>OZ020268.1:42906403-45491403 GCA_963971225.1 Melieria omissa | reverse complement strand
TTCATGCTACAAATAATCATGAACAGATTTATAAACTTTAAATATTTATTATGTATTTATTTTATTAAGAATTTGAATTAACGGCTCTTCTGTTTTTTGGGCCTCTGCGCTTTATTTAAAAAATCAGTAAAAAGAAACGTTTCATTCAAATGATCACCCATCACTGGCCAAAGCTTTTTTCTTGCTTTCTGGCAGCTTAGGAATTCCATGTTGAAAAAGCGACTCATCCTAAAAGCTACCTAAAAATTTTTTATAATGGGAAGGAAACTAATTCAGACGAAAGATCTATCTGAAATCGATCGGACCAATTAAGGGTTCCTGAAGAGATAAACTCCTTCAATAAGGAATAAGGGATTTGACACAACAGCTCTTATTGGACGGCTGTTGTCTCGGGCGGCTGTTGCTTAATTCTCATAACTAATCTCATCTAACATGGAATGGAATTGACCAGATTACGAGTCATCGATCTAAATAAATAATAAAATGATAATCGAACGGTATAACTCCCGGTGAATTCGGCGGAAAGGGAACGATTCCCATGTGAGAGTTCTCATGTATGTTTTGCTACCTTGGATCGACAAAGTGACAACATGTGGTGTCTCTTTTGGTATAATCGCCATTTGTTTCTTCACCACTTGACTTAAATGCAGCAATTACAATCGGTAGGCATCTCCTGTAATGACAATTTACCCAATTGATCCCACTAAACGCAGAGCCAGAGCTTGGAGCTTGGATCCTCAGATATTCGTCGTTGCTGTCCACGTTGCTTCATGGACGAGCTTCAATCTAACTTTTTTTAATATAAGTTAAAAGGAAGGAGCGGTCTCCTCCTCCTCTATGGAGCTGCACCCTCAACACAAGTTGTTGGATTACAGTCTTAGTCTTAAAAGATAGTGACCCATGGCACTGAGAACATCGAGCATATTGAGTAACGTCTGAGGTTGAGAAGCTGGTTGGTTCGTTTCATATTATAGTTTTGACAAAATAGTTGGGACATATGGCAGGTCTGTTCACAATATTAGAAATGCTTGATTGAATAAAGTGCAATCCCAGTGAGAGGGAGGACGAAGCCTGGGCAAGCAGCGTACCCGCTGTGACAAGTTTGTCCGTCTCAAGTGTTTCAAGGAAACACTAGCACCTTTCGCAAGGACCACAGAGAATCGATTATCGATCTAACATTCGTGAGCAGCGCCTTGGCTAGGCATACGACGTGGCAAGTGAGCGAGCATTACACGCATAGTGACCATCAAGCGGTCATATTTGAGATCAGCCGCGGCTCCACAAACAGCGCTGCATCCACAAACCGAGTAAGCCGAGGATGGAAGGCGAGCGCCCTTGATGCCGAAGTATTTCTCATGTTATTCAGAGAAAATGCAAACAAAATACACGAGGCGAGAGCGGCCACACAAGCGGCGGACATGCTTGTCAAATCCTTGGTTATAGCGTGTGACGCAGCAATGCCAAGAGCGGCGAATGGCTCCAAACGCAAGCCAAAGTACTGGTGGAGCGACGCCATAAGCAACCTCAGAGAGCAGTACCTCCGAGCAAGGAGGCAATACCAGAGGTGCAGGAATGACGCCGCGCGAGCCTCACTGCATGAGGCGTACAAAGACAGGCGTAAGAAACTGCGGGACGAGATACGCCGCAGCAAGAAGAATTCCTTCAAGCAGCTGTGCAACGACGCCGATGCAAATCCGTGGGGTGGGGCATACCGCGTAGTAATGGCGAAAACGGGCAACGCGCCACAAGAAAAATGCCCCCAGCTACTTAATACAATTGTTCGGACCCTGTTTCCTCATCGCAAAACAGTCAGCACACCAATGGCGGTAGGCCCTGCTGATAGCATAGAGGATGTGACAATGGATGAAGTCATGGCCGCCTGCAATCGAATAGGGGACCGCAAGGCGCCTGGCCCAGACAACATCCCCAATAAGGCGCTTAAATTAGCCCTCTGCGACCAGCCAACTGTCTTTGCGCACGTATTGCAGCTATGCCTGGAGCAAGAGGTGTTTCCAGACAGGTGGAAGCTGCAGAAACTGGTCCTGCTGCCAAAGCCGGGAAAACCGCCGGGTACGCCGCAAGCATATCGTCCTATTTGTCTCTTGGACACGCTCGGCAAGCTGTTAGAGAGAATAATTCTGAACAGAATCGTGAAGCTAACGGAAGGAGAACGAGGGCTATCTCCAAACCAATTCGGATTCCGAAGGAACCGATCAACAATAGACGCGGTGAACTTGGCGGTGTCAGTTGCTGGTGACGCTATTGCTGGCAAAAGATGGAAAGGCGGAGCGAAGCAGTACTGCGCTATAGTAACGTTGGACATCAGAAACGCGTTCAACAGCGCGTGTTGGGAGCATATGCTAAATGCGTTGAATGAGCTCAACGTCCCAGCGTATTTATTCAACATAGTAAAATCGTATTTCAGCGGCAGGATCCTATCATACGATAGTGAAGAAGGACCGAAGCGTTATACAGTCACGGCGGGTGTTCCACAAGGCTCAGTTCTTGGACCGACGCTGTGGAATATCATGTACAACGGGATATTCAACCTCCCTCTTCCAAGCGGGGTCCAAATTATAGGGTTCGCAGACGATGTAGCGCTCACTGTAGTTGCCAAACATATTGCGCAGGTGGAGCAGAGAGGAAATGAGGCCATAAGGACCATCGAACAGTGGCTTGGCAGTGTCGGGTTATCGCTTGCGCAGGAAAAAACCGAGGCGGTGCTCATTAGCAGCCGGAAAAAACCAGAAACGGCTTCGTTTTGTGTTGGCCGTTGCAGTATAACGGCCAGCAGGTGTATCAGGTACCTCGGGGTCATTATAGATGACCGGCTAAGCTTCAAACAACACGCAGAGAACACCGCAAAGAAGGCAGCGAAAGCAAACAGTGCCCTCTCGAGGATGCTGCCCAACATTGGCGGCCCGAGGAGTAGCCGACGAAAGCTGCTGGCAAGTGTGGTCAGCTCAATTCTGCTCTATGCAGTGCCAGTCTGGTCAGCGTCGTTGCGAACGAAGGCTTACTGCCGGCTATACGAAGGGGTGTATCGGCTCGCAGCGCTAAGAGTGATAAGCGCTTACAGGACCACTTCTGACGATGCTGCGCTCCTGCTGGCGGGAATGACTCCGATCGCCATCATGGCGGACGAGTGCAACCGAATTTACATCAGGAAAAAGAAAGGCGAACGCGGCGAGGTGGTGTATATGGAGGAGAAGGAAGAGTCGTTAAGACGATGGCAGCAACGCTGGAATTCCTCCCCCAAGGGCAGATGGACTCACACGCTAATACCGGATGTGAAAAGATGGGTGAACCGAAAGCATGGCGAGCTCAATTACCACTTGACACAGGTCCTGACGGGCCATGGGGCATTCAGGAGCTACCTGCACCGCTTCGCGCAGGATAGCTCACCACTATGCCCGCGCTGCAGTGTCGCAGAAGACGCGAGACATGTTTTGTTCGACTGCCCAAGGTTTCAGGCAGCTAGAAACCACATTACCGCTGCCACAGGGGTGAGGCCAACTCCACACAACCTGACTAAGCTGATGCTGGACTCCGAGGACGCCTGGAAAGCGGTGTGTCAAAGCGCCGCGGACATCCACCAGGCGCTGAGGAGAGAGGAAGAGAGCAGGCGAGCTGACCGGCAATCGGGCCAAACCAGCTGACGTAGACGGACGCTAATACTACGCGGACACACGAATGAGACGGAATTCCAAGGAGGGGTGGCTGAAAAACCATAGGGAGGGACATAGTTACAACTAACGGTGGGGGAGCCTAGTAAGTGCAACTAGTGACTAACTGCACTGACAGCAAAACGATACTTCGAGCCGAGCGCTCAAACCGCCCTCTGACGTAATACTTAACGGTAGTGTCCGGAGGGGAATCCGGTCTGTGACATGAGGAGGTTTAGTGTGTTAAAGTCTCACACTGACGGGGTTAGGCTTTCGATGCTTCCTCCTCGTTAAAAAAAAAAAAAACAAAAAAACAAAAAGTTTGTCCGCCTCGCAGTTACTTTTGATACTCCTGTGCCCTGGAATCCAGAATAATGAGACATTGGAGCATCTAGCCAAGATGTTTAAGGATTCTTGGCAGTCCAGGACCAGCCTAGATGTGAACTTGATGGCTGCCTGACTGTCCGAGTACATGTGGACATCCACCATATGCGAGTTCTCGCGAATAAGACTGATGGAGGCCTGGTATGTGGCCATTATTTCTGCCTGGAAGACACTTCAATCATCAGGTAGGCGCAGAGAGAAATGAAGCCCCAGCAGAAGATCCCGCAGCCAACGTTGTTTGCCAACTTGGAGATGTCAGTGTAGATATTAATGGAGTTGACGATTTATAACTCGCTACCGGTGTATTCTTCTCATTCTTCAGTTTGCATCTAAAGTGGGCCCTCAATGTGTAAAGTCTTCAAATCTTGATGCTTAAATTAACTGGACACGGTTTTCCATCTTCTGCACTAATTTGGTTTTTTTTTTACAGAGCTGTAAGTCTTCACAAAAGTGGAGAGGGTTTCAGTTTAATGTGTTGTAAAAATATTGTGCAGTAAAATTTCCCAAAAATAATATTTTGTCACCCAGTTCAATTACGACTCTTTAACGGAATAACATATATCTATGTGATATCCTATTCATAATGCCTGTACAGAAAAGGGCTATGCAAAAGAGACTTATTCAAGTTCCAAATAAAATTATGTATAATTTTCATATCCATTCCCTTATCAGCTCTTAGATTCCACTCCCTGATCTTAACAACTTGCTGTGCTTACATCCGGTTAACAAATGAAAATATAAAAAATAGACTAAATCTACTCTCCTGAAGGTCCTGATCTCTCAAATCAATCTACCTCTTCACCTAGAAGCCGTTAAAAAAGGGGCGTTAAAAACATCCCATCAAAGTGAACGTCTCCCACATCCCAGCAATGGGTATAAAAACAACTACAGTTTTATAAAAAACAGTGAATAAAAATCATAAACACACATCTTGGTGCGCCGCATACACCATTCGAGGGCTCGTTGCAAGGCTGAAAAACCTGAAGTGTGCGCGCATGACGCATCACACTGTGCAACACCAAAGTGCACTTGGAAGTTTTTGTTCTACGTTCGCAGTCTGCGTGCGCTCCAAGTACAATCCTTCAGCTGTGTGTTGTATTTTTTCTGGCTTGTGTTGTGCTATTGCGTTTTTTTTCAGCTTAAACTTTGTGGTTCCTTATTTGGCCTTTTCCACGACTTCAGCGCTGCTTTACCTCAATTTCAACCATAAGGCACATTAAAGCTGTGCAACTTTCTGTTCGCGTGTGTAAGTGTAAGTGTGTGTGTGTGTGGTACAATGCTCTTAGGAAGCTGGTAAAAGATAAAAAGTAAAAAACTCTCAACCTGAAGGAAAAAGGAAAGCAATAAAACAGGCCACGAGGGAGTTGCATGATTCATCGATGGAGTGAGCAACGGGCAGCGACAGTAAGCGGCGGCAAATTCCTAAAAGCAATACACGTATACACACACATACAATTGCATGTCACGAAGATACATTTCACAACAAATATACATATATCAAGGGATTATTGCGATTCTTTGTATACTTGACCGTTTCAATATTTATCTATTTTATAAGAAATATGTAGATATATATTTGTTTTATTTTATGTCGGTTGTTATACTCAACTGGCTGCAGTTATACAAGTCAAATGCTCATGGAATCGAGTCCCAACGTAAATAAAATCATTTCTAAACAATTGCGAATATTTTCCTATGAAAACTGAAATCAAAACAAACACTGAAACGAAACAAATATTCTGTGTATAGATTCTTAAAAAAAGATTTAGACAAATTATTCCTCCAGCTACTCAGAGCGGCTTCTAGAAGAACAAAATATTGAACCGATTTCCATTAATTTCTCTGTTCAAACACATTTCCCTAATAACTTTCAAGGTATGCTCCCAAATAGGAAGCTCTCAAAATGGAACGTTGCCCTCCGAAAGGGTCAAATGTGTGTTCGAATTTTATTTACTTAAATTTTTAAACCAATCTATCATACAGTTGGAGTCAAAATATTAGCATAAGACAATGGAAAATGGAGAAACAGATATAAATGTTTTTAGCCTTCCCTTTTCTCTACTTTTCTATTGGTCACCTACGAATGATATGAATATGATATGAGTGGTATGAATTCTATAAGAGCTCAAACGAAAACGTATACTTAGGGCTCAGGGAAGGAGAAGAGTAAAAACTGTTAGACAGAATGAAAAAGATTAAAACAAAACCCTGATCTGAATATAAATTTACGGGTACCCCAATGTAACAGCTGTGAAAACCCAAACGAGAAGGAAACCGTCCAACATTATCTCTGCGCCTGGCCGTCTTTGTCAAGAAGGAGATGGAAAACGATGGAAAACCAACATTCCAGAATTTCGAAGAGATAGCGAAGGGCACCATACACTCGCTACTCTCTTTCATCAATCTTACAGATTTGATATAGGATATACACTGTAAAGGGTCCGGAAGACAAAACATCAGTATACCGTACAGTACCTATCGGGAATAGTGGTAACACAACGGCGCCAACGCGCTAATTGGATGTTCATGTTCGATGTAACATCGCCACTTGAACCAACCAACCAACCAACCCCAATGTGAATCCTTTTTTTAATGTCAAAGAATTTGATAATGTTAAAGTACACATTATTCCTTCTAAATAAGTAGCAATGCCTTCCTAGATCATCTTATCTTCCATCTTATCTGAACAAATGTCTATGAACAAATGTTGGCTCCATGTAATGACCCTTCCGAGAAGTCCAAAAGTCCATAAATTTCTTAATCTTATTAGGAGTTCTGTTACCCTTTTGTACTGGTAGACTAAGAAGACTATAGAACACACCTGGGGCACTATCCACCTCTTCAGGAATTTCGTTGCCGTTGGGAATTTAGACCCCAGTTTACTGTCAAGTCTGAAGAACAGCAAAAGCTCAACTACGAAGTCTGGTTAATTTCATCAAGAAGTCGAATTATTGATTTGGTAAGAGACAAACTATTTTCATGTCTAAACGGTATTTTTAGTAATGCAACTATTACAGTAGAAGAATCCACAGAATTCAAACTGAAGGCGGCACTTGTATTGGATACGTTTCAAATTTATTTAAAAAAAAAGTATTTTCGAATTTCTCTGCCAGCTTTATAAGTTTTGTATGAGCTGGCATCTGTTTCAACAAATCCACAAGGCAGCTGGATACTTAAGACAAAAGCGAGTCCTAATGACCATTAAATAAATTAAATTAAACTGAAGCTTAAATTCAATTCAAAAAGCTATTCAAAACTACTTTAAAATCGCTGCAGTATTAGACAAGTTCTTGCATTAAAATGTTGCAGTGCAAACTACTGCAATGCTATTATTTTACTCGTAGCTGTAAATAGTTGCAGCATAGCGGTTATTCGTGTGAATGCAGCAACTGTTGGAAATGTGCGTTTCGTTGCATTTAGCAGAGTTTGCCATTTTAGTAAATACCACATAAGTGAATTGGAAAAGTTTTTCCTACACACTTTTTTCATACGTTCAAAGTGCAAGTTGTGCACGTTTCTATAACAATTCTCTGCTCATGCTTTATGCATGATTTTTAAATCACCTGCGTTCGACTTTGCAAAGAAAGAAGTTATTGTTTGTGTTCAAGAGTTGGGAACGGCAGAGCAGCAAATATTTATTCGTCGCCGGGCGGTTGTTGACTTTTCTCTGGGCACAATTGCCGCTTTGTTTTTCAGCTCAGGGCGATCAATGAAATCGTGTGTGAAATGCTCGAGGAAAATGTTTACGTAATCACAAAAATTTCATGTTTGTTCGAGAAAAACGAAGTCAAACCGGAAACTGAAAATAATAGCTAAAGCTGCTAATGGGTATTTGGATGCTTTACTTAGTTTATCATATTTCATTATAACTCTATGAATCACTTGTATGGAATTGCAAAATTTTATGTAAACTTGAAGATTCTTTCGAACTCAAGTTCATGCGTTTAAGTCTTAAAAGAGCTAAAATTGCAACAAACAAAATGAGATCATTTTTAGATTCAGTTTCAATTTTCTCTAAGAACCAAAAGGACTTTCAACAACTTCGAATCCATTAATACGCGAACAAGGGCTGGCAACAGAGTTGCCAGATCAGGAGATTTCCTAATAGATTTATGTGATTCTTTTTCGTTTCTTTTTTACTTTTAGGATTCTTCTAGGAGAATTTTCAGGAGGAAGAATTGTTTAGGAGAAAGTTTAGAAGATTTTAATGGTGATACATTTGACATCATTAGTGGCACCGAACCCTTGAATATTAAAAGCTTAAGTGTTAAATGTTATGCTTCAGTTAAATGTATGCTTCAAAGTCTATAATGCAATAAGTGTATAAATGCAATAAATGACGAAAGTTCACAAAAAAAGTTTACACCAACTTAAGTGTTAAGCTAAAGGTGAATGAAAAAAAAGCTGTAATAAAAAAATGAAATTTTTTTTTTATGAGAAGTTTAATTCCTTAAGTAGTTTATAATGAAAAATGTTTTTTTGTTAATTATAGGCAATTTTTAAATTTTTTGAGAGAAAATTTCAGTTATTTTAAAATTTAGGAGAAAGTCATTTTAGGTATCTGGCAACACTGAGCTGCTTTTAATTAGTAAGAATCCGATGAGCTAGTGGTGGGTTGTCCCATATCTATGAAAATTTCCTCCTTCTGCGATTAAATTAGAATGCAATACTTTTAAGTATAACTTAAAGTATAACAAAATATTATTTGCTCCTAAATATAATTATAGAATTAATTCGTAAAGAAATACAAGTGATCATTATTCCGCACAAAAACTCTAGTTGCCATAAAGTATACCAGGAAATAATTAAACTATAGCTCTCAAAACTATCATAATTTTCCTTCTAAGAAGTTCACCTCACATCCGCTTCACTTTGCCGTGGCGCATTTTAAATGAGTCATGCTTCTGGACTCCCCATGCGTCCTTTGCTTCAACAACTCGAATCGTACAACATTACAACTATCCTATCCATACTTTTCATCATAGAAAACATACATAAATATTTCCCTTGGCATTTATTTATCAACAGTTTTGTCTAATTGCAGGCGCATTAAAATTCCAATGTGGTTCTCGACGCTACCCACGACATGTCCATGTGGCTGCGTTTCGCTTAATTCGCTATTTATCGCCTATGCTTTGCTTGCTTTATTGCGTGTTTTGAATTTTCAGCTACGGGTAATCAATTTTTACATACATATATATATATTTATATGTATGAAGATCGTTGTTTCTACCTGCAGTCAGCGGTGATTTATGTAAGTTTCTACAGTTTCTACTATAAGCGATTAAACAATATGTGGATGTATGTATGTATATACAGAAGTACACAAATATTCGATGCGCTGGACGAGTGATCGTCTATATGGAAAATAGTTTACGATTGTAGGTGTGTATATTAGACATAATAGGTTCTCGATGCTGAGGAAAAAAAGCCGGGAAATTGGACAAATTGCAACACAGCTGCTCAGAAATGGCTCTTAGAGGGTTAATATTTATGACTGACCCCCAGTAGTTTTTCCTACTGAACATTTCTTTCAAACATATATATACCCTATCTCCAACATCTAATGAAGCTCCCATACAAAATGATCGTTTTAATAACATAGGCTCCAACTGCTTGAAGGTTGCTCCCAGATGTGTCAAAGGTAGAACTGACACTCATTTATTTGCTCTTTCGAATATTTTTTTCAAACATAACTAGCCGCTATCTCCAAGTCTTAAGGGGGCTGCCATACAAAACTGACCATTTTCTATGGCAGTGAATTTCCACTTGTAAATGTAGCAGTGAAGTAAGCTAGGAAACATTTTATCTCGGAAACTACTGAACAGATTTGAATGATTTATTCAGCGATCGGCATGGTTTTTAAGTGCAAAAAATACAAAATTAATTAAAGTTCAAATATTCGCCACCAGAGGACGCCTCCAATTGGAGCTGTGGGGTTTTCAACTTTTTGGGTTTCTACGTGCAAAAATCAAATCATCGCATTTATTCTCCCCATTTCGAATATAAATAATTTCAATCGTATTATAACGAGTAATAAGTGTTAATAGAAGAAAGTGTTTCGATAGGGAGACTGCAAACTTCTGACATAGAAAATATGCCACAAAAATATTGAAATACTCAATTTTCGATTTCTTTCTAAAGTTAAATGGCGTGTCTGTGCTTATTAGTTGAATTGATCAACACTTAATTGACATTTGAAATACTTTATTGAAGTTTTCGTCATATTTTTAACTGTATGTTGCCGGCCTCCATAATCCAGTAGGAGGCGCGCTGGCTCCTCAATCCGAGGCCCCAGGTTCGAGGCTGGTAAAACGCTCATCTACTTCTATCGCTATTCATATGAAGCAGATGAGAATTACAAGAATCGCACAAATGCGCCCTTGGTAGGTATTGGCAAAACCTCCAAGTGCGAATGAAAAAAAACTGCCAATCGCCGTTCGGATTCGGCATCAAACTGTAGATCCCCTCCCCTCCCTTTCCCCATCCGCTTGAAATGTGTGCTGCAACATATGTTGGAAAGACCGTGTTGCACACACAGTTCAAAAACGGATGAAATATGTGGTATCACAATAGGCCTCCGAGTGTGTCTCAGAGGCAGCCACAATAACCTAACCTAACCTTACTGTATGTTTGTTGTTGCATGTTAATTTTTTGTATTTAAATATATAAGTATATTTTTTAATTTTGTATATCTTTTCTTGATCTTTTATTTGAAACCCCCAATTAGAATTACATAAAAAATTATAATAAAATATATAAAATTATTAAATTACGAAAAATTACAATGCAAATTATATAAATAAATAATAAACATAATAATAATAAAAATGATAATAAAATAATATAAAAAATTAAATTAAATTAAAAATAAAAAAATTCTTTTAGCTTTAATTTTTATATTAACCCATTGCTGCCAGGTACCGGTTCCACCCATACGATTATGATAAAATTTCATACACGACCTGGATTGTCCCAAAACGATCAGAAACAAAATTTCAGCTTTCTATCTCTCCACGTTGCTGAGATATTCATTAGGTATTTTGTACCCATTAGGCAGCAATGGTAGTTTTTTTCTATACTTTTTAAAGTGATCAGCTAAACACGTGAACAAAAGAAGTATTGTTTATAGGTGAGTTAGTAGGCAGATTATTGTGAGATTCTAGGGCCACTACGTTTCCCCACATTTTCCACCTCCGGAAAATTCACAATTTTTGGAGTCTGGTAACTCTAGCTAGATGGGAAAATTTTAGGGTGACCTCCACTAGACTAAGGTAGTTCCATCTTTACCCCAAACATCCCTATCATTGATTTTGAGATATCTCTACCACGAACTTTTCTGTGATTTTTTTAAAAAGTCATTTTTCATGGGTAAAATTTTACCTATTAGGCAGCATAGGTTAAAATAAAACCCATAACAATAATTTTGTATTTTATATTTTTTTTAATCTTTTCACTTTTGGCAAACGTCACACAATCATTCCCACCCCAATTCAATTATTGGTTGATAAATTTTCTCGAAATCCAACTCGAAATTCTGCTACACGTTTTCGCTTATTCGGCAGCAGTTGGACTTACCAATGCTTTAGTATCCGCATTTTTAAATCTCTCTGTGCTCGTACAACTTCGGTGTTGGTGAACAGCCAAACTTCACAAAGTATTTCGCTTTTCAACGTTTTTTATTCAACTGTATTGCAATTAATCTGCCGTTGACACGCGATGCTCAATCGAGCGTGCGCGAAAATCTGCCAACTGTCGTTGTTGCTGGAGCTGCTGCTGCCGCCGCCGATGTCGCGTGCGCGCATACTCAACAATTTTTCAATTTTCCAACATTATGTTTTGCACTTTTAATTACGTACACACACACTAATTAAAGTCGAAGAAAATCGTCTGCGTCTCGCTGACAAATTCAACGAGTGCACGTGCGCACTTTTCAATTTTATGCGCGAATTTACAAATTTGTTGCACTTTTTCGCGCAAAAATTATTATGACCAACTTGGCATTTCTGCAGCGGCCGCAACCAACTGTACGCTGCGTTGACTGGTGGCTGCTGGCCGGCCGATTGGCGTTTGCGCTTGCGCACACAACGCTTTTACGGCGCGTTTCACTTTTCGGACTGTTGCTATTGTTGTTGTTGTTGTTAGCTTTTTGTTGCACTTTACTTCAACTTGTTGCTATTTCCATTTTAACGATTTGTTGCTGCCTTTGTTGTTGTTGTTAGTGGGAACATGCAGTTACGAAACAAGCGGCGCGATCGGAAAAATTTGAAATATTTTCACAGAAATGTGGTCGGCGCAAACGGCGCACCGCCCCTCATGGGCATGCAACATTTAGCCACATTTTCACTTTGCCACAACAACAACAACTACTACTACCACAACAATGGCCGCAACGAAATTAACGAGCGCGAAAATCGAAAAACCAAAATTCTTATGCACTGAGTTGAATCACCAGCGTTGCCACATGTGGCAGCAACAATTTCCGCCGCTATGCTGTTAGAAGTGCTCTGAGGGCTGAGGTCTAATTGCAAATTAATGAGCGCACCCAACGATCGTGAGAAACGGCTCACTCGGCATTCGAGTCCGAGTTCACTTTCCGTACACTTTTCAAATAGATTTAATCCGTTACAAATGCTGCCTGAGAACTGTCAAAGCGCAATGACGTCGGCACCGATCGCGTCGTGTCGCTGTGCGGCTTTTGTTGTTGTTGGTTGTGTTATGATCGCGTTGATGTGCTGAATTTGCGCATTGCTGCCATTTCTTTGGTTACATCTTTTTGCAGTTCGGTTTTTTTGCGGTTGGCTGGCGAGACGCGTTTGTTGCTCGGTGCGCTCCGTTTGTGGCAAAGTCGTTCACAGACTGACAACACCCGTTGGCGCGACGCAACGGCAAAGGCCCAAAACAATGCTGACTGGCTGATTCCGCTGGCTTGACGATGCTCCGTTCCGCTCAGCGCAACTCAAATCGGCTCATTCGCTCGGCTCAACGACCACAAACCCTGCAGCACAGGTACAACAATAACAGCAACCGCACCACTACACGTGCACTCACCGAAAGCAAAACCAAACACAAACAACAAAACGCATAGCCACAGGTACACAGCGACGACGCGGCCGCTTCCACGAAGTATGGCAACGACACTTCTCGATTTACCTGCTGCGCGGCTACATGAAAAAAAATATCAAACTTTATGAGAATCTTTAGTGGACCGGCATCGGTCGGCCGAATATCTTTTGCTGACCTGACATTATAGTTAAATATTTTACGGAATACACTCATAAGTTTTAGAACTCATTTACTGCGATCGAATGGGAATTTGGAGTACAATTGGAAAAGAGTCAACTTTGGAATCTTAGAAAGAAAACTAAGGACATTTCACTGATGAGAAGAGGAGCGGAGAACAGAAGTGTTTACAGAATCTGAAGCAAGCGAATGCGAATGAACAAAAAAAACTATATATATCGTAGACATTCAATTATATTTGCCAAGATTCATCAAAAAGACGAAGTGGTTTGTGTACAAATATGGCGAAAAGAATGGATGTGCGTGTGAGGCGCAAAATTTACCTGAAAAAAAGTTCCTGAAACACCCAAACTTATCAGCTCTTAGGAGGGATTCTCAATGGCTCTATTAGATCACCGAGTGCAAGTGAGATGCGCTCTGCACACAATATTCTTAAGCTAATCGAACCTAACCTAAGTCAATCATAGACTTATGCACATATTGGCTAAAAATCTCATTGTAGAGAATGACTTCCACATTTCCATCTGTGATGTCAGAAACCTTGCCGAGTTTAAGTTTGGGCAGTTCATGCAGTGACACATTAGACCCTTTTCCTGGAGAGAGTTTTGACGTTTATCTTAAGAACATCTCGAATATCTTCTCCTTCATTAAGAGATCGAACTGGTTTCCCCCTGACTGATACTGCTGGTTAGCTTCAGAAAACCATAAGAATGGATTCACAATGGGCCATTTTGGTCTCCAAGTGTTCCTCTTTTCCCTTGTCACAGCTCACACAATAGCCAAGTCCAAGTCGAAGCCAAGTTCTTCAACTAGAAAGTCAGTGGAACCTATTTAGGGTATTTTTCGTGAACGGCAGAAGGCTCTTTACCTTATTTTGGAATAGGACAGCGACAGATTTGGAGTTTTGGCAGTCAGATAAATGCTTCAGGAAAAAGAAGAACTTTCAGTGAAGTATACTGACTGTTGTCTAAGACTGGATACATACTTAAAAGTACTTAAAGGGGTAAGTAATGGAGAAATATAGATTTCGTGGAATCTCTGTTTCTATTCTCGTAAGATATAATGCTAAGGTGCTAAGCTATAATCAGCCATTAGCCTCATATGCTGGAACTTGAAATGCATGTAACTTATCCAAACTATCGTCAATTATAGGAAGGTAAATAGGTTGTAGTCGCTGCATCTGTATGAGACACACTTTGGCCTCTATATGTAATTTTAGAAATTCCATCCGTTTGACAGCCGCCGTGACTCAGTTGGTTAGTGCGTTGGACCGCGAGTTGAAGGCAGCGACCCAGGTTCAAATACTGCCTGTAATAACACCTAAAAAAAATAACGGGAAAACTCGTTTTCTCTTTCGGTGGCTGTCCTCTCAGCTGGAAATGGCAAACCTCTGAGAGTAAAAATTGCCGGGCTTTCGTGCCAGTCAATTATTATTTAAATCCGTTTGAAATGTCTATGCAACATTGTTTTTTAAACATGTGTTACAACACACATTTCAAACGAATGGGGGAAGAGGCAGGGGGCCTACAGTTTCACGCCGAATCCGAATGGCGGTTTGTAAATAGCGATAGAAATAGACAAGTGTTTCACCAGCTCGAGCGAGGAATCGAACCTAGGGCCTCTGGCATGAAAAAATCTGGACTATCTTATAAATGGCTTATAAATTTAAGCGAGATTAGTTATCATTATTACAAGCAAAGAATAAAGGGAAACTGAACCAAATTTGTATATGGGAGACTCAGAAAGACTGTGCGAGATTTCAGAAAGACAATGTCTGCCCTATTCAGGGTTAATTCAGAAAGAACGTATGTCCTATAAAAGGAATTAGTTCAGAGAGATGGTACACCTGTTGCAAAAGAAAATTCGAAAGGTATCTGAGATGTGAGGACCAAATGCAGAACGGCCATTCTATTCAATAAGAATTACATTTAGCAAGACAGTGTCTCCAAGTTGAACCCCAAAAAAGAAAGGCCATCTAAGGACAAAATTTAAAGAGGTCGTAACTCCAATTCAAGGACCAAACTCACTAAACTTTGTTACAGCTTGATGCTGCTTGAAGAAACTTACATGAATCAGAGTTATCTGGTCATATGACACTTTGGAATCCAAGCAGAGTTACCTGGTCATACAAACATTTTATAATCGGTTTTGAAAAGTTAGCTCAAAATTTTGACAAGTATATTTTTAGTGTAGTATGTAATTTTCACAGAATAATAACCAGCTTAAAAAAAAGTTGCAATCACTCGTATAATTTTTTTCGAGTGTACAAGCACAACAAAAACAAACCCTAACAAAGTTAACAACAAACGAAAACAACAATTGTGCATGCAAGTCAACAAACAGTCGAGTAATGCATGCACCGGCCGCACCGCGTTCCGCTAACGTCGCACCAAAACCTGAAAATGTTGCAAGTGGCCCAACAACAATTGCAACTACATACATACTCGTACATACATATATCGCTGCCATTGCACCGCACATGTACTGCGTACTTCATGCAACACTAAGGGCCCCAGTCATTCAATCAGTCCGCTAACCAACCAGCCATCCAACTGGGCCGGTCAGCCAACCATTTCCAACGAATACAGCAACAGCAACATCGACAGCCAAAGCGAGGTGCATGCAACCGAAGCTGTGCGCTTGCGTACACCTCTGGGCTACAACGAAGTGCTGCAGCCAACAATTGACAACGGCCTGTATAATAACAACAACAATAATAATAACAACAACGTTTACAAAAATAGTGGCACTAACCGCTGCGGCAATGGCAATGGCAGCAGGTAGTTTGTTTAGTAGTGAGCTGTGATTTTTTTCCACCTTTTGCTTCTCTTCTTCTTATTGGTGTGCTGGCTGTCTTACCTTCGCCGCTGCCCTTCGCTGCGATTCGATGCTACGCTCTGCTCTGCTGGCGAGGGGTTTTCTCGTTATTTTTAATTCTTTTCTTCGCATTGCTTTTGGGCTTTTTTATGCCTTTGTTGCCTTTGTACTTCAATTTCAATTCACAAGTACAACAGGTAACCCCGGCGGTATTCCACAGATGCAGGACAACAGATACGGCAGCATCTAACGTAGGCGCACAGCGCACGAAGGGCGCACACAAGCGACCCATTTGGGAAAATAGCACACAGATATTACTGGAAGTTGTAACATGCGCAAAAATCCAATTTGCACAAAGCAAACGAATCGTTTTGAGTTCATTGAAGATGTTTTCGATTAGAAGAATTTCACATAGGAGAATTTCAAAGAAGAATTTCACATAGAAGTCAAAAAGGTATTTTTTTGGTATTATGTAAATGTTGCTAAATAGTTGAAAGCGTTATAGCAAGAAGCTGATCTAGAATATTAGTTACCTTCGATAGAAAAATAATTGCTTAAGAATAATGCCTCTAAAAATTTATTATATCTCTCTTAGCGAAAGTTTCGGCCTTAATCCTGACAAGGATATTTGAACAGAAACAGTTCTTTCTTCACTCTCCCATTATTAGGAATCTAACAGTCATAACCATTGTCTTAGAAGACACTCCCAATGTATGAGTATCTCTCTGTAGTTATCTATTATATTTCCTCTCTTCCCACGCAGCTTCTCTTTTGCTTAGCTGAGGATTACCTTAAAATGTGCATTGCGTGTCTTTTACTTTTGTTATTGTTCAAGACATAAATACAATGTTTAGTTTCTAAGGATGGATTTATGTATCTATTCGTTTTTGTTGTTGTTCATTGCACGCAACCTAGAATACGAAAGGGTTTGGCTCATTTCATATCATTCGTTTACATGTTTTGAAGGGACTCGTTCGGGCAGCAAATGTGTGGTTATAGGGAAAAGAGCTACAAATTTCTGAAAACCATTAATTGACCACGAAATCGTTGACGGCGTGAACTGTAACTTATGTGATTTGTTACTTTTCTACCACTTAAATTGGACTGTACAAATAATGGTTTGTTATTTGTGTTGGTCTGCGGACAGAAATACATGAAATTCTTTATGTTTTATGTCTAATTTGATTCATGGCTTTGTTCTACCGACATTTCAAATTGTTATGGTTAGGTTAGTTGAGGTTAGACAGCTTGGTCGACTTGTGCACCCAAAGTCCTATAAGGGCTGCGTTTGGTTGAAGAAGGGGATTGGATTAACTTTTTCACAGACGGCTCCAAGCTCGACGGGAGAGTGGGAGGTGGCGTTTTTCTCCGGATCTGGGAATTGAAATCTCCTTACGGGTTACGGACTCTAGAAGAAAGCAAGGTTATATCTTCTCGGACAGCTCAGCTGTGTTAAAAGCTTTAGACAAATACATGAGCAATACCCGATACGTCACTGTCCCCGCGAATCTCTTAACAAGATGGGCCAGCACTACAGTATTCATCTAATTTGGGTGCCCGACCATCGGTATAAAGGAGACAACTGTAAAGCTAATGAACTGGCAAGGAAAGGCACAACCACCCTTATCCTTCTAGACAAGGAGGTGGTAGACATGTCACTAATAATTGACTGGCACGACAGCCCGCTTACGCGAGACTAAGGCCTAGCTTCCCGCAACTACCCGAGATTTCCCGTTATTTTTTTTAGGTGTTATTACAGGCAGTATTTGAACCTGGGTCGCTGCATGTCACTGGCCACTTTTAAACTTTGCGCAAGAGCTCACACAATACGCGTAACTCAAGAGCGCTGGTGCAACTTCTACACATGTGCAACAGCGAGGCTCACATGGCCCACTTATGATAGGAAATCAGCTATCCTAAGTCTTAAAAGGTCTGAGATCTCCATGCTCACAGGGACTCACACTGGGCACTGGCTTATCGGAACATACCGTTTTTACGAAACCTTGCGAAGATATTCTATATAGGTAGATGACAAAGACCTGCTTAGGTTCATAGCATTGTGCAAATGTTTTGATAAAGTATCCTCATCTTAGGGAAAGCTTCATATGGTATCACAACGGGCCTGCTTTTTGGCTTATGTGGAGGATAGGAACTATCCAGACATTTCAACCTAACCTAACCTAGGGAAGGGGAGGATGCGGCATGCACTTTCACTCGGAGACCCCATTGGGTCCATTGTGAATCATTTCATTCTTGATTCCGGTGTACATCCCCAGCTGCTGGGATCCCTGCAAATCCAGACGGGATATTGTGTATATCAACTATTTCCATAAGTCCATGGAAGAACGTGGCCCAAGGGTCTGAAACCATTATGGACAATGGTGCTATATTCTCTCTGCAGCTTCTGTATAAATTGTCTGTCGAAGTCCTATGAAGTGAGCTTCATAGGACTTTGGCAGACCCTCTTATCCAACACTCAAAAGTGCCTAATTGGGATATACCTCCCATATTTTATATTTTTATTCCTTTTTTAAATTTTGAGAAGAACATTTTCTGTTTCAGTTTTCCATTTCAAATGTAAAAAAAATTATTGCAAATTCAATAATCTGGTGTACCCTGGCTGCGGCCATAAGTATTTGCAACTATTTATCTAATCAAGTCAGTTGCAGAATCGCTTCCAACTCGTTCCAAGCAATAATTTCAGCCACACAAAATAAATTTTCCTTGAAATCTTTTTTTTCCATACTTCCATCTTTTAACATTTTTTCTCTCGTCCACTTCTTTACTTTCACATTTATCACTTTCTATCAACCAATGCTGGCCGTTAGTCACCACCAGTCTTGTGGTCACCAGCGTGCAATTTGCCGACCAATGGCTAACGACAGCTGCCACTCTATCGCGCGACCTCAGTCCCTGGTGTCCAAAGTCGAATAAACTCTTGTGGCACATTCGGCCGTCCGTTCGGCGCATTTAGAAAAACAGCATTTCTCTCTGCTGCCTTTTGTCCCACCCAGCCGTCAGCAAGACAAATCAAAAGTTGAAGCAACATTTACAGTTGTGACAACCACAACAATAACATCAGTGGCAGCAACAATTTTCATGCTTCATGCGCTTACAAGTGTTTTTGCGCGCTTCAACAATGGCTGCCTTGTGCCGCAACAAGCCTTCTTTTGCTCCTTGTTGTTGTTGTTATTGCTGCTGTACTCACTTGCACGCGGTACACATGTCACTGCAACTGTCACTTTGACAGTTTGCATTGCTAAATTGAAAATATGTGCAAATGTGCGCCCATATGTGTTTGGGTTTTTGTGCGCGACTCTGCGACACTCGAGTCTATCAACAGTTGTATTGCACACACACATTCGCCTCACCGTCTGCAAGCCAAGAAAAAAACGGCAAACAGTATCGAAAAATGAAAAGAGTTGTTCGAAACAACAACTTTTATTGGCGTCACCACTGTCACCATATCACATCACATCACCGTCGCCGTCACGCTCAGCATGAGTCTCATCTGCAAGTTCATCATTATCAATCGCCACATTATCATTACCGTGATCGTCGTCGCCATCATCGTTTTCCCGTTGTCACAGTTGTCGTTGTCATTTCTGTCGTTTCAATGTCATCGACAGCGGCAACGAGCAACAATGGGCAAGCTGGCAACTTTGCTATTTGCCGACTATCAGCAGCAATAACAACAAGAGTAATGCACATTAGTATCTGCCGGCACGAACCATCGCATCATTCAAAGCAAATGGGCAACGTCACCAACAGATGGCAACATTGTCACAAGTGGGCAACGCCGAAATGAACAATGCGAATTCCATTCGCAGGAAACAGGGTGTGGCAAGACTTTATATTTCCTTGAAATTTTACTATCAATTAATCAATTGATCTGTTAATCAATTATTCAAAGAATTAAAATGTTAATCAATTATTCAAAAAATTAATAGATCAATAAGTAATTAATTAAACAACAGTCAATCAATCAATTTATTAATCAATTAAACAATTTGTTAATGAATTATTCGAATAGTTAATAGATCAATAAGTATTTAGTCAACCAATAGTCATTCAATTAAACAATTAATCAACCAACAGCCAATCAATCAATTTATTAAACCAACAGTCAATCAATCAATTTATTAATCAATTAAACATTGAATCAACCAACAGCTAATTAATCAATGTATTAATCAACTAAACACTTAATCAACCTACGGTCAATAAATTCTATTCAAGACTTTTTTCATTGAAATTTTACTATAAATGATTTCATTAATCAGTTGATCTGTTAATCAATTATTCAAAGAATTAATCTGTTAATCAATTATTTAAAGAGTTAATAGATCAATAAGCAATTAATCAGCCAAGAGTCAATCAATTAAACAATTAATCAACTAACAGCCAATCAATCAATTTATTAATCAACTAAACAATTAATCAACCTACAGTCAATAAATCATTTATGTAATTACTTAATGAATCTTGATGATTAATGAAACATTTAATAGGACCATCGATCAATAAGTTAATCAATCATTTAGTCAGTCAATCAATCACGCAATCTAGCATTCAATTAATCAGTCAAGCAACTTATTAATAATTTAATCGATTTAATCAATCAATCCCCTAGGAATCTATGTGCTATAGCCAGTGGTCATTAGACACGATTTAGAGCACGACTTGTCGATTTCGATGCTCCAGAAGATTCTGTTTTATGTGGTTTGATAAAAAAGTGCATGAGGCAAACAAATGGGGGGCAAGAATGGAATTAAATGGCGTCCCATCGAGGTCAAAGTTTACAAAGTACTCTTAGAGAGTTAAAATCTATGAGTAAGCCCCATTAGTATTTTTCTTCGGAACATTTCTATCGAACATTCCAAACCCGTATCTCCAACTCTTTATGGGGCCCCCATACAAAATTAACGTTTTTATAAAATGAACTCCCATTGCTCCCAGGTAGCCCCCAGACGTATCAAATCTAATACTGACCCCCAATTATTTTTCTTTTCGAATAATTTCTGCAACTTTTAACTCTTTTTGGTGTTCCTGTACACAAATTTTAGGCCCAATGCCATTTGAAATCATCTTTGCTATCTACAATTTTTGTAACAAAGAGATGTGTGGATGGGTGAACTCTCAACCCTCTCTCTCGATATATGACAATTCTTCGCACATTATAAGTTCAGAGTCCTTCTGAAATAGAAGAAAGAGGTGGAGTTTCCGGGATTTGATGCCCTTAACTGGCCCTGCATAACTATTTTGGGAAAACGTTTGGTGAAAAGGGAACTAAGAACTGGTCGAATAAATCTTAAAACTGAAAACTAAAGTGTCTAAAATTAATCTTTTGAATTGGTAGCTTTATTTTCTATATCTAACAGTTCTTTTACTTTGATATTTATTTTTATTTTACATAAAATAGTTGCAGGAATTTACAAAAATAAAGTGTTTTATACTAAAAAATATGTTCAACAGAGTTTGTTTATGTAGATTATGATAGCCTCATGACATCAGTTGCTTTGATTTATCTATTTTTAATACATCCTTCAATTTGAAACCTTCTGTTTTAATCTTCTTAAGCATTTGTTACATTCTTTGCCTCCTTTTTTAATCTTCTAAATCATTTACCAACTTCTTTGCCTTCAGTTTGCTAAAGTCGCACATCTCTCGACCGAACTTAATTCGGAACAGTTTAAAAGATTGGGTCTTCTGAGCACTTAAATCACCTCGTTTCTTAACAACCAATCTATGACTGACATGCAGCTGTGTTCTGTTGAACCCTTTATCAATATTTTTTAAATACATTACCATTGATTGAGTCCAATAAAAGGATTCGTTTTTTTCAAATCGTCAAGCAAAGAATTTGTTCGGAAAATTTGTCACCGAGAGTCAGTTATAAAAAATCTTATCTGGATTGTAAAGAAAGTCTAGTAAAACATAAAATTGCTTTAGAATTTTTAGTTTAATTTTCATATCCCAACACCTTCGACTTTTTTACACTTTCCACTTTCACTTTAAAAGTCTTTTCATTCATGGCATAAGCATTGGTTATATTGTAAATTTTGAAAGCATTTAAAAAGTTTGAATACAAAATAATTCTTAAAATGTTTGATCCCAGCTACAAGTACACCAAGTTCAGTTATAATTGAACTATTCTTGTTGGACTTTAATACATTTTTATACACATACTTTTAAAACAGCCTTCAATCCTTTCATTTTTATTTTATTTAGTCTTAAAATTCGTATTAAATAAACAAGTTGTGTGCATTTTCATCATGAAAATTTCCAACTTGCATCCATAAAACTTTAATGCTTACAACTTTTCGTTGGCTTCTGTAACACTGTTTCAATTTTTAACCCCAAATGAAGTTATAAAATCCCAATACACCACACACACACACACACACACACAAGCACTGTCGGTGTTAGGCTTTCGATGCTTCCTCCTCGTTAAATATAAAAAAACATACACACACAAACAGCGCCATGAATCCCAACTGAGAAAAATCAACAGCCCCACCAACGGACCACAAACTCGACTGCAACAAATGTGTGCAAAAGTCAACAACAAACTCTTTTTTAAACGTCAGTCGTCAGTTGGCAATTTCTCAAAAGAATTTCAATCAATTTGTTGGAACGACGGCAAATTTTTCGATTTTACGATCCACTCAACTGCGCTCATCATTTATGAATCTGAACGCATAAAGATGTCAGCACAACGCTGGCGAATTCTCGAGCAGAAAGCAGCCGCCCAAAGAGAATTTCACTGCAGCTTTGACAAATGTAATTCGTTCTTCTGTGGAGCCGAGGGAGTGAGGGATTATAAGTAACAACAATGAGTTGGCAACCAATAAAAATAATACATCGTCCTTTGCTGCTGCGGCTGCATTGTGTCAGAGTGTGGCCGAGAAACAAAGGCCGAACGAAAAGGCTAAAATTATTTTCGGTAACGTTGTGAGGATTACGTAAGATAAGCAGCTGCTGGCAGTGAACTCAGTGGATACAAAGACTGACTTATGAACGAATAATGACACTGGAAACTGGACACTGGACGCTGACAATGAGTGGAGTACAAAAAGAAGAAGAAGTTTTCAGATGTGAGCTTCAGATTTCAAATTTCTTCCTTAGTTGTTTAAGGTTTCAGGAAACAAGAAATATTCAGCAAGAAATATTAACATTTTATAAAATGAATGTTCAGTCATGAGATTCAAAAAATTCAATTTCGTTTTTACCCGCAAAATTGCGCTTCATTTCAATGTTTATATATAACTCGCCCTTTCTGCAGTTAACAATTATTGCTTTATTATTTCAAGTGCGAAAATTTAACGCTTCGAGCGCTGCCAAGTTAATTCACCCCGTTTATTTGCGTTCATTTGCCTCGGCTTAACCGAATTTAATTCGATTAATTCACTTCGCAAAACGGAAGCAGCATTATGCGCACCATCCGGAATTGTTGTTGTCGTCCGCGACTTTTAAATTGTTGGCATTGCCAGCGGCCCACTGCCGCCGCACAACAAACAAAACAAATGGCCAGGAGAGACTTTAATTGCCCGAGCAGCGGCGATGCAGTGTTGTGTTCATAAAATTTTACGCTGCAATCGTAAAAAAATGCGCAGACGGTCGGGCGGGTGTGCGCAACGTTGCCAGCGTGTTGCATTATCTGCAGTCGAATAATAAAATTGCAATAAAAGTGCGCAAAATTGTACAATGGCAGCGGCATGCGCGCGGAAAACGGCGCCCAAATACAATGGAGACAAAAAGTTGGCCAACAAATAAAAGCCGAATTGGAGCAAACATTGAGGCAGCGGTTGGTTGGCTGGTTGGTTGGTTGGTTGGTTGGTTGGTTGGTTGGTTGGTGGCTGTGTGTATGGCCGCTTCCGGCAAGTTCCGGCTGCACGTGCTGCGCATTTAATGTGAAAATAATTTCGTGTTATGCCAACAACAAGAACAATAACTGTAGCAGCGGTAACAACAGTCATGTGCGAGTTTGTATGTAGTGGGGATGCCAATCCCGAAATCACGGAATATCGAATAATTTTCGGGATATATAATAAGTTTCGGGATTTATAATTGCCAATGCAGAGATTTCTGAGATAACATGTAAATGAGTTTTTGTAGCAAATTTTTCAATTATGCGAATAATATTTTGTATTTCCATGACAAGTTGGGTTTTTGACAGAATAAACAAATGGTTATTTCGTTCAAACGGCTTCTTTTCCAATTTCAATAATTAAGTTTAGTGCTAATAGGTACAAAACAGCTGATGAAAATTTTTGTCTGTTGAAAATTCAGGTTGAAAATTGTATCCATTCTCTTCCTGAACATCTCAATTCGACTCCCAAACAGAGCAAGTGTCTTCCAGACGAAAGTGCTTGCGATCAAGGAGGCTTGTAGGAAAGCATTAAAGGATACGTCCTTTAGAGGGAGATCGAACATTCTGACTGTGTAAAAGACCTGGACTCGGCTATTACTTCATCTAGATTAGTTCATAAATGCAAAAAGGTGCCTCTGAGTTGGCCCATCGGGTCACAGTTACCCTGAATTGGTTGCCAGGACATAGCAATATCGACGATAATGAACGAACGTCCACTTTGGACGAGAGTAAAGCAGTGACGGTTTACGCTCCACTCAGCTCTGATAACTTTCTTCCTTTCTTACTAAAGGCAGCAATAGATGCTTGAGAACGGAATACTGCAAACTCAACAGATCACTTTGTCCCAAATACAGTAAAAGAGCAAACCTCGCGGACCTCTTAAACAGAGGACAACAGAGGCATCTGGCCCTCTGTGGTTATTACGGGTCACTGAAAGAAACCATCATAAACTTCCTTGGTGCTTGCTCGGCTCTATCGAGAAAAAGGTGGAAGAAGTTTAGGAAGACATAGTTTAGTGATTTTAAAAACATAGTGAAATTCACCTTAGGTTCACTTCTTCGCCTTCATCTACCTCTTGGAATGGCTATAAGACGCAAATCAAAAGTGTAACCACATACAACAACGTACAAGCGCAACTTCGATGCTGGGGCCACTCTAACGAACCAATCATTCCTTAGGAAAATAAATTGCAACTTATTCTATGATATTTGAGTTTAATTATCCTTTTTTATAGAGTAATACTTGACGTTTTTTTCATGGAACTCTTGAAAATAAAAATAAAAATATATATTGTAACGATGAGGCACTCTGTTGCTGTGCTATGCATGAATGCTTTTCAGAGCATACTTTTAGGCATGCACTTTGGAGTACGGCCGGTTGGCTATAACTCCGATATGGCAAGGATGGTTCGCGAAGGTGATGAGCTGTGCTAGAACAATCGAGATAGAGAGAACAACTAGAATGTGCAAGAACCATCGGCGCGATAAACCAAACAAGTATAAAAGGCAGCAGTGTGCAGCGCAGAGGGACAATTCTGATTCGAGCAAGAAAAAAGGAAACATGCAATAGTAGTAGTGTAAAGACAAACAAGTGTAAATTTGTAAATAAAGCGATTGTTGGTTTCTGACTGCGTTTTGCGCTGAATAATTAAAGTGGTTTTATTTTCAAGCACAATCCAAAACGAACTTAGAGAAGTCATTTTTGTAACAATATGTACAACCAAACTTTTGGTTGATTAAACCCCTGAAAAAAATCCCGAAACTGGAAAATAGTCTCAACTTGGCATCCCTAGTATCGACGTATGTAAAAAATTACGCTGCAGTAAAAATTCAAACAACAATAAAAATCCAACAACAATTGAACAAAACAAGAGAGCTGAAAATAAAAACAGGAACTGTGTGGAAAAATTGATGCCCGAACAGTTAAAAAATATATCGGCTGCAATACGTGAGACAAAATGAATTTTCACACTCAACCACACACATGATTCGCTGTGCTTGTATGTGTGTGCAATGTTGCTCAGGGAGTTGGGGGAGTTCGCTACAACAACACAAATTGGGCAGGAAATGTGTAAAATGCCACTTGCAAAGCGGAAGTGTGGTGGCATAGACTGAAATTTCTCTGTTCTTTTTCATTTGCTTTCTCTCTCTCTCTCTTGAGGGAGCAAAAGGGTATAACATTTAATTTGAAACCGTTCCCCAATTGAATCTTTGTGAACCCACTTCTCCGTGTGTAAGCTGTGTTTCAAATTACACAAAAATGGCGGCAAAACAAATGAATTATTTTAATGTTTTATAACTGACCTACGCCAATTGCGTGCTAGGCGAGAGCATCACGCACACTGCCTGCCGGCATTCTACACTCCCACTCCGCTCCCTCAACCGCTCACGGCATGGCGCACAATGTACACAATAATTGCGCACAGCGGCAGTGCCCAGCACAAATTTGCCCACGTATTTTCCAAAATTGACATTTCGCCAGGGTGCACAGTGGCGCCGTCGGCATCAGCGTACACCGCCGCTCGGCCATGTGCGTGAGTTTGTGCAAGTTGTACGCGCCGCGGATACCAAATGATTATTTGTGTGGCATGAACACGCAACCACCGCGCTCCACCAATCAATTTGTTCCCCTCAAATGAGCTGAAATGTTGCGCCGCTTGGAAGTAAAATAAAAAAAAAAATTCAACATTTGACCAGCGGTCGAGTTGTTGACTATAAATAGACAACAACAAAATTATTTACAGTTTGCGGGAACAAAACTCGTAATTACGAATACAAGAATACTTAAAAATTTCATCAAATAAGTAAAATTTTAAATTAATTCATTAAACTTTAAATTAAGCATTACGCATAAAATCGTGTTGAATTTT
This sequence comes from Melieria omissa, assembly GCA_963971225.1. NCBI lineage: Eukaryota > Metazoa > Arthropoda > Insecta > Diptera > Ulidiidae > Melieria > Melieria omissa. The sequence continues at coordinate 45,464,552 of OZ020268.1, read as the reverse complement.
AATTGTATTGTTATTATTATTTTTATTAGAATTTATTATTTATTTATTTATTAGAAAAATTTTGTTTATTAATTTTATTATTTATAATTTTAATTAAATTGCAGCCTTATTTTAAACTACTTTAATGAATTAATTAAATATTAATTACAACCAAATACAAAATTTTATTTTGTTTTAATTGGGTGAAAATCAATTTTCAAACTCAAATATAGTGTAAGATACGATTTAATTAAAATTCATTGTGAAAATCAAATTAAAAGCTTTCAAGTTCAATTAATTTAAAACTGAAGGAAGCTGACTATTAATTTTTAATTTTAAATAAATCTAATTTGAACTAACTCACATACATTGATTTTGTCTAACAGTTATTTAAGTTATTTAACTAATTCAATAAATGAATTAAACTAAAACAACTTTAAACTAAAAATTAATCTTATTTCATTTTAATTTTAAGTTATTTATAATTTCAATCAAATTACAAGTTCTTTTTTAAGTTTTAACTATAGTAATGAATGATGAAATATTGATTATATATATTTCAAAAATTCAAGTATATTTCAATTGTTTCAAAAAGTTCAAAATTTCAATTTGTTTCAACTGGGTGAAAATTCAAAATTAAAATTAAATACAAATAATTATTAAATTTAATTAATTTTTTTTCATCAAAAAAATTCAAATTAATATTTTAAGTCTTAGTTTTTTAAAGTTTTAATTAATTTTGTAAAGTTTTACAATAGTTTTTAACTCTCAATTTAGTTAAAAATTTGTGAAATGAAATTAACTTTTTGTAATTTAAAAATAGTTTTAATTATTAGAATTTAATTTATTTAATTTAATTTAATTTAGAGTTAATTCATACAAAATTTTATTGACTTTGAAATTTTTTAATTAAACTAATTTAATTTGATTTTTATGTTAGAATTTTTTAATTTAAACATAGTGTTAATTAAGTCCCATTTTATTTTAATTCAGAGTAAATTCATAAAACATGTCAGTTAAATTGTTTTTTTACTTCGAAGATTTTTTAATAATTTAGTTTACTTTGATTATTTTGTAAGAATTTACAACAAAAATAAATTTATTAATTGATTAATTAATGAATTATGTACAACGTATTTACAAAATTAATAAATTATTTATATAATTGTTGATTAATTAATCTTTAAATTGCATTTAAAAATTAGAATATTATTATAGATAAACTTAAAGAAAAACTGAAGTCAAACTAAACTAATTAAAATATATGAAATATCCAGAACTAAAAATGTTGCAGCTTAAACATTTTTCCACTCCCCTCTTTATCATGGATCCCTTTTTCCACAAATCTTTATTGTCTTTGCTCAAAATGTTTTTTGCTTAAAACTGCAAAGCCACAAAAAAGTTACTCATTCGCACAGTTTGCGAGCTATTGTAGTTCATAAACGAGCCTGAAAGTATGCAGCATAATGCACGGCAGAAAAGAAGTAAGCAGCAGTGTCACTATTTATTGATGGCCCATATAAATCTTGCATTTGCTCATTTATTCCTTCACACGCAAGATTCGTTACAGTCTCTTGAAAATATTAGTCGAAATCGTTTCGGTAATGGGCTTTGTTTCTATGGACAATGTTCTCTGGCGCAGCATTAAATGGAACGACAAGCAAACTCTGGATGGCATTGGCCATCAGCACGAAAACTTAAATAAATTATGTTCGGCATGGCAGCAACAGCACAGCGTCTGGGGAGGCAGAACCGAAATACAAAACTAGATTGAATTTCCTCATTGCAAAAACATTGAATCAATGAGCTACTTGGGGGTCGTCGGCAGTGGCTGCAAATAAAAAATGCTTCCGTACATTCTGCCCACACCAACAGCAGCCGAACTTCAGTGGCAACAACCATGTTACGAGGCACGTAACAAGGAATGAACGAATGCTCAGCTGTTCACTGGCCACTAATTCCAATGCGTCATTTACGTACAAACTTTATTTGCCATAGCGAACTTCGTGCGCCGGCAACATTTGTTGGCCGCTTTTTCGGCCTGAATCATTACCCCATTATTTGAAGAATCACAATACACGCCACATTAATAATGAGCCGGAAATTGTAAATTTCGTAGCGTTGTTCTGCGCTTTGCATTTCGACGCGAACCAGCTGGCAGAAACATTGTACATGGACGTCATTGTACGCAATTTACAAGCAAACCTGACTAGTTGAAAGTTGAATGAGTGTTTTTTTTATAAATAACTGCCACCAGCACAAACTGTTGATCACTGTCAGAAGTTTATTGATTGTCAGTTTAATGATGAAATGTGGAGCAACAAATTTAGGATTGATGGGGTTTCATTGTCGTAGCGGCAGATTGTTCAGATATAATTATATTCAAAATTAAAAACGAACAACCATTAACTATTATTACAGCCAAAACAACATAGTTCCTGCAGTCGAAATTTCTATTAGCGAATTAACGGATTATTAGAATTTTAATGAATTTAAGAAAACTCATAATGATTCACTGTCATTGCTGCAGATTAATTCGAATTTTTGATTTATTTACAGCTAAGGAAATTTGTACACTTTCACTTTCAGTACAGAAACATTTTAATGAATATCTATCAACACTCATAATGTTTCACTCTCGAATGTTTTATCATGGATTCAACAGTTGATTACAAATTCAATAAAATTTTGTGAAAATTCATTATTTTAGTGTCGACTGTTTCACGATTGACTCAAAAGTTTAAGCGATTTCAAAGAACTCTTTGAAAAACTTTAGTTTGAATGTTCGGCACATTACAAAATCTCTACTATTGAACATTTAGCTAACGAAAATAACGCAATTTTTAATAACCAACTGATACAACGATTATGGACTTTCAATTATTAGGTCAGCTTAAAAGTAATTCGATTTTTGTTTGGTCAAATCGCACACGCACAACAAAAGTGACACAACTCAAAATTTGTGATTTTTCAGGAAACGCAAAAAACTTTTTTTGAGCTAAATAAACATTTTGTTTTAATTACGAATAGACCGTTCAGTAGAAAATCCTTACAGATTATGCCTTGTGATAAGTTGGAAGAATTTTTTTTTACTTTACACTAGAAAATCCAAAATTTTTAGTTGTGACTGTTGATATATATGATATTTTAATTCATAATTACGGAACTATTTCAAGTTATGCCACTTTTTCTGAATTTAATAACTATAAATGACAGTTAAAAAGTTGAAAGAAAAAATTTGAAAATTCATAATTAATTTAAAAAATTAAAAAATATATAAAAAAATTGTCAGAATTTTGCTTAAAATTTACTTTAACAAAAATTTATTTCGTCAAAAGTGGCACAATTTGAGTTAGGACTCTTTTGCATTGAGCTGCAGCAATCAAATAGCATCAAACTTCTGACATGAAGAGAGACCTAACTGTATTTTTGCAACAGTTAACAACATCAAAATATACTCAGCTTTTGCTGATTGGTAGATGTATGCATTTTGCACAGTATTAACACATAAACCCGAAAATTAAAAATTTTTAGTTGTGTCACTTTTGTAGTGCGTGTGCGAAATGAGGGTTGGGGTTTAGTACAAAATATACGTTCACTACTTGTTTGCATTATATTGGCTAATTCACAAAATACAGTGGTGTCTGGATATAGTGAACTAATTATTGCAAGGCCTGTTCACTGTTTTAAGGTTAACATTTTTGTTCAAAAACTCGTTTTATTTGCTCAAAACACACTTTTTGTTTTTTGGTTGAAAATTTTTTTTTTATTTAGAGGCTCGTTGACAAAATTTGGGTGTTCACTATATCGAGGTGTTCCCTATATAGGGGGTTCACTATACCCAGATACGACTGTACATTGCAATGTCATTGCTTGGGTTAAGAATTGAAAATCTGGTCAAGACTGGTTCAGACTTCTTCTATAGTACTGACCGATTCCATGAAATGATTCTGCAGACTTTTAAAACAGTGACCATCTAATCGGACCAAGCTAGGAGAATAAGGTGGAACAAGGAACCAATTGAGTTAAGTTTCATTAACAAATCCAAAGTTTCTACTTACACAGATCATTGAAAATTTGATAAACATTTCGGACAGGTTCACTTTTTGAGTAAAGTGAATATGGATTACTCAGATTATTATAATTCTAATGGACATTTCGAATAGTTTAAAATTTTGTGTAAAGCAAATAAGATTAAACAGATTATTACAATTTTATTAAACATTTTGACGAGGTTCACATTTTGAGTAAAGCATCAAATCCATATTGCCGCTTCCCCAGATTATTGTAGTTTTAATAAACATTTCATTCAAGTCTTTCACTTTCTAATTCCGAGTTCTAACTTACTGCAGGTACACACTGTTCCCATATATAGTGAAAAAATTTAATTTAGAATGAATGGAAACCCTTTCATCAGAAAATGCCAATGACTAAATTTTTCTAGTCAACTTTGAGGCCTTTAAGCATTCACCTTTCGTCTGCCCGCTTCTCTCTTCCATCACTCCGATCTACGCTTCAGTAAATGCAAATTTGCCTTCAATTTGCACATTTTAATTATCAACAAAACACAAACAACAAACCGTCACCAATGAAACATTTGTTATGTGTAAGCACAGCGTAGCCGATAAGAAAATTTAATGCCAATTGCAGTGTTCGATCATTAAGTGGGCGTTTCACCATAGCAAATTGAGCTTTTAGACACATTGCACGCTGACTTTTAGTGAACACATTATAGCTAAATTATGCAGTGATAATTTTAGTTGCTTTTCATTTTCTATATCTAATATATTTTTGAGATTTGTTTTGTAGAATTGTTGTTGTGTACTCACCGAATTTCCTGCCTTAGTGTTTGATCTCCTAATAAAAGTTCAGTTCTTCCTTTTGATATGCTACTATTTGGACTACTTTTTAATTGTATTTGCTTATCGTATAAATGTGTATTGTTTAGCAAATTGTTGCTGTTGCCGGTAGCGATGTTGATGTTGCTGCTGCTCTCATCGCCATCAAAACGTCTGCCATCTTCGTTAAGTGTAGTTAGTAACTGAAATTGCACGAGGGAGAATAAGTTTCAATTAGCTTTTGATAATCACGTGGCTTCGGCTGATCAAATTTTACATACATGTATGTATGTATATAAATGCTTAAATACACACACAAGAAAGAGAATTGAAATTAAATGTGGGGGAGAGCAACAAAACACTAGAGAAACAAATAATTGTCTGAAATAATTGCAAGTAAATGAATTTTGCTGAAATAGAAAAACAATTAAATACGTTAGGGGAAAAACCATTTATAAAAACAACAACAAATGTACTGAAAAGTCGTGCACTGGAAATGCTTACTTACGCTATGTACAAAAAAATTGTATGTATAAAAAAAATTTGTAAAATTGTGGACTGAGTAAAAATACAAAGTTACAAAGTTAAAAAGTTGAAATAACTAAAGTTAAGTCAAGGTAAATATCTTTTTTTTTATAGAATAAAATAGACTCATTAACATTAAAAAAAGTAAAAATACAAAATAACAATATTAAAAAGTTAAAATAACTTCAGTTAAGTGAACGTAACCAATTTTTTTATGAAATAAATTAGACTCATTAACTTTAATTTTCATTTAAATGGCCAAAGAATCATAAAAATAATTTCCCTTTAAAATGAATTTAAATTCAAATAAAAAATCTATCATGCCACCATTTTCACTTTCATCTCGCTACGCGCTTCAAAATATTCGACAACCAGTTACGCACTTTTGCATTCCCTCGCCAACTGTGAGCCATTTCCGCACCGACTTCACACCCCATTAATCATGGCGCGCGGACTTCAAAGCCACGAGTGCGTACGCGCTCTTTTTTTTAGTCGAATGTAAACAGCGCTCAGGTCGCGGTGAGCGGAAAGCGGCAACCCGCTGTGGGTTGCCGCACTCGCTTCAAGCAATAAACGCACACACACACAGACGCACACATGTTGCACAAATAACGAACACAGGTGCGCTGGCATGTTTTAAGTTAATTCCGCTGCGCGATGCCGTTTGAGTGATTTCGAATCAAAGGGGAAAATTTTAATGCCAATAAAAGGCGGAATAGTTCTGCAGTTGTATTCACTTAAAGATGCAACGGTATGTGACCGACATTTTTATGGGGGAGGGGGGGGGGGGAGATCAACGTGTGGGGCAGACTTGGATGGAGAAAGAAATAGTCTCTGCAGTCCATTGAATACTTAAGAAAGACATAGAACGTAAACGCACCCAGTGGTCTCGTCTTTCAGCTATCTAATCCCTCTCTTGTCTATAGTTGCGCATTCGAAAAGTTTATTACTTTAAGCAACCCAAATTTACTTACAATAAAATTAAGGATCACTAAGGATCCCATGGAACATGGACATAGTCAAGCGCATAAAAATACAGCGGTTGCGCTGGCTTGGCCATGCTGCCCGCATGCCTGAAGGTGCTCCGGTAAGGCGAGTCTACGAGACGGTACCCTCAGGTGGACGCCGCGAAAGAGGGCGTCCTCATCTACGTTGGAAAGACCAAGTGTCGCAGAACCTGTCGGCGCTTGGAATCTCCAACTGGCGCCAGGAAGCACAGAACAGAACCGGCTGGTGCGCTATTTGGATTCGGCCAAGACCGATAAACGGTTATAGTGCCAGCTAAGTAAGTAAGGATCCCATAAGAAGTTGAAGGTGATAAAGAAGAAGTGGAAACGATCCAACACTACCTGTGCTTGCGGGGCAATAGCTGAAATTTCGGATCTACTCTCCTACATCAAGAGGTTGGATAGGATTGCCCCGGACTGAGAGCCATTGGTTAGCTCCAGAACTTTCCAAGAAGGGACTCGCAATGGGCCATTTTGGCCTCCGAGTGGAAGTGCGGCCTCTGGGTCGCACACACCCTTCCCTACCTAACCTAACCTAAGGATCCAATAAACTCTATCAGTAGTTTACTTGGAGGCGAACAATCTTATGGAGTCGAACAATTTTTTAATATGGTTTGTCTGCTGAATGGTTTGTAGGTTGTATGTGTTTTAGGTCGGTGGGATAAGATGACGTTTTCTAAAATTGTAGGGTGCACAATAGATCATCTCTGGTCTCAGTGCAAATATTCTTTTCTTAATTTAATCTAATCTAATGTTGAATGTGAACTGAATGCAATTCAACCAAGAGATGGGACACACAACAATCACATGGAGAATCTCAAAGTAGTGTCAAGAAAACCAAGTAAATTTTAATTCTCTTAGGAATGAGCAGTGTTCAAATATCATCAATGAGTCTTGCATAGTCCTAAAAACCATCATACATTCCTGGTTATGGATGACTATTGATTAAAGCTTTAAAATTTCTGAAGGGATCTAGTAAGAATGAGCAACGCCAAAACAATCGACATGTCAAAAGACGGAACCCAATGCTAGGACCTTGCGTCATTGCTCTGCATTACTTATGACACCCTATCCTATCTGACCTAAAGTAGCCTTTAACTGTGCCTGTGAAATTTTTTTGACACTTTGGCTGTAAAGAGCAACAAGCGATCAAACTTATCTCGAGGTAAGAGCCGCAGGAGTCTATAGGCTCCTTGAGGCATTGGTGATTCAGTTTTTTAGGAAAATACTTGTTAGGAAACAATCAGCACCGTCCCCGGTTCGGCTCTCTCCAACAACGGAACTCATGCATTCGCCTAGGAAAATAAAAAGAACTTCTCAGAACTTCTTCCTCTGTTTTGTCGTAACGTAATTGTTTCTCTGCGGCACGTCTTACATGGTCCCCAACCTGGAGGACCATCGTCAAATCTTTAGAGGCACTTCTTTAAAACACGGTCCCCAACCTGGAGGACCTTTCGACACTCGGACTTATTGGAAAAAACAAAAATCAACACAAATCTTTCTCATACAACAAAACAAAATGAAAACTTGTATTAAAGTGAACTGATCGAACTGAATCGCCATACAAAAAACCAAGAAAGAAGAAGCACACCGCCGTCACTCACCTCTCGTCTCGGTGGATGAATATTATTCGATATTAATAAATCACAATTACTACTAAAATTACTGCCGTACGCGCCCGCAACGCCGCCAACACCGGTAGCAACAGTTGCTGTTGCTGCCGCTGCCGTTTCTACTGTGACGGCGCCCAACAATTTGTGTTGTTGCTGTAGCAGCAGCTGCTGATTAGCGCCAATTTGTGCGCCACCACCGCTGCCACCGGCGTCAATTGTCGCTGCGTCTAGCGCTGCCGCTGCCGCCGCTGTTGCATTATTGCTATTATTGTTATTACTTAAAGCGGAATTTAAAAGTAAGTTAGTATGTGCGTGTTGTTGCTGTTGTAGTTGCTGTTGCTGTTGACTATGTTGTGGCGCTGCTCGGACACCTGCGCCTGCAGCGAAATTATTGTTGTTATTGTAGAATTGTTGCTGTTGCTGGTGTTTGAATTCGGCCGCTGCCGCGAACGCCTGCTGCAGTTGGCTGCTCGATATCGCCGTCGAGTATTCGGTTGTGGGCGTTGCAGTGCCGTCGCCAGCGCCTACGATGGCCGTTGCCGCCAGCGGCGAGGTCGAGGTCTGTGCATCGACCAGCACAGTGCTGGGCAGCTGCAGCGGCGGCGGTATGTGCTGGTGTTGGTGCTGGTGGTGGGCGTGTGATTGTGATTGTTGTTGTTGCTGTTGCAGATGTTGTGGCGGCAATTGCTGCAGCTGTGATATCGCTGGTTGTTGTGACAATTGTTGTGGCAATTGGTGCTGTTGTTGTTGTTGTTGATTCGTTGCTATTGTATTAGTTGTTGCTGCTGCAATAATCGTCGACGTGGTCGCTGGCAATTGTGCGTGTTTGTTGTTGTAATTAATATAATTAATACTACAATAATTAGCGCCGACGTCCTCGTCGTCGTCGTCCTCCTCCTCGGCAACGGCCAAATGCTGCAGGCTGCTGGCAATGGTCGGCGTCTGCAGCTGCTGTAGCTGGAGCTGCGTTAAAGGCGGTTGTTGTTGTTGCGGCGGCTGCTGCAGCTGAAGCGAAAGCGCAAGCGGTAGCGGTTTACCGGCAATGGCCGCTTTGGCGTTCTGCTGCTGCTGATAAAGGCTGTGATTGGCTAGTTTCGTTGCTGCCGCCGCGGCAACGGCTGCTGCTGCTGTGGCGCTCACAATGGCCGCCGTTGTGTTGTTCGCATTGCGGTCAGGCGCTGCCGTGGCCGACACGATCGCCGCTGTGGTGGTGGTGGTGGTCGCAGTGGCCGAGGCTGTGGGCGCAATTGTCGATGAGGTGATGAGGCCCGCGGTTGCCGCTGTCGCTGTGGTCACCGTCGAGCTGCTGCACGTGATCTGATTGCTCGTGAAGGACGTCACGTAGATGGGCGAGGCCTCGTTGAGGAAGCTCAAGTCCTGCTTCTGTGTTGACTGGGCGCCGCTCTTTGTCTGCTGCAGCTAGTAAGAGAGAGGAAGAGGAGAGGACAGAAGCGAAAATTTGATGAGGACTTGCAACTCAAACCACAAACAATTCAAATTCACTACCAAACGTTTAATGGGTTTATGCAAAATTTAAAAAAATTGCAATTTCAGTGCATTACATTTTATATTTATGGCAATTTTTACCCACTTACCAACATGAAATACCACACTTTTAATATTTCGTATGCAAATGTTAATTTTCGGTTTCGGTTTCAATTCAATTCAGTTCGGAGCGCAAAGAGCACACACCCAGCTCGTTGATTCGAAGGATAACAATGGCCACAACGGAAACAACAGCAATCAACACAGCAACAAGCCATGCAGCAAATGACAGGCCCGCAGCACCACACCTTGCCACGGTGTCGAGGAATTTGCATACGCATCGGCTTGCAAAAATTGATGCTCGACGATGGATGACAGCATACAGCACCCGCAAAGCGTCGACGAGTGCCGCTGAAGCGAGTTGTTTATTTGCATATAACAAATACAAAAGTCAAAGCAACAACAGTGAGTAGTAAAACCGACTGCTGCGGGCGAACGAGAAAAAGTTAGCTCAAAGCGATTCGGTTGAGTCGAACTGGCTGAGTTTAAAAGAGATTACTGAGTCTCAAAAGCGAAATGAATTATGACTGGAACGTGTACGAGTCACCAAGTCACTGGAAATAGTTAGTAGATAAATCATCTATTGAGCCGGGAAATATTTAGGAGAATTGCCCTTGACAACATTGCCCCGAAGACGAACAAATCCTTTGGCCATCCTTTGAAACTTATTTGGATCGGAGACATGAGTGTTGACGAAAACCAATGGACCTTTTTTGGAGCATTCAAAAGAACACCTATGCATAAAAAGTGGAGCAGACTGAGGTGGGGGAGGGAGTTTGGTGGTTCAAACCTCCCCAAATACAAAAATTGCTGATGCAAAATATGGTTTCAAATGGATTTGGGCTCAGTAACACTGCACAACAAAATCAAAATTTTTTTAAAATAACAAGGTTCTGACAACGGATTCTGGTAGAGGGGACCAAAATATACGTGTATCGGCGTTTTGAAAGTTTACGTCTGAATTTTTTTTAGGGAGGGTCAAAATTTTCCCCTTTTTGCTCATTCTTATGGTGATTCGGCATACGAAAACCATGTAACCTCACATTTAAGGTATGTGAGGCAATTTCATGTAAAATACTACGAAGAAAATTTTTGTGGAGCATTTTAACCCTCTAACTCGTATTTGCATGGGTCAATTTGACCTTTTTTTTCTAACATGCCAAAAATGTCGTGTAAAACAGGACTTTTTAAGGACAACATTTATCACGAAAATATTCGCCATAAAATTCTACTATAGATCTCCGAATACATCAAAGCTCAGAAATTAACTTGAACGCCAGAATTAAGCCAAAACTGAAAATGTGTTTAAGTGTTTATTTCGTACTTATGCAAAACCCCCTTAAATGAAATGAAAATGCATTTATTGAAAGAAGTTATAAAACTGATTCAAGCGTAAAAGACGTCACAGCTAATCAAAACCAAAGTAATGATCGTATCTTGATCAATGCCAACGTATCCTGATCAATGCCATTAGCGCAGACGGACAGGCAAAATATATTTATCTATCTGTCTAATCTGAGTGTAATGTTCTGATTTAAATATGAGACATTCGTTTCGTCTACCCAACTACTGCACCATATTCCAGGAGAAGGTATTCGCTGTCAGGAAAGCTGCACAACCACCACCGCCAACTAAACGATAAACTTTTACGTGGATAGTCAGGCAGCGATTATGGCAATAACCTCCTACAGTCTATCATCCGAAAATTTCCTGCAGTGCCAGGAAGCACTAGAAAAGTTGGCGGCTAAACGCAAGTTAACCTTCCAGATGTGCATATCTGCAGTGTACTGAAGCCTCTACAAGTGCTTCACGGTCAACTAGAGGAACGAATGAGAAGGAAAACAGAAGCTAGGTGGAACAACCTACGAACCTGCGTGATTTCCAAAACCATGCTTAAGTACGACGTAAAAGGAACGAGATTCATACTAACTCTTCCAAGTATAGACTGTAGAGCCCCAGAAGGCACACTAACGGGACACTGCCTAGTAGCAGTAAATGCGCAACAAACCGTCGTCTCAGAAAACGAATGTCGCATATTCTATTGAGCCTAGTAAGACATACGACATTTGTTTTCTGAGGCGACGAAACGACGACATCTGCAGGCAGTGCATGGAAGTGAAACTGTTGAACACTTACTATGCCATGCGAGCTCTATACACGATACGAATTTAAGATGGGTTTAAGGCAACACAAGCCTCCTTGCGCGCCAACTTTGGCCAACATTAAATCCTCGACGTTCTAAAGAACTCCTCTCACTAAACAGAGCCCAGATCAGAACCATGTTCGGTGTCCTTACGGGTCACTGCCTAATCGGTACCCACGCAAAAAGGATGGGGCTGTTTTCGAACGACTTCTGTCGCAGCTGTCTGGACGAGGAGGAGGAAGAAAATATTCCTCACTTACTATGTTACTGTCCTGCTTTATCCAAAAGAAGGCAGACCTACTTATGCAACTTCTTCGTCGGAAGTCTAGAAGATCATGCTGATAAGACCATACGTCGTCTACTAAGCTTCGTTAATAGCTCCAACTGGTTTAACGAAAGAGCGAAAGGATGCTCGATCTCATGTGGTATCACAATGGGCCGCCTGGCCTAAGTGTGCTCCTCCTGGAGCAGCCACACCTACCTACCTACCTACTATGCCAATGCCTCGCCATCTCTACTCTCGCCTGACGTGCTTAGGAGTGGCGACCTTTGCAGGCCTAGAACAAGTCTCAGAGCAAGGCATGAAACGTGCATCCAAAAAGATCACAACTTTAATCACACCTAAACGGAACTCCAACTGGTATCGCTAAGAACCCAAAAGGGCCTCTGCGTGGCCTTGCTGGTAGCCAGTATAACCTAACCCAGGTTGGTCTGATTTGTCCGTGACACAATTCCAGTGAAAAGTGGGTAAAGTTCAGTAGGGATTCGTTCAAACTCACAGACCGGTTCGACCTTGAAGTCATCCGTGGAAATAAAAAAGAATATTTGTTGTTGTATTTTAAGAATCTGAGCGTAAATGAGGTTAGGTTGAAGTGGCCACCTTCTCCTTAAAAACACACCTAAGCACAAAAAGATCGCTCGTTGACTTCCCCATTACGACGCTGAAAACCACAAGGATTCCAGAGTGAACCTAGTTATCTCCCTAATGTTTAGGGTTGATAGCTCGGTGAGATCTGTGAAGAAAGGGGACCCTAAAATGCTGAACCTCTTTCTAGCAAGGGACATTGACACACGAAGTGAAGTACCGTTTCTTCTTCTTCTCTTTTGGTGGGTTTGGAAAAGGAGCTTCCTCCATCCTACTGAGAAAGGACGGGATAACCAGAAGGAATCAATACTGGGAAAATCAACCAGGTCTAGAGCATTCGAAGCTGGTTATCGGATCCTATAATCGGAAACGATTCGAGGAATGTATGACTTTATCAAAAAATAATCTTAGGATTATCACGGGAATGCTTACAGGGCATTGTAGATTGAACTATCATCTAACTAAACTAGTAATCCGTGAAAACGGGTATTGCAGGTTCTGTTTGCAGGAAAACGAGACTGCAATACATATACTAGGAAAATGCCCTGTACTCATGCATGAGAGAAAGAAGCACCTGGGAGACCATCTCATATCGGGTGCAGAATGGGTATCCAGAGATTTAGGAAAAATACTAAAATTCCTCTTGGATACTGGATTCACTGACAGTCTTTGAGGTCCAAGAAGGGGGCACAATAGATTTACTAGGTCGCAGTGCATTATTATCCTCATCAATAATAATAATAACCGTTTCTTCTTCTTCTTCGGAGCGACAGCGACGACAGAAGTCGTTATATGGCAATCCTAGTCTTTCAGCACGTCTCACCATAAGGCAGTGGCCGGTGAGCATAGATACCGCCAGGCTAATGCGCTCCCGCCGCAGGTTGAGCGGCTGTCTAGATCGTCTCATGTTTAACGATGGCCACATCTCCCTGTCAGTGCTATGGGTGTACTTGTTCACCCACAATCTGTTTGCGATCTCAATGTAGTGTCTCCTAAGATTTAATTTGATTTGAAATGATGCCTTAACAGCATCACTAAGTATCACCTATCGCCTAAGTTTAGCCGCTTTGATATTCGAGAGGACGAGTATACTTCTCACACTGCAATGTTTTGGACGTCTGGTGCCCTCTGGAGGACAGAGAGAATGAGCACATTTCGGATATGAGGACAAGACGGAAGCAAACTGGTAACTGATACAAACGTCAGCAACTTCAGCAACAATGTAACATTTGATACATGACATATATGACCATGAAAAACTTAAAAAAAAAAACAATTAAAAAAACCACAATCCATAATTTCAGTTCCATCAACAATCTCGAGCATTTCGTGTCCATGAAAAATTAAAAAAAAAACATTAAAAAAACCAAAATCCTTCCAACCATAATTTCATTTCCATCAACAATGCTCAAGCATTCTGTGCAAACATTTTCGCTCGAGTGTTTAGCACAAATGTGACTGCACCAGACAGAGCCTGGAAGTGCAGCTTTTCATTATGCGAATATGCAGCAAATCATGCAAATGACATATTGTTGGAGAAGTATCGAAATTGAATGGCGTCCACCGCACCTACAGCGCCAACGCAACGACAAAATGTTGCCGCATTGTGCGTAATGCTGCTGGCAAAGGTGTGGCGAGTTTTTAACATTCAGCAATTGATGGCGGAAATTGCAGTTCACTGCCACGCCAGCCAGACAAAGTTACAATTAATGCAACAACAACAACTATGACACAGCAAAGTATGCGAAAATTTAATGCTGGCGGCAGTGACCAGACGATTGTTTTACCCATAAAGTTGCCACTTAATACCCCCAACAATTTAAAGTTGGTGTTAATTAACCTGTTGACAATTATTACCCACCACAAGGGCAGCAACACCTTAAGTACGCACAGCAACACCAGCCGGCAATGAGGCAGCAATTTAAGCTGCTTACGAGGCCATGAAACCTCAAACGTTTCCAATGCGTAATGACATTACGTATTTTGACAATTAATTGCTGTGCACAGCGCCAGCAACACGAACCGCATTGCCAGCAACAACGAAAATATTAGCAAAGTAACACTTTCGCCGCTTAAGTAACACTTTTGACAGCTGTCAATCAAGTTGCTGCTGTTGCCCAACGCAACTGTTGCTGCCAACCCAATGCAGCAATAAATCGCCATATAATTAACAGCAACAACACAAACACTACCAGATATGAGATCGAAAGTGCTCCAATACATTTTCATTTCATTTGTGTGTGTGAGTGTGTGTGTGTTGGCACTTTCACTGGCTGACAGATGCGAGCGCCAAACGGCACAGATACGACCAGCTGCCCGGCGTACGAATGCCTATCGGATGGCAGCAACAATTGCCTCGCATATTTCATGCATACCACACAATCAACAACAACAACAACAACAGCAGCAGCAACAATGTTGACAATGCCAACAACAACAGTGGCTCGTGCTCTGCCAACCGTAAACGCATCCGTTCGCCGGCCGAACCCGCCATTCAGCTGTCCGTCCGTCCTGCCGTCTTGCTGCCCCAACGGACCAACCGTCCGTCCATAGTTTATTGTTGCCGCTGCTGTTCGACTTTATTGCTAATTGCTGCACTGTCAGTGGACCCAGTGTTGGCTGCTGGCTTGAATTTTTAATTGAATTTCTGCCAACTTCGCACATGGCACAAAAAACATTGCCAACTAGCGTGGAGTGAGAAAAGGAGTCGGCACCACAGCAAGCAACATGTATGTGTGTGTGTATGTGTGAATGCGTAACGTGTGTATGCAAAGCACAACAAAAAGGCGGTAGCCTGTTTATATTTCTTTGAGTCGACGGGTGTCGACTTTTTGTTAGGTTGCTGCATAGGAAATTTTCAATTTCCTCATTATTAAATTTTAACGCTTCAGAGTAAGCAGACGAGTGCAGCTGACGAGAAGCACTGAAGAGTGCAGTATTTTCTAAAATACTGGTAGTGCTTCCACTCAATTCATTTGCAGTTCTATAAGTACGGTTTTTTTTTAATTTAATTTTTGACCTAAAAGGTCAATGCTTTCAACATGAGATTTGAAAATAGTTTTTTGTTTTTTAATTAGAAAAAGCTTTAATGCTGAAATCAAGGACGGTTAAGGGAAAGGTGGCTGCGTTGAAATGCGATTTCTGCCTTGAAAATCACCAATGAGGGAAACCTGAATAGATTTTCATTAATAATCATCTTCGGGAAGTTGTAGCAGCAGATTTAAACGTTGCTCAGGAATAATTAAAGCAACAATAGGACATCATTTGTGTTGTACAACAAAGGCAAAAAACTAGACAGACAGATACCCCTCTAAATTCACTCCAGCGAACTTGTTATGGCGCCTAGAAATATGCATCTCTAAATAGAAACCCCATTTATTAATTTCTAAGAAAACTAGTGATGTGTAATAAAAAGAAGGTCTTGTATGAATAACACTGCACAACAGCATGTCTGTTGCATGGAGTTTTTTACATGAATCTGAATCGTTTTTCCACGCTGTTTTCAAAACCATACTCCGTTTTCATGTAAGAGCTCTAGTTTTCGCAAAAAATGGGTGTGCCACTTTTTCGAATTTTTCTCGGCTTTTTTTTCGTTCGTTTTCGACTGTAATTTCAGAACCAATAATCCTATAGACATGTTTTATATATCGTTGAACTTACAACATTTCACGCCATCTTTTCTGACATTAATCATTTTTTTATACGTTCTAAATTGGAGTTGTAATAAGGTTTCAAAGTAGGAAAATATTGAATTTTACGCCTTTTTTCTGATGGCGATAATTTTACAGACGTTTCATAAATCAAGCTACGAAGTATATGAATATCTTAAGATGAAACATCAAGCAATACAACACAACTAAATTATTTGGCGGAAATAATAGCAAAAATGTACCATAGTCACTTTCATACTTTTTCCTTAAAAAATTAGGAGCCTCAAAATATGCTTTTTTCTATGTTCCATTTATAGTCTGCGATACAAGCGAAAAACAAAAAGATTTTGAATTGCTCGAAACAAAAAAAATTAAAAACTTTGCATATTTTTAGGCCCCTAATTTTTTAAGGAAAAACTATGAAAATTACTATGGTACATTTTTGCTATTATTTCGATGTGAATGTGTATTCCGCCAAATAATTTGGCTGTATTGTATTGCATGATGTGTCGACTTTCATTATACACCTAACTCGTTAATTGTTTTACAAAAAATGTGTATGTTTTTGACCATCAAAGAAAACGCCTTAAAATTCCATATTTTCCGACTTTGAGGTCCAATTACCGCGGCATTTTAAAACATATAAACATAAGTTTTATCAGAAAAAAAGAAACCGTGTGGTGTTGTTAATGCGATAGGGTGACAATCATGTCAATCGGGTTTCTGGTTTAGAAATTACGATCTAAAATATGGAAAAAGTAGAAGAAAAACTGAAAAAATGACACAGTATCTATATCTCAATAACTAGAGCTGCTGAGAATAGATTCGAAATCAGCGCACCCAAATTAGTAAGAAACAGTAGAAAAACTCCATGCAACAGAAAAAATTGTTTTTTGTTGTGTTGTGTAATAATACATCTGGGCCAAGGGAATGGACTCAAAATTTCATATCACAAGAAATTGAATTTCTTTGCAAGGTATCGTTCTCCATTACTACTTCATACATATGGGACCAAAACTGTTTTTTGCACAAAGTGAAAACCTTCATAGATATCGAAAATAGATATCACTATTATTAAAATCCCCTTCTATAATACCACTTGAAGAAAGACTAAGGCAATGTAGTTTAATGGCTAAAAACATCTCCTTTTTTCTACTTGGAAATTGACCAAAGCAACTGTCACCTCTGCCTCTGTTCGTCATTTTGCTCGACCTTCCATTTAAACTTTGTCATGTTTAATTTTAAGTAGATTTTTTTAACTAAAACTGTCAACCCTGGAATATAATTTGTGTCACAAAACATTCCAGATTTTACACGAATCAATGACCATTAGTATTTCGCAGTTAATGCTTGGAAATACTGACAAAAAGTACTGTACAGATGTATTGGAAATTGATCAAAATGCAGTCGGCTTTAGAAAACAACTTCTTCTTCTTGACTGGCACGACAGCCCGATTACGAGACTAAGGCCTTAGCTACCCGCAACCAACCGTGTTGTGCGTGCGAATGTTTTTACAAGGTTGGAAGAGACCTACAGTTTTATGCCGATTCCGAACGGCGAGTTGGGAGCTTTTTCATAGGCAATTTTACTCCCAGAGGTTTGCCATTTCCTGCTGAGAGGACAGCCGCCGAAAGAAAAAATTGTTGTTTTTCTTTTTTCGGTGTTAACGCAACGGAGTATTGAACTCGCAGAATCTTGACTCGCGGCCCAACGCACTAGCCAGCTGAGCTACGGCGGCTGCCTGTGGAAAATATTTTGATAAAGCAAAGTGGTTCCAACTCTATATGTGCGATTTCAAATTATGGCCGAAATTCTAAAATTTCTTATATAACAACTTAATGCATGTTGGCCATGTGCCGGTTGGACAGTAGCCGAGAGGCGTTCGAACATGTTGAAAGTAAATTTTTTTTATTGTTTTTGGCGTTTTGATTATGTTACCTTTATGGCATTGTGGCCTGTCTTG
This sequence comes from Melieria omissa, assembly GCA_963971225.1. Taxonomy (NCBI): domain Eukaryota; kingdom Metazoa; phylum Arthropoda; class Insecta; order Diptera; family Ulidiidae; genus Melieria; species Melieria omissa. Next base: position 45,446,423 of record OZ020268.1, on the reverse strand, counting down.
TTTTCAACATTGACAACCTGCATGGAATTTTAATTTGCAATTGGTGTGTCACCGAGCGAGAAGTGTGTCCAACGCTACCAGCTGAGAGGCGACTCAACGAATTTTTGTATTTTTGTTTTTTTTTTACAATTTAAATTTCATGGCAATTCAAAAATATATATTTATTTAAATTCTTAAAAATGTATTAAACTTACATAAGTTTGAAAATGTGGCCAGTGACAAGAACAGACAGACATTTGGTTTTATGTTTTTCTTTTCAAATTTTGAATATTAAATTATACATCAAATTATATATGATGGATTAATTGTTGATTTTTGAAATAATTTTTGTAATGTTAAATATTAAATTAATGTTAAATATTAAATAATACACCAAATTATATATGATGGAATAATTGTTAATTTTTTAAATAAGTTTTGTTATCTTAAATATTAAATTATATGGAAGTGAAATTATTTGAATAAATATTAAGTTATACACGAGATCATGTGTATATATGAATAAATATTGACACAAATTTCTAAGAATGTGTTAAGCTTAAGTACAAAACTTATCGCGGCAAACTTCATCAATCATGGAAATCGCCTCATCAATAAATCAAAAAATATGCATATGTACATATTTATCATCATCAAAATCCACTTCATTCGGTTTTTATCTACGCCCCTGTTTCATCTCATGGGTGAAACATAATTTTTCAATCACCGCACTTTGACAGATAATTATGCAAAAACCAAAAACACCTCAGTTCGTTTAATTTTTTGATGTCGCGCATTTTCGTTTTTCTAGTTTGTGTTTTTCATGTTTCGTCTGTGCCGCTTTTATGCCAATTCGAACTTTAACCGGCATTCACAGCTGACCCACATCGCGAACCTTAAACAGCATTTTTGAACCCAACATTCAATCGCCAGCGCCGAACTCAAAACAGCTGAGCGAAAAAATAGCCAAAAATGAAAGCAACAACAGTTAATGGAGAAACAAGGAGAAAAATGTAAAACCATTAAATTCAAGTGGCAATTTCATGCGCGAGTGTAACTGCGAGTGTGTGTGTGTGTTGGTAATAAAAATAAAAAAATTTAACATGCGCACTTTGCTCCTCACACCAACAGCCGCGAAACACACACACAAGCCGCATGATTTTACATTCCACATTGCACACAATAAAGAAAATAAAAAAACGTAGTAATTCGAAAAATGCAAAGCTCAAAAACCCAACTAAATAAAGAATAAAAGAAAAAGTTTTAAAACCAACCACAAACAAACCCCAACCAACGAAACGTTGCCACAACAATTGTGCGCTCCAACAAACCGTTAGACGAATAGTTAGCCGCACGATCCACTCACCCATTCACTTAGCTCGCCATCCATCTGTCGATTCATCTAACTAACCAACCAACTAACGAGTCAGCCAACCACCGACCAATCGACCCCAAACTTCCACTGCGTTGCTGCAAGTGCGCACGAACGATGCTGAACTACAATAGCAACAACAATAATAAGCACTAAAATCTACCCATTAGCAGCAAACTAAACAACAACAAAAGCGCGTCTTAACATAAAAAGTGCCACCAGCTGAAACTTTCGAACAAGCAACCAAATGTTCGCGTATAAAAAATCATAAAAGAGCCGAAAGAACAATGTCCCAAATGTTCGATACGATAATGTGTACATAGAAAGAACAACAACAACTACAACTACAACTGCACCATCGAAAATTGGCGCATAATATTAAGTTTAACGGCCGTCATTTTGTTGCACGAGGGGATCAAGAACATAAAAACTAAACTATTTTCGAACTCAAAAATTAAAACGAAACTCTAAAAAATATGCGAACCATACATTGCGAAAATTTTTGTGATCTATATTGTGGCGAAAACTGAACCAAGTCATAGATCCCAGGTTCGAGTCCTAAGGAAACTGATAGAAAGATAGAAACATTTTCTTTGTGCTGCTATTTCTATAGCAAAGAAAATGCTACCATGGAAACCCTGGTTGGTTGGTTGGTTGGTTGGTTAGAGTGGGGATGCCCCAAGAATCCAACTAAAACCATGGAAACCCTGGAACTCATTCTATGCTGTTGTCCGGCCATCTCAAGATTGCAACTTACTAGGGGCCTTGTTCTTTTCTGGGTTAGAAGAGCTTCCAAAGCAAATTCTCACCGATCACTTTTTCGTCGATCCGCAACACTAAGAAGCTCTAACTGGTATCGCTGGGGACCCAACAGGGTCTATGCGTGACCAGCCAGCTTATCTAACCTAACCCAACCTATTTTTGCAGCAGTGTTGCCAGATACCTGAAATTAAGTTCTCCTAAATCTCGAAAAAATTATGAAATTTCCTCTCAAAAATTTTAAAAATCTCTTGAAATTTTTGTTATTATAAACTGATAAATAAACTTTTAATAAAAAAATTAAAATACATATATTATTTTTTTATGGCATCTTTTTTATTAATTCAGCTTCAGCTTAACAACAACCTAATGCAAACAAAACATAAAAAATGTAGATCGGTATGGAATTCGCTTTTGAAAACTTCCTTCATTTATTGTATGAATACACTTTGAAGCAAAAAACTTGATTAGATTAAATTGGACACTTTAGCTTTCAATATTCAAGACTTCAGTGTCACTAATGATGTCAAGTGTATCAGCATTAAAATCTCCTAAACTTTCTTCTAAACAATTCTTCCTCCTAAAAGGCCAAGAATCTCCTGAACCTAGGAGAAAATCTCCATATCTGGCAACACTGTTTTGCAGTAGCCAATGCCAAACCTTATAGTTTTCATAACAATACTTAAGGCAGAATTTGACTAGCAACTTGAAAGTTTAAATGAAGAATTAAGTGAAATTATTATGAAAGAGCCACTTCGATACCTGGCCATCACTTTAGTTTGAAAGACCATTCAGCGATTTAGTAAGCGAATTGAGAGTCTTTGTCTTAGAGTAAAAGAGTGCTTCGTTTTAATTAGAGTCTTTGTTTCAGTTTACGAGAGAGTATCCCACAACAAGCCGAGTTCTTCAATATGGAACCGATTACGTAGATGATGAATCTTTAATTGAGACCTTGTTTCTGACTCATTTCTTACTTCTGTTGGACGAAATGAATGAAGATTTCAGTTATAACCCTTTGCCACCCAGCATATAAAATTGTGCGATCTAACTTAACCGTAGATCAAGCTTCACAAAAATTAAGGAATCCTGTCCTATGTAAACAAAGGAGAAAATTATAAACTTTTCAATTTTCTCAAGACCTCTTCCTCTTCAAGCGAGAAAGATAGTTTTAATAAACATAATCCCAACACAAACAAAGTCAGAAGAATGGTTCAATTAATTATATCTTGAAAGAAGTTATAATAAAACAAAAACCAAATGTATCATTTTTGATACAAAGCTCGATCTACGGTTAAATAACACTGTAGGGCATATTTTTAATTTACAAGAATTTTTGAATTTATTTCATTCGACATTCGAACCAATGTCGTTCGCCAATCGTTTTCCCGTTATTAGGTAAAAAATATAAAAAAATTTAATACAATTGAATGTGTAACAGTTTAGTGATTAATCTCGTCGAAGCAAAACATTTCTCTGGGTCGAAAAGGGATAAAGTTATTCTTAAAATTAAGTGAGCTACATATGTAGATAACATTTCTTGATATGAATGCATCCCAGTGGCGCACGCAGGGGGTTTTGAGGGGTCACACACCCCTCAAATACAAAAACTGCTTCGGTAAAATATGGTTTCCAATGGAATTGGCCTCAAAAGTTGTACGCAAAACCCCCCAAAATGAAATCCTCTGTGCGCCACTGGTGCACCCTATATCAGGAGTGAATCATGCCCCATATTAGACTTGATGCAACCAGTTTGAACACTTAGTCTGGCTGCATTGCGCTTGGATTGAAATTTGGCCGAAAGCGTAGCGGCCAGCAAGCGAAACAGAGCGAAAAGCTTGTTTCAGATTTCATTGGCTCTGAAATTATCAAACTTTTTTGTTTAAATATTTGCGTAGACAAACTACAAGTCAAAATAGTCGGGTCTCATAAGGCCAAAAACGAGTTTGTTGCGCAGCCAAAAACTTAATTAAGTTGAATTGTAGTCCGTGATGGCAAATTATTTCTAAGAAACTCTAGAAAATAAAGGACATACACCTTAGACTTTTCATTTCGACTACAACAAAACTCGAGTTCTTGCAGAGAACAGAGTCCTTATGAGTTAAGCGTCTTAACCAATTTCTGTTACTGCATCACTTCGAATTGCAATGCGCAGCGCTTCGAAACAACTTCAACTTCCGGCCCAACTGCTGAACTGAAGTTGCTGCAGTTTATTGCTCGTTCCGCTGTTCCAATGGCCACTACACGCCATTGTTATTCCACCAGTGTTGTTGTTTTTGTTGCTGCTGTCATTTCAAGTTTGCATTTAATGAATTTCAGACTTCACCATTTGTGCGCCCTTTCAATTTCGCGCTGAGTGTCGCCCGCCCCTGAACGCTTCAGCGTCGCTGCCATTTTTTTCCGCTGGCCAATTTATGCGCCAATAAATTTCGGGATTTCGCTATTGTTTGGCTGTTAAATGTGCACAGATACTAAAAATTCCATCTAACAGCTACTAGTTTGTGCAATAATAAAGTTTTTATCCCCTCGCGTTGCGGTCGCTTCTTTGTGGCTTTTCTGGCAGTTTTGGCTTTTTTGCATAAAGAAAAGTCACGAGTGGAAAGCACACTGGCTGCCATTTGTGTTGGTTGGTTGTTGTTGTTGTTGCACTTGTCGAATTTCGCGTTTTATGATAGTTGTTGCTGTTGTCGTTAAACTGATGTTCCGCACTTTAGCGCTGGCACTTGTGTTTTTGGTCCGCGCACAAAAGGAAGTCTGGCCAGTAGTCGAACGGAAGTACGGACAGACAGACGTACTCGAGTAGTCGCAAACACAGGCCCGTGCGCAGGGGGGGGTTTTGGGGGTTCTAACCCCCCCCATCGAGAATTTTTCCACATAATTTTCCACTAGCGAGCGAAGTCAGCGCAAAATACGACATCGAACTGCGGAAACCAAGGCTCGCGTCAAAACAGACTCAACGCTCCAACGTACAAACTGATTCAGTTGAAGATTATTTTCGCATAACGATTTACATCCCATACATTGATTTGTTTCTGACCCATTTACAAGATCGATTTTTGAATCACCGCAAAATTTTATCAAACTTTGCTTGCCTCTTCCCCAACAAAATGAAGAATTTCAATGCAGAATTGTTTGAACCATACTCTTCAATTTTGCGGGATGATTCCCGTGACATCTGGGTAGACGAAGTCAAACTTTGGCGTCAACTCATCGCCGGAAAGAACGTTAAAAATTCGCTTGAAGCACTCGATGTGTGCAATGGAGATGCGTTTCCAAATGTTCATCAAATGCTTCGCATTTTGGCAGTTCTGCCTGTAACGACAGCGACGAATGAACGCTCCTTTTCAACATTGCGTCGCCTCAAGACTTACCTCAGGTCAACAATGTCTGAAGATCGGCTGAACGGATTAGCCTCGCTCAATATACATCGCGATGTCGAGGTCGATCCGCAAAGAGTTTTGGAGACTTTTTTTCTACACCTCGCAGAGTTAATTTATTATATAATAACTGAATATCAAGTCAAGACACAATAAAATGTCTTCATTTATAAGAAAAGTTTCTTATTATTTTTTATTAACTTCATAACCAAACATGATACACATATGTCAAAACCCCCCCCATAAACGAATTCTGCGCACGGGCCTGCGCAAACACATACACACACGAGGTCTAACAATTCTTACGAGTTTGCAAAACTTGAGAAGCGAAAGGGCGTAACATGCGTGCCGCGTCCAAGTGTTGCCAGATTTAAAAATTTATGTTTTAATTAGAAGGCAGCCGGAAAGCCTTGTTGTTGGTTTATTTACGAGTATTTGCTGTCTGTGTGATTGTACATGGCGCTTGCGGCGGCACTGTTTGTTTGTCTTTTTCGCTGTATTTGATTATGTTTGGCCATTATGGCTGCAGTTTCTTTTCGTGTTGTTGTTGTTATTGTTATGAGTGTTGTTTGTTTTTGTTGGATGCGTATCATTTTCATTGTGTGTTTACATTTCGCATACACAAGCTGGCACAAATGTGCGGTCCGTGCATTGAGTTCCGTCCATCTGGCGTGGCACAGTGGGGCGAATGGGACCAAAACAATTTTACAATTGCAACCATTGCAGTTTTCTTTACAACATTCTATAATTATATTTTAAATACTTATTATTCGTAAAGGGGTAAAGTGATATAAAAATATTGCACAGAAAAATTCGAATTTCGTACTGAAAAATAACATTTCTCACAATTGCAACGTTCACAGCGTAATCTAATTCAAATGACATTCATAAAGAAAAGCTATATGTATGATTTTTTATATAACTATTTTATAGTTGATGATCAGTGAACGTGCCGAACATATACATATGCAAGAAATGGGCGTGGCAAATCTATTGACTTATGACTTTTCGCTAAATTGTTGAAGCATCCAAGTAAAATATTCAGAAAATAAGTGTTGAAATTAGAATGTTTCTTTTGTCTTTTAACTTTTGTTGAACATTTGTTTTACTGAAATATTTTTTTTTGTTAAAAATCAATTGCGTTTAATTTTAATCATTTATAAGGAATGGTTACATCAATGACCATTCGATCGAGCTGTGGAGTTACGTATACATGACCATTCTTTCTGCTTTTGATCGTGTCACTCACTCGCCCCACTGTGCGTCGCGCTGCGGTTGTTGCCACTGAGCGCTTAACTTTTTCCACACGCGCTTTGGCTCATGTGTTTTATTTTTGAGTATTTTATAAGTTTTGTTATTTGGCTTGTGCGCCGGGGAGTTGAAGCTGGCCGGCTGGCTGTCAGCTTATCCGTCTGTCCATTTCTCAGTCTCAGTCTCGCTGCCACTGAATGTGCGCTGCATACTTTCGCAACAAGTTTTCTTGTATTTTTACTGTTGTTGTCGCCATTGTTGCTGCCAGCATTGTATGTAGTTTGGTTGTAGCTGTTGGGCAACTTCAATTTTTGGCAGCAAACTTCAGACAAATATTCACAAAATGCTCTTTTTTGCCGTTTGTCTTCAAGTATTTCATTTCAAAGTTGTTACGAAAACACTGCAACCTGTAGTTTTTTGTGAGATTTACTCGCTGCGATAATTAGAAGCAGCTGTGCTTAATTGTGCCTTGAAGAGTTAATGTTTCGCTCAGCAGCCAAACCGTATTCTTAGCTAATCTGAGCTGCTCAAATGGTTCAGTTAGCCAGCAAATTAAGTCATATTGGTTGTTATTGAGATTTTAAACACGGAAAAAGTTGCTTTACCTTTTGTTTTTTTGTTTTTGTTTGTTTAACCTTTTTGTCCATTTGTTTTTCTTTCGGATTTTACCTTTTTGTAAATTTTTAATCATTTGTGATTTTACCTTTTTCGACAATTGCGTTATGTCCACCGGCGTGACTCGATTCAGTGCGGCCAAACGTTGCAAACGCTCGCGTGCATGTTCCTCCACGGCAATGACAAAAGCGTCCTGCACCGAATTGCCAATGTCCCAAGCTGCAAAGGGAAAAATAAACGTTGGTTTAATTCGAATCTTTAGATAGAAATATCTGATATTAAATTAAATTAATTAATTTAATTATTTTATTATATATTTAATTGGCATTTTTGTTTAGACTTATGGTGTTGTATGAAAAAGGACCTTTGTTCTATGTTGGTTGCTTCTCATGTGATGGACTCTGTGACTCATGACTCTGCCATGTAAGAAACTCTATTCAGAATCCTGATCCTATTAAGAGAAATTACACTTGTTAGTCACCGAAAAAACTAGTGTCGTACATATGTTGTATTAAACTCAATGGTGCATACAACAATCATTTTCTAAGGCAACGATTTATCTTAGCAGTGACACCAAGTTTTATTTTTTTATATGTATTTAAAAAAAAATATCGAAAACATCGATGACTCCTTAATGATGGCAAGTTTTCAAGTCATATTCTTCGTAGGAAAATTGAAACCATGACTTGATTAGCATTGGGAATGCGAGGTTTGTTCTTTAAATTTGCTTCAAATGTTGTACAAGAATCTACATGTATAGGATAGTTTTCACATTCCGAACCATTGCAGATTTTTAAAGTCTTTTTCAAGGCTCTGTTTCTGTTGAAATAAAGCAATATCAAAGGCATCTGTGCAGTCAATGAGTTAAAAATAGTAAAACTATCCTATTGTTCCCCTACTTTTTGTTGCTTGTTGAGGAAAGGTAAGGAAAGGAAAGGAAACAATTTGCTAGGAAATTATATTGCTAGAAAAATATCTCTGCTTTTCTATTTGCAAAAGCTTTTTGGAGGAGCCGAGTCGGCCTCAATAGTCCAGTGAGTAACGCGCTGGCTTCTCATACCAGAGGCCCTAGGTTCGAATTCTAGCTCGAGCTGGTGAAACGCTCATCTGCTTCTATCGTTACCCACATAAAGGAGATGAGAATGAGAGAATGAGAAGAATCACATAATCACGAAAATGGTAACACCTTCAAGTCAAAGAAAAACTGCCGAGTGTGCCTAGAGGCAGTCACCATGTGACCTGACCCAACCTAATGGAGGGAAGTATTTGTTCTTCAGTGCCAAGAACAATGCAATAAATATCGCACTAAATACTGAGCATTCCTTTCTTGTTCGCTATGCTGACAGACAAAGTTGTGACAGAAAAATGAAGAAGAAAATTCTAAAATAAAAGATTATCATCTCTTGACGAAAAGAGAACACTTTCAAGTGCCCCTTTTTCATTGCTTTACATGATTATGAATTAAAATTTATTATTTATTTATTTATTATTATTTATGATTATTAAAAAATTTTAAATTTTCTGGAAATTAGTTCAGAATCGATTCGATTAAAAGTAGGTTCTTCTTCAGAAAGCTCAAAGATTGGCTTGCATCATAATCTCGGACGCCCTAAAAGCTACACGGAACAGCTGTCAGGAATGGAACCACCAAGGTTTGCATCAAACGTTGTGTCAAAGTAATTCCTTAGGGGCACAATAGATCTACTAGGTCGCAGTGCATTATCCCCATCAATAATAACAATAATTCCTCAGGTGATTATTCTTCTAGTTACCTTCGAAGTATTTTATTTAACACTAAGATTCAGGAGATTTAAGAGGATTCTTCGGGCCAATCAATTTAAAAATTATTATAAATTTTTATTTTTTAATTTTATTTTTAAAATAATTTGAAAAGTTTTTTAGAGTTCTCTTATATTTTTATTCATTTGGTGAATTCCTACGATCGCAGAGCCCTGCAAAAAATTTCTCGATATAAATTTTTAGCGACAGTTTTTCAAAATAATCTCGACAATGCTTGAATTTTTTGCCTTGAAGATTTTGAATATTTTCAAGTCAAATGAAATATTTTTTGTCAAACTAAAAATTGTGATTTCCTGAACGTGCGCGCATTTAAAACCTAGTTTACGTGTAATTATACTCGTTATTTAATTTGAATAATGGACTGGCCATGCGACAATATTGCAAAATATGCGTTTTATTTCAATTTTCAGAAAGAAAATAAGTTTTCGTAATAGTATAGAAAATTCTATTGAGAACAAGAAAAGTTACACTATCGTAACGATATCGAGAATTTCGAAAATCTCGACATCGTTACGATATCTCGGATAAGAAAATTTCAATATCGTTACGATGTCGAGATTTTTGAAATTCTCGATATTGTTACGATGTCGAGATTTTTGAAATTATCGATATCGTTACGATAGTGTCATTTTTCTCGTTCTCGATATCATTTTAGACACTTTAACAATACTCGAAAACGAGAAAAATTCTCGCTTTAACAATATCGTTTCTACCAGGTGTGCGCCAATGAAACCGGTAATGACATCTAGCGGTAAATAGCCGAATATTTATAAACTTGGGAACCGTACCAAATGTCATGTTTACTTCTTCTGTCATATGTCAACAATATTCAGTTCACAATTTGTCAAGTTTCATCCAACAACGCATTGTTTGACGCTTCGGAAAATGTCGGATTACGTGCCTACAAATTACGATTTGCGGACACAGTTAATTTTGTGTTACCATTTGAAGAAAAACGCTTCTCAATCGCATCGAATGCTTGTGGAAGCTTACGGCGAGCATGCTCTTGGCCGCACACAGAGTAACGAGTGGTTCAATAAATTTAAAAGTGGTGATTTTGATGTGAGAAACGAGGAGCGTGGCCGGCCACCAAAAAAGTTTGAAGACGCCGAATTGCAAGCATTGCTCGATGAATATGATGGCCAAACGCAAGAACAGCTCGCAGAACAATTGGGTGTTGACCGTCGGACCGTCGGAAAACGTTTAAAAGCAATGGGAAAAATTTTAAAGGTCGGTAGATGGGTGCCACATGAACTGACTGAAAGGCAGCAAGAAAACCGAAAAACCACTTGTGAAATGTTGCTCGCCCGGTACAAAAGAAAGTCGTTTTTGCATCGAATCGTTACTGGTGATGAAAATTGGGTCTATTTCAAGAATCCCAAACGAAAAAGATCGTATGTTAACCGCGGCGAAAGTGCGCTATCGACCGCAAGGCCAGATCGCTTCGGAAAGAAGGCCATGCTATGTGTTTTCTGGGGCCAGCGTGGTGTCATATGGTATGACCTTCTAAAACCTGGTGAAACGGTTAACGGTGAACGTTACCAACAACAATTGGCCGATTTGAACCGTGCTATACGCCAAAAACGCCCAGAATATGAAGCCAGGTAACACAAAGTGATTTTCCTCGATGACAACGCACCACCACACCGCACTAGAGCCACGAAAGAATTGGTTGCATCGTACAACTGGGAAGCTCTTGCTCATGCGGCTTACTCACCAGACTTGGCGCCTTCGGATTATCACATGTTCGCATCGATGGGCCACGCATTAACGGAACGGCGCTTCAATTCTCACGCAGAAGTCAAAAAATGGATCGATGATTGGTTTCAGGCAAAAGACGAAACATTTTTTTGCCGAGGCATCCATAAATTGCCTGAGAGATGGGAAAAATGTGTAGCTAGCGATGGCCATTACTTTGAAGAATAAAATTGTAATCATTTCCTCACAATAAACGTGTTTTTTTCAAAAATCGTGGTATATCGTTTCGATATCGTTTGATTTGCTGGGAGGTCTGATATGTATTGTGTATAAGTAATGTGTTCATGTTTTTGCACTCAACAAAAAATGTCAATAAAAACTTAATTTAAATTTCAAAAATTACTTTTTTTATATTTTATGCCAATAAAATCTTAATTTAAGATTTTTTGTTATGAAATTAAATATGTATAACGAAAACAATTTTACTACAAAAGAAGACCATTTTGAATAATAAAGTGCACAGAGCTTGGTTGCCAAAGGCCGATAAAGATTAGAATGCAATTTTATGTTAATTCTTAAGGCTTAAACCATTGACAATCAAAATGCTTAAGCAAATAACACCAATCAATAATAGGTTATCTCAGATCATTGATTATATTTTTATTGAGCTTACTCTGAAGTATTGAACCGAGCTCAGTAGCGATCTTTATAAACATATTTTGATCCGCTCATAAGCACCAATTACAACACTTTATGATCTTAAAAGGTTATTAAACTAACCGAATAATGCCTCTGAGCATTGAACTCGTTTCAAGCAGTCGTTTCCGCCGTAAGCGCAAACATCGAACCGCGCTCGAAAGTGGTAAATGACAAATTTGAAGCGGCATGTGACCAAAACTGGCAAATCAACTCTAACCTCTAAAAAAGTACCACAAAAACGTTAGCAGATATGTCAGCAACGTCACTTGTCGGCATCTTAGCAACAACAACTGACTGAACAGTCACAAGATGTCCAAAAGATTTTCTAAAATCAAGTCGACAGCCGGCTTATTCATTTGTTTTGCAACAACAAATTACAACAGCAAGACACCACACGTGCGTGCTTGCACACCCACACACACAAACACGCGCGCACGCACGCACGCACACGACTGCTTCCAAAAGCCGCCAAATAAGCGCAAACGGGGCAAGCAACAAAACAAAGCACAAACGTTGCTCAAGATTTCTGTTAGTCATGTTTATTGCTATTACTATTGTTGTTGTTGTATATGTGACTGTTGCTTTTATACCGGCTGCTGGCTTCAACTATATTCATGCAGCCGCCAAAGCAGAAATTCCCGTGGCGCTCGTAAGGCGCAGCACTCAATGAAAAGCCAGGCACACACTCGCACACACACATACAGACATGAAGGCCATTGCACATGTACGCCCGCAAATTCACACGCTCGCAGCAATGTAAATAATTATAATCGGCCAAGCAGCCCCAGCAACCGGTCCGCCAGCTTCAACATGGCCTGCTTTCCTATTGCGCGGCGCGCCACTTCCGCTGCGCCACTTTGGCTCATTCGAAGCGGTCGACACCTTACGTGCGCCGACCACAGCTGCTCCAAGCCGACGGTGGCAGCAGCTCGTAAATTGCAGCGCCGCCCGCCTAATTGGGGCAAACGGCGCGCTCCAACTAGGTTTTGGTGTTTCGCGCCGCTCGCCGCTGACCCGTCGTCACACAGTTGCAAATAGTCCTCGGCGGCCACACACAACTGCCAGCTCGTGTAGTCAGCGGCGACGTTCATTCGATTGCGCGCTGCCATTGGCTGTCAGTGAATTTTATTGGCAAACAGAGGAAATAAAAACGCCAAAGACGCTGGCACCAGCAGCAGTCGCAGCAAAATAGGAAGTTTCAGCAAGCGTCGCAGTTTTCCACAGATCCGCTATACTGTCGCGAAGCAGAGGAATGCGGCAACACTGGTTCTGGTATTCGTGTTACTGGGTATTTTCACAGCCAATGTTTCCTGTTAGTGGCGAAGCTGTTGTCGTTCGCCCAGTTCGGTTCAGCTTGCAACTGTTGCCGTTCACCACAGTCACCTATTCCACCATTTTCGAGGGCGTTATTCATCGGGGACGCTATTAGGAATTGAGTTTTATGAGATTGCTGGCACTCAGTGAGAATTTCAAAATTTGTTCTGCCTTGCTGTGATAAAAGGAAACGAACAGACATTGAGCGGTACTTGTTATCATTAGAACAAATGTGTTTATATTTGCAAATTTTTATCAAATTTCAATTTTGTAATGGCCCATTACTTTTATAGAAACTTGAATGGATCAAAACAGGCAAACACCAAAATCCCAAATTAGTCAATAAGACTTAAAAAATAATTTAACTCAACCTGTACAAGTTTTTGAAATTTTTTGAATTTTGAATTTTCAGTAGAATATTCGAAATTGGTGCATTTTCTAATGTTTTAAATATTTTCTGAACACCAGAATCCCACTTGGCATTTTCCAGCGCATAAATCGTCGCCTGAGAAAACAAATGTCGTATGTCTTACTGGGCTCAATGGAACATACGACATTCGTTTTCTAAAGCGACGAAATGCCAAAAATAAACTGAAAACTGAAGTGAAAAAGTTACCATATCCCAATGTTTCGCTGTAGTTCGCTGACCTCTTCAGTGGTTTACAAAAACACTTTAAATGTTATTTGAGCACCGGACAAACGCGCCTTTCACTTTCAACAGCACGTCCAGTGACCTCGCAGCTCATGTAACTTACAACTTAGATACGGAAACAGTTCACATCCCAGCATAAAGTTTGCATGTTTGCTTAAGAAAGCAGCTCCCATAATCATTTTGGTAAGAAAAGCAAAGACCCCAATCTCATCGTCCTTGACACCGTTTCTGCATATAACAGATCCTTGGCATATTTCAAATCACTTCCATGAATTTGAAAATTTCCATCCCGCGCTTCTTTGGAGCCACTTTGTCATTTTGCAGCCATTATTCATTCAGCCAACTGCAGCGCTTTGCTCGCCATTAAACAATTCGCACATATGCGAAATCCGCGTACATGCCAAACACTTTTAATTAACAACAATTCGCACTAAGCAGCTAATTTGATTAAAGCGCTTAAACGCCAGCACCGCAAGTTGGCCACTAAATCCGAGAGAAGAGAAGCAAACAAAGCAGATGAGATGAAATGAGAAGCAGCCACACAACGCAGACCATGAAATGATATTAATAACATTTTCATTTAGCAAGTTCATAACTCAAGGTGAAACCAGGTGAATAATGGCCGCGCTTAATAACAACAAAGCCAGGAAATGAAGCGAATGAAGACTGAAGGCAGAAAGAAAACGAATTAACTATAAATCCGCACCGCAGTCGGAGGGGAACGCACCAGTGTGCAGTGTAGCAAGTTGCAAAGAAAAGCCGCACGCATACATTTTATCACGATGCGGCCGCATTGTTGCTGTAATCTGAAATAGTTGCCATCAATCTGGCGCTTTTCTTTCGCCGCAACCTGCTGCGACAGCGGATCAATTGCAATGCGTTTTCGTATTATTTCTGCATCGCTTCTTTTTTTTATTTTCTGGTTTACTTTTCCTAATGCCGCCAATTGGTGCAGCATTCTTGCTTAACTCTGGCTGCTGCGTATTGATGTCAGCGTCTGGACCGCGACAGCAACAAGTGGCAGTTTCACTCGTTTCACTCACCGTCCATTGCTGCAACACTTTTGCCCCCGAAGCGTCAACGAAAACCAACAGCAAAATAATCAAAAAACATTCACCACTTGACACTTGCTGTCATTTCGTTCTCGCGTTTCGATTAAAATCGTTCCACAACCGCTCGTAATTGTGCTGGCCTGTAGAATTCCGCATCAGCAACATTTTCACTCTCATCATTCTCATCATCGTCATTATCATCTGCACTGCAACGGCCGACGCTGTGCTGTGCTGACGTCTTTCGGTTGATTTACTTTTCCGGTTTGCATGCGCCCATGTCGGGGAAAATGAAAATTCATTTGTGTCAGCGTTGCTGTTAATGTTGCCGCTGTCCATTGTGCGGCTGTTTTGCTTGAGTGACACTTTATGCATACGAAGAGCTTTAATTTCGTAATTATTTACATCAGTCATGGTGAACTCAATACGTGAAGGAGGAGGGAAGAGGAAACTTACAATTGCTTAAGAATTAAACTCAACTTTTTTAAACATGATTAAATATTAAAAGAAATTAAAAAAAAATAATATACTAGCAGGGCCCCGTGGACTAAGTTAATGGATAATAAATGTTACGAAAATTACTTCACAGGTTCGTTTGGATTGTGTTTGAAAATAAAACAACTTCAATTATTTAGCGCAAACCGCAGTCAGAATCTAACAATCACTTTATTTACAGATTTACACTTCTACTAAATATTGCATGTTTCCCCTTTGTGTGCTCCCTTTCAGTACAGATTTTTACTGGGGAAATTTAAAGTTTTAAATTTTACGTTTGAGGCTCCTATTCTACATGCCATAAGAAATTTTTTAATTTGTATACTCGGACCCTGTACCCTGTATTTTTAAACATAAAATTGTTTACGCATAACGAAAATTTGAATATTTCTACATTTATTTGAGCCAAAATTTAAAAACAAGTATCTAAATTGAAAGAAAACGTCAAATCAAAAAGTTATCGAATTTTTCTGCTTCTTCTTCCTTTACTATGTCAAACCTAAATATTCAGATTAATAATTTCGTATTTTTCCTAAAAGTCAAAATTTCAATCAAATTTCATCAAAATTTCTCTTAACCCATTGTGGACCCCCTAGATTTCTATGAACAAATATTTATTTATTTTATTTGTCTAATTACACTGTGCAAGTCGAAAATTCAGACATGGCGGGGACTTACAGCGCGAGTTTTCACAGGTATACTGAGTTGAGATCCACCAGCCGTTTGGCTGGATTGGCTCCAGTTTAAGAGAAATCCGACTTTGAAGTTTGCTGTTTTTGAGGGTAAATTTCACGCACAGTGTTATTATTCATTTTAAGTGTTTTCTCCGTATTTTAACAAATTCTTAACCCATCGTCGACCCCGTCAGATTTTGATATTCGAAGTAATAAAAAACCAGTATCAAATTTTTTCACGTATTAAATTATTTCACCAAGTCAAAAGGGCCGTAAAATCTTGTTTCTCCATATAAACCGTTAACCCATTGTAGACCCAGTTAAAGTTTTATGACGAAATACTTGTCTAATTATTTCTTGCTTTTCCCATATTTTAAGTCAATAGATCTATTAAATCATGTTTCCCCATACAAATTCTTAACTCATCGTAGACTCGTCAGATTTCGATTTTCGAAATAATGAAAAGAACTTATACAATTTTTTCACGTATGAAATGCTTTGACCAAGTTTGAAGTCAAAAGGACCATAAAATCCTGTTTTTCCATATTAACCCATTGTTGACCCAATAACATAGATTTTGATTTTCCAATAATTGAAAAACACATGTGGAATTATTTCTCACTAAGAGTATTTTTACTAAGTTTAAAGTCAAAACACTCATTAAATCATCTTTCTCCATACAAACTTTTAAACCATCATTGACCTGTCAGATTTCGATTTTTGAAATAATGAAAAACACGTATAGAATTTTTTCACGTATGTAATGCTCTCATTTGTTTGTTCTAGCAGTTTGAAGTCAAAACGACCGTAAAATCTTGTTTCTTCATACAAACTTTTAAACCATCGTTGACCTGTGAGATTTTGATTTAAAAAAATAACTGAAAAACACGTGAGGGTTACTTTTGGATTTCAAGTGTTTTCACCAATATTGAAGTAAACCATTAATTCGTGTGTTTTCAAACTTTCTCCATACGTCAGATTTTGATTTTCGCAAAACCAAAAACACGTATCGAATTATTTTACATTTGCTGTGCTTTCATTAAGTTTGACTTCAAAATACCCAAAGAAAAAGTCTTTTTCCATACAAAATATTAACCTTTCGTTTACCCTTTTAAGTTTTGACTTTCGAAAAACCCAAAACAAGAACGTGTTTTTTTTTTGTTATTTTTTATGTCAGATTTTGATTTTCGAATAGATTCACATTTGAAGTATTTTCACCAAGTTGGACGTCTACAGGCCCAACAAATATTTTTTCTGCATACAAAATGTTTACATTTTGTTTATTCTTTAAGTTTTGATTTTCGAAAAAAGAAAGAACACGTGTTTAATTATTTTCCATTTTAAGAGTTTTCACCAATTTTGAAGTCTTTCCGTATACGAACCTTAACTCTTTGTTAACCCCTTTATGTTTTCATTTTCGATATAATGAAATATACATCTTGAATTATTTTTGATTTGAAGTATTATCACTAAGTTTGAAGTCACTGCTTATTAAATAAAAATTCTGCATACAACACCTTAACCCATGTTTGGGCACTTTAGACCTTGAAGCTAAAAAATCACGTCTTAATTTTGAAATGTATCTACAGTTCAAATTTAATGTTTGTAGCTTTAGCGGTTTGAGCTGTGCGATGATGAATCATTCAGTCAATCAGTCAGTCACTCAAGGCAAACAATTATATAAAATACCAGCCTTAGGTTGCACCTGAAATAGTGTTGCCAGATGCTTGAAATGACTTTCTCCTAAATCCTAAAAAAATACTTAAATTTCCTCCCAAAAGTTAGAAAAGTTTCCTTCAAATTTTTTTATATTTTTTAAAGGAATTAAACTTCTCGTAAAAAATAATATTATATGCATATAATTTTTTATTGCAGCCTCTTTTTATTCATCTTCAGCTTACCAACAAAAACATAACAAAAACAAAACATATAACAAATGAATTAATAAAAAGTGTAATTTTTGACGGGTTTTCATTGTGACAGCAATAAGTGGGAACGAGATAGCTTAAAAATGTTTGAAAGCTTACAAATGTTTAACACAATAACGTGCTTTGACTATTGAAATAGCTACCAAAATAGTTTTTGTTGCCAGTGTTCCCAATACATGCTTCGTTATCCAAAAATCTTCAAAAAATCAACTAAGGATCCAAAAAATCAACAAACATAAAATATTAATCTCCTAAACTTCCTTCTTAATAATTCTTCCTCTTAAAAATTCTCCAAAAAGGTAAAAAATCTCCTAAATTTAGGAAGAAATCTCATGATCTGGCAACACTGGCCTTAAATTATGCTACTTTGGACTAACACCTTTGAGAGTTTCTTGCAATATTTTATCAAACGACCTGTAATCAAATTGCCAAATGTAAGCAAAACATGGGCAGACTTTGTTCCATTGAACTATAAAACCGACTTTGAAAAGCCCAACAAATCATTTAAATTCGGCAGTTCAAATTGACTCCGAACTCGAAATTTTTATTTTAAGCCATTTGAATTTTATGTCATTTGTCATCAATCACAACACCAACAACCAATCATATTTGATATTAATTTTGCATTTATCGTCACCAATTGCGATTGCAATCGTTTTGCTCTCCCCCGCTCTCGAAGTAAGTAAGGACGCTTACCAGTCTTGAGTGCGCTCGCATTTTACACGCGGCACTCGATTGCACTGCACACTCAATCATTTGATTCCTTTGCAATTTCCTTTATCAATAATTCAATCAGCGCGAACGCGCTGCCATTGTCGGCAGCTGCCAAGTGCAAAGCGAACACAGCGCAGAAGCGCATTCCGAGCGAGCGCCCGGCGCAGATGGAGGTGCAAGGCTATACGGTAAATTATAAATTCATTGCGACGAATGCAAATTGATGGCACCAACACCACCAGCAGCACCATCATTATTAGTTTATCTTGCAAATTGCATTTCGAGTGCCTTTGTTCGGTTGTAATGAGCAATAAAGTTCCGCTTTATTGTATTTTCCAAATGCGAGCATTTCGCTTTTATTCTTACACATAATATTTTATTTCACTTCTGCCAGCGTTCTGCAATTTCAATGTCGCGCAATGCTGGCGTGCAACTCAATTATTTGTAGTGGATTTATGAGACGCTGGCGAAGAGGCGATTTGGTTCAATGGATTGAGTCGAGCGCGTTAAATGAAGTTCGGCGACGATCAAATGAAAGATTGTAAATGGGAAAGTAATGGACAACTAAACGATGGAAGGACTGTAATAAAGCAAACTGGACTGCGGTGGCCGGTAGTTAGTTCACAAAGAAACATGTATAGTTTTTGCTTCATTAAAGTCTAAAAACGTCATTCCCAATTAGGAAAATTTTACTCTGAAGCCAAAGTTTTTACTGCCAGCTGCGTGAGCAAATAACTAAGGACGCTTTCCTTTGGTGGCTTCTCTCTCTCAGAGGCGCTGAAAACTCTCATTTCTTTAAGAGACAATTTTCTTCTGAAAACGTTGCTTAATTAAGACTTATGGATATTTTTATTTAAGCTGCCTTGAACAAAGATTGGAGGTGAAACAATTGTAACAATATTTTTTGTTTAAGCAGGTTTTTTTTAAGAATTTTTCTCTTTAATTTCTTATAAAATTTCGAATGAGTGCGTGAAAGAAATGCGCAGTTTTATGATAAATAAATTTATGATAGTAAATTTAAATAAAGAATAAAAAAATATAACATAGTTTCACGAGTTTGTCTCATTTGAATGTGTGGAAAATTTTTTAATCTCAAAATTGTTTACATCTCTTAAGCATTTGTTCCTCGACGTTTTAATATAATTTTTAAAATGTTCCATCTACGTTGCTCGCACCAAACACCAACTGTGTTTTTTTACAACAAAATACTTATATTCGATTAACTAGAAACTTTTTGTTACATCCCAACCAAATGCTGCTTTCTACTAGCTTAGTCCAAAAATTTCCAACAACACGAGAGCACATATTTCCTACATTGTACCAGTATAGAAGTAGTCACACACGGTGGCAACACTGGCCACAGTAGGGCAGCGCACTCGGCGTCGCTCAAAAAGTTGCTCATGACGCGTTGCAATGCTGACAACGACAAATACGCACACCCACCAAGCGACTATTGTCAGCCGTCAGTAAGCCGCTCCTCTGACTGAGCGCTTCTCCGCCGCCTGTCACCGCTTCTACCCAACAGGCTGCCATCTGTCTGTTTCGTGACATTCTGCTTGCACAATGCAAAGTTGCAGCACATTTGGCTCCGCGCCCTCACCAACACCCTCGCCATGCCACCATGACTGACTTAATTGGATTATCATGGCGAATGCCACACAGAAGAGTGCAGGCACCTCGCCCAACCAAGCGACCCCAGCTGCGTACACACATTGCTCTGCATACATGGAAAAGCGCGGCATTGAAGTTGCGTATACGCCAGAGTGCAGCTGCAGCAAAAACCACCTGCTATCAGCGCGTAGCCAAGTCGGGTTAATGGAATTGGCGCCGTTTCGCTGAAGCGACTTTCGGCTGACACATGGCGTAACACGGACCGACGTGTGCGTCTCTGTGTGAGTGCAGATATTTAAATGCATTTTTGGGCTGCTGTTGCCTCCTGATAGTTAGTGCCTGCAGCGGCCAGTGTTGGCAGCAGCAACGCATATCAAATTATTCAAACCGGCGATCGGCGGTCTGTGCCGGCTGTGGCCTTTGCCAGCCAACAGTGGCATTGTACAACCCGACTGAGAGCTACGTAAGTTGGCGCCAAAGTGGCGGCCTCTGTGCGCGTTGGTGCCACCAGAGACAAGGCGAAAGGCAATAAGGTGCGCGAAAACAAGCGGAAAGCCCGAACCATTTAAAGACCTTAGATTGGGTTCAGCTAGGCGGTAGTTGGTTCGTTGACTACACAGTTGACTACAGTTGAGATTTTCATAAACCTTAGGACCCCTCCAAAAATTAGAGAGATCCAATTCGACTAAGGAAGAGCATCAAATCACCTGTCTGGCGTTCTTTTATCAGTATGGTTCGTGGGTAATGCATGAGAAGAGAAAACTGACTATGAATGGTTTCAGAGAGATTCTGATGTGAGTTAAACGACATGTTGGGACAAAGTAAACTGAGCTGGCAAATGTGCAAGTTGAAAAAGAAGTTGGAAGAGGATCTGAAGATCCACGCGTCATTTTAAAATCCTATTGCGCAACTCTAAAGATTCTATTAGGCAGCGAGAACTTTCAGATCTCAGTTTGTATCGGATACCTTCGAGAAGGCACAACGAGGCATTAAAACATCCAAACACAATAAGCACCAAGCTTGCTAGAGTATTTGAAAGAAAAAAAGATAACCACGAAGCTGGAAAAATGTACTCAGGATATTATGGCCAGAATTGGGGCGCTCTAAGCCTCAGATCTTTTCAGAAGAGACCAGCCCCAGTTTCACTCTCTCTAGTTTCGCCTAAACCAGTACAGTCTTTTGTCAGACTCTCTTCCTAATCTTTTCTAGTCGGGTGTTGAGTGGGGATTTTGACACAAAAGTCCCAACAGTTGCATAATTGAGTTACCAGGAAGCAGAAAACATTATATATTGTAACGATGAGGTACTCTGTGCTGTGCTATGCATGAATGCTTTTCCAAGCATACTTTTAGGCATGCACTGTGGAGTACGACCGGTTGGCTATAATTCCGATATGGCGAGGTTGGTTCGCGAACGTGCTAGAACAATCGAGATAGAGAGTACAACTAGAATATGCAAGAAACATCGACGCGATAAGAAAACAAGTATAAAAATCAGCAGTGTGCAGCGCAAAGGATCGAGTCAAAGTTGAATAAGCAAAGTAGTACATAACAAGTGTAGATACAAGCAAAGTGTAAATCTGTAAATAAAGTGATTGTTGGTTTTTGACTGCGTTTGCGTTTGAATAATTAAAGTGGTTTCATTTAAGCACAATCCAAAACGAACTTAGAGAAGTAATTTTCGTAACAAAATAAATGACATGTGGCCAACGATGCTGTCGGAAGGGGCGTGAAACTTGTCAGAGACTATGATGTCTTGTGGCATAGAAAACAATTTCTGCTCCAGGCTGCCTGTGCAAGGAGTAAATGTCATACGACTGAATGAAAAATTTAAATTTTCTCGCAAAAACAAAAAAATGAGCCACGATTGCAATTATATTCGAAATTGGGAAAACCTCACAACTTTGGTTGTATGGGAGACGCCCTCTGGTGGTGAATTTCTGAACCTTGACAAATTTTGTATTTTTTATATTCACGAACGTTGCCAATCACAGAATAAATGATTCAAATCGGCTCAGAAGTTTCCGAGATACGATGTTTCCTCGCTTACTTTACAAGTAAAACTTACAAGTGGGAATCCAATTCCATAGAAAATAGCCAGTTTTGTATGGCAGCCCCCTTAAGACTTGGAGATAGCTGGTAGGTATGTTTGGAGGAAACATTCGGATGAGAAAATAAATGGGTGTCCGCCATACATTTGATACATGTGGGGGCAACTTGGGAGCAGTTGGAGCCTATTTTATAAAAACGATCATTTTGTTAATTAAAAGTTGGAGATAGGGTCTAAATTCTCTGACCCTTATACTTTCAAGTTACTTTATTCCGCCTTTGTTCGTTCCAGGCTAGAATATGCAGCCGTAATTTGGAGGCCATTTTATGCCTTAAGTATAAATCGACTCGAACGAGTGCAGAAGGTCTTTATTCGCTTTGCCCTTCGTTCCCTGAATTTTGCAGACCCTATTCCCTCCTATGACGCACGTTGTCAGCTTCTAAACTTGAAATCGCTACTTAATAGAAGATCTTTTCTCTCATTAAAATTTTTATATAATATCGTGAATGGACTTATTGACTGCTCGTCTCTTCTGGAAAAAATTAATTTTAATATTCCTGCCAGATCACTACGGCGGTCTGATCTTTTTAATGTTGGCTTTAACAAGACCAATTATGCCAAAAATGCTCCTATTACAAGAGTTCTAATTGAATTCAATAGCCTCTCAAATTCTTTGGATATTGATCTCGCATTACCTTTAAGCGTATTTTGTACTTTGTTATCTAATTATAAGTATCTTTAAGAATATTTTCCGAATTTGTTTGAATTTACACCCCTTATTTCTCAAAGTCTGTAATTTGATTAGACTTAATTTAATAAATAAATAAATAAATAAATAAATATGTTTGAAAGAAATGTTCAGTGGGGAAAACTAGTGGAGGTCGGTCATAGATTTTAACCCTCTAAGAGTAACTTCTGAGCAGCTGTGGTGAAATTTGTCGAAATTCCCAGCTTGATCTCACTTGATCTCACTTTAACTTCAAAATTTGTTGGCTCATGTTCTTTTTTACCAAACGGCATAAAATGAAAGATTCTTAATCACCGATTTCAAATAATCGTGCACTACTTAAGTCATGTCTAATGTATATTGTGGCACAACTATTCGTAAAAGGAAATGAGTGTGAACCATCAGTCATAAAGATCAGCTTGGGATTCTTATGAGATAACTCATTTAAAAGAGATATCAATCATTTCACAAAACAAGGCCACGAAAATAGTCCAAAATGCCAATTCACTTTGTCAAATTCTCCGACACAATTAAAATGAAGACATCATCATCATCATCATAATTTGTTTGAATTCTTTGACTGAGAATTAACGCCAAAACTATTAAACTGTTTCATGGGATGTTCCAGGAGTGAAAAGTGGGTTGCCCCCCTCTATCTATAGGACTTCTACCCCGAACGTCTATGGGATAAATAATAATGTTTGTTAAACTAATAGTTTAATGGATGCAAGTAAAGCACTAAAAAATCTCAGGAAGCAAAATGCATTTGCTAGCAAGAGTTACTAGGTAGCATTTCAAAGAGGGGAAACTCTAAATGTTTCTTTAAAACTGAAGTGAAACATCAATGTGCAAGTTGAAAAAGAAGTTGGAAGAGGATCTGAAGATCCACGCGTCATTTTAAAATCCTATTGCGCAACTCTAAAGATTCTATTAGGCAGCGAGAACTTTCAGATCTCAGTTTGTATCGGATACCTTCGAGAAGGCACAACGAGGCATTAAAACATCCAAACACAATAAGCACCAAGCTTGCTAGAGTATTTGAAAGAAAAAAAGATAACCACGAAGCTGGAAAAATGTACTCAGGATATTATGGCCAGAATTGGGGCGCTCTAAGCCTCAGATCTTTTCAGAAGAGACCAGCCCCAGTTTCACTCTCTCTAGTTTCGCCTAAACCAGTACAGTCTTTTGTCAGACTCTCTTCCTAATCTTTTCTAGTCGGGTGTTGAGTGGGGATTTTGACACAAAAGTCCCAACAGTTGCATAATTGAGTTACCAGGAAGCAGAAAACATTATATATTGTAACGATGAGGTACTCTGTGCTGTGCTATGCATGAATGCTTTTCCAAGCATACTTTTAGGCATGCACTGTGGAGTACGACCGGTTGGCTATAATTCCGATATGGCGAGGTTGGTTCGCGAACGTGCTAGAACAATCGAGATAGAGAGTACAACTAGAATATGCAAGAAACATCGACGCGATAAGAAAACAAGTATAAAAATCAGCAGTGTGCAGCGCAAAGGATCGAGTCAAAGTTGAATAAGCAAAGTAGTACATAACAAGTGTAGATACAAGCAAAGTGTAAATCTGTAAATAAAGTGATTGTTGGTTTTTGACTGCGTTTGCGTTTGAATAATTAAAGTGGTTTCATTTAAGCACAATCCAAAACGAACTTAGAGAAGTAATTTTCGTAACAAAATAAATGACATGTGGCCAACGATGCTGTCGGAAGGGGCGTGAAACTTGTCAGAGACTATGATGTCTTGTGGCATAGAAAACAATTTCTGCTCCAGGCTGCCTGTGCAAGGAGTAAATGTCATACGACTGAATGAAAAATTTAAATTTTCTCGCAAAAACAAAAAAATGAGCCACGATTGCAATTATATTCGAAATTGGGAAAACCTCACAACTTTGGTTGTATGGGAGACGCCCTCTGGTGGTGAATTTCTGAACCTTGA
This sequence comes from Melieria omissa, assembly GCA_963971225.1. Lineage (NCBI taxonomy): Eukaryota > Metazoa > Arthropoda > Insecta > Diptera > Ulidiidae > Melieria > Melieria omissa. Next base: position 45,421,707 of record OZ020268.1, on the reverse strand, counting down.
CAAATTTTGTATTTTTTATATTCACGAACGTTGCCAATCACAGAATAAATGATTCAAATCGGCTCAGAAGTTTCCGAGATACGATGTTTCCTCGCTTACTTTACAAGTAAAACTTACAAGTGGGAATCCAATTCCATAGAAAATAGCCAGTTTTGTATGGCAGCCCCCTTAAGACTTGGAGATAGCTGGTAGGTATGTTTGGAGGAAACATTCGGATGAGAAAATAAATGGGTGTCCGCCATACATTTGATACATGTGGGGGCAACTTGGGAGCAGTTGGAGCCTATTTTATAAAAACGATCATTTTGTTAATTAAAAGTTGGAGATAGGGTCTAAATTCTCTGACCCTTATACTTTCAAGTTACTTTATTCCGCCTTTGTTCGTTCCAGGCTAGAATATGCAGCCGTAATTTGGAGGCCATTTTATGCCTTAAGTATAAATCGACTCGAACGAGTGCAGAAGGTCTTTATTCGCTTTGCCCTTCGTTCCCTGAATTTTGCAGACCCTATTCCCTCCTATGACGCACGTTGTCAGCTTCTAAACTTGAAATCGCTACTTAATAGAAGATCTTTTCTCTCATTAAAATTTTTATATAATATCGTGAATGGACTTATTGACTGCTCGTCTCTTCTGGAAAAAATTAATTTTAATATTCCTGCCAGATCACTACGGCGGTCTGATCTTTTTAATGTTGGCTTTAACAAGACCAATTATGCCAAAAATGCTCCTATTACAAGAGTTCTAATTGAATTCAATAGCCTCTCAAATTCTTTGGATATTGATCTCGCATTACCTTTAAGCGTATTTTGTACTTTGTTATCTAATTATAAGTATCTTTAAGAATATTTTCCGAATTTGTTTGAATTTACACCCCTTATTTCTCAAAGTCTGTAATTTGATTAGACTTAATTTAATAAATAAATAAATAAATAAATAAATATGTTTGAAAGAAATGTTCAGTGGGGAAAACTAGTGGAGGTCGGTCATAGATTTTAACCCTCTAAGAGTAACTTCTGAGCAGCTGTGGTGAAATTTGTCGAAATTCCCAGCTTGATCTCACTTGATCTCACTTTAACTTCAAAATTTGTTGGCTCATGTTCTTTTTTACCAAACGGCATAAAATGAAAGATTCTTAATCACCGATTTCAAATAATCGTGCACTACTTAAGTCATGTCTAATGTATATTGTGGCACAACTATTCGTAAAAGGAAATGAGTGTGAACCATCAGTCATAAAGATCAGCTTGGGATTCTTATGAGATAACTCATTTAAAAGAGATATCAATCATTTCACAAAACAAGGCCACGAAAATAGTCCAAAATGCCAATTCACTTTGTCAAATTCTCCGACACAATTAAAATGAAGACATCATCATCATCATCATAATTTGTTTGAATTCTTTGACTGAGAATTAACGCCAAAACTATTAAACTGTTTCATGGGATGTTCCAGGAGTGAAAAGTGGGTTGCCCCCCTCTATCTATAGGACTTCTACCCCGAACGTCTATGGGATAAATAATAATGTTTGTTAAACTAATAGTTTAATGGATGCAAGTAAAGCACTAAAAAATCTCAGGAAGCAAAATGCATTTGCTAGCAAGAGTTACTAGGTAGCATTTCAAAGAGGGGAAACTCTAAATGTTTCTTTAAAACTGAAGTGAAACATCATTCTCGTAGACATTTTTGTGGCAATTTTTTTGATCCATCAATAAAAATAAACAAAAACCAATCCAAATAGGCAGCTTAAAGTGGCCATGATAAACTCATACTAAAACATTTTGAAATGTTATTTATTTCAACGTACCAGTCAGTTAAATGATTAAATATCAAATGCAGAAAACCATACAAAAATCATAAATCATATCACAAGTAAAGCTAGTTCAATCGTATCTTTAAGCAAAGATATATTTTTTTAGGCAACTACTCACTGATTATATGAAATAATCTATCTTTTTGTTACTCATCTCAAATTCCAACTCAATCACTTCAATCGCTTTTTGCTCCAACTTCAATTTGAATTCATCGCACTACTACCTGCGACTCGCTTTTCGTTTTCTCGAGTGCATCAACCAACACGAACATTTTGCGCCGACTGTACGCATAATTGACCAATGATGACGCAAAGCTGAATTCTGTGTACAAGTCAGTCAAAAAAGCCAACAGCAGAATAAGATGAATGGCGCTGGCTGCCACTTGACTTCCTGCCGTCTATCGAGCGCCGCTCTCCCATATTTGAGCGAGTACGTATGCCTTCCCCTCCTTTGGGCCCCTGTGAGAGTACACTTGAGCAAAAGATAACCACACAAGACGCAGTAACAAAGCAAAACATGCTTTTCACGTTTGCCGCTGTCACAAGCTGCGAGTGGTTTTTGATTTCGCGCTGGAAGGAGGCCATTTTTTCTACTTTCGCTGCTAACTGTGTGAGTGCATCTACAATTTTGTTGTTTGTAATGCGATATGGCGCACAAACATGACGTGTTGTTATAGTCATTGTTGTTGTAACAATGCATGGCCGCAGCTTTAAAGCTATTTTAAATTTTACGCAGTCGGTTACATGCTGCGCGAGAATAATGCAATAACAATAATAATAATGGGCAAACAGAAGCAAAATGGGGGAGGAGTATAGGCGTAAAGTTGTTTGCGCTTCGCTCACACTTTGGTTGGCTGATTTTTTTAGAACTCCAATGCGATTTTTATGATAGTCAAAAGTTTAGACACACAACTTGAGTTCACACCAGTGTGCAGGCGTAGGAGTGTGTTGGCATTTCAATATAAAATTTTATGATACAAGTTTTTAAATATGGTTAAAATAACCGAAAGCGGCAGCGGAGGAAACGAAGCAACATCAGCCACGAGGGGCATGCAAAGACGGTAGTAAAGACGAGAACAAACGGGCAGCGAAACTAATAGAAAATAAATGTAAATATGTTTCCACTTCGGCTGTCATAACAGAGCCAAGTGCGAAGAAAAAGCAGAAGCAAAAGGAAAAGTCACGCATACGCCCCGTGTGCCAGCAAAGCGAAGAACCCCACGTGTCTAGTTTTTGCTGCTGCTTCTCCTGCTGCTGCTGCTGCTGCTGTGGTTATTGTTTGTTGTTGCCAACAGCCAAGAGTAGGGTTAGGCCGCGCAGAGGCGTGGACCGAGAAAAGCGGTGGCGACGAGGGCCAGACACACAACAAGATAAAAACTTTTTTACATAATAATATTATGTAAATAGTTGCTTGTTCTTGCCACTACAAGCCCAATGATACTAGCAACAACCATGCAAAGCAAAACCAAGTGAAGAGAAAAATTCGAACAGCTCCAAAGCGAAAGACAAGGATTCAGAGAGAGCGTGGCAAAAGTTTTGCTAGCAGGAAAAATGCAAATGAAAATTCAAATCTTTAAGAAATCCTTTGCCAAGTGTGCTCGCTAGAAGACCACAATATGTGCATGCAAATTTCGCAATGGCAGCGTGAAATTGAAGCGCAAAAATCCAACATCCAACGCAGAGCCAGTCAAACAGCCAACCAGCCAACCATCCATCATTTCATTACAGTCAAAACGCGCACACATATTAAATTTCGCGCTCACCCCAACTTCTTTGCAGGACGCGCTTTTGAGCGACACAAAGGGCGACTTTCAATAAAAATGTCATTAAAATTTTCATATCGAAACGAAAGCGCGCTATTAAAATTCATCAAATGTGAAACAGCGCCAAACAAGCAACAATAACACAAATAATGCGCAAAAAGCAGCGCAGAATCGCTCATTTTAAATATGGCAACAACAACAACCAACCGGCACCACACCAACGAGCCAATATTTTCCAAGCGTTGTGCTGCTGTTGGCCGCCCAACGGGCCAACTTATGTAAAAGATGGTATTTTCGCTGCTAAATCAGCTGAAAACCAAAAACAACAACAACAACAGCAACAGAGCAGCCACACCAAATCAAGTTATTACCACATGAAACATGTAATTCATCATCAGACCGCACGCAAACACACCCAAACACAAACACACAAATACATCTGCGTATAGATGTGTGTGTGTGTGCGACACGGGCCACATTCGTTTCGCATACATACTTACATACGCGTACTTTACTTATGTATTTATGCATGCGAAAATGTTTCAATTAAATTGCAGCCAGCAAACATTACCAGTCCGCGACTCGTGCACGTATGCGGCCGAATTGAACAACACATGTCCGCGAGCGCCCAGATTCGCACAGCGCATTCGTAATATTCATATGCAAATTGAGTAATTTCCTTTGCCGGGTGATTTGTTGTTTTAGTACACATATCTGTTGTTGTTATTGTTACTTGCTGGTATTGCGTTGTGTTTGAGAGTTTACTTATGTGTGGCAGTGAGGGGGGGGCGGTCGCATTGTTTCACATTTTTCACCGTCAAAAACCACAACGACTATCGGTTGTTCGATATTACGTTTTCGACATTTTCGAAAAAAAGATAAGCGAGCAATGCAGCGGAAGTTTTCAGGTGCTAACATATTTTTATGGTTATAAAAGTTGATTGAGTATGGCAAAACTGTGAACATCACATATATCTGGAATGTCAAACGTTAGTTGGCATCGAGATATTTTCGAAATCACTCAACACATCTGCTATAAAATGCTAGAATTTCAAATTCATTGATTCAAATCCATTACACAGGACGTGTGTATGGATATCAATTCGATAAAAAATATTTTTTTTTATTTTTTTCTCGGACTCTGTTTGTAAAAGTGTTGCCGTATCGCTGAGGCCACTCTCATCGTCCTGCTGAAGGAATATTATTTCCCGAACTCTGTTTTTAAAAGTGTTGCCGTATCGCTGTGGCCACTCTCATTGTCCTGCTGAAGGAATATTCAACGTAGTAAGAAAATGCAAAGAAAAGGAAGCAGGATGGAGTGAATTTTGCTAATGCGGATGCGAATACGAATATGAATGTGAATATGTCAGTGGCGGATACAGAGGAGGGTTTCAGGGGTTGAACCCCCCTCCCCTCGAAATATTAGGATCGACTTTAAAACTACATACAAATTAAAAGGCATTTTTGTTTATTGAATGGTTTTTTAAATATTAAAAATTACTTTTTAAAACCCACCCCAACACACATTTTTTTTCTGAATTCGCCCCTGGAATATGTTGAACAAGTTGATGAGCATGAAAATTCTTAATATAGATACGAATGTAAAAATTGTTAAAAAAAACTATTAGAGTTGCAGCAGCCTTCAGGTGTCTTCAGTGTATTCCAGACGAAGGTCATTTTAATAGATGAAACCTGTTAGAACTTTTACAATAGGAAGATGTATATTTTCTCTGGCAGCCAAGCAGCACTTGAAGCATTTATATGTATTACAAGCTTCATATTATTTGGCGATTGCAAAGGTCTATTAACCCTGGTGTCATAACGTTATTTTTTACCCCTGAAATCATAACGATACGTCTGGGAGACGTATAAAGATTTACGATCTTAAACATATTGTAACGATAAGACAGTCTGTCGCTGTGCAAAGCAACCCTGTCGCAACGCGCCGTGCTATAATTCAATCTGGCAACGACGGCCGCGATGATAAGGGAAACTTTTAGGCCAACCTGGCAATGATGGAAACTTTTAGTCCAACCTGATGTCAACTTTTAGTCCAACCTGGCAATGATGGAAACCTTTAGTCCACTCTGGATTGCGCGAGAACGGTCCGCGCGATGGCCGGACAGGTATAAAAGGCAGCCGGGTGCGGCGCAGCGAGTCAGCCTGGTTTTGACAAGTGAAGTTGCCACACGGAGTAATTAAGCAAATACTTAAGTGTGCGAACAGTAAAGTTTGAACTGTGAATAATAAAGTGACTGTTGGTTTTTAATTGGCTGCGTTCGAATAAACAAAGTTGTTTCATTTTCAAATTGCACAATCCAGTGATACGTAACATAACAGCCCACTAGGCCTAGTATTCGTAACAATATATTTAAAGGTACGATATCAGCAAATATTTCACTTACATCAAAAATATGTATATTTTTCTGTAAAATAAAAGTCATAACTGCTAATTATATAACTGAGATAACTGACAATTTGAATTTGCTGTGAGAATAATTGTGGAAGAGAGCGCAAAACGTAAAAAGAGCATATGTCTCTCAGACGTACGTTATGACTAGGTATCGGATTTATATGCAAAAACTATGCAAAAAATGCAAAAATATTGAAAATATGCAAACATATGCAAATATGCACAGCATATGTTTGCTCATTCTTAATATTTTTCAATAAAAATAGTTTCTGTCTTGGTCCCGTTCAGATCGGAAGCTCCAAAAAAATATGCACTTGCATATAATTCCGATCCCTAGTTATGACAGTAGGGTTAATGCATTGGGAAGCCAAGCGATTCTCACCATCTCAAGCACCACTGACTACGAGTCGGCTCAAGACTGGGGCGAAAAAAATTCAGAATGATATTGGAATTTACGCCTCTTCACGCCCTGCTTAAACACATACAGAATCATTTCATTTCAAGAGCGAATAAAAGATGGCGTTTGATTTGCAATTCCCAAAGAGCAAAGAGAAAAATATGAAAATATAAAAAGAGCTTCTGAAAAGCCCCTTTGCTCTATGCATGCATTTGTGTTTCAGGTAGAGAGCGAAAGAAAGAGAACTCTGCGGAGAAGAAGATCCGTTTGTGTCTGTCTCATGGCCTTGAACAGTCCTCCAACCATTTTCGCCATAGTCAAGTAATGCAAATCCAGGCTGAATTGCGTCGGCAGATATAATATCTTGACGCTTACTTATTAGGTCTCGACACGTAGGCATTGCGGGTACCGAAACCTCAGACTCCTTAGCTGGAAAGGGCTCTGAGGCTGCATTTAACAGTCCTGAGGCTGTTCTGCCACTCTCAAGTGTGGCTATCAAAGTCGCTGTTAATAAATGGGTCACTTCAACCTGGAAATCCTGGCACACAGGATTTCATTTTGGGCCATATTTTTCCACTATATTTTTCACTAACTTTCCTTCCCCCCGTTTGCGCCACTGACTCCAACTCACCATTGAGCACGAGAGATTGAAAGATTGAAAAAAGCTGCAGTTAGACGAAACTTATGCTTCCCGACATCTCAGACAAATGCTCACAGTCTCATCTGTCCCTCTGCAGGCATTTTTTTACGGGCTAATGGACCAGTCTGTCTGCCAGTGAGCCAAACATATTCTGCCTGTCGAGGGGATGATGAGAAGGCGCACCTCTTTTTGTGAGAGGTCAATAGGGTTTCGACAATACATTTTGATTGCTTCAAAGTTGACAACCTCCCAACTTTGTTTGTATGGCAGGAAACCTCTAGTGGTGAATGTTTTAACTTTAATAAATTTTTAATTTTTTTTATTTTTTTTTTATTCAACAATGTTGCCAATCACTGATCATTCAAATCGGTTCAGTAGTTTTCGAAATACAATGTTTCCTTGCTCACTTAACAACTAAAATTTACAAATGGGAAGCCAATTCCATAGAGAATGGCCAATTTTGTATGGCAGCCCTCTTAAGACTTGGAGATCGCGGGTAGGTATGTTTGGAAGAAACATTCGGAAGAGAAAACAAATGAGTATCGGCCTTACACTTGACACATCTGGGGGCAACCTGGGAGCACTGAGAGCCCATTTTATAAAAACGACCATTTTGTATGGGAGCCCCATTAAGCGATGGAGATACGGGGTAGGAATGTTCAAAAAAAATGTTCAGAAATAAAAATTAGTGGGCGTCAGTCAGATTTTAACCCTCTAGGAGCCATTGTTGAACAGCTGTGGCGCAATTTGTCGAAATTTCAAGCACTTTTGTGAGCGATGACCTCGATGCGATGATATTTAAATCCACTCTAGCCCCAAAATTGTTTGGCTCATGCACTTCTTCACCAAACCCAATAAAATGAGAGGTTGCGGAGCATCGAAATCGAAAAATCGTGCACTAAATCATGTCTAATGTACATATACATATATATTAATATTCCCTGGGTGTTAGTCTGATAAACAAAGTGTTCGAGAGTGAGCTCTATCTTTCCTAGCCTCATCTGGAAATACAAAAACGACAGCTTAGGCGAATCCACAGGGCTACGAGCCTATAAGAAGACAGGTGATCTTAGAGAAAATCTTTTGGACCATAAAATACTTTCTTTTAATTTTTTACAGTTCCGTAGGCTCCGTAGACTTAATGGGCAGAATAGTTGAAACGAAATTTTTTGGTAAGTTTCACTAATTTTAGAATTTTCAAGTAATATGAACTTATTATGATATCTTCTTCTTCTAAAACGTTGTGTACTTAATCTAGTTTTTAATCAAACAAAAGAAAGAACAGAAGAAGTCTCTTATCAATTTGACCAAATTTGGAGTAGTCATTCGCTTCTGTGTTGCACAACTTTTGGCCACGTGACACCGCTGTCAAAGTTTTGCAATTCAAAGAATAATTTTTGGCCGCCGCCTAAACGCCAAGTGGTGACATTAATAAAACAAAATTCAACTTGTAATTGCAGCGATTCACAGACAAGTTGCAATTGCTGTCGTTTGCCGTTGAAGCTGAAGAAACGAATAGCGCAGATATGGGCAAAACTATCTGTAGACCAACTGTCAAGGCCAGAAGTTGTCCTTTTTGTGCGACAGCCAGCGGCAGCAGCAATTGCCAAAGCAACAACTATCTGCTGTAATGACAAAGGCCACACCCACCGTTTTTGTGCGATTCACAGTTGTTGCATTAATGATAATCACGCGTTGTTGCAACATTTGTGCGCGGCCGCAAATGTTTTTCTTTTATCATGTTTTTCTTGTGCAAATGACACTGTGCCGTTTGATTTTAGCTGCGCTCACTCTCGCTTCTCCCTAATAAGATTTATCATAGTATCATAGTTTATGTCACTTGTAGCGAATCGAAAGTAAATTTGTTCAAATCACATGCACAATTTTCATTTAATGAAATAAGTGTCTGTCCGCCATCAATCAGGCCAACACAAATTTGTGTCGCGCTCAATTTACACAATTTGACTGTTGTATGTATTCAATTAAAATACAAACATATCCATGTGTGTGTGCATGTGTTTACACATTTCAATGCGCATCGCAATTGTTGTTTTGCACGCCCGCATCCGCAGCCGCAGCAGCGACAGCAACAGCGACAGCGCCAGCACGCCACATGCCCCAATGTCAAATGCAAAGCATTTAATTTCGTTGACTTCAAATCGATGTCATGACGCGATTATCAAACACGCACAGCCGCACCCACACACCCGCCCGTCCAATCGCCTTCACACACCAACACGTATTATTGCCAGCGTTTGATTTGACGGCATTGTGAGCATTAATGTTGTTGAAACGGCTAAAACGAACTTGAAGGGCTTGAAAATCGCCTGCCGCCCAAGTTGTCGTGCCAATGTTTTGGAGCAGAATTGGGAGCAATTTTTCGCCATTGCAGTTATTGTCAGTGATTTTAACGATTTAGTGGTATTTACACAAGAAAGACCATTGCGGTCATTTTGATGGGTTTTCAGTTTTAAAAACCTTTGCTTTCTTTAGTATTTCTAGAAATTTTTTCTTTGGTGACTTTAGTTAAAAAATATAAAAATTTAAAAATTAGCCAAATCCAATCGAGATATTAGCGGATATGATTTTGAGAATTTGTGGGTATGAAAAACTTGGGGTCTCTCTAGTGTTAAAAAACTGATGCTGGGAATTAGAGTGCAACAAACAATCAAATTGGATGTCTACATGGTTCAATAAGCTTCTTTTTAAACTCATTAAAATGGTTGTGGAAAGTTAGGTTAGGTTAGGTGGAAGTTATGTTCGATTTGGATAGATGAGGTTGGATTTAACTGGCTTGAAAATCGATCGCAATACACCAATTAAGTATAAACCTAACACTACTAAAATAGTTGACAAACTTCAGCAACGAGTTTATATTTAGTAGAGTCACCAAAGTAGAGTAGAGAGCAGAGGTTTAAAGTCTCTTCATTAAGAAACTTTATTCTCTACTAAAACAATGATTTGTTAATACAGTAGTGTCTGGGTACAGTGAACACCCGATATAGTGAACACCTCGATATAGTGAACACCCAAATGTTGACATCGAGCCTCTAAATATGGAAAAAAATTTTCAAGCAAAAAACAAAAAGGATATTTGGAGCAAATAAAGCGAGTTTTTGAACAGAAATGTTAACCTTGATATAGTGAACAACCTCGATACTGTGAACAGGCCTTGCAATAATTAGTTCACTATATCCAGACACGACTGTATATAATTTTATAGTCTATATTGGAGTTCATTCTACTAATAAATTGAACGAGCCATTTATATTTATTTATTTATGTATGTATTAATTTATTAATTTATTTGCAACTTAATTACTTAATAATTAATTAATTAATTTATGTAAATATTAAATAATTATTATTAATTTATTTGTTAAAAAAAATTTAATTAATTTAGTTTTTAATTTAATTTAAATTAATTAATTTATTTATTTATTTATTTAGTTATTAAATAATTAATTAATTAATTTACTAAGATATGTATTTATTTATTTATTTATTTGTTAAAAAAAATTAAATCAATTTTATTTTTAATTTAATTTAAATTAATTAGTGTATTTAGTTATTAGTTAATTAATTCACTGATTTATATATTTATTTCTTTATATATTTATCTATGAATTTATTTATTAATTATTTAATTAATTAAAGTATTATTTTTTATTTAATTGTTTATATATTTATTTATTATTATTTATTCCTATTATTTATTGATTTTTTTATTTGTTTATTATTTATTAATAAATTAAGTTTTTTATTTAGATATGTATTTATTTATTAATTTTTTAATTAATTAAAAAAATTAAATAAAATTTTGTTTTAATTTAATTTAAATTAATTGATTTATTTAGTTATTAGGTAATTATTATTTTTATTATTATTTATTGCTTTATACAATTATCTATGTATTTATTTATTAATTATTTATTTAATTTAATTATTTTTTTAAATTTATTTGTTTATATATTTATTTATTATTTTTTACTCTTATTATTTATTGATTTTTTTTTATTAATTTGTTTATATATTTATTTATCTATTTATTAATTAGTTAGTTAATAAATTTATTTATTTATTAATTATTTATTTGATTAATTTGTGTATTTCTCTCTCTTATTTATTCATTTATTTATTTATTTATTAATTTATTTAACTTATTCAATTATTTAATTATTTATTTACTTCAGTCTATGAACATAAGATTCATACCGACTATAACATTTTCAGAATATCAATTCATGTAAAAAAATTCCAATAAACAATTAAAAACTGTCGCTGTTCCTAATTGATTAACCAATTCAATTAATTTAGTTGAACAATAATTTTGAGCGTAAAAACTTCTGCTGAATCGTGTAATTTTTTGTTCCTCACAATAATCGGCCACAACACTAAAATTTTGTGCATTTGTTGTGCCAGCCGGTGCCACTTAAAAAGCATTATTCAACACTATTTCTCGCGAAACAGCGCAGCAAATCATTCGGCAACACTTTAATCGCATTAAACGAAAAGAGAAACAGAGCAAGGTACAACAATACAACAACAAGCAAGTACAACAATACAAGCAAATCAACAAACAGCAAACAAAAACGGCGAGACACATAAAAAAGCGCATTGAATAAAGCAGATATAATCGTGTGTGTTGCATAAATTCCTAATAATCATTAAAAAAAAAGTCAACAACAACAACAATAACAATACATCAATAATAATAAACACAACAACAAAAAGATCAGAAAGCAACAACAACATGCCAACCACAAACACCCGCTGCAAAGCGCTGAAGTAATCGAATCAGTCGATTTCATATGAAAGTGACTAATACCAACAATATTGAGGAAACAATAACAACAACAATAGCAGCAACAATATGCACAATATCGGCAAAATCAGCGGCGAAAGCAATAACAAAATAAGTAAAGCGGCAACCGAAATAAAATTAACTGAAAATCAACAACAGCAACACCAACGCCAACAACAACAGCGAGTAAACACCTGACAATTTGTAAATAAAATAAATATGGTAAAAAAAACCTACAGTAACAAAAGCAACAACAACACACGTGCATGTTGGCAGCAGGTCGTTGAAGCGCGAGCGACGGAAGAAATTCCATATAAACGACCTGTGCACACAACGCAACGCAATGATTTTCATTAAAATACGGGAGCAACAACAATGACGGCCATAAGAAAAACGCGATGCGGCGACAAGCGAAGAGCGACACAACACAATAATTTAAATCGTTAAAGTAAAGGCAAATAAAATCAAATAACAACAAATATGGGTAATGACAAATTGCCAATTGAAAGCGAAATATTGCAACAGGCGCATAGCGATAACAACAGCAACAACAATGCCGACGACAGCAACTGCGACAACAGTAGCGACAATACTAACAACAAAGTGCGACAAGTGAAAACGAAATTAAAACGTCGCGTGCGCGCCGCATTGAGGACACCGCAGCGCTGGGTTGGCGCTGACAATGACGACGGTGGTGGTTGCGGTGACGGTGGCGGGGGACACAACGAAGGTAGCTGCTGGGCAGGTTGTCGCTGACGAGTTGTACGTATACGTAACTTTATCGCTCTACAATAAGCACAACAAACAAACGATAAGAGTGCGGCATGCACACACGCACACACACTAATGGCAACAACAATAACAAATATAAATATTGTAAATAACTAATTGTTGCACTTGGGATTTCACCTGTCTGTTCTTTTTTTATTTTGCATTGATTTTCTTCAACGCTAAGCAAGTCAATACAAAAGCCAAAGTAGTCAATACAAAAGATTGAGTAAAATGTAAACATGGAGCGGCGATTAGGGGAATCAGAGGTAAGCAGTGGGAGCAGTGGTTTTAGGGGTTGAAACCCCTCGAAATATTTGGGTTGACTTTAAAACTACATACAAATTAAAAGCCATTTTTGTTTTTTGAATGGTTTTTAAAAAATATTAAAGAATATTTCTGTGGCATTTTGACAAAACAACCTAAGTCTAATTTTCAAAATGTTCATGAGAGCGAAAAACTGATGAGGTGCAGACCAAATCTCATACAAAACTCGAGAAAAGTTGAAATTATACACGTCATATCTCTGTAACTAAATGTCATAGAAACAAACCGATTACACCAAAAGAAGCGTCTTAAAATTGTTTCTTTACGATTAAAAAAATTGGAAATTTGACTTAAGTCGACTTAAGTGCTTTTGTCAAAATTCCACAGATTTTCTTTAAGCCCCCCTCCCCACAAAAATTGTTCTGAATCCACCCCTGTGTGCGGGTTTGGCTTCGGGTTTAATAACATAATTTCAAATTTTTAAGGCGTTCAATTAGAAAGATTTTACAGATCCCACGATTTCGGGATTTAAAAATGAAAATTAGAAAAACCTGGTTTAAAATTTGTTTAAAATTTCTGGTTCCAGATTTGAACATTTCGAGACAATCACTCGAATTGCAGACATCAAAAGACATTCGAATTGTACAAACAACAACCTGTATGAGCTGTTTGAAGATATGGACATAGCACAGCGAATCAACTATATCCAAGTCTCCCGTATGGATGATGAATTTCCGGCGAAAAAAGTATTCGACGCGGTAGTTGGAGGTCAACGGCCGAGAGGGGACCGTGTTTTCGGTGGAAAGCTGCCCCATCATCTCTTGGTGAAACCAACGGGAGACGGCGCATGCAAAGCAAATACGCCTTGTTATGGCCTCTTAACACTGGAAAGACCTTAAGTTTTTCATACCTGCAAAGACTCAATATCATACGCGCTTATATCTCGAAAAAAAATTGTTTTTTCCTTTTAATGTAATCTAGTTTTAGCTTTGTAAATTATTGCAAATTCACAATACTGTAGTTGTATCTTTTAACTGTAGTTGTATCTTCTAAATGTGTCCCATGAAAAACGGAACTTTTTTAAAATAAAGACAAAAACTGAATATTCCGGCAAATCTTTTTTATTCAAAATAGTCTCCTTCCGCATCAATACAACGTTTTGCACGATCAATTAACATATCGAATGAGTTTTTGAGATCATTTTTATCCATCGACTTTAGTATGTCGGTCGTCGCTCTTTGGATGGCCTCTATGTCGGCATAACGTTTTCCTTTCATAGGCAAGTGCAATTTGGAGAACAAGTAAAAGTGGCACGGAGCCAAAACCGGCGAGTACGGTGAATGGTTGATGGTTAAAATGGAATTTTTGATCAAAAAATCCGTGATCAAGTTCGAGCACACCTTCCGTAGATTCAAATGATCCGTCAAAATGCGATGAATTGAATTTTTGGACATATTCAATTTCATTTCCATGTATCACAACGAAGATTTCGGCCCATTTTTTATAAATTCACGCACTTTTTCAATGTTACTTTGAGTAACCACGGTATTCGAAGGACCTGGATGTTCGTCGTGCTGAATGTCTTCACGACCTTCCTGGAACCGCTTATACACTATGATACGGAATAGACAATTATCGCCATAAACTTGTTTAAGCAAATTATGTGTCTCAGTAAAGGATTTACCGAGTTTAAAACAGAACTTAATATTTGCTCTTTCTCACTGACACACTGTCACTTTGAGAGCGATATTTCGGTTTCCATTGAAACAAATGTCATACAATTTTAAGTTAAGAATGTACCTTTCCATTGCTAAAATCCACCAATAGATGACGCCAATATAAATCGATGTTTTGAAAAAATTCCGTTTTCCATGGGACACACTGTGTAGAACGATTTTGACTATATACAAATAATTTATAAAATTCAAAAAATATCTCGAAAAATATTTACAAATTCGATAAATTTAGCTAATTTTTCACAAAATTAATTTTTAAAAAATTTAAATTGTACACGGTAAAAAAATAAAAGTTCTCAAAGCAAACGCTGACAGAAATATTAAAGAAAAACAGATATTTCATAAACGAAAAACCATCTAACTGACCGCAATGGTCTTTCTTGTGTTAAGGAAATAAGTAAAAGCCAGTTTTAGCCAAATTTTCCATACAAATTTTGGCATAAATTGAAGCACAGTGTCACACATTCGCTTTCTAGGAGTGCATGAGTTTTTTTAATATTAACTGAATAATTTTTCCAAGTGATAAACAACCATTTGGATAACTCACTTGCGTAGTTTTAGAAACTGCAACTGAGCCTAACGAAAACTCCGGAGAAATAGTGGAACAAGATCTACAAACACAAAGAGTGTCAGTTTAGTGTGGCTTTGGGCTGGTGGAACAAATGGGCAAAGCATTTTCTGATAGAAATGGTTGCTGTCATTGTGGACTATGAATCTCCGGCGAAAAAGGTTCCAGTTCGTTGCTACTTGCCATTGAATAATATAAAAACTGCATAACAAATTTCTTGGATATTTGATTTTTCGAAATATAGATAACGAAATTGGGGCTACGTGAAAGACCAAATCAAGCTAATAAAATATGAAAGTCTCATGCGGTGAAAAATAACATTGAAAGAATATTAAAAAAAGTGGCACATTTGGCAAACGGTGTGTTCCATTACGAACCTCAGATTTTAACTTTGAAATATAATTAAAAAAAATTATGTATTTTATGAAAACATTGTGTTTTCCATAAATTTTAAATTTCAGCTTTTACTGAAAGACCGTACATAATATTTGAGTGTTTGAATTAATTTGTTTCATTTCAATAATTAAAAATGAAATATAAAATCTTTTGAGTCCGTTTGTTTGCTAATATATGAAACTAGAGACTTAACATTCACGTTAGACCTTCAAGTTTTCTCTAGAATGCCAGTATGAGCTTTAAATTTTCATTCATTAGAACGCAACGCAATGGACCTCATTTCATTACACTTTTCCATGGCATGGCTTTGCTTGCATTCATATATTTATTTGTTTTTCATATTTTTCCCCACTAAATCAACCCACAAATCTTAATCAAGCCACCAATTATACAGTTATGAAGTCATTGGGCAATTTTCTTAATTGATAAACCCCCACACACAGAATTTTTCTGGTATCCACATACAGAAAAATCATGCGTTGTAATCAAGAAAATTGCCATTAATCAGGTTTGAAGATAACTGGAAAAAAATTAACCAACTGCAAATGTTCAAACTCCATGTAGTGTTCAGCTATTGATAGCGTTACTAATTTGCGGCCACAACAAAAACAACAACAACAACAAAAACATAAATTGCTGCAACAATAACAATTGTTTACTCAAATAACTTGGGTTATTTACTGGGGAGGAGAAAGGAAATAGCAGTTGGAAAAACAACAAAGAAAAGTCGAAACAAGATTTCACGGACAACTTAACTCACGCGAACTGAACACGTTTCTTTAGGTAAGAAAAACGATAATGAAAAAGGCAACGAACAAATCTCTCTCATATGGAAGGCTTAGTTAAATATTACACTTGAATTTTATCGATAAACTTTTTGGACTTTCAGCTTTATTTAATAATACTAATAATAAGTTTACTAAACGGAGAACGGAGAAGAAATGCGCTGGTTTCCGAGATGAAGAGACACTGATGGCTTCAACTGTAGCTACAAAAGTTTTAATGGGAACGGAGATTTCTGCAGAGTTAGACTGGGAATGATTCTTTAATTGCATTTCCATCATTTTCAGGTACTAGTAGGGGTCATTGTATGTCTCTTTATAATGGAGATCTCTCTTGACAAAGAATTAAAGAAAACAATTCAAATTATTCTCTTATACACTTAACGAGAGATCTGGTTTAGTTCAAGTTAATTATTATTTATTCGGTATGAAAAACTATTTTTTTAGACAATTTTCGGTATTTATTTAAAATAGGAAATTTTGTGCATTTTTCATTTCATTTTTTGTTTTTATATAAAATGCACATTTTCTCATAAAGATTTTAAAAACTATTACCATTTAGTTTTATTAACTGAAAAGTGATTTAAAAACCCACATTTACAGTAGCGGACTCACTAAGTTCGTAAGTTAAAAAAAATTATTTATTATCAGGTGTACAACTTTGCTTCCGCCGTTTTCCGATAGGTGGCTGTACCGGCTGAGGCTGGTTGAAATACATAGATGGTAATGCCTTTAAAGTGAGTGTGGACAGTGCCTAACGAATTGTCATCGCCGTTTCAGTGACAGTTGTTCTTGTTTTCGTATTATTCACGCTCGAAAATGTCCGTTTATGTGCCCAATTCTCGCCATTTGCGGGAAGTTTTACTTTTCTGTTACAATTCGAAAAAAAATTCAGCTGAAGCGCATCGAATGCTCTCAGAAACTTACGGTGATGCTGCTCTGAGTGAAAGAACGAGTCGGGAGTGGTTTCAACGTTTTAAAAATGGTGATTTCGAAGGCAAAACCGAATATTCACGGCGCCAAGGTTATGATTCGTATTTGGTGGGATCAGCTCGGTGTGATTTACTACGAGCTCTTAAAACCGGGTGAAACCATCACAGGAGATCGCTACCGAACGCAACTGATGCGCCTTAGTCGCGCGCTAACAGAACAGCGGCCACAATATCAAGAGCGACATGACAAAGTCATCCTCCAACACGACAATGCTCGGCCTCACGTCGCAAAAGTGGTCAAAAAGTACCTGGAAACGCTGAAATGGGAAGTCTTGCCCCACCCGCCGTATTCCCCAGATGTCGCCCCTTCTGACTTCCACCTATTCCGTTCGATGGCACACGGCCTGGCAGATCAACATTTTCAATCCTTCGAAGAATTGGAAAAATGGATTGCTTCATGGATAGCGTCAAAAGAGGACTCCTTTTTTCGAGCCGGGATCCGAAAATTGCCGGAAAGATGGGAGAAAGTTGTCGCTAGCGACGGACAATATTTTGAATAATACATCTGTAAGCACTTTTTCACAATAAAGCTTTTAATTTTGGAAAAAAAACGGCGGAAGCAAAGTTGTACACCTGATATTTATTTATTTAATTTATTTATTTAAATTTTTCGATAGTTATACAAATATTTTCATAATTACAAGTACACATTTTAATCCGCTTTCCAAGCTTACACCGTTAACAATAAATACAAAAATAAATTCCTCAATGTTTCTCCATTTGTAAGAATTCCCGTTTTCATGCAATTCTTTGAAATTGTGAACTTAAATTTTTCATTTTTCTATTGCATGAGTTTTTTGTCAGAAAATTCTGCTCCTCAGACTTAAATAAATTCATGTATGTGCCACGTTCAGCTACAGTTTCTGCAGAAACTTCAGCACGATATCTCGTTTATATGTCAAGCTCCTCTGACGCCGCCATCGGACGCTGAGCATGTAATTTTTCTCAGCAGCATTCTACTGCAACGTGAAGCGTGTCTGCAACAACTTGTATTCAGCTGGCTGCCACTGCAACTTTGAGCAAATCTTTTGACGCAGTAGCGCATATTGCACGCACAGCTGCTGGAATATGTTTGTGTCTGTGTGCGTGTCTTCGAATGTAGTTTATTGTTTTTGTAGCGTTTAAGGCTTTGAGAGGAGAAACTTTTCATTAGCCGCGTTGATTTAATATTTGTGCTGTGATTTCTCTATTAGCGTCTATTCGTCTGTTGGCGACTGTTTTTTGCTCCAACAATAACTGCAGCCTGTGATTATTAGTTTGTAAGTATTAGTGCAGCACAACATTGTTGCTATTGCTGTTAAAACGGCATTTTAATTACTTAATGTTGATGCAATTAAGTTGCTTTGGGTTTGGCCCTCGACGCACCTGCTTACTGCTTACTGGCCATGAATGATAATAACTTGAAAATTTTAGCACTGAAATGCCTTGATAGGAGTTTGGCAAAATATGTAATCATTCAGTAATTTAAATAGCAAAGTATTCATGCAATACTTTTGTCTATCTTTTTATTCATTATTTTATATTTTTCAAGTGGTTCAAAAACCACTAAACCGATTTAGATGAAATAGGTACGATTTCATTTATTATTTTATTTTATTTTATTTTATTTTATTTTATTTTATTTTATTTTATTTTATTTTATTTTGTTTTATTTTATTTTTATTTTAATTTTATTTTGGATTTTCAATATAATTTCAATTTTATTTCTTTGTATTGGATGAGTGCATAAGTTCGGGCCTGATTTTACTAGGTGGCGTTTCAATCGTTCACGGTTGGTACTCATGACTGAAATGTATACTTGTTGTAATTCTTTGTAGAAGGTGACAAATCAAACTTTGAATTAAGCGTCAAATCATTATGATTTCTTTGAGTTTGCTTGTTGGAAAAGCGCATTGAAAATGGATAACGAAAACGAACATTACTGTTATATGTTATACGAGTTTCGGAAAGGAAAAACTGTTGGCGCCGCAACGAAAGCTATTCAAGCAGTTTATTTGGACCGTGCACCGGCGCTTCGCACAGTGAAGAAATGGTTTGCTAAATTTCGAGTTGGACGGCCGACCTTGACGACGACGTTATTCGCACTTTTGTTGAGAACAATTCACGCATTTCAACGCAAGAGATTGCCCAAGAACTGAACGTCAAAAACCTACTGCATTTCGTCATTTAAAAAAGGTTGGGTACTCTTTGAAGCTCGATACTTGGGTGCCGCATCAGTTGAGTGAAAAAAATAAAGTGGACCGTGTAACAATAGCCATTTCTTTGCTTCGACGTATCAAAAATTAGAAATGGATTCTGTACAACAATGTCCAACGAAAACGAACATAGAAACACACGAGAAGGCGGAACCGGTCTCCAAAGGTGGATTGCATCCGATGAAGGTGTTGCTGTGTGTTTGGTGGGATATCCGAGGAGTGATATATTTTGAGCTCTTGCCCGTTGGCGAAACGACTACCGCAAATAAGTATTGTCAGCACTTGGCCCAATTAAAGCAAACAATTGAAGAAAAACGTCCGTTGGCCAATCGCAAAGGAGTCCTCTTACACCACGACAACGGCAGACCACATGTTGCAAAACCGACTCTGTCCAAACTGAAGCAGATGAATTGGGAAATCATGTCGCATCCTCCATATTCACCAGACATCGCACCTTCTGATTACCACTTATTCCGATCAATGCAGAACAATTTGAATGCAAAAAATTTAAAACCGTGGACGACGTTAAAAATCACCTTGTCCTCTGTTTTAACGAAAAAACTCGTGATTTTTATGAATCCGGCATCTGTAAGTTGGTTGATCGTTGGGAGTGGATTGCCGAACATGATGGCGAATACATAATTGATAAATAAAGATTTTGTTTTGAAAAATTTCAATTTGAGTTTTGACTTCAAATCGGGCACGAACCGCCGTAGCTCAGCTGGCTAGTGCGTTGGACCGCGAGTCAAGACTCCGCGAGTTCAATACTCCGTAGCGTTAGCACCGAAAAATAAGAAAAACAAGGGTCAGTCAAGAAGAAGAAGAAGTATAAATTCTTCAAATTTAAATGTAAAAGCTAGTTGGTAAGATTCTATTCTGCTTGACTTAATTTTTACCCTCTCGTTATTCTACTTTGTGAACCCTGATCTGAACTCTCTATGACTTGAAGAATACATTTTTTTGTTTACCCTTAGAATAGTTTGAAGGAAATTGACTCATCATGGCGTACCAGGACCGACTGTGGCACCTGCCGGGCACTGGGGCCCTCCTCTCCATGACGAAAACACTATTCGTACTGTCCTTGAGTCGTACCTCCATTCGACAGCTCGTTGGAGTCATCACCGGACACTGCGCTATTGGATCTATGCTTGTCAAATGGCGCCTCTAGTCCGGTGCTATCTGCCGTAGCTGTGGAGATGAAGAAGAAGTAGAAACGATATAACACTTCCTGTGCCACTGCCCGGCTCTGCAGGAACGCCGACTCCGCACCTTGGGGTCAAGGTTCCTTACAGACTTGGCTTGCGCTGCGAAAGTCGAAATCTCGAATCTGCTCTCCTTCAATAAGAGGTTGAACTGGTTTCCCCTTGATTGAGACTATTGGTTAACTCCAGAACATCATAAGAAGGGATTCACAATGGGCCATTCTGGCCTCCGAGTGGAAGTGCGGTCCTGCCGCACACACCCTTCCCTACCTAACCTAACCTAACCTAGAATAGTTTGAAGTTTTAAGAATAATACAAAACTAATAAAGTGAATATCTAAATTACGAGAAGCGACATATACACGTTTCTTGAATGTAACATCGTTACATAGTAAAAAATAGAAAAAAGGGAGGCAATTTTAATTTAAGTTTTTACTTCAATTTAGATACATTTTTTACATAATTTTAGCTGAAATAAATGAAGAAATATTCGATTTTAATTAAGCGTTAAGCGTAAAAATATGACAACACTCTAAAAACAGGGTCCGGTAAAAAAATTAGAAAAACCATTACGGAATGTTGTTGATACAACCACACAGAAAACTAAATCGATAAATTTTAAATTTAAACTTTTCCCAGTAAAAACCTGTAGCGACTAAACTAAATTGGAGTAAATATAGGTTATATAGAATCGACCACGCCTAGTTTTCGCGCCCATTTAAATAACAAAAGGAAGCTACATTACATGTTAGAACTTATATTAGTTGATTCTGTGTTTCATTGGGTAACAATAGACTATAAAAAATTGGCCACTTAATGTTACTCAACTGTTTGGTATTTTTATTGAATTTTTAAATACTTTAAAGGAATTTATTACGAATTCGATATGAGCGATGCTGCGAAAACACCCAGTGAAGTATAAAACTAAATATTTATTTGGATTCTTTAAATCATTAGTGTTTACTTCCACAATCAAAAGAGTATTTCCGCAAAAGCAGGTGACACCTACAGCATGATCAAATTTTTTCAAAGATAAGTTTCAAAAGATAAATAAGTTAAAAAAAACATGCAACAAAAGTTGCTTTAGCATTTGATAAAATTTTCTTATAATTTTTCTTGTTCATTTTTTGCCCAAAGATCGATCATTTATTTAGTGGTGTTGTCCCTTAAATCAATTGAATTGAATCAATTGAGTATATTTCCCAAAGCACGGAATAGTTAAAGCGTTGGTTTGGAATTATTTAAAAACTTTAATCGTTGTGAATATTTTTTAAAACTGCCATTACAAGAAAACCAACTGCAGTTGGCAGTTGTACACTTTTAGTTTTGTATAAACATCAAAAGATTTTTGCATACTTTTGTTTTCCGTTTATGTTGTTACATTATTTAATGCTTAAATTTTTATTTTGACGCGTTTGCGTTTTTTCATACTTTATTGTTTTCATTTTTTATGATTTTTTTATATATATTTTTTACCATCAATGCACAAAATATTTTGCATTTTTACTTTGTTATTGTTGTTGTGCTGTTTATGGAATTTTTGAAGCATCATAAAGTGGTATAAATGTGCATGACGTGATGACAGTGGTATCAAGAGGCTTCAAATCCTTCAAATTTTTTAACAATTCCGCCTTGTCTTGATTGTGAAAGCTTCTGTAGAGAAAACTTTTGTAGAAAAAATTTCTTTAGAAAACAATGATGATCCTGTTAATACATGTAATGAAGGTTTATTGTATATTAAAAGCTCCTTTTGTCGTTTTCCTACCTCATCTTGGCCATAATGACCTTAAAACATTGCAGCCAGTGCATGCCATTTCACTTGTACTTATCCATCCTATCTACTTGTGAGATCAGAGAGCTAAGGTTGTACAGAGATGTTTTTAACCAGGAACACAGCAGAGAACTTGCAACACTTAATGTGTATCACTTCATTACAATTTTCGATTTGAATACTATGGATTCGAATGTTTTGAGGGCAGTCAGACTCTAATCAAAGTGACTTAAGTGTCTTAACTGTTTTAAAGAAGCCTAGTAGCTTTTCCAATGGCAGAATCCTACGACAGGCAGACACTCCAGGTATCTGCAGTCGTCATGGTTGTCCAGAAGAAGCTACAGTTCCACTCTCCATCTTCGAGCCGAAGTTGTAGGATTCTTGCAAGGATGAAACATTGTCAGAACTGCCTTCTAATCAACCCTAGTTGAATATTTAAGTACAGAAGATCCACACCGAAGTAATGTAATACTTTTCAACTTTTAAGTCCCCTAATTTCTTATTAACAATAACAATTTTTAAATTATTGGAATAGAATTCAAATTGTTTCTCGATTTTAGTTAGTACTCGTTTCGGCCCACTGTGCCTCGTGCAACGGGCCGTTACTGAGTGTGTAAAAGCAACGGCGCGGAAATTTTGTTTCGTTGGCGTCATCAAAATAGTAACCAAACAACAGCAACAACAATAAATAAAGACATGTTGTTTTTGCAAAATGCTATACAAACTATCACAGCAACAAACACATCGACAATACGTCAGCCGTAGCAGCATTCAGCGTCAACTCTTAAAATTTGCAAAAATGCAAAACAGTCGGACCCAATGGACGGACGACAGACGACTCGTAGAGAGCGAGGCGAGAAACGCATTCCGCGCTTTTTATTAGTTTCTGTTTTCTTGTTGTTGTTGTAATTCTATTTGTAAACTTTTTTCACTGTTGTCAGTTGTCAGAATTTTTTTCCAGTTGGTTGTCAGCGATTTTAGCATTTTCCGCTGTGAAACTGTATTGTTTCTATTTTTCTTGAAAAAAAATACACATCTGCATGCATACACACACACACACACACACACACATATGAAACACAAAACAAATGGGTAAGGACAACATTCTAAATTTGCAGAAAATTGCTTGCATTCAGCATTGCCCGACCACCCACACGCACACATCATCAACACAATGAACAGCGCCCAACCCACCTTTACGCACACCCACACACACATACACATTGATGCTCGAGCACATGCTTAACGGCTGCTTTGCACTTTAAAACTGTGAGGAAATGATTGTTGTTGTTTTGGTTTGTTTTCAACTCTGGCGTATTTTTAACTTGACAACATTTGTTGCCGCTCTGGCGCAACCAGAACTCATACGCAGAAGTAAGCAGCAAGCGGCCATGTTTACTCCCACCCAGCTTCCGTTGGCTGCTATCTCTCCGTTGATGTCTTTTTGAATTATGGAAGCTATTTTTGTTCGCAATTATTTATTAAATAATAAATTAAAAAAGTTTTGCAAAGCTTCCACACGTTGCGTCTTCACCTGCCATCGGAGTTTTGTTCTTTTCCGGAACGCCACTCAACTCTATCTTTGGTCAACTCTTCAACTGCCGACAAGCGAGTTGTTACAGTGCGAACTCAAACATGTGAATAGTCTAAAAATTGCTCAATACACTGTACAACAGTCATTTTCACCCCTGAACCAAGAATAGAGCGATGAGCTTATGGAGCACAGAGCCATATTCAAGAATACTAGTAAATAATTTTAAAGAGAGTTGGCCAAATATATTCGGTCCAGCCAGTTGAAAGAACTTTGTCGTTTACTATCCAGCTGGGCAAATTTAAAACAAATATTAATCTATCGATTTTGGATATTATTCTTCTCATTTGTAACGTTTACAATCGTAGTAAATTATTTGTAAGAACTGGAAATTTTAAAATATTTTCCAAGTTCAAACTTCCTTCCATAAAAGTCCTTTAAAAATTTAATGGCTGATATAAAACAACTAAACACGCTGTCTTTTTTAAAAATTATGATCACAATGATTTGTTTTTGTATGATACCACTTCATAGGTTCAAAAGTAAATACAAGCCTACAATTTCACAAGAATAATTTGTGTAGCCTTAGCCACAGAAGCTTACAAAATTGATCATTCAACAAGAAAAGATGCCAATTAAATTGTATAAACTTACTAGAAGAATTTGTATTCGCAAGAAGTCTTTCCTGTAAAGTGGTTTACTAATCGAATCTATGACTTGGGAGATATTTAAAGAAAAACCAAAAATGTTAAATCCAACGAATAACTCAAATGAGCGAAAGCGTATTCAACTGATTGTTACGCTTTAACTGGAGATTTGATCGTTTTAACCGATCAATCAAGCGAGCTGTGGGTGAAAACAAAAATAAAGATATGAAAAGACTGAAGAGAGATACTCGAGAAATCGGTCACTGATCTTTCAAGCTCTGCTGAAATCATTCCTGCAGCTAATAAAATTGCGACGGGTGACTAAAATTTATTGATTCCACAGCATACCAAGCATTTTTACTCGACGCATAGGGCACTCTGCAAAATTAGTTCTTGAGACATTTTAATTCAAGATTTGACGATGTCAATTGGTAAGGCAATTTGGCGCTGTTCGGATTTCTTAGTGGAACGATCTTAGTGAATTATTTCTATGTGGGTAATTTTCTCGTTTTTGAACATGTAAAGAACACTATTCATAAATCCATGGCCGAAATGCCTGTCCAAATACGGCAAAATTGCTGCGTCTTAAATCAGGGGGTCTGTAATCTGCACGTTTTTGATTTTTTTATATAGTCAATGGAAGCATTAACTGCCCTTTTCTTCTGGCCAAAAGCTTTGATTGCGCTGTCGACCTGCTTTGTGTTTGATCTATTCATCCCATCCCATTCTATGTTCATTTCCTTCTTAACTCCCAGTTCTTTGTTTAAGTTAAAGTCTTACATATTGTTAATTAGACTGTAAGAATTGTATTTAAAGACTTAACTTAAATAAATAAATACAAATAAATATATAAAAAGTAATTGAAAATTATTTTAAAAGATTGAGCCCTGGCTGTCATTGATGTTGTGTTCCCTAGAAACAAATTATGTTATATTGCATTCTGATAAGATGAAAGTAAGCTACGAGTATATGTTGTCTCAAGGATATCACTTAGGTCATCTGGACCATTGTGTTATCAAGTAGAATTTTCCCCTTATTGCTTCTCTCATTTGCAATTCGCATTACATTTTTAGGAGATGTCTTATCCAGATCTGCTACGGAGCTCAGGAAGTGTTACCAAAGCAACATATTGATTATATAATGTGATAGTAACATGAATTGCAACTGAGTTTTTATTTTGTAGCATTTACTAATTCGATTACAATGCTTACGTCCGGTAGCGGGCTGAGGCTTGTGAGGCAAATTCCTAGGGTATATTAGGAGGGGCCGCCGTGGCTCAGTTGGTTAGTGCGCGGTCCAACGAGTCGCATGCAGAGCGACGCAAGATCGAATACTGCATGTAGTAACACCTAAAAAAAATAACGGGAAACTCGTTTTCTCTTTCGGTGGCTGTCCTCTCAGCTGGAAATGGCAAACCTCTGAGAGTAAAAATTGCCTATGAAAAAGCTCCCAACCTGCCGTTCGGAACCGGCATAAAACTGTAGGTCCCTTCCACCCGCGTACAAAATTCACACGCACAACACGGGTGGTTGCGGGAAGCTAGGCCTTAGTCTCGCGTAAGCGGGCTGTCGTGCCAATCAATTATTATTATTATTATATTAGGAGGGGTAGCAATTTTGTACGTGAAGAAATATATATTTGAAATGGGCGGCAAATTTCAGATAATTAATGTCTTTAAGTAGCATTCATATAAATATTTCATATACATGTTCAATATATTTAATTTTGAATATCTATCATAGAAACTATGTATGAAAAAAATGAATTTAAACAGATCACACGTAAGTAGTTGAACATTTTCATAAGTATTTAAATACAAAAATTTGAGGCCGGCACTCTGGCGATTTGCCTCGGGTGGCATATAAGGTTTGTGCGCCACCGCTTAGGTCTCTTGGTTAGTAGTTCTGCTCTTATCTTCAACATAAAGTGTGAAATATTAAGAAGTTTCAGTAGTTTTGAAATGTCTTACTGCTGGGTCTTCTTCATTTATTTGAAAAACAATTGTAAATAAAGTAAATGTAGGTTTTGAACTGCGTTGAATAATTTTAGTTTTTAATTTTTTTATTTTTGAGCACAATTCAGTGAAACGATTTACGTGTGCATTGAGGCAGGAGAACTAATTTTCGTAACACTATATACTCAGAATTTCATCCAGATCAAAATAAAACTTTGGATTTGTATAAAAAGCTTACACACTCAAACAATTAAAACTTTAGATTAATTAAATTATTATAATTTTTATATTTTCTAGGGGGTCGTCCATAAATTACGTAACGCAATTTTTAGTATTTTTTGACCCCCACCCCCCCCTTTGTGACACAAACTGTCACATTGGCTTGAACCCCCCCCCCCCCAAAGGTGTAACGTAACGGAGTCTTCAAAAGCATAATAAAAATACTAAAAAAAATTTTTATTTCGATCAAGATTATATGAATACGTTTAAAATTTGTTACGTCACATTCTGCTCGACCCCCTCCCCCCCGGCGTCACAAACTGTCACATCGAGCAAGACCCCCCCCCAGGAGCGTTACGTAATTTATGGACGACCCCTAGTTAAATTAATTAAATTAAATTTATATCAAATTAAACTAAATGGTTAGTTCAATTTAGTTTAATTTAGGGTTCAGAATTCAATAATTCTGTAATATGAAAACTTATGTTGAAAAGTATCGCATTTGCCAGACACTTCTTCCAGCCGAAGTACCAAATTAAACAAATAGTAGGTTTCATAGTTACTCGATATAAAATAGATCGGCTTTAACGGAGTGTGCCACGCCTCTTTCTTCAATGCCAATGTTATGTTAGCAGTTCAACTTTACAGCGAAAAGGTGGCTTCACTACTGAATGTCGATGCTATGAGACCTGTGTATAGTTTTGAAGCTATTCGATGACAAGATTTTAAGTTTCATGGGAGATGCCACGCCTTCTTGATCAATCACAACTATATGCACAATCAGTGGCGCACACAGATAGGGTAGGTTTTGGTTTTGGGGTAGGTTTGCGTACAACTTTTGAGCTCAATTCCATTTGAAACCATATTTTGCATCAGAAGTTTTGTAGTTGGGGGATTTGAACCTTCTCCCTGTGTGCAACACTGTGTGCAATAAACTCAGAGTTAAACATATTTTTCATTTGAGTAGTAACTTCCAGATTCCATGGAACTTACAAAAACAAAAAAAAAAATTTGTTCTATGGATATTCTAATTGATTATAAAATTTACTGGATTTCAATTTTTTAATTACAAAAATTCATTTTTAAATACTGATTACATAATACAAAGTATTATTCAAACTTTTTGTTAATTTGATTAGTTTAGTTTCGACTTTAATCAAGTTCATTGTTCTAAATTCTGTGAAAATGTTTCTCTTTGCGTAATTGTTAAAAGCAAATGTTTACATTTGTTCAAATGTTATCGTCACAAGTGATTCACTTTAACTGTGTCGTACTGTAGCCACACATACGTTGCCAATCATTTTGGCATTATCGCTGGTAAAAAGGTAAAGACACTGTTTTCTTGACGGTTATTGCTTTTATTCACATCTCTTCTGCTTCTTGTTGGTACTTTTATTATTATTACTATTGTTGTTGTTGTTGTTGTTTTTGAACTTTATATTTTTCGAGCGCAGCTTGCGCAAATTTCATGCGCTCAACTGAAAAAGTTCTCATCTATTCATGTGTTTTCGTTTTGTTTTGGTTTGGTTAGGTTTGTACTTTTCTGCCTCAACGCCGTCAACGATTTTCAGTTTCTGCTTCATGTTTGTTCTTCTTCTGCTGTTTTGTGATATTTTGTTGTTCATAATTTTATCTCACATATTGGTTGGCGTCGCTGCCGCTGTCGCTGTCGGCGCACACTTAGAACGCCAACCAAGTGGAAGAAGGCAACCGAAAAGTGTAGCTGGAGTGGCAGATAGTCATAAAGACAACAGCAACAACACCAGCCACACACAAAACAACGTTTGCACGCATTGTGGTCACATGGCGGGGCAAGTGGTGAGCAAGCAAACTTGTGTTACCGGATCGCGGTGGATGCTGCGCGCCACATGTTGTTTGCTCTGGTTGCTCGCTGCCGACGATAATGACGACGATGATGACGACGACGATGATGACGACGAAGACGATGGCTATGGCTATGGCAATGACGTTGTTGCTTCTAAGCATTGGTGCTGCTGCTGTTCTTAGGCTTTGCTGTTATGGTTGTTGTTATTGTGTTAATGTTTCTTTCGTGTGCGCACAAATTGCAAGCAAAGAACTTTTCCAGCGTCTTGTTGCTGCAGTCGTACGGAACGTATTCAACCCGTTTTTTGTTTGTTTGTTGGTTGCTCTGCGTTTTTGTTGCTGCGTCACTGCTTCGTGTGTATACTTCTCCGTATGGAATTTGCCATTTTTTCGAATTATTGCTGCCTCCGCTCGGCGCACACTGGCCAACCGTTGAATGGACTCGCTGGCGCAGGGTTGCCATGAGAAAAAGCTGCTCGGCCCGCCGCAGCACGAGCGCTCGATTCGTTTCGAGTGCGCTGTCGTTGACCCAAATTCTCGAAAACAAGTTTGTGCTGTTGATTGCACTGGACCGACCGACCGGCATTAAGAAACGCACAAACAACAAACACAAAAATCGAATTGATTTCTACATCTAATATGCGACGAGTTGATGGGAATTTATGAGCTATTTCAATAAATTAGCCTGCAGATTGGGGGCAGCACTTGGCCGGCGAAGGGAAAGTACTTCTCAACAAACTTCATCCCAACAGCAGACGGTGCCGACACTTTCGAGCACTCGGATCACGGACCGTTGGGCGGACACGTCTAATTGATGCCCTGCAGCGGAGGAATGCGTGTTCGGCCAGGGCAGTGTCTGATGGCCATTTGATAGCTGCCAAGACAATAGTCGGCAAGCACTTTAACGCTTTGCTCGAAGTGTCTAAAAGAGCATTCAAAGTGCGACACAATGGGAAGTAAATCCATTTATGGTTATTAAACTACATCCCTGTTGACAAACACTATTTGAGTTGTGGGCTTTATGAAGTTTCTTCACTTTTGTGGTTTGGAATGTGTCACGGATAATTTCCATTTTATACTAAAATACAAAATTAAAATAAACTCTCAAGTCTGTTGATTCCATATCAAAATTTTATATTTACATTTTATAAACTTGAACGACCGCTTTGTTTAATCTTATCTGCCATAGCTCAGTCAGTCAGTCAGAGTGTCATAATTAAACGACGCCAGTGTGCACACAAAACATGAATCACACAAAAAAGTGGAACAGAAAAGATGCCTTTAGAATGCAGCAGCATCTGCAACTACAACCATAGACAATTTTAAAATTATGCCAAAAGTAAACAAGAAGCAATCGAGCACCACAACAATTACAACAAAACCAACTGCAATGCAAACACTTCATTGCTGTTGCCGCTAACCAGTTGTGTGCTCCTCGCCCAAAAAAACAGGAAAACATTTTCCACAAAATATGGCAAATATATGGCAAGCACTTTCGCAAACAAAACGCCCTTCACGCCTCCCGCTCGCCACACATGCCGCCACAAAAACGAGAGCCACGGCAGCAACAAATTGCAACCCATACTTTTTCCATACAACACATTTTCGCTTCACCTCCATTCAGTGGCAGCGCCAAGTTCTGCTTTTCTTCGACGCGTTTATTTTGCTGCCATTATTTCTCCTCCTTTTTTTTTGCATTCCATTTGGGCTTTTCGCCATTTTGCCCGATGCTTTTCGCGCACTCCACACACTCATGTTGCACGGCGCAGCGCATTCCGAACGTGCAACTCCCATAAACCGCCAAGTCAATGTGCCCAACTCGGCCCGTTCGCAACAACAACAACATTAACAATGAAAACATTGGTCACCCTAGAACGGTCAATGCGATCATAGCGAAAATGTCGGAGCAAAGGAAAGCAAAAAGCCAAAGGTGGAAAATGCAGCAATGCTGGAAGCCCAAGTCGAGGCAGTGACCAAACTTTGGCTGGCTACGGCTGTGGCTGTGGCCGGTCGAGTATGCACATGAACCGAGGGCGAGCGGACGTAATGAAGTTATGGTTCGGACTCTGCGAATTGTTGTGGCAACGCGGCAATGTTGCACGACTGCGGCAATGTTGGCGCTGCGCTGTTATTGTCATTGCAACGATGTGCATTGTGTTTCTGCGTGTGTTGCAATTGTACTTTCATGTTGTTGCTGTAATTGAGCCAGGTGTTTTTTTTGTTGTTGTTGTTTGTTGCTGCCTAATGTCTTTGCCGATTGCAATCTTCATTGAAATTGTATACCAAAATAAAAATGAAATGGCAAAAAAATGCGATATTGACATTCGATGAGCCGCGGCTGCGAGCATTCGGAGTGAAATTGTCTGAACTTAAAAAATTTGCAATACAATTAAATATAAACATGTAAATTAAAAAATGTTTCTTGTTTCACAATAAACGTGATTTTTTCATTGGAAAAATGCTTTTTTTTTTTTAATTTAAGTCTTAAAAAAATTTCTTTTTAATATGCTAACAAAAAAACTGAATTTTCATATTGGTGATACGTCGGTTCGTTGTCTATGTGATATAGAGGATAGTGTACTTAACCCTTTCGAACCCGAATTTTACCCTGCGCCTCGATATTACTTTTTTATATTTAAATCAGGAAACACTTCGCTAAGAACCCTAAACGGGTTAAATAAATTTTTTATCTTTTTTTTTAATCACAGAAAAATTATCTAATATTTATGGAAAAATACAAATTAACACTTTTTGATTTTATTTACCCATTATTAACCCTTTCCGACATGAAAATAAACCCGTTCTGTATGAATTGTATGGGCTGTAGTCCAATATATTGGACATTGTGACTGAAAGGGTTAATGAAACAGGGTTTTTGATCAAACGCGCCCAATTCAATTAAGCCCATAAATCAATCGTAGCTTTTGCTATAAGATGACAAATAGGTAAAGTTGCTCTCAGGCAACCTTGGGGTCGAAAGGGTTAACTTACTTAGGGTTTCTTATTGATGTTAAACTGGGTTTCAACAACTAGACCAATTTTGAAATCTCTGCTCAAATCAAAAAAATTTACACATACTTTTTTTTAATTTTTTCAAAAGTAAAAATTCAAATAGGTCAACGATAGGTTAAGGTTAAATACATGAACCGTTAACTTGAAATAAAAAATACTTAAACACGTATTTTTAATTTTTTTGAAAATCGAAACTTAAAGAGGTAAACAAAGGGTTAAAAGTTTGTATGGATGAATACGATTTTTGAGTCTTTTGACTTTAAACTTGGTGAAAGTACTTCAAATGTGAAGTATTTCGAAACGTGTTCTCAATTTTTTTTCGAAAATTAAAATCGACGGGTTAAGAATTCGTTTAAAGAAACTGTAAAACAGTATTAAACATAATTTAATGGGCCTTTTTGACTTCAAAATTGGTGAAAACACTTGAAATAAAAAAATTAATTGAATTCGTTCTTTTTATTTTTGTGAAATTCAAAGTCTAACGAGGTCAATAATGGGTTAAGAATTTGTTTAAAGAAGCTGTAAAACAGTACTAAACATAATTCAATGGATCTTTTGACTTCAAAATTGGTGACTACACTTGAAATATGGTAAAAAAAATAATTGAATTCGTGTTTTTTTTATTTTTGTGAAATTCAAAGTCTAACGAGGTCAATGATGGGTTAAGAATTTATTTAATGAAACTGTAAAACAGTACTAAACATAATTCAATGGCAATTTTTTACTTCAAAATTGGTGACAACACTTGAAATTAAAAAAAAAAATAATTGAACTCGGGTTTTTTGTTTTTCTGAAATTCAAAGTCTGACGGGTCAACGATGGGTTAAACTTTATTTGAAAAAACATGATTAAAAGGGTTTTCTGGCTTCAAAATTAGTGAAATGATAAATCACCCGACACGTGTTTTTCATTTGATTTGAAAACCAAAATCTGACGGGTGAACGATGGGTTAATATTTTGTATGGGGAAACATGATTTTAGAGGTCTATTGACTTGAAATGTGATGAAAGCGTTTGAAAAGAGATATTTTTATTTTTATATTTTCCTATAAAAATCTGACGAACTCCACAAAGGGAGAAACTTGATTTATTGGGCGCATTGACTTTAAACTTGCATACAAAGCTGTCGGGCCCTGCTAGTCTCTCATACGACTGTCGAGGCCGTGGGAACCCGTTATAGCGGGTCATTGAGCGCATTAAAAAGCGACAACTGCACTTTAAACCACCATTCACACAACTTTAAGACTTTATTAATTTCTGCATGTTGTTAAATCAATCCTACTTTGCCCAATCGATGCCAACCAACGCAAAGTCCCTGATTTGGCATGCAGTAACTTTAAATGCTTTGATGTGCTACCATAATTGAGAAAATTGAAATAATGCTTGAAAAATCAATCATAAAAAATATTCGATTTCGTAAAAGCTTAATTGGATATTAAAAAACCATGAAATGCAAATGGCAAAGCCATAGCAGAAATCAAATAATACCAATCGCCATAATTTCAACCCAATCAGCGGGCGTACAACATTACAGGCAACAACAGCAAAAACCACTCAGCATGTTCGTATTAAAGTTTTATTCGAATTTCATAACATTAACTCTTTTTACTTGCTTCTCCTTTCATTAGTTGTGGTTGTTGCAGTTGCAAAACACTGAGTTTATTACATAAACAAAAAGTCAGGGCAACAAAACTGCAACAGCCGCGAAATGACATGCGATCTCTTATGTGAGAGAGAATGTTCAAAACGCCAATCATGACAAACGTCAAACGTCAGCTGTGACAGAGCACAAATCGAGGATAAATTTTGAGGAAGTAAAAGCAACTAAAACACTTAAAAACGTATTAGGAAAAATACAAATTTGTGAAAGCAGCAAATGGGCACCTTTTTCACACATCAGTTCAACATTGCTGACATCTGAATTACACACATGGGAACCCATACAACAAGGCTTCAGTTGAAGCGAATCTAATTAAGTGCATGAATCACGAATTGAAATTTAGCTACGCGTGTTTCGAATTAGCTTTGTACATTTAGTTTGTGCACAAAGTTGACGCAGGTGTCATCAGCCGCTGACATTTGCCATTAAATTGTGGCTGACATTGACAAGTGCAATAACTTGTCAGTACACTCCTACATAAATAACAACAACCACAATAGCGCAACATCCAAAGTCCAATGATGTGTGGTAGGCAAAAAGCAAAAAAAAACCGAAAACCAGCGAAACCTGAAAGATCGATGTCATTGTTTAGTTTATGCGAGTATGACAGCAAAAACTCAGCAGCAGAAACACTGATAAGAGTTGTGGTCACGGCGCATAAAATGTCGCTCTGCTCTGCAGATGTTCATATGTGGATATCTACATTAATGAAGTTGTGAGGAGACCACAGCTGCAATTGAAATGTGTCGAGCTGATTGAGTTTCTAACTGTTGAAAATCCAAAAATATGAAATTGACGCTGGAATTAATATTTTACTATTTGAATAAAAGATAAAAGCAACTTTAAAATGTCGAGGCACGAGGAGATTTTTATGAAAGCGAAATATTTTTAGGATAGGAAGACAAACAAAACCACCAAAAGATTTAAAATAGAACTTAGTAATAAAACAAGCTGGGTAGGTATATCAGAGACATATCTGACAGATCAGTACATGATTTCCTGGTACACAGATGGCTCCGGATGAAGGTACCGGAATCGGGGTATATGGACTGGGTATAAGATACTCGGAACCTACAGGAAAGCACACCACCATTTTCCAGGCGGAATTCTACGCCATTGAAAGATGCGCTCACTTCAATCTGGTGAGGAAATACCGGAACCAGAAGATCGCGATCCAGTCAGACAGCCAAGCGGCAATCAAGACATTACGATCCTACAGGTATCCTCGAAACTTGTGTCGGAATGCCTTGTGAAGCTGAACGAACTTGGCCGCTACAATCAGGTATGGATCCTTTGGGTTCCGGGTCACGCCGGTACAGAAGGGAATGAGCAGTCCGACAAACTTGCAAAAAGGAGGTCATCTACCCCCTTCGTCGGACCAAAGCTCTTCTGTGGTCTAGGCTAAGGAACCCTATTCATCCTTTCCAGGAAAGACGAGATAACCATCCGGAATCGATGCTGGGAAAATCAACCAGGTCTTGAACATTCCAAGATGGTTATTGGATCTTACAACAAGAATAGGTTCGAGGAATGTATGAGTCTCTCAAAGAATAATCTATGGACTATCACAGATATATTGACAGGGCATTGTAGACTGAACTATCACCTAACCAAACTAGGTATCACGGTGAACCAACTCTGTAGGTTCTGTTTGCAGGACAATGAAACTGCAATACACATACTAGGCATATGCCCTGCGCTAATGCACAAACGGAAAAAGCATCTGGGTGATTTTGTTATACCAGGTTCGGACTGGGTTTCCAGAGGCTTAGGAAATATACTAAGATTCCTCTTGGATACTGGACCCACGGACGAACTATGAAGTCCAAGAAGGGGGCACAATAGATCTTTTAGGTCGCAGTGTACATCGCTGTCGCCAATAATACTAAATAATCAATACATACAAACTTGGTATCTCTGCAAAACTCGTGAGACTTTGCTTTTAACTTTGTTAAGGAAATGACCTCTCTGACCCATTCGACACCACTCAAGACTTCAGACAAGGTGTGGACCCTTTGTCATGCGACCTCTTCAACTCCACCCTGGGGAGCGGTCTGCGCAAGGATCTTCAGCAAGACTGTCCTACTCCTTGCCTACGCCGATTACATCGCCGATGACGTCATCGGGCATAATAAGTGAGATGTTGTCTTTGTGGCAATCGAAAGAGAATCTGCCAGAATGTGTCTGGTGGTAAATGAAGGCAAGTCGAAGTATATGCTGTCTACACGCAGGGACTCGTCGAGGCCAAAAGGTATACTTTTGATGTTCTAAAGGAATTCATATTCCTTGGCACTGCCGCAAACAGCAGTAATGATGTCAGCCTGGACATAAGGCGAATGATTACTTCTGTCAATAAGAGCTACTACGGTCTAAGGATGCAATTAAATAGCAAAGACCTCTCTGGACTGACAAAACTCGATCGGGTGCACCTGTGATCCTTTAATTCACATAAGCATGGAGGCTGTCGCATAGCGACTTAGTGGCTCATGGGGTGTCTGAGAGGAAGGTAGGAAGGACTCTGTTCATATTGGCAATAACTACCGTATACGAACCAACAACAAGATATATGAGATGTTTAAAGATATGGACGTAGTATAGCGAATTAACATCCAGCGACTATGCTGTCTTAGTCATGTCTCCTGTATGGGGTAGTTGGAGGTCGACAGCGAAGAGGGAGACCGTATCTCCGGTGGAGGATCATTTGATGTGACTTGATGGAAAGTAGAGTTGCCTGGAGAGAACTTTTGCGGCAGGCCGTAACCCGGCAACAGGTTGTTGACCAGTTAAAACGTAGTACTTACAGTATTGACATAACCAAGAGGGGTCTTTTGGATCTTAAATCTCCCGTGACCCTAAAACGCATTGTTTTGTTTTGAAAGCCCTTCTTATCTGCGGCAAAAAAGGTTTTGATCTCATAATAAAAATAAGAATTTAAACAACAATAAATAGCTTCTTGGGGGGCAAGAAAGATATAAAATATCATCTCAATGCCAAGTTTTGGCTACGCATCTTAAAAGTGTAAAAAATGTATTTAATTAAAAAGCATTTATACAAAAATATAAAAAACTGCCGATTTTCTCTTTAATGTTCGAATTTATATATATTCGACAATAACATTTGCACAGCGGACATCTGTAATGAGCAGACAATAAAATTGGTATTTCATTGGCAGCTATCAAATTAATTAGCTTTCAATAAACGAACATTTTATTAGCCATTTCGATAAATATTTTCATACAGTAAGCAAAATTATAATCCAATTGTATTAACCCTCAAATGCATAGGATCTTTTCAAGGCGAATTGGGATTCACATATCATAAAATTAAAGCACGCAACCGGCCAACCGAATATAGGCAACACGAGCTATGCAAAGAACTTCAAAACAAACGACTTCGCTTTTCTGTTGACACAATGTTTGACTATCGGAAGGTGTTTAATGAATTATGGGGTTTCATTTGGCCCCTTAAATCATCAGGACACCGTATTTCCAATTATCAATTAATATTTACTCTGCCCGATCTACTAGCATACTTAACAACCAATAGTTGTACTAACCAATAGTTATTCTCACTTTTTTGTTGATCATTAATTTCGATGCACATTATGGTGAATATTTTCAAAGACGCGAGGTTTTGGGACTCCAACTCCAACTAGACCAAATAAAACAAATTTCCTGACGTTGGCCCTCTGAGCAGAGAATGACAAACCTCTAAGACCATGTCATAACCACAGACAAACCTCCAACCCAATGTTCAGAATCAGCATAGAATCACTTTCATTCGTATGACCCACGAAATAATTTAAAGAAAACCAGTTTAGTTGCCTTAAGTATTTTGTGCCACTAAAGACAAATTTTGAGGATATGTTGAGTTAAAGACAGTGAATCGAACGAGTGCAGGAAATGTGAAAAGCTTAGAGCACATTCTCTGATTTGATCCTACTAGCTATAGTAGGTCTATAGTAGCTATAGATCTCGCCTTACATATCTAAGAGATCCGCATTTTTCTGGATTCGGTGAGGTCCCTAAGCATGATATCAAATCAGTTCTCAAATGCACTAAAAACATAGACATTCTACGCGATCATTACTTGAGGAACTTTTAACACCAAAGCAGAATCTGCATAGGAAAAAAGGAGTTCTGTTTTCTATAAGAAATTTGTCCTTTGTTTTGATAATAATTTTATTTGATTTTTTTTTTGTTCGACATTGGTTTTATTAAGGTAACAAACTAATCAATTCCCTTTTGAATGATCTCAAATTCAAATTTGTGTGTCTTCTCGTTGCTCCATCTTTTTCCTTGCCAACTGCCACCGGTTTTTCTTTCTTTCAAAACTGTACAACCCTGCTTAACCTAACTTAACCTAAGTTAGAAATAATACATTACTCAAAGCGCTGGTAGCGTGGAGAGACCATGGGAAAAAACAACAAAAATCTAAGAGAGACAACTAACCGATCGCTTGACTAGTACACTCGGAGGCCTCTCAAGCCTATAACAATGCCCGAGAGTGAAGCTAGCTCCTCTTAACCCTTGTTCGGTGAAAGTTGAAAGCAGCCTGAGTTTCAGATTTATCTAACAAAATTTTCTAGTAGGGCAAACTTTACTGTAATCCTTCTGCACCCTGTATGATTTTGAATTTTGTGGAACCAAAAGTACAATATTTCAAAACACTTCTTGCAGCATTAAAGTACTAGGAAGTACTTTTAGAACCTCTTAAAATTTTTCCTAGACTTTATAAATTCCACATGAATACCTTATGGATTTTTAAGTGTGCATTTATAAGTAAGTTTCACTGTTAAATATAAAATTTCCAACAACTCGCTGTTGCTCACTTCGAGGCCAACAGCCAAGCAAGCAGTATGCTCAAAAAGGAATTGTGATGAATGAGAGCAAAATCAGTGACCAGCCAAAGTACAGTACATGTTGTTACCGTTATTATGACCCATTTCATTAGCTTCTCTTTGAGCCGTTGCCTTGCCAACATTTTGCTTGCGCCTCTTCACTCTGAACGTGCATGAAAATAAAATAAACTTGTGTCGCCAAATAAAGAAAAAAAAGAAGGAAAACAAATTGAAGCTTTAAATCCAATTAAGAATTGAGATTTGTAGCACCAACAGCTATGAGTATGCGACACCTACAGCAACTGCGCCACCCTCAGAACGGCCAACACTAGACTGAACAACAAAAGCGGCATTCACGAGCTGCTAACAGTGCAATGGCTGTGATGATAGTGAAAATTTATGATAAACATGAAGGTAAGAAGGCATTTTTGTCTACTGATTTGATCTTCCAAGATGCTGGATTATGTTTTGAATCTACTTCTGCCAGTCAGAGCGCATGAAGCGCAATAAGAGAAAATGAAAAATTTAGATTTTAGATAAATTCGTAGCTTTGATTTAGATTAATGTGGAAAATAACGCTGTAGATTAATTAAAGTTTTAATTCATTTCGTTCAAACAATAATACAGACTTCCAAAAAATCATATAGAAATTATATTGTCATGAAAACTCAAGAGATATAAATGGATAGAGAAGAGAAATGATCCACAGTGCTATCGTTTGTTCCACTGTTGATGCAGTTGCCACCTATTGTGAACGCCACCAATGCCGACAACACTGTTGCATGACCGCATGTGGTGTAATCGCCAGCTACATGTGGAGACGTGTTGTCCGTGTTCCGGGTACAGGAAGCAAAATATGATTTAAGAACAGAGCGCACAAATACAATAAAACCCGATGAGAAGGCAAATTGAAAATATAAAACAAAACTAAACAAATAATGGCACATAGAAGGTGAAAGAATTGAAAAATGAAAAACTGTACATAGCAAAACAATTACCGCTGTTGTCGAACGAGTTGGATCAATGTTGGACAGCCAAGTAAGATGTCTGCCGCACGTTTGTGTGGGTGCAATTGTTGTATGTGCTGCTTGATTTTTCTATGTCGGCGTAATGGGTTTTGCGTTTTTCTCAACATAAATCACTTTTATTGCAACAATTTAAATTTGTATAACTATTTTAAAATTTACTAGAATTTTGAATAATTTTTGAATTTAACTTCACTTGGATTTTGCAGCTTCGGCATATTTACGTACACAAAAACACTATGAAGGCATAATTTATGTAAATTCATTCCCTTTTTTTTAATTTTTTTTATAATTTTCTAAAACCAATATAACAGAAAAGCCATGCGGCCGCGTTTCAGCCACGTTTACAGGCAAGCAACGCTTTGTGCCGCAATTAATTGTTGGTTTTTGTTTACAAAATTACAAATTTTTTTTTATAAATTTTTGCACAATTTTTTTCACATCAACAAGCCGCAAAAGCCGACTCGCCGCTGCCTGTGACCGCACACATGCGCAGCAAATATTCAGCCTACGCGCACGAACCCGCACACAACAAGCAAAAAAATCTCAAACAATTTTGCTTCAATTTATGCTCGCATATATGTATGTATGTAACTGCATAGCTATAGATATATATATTTTTTTTAGGTTCTAGAAATTCCTACACGCTCGATCTGATTCTCTTTCCGTTGTGTATCTGCGCGCATTTCCTATGTATTTCCTGACTGTTTGATGTTTTCTTTTTATTCAGCCACTGTTTCAATGAAACATTTTCTCCAACATCGGCAATTCCACTCAACTCTGCGCGCAACAATCGCTTCGTTTAGGCCAGCTTGAACACAAAGCGCTACGCGCCGCCAGCCGAACTTCACTCCGCACTTCTTCACCACTCGCGCCTGGCCAGCGATACTCGGCTGCTGCCGTTATTGCTTATTCCGTTTCGTTAGCTCAACTGCACACCCAAAGCCCGCGACACATGCACAAGGCGAACGTCCGAACCGACCGACCGACAATATCTGAGCTGCTGTAACCGTCGACTGATTCGTTCAATGCGGCCGCTTGGCGTTTGGCGTTCCGTTGCGGAGCCGTCTCCGGCTCGAGCAATGCGCTCGCACAGCAGTTGGCGACGGCGGCAGCGGCGCTGGTGGACAGCCATTGTCGGCCGATCCCCCCACCGGGCCAAATCGTGGCAAATGCGATTGCTTTGTCGCGTCTGCTCAGTCTGCCTCTTCTTCTGCCTTTTTAATCTTTATCGCGCTCTTCGTGCATATCTCGTGTACGAGTAGATATGTACGTGTACGAGCCCATAAAGCTGCACACACGCGCGCACCGCCAGACTTACATATGTACGAGTGTGTGTACGTCCCACAGCCAGCCGTGGCCGCTCGTCGGCCGACACAGTTGTGCGGTCTTTATTGTCGTTTGGTTTCGAAGTCATTTGCTGGCGCTGGCTTTATGTGTCGGTTGTGCGCGCTTAGTTCATTCGCTCTCTCGAGCGGCCGTTTCTTGCCGCTGACATTCGTCTGCGCTGTTGGATTTGTTTCGATGCATTTGCGGCAAGCTGTGCCAATATTCCCGGAAATACCAGGCCAAATCAACCTGAGCCGGTCCACTCGGAATGACTGCTCTCCTGGCATTGCAGCCAATGTTGGGCTCTCTCTTCTCGCCGCGTCTTTGCGCTTGTTTACTTGAGCCCGTTTAGCGATCGCCGCTTTTGTGGCTTTGTTACCGAATTTCGCTTTTGCCAGCATTTCATTGTTTACACTCCACCAAGTACTCAGCTCGGTTCTCGCCTGCTCTCAATGGGGCGTGGGTCTCTCAGAAAATCACTAAGCCGAATGCAAACTCTCTTAGCCGATATCACTGACTTTTGTCGATATTTCGTTGCTGTGCAGATGGTTAATGCTGAATTCTAGTTAACAGCATTTTCTCGTGTATTTACATTGTCCAACAAGCTTTGCTCGTGAGTACAGTAGACAACGCCTAAAGTGGGCATTACCACTGCCAGGTTCGTTTGATGCTCAGGTTGGTTTCAGCCAGAACCCAACACAGGATGTTCCAGCGCACAACGCACTACAGAGAAAGTTCGCATCTGGATAGCGCGATTGTGAAACGGTATCCCTGCAGGTATTTTCAACAGCACTTCTGATCTTTGTATTTTCAAGGCAAGAGTTCATAAATTCACCACCCAAAATCTTTTTTCCTAATCTTAAAAAAAAGGATGACTGGGACTTGTCACACTCTCAACGGGCATTACAATGGGCCTTTGAGACCCAACTTACTAGCAGTTTGCCTGCTTTCCTAACCTAACCTAACGTGCACTATGTCACACATTCTGTTTACTTCACTGCTTAGAAATTTTTACTAGAGAATTCTGAACTCACACGAATTTGGCTGATCTGTGTTATTGTTTTTTGCATCGGAGTTTTCTTGACACTGTTCAGTGTTAATTGAATTTTGAATTTTAAGACAATGGCAAAGTAAATATTTTTGAACATTTTCAAATGAATAGGTAGACTTGGCTTTCGGCTAAGACATTTTTATTTAATTAACAGCTTTGTAAATTCCTCATTTCCATACACGTTTTTATATTTTAGTCGGAGTATATCAGTTGATAAAATACATTAACACCAATTTATGTGTGAAAAAATAAAACTACGCAGAATAGAAATGAGCCGAGCCAAAGAAAATCAGCAGATATGAGCTCAAAAAACATGGTTTGTCTTAGACATCAGAGCTTATCAGATATCAGGTTTTATCATAAGTTAAGTTAGGTGAGGTTATGTTAGGTTAAGATTAGTTAAGACCAGACCAGGCAAGACTTACAGTGCGTTTCAAAATTAAATGTTGACCATATCTTTTTAACTGTAGAAGTTTGCCATGGTTTTATGAGGTGTACAACCGGCTGAGGCTGGTTGAAATACATAGATGGTAATGCCTTTAAAGTGAGTGTGGACAGTGCCTAACGAATTGTCATCGCCGTTTCAGTGACAGTTGTTCTTGTTTTCGTATTATTCACGCTCGAAAATGTCCGTTTATGTGCCCAATTCTCGCCATTTGCGGGAAGTTTTACTTTTCTGTTACAATTCGAAAAAAAATGCAGCTGAAGCGCATCGAATGCTCTCAGAAACTTACGGTGATGCTGCTCTGAGTGAAAGAACGTGTCGGGAGTGGTTTCAACGTTTTAAAAATGGCCACAATATCAAGAGCGACATGACAAAGTCATCCTCCAACACGACAATGCTCGGCCTCACGTCGCAAAAGTGGTCAAAAAGTACCTGGAAACGCTGAAATGGGAAGTCTTGCCCCACCCGCAGTATTCCCCAGATGTCGCCCCTTCTGACTTCCACCTATTCCGTTCGATGGCACACGGCCTGGCAGATCAACATTTTCAATCCTTCGAAGAATTGGAAAAATGGATTGCTTCATGGATAGCGTCAAAAGAGGACTCCTTTTTTCGAGCCGGGATCCGAAAATTGCCGGAAAGATGGGAGAAAGTTGTCGCTAGCGACGGACAATACTTTGAATAATACATCTGTAAGCACTTTTTCGCAATAAAGCTTTTAATTTTGGAAAAAAACTGCGGAAGCAAAGTTGTACACCTGATAGTATCAGATTATCTTCTATATTAAAATACCATGGTTTTGCCATGGTTTTAGTATCACATTATCTTCTATATTAAAAAACCGTTTTTGCATGTTTCTGTTTTGTTGGTTGGGTACAAGTTTACGCTAAATATCAAATAAAAATGAGTGCTATATTTAAAAAACGTTTCGAAGTAGTGTTTTTGGTAAAGGGTCCAAAAATCAATCCTCCTCAAGTGGCAAATACACAAAGCATCAGTTTTATTTGTGAGGAAGTGGGTCAGTCGATTCAAAGAGTTCGGAAATGTTGACGATGAGCCACGCAGAGACAGGAAGGCGTTAGTCCGCATGTTCGATAACGCTCCAACTCTTAGCCTGAAGCAAACGAAAGAAAGATTGTCGCAGAAGAGAGTCGAGGTATCAACGGCCACTATCCGACGCAGGCTTCTGAAATTGGGCATTCTTCATTGAAGTACTATGTCGAAAACGCTATTGGGTGAAAACATATGGAAAATCGCCTGAAATGGGCTACAGAAAATTTGATGTAGAAACACTAAATTGGCCATCTCAAAGTCCAGATGCGAACCCAAACAAAAATGTTTGGTCCTTAATGAAGCAAAAACTTAGAGGAAAAGAATATCAACAGCAAAATAGCCCATTTTGGCATTAAAAAGAATTTCGGGAGGGGTTTCTTTGGAGTACACTCAAAAATATGCCAAGTTGAAGTTGAAGTTACTCTTGAAATGCGCTCCAAAAACATTTTAAAAATCAAAGAAGAGGGTGTAGTCATGGACACTCCTTAAAAAGAAACAATTGAGGGATGTCCTATCGCCTTTTGGACTAACCAACTAGAAACGCCGCGCAAAGCAGGAGTGCCTGCAGAGAAATTTCGCAACAAACTAAAACCCGGCAACTGGCTGTTATGGCCAGTTTGATAAGAAAGTTTGAAAACAACAATCCATAAGAATCACTACGACAAACAGAATGCAATAAGCCGCCTCGTGCGCCCATCAACGTTCACTTTATTAACAATCATCAGCTCGCTTGTCCT
Organism: Melieria omissa; assembly: GCA_963971225.1. Lineage (NCBI taxonomy): Eukaryota > Metazoa > Arthropoda > Insecta > Diptera > Ulidiidae > Melieria > Melieria omissa. Next base: position 45,377,877 of record OZ020268.1, on the reverse strand, counting down.
CAAACGTCAAGCACCAACAACACGTTACCATAGAATGCATAAAACTGCACATGTACACTCACACGCTGACACAGACCCCGATCCCCCGGCACACGTTAACCACACGCACGCACACACACACACAGTCACAGCTGATTACACAGGCAAACAAATATTTACCACACGCGCCACGATGCCAGCAAACACGCTCGCCAATGCACTCACTCACAGCTTAGCGAAGCGTGAGGCTCAGATCTGAAAACGAACGCGAAAGCGCCCAGAAGCCGACCACTGCCACGTGCAGTCGGGCGACAGTCCACAATGCGAATTAAAAACGCCCCAAATGCGCCGTAAAATTGCAACGAACGTAAATTGTCGGCACAAAAGCGACGGAAGCGAGAGCGGAAACGGAAGTGCGATAGTGCGGATTCAGGTAGGCAATGAATGCATCGAAATGAAATGGCAGTCGCAGTGAGCATGGGGGCCAAACGAGAATGCACTCATTTGCAAAGTGTATGCGGCCATGCAGAGTGCGCTGAGGACTGAGTTGAACAAGGCGCAGTTGCATTGCACGACATGGGTGTGTTGGGTGGGCGGAACGAGAAGGCTAAAACGAAGGTTAGAGGTGAGTGTGGCAAATGGCAATGCTAATTGCTGCCATTTGTGGTAAATATGAGAATTCAATGAGCCGCTTGGCAATGCCAACGACAAAGTGGAGCAACCGCAAGCAAAGGTGGCCAGAAAGACCAGCAAACTGACGCACTGGCGATCCAACAACGAACAAATCCCGGTGGTTTCGGTGGATGCTTGTTGGTGTCGATAAGGGTTTAGGCCATAATCGGTGGGCTTTGCGGCATGCGGTAAATGTGAATTGACTTGTACGCTTGTCAACCGCTTGTCAGTCATAAGACGTGTGTCCGAATTAGTGAAGCTGCAAGTGTTGAGTGCTGGCTGTCGACATCTCTTGTTTGCCTCATTAAACGACAGACACAATGGGAGAAGGTATGCTTCTTCTTTTTTTTTATTTTAAGCAGTCAACTGCAAGGCGCTGGAAATAATTTTTGGTATGTTCAAGGTTTTCAATTCCGAAAAATTAAAAAAAAATCCCGGGATTCGGGATTCTAAAAATTGCATAACCGGGATCCCGGGATATTACGCGTTTTTTCGAGATTTATATTCTTAACTTTGTTTAAATCAATTTGTTGTAATTGAAATGATTTCGTTTTAATATACAAAGAAAGCCAAATCAAAAATCAAAGAGCATTTATTTATTGTGAAAGGAAAATCGCGTTTTTTATTTGGCAGTCTTTTTTTAATTCTTATATAAGTAACATATCTAAACTAATATCTTATATCTAAATTAATCTGGTAGTTGAAGAATTACCTTCATTTGCACACATTGCATACAGATATGAGATCAGTTGAGAAAAATAACGAATAAGCAAAAATAAAAGCTACAAATAAGAATACAAGTCAAAAACACTTATTTATAAGAAAAGAGAAACAATTCAAAAAATGTATAAATAAGTACCTGAAAGATCAAATACAGGGTTTTTCATCATGAACCGAAAAAGTAAATAACGAAAAATCTATTAAAATTTGAAATTTGGTGAAATTTTATTATCAAAATAATATTTGGTTTGTGCCATTAGTAATGGAATATGACATCATTCAAATAACCGCCACGAGCAGCCTGGCACACCTCGATTCGTTTTAGATAATTTTCGATGACTTTTTTACATATAGCAGGCTGTAAGACGCAAAGAACTGCACGTATGTTGTCCCTCAAATTGTCCAGACTCTGCGGATTGTCTGCACAGACTTGGTTTTTCGCGTAGCCCCAAAGAAAAAAGTCCAAAGGGTTCAGATCGCACGATCTTGACGGCCAATTGGCATCACAAAAACGCGAAATTATGCGTTCATCGAACCTGGTTCGCAATTCTCCGTCCTGTTGAAACCACATCTCCTCCACATCCATATCTTCGATCGCTGGCCAGAAATACTTGGTTATCATAGGGCCATAACGTTCAGAATTGACGGTAACGGTCAATAGCAATATTTTCGGTCGGTAGCAATATTTTCGGCCGAACGAGCAGGGCGATTACGTATTGGCCTCTGTACATCTTGTACAGAACCAGTTCGTTCGAATTTCGCCAATAATCCGAAATTGTTGACAAAACAGGCCTTCCGTGACGTCCGAAATCCTTTCTTAGTACGCGAAAAGTGGTGCTCAAATTTTCACAATTTTTGTAGTGAATTTTCACTATGTTTACACGTTGAGCGATGCTAAATCGGTCCATTTTCATAAATGGCAAACACTAAACTACAATATTAACACAATGCAATGACAGATGACAGCTGCGGTTCTCGAATGCAGGGAAGTTTTCGGTTCGAAATGAAAAACCCTATATAAAAAAGCTAGGGGTGTACTAATTCACTGATACCTGTGAATTTCGAAAAGGGCATGTATGAGTAGTCCATTTTATCACATTCTTAGAATAAATTTTTGAAATAATGTCTCAAAAAAATTAAAGCGTCTAATGTGTCAGCAAGTCAGCAAGACTGGATCTGAAATTATTGCATATTGAGGCTTTCAATCCGGAAGCATATTTAAAAATTGCGGGATTCCGTGGCACTAATGCCGGACTCGAGGTTGCAAAAAGCCTTCGGAATCCCGGGATTTCGGGATCGGGAATCCCGGGATTGAAAACCTTAGTTATGTAACATACAAAACTTTGAACAATAGGGACTTAAAACTAGTAACTCGGGAGCTTTTGTTGTATTAATTGCTCTCGAAAAAAAATTTACAAAAATTCAATGGCTGGCTTTATTGTGCTTCGAAGTGCTAACTGCCTTTGATATACTTTTTTCATGTTTTCAAAACATGAAACAAGACACAAAAAGAACCATTTGATTGGATTATGATTTTTCAAAATCAAAAGATTATTATGTTCCTTGATTCATACAGGAAAAAACACTATGAATAAGGATATTTTTTGTTAACTGATAATGTTAATAAGATATATCTTTTTAGTTGTAATTTTCCAGATTTTTCAAGTTCTTTTATAGTATTTAAAATTTAATAATAGTAATATTAAAATTAATATTTAAAATTTAAACTCACGAATATGGAACTCTTACATACAAAAATAACTTGATTCATAATTCACAAAGATTCACACCAATTTTCAGTAGTTCAAGGCAGGGGCGTAGTCAAGGGAGGGGGTTTGGGTGTCAGAACCCCCCCAACGCCTATAATTATTTAAAATTTTCAATCACTATGCATGGTATCTACGTTCCCACATTAGCAAATAGATTTTTTCACCTTTGAACATTTAAAAGAATAATAACAAATTTTTTTGGTGAAACCGATATGATTTTTTTAAAAAGTTCCCTTCAGGCTCAGTACAACTATTTGCATGATCTAAAAGCATGTTTAATGAGTGTTTTAAAACATCGGCTGAAATGTCCTTCCGGATGTCGATACAAGCCTTTTGGATGGTTTCTACGTCCTCAAAACGCCTTTGTTTTTTATGAGGTGAAAGTCGCATGATGCCGCATCAGGTGAAAACGTTAAACTTCGACTTTAAGTAAAAAAATCAGTCACAATTATCTATGGATGAGATGGCGTCTTTCGATAGCCAAAATGTTCAGTTAAAATGCGATAATGTTATGTTTTTGACAAGCTTAACTTTCGCCTCACCAAATATTACTTAAACGTGAACGTCCGTTTTTCGAAAAAAAAGCCTAATTTTAAAGATTTATTTTGCGACTATGAAAAATATTAGAAGATTTCTTTCCAAAGGGTTTATTGAACACATTCTGAGGTACGTAAAAAAAATTGTGTGAGTTTTATTTAAAATTGTGATGGAAGCACCTGGGATCACTGGGGAAAAAGAAAGATAAATCCAATTTCAAGGCGATTTTGGCTGATCCATGATTTATTACCGCCAAGTTTTGATGGAATCTGCGGTGGATCGTTTATGTCCTGAAAATCGTTTTTCAATCACGAGTACCACTCATGAACTCTGCTGAGGGATAAACGAGCATTACCATAAACTTGGTTCATCAATTGAAATGTTTTTGTTAAAGTTTTACTAAAGGTGCAGTACTTTAAAAAACATGTAATACTAAAATGGTAAACCAATTTTTTAAACCCCCTCCCATGACCAAGTACTGGCTACGCCCCTGGTTCAAGGTGTCATTAAACAACTAAATATATCTAGATGTCTCTGGTTAAATGTTTTTTTAATGAAACAGTTTAAACAATAAACAAACGCACTTACCTAATCGGCTGTCGTTTTTCTTCCGGACACGCAGACATATTGTGCAGGATTTTATGCACTAAAAAGAATATAAAAAAGATTTACAAATAAACACATATGTCTTGTTTAAAAATTTAGTTTTAAATCAAAACCAAAGACCAACGAAACACGAATCGCAAAGTCAGAGAAGTTGGGGCAAGGTTATCCTTTCGAAAACATCTCGGAAAATTTGAAATAAAACTGTTTGTATTAACTTTGCAAAAATCGTTCAATGTTTTGAAGAATAGATAACCAACCAATATGGAAAAGTATATAAAAAAAATGTTGATCAGAATTAACAGAAAAGTTAATATCAGTAATAAAAATATTTCTGTGAGCACAGCTTATTTGGTATTTGACACGTTACTTGGTACTTCCACTGAAATTTTAAGTTTTTTCTAATGGGCCGAGTTACCCGAGACATAACTTAGCTTGATATGTCATCTGAAACGACCTGGCGTACCCGAAAGCTGTTCAACTGGTTACACCGTACGACAAAAACTAAAACAAAAAAAAAAACTAAAAAAAAAATCCATATGGGCGTGAAACTAGATACCAAACATAGTAATACTGCGTACTCAGTTTTCCATTTCTACACCCTTTGTCCTTTTAAAAGGACTTCAAAATTTTGAAGGGGATACAAAATAAAAATGTATGCGATGCGATCGAAAATGCGATATGTATATAAAATGAAAGAGAAAAGGCTCAAGAGTTTAAATAAAATTGATTTTTTTTCTATTTGTAAAAAAAGGATATCAAAAGTGTTCTTTTAAAATTTTAATCGTTTATATCCTTGAAAATTTATATAGAATTTTCTTGAAAAGTAAATATGTTAACACGCATCCGTCGTTTGTGTCAATTTGACACAATTTCCGAATTCAAACTGTCATTGCGCCTTTATTTTTTCACGAAATCGAATGAGATTTTGGCTCACTGGCAAAACACAAACCAAAATAAACTTCCCCTCCCTTTTCCTTTTTAACTACTACTTTGCATTGATATTTTTTGACGTTTGTTTTTGATGATTTGACAAACGACTCTTTCGTAACTTTTTGTTAACGACGGATGCGTGTTAAAACCCAAATACTTCTTGATCACTTGTCAAAATTTCATTATTCACGCTTCATTGATTGTGTATAATTGTATTATTTAAAATACTGATAATGAAATAAATTAGAATTTTTGTACTTTAATAGAATTGCAGCTTTCGCTCTTTTTTAAGTAACTTTTGAACCAATAAAGTTAGGGTAACTTCCGTTTTCGCAAAAAATAGGCGTGTCACTTTTTTGGATTATACTTGACTTTTTTCACGTTTTCGATTTCTAAGTTTATGTTTACGGAAGTTTTGGGGAATCAAAATTTCTAATATTGCGGTTACGGTTAATTTTTGTTCTGCGTCTCGGATAATTGGCCCATAATTTCTGTTTCCACATTTGCAGTGGCGGATCCAGGGGGGTTGTAGGGGTTGAAACCCCCCGAAATATTTGGATCTACTATAAAACTACATACAAATTAAAAGGCATTTGATAAACATTAAAGAATTACTTTTTAAACCCCCCCCCCGAAATATTTTTCTGAATCTGCGCCTGCACATTTGAAATGAAGAAAAATGCAAGTAAATTAACTAAAGAACTTAAAGAAGTCCATGACGAGCTATCAATCGCTCGCTTGCTTCTTTTATTTTCACATTTATTTGAAAAACCAATCAGTTTCGTTTGCAAATAATTTCTTAAAGTTTCAACCAAACATTTTAGCAAAACGGTTTTGACTTTAAACCGAGTTTTTATCAAAAAATAGAGCCTCATACTTTCACCAGTCCAGTTATTTTCAGTCATGTTTGAAATTGTCAGCGAATTTTTAACTGTCAACAAAATTCATTCGCGCCTCCCACTTTGACTGAAATATTGTAAGCTCAAACAAGAAATAAATTCCAAAAGCATAAACATTTTCTATAAATAAATTTGTATGTATGTAGTTGTTTGAAAATTCATACTTACATCGTGTATGTGGCGTATGACTTCGGTGCGCGATATATTGTCCAAGGTCAGACCGTTGACCTCGAGTATCTCATCGCCCACTTCCAGATTATCGCGATCGGGCGGTGAGCCGTACAATTTAATTTTACCTTCAACATTTTCAACTAATATTATAACGTAACCTGATAATTCGACAACTTGTTGCTGCAAAGAAATCGAGAAAAGAAAATCAAATATTATTTAGGGCCAAAAAGTGAACAACAACTGTCGACGTTTCAAAGCTCAGCGCTGTTTAATGTCACTGTGGGTATTTGTATTTCAAGTAAATTTAACTTGTCTTTACGCAGACGATTTGGATGTGCAATTTGGTGGTTTCCCTAATGATCGGATGTGTGTGAACAGCCGCAGCGCAGTGGGCCCACTGTCGGGGACTTTGTGCGGATGTGTCGGCCACAGAGAAGGTAATTAAACAATAAACTCCTTAGTGGCGAGGACCTAATAAAGTGCACAAAAATTAATCTTATTTACATTACGCACACCAACACCAACACACACACACACACTATTGCTTCGGTGGTGGTGGTGTAGTGCGTGCACACACGTGCGAGCCGGAGCGTGTAGTAAAAACCAACTGCTATGCTAATTACAACAAATTACTGTCATATCCTTTGTCGTGATCCTATTTACTTTTGCCACTTCAAAAACATTAAACACAAAACACAGCAGCGGCGAACGCAGCGGCAGCGAAGCGTGGAGCAGAAGAAAAATTATTGCTGGCGTTTCCCAAAAATCAAGCCCAGCCAGCGCCAGGCAAATGACAGCCGACAGGCGGGGGCGGGGGTGGGGTGGGGTGGACCACGGGAGGTAATAGTAGTAAATAATGTTGTTGGCATTGCTGCGGGTGTTGTTGTTCTGTCGTTATTTTTGGCACTGCATTGTTGTTGTTAGTTGGTCGTGGTGGGGCTGGCTGGCGACTCGGCTGTTGTTTATATTAGTGCTGTTTTTACACGTGTTGTTGTTGCGTTTCTTTTTGTTGTTGGCAGTGATGGCATTGTGTTTTTGGCGACGGCGTTGGCGATGCTGGTGGCATTAAAAAGTACACTAATTGCCCTGTCAGGACACAGCGAGGTAATTACGAGCGACCGACGCGCGCACACCCGCGCCGCACACGTGGGCGCCCAGCCAGGTGAACGGAATTTTGACCCTTGCTGTGCTTCAGTCAGTCGTCTCCGCATACCAGAAGACAGAAGGAACACCTAACGTTCAGTAATATCGGCCGTTGCTGCCCACTTCCGTTCGCTTTCCAACATTGCAGCTACTTGGCGAACTAATTTTTTCAGACAGTTCAAGCAACTCGCTTTCTTTGCGAGCACACGAAACGCTTGCAAAGAGTTCTCGAAGAAATTTATGGCTGCCGCTTTTGCACGCATTTTCTTTTCGCAAGTTCCATAATTTTTTGCACACATTTTGCAGCCATTAAGCCGCGTAAATTTCCACCCAAAATTACCAAAAACAAAAAATCCATCAGCGTTATGAGCAAAAACAATGGCGTAAGATGTGCTAAAAATGTGCCTAAAAGTAGGCAATAGCAATGACGCGCACACACCCACAGCGAGATAAAAGAGCGAAAAAGGTGCAAAGCTACTTGAATGGCCATTTAAAGACGGCTACAACAACAACAACACCAATAGTGCCATTAAAAATTACAATAACAACTACAAGTGTCCGGAGCAATGATCGACATGAAGAAAATTAGGCGAGGAAGCGAATTTTCGCATTATTCAATGTTTATTTTTGGGAGTTTAAGGTGCTGTGAAGAATTTTGCATAAAATACTTTTTTACCCCATAAAAAAGAAATGCCATTAAAAGTGGCCGTTCAGCGAAAACATAAGCGGCTAGAATGCATCTCAAATAACAAACAAAAGCAGCAGCAAATGTAAAAAAAACAGAGCTAACAGCTGCACTAAAGATATGAGACTCGAATCAGAATAGAAGCAAAAGGACATCGCTATTCGTGAAAATCAGCTCAACTCTCCTTGACCCAAAAGGTGAGTCTCATGAATTGATCTGCAGGGTTTAACCTTCTAGTAAGCAATATTTTTTGTACTTTAAGTAGTTAAAAGTTTTTAAAATACACAAATTCGCTGCCGTGGCAGCGGTTAATGCATTGGATTTCGAGTTTCGAACACCAACTGAGCCAAGGCCATTCATTTTTTTTATTTCCGCAGCAGTCCGCAGAGACAAAAAAGATTGATTTTTTCCATACTTTAACCAGGACTGTAAAATAGTCTTGAAATGAACCCGTTTTGAAGCGAACCATCACGCTTTTTCGCCCTTTGAATCAAACCAAAAACTCAACCAATGAAATTTTCAAAGGCCAGTTTTTGAAAATCAAATTGCGTAAATTATCATTTAGTAAATGAAACCTATTGTGAATCCTTTTATGAAAAATTTATTGCTTAGGATTAACTGACCATTTATTTTTGAGCAGATTCGGGTTGGGCATTATAAAAACTCTTTGTCGTAATTTGACATCGAAAATATGGAAACATTTCTACATAGTTGCTCTTCATCCACATCCAGGCTTTCCTTCAAAAGTCGGAAATCCACTCATTCCCTTCAATGCTCCAAAAATTAACAGGTAGCAATTTTTGTGCCAGCTATGGATTCAAGTGGACTATGACTATTTTGGACACTCTGGATTTTATTACAAGGCTTCTAATGCACTTAACATTAGAAAGACCACAAGCTTTCCATACCTACAAAGACTCGATATCATATCAGCTGATATCTCAGATACGGCAGTTGCCGTAGCTCAGCTTGCTTGTGCGTTGGGCCGCGAGTCAAATGCGACACATGAACCCAGGCTCAATACTCCGTTACGTTAACACCGAAAAAAAAGAAAAACAACAATTTTTCTTTCGGCGGCTGTGGGTCCCTTCCAACCTTGTAAAAATTCACACACACAACATGGATGGTTGCGGGAAGCTAGGCCTTAGTCTCGTAATCGGGCTGTCGTGCCAGTCAAGAAGAAGAAGATATCTCAAAAAGTAAGGGAGAGGGCTGGGGTGTGAACCGGGTTTTGTTTTTTGGCTCTAACTTTTCACAGAATAAAGATATCGAAAAATCGAAGATACCGTTGGAAAGGTGAATATATAACGCAACTTTGTTATGAAGACAGATTACCGTTTTGATTGAAACTTAACTCTCTACGTCCAATTTTCTGAGAACGTGATTTTTCGCTTTTTCAAAAAGTGACTGGGTTGTGAACCATCTGGAAAATCCCTATTAAAGTCGGAAAATGCGAAGAAAACACCCATAATTTTTAAGTACATTGAGAATTTATTTAATCAGGAAGCCTCAAGAGGTGAAAAAAAGTTATAATGACGCCAATTAGGCCAAAAAATCGCAATGAATGAAAGTGCTCAATTTTTTGAATTTTCATCCTAATCGGTGTCGCAATGTTTGCTTGTGAAATACGAATGCGTTCTCGCATTGGCTCACTTCAAGTGAACTCAAGAAAATCGGGTGAAATTACATAAAATTACTTTATTTTAATATATCCGTCCATATTTGACAGTGTTAGAACAAATGTAGTACGAAAAGCAGGTGGTTCATAACACAGCCACTTCAGTGGTTCACAGCCCAACCACGATGCCATTTTGGAAACTTTAAAATAAACGACACTTTCAATCATAATTCGACATAAACAAATATTGCATCGTAAGATAGAATCAAAACACTAAATAAACATGTATTACACAAACCTTTTTGCAATAAGCTCAGTCACTAAGATAGCACTTTAAAAAAAAGCCAAGAAGTTTTCGCAGTCGATTTTCAAACACGATGTCTTTCAAACTCGATTGCTGCCACAAGCAATACATGTTTGTACTTCGGTGTAACCACAAAAGCAGAGTCATATCATAAGACAAAATTGACAGTTGAAAGATTGGCGATATGTCAATTAGGGAAAGAAAAAATGGCAATGGTTCACACCCCAGCCTGGTTCACAACCCAGCCCTCTCCCTTACACATCGGATTTGGTAAATTTCTCACAAAATACATTTTTTAATAATACCTAAAAAATTTTTCACGATCAAAAAATAAAAGCTACCAAAGCAAAAGTTAATAGAAATACTAACAAAATTACAGATATTTGAAAACCAAAAACCGTCAAAATTACCGTTATCTTTCCAGTTTTAAGTTAGTTGACTTCCTACCACGCAACTGATAAATAGTTGTTCCATAAGTCCCACTTTCCTCCAACTTTCCTCCTAGATGGCACATTGTACAAAAACCAAGAAACCAAAAAAACAACAAACAAGGCGCTGGAAATGTGTTAAGAAACCCATAAACAAGCGTTTTCCAAAAAAATGCCACAGAGAACCAATCATAGCCATTTGCCGAGTACCCTTTGGCCCTGGAACGATTTAGATGAAAGTCAAATCGTGCACAAAATCACACAATGAGAGAAAGAATTTCGAGCAAAAAGCAAACATAAAAATATGTAAAATCACAGCAACAGCCAAAGAAATTAGCAACGATTATGAAAGGCACACGAAAGCGAATATTTAGACGAAGAAAGTGCGGCGCAGAACGGGGTGTGGAAGCGCCAACAAGCGCAAATCACTTCAGCAACAGCGGGATTGCAATGAGCAAACAACCAAACAAACGAGTATAGAAACAGACAAAAGCATTGAATCCTCGTTGAATTGTTGCAGCCGCTTAAAGCAGCAACTGCTCTCCTCATCCCTGTATGTGTGTGTGTGTTGTTGTGTTGTTGTGTTGTCGGTGTCGACACTGTTGACGTTGTTGGCAAAGCTCCAACAAACACTTTTCCCCACTCATAACCAGCACAATCCACCTCGCTTCGCTCCTGCCCAGACCAGACCAAACCAGCGCAGCGCAGCCGCTATTCACATTGTTCGCCTCGGCGTGCGAGCCCCACTCGTCCGTCGTCGCTCACCTTATTTTAACCAAAAAAGCACGCGGCACTAAGAGGTGTTGATGTTGATTGTGCTGTTGTTCACTGCAATTGTTGTTGTTGTTTTTATTGTTACAGTAGTTGTGTTTTTTTCTGCCGTTGTTATTGCAATTGCGCTCTAGTGTCCTTGGCGCTTGTTGTTTCGCATTCGAGCGACGGGCGCAATGGAAGGACAACATTAAGTGCGACTGCCGTTCGCCCACGTGCCTGCACTGCCTTTCATCCCAATGTCGCGCCTATGTACTTTATTGATGTCAACATGCAAGCAATGTTGGCCACTTTTATTTATAACGTTCAAGTTGACTCGACTGCAGCATTTGTGTTCCTTCGCTTCTTCCTCTTTTCCATTTCGGCTGGTTTTTCGGTGCTCGATTTGTAGCGTTTTGGGCCAAACTTTTCAGTTGAGTGTATAAATTTGATTGCGGTTATGCGACGAGATGCATTGCGCCTCTTAGAATTGTGGGGAGACGAGTGTCGGCTGAAAGTTGGCCGTCGGGATATCTAAGTAAATGGTTTTGTTGAGATAAATTGTTCACCCTGTTATTCTCTCATTGCATCGCTCTTCTTTAACATTGCACTTTGTCTTAAACATTTATTCCTTTCATCTACTGAAATTAAAAAAAAATCACTTTCTTCTTCATTGCAACGTCAACCGAAACCAGTGGCGGATCCCCCCCGAAATATCTGGATCGGCTATAAAACTACATACAAATTAAAAGGCATTTTATAATTATTAAAGAGTTACTTTTAAAAACCTCCCCCGAAATATTTTTTTGGATCCGCGCCTGACCGAAACACGCGTTTTCACGAAGTTTTAAAATTCTAAACTTATTGAAGGACTTTTGTGGTAATAAAAAGTTAGATTTTGCCAACATTTTTCAGCTCTTACCTTTGAAGAGATTTTATTGCATATAACTTTAGCAGACAGATAAATTAAATTAGTCGATCAGAAGACTGTAAAGCTGAATTAAAGCCGAATTTAAAAATGTATTGAAATTTTATACTTGAAAAAAGTTAAAAATGAACAGCAGACACATTACACTTTGGGTTCACGTTAGTAAGGCGAAGCCCATTATTCGGATTGAAATCTCCTTACAAAACCCTTTGCAGCTCGTAACGAAGTTAAATAGACTGTGATAAGTCATACGTGATTAGTGTAGGCAATCTAGATTATTGAAGAAGTTATTTCTAGAGAGTGCAGACCATATGTTTTGGTTAGTAGATAAGTAGTCGTGGCTGCTCCGAAGGAAGCACACGCAGATATATAACTATAAGCGAAAATTGCTTATTCTTCTTTGTTTTCTTTAAGCCTTTCGATCCCGAATTTTACCCTGTGCCTCAATATTACTTTTTGGTATTAAAATAATGAAACATTTGCCTAAGAAGGGTGCACACGACGTTTGAAGTCGACACGCCTGTTCGTTAGAGTTCTAGAACTAGTTTACTTTTGAGCAATTTTAACTTAAGACGAGTTAAACAAATTTTGTATCAATATTTTTTAATTACAAAAAAATTATTTAATATTTATAGAAAAATACAAAATTATCACTTTTTGATTTAATTTAACCATTATGAAAAAAACCGGGTTTTGATCAAACGCGCCAAATGCGTAGACTTCAATTAGAACACAAACTTTCCCTGATATCGCGGCAAATGATTGGAAATTATTTTGGGGATAACAGTAACATTTTTGTAATATGCTTTGAATTCACTTCTAAAGATATTAATTTGTTGGTGCCTACTTAAATTAAACCGATTCATGGGTTATCGTAGTTTTTGCTATAAAATGACAAATAGGTGAAAGTTGTTTTCAGGCAACTTTGGGGTCGAAAGGGTAATTATTAGTTGAGTATAAGTCGTTGTAATCTTTTCTCTGTTAAAATTCAATTAAGAGAGCTGAAACTCTCACTGTACCCTTTCGGTTCAAAAATACATAAATAAATAAAAATGTCAAAAAGGGTCCTAGAGGGATTAATTTGTGCTTCTAACGAAGGTGAGTAGACTTTGAATAGCGGCAAAATTTTCCTAGGTTGTTGAAGAAGAACTCAAAAAGATGACTTTTTCTGCTAGAGACTGCAGGACGGTACATAGAAAATGAAGTTAGTTTTCATTCTTTTTCTCATCAAATGATTCCGAATGAAATCATCATAAAAATAGTTCCATCATGGTGGACATACAGCCCCAAGTGCACTAATTCTATGGTCAAAAACATTAAATGCTTCAGTAGACTTAAGACATCAACAGCAGCAATGATGTCAGCCTGGAGATAAAGCGAAGGATAACTCTTGCCAACAGGTGCTACTACGGTCTCGGTAGGCAATTGGGAAGTAGAGACCTCTCTCGACCGACAAAACTTGCACTCTATAGGACGCTTATCTTGCCCGTGCTCCCGTGCTATGGCGCTGAAGCATGGACAATGACACGAAACGACATAGCGGCCCTTGGAGTGTTCGAGAGGAAGGTGCTTCGCAAAATCTTCGGCCCGGTTAGGGTTGGTGACGACTATCGCATACGAACCAATAACGAGCTGTATGAGCTGTATAAGGACATGGACGTAGCGCAGCGAATAAACATCCAGTGGCTACGCTGGCTCGGTCATGTCTGCCGCATGGACGACGAAGCTCCAGCGAAAAAGGTGTTCGATGCGATGGTTGGAGGTCGACGGCGAAGAGGGAGGCCGTGTCTCCGGTGGAAGGACCAAGTTGAAGAGGCCCTGTCATCTCTTGGTGTTACCAACTGGAGAAGGCGCGCGCAAAGCAGAGGCGCCTGGAGAGAAGTTTTGCGACAGACCCTAACCCGATAACGGGTTGTTATGGCCAGTTAAGTAAGTAAGTAAGTAAGTAAGTAAGACTTAAGACATTAAGTTAGGTGTGATATGATATTCCCTTATGCGATATTTGGGCTTGTCCACAGAATGATGGTCCTCAGCTGCCAGCGTTCCAGTGAATGTAGCTCTCTAGAAAGAGGAAAGCTAACCAGATTTTGTGCGTATTAAAACCGCTAATACTTTGCTACATCTGGAGTTTTCGAAACTGGCAGATTAGAAGAGGGATTCCTAGTGTTTCAGAATTCAAGTAATCTGCTTAGTAGTGCTCTGCCCATACAATAACCTAGAATGGTCTCATGTCCTAGAAACCGACATAAGCGAGTATGAAGCTGTTTGACAATTCTTTAGAACAACAGAAATTTCAGCATTGGCAAATTCGACGCGTATTGTAATCGGTGTAAATTTTAAAAATCTTATTTGAGTGTATCTTTGTTTTTGAATCGAATTACAGTCGTGTCTGGGTATAGTGAACACCCTATATAGTGAACACCCAACTTTTGACATCAAGCCTCTAAATATGGAACAAAATTTTCAAGCAAAAAGCAAAAAGTGTATTTTGAGCAAATAAAACGAGTTTTTTAGCAAAAAAGTTAATCTTGATATAGTGAACAACCTCAATATTGTTAACAGGCCTTGCAATAATTAGTTCACCATATCCAGACACCACTGTAGTATAAATAAGATCTCAGCTTAGCAGAGAAATCCCTGGCGTAACCAGTTTGTAACATGTTTAGGTATTTGTATAGTTGTATAAATATTGTCTAATGGAACCATCTGCTCATCTGAACACAAGAAAACCCATAGTCAAACTACGGTTTACAATTTTACCAAATATTTAGTTTTGAAATGCTCCAATTTTTTACAGTGTTTAAACGGATTGGGGAAGAGCAATTTCAAGCTTCTTTTTCAACTCTCAAACCCTCAGTTAATTACCTATCCGTCTAGCACCAAAACAATAAATATTAAAGGTCTGTTTAGCTACACGCCCACCTACTCCTGGCTACCTAAAACAACAACGAATGCATGTCGAGTGAGTTTCGAGTGCGCCATCTAAACACTCCACTGTCCTAAACTCGTCATTCACCTGTCTACAATAATTAGCATTTGAGCACCAACCTGTGCCGGAGATGTCATTGCCAACAACAATTCACCACCCACAGATCGCCCACAACTTAAAAAACAATAAACGCAGACAGACTTCCATTCAATGTACATTCGCATACCGAAAGTTAAATGGCCGCATTAAAACACAAACCCAACAGTGCAAACGTCAAAAAGCCCAACAACAGCAAAAACAAACAGCAACAAGCAATCAAATTAGAGCGCGAATAAAATCAACAAAGAACAATGGCGACGAAACAAAAGTGGACAAAATGTCGCAACGCCGGGAATAAAACAGGGAAATGTCGCATAAAATTGTGACAATTCATAAAAAAACATAACAATTATATAGGCGCGCACAATGGCGAAGAAGAATGGCCGTCAAACCCACACACACACACACACACACACACACACAGAGTCTTTTCTATACATTCATACATATACACACACGGCAGCAGCCAAACTGTCAGCTTCAATATAAGCCACCGACGCCAACAGCAATAGCACGCCACACCCCTCCCCCTTCCCCGCCCCCTCCCTGGGGGAAGAACACATGCTGCGCTACTTAACCTACTCGACTGCGTCGCCTTCCCTCACTTCTTTTCGGCAACTCCCATTACAAATAATTGTCATCGCTGGCTTTTAACCGAATAGCGTGAATTTGCCTTATGCCAAATATCCGTCTTATTAAAATACGCGCGCGTCCTTTGTCCTTGTCGTCTGCGTACCTTCGACTTGCCAACAACGTACGCGCAGTCCAGCCCAGCAGTGCACAGGAAGCGCCGCCAAGACAGCCAGCGTGGCCGCCAGTCAGCTTCCACATTCGTGTCTAGTTAAGACGACTCTCATGAAGAATGACAGCAATTATGCTTAAATTATGCGTTGTTGAGCTTATTTCCTCACGCACAGACGACCAAATGGCAGCTGAACGGCCGCGTTCGGCTCATCAGTTTGCCGAGCGAGTTGCCAAGCAAAGGACAGCATGGAGAGCACGACGGACCGCACAGGAGGCCGCAACGTGGAGAGGCAAGTGGCGGACAGTTGGTCTGTCGAAAATTCTCAAGTCCAACAGACGACAATGAAAATTAAAGCCAAATTTCGCTCCAAATATTTATGTGAATGTTGAGTTGGCACGCATGTGAAACACCACTCGACTTTTGTCATTTCTGACGTTTGAGTTGCTCGCAACAGTCTCTGGTTATTGTTTTGAACGGTGGCTCCCTCGTGTTTTGTCATCAATTCTCCATTTTGGACCAAGTGAGCAGCCATGAATGAGCGCCGTGGAACGCGACGCCAGAGAGCGCCAGTGAGCAGGAACACGACTCACACACACATACACCCACACACAGAAACACGCACAGCATCCACACATTTACTGAATGACAGCAGCATTCTAACCTCAAAACTGTAGCTGCCAGCCAGCGCGTGCACAACAGATTCTGAAGTGGCAGCAGTTGTTGATGTTGTTGTTGTTGCGCTGCTGTTGTCACTTTCAATATACCACATAAGCTGTCAAAGTTGTGCCTGTGCAACATTTGACAGCTGTCCTTCCGCCCACCGCCCCAGCCCCATTGACGCGCTGCTCGTGTGTAGAGTTGTGTGATTTTTCATTTTTGTTGCTTACTTGTGCTGCACGACCGCAGACATGCGCACTCGGCTGTCTCAAGGATGAAAGATAGGAAAAATCACTCACGCGCTGGCAGCAGGCAGTGTTCTGCTTCAGTGTTTTTCATTCTATTATTTTTATGGTTCTTTTTTTCTGGCTTCGGCTTCAGTCCTGCAACAGCAATATTTGCTTTGCCAGCACAATGCGGCCCATTAGCAGCGTACACAGCACAGCACAGCAGTGTGTGCCATCGAAATTGATACTCCGCCTTGCTCGCCTTTTGCTGGCTGTCGCTGCATGCAGCAGCCATCGCTAATCACACCCAGTGCAAACAAGAGCAAGAACGTGCAACGAAATTGGGTTAGTGGCGGCGCGTTTTGATTTCTCCACATACAGCCGCAGCACACAGTTTAAGCCGACGCGACGCTCCCATCGCCGCCAGTTTTCCAGCATCTTCATTAGAAGCAGCACAGAAAACCCCCCCTAACATGAAATAAAACGATTGTGTCCCACTCTTTAATTTCATTGCCCCATAAACGAGCAGATGTTCTTCGGGCGTATGGTGGGTTGGGAATGTATTTATTTGATAAAAAGCATGTCGACGGAGTGGGAGGAGGGGCAGTCTACAGTTTGTTTCCTCCAAACTTTCTGCCGTCGTTGAGCAGTTGTCGAGTTGTCTGTGATATTCAGCCGGTTTGATGGGGAAGCGACGTACGCAGTGCTTTGTGAGTGAATCAGACAACATAATTATTTATTAATTTGTTTGTTGTTTTAATTGGATTTAATTGCATCGAACAATATTACTTTTTATTTTGTACAATTTTATCAAAAGACTTTGATTTCATGAGAGGTTCTAAAATGTTTACTTATTTTTCAATAGAAGAACAAGACTGGAAGTTGGTCCACTATTGAGTTAGTAGGTTTTGCTTACTTAGATATACTACTTAATATTAAGAGACTGGGTAGCATGGACGGACGGAACAAGACTGGAAGTTGGTCCACTATTGAGTTAGTAGGTTTTGCTTTGTTTACTTAGGTATACTGAAATATTAAAAGACTGAGTAGCATGGACGGTATGGCATTGCCTTGTGCGATTCATTTTTTCCAGTCAGAGGTAATTCTTAATAAAAAGTTCGTGCCGACTTTTATGGCGACTTGTGATAGTACAGGAAATTTTAACTATACAAAAGTTTTACCAGTGCAACGATACAACTATAGTATGTAGTTGTTGACTCTTGTAAAAGGTATTTCATAGTCCACTATCGAAGTTCTAGGCAGTGAAACTTTAACTTTCGAGGATAACCATTGGATATTCAAATTTTGGATTTATGGAAGGTTCACTCTTTGTTTAAATCTACGAAGGTGAAATCTGTGATCCTGTATGATAGTAATAATAATAAGCAATATTTTTAAGAGCTAATTGGTTCTTTTCGCAACAAACAGGCAAACACATTTTCACATTTATTTATAGCTTTGGAAAGTAACAAATTTATACACAAAACAAACAAGAAAATCACTGGTACAAAAGGTCAAATAACTATCAAACTTTAGCAATAAGCCCACCTCACTCCAAGACTACAAATATTCGCTGAAGCTGATCTCTTAAACGAAATTTTAATTGGATTTCTTGGATTTTTTCTTATATTTATTAACAGTGAGGCTCCCAGCAGTGCCTGGGCTTTCATCTTCCATGTAGAACATACAGATATTGTAATACCAGAGCCCAATGTTTGGACATGTGCTTCCACAGTCTACCATTCTGTGGCAGTATAATAGTTAATATGCCAAGGTTGTTTGGGAGTTGAAACCCCCCGAAATAGTAAGGTCGACTTTAATACTACATAAAAGATTGCCCAGCCTTCTTGAATAAAGTGGCATTTCATGATCCAGTACGTAACCTACGGCACGTAGAGACTTTCCACAATAGCTTTTTCAGGTCAAATTATGTTGGGAAAGCGCCTCTCGCTAGAGCCCTTGAGCAATAGTGTCACCGACCTTGATGTATCACTTCTCAAAGGGACTTTGTTAAATTTGTTAATGAATAGTTTAAGTTGAAGGTTGAAGTTGTTTGCTTCATTTGTGTGTTTTTTTGTTTATTTTTCCTATGATCAGTAAGTTCTTTATGTTCATTGGCTTATTAAATCAATGAAAACAAAACATTTATGAATATTAAAGAATTACTTTTCGAAACCCCCCACAGTACTTTTCTGAATCCACCTCTGACCTGAATGGTTATTGTGATAATATTTAGAGGTATTTGTCATTACTAAAAGACATTCGATAGGGACTAAATTGTAAAAGCACTAAACATAAAAGCAAACAACAGCAGAAGAATTATAAATCTATGTTTGAAGGATTTTGATTACGAGGATTCGAACTACTACTCTCAGATTCGTAGTCCAACACATGGAATTTCGAGAGCACATGAGTAGAAAGCAATTTTCTAATTAAAATTTTTACTTGCAATTGCAATTGCAATTTACCTCCCTTCGGAAACCCAACAAATAAGGAACTCAAAATGAAAGCACGAACTCAAAATGAAAAAAATCATAATGAACCCAAAAGGGTCGTCGAATGGAAGTGCATGTCGCACACATCCCTTTTTTAACCAAACCTAACAAACGGTCACTAAAAAAATGGCTATCCACAGGGGCGGATTCAGAAAAATATTTCGGGGGGGGGGTTTCAAAAAGTAATTCTTTGATATTCATAAATTGTCTTTTAATTTGTATGTAGTTTTAATGTTGATCCTAATATTTCGGGGGGTTTCAACCCCCAAAACACCCCCCCGAATCCGCCACTGGCTATCCACGGCGGCTACCTTATTTATTTATTTAGATACAGGGTAGGAGTTACTTAAATACTACTGCAAACAAATCATTTGAGGTACTTTTAAAAAAATACTTCTTTTAAGAAATTTCAATTTTGGACATTAAGACGTTTCGCTATTTTGCTGCTATACGGAAACATGCAAATTTGTGGACGTCTAAACCCTCTATGGTTTCAAAAATAAATTGCTTTGTTAATTCTTTCAATAGTTTGAAGTTTTAGGAATAATACGAAATTAATAAACTGAATATTTAAGTTTAAAGAACATAATTATAATCGTTTTGTATGCTATAGCATATCTCGACATAGTAAGGAAAGAAAAAGCCATAGAGACAGACAGAGAGAGAGAGACAGAGATAGAGGAAATTTTTAATTTGACTTTTAACTTTAAATCAGGTATATTTTTCAAATAATTAAAGCTAAGGTAAACAAAATTGTATGCTTAAATAACACAGAGCAACACATTTCGAGGCACCTAAGTTTTTAAGGAAAAAGTATGAAAAATGCTGAAGATGACTATGGTACATTTTTGCTATTATGTATTTCGATGAGAATGGGAATCAAACCAAATAATTTGACAGCTTTCATTTAACACCTAACTTGTTAACTGATTTACGAAAAAAGTGCATGTTTTTCAACACAAAGAAAACGCCATGAAATTCCATATTTACCGACTTTGAGGTCCAATTACAGTGGAATTGTAAAATTTGTAAAATTAATTTACATTGGAAAAGAAGCTGTGATGTGCTGTAAATGTAAAATCATGTCAACCGGTTGGTTGGTTTAGAAATTACAATCGAAAACGTGAAAAAAGTCAAGAAAAATCCGAAAAAGTGGCACGCCTTTTTTAATGAAAACGTAAATTAAGTTTTAAAAATGGTTTGCGGGCTCGAAATCAGCGGTCCCTAATTACCCCAGAACTGATGTCAAAACCATTTTGAGATTTTGCTGTTGATCAGTGTAATTATTACAGCCACAACGTTATGTTAGTTCTCATATGACACCCCTCTTAAAAACAGGGCGCGGGTGAAAAATTTTACAAAATATTATGGAATGTTATGGTTGCTAATCGATAAATTTAAAATTTTAACTTTCCGCAGTAAAATCCTGTAGCGAAAGGATTAAATGGTTACACAGGGCAACAAATCTTGCGGTTCGTGGTTTCGACATGGGTTCTAAGATATTTAAGAGTCGTAGATCGAGTCCGCAAACTGTTTTTAAAACTTAATTGGAGTTTTCAGCACAAATGGTTTCACTTTTTTAGATGTTTCTTCACTTTTCTTTACAGCTTTTATTGCAGTTTCTAAACTAATGAATCTATTGACTTGATTTCGACCTTGTTGCACTTACAGCTTCTATTAAACCCGATTTGCTTGCTTTTCAGTTTGTAGGCCACCTGTCGTTTAGTTACGTTTCTTTAGTGTGAAATGAGTTAGAAAACAAACACTTGTATTTCTAGCACTTTCTCAATAATCTTGAAGCCAGACATCGGCCTTCACCATCAAACACACTGAACTCCACTTATCAGCGCTTCAAAAGGCAAAACACCTGAACGGCAACATTCTAGTTACGTTCCACACAATTTTGAACATACTAAAAGGATCTCAAAGGATTTCAACATATTTAAAAGGCAATAATTCCCCTGATTTCAAGTACAGCAGCAAAGGAAGCGCGTCCAAGAGTGAGACCCTCTCGAACGCCAGTCAGCAATCAGCGCAAAACCGTTCAGTGCGCCATTCCACTTGTCGCCTGTCCTCGTGCTCACGCGCACAATTTTCTGACTGCGTTCGCATTAATCCCGACAAAGCGATGCGCCAACGCCATAGCCGACACCAGCACCAGCGGCAACGACTGGTGGCTGTTGGAGCTGACATCGGAGGAGCAACATAAACATGTCATCATGGCAATAATGGCATGCGTAGATTTTTACTGCATTTTCCGACACTCGTAAATTGCGAGTGTGAACCATTTTACGACTCCAGCAGCCAGGAATGGTGCGGCTCGAAACGTAAAAAACTCAGCGACAGTCGCGATATGAATAAACGAGGAACACGACTGCATGCATACTTCGAGTGGTGTCGTGCGCGCCTCCGAATAGACGGAAGGGAAATTTATTGTAGTTACACTTGCAACGTCGCCAGCAAATGAAGCACCGAAACGGAAAGTTAATGAAGAGATTGCTGCAATTTAATTAAAGAAAGCGAACCTCACTATCTGTCATGCAGCAGCGCGGCGCGTGGCATGAAAAGAAAACTCGTAGTAAACGCTTATGTGGTCGTAAAAACCCCCAAAAGCGAGGACGGCAAGCGAGCTGACAGGCACGCAGAATGCCAGCGAAATAGGCAAAAACGCCACTGACGCTTGCTTTATGCCGTTTTCATGCAATTTTTACGCTACCCCAGGCGACGCTTCCATTTAAATAGGGTCACAAAATCTTTGCTTAAACCGAGCGCTCCCAAGGTTCAATGCGGTCGACTGCGAATTGCGAAATCTTGATGGCGCCGAGGGGTGATGGACGGTGGGCGGTGTCGGCGCAAGAGCTCGTAACTCAGCGCAAACACACACACACACTCGAAGCGACGCGGCTCGGCACCGTTCGACTTGAGTTGAGTTGAATTGAGTTGATTTGAATGGTAACGGACAGCAATGAACGGGAGACGAATGAGGGGAGCGGGCAACGGCTTGAATGGTTGACGCCCACTGTGCGTGTCTGTTCTAACTGAATACGAATGGGCGCGCACTTACACAGCACACTTTTGGGAGATAGTTTACTGCAAATAATTGGGGTTTCCCGCATTCAAATGACGAACAGCGCGGCGGCAGCAGCAGTCAGAGTGCGCAACAGTGGGTCATGTAGGCGTTCGAACGAATGAAAAACAATCGCAGTAGCAGCAAACATGCGATAAACATTGTGTACGCCTGGAGCTGCAACACACACAAACGCAACAACGCAGCACTTTGTACACTTAACGAAAAAATATCTAATGAAAATTATTTTTCAATTCATCGGATATTGTCAATCAGAGGACAACGCATATATAAACTACCGATGAACCGTAAAAATTAATTAAATTTATTTAAAATTAAATTTAAATTTTTTTTTATTAATTTATTATCTTCCGACTCAGATTGAACTGCAATTAAGATTTCTTTAAAATTTTGTCATTGATGTTGCTTGAACCTTTTAGTTATGTTCCGAATACATCATTTAAATGAATACATTACTTTTGGAATGAATCGCTTTTCTATGTTTTTAACATATTTCGACTGATATTTTTAATATTTCAGAGCGAAAATATTGTCCCCATAAAGACGATCTGCCACATAACCTCACAAATACCATGGCGTCAAACTATCCCATCTTGGAATTAGACGTCCCGGAAATTTCTCTTCTCTTTCCCTGAATCACTTTTCTATGTTTTTTTTACATATTTCGACTCATATTTTAAATATTTCAGAGCGTAAATATTGTCCTCTTAAAGACGATCTGCCACATAACCTCACAAAAAATAGGTTCCAAACCTATTCCGTCAAAACGCTTTGTCTTGAAATTAGTCGTCCCGGAAAGTTTTCTTCTCTTTCCCTGAATCACTTTTCTATGTTTTTTACGTATTTCCACTGATATTTAAAAAATTTTAGAGCGAAAATATTGTCCTCATAAAAACTGTCGGCCACACAACCTCACAACAAATAGGTTCCATGGCGTCAAACTGCCTCATCCTGAAATTAGACGTCCTGGAAGACGTCTCTTCTCTTTCCAGATACTCGGACCAGACCACATGTCTTACCAAGAAACTTTCCTATTCTCCTGAATTAAGTGGTCCCACTTGCGGAAGAGTGTTTTTAATCGCAGCAGATGAAAATTTTCATACGAACCAGGCCTGTGACCACCAACCTGCCGAAGCGAACCACGTAGTGGGTTCGTCATATTTGTAAAACGTAAAATCCCATCATTGATTGGATTTGCAGAAATTTCTTTCTAGCTTATTCAAAATTAATAAATAAATTGAGTCTTGAAAATTGTACAAAATAAGCCTTAAGCTGAATATTTTTGTATTCCAATTGCTTTAAACTCCTTTTGTCTTAACTTCCATCTCTTTTTTTCAGCCAAAAAGCAAAGAGCAGTTGTCAAGGAAATCCTTCACAATGCGCCTCTGTACGCACATATTGAATATTCAACGACGCTTAATTTTTGCCGGTGTAACATTTCATTACTCTATTCTCTTTTTATATTTTACTGCTATTCTTTTCTTCTCACTTTTTTATTTTATTATTCACGCTTATCGCAAAAATTAAATTCAGTCAAGGCACAATGGGCAAATAGACGAACCAAACCGGCAGACACGCCAAGGAATACAAACGAAAAAAACACACACATAAATAAAAGAAAACAGAGAATAGTGGCAGAGAAAAGAATAGGAAAGCATAGGAGAAAGAACCAAATCGCCGCCGCTATCATTGCCGCCACGAGGTCCGGCACTGTGCGAGCCACTGGATGTGGCCGTCTGTCCGCTGGGGCGTCCGTCCAGCGGCCATCTTCGCAACGGCCCATTTGGAACAACTGAAAATTGTAGACATTTCTCCCAGTGGCATATCAAGTGCAGGTTTAATACACAAACACACACCCACTTGCGCCACCTTCCACTTACGTGCGGACACCACACGCGCATACGAGTCCTGCGTCAGTTCGATTGTCCCCACGGCATGTTTCTTGCATAATGTACCAATATGTAGCACGTTTCGGTTATTGTTGTTGCTGTTGCTTGTTGAAAGGTCGTGTTGCTGTGTTGATGTTTTTGTTGTGAATGTTCTGAACGACGCACGCACACAGCGCACGAAATGTGTGCTCGGCCCATGTGCGTGCGCCGCTGCCAGTCCCTTTTGCCCGTTTCTCAGTCGGCCAATAATCACTTCACTGAAATGGCATCTGGCCAGAACGAGAAACCGGAACCACAATACGCACTGCAAATCATTGAAATGTCGCAAAAAATTTGCGAGCAAATACCAAACGACGACCAGCCCTCGCTGTAATTGAGTGCCGACGAATTGACCTTCGGAGGTGTTGTCGCACCGAAAAGTGGCTTTCGAAAATTTCATTGTCCAATTATGAGCGGGGATGGGGTATGAATTTGGCTCTCCCAAGTGTTGTTGGTGCATGATTTCTGAAGTGAAAAGATCCTATAAAAAACATTTTTGGCATGGAATCCAAATACGCAACTGGAATTTTTCGAATGATTTTGATTTTTTTGTGTTTCTGCCATTTATGAGTGTTGGCACTTTCTGTACGTTTCCAAAATGTTTTAAAAATTTCAACATTCCTTACATAATGTTTGTGCCAACAGTGATACAGATCACTCTGTGCATCCGCACTCGCTATATCGACATTAATAGGAAAACATAGCTGGATATTGAATCTGTACGATGTGGCCAAGGTTATCCGTGAAGAAGACACCACTGCTCATTTATTGATTTCAAGACTTTCACTTCGCGTTCATTGATATCAGCAGAAGCTATGCAAAAGAAATATACTTTTTATGCTTGAAGTGATAGTAAACAAGCAGCCGCCGCAGCTCAGCTGGCTAGTGCGTTGGGCCGCGAGTCAAATGCGACGCTCGAGCCCAGGTTCAAGACTCCGTTGCTGCTAACAACGAAAAAAAAAGAGAAAAACAATTTTTCTTTCGGCGGCTGTCCTCTCAGCAGCAAATGGCAAACCTCTGAGAGTAAAATTGCCTATGAAAAAGCTCCCAACTCGCCGTTCGGAATCGGCATAAAACTGTAGGTCTCTTCCACCCGAGGACAAATTCGCACGCACAACACGGATGGTTGCGGGTAGCCAGGCCTTAGTCTCATAATCGGGATGTCGTGCCAGTCAAGAAGAACAAGAAGATAGTAAACAATGTAAATCCTTTTCCTTTTTAGTCCCGTGGCAGTATCGTCACTGATATATTCAATATTTCCACTTGTTTCCCAAGAAAGTTTCTCTAGTAAAGTAAATCCTAAAAGCTGCAATTCCTCATTGTACTTAAAGCTCAAGAAAGAACAGGATGATGGTGGAAAGGGGGGTGCGAAACACAAGTTAGTAAGAATGAAAGTGATAAGGATAGAAAGGGGACTACTCGTTTTACGGCACGAATTGCCTAGGTTCTAATGAACTTCAGGAGATCACAAAGGTTAAGAGAATGGACATCGTGTATCCTCATAACATCTGAACCCAAAATGCGCAATCTCGTTCTAGGGAATCCGGGACATACACAAAAAAAATGTTCTGTGCTGTCTACCTCTTCCAGACAAGATGTTCAAATTGGATCCTCAATGATATGTTGGCCCCATGGATTGTGTCCTGTGATTAGGCCGACCATTCGACGAACATCTTTTTTCTCCCTAAACTCGGCAGGAATATTTCTGCCTTCCTGATCAAGCTTAACTTAAAACACCTGCCAGTCTTACAGCTTGCCAATCCCAGCTTCCCTATGTTATTTGTTTACAAAGGATTTGTTCCAATCCAGAGTGCCTGCTAGATTGGTGCCGATTATTGGTTCTGGTCCCAAGGGTTTACACTCCAATCCACAGTTAGCCAATTTATCGACAGTTTTATTACCGTGAACACCTCAACGTCCAGGAACCCAGATAAGTTGTAGCTTATTATGTCCCGAAACCGACCTAATCTTCATCTTACATTCTGGCACAATATTCAGTTTCTCGCGTGTTCTCCAGGGCTTCAAGTGCAGCTTGACTGTCACTACAGACTTCTATACGTTTCCCGCGCAATTACTTCTCGATTATTCATTCCGTCACCTTCAGAATGGCGTAGACCTTTGACTGGAAGACGGTTGCCAGCCCTCCTAAAGAATAGTACAGTTGGCACTCTCGTAAAGGTGCCATCTAACTACAGTCTCTCCAACGGTCTTGGAACTGTCAGTGAAGAAAATTTCTAACAGGTCCCTAGCATGGACTCCGCAAAATCTTCTCGATTATCTATTCCGTCACCTTCAGAATGGCGTAGACCTTCGACTGGAAAACACTTGCACACGGGGACCTGATTTCAAAAATTCTTGCAAGGAATCTTCAGGCAATTCTTAGGGGCCAGCAGAAACGGATGTTGCCCTGACAACCTCTTGAAGATTTCTCAGTGACCCGAGTTCCTTTCGTTGCCTTCATTGCTTTCTGTTGAACTTTTAGATCAAAGAGGAAGCAAAGTCAAGCATTCAGGGCAGGATTTCCCATGAAAGCCATCAAGTTTGTAAATAAAGTAAGTACAATTATTTCTTTCGATCTTAATTTCTGCGTTAAAACTAAACGTGTCATAGAGTTAAGGTATGCGGGCTTTTTGTTGAGTTAGGTGGCTACCCAAACATGGAGGACACTTAGACCCATTGTGACATAGATTTCTGCAAATTGTGCAATTAATTTGGCAACTTTTTATTCATGCAACTAAAAACAATACTTTCAATCTTTGATCAACTCCTTATCAAAGATTAAAAGTCTTGAAAAATTAAAAATTGTTCATTCAATTATGATCTGTGATTCGAGTAACTCGAAGCACAAAAAATATTAACACAACTGCAATAACAACTCACCTTCCCCGACGATGAGATCGTGGATGCCGACGGTGTACCCGATGATTGTGCACTTAGAGCGGTTCTACTGCTGTTCGCTTGCATCGCAGCGCCTGGCACACTCACTCGGCGTCTCGCACACACTCAGCGTTCGGCACTACGCAGCGCTAGCGTCCACCTGGCCGCGGCAGCTCATTGCACCCGAACGGCAGTGCTGTGCGGCGTCGCTGTTTTCCGGTTGCACTTTAACGGTTTATGCATTCTTATTATTATTATTATTATTATTTTGCAATTACTCTCACTTCTATCTGCTTCACTTTTTTGCAAATTCAATCAAAAGCAAATGATTTGCTTTCTTTTTATTATTCATTTCATTCAAATCGGCATCAGAAATTTATGAAACGTTGCTGTGGGCACTACGCTTGGAAGAGACGTTTGTGGGGGGGAAGAATAAATACGAGTTTCGCGACACGCCGCCAATGAAACCGTTGTGGTGGCGGTGGGTGCGGTGGCAGCTGCAAAGGCAAAATCGAAACACACAAAACCAACAATGGAACAAACGAAAAAGTGAACATTTTAATGGAAAAAGGAGCAGGCAAGTACTGGGTGGAAGGGAAACTGCACATACGCCTCGTTGAGCATGTGAAATGTAAACGAGCGCGAATTACGCACACACGCGCACGTTTGCACAGTCCCCCACAAACACAAACATGAGCCACACGCTCGCACCTACACACACACACACACATACGCACATTCATGTACTGGAATGTTGATAACGTTTTGTTGTTCGTGCAGAGCACTCAAACTGTTTTTTACTCGCAGCGCTTCAGACTATTTCAAGTCGAAAATCTATTGGTGGAGAAACTTTTTGTTGGTTTGGTTTGCTAAAAAGAACGCAATTAATTTTCATAAAATGCACAGAATGGACATTGTGAGGCACAGTGGCTGGAACCACTGAGGAAGGTAATGGACCAAAGCGGGGCGTGCTCGAAATAAGCTGATAGGCAAACATTTTCAGTTGTTGTTGTTTGTAGTTATTAAAGTCGCCAACCATTGTTCAAGTAGAATTTGGATAAAGTGCTGAAACACGTTGGCCATTGCGATCAGCGTTGTTAAATCGCTTTACTAAAATCGTTCATTCTTCTTAGCAAACTAAAAACTTCAATTAAAAGGAACAGCGCTATTCACAATAGACTCCAACAAATTTATGTATGTATCACGTCTCTGGAAACGGCTATAAAGCCACCACTCAACTTGTCCAACGTTTTCGTTCATGTTCGATGGCAAAAATCTCAACACGAATAGAAATAAGTTTTACTAAAAATCTTCTGGAACGAAATTAAATGAAATTTTTAATGTATAATTTTAATTCTTAATTAATAATAAATAATTAATAAAAAAATAAAATAATTTTAATTCTTAATAAATTAAAACTCAAACTTCCTTAAACTTAAATTAACTATTTATAAATAAATATTGATTGTTTGCCTATTAAGCATTTTGAGTTATGTTAGGCAAGAGTATTGTTAAGTATCCTGTCACTTTAAGTAGAAGAAATAACAAATGAACAAGATTTTTTTTAAGTTAGTAAGTATGAAGACTTTGATTTCCTTCAAATGGCTCTTTTAGTTCTTCATGGCGGCCAAGAACTGCTTTGAGTCTCATTAGATGTGACAGAAATTGTTACTCAGCTCATCTGACTCAACGTTTTCTAGAAAATTATTGTATCTACCTGTCCGGGATAACTTCTCATACACATCTTTAGATAATAACATAATTGTGGTTTTAACGATATGAAACACCATCAGATGGAATACAGAAGAAGTATACTCGTAAAATCAAAATTTGCTTCAAATAAAAATTAAAAAAGAAAACATAACCATTTTTATTAATTTTCGTTAAAATTTTGTTTTGTATTGAAGCTTATGGTATTTTTATTTGTTTTTTATTAAAATTTATTTTAAAAATTCATTCTCTTAATTTACGGCGAATTTTTTGTTTTATCCCCTTAATTAAATTCTGCACACCCTCTTTTGTAACGCCAGCGGCAACTCGACCTTCCCTCTCTAAATTTCCCTTGACAAAAGCCCAATATCTCTCTATAGAGCGGAATTCTGGAACGTTTGGCGGATACTCCTCTTTTGCAACATAATTGACATTGTTTTTTTCTAACAAAGTCAATGTTGAACGGGCGTAGTTTGCGGTGGCTAAATCGGGCCAAAATATGGTCGAACATTATATTTTTTGTAGAATGGTATAAGGCGACGGTTTACACACTCTTTTTTGTAGACCTCAGTGGATAAAGTACCCTTTGTAAGGAAAGTTCGGAAGTTCTGTGGCCGCAAGAACAAATAGCCTGCCAGACGAGGACTTTCTCGCCAACTCTCGTCAACTCTAATTGAACCACTGCTTGCTGCTTTGTGAAAAATTGTGGACCTGGTAATGTTCTTGGGTCCATTTTAATGTAAGTTTCGTCGTCCATCACAACAAACTCAACAACATTCTGATGCAAGCGATCGTACAATTTTCGAAGCCTTCCCACTTTCACTTGTCTTTCACTTTTTGTGGGTACTTTTTGTTTTTTTGTAAGTTTTTAGGTTATGCCTTTGCTTCACTTTTTGAATCATAGCGGCTTTTGTTCTAGCTTTTTTTGCTAAATCTCGTACAGACATTGAATTGTTTTTTCCTATTAATGTTAGCACTTCTTTTCCAAGTTTCGGGTCACTTGGACATTTTTTTCTTCCACTTTTTGGCAAATATTTGAGAGAACAAGTATCTCCAAATTGGATGACTATATTTTTTACACTATTGACACTGAATTCGTATCGATTGACCAACTATCTGTACGAAAATCCCTTTTCAGAGCAGTAATTGTGCACAATTTCCTTACGCACCTGCTCTTCGATTCGCCACATCGGGAAAACTTTACTACGAGTAGCAGAGAAAACAAAGACCATAAAAGCAGAAATGATCATGCTTTCTAACGGTACATTCCGCATTGAGATCAAATGTCTACACTAAGAGAAATATTGAATTAAAAGTGTGCAGTTTCTTTTCGGTACAATCCTTAATTTTCCCTTTCAGTTTAAATATTTAGTGCTTTGTTTTCCTTTTTGAAGTTTTTGAAACGAAATGGCATTCTCTGGATATACTGGAAGCTATCGCATTCGATAGACTGACGAGCTGTTAAAGATTTACAACAACATGGCAACATGGCGCGGCACAAAAACGTTTTTGAATCAATCAACTTTGAATGACGGAGAGAAAGAAGATGCCTACAATTCAAAGAAAGGATAAGTTAGAAATTAAGCAAACGTATCAATAATGGCTTCAAGGAGGCTCATAATATTTGAGCTGGGGTTTACTTTGCTTGTTTTTCTTCCTAATACCGACCAGAACTAATTTAATAAAAACTTCAAAAACATGAATACATAAAACGAGGCTCATAATATTTGAGCTTGGTTTTACTTTACTCGATTTTTGTTCCAATACCGTCAACAACTAACTTTTTGAAAACTTTAAAAAGTTGAATAGTGAGCTAGTTGAATAATAAATTATATTTCTAAGTCGCTCTGGCTTAGGCTTTTTATAAATTTCCGCACTTTTTTGGGTTGTAACTTCCAGATGGTTGATGGCGGCCTTCACACATAACAACCAAACGTATGGACAACGCCCATTTTGATATTCGCCTACTTTTTCGTCAAAGTTACACGCATTGAAACACAAAATATGCATAAAATGTTAACAAAAGAATCTAATAATAAAACGAAAAAGGTTACTGTGTTTCATAATGAGTTAAAGAACGTCCCACACAATCTGAAATATTACTTTCATTTATTTGTCCCCCCCCCCCTGCTTTAGGTGGACACACCATGAGAGCAGTGTGTCTACCGATTTTCATAGCGATAACTTTATCCAGTAGAGATCAAATGAACCGCCGGTTGAGACCTTCTGAGCAACACAAACTCGTTGTCAAGGAAAAAAAATAGAAATTGCTAACCACATTTGAAAACAGTCTTTTTCAATTGCAAAGCTTAATGAACACAGTTTGCACACAAGTACGAATACCTCATATTTCATATTTTTGTAAACACATAAATGAATTCCGATTATTAAGAATTCCATGTTCTAAAAGTTCTACTCCCGTTCGTTATTTATCATAAAATTCTGCTGCTATGTAATTGAAAATTCTCCGCCGCCACTAATGTAAATAAGCCACAAAAAGGTTATAGCGCCTAAAACGCCACATTAAAAATTTGTTAGGTACAGACATTTGAAAGCAATGGCCAATACAGACAAACACACACATGTACATAAGTATGTCAACACACATACGAATATATTCACGAACACGCCAACAGAATGGACAGCATTTCAATTGAAAGAAACGAACAAAGTGCAGAAAAATTGACAACAGCAACAAAACCGAATGGAAAAGGCACCACAAAGCAATGAAATAAGAAAATGAAACGAAAACGACGGAAATTGTTACAACGACGAAGACGGCCGAACGAGCGACTCAATTGACACACTGGCGCGGCGCATCGACGAAATGGCGAAACGACATCGCGCCGAACAGACAGCCAAATTGACAAACGCTTGGGAGGGCTGCCACCCAAAAATAGGGCTAGGTCATTTGCACACACACACGCGCAGTCGTTGCTATTCGTTCGCGTCTGTGTGTGTTTGTATGTGTGTGTGTGGGCGTGTAGCTACGGGTGTGAGTAGTTTGTGTGTGTGTGGCGGGGCACATGTTAAATAAAACAACAACAAAAACAACAACTTAATCTGTTATAACAAACAGCACATAACAATAACAAAGCAAAGCAAAGCAAAGCAAGGCAAGGCAAATGTGCAGAACGGCTGGCCACCCTTTTCACTGCCAGTGCCGGCCCCGCGCCTTACAGCGCCAAACATTGCCAGCATCCAACGGCGCTGCCAACAGCCACATTCCCCTGCACCCTGTCTCCCTACAGTCACCCACGCTGGATAGGGCGAGCTGCTAACAGCGACTGAAAGCAACAACAAGGACAACAAGGGTGAGCACACGAACAACGCCATCAGGAGCAGCAGCAGTAGCAGCAGCACAAAAAGAACGGTAAACCACGAAGATAAAGCAGCAACAGCAGCAGCAGCAGCGCACAGCAGAAGAAGCAGCAGCACCAGCAGATACCTAAGGTGGACAACAACAAGCACGAGTCAAGTCGGCGGAGGCGCAAAAGTGGTGAAAGCGTTGCTGGTGCACCCTGAACGAAACTGAAACCGCTTTTTTTCCTCATTGCAAGCTGAAAATTTTAGTTCTTTTCGGCGCTATTTTGCGGTTATTGTTATTTTGTTGTTGTAATTTTAATTGTGCTGCAAATGAAATTAAGCCGAAATTGAATTTCGGCTACAAATGGGTTAATGTTCATGTACTCGGTGCGTGGGTGTGTCGGTGTGCGTGTGGTTGCCGTGAACACATAACGGCGTGGCACCAACGCGACCACATCCAATTAGCGGCAAAATGACGTTGCAAAAAATTCGAATTCAATTGCCTAAACGCGCGTGTGGGTGTGCATGTGTGCGTGAGCGCGTGCGGCACGAGATGTCAAGGTAAACGGCTGCGACGTTGCTGGTGTTTGGCCGTTGCTGCATTGTCGAGATTTGTAGCTGCTAACGAATGTTGCGAATAAATTAAAATAAAGAAGAATAATTGCAAATTGTCAATGCACTTTTCAATCAGCCATTTCGTAAGGCGTTCATTTCTATTCGCTGGCCTATGCGCACCCACAAACACACCCGCACTGTCCTGGTCTGCACTGTAGTTCGTGTGGCGAGTAGGTGACTGGGCCGATTGCTTGGTGCGCCGACTGCTGGATGGACGGCACTTTTGCATAAGGAACGGAGCGTCAGCCGTAACGCCGCAGCAGGCGTACACAATTTTCTTGCTGCTTTTCGCACTACGCCACACTTTGCGAAATTGGGCGAACAATTTTGAAAGCAAAAATAAAAACCAACAACAAGTTAAAGCAACGCTATTTCGCCTTTGTAGCTGCTGCCTTCTCCCATTTTCCTCAAACATTTTTTTGTTTAATTTTCCCAACTCCCACACGCACTTTACGTTACTTTTTTTTGTGGAACTACATTTTGCAACGAAAATTTGCAAAATCACATTTTTCAGCTAACATCTCAGAAGTGCAGAAAATGGAAATTTTTTCTTCACAAATTTTCCAAAAATGGAAATACGCACGCCGCCAACCGTTCGCGTCATGTACGATTTTGTGTAATTCTTGCGCGTAACTGAGCGAGATTCCTGCTCCAAGCTGGCTGCTGCTGCTGTGGAAGATGGCTGCTCCCGCTGTCACTTCGCACAACGCACGATGGCGCTGCGCTTTGTTCTCGCACCGAGCAGCAGCCTTCGTGGTCGCCTCGCTGTCACTTCCGCTGCGAGATGCTACTTGTGTGATTGTGTGAGTGTGAGCGCCAACGAAATGAAGGAGAGCGCACGCTAAAGGACCAGACACGGCCCTCTCTGCGGCTTCAGTTGTGGAGACTTTTATGTGATCCCTTTTCTTCGCGTCCTTTGACCCAGCACTGCACCACCCAAAACACTGTTATTTCTCTGCTCATACGTTGCTCGCGCTCTCCGCATGGGTCCGCCATTCATTGACATTCTGTGGACTTTAACGGTGTACCGGATGCAGTCAGGTGTTTAACGAGGTTGCCAGATTCAAGTAAGCGAAGCACATGCATAGTTTTAGGATGTTCGCACCGCCGGAAATAAGTGACCCTATTGTGTTATTCATATTTCTGCATTAAAATAGAAAAATGACATTTCATAACACAACTTAATCTTGAGTCTTAAGTTAAAACATTAAAATTAAGAAAAATAAATATGTGAACAAATTTAAGAAGTAAAAAGAACAAAGCAAATAGGATAATAAAAATGAATGTGAACTCGGTTTAAAAAAATTCTGTTTTTGGAAAAAAATTTATTTATTGATTAATTTTTATATATTTTAGTACTCTTCAAAGAAATTCCTTTAGACATAATTCAGTTGTAGCAGAGCTTTCAAGTTTCTTCGCTTTTTAACTGACGTCGTAAAAATATTTAATAAAATATTATTTGAATTAATTATATTAAATGGAATATTAAATTAATTAAATTAATAATATTAAGTTAATTTAATTAAGTATTAACTAAATATAATAAATATAAACGGAAGAACCAAAAAGAAACAAATACGAAAATATCTAAAGTTGGTCCATGTCAAACTATTGCATAACATTTTTCGAAAAAGAAAAGGTTAGTTTTAAATAAAGACCAACTATTTTTACCGTATTTTTTTGTACTAAAATACATATAAAAACACTTTTTTACTTGTAAACTACAATTTTTACAAAATATTAAATTTTTACTTTATAATTGATTGTGAACTAGAACTTACATCATCATCTTATATCACTTACTACTGTGGGCAAAAAATAGTGAGACTTTTTAATTTAAATTTCGCGCGGAAGCCCATTCGTCGGAATAGTTTTTTTAGGTTGGTATGACTGTCAGTGACATCTGTGCCAAATGTCACATCAAAATAATCATTAGTGTTAAGTATACGCTTGTCTCGATTTTTACAGTGAGTGCAATTACACCGGCACACAAAAAAAAAAGTGGTCTGTACATTTGACTAGACCCACCTATCCTTATGTATTTCGGTGCGCTGAAACCGAATCCGAGGTCAGTTTTGTCCGTACACCCTCAAAATTTTGAGTAAATTGCAAAAAACTGCAATTATTTGCGATTTTTAGCCATTTTTGGCAGTTTTTTGCAATCTACTCAAAATTTTGAGGGCGTACGGACAAAACTGACCTCGGATTCGGTTTCAGCGCATCGAAATACATAAGGATAGGTGGGTCTAGTAAAATGTACAGACGACTTTTTTTTGTGTGCCGGTGTAATGGCAGTTTTTTGCAATTTACTGAAAATTTTGAGGGTGTACGGACAAAACTGACCTCAGATTCGGTTTCAGCGCACCGTTATACATAAGGATAGGTGGGTCTAGTCAAATGTACAGACAACTTTTTTTTTTGTGTGCCGGTGTTATTCAGGAAAGAAGTTCCAATAAATTTTGTGTGCAGAATCAAATTTCTGGTGCCGAAACGTTCAGAATGTCCCAAAAGGCCTTCGGTGATAATTGTATGTCGCGAGCAAGTGTTTTTGATTGGTATAAATTGTTTAAAGAGGGTCGAGAAAGCGTTGACGACGAACCACGTCCAGGACGGCCATCAATATGAAGTAATGATCAATCAACACGTCAATAAAATCAAGGAATTGGTGCTCGAGAACCGACGATTAACAGTCAGAGACCTTACTGGCATTGTTGGAATATCGGAAGGATCAGTGAAAACCATTTTCAAATATCATTTGTCAAACTTTTTGAAATTGATTCTTCATGAGTTTTTCCCCAAAAATTCAACCAATATCGTTCCACAACCACTGTATTCGCCTGATTCGACGTGTGACTTTTGGCTGTTCAGAAAACTCAAATGACCGCTCCGGGGAAACCGTTTTGAGTCAATTGAAGACATTAAATGTGAATCGCTACGCGCATTGAAGGCTATTCCGGAAATTGACTTTAACAACTGTTACGAGGATTAGAAAAAACCGTTGACACAAGTGTATTGTGGCCAGGGGAAACTACTTTGAGGGGGACGAAATAGAAATAGAATAGAATAGTCTTTCCTCAAAATTAAATAGACCGTTGGATATGGCTATAAATCTGAACTTATGTATTATAAAATACCAGTGATTTTACATGTTTCATGAAAGCAGCAGTCGCTTTTTTTTGAGGCTCTAGGAAAACCACTAATGCAAAACATTGTATAGGTTCCAAAAAACCAAGTTAGCAAATAAGTTTTTGAAGAATTTGTGGACACTGACTGATTTACATGTTTCTTTATTTGCATACGTAGTTGCGTTTTGGAAGCTAGGAAGTCTAGTCATCAAATTGAAAATTGATTTATTTATTTAATCCAAACTTAAACTCAACTGACCACTCGATGAAGTTGAAGGTCTAAAAACTAAAAATTAATACACACGTAGTTTTGTTCCATTGATTTATCGAATTGATTACATAATAAAGATATTGCAAACCGAATCGTTGTAGCCGGATAGAGTACGTCAATATAAGTAACATAATGAGTTTTATCTCCAAACTCTACAGTGACAAGGAAACATTTCGGTACTACCAAGCAAATTGTTCTACACTGTGACGCTGCTTACAATTCTATCAACTTAAATATATATGGAATTTATACTTAAAACATAACATTTAATGCATCATTTATAGAATATAGCAAATTTCGAACAAATCTCTAGTTCAGAAATCGCAAAGAATTTAGTACACCATTTAGTACAACATTCAAATGCAACTCTTCAGTGCTACTGTCAAATGCCGCTGTACGGCCACCCTCACGATGTACGAATGAAAGCCAAAAGCAAACTTTCTGAGAGCCACGAAGAATAGAAGTAATGTAAAAAGGGGCGAAACAGCAGAGGAACGACAGAAGAAACGCAAATGACTTGAGTTTGCACTAAAATCGCCATAAATTTTTAATAAAACTAATCGAAAACACCACTGCAACGGAATAACATTTAGAAATCATAATTTTTTTTATTTAAATCACAAGAAAAACGACGCGAAAACGAACGAAGCAAAAAGGTGCTGCACACATGAAATAAAAAAAATTTATCTTTGCTGCACGACGACTACGACGACGACGAAGTGAAAAGATAAAACAAGAAATCTGGAAAGCGAACACAAGAGAAGCACAGGAACTCCAGCAGAGCCAAAGCCACCAAAATCTACGAAATTGCGAATAAAATTGAGCTAAGACTTGTGGAGAAGTCCAATTCCAGCGCTTCGAATCGAATTAATTTATAGTGTGCTGGAGAGGAGTGAGGGAAGCGGCGCGGAGTGAAGACACCACTAAGACGGCCCATACCGTGAAGACAGAATTTGCAGCAGCAGCGTCAGCGACTGTCACTGGTAATAAGATGGAATTGATGGAAAGATGTTTGTCTTGAGGGGAAAGTACTTAGATTGTTACAGGACGAGTGTGCAAACCCGCATTTGTTGAAGTTGTGAATGCAATTAAATCAAACGAGGCTGAGTAGTGTTGAGCTTAGCGAATTGATAAGTTTTGTAAGCCTTTGTAGTGTAAATGATCTTATTAGGGCCGCGGCAACATAATGACGAGAATAACAATATTAAAAGACAGTATTTTTAAGTAAACGCACCCTTCTGGAATCGTTGGGCTGCGGAAAATCTCATCTAGACTAGTAAACTGAATGTGTTTATGTTATCTTTTCACAGATTTGACATTTGTGAAGCAACATTCTTCAAGGTGGCACACTTTATTCGTCGCGGCACGCATGGCCGCTCACAAGCGGAGCAGTCCACCGACTACTAACTCACATTCGATGCGAATACGAGCACAGTAGCCACAGTTTAGCAGTGACTGCGCCCGCCAGCCACTAGAAATTGTCTTGTGCGTCTGCTTGCCGCCCAGCGTGCACGTTGAGCCCCGCCTAAATCACCAACCACTTCATACGCTCCACTGCCACGCCAATGCAGCCCATCAACGAGGAGCAGCACACCGATGCACCCGCAACCAAGAGCAATGGCAACGGTCACGCCAACACCAACGGTAGCCCCAGCCATGTCAGCAACAATCACAGCAGCAGTGTCAGCGCCAACAACACGTCGCTGCCTACCATGCCGGACGGCGCCCTCTGGACGGCATTGTACGACTACGATGCACAGGGCGAGGACGAATTGTCACTGCGTCGCGGCCAGATTGTTGTGGTTTTATCAATGGACAGCAACATCTCCGGCGATGAGGGCTGGTGGACGGGCAAAATCGGTGATAAGGTGAGTAAGCACCGCGACCGTAGTTCACTGTCAATTCTTTGAAGTCGAGGCAGACTCTGTAACACTACCAAATGTGCACAGTTGGCGGTGATTCTGTACCGTCCATTGACCAATGACGTCATGCGACATTTGCGCAAAGTGTTTCACTTGTTGTTTGGTGATTTGCAACCAAGGCGGTGTCATTTTTTATCGCTTCGTTGCGGTGCTACAGTTATTTATATTTTGCGGCCGCCCTCTCCGGTATGGCGGTCGTCCGCTCTCAGCCACTTTCTAGAAGCTTTGATAAGTGTTTCATCTAATGTTTATCTTAGGAATTCAATTGGCTTATCGTTTAGAACGCTTCTTCGCCAAGTTTCTTGTTATTCTCCTAAAAAAAACAAATGGCACAAAGCTAGCGGCAAGAGTCAAGCAAGCAAAGGGTGTTGACTTACCCACGCTTGTCATATCAAGTCTATTTATTATTTTCTTTGGTTTCTGCGAAATAGAAATTAATCTTATCGGTTGTTTTGGGACTATTTTCGAATTTAAATAATCATCAGCCAATTGGCGGGAGGTCGCGGCTCCCTACAGCAGACTGCCCAATCACTAATGATACGTTGTTGTCCCCCCACAGGTTGGCATCTTTCCGAGCAATTTCGTGACGAATCAGGATCCCATGTTACTCAACGTACCTTCGGCCATAGGCGACATACAGCCGCACGAAATCGACCATGACGAGCTCGAGGTGAAGGAGGTTATTGGCGCGGGTGGCTTTTCGAAAGTGCATCGCGGCGTCTACAACGGCGAAGAGGTGGCCATTAAGCTGGCACCGCAGAGCGGGCCCGACGTAGCGGCCAATCGCGACAGCGTGCTGCAGGAGGCAAAACTCTTTTGGGTCGTGAAGCACGAGAACATTGTGTCGCTGCGTGGCGTTTGTCTGAAGCCACCTGAAATGTGTCTGGTGATGGAGTATGCGCGCGGCGGCAGCTTGAACCACATACTGGCGCGCGGCAAAATACCGCCAGACGTGCTGGTCAACTGGGCCATACAGATTGCGCGCGGCATGAACTACCTGCACAACGAGGCGCCCATCTCGATAATACACCGCGATTTAAAGAGCTCAAATGGTGAGTGATTATGTCGTGTCCACATTACGAAATCGTGCGCTCTATAATTGGGCAAACAACAACAACATCTGTTAGGCCATGTTCATACTTTCGAAATGTAAAACTGTTATGTTGGCGAAGATGATGTTGACAACAACGTTTCTGTCATTGTTGTCATCATGATTGGTGCTGCTGCTGCACTAAATTGCAGCAAAGTGTTACATCACAGTGTGTTTACTTTCTCATACTGTTCGGTTAATCAATTATTGGGTGTGAATAAAGCCTTATCCACGTGCAATTCTAGCACAACTTGTTTATGGTGTTTAGTGCGCGCTTTCTGCTTTATTGTGCCGACTGCTCTGGTGTTTTTCGAACTCATTTATTGACATTTTGGGCGATTTGTCAGCAGACAGTGTGCTAATCAGCGAAACGTGAAATTAATTGTTACTACAAGAGACATGTGATTTATTGCCACCCTCTATTATTGGGAAAGCACTTATCAACCGCAGTCTGGAATCGCACTGCGCATTACGTCAAGTGCACAGTCCACGTTCAGTCGTTTTATTAATATAACAAATAAAAATAATGCTGTTTTATATTTAGGAACAAATTGTTTATGTATTGCAGTCCTTGTTTACCTAATCGTAAATTAAACATTTAATTGCCGGTTTTTATAATTGCAGTCTTAATACTAGAGGAAATCATCGGTGGGAATTTACACAATAAAACGTTAAAAATCACCGACTTTGGGCTGGCGCGAGAGCTATACAACACCACGCGTATTTCGACAGCGGGCACGTACGCCTGGATGCCGCCTGAAGTGATAAAAAGCAGCACGTACTCCAAGTAAGTATGCGCCAAGATATCAAAACAATGTCTAAAATGTGCGGAGCTAATCAAACATGTTCACAGATCGTCTGATGTTTGGAGTTACGGTGTGCTGCTGTGGGAGTTGATCACCGGCGAGACGCCGTACAAAGGATTCGATTCGTATTCAGTGGTGTTTGGCATTGCCGTCAACATGCTAACATTGCCCATACCGAAAACGTGCCCGGAAGCGTGGGGAAAACTCATGAAAAGTAAACACAGATAAATAAAACTATCGCAATTCTACTATCATTTTAATATATTTGCTTCTAGGCTGTTGGGAGAATGACCCCCACAATCGGCCGGGCTTCAAGGATATCCTAATGAAATTGGAGGATATTGCACGTTCACGTTTCACTCTAACACCGCAGGAGTCTTTCAACACTATGCAAGATGGCTGGAAAAAGGAGATTGCCGAGGTGCTGCATGAATTGCGCTTGAAAGAGAAGGTTCGTTACATGTCTACAAACACATGTGCAGTTCGCTTGTGCTGCATTTTATTTGAGCAGCTGTTTGTCATCTTCTGTTACTGTTCTAGATTGATTTGCGGTAGCGTGTGATAAGTTGAACTATGGCATTCGTGTGCAGTATTTGTGTTTCGTTTCTTCTGTTTATTTTTCATTTGACCTTTACTGCAAATTATTGCAATGCGTCAGTTTCCAAATTATTCGCTGTAAACATATTCAAAATCGTTGCACTGTATAGAAGTTTCTTTATTTGATAACATTTTGAATAATGGTTTCGATATTTTATTTGCATATTTGTACTCAAATCTTGTAAACAAACGTGTGTGTGTGTCTATATAATTGCGCTTTCTACAGCGTTTTCAAGCAATCGAAGAGGTAAGCGTCTACTTTGTACAATCTGCCGAGATGTTAAAATTCAATTTGACTTGCATTTGGTCGGCTGCTATAATTTTGCACATGGCAAAGGCCGCATGTTGTTGCTGTTTTTACTTTTTGTGATTTATTTTGTTGCATGTGCGTATCACGAAGATGTATTCGTTTTTTTCTAGCCGTGAACGCATATTTAATAAATAGTTATAATAATTAAAATCAATAATTTTGCAACATTGATTTCGATTTGCTTACAAATATGCAAAAAAAAAGCACATATTCGTCCAAATTGCGCACAGTTATCTTTTTCATGAATTTCTTGTAATGGTTTTTATTCAACTTAAGTAATGTACAGTTTTAAGAAGGCAAAAATACTTAATCCAGCTTTTGACTTGGGTTTTCCAGCACCCCAGTTAAGTACTCAAAGACATTGTTTTGCATTCGATGATTGTTTAAATGATGTACATAGCTTAAGCAATAAGCTATAATACCATAAGCAAATAATTCACAACGTTTAGCAATTATTCCTTTTCGTTGGTATCACTGCTGATACCAGCCCCCAGCAAACCAATGATTCCTACTTCTTGCATGTCTCTTTCCTAACATTCACTATCATACAATATTAAGATATCAATGAATTTTGTAGGAATTGCGCAACAAAGAGGAGCAACTGAAAGCGAAACAAAGCGAACAAGATGAACAAGCCATGGAACTGCGGCGCTTCGAGGAACACTTGAAGATGCGCGAAATTGAGCTACTCAGCCGCGAATTGCAGATGGCGCAAAAAACGCCCACACCGAACAGACGCCGCGGCAAATTCAGCAAAGTGAAAATCGGCAAGGTGCTTGTGGCAGATTACTTAATTGAGTGAAAACCACGTTTTAATAAATCCAAAATATTTGCAGCTTATAAAGAAGAACGAGGTGCAAATATCTCTGCCAACGGATTTTCGTCACACTGTAACAGCGATTCATGATAAACCGTTGATCGATACACCACCCGGTTCGCCAGCGATTTCCAATTTGCGTATTGTAGCACGTAAGTTTGAAAAGTATTAATAACTTGAACATAATAGAAAACAAACGGTGAGCTTCAGTTTGTCTCTTTTGCTACCAATGACAAAAGAAAACGAAAAAGTAAATAACCAAAGCCTTTAGGATCTTTAAGACCAACAACCAACGAATATAGCCCTTTGTTTAAATTGTGTTTAAGCTGCAATAAGAATGAGTTTGGGGAACAAAATCTGTGGGAGTATTTGAGTGAAAAATGAAAGTTGAATACATGTCCTTGAAAACACGCGAACGTAAAATATTAAAAAAAAATCTATTTTAATAAAATTATAGGTATGCAAAACTTCCATGCCATTATATTCACATATCTGTGGGTATGGTATGTCGGTTTTGCCTGCTATCAGTTCTACTTAGTTTGGTATTAAGCGGCTTTAGTAATGTGAAAAAGTGATTTAGTAGTTGTTATCGTATTTCCACGAGCCATTTGAAAGGGTGTTGTCGGAAGCTCTTTGAAGCGTTAAAATATATCGCTTCATGTACGCATTCACATTGATTCCATAAAACAAAAGCATTATTTTCTTGCCTTGTTCTCAGTTCGAATTTGTATTGTTTTATTCTTACTAAGACAATGTGCCCTTTCTTGTTACTTTTATTTCACATCCAATTTCGTTCTCGTTTTATTCACAATTTGTTGATCTCTACTTTCTCACTTTACACAAATATTATCGTTTTCTAATTTCGATTGAGTTCCAATTTATGTTTGTCTGTGTTTTATATTTATTGTAATTGTTATAGTTTATTTCATAAATTCTTTTATTTATTTTGTTTTGTTGGTTTTTTATGTTTTCGCCTATTAACGTGAAGTGCCTCCCGATTGCTATAAGGGCAAAACATGGGGTCCCTCCACAGTGCACCAACGTGAACGCTCCCATTTGCCTGCACTCTGTACCACCGCGACGCACTCCTCGTTCAGCAAGAGCGCACCCAATCTCGACAAGAAATCCGCACGACAACAGCAGCAACAACAGCGACGCGAGTACAATGTCGGCTCGGTGCCGACATCGCCCACATATCCGCACGCATCCGACGCCTGTATCGGCTACCACAAATCAGGTATTCGTATTATTAGGAAGTGCAGCCAGAACACCAACACGCCAACTGCGCCCAAGTCCAATTCCTCCAAATCATGCAACTCATTATCGATGCTGACATCACCATTGCTCAGTAATGATCAT
Organism: Melieria omissa; assembly: GCA_963971225.1. Lineage (NCBI taxonomy): Eukaryota > Metazoa > Arthropoda > Insecta > Diptera > Ulidiidae > Melieria > Melieria omissa. The sequence continues at coordinate 45,334,765 of OZ020268.1, read as the reverse complement.
GCTATTAACCAGAGTAACAACAACAGCAGCAACAACATCATTGACTCGACCCTATACACCACGAGTAGCTATAGCAGTAGTAACACCAGTACTAGTACACTGACCCAAATTAGCAATAGCCATAGCAATAACAATAACCTCAAGACTAAGATCGGTAGTGGCAACGGTAGTGCTGGCATTAACAAGAACCGCAGCTTGCGCAAGAGCAAGAAGTCGAAGGCCGGTCAGCAGCCGCTGCTGCTGGGTCGCAGTCAGGACGACGTCATCAGTCGGGCTGATGCGTTCCGGCAGTACCCCAGTGCGCCGGAGTGTTTCAATTCCGATCATAGCGACTCGGAGCCCGAACCGCCAACACCCACTACCAGCTGTTTTCCGTTTCGCAAGGTCTCGCCGGCCGCTGTGCATGACCGCAGTCCGCTCTCCGAGCACGAAGGCTGCAACAGCCTCGGCAATAGTCCCGCTGTGGGACGCAAGAAGCTGTCGCTGGACAGCAAGATGTCGCCGCTGACCGGAGTGCGCAGAACACAGGTCACCTTGGTACAGAAGCCGCTGCAGCTGCACACCAGTTCGTTTGTATGGATGCGGCCACACCTTGACAGTGGAACTGGCGGTTCGCTCAACACAATTATCAAGCCCAGTGATCCAACTTACGATCGCGCCTTCTACCACACCATACAGAAGTCGCTCGACGAGATTACTATGCCCGATCCAAATGCAGAACTACAGTCCTCGGTCGACGAACGCACGTGGCAGCGTTCGGAGCGAGTCAATTCCAAGTCCAGCAGCGATCTTACCAAGTACAATTCCACTTCACAGCTGACGAAACAGGATGCCGAGGAGCCCGAGCACACTTATCGCTTTCAGCGCAACGCCTCCGGATCACAGTTCGCACGCCAATGTTTCTTTCGGCAACCGTCTAATCTGAACAGCAGTAATGCCGCTGATCGCCCTAGCGACACCAGCAATACGCTGAACGCAGTGCCTGCTCAGACAATGCAAAGCGTCTCGCAGAATGCCTCGTTCCGCTCAATTTCCGGCGATGAACAGTTCAACTCTATGTGCTCCGATCGGTCGTCCTCCATCGATACTACAAACTCCACACAGACCTCACGCAAGTCGTCCGTTACCTTCCAGCTGAACTCATCCGCCTCGCAAAACAATTCCTTCACTTCCGTCGACGACCATCCCAACATATCCTATGTGGAGTTCGAGCCTGCTGGCGGCGGCAACCAGTCCATTAGCTTTAGCACCTATTGTACGGACGACGAAAGCGGCTTGCATTTCCCCAGCGAAGCGGCATCGGTCGATAATATTTTCGACAAAATTACAGCGTCCGTCATTCCAAAGAATTCCATACTCGTTACGCGCAAGTTGCTGGACGTACAACCCGATCCCGAGGTGATACGAATGAATCAACATCTGCTCTACGCACAACAGGCGAACGAACAGAAAATACACAAGAAGGGCAAACTAAAACCTGTGAAAATAAAATCCACGCTGCATGGTTCCTTCTCGGCACACAATTCGGCCAATTCGACCAAACTCAAGACGTTTATGAACTTTTTCAAGTTCAAGAAAAAGGACGGCGAAAACTCAAAGAGCACTTACAAGCTGTTTGAAAATGCCAACTCGGAATTTTCAACAGACATTAGGCCGAAGGCAAAAGCAAAATCTTGTGAGCAACTGGAAAGTGTTTAGGAGCGACCGAGCGCGACACTGATTTTTTTTGAAAATCGATTGCTTGCTGCGCGTTCGAGCATTAACTAAAACTTACTATTACTAATTTGCATATTAATTTGAGACATTAGGTGCGAATCTCGTTAACCAATTGCTATGTGAGTGTGAAAATATTGCAAGAAACCGAACGCTTTCACTGGGCCATATGAAGTAACTTGTGGACAGCATTTGTAATGCTAAAAGAATCAATTTATACGTCAGTTGGACGGTGCTAAAGAGTTCCAGCGCCTGCAAAGTTGATTGAAAAATAGCCTTTAAAAGCGTAGCGCTAGTCTTGAAAAAGTCTACACGCCATGTAACGGTTGCCAGCTGCAACAAAGATACTGTTGGCCCACATTATTAGCTACAAAGCCCATTTGATTTGGTAATATTAACATTGCTTGCGATTGACTTTAGGAGTTGGGACTAGCAAACGAGGTCAAGGCGCAAATCTAACTCAACACAAGTATGTAAGTTTGCGAGTTTGCTGCTGACTTGTCGTAGTTCCTCATGCATTTCGCTCTGCTGCTTTTACTTACCAAATTTCATAAATGTTGTTCACTACCACATGTGGTAGATTTTCGCATTTACAACCGCCATCGAAATACACAATGAAACGCAAAGGAAGTGAAACTTGGACAGCGGCAACGATCCGTGCTGGGTGACGGTTTACCGATGCTTGAATTATGTGTTGCATTTCCTGCTGCTGGGAAGACACGAAACGAAAACAAATATTTACTTTACGCCTAAGTTTAGTTAATTCAGCACTAGTGCTAAGTACATGTAAGTGAAACTATAAAGTATAAGACTTCTGTGCCTTTCTACACGCACGCAACGTGTAGAGTAAAACAAGCAAAACTACACAACAATAGAGCGAAAGCTTAGCATTTTAGGTACAAAATCGAAACAGGAATGAAACCAGCGAACTTCACATTAAATGAGTAAAGTGCATTTCTCCTCCGTTAATTGTAATCTTGACTTGTAATAGAAAATGCTAAAACCTATTCCCGCACTACGTACAGAAGAAACGTTCATACATAGATAGATTAGCGTTAAGTAGGTTAAGTCTACTGAGGTAGTGAAATCATCATTTGACAATTAGGAATGCCTATTTCTTTTTCGATTTCATCATGAATGGCGCTGCAATGTTAAACTCTAAATTTGTCAAATCTTTAATATTTATTTTTGTATTTATGCTTTTCTTTTGGTAAACTGCAATTGTGATTAGTTTGCCATAATTTGTATCTTTTTTTGTTACAAAATTCAAGTACTGGCAATGCGATGTGTTGTTCAATGTTTAGACATTTGGTTTTTCATGTGCAATACGTTTATGCGATACTATTGAAAAATTTGTTAAAAGTTGTATTTACCTGAAGAAATTCTAATTCTAGAACTGAATCAAACAGTTTTCAGTATTTCAAGTACAATGTTGCCAGCATGTTGGGCTGCGTATTTAAAATTAAACCGATATTATTAATTAAAGTAGACAAATTTTACACAGTCGGCCGGCCCACTAACTATTCTACATACATCACAATGTTGAACATTCGTTGCTTTATGTGCATTTCATCCAAACGTTTTTATTACCGTGTTGCATAAACGTATTTTTGAATTGGCTGGTGTTTTTTATTACTGGTTGTTGTTCAACATTTGTTGAAATTTTGACTTTTCTCATTTTATGTACGTTATTTTATACCTTTATTATTTTATAAAAATTTTTATTTTTGTTAACAGTAAACTGTGATTACGCAAAAAAAAACTTTTTTGTATTATTCAGTGTTGTGGCTCGTTTTGAATTGGCAAAAACAAAAACAATAGAAAAGTCGAGCACTTGCATTGCAAAGGACTGCTGATATTATGCGATTTAATCTCTTTTCGTTTGTAATATTTGATAATTTTTGGCTTTTATTGTTCAGATTTTTGCGCAGTATCTGTATTTTACAACTTAATTGTCCATGTTTTTGACAGCAATATAAAATATTCGATTTAATTGATTTGTGTTAAAGTTTCGCCTTTGCATGCACTCAAAATTGCTCGTAGACGCACTCATTATTCATTACTTTTACTTAGACTACTTTCATTTATTTGGTACGTAGTGTTACCGTTTGCCGTTTATTATGTCTTTTTACTATTCTATACTCTAAACTACGAAAATATTCCATTTTATAAAGCAAAGCAACTGCATACAAAACCCAATAAAAATTTACAAAAATTAAAAAACCACACAAAACTACTAAAAATAAATTATAAAATAAAGTAAGCATTTTTAGTTTTATTTACTATGATTAATTTGCGTTGTGGTTTCGAATCGAACACAAAACTCGTCCAAATGTGGTGTTGGCTAGCAATTGAATTAGTCGTACGAATGTAAACGCTACTAAGCTGGTGCCAGTTGTAGTCGTTGGTGACGAAGTGACGCTGGCGTCCTTCGGTCCCTTGCGGGTTTCTTGGTTTTCTCTAACGCTCGGGTTGGCTTGTGGTCTCAAAAATTGTCCCAATTTTCCCTGCTGTCCCTGGCCGACAGTTTACACAGTTTTCTGTAAAACTTTCAACTTTCCATACTGGACGCCGCTATCGTCGACTCGTCAGGTTACAACGTCAAGGATGAGTGGTGTTCGCCGCTGCACGCGCTGCCCACTAACGGCGCGCAACTGCCCATCATGTCGCCGAATCCCTACCTCCTCAGCCGCTTCACCTCCAACATTCCGATGCCTACGCTGTACGCAGGTGACGCGGTGCGCAAGCCGAAGCTGTCCGTCATCGAGGTGCTGCTCTACAACATGGCCGCGCTGCTGGCCGGCGTCGCCGCCGGCTACGATGTGCGCATATCCAATGTGTCGCCAGTGCATCCGACGCTGCTCAGCGATGTGCCCGCTCTCAAGGCGCCCATGGACATGGAGTTTCCCAGCGTGCTGGACGTGCCCAGCCGGTACGCAGCAAACACGTATCATGGCACCGGCAAGCACAGCCGGTAACTATGCGCGTTGCCAGCCAATTGTTCAACCGCTTTAATTGCTTTAATTTCTGATTTCAGCGCCGCTCTGAATGCAGCCACATATGCCGCCAGTGCACGCGATTCGCCCAAACATGGTCACATGAGCGCCGCGTACTTCCAGCAAAAGTTGTCGCAGCCCAGCAGCAGCACGACCGCCGTCACGTCGCACCTAGCGCACGCCCACCAAAAACAACAGCTGCCGCTGACCGCTTCGACCACCAGCGGCCTGGGCTCGAACTTCACCAACAACACCTCGGCAATGTTCTCTTCCTCTCTGGGCAGCCACACGCAGCCGCCGACGCCATCACCACGCCGCAAAATCAGCACCTCCTCATTTACCGAGAACTTGGAGTACTCGGAGCAAGATGTGACGCCGCCCTCGCGGCCATTCGATGGATTTCGCATAGGCGGCGGTGTGGCTGCGCCGGCGCACTACGCGCGCGGCGACTATCTGCGCAACGGACCGAGCTTCTCGAACGATGGTGGCGCCTATGGGGCCGGTGTGCATCGCGCTGGCTACTTCGGTAAGTCCCCCAACAACAGCCAGTTTGCACAAATTCACAAATGGTGTTCGCTTTGCTTTATGTGCAGGTTCCAATTACTTTCCCTACCGGCCAGAAGCCAGTCTGGCCTATCAGCGCGACTGCAAGTCCTACCCCGACTACTCCTATGACTATAATCATCGTTTGCCAAACTACTACGACTACAACTACGAGCTGGAGCAGCAGCAGTCGCTGCCGCAACCGCTACAACAGCCGCCATCAGCACAAGCACAGCATTTCCAGACACGCACACCACCGCCGCGCGTACCACAAATGGGCGTGAGCGCGGCCGGTCACAGACGCACACCATCCACCATCTCGAACAGCTCCAACGCCAACCAGGGCTTCACACTCGAACACGACGAGCTGCCCGACTGTCTCTACGAATACAACAATCTGAACCTGAACGTGAATCTGAACATCGGCAGCACTGCCGTCGACTACGCGCACTATCGAGAGCCAGCCACAATAGTGCCGCCGCCCACAAAGCACGAACTGTACAAGAGTTCGCCGAAGCTCGCGAACCGCTTGCAGCGCATCGCCAGCGGCGCTGCCATAAGCAGCAGTCTCGGCTGTGACATGACTGGCGGCGGCCTCAATCGCATTCGCGACTATGAGAACCTGCCCGCGTACTTGGGCAGTCCGCTGCACAAGCCTACGCTGCAACAGCAAAAATCACCACAGCCACAACAACAGCACCTGGGCACGCCACAGCACAACGTCTACACGCACACTCAGTCCACGCCCATGAGCCCAATCAATATGAAGCCACTGCTGGTGCAAGAGCGACCCGCCAGCCTGCCCTTCGAGCAGTCGGCATTCGGATTCAACGGCGGCAGTATGGGCGCCAGTACCAAACTGCGCTCCTCGCTCAAGAAGTACAACACCTACAAAACGCCCAACGGCAACGGCACCAGTGCGGTTGGTAGTAATGGCAACGACTCGGTGTTGGGCGGCAGCGGCAGCATGCGCGGCGGCAGCATCTCTTCGCAGCAAGGCACGCCCACCAATCCCACGCCGCCCGATTCGCTCACCAGCGACGACAGCTCTTACCTCAGTGCCAAAGAGGGCTCCGTCTCCTCGCAGCATAGCCGTGTGCGCTTCAGCCCCGAATCCTTTCTGGACGCCAACAGTGGCTGCGGCAACAACGGCAGCTTGTCGGCGGGCTCCTGCGGCACTCACGACTACGTCAATCAGTCGACCATTTCGCTGTTCAATCGACGCCTGTCGCGCCGTCACACCAGCGACATGTCCACGACATCGCCCTCTTCCTAGCAGGGCAGAATACCGCTGCAACTGGCGCGCAGCCCCGGCGCGGTGGTCAGCAGCTCGCTGTCGCTGAACTCGCCGCAACAACAGCAGCAGCCACAGCAGCAGCTGCCGTATCGCTGGTATTCGGGAGCACGTCGTTCGCGCTCGGCTCACTACGAGTACAGGTTGTAAGGCAATGGCGACAAGGCAACGCAGTGGACAGTGGACAATTGACATTTTTCCCTGTACATAAATATGAAACATTAAAACTTGTCACTAAAGAAGGTCGCGCAACTTATATGAAAATGCGATAATATTATTCGTGCGCGGCAAAATTGCGAGGATATGTTGAAAGTGAAGAAAATTGTAACGATGTTCAATTTTGTGCATCATGACAATTTATTGCTGAAACACGGAGTATTTATGCGAGTCGTAAACGTTTTGTCGTGCCGATATCTAAAATATGTATTTAAGCGATATGAAGGCAACAAACTGAATTTTTCGGTTTCTTTTTTATAATATAATTAAATACTAATATACAGTTATATTCCATAAACACGCTCGTACATTATCAATGATACTTTTGATCGAATTTCGCGAGAAGAGATTTTCCATAAACTAATTAAAAACGACGGTACTGTCTAGATTTTCACCAGAGCTGCCATATGAACTTGTCTAGTAATATTAGTTTTAGTTTTGAAACTGAACGATCGAAGGCAAAGTGAGAAATGCTCCAGAAATTTGTGATTCATTAGCGGTGCTACTGTATTGAAGAATAAAATTAAATGCACAATATTTGCAAAACTCAAAGCCCCCAAGCTCCAACAAAAAGCAAAAGTTTAAAGACGAGATCTGAAAAGAATAAGAACCGAATCAGAAGAAATTTGATTGAAGAAATATCTGAACTATTTAGATCAGATGAGATCTGACTGAATGGTCCGCGGATCGAAGGCTATCCGATTGCTTGGTTATTTCACATTTTCTGAAAGGCCCTTGGGACTTGAACTACGTTCAAGCATTACTTCCACATTCTGATAATATCTGATAGGCGAATAACAAAGTCAAGTTAAGCAAAGTTAGCAATAATTTCATCACAATCCTGGCCCAAAGTAAAATGTGCGTCAAATTGAGTAGCCAGACGAGTATTTCTCTTTTTGCTTGCAGACGTTCAGCTGTTAGTTCTTCCTCCTTTAAATCAAAGTCACAACTTATATCATTACTAAGCGAACAACTTTGCAGTGTTAGAGGTGTAATTTTTTATTTTGCAAAAGCACACATGAGACAACTTTTATGCAACAGGAGTGCAAATGAAAATAGCATAACATCTAAGAGAAAACAGTTTGAAGCTCCTTAGAAAGTAAAAGCCAATAAAAGTGGACTTTACAGGCATTTGAATTTGCCAATCGATTATGAGATCCTACAGTTTTGTGCTGCGAGTTTTAGTTCAACCGTCAAACACTACAAAGCCGCATGCAATTTAACAATTTCAACAATGCATATAGACACTTTTCGATGCCTCATTGCAAACTATCTACATTTTGCCAAACACACTTTCATGCCTCCAAGTTATGTTTGTGAACACACTCCAAGGCCACCAAGTTACTCCTTGTGGGGTAAAAAAGTGCTAGAAAAGCATTTTTATTGCTTAACATAAAGCTTGATCGCATTAATTTATGTAAAAGTTATTGATGCCTTAAAATATCCCAGAGATAAAAGCAACCAAGAATTCTTACTCATAAGTACTAATCCAGACATACATACATACATTCATATGAATTATACGTCTTGTATGTATTATGTGTATAAATATTATTGCGATATGTACGCACTTGTCTTGAGAGCAAAAGAACAATTACAAGTTTCTGAAAATCTTCTTCATATATTTAGACGATTAGGTGCATAACTTTAAGGCTGATGTAATTTCATATATTATATAATATATATTAAATACAACAAATAATAATTAGACTTAAATTATATTCATATTTACATATGCAATAATAACAACAACAACAAATACTCATACCTACACCAAAAGTATTGTATTGTAACACAATAGAAAAACATGGCAAAGAAGAGCGAACCGCATCTTTGCTGAAATTTTTTGTAAGTTCCATACCGAAGGAATGAACGCCGTGAAGAAACACAACTCAAAGTGTACGAGCACGAATTTCCCAAGAAATCAATCAAATCAAACCAATTGAAATTTGAATTAGAACAAATATGTTTAATTTTGAATCTCATGCAACTAATTGAAAAGTAATAAAAAGCGAATTTCGTACATTTTCTCAAAAAATTAATAATAAATACATAAAAATTAAAAAATAGTAACCAGACGGAATTGTGCGAGAATACTCATAAAGGTTAAAGAATTCTGCTTTAACTGCCGCGTTTGCTTATGTCGAGTTCAGCGATTCGTTTTGGCCAAACTTGCGGCATTATTGAATGAATTTATAGTTTGAAATTTGCTAAGCTTTGTTTTAGACAAATTGCTGGCCCACCAGCAATAGTGCAATGTTAAATTCCTTCAGTATTTAAAACAAATATATTCAAATAACACACAAAACTTATATGTTACACACCACAACCTGGGCTCCGCCGTAAGCCGGTTCCAATTCAATTAAATGCGTTCGTTTGTTTGTGCCCAATACAAACAAACATATACCGACTATTGTTGCAAAATATATTAGAGTTCAATACCGATAATAGAACATATAAAGGAATAACAAATCACATGTACTCAATTTCCATATTCTAGTCCTCTCCAAACTGTTGTTGATTGCTTAATTCATTTTTATCACGAAAACTTCAACTTTGGTGCAGTTTTGAATGTTTGCTATTTTTATTTGAATTAAGGTAGCTTCGCTGACAGTTTGCATTGCGTTAAAATATACAAATAATTTACTGTACAAATTTGCAGCTAACAAATAATTTTAATTAGTTTCAGGATGTAGCATTGTAGAAATGAAATAAACTATTTTTATATAAAAAAACGTACTCGGCTGTTGTTTAATTTGCAATTCTACAAGTTTCATTACGCAGTCAAAGGCGTTTTTCAAACCAATGAATGCTCCGAACACAATTTCCCCCTCATCGTGATGCTTTTTTTTAAAAGTGTGAATAATGAAGATTTCCTCGATGATGGATTTCCTACTAACAAAGCCGAATCGGTTTTCAGAGATTTGTTGGCAAGTTGACAGATACTCGCGTCTAGAACTTGAGGCAATGAATTCTTTGAGCAGTTGGACAAGAAATGCAACCGTCCTTTATTTTTTTTAGAATCCTGAGCATGGCAAAATTCGACTTTGGGAATACGCATTTAACGTTTTTTTGTACCTACTCTAACTTATCGAAAAATTATCGTTGGTATTCTTACGCTTCTACAAGACCAGCTTTGGCTTCGGATTCCGCATTCTTATAGGTCCGCATGAAGGACTTTGGGTCAGAAAATAAAAAAATGACTATGCCAGGATATTATCAATGACCTCTAGTTTCACGTCTATATCAACATTTGGATGAGTCTGGGTAAACAAAAATTGTTTCGCACGGTGCAATAAATAAATAGTGGGTGTTTCCACTCAGTGCATCATAACTTTGTTACTTTTCTTTCGATTCCATTGATGGTAGACTTCATGTTTGCTCTTTCATCTGAGGTTTTAAAACCAGAGGAGCTAATTTATTTTATGTATAAAAAAACATTCGAAAATGTATGATTTTTTAAATTGGTCGAAAAGTTTACTTTTTTAACACTTTCACCGTCAGTAGCTTCCCCAAATCTCATCTGATTTGGACATTCTGTGTATCGCTGGCTAAGGTATTATCTTCTGATCTATGTTAATCCGATGATTCGCTTACGAGATATGTGTTTATAACTGAAACAACAGGGAAACGATTTCCGAAGATTTTCCGATAACGCTTCTTAAAAACATTTTCGATTTTCAGTTTCGTATTCAGCGGCCCAAAGTTAGTCTATGATAGAAAATACTTTTATTTTTGCGATTGACCCATTTTTTGTCGAGTAGTCTCAATTATTATTACAATTATTTTTTAAGCATAATTATAAATCGAATATTTCTTCATTTACTTTAGCTAAAATTATGTAAAAAATGTAAATGTGTGATTACAGTAAAAAGTAAAAAAAAAAATTTCTTATTGGTTTCTGCTGCTTATTTCTTTACTACTCGAACACTCTTCTACTCTTCTTTAAACTAAACCGTTCTGTTTATAATTTTTGTATTATTTCTGAAATTTCAACTTATTCTAAGGACCAACAAAAAAATTTATTTTTGAAACCATAGAGGGTTATACAAACACAAAGTAGCATGCTGCCATATAGCAACAAAATAGCGAAAGGGCACTTAGTGAAACATGAATCTTTTTATATAAGTATGTGCCTCATGTACGCAAATAAATTCCGTCATTCCTTTTTCGAAGAAACCATTTGAATGCAAAATCAAACCTACACCTACTACGAGTACATTTATTGCACTCTGTGGCCCAAGACGAACCTATACTTCACTGTTGTCGTAGTAACATCTACCTGGGATAAATATAACTTTAAACCTTAATACAATCACGACTACGAGAATCCCACTTATAGACATGAAATCTTAATGGAGAGCGGAAACATTTAACTTTCCACAAGTAATCCACAGCAATTGAGTCATAAGAATTTAAATGTTTTATGGCTCTTTTTCTGGCAGCTACAGTGAAATGAAGTCAATCAATCTGATTGGGCAGTAAGTCGCTTTAACGTACTCGTGCACATACAATCATTGTATGTTGTTAAATATTTTAATAGCATGTTTACACGAAATTAACGCTGCAATATGACACATATCCCTTCAATTAATTTCACTTCCCCATCAGTTCCCCCTGTTCTAAGTGCATGACTGCTAAAGCCAACCGATACGAGGCGACTCGACTCGTTTCGTTTCGCACTGTAAAGTGGGCGTTGGGTAATGATTGTAGTCGGTCGGCAACCATAATTATCACACATTAAATATACATAAACACGTTCAGCCAGCGATTGAAGCAAAATATAGACATTTGGCTCTATTTAGCTATTATCATTTGCTGGAGGACTTACTTGTCTATTTGTGCAATTTAGAAATTAGCAGCAATTATTAAGTGTTTGCTCAAACAAGTAAACATTTAAACAACTGTGCATAATTTTACAGTTTTAAAAAGGTACATGATAGAATTATGATCACTAAAATTAAAAATTAGGTAATTTCAAATAGATTCACCTAATGCTAAAGAGAATTCCTTCACGACTCGTGTGTTGTTTTTGTTTAGTTCACGTTTCAAACTCCCAATTGAACCCAATTGAATTGGTCTATTAGCAATTAGAATAACTTGGGAGTATGTGAGCGTTACTGCAAATATATTTTTTATATATGTTTTTGAAATATATTTCATCAATTTAATAAATAGATGAATTTTTAACTTTTTTTCATATGTAACACTATCCGACCGTACTTTTGACCCATCCAAAAGATAATAACTACGTGATATTAGAAATCATTTAGCATACTCAGATTTTCATTTTCTGTTCCTTTGTCCTTTTAAAAGGATTTTAAAGTTTAAAAATATTATTTTTCTATCTAATTTTAAAGACAAAAATTTAATGCCTATTCCATACTAAATTCTTGCATATGAATGGAAACCAATAAAGTTAGAATATTGAAATGTTGAGGTATTATACTATAGACAGAAAGATCCAAAACATGTACTTTATCCAAATAATTTAGTTACAAAACTTCAAGAATATTGACATATGCATATTTGAAAGGATCCTACTGACTCAAAATAGGAAATATAGTGTAAAGGCTATGTTTTGTTTTATGTCTTCTTTCATTTGGTAGCCATATCTCTATTATTACACCGTGCGACATATTCTAACTAGGTTAAGTATTTTTTATATTTTTTTAATTTTTTATCCTCTTTAAAATGTTGAAGTCCTTTTAAAAGGACAAAGGATGTAGAAATGAAAAACTGAGTACGCAGTATTACTATGTTTGGTCTCTAGTCTCACGCCCAAATGAATTGTTTCCAGTGTGAAAAATGCTGTCGCACGGTGTTATATAGCCGCAAATATTTATATAAATTCTTTGAAATGAATTTTGGAAACAAACGGCTTAGCCATATTTTTTGCAAAACGTAGAACCATCAATTGATCTGATGTCTCAAATGATGAAACTTTTTAAAAGTAAAGAAATTTATAGTAAGTCAGTTATTATTATTAATTTTTGAGCTTTGATGCATTCAGAGACCTATAGTCGAATTTTATGGTGAACACTTTCGTGGTACATTTTGTCCTTAAAAAGTCCTGTTTTACAGGACATTTTTGACATTTTAGAAAAAAGGGTCAAATGGACCCATACAAATAGGAGCTACAGGGTTAAAATTCTCCACAAAAATTTTTTTCGTAGTATTTTACATAAATCTACTGAACACATCATATACCTAAAATGCGAGGTTACATGGTTTTCGTATGCCGATTCACCATAAGAATGTGCAAAAAGGGGAAAACTTTGACCCCCCCTTTAAAAAATTCAGATGGAACTTTCAAAACGCCGATACACGCATATTTTTTGTTGGCCCCCTCTACCAGAATTCGTTGTCAGAACCTTGTTATTTTGTTTTGTGTTGGATATTCACGCTTACTGCACTTATTGAGACTAAATGAAATGACTCGGGTTGACATGAACAGACAGATGGATCCATTCGAAATTGGTTTTTTCTAGTTCGGTCGGTTAGAACTTTTTGCATATGGCCCTTCATTTCAATTCACAATTTTTAAATAACCAAATGTTCTTAAAACTATCACAAGTTTAGGATCCAAACCACTAAGGGCCAATTTTTCAGTGCGAGTTTAACTCAGTTTCTAGTTTAAACTCAGTTTAAACTCAAAATCCACTTTTTCAGTCAAACTTGACTGAAGTTTAAACGCAGTTTAAACGACCAACCCTGCATGGTTAAACTAAGTTTAAACTGTCAACAGCTTCTGACAGTTCATTTATTGTTTGTTTTGGTCAGCTCTTGGCTGTCGTGATCGAAATTCTTTTTTTGCACTTTTTTTTAGTTCTTATACTTCGTGCGCAATGTTTTCGCGCACCGGAACTTATCAACAAATTTTGAATCGAAATCGTCCTCAATTTCTTTCCATTTGGTTTGTTTTCCTCGGCACTCACGCGGTTTGTCTTCTTGCACTCGAGCACTTGTTTATTTTTTTTCACAAGTGCAAGAAGACATTCGATTTCAAGAGACGACAAATTTGCGCTCCGTTGGCTTATTTTGAATTTTTTGATGAAATACATAACATACATCAAATACATTCTAATCGTATTTGAAATTTTCCTCAGCCCCATATGTTTTCGGTTCAAAGAGATTTTCGATCTTCTTTGGAAGGGTTTGTATGCCTTTCTGTTAAAGTCAGCGCCTATTTGTAGAGTTTAATACTTTATAAATATATTTTCATATGTTTACTTCATACAGATCGATGGATTTTTCGAGCAAAGCTGACTAATTTTGTAATTGGCCTTGTTCGAAGCGGTTCCCTTGAGACATCAGACAAAATTTATAGAAATTATTGAAAATTATCCTTGAATGTTAAAATTTTCTCAGTGGAACTAAATATTCAGTTAGAATACGAGTATGGCCTTAAAAACTACATTCGACACAATAAAAGTTCTAATCAGGACTAAGAAGAGTGTGTTCTATACGATTTCCCGGAAAAAAAAATTCATGAAAATAAAGAATTTCCGAAACTTGAGCATAGAGTTAACAAGATATCTGCATCGCTTTTGGCACTTCCACCTGAATATAAGTTCTATATATGGTACAAATATATTTGACATAGAAACATCATAAGGAGCTGCAGATGTTACTATATGAGTAAAAAATAATTAATTTATTCTGTCGCTAATTCCGTATGGTCTATGTGAAGTTATTTGGTTGTAATCGCATTCCCACAAACATTACAATTAGCAAATATTTTATGCAGACGCGAAATGCGCAACTTGGACATTCGTGCACTCTGTGCAATGATCCCAGCAAATAACTGCTTAGGTAATAGAAATTACAGTTATTAAGTTAATTGTGGACTGGTGTCAAGCAGCTTACTCAGTAATGTATGCGATCAGAAGTCGTAGGAATTGGAGTAGAGTGCTGAAATACAGGCGGAAATGTTACATAATTGCCTATAGTTGACATAGTTGACGTATTCTATGAATACGATTTCATTTAGAGAAATATATAATGGATTCTAAATAGAAGTTGCATATATCTAACAAATACATAATAAGTTATGGGTCGATATTGTAACGATGAGGCACTCTGTGCTGTGCTATGCATGAATGCTTTTCCAAGCATACTTTTAGGCATGCACTTTGGAGTACGGCCGGTTGGCTATAATTCCGATATAGCGAGGATGGTTCGCGAAGGTGATGAGCTGTGCTAGAACAATCGAGATAGAGAGTACAACTAGAATGTGCAAGATACATCGGCGCGATAAGAAAACAAGTATAAAAAGCAGCAGTGTGGAGCGCAGAGGGTCGATTCTAATTTGAGTCAGCAAAGGCGAAACATGCAATAGTAGTAGTGTAAAGACAAACAAGTGTAAATTTGTAAATAAAGTGATTGTTGGTTTCTGATTGCATTTTGCGCTGAGTAATTGAAGTGGTTTTATTTTCAAGCACAATCCAAAACGAACTCAGAGAAGTAATTTTCGTAACAATATTATTAAAAATATAAGGTCGATAGACATCCCATCAACCAAATCTGAATCTACTTCATATACTCAGTACTAAAAAATTAAAGAAAAACAGTTGAGGAACTCATTTGAACGCAATGATTTATTTTTCTTGGTGTTGTGCATTCTTTGTAACCCGAATTCAATTTTCCGCAGTCCTATTGAATTTTTCACGCATAGTTTGAAATAATTCTGCTGGGCTATTAACATTCCTGTGCGTTCACATTAACGGATTAAGTATGCAATACAAAACACCCACTTCACTATTTATTCTACAGAAATGTGGCTGATGGTTGGGCGTATCACGTCGGGAAGAAGCATCAGCAACGTTGCACTAAAATGCATTTTTAGCTTGAATCGTTACTTCTAATTAAAATTAAATCGCATAAATACGCGGAAATTTGACTTCGAACTTGTAATCGGGTGGAAAACTTTGAGCTGACTAAATAAGCAAATTGATAATAAATTTTCAGTGTGCCAGTCATGGAGGGCAATCAGGGAGGAGTCTTTGAGGAAACAACAGCAGAATATAATAAAAACAACAAGGCTATTTTAAACATTCTACGAAATGGACATCCAAAAAAAGAAAATGAAGCTTTGGAAGTGGTGGCCAAACAGGAAGGTAAGCGGTGAACGAGTGGTTATGAGGAGCTATGCTCGAATTGAAGCCACAAATACAAAGTACAAAGTCCCTTCAGATATTTTAGCGCAGAACAACAGGTTCTTAGTCAAAAGAAATATATCATAGTTTCTGAGTTTTTAGAATTACTAATCCATACATAAAACTTAATGCGCAACTAATTTTAAATGATTTACTATATTTTGGTGTTATTAAGAAACCTGATATTAAGAGTTTCTTTCAACCGGAACATTGATTATTTTTCTTTTCAGCTGCACCAGTGGCCTCTTCAAAAGCTACAAAGTTTCTGTTCAAAGTCGCTTACATCATTGGCCTCACCATGCCTCCGGGTTCTTGGCACGTCAAGGTCGCCTACATACCTTACGGATTCTTGGCAATTATGCTGGGTACCGTCTATCTGCCGATTGCCTTCGTGCTCAGCTATAAAGACATATCTGCAGACAACTTGGACCTTAGCAATCTGCTGACTTCGATAGAGGTCACCTGTGATGCGTTTGCCGGATCGGCAAAGTTCTTTGTTCTAGTCGGGTCTCTGAACCAACTGCGTACAGCCCTAACAGTCATAGACGAGTTGGACAATCGCTGTCGCTATCCTGAGGAATTCGCCGAGATCCACAAAGTTGTGCGCTTGGGTCGTAAGGTTGTAAAATGCTTCACCCTCATGAATATGAACTACGCGACGTGCACTTTCGTGGGCGCCCTTATAAGGGGCTATCCGATCTATGCGCTGTACTTTCCGTTTCTCAAATGGCGTCGCTCACGCCACGAGTTTTATATGGCCTCCACTCTGGAGTACATCATGTTGGGCGTGGCTTGCATGCAGCAAGTCTTCAACGATGGATACGGCGTTGTTTACGTGTCCATACTGCGAACCCACTTGAAGATACTCTTTATGCGCATCAAGAAACTGAGCACCAATCCGGAACTAAGCCAGGAGCAGAACTATGAAGAGCTGAAAGCTTGCATAAAGGATCATCAAAAACTGCTAAAGTAGATCTCGGCTTCGCCAGCATTAGTTACCTCGATAAATATTCATCAGCATTGTGTTCTTCCGCAGATATTTCAACATCATCTCGCCCATTATCTCGACAACGGTTTTCATACAATTCTTTGTAACCGCCGTCATTCTGGGCACAACACTCGTCAACATCATGTTTTTTGCCAGCGAATACTCGACACGCTTCACCTCCAGCCTATACGTGATACTGATAGCGACAGAAATATATCCGATTTGCTACTATGCCCAGTGCCTCATGGACGACAGTAATCTGCTGGCCAATGTCATTTTTCACTCCAACTGGACGGGCCAGAATGCAAGATACAAGCAATTGCTGATCGTCTTTATGCAACGAGCCCAGACTCCCCTGGAGATGACGGCCGGAAAACTCGTTCCGATCACGCTTAGCAGTTTCGTGAGCGTAAGACTGTTAACCAATCAACCATATATGTTTTTTGTTTTCTTGAGAGTGGGCAGAAAGGCTACAAACCTTCCATAGCACTCAGTCCATTTTGGACCATTGTACTATACCCATTGGGATAGGGAAGGAGAGGAGAGTGATATCTCATATTTTACCCGTTTTGAAATGTGTATGCAACACTGTTTTTTTCAACATATGTTACAGTACACATGTCAAACGGACTGGAAAAGGGCGGGGAAAGCGACCTACTGTTTAATTAACAATTCCTGAATACACCCAACGACACTAGTGAGTCGTTCTGTTTACTTCTTTGAACAAAATTTGTCTGCAAGAGAAAAAAATTGGACATTATGGTCAACCAGCATCATCTAAGTGGGACCTGATTCTATTCGGTCCAGCCCCCAATAGATCAACAGGGCAGCTGAATGGGAAGTGTTCAAATAATTGGCACATGTGGCCTTTCCTGTAGCTTCTGCAAAAAAAATATTGGATAATTTACATTCTCGCTGCGTGTGAAAGTGATAATTTCCATTAGTCTGAAAATACGTCGTCCGAATCAGTCAAGCCTCTATACGAGGAACCATTCCCATATTTGCTTTCGTCGTACAGTTGAAGACAGCGCCACCAAATCAACAGGCGACCACCAACTCGCCAACAGATTCATATCTGCCTGATCCAGTACTCAGGTGATAAAGGGATCAAAATGACAACACCCCAAATTTTGTAAATCCCTACAGTCTATCTGTTTAATTTGGATTTTACTCGAAGCTTAACTGTCAGAAGAGATGTAAGCATACCCACTTCCTACATATAACTCGGCTACAGATATCTGGAAGGTAAAAGGTTCTCTCTAAGTACAGATTCTAGCAGTGTTCCCGGCTTTTACAACATTCAAAACCCTAATTCCCAGAATTTTAAAAGTAGCGTAAACCCAGAAGTGAGACTGTCAGGCTTATATTAGCTAAATTACTGAAAACATTTGCTTATAAAGTACAAAAACTGTCTAAACTGTAATCTAATTCTAACATTCCATTAGAGGATTACATAAAATAATGGAATCGAAAATCGTTTGGATTTATCACCATTTGAAATCTTTAGTGAGACTGTGAGGCTCACTTTTGGGAATTGGAGTTAAAGCAATGAATTACTGTAAAAATGTTTCCAAAAATACAAAATGTATTCAAAAATTATATCTAAAAGCCTCTAGTTACTTTACCTTTCTTCACTGAAACTTTATTAATTTGCAGTTACTTGCTTTTACTTTTCATTTTTGTATTTAAACTATGTAAAAGTTTGAAGCTTTTCAATATTTATACCAAATAACTTCTATTGTTTTTATTTTAGATTACCAAGTTCTCATTTTCACTGTACACATTCATCAAGCAGATGAACATCAAAGAACGCTTTGGATTGGAGTGATTGACTATGTCTCGTAACAGTAACATTTAAAGTATAAACCGAATAGAGTTTAATAGTGAGTTTACCCCCAGAGGTTCATTGAACCTTAAATGGTCCGACAGCCTGGACATTGCGTGTAATCCAGATACCTTGAGTAGGTTGAATTGAATTGGATTAAAATGGAATTGGAATAATGCAATTTATATGACACAAAAAACTGAATCAACGCAAACAATAAAAATAAAAAAAATTTGATCACAGAAATGAAACTCGGTTTGTAGATGAATGAAATGGATCACAAAATCCAGCGCGTGGATCATCGATACTCGAAATTTAATGTCTAATTTTTCTTCACTTTAGCAGTTATTGTTGCTAACGCGTTATTAAAAGAAAAATTTTTCAATGTATTAGATTTTCTAGATTGCAAATTGAACCATTGACATTGGTTTAATTGTCACTGACTCTATATTTGGTTTACAATTTTGTGGTGAGTCCACCCTTTCCTTATCCACCCTTTCCTTATCCACCCTTAATCTTATGATTATTTAAGAAATGATGCCATCTCATTATTAGGCTTTCTTACCTCTCAGTTTTCAGATTCCACGCGAACAATATGCTACATCCGATGACAATTACATCAAACTCACCGCATTCACCACACGCAACTGTCGTTCAGCTTCCCGTTCTTAGCACTGCGCCTGGCAGTAGATATAACACGGAATGATTTGTGGTTGTCAATGATTTAATGAAGAGGATTGTTGTAAAAACAACGCTTATGAATGTTGTTTGGATTACAATTTACAGCTCTCAAAATCATAATTCATATATCCCAACAGTCAACGTATTTCGTAGAATCCTAACAATAAAGCTCAACATACTGCAAACTACAATTAATAGATTTTATTGACTTTATTGACTTTAAGCAACAAGCAGGAAAAAAACATTTTTTTAATTTTTGTAAATAATAAATAAAACAATTTGTTGGCTTTTATCAGTGCAGTTAGTCCACTTTTAGAATTTTTCTTTGAACAAATGATCTGCGTTTATGATGCTTTGTACTCTCAAACGAGCTCCTCATCTGTCAATAGTGGAAGAAAAGAATGACACTGGTTTCTTTTGAGGTTTGCCTAAACGTTCTCATCTATTTCCATGACTTAACTTTTTTCTTATTCTATCGATGACACAAGCTTCACAAAACGTCTTTTTTTGAGTATAATTTTTGGCAGCGGATTGAAAAGTTCTTGAAATCCTTAACCCTTTTGACGCCGTATTTTACCCTGTGTCTCGATGTCACTCTTTGGTATTTAAATCATGAAACACTTTCCTCAGAAGTGTGCATACGAAATTTGAAGTCGCCATGCTTTTTGTTGAAATCCTAGACCTAGTTTACTTTTGAACAATTTTATCTTAAAACGGCTTAAATACATTTTGTATAAATTTTTTTTAGTTACAGAAAAACTATTTAATATTTATGGAAAAATACAAAATAATCACTTTTTGATTTAATTTAACCATTCTTACAGAAACAGTGTTTTGATCAAAAGAGCCCAATTCGTAGACTTCAATTAAAGGGTTTTTCAATAAGAGCGCTACAAAAGTTTTTTTAAATAAAACAAAAACGGTTTTGGATATCAATGAAATTCTTTATTCCTGTGAAAGTACATTCGATGCCATTATGTATGGAACTCGATTTCTCTTGCATGGCCACCACGGGCACGCTTGCAGAAGTCCAGACGCTGAACCCAATTTTCGACGGTTTTTAAGCATAAATCGGCCGATACTGCCGCAATTTCACGTTCGATATTCGTACGAAGTTCATCAATCGTCGCTGGCTTGTTGGCATAGACCTTAGACTTGACGTAGCCCCACAGGAAATAGTCCAACGGCGTCAAATCGCACGACCGAGGCGGCCAATTGACTGGACCATGTCGTGAGATAACACGTTCACCAAACTTGGTTTTCAATAAATCGATTGTGCGATGCGCTGTGTGGCTTGTGGCGCCGTCCTGTTGAAACCACATATTGTCCAAGTCCATATCATCCAATTCGGGCCAAAAATATTCGGTTATCATTGAACGGGAGAGACGAGAGACACATTTGGGCTTTCTTGAACTGAAGCCTCAGCGGCAGCAATATTCTCGACACTACGGGCACTTCTTTGTCTCACTGGCACGGGAACATTTTGTACTGTGCCTGTGGATTGAAATTTTTCCACTAGACGCTCAATTGTTGATCTGGCAGGACAATTATGACGACCATAAATTGGACGTAGCGCTCTTAAAGTTGAGGCCACTGACTCCGAATTTCGGTAGTAAATTTTAATAATTTCGACTCGTTGTTGGACCGTATATCTTTCCATGATGAAATGGCAAACCTTACTGAAGAGAAATGTCAAAAGAGCGGAAAAAAATATGGCGTCGTTTGCTGTCCCTATCGGTCTACTTTTGTAGCGCTCCTTTTGAAAAACCCGTTAGAACACAAGCTTTCACTGATATCGCTGCAAATTATGATCAAATTATTTTGAGGATAACAGTTAAATTTTTGTAATTTGCTTTGAATTCACTTCTAAAAATATTAATTTGTTGGTGCCTACTTAAATTAAACCCATAAATCAATCGAAGCTTTTGCTATAAGATGACAAATCGGTGAAGTTGCTCTCAGGCCACTTTGGGGTCGAAAGGGTTAAAAGTACGCGGTGAAATAATGTATACTCGTTTCATTCGTTGATTTCAGTATTTAAGCCCAAAAGATCCTTCTCAGTAATTAATTTATAGACATTTAAGCATTTTATGGATTCATTTTCAATTAGCTCAGACTTGAGCGCGTAATAACAACTTTTTCTAAGGCAATCTTTTTGATTGATTGATTGATCAATAAATAACTTTAACTGTTTTATATATAAACATTGCATGTTGCTCAATATTTTAATTACGTACTTACATGAAACTAACTCTGTATGTAATATGACACATGGCTTCCATTTCTTCACTAGTTTTCCTATATGACAGGTGGGTGTAGTCCATACGAGGCGACTTGATTTGTTTTGCGCTGTAAAGTGGGCATTGAGTAATGACTGTAGTCGGTCTGCAAGCACAATTATCACGCATTAAATATATATTTAACTTTCCGTTTAGGCGAAATAGAGACATTTAGTACACTTTAATTGTTCGTAGTTGTCAACAGTTGTCTAATTGTCCAATTTAGAAAATAGCGAACATTATTAATGCGTGCTTTTTCTCATTGAATTTGTATATATAAATTGAAATGATTGTGGACAATCTAAAACAGTTAATAACACAGCCCAGGATCGGTAATCTGAAATCCGCGAAAGAGTTCTGGCAAAATTTTAGAAGAGATTCAATTAAGAAATTTGCCACAAGTTGTTCTTTGATGAAAAGTGAGTTGCCATTAATTCTGTTTCAGTTTTCTTGATAGAATATTTGTGTAGGAAATCTATTTGTGTGAACTTAGATTACTAGGGAAAAAATAATTTTTTTTATTACAGTTCTCGATTACAAAATCTCAAAATAAGCACACAAAATTTGAAATCGTAAGCAGAGAGCGGAGCCTTTGCGCTCTCCAGGTGTTGCCGCTTTTGGTCTTTTTGGACCAAAATTGGTTCGATTGGTCCGCTGGTCTGCTTAAACGAATTTCGCTCGGTTTTGTGATGTGAATATATTTTCTTTAGTACACAAAATTTATAAAAAAAATAAAATTATAATTTCAAAATGACTTTAAAGATAATGCAAATTATTAATTTCTTCGCTTGAGGTCGGATTTGGTCGGGAAAAAATTTTTCAAGAGTCAGCACTGACACTCTCAACAATGTTTTATCAAAGGTAGCGTAACTTGGTATATAAAATATGCTTAGAGTAATAAATTCGTATTTATAACTAGTAAGGTCTATGGCAGTCATGGCTCATCACCCGAAGAGCGTCGCTTTAAATTCCTAACCAAAAGTTAGTAAAAAAGAATCCTTTCATTAAAGTGAAAAAGTCACACTGTGCCTTGTGATACTCATTTTTACTTTAAAATTAGTTTCTGGTTTTTTTATAGTTGTTTCCATAGTGTGAGCTCAAAGTTCGTGCAAAGTAAGTTATTAAAAACCAACAACAACTGTTACCTTGTTAATTGTTTTCAAGTCTACAACAAGTTTACCCCACACCATTACATATGCTCCAAGAAATTTCTAACAGTATGAAATTTCTTATGCGTATTGCTTTACACTGTCAGATTTTTGTTATCGAACTGGTGAGTAAGTTTTATTTAATTTTTTTAATAAAGATACCATGCTTCAAATTGCTTTTGATTAAAAAAAAAACCAAAGCAAAATATTTCAATGGATACTTTTCGGACTCAATAATGTCTCTAAGTGAAATCGTTAGGTATATACAGCTTAATAAGATCTCGATGCCTCGAAACTCTGTGTGAACAAAAGTTTAGAGATCTCATAATATTTCCAACTGGCATCAGTGTGTCTTCATGTCTTCACAGAATGAATGAAATGCTTTCCATTTATCTATTTGCAATTTGGTATCCAGCAACTAATACCTAACGCAGTTAAGAAACTTATGCGCAGTTTTTTGGTTCTTCAGAAGAAAAGAGACCATAGGATTTGACCTTTCAAAAAACTGTGCTTAGGAATGTTAATGTTAGAACTATCAATGTTTGAATTTTCTACAAATGGTAAGTCAACATGTGGGCCCAAAAGAACTTAATTGCAATTGGTCTTCGAAAACGACAAAGGCGGTAAATATGAATGCACGACCATATATCGGATATCGAAATTATATGTTTTCCACAAGATGACGTTACAAGTCTACAGATAAGTAGAGGATCAGTCTTTAGGCGAAAACTTCCCAACCATTCGTGACAACGATGCAAAAAAGTAATCAAGATCTCACAATTTAATAGCATAGAATTTTTTTGTTAGGATTATATGAAATCACTTCTTTTTCAA
Source organism: Melieria omissa (assembly GCA_963971225.1). Lineage (NCBI taxonomy): Eukaryota > Metazoa > Arthropoda > Insecta > Diptera > Ulidiidae > Melieria > Melieria omissa. Next base: position 45,311,090 of record OZ020268.1, on the reverse strand, counting down.
ATCAAGAAACAAGCAGAATCAGTAAGTGAATGAATTGAAAAATTAGGGATCCAAAGTTGTGCAAATTGCCAATGAAAAATTTAACTACCTGTTTGTTACTCGACACACAAACCTGAGACAGCCATCTCTCTTTCAATTCAAGGAATAGTTTGGATGAAAAATGTACAGTTGTGTACACTGGGCAACAGCCAAAAATTTTTCGAGTTCTAGTAAACCTTTTCTAAAGGATTTTCGGACGCTGATCCCAACTGCGTACTCAAATTTTAGATCGTAAGATTGGTTTGTAAATTATTGGTGGTTTTTGCTAGGAGGTGTTTTTCACGTTTTTTCATCTATTAATTTGTATTGGATTTATAATATGTTAAAAGAGAGGATAATTTTTTTTATGACACAATAATCAACCCTAAAACTTAAATTTTGACCATAGTCGATTCCGATTGGTCAAGAGTTAACATGGCTATTGCCCTTAAAGTTCAATTTTCTCGAATTTTTTATAAAAAATCATTAAATCGGGGTGGCAATTTTTAACTTGAAGTTAGTGTTTCGCATTTGATTGGATAAAATCTCTTATTTTTTCCACACCTCGTACAGGCTGAAAACAGTTCATCACAATCCGTTGAAAATTTTAAAGCGAACCTCTGACACTTATTTCTTTTCAGTGCATTAAATCTTGAAACCACTAATGAATAATAAAACATCATAAAACTTTTCGGAAAATATGTAAAACAAAAAATCCCCCAAAAATTTCATGTTACGCATTTCGTTGGTCCTTTGAACAGCTCTCTCTATAAATTTGCTACTTCTTCACGCAGCCATTCAAAAGATATTCGAAGCGCAGAAGAAATGGAAGCTTACATTCAGGATACGACCCGCAGTTATTGGCAAAAACTGCGCAATAGCAAGCTGCCAGTGATTCAAAGACGTAGTTTACAATTACAAAACATTCAACACATTTTTCCATTTCATCCAACACGTCTCCGTTTAATTGGTTTTTCAGTGAAACCGAACCAGAGCAGGCAGCCCGTGCAGACCAAGCAGGCCACCAGTTATCTTTTCATGGGTTTCCGCATACTCGGCGTCAACATGCCGCACAAGCACCGATTTCTCTACGTGCTCTACTCGCTCGTACTGAACTGCCTGGTGACCATCTGGCTGCCGCTCTCCTTCGCACTCAGCTACGCCACCATGTCCGACGAGGACCTGGAGCTGAGCAGCCTGCTCACTTCCATACAGGTGGCCATCAACGTGCTGGGCTGCTCGATCAAGATTGTCGTCATGGCCTTCTTGCTGTCGAAGCTGCGCTCCGCGGAGGCACTCATGCAGAAGCTGGACGAACGCTGCCGCGACGAGGACGAAATCGCCGAATTGCATAAAATTGTGCGCCAGGGTCGTCGCTTCGTTGTGCTCTTCGCCATGTCCTACTGGAGCTACTCGACCAGCACGCTGCTCGGATCGGTGGCGGTTGGCCGACCGCCGTATGCGCTGTTCAACCCGTTCGTGGACTGGCGCAAGTCAACAGGGGAGTTTGTGCTGGCGGCGCTCATCGAGTTCTTGCTCATGGACGTCGCTTGTTTCCAGCAGGTGGTGGACGACTCCTACGCGGTCATTTATGTGTGCATTCTGCGTACGCACATGAAAATTTTGATACTGCGCATGAAGAAGCTGGCCACCAACCCCGACCTAACGTTGGAGCAAAATTTGGAGGAGCTAAGACTCTGCATTATGGACCACAAGAATCTGCTGAGGTGCATACCATGTCAAGTTGAACATTGACTGCAGTTCAAGAATTCTTGCATGATGTCTCAATGTGACGTTCTTCTTTGGTTTTCAGCTTGTACGACATTATTGCGCCGATAATTTCTATAACGATTTTCATACAATTCATGATCACAGCCACTCTACTCGGCGCCACACTGATCAACATGTTCATTTTTGCCTCGGAATTGTCAACACAAGTGGCCTCCTGCTTCTACGTGCTGGCAGTCGTAGTCGAAATATTTCCACTCTGCTACTATGCGCAGTGTTTGATCGAGGACAGCGACCGGCTGTCGCAGCAGATATTTCACTCCAACTGGACTAATCAGGATCCGCGATTCCGCAAAATGCTGGTTTTCTTCTTGCAGCGCTCACAGCGTCCCATGGGGTTGAGCGCCGGCAAAATCTTTCCCATAACACTGAGCAGTTTTGTGAGCGTAAGTAGAATTTTATAATCCAAATTTTATTTAAATTCAATGAAATAAATAGGTAACTTGATGGGTATTTTAATTTTTTATCTAATGAGTTATTGCTTGAAATCTGGTACACGGGGATCAGGGCGGACAGCTGATAGAGAATGTAGAAGTAGAACTGAATGTTCAAATGTTCTGAAAGTTTCTATATTTTATACTATCACACCATCTCTGATCATCTGCAGTTTCTTCTAACCGGAAAGAGTGTGTCTTTTTTGCGAAAGAACAGCATTACTAATATTTTCGCCATTATCCATTTGGTCCTTTTGTTTTTTGTCGACGATCATCGGTAAACTCTGAAATTCCTTTATTTAAAATGAAAAGTGCATCGTTGCAAGGTTCATGAATACGATATATATATAAAACTGTTACGAAGAGTTATCCGTCCACCTAAGGGACGGTGCCACAGCCAGATATGCTGAAAGACTCAAAATATTACTGATGCATTTAAATTTTTGATTGAAGCTTGAACTCTACGATTCGCTTTGACAAATAGCCAATTTCTCCTTGTGGAGTATCTCATCTTGGTAGAGTTTCTTAGTTAACTCTGCGTTAGTCAAATTAAAATTTAAACCTATGGAACTTATGAATTTATGGGTGACATATGTCACTCACTTGACTAACGAAGGTTTAAAGACATCAACGACTCTTCACAGTGGCGGATTCAGGGGGTGTTTGGGGGTTGAAACCCCTCCCCCCGAAATATTAGGATCGACATTAAAACTACATACAAATTAAAAGACAATTTATGAATATCAAAGAATTACTTTTTGAAACCCTCCCCCCCCCCGAAATATTTTTCTGGATCCGCCCCTAAGTCTTTATAAAAAGAGGCTGTAGGCTGACTTTTCCTAAACCTAAGTTTCTCGTACTTCAATTTTTTCTTGAATTACCTACTTGAATTTCTCTCATAATTTTTTGAGAGATGATTTTTCATTTTCTGAAAAATATATGTAAAACATTTATATATCTATGTAAATTTCTTTCTCTTTCAGATTGCAAAATTTTCATTTTCCCTATACACACTTATCAAGAAAATGGGAATTAAGGAGAAGTTAGGACTCTAAAAACGCCAGCAATGATTATAAAAATATTTGTGCTTACTTTGAAAAATTACTTTTGGATTGCACTCCAACCTATATTGTACACGAATATTATTGATTACAACAAAAACCACACATCACTCGAGACATCAACTGGAGACTACTTCTAACAATATTAAAAAATTGTGTATGACATATTTCTGCTTACGACCTTTGACACCACTGCTTACAGTTTAACAAGGAAGCACATAAAACTTTACAAGCAATTGGCATATTTTATTGTAATTAATTTATGTATAAAGTGCACATAGGAACAAAAAATAAAAATAAAAACTAACATACTTTTGATTATGAAGTACTCAGCCTATACATAGATTTTTTTGAATTGACTTTGGTTCGCGTGATAAACTGTTCTGTAAAAAATACACTTCTTTTACCAATCTTTTTCGAAGTATGTTAGTATGTAACATATGACTTGACAAATACTTATCGTTGTCCAAGATTTTAATGAAAAGCACCTTTTTCATAATTTTTAAGTGTTGAAATATTTGTAAGTCGAAAAGTAAGAAGTCGAACAACCCATTAAACCATGTTTCTCCATAATCAATCAAATTGTTAATTTATTAACTTAATTTTGCATTAATTAATTAATTTTTTATTTTAATTATATTTTATTTCAAGTGCTTTCACCAATTTTGAAAATCGGTTCATGTGTTTTCGTAGACTTCCCATACTCGAACCCATTGTTGACCCCGTTAAATACGTTAATATTTTTGGAGATTTTTTACAAGTTTGAAATTAATAGGCCGATTTCTTCAAATATAACACTTTAAAACATATTAGGTTGGGGGAAAAAAAACGATTATTTTTTTTGAAGATGGCTCGTAAAGTACCAATCAAACAATTTCAAATTTATACTCGTTGTCAAGGTGACATTTCGCACTAAAAAAATTGTTTTGCTATTTTATTTTGGTCCATTCAGTAGTAAGTTACAGGGTGTTAAAAATGGAAGTCAACAAAGAGAAAATTCGGTACATTTTATAGTTGTTCTTTGATAAAGGCAAAAATGCGAGCCAGGCGGCTGAAATTGTGAATGGTGTTTATGGTCCCGATACTGTAACAGCTAATTACGTGCAATTTTGGTTTCGTCGATTCCGTTCAGCTATTTTTGACGTTAAAGATGCTCCTCGCACAGGCAGGCCCGTCGTCGAAAATGTCGACAAAATCACAGAAATTATCGAAGTTGACGGGCATGCTAGTAGTCGTAGCATCGCCCAGGAACTAAAAATCGACCATAAAACCGTTTTAAACCATTTACACAAAGCTGGATTCAAAAAGAAGTTCGATGTTTGGGTGCCACACCAATTAACTACAAAAAACATGATGGATCGCATTTCCATCTACGAAGCCTTGGCCAAGGGGAATGAAATCGACCAGATTCTTAAACGGATGGCGACTGGAGATGAGAAATGGGTCACATAAGACAATATTGTGCGAAAACGATCATGGTCAAAGCGCGGAAAAGCAACGGTGGCCAAACCAGGACTAACGGCTAGGAAGTTTCTGTTGTGCATTTGGTGGGACTGGAAGGGAATAATTTATTATGAGTTGCTTCCATATGGCCAAACACTAAATTCAGATCTCTACTGTCCACAACTGGACCGTTTGAAGCCAGTGACTGACCAGAAACGGCCAGAATTGGACAACAGAAAAGGTGTTGTGTTCCACCAGGACAACGCCAGGCCACACACGTCTATATTGACTCGCCAGAAACTCCGGGAGCTTGGTTGGGAAGTTTTGATGCATCCACCATATAGTCCGGACCTGGCACTAAGCGATTATCATCTCTTCCTCGCTTTCAAAACTTCCTAAGTGATTGGCATCAAGAGAAGAATGTGAAAATCGATTACTAGAGTTTTCGGCAATAAGGACCAAGACTTCTATGGGAGAGTCATTATAAAGCTACCTTTAAAATGGCAACAAATTATAGAACAAAACGGTACATATTTGACTCTAATCGGACAATCCGAAACATGCGAAACAACGTCTTAAAGTTCAATGATAAATAACACTGTGCTACAAAAACAAAAAAATGAAATACACCTGACAAATTACATAGTGTAGGCTGTTTATATGTTCGAATAATCCATAAAAATATTTTTGTTATATTTGTTGTACCCTCCAAATTTTTTTTATTTACAAAAAACCGTTTTTACAAACTTTCCGCGGTAATCTATGAATATCTCAGTCATTTTTTTTAACGATTTTCAATATGTAATATGTTTTGGAAAGAGCATTGTCAGACCTATCGAATGATGTATGTCAATTCATTGTTTAAACAAATGAGTAGTAAGTTTTTATCGCATAAACCTTCAAAAAGTGATTTTTTTCTCAAGTTTTTTAACTTTAACCAGTTTTTATTGCATAATGAAACAAAAAAATTAATAAAGTTAGGTAATATTCTGAAAGAAGATTTGTTTACGAACAAATTGGTGTATTGCTTTATTGAATTGGACCAAAACTGCGGAATCTACGCAATTTTTTCGTAACTAGAAAATAAAGCCTTGAATATGTATTCATTTGAGATTTAAATAAAAATTTAAGACGAATTCATTGTACACACTGCAATACACATGATAGGCCATATTTTCTAGTTACGAAAAAATAGCGTAGATTCCGCAGTTTTGGTACAATTCAATAAAGCAATACACCAATTTGTTCGTAAACAAATCTTCTTTCAGAATATTACCTAACTTTATTAATTTTTTTGTTTCATTATGCAATAAAAACTGGTTAAAGTTAAAAAAATTGAGAAAAAAATCACTTTTTCAAGGTTTATGCGATAAAAACTTACTACTCATTTGTTTAAACAATGAATTGACATACATCATTCGAAAGGTCTGACAATGCTCTTTCCAAAACATATTACATATTGAAAATCGTTAAAAAAATGACTGAGATATTCATAGACTACCGCGGAAAGTTTGTAAAAACGGTTTTTTGTAAATAAAAAAAATTTGGAGGGTACAACAAATATAACAAAAATATTTTTATGGATTATTCGACCATATAAACAGCCTACACTATGTAATTTGTCAGGTGTATTTTCAGTGTTGCACCGTGTAATGGATTTCTTTTTCCCCAACCTTATATTTTGTCCTTAAGACTCCGAATTCAAAAAATCCCTTCTTAGTGGAGTTTTATTTTAGAAAATAAAACTACAGTTAAAACAGTTCAAATTTCATATTTGTTGCTTCAGCGGTTTGGGTTGGACGTTGATGAATAAGGCAGTCAGGACAAAAAGTTATTTATCTTAAAAATTAAAATTCCATTCAATTCAATCAGTGCTCCTCTGTGTAAACCATTTCCAATTTTGAATAGTAGAAAGAAAATATTTTATTTCAAAATTCTTACAGAATATTTAATTCACATCTATTATTACTTCCTTGAAAAATTTCAAGAGAAGCATTACAAATTCATGCCTGAGAATATTTTAGTATATTTTTTATTTATTATTCTGAAGTTGTCATTTACTTAGAACTTCAGTCTAAATTTTATGCAATCTTAGTTTACTATGATTTAAATTTGTTACCAAAATTCTTCTTAAACATTCAATTTTCTTTTTAACACTAAAAAGACCATTGCGGTCATTTTGACGGTTTTTCATTTTTAAATATCTGTATTTTCTTCAGTATTTCTGCCAGCTTTTGCCGATAATTTTTTCATCGTGGAAAATATTATATTAAAAAAAAAATTTCTTTTGTGAAAAATTTGCCAAATCCGATGAGTACTTTTCGATATATCACCGGATCTGATATGTAGTCTTTGTAGGTGTGGAATACTTGCGGTTTTTCTAGTGTTATTTTGTTCCCAATATTTTATTTAATTTCAATTTGATTTTTCAATATTTTATAAAATAAATCAATTTTCCAAATTTATAAAAATTAATCAATATTATATAAAATAGAGAATCACACCATACATATTAATATGAAAACTAAAGCTGACTGAAATCAAGCGTGTCACCCACTGCTGGGCTACCAGAGTCTGCCTGCCGGACACTTAAAACTGTTCGTCCTGTGTCACTTCTTGGGTTTACTGCAAAACTTGCTTTGTACAATAAACCTCACATAAAAATTTAAACACCGTCAAAGTTGGCCAAAGAAACAAAAATTTTCGCACGTGTGCGAGTCTTTTGAGTGGGAAATAAAAATCAATTCTCCAAGTGACAAACAGAGCTAAATGCAGCTATAAAACGCTAAATCGACACTTTGGCCAAACGCATTTAGCGAGCAGCCACGCACGACGCAGCCACTCCACAATGGACACGCCTGCACCGAACGCCGTAAAACAGGATCTGCAAACTGACCAGGACATCAAACTGACCGACACTGAGCATCGTAAAAATGCAGTCGCTCGCGAATCGACGCCAGAAATAATTCTCCTTAAATCCGCTAGCACAACGCAACACGCTGGTTAGTGTTGCTACAACAAAGTTGCACTGTTTTTTGGACACCCGAATTGTAGTACTTCAACTTTCAATTAAAATTACAGCAACAACCCCGCTGCGCACCGTCGATGCCACCAATTACCTTTACAAGGGTTTCCGCATTCTCGGCATCGACATGCCCGACAAACACAAACTGCTCTACGCGCTCTACTCGCTCATACCCAACGGCCTGGTGACCATCTGGCTGCCGCTGTCCTTCGCCATCAGCTACGCAACCATGTCCGACGAGGACCTGCAAATTGGCAATTTGCTCACCTCCGTGCAGGTGGCCATCAACGTGTACGGCTGCTCGGTGAAAATCATCATCATGGCGTTTCTGCTTCGCAAGCTGCGCTCCACGGAGCACATCCTGGCCGTCATGGACCAGCGATGCCGCGACGAGGACGAACTGACCGAGGTGCGAAAAGTGGTGCGCCAGGGCAATCGGTTTGTTGTGCTGTTCGCCCTCTCCTACTGGAGCTACTCGTCGAGCACGTTCATTGGGTCGGTAATCATGGGCCGAACGCCGTATGCGGTCTACAACCCATTCGTGGACTGGCGCAAGTCGAAGCTGGAATTCGCACTGGCCGCATTCATGGAGTATGCACTAATGAACGGTTGCTGCTATCAGGAAGTGGTTACCGATGCATATGCGCCCATCTACGTCTGCATACTGCGCGCTCACATGAAGATTCTGCTGCTGCGCGTTAAGAAACTCGGCACCAATGCTACCACAACTCTGGAGCAAAACTTGGAGGAGCTGAAAATGTGCATCAAGGATCACAAGAATCTGCTGGAGTAAGTCAACCACAAGCGGCATTGAATTGTTGGCGTTGTTGCTGTAATGAGCGACAGTTTCAATCCTTTTACAGTCAATCTGTGATTTCACCAAGTTAGGTTTTTAAGTGAAGATAGGATGGTATTGATTACACCAGTGGGAATGTGTGAGTGAAAGACCGGAATTGAATGTGTAAATGAGTGCGGACGTGAATGAGGTCAAATGCGATACGGCGATGAAAAGTTAGACTTCATTGCCTGTTGAATGATAGATAATCCAAAATAATCTTAATTAATTTAAAGTACATAACTTTTTTTTTCGTTGTACGCACATAAATAAATGTCTATAAATTCTCCACTGGGTGACATGTTCACAAATGCAAACTTTCACTTTCTTGCAGACTGTACAGCATTATTTCACCCATAATCTCGATAACGATTTTCATACAGTTTATGATAACCGCCGCCATGCTGGGCACCACTCTCATCAACATTATGATTTTCGCCGTCGACATGTCAGCGCGTGTGGCCTCCTGCTTTTACATACTGGCCGTCGTTGTGGAGATTTTTCCGCTGTGCTATCAAGCCCAGTGCCTCATGGACGACAGCAACCGACTGGCGAACGTGATTTTCCACTCCAACTGGGTGGAGCAGGATGTGCGCTACCGCAGAATGCTTGTCCTCTTCATGCAGCACACACAGCGTGCCATGGAACTGTTGGCGGGCAAACTGTTCCCCATTACGCTGAACAGTTTTCTGAGTGTGAGTGCTGGCTGGCTGGACCACAAAGTGCACAGTGCGCTGTTGACTTTATGACTCCTGCCGTTTGTTGTGTTTGGCTGAAAAATTCGAATTATTTCCGTACATTTGTCAGATTTTTCTTTCTTCCTTTTCTCATTCAGATAGCGAAATTCTCCTTCACACTGTACAGTTTCATACAAGAAATGGGCATCAAGGAGCGCTTCGGACTGGACTGAGAGACGACGCGCGGGGCGGCTGGCGGCGAGTGAAAGCGGATTCGAACTTCCAGCACAATTTGCAGCAGTCAGCAGTGCGGTGTCGCGGCATTCAAAACAGCTGCCAAAGTGCACTTTGTAGTGTTCACTATTTACGTATTTCATTGATTGCATTAAATCATAATGCGAAATAAATTTGTTGCGCTTTCGTGGCTGCATGGCAGCAATGTTCGATGATGTCCTTTTGCAGGCGAACTGATTGGAGTATTTCTCTAAGCGGCTTCGTGCAACTGGCGGACAAATAAAATGATATTAAATATGTATGCTTCACATTAAAAACACGCTGAATTTTAAATTATACAATTCAATCGATTTTTTGCATGGATAAAAAAATTTAAAGCTATAAAATTGCACAATAGCGACACGAAACTAACTAATTTTCATTATAAATTGTTGCACTCTAGCAGAAAAAAACAAAAAGTAAAAACATAAATATTTACATAAATATTTTTTAATGTATTTCGAATGGTTCCAAGTATTTTTAATTATTTTCTTTTACTGTTGAACTTGCTTAAGGGGGGAAGTATGAAAATAAATTTCAAAAAATCGATTTTTTTTTTATTATCTTAATCGACAGGTATAAGCATTGAGAAATCAGTCAAAAAATTTCAATAGCCTATTGTCAAAATTGTGGAAGTTGTGCCATTTGATATTGGTTGGCGCCGAAGCGGCTGAGCGCGACTGGCGGCAAGACGCAAACTTTAAACGGCGTTTTCTCAAAACCATGTTTTTCAAATTGGCGTGCATGATTACAAAAAAAGTTGTTGGCCGATTTCCTTCATCCAGCCCTTATTTTAAAGAGCATAAAAAACTGCACAGGATAGACTACAGGCGTAAAAAAAAAATTATTTTTTGACCATTTTTGACTCGAAAATTATTGCAAAAAAAGCCGTTTTTTCTTTGCAACACTGATTTTTATAGTTAATATTCGAATTTCGCAAAGATTGTAGTCTATCCGATAAAAAAAACCCTCTCGAGTAAAAAAATGTTTGGTTTTATGATTTCAGATGAAAATTGCGGCCAGAATCGTGTACGGCAACTTCAATGTCAGCGGCAACACGTCTTACGGGATCGACCATAAGTCATTCAATTTTTTTTTTTTTCATAATGTAAAAAATGTTTTTTTTTCCTTAAACATTGCTCTAAATATAAACGATATCAATTTTTATGTGCGCCATTTTATTTCTCCACAAATTGAATCGCAAAAAAGGACTTTTTTTTCGGCTCCGAGAGGTACTTCCCCCCTTAATAAATGGTTTTTTGCACATTACATTTATTTTGTGAGCTTTGTTTCTTACAAAAACAATCTAAAGAGTTACGGCTATACTTCTTTTTTCAATTCGAGGTAAGCAAATATTTAAAAATACTTTTTTTACACATTATATATTTTATCCATCGATACTTATGAGAATTTAAGAGCAAATTGTCGAATTCTAAAATTGTTTTTTTTATTAAAAAAAATTACTGCATACTTGTGCGTATTAAGAAAAACGTTTATTAAAAACTTTTAAAATCGAAAGAATCGAAAGGATATAAGTAGAGTCCGACCGATACCAAATTTGTTGGCCGATGCCGATTAATCGGCCGGACTCTAGATAAAAGGTGAGGAATGTGATGGATCTAGAAGTCTGCTGTGGAAAAGTACTATGTAAATTTATTTCACAAAGCACAAAGTTCGCTGCTGTCAATGAATTTTGCGGGCTTAATTCCACTAAAAATCAAAGAAATAGTGTTTAAGTGTTTCAATTTTGGACATTTGCATACAAATCGAATAATGTTTGCTTCTAAGGATCCTTACAGAACTGCAGAAATTTCGAAATAAATAACATAGAAAGAGTGTGGAATATTTAATATATCAATAAAATCATCTGTAACATCCTTCGCGCCAGTTGGCAATAGACACAAGAAAAAGGAACATACGACATCTTCCTGCACTACAAACTTTTCTTGCACATAAGTTTATTAACTTTGCTTCCGCGTGAATCCAATTTCCTTTGGCAGTTTGTGGTCTACAAAAAATTGCCGTTATTTACAAATGGCATATTGCAATTTCTACGAATCGAACAGCTGTGGACCAACGATTTCGTCGAATTTCGAATATCAATGCGAGACTAATAAACATTTTCTAAGGAAAAAGAACAACAATTTATTGTTAAATTTCCAGCTTAGCCGGCTGTGCCAAGTCGGTTCACCTCAGACTCGTCACGTCTCGCCTCTAATTTGCAATTTTCACTCCGTTGTACCACTAGGCGTATGCGTGATTCTCAGACGAAATGGATTGCTTCGAGCCAGTTGTTGCGTACTTCCGACAAATGAAACAACAAACCGCACCAAACCGCCAATGGTTGGTTTATTCACGACTTGTTTTGGCTACATAATTCTAATTCAATTACTTCGCGCAGTCATTTCGAGCGGTGCCAACACACTCTTGTACGCACAGCCTTTGTTGTGCCTTTCTTGCCGCTTGTGTTTTCGCGCCCACTCAGGCTCGCACAGCAAATTTGCATAAATATTCGGCAGAAGACGGCTGCGATAAGCAACGATTTGCGCTGCCACACAACCGAATTTATCAGCGCGTCGAGACACACACACACACACGCACTTGCACCCACACTCCAATGCACCCATTGATGAGCATTTCTTTGGCTTTGTCGGCATTTTTCCTTTTCATTTCTCATCGACACCCGTTTGTGTGTTGGAAGAGGAGTAAGATGAACGAAACTGCGTTCGGCATCTTTCATTGGATTGAAAGCAGTTCATCAGCCATATGGTGAAATTTCAGAAGGCGCTCGTTTTGTGTTTGCCGCTTCACTTTACTGCTTCGTTCGTTTTTGCTCACTGCCGGTGTTTGACTTTTCGTCAAAACTTGAATAGCAGCATGACAGCTGAAGCGGTGAAAAGGGCAGCGCAAGCATGCCACAAATTACATTTTTCCTTTAATGTTTGATGCAATAAGAAAATATACATAATTGTGGCGGTGAGAGAAATTAAGGAGAATGAAATAAGAACGCTGGCACCGGTCGCGAGCACTTTAAGTGTACTCACTTCGGTTCAATTGAATTTACATAATTAAACCAATTATTTGCTTTCAATGTCAAGTTGAAACTTAAGCTAGAAATCCATAATTTGAAATCCATACTTCATGCTGTACAAAAGCAGACAAGAAAATGGAAACTAGTGTAAACTTACAAGTTTCGTCCAGCTATTTTTTTTTTTTTTAAACAGGAACAAACGCGCAGGGGATGACCCCTATTAATGCGAAGCATTGCGTTGGTTCAGGAAGGATATAAAGGTTAGGTTATTGCAAGCGATATTCTTGAAGCCATTAAGTTAGCAAACGAAATGTGCACTGCAATATTTATTATATTGAAATCATAAATTCTGTACAATGCTGAAGTGAGAATGAACAGCAGAGAAGGTTAGAACAGTTGAAATATTTATTTATAAATGAGTTATTAATTTTGTACATTTATGTGGTTTTATTTGTGTTTGTTGTTCATCGACTTCAAGAAAGCATTCGACACAATAAAAAGAAGCGCAATTTGGCTAGCATTGCGTAGAAAGAGGGTCCCTCAGAAACTAGTTAGTCTCACCAGAGCGTTGTATGAGAACTCTGAACTAGCAGTTCATCAGCGATTCTTTCACTGCCAACGCAGGAGTCAGGCAAGGCTGCCCTCTGTCGCCTTTTCTCGTCGCCATCGTACTGGATGACGTCATGAGCAACGAGGCATCGTATGGACCCCCACCAAGCATCTCGAGAATTTGGACTTCGCTGATGATATCTGCCTCCTCTCGCAAAAATTCTCCGACATGCAAGCCGACTGCCTGGTCGCGCTGACACGCATAGTCGGTCTGGAGGTCAACATCGCCAAGACCAAGGACCATGAGAGTCAATCATAGCAGCACAAACCATATAATGATTGACGGCTGTGCCGTGGAGTTCGTCGACAGCTTCTGCTACCTCGGCTGCACAATCAAGGCGGACGGAGGAGCGGAAGAAGATGCCAACTGCAGGCTGAGTAAAGCTAGGGCAGTGTTTGGACCGCTGCATTCAGTATGGGCAAGTTCGCAAATCTCCAGACGCACGAAGCTACGAATATTCAACGCATGTGTGACGTCGACATTATTGTACGAAAGCGAAACATGGCTAGTCTCGAATGCTATCACCCAGAGACTACAAACTGTCGTCAACAAATGCCTGCGAATCATCTGCAGGATGCTCTGGCCCACCACAATTAGTAACGACGCGCTGTGGAAGATTACCAATGAGGAGAAAATGGAAATGGATAGGTCATACGCTACGAAAACCACCCGACAGCATCACGAGAATGGCACTGGGCTGGAACCCGCAAGGGAGTAGAAGTCGCGGTCGACCAAAAAACACCTGGAGAAGGTCGACCCTACGCGAACTAGCCGCTGTCAATACCACATCGGACGGCGCAAAAAAAACAGCCCAGAATCGTGTACGATGGAATAGTCTTGTGGAGGCCCTATGCTCCAGTGAGGAGTGAACAAGGAACAAAATTTGTTTATTTTAGTTAATTATTTAATTGATCGATTCACCAAATAAATTACACAAAAATTCCAACATGAACCTTGTTAGAAAATTCAGTGAATTTTGTTAAAAACTATGAGAAACGATTTTTTCTCGTTTCCAAGAACGGACAAGGGAAAACTGCTTTGGAAGTTATGAATAACTTAAAATCAACGGAGCCAATATAACCTGAGTGAGCTTCAGTGAGTTGTCACCTTAATCAAATCGCATCGCAGTACATCTTAAATACCTCCGCGGTATCACAATGGGCCACCAGACCTAAGTGATCCCTAGAGGCGGTCACCTACATCTTTGAAAGTGGGGTATGAGACGTACGCATAACTGCCGATCCCAATGGTTGTCTTTTTTTAAACACTTTTCAAAAACAATAATGATTTCCTAATTGCAAAAACACAGAATACAATAAAAAAGGATTTAACCCTTTCGGCAAAGTTTAAATTTGAAAACCAAAATACTCTTCATTGAAATGTTCCCAAATGTTCACCAATTCTGAAATCATCCTTTTATCCTGGGATATGAAATTCGAAAAAATTGTTGGCTTGAGTCATAAAAGAGATCTGATTAATTATTTTGAGAGCAATTTAAAACTTAGTGTGACGTTTTATCCCAGTAGTTCCAGGGGCTCCAAGGGTTAAAGCAGCAAAGGAAGTTATAAAAGAAAAACAAAAAGTTATAGAACAAATAACAATAGTTGAAGAACAACTGAATAGGCTTAGTTTTTTTATATTTAAAAGATTTAAAAATAACTAAATTTATAGTGATTAAGTGATTTCAAAAAATTTTAAATAGATAAAAACTAAAAAAATTATAGTAAATGCATAATAATAAATAATAATAAAAATATAAATAATAAATACCGAGAGTAAAAAAAAACAAATTCATAGCTTAATAGTAAAGTAAAAAATAGTAGCATAGCTAAATACCGATATTAAAAAAGGCTTCCAGAGCCAAATAACAAAAGTAAAACAAACAACTTTAAAGCTAATACCGAAAATAAAAGCTAAGGCTGGTTAAAAAATTACTGAAATGGGAAAACCAATCACTGAGTCTTTCAGAGTTTCCTATTAGACAATGTATTGTAAATCCAGAAATTATTGTGTTACTGAAATACCGGTCAGAGTAGCCATCTCAATCGCCTCCAGTCAAGTTATGGCAACAAATATCGATGACCAGTGTTGCCAACTTTTCATTTTCAGAAAGCACTAAAAACTAAAACCCGCGTTTTTCACCTTAAAATGAACTGATGAAGAAAAAACAAAAGCAAATGCTGATAGTTGTCCTAATGTTCCATGTAACATACCCGGGAAATTATTGCAGATTAGTGCCAACCATGACCCAAGTAGCAATTCAGCCAAGGAGGATCACTTCAGGTTTTATGTAATATCCAATGATTTTTTTAACCAACATTTCAGTGTTGTATAGTTGTTAAATGAAACATAGTGTTATGTAACAGGGCAGTTATTTAATTAATTTCAATTTAATTTTTTTTAAGTAAGAATTAGTCTTGGTGTGCTAAAAAACACAGAAAAGTACTGAAAAACACACCTAGTACCAAAATATTTGCCGCGTTCTGTTTTAAAAAACCATTAAATTTAATACGAAACGCACTAAGTTCGCAACAGTGTCAATGACGATGCTCCAGGTGTGTCCTTGCGCTCAAATCCTGTTAATGTTTTTACATAACGTGACTTTTAGTATTTCCCTAACAAAGTACTTTCCCCCAACACGTGCCAGTTATTACACTTCAACTTTAGGTAAGCAATCTCACCCACAACTACAAAGATGTCACTACTTGAGTGTCCTGCTTATACTTAACTACAGTCTGCAGCTCACATTTAATTATTCGCAGCACAAAACGACCATTCACTTGCACATATTTGCCAAGCATTACATTACAGTAATTGCAAGTTTAATTGTTTGCTTGTTTGTTGTAAAACTTTAGTGCGACAACACCTGTGGCTCTGTTGCTCACGTGTGCACACATATGTTGCGACATGCGCTGCTTTGACAAATTTCATGAATGCTTTTCATTTCCATTATGTATATTTTATGGTACTCTACATACACATGTAGTACATATATGCTGCACAAATAGGTTTACAGCTCACATCCGTAGACAACGTTGACAACGTAACGCTTGAGTGAGTGAATTATACGTGCGGGGACATCCTTCAATGCACTTAAATGCAATAACTCATGCAGCTCATTGAATGCAAAATGACGCTTTCTTTTCGAATCTATTGCATCATGTTTGATGTTACCAGATTTTATGCTAAAATATTACAGCTTTTACTTTACCATAAATAATTCAAAGCACTCGGATACTTAATTCTCTTGAGGTTGAAATTTTGCAATTTGTTTTTGTTTTTTTCTAGCAAAAAATCTATGGTTGTCATTTTATTTTTTATGATGAATTGAATCTACACTTTGTTACAATTTATATTTTTTCCTAGCACAAATTTTTCTCCTTTTCTATAAGTTGTAAACCAAGTTTTTATTTGGTAACCCTAGTCCAAGACCTTTTCTTCCTATCCTCTTTATGGGAATTTTGTATGATTGTTCTTGCGCAACCAATTGTCCGCCACGTGCGACTTTATATGTGAACAGATGCGGCCTACAATTTGGTGTCGATTTCCAGCGGCAGTTGGCGGCATTTTAAGAAAACGCATATTTTTACATATTAAAGGAATGAAATATGTAAAAAAACGTTTACCTTGCTCGCCACTTACCATTCCAAGATTAGGGGCAAAAAGAAAACGAAATGGGAAAGCAAAATAAGAAAGGACACCGGATACAAAATGACGGCAATGACAATGGACCCAACAGGGACTCCGAGTGGAAGTGCATGTGAGCGACACTCATTATGTAACCTAACCTAACTTACGCAAAGTGACTCATTCGAAAAAAAATCGTTGCACAATCTAATTGGTTTGATCATTTCATTTGACTTTATCTGAAAGTAACTATACGTTTGTGTTAGGGATTGCAATCCCGGACCAGTTTTACAATCCCGGGATTTTCGGGACTGAAAATCACAACCCCGGGATTCCGGGATTTTTTTGGGATTGAATATATTACTTAAAGGAACTAGTTCAGACTTTTTTTTAATCAAATAAATTATATCTATCTATTAAACACAATTCTGTGTACTGAATTTAGAACTAAGAACAAAATATTTAAGACAAATAACTTAAAAACGCATTTAATTGCCAAATCACCTGGCTAACTTGCTAAAAAAGGCATCTCTCTGGTTTAATACAAGTATATCAAATCGTATTATGTGCAAATCTTTAAGTTTTGGCCATTCAAAATAAGTACTTAAAATTAAGTGTGAGTAATAACTATCAATAATTTAAGTTTCGCTATAGTTTTAATTCACAAATGCTGATGGTTTTATATTAGCTTTTTCTTTCTTTATCCTCTTATTTACCCCATTTTCCTTGCGTATTGTGAATGTGACAAGTCACATTAGTGTAAAGAAGAGTTAAACTTGCATGTTTTTAGAAAATTCTAGTTGTTTAGTTTTTTGAAAGGATTCATTTTTGGGAGCTTAAGCTTGTTTGCACTTCTGATTTTGGTTACCGGCAAATCTGTACTGGAAAAGTATCAAAACAGAGCAAATTTGCAAAATATAGTTCTACACAAACAGAGCTACTGTTGCATTAACACTTATTCAAACGTCACAGGCAATGGGCAATTTATTTTTTGTGTTAAGTAAGAAGGGTTACTTATTTTGAAATCAACGTGACAAAAGTAAAAAGTATGATTTTTGTTTTTGTTTCGATCCCGGGATCGGATTTTGTCAATCCCGGGATTTTTCGGGACTGAAATTGTCCCGGATCCCGGGATAACGGGATTCGCGATCCCGGGATTGCAATCCCTAGTCTGTGTACGTAGAGCGAGACAAATCGTAAAGACTACCTTTGTTTATGGGGTTTCTCAAATAGTTCTTAAATATTCGCTGTACTTACTGAATAAATGCATAAACCTTGTATCAAAAAGTAGATGTACGCTAATGCAACGGAATCACATTCCTGATCCCTGAAGTATGCTACGCATTTTAAACTGGTTAAAGGTGAAAAGACCTCTTGGTAGTTTGGCGCTTTAGCATGCAAAGCAATTGAAAATAATAATTGAATAATTATAAGCAATGGAGGGGTTTCAAAACAAAATATCAGCCCCTCTCTCGCCATTGGTCATTCCTCAGAGTTGACCTCGAAGCGTATGCAGTAGGGTGGAGTGAAAAAATTTATTTTAAAATTTTAAGAAGCTAGTATATTGGAAATGTGCCAAATGTCCATGGTACCAATCCTGCAAAATTATATTAGTTTCTAACAACTCCTTGATCGCCCATCACCTAATTGAAATAATTTTTTTTAATACTTTTTTCACTTTCGTCGAAAGAAGTGAAAGTCGTAATTTCAACTCAGTTAAGGATTCAAAATAAATCTCAGTAGCCTTTGCTTTAGGTTTGCGGGTTTTAAGTTATTTATTGTAGCAGTCCTGTTTGAGCGAATAAAATATTACAAATTACAATTCGTGTTTTAATCGTTGGAATGTGGCAAACCCCGCTAGTTTAATTCTGTTTATGATTGTTGAATGTTCACGATTTCCTTGTGAAGTGACCGATTCGAAATAAACTTGTGACGTTACATCTGATTTAATTAAAAAAAAAACAAAAAAAAAGGTGAGTACCTGAACTTGTGCGCAAAAAGGTAGGGCAGTGAAGGGTTACTAGTTATTTCTTTATATTTTTAAAGAGATGACAGTTACAAGAGACAAAGTTTCGTGCGTGATATTTGGCGCTCCACGAAACCTGCCGACCAATACTCTGCCGACCTACACCGATCTCATGAAGAAATATATTCAACTTTGACAAGATCTGAAGACGGACAATGGTAAATACCCATAATTTTTTGACATATCTCAAAAACTGTGCTATGAAGTCGAAGAGATATGGCAAAGGGCCTCACTTCCAACAGTAACGCATGCACAAGCGATAGAAAAACTTAGATCGTTCCACGACAAATACAACACAATGCTAAAAGTCAACAAATGTAAAAGGAATCAACCAAACTACCAACGGAGATTATCGGACTTTCGTGACAAAGCTAACACTCTGTTTGATCTCAGCAAATGCAAGTGCTCCGATATGGTGGCCAATTGCAAATGTACGAAACACAACAAAATTCCGGCAAACGAACGGCAGTTCCTTCAAGACCAGAGAGGGCCAAGAAAGATGATAATCGGTGGTACAGATCAAGTGGTAACATCAAAATTGAAGAGAAAAGCTGAAAGAGAGGAAGCAAATCTCAAACGAATGAAGATTAAGAAGATCGATGACGATGCGAGCAAAAGTCAACCCTATTCTGCCGAAAGTTCCGAATACGCCACGGACTCGTCTGACAGTCCCACTGTCGATGAGTACATCCCAGATAGAGAATCACTCAAAACTAAGCCAAATCAGGATCGAGAGTGCCAAAAAATTACTATCTCTCTGCCTTCCCTCGCTATAGCTTGCGATCGGACCGGAGTTTCGGACAGATCGGCTGCTGTATTAGCAACAACAGTTCTGCATGATCTTGGTCTCGTATCACTCAACGACCGATCCAAAGTAATCGACCGAAGCAAAATCCGTCGAAAACGCAGTAAAATTCGAAAGGAACTGAGGCAGAATGAAGACGACCACACTCACAAGGGCAAAGATGGACTATTTTTTGATGGCCGCAAGGATAAAACTTTAACACAAGTCCTCGCCGTCGACAACAAGTACCACAGAAAAACCATATCGGAAGAACACATAACCATCATCGCAGAGCCGGGTTCTTCGTACTTCAACCATACGTCTCCGTCATCAGGCTGCAGCAAAGACATAGCTGAGTACTTAGTCGCTAGTATCAAAGAGCAAAATGCGAAGACAGATAATATTAAAGTTGTCGGGTGTGACGGCACAAACGTAAACACGGGACAAAAATCGGGCGTTATCCGGCGACTTAATCTATTCCAGTCACTCGATGGCGGGACGACAGACCCACACGGATTCTCTGGATTCACCAGATGCTTGTCAAGTCACGTTACCTCAGCTCCAAACTCAAGGGAATCGTTGACCCCGTTATTCACCGTAACGCGTACTTTGCTCACCCGGAGAATGTGCTCCTGGCCATGATGACGGACCATCGACCACATATACGTGAACTGGGCTTACGACGAGTGATGAAGGCCAGAGCTACAGCAGTCCCCAGTGGACAAATACGGAGGTTCAAGGTTCCTGCAAAACTTAACTTCGACGCGACATCCGTGCACGCATTGCTTCTCGTCAGCAAATGCCGGCGTTCGAGTCGAAACGTGATTTTTGTCACTTCACCCTGTAACCATGTGTTTATAACTTTGACATCATTAAATATTGTAATTAGAAGCGTATTTGATTTTTAATTTAATTTTAAGATGACTATCTTTAATGTCGCGTAATACTGTGAAATTAAAAGTTGCGATGGGAGATCAAAAAATTGTTTAATTTCTTTTTAATTTTTACACAGCTTTATATTGATGTATTGGCACATTTTGAGATATCTAGCTAATTGATATTCCAAAAAAATTTTTTTTTTGCCATTTTCACTCCAGCCTAGTATGCAGTGCAAATTGATGGTATTTGGGTTTATATGTAGTGGCATCAGTATCTGTAAAACAGTATAACACAGAAAATGTGAAGGTTAGATTTCGTACACATTTATGAACGCTTCATAATTGTATTAAATGGAATTCCTAAGCTTTGAAGATATGAACATTTCATAAACATTTCATTGTGCTAGCAAGTATTCAGAAAAGATGTTAATGTACGGAAATAAGATCCCAAATTGTTGTTCCATTCTATGCTTCTTGCTCCGGAATTTGTGAACAAATATGATTTTTTTCTAGTTTTTCAAAGTCTTTTTCTAGTTTATTAAGTCTTTTAGTAATCCCATATGTGTAATCACTGCTTTACTTTTACGCTGCACTTTAAAAATCCATTTATGAATTGACAAATTGTGCAGTATTTAGCAATTGGTAATGTGTTAAACAACACCACCCAACACACACTGCTCAAAACAATAACCACTTTGCTGCATTTCATAGACAAGTAATCGTATCAATAGCAAAAACAACAAATCAAATGGCAAATGTACAAATGTGAAGTGCATATTAGCTGTCGATGTTGTTATCTCATTAATGAAATTGTAATTGCGAATGAGACAAACAACACGCCAGCACCGCAGCCAAAGGGTTACTCGAAATATCCGCAATTAATGCAATCAACCGTTGCGTGCTCTGCCGACTCTCTGTCAATTGGCCAAACGACAAAAGTGTGGCGAAAACAGAGGCCAATGCCATTAATTAATTAGTTAATTTCAAACGGAAATGTAGAACGTGAGAAGCCTAGCAATGTCGGCCCATTTATTATGTACGCAGCGCGGCATTGCTGTCGGCAGCGCCACATAACTTACGATTTTTGCCTACGCCTGTTTGTGTGTGTGTGTGTGTGTGTGTGTGTGTGTGTTAGAGACAAACTTGCTAGCAAATTCTGTTTTATTTCATTGCTGTCAGCCGTTCAGTAAGCGTGTTTAATTAATGAAAAATAACAGTAAATATAAATGAAATTAGCAACATTTCCTATGATCTAATCAATCAAAGGATCAATAGTTTGAAAGTCCTTTAAAGTTCTAAGAGTTTTAATTAAATCTTTTTAATTGAATACTTATATTCAAAATCTCCGTTAGATTTAATGATACTAATTTCATTAACAACAAATTAATTTTAGTTGCTGCAAATGTCTGTCGAAGTACAATTAGCGATGAAATCGATAGACTTTTGTTGTCCGAAGTACAGTTAGCGAGAAAATCGATAGACTTTTGTTGTCCGAAGCCAACCATGGAGATCCGCAAAGTGATTGTTGTAAATTAAGACCTGAATTTGAACTCAACAGAACCATTTTCAATTTCATAGAACTTACTCAAAAATGCCAAGAATTCTGACCAGAATGTCATTGGACACTTGGCTGCGTTATTCCCAAAATATTCTTACCTACTTAAGAATCTATGGGAATGTCAACGAGAACGAAACTATTAAAAATGTTCATTGGAGCTTGCGATCTTCTAGAAGTTGAAAAAGAAGGACTTGAAAAAAGTGGACTTTCGAGGAATGTCCAAATTTCTGAGGCTCCAACCTTAGTTATAGCACAGACAACTCATCAACTTGATGACAGACAGACTCATCAACTTGATGAGTTATTTGTGGTTATAGCGTGTTAACTATTTAATGTTGTAAAAATAACCAATTGAAATGTTTGTATTTCTATACCTAAACAATTCTTAAATTCGTAGTGAATATCTTCATTGCTTTATATCTTAAATTCTCTATTAAAAGAGAATAAATAATGATCAGAGTTTTCTTACAATAATATTAAACTACATTATAACATTAAAATATCCTAAAAAACACTAGGATTTTCAAGGATTTAGTCGTCTCGTTGTTCAATAAACAAACGATTAGACGTGTTTTTACCATAAAACTGTTTGTTGCTGTAGTTTGGTCTGGCTTCAGTTTTATGTCATTTAGTGTCACATAGTGAAATTGAAAATAGATAAACCGAACTTTGCAGACACTAAAATTTATTGCCCAACAGCAATTCAGTATATTTAGAAATAAAAAAGTATGCAGTACAACGCCAGAAGCGAAAATTCGCTCACACACTTACATATCTCATGATTGCGTCTGGACTCTCAAATGGCCACACATCCACTTTCCAAACAGCCAGCACTGGTTCGCTGTGGCGCACCAACTGTGACTGTGAAACTTGTGTGCTTTGTATGCACAGAACCTCAGGCAGCCGCTGAACAAGCAACAGTTTTCCGGCATGCAACATCCCACAAACTTACTCTACATGCTCGCTTGCTCACGTTTCACAGTGCTTACAGTTTTGCCAGCCATGCAAAGTGTACTTTCATCCAACTCACCCAAAGCACAGGCAACCTTACACCCGCCACAATACACATCCATCCCTTTTTCCACGCCGTCATCCGCTTATTTAGTTGCATACACCACTCCGCGCCAAACCCACTGTCGCAGCATATCCTGCGGCAAAGGCTGCAGTGGCGCGCACTGTAATGTGCACTCACATAGCTTATTACTGCAGCTGTGTCGACGTCAGCGCTGAATTAAATTGTCAAAGCGCTAATTGTGGAAAATTCTTAAAACAGCGAGGGACTCAACGCACACAACGGACAAACGTGTATATGCAGCAGTAACAGCATATCCTGCTGCTCAATAACAGCCACAGCCACTTACAGTCTTTTGCTCATTTGCGATGTTTTAACAGTAACCAAGACTGTTGACAGTTCAAGAGCGACTGCAATGGCTGACAGAGTACTAACACCATTTTCGGAGTTCTGTACTGTAATGTTGACAATGAATGCGCAAAGAGAATGACCAACATTTAAACAACATTAAGAAGAGCGTTGAAATTTCCACTTTTTCTGCTAGAATACTTAACATACTCGTAACAAACAAAGTACAAGTAGGTAAAGGTTTTTATGTATAGAGTTGCATACTAAATTTTACACAAAAGCAAACTATTAAAACTGTTTCAAATTCAAAAGAAATTTGACACAGGTTGTGCGAAAAGTTGTGCTGTTAAACAGAAGAATACGATTTTACTGAAGTCTTGCAATTTCATGAACAATGCCGAATTTCAAGTCGAATTTTTAACTTCTTTATATAAACTTGTTATAAATTTAAATGTTGCGCAATTTTAACAGTTTTAAAAGTCCGAAAGCGTGCTGTGATTAAATTTATATGTTGAAACATTATACTAATTGCTTAAAGCCGAATAACTTAAACCATAAATTGCAAATCAATGAAACATGGGGCCATTTAGTCGAGCCCTGCCCTTCGGCTCGCAAAATGGAACAGGCATTGAATAAGGGGCGCGGTACTTCTAATACAACTCAAGATTTTGATATCATTATGCTTAAAATTAGCTATGAGAACTGGGCACAAATGGTTGACATTGAGTAGTTTCAGAGCTATAATTTACATAGTTGAAAATTTAGGCATGAATACAACTTTAAGATGTGATGTTCCATTCATATAATTACAAAAGAGTTAGACAACAGCGTGGCAACACAAATTATATGTATACATTTCGAATTACTCAGAACGTCTATACGAATCCTGCTACTTCATTGCTAAAACCATATGGTAGCCAACTTTACCTACGAAAAAACTACATTTTATAGAAAATATAGTAATAGGGGTACCGGTTAATTCGTGCGGTTTTCTAACAGATGGCGTAACTTGATTTTGTGAATAGTGATTCACTTTTCCAAATATGGGTTGGAAAGCTATTGTCATATAGTTTCAGAATCAGTATGTGTCATTTAACTGAAGCGTAAACAACAATACTTTTTTTTACTCTGAAAATATCGAATTTTGTGCCGAATAAAGTGTTTTTGCGGGGAGTACTTCTTCATTACTTTAATATGAAGAAAAAGGCTGCCGAAAGTCATCGTATTTTGGTGGAAGTGTATGGCGTGCATGCTCTAGCTGAGCGTACGTGCCAGAAGGGGTTTGCACGGTTTTAAAGTGGCAATTTTGACTTGGAGAACGATGAACGGCCCGGACAGCCAAACAAGTTTGAAGATCACGAATTGGAGACATTGCTCGACCAAGATCCATCCCAAACGCAAGAAGAACTTGCAAAATCACTTGGCGTCGCTCAACAAACCATTTTCGATCGTCTAAAAGCAATGGGAATGATCCGGCCATTGGGTGCCGTATGAATTGAAGCCAAGAGACGTCGAACGCCGATTTTTCACGTGTGAACAACTGCTTCAACGGCACAAAAGAAAAAGTTGTTTGCATCGAATTGTCACTGGCGATGAAAAGTGGGTCCATTACGATAATCCAAAACGTCGAGCAACGTATGGATACCCCGGTCATGCATCATCATCGACGGCCGTTCAGAATATTCATGGCCTGAAGGACCAGCTGGGTGTGATCTATTATGAGCTGTTGCAACCGAATGAAACGATCACAGGGAAGTCTACCGACGACAATTGATGCGTTTGAGTCGAGCACTGCGCGAAAAACGGCCGGAAAATGAACAAAGGCACGGCAAGGTAATTTTGCAACATGACAATGCTTGGCGCCACATGTTGCACAGGTCGTCAAAACCTACCTTGAAACGCTTAAATGGGATGTCCTACCTCACCCGCCGTATAGTCCAGACCTTGCGCCATCCGATTACTATCTCTTCCGATCAATGCAATATGGCCTCGCTGACTAGCACTTCTCCAATTATGAAGAAGTCAAAAATTGGATCGATTCGTGGATAGAGGAAAAGCCGGCTGAATTTTTCAGAAAGGGTATTCGTGAATTGCCAGAAAAATGGGGAAAAATTATAGCTAGTGATGGACAATACTTTGAATATTAAATTTGTAACCATTTTTTCACAATAAAGCTTCAAGTTTCCCCAAAAAACCCGCACGAATTAACCGGTACCCCTATTCTAACTGCGTTTTTAGTTTTTCTCTCTGACAGCAGAATTCTTTTTAAAAGGACTTTGAATTTTCAAGGACATGAATATTTAAAAAAAAAAAATTTTAAAAAGTAAGCGCAATGTAGAACAATATGGGCGTCAAATGAGAAAGAAAATTTCTTAGAATTTGAAAAAATGTAATTTTAAGGACCTGAATATTAAAAAAAAAATATTTTAAAATGTGAGCGCAATGTAGGACAATATGGGTATCAAATGAAAAAGAAAATTTCTTAGAATTTGAAAAAAAATTTAACTGTTTGGTGTGCAAGAACGAATAAGTATTGAATATGTCCTTTACAAATTGTATCCTTGAATATCCTTAAAATTTTCATTAGTTTCTTTCTTTCTCTGAGTGAGAAATCTATTCATACAGTACCACATTCCCAAATTTCGTCCTTCTAACTTTTTTAGTTTAGCATTTATGTAAGGAAAAGTATTGTCCCAATGTGTGTGTGTGTGTGTGTGTGAATGGTCTATTGACGGACCTTGCCTCAAAGAGGATGGCTAAGTCAGATCCTCAGTGAACTTGCAAGCTCAAAGGTAAACTTAATATTTTATGTACGTCAAACGGTGCAACCAATTATTTGTTTTATAGAGAGAACTATTACAATTTTTTTTATCTTAATCTAATAAACTAAGAAGGACGAAATTTGAGGAGGTAGTAGTGTAAATATTAGTCCTTCGGAGTTATTTTGTTTCAAAGAAAATTATTCAGAAATATTTAAGGGTGACGTATTAAAATGTCATTTTCAATACTTTTTCGTCCTTTCACCAAAAAAACTATTATTTGTTTTTAATTTTAGTGAATTTTCCTTTGTTTGAAAAAAAAAATTAAAATTTTTGTATCCTAATCCAATAAAGTTGAAGAGAGAGAAGGCTGAAATTTCAGGAGGAGTAGTGTAAATATTAGTCCTTCAGAATTTTTTTTTTAAGAAAACTATTGAAAATGTTTAAAGATATTTAAGGGTGAAGTTTTAAAAGGTAATTTTCAATACTTATTCGTCCACTGAACAAAACTATTTTTTTTTTCTAATTCTAGAGATTTTTCTTTTCCCTTTGATACCCATATTGATATTCTTAATTGCGCTAAAGTTTTATAAACAATTTTTTAAATATTCATTGCCTTAAAATTTCAAAGTCCTTTTTAAAAAATCCTGACGTCAGAGGAAGGAACCAAAACCTTATCAGTTGGTTAGGAATAATGCGCATAGAGGTTTTAGTATACTTCTTTCAAGGAACGCGCACCTCTTGTTCCTCTTTTGAGCCGCAACCACAACAAAAGTCGTTCATTGAAGACCCAGTCTTTTCGCACTTAAAGTTTTAACCATTTCGACCTGGAACTCGTAATTTCTACTAAGACGGAAATCGTCCAAGCAAACTTTTCTTATGATGCGTTTCAAAGATTTTCAACGCTCTAACCTCCGCGCCACGGCGACATTACGTTATCCTCACCGACTCATTGGAATTCCAAGAACGCAATCTTGCGTTCTGCTTCGCATACAGCGCACAAAAAGCCACTGGGCATGTTGCAAGGTTGCAGCTTGAGTGCAATAAAAAACACAATGCATGCAACAACAACGCACAAAGCAACACAACACACAAGGTTCAACTAAGCGCCGCTGCAAGATACGCACTTCCGGTCCGCCGCCATTCAGTATCACTGCCACTTCGGGCGCATTCCATTCCATTGCCGGACGTTAATTACGCGTTGCTGCTGCGCTCCAGCGGCGTGTTTAGCTGTGAGATCAAAGGGTGCCAGCAGCACATACCTTAATGCTTTTTGTTGTTTTTGATTTTTGTTGCCTCTGTTTGCTTTATTGAGTTTGTTTAAGTGGGGCGGCAGGAGAGCAGCCGGCAGCGGAAGTTGCATCCGCTCGCATGTGGCACGCACTGAACAGCGGAAGTCGCTGCCTTGGAGTACGTAAATACACAAACGTCGACAGTCAGCCATTTATTGCATTTGCCATTTTTGATGAATTGCGTTGCGCGCTTTGAAAACAGCACAACATAAATAAAGATTCTGCGACGAGTGCTGCACGCTGAACACATGCAACAAAATAATATTTTTTCGCATTAATCGAGCTTTATTTGTTTATTTATAGACGGAAGACTAGCAAACTTGAGAATAAATGTTTGTGTTATCTTAGCGCCTTAAGGATACATTGGTAGACTTTAAACGGCAGGCAGAATTAAATTGAGACTTAACCGTTTTGTCAGCCGGAAAGTTGCAACAATGAAAACCCAATTTAAATAAAAAAGAAGGCAATAGGAAGGAAAAAGTAGAAGAACAACTTTGTAATATATTCAAATTATTTAATACCTTAAGATGGTGAAAGCAAGGACCATAGCGGTGGTTTTTTTTTAATTTTTTTTGATTTTAATAGTTTTCTTAGATTTTTTCCCCTTCCGGTTTTTAATTTTTTGAGGCAAAAACAATGCATGCTTTTGACTTTTTTATCAGTAAAAAATAACAGTTTTTCTGTGCCTTTTATTTTTTTCTGACAAATATCAGGAAATTTGAATAAAAAAAAATTTAAAAAAAAAATATTTGAAATTAAAAAATTAAAAATTAAAAAACAAATTAAAAATTAAAAATAAAAAAATTTAAAATTAAAAAAAAAAAATTTAAATTTAAAATTAAAATTAAAACAAAATTAAAATCGAAATAAAAATTAAAAAATGTGTTATAGGAAACAATCACTTTTAACTTCTTTGTAGTGAATAAGTCCTCTTTTCATCTAAATTAGCTTGAAAATGTGTTCATTACAAACTTCAAATGCACAGAATCATTCTACGAATCGTTAGCTTCAATAATTGTCTTTTATAAGCTCTCGTGCGTATTATTTACTTTAATAAATACTGTTTGTCTTTGACATTGTCTTTCTTTTGTTTTAATGTAAAGAACAAGCTGAAGCCTTTGAAGGACAGGAATGTCCTTGAAATAAGTATTTGTGCTGTTGTGCTGTTGAAAAATAAGCACCTCGATAGAAGATTCGTTTGCACACAAACTGCAATATTTGCAATTATCCTTTACCATTCAAATTTAATGAAATAAAATACTTTTTGCAGGATATTTTCCTCTTTGAGAAAAAGTTTAACCTATGGTGTGATTTGCGACGAAGCATTTTGTGCCAACGGTATACTACACTGTGCGACAGCCTTTTTCACACTGGAAAAAGTCCATATGGGCGTGAAACTATAGATCAAACATAGTAATACTGCATACTCAGTTTTTCATTTCTACATCCTTTGTCCTTTTAAAAGGACTTCAAAATTTTGAAAGCGATAAAAAATAAAAAAAATATAAAAAATACTTACTCTCGTTCGAATATGGCGATATGTACATCAAATGAAAGAGGAAAGACTCAAGAATTTTAATAAAATTGGGTTTTTATATATTTCTGAAAAAAGGATATGAAAAAGGTCCTTTGAAAATTTTAATCCTTCATATCCTTGAAAATTCACATAGAATTATCTTGAAAAGTATGTATGTTAAAACTCAAAATCTCCTTTAACAAATGTCAAAATTTCATTACTCTAACTTTATTGGTTCGAAAGTTATTAACAAAAAGGCGGAAGCTGCAATTCAATGAAGTACCAAAGTTCTACTTTAATTGAAAGAAACAAAATAATTCTAATTGAAATGTATTCGTTTGCTTTGCCTCTTATGTTTACCACCGGTATCGCGACATATTGACCAACAGTATTCTGCCAACATGTGGCAGGTATTTTTTCCTTTAAAGCGATTTTCAATAGTCGCTAAGTCCTGGTGAAACCGCTCGCCGTGTTCATCACTGAAATCTCCCAGATTTTCGGGGAAGAAATCCAGATGGTTATCCAAAAAGTGTATTTTTAGGGACATATTTACGCCCATCTCTCCGAAATTTTTTATTAAATTTTTCACTATTTGTTCGTAATTTTGTGCCTTCTTATTTCCCAAAAAACATTCTATGACTGCCTCCAAACTAGTCCACGCGTTTTGTTCTGTTGCTGTCAGTAAATTTACAAAATCCTTACGCTTAAGTAATTCTTTCAGCTGGGGCCCATTGAGAACGCCTAAAAATATTAAACTTACTTAAGTTTTGTTATGTCAGTCATGCAAATTTAATTATATACCGGCGGCAATCTTTGAGTCGCTTAACTTCGGGAAAACTTTCCTTACAAATTCCATGGAGGCGCCATCAGAGTCAAGCGCGCGTATAAAGTTCCTTATAAGCCCCAACTTAATATGCAGAGGCGGCAAAATAATTTTAGATGACGGTACGAGAGGCATGTGATCGATGCTATCACGTCCGATTTGGTGAGTAATTCGAGCTGGCCATTTGTAATCTGTATAATGTAGTTCTCGACGCCGTCCTTCCCAAAGGCAAAGAAAGCATTGGTGCTTGGAAAACCCTTTTTTCAAGCCAGTGAGAATAGCTACAATTTTTAAATCGCAGCAAATAACCCAGCGATGAAGTTCGTAGTCAATTAGTTTTAATACAGCGCTCATGGTATCGTAAGTTTCTGCCACATTCGTTCCATAAATAATTGGAATGGATGGATAAACATTACTATTGTGCAATAAGACACCTTTTAGACTTTTAACGGAACCATCTATAAAAAGGCGCCATTCATCAGGGATGTGTGGATGACCGATAGTAGTGAAAAGTTTGTCTATATCACAAGCGTAAGTTATCCCAGTCTGCTCGTCTATGGTGTAGCAATCATCAAGAAATTCCGTGTTTGCTCGCTTTCGCGCAGACGTTATGCGAAAATCGTGTGACACTAACTTCCACTGCTGCAAGCGGGACGCTAATATTTCAGCGCTTCTCTGCGATAAGTTTGTATCTCGCACGAGATCGTTGAAATCTTCCCGACTTATTAAGTGAGGCGTTGTGTATCCCATCTCACTTTCATTAGGTTGAAATTCAGAAAATATGTCAAAATTGCTGCCGCTGCCTAATGTCTCTACATCTGCATTTTCACCTGCCATTTGTACTTCTTCACAAGGAGCTGAATTTGAAGCAGATCGTACTAAAGCTGGCTTAACCCATTCACAAGCGTAATAAGGGATGTTGTCTCGGGACTCATATCTCACTTTTTCGGTATGAGGCTGTGTTTGGCAGAAGTAGCAAAAATTGGCGCAGTGTTCACTACGTCGCAACCATATGACGGGGTAGACGTATTTCATGGGATGCTTATTTTGGCTGCCATTCTTGGATCCAAGTAAACTTCGATAGCAGTAGTCGCACACAACTTCAGGCACGTACCACAAGTTTGGCATGAAATTTATTGAAAAATATTGTTCGTAACATTGAATAAACAGTTTCGAAATTTTGCGCGATTTATTTAAAGGCGCAAATAAACCGCATGCAGCACAAAACTTATTTCAATTAGGACACTGCATTGTTAGTTTTAAGGTTCTGCTTTTCTTAACTTTTGAACACATTTAAACACTTTTACAACAACAAGTTTTAATAAGAAGGGAGCGGTTACACTTTTGAACACTTTTCTTATAATTCTGTTTCAAACTATGGAAAATCGCTTTAAAGGAAAAAAATACCTGCCACATGTTGGCAGAAGAGGCAAAGCAAACGAATACATTTCAATTAGAATTATTTTGTTTCTTTCAATTAAAGTAGAACTTTGGTACTTCATTGAATTGCAGCATCCGCCTTTTTGTTAATAACTTTCGAACCAATAAAGTTAGAGTAATGAAATTTTGACATTTGATAAAGGAGATTTTGAGTTTTAACATACATACTTTTCAAGATAATTCTATGTGAATTTTCAAGGATATGAAGGATTAAAATTTTCAAAGGACCTTTTTCATATCCTTTTTTCAGAAATATATAAAAACCCAATTTTATTAAAATTCTTGAGTCTTTCCTCTTTCATTTGATGTACATATCGCCATATTCGAACGAGGGTAAGTATTTTTTATATTTTTTTGTATTTTTTATCGCTTTCAAAATTTTGAAGTCCTTTTAAAAGGACAAAGGATGTAGAAATGAAAAACTGAGTACGCAGTATTACTATGTTTGATCTCTAGTTTCACGCCCATATGGATTTTTTCCAGTGTGAAAAAATTTTTTCATTTTTGTCGCACAGTGCTATGGATGCTTTTTTCAATATATTTATTGATATATAAATCAAATAGTTGTATGCCATTGTGACAGATTTGTTCAAAGTTTTATATGTAAAGGGTTGGGTGCTTTTTGTAATCCAAAGAAAATACACCAGAAGCCTCAAATCTTTTGACCTTCGGTTAATTTCGCCAATATTTTATTTGCTAAGCATCTTCCTCAGTAAAACGACTGACTCTAAAACAACTAAGAATAATTCAGTCAATCTTAGCCGACTTTTTGTCTCTGCTTCTTTAACTCTTCAAGCTGTTCGGATTCAGTAGGACGACCAACTCTATTGACTTCTTGACGTGGCGTGCATTGACTTATTTTATAGATAGCTTCTCGGTAATTGTTCAGAAAAGATGAGCAATCTGATGCCATTACTTCGAGTATTCCCCCAAAACAGTATTCCAGCGCACTACGCATACAGAGAGAGAGAGAGAGAGTTTCTGGCCCGTACTGCACGAATATGGAATGGTCTCCCTGCAAATAACTTCCCCAGCACCTATGATCTTAATGATCTTAAGGAATCTAGTTTCTTCCTAAATAAATAGATAACTTTCAGAAACTATCATTGCGTGTGTTTACAGTCTCCGTTTGTGCTTCTCTCCTTAGAAGAACTCCCTCGAATTTATGGCTGCTGACCGCCAACAAGTGTCCTAGACACCACTTGCTCTGCACTTTGCTTTCTTCTCATTTATCGCTTAGTGACATTTCTTCAGACCAATATCCACCCTTCATCTAGAAAGACAGACCAACTAAAATCAAAACTAGAGTCGCCAAAAAACATTTTATCATATCCCTTTTTCGCTAAAAAATTCACGAGGTTATATTATAAATGATCTCCTGACCTCAGCAGCCGCCGTAGCTCAACTGGCTAGTGCGTTGGGCTGCGAGTCAAGACTCCGCGAGTTCAATATTCCGTTGCGTTAACACCGAAAAAAAATAAAAACAACAATTTTCCTTTCGGCGGTTGTCCTCTCAGCAGGAAATGGCAAACCTCTGAGAGTAAAATTGCCTATGAAAAAGCTCCCAACTCGCCGTTCGGAATCGGCATAAAACTGTAGGTCCCTTCCAACCCTGTAAAAAACATTCGCACGCACAACGCGGTTGGTTGCGGGTAGCCAGGCCTTAGTCTCGTAATCGGGCTGTTTTGCCAGTCAAGAAGAAGAAGAAGAAGATCTCCTGACCTTAAACTTTTTAAACTATCAAACGGTTGAAAGATTTCCTCTCTCACCTTAATGAAACTATTTATGAGCTTTGCCACAAATACAGATCAAGATTAATGGTTCCACATTGTTAGCGACATCCTTTCCTTCCATTTAATTGACGAGCTTATTGCCTTCTGCTACATCGCATGCAAGAGTGCCTCTCTTCAAAATATTTGAAGCATTTCACATGCGAAAACCGAAAATGTCTTATGCGTCTTATAAATTTATATTTAATGCAGAGAAATGCTTTCACAGTAATTCTGTCACCTTCCAGCACGCTTACCCCAAAAGCTGAGTTCTTTGCTCGTGGCAAGGTGCATTTTAAATGAAATTCCTTATATGAAATAGTGAGGAAAACAGTGTTTCCACAAATCCCCTACACACTCCCGCTCCCATCATCGACGGTGCTAGCTTGCATTTTGGCATCTGTGGCTAAGTGCGTCGGTGAGTAAAGGGGGAACGTACATGCACACGTGTGCAGAATTTTTTGACGCCACCCCGCTGAAAGGTGTTTAGCCAATTTGCAAATACAGCACACCGCAGCTGTGGCAACGCGCACTGCAAATTGGCATCCAGCAACGTCACACATTCTCCGCTTCGCCATTAATTTATACGAATTTCAGTGGAAATTGTCCCATTATAAAGAATGTTAATAATTCAAGAGCTTTGAATTTCCAGCAGAATATTCTCTTCTTCATTTCTTTCTCTGAAATCTTGTGTTAATTATCTCAATTTTTCGCTTTTGTGTACAAGTTTTATTATTTTGCAAATTAAATTAAAATACTTTCAGGATAAAATGACTGCTGAAACAAGGAGAATTTCGTGAATGCCGCGAAGAACGATATGCTGCAATGATGATAATAATGATGATAATTAGTTTCTTTTCTTGACAACGAGGCGGCATGATATTTGTGCAGATATGGCAACATTTGCGGTTTGTGCAGACACTAAATTGTTGGCCACTTACCCTTTGGTTGTCATTTGCACCATTGAAACGTTAACTTGCCACCAGAGAGCGCACTCTGCTACATCACACAGCATTGCCAGACTCTATTTAAGAAGTTCCCCTTTTAGGACTTCACGTTTCCCTTTCCGCTCAATGCAAGTATTTTTAGTAACACAATCAATAAATATTTGTTAAATAAATTGGCTACATAAAGCTTTGTATACAATATATAGACACATATATGGATGTGTGTATGGTGTGGGTATTTCGTATTGTATTAACCCATTTCGTACTTTTCATTTGTTAGCGAATCAAAGACATTAGTCATGTTTGCAGTTTTTTTACTACGATTAACCTGTGTAATCTAAAGTTTATGTTCCTTGAATTATATTTAAATCGATTCTCTTTCTAATTTTTTGTTGCCATGCCACGCCTTCCCTATTAAAGATGGGCGGGCATTGAAGAAAACCTCGCACTCTGACTTTTTTCTTAATGTTTTTTAAGTATGTACTTAAAATAACTAGACTTACACAAAGACCAAACACATTGAAATGACCAAATTTGTAATTTCGTATTACAATAAGATACGTTTAGATCTGACAGATAGCCTCACAGGGCGCGAAAGTGTGGTGATTTGTTAGAAAATTAGGTTATCCTTGCAATTCTTAACCCTTTCCACCCCGAACCCTTTGCCCTGTGTATCGGCTTTACTTATTACTTTTTGGTATTGAAATCATTTAACACTTGTCTAAGAAGTGTGCACACGACATTTGAAGTAGCCACCACGCCTCTTTGTTAGAGTTCTAGAGCTAGTTTACTTTTTAACAATTTTAGCTTAAAACGGGTTAAATAAATTTTGTATTAATATTTTTTAATTACAGAAAAATTATTTAATATTTATGAAAAAATACAAAATGATTACTTTTTGATTTTATTTAACCATTAAAGAAACAGTGTTTTGATCAAACGCGCCCAACTCGTAGATTTCAATTAGAACACAAACTTTCCCTGATATCGCTGCAAATTATTGAAAATTATTTTGAGGATAACAGTACAATTTTTGTCATTTGCTTTTAATTCACTTCTAAAAATTAATTTAATTATTAATTAATTTGTTGGTGCCTACTTAAATTAATTATAGCTTTTGCTATAAGATGATAAATGGGTGAAGTTGCTCTCAGGTAACTTTGGGGTCGAAAGGATTAATATCACAGCTGTAGGATGAGAAAGAAAAATAAATAGGTAGTTTTTTTACTAACTCTGAAGCTGTAATCCAGCCATTGCACACCATATATACGGTGTTTTTTTTAGAGGTATAGAACTTCGAATTGAAATAAAACACAAGAAAATCGTTTTAATGTCCATCAATTTGGCTTTATTGGAAGGATAATTTTATGCCATTAATGTTTAAATATGATTTCGGGCATGTGGCCGCCGCGGCTGGCTCGAATAAAGCCAATTCTACAGGTCCAATTTTCAACCACTTTGACAAAGCTCCAATTGCTGTGCACGGTGGCGAATCGATTCATTCGGGTCCTCTTCAACATTTTGCTCTACAGCGGCAATTGTTTCTTCGGTGCGCACTGTTCGACGTCTCTGCGGATGCGTATTATCACATAGAGTAAACGTAGTGCGAAAACGACCCATGGTTAACCGAATTAATTGCTCTGATGGACGATTATGTCGGCCATAAAATGGACGGAGCTTGCGAACTTCGCGAACTGAACCATTATTTTCGAAATAAATTTGCACGATTTGCAAGCGTTGTTCTTTTGTCAACCTGTTCATGATGAAATGGCAAACCAAACTGAACATAAATGACATTAGAGTTGCCAGATTTGACCACAAAATGCCAGTTTTATCTCTATTCGAAAAACAAACCTCTAAAAAAAACACCCTATACTATTAGCGTCGAAAAGACCCTTTTCACAGATATGAGTCAACTCTTAAGTACAAAACAGACCTACGTGGGTGGTCCCATAAGTACTTAGCCTACAAAAGAAAAACGAAAATTTTGGAAAAGTGGCGATTTATTTCTCAACGTAGTCTCCTTTCAACTCGATACACCTGACCCAGCGATGCTCCAACTTCTTTAACCAGTCTGAAAAATACGTTTTCTGGAGGCCTCCGTGGCGGCGATAACCCCTCATTCGACTCAAATTTCTGCCCGGCGAGTGACTTTTTCAAGTTTGGAAACAAAAAGAAGTCACACGGGGCCAAATCAGGAGAATACGGTGGATGGGGCAGCTGTTCGTAGCCTAATGCGACCAATTTAGCGAATCACCGACCGATATTGCTGTTTTTCCATTTTTCTAAAATCCGCGGACACGTTCGTTTCCATACGCGGTCAAAACAAAACTACAAATCCAATATGGCTGAAATTTTGACAGTAGCGAGGATGTACTACACGATAGTGAATTTCTCTTACGATAGTGGCACCATCGAGCGGTGGGGCTAAGTACTTACCGGACTGCCCACGTATTTCTAAAGAAAACGAAAACTTATAACCAAAGATAATATACCATTAAATTACAATATTATAATATTGTATTACCTTTGTTATAACTTACCTAACTAATCCAAACATCAACCCCTTTTTAGATTAACCAAGATTAATTTTCGTGGTAACAAATCCAGTTGGCGAATCCAGTCGAATTTCTCATCACCACATTTCGACATTTTTTCCTAATTATTTCCATATAATTTTTTTTTATTGCCAACAAAGTTTTGCACTATAGTATTGTCCTAACAATACCTAATCAGAGAGAATGTATGTTTTATAATAGGGGTATTCTCGATGTCTTGCAAAACCCTTGCACATTGCAGAAGTTGCAGATTATGCAGACTTTTGCAATCCGTGCAATGATACAAAAACAAAATGCAAGGGAAAAACGTTTTGCAATTTGTGCAATATGTACAACAGTGATACCCATGTTTTATATGAGGGTGCAAACGTACGTCAGCTGGTTGTCAAAAAATGCGTTCATTTTATTTCGTGTGCGCAAGCGTAAATTTTTCACACAAATTTTGTTTTATTTCCTTTTATATAAACATTTTGAATTTTTCAGCTAAAAACGGAAATTGGTTTCAATTATTACCATCTTCCAGAAGAATATTAAGTGCAGCATTTTCAATAAGAAAATTCAACATTTTTTTGTTTTCACTGGTCCGCCACGTTGTTTGCAATATTTTTATTTTGGTGCGCTCTCGCAGTATTGTAAATTAGGGCCTTGGAATTTTGCATTTTCACAAAATTTGCAACGCTGCAAGACTGCGAGAATACCTCTAATTATTTGCAAAAATGCTTACCATTCTCATGCAAAATTTGAAATGCAGCACTTCAATCAAGAAATCAACAATTTTCGAATTTTCGCCTGTTCGCGGCATTTTTTACAATATTTGAATTTTTGGGTGTTCTCGAAGTCTGGCACTTTTCAGGGTTGCAAAGATCAGTTTCTGCAAGTTTTGCAATGTTGCAAGACATCGAGAATACCCCTAATGTTATATAACAGAATAAACAATTTAGTTGTGTTTATACAATTTTCAACTCTAAAATGTACAATAACTCGAATACCAAAATGTCGGAAAAAGTCCCGGGATTTTTAATTTGCAAATCTCAAATCCCGGGGCATTCATTTTCACTATCGGACTCTGTGAACAATTATGTAAGGGAGAGGGCTGGGGTGTGAACC
The DNA here is from genome assembly GCA_963971225.1 of Melieria omissa. NCBI lineage: Eukaryota > Metazoa > Arthropoda > Insecta > Diptera > Ulidiidae > Melieria > Melieria omissa. The sequence goes on along the minus strand of OZ020268.1, from coordinate 45,273,451 downwards.
GGGTTTTGTTTTTCGGCTCTAACTTTTCTCAGAATAAAGATATCGAAAAATCGAAGATACCGTTGGAAAGGTGAATATATAACGCAACTTTGTTATGAAGACAGATTACCGTTTTGATTGAAATTTAACTCTCTACGTCCAATTTTCTAAGAACGTGATTTTTCGCTTTTTCAAAAAAGTGGCTGGGTTGTGAACCATCTGGAAAATCCCTATTAAAGTCAGAAAATACGAAGAAAACACCCATAGTTTTTAGGTACATTGAGAATTTATTTAATCAGGAAGCCTCAAGAGGTGAAAAAAAGTTATAATGACGCCTCTTAGGCCAAAAAATCGCAATGAATGAAACTGCTCAATTTTTTAAATTTTCATCCTAATCTGTGTCGGAATGTTTGCATGTGAAATACGAACGTGTTCTCGTATTGGCTCACTTCAAGTGAACACAACGAAATCGAGTTAAATTATATAAAATGACTTTATTTTAATATATCCGTCCATATTTGACAGTGTTAGAACAAATGTAGTACGAAAAACAGGTGGTTCATAACCCAGCCACCTCAGTGGTTCACAGCCCAACCACGATGCCATTTTGGAAACTTTAAAATAAACGACACTTCCAATCATAATTCGACATAAACAAATATTGCATCGTAAAATAGAATCAAAACACTAAATAAACATGTATTACACTGACCTTTTTGCAATAAGCTCAGTCACTAAGATAGCACTTTAAAAAAAAGCCAACAAGTTTTCGCAGTCGATTTTCAAACACGATGTCTTTCAAACTCGATTGCTGCCACAAGCAATACGTGTTTGTACTTCGGTGTAACCACAGAGCAGAGTCATATCATAAGACAAAATTGACAGTTGAAGGATTGGCGATATGTCAATTAGGGAAAGAAAAAACGGCAATGGTTCACACCCCAGCCTGGTTCACAACCCAGCCCTCTCCCTTATATATTTATTACAAAAATCGATAGAGAGTCTCATATCACATATTAGTTTCATTTGAGGTTTGAAGTGGTAGGGAAAATTAAGTTAAATCAGACATTTAATGCAAAATGCAAATAGTTCGTTGCGCTCAATCTGCAATTCTTCCCTTTCAGCTTCAGCGGGTAAAGCTGAGCAAGACGGTTGTGTGTCAGTAGGCTTGCGAACGCACAATTTTTTGCCTTCAAATGTTTTCAAAAATTTATGTTTCATATGGCAGCTAGTCATAGGTTTCTCTTGTTCTTCTTCTTACTGGCAAAAAGTTACTGGACAAAATTTCTCCAGTAAAAACTTGCAAGTTCTCACGAAATGAACTGCCACTTTACGCTCTCAGTTTCTCTCTCGTTACTGGAGATTTGGCGTCAACAAACAGGATTTGTACAAATTTGTACAAATTCGTACAAACTATTCTCTGCCAAACAGACCTATTTTGTCAGGCGTCATGGCAGTTTGAATAGCAGAATTTTCGCCCGCTTTTTGAATTCAAGTTTGAGTGTAGTTGTCAACCAGAGCTTTTACAGTGTTTTCGAATTTATTGGGATGCTCATTGAGATATTTTATTGAGACATCCAAGGTTTGTGGCCGAAGAAATCACATGTGGGCAATTGATGCGACAATAAAATGTCGTATCACAGGGGCGGGTTCAGAAAAATATTTTGGGGGAGCAGGTTTGAAAAAGCGCCGCCGTGGCTCAGTTGGTTAGTGCGCGGTCCAGCGAGTCGAATGCAGATCGACGCAAGTTCGAATACTGCATGTAGTAACACCTAAAAAAAAATAACGGGAAACTCGTTTTCTCTTGCAGTGGCTCTCTCTCTCTCTCCCTCTCAGCTGGAAATGGCAAACCTCTGAGAGTAAAAATTGCCTATGAAAAAGCTCCCAACCTGCCGTTCGGAACCGGCATAAAACTGTAGGTCACCTCCACCCGCGTACAAAATTCACACGCACAACACGGGTGGTTGCGGGAAGTTAGGCCTTAGTCTCGCGTAAGCGGGCTGTCGTGCCAATCAATTATTATTAAATTAATTAGATTTCAAAAAGTAATTCTTTAACATTCATAAAATGCCTTTTAATTTTTATGTAGTTTTAAAGTCGATCTTTATATTTCCGGGGGTTTTCAACCCCCCGGGAAGAGTTTCCCCTACGAATTCGTATCACAATTCATTTCATATGATAAGTCTTTTATGTTACTGTAAAGTTTAGTCCTTTATTAAGATCTTACTTAAAGACATATTCTTTCAAAGAATCTGAATCACTCTAAACCAATTCAATTCGATCTATTTTAAGACTAATTGGTGCTTTGGTAACGCTTTGGTAATATTATTGTGTAATATATTATATACATATTATTCCATGTGTAATGTTGTAGAAAACATTCATAAATGAGAAATCAATTCTGTAGCAAAAGGATTTTTGAGCTGACCCTTCATATCGAATAGTTAGTCCATTGAATGTGATATCAAAATAAGCATCTTTATAAAAGCTATCGGTAAGCATAACAAAACTACATTCAACTTTCTTTGGTTTGTGCTAGTTTCAGTCCATTCCGAAAGCTTAGTTTGATCCAAAGAAAATTGCCACTGAAAGCATAAAAAAATTACTGCATAGACTTTGTTTGGTTCAGTGTTTGCAGAGCAGCACATCTAACAGCTGCGGCTGCTGAGGCAGCAGAATGCGCCTGCCACACTTAGACGTAGTTACAATTAATTTCGTATCCTCACTTGTCCCATAAATTTCTCTAACCGTGCTGTGCGCCAAGTACGCTAAGCGCCGGCGAGTGTCGGCCGCACGGTGGGGGCCGAGGTTTTGCTCGTTGTTGCTCTGCAAATGCGACAAGTGCACGCGACATTGCCGGTGGGTAATGTGCGGCCATAAATGGTGCCATAAATTAGCGTGCAACATGTGCCAACCTGTGACAACGCGCTTACTCTGCAGTGGCTGTTGTTGCTGTTGCTGTTGTTTTTATCGTCGTCAACAATGGTGGCAACGGTTGGCGCGCATGCGCTGAACGATTTGTTGACAAAACACGAACGAATCGCGATCGCTGAGTGGTTGCTGAGTTTTTTCATTTGCCAGCATGGTAGGTGTTGTTGTCGTGTGCCCTACGGGTCAATGTATCAGGCGCCATTAACACTTTCTTTGTGTGGGCGAGATAGAAATCGCTGGACAGCAATTGGCAACATCAAGTTTGAAGACGGAAGGTTGAAAGGCGAGAATCGAATTTTGTTGATTCTGCACCCCTCGAGAGAATTTCCATATTTGGCAATTTTTCCATAAATTTTTAAAGCCCATTGGCATTGACGTTTCATGCTTTGCGGTTGCGCATGCGCGTTCGTTTAATCACACAATTAACGCAATCAATTGTTGCAATCAGTGCCGCAGCAATTGGCGACAAGACAGGTGGACGGACAGATGGTAATATTGTCGAATCACCGTAATGAATTATCGGTAAATTGACCCAAACAGTCACAATGCTTTATTGTTGTTGTCGTTGTTATTGTTTGAGAATTTTTATTGGCAATTGAACAGCGAAAGGCGCAACGAAGACAGGAAATAATTGGCCGCCCGGTCATAAAGAACGTGCGCGTGTTGTACATGGCGCTAAGCATGACGGAAAACTACGCCGACAAGCGAGCGAACGGACAGCAACCAATGTTCCCGCTGCGTAGAATTAAGGAAACATTAAAAGTTGAAACCAACTCGCCAGGCCTTCGTGTTCCCTCAGCAATTGGCAGCAACGGCAGTGGGCGCGACAGCGGACGTGTGCGCATAATGAATAGCCGCAGCGACACTCATGCCGCCAGACATGGCATGGCAGTCACTTGTGGTGGGAGTGCAGTCGTTGTCAATGCGCCTTGTGGCTAAATTAGCGGAAAACTGTGCGCCTGAAATGCGAGTATGTTCACAAAAGCAACTACAATGACAGTAGTTGTTGTTGGGTTTCTGCATAGGGTTGCCAAATGGTTTCGGCAGTCCTTTTCTCCCAATGAAGATATTATTTTATTAGCCACACACCACAGTGATTCGTTCCATAGACAAAATTCCAAAAATTTATGGTCTCAGAATTAAACAATTTTAATGGCATTTGAAAGGTAAAACAAAAACAAAAATGGTACGAAAAACAAAGTCTGAAAATTGGCAAAACTTAGAGGAAAATATCTAAAAATGATGTGTAAGTATGTTCCTGGATTTTTTTATTTTAAGAAGCATTCTTTCTTTGTCGGATAATGTAATTACATCCTCCGATATCTTCCGATCTCCGAAAATAATTCAATTTGAAAAGTGGTCCAAACACCTATTTTTCGACAAACTTTATTTTATTCATCCCTAAAAGTATGCAATCAGCATGAAAAATGTAAAAAAACTGTATAAATGCAAAACATATCGTACACGCACTACAAAAGTGACACAACTCAAAATTTTTCATTTTCGGGTTTATGTGTTAATACTGTGCACAATGCATAAATCTACCAATCAGCAAAAACTCAGTATATTTTGTTGTTGTTAACTGTTGCAAAAACACAGTTAGGTCTCTCTTCATGTCAGAAGTATGATGCTATTTGATCGCTGGAGCTCAATGCAAAAGAGTCCTAACTCAAATTGTGTCACTTTTGACGAAATACATTTTTGTTAAAGTTAATTTTAAGCAAAACAACAATGACAATTTTGTATATATTTATAATTATTAAAATTAATTACGAATTTTCAAAATTTTTCTTTCAACTTTTTAACTGTCATTTATAATTATTAAATTCAGAAAAAGTGGCATAACTTGAAATAGTTCCGTAATTATTGAATTAAAATATCATCAAAACAGTCACAACTCAAAATTTTAGATTTTCTAGTGTAAAATAAAAAAAAAAATTCTTGCAACTTATCATAAAGCATAATCTGCAAAGATTTTCTACTGAACGGTCTATTTATTATTAAAAAAAAAATGTTTATTTAGCTCAAAAACAGTTTTTTGCGTTTCCTGAAAAATCAAAAATTTTGAGTTGTGTCACTTTTGTTGTACGTGTGCGATATATCTGCTATAATAATTTTTATTGCGAAACTAAAGGGTCTTAAGAGAATTTATGTTACTCTTTGAAACCATCAATGGTGACGTTACCGATTAAATGTAAAATCTGAAAAATCTAAACAACACACTTGGTGCTATAGCTCACGAAATATAAAGAAAATTGCAAATTTAAGTCTCAATTTCAAAACTTCAATTTTGGATTCTTTTTCTTGGATTTTTGCTCGTCACTTTATTTTATTTATTTATATATTTATTTATTATTTATTTATTTATGTATTTATTTATCTATTTATATATTTATTATTTATGTATTTATTTATATATATATTTATTTATTTTTTACTTATTTATTTATTATTTTTTATATATTTATTTATATATATATTTATATATTTATTGATTTTTTTTTTATTTATTTATTTATTTAGGTATTTATGTATCTATTTATATATTTATTATTTATTTATTTATTTATTTATTTATTTATATATTTATTTATTTTTTATTTATTTATTTATGTATTTATTTATTATTTATTTATTTATTATTTACTATTTATTATTTATTATTTATTATTTATTATTTATTATTTATTATTTATTATTTATTATTTATTATTTATTATTTATTATTTATTATTTATTATTTATTATTTATTATTTATTATTTATTATTTATCATTTATTATTTATTATTTATTATTTGTTATTTATTTATTTATTTATTTATTTATTTATTTATTTATTTATTTATTTATTTATTTATTTATTTATTTATTTATTTATTTATTTATTTATTTACTTATTTAAAGTCGCTTTACCTTCAATACATATTCTCTTCTTTCATACAATTCTCTGTTCACGTCTTTGTTTTTTGTTTTTTATTTTATTAATTTTTTTTTATTTTTTTATTACATAATGGTTTCCAACAAAACAATCAAGTTTGGAGAAAAAATCGAAAAGGTTTGTTTTTTGAGTCATTTTAAAAAACTTGTAACTATTTCGAAGTTGACCAAATTTGCAACAAGCTTTTTGCTATAGTTTACCTACAAAATAAAAGCCAAGTTCAAGTCAAGGAACAAAACACGTCAATCGTCAATAAACTTGAAAAAATTCGAATAAATGATGAAAGCGAAATGTTAGTGGTCACGAAATTTTGCTACCAGAAATTCGCTTCATCCACCGCTCAGAGACATGGCGAAGACGAAGCTAACGGTTTTAATGCTGCAAAGTACAGCTACGCAGCCATCAAAATGGCATTACGAGTATGTCTGACTGTCGTCGGTAGCATCCATCGTTGGCATGCGGGTGGCACCCGAGTTTGCTGCATGACGACGTGTACCGCGAGCGCATGTTGCCGATGCTACTAATTGCTGGTATTGTCTCGCTGTTGTTTTTGTTGTTGTTTTTTGTTTTCGCAAAGCATTCACTACGACAAAACGGTTTAGAACGGTTTGTACCAGTGCCGATTTTGTGTTATCTTCTTTGCTTGAGATTTGTTGGTTCCGGCGAACAGCATTAACAAATGTGTTTTTTTTGTTGTTGTTATTGTTGTCGACGGTAAGTTTTATTCATGACAAAGTGTAATTTTTGCAGGCACAACGCGTGTGTACATGGCAACTTAAACAGTTTGATTGACTTGAATTTAACGTGATTTTGTTTTGGTTTTTTGTTTTTATGTGTTGAGCAAGCAACCAACGGAAGTCTTTAATTTTGATTGATGGAATTTGTTGTGGTTGTACTACAGCTTTGGCGGAGCAGTCAACATTGCGAAGTGAACAAAATTAATGGGTGGGATTTGCGGTAACTGTGGCGCGTAATTAAGTTATCAGAGACAGTGAGTTGGATAATTGGACAAATGTCTTAATCAGTAGGTTTTCTGAGCGTAATTGAAATGTTCGAATGTGTACAGTCAGAATTGACTACCAACCACGTTTTACTGTCCTAGAAGGATTATGAAGAGGAAATTCAGACCCATGGTTGTATGACCTCCATAACCTCCTCCTAGAAAGTACTAACAAAATTATACAAAATCCTTAAACCTTCCTGACCTTTTCCTCACGTCTGGACTTAATCTTAAATATTTAAAAATGCTCTCTCAAAGTCTTAATTCTGCAATGATAGACTTCATCTACAGAAATCTAGAAATCTACAATGATAAAGTGTAACTTAAAACAGCTGCATTCCCTAAAACTCCATACAACCATTTGCTAATAAATACTTAGTAAGCTTTCTCCCACTCATCTTAACCCACATTCAACGAAACCCATTTACAAACATTCCTAATGCCTACTTCAAATTTTGTTTTAAAGAATATTAAAAAAAATATGCAAAAGCATCAAATGCGCATTTTCCGTTGTGCCCGTTACGGCCGCTGTCAGCAGCCTTCGCAGTCAGCCATTCATTGACAGTCCAAGCCATATTTGCATGACAAGTCGTCAGCGCGACCGGCATCCAGCAGCAATGCGCCAATAGTTGTTGACATGCGCGTCGTCAGCCAATCAGCCAGCTACCGCCGAACGCCAGCAACGACACCAAGAAAAAGGTCAATCATAATTTTCTCCAGCAGCAAATGCTGGTTTTCCGCCGCCGGGGCGCGTAACCAGGTAGCAACGGTGGCTGCGTCCGGAAAGTAGGGCGCACGCAAGCGCAGCCGCACAACAACACCAAATCGCAGATATGAAAATCGCCCTGAACTTGGCCGCTTGCATGCGTGCGCCTGCGCCTGCGCCGCCCTGGTTGCGCTCATTAGTATTCAAAACTGCAGCACAATTGTCGGCCGGAGGAACAAGCGAAAAGGTCAGCTCGGTCGTTGTGGTTATCGCTGGGTTTTCAGCGAGCTTGTTAGCGATTTGTACGTGGGCTGCATTGCATTGCAGCGCTCACGAGATTTGTTTCATTGTTGCCATTGTTGGCGCGGCGAGACGCTCGGGTTGCCGTTGGCGTTTTTGCCAAAATATTGGAAAATCTCTCAGGCCCGTCATATGCCAGCGACACGATGTCTGTTGCCGTTCGTTGGCGCGTTTGTATGTTCACGATTTGTTGCTTGTTGCCTGTCAGTTGTGTTTTCCACTGTTGTTGCTGTTGTACGTGTTGGTCATTGTTCAGCGCTGGACATTTTCGGTTAGTCTGCTGTGTTGACCATATTTTGTGGGCAGTTTTCCTTTTGTTTCTGTAGGCCCATTGCACGCGCTGCCAACAATCGGCAACTGGTCAACTAACGGTGTTGCGGTGTTGTGTGCGTCATACAAGGCATTACATATCATTTGCGACTTGACTTTGACTTTACACAGTTTTGCTGGACGTTTTCCTTTTAGTGATTCCGCTCCGACTTTGGGTTGTCATTGATGGACACTCACAAGTAACGCCGACTATTTCTTCCCAAGAATTCAAATTACTTATTTGTGGTGGGAAAGGATTAAATCACTTTGAAAGCTGATTGAATTTAATGGGTCACGGTGTTGCTGGGTTGTTCTGATATGGAAGAAAAAAGTCAATTACCACTTAACTGGCCATAACAACAAGTTAGCGGGTTGCGACTCGTCACAAATCCTCTCGCAATCGACTACTCCAACGAAAAAAGGCAGGTTTTCCTTAACTTGATACATTCAAGTGGGTGGTCGACGGCGAAAAGGGAGCCAGTTGATGTAAAATACTACGAAGAACATTTTTGTGGAGTATTTTAACCCTGTAACTCCTATTTGTATGGGTCAATTTGACCCTTTTTGTCTAAAATGCCAAAAATGTCCTGTAAAACATGACTTTTTAAGGACAACATTTATCACGAAAATATTCGCCATACAATTCTACTATAGGTCTCTGAATATATCAAAGCTCAGATATTAACCTGAGCGCCAGAATTAAGCCAAAATTGAAAATGGGTTTAAGTGATTATTTCATACTTAATCAAAATTGGTACTAAAATCTCCTAAAAAAAATTTAGACGTATACTTTCAAAACGCTAATACACGTATATTTTTTTTTGGTCCCCTCTACCAGAATCCGTTGTCAGAACCTTGTTATTTTTGTTTGTGTTGTGCAGTGTTATTACACCAATTTTTCAGCAAAAATTAAGTCAATAAAGCAACAGCGACTGAAATGACTTCACTGAGATTCGATGCGGATTGAGTGACGCTATCAAGGTTTTTGGGGTAAGGTACTGCTTCAGTGTGGCGCATGTCCAAGTACCAAGTTCTGTTGTTATGAAAGAATGTCTATTGTACGTCTCATAGTGCAACAACAAATATTTTGCAACGCCCACTATGCAAAACCAATCATAAATCTAAGTAAGTCTACGAAATCGTATTGAATTGACGTTAATTGTTTACCCAGACTTTTCTAGATTTTTCAAGTTATTATTTATGGTCTCACATTAGCAACTTGACTTTCATGTCTTTCCATTGGCGTCACGTATTTATTGGATTTCGAGAACAACATCGTTCTGTCATGCAAATCGTAAGACGGCCAGACGCCAGCTTACGGTTTCACAACGCACAAATGCCCAAAAAACCGACACTGCCGCAAATGCCGTAAAAGCAATTAAGCTCACACCTGTAGCACGTCGAAGTGTTGCCAATGTTCGTCGGCCAGCGACCAGCCCACACATTGACCCAGTGTGCCATAAAAACAAATAAAATTTGCGTGCCACCAAACGCAAAAATGCTGCTTCTTCGGCTTCGGTTGCGCATTTTCCATTACTATTTCCACATATCATATTTCAATCTGTGACTACGGCTGCGGCTGCGACTGTGGATGGCCGTAAGCCATCCTCATTGATGTCGGCCGTAAACATTTCGCCGGCTCACCGGTTGACCGGCTGAGTGACTGCTTGACTGGCTTTTTATCAATTTGGCATTTCCAGCCCGTGGATGCCGCACACTTCAAATTCCAAATTTACACGCGACGAATGCCGCGTCGGCTGATGCGGCTCTGGCGTGGGCTTTGCGCATATTCGTCTTCGTCAGGCGACGCGTTGCTTGCGCAGTCCGCAAGTTGTTTACCTAATTAGACGCACTGGCGGCAGGCAGGACGGCTGGTGAAAACGCGCATCTTAATGCCCAGTCCCCACTTTCGCCAGTTCCCCCGCATTGTTGCTACTTGCCTACTTTTGCCGCCTGCTTCTGGGCCGCGCACTGCAGTTTTTCCGTTGCACTGAACGCGGCTGCTGATGGACGCGCGTGGCAATTAAATTCGCACATTTGTGCGCAGCTGCGCTCGCTGACACTAATGTGCACTTGCGCAGGATTTGACAGCTGCCCGAGCACACTTGTTGCTGGCCGCTAGTGGATATTTAATGTGCCACATAAGGTGAGCACTGAGACTTGCGGCCGGCACGCTCGAAGCTATTAGCCACAAACATTCGAATGCTCAACGTTTCTATCGTAAAAAGTAAATGTCCGGTGCGTAAACGTGATTGAAATTGTAATTGATTTGGTGGTGATTGAGGCTAATCTGCTTACTTCTGTATTACTTAACCTTCGCCTCGCTAATGGTCACCAAAGTGACCTTTTCGTTGTGTACTCTTAAAACTTAATACTATTTTTAATCATTTTTACGTGACGTGTATTTAATAAAAGCAAAATTTCAACTTTTGGGATTTCACAGATTTCGAACCATACTGAATGCGAACACTGCCCCTGAATGGATTGAAATCATAATTATGTAATATTTCAAAAAATTTTTTTTTAAATTTTATTTCAAATTCTATACGAATGCTTTCGCTACCAACATTTTCAAGCTCAGTAAATTTCCCCCCAAGCACTTTGAATAAGTAAGAAGAATTTTGTATAAAATAAATCATAATAAAAGCAGAAACATTTATGTGTTTACTTACCGACTTGTGTGTGTGTGTTTGTGTGTAATGTGTACGCAGGTCTCCAGGGGACAGACGCAACCACAGCGTGACGTGAGTAATTTCAATTGACGTTGATTACGTATATAATGATGATGTTGCTGTTATTACTGCGGCTATTGTTGTTGTCTAAGCTGCTGACGGTAATGTGCAGGCTTGAGCAGCAGCTGAATCTGTTGTTGTTGTTGTTGTTGGTATTGTTGCAGACTGTTGGCGATGATGCGCACCAGCGTGCAATTCTTCCTCTTCGGCCGTGCATTGAATTATTGTATGGATTTGCTTGTTGTTGCGCGTTTTTTGTTGTTGTTGTTGTTTTACATTTGTTGCTGTTCCATTTTGTTGTTGTTGATGGCAATGATACGTAATTTATTTGCATAGATTTGCAGCAATTGCAATCATCAAGTGCAGCGCCAGAACAAATTCTTGTCTCTCTTTCCACTTGTGCGCTTCGCCCCGTTGGATTTTCTTGTGATTTTCTGTACTTACCGCACTTCGTTGTGCTTGTGCACTTATGCCAACACGGTATTGTGTGGCCGGCTGTTAGCTGCGCACTTCAATCGCAGCGATTGCTGCGGCGCACTGGCGAAAGGTTCAAGTGTTGGTTGAATGGCCCGTCAGTTGGTGCGGTCTTCTGCTTTGCCGGCTTATGTGACTTCTAAGCCAGCCAGCGCCGGTTCATCGAACTGTACAGCTACGCATAGTTTGATGCAATGCAAAAACTTATGGCATGATTCCGCAACGATGATTCAGATGGCGCGCTTGCACAGCGCAAAGTGTAGCCAGGAAGTTATGTAGACTTGAAGATCGCTTTTGATGGTTGGAGATCTTAAATATCAGAACACATACAGTATATGACTTGAAAAAATCACATTTGAGGAATCCAAATGATTTGAATACAAATATTTTTTGTGAGTGCATACCAGAAGTACTTGTCTACTAATGCTCAACAGTTTTCCTGGCACTCGATGAGAAGTGCAGAGAGAACTGCACCAAACTTAGCGCAACATAGAAATATGACACCACACTATTGAAACAGGGTCGAAGTAGGGTTCAAGTGGAATGAGTAGGTTTGCGAAAATTATTTGAGAAAAATGAATAGAAGATGATAGAAACCCCAAAAATCACACCGTGGTGATTTGTACTGAATAATTTTGTTTGACAGTGAAATTATTCAAATCGACTAAGTAATTTCCTTACAAGCTTAATCTCCACATTTCATTTCATTTTTGTAAGACAGCTCCTCAAGGTTGAAGGCTGGTCTCACATTTAACTTTTCTGAGCGCATAGCAATCATAGAATATAGAATACAAAAATTTATAGAAATTGTTAATTTTTTTTTTAATTGCAAACATTTTTAGGGAGACAAACAGATTAGATTCGATTTTAATGGGGTTTGTTGCACTGAGACCAAAAATTATATATTGTACCCCCTACAAGTTGTTAGCCGCCGTGGCTCAGTTGGTTAGTGCGCGGTCCAGCGAGTCGCATGCAGAGCGACGCAAGATCGAATACTGCATGTAGTAACACCTAAAAAAATAACGGGAAACTCGTTTTCTCTTTCGGTGGCTGTCCTCTCAGCTGGAAATGGCAAACCTCTGAGAGTAAAAATTGCCTATGAAAAAGCTCCCAACCTGCCGTTCGGAACCTGCATAAAACTGTAGGTCCCTTCCACCCGCGTACAAAATTCACACGCACAACACGGGTGGTTGCGGGAAGCTAGGCCTTAGTCTCGCGTAAGCGGGCTGTCGTGCCAATCAATTATTATTATTATTATTATTATTATTCTACAAGTTGTTAGAGAACATCCCTTAGATCTAATGACCTAAAGAAGCTCAGTAATTCAAGGGAGTTTAGGTGCTTGATACTCTCTTTTGCACGCCAGTACTGGCCCAAGTAACGCAACCTGCTACAAAATGCCGCATTGCAGTACAGTATGATGTGTTCAGGAGTCTCCTCTGCAATTCCACAGAGTCTACAAACGTTTACCTGTTCTAACCCAATTGTATGCACATGTTTTATCAATCTACAGCGCCCAGTTAGAAGGCCAGTAATCTGTCGTAGCTGGTTCTTTCTCAGTCTGGGGCATTCTTCACTCCATTTGGAGTTACAACCCTTGATAAAGGTTTTCGATTCCCTAAGACCCGAAGCGTTGGACATGTGCTCTGGATTGTTGGTTGTTTTTCCTCAAGTCTGTGTGACTCTGCTAGGGCATTTCTCCAAGCAAAGTGAAGGGCTGCGGTCAAAAGGGGACCGTGACTACCACAGTTCTAGCAAAAAGAGAAATAAGTAATAATCCGCTTTAAATGTAACCCATCTTAGAGCCACTTTTGAATAACAGCGAATCTTTTGTATATTTTTCAAGTACTTTTTTATCCTTAAACTTGATACAACGCCATTAATCTTCACCTCTGAAACATATACATATAGCGAGCTGAAGGCCCTAGCAGCCATGCTCCTCCATTTTCGTAAAATAAAAATTGTATTTTTATATTGTTGTATTGTATTTTTATAAAAATTGTATTATAATTCTTCGTTGTAATAGTAAATATATAAATACAACTAGCTGGGCCCCGCGGCTTCGCACGCAAGCTCTCTTGTTTCGCCCGATACAAATTTTGAACGCATGGTTGATCCGTTCAGATTTTGATTAAAAACAAAAACATATGTCTATTATCTTTGAAGTGGTTCTAACAACTGTGAAGTCAAAAGGCCCTTTTAATAATGAGTTTTCACATTTACTCTAAACAAATTCTTAACCCTTAGTTTACCACGATAGATTTCGATTTTCAAAAATATGAAAAGTACATTTTAATTATTTCCCGATTGAAGTGCTTTTTGTCTAAGTTTAAAGTCAAGAGGACCAATAAATCGTGTTTCTCTACACAAACTGTTAACCCATTGTTGACCCCGTTAGATTTTCATTTTCAAAATAGTGAAAAACACGTGTAAAATTATTACAAAGTTTGAAGTCAGTGGGCTCATTAATTCATGTTTTTTACAGTTTCGCCATACAAACTTTTAACTGGTCGTTGACCCCTGCCGGTTTTAATATTCGGATAAAATTAAAAACACGTATCAACTTATTTTACATTTGAAGTACTTTCACCAAGTTTGAAGTCAAAAAGCTAAAAAAATTGGTTTCTCCAAACATACTTTTAACCCGTCGTTGATCCAGTTAGATTTCGATTTTGAAAATAATGAGAAACGCGTGTATATCTTTTTTTATTTCAAGTATTTTAAGAATTTTTGAAGTCAATAGGGCTATCGGTTCATGTTTTTTTCGAGTCTATCCCTAACAAATCTTAACTTATTTTTGGTCCAGTTAAGTTTTGATTTTCGAAAAATTATTATAAATTATACGTGTCGAATTATTCCTCTAGTCGAACTGTGGCACTAAGTGGAAAGTTCGTACCAAGTTTCACTGATGTGTGTGTTTACTGCATAACTGTTGGATCATAAAAAATGTGCCACGCCCCTTGACCAACGCCGATCAAATCTCATCAGTAGAATGACACATCTATGAAACATCGATACACCAAATTTCAATCCTGTGCGGCTTAAAACTCCGAAGCTATTCCATTTAAAAGATTTGAGTTGTATGGGCGATGCCACACCCCCTTGTTCAATACCAACCCCATTCCCTCTGCCGAAAGATATGATTAAGTGGTAGGTTCATAAAAAGTTTCATTGATGTACGACTTACAGTTCTGCTGCATAAAAAATTAGCCATGCCCCTTGTTCAACGCCCATCAAATCTTAACAGTAGAATGACACATCTATGAAACGACGGTACCCCAAATTTCAATGCTGTGCGACTTACAATTTCGAAGCTATTCCACTTGAAAGATGTGAGTTGTATGGGCGGTGCCACGCCCCTTGTTAACAGTAGAATGACACATCTATGAAACGACGGTACACCAAATTTCAATGCTGTGCAGCTTACAATTCCGAAGCTATTCCATATAAAAGATTAGAGTTGTATGGACGGAGCCACGCCCTCGTGTTAAATACCCGCTTCATTCCCTCTGCCGAAAGATATGACTAAATGGTAAATTCGTACTAAGTTTCATTCATGTGCGACTAACAGTTCCAAAATTATGCGGATAGTTTGGGTCAAACAAATGTGCCACGCCCCTTGTCCAACGTCCATAAAATTTTAACAGTGGAATAACACATCTATGAGGCGACGCCTCACTAATTTTCAATGCTGTGCGACTTACAATTCCGAAGCTACTCCATTTAAAAGAAATGAATTGTATGGGCGGTGCCACACCCCTTTGTTCAATACCCACCTTATTCCCTCTGCCGAAAGATATGATTAATTGGTAGGTCAATACCAAGTTTCATTGATGTAGGACTTACAGTTCTGCTGCATAAAAAATGTGCCACGCCCCTTGTTCAACGCCCATAAAATTTAACAGTAGAATGACACATCTATGAAACGACGGTACCCCAAATTTCAATATTGTGCGACTTACAATTCCGAAGCTATTCCATTTAAAAGAAATGAATTGTATGGGCGGTGCCACACCCCTTATTCAATACCCACCTTATTCCCTCTGCCGAAAGATATGATTAATTGGTAGGTTAATACCAAGTTTCATTGATGTAGGACTTACAGTTCTGCTGCATAAAAAATGTGCCACGCCCCTTGTTCAACGCCCATAAAATTTTAACAGTAGAATGACACATCTATGAAACGACGGTACACCAAATTTCAATATTGTGCGACTTACAATTCCGAAGCTATTCCATTTAAAAGATTTGAGTGGTATGGGCGGTGCCACACCCCTTTGTTCAATACTCACCTTATTCCCTCTGCCGAAAGATATGATTAATTGGTAGGTTAATACCAAGTTTCATTGATGTACGACTTACAGTTCTGCTGCATAAAAAATGTGCCACGCCCCTTATTCAACGCCCATCAAATTTTAACAGTGGAATGACACATCTATGAAACGACGGTACCCCAAATTTCAATGCTGTGCGACTTACAATTTCGAAGCTATTCCACTTAAAAGATTTGAGTTGTATGGGCGGTGCCACACCCCCTTGTCCAATACCCACCCCATTCCCTCGGTCGAAGGACATGATTATATAGTAAGTGTGAACTAAATTTAATTTATGTGTGACTTATGGTTCCAAGTTTATTGTCTAAAAATGTATTCTGGTGGCGCCACGCCCCGTTTTCCCGACTTTTCTTTTTTTATAAACCTTCACGTAACAATTTCGAACAAACCCGCCGAAGGAAGTATCCAAGTTGGTCCAGCCGTTCTCGAGTGATAAGCAGTCGAATGGACCACGATTCATTTTTATATATATAACATAGATAAACGTCAGTTGATTTTTTAAGCTGGACGATTCAAAGTACTTTCTTGCTTAATTAATTGCTGCAGCCTCTTCTTCATTTAGGGTAAATAATAATAAGCAAACAAACTTCAAAAATGCAAATTTGTGCCAAAAATGCAAAAAAGCAGTTTCTGTTGTAAATAAATTTCTACCCGGAACATAAATTTTTGTTAAATTTTTGTTTTCTTGCAGTTGACAGTGAAACGTTCATTTTATCTCGGCCTAATTTCCCGCCATCAACACAAAGGTACACTTAAGTAAACACTTAAGTAATTAGTTGATGCTTGGTTCGGCGGCGCCCACTGGGTCTTTTAATTGTGCATATCGCGTTTAATTTGAAACTTTCATTCTTAACAAAGGCGCGTCAACAAACAAAGAAACCACACACACACACACAGACAATAGAGTGCATGCAAATACGGTGACTTGACATGTTTTGGGTGTCTTCATATATGGGTCAATCGTCAAGGTAACTTTCATTTTACTCAAAAGCGAGCAGGTAAAACCCCAGGTCAGCCAAGGCAGCAAGTGAAAAGCGGCACAAATAACGCTTCCAGAATAAGAATACTTCAAACTAACTTTCATAGCTACACAAACCTGACAAATAAAATAACCGAAGGTGATGAAAAGTGGATTTTTTAAATTATATTTGTTAAGGTCATGTTAACCCACGATTAGCTATTGGTGCAAAAATGCACGGAACAGAAGTTCTACTCATGCAAACTGTGCTTGAAAAATTCATGAACATTTTGAAAAAGGGTTAACCATTTTGGAATCTTAGTTTGTGAGTTTTACTCACCAGAGTTATGTAAGTGTGTGACTATTAACACTATTAATACCATTGCGATCATTTTGACGGTTTTTCATTTTTAAATATCTGTATTTTCTTTAGTATTTCTGGCAGTTTTTGCTTCGGTGACTTTTATTTTTTCATCGTGAAAAATTTTGAAGTTTTTAAAAAATTTGAAAAATTTACCACATTCGATGAGTACTTTCGATATACATATATTTGTAGGTATGGAAAACATAGTCTTTCTAGTGTTAAGGTTTTTCATGTATTTTTCAAAGTACTTATTTCGGGTTTTTCCATGTGAAAGTGTTAAAGTTAATTTGACAGAACCCATACTACTGCGGGTTAATAAAGAGATAGCAAATATTTATAAGATAAATGTGGGAGAAGACGTACAAAAATAGATGTAGTGGAAAAAGATGTAGCAACAGGTGGATTATTGGCATTGGTGATGCATCAATTTTGAACAATGACTTTGAAATTATGTTAAACAGGCAACTTGCCGATTGCTTGAATGCCTCTGGATTCATTGTGATGTTAAAATATTGAGATAATGTTCAAATAAATTTCTCAAAACAAACAACTCTGTTGCTTCAACTTCAAACTGTAAATTTGTATAAAAATTGCACGGAATCCTAATTAAAAAATGAAACGATTTAGCTCACTTTCTCAAAAACTTTTATCGCTCAAAATTGAAATGCAGCAGAATTATTTTCAATTCTCTCAAGCTACATTAAAACAGATGGAGAATACAAAATTTTAACATTTTATTCCCACATGAAATTTCTTACACCGATAATTGTTTGTTTAGCCAACCACTTTGCGCAGATTTGCCATAAAAGTGCGCTAATTTCTTTCTTCACCTCAATTCATACTCAATTTAATCGCCTAAAAGCCTCTGAATTCTGTAGCAAATTGCAATGACTCGACCGAAAATTAACACCGATTGGCAATTCTACGGAAATGTTTACGAAAAAAGAATTCCGCCATTGCCAACATTCTATGTCAGCAGTGTCGGGCGTACTGTAGGCAGGAGAGATGTGTAGAGGGGCACTGCGTTGTGGTTTATTTGGGTAATGCGGGCAAATGTGACTGCGGCTTAGTGCGTTGGTTTTGTTGCTGTATCCGATTTCAATAACTCTCGCCAAAGCAGCAGCAGCACAGTAGCTAACATTCGCGCCACAATGCAGAACAAGTCGGACAAGCGCCGCACACGACTTGAGAGCAACGGCAGGATTTATCTGCTTTTTGGCATCTAAAACATATGTTTTTGTTTTTGTTCATTTTTTGCACAGCTAAAATGTGTGTCTGCATGTATGAGTCAGTGTGTAATGCAGAGAAATCACAAATGGTCGTTGATAACAATAATTACACTCGAGATGGAATCGTTTGGTCGTAATGAAGTTCGTCGATGGTGGTTCGAGTAGGCGCCTGGGTGCCATTGACGTCAGCAACGATTTATTGTTGTTGGAAATCAGGCTGCAAATCTTCTCGGATTTCACTTTGTTGCATTTGTAAAGTATTGCAATAACGTGGTAATTGTTGTATTGTTCCTTGACGTTCTTCGTTTCGGTGCTGTTTTTGAAATCTTCACAGCACGTTGGAATATTAAAAATGGAAAATCACAAAATCACTTCTTGCAGATCAGCGAATGGCACAATTGGTTGTATTGGATTAAAGAAACAGAGCATAAGAATACTTTAAAAACTGTCTGATTACTTTAACGAATTGTTGCATTATTTATTTTTCGTGAAGAAAACCCACTTTTGTCATATTATTCAAGATGCTTGTTAAGTTTTGATGGTAAAAATGAAATAATGTTGAATTCCTGTATCCATGGAAGAAGTTTTGCGAAAATTGACATACCCCACTGAGAACGCTACCGCCGCAAGAAAACTCGGTTTTAAATATATTTTAGTGTTAGCTACTACGGGGACTCGAACCTAGGACGGTCGACCGCCATATCACCCAAACGCAATTACTTCGCTTCCAGTATACCAAATATCATGAAATTTAGACTGAAAATCAAAAACAATATACATTTCCAACGCACTAAGTCACATATAAGTAGCGCCAACAGAAATTCCCCACATAAAAAGTCAAAAGTGTGGCACACCCCTTTCATACACATTAGCCCATTTTGAAAACTAGACTGAAATTTCACTAACTTTTGCAACAATCTGAGACTCGCAAGACGCACTTCATTTGGACACAGACGACAGAAGAATTCCATTGTTCTTCATACTCCCATTGAGTTGTATGCAACATTTAAAATATAACTAAAAGGTAAAATTGTTGTCGTTAAATGTAGCCAACGACAAAGCCGAACAAAAGCACTGCACATGATTAACGCGCCAAAGGCCCAGCATCTGCTGTCTGCTGGCTCAGTGCAGCGCACATCGCTATTCGATCTTTTACTCTCAGACATGGCGAGAATGCGTTTTGATGAGCCAGGCATTTATGCACCTTGACGCTCGTGCAATGATAAATGCCGCCTGTCACGCGGCACGTGAAATTGATGAATGCATTCAGACAATGATGGAAACACTTTGCGATGTGATTTGTGCGCGCTCGCGCTACATTCAACCAAGTTACATTTGTAAATGTAAAATTTACGAGTAGCTTTATCACTTGCATTGGTGATACTAGTTGAACTTGCATTGAATGCAATAAATGTTTAATTAGTTAGGTTTGGTTTCAGCATCAATCTAAACACTTTAAAACTAAACTTAATTTAAGGACGATATAAAACTAGTTAAATGATAAAATGAAACACATGAATCAATATGAAAAAAGCATAGTTCTGCAATTAATGATTCAATTGTTGAAATTTTTATGTGAATAACAGCATTCGGCATACTTAATTTGTAACGTTAAAAAAACGCCAACGAAATAGCGGAACGCGGGATAATTCACTATGATTTAAGGACTGGCTTAAGGTTTAACCCATTGGCGCCTGAACGGGCTTTTGGGAATTTTTTAGCGATACTTTTTGATACAAAATCAAACGTAAAAATATTCGGCTGAAATTTTTCGGACATAAAATTGTATGATATGAACTTAGGAAACCAGCAATAAAAATTACAAAATAGCTACACAAATTGAAAAGCAATTAAACTTGAACAAAATTTGTTTTTTAAAACTCATTAAGCAATGTTTCTATCAACATTAATTGTATTTATATTTATTTTAATATAGGAAATTTTTAAAACTAATCTTATTTAATCGTCAATGGTCCCCGAACTTGAAGCTAGTTTTTTTCAACTAGATTCAAGCTTAAATTTTAATTCTACATTCATATTCGAGTATATAATATAAATATTTCCAGTGCTTATTATATAAAAAATTAAGTAGGTAGGTAGGAGTGGCAGTCCCAAAGCGGAAACCCCTTATGCCATGAAGGTCCATTGTGATATCACAAACAGTCGAGCATAAAACTGCTCACTAGACTGGATTTAGTGTTCTATAGAGATTCTTAGTAATGGGTTCTCGATGCTCCGCAACCTCTTATTTTATACGGTTTGGTGAAAAAGTGCATGAGCCAAAAAATTGTGGGGCTAGGGTGGGGCTAATTGCACCGCGTCGAGGTCAAAGTTCACAAAAAAGCTGGGAAATTCGACAAATTGCTCCACAGCTGGTCAGAAGTTGCTCTTAGAGGGTTAAAATATATGAATGAGCTGAGCTGAGCTGAGCGAACATCTGCCAGGTATTATGATTCATTACAAACGTCAACAGTGTTGCCACATACATATATGTACCTGAAATTACTTTCTTCTAAATCTTAAAAAAAAGTTGAAATTGTCTCAAAAAATTATAAAAAATTAAATATTTCTAATTCTAATTTTAGTCATTATAAACTCAGGAATTATTAAATTTCTCATAAAAAAATAATCTTATATTTAGTTTTTTTATTTAGCTTCAGCTTAGCAACAACATTACAACTTAACACTCCGATAACCGCTAATTTTTTAACGGCCAAAGCCCAACAAGGTCCCCAGGCACCTCTTTTGTAATATTGCATATAAGGCGTGTAATTGTATAATGTAGTGTTACATAATGTGTGTAGATGAATTTGGAAAGCCAAAAAGCTAAATATCGCGTATATTTTTTAGTAAACATATATGTATTTTTTTACTACAGACAGATAGGCAAAAACGTATACAATACAAAATAATTGCTTTTAAAAACGCCATAGGTCCCTACGGACCTTGTTGGGCATCGGAGGGTTAATGCAAACAAAACATATACAAAATTAGATCGGTTCCAAATTCGCGTTTGTAAACTTCCTTCATGAGCCGCCTTAGCTCAGCTGGCTAGTGCGTTGGGCCGCGAGTCAAGACGACGATTTTTTTCGAACACGGTCCCCAGGAGCGAAATTTTATTTTTCTTTGTATTGCACACAGTAAAACCAATGCCAAATTTTTTGTACTGCACTTTACAGATTTCATTAGTTCCAGAAAAATCTTATTTCGACGACTAGTTTACTCAGAATAACTGATAACTCCGCGAGTTCAATACTCCGTTGCGTTAACACCGAAAAAAAGAAAAACAACAATTTTTCTTTCGGCGGCTGTCCTCTCAGCAGGAAATGGCAAACTTCTGAGAGTAAAATTGCCTATGAAAAAGCTCCCAACTCGTCGTTCGGAATCGGCATAAAACTGTTGGTCCCTTCCAACCTTGTAAAAACATTCGCACGCACAACACGGTTGGTTTCGGTTAGCTAGACCTTAGTCTCGCAATCGGGCTGTCGTGCCAGTCAAGAAGAAACTTCCTTCATTCATTGCATACATTTTACACTTTAAAAGCAAAAAATTTAATCAAATTCAATTCGGCACTTAAGCTTTCAATATTCAAAGCTTCAGTACCACTAATGGTGTCAAATGTATGAACATCAAAATCTCCAAATCTTTCTCCTAAACCAATCGTCCTCCTAAAAATTGTCTTAAAATACTAAGAATCTCCTAAATTGAGGAGGCAAACCCCTGATCTGGCAACATTGCGTCAGAATATGTAATTTGAAGTAAAGTTAAACACAAAGACCATAACTTTTTATGAAAATATTGCGTCTTTCTGTTGATTTAAAATGACACCCCTTATTGCCAACCTATGTATACTTGTACAAGTACATTTAGTCTACAGTTTGTACAGAAAAATTATAAGAATTGATCAAATTATGTTGGCCTATATCTGATAGTCTCTGTCTGAAAAAGTTGATGAAAATTGCTTTATGATGGTAAACTCTTCAGAAATATAATTTGATTGTATAAGATATGACATCACTAGGCAAATGTCAATTAGCAGTTTCTACTTATGATGAGCACATTTCTTTGCTCTTTGGGCGTTCACTACGTGGAAATTGAAGCCAGCTTGAATTGCGTGATCTGTTTCTACTCTACGAATGCATGTTATAATATTATGATAAATTGCATAATGCAGTTAATATAACTATTGCAACAATTGCATTGGTTGCATATTAGTAAAAGAAAGAAGAAATCAGAAAGAAATCGCAGCAAAGAAATTTGCATTTGCGTTCTGCAAGAATTGCAAAACGTTGAACCGTTGCAACCGCCACCGTTGAACCGCTTCTAACGTTGCATTTCGTGCCGCTGCTAACCCAGATATGAGGTGCATTAAGACTTCCATTACACTATCTATACCGATGTTTGTATGTGTGCGTTTGTATGAAATAACAGAAAGACCTGTGTTAGGTGCATCAGTGATCAAATAATTAGCAATCGTAAGATGCATTGATGGAATCTATAACGATAGAAAATTTAAAATAAAATAAATTGGATTGTATATTATTTGTTTATATATTTGTATTATATGTTATATGTATGTAATCTCTATCATTAATAAATAATAGCACAACCTCTTAATGAATTGAAAATTTTGATGCGATTTATGCCCTTTTTTTGCTTCAGGTTTTCTACAGGTTTTGTATTTTCTTTTTGTATTTTCCATGTATTTTCTTAGCTTTGTTGGACTGCAGCATTAACTAATTACTAAAAAAAAAGTTAGTTTCATCCAACCATCTAAAATTTTTGTGCGAAGTAAATAATAAATAAATCGGATATATAATTGAAATATAACAAATCTTTATGTTTATCTGCTCTAAAGACTCTAACCAACCAAAAATCCAAGACTCCAACCTTTCAATTGGCTTACAACATTCATGCATTCTCCAATACTTTTCTTGCATAAATATTTTAACAACTTCAGCATTTTATAGCATTTTTACTAACTAAAAATGTCTTTTTTTTAACGTACACCATACATTGACATAGACTGCCGTCTGTCGCTGTAATAACTGTATCCACTATTCTATTTAAATTTCTCTCTAAAAGTATTCTCCCCATTTCTACTTTGCAACCAGAATCAAAAATTTCCACTTAATCATCGTTTAGCACACTTTGCGATTGGTGTGTTGGAAAATTCGATAAGTGAAAATCGGAAATTGAATAGTTAGCACAATCAAGTTTGAAAGCCATTTGCAGACGGAGCGCGGCAGCTGCAATGCGTCACACATTTGCCCACTGACCCATAAAAAGCGCCGCCATAATGCGCTAACGATGCAAAAGTGGCAATGAAAATGCCACAAAGCGCTTAAACAGCCCATGGCGGTCATGGCATACAACGGCCACAAACAAGTTTTCAATCTCAAATGCGCACAGCCGTCGACTGAATGGAAATCGCTGCACAGACATTCAAATAAACTGTGTAATTGTTATGGCCAATTGTGGCAATATCCATTTTAGTGGCAAGAGCCAAGAATTCATAATTGCTGAATTCGATTGTGTCAGTGAGCGAAAGACGCAAGAGACGCAGTGTCCAATATTTTTTATCAATCGACTGAGTGTTGCTAATTGGAAGAAAGGAGCTTCAATTGATGCGATACAGACAGACAGACAGAAAGACGCGGAATAGAAATCAATGTGCAAAACTTGTTAAGAAATGTTGGGGAATTTTTTTTCTATTTATTACTATTTGTGTTTCTTTAAAATAAATTGAAATATTTCACTTAAATTTAGTTGATAGAAGTGCCTTTTTAATTAAATTATTTCCCACACGTTTTTAGGTGAATATTCGCGCAGTTTTTTCATTCTTGAATAACTTTTTGTTTGATAAGTCTTTGATCTTTAAATTGTTATTTAACCTTTCAGTCGAGTCACGCTTCTTACTTACATAATCTGTTTTTTCTACAACTATACACAATATTTTGGCATTTTCTTGCCCAACTGATTCAAGTTCGTGAGGTAATAACCACACTTTAACCTTTCATGTGCCCGAACATGCGCAAAAATATTGTAAGTTGATACGTGAGGTTACGTTCAAACATGCACAAAGCAACGGTCCGAAATTTAATCAAATAATGTAAACTATTTCAAAGAAAACAAATATAACTTCAAAGTAATGGAGAATGTCAACTCTTTTTTAAACTCAAACTCAATTAGCATTAATTGAGCCATAAAAGCGATTATCGAATTGAAATCGTCAAGAATTTGCATTAAGCATTTTACTGCCTCGATTTTGTGATCAATGATGCCGTCAGAGAGGTCAGCTCAATTGTCAGCGTGTTGATTGTTATTCTAGTGAAAGAAATGTTAGTTGAATAAACAATAATAATAAGTGATTACACTTACGTATTTTTATTCTGACTTAAAAGTATCTGGATGCAGTGATTTGAATGGTGCGCAGGTTTTTCTCTTATTTGCCAGCATTAATAAAAAAATTAAGCAATTTTCAAACCTATATTGGACTATTTGTTTTAATTCCTGAGCGTAAAGTTGTCACCTTTTTCCACACTAGTAGTTTGGTTTTTTTAAATCGCCAAGTGTCGCTAAAGAACGGAAAAGTGATAGCTTAGACTTAAATTCACTTAAAGAAATAGCAAAACGCATAGTTGGACAATTACTTACCCAGTTGAAAACGTCACAAGTACATTGAGAAAAGAGTCAAGGGTCTGTTTGCGCGTGCCCAGGTGCACTCAGCCTCTACGCCTTTGTCCTTCATTGCCCCACGCGACTTCTCTCGTGTACTTTTTGTCTAAACGGTTGGAAATAGCCAAAAAGTAATACAGTCGAGTCCGCTTAGATAAAAGTCGATTTTTCCGGCCTTTTAGTTGCAGTTAACCAGTCTTTTCAGTTAAGCAAACTCCAGTTAAATGAAAATCTTTTCAATTTAATATGAGTGGTACTTCGGATGAGTGAAAAGAAAAGACTTTCTAATTTCGAAATTTTCTAATGTCGTTGCAATTCAAAATGCCAAGCGCACCAACTAAAGACATCAGTTGATCCACTTATAAGGGGGGACAGTATTTTTGAATTATGAAATGTGACACACAATTTTTTCACTGACATATTTGAACCCAAAATATTCTTTCGCTTGACCGAGTTTTCCAATTATGCAAAGTTTAATTAAACTAACGAACTAATTTTCAGCAAAAATACTTAATGAAAATGGAAACTGGACTTCTGCTTCAGTTAACCCTTTGTTGCCTGAGAGCAACTTCACCTATTTGTCATCTTATAGCAAAAGCAACGATTGATTTATGGGTTTAATTTAAGTAGGTACCAACAAATTAATATTTTTAAAAGTGAATTCAAAGCAAATTACAAAAATGTTACTGTTATCCCCAAAATATTTTTCAAAAATTTGCAGCGATATCAGGGAAAGTTTGTGTTCTAATTGAAGTCTACGAATTGGGCGCGTTGGATCAAAACCCTGTTTCTTTAATAACGGTTAAATAAAATCAAAAAGTGATAATTTTGTATTTTTCCATAAATATTAAATAATTTTTCTGTAATTAAAAAATATTGTTACAAAATTTATTTAAGCGTTTTAAGCTAAAATTTTTCAAAAGTAAACTAGATCTAGAGCTCTAACAAAGAGGCGTGGCGACTTCAAATGTCGTGTGCACACTTCTAAGGAAAGTGTTTCATGATTTCAATACCAAAAAGTAATATCGAGACACAGGGTAAAATTCGAGGTCGAAAGGGTTAAGCTTATTTTTCAGTTAAGCGGTTTTGAATGTATACGTGCTGTGTGAAAAAAATCTCACACATAAACCTGATGCTTGTTATTAACACCCACTGTGCGCAATGCTTTGCGTATATTTAAGCGCGCAGTGGTTCCTCCGGTTCACACCATTTTATTCGTACTTTCAATTGTTTAAGTACTTATTAACCACATTTGTTTTTTGTTCGACAGAAACTTTGCTTAAATGAGTTTATACGGTGATTCTCAGTTTTTGTATTTTTTGTAATGAATATTTTATGTGATACGTTGGGCAACAAACTCACTGACTTCTAGAAGTAACTGCCCTCACAATTTAAGTAAATAGTACCTAAGCAATGTTTAATGACAATTTATTCTCTTAAAAGTTTAACGACTGCAACTTTTCTTTTCATTTTTTAGTTAGAGCAAATCCTTTGTTTATTTTAGGGAAAGCTTGTGAAAAAATACTGTAATTCAGTTTAAACAGTTTTAAGTCTTTCTGGTAGCTTCAATGTGAGTTAAAATGCATCAAAGTAAACTAAAATGCTTCATATTTAGTTTCAAATGTACAATTCTGATATTTGAGAACGTTCAAGCAATGACGTCAGCAAAAGTGACATCGATTTAGTTTAAGCTTTACTGTATTACAAACTGGAACTGTTGTTATCATAGATTGCATCAACAAATATTTAAGCTTTTGCTATACATTTGGCATTTTAAGAGATTTTGGTTGTTTAAGGGCCAATTTTTCAGTGCGAGTTTAAACGCAGTTTGAACGTAGTTCGTTTGAACTTGGTTTAAATATATTTAAACGAAAAAGCAGTTTTTCAGTGCTGGTTTAACTGGAACAAATATTTGTCATTTGAGTGCGGCAATGCTGGCTATATTTTTATCTAGATTATAATTTTCCTTTGTTTTGATTGTCATTCGTAAATAAATTTGCGCTCAAATAATGTATTTCATCAAAAAATTCAAAATAAGCAAACGGAGCGCAAATTTTTCGTCTCTTGAAATCGAATGTCTTCTTGCACTTGTGAAAAAAATAAACAAGTGCTCGAGTGCAAGAAGGCAAACCGCGTGAGGGCCGAGGAAAACAAACCAAATGGAAAGAAATTGAGGACGATTTCGATTCAAAATTTGTTGATAAGTTCCGGTGCGCGAAAACATTGCGCACGAAGTATAAGAACTAAAAAAACGTGCAAAAAAAGAATTTCGATCACGACAGCCAAGAGCTGACCAAAACAAACAATAAATGAACTGTCAGAAGCTGTTGACAGTTTAAACTTAGTCTAATCGTGCAGGGTTGGGCGTTTAAACTGAGTTTAAACTTCAGTAAAGTTTGACTGAAAAAGTGGATTTTGAGTTTAAACTGAATTTAAACTAGAAACTCGCCCTGAAAAATTGGCCCTTAATACCATAAAATATACTTTCAAATGAAAAAATATAAATGTTTATCTCACATAAGTTGTTTTGTTTACATTTTAAAATCATTTCTTGTAATCTTTAATCATAACAAAATTCACTAACAATTCTCTAAAACACTTCTGTGATTAAACTGAAAGGGTTAGCAATCTAAAAGTGGGTCATTACAGAGGAGGCACGAAAAGTTTACTTTTATATTAGCGAATTTTAATTGATTAAACGGGTTGAAGGCGAAATTAAGAAATTATTTTAAATAATCATAAATAATCAAGTCTTTGACAACATTAACCTAATAAAATAAAAATGTTCAAGTTTCTGAATCCATAAAAAACCCATTTAATTCGCATTTGAATAAGTGTTTCAATCAACGACCATAAAAAAAGTGTTTATATTATTGGTTTTATTTATTCTATCTGATTTACGGTAACGTTTTATCGCTACTATACTTCTTACTTATACAGACATTAAGACTTAACTATAACCTTTATGCAGTTGTGCTAAATTGAAGAAAAACTGTGTACTCTTGCACTGATAATGAGACGCTGGAATTGTGAGAAAACGCAGTAGAATTCACAAAGCTTGCTTGGGGCAAATGACAGAAATGGGTCAGTGTGGTAACAGTCACGGGAACCGTCACCACACTGCGTGGGCGATGGTGCGGCAACGTTGCTCATTACCTCAGTTTTTGTTGTTGTTGTTTTTACTTTGCGATGTTCCTCAAGTGTCGCAATTTGCACAATTGGGTTGTAGCAAGGAACAGAATTGGAACAAATTTGATTGCACAAACCGTTATGTATTTCCGGGTCCATTGCAGTTTGTTGTTGTGACATTTATACGCCATTCATGGCAGCTGTAATTATTGTCGATGTTGTTACGTTCAGAGTGAACATTAGTAATGTGAAGTTATTAATTTGAATGGGAAGTATAAATATTTTAAATAAAAATTGCAGAAATCATTTGAATGGATTTTTATTTTTTTTATTGTTAGCTCGAACAGTTTTAGCTTCTAATTCGATTTACTTAGAATTTTTTTTATCCGGTTTACCAACTAATCTAATCGCATTTGAAAATAATTTCATCAAAGATACCAAAAGTGTGGCTTCCAATGTTTAATACTTATGCACGTTAAAATAGCCCAGAAATCATGAATCTCCTCACAACCGTCAATCCTCCCACAACGAGGAGTGTCACACTTAACTGGTCCCCCAACCTGGCTCCTCGTGCACCTCTGTTCGCCTTTGCAGTCTTCTTCTTCTTCGCAATTGCCTTATCGATTTCTGGCTGGCATTTTGTCTCGTTCTTCACATATCTGAACATGGACTCGATAATGTTGGCGGGCGTGACCACGTTGCACTGCTCCAGGTAGCCGAGCACACACTCCTCGAAGTCGTACAGGTCAATGCACTGTTTGGGCCCAAGCACCAGCTCCGGCAACTCGGACATATTGTTGGCCGTGACCGAGCCTTTTCGGGGCATGTAGGCTGCGAACGTGCAGTTGGCAATGTTCTGTTTGTTCGCCTCGATGCACTCGGGCCCCTCCTCCGCAATGAAGAGCGCAATCTGGTCACCGTTCCTGTAGCAGATGAAGCCCAGCAGCGACGACACAATACGCAGCAGCACCTCGTTCTGTGCGCGCTCCGCCAACGACAGGCACGGCAGCAGCTGCTCGTTGAAGTCGTGCAGGCAGCGCTCGGCTTGCGGTCGTCGCTTGCAATACTTCTCGAAAACCACGTCCAGTTCGCCCTGTGGGCGCGCCGCCTCGATCTCCGCCAGCACCTCGGTCAAGTTGGCAATGCTGCCGGCGCAGCGCGTCAGCCGCACCGCCGCCTGCTCGAGATTCTCGTAGACGCGCGGATTGGCCACGCCGACCTTCTGGCACTTCTGTCGCAGCAGTTGTTTGGCGTCGTGGAGGCTGAAATTGCTGTGAACGAATTCGGCGGGCAGGTACTTTGACTTAAGCTGCTCGAAGTTGATGTCCATATCGTCGACGTTCAGCGTTGACAGCGACGCTGCGGCGCGCGGCAGGAGGTGCATGATGGCGCAGACCAGCGCCAGCAGCAGACAAACGCTCCACCGTGTTTCGCACATTGTGGTCAATGTTCACGCTTCAATCAATTTCACGCGGACAGTTGGCCAGTTCGGGGATTGAATGGCGCCTTCAGCGCTGCGGCTACTCACGTAGCCACTTTGAATTTTAGTAATCTTATCAGCGTCGCTTTCGTTTTCATAGCAGATTAAGATTATGAAGCTAATTTATAAAATTGATTACAGTGTGCAACCACATATTTCATTTTTGGCGCGTAGACCGGATCTGTGTACATATGCGACTGATTTATTGTATTTAATTTGTGAATATGAAGTTGCTTCAGTAATGAAGTTGCTAAGAATCACATGTTCAAAATAAATCTATTTTTTGGCCTAATTAAGTTCTTTAAAATAAAATCCCAGTTTTATTAGAACGTCAGCTTTCCTTTCGTTATTAGTAAATTCAAAAATGAAGCAAAAAAGTTTGTTGATCAGTGTTGTTTAGCCGTAACCAATTTAATTTAATATAGCCAAATGCTTGCAGACTGGGTAATGTGATTAGTACAGCAACAAAGTCCAATAACAAAGAAACAATATTGTTTTCTATGGAACATATTTAGGCGTTGCGATATCGGAAAAAAGTTTAAAACTATTTATAATAGTGAAATTCACACAAGAAACGTCTACCCTTTCTGATTTATATATTTGTGTTGCGCGTTAGTTTAGGTTAGGTGCGTCCCAAGGGCAACACTTCCACTCGGAGGCCCAATTGACCCATTGTGAATCCCTTCTTAAATGGTTCTGGAGCTGCCCGCTTCAGTTTAAATTCGGAGACCTCTTGATAAAGGAGAGAACAGATCCGTAATTTTAGCTTTTGCTGCGCAGGTTCCCTACTAATCTTGAGCCCAGGGTACGGAGACGGCATTCCTGCAGAGCAGCGCAGTGCCACGAGAATTGTTGAATCGTTTCTACTTCTTCTTCATCACCTTCTGCAGACATATATGGACGAGAGGTGCCATTTGATAAGCATAGATCCAATGGCGCAGTGTCCAGTGATGACTTAAACAAGTTGTTTAATAGAGGTTCGACTCAGGGACAGTAAAAGTAACGTTTTTCTCAAGGAAAGGGAGAACCATAGTGCCCGGCAGGTGCTACAATTAGTTCTACTACGCCATGAGGACTCCATGTTCTTTTTGCTCAACCTATCAATGTATATACACAGGGCAAATATCGGAAGATATATTACAGAGCTATCTACTTCGGTGGTAGGCAAGGCGACCACCTTTCTTGCCATCTTGTCCGCTGCTTCGTTCCCTGTTTCTCCAGAGTGGCCCGGAACTCAGCAGAGAGTGACTCGGTAATGCCCTTAAAGTGCGGTGCGGAAACTCTACACTACCTTTGATTTCATCACTACTGATTCCAGAACTTTAAGGTCTGTCTGACTATCCACGAAAATTGTGGCATCCACTGTTATGGATTAGTTCAGCAGCTTTCCAGATTGCAAAGATACTACAGAAATTCGAGAGTCTGAATGGCCTTTGGGTCTATAGTACATCTGAGTGGAGAAAAACCCCTGTACCTTCATCTATTTTAGAGCCTTCGGTTACATTCGTCACATTTGTAGTCTCCCATTCCTCCCTTCTGGAATAAGAAGTAAGTGCGCGCGTATCGAAATCCAGGTTTGGGATTAGATAGTCCGTACTGGAGTCTAGCTGATACTCTGCACCCGGCTTCTCAAATGACCCTAGAATCACTGACTGTCCATAAGTGTGCTGCCTCCACAAGTTGGCCTATTTCAACCTGAGAGCGCCTTTTGCCGTACAGCACTTAAGGGGGTCGTCTACGTAGCGGTCCGATTTTCGAGACTGTTTTTCAACATTTATTACGAAGGAACGAAAAAAGATATTCACTCACTTTTTTGTTTATTTAATCGTAATCTTTCAAGTGGCAAGATCATAAAAATTATATTTCTACATATTTGAGTGCGGGATGACCTTGAACCTGCCCTCATCAGAATTTTTATATCAATTTCCCTGCACGATTTTGGGCCAACCACGTAACCTACAACGAAAACGCGTTTAAAGTTCACAGGGAGCGTGCGGAAATACCGTGAGCGAGCGTGCTCAATGCTCTACAGCTCAATAACCGTGAAGAGTTTACCCAAATCCTTTGGAAATAAACCTCCTCACGTCTTCCAAATGAAAATTATGTAAAAAACATTTTTTAAAACTTTATACGTAGACGACCCCCTTAATGAATTGCTCTATCGGGTGAAAGTGCAGCAACACATCTAGCTCGGCCTGGGCAGTGCTTTAGCCGCCAGTTTCCGCACTTCCGAAAGTTGCATCACCAGGGTCCTGGTGCCCGTATAGCGTATTTTTTTGTTGTTCCTTGTTCACTCCTCTAGGGACATAGGGTCTCCACAAGACAGCCTTGTGTTGGTTACATTAATCAGTTTGTGTTGTTCTGCCAGGGTAGGTGATTGGCCTGCCGCAGGTAGTCCTAAGTGATGGAATTATCTAACGCCGCCTCCGCTCGTAGCGCCATCTGTTGTGAGGAGGTTACAGCAGAATGGTTGGGGACCTCGCTAGATCAGGTTGGTGCGCACTGTTTTCGCAGTTGTCCGCTTCCCATTGCAGATATCGCTCGTGCGCCTGTTTTGCGTAACTGTTTATTTGTTTGCTTTTATCAGCCGCACAGTGCATAATTGCGCGTTCTATTGCGTGGAAGTAAGTGGAATAGGAATAATTGAGTTGGGAATCAATGAACTTGGATATGTTGCACGGTTTTTAGGAAAATTTATTGTAGAGAACAGGATAAATTGGATGGGAAAGTGCGGGGACCGTGCACACGGCGGGAGTTGAACCCACGACCTCTGGGATGACAGTCTAGTGCACTCACGCTAGGCTATCGAGGCTGCTATAGTACGTTGGTATTGTCCCGTTTTTTCGCAAAGTTTTCATTCCTTCAATTTTAATTCACCTTCCAAAGCATCGAAGACAACTAAATACCTAAGTAGCTAAGAAATTATTTCGAATTATATTAAAAATGTTCGCTAAGTAGGTCACACCTGACAATTTCGATCGCTTTCAAACTCCAACTCACAAATTGAATCGCATAAATTCCAGCACTTATCTGGTATTAAAAAAAATAACTCCAAGTTTTTTCAATTAAACCATCCATCCAACCATTAAATTAACACTGATTTGTATTGTAATTGATGCCAAAAACTATGTTGAATATCAACAATTCATTCACATACACACATGCATGATGTTATTTTTCATTTTTCATAATTTGATTGTGAATTATCAATCAAAGCCGAAATTGTTTTCATGCACTTTGAAGAGAAATTAAAGTGTGAAAACGCATATTGCATGTTCAGATTTGACAGATTTGTTTTTAACGCTTAGAGCCGAATTTTGTCTTCTCTTTTAGTATTCAGTAGAAGAAGAAATTTGTCGAAAAAAGCGAAAGGTTGTATGTAGATCATCAATCAGTGGCGCATCGATTGCCCCTTTACCTCGTTCAACTCCTAACAAATTCGTTATTCCAGAAGATTTCACTTTCGACGAAACCATTTGGGGGCGTTTATCATAGTTATTTGGTGTATATGGCCGCGAGGTAAGATTTTTTGGCCAGTGAAATTTGTTATTGAAAAGACGAAAATGCCAAACAAAAAGAAACGATAAACGACAGAATTAACATGTTGCAATCAGGCAAAAACAACGCTCTCCACAATGTGGGTTGTGCACGGCTGGATTGATAGCTTTTGGCCGGCGCTGCGACCATTATGAAGTGGAGATGTTGTTTGGCATTGTTTATGCTAAATTTTTTGATGTTTTTAGAGAAATTTTAATCAATATGGAATTAGTTTTGGTTGCAATGCGGGTGTTGTTCGATGTATTTTCACTTTCCGTGAAGAATTTTTGGCTTTCTGTCATTTTCTGTCGCTGCTGTTTGATGTAGCCTCTAGTTTAGAGATATCTTGAAGCATTGATTTATTGCAAACAAAAATAAAGATTGAAAATTAAAAATAAAAATGAAAATAATAATTGAATTGCTTTTATAAGTTTGGTTCAAACTGACTAAATTTGGCTTGTAGATGAAATCAAAGACTAAAAGCAGCAACCACTAGTTTTTGGAGGACGTTAGTCATATGCATTTATAGTACGTTGACCTTAATTTCTTCAAGCCAACTCCTACGGCTTCCGAAACCTGAGACATCACTACTTATAAATAGTAAACAAAGCAGTCTATATGCAAAAGTTAACAGTCCAGTGTGAAGTTATTAACATCTTCATATTTCCAAGTTTTCATGCTCAACACATGACCCAACTCAACTCAACCCAACATACATGTCCACTCGGAACTGATAGTTTTATAAAATGTCTGCTTTCTTTGTGCGAGAATTTCATTCGTTTGACATAAAAGTGTTACTTGGTATTTGCATTTCCAGCACGCCTGCAAGCATCAAAGACAAATAAAGGCAAGACAGCAACATGTTAATAATTATCAATGTTAATTATGGGCATAAGAAATTACAAGACAGGGTTCCCTAATATGTAGACAGCTCATTCATGCTACGTCTGAGTCGAGCTAAAGTGCCGCTAGTAACATATAGAATCTGCAGTGGTAAACTATCAGTACCAGAGGCCCTGGAGACCGTGCAATAAACTTCCAAAGTTCTGGAACCTTTCTAGGAAACAAAACTGCCAATTTGGTGAAAAAAATCTGCAACAGTTTAGTTGGTAACACGGATTGAATCAAATATCTTATTGTCTAGTATCGGGTCCTTCTTTCCAAAGCATCGAGTAAAATCTGAGTACACGAAGAACGTGCCTCATCAGAGGTGGTTTCATGGCTTGCCCTCAAATCTATGATCTATCAAAAGCTCGAAAGTCGTCAGTGAATAACACTACTCGACACAAAAATGGCTGCTGAACTCAGGACCAAAGTATGTCAGGTATGGAAAACATATATGATTTTGATATCAGTCTGTAGATTCATACATATACATTTTATTCTATTTCAAAGTTCTGAAAGTTCAAAATAGAAAATTTTGAAGCTCCAAATTGTTTGAGGATAAAGTATGATAAATGCTGAAAATGACTATGGCACAATTTTGATATTATTTCTATGAGAATGGGAATCACACCAAATAATTTGGCTGTGTTGTATTACTTGATGTTTCCGCTTTCGTGTTATACATAACTCGAAAATTTAATTACGAAAAAGGGTATGTTTTTTAACATCAAAGAAAACGCCTTGAAATTCCATATTTTCCGACCTTGAGGTTAAATTACCACGAAATTGTTAAACTTATAAAAATAAATTACATTGGAAAAGAAGCTGTGAGATGTTGTAAATGGCACAAAGTAAAAATCATGTCAACCGGTTCATTGGTTTAGAAATTATAATCCCAAAAGTGAAAAAATTCAGGGAAAATCCGAAAAAGTGACACGCTCATTTTTTTCGAAAATTGAAACTAAGTTTTAAAAACGGTTTGCGGATTCGAAATCAGCAGTACCTAATTACCCTAGAACTGATGTCAAACCCAGAAAAGCCATTTTGCTGTTGATCAGTGTTATTTTATCTATAAAAAAAATTCTAAAAATTATAAAAAATCATAATTGGTCGAAAATTCACATTTTTACAACTTTCACTGTCAATAACCCAAATCTCATCTGATTTGAACAATCTGTATATCGCTGGAAAGGCTAAGGTATTAAATTCCAACCGACAGACAGTTTGTGTTAGTGGGATGATTCGCTTACGAGATATATGATCATAACTGAAACAACGGTGAAAAACAGTTTTTTCGAAAATTTTTCAAAAACCACTTCATAAAAAAAATTTTGGGTTTTCAGTTTTGTATTTCGTAGCCCAAAGTTAGTTTAGAAATTTTACCCATTTTTTGTCGCGCAGTGTTATAGATATTCTTTAGATATTTCTGGTGTTTTACACCAAAATTTATGACGAAGTTTAAATTCTCTGGATCTCAGTTCTCTTTACATATTAAGAAATACAAACTGAATCATATTTTCTAACAATTTCTTAATGATGCTACTATCAAGAGACTACTGTACATTCCGTTCTTTAGTTTGAATTTGAATTTTCTAACTGCAACTTTTGTTTCTATTATCTCTCTTGTCCATGTTTGCGCTTCTCAAAGTGATTCTTTGACTTCTTCATTTTCTTCTATTCAAGGAATGCCACAAACTTCCATACAAACAATGAAATTCCAAACAATTCGAATTGTTAAAGTTTAATTACAGCGCTGTTTTATTTGTCTGATTGTTGGCACTCGCCACGTGAAGTTACACTTTCTGCTTGTGCGCGCACTTGGGTGGCGGCAATTAAAACTCAGCAGCACAGAGCGAAACAAAATTAGAGACGCATGCGCAGCGAGCTGTCGGCGAATGCTTCGAAAGCTGCGTCGCTGCCGCCTGATGAAATCTTCTGACATTTAACAGAACACTGCACAAACCGAACTACCGAACCGCGCCATCAAAGTGCCACATGCACTGGACTGTGTTGTACATGTGTCAAATTAAATTGTCGGCATGCATGGCATAGCTTTTTCTACAACTGAACGTGCAATAAGTTCAAGTACGCGTGTTTTCTTATGCTAATGCACACCTGTCCAGGTAAACACACTACAAATGTAAAACTTGACGTGGGTGCGCTCTCGAACAATTCTTATTGTGGCAATGACATGAACCAGAACGCCATAAAAATAATGTTCCTTACATGTTCATATATAAAAGTGTTGAAACTTCAAGACTGGGAGACATTTGGCTATTCAATGTGAGGTAGAATATGCAATGTTTTGAATTATTTGTATTATTTTATGCTCTGATTTAAGGTTCTTTTGAAAGAAATATCATACAAAAATCACAAATCTCTGACATTTATTACCAATATTTGGTTTGTGCACTATGGAAATTGTGTTATATCCACTTTGTTGTATTCAAGAACCAGAAACTGCTTCAATGATTCACTCTCGCGATTTTGTTTGTCCTAGTTGTTGTTATTTATTTGATAATATTGAATACATAACAAATCCAACTCATACCACAAACATTAAATAAAGAACCTTAATAACTTTTCAAAATCAACTAAACATTCAAAAGACAACAATTACGTGGAAAATTGATTGTGTTCGAAAAACTACATCTAACAAAACTAACCTCACACAAGTGACATATCGACAATGACAAACCTTTTGTTAATAGTTGAGCTGCCACACACGATGAAGTCATACTTTTCTTGCCACCAGTGCTCCTACAAATTTGTTGTACAACTCATTTACTCATTCATTCATTCATTCTTCACACATTTTTGCCGTTAAATAAGGCAACATTTTTGCATTCTCATCAAACCCAGAAGCCATTTGATTGATGCTTGTCAACCATCTGTAAAAACAACAATTCTTTCAAACAACCACAAACTGACGGAAAAAGAAACGAACCGCCAGTGCCCAGGTAGACACTTGGAGCGGCCCACAAGTGGAAAGTGCGAGCAGTTACTCACTCACAATCGGTGTAACCGATGCCGTTAGATAGCAGTTTTGCGCTGCAAAACAGAAGGAACAAAAATAAAACTTCTCTATGATAAAAATAGCAGAAGTTGGCTACAAATTTGTGTGCACAATGTTGGCCGCAAGGAAAAAACTTTCCTTTTGTGTGCATTGTTTAGCGTCGCTTTTGTCGGCTTCATCACAAATAATGTTGGCGAAAATTTTTTGTTGAGAAACAGCAAAGCATTTATTGCGTCTTTGTCATCGTAAATGTTTCAAATGATTAATGATTTAGGATGAAAAAATTTAAACATTTGTTGAATTGGCTTAACCCTTAAAGGTTCACTGTACCTTTTAATTTCTTTTTCTTGTCAATTCCATGATACAATAAACAAGGTAAACTAAGTACGGAAAGCCTTCTCCGAAATTGTTTGTTTTGTGTGTGATAAAAAGAAAATAGAATAAACTTGTTAGACGATTTTTTACGATAACTCAATTGAAGCAAAAGCGTCGCAAACTATTTAGTCAAAATGTCGTACAGAACTGTACACATACCGATGTAGTTATGTTAGAGTTTCTACGGTTAAGTTAAATAATTTTGGACTTTTTTGGATTTCCTAAAACACAACACTAAAATCTTAGGGTTAGACGTGGAATTTCATTTTTGTTAACCCTTTGGATACAGGTTTTTACTGGGGAAAGTTAAAATTTTAAATTTTACGTCTTAGGCTTTTATGTGGTTGCACTCCATAAACAATTTTTCAATTTTTATAGTCGGACCCTGTATTTTAGAGTGGTTTTCTATGAGAGTAACCACATCGTTGTGGCTGTAATAATTACTTACACATACACCTTTTTACGAATAACGAAAATTTGAATATTAAAAAAAACAATATAATAAGAATTCATTAAACTTTCAATGAAGAACCATTTCAGTTCAACTGGTTATTGCTAATTTCTTTGTATTCATTACTTTTTTTCTGTTGACGCATTGTGATCGACCGGTGTGCTCCCATTTTCAGTCGTTTTACTAAATAAATAT
This sequence comes from Melieria omissa, assembly GCA_963971225.1. Classification (NCBI taxonomy): domain Eukaryota; kingdom Metazoa; phylum Arthropoda; class Insecta; order Diptera; family Ulidiidae; genus Melieria; species Melieria omissa. The sequence continues at coordinate 45,235,449 of OZ020268.1, read as the reverse complement.
TTAACATTCATTTAAAGAAAGCGTGTACAATCATGAAAGGAAAGCGAATAGTATTTGTGCTGTTTCTATTTGTATTTGTTATGCAAAAATAGCGACTAATTGTTCCGCTAATTTGCTGAAAGCATTTAACAACGTGTGAAAAGTAAATACGCTGAGCAAGAAAGGTATTCTAAAGTTCTCAATCATGAAATAGTTCTTCACAGATTAGATTATGAGACAAAAGCATGGAATGAATAGTCAGTAAATATAACAGCTAAATATCGCAGAAAAGGTTTTAATATTCTTGCAATACATTAAAATTACGTATTTTCTGTTAAACATACAAATTGTTGAAACATTTCATAGGGTGCTATGAAATAATGATAAAGGATTGTTTTGTGGGAGATTTTAGTACCAATTTTAAATAAGTACGAAATAAACACTTAAACACATTTTCAGTTTTGGCTTAATTCTGGCATTCAAGTTAATTTCTGAGCTTTGATGTATTCAGAGACCTATAGTAGAATTTTATGGCGAATATTTTCGTGGTAAATGTTGTTCTTAAAAAGTCCTGTTTTACAGGACATTTTTGGCATTTTAGAAAAAAGGGTAAAATTGACCCATAAAAATAGGAGCTACAGGGTTAAAATGCTTCACAAAAATGTTCTTCGTAGTATTTTACATCAAATTGCTGAACACATCATATACCTAAAATGTGAGGTTACATGGTTTTCGTATGCCGATTCACCATAAGAATGAGCAAAAAGGGGAAAACTTTGACCCACCCTAAAAAAAAATTCAGATGTAAACTTTCAAAACGCCGATACACGATACACGTCAGAACCTTGTTATTTTTTTTGTGTTGTGCAGTGTAAGTATAGGCGTAACAAAATTTCATTAAATATCTAACAGTGAAACTTGTCGATGTTCATCATAAAAAGGAGTTACGGAAAACAAAAATTACCAGCAAAATCTAAAAACTGAACTTCACATAATTTTTTATACTAACAGACATCGCGTGCCACATTTTGGCATTCACACCTCACATCGTTCGTTGTTTTTTGTTTTCTTCAATGGCATTCAATTTTTTTGCACAGCGGTGGCATTCCATCAAAAAGTGAAATGCCTTTGACTAATCAGAATATATCTCCTAAGCCATTGATAATCATTTGTTATTCTTTCTGCTGGCATTTTAATGAAAAAGCGGCACACAAAAGCCGATAGAACAGCAAAATAAATAAACAAATAAATAGAGTTGAATCAATTAGAATGTGAAAGTTTGTTGTTTTCATTAATTCAAAGATACATTGCTTATAATTTTGGGCTGTTTGCTTCTACTAATGCAAGTTAAGATTCTTGAACGCACATGCGCAGAATTAATCTGCAGTGCCTCAAGGCAAAACGATTTACGGCAATCAGATTGTAAAGGTAAATTCTTCTACTGCAATGCCAAAACTTAAACAATGGTTTCTAATTTTCGTCTAATTTCAGACTCATACTTTCTTCGCAAAAAGATTTGGTTACGGTTGCAGAATGTATGTTATTTTCTTATGCAAATCAAAAGACTTAAGCAACAAACGACTTTTCATTCTCTAATATCAAACAGAGGGTTTTTGCAACTAGTGTTGGTACAGTACCAACTTGACTTGATTTGTACTTTGATTTCTAAATACTTTACAACTTTGATTTCTAAATATTTCATTTAGAATTTCAGTTGTAATGAAATAAAATTCTGACATTTTGAAAAGTATTTAACTTTCATTGATTTCAGAATATATTCAGAAAATATTTCATACAATAATAAGAGAGAATATATAAGTGTCAAACTATTCGTCACCACTATCTAGGCGGCAGAACAATTGATAAAGGACCTGGCTAGATTCATGAAAAGCTCAGGTTGGCTTTGACTATGACCGAATATAAAATGACAGAAAGCTTGTCACACTCGTTGGATTTAAAAGACGTCCAAGTGTTCTAGCCAAGTAATTGATAGGATACCTCTCTTCGTTTTAATGTTGAAAAGTCTTCAAGCGTCCACTATGTTTTTTCATACCAGAAAAAATAGACTGTAGCTTTAACAGTGCAAAATTCATGTTAAGCGAACATAAAAGCCAGACTCAACTTTACCACTCGTTGTGGTAACTTGAGAGAACTCAAATGTTATTCAAGAGTCAACAAAGTTTGTGGAGTTTTCATTTTGTTTTGAGTTTGAGTGACTGTAACTGTGCAGTAAACAACTTCTGTTATTTAAAATAGTGAACTGCTTACAATTGCTGATGACAATGATGCATTCGAGTGGGATTTGATTTTATGTTAAACCATTCAGCACTTGTTAAAAAAATATTTAACTTTGTGCTACAGTGTGGCGGTAAAACGCTGACGACTATTTTTTGACGATTCTTTTTTCAACAATAGATAATGTGTAGCTAATTTATAAAATCATTAATGAGAATTTAGAGGAAAAAGGTATGAGATGTTGTCTAAGAACCTCATTGTCCAAGTGCGCTTTCCTTGAGTCCTGCTACGTCTCCACCTACCCGCCATTAGAGCCTTCTGCTGAAAGCTTAGCTTTCAGCAACTATGCATTATTTCTACAAAAGATGTTAAAACCAACTAGTTAGGCATAGACGAAAATCTCCACTTTGATGCCAACAGCTCTGTTCCTCAGTTTTGTAAAGCGGCACTGTCTGCTAAACTTTGGGCCAACCTTGAGTTAACCGAGTCATAAGTATTTATGTTGAACGCTAGTTGGCGTTGCACCAGTCAACCAGTCACGGGAGCAAGGTTTCCAGCGTTCAAGTTCAATGCAACTTCTGCTGCTGCAACCTATTTAAGACCGGTTTTCTCGGCTGTCGCACATTCAGGAAGCTCTCTCTGACCGGCAAAGACTCTCTTTAGTAGCAAACTCAAACTTCGACTTGATGTCGCTCTTGTGGCAAACTGCACGTCAACTGAGGCTTGGCTTTGCAACTTGGCTGACAACTCTCCACGGATGCAGCAAGATGTTGTCGCGCTCATTTACGCCAGCACAGTCAGTGTAATTATGCCACTTTGCGTATACTTTCGGCCGCTTTTATGCGACTGCTTTCGTCGATCTTTTTCTGTGCCACTTGTGTGTTGTTCTTCGGCTGTTGTGTGCAGCGGCCAGTTGCTGCCTTCTTGATGGCTGCTGTTGCGGTTGTTGTAGACTTGCGGCGAAGGCATAAAAGAGAGCCGCGCACACCGGTTCGCAGCCATTGCCCATGATGCAATTGTTGTGCCAACAACGAGCGACGCGCGCAGTCACTGCAAGCATTATCACTGTTCCGCGAACTCCATGACGCACGCAACTAATCTCTCCACAATAAATAACAAACAAAGATAATGACGAGAAGTTAAACAAAACGAAATTCAAAACTTAATAGCTGATCTGGCTAAGCTGTTACGAACTGTTGCTCTAAATTTTTGCGCCAAACTGAAACAGTAAACAGAAAATGAAGAATAATCGGCCAGTGTTGATTTTGTACAAAACAGTTTCGAAGATGAAATAAAGAAAGAAATCAAATTAAAACTTTCGTATTTTTTCAAACTCAATTAAAGCGATACTGTGTCGATCATGGGATAAATGGTTGAAAATGAGAGCACGACTTGCCTGAAGGCTTCCTGAAGCGCTGCTGTTGTGCCAGGAGCAACATTGAAAATCGCTAAAATGAAAAAGAAACCAAGAAAACTAAACCAAGCAGACACACATTTTTTAAGGAATGGAATCTCTGAAACTACTTTCAGGTATGTAAAATTATTTTAAATGTATTATAAATGTTTTTTCGAAATTTTTTTTCTTCTCACTTAGTGGGGTTATTCAATAAGTAGATTTGCAATACTATAGGCACTGAAGAATAAAGCCAAAACTTCTTTGTGGAACCAAAAACTTATTTTAACACAGAAAATATCAAAATCAAATCTATCATCAACACGAGTACACTTACACAAGGCTTCTGTTAAAGTTAACATTGGGCGGAATCAATGCTTAAAACTTTAAGTTTTTGCTAAATTTTTAAATGAATTCTGTAATAGTTTTGTGTATTATTAAAAATATAGACTTTGAGTACTTAAAAATATTCACTATCTTTGGTATCGAACAAATATTTGTAATCCGTAGTTAAAAGTACTCAGTTCCGATTCTATGCTAACAGTCAGTATCGAACAAATATTTGTACTCAGTAGCAAAAAGTATTGATTGAATAAATACTAATACTCACAGCGGCGCACCTAGAAGGGGGGATTTGAGGTTCCAGTCTCCCCAAACACAAAAACTGTTGGTACAAAATATGGTATTGAATGGTAATCGGCTTGAAAGATGTAGGCTAAACCCTCACCAATATGAAATTCTGTGTGCGCTACTGGATGCTCAGTACCCACAACAAAGCGATACTTGTTCTCAGTATCAACAAGTCTCAGTATCAAATAAATACATGTACTCAGTATCGCAAATTAATCGGTATCGAACCGAAATCTTACTTCGTATTGCAAAGTACTCGGTCTAAAATCGATACTAGTACTCAGTGCCGAAAAGTACTCAGAATTAAATCAACAGAAATGACAGTGGAAAATATTCTAATGAAATACAGCAAATTTTTGCTTGACAACGGAATAGATTCGTATAAAATATACCCAGGTTTTAGAAATATCGTTACTATAGTACTTGATTTTCAAAGTGTCTCTTTTTAAAATTTTAACACTGCAATTTGTCTTTATTTGACAACTTTAACCCTAGTGTGTGTGCTAAAAAAAAAACACCCTTACCCGTGTGATGGGGTACCCGGGTACCCCAGTACAAATTGTATGAAAATGTCTGACTTTTTGTTCGCTCTGTAAGAAATTTTACTGTTTTTGCTTAGTTTTAAAGCTCTCAGTAATATAAAAGTACATTTTGGGATTTCCCTTGTTACAAAAAATGACTTGCAAACTTGTTTTTAATTTCCAGTAATGAATTTTTGTGCAATTTCGGATCCCGCTTTCATAAAAAGGGGAATACCATTCATACGCTGCTGTAAATTTCAATGAAAGGTCATTCCCCGCGGAAATTTTTTACATTTCAACTTTGTAACAAATTAATTAATCGTTAGTAATTAGTTTCAATTGCATTGTGAAAGATCTGAACAAATTCGGAAAAGAGTTCTTATTCAGCAAGAGCTCGTTGTGAAAGATTTATCTCAGCCGAAATTCAAGAAATACTGTGCGAAAGTAAAAGTGATAAAGAATTTTCCATTTCCGAAGGCAAAGATTAATATATTCCATCAGTTGACGACGCAGCAATAGAAGCCTCTGACGCCGAGCCTGCGGGTTGCATAGAAACTGACCATCTCAGAATTTATATAACCAAAATCAGTTTTTTTTTCATTTCCTCAAAATCGATTGACTGATTGTTTTCCATTGATAAAATTGTTTTATAACAAATTATTAACTTTAAAACGTTTTACTTACAGAAAAAATCTATGCAACTCCATATAAAATGTATTGGGGTACCCGGGTACCCAAGCACACGGGTAAGGGTGTAAAAAGTAAAATGTTGCGCCAAACCCTCCAAAAAAAAAGAATGGAATTAAACACCTGAAAATAGAGACAGAATACCATTTTGGGAGTTGTCATGCAGAATCAGCTTTCTAGGTTATCCGCAAGTAGATAAAATTTCGATATAAAAGTTATTTGGGCACCCGGGTACCCCATCACACACATAAGGGTTAACTTTTAAGTCATGCCATTACTTTGTCTTCGTCTGATCATGAGGTTTAGGTTATGGAACAGTTTTTGATCGTGTACACATGAGTTATGCTGAATTAGAACAAAGGATTCGTTGCGAAGAGATGAAGGACGAAATCATGTCAGCTTATTCAGTGATGTTAGCTGTTACTTGTAATAGATGACCATATCTGAATACACTTTTGGCTAGTGTAGACTTATTGGGGTGTTTTGCCAAATAATTAAACAGTTTGCAAAACTGTACGACTCCATTGAAAGATTGACACCATTGCAACCCATAATTTGTTTTAAATGAATAGAACAAAAAATGCTTGAACAGTTTGTAGAGCTTGCGAAATATTAAGCTCTAGCGTGAGGAATAAATTTTGATCAAAAGCAACTTATCTGTTTTCAATCGTTATGAAAATATGGCCAAGACAGTAAAATAGTCACTAAGGCCAAATGTTTTGGGCACGAAAAGGTTAAGCCAACTTTTCCACCATTATAAAAATCCAATCTAAAATACTTAAGTACGTAACATGTCGCTCCGTTGGCATGAAAATTGTCAGACTTGCTTGTCTCCATCACATATCGGGAGCTTTCGTTTGCCCACCACTCATTCGTCTCAGTGCAACAGGCAACCAAGAACGCCACATGGTTAGTCGCAATATTACATCAGGTAATACAACGTTTGCTAGCTGGCTTTTCAAAAGTCATTAACTTTAATTGAGTAACCGTTACGTACAGTAAACAGTAGAAATTTCGAAAGTATACCAAATATTCATCCGATTCATTAGGCAACGAAATGACACCGTACACAGGCGGGAGGTGAAAGAGCCAAATAGCGCCACAAGCGTCAGAAGAACCGTTGCGTTGCAGCAAATTGCCCGCCGAACAGACACAGGTTCTACTAGCTGGTATGTGTGTGTTGTTGTTGTAGTTGTTTTGCAGAGTCGTGTGCGTGCATTTTTGGGAACCTTGTGGATTTATGTCAACTTGTTGTTGCTGCTAGTCGCCTAAAAAGTTTTACTAGTTTTACTACCGAATGAGCGGCAAAAGCACGTTCAACACGTTGATTCCGTTCGCTGTTGGACAAATTTGTGAATTATGTGAGTTTACATGTGAAGAAAGACACAACAACGTCAACAGGTTATGTCGTGAGTGGGAACAGCGAAGGTTAAGGCCGAACTGTTAGGATTGTGTCAGCGCGTAAAAAACTGTTGGCAGTGCGGACGCAATGCGAAATTTGGCAAAGAACGTTTAAATGCGCTGATGTAATTATTTATTAACATAGAAAAGAAGTCAATGAAATTATAAAACAAATAAACAAATTAGACAGGGAAAGACGAAGCAGATTCAAAAAGGGCAATAAGAAGAGCCAAAGGCAAAAGCAACTAAGTATAACTAAGAAGAGAGAAGGAAAAATTTTAGAACTAGGGAACCGAAAAATAGTTTAAAAAGTCGCAATTGAGAAGCTTCAATAAAAAGAAGAAAGCAAAGTGAATTAGAAAAACCAAAAGAAGATTTGACTGCAAATAGCAAACAAATGTAACTTACAGGAAAATTTGGTAAAATTAAAAAAAAATATCAACTAAATGCGAAAAAAGTTTAACAGCAGCGTTTTCAGATAACATTTGTTTTCAGTGGAGAAGTTTATAAACGTTAATTGAAAAGAGAAATTGATTACCCAGAGCGATTTTTATATAATATTCATGAATGAGTTTTTCATGTACTTAACCCGGTAGCGCCTTGCGTGACTATTTGGTTACACTGCACTCAAAAATTTTATTTTTTAATGGGCTTTATACCAAATTACTTAAAAAATGTTTTCACAAAATTAAAAAAAGAGACTTTTGGCACATTTGGGCTAAACAAAATTTTAAATTTCCTTATAACGTTTTTAAAATTACACCTACATTCACTTTCCATTTTATATACAATCATTTGCACCCAATTTGTCTGCTCTACAGTTTATGTATTTCCCTTTCATATGTTTTTTTGTCTTTGTATTTGTATTTACGCATTTTCGTCGGCAAATTAAGGTCAACTCGGAGCACACCTAAAACTTCCCAAATGTCCCTCACTTCACTTTCAACTTTTCAACTGCATTGCAAAGAGCATTTCGGTTTTCTTTCACGCAACAATGCATACAACGCTGCCCCACTTGTATACACACAAATACACACATATGTGTACGTATGTGTACATTACTGCCCATTTCCACTGCCCACAGAGCTTTTCTCTTTCTTCTAAGGTAATGCAAAGAAATGAGGAAAATAGTTAATTTTCTACTTAATTTGAAATTTATTGCTTTCCTGTTGCATGGAAAATACGGCGCGTAGTTCAAATTTCTTGTGAAATCTAAAAGGTGCGCCAAAAAAAAATTTGTTGTGTTGTTCAGTGGGAGAGAAATTTGTATGATCAATACGAGAAGAACTTTTTTGCATAAACAGAAAGTTTGTGTTAAATAAAAATTTATGAGAAATAGTTATGATGAAAATTCGTAAAATAAGTACATAAATATATATAAATATGTAAGTATTATATTGTATTAAAAATTGTGATATGCAATTTTGCTAATAACTTCGTTAATACAAATTCAAATCAGACTTTCTTTGATCAGGTGAGCCATGAAAACTCTGTTATTGAATAGTTTATGCCCATTAGGAGCATTTATTGAGTATTTAATGATAAAATAGCTTCAGAGAAATGAAAAAATGGCTTCTGGCTTCTACCCAGAAGATTAACGAAGGAACAATCAAAGCCCTCATGAGGGATATTCCAGAAAAAGTTGGAACTTTACCCTTGAAAATGTATTCTAATTTTTTCTAATAAATTCTAAAATCTACATAAAGGACATGTTAAATAAAACCAAACCTTTCAAACATTGGACTAGTGGTTGTTGAGATGTTTTAATTTTTCGATGTCACAATTTTTAATGGAGCACTCCTTAGGTGGAGTACATTTGAACATTCAAAGTGCCAAGTTATTCGTAGACTTTTTTAGTACTTTAGTCAACATTGAGAGTCTAGAGGTTTAGGAAACATACCAAAATTCCTCTCGGATGCTGAGCTCACTGACAAAATGTGAATCCACCCTAAAGGCACAATAGATCTTTTAGGTCGCAATACACTTTTCCCGCCAAAAATAATAAAAACATTGTTGACAACTCGATGCAACGCCATTTAAAACCATTTTACCACTCTAATTTTTGGCCAATACGATTCTTAAAACATAAATTTTAAGAATGTAGCCAAGGTAGATAATTCGAGAGCATACACAACTACAGAAAACTCACGGATTCCGAAGTATATATACAACAACCATTGTTAAGAATCTCAAGCATGGATATAGAAATGCTTCATCTATTTTTCACAGTGAAGACCTCATGAATCAAAGGCGCCCATATGATATCGCTTTAGTTAGTACCTATTATTTAGCATTATTTATAATGAAAAAACAAAGCGAGAGCCATTTACAATTTTCAAGTGTATGTTATGTATGCAAGCTGAGCAAACAACATTGGCCGAGTGCAGATGTGCAGTGCGCTTACCGAAAGTGGGTCATCGTCGCATACGAGTGAATTCGTAAGACAACAGCCGGGCAACTGGCGTGCTGCACATAGTTGCAACGACTGGTGCAAGTAGAGGAAACTGCTGGCAGGGGAAAATAAACAAAAAATTACCCGAACATGCACCATTTTCACGCTTTTTAGTCAGAGCAAAGAGAAAAATTTAAAATCTCACCATTGTTGCAGCAGCCGTTTAATTTTTGTATTTGTTTGTATCATGTTGAATGTTTGTTAAACTTCAAATTATTTGAATTATACCCAAGCACTGACATCTGTTGAACCATTTAAGGGCATTCACAGCAAATGGCAAGACAAATGCCAGTCTTAACTTTTCGATTTGCATGCAGCGGAAAGCAGAAAGTGTGCCAACTGCAGACAATAGAAAACCGCAGTAAAATATTTACAACTAGTGGTTTTTTGCCACTGTATCAACGAATCAAGGAACGTTGATAAACTTTTCGTTTTGATTGTTCAACCGGTTGGTAGGTGGTGTTTGAATTAAACAACAACATCAACTCATTCGATTATCAATGACAGTCACGTCAATCGCTACTGTTGTGAGTTGTCTGCATGTTCAATGCCTGAAAAGAATTCATTATAAAATGTGGAGGAATAATAAAAACAAAAAGATGAGACGTCAACGTTGCTGCGGTGTGAAAGTGACTTATTCACTTTTATGAATGCGTTCTTTTTGATTCAATGCCAATTACATAAATTAAATTTTTAATGTGAAAGTTTTCAGTTGGGCTTCAAATGCTTCTAATTTTCTTGCTTTTGTATTTTTGCTCTACTTGCGGGGCAACAGCGACTGAAACTAGTTGAAGGTTTAAATTTAGTAGAATAGTTTTTCGATATAGGTTACATTTAATCGAATTATCAATAATTATAATAATTATTAATGGACTAACTTTCAATATGAATTTGCCTTAAACTTATATTTTCTATTTCTATATTTCTACATTTTTACATTTTGAAAAGTTTTAGTTATCTGCTAAACGTAATTATTTTATTTTTAAGCGAAAAATAAAATATAAAAATTATTAGTTTACTGCTGAACTTAACTGCAAATTGAAATACGTTTAAAATTTAAATTTTTTGAATTATCATAAAAGCCATTTTAGAAAGTTCAAAGTGAAAATGTCACAGTGTCTGCTGGTGAGATAAAACAAGAAGGAGTCCCAACATAAAATTTCAAAATGACTATTAACGTCGGAATAGTTTGCATTGCAAAGCTTAATTGCTGCCGATACGAAATGAGGAATTTCTAATGGCACAACATGTCTGCCATCATTCATGACTGAAGTGGCTTTATCACCGCAAAAATGCATGCAATATTTGCATGCAGCCGTCAAATGCGAGGCTCCGTAATATCGCACAATGTCGTAAATAAAACCAAGAAAGAGGATATTAAATGTAACTGACAATGTTGCCACTTTCGCGCAAGGCATCATTTGTTGTTTGCTGACGAGCATTGAATGATGTCGATGTAATCGTTGGTTGTTTGTTTGCAGACTGAAAGAAATGGTCGGTGCCAGATGTGATTTATTAGCAAATAAATGAGTAGTCGGTTTAATAAATACGTCGAAGAAGATACTCGGGGCGTCACGACGTTTTCATTGTGTTTGTTGGCAATCAAATGCACGTGCAATAAACTTTGGTTTACGGTTGTTATGTGTGTACAAAAGACGTATTTATGGGCGTTCATCTACGTCTAATCATTTGCATCTATGCGCCGCCGCAACTTAATTGGGTTCTGCTGGCCGCGCACTGCTCATGTTGCCACATTATTGCAATATTATTGGTACTGCAGCAACAAGTGCAATTATCGCATGCGATCAAATATCGCCGTTCAAACACGCTGCTTATTTAACGATTCATGAGCATAGCGGAGAGCGTGGAGTTGAATTTAGAACATAACGGCATTGTATTTTATGTATATGTATGTGTATGTGTAAATAAACTCCATACGTAAGGAGCGGTTACTGACAATGTTGCAGCAATCAATGTTGTCATCAACGCTCTAATGGCTACTGTTGACGCCATTGTTGCAGAACTCATACCAACACAACCATAGTTTCTTCAGTGGACTTGTACGTAATTAAAAGTGTTTGTTGTTGTTGTGGTTGGTGTGCAAATGCTTTGCGTTGATGGCGCCATCGCTGACGATTAATGCTGCCCGTGAGATTAATGTGGAGAAAGGCAAAATGTTTGGGAAATGGTTAATAATTATCGATAATGGCACACCGAGAATTCTGCGAGTGGAAAAACTCGTAAAAATATGTTAACATTGAGCACAAACTGAACCCAGAACAAAACCTCATGTAAGAACTCTGCCTTTCGTCCTCAAAATGTTTCCTTAAACGTCTAAGTGCTATGACGAACCGAACTATGAGGAACTGAAAGGCAGGTTTTATTCTTATAGTACATTTTTATAGGAGCTCATACATAAATCTGCAGTTAAAATTCTGTTTTTGCACAATTTTATCGGTTTTACTGTAAATGTTGGCAATTTGGCAAATTTAATTTTTTGTTTCCCTTCGAATAACTTTAATTGTAAAAATTAAAAACGTAATTACAATAATTTTCGCCACTCTTTCTACCTTCAATAAAAGTTTTTGTAGTCATCATAAACGCATTTGGCGTGACTGGGCAGTGAAAATGGAAAATGAAATTGTCGGTTTATGCTTTTAATGCATTTCACAAGACCCTAAGACCGTAAACACCTGATTGCTTTTAGCATCGATATAAATAGCGCTGCACAGCTTCAAGCGGCCATTAATTTAGCCCTCATTAGCTTATCCGCTAATGCATTCTTAATAGTCTTATTAAAGTAATCTGCACGCTTCACTCATATCTGTGTCTTCTTACAGATTTTTAGTGCCGCCGGCCTGCTGCGACCGCCACTTGCTACTATGTTGGCATCCTTAGGTAAGTGCAGTTCGACGAATTGATGCCACACACATGCAACACGCCACATCGGCCACTGCGTTGTTCGAAATGCCTACAAGAGGAACGAGGGGAACGAGAGTATGTGGAAATACGCGCAGCAGGTGTTGAAGTCTCGCACATCGAATTGATAGAAATCGAATTATTTATTGTATTACACATTGCACACACACACACAAGCGCACACATGATCACATTCCCGACTGGCTTGCGAGGCAGCACAACAGCTGCTCCACAGAACGTGCTGAGGCTTTTCTTTTGCTCAGCTGCGACAATCGCAATGCTCAATGCTGAAAGGCCCAAGCGGAAGTTACGCATTCTGAAGGAATTTATGTCCGACATTAGATTTTAATGCAGACTTTAGACATTCAATTGCGTGTCCAACCAGTAACCATGCGAGTATTTTGACTCATGCGATCCATTGGCTTGGTGGAGTATCGGCCGCAATCAACGATTGGCAAATCAAAATTTAATATATATTTGTTTTTATAAAGTTATATATGGCTATGTAGACTTTTTTAAATTAAAGAAATAAAAAAATTTCATGAAAAATGAAAATGACTTTTGGATTTCTTCAGAACCTTAGACACTCATTATTTGTGTAGTTTTTCTGCTAACGATGGTTTAATCATTTCTTGGCAGAAATTCATTCGATTAATGAACTAACAAAAGACAAGGTGGCAAACTTACAATTAGCACATTTCTACAACCTTTATGATGACCAGCTCGCAGTAGAAATGATCAGAAATAGAAAATTTGTGCAATTTGTTAATGAAGTGACTTGTATGTGCAGTTCAAACGTCTACTAAAACGGCCCGCAAACCCATTCGGATGAGAAACACTGTCGTCTTTATCTTATACCACCGAAACATCACAATAAACAGACCAATCCAATGCATATTGCCTTCGGCATTATATCCTCGTATTACACAAAACTACAACAATTATTATGCTATAGTTATACACTCTGCCTTCTGTGGTTCTGTACACTTTATAATTATTTTTCTTTATAGACTAATCAACATTTTTTCTTTAAAGGAATAACATTTAAGATTTTTAGCCCAAATTGGTTACTATCTTCAACTTAAAATTTGTGGGTACTTTAGCCAAAATTTTAAACTCAAATGAAAACGTTTATATTGCAAAGCGACCATTACATTACCATTACAACCTTGTAAAGGCTTCGAATAATACCAATAAAATTTGCTTTTGATTACCAACAGGTTCGACTGATCATTCATTAAGCAGTTCGTTTCTTGAGTCTTTTGTTTGGAGACTTTGGATTCCTGCAGGTTTGTTGGTAAAGAATTGAACACAGGTCGAGCTTCAGTGACATGTTCAGTTGAGCTTTGATAATATCAATAAAATTTGCTTTTTATTACCATCAACTTACACCACCAGTGTTCTTTGAGGGCTGGAACTGGTACCTCCAGGGTTTTGATGCTTCTGCGGTGAATAATAGATTGCTTAAAATTAAGTAAAAGGATACTTTTGTTAAAATGTATACTCAAGTTCGACTGATAATTCACTAAGCAGTTTGTTTCTAGCAAGTTTGACTGATAATTCACAAAGCAGTTCGTTTCTTGAGTCTTTTATTTGGTGGCTTCGGATTCTTGCAGGTTTGATTTGGGCACAGTGGTATGTTCGGTTGAGCTTGGAAGTGCGATTCGATAGCTTTGCTCCCCTTGGCTTCCAACCAAGCACTGCACTGCTTGCACATATTTCCCAGTCATTTGCTATATATCAAAAATGTACCCATGGCATTTTTCGTGACATGCACCCGTCATGACTGTCACTTCTACTTGCCGCTACTTTATGCTACTTCCGTGGCCATACATCCATCAACATCCAGCAACGCTATCCATAACGCTTACCGGGAGAGCAACGACGCCAGCTTGAGCCGTTCCATAGCTCTCAGTTTAGCATTTTACATACGTCACATACGTCAATAACAAATGATGGCCGTCCGTAGTCGCTGTCCATCTGACTTTTTGGCTGGCCATATGCTTTACCATCTGTGCTTAGTTTCCTTTTAACTGCCATAACGACTGATGTTTGCTGCCACGTTGCTGGCACACATACAAGTACATACAAACCACGGACATGAATCCGGATGTTTGTGTGTGCATGTGTGTTGGAATGTACTTATGCATATTTCAGCTAAACAACTGACCATCTATTCCATTCGTGCGCTTGAATTTCTATTCTTGTGACACTGACAGTTTCAACCACGTAGCGTCTCTGGCCGGTTAGCAACGCAAGGCAACACACACTCGTAAATATGTCCTTTCGCCGTACAACGTGGCTTCCATGTCACTGAGCAAGCTTGCCGCGCTCGACTATGCCTTGTTAGCTGGAATGCACGAAAAACCTCAGTGGGCAGTAGCGTGAAAGGGTGAAGAGTAGGAAGTACCATGGAGGGGAAATAAATTGTTTAAAAAGCGCATAAATTTACTTGAACGTAACTGATTGATTCCGCTTCTTTATAATTCTCAAATCGGAACAGTAGCAATGGCAATAAACTCGGGTAGCTACGTGAAATGCCAATGCAACAAGAACAGATGTCAGGTGAGGCAAAGTGTCGTGTGCACTTTAAAAAATGTTTAAAGTTACGTAATTTGACTACAACTGCACTGAGCGATTTTATTTTTTATTTTTCTATTAGCGGTGTGCAACCGATACGAATATTTTTAATGCTATACTTCTATTGATTTTCAAAATTAAACACTAAGAATAAATTTCAAAAGTTTGAAAACTTCTTTTCAACAATCCTGATTTCGAAAGGTAAATAGTTATGTGATGTGACTTCACTTAGACTAAATGGCCCATGGGTTACTACACGATGCTGTTTTCATAGTCACTTCTCATATTCGAACCTGTTAGTGGTTTATTAAAATCGCAGTCGATTTTTCGATAAAAACTATTTTTATCTAACTAAAAATAGTTCCAATTCGAGTCAACTTGACTCTTAACAGATTTCACACTTTTAAAATGAGCTTCAGATAATGCATTCGTCGTCATGAGTGACCTAAATGCTTCACCAGTTTTGCTGTTCCAATTTTCATATAACAACTTGCGAATGTGTGCTGCCATACGAAAACCAACATTTTCATTTAAGCTGTTCGCAATTACCCGACGAACACAATCATTTTCAAGTTCATGACAATAATCCATGTTAATATATTCAAAACTAAAAATAGATAATTAACAACTGCACAACATGAACACAATCAGTTTTACAAACATGATACAGTCATCTACGGAACATTGCAAGGTCTTGGACCTCGTGCTGCAGATGTTAGCATTAAGACATGGCATCTTATGTTTAAAACTCAATTAAAACAGCTCGTTACGCAGAAGTAAGCGGTGAAAATATTTCTTATCGGCGAGTGTGGCATGCACCATGCGTGTACAGAGCGGCGACGACAAGCAGATGAATGTAAATGCAAATGAAAATATTTGCATTGCCGCAGGGGAATTGAACATGCAACAAAAATCTGCAGAAATGTCTAAATTGAGTTCACACACACACAAGTCAGGAGACAACGCACAGGGCGCTAAAAGAGTAGAACTGAGTGTTGGTGTTGATGATTGCGTGAGTGGGTGTGGGTGACAAGCCACAAGACATATGATAGAAAATGATTGCATACTCGTATTGTAGTCTATGTCGACTCAAATTGTAAAATACTCATAGGAAGAGCCAATATATGAAAAGCTTATACCTTATATTTCCTGAATTACAATTCCAGAAATTACTTACAGAGAAAAAATATATGTATGCAGTACTGGATCACAGTAAACTAGAAATCAAACGACGCTCAATTAGCTAAATTTATTAATTTAATTAAATTAAGTATAATTAGATCCTGGGTAAAGTGTCTTGACTTTTAAAATTACACAATGCAATTAAAGAACTAAATTAATTTTGTATATAAAAAAGATTGTAGATTACTAATTTTCTAATTTTAGTTCTAGTGCAAAGTCAAGAGTGAATCGCAATGATCATCATTGAATCAAACAATCAATGATTGTAAAACATTTACTACAAGTGCGGTAGCTCGCTTTGCTTCGAAAGAATTAAAGCAACCAAAGAAGTTACACATTCAGTAATCCGCTCAGCACAGAAACACCCTGCAAGCAATTCGGTAGTCGACTACAAAAATAACTCACTTCTAGTTAACTTTCATGATCTAACTATAAGCTAACTACAAAGTAATGCAGAACTTCCCAAAAATCAATGCAACTTTTGCTTTTTGGCATATTTTAAAGAACAGTTAATTGCTATTTGTTCTTATGCGATTTTATGTCCCTAACTATAAGCTAACTAAAAAGTAATGCAGAACCCACCCAAATTTAATGCGTGCGTTTATGGCATAGAAATTTAAAAAACAGTTAATCGTTGTTTGTTTTTTTGCTCTTTGGAATTTTATTTTACATATTTGTCATTTTCTTTCGTGCATTATGAAATCATAATCAGTGCTTAGTCTCGTGCGTGCGGTCGCAGTCCAGGGAAATAAAATTAATTGAAATCTAAGTGTAAAACTAAATTAAAAAACGTGAATTGTTAAACAATTTTATATATTTTTTCAGGTGATTGCTTTAATTTTAATTATTTAAGCTAAGCCAAAATGAGAGGTGCAAGCAAAAGAAATTTAAGAAGGTTTTTGAAAAAGGAAAGGGATTCGTATTCAAATAAATTAAATTCATGTAATGTTGGTAAATCAGAAGCCACCTGTTCCTCTGCTAATTTACAGAGTCAAAACAGAATTTATTTTGAAAATATTAGTGTCCAAGAAAATTGTCCAACAAAAAATGCATTAAAAGAAAAAATCGGTGATTGGTATTTAAAAAATAGGCCATCTCGCAAATGTTTTGAAGAGTTGTTAGGTATTTAAACATTTTTTAAATAAAAACGGAAATACAAAAATTTTAAATTTACAAAACAATTATATAAATATTAATTTTTATGGATAAAGACGTATTAAATAATAGCTGATTTAAATAAAGTCAACTTGAAGCTAACTGAAATGTAATTATTTTATAGCTAACCATTAATTAGATAACCTTTAACTAACTTTTAAATAACTAACTTTAAGTTAGTTGAAAAGTCATGCAGAGTCGGACAATTGACTACTGCCTAGGCCATCGCCATGTTAAAATAGTCAGTTGGCTCCATTGAAAATAATCCAACTATCAACCACAACTAGTTGAGAATTAGTTAGATTAAAGTGTGTTAAAAGTTAGCTGAGTTGCCGGCAGGGCAGTTACACGCTTATGCGAATAACAAGGCGACACAAGAAACAAGTTCAGTAACTCAGCGCTTCTGAGTTCTTGCACTACTTTTCGCATGGTCAGCACTGGCGTTGCTGAGTTACCAACACATCACACCGATTTTTCTACATGGAACTGTGGCACCAAGTGCTGTGAGCTATTAAGGAAAACTTCTACCATTTTCCCTTTGTCTTTTCTTCCTTTTATAGCCTTTTCAATGTTGCAAAGTGCGTTTATTTTTAGAACTGTTTCACAGCACTGAAAAACTCAAACCGAACTCGCTGATTGCAAAGAAGATTCGCGGTACATTCTTCGCGCCAGTGTTTGTTGTTGTTAAGACTGCCTCTAGAAAACACAATTGCAAACACGATATCTGCTAATTTTTCGGTATATTTATTCGAAATATTCTCCTCCTGATTCAATACACTTGTTACATTGATTTAATAGTGATTCAAACGCGTGTTTCAGCTCATTTTGCGGAATTTCCTCCAGTGCCTTCGTCGAAGCCCGTTGTATGGTCTGAATGTCATCAAAAAAGCATCCTTTCAACTCCAATTTCAGTTTCGGGAACAAAGAGAAGTCGCACGGTGCCAAATCAGGTGAATTCGGCGAATGATTCAACACACAGACCTGATTCCGAGCAATAAATTGACGAACAATGAGTGCTAAATATGTGACTCGGTGCATTATCGTGCAACAGACACCAACTTTTTGGATCGCGGTATTCTGGTCGAATACGACGGATTCTGGCCATCAAATGCTTCAAAACTTCGAGGTAATATTCGGCAGTAACTGTTTGATCAGTTGAAACAAATTATTTGTGGGTAATTTCTTTGCTATCGAAGAATGTGATGAGCATTGTTTTGATCTTAGATGGAACTTGTCGTGTTTGTTTTTGGCTTGTGGTGAATTTTTTGATTTCCATTCCGCACTTTGACGCTTAGTTTCTGGATTGTATTGAAAACACCATGTTTCATCACCCGTAACAATTGTTTTCAGGAAGTTTGGATCATTTTCTGCGGCTGTAACGATGTCTGTAGAATGACTGACTCTCATTAACCTTCACACTGTCACCAATTTTTATATACGGAAACCGTCACTATTAACATATGTTAATATTTTTCTTCTCATCCGTTTTATAAAGACAACTTTCATTTTTTGAGCTAAGTTGGTAAGCAAAAACATAAAATGGACTGTGCTAAAGAGATTTTAGGTTCACGTGTGGAAGGGGGAAAAGGGATGAATGGGGTTTCAGCCCCTACAATGTGGGCGAATTTGTTGCTTTTTTTAAAGAAATACCATAAAAAGTGCATTTTCAAATATATTTTCATCAAATTTCGTATTTAATACTGTTAGGTAATACTATATCACATATCCAAATTTGAACGAGATCGGTCAACTATATCATATAGCTGCTATAGAAACGATCGCTCAAAAATGCGATTGGAACAAAAGGGCTAAATTGGTAACAATTGGTGCATTTTCAAATATATTTTCATTAAATTTCGTATTTAAGACTTTTAGGTAATACTACATCACATATCCAAATTTGAACGAGATCGGCCAACTATATCATATAGCTGCCATAGAAACGATCGCTCGAAAATGTGTTGCATTGCGATTTGTACAAACGGGCTAAATTGCTAACAATTGGTGCATTTTCAAATATATTTTCATCAAATTTCGTATTTAAGACTTTTAGGTAATACTACATCACATATCCAAATTTGAACGAGATCGGCCAACTATCAGTTTTCAAATGCACCAATTGTTACCAATTTAGCCCTTTTGTATAAATCGCAATGCAACACATTTTCGAGCGATCGTTTCTATGGCAGCTATATGATATAGTTGGCCGATCTCGTTCAAATTTGGATATGTGATGTAGTATTACCTAAAAGTCTTAAATACGAAATTTGATGAAAATATATTTGAAAATGCACCAATTGTTACCAATTTAGCCCTTTTGTTCCAATCGCATTTTTGAGCGATCGTTTCTATAGCAGCTATATGATATAGTTGACCGATCTCGTTCAAATTTGGATATGTGATATAGTATTACCTAACAGTATTAAATACGAAATTTGATGAAAATATATTTGAAAATGCACTTTTTATGGCATTTCTTTAAAAAAAGCAACAAATTCGCCCACATTGTAGGGGCTGAAACCCCATTCATCCCTTTTCCCCCTTCCACATGTGAACCTAAAATCTCTTTAGAACAGTCCATTTGATGTTTCTGCTTACCAACTTAGCTCAAAAAATGAAAGTTGTCTTTATAACACGGATGAGAAGAAAAATATTAACATATGTTAATATGTAACCAAAATAGGGGTAAAAATTTTCATTTGTAAAAAAAGATGGAAAAAATTAAATTTTTAGTTTTCTGATTACATATATAGAAAGAGGTTGACAAATTGGCCACTGAGCCGAAGCCGCATGAAAATCGGACTTAAACCCAAAAAGTTATAGCAAAATCAAAATTGAAATATTAACATATGTTAATAGTGACAGTGTGAAGGTTAATTTTGGCTCAAATTTCAACATCAAACGAAAAGTGTTTTGCAAAATGAATTTTAATAAATATTAAATGTCAAACAAATGTCATGAAAGTTTGGCAGTTAGTAGAGGAAGGTTGAAGCTTCGAAGCATGTGCTCGGACATACATACATGGCGCGCTTGGTTGCTGAGATATGGTTCGCGTATTAATACATAATTGTTGCATTGTGTATTTTTGCAATTTTTTTTAATACTTACTCGTATTGATTCATGTATTAAAATTAAAAATTATTAAAATACATAATAATAAATAATAAACAAAAATGAAATGAAATCATTGATTGATGAATGAGGTTTGCTAAACTTCTGTTTTAAAACAAAAAAAGGTTTGTTTTAAAACATTTCTTATTATTTTATTCATCCAAATTCTGTTCGTGTTCAAAGTAGGGAAGCGGCAATTGTTATTTTTGGATGTGAAAACGGATCGTTTTTTCAATAAGGTTGTGAAAAATGCATTTTCTTCGCGTATTCAAAGGCGAATACGGAGCACATCTCTAGTTATAACCGTTCGTACTTTTATTATTATTTATTATTATTTTTATTTATTTTTTTAATTTATTTATTTTTATTTTTATCTGAACACTACCCAGTAACTGGCCATTTCTACAGTCAAATTGTTATTGTAATGCTTCGGCATTTATCAACATTTAACATCGTTTACGCACAAATTAATAGCACGTCATGGACTGTGTCTTTCGATATTTACACAGTTTAGCCGCTTTCTGATGAACTCTTTGGCACTTATTAATCCCATGTTTTCTGGTTTTGTCAGTGCTGGTTGTCTCAGTGTTCTATGTTCTTGCCAGTTCTGTATTTGCCGCCAGCCGCAAGCTGAGTCTGGTCCATCATGACTTCTATTTTACTGCAGAATATTTGTGGATAATTGCAAGTGCCACGACATTGAATCATTAGCTAAAAGCTGCTTGCTGCTATTTTCTTTGGTTGCAGTGCCATTTTGCCAGCACGAAAGGATAATTAAAGCCTGCGTGGATGCGGCGCTTGATAAAGTTGGCTTCTCAAGTCACGATTGGGCTATTAATTTTATAACATCCGACAGTAGGCAATGCACTTAAATATAGTTTGCGGCCATATAGAAAAGGAAATGGTGGAGAACAAATATTTCAAATCTTTTTGTAAAGGTTTGAATAGCCCTTTCGTTGGGTTTTTCAATATTTGAAAATATTTCAATTTTAATAAATGCTGATACATTATATTTTCATATTTTCAATTTTATTTTATGAAACAAGTATTTAAAAATAATTTGAGGAAAAAAAACTGCTAACTGCCTAATACAAAAAACCAGCTTTGAAACCCATAAGATGCGACTCGCTTCAAAGAAGACTTTTAGGCTTGTTGGGAACTAGAGAGTTAAACAGTTAAAGTAGTCATTATACTTGGTTGATTCTTTTTTGATTTTGGCTATAAAAAACTGCTCCAAATGTTTCTCTTTAACGTTTCTTTCCCACCTTAGTTCATTTAGTTTCAAGTTCAGATTATAATGAGACTTTTATTCATGCGACTTTGGTTGCCGCTGCGACGGTGCTTTCAACTCATTAAGAGTTCCAATTTTACTTTTTATTTTTTATAAGAAAAAAACTATTAGAAAGCCAACACCAATTTTTTTATTTCATGACAAACATGTGATGACACTTTCTTACTTTCGATTTTTACGATTTTCAGTGAGAATATTTTGCTCTGCTTCGTTTAAACAAGTTCATGATGTTTTCTTCTTTTTTGCGGGTTTAGAATGTTACAGAGTCCACACCAAGCTTTGAACTTGCCCACATGACGACATGGTCGGTGCTTGTGGCGCTTATCGTTCTCGCGTACGTGTAATGAGCACCCATTGTGCATGTCCTTCGGCCAATCTCTGACACCACCACACAGACGCCAGCACCAAGAAATGCGGTGAACGCAGCCGCAAGTTCAAATCGTTATCACGCGGTGCGACGTCACGTTCACGGAAACGTGACTCGAAACGTGACAGCTGGGAATGGATGTGTCGGATAAAATATCAAACGAACACCTTGAGCAGTGTGTGTGTGTGTGCCGCAGGCAAAGCAGCCGGCACCGTCAGTCGCTGGCGCTGGGCGTGTGCAGCGGACACTCATTAAAAGCCATCGCGAAAGTGATAAAGTAGTGATTAGGGTCAGTGTGGCTTGGCTTAGCGCCCAATAAATGCTAAATAGAGTTTCGTCTGTGCCTACCAACAAAGACAATAACTGAACTTTTCCACCACACTAGACCGCATAGTAAGAGAATATGCGAAAACAAAGTACGCAGTAAAACCCAAACAGCGTTTTTGCTAATACTAAATGGATTCTTTTCTTCGGGTTTGGCTTCTCCAACAACCAAATCCATTGCCATCAATATTGCAAGTTTGCGAATTCGCAGCAATTTTAATGCTTCATTGGTGCTATAAACACGCCAAATGTTCATTGCAAGGCTTTGCGTTTCCATTTTTCCCCAAGCACCACGTAACCTCGCAGTAAGAACAGCATCGAACAAGCGGCGAGTGTTGTTTGCATTGTTTAGTATCGGTTTGGCTGCTTGTCTGCCTGCGCCATAAAACACAAATGGCGCGTTGAACATTTTCTGTTTCACCGCTTTGGCGCACAACTTCGGCCGCCTGTGCCCAGCGCCCAGCGCCACTGTGGCCAAGCCGCCACCACACACTTCCCACCACCGCTGGCGCCCACCCACCCACCGCTCGGCGCGTCCTCTGCCAGCAACTGACTGCATTTTCTCACTGTAGCGGCCGCGTTGCGCGACCCTATTGGCGATATTGCTGCCGCTTTGCTCGCTCATGCATGCACTTTTATTGCTGTTGTTGCTGTTGTGCTTATTACATTTGCTGTTAGGACTGAAGTTTTGTGGTTGTTCTTGTAGTTTTTGTTGCCATTGAGTTTGAGTTATTTCACTTTTGCTGTTGTTGAGGTCCTGGCCTCTTTCGTGTTCGTTTCTTAAGTCTTGCGTTTGTAGGCTGCTTCGCCTGGTTCGTGTTTGGCGTTTGGCTGTATTTGGTGGCAATAAACAACAGCTACAAAAACAAGCACGGAAATCGCATGATAAACGGCTAAGAACCGCAATCACACAAATAAAAAACCACAACGCGAACGCTCAGCAGTTTTTTAAGGGGGAAGTGTGGTGATGTGGTGGAAAATGTAAATGTAAATGCACAGCACTGTTTCACTCGCGACCGTAAATGGCAAAAATGAAAGTTATCACGTGATCGAGGAAGACATGTCAGTTGACAGATATTGCATTAATAAAAAGAAGAATTAGATACGCTTTTTGTGCCAATTGGTTCAAATTTTTTATACTCAGTGTGAAAATTAAATTTTGGCAGTAAAAATTTTACTCAAATTTGTAGAAGTAGAATTAAATTATGTGTGTTGTATTAAATGCAAACAAAAGTTAGTTTATAATTCGTATCCAAAACGCAAATTTTATAACTTAACACCGCAAATAAACGCAAATCAAGCTATAAATTCGCTTAATTGGCAACACCAATATGAACTGAAATGGGCGTTTGTGCTATGCGTAGAAGTGTGTTGAACTTCACATAAATAACGGCAGATTGTACAACAATAACAATTATGCGGGAGGCTGCGGCTGCTGCTGTTCATGCTAGAAAGTGATACATGCAATTGCAAACCAGGAGGGGAGCAGGCATTCGAAATTTTTTACTTTCACAATGCCAACTAAAACAAATCTTTTACATAAACTCCAAGCGACAGTTGTGTTGGTCTCCCATGAAATATTTTGCCGCGCAGCGATGAACTATGCAGCACGAGTTTCGTAGTCTAAATTCCAATATTTTACTTAATACGCCGACAATGTGCATCAAGTGAAACATGTTAGAAGACATACACACAACGCCCCTTAAAGCGCGCCCATCTGTTATCTGCTCGCACCGAGCCCGTAATGGCTCTTTGTTTTTCCACTGCTGGGGCGAGGCGTGTTCGCCATTCTTCACGCTTTTGTTTTGCAATTCCACCAAACGAGATTTTCATCTAATGGCAGTGGTAGTTGCGCTGGAAGTCCAAGTCGCGTAAGCAATGGCCAGAATTCCGCGGAAGATGCAAGAGCAGCGAGAACTGTGTGCGTCGACGGCGCATGCGCAGCGCAACCAGCATTTAGAGCCTTTCGGAAGTGGTTCAACGAACCGGCAGCGCGCACACACTGACGGGGCCAAGCGTGCAACTGCTGCGCGTGTACAGGAGCAGCGCTGGCAATGGGCGGACCGCCGCGGCGAAGGGTGACTGTGAATTTTCTCAACAGGCAAAACGGCAGCGCGCATAAATGGCAACGAGCCACAAAGTGCGGCACCAAACGGCAGAATTTGCAAGCAACTGTGAACATTTACAGGAAAAATGCACGTTCAGTTGTTGTTGTTGCTATGTCGCTGCATGCTGTCGAATATTTATGTTTGCACTTTAACCGCAATGGCTGCTGGTGTTTGGCGGAGAAGTTGTTGCAGAGGAATTCGGAGAGTTTGTAGGGAGCTGCATTGCGTGTTAGAATGGAACAAGAACTACGATAGAATAATAATGCAAAGACCTTAGTTTTTAATCATTTTTTAATCAAGTTTTTCCACTTCAATTAACTGCATTAACAAAAAAATATAACAATTTCACTATCTATGTGGAAAAATTAGCTAATGAAATAAATACATATAGAATTTTTTAATTTAAGATTTTTTATTTTTATAAACCATCTTGAAAACTGAAACGCCTTGTTTTTTTGAAAATGTAAATAACCGAATGAATATTTTAATGACAATTTGTTTGTCAGTAAATTATAATCAAGCTGGTGACTAAGTTGCTGGCCACATAAGTAACGCAAAGCCTCCCAACTTAGGTTTCTTTATTTTCCTTCGCTTAGATATGCGGCGCACGTTTTCAATTTACTTGTAAATCATAGGAGAATTTAAATCCGACCACAAGCTTAGTCACCGCCACGACGGTGCGGAACGGAACGAATTGGGCACGTTTGTACGTCATACACATACACACACAAACAGACAAACACCCATACACATATAAACTCGAGTTAGGTAAATGGGCAGAAGGCGACATGTTGTGCGAGGTCGCTACCACGTCAACATCAACATAAATAACACTGGCGGCATTCACGATCTGTGCTAATTGATTGCGGAAAAGCAAATTTACACCAAACACTGCTCTGTTGTTTTACTGTTTCAAAACCTTTGAATCTGTTTTGAGTGAACTTCAGCCACTCTGCTAGATTTTGTGATTTTGTGATGATTTTGTCAGTGCACCTAAAGTATAAATCAGAAAAACTACTCCTTATTTAATACTTTGTTGTTTTGCTATCGCCACGTATCGTGAATACCCCAGGCGCAACTTAAAGAACTAATCAAACGTTACTATGAAAGGTCAGCATTGAGGTTCAGTTGGCTCTACTGGAGCGATGTGGTAGGAGGATAAATATGGGAGGACACATTCTTTAAGAATGTGAGAAAGAAAGAAAGAGTTTCTTTCCTATTTTTTTTGGGGGGGTTTTTGATTTGGTACTGCAGTTACTAAAATACTGAAATGCCAAGTTAGTTGAAGTAGAAAAAAACCAATGATGGGTCGATAAGTTAGAAAAATTAATTTAAATATTTGAGCTCAACATTGAAAGAACAAACTCATTTTGTCGTGTTTTCTGTTTCCTCAATATTTTCTAATTCCAGTATGTATTGCTGGAATACTAATCTTACTACTAATCTTATATTAATATTCTAGGGAGAAAACAGAAATACAAGAAAATAATTTTCACCCTTTCGACCCAAAGTTGCCTGAGAGCAACTTCACCTATTTGACATCTTATAGCAAAAGCTACAATAGATTTTTGGGTTTAATTTAAGTAAGAATTGGTGCCTTCTTACTTAAATTAAACCCAAAAAAAATTAATATTTTTAGTAGTAAATTCAAAGCAAATCCCAAAACTTTTACTGTTATCCTCAAAATAATTGCCAATAGTTTGCAGCGATATCAGGGAAAGTTTGTGTTATAATTGAAGTCTACGAATTGGGAGCATTTAATCAAAACCCTGTTTCTTTAATAACGGTTAAATAAAATCAAAAAGTGATAATTTTGTATTTTTCCAACAATATTATGTAATTTTTCTGTAAAAAAAAAATATTGATACAAAATTGATTTAACCCGTTTTAAGCTAAAACTCATCAAAAGTAAACTAGCTCTAGAACTCTAACAAAAGGCGGGACGACTTCAAATATCGTGTGCGAACTTCTAACTTTCACTTTTTAGTGTTTAATGATTTCAATACCAAAAAGTAATATCGACACACAGGGTAAAATTCGGGGTCGAAAGGGAAGAAAGTAATTTGAAGTAGAGTTTTGCTCAGGACAGCTAGAAGTGCATTTAAATCCATATACATAAATTTATTTATTAGGTACAATTACTAAGTAGTTTTTATTGATAGAAGGTCTTTCTCAACGTCAAAGTGACCGGTTTTTTTTTAATAAATATCAAATTATTTCACTTAAATTTATGAAGAATAATTATTATAATCCAACCCACCAACAATGATGTTATTTTATCACTGAAAAGGCACCATTCTGAAAAAATTCCAATACACTTTTAATTTATCGTCAGATCGGCATTTTAACTATTAACTACAATTTATAGGTATATAAATTGAGAACACATTTTAAACCAAAATAAATTTGCAAATGAGCGCTTAAAATTAGTAAAACAAATTGAGATGCTTACAATTATTCTCAATTTTCAGAATGTAATTTTCTATTCTTGATTTTTTTCACACAATTTTAATTCTACAATCTCATGAAAGAAATGCAAAAAGTTCTTGTATTGCAATTCAATTAAGCAACTTCGCCACGTCTGCTCGTTCTTTGCTGTTGTTCTGATTCTCTTTCTATCATTTCGCTGTTCGGTTTTACATAGAAATGTTCTTTTGCTTGTTCTTATCTCAATTATTTTAGTCATTAACGCCGCATCAACATCCTCTTGACCCACTTTGGAGCAATGCATTTGCATTCACGTTTGTGTACGCGCCACAAATGTACCGAGACGGCAGCACTGTCGCTGCCACTGACGCTGCTACTTGTCGGCGAACAGCTGGCAGTTCAACTGTGGCCGCTTTAAGCCGTTCGCTGGGTCCAATTCCTCCGTTCAGCGCATCACACTGCGCTGGCCTGGTCCAGCGTACGGCAGTGCTTTATCGTGTCACTGTGCAAAACATTAAATGCAACATTCAGCACTCAACACCATTTCGGTGTTGTTGCGATAAGCCAAAAAAGGCAACCGACAGTGGCCGCCGGGAAACGTGTGGCAGCGAGAAAATTGAAAATCTGTGCACACTCGAAACAGGCCAGAAGTAACAAGACAGAGGAGGAAGAGCTACAGACGTACACGTGACACTCGACCACAAGCGACAGCCAGCTGTACTCTTGGTTAGGTTGGATTATGTTCGAATGCTCGAAGCAAATTCCTAAGGCCTCGTTCGCACTGGTGCGTTGGTCCTTAATAGGCATCGCAATCCCGGGATCCCGGACTTTTTCCAGTCCCGAAAATCCCGGGATTCAAATCTTTTAATCCCGGGATTTTCGGGATTGCAAAAGATGCTTCAAAGTTCAAATGAAATAAATTTAAAAGCACAAAAACCCAATTCCTTATCTGAAGGAGGAGGGAGGGGATAGAGGGCGTCTTTTGCAAAAGGCTTATAATTATTTACTAAGCATTCAACCAGCAAGTGTTGAATCTGAAAGATGTTTTCTCTCAGCAGGGTTTATTTGCAATAAATTTCGCTCTAGATTAGAGGGCAAAACATTTAATGCCTTAGTATTTTTAAGATCTCGGTTTTTAGTTAATCACAACGCTTAACTTTTTTATCGAAATAATCGAAGTAAAACTAAAAGTACTAACAAATTAACTATTTTATTTTTTTTTTTATCAAATATGCGTATATATGTACTTTATGATACATTTGATGCAAAGCAATAAGTTATGTTTAAGTGTCATTTTTGGATATCAGGTGTACAACTTTGCTTCCGCCGTTTTCCGATAGGTGGCTGTTTCCGGCTGAGGCTGGTTGAAATACATAGATGGTAATGCCTTTAAAGTGAGTGTGGACAGTGCCTAACGAATTGTCATCGCCGTTTCAGTGACAGTTGTTCTTGTTTTCGTATTATTCACGCTCGAAAATGTCCGTTTATGTGCCCAATTCTCGCCATTTGCGGGAAGTTTTACTTTTCTGTTACAATTCGAAAAAAAATGCAGCTGAAGCGCATCGAATGCTCTCAGAAACTTACGGTGATGCTGCTCTGAGTGAAAGAACGTGTCGGGAGTGGTTTCAACGTTTTAAAAATGGTGATTTCGATGTCGAAGACAAACATGGTGGTGGAAGAGAAAAAACCTTCAAAGATGAACAACTAGAAGCATTGCTTGATGAAGATTCGTGCCAAACCCAAGAAGAGCTTGCCGAATCGTTGGGAGTGAGTCAGCAAGCCATTTCAAAACGTCTCAAGGCCCTGGGCATGATTCAGAAAGAAGGAAACTGGGTGCCGTACGAGTTGAAACCGAGGGACATCGAGCGCCGTCTATTTGTATGTGAGCAACTGCTTCAAAGACAAAATCGTAAGGGGTTTTTACATCGAATCGTAACCGGTGCTGAAAAGTGGGTTCGATACGATAATCCTAAACGCAGAAAATCATGGGGAAAGCCCGGGCATGCTTCTTCGTCGAAGGCAAAACCGAATATTCACGGCGCCAAGGTTATGATTTGTATTTGGTGGGATCAGCTCGGTGTGATTTACTACGAGCTCTTAAAACCGGGTGAAACCATCACAGGAGATCGCTACCGAACGCAACTGATGCGCCTTAGTCGCGCGCTAAAAGAACAGCGGCCACAATATCAAGAGCGACATGACAAAGTCATCCTCCAACACGACAATGCTCGGCCTCACGTCGCAAAAGTGGTCAAAAAGTACCTGGAAACGCTGAAATGGGAAGTCTTGCCCCACCCGCCGTATTCCCCAGATGTCGCCCCTTCTGACTTCCACCTATTCCGTTCGATGGCACACGGCCTGGCAGATCAACATTTTCAATCCTTCGAAGAATTGGAAAAATGGATTGCTTCATGGATAGCGTCAAAAGAGGACTCCTTTTTTCGAGCCGGGATCCGAAAATTGCCGGAAAGATGGGAGAAAGTTGTCGCTAGCGACGGACAATACTTTGAATAATACATCTACATAAGCACTTTTTCCCAATAAAGCTTTTAATTTTGGAAAAAAACGGCGGAAGCAAAGTTGTACACCTGATAAAACAAAATGTTATCAAACTGAAGTTAAATGTCAAATGAAAAACTTTTAAGTTAAACAAAATGTTGTCAAGGATGACTATGTTTATTTATTTGATTTAAATTTAAGCTGACAATTTTGAATGTAATTGACAACTGATTGTAAATAACAACTGGATTTTGGTGATGTGCCGCGCACAACCAACCACTTCGACGACTCAACACCGACTGCCTCCCTTTCCGCCTTACAATGTGATTAAATTCAAGATAAAAAATCTTAAAACTACCCCAAATGTGATAAAACTGTGTCCATTTTTATGGTAAATATATTACAAACAAGTATTTATGCAATTTGGTAAAATTGTTTTATTTAAAAAATTTGTTATTTGAATCCCGGGATTAAATCCCGAAAATTTTCAATCCCGAAAATCCCGGGATCGCAAAATGGCAAAAAATTGCGATCCCTAGTCCTTAACGAAGTCAAAGTGATCGAAAGCAATTGAGCCACGCACTGCGCGAGTAGTGAAGTCTTATGTGATAGTAAATTGCTGGCCTTAAATTTCAAATCTCCATTTTTAAATGCTTTAATGTGTTCGAAGATTCCAGTTCAAACTAGGCTTTGAGTTGGGTAATCTAGAATGCAAATATATTAAAAAAAAGTAACTCGCACATGTAACACAACAATCCTTTTTTGATAACTTTTTAAGGAAATGTAAATAAAAATCTGAAAATCCTATAAACTGTGCTATTTATGATCCTTTACTCACCGCATTTTTTTACTTTAATAAGAAAATTCCCACCATTAATACAGGGTGGTCCATATAGCGTTTGGAATTTGAACTACGCTTTATTTTGAGAATGACAGTCCAAATGTCATTCAATATGTGTTCGTAATTTAGTTTCACATTTACGAAATGGGACGCTATACGCTTCAACAAAATTGGGAAATATTGAGAACTTACTTCCAAAGTGGAGAATCTTCAACCCAAACTGTAAGAAATTCAAAAAAAAAAAATTAAAAAAAAAGATTGGCCATCAACTCAGTTTGTGGAGCAATTTGTGAAGCGAGCTAGTGAAACTGAATCGTTAATGAACCAAACAACCCGTTCCCGTTCTCATGCAGTGCACCGAAAGCATTGCTTTTGTAGCCGAAAATGTGCGTGAACATCCATCAACAGCAACTCGCCAGGAATTGAACATTTCTCGCACTTCTTTGATAAGAATTTTACATAAAGATCTCGATATGAAGGCTTACAAAATTCAATTAGTCCAAGAACTGAAGGCTCATGACCATCCGGCAAAAATCGAACTTTTAGGCACCGTTTTCGAAAATCGAATAGTCAGCCGAAATTCTGAAGTCAATTGGCCGTCTCGGAGCTGCGATTTAAGTCCGTTGGACCTTTTATTGTGGGTAGCAGTAAAGGACAAATGTTACGCTGATCCTCCAGAGACGATTGAAGCTTTTAAACATGAAATCGAAGTTGCCATTCAGGAAATTCTACCCGAAACAATCGAAAAAGTACTTGAAAATTGGGTTGACCGTATGGCGTACAGTAAGGCCAGTCGTGGCAATCATGAACGATATCATTTTTCATTCTTAAATAACAAAGTCCAAGCTTTGTAATAAAAGAGGAATTTTCAAAAAATATTTATTCGTTTTTTTTTTAACCGATTCAAATTCCAAATCCTAAATGGTCCACCATTTAAATTTGCTATTTCCATTGACTTCTCGAACTGACTTGTACCTATCTATACATATGTATGTATTTACTATACAACTATATATAAATATGTATGTAGTATGTTTAGTTAAATCAGTCTGTGACATTGCACACATTGTGAATGTTGTTTGAGAGTGAGAAAGCAAAATCGAAATCAAGTTTGGTAGCCACTTTGCATGGCTTAGTGCCAGATTGAGATGTTCTCATTGTGTATTCTGTGCTGGATGAGGCTTCCGCACTTGCACTGGTCGAGCACTGTGATTGGAAAGTGTTGTATTAGAATGTCTCGTACGACATTTAATTATGTTAATACGCGGTTAACATAAATTCCTTGCACGTCATTCTGACGTTTCAAGGCAACAAAAATTAAAAAGAAAAAATTAAAAATTTAATTACAACGAATTGGCACACTTTTATGAATATCACAGCATTGGATGAGATCAGAATTCTTCTTACAAAACAGGCAAACACATATAGTAGGGGAGATCTGATCTGAACAAAAAGCGCATCACCAACGAATGGAGAACGCAACCTGGTTTTTAGAAGAAGGTTCTCCATGGAGGTTAATCTATTCAATTTTATGTGCTCTGCAGCATATACGAGGACCAAATACTTACCACAAATATTTCCTCTTCAGGTGGAAGTGACTATATGAGAAAAAAATGTGCTCTTACAGTACGGTTCAGCGTCGTGCTTGAAGCCATGAAAGTAAGTCGGAAGCAGCCATGTCCGCCAAGAATTTGTGTCAATCTTTATTCGACTTTCCCATGCAGCCTCTGTACCCACTTTTTGTTCAACGACCGGACATCTCAGTGTTCCAGAGCCTCTGACATTCATTGCAAAAGTTCTAAGACGCCTTGTCATGCAGAATGTGAAGAGTGAAACATTTGCACACAACAACACTACAAGAAGTTTGTATGTAAATTGTTTGTTTACTACAATCGCATTCGATCTATGCGGCAGCCATTTAAACCTCATCAACCGTCAACCAATTAACAGAAATTTTCTTAATTTGCCCAACGACTGCCGCATTAGCAAATCGCATTTCTACGGCGAAGTCTAGAGTATTTTCTCTGAGCCAACATTAACTTGGATTACGCATAATCGGGTCGTCTAACGGCTTCCAAGTGCAGCCGAGAATCGCCATTTGGTTGCAACTTGTTGGGTGCTTCTTTTTTCACATCAGTCCATTGCTTTTATCGGCAACTTGTGTATGATATTTTATGCGATATTGATTTGTTATTTGAACCCCAGCCGACGAGTGTTCAGAGCGGCAGAAAAAGTACCAAGTGGGCTGCAATTAACGAGCCTACTTAGCAAAGACAAGTTGTACCTAAAAACCAAAAACAGGAAGTCAAATATTGCATAATTAAAATCATTGCCACCAAGATTCTGCGGTCGGTAAACTGTTAAAATAAACTGATTGAATTAGTGTTATTACTTTCAAAGCAGCTTAAAACTTTCATAAAATTCGTTACGAGCAAAATTGTCAATTGATAAAATGTACTATCACGAATTTTAATTGACTTGACCACTTTCTCAAGAATGTTCAGTGCTTTCTTTTTTATGCAATTTTGCAGTTCAACTATTAATTTTAGGGAAACTCCTTTTTCTGGCTCACTAAACGCCATAACTCATTAAACATCAGCGCAGTCATTAAAATCACTTCCATTAATCCATTTTTCAGCATCGGCCGCTCCTATCCGCCCCAATGCCGGATTGCTTAGCTAAGCCGGTTAAAAACGGCGCGAGAGCAATTAATCATCTTCGAGCCTTCAGTGCGATGTCTGGCGCGTGCCGCAACACAATCAACACCACACAATACAACAACAACAATAGCGCCAAGAGAGCGCAAAAACCTCGAAGGGACATAAAAACGTCAAAAGGCACAAAACAGAATCACGCAAGACACATGTTGCGCCCAGATCGAATACTGAAACTGAAGCATGCTGCAGCGACGTTAAATGCCGTTAAAGCAGCCCTTGCGGCAAAAGCATTAAAATATTGAAATGTGCGCCGCCGCGTTCGGTTCACTAAAAATGATTGGAACGCGCAGCATTCAAGGTTTTCAATTTATTTTAATAGCGGGCGTTACTGGCTTATGAGGCTTAATTAAAATTAATCGTTCTAGAATTTATTTAACCCTTTTCACTCTGTGAACGTTTGAGTCCACATAGTTTTGAAGATTTAATTTTTTTGTATAATACAATTTTAAACAATATTTTCTTTTCACAGGAAAGCAAAGCAAAGAAACCTTTTAATACGAGTTTTTAATTTCCAATTTAAAATTCAGAAAAAATTTTTTTTATTCTGATATATTGGAAAGATTTATATTTTCTACATTCTGCAAAGAACAAATTTAGCGCAAGCGTTAAGTATTTTTTTTAAGCATCTCTGCAGCTTAAGTAAACTCAAAGGTTTCATTGAAAGTAGACACTGAATTAATTATAATAAATTTTTCTTAATTCTGATATATTGGAAAGATTAAAATTTGTTGAATTCTACAACGAAAAAATGTAGCAAAAGGGTTAAGTTATTTTTCAGTCATCTCTGAAGCTTAAATAAACTCTAAGGTTTCATTGAAAGTGGGTAAGGTTGAACCTGGTTGCGCCTATGAAGTTGTGTACTCGGAGATTTTGCATATTAATGAAGCACGTAATTTCAATTTATTCCCCCTCACCAACACAGTTTCCAAAGAAATCTCTGCGTATTTAAATTGTTGGAATTTGTGCGCACATTGGATGGACTTGCCGCACACTAATGACACCTTTGGCCACTCTTCTTCACACTCAACTTAATTTGCAAGCTTCTGCCGCAGATCGCATTCTCGTTGCTGCTTACAGTAAAGTTGAGTGAAAAGGAAACTCTGTCGGTTGTGCGTTGCAGCGCATAATTCTTGTGTCTACTGCTGCATGCGGCACAATCAGCGCAACAACGACAGCACTTGCAAAACTTTAAAAATAACTTCAGCCACAGCGTGGCGCTGCCTCAAATTGCCCCAATGTTTATTTTTGCTGTGCGGCGTTTATGTGTGCAATTATTTTTCGCCCTCCTTGCACAGCGCGGACTATTATCTGTGGCGGTTGCTCGTTCATTTCTATGGCATAGCGTCGTCAGCGACGACAGCACCAGCAACAATAATAAAGCAAATTGCTGTTCAATGCAAATTACGCGCAATTGCACCTTGGCAACTCTGCGCAGCAGCAACAACACAAGTAATAACAGCGGCGGTGGCACTGGTTGCCTTAATAAGCGCCGCCAGTTGCATAAATTAATTACATGGCCGCAAAAAACAGCAGCAGGCAGGAGGGTGGTCGCCGCTGCTGATAAGCGTGGCTGTTGCTGCAACATGTTGTTAAACATTTTTTATGTTGCCCTGAGCAGGCGAGCTGCGGCGTGCGGCGGTTGTTATTGTAATTTCAACGGCAATAACTGTAAATAAATTCACGTTTTCTCCGCAGCGCATTGAGGATGCGCCAACGAACGTTTTGAACGCAGCTCGCTACATATTTCAGAGCGTTGCGTTTGGTTTGAGTGGGTGATGCTGGATTGCAAGAATTTAATGCCGAAATAAACTGAAACCAAATATAACCGACAAACCAGTAAAATCGTAACGTAATCAACACTTAAGTGGATATTCTGCAGAAAATTATTCAGCAATAGAAGCCGACGAAGCAATGATAATAGATTACAGTCTACCAATGGCCTTAAGTAATAATAAAAATTAAGTGCAATTTAATTCCGCCTAACACATTACCAACAACAACGTCATTCCGCTTCGGTGCGGGCCATGTTTGCGTTCCGGCGCAGCCGCAACTCATCTGCACGTTCACTTCCGTGTGGACTGTGGCTCGGGGTTAAACACAAATTAAATGCATCACGCGGAAATCACGCAGCACCGAACATGTCATCATCGCCAACCGCACAGCCATCACCTTCATAACCATCAGCAGCACTGGCACCGACACCGGTAACAGCCGCAACCGACGCTACGTTCAAACTCGATGCGATTTGCGCCACAAACGTGAAAACATTAGAAGCTGCGGAAAAGCAGCAAAAAATTTAATGTTGCATGTGCTGTGGTAATTATAAAGCGGCAGTTGCAACAAGAGATCGGAAAAACTGAAACTTTTTATTGAAAGAACAAAAAGAACAAAAATCTAGCGTTTTACTATCTCACTGTAAAAACGGCGTGGCGGACGGTTGCTGAGATGGATGCAGTTGGAATCAGAGATGGAGAAACATGTTTCAGAGCTGCTTGCCAAGGACGCATGGCGTGTTGCACAATGCGAACGAATTGCCGCAGCGACTGCAGTTGCGTTGAAGGGTGTGAAGGCTGCGGCATTTGGTTTGCTTTTCGCCAGCGGGCAGCATCAACACAGTGGAAAAGCTTGCGGCGGGCAATTAAAAAAGGCCAATTTAAAATGTGGTAAAATAAGCAAGACGAAAAAAATTATCGTTGTTCAATTAAGTTTTCTAGAATGTTGAATATCAACATTTGGTTAGGATTAATCAATTTTTTAAATGAAAATAATATTAATATACTCAAAGTTACAAACTTTTTCCTTTCTAAAATACTTAAACTAAAATTAAAAACATTTGTGTTTTGGCAAAACTAACATTAAGCTAAAATAAAACTTGATAAAAACGTATCTTTTAAGCGCATTTATTATTTCGCAGTGTTGCTGTGTAAGTTATGTGTTAAATTTTACTGAATAGTATTTTATATTTTCTTACATGAATTTTCTTGTAATGAGTGAAATAACAAATGCACTGATGGTTGAAATTAGAAAAAAAACAAAAAAACAACTTAACAACTTAACCCTTTCAGTCACAATGTCCAATATATTGGACTACAGCCCATATAATTCATACAGCGGACTGATATTTTCATGTCGGAAAGGGTTAAGCAAATAATTGGGCACCAACCTGTTTAATTGCAGTTTTGTAAAAGCTCCAAGTTAGATACAAAAATCTCCAAGTTTGCATCCCAACCGTCAAATTATTTATACTACAAGTATTCCTTCGGCAGCCGCTGTAGCTCAGCAGGCTAGTGCGTTCGAACCCAGGTTCAATACTCCGTTGCGCCAACACCGAAAAAATAAAAAACAACAATTTATCTTTCGGCGGCTGTCCTCTCAGCAGGAAATGGCAAACCTCTTAGAGTAAATTGCCTATGAAAAAGCTCCGAACTCGCCGTTCGGAATCGGCATAAAACTGTAGGTCCCTTCCCCTTTGCGGTATCGGGCTGTCGTGCCAGTCAAGAAGAAGAAGACAAGTATTCCTATACTATTACGTCTATTTGGCAGAGATGCCAAACAACCGCAGCGCTTTCCCCATAGATGACACGTCTGACGAAAATAATTAAAATGGAAATCGGATCCCCTTAACTTAATCTACATAGATGAGAAAATGGTTCGATAAAAATAAAACGACAGTATTGCAAACACATTTCAAAAACGGGTGAAATATGTGGTATCACAATGGGCCTCATAATAGGCCTCCGAGTGTGTCTCTTATAGAGACAGCCACCATAACCTCACCTAACTAGGGATGCAAAACTTGGTTAGACAGATGTAACCTTCTCCTTCAGCTTAAGAGCATTCAAGGAGAACATAAATAATATAAGTCTTAAAAATGGCACAATTTCGATACCGAAGTAACTATTTAAAAAAGCGAACCTTTCAGTTTACTTTCCATACTGAAAAATATATAGCATTTTTCTATATTCTATATGTATCCAGGTATATAGAATACTCCTACTGCAAGTAATGTTTAACACAAACCATTGCATTGAATTTCTGCGTGCCGACAAAAATAAAAAATATTGAAAATATTGCCAATTTTTACGCAACCCAATTTCCGCTCATTTGAAGAACGCATCAATATTTGAAGCACCTCGAGCAATTCGCTTGTCAATCACCAAAACCAGTTGCTAACTCTTCGTATAGTTACGTGAACAATTCCATTAGCCATTAATCAACCAACTAACGTCAACCAACTCAACAACATAAGAACAGCGACAACTCCAACACAAATGCAGAAGAATCTAAGATGATAAAAGTGCAACAGTGGTCTGGGTAGAAAATACAATTTAAGGCAAAATCACAACCACACCTCACACATTGCTCACGTCGGCGTCGAGCTGATCAGCTGCACAAATAATTCATTTCATATTTATGCTTGCCACTTGCCACATCGCGTGCTCACTTATGCCACCAGCGCTCAGGCATCAGCGTAACGTAACGAGCACCAATCGAATTCGAGGCGATAAACGAAAACTTGGCAGCGATCGATATGCAACCTTGAAGCGTGTGTGTGAAACGGGGCGTGTTGGCAACAGATGCCATGTGGCATGTGGCATGTAGCATGTGGAATGTGCAGCCACCGCCTTGTTGTGCAATCGATTTCCGGTTGTAGCTTCTCGAGAAGAAGAAGCAGTGCTTTCGGAGCAACTTAAATGCGCGCATTGCGGACTGGAAAATCGTTATGAAAGAAAGTGGTGGATATGAAGAACAGTTACTGGGCCGAGCGAGAGACGAGTGTGCACGCAGACCAGTTGTTGCTGTGGTCAAGGTGGGTGTTGGCCGTTGTGGCTATTTGGCTTTTGTTTCTGCAGCCATAAATAACGCGAAATTGATATAGCGGAAATTTGTCTGTGTTTGTTTTTATTAATTGGCAAATGTATGCGTTGTTGGTGTTGGTATTGGATTGCCAGTGGGTGTTAGCTGAGCATTGGATAACAGTACCTCTTGAACGTATACATTTTTCAATCTATTTATATTATCGGCAGACAAACGACAACATTTAATTTTATATTTTTCCTATAATATTGGTGGGACAATATGATCAACGGCTGCGAACGACGCATTCCATATCTCACTTATCTCAGCAGTCAACGTCATGCTGACAGTGGATGATTTTGAATTTGTGCTGAAATGAAAAGCAGAAAAGCCAGAGGACAAACACCCTACGCGCAGCAATTACTTTTTTTGTACTGAAGAGTAATTAAATTGTTGTTGATTCAAGTGGCTACTGTTCATTTCAATTTTCATTGCCATGCAATAAGCGTAACTTCGTTTCATCATCATTTCAAGGGGATATTCACCTCGCACCCTGTATTCGTTGCAACTGCGTTAATTACGCTTTTCCGATGCATCGTTACGCCGTCTATGACTGCGCTTTAATTATGTTTTGGAATGTTTAGACTTCTACAAATGCGAATCTATTGACTCATTTTCCAAGCATAATTTTAATTTTTTCCTCTTCCAAAGCGGCATTCGTTGTGCAGCCGTCTTCTTTTAATATCACTTTTAAATACCCGATGCACACATCGCAATTTTAAATTTCTTCCCCACAAACAGCTGCCACATTGCTGCCACATTGTGAGCAGTAGTCACCGTTTGGTAAAACGAGAAAGAATTTGTTTTCATTGGAATCGATTTAATGCGAAATAAAAATTAAGTTCGCAGCTTGAGTCTTTCGTTTATTGAATTAATACCAAACACAAACTGGAACACTTCCACTGTTGATTTCCCTTCGTGATGCGAGACAACTCCGAAGGCATTCAAAAACAATTTGTAAATCTCCTTCTGACACCTCAACCCGCATCAACACACTTGCATCGCCGCCCCACAGACGCTCCATCATGCACGGCAATTAATGAAATCAACAGCGATTTGTTGGTGCGTACGACGGTTTGTTTGTGTGTATGTGTATAGATGTATTAGAAGCATGGATTAAGCCGCTCTACACCTGTTGCCCAGCTGCCACTTGTGCAACTGCACACTTGGACAACCGAGGAGACGCCGATGGCCACGTTGGCAAATAACAAATTAAAAAGCACCGACCAACAGTCGACTACGCGTTAAATCGAGTGTAATGGAGGGGATTGGTAGGAAGCGATTTGCCATCAACATCAAAGCATTCCAATTTATTAAAAGCAACAAAAACTAGTAATAATCAACACAAAATGGCAATGCAGGAGGCAACGGTGGACATTGGCCATTGGATCGAGCAACGTAGACGACGCTGCGCATCTGCACAGATCTTCTGACATACAAGTACGCCAAAGACACAGCACTACTGCTGCCATGCTATTCCAATCATCTCGCCACACTATTTGCGGCGCTTGAGGATAATTACTTCGTCATTATTAATTTCTGTATTGCGTTTAAGTGAAAGCATCCAAGACACCAAATAGCTGAGTTCACATATATTCACAGACGCGACGACAGGTACGAAAGCCACAAAGACAGTCACTTCTTCGCATCACGCGCTGGCAACTGCCAGTCAACGATGTTGGGACTGGATCGAGAACTGGCAATGAGTAAAATCGCCCACCGCCTTAACAACTCTCTACATTTCCTTCCTGTGTCAGCTATACGAAGCATATGCAGTTATGAACTGATTGGGGTCATAGGTCTTTCGGGCCAGTCCCACCGCTTTGTGCTAACCTACGAACGAACAAAGATGGGACTTCCTGATTGAAGGGTTGGCCGCCAAATTGCCTCAATCAGCGCTCGTAATGAACACACAAAATAAATAAATTATATTGTGCTTTCGTTGCTATCTCCGATGAAATATCACTGCGAGTGCGCCAAGCACTTTTACTGTTTGCAGCACACACACACACACAAACTTTAAACCACTCATTAGAGACTCTCTGGTCAAATTGATGCGCTGAAGCAGGTAGACGCTAGAAAAGCCAAAGGCAATCATTTTGCTAGCTCACCTCGTTCTGTGGACTATGGACTGACAACGTCGAGCGTAGGGCCGCAAAGGAGGACCAATGGGAAGATATTTTGTTGCTGCACCGCTGCAGCCATATCCGTAATTAGTGCCCTACCGCATAAAGGTGCATTGACATGCCGGACAATGCAAAAAGAAACTCTGCAAGCACAGTGCAAACACTTTTAGAACATTACGTATAACAAGTGCACATGGCAAGGAAACCAAATGAGTGATGAGTTCATCCAGCGGCATTGCTCAAACTTAACTTCAACTGGGACAGAAGTGGAAGTGAGCACTAAATTGGCGCTAAATGGTCTAATCAAGTTGAAGACTCAATTCGAGTTCAGTTTGGTGCAAATTAGCCACAATAGACTCTGCGATGCTCGTCTTTTTGTGGTTTGCACTTTCCATTGCTTAGATGGGAGCAAAGCGCACTTTGTGATTATCGCAAAAGCCTGTCAATCAAATAGCAAACAGCAAAGCCGCTGAGCGACGTTTCACGAAGACAACAATAAATTTGCACGCGATTTAGCAGCCACTGCTCAAGAATTGCCCCATTCTTTAACTATTTGAATAGCAATTTAGTTGTCAGGCGGTGAGAGTAATAAAATGTTGCAGATGTATGTGTAATGTGTGAAAATTGGATTTTGAAAAGAAATTTTTAAACACTTGAAAATTAATGTTTGAAAGTCAAATTAAAAGATCAACGAGAAATACGAAATATTTATCTATACGTTTGTTTTCGTAGTGCCGGAAGTTACAAGTGTGCTGTCGAACTTCGTCTGTCCTAAATTATAAATAAAACTATAGCAGTTATGTAGAATTCGAAACTATGATTAGAGTATGGGGAAAATTTTTAGAAACTCTGTACTTAAAAGGCAAAAGTGATCAGAACATTGAGGTACGAAATTTGCAACTCATAAATATTTCGTGCTAGACTGAGATATTCTCGCTTGTTGTAAACACAAATAGAGGAGGACAGCGTAGTGGAGGAGTTAAAAAAAATTGATATCAATATCATTTACTAATATCGGAAAGAGCGGCAAGAGCAATAACGCCAAGGCAGTAGTCGTTGTGGCAAACAGCACAGAACAAAGCAGAGGCGGACCACTTCAGACTTGAATTTATTGAGGAAAGATTCATTGCACGAATATGAGTTTACCTCGCGAAACATGGTTTAGGGAGAATTACATGCAAATATATCATTTACAGAGCAACTAAATGCAATCCTTTTCATATTCGCATCTTCTGCAACTCACGTGAATTAACAAAAAAAAAAATTTGAATTCAAACTTTAAATTGTTAATATTTCAGTGAAAGAGAAAGCCGTAAAGCGGTTAAATTTCATTTTACAGAACATAGTATTTTCACCGCTCAACGGAATGTTAGTTCCATCCGATAACCAATCGACTCAAATACTTTTCGATATCCGAATAGATTTTATTTAAAGAATTTTCACGAACCGGGTTTCAGTTAATTCAAATGCAAATAGATTCCTACACAAAAGATTTAACATTTCTGTAAAACTAATTTAGTAGGAGATTAAAATGCAGCAGCCATTATTCATGCTTTTGAATGCGGCTACCCACGTCAAATTTACATAAGAATTCTTTCATTTATAAATCGTGGCATCAATGCATTCTGCATTCCCGTAAACAGTGTGTAGAGCTGCTCCAAAGCGTTAGAAGGCAGACGACAAAATTTTCAAGACTCGTTCACTATATTTTTACATCAATTAACATAGATTTCTCAACTAATATTAACTGTTTTCACCTATTCGGCCAAATGCGCATTTATTCTGAAATATTTCGAAATTCATTTCGAGAACCACTTACAGCAGAAAAACAAGATTTCTCAAATTTCTCTTAGAAATTTAAAATGAAATCGCAGATTATTTTCATATCTTTTAAAAATTTATACAACATTATTTCAACAACATTATATTTCTAATTAATCGGTTTTACTTCTGTTGGGGAAAATGTAAATAATCACCAAATCAAATTCACAAAAATTTCCACTCTACTCGTATCGCTGAGCGACGATTAGTGATCACACGTTGGTTGGACAACTTTCAAAAGTCCAGCAGCAAACAGCGCACACGCCAACTACAAATCGGAACACACACAGACACCAAAAGCCAACAACGTCCTTGGACATTGGCTTCATGCTCTAACAATAACAACACACAACACCAACAACAACAAAGAACAATACAAACGACTAGTAATAAAAGCAACAAGAATGTTCATTGAACCACACCAACACACCATAACAACAATAACAACCACTACTGAGACAGTGGGCACTGGTGGCCATAAGCAGCGCATGATTAAAGTAATTGGAATTGGGAGCAATAATATGGAACAAGAAGTAGAAGCCACATTGGCGAGACCGAGGAGGGAGTAGGAGGCTGGTATTGAAATTACCACTTTCTGTGTTATCGATTATTGTGGCCGCAATATGGCCGCGTCAGACAAATTTGTGCAGCAAGTCAACTAAACGAAAAACGAACTAAACGAGCGACTCGGACAGAAAACATTACCAGCAAAATTCTTTAATCAATTTGATTGCCAATTCGCACTACCACAGGAAAAAACAACAGCAGCGACAGCAGCAACACCGACTAATGCTGACAAAAGTGTTGCTGCTGCTGTGTTGCGCTGCAGATGCAACTAGACATTTGCTGCGCGCTCGAGCACATTTTATTCATTTATTTATTTTATTGGTAGCCGTCGCTCATGTGGCCACTTTTATGAGCGACCACGATGCGCCAGTTTAATTCAACAGTTCCATATTATCTGATGTGGCCTCCACTTCAGTGCGATCGCGGCTCTCTCCGCTGTGTATTTGTCATCTTTATGTGCTGCGGCAGCCACTACAGTGTTCCAACTTGATGTTGTTGACGCTGTTCTTGGTTTGACTGCAGCTTGTTGCTGCCTGTAAATTGTTGTCAATTGTGGTAGCTCATGGTTGTTTGTCTTCGTGGACAAGTGACGCTGACTAGGAATTTACAGTTTTTGTTGTTGTTATTTGTGTTCCAGAATTATTGTGCTGTTACTTGTCTTGCTGCTTCTTTGCATCGCTGCCATAACAATAGTTGATGTGATTATTCGTTGTATGTGCGCACGCTTAACGGCCACTGCCCAGCTCCCGCTTGCACCCGCTTTGAGCGACGCTTTACTGCTAGCGAGATATGTTAATTGTTGTTCCCGCCTCTTCTGTGACGGCTACCACTCATTGTTTCGTTCTTCTTATTAGCCGCTATGCTCGCATTTAGGCCAGTCCGCTTCATTTTCTTACTAATTTTTGTGCTTCTTCTCCCCTTTCGGCCGCTTGATTTGTTGCACGTGGTTCGTCTTAATGGACCATAATGTGAGCAATTCTTTTTATTGCGATTAGTTGCGTCGACGACATGCTCGTTGCGCTGCTCGGGATATCCGCAGCGGACACTCAGTGCGCTTCGGCTTCTTTCTATTCCAGTTCGAGTTTGTTGCTTGAGTCTTTTGTTCATCAGAGTGGGCTGTTCATTAGTGTCTGCCGTAATTTTTACTAAATTGCCCCAAAATGCTTTGGGGGGCTCAAATGCTCACAGTTACAATAAAATAAAGAGAAAGTGACAAGATTTAAGAAAACTTTTCAAAGCCTTGTTCAGCAATGAAGTAAAGAAAACAATTTAGTATTTTTACTTAGATTACAAAGACAACTACAATAATATATTTCTTTCGGCTTCTGTAAACAGAAGTGGAAATGGTCTACACATATCCAAGCAGCGTAATGGCTTTTTTTTAATTTATTCCTTTACTTCCTTACTTGTTCGTTGGCTTTTCATTTCCCCGCAATTTCCTTTCGAGCATCGTTTTGCATAAAAATTACATAATAACCGCTCTAGTGCTCCATTCAAACTAAACGCAGTTGTCTGATAAGCAGCCTTTAGACGGTCGCACATGTCCGCAATCATGTGCGGCGCGACGAGAAGAATGACCGTGTAAATGCAAGAAATTCGTGTCGTCGGACATGTGCGACGGTTTTCAAA
Organism: Melieria omissa; assembly: GCA_963971225.1. Taxonomy (NCBI): domain Eukaryota; kingdom Metazoa; phylum Arthropoda; class Insecta; order Diptera; family Ulidiidae; genus Melieria; species Melieria omissa. Next base: position 45,191,630 of record OZ020268.1, on the reverse strand, counting down.
ATTTTTTGATTTCTCTGTCGGCGCGATGCACATGTGCGACCGTGTAAACGGCTGTGTGACACACATAGTGCATTTTTTCATTCGATCGGTGGACAGCGAGCAGTGAGGATGGCGTCGCAAAAAAATGAAATATTGTGGAAGGAGTTCTTTGAGGTGTATAGACACAATCCCGAACTGTGAGAAGTAAAAGGTGACGATTATAAAAATAAAAATTAAAAGAAACGCAGCATAGAGGTGCTTTTATGCAAATTTAAAGAAATTGATGCGAAAGCGCATACCATGTTGCTTCGTTGGCAGCAGCGAGACAACTGAAGTGTGCGCACATGTGTGACCGTGTAAACGCTCATCGTACATTTCCCCCATCGCACATGATTGCAAACATGTGCGACCGTCTAAAGGCCGCTATATGAGCGCAATACTAGAACCATTCACCGCAACAATAACAACAACAATATTAGCGTAAAGTAATTTCTAGTCTAGTCGATATTCCCTCTCGCCACCTGATCACCGCTTTTGTCATACGTCGACATTCTTGCATTTTTTTGCTCTTTTCTTGTCGCTTGCAATCGTTCAACTACACAATACAAAACTTTGCGGTTGAGCTTATCGCCGCTCGACCCAGCTCAGCTCAGCTGGATTGTGTTCTTTTCTGTTTTGTTCTGTTACTCAAAAATGACATAAAGTGCCAAAGTGAAGTAGCACAGAGCCGCCACAACCGGCAACCGCAGCTAAGGCCGCAGCATTTTGTGCCGTTACTTCAAATGACTTAACCGCACTTTGACAGTCGCCGAGTACAAAAGCAATAATGAAAAACAGCAAGGAATACCGCAGAAAATAGCAAAAGAATGGCAAAAGCAGCAATATTCCTAGACGCAGACGCAGCAAATGCAAAACTGTGTCTGTGCTTAGAACAAGCAACGCGAGCAACAAAACAAGAACAAGCACAAACCGACAAGTACCTGTCCCAGCTGAGTTGTATTGGACAGCAGCAGAGAAATGTGGCGCTGCTGGGAGTTCATTGGAGTTCACATGCACGAAGCAGCTGATTGCTGTGCGCAATTGTAGCACTTGAACTGCTGGTGGCGTTGCTTGGCGAATGTTTGCATTTTAGGTCGTTCTGAAACACATTTACGTACTTACATACATTTCTGCGTATGCATGTACACTAGTCAGAATAAGTTTGCGTACAAGGGGTACGTAGTTTTTTCATATGAAAAATAAATCACTTAAAGTAATTTTTCAAAACCAAAATATTTTTTATTTTTTGCGTAAACTTAGTTCTTTTACTCCATTAAGATAATAATAACAAAAACTTGACCAAACTGTAAAAGGAGGGCCAAAAACAAAATATGTTATGAATTCACCTCAGAAAAAGTTTGCGTACAAGATGAGATTATGTAGTTAAAATTCAATTGAAACTAAGTTTTGTCCAAAAATTAATAACTTTGTGAATTTTCTTTTCTCGCTTGAACTCCCTGCAGAAGTTTTGGCGCAAATTTTTTTTAATTCGGTGTTTTTTCAGCGGTTATTTTGTTATATCCTTGAATTGTTGTATTGGTTAACTATATCTTAGAAGATGGAGTGTTGTTGGGCTCAGGGTTTAACTGAACCCCTTATATACTCAATTAGATGCACGGTAGGTGACTAGGGAGGGACTTTTGCAACTTTGTTGAGCCAGTTAATAGCAAACATAGCTTCGCATCGTATGCATTGCGCGCTAAGGTTGAAAAGAAATGTTGGAATCTGATCCAAAGTTTTGAAACCTGGGCTTACATAAGCTTTTAGAATATGTAAATAACCCCCCGGAAACATTTCTGAATAAAACAACACAGCCTGCTCACTCCTTTTCCTGACATGCAGCCCCATACCATATCTCCACATATGCTATGCTTCACTGTTAATTTCAGATTTTTGTTATTAACAGGATCCTGTTCAAATTAGTTGATGCTTTTTAATTCCAAATATGCCAAACCATTATCAAATAATAATGAAAGGTCCCACTTTCTATAGATAACAACATTTCGTCCCGGAAATCCGGTTTTTTAGACTCCTTGATGGACTCTTTTACGAAAGCAATTCTGTGCTCCTTGTAAGTAAGCTAAGTATGGGCTTCTTACATGCTGTTATGTAGGGGAAGTATGTTTTTTTCAGAACTTTTCTTATAAAGTCACTGCTAATGGGGTTTATAAAATATTTCTGTACATTTCTGAAGATATTGGATGCAACTAGCCTTAGATTGTGATGCACTGATCGCAAACAATCGAATCCTCTTGCTCGGGTAACTTAAGAAAATGGTCAGATCGTAGTAACCAAACAAGATTTTCTGTTTTTTTTTTTTAGATTTAAGATGGCTTTTTGAAATGACGAATGTGCTCTCCCAAAAGTTTCCCTAATTTCATGAAATTTTTTGTCAATTTTGAAAAGTTTTTGTAAGATTATTCTTTATCCATTTTTAATATTTTTCTGTTGAATTCTATTGCTTTCTATAAAATTTCAAGCACATATACGGTTCCAAATATCTTACAAGTCCGTTTACTGTTCAATGGAATACAAATTTTCCAAAAAAAATAAAGAGCATAACCGGAAGTTCCCGTTATTAGTTTTGTACGCAAACTTATTCTGCACCGTTTTGTGAGTATAGTGTCAATAAATACGAATACATGGAAAATTATTATTTTAATTCATCTAAAACAGAACAAAAAGTGCAGTTAAGGCATATATGAATAATGTGGATAAGTTTTTATAAACAGAGAACCCATTTTTGAGGTCAAAATTAATCATAAAATATTTTTGACTTGCCTGTACGCAAACTTATTCTGACTAGTGTATGTGTATATGAGTGAAGGTATTTACTTAGGTTCTGTTTGCTCTCTTGTCTCATTTGATAATATTTGTAGCTATTGAAGTAAGGGGAGAATGGAATTTTTCTCACATTAGTTATTCCTTATCTTTGTTTTCCTTATATTTGTTTACATTTCTGTCGGTATGCTGGAATGTAGAACAAAACAATTTTAAATTTAATTCAAAAGATTCAGGACAAAAAAAATCATATTTAATTTGAAGTGAAATGCAGATTGCTAAATACTCACACATGCATGCAACTCTTACAAAATATAAAAAATTTAATGAAAACAAAATGTTGACTTTTCATATTTGTATATAAAACATAAAAAATCTGATGAGCTTTTCACCATGGTTCTGGTTTCTGGTAATGGGTATAACAAATCGTTGCCATGACCTTACCTCACTAAGACATTTGTTAGTTGTATTGACTGATTGACTGATTTTATTGCTAATAAAAAAAATTTACTAGTAATATCTAAAGAAATTCAATTTTTCGTATTGTTTCAGGAAGCTTTGAATCTGAAGTTGTATGGCAACCTTTGCAGAGGCTGAAGTTCCAGCTTTATTCCATATTGTAGACTGTTTTAAAACTGGAATAGTAAACACCTGCTTTAAGAATTATTATTGAAGTTTTTCATTGAACTATGTATACAAAATAATTGTAATATTCTAATCAATGGTCTGTTAAAATTGTTAACATTAACATTTTTTTGACTGGATTACAAATAAATACTACTTATACCACAAAGAAGGGTACTCAACTTAGGAATTCAAAAACTTCAATGATCTTGATTTAATCGAAAGAACATTTTCATATTTTTTCAGGCTTAAATCTTTTTGAATTTACTTTGGTTGGATTAATTGGGCTGCCACGCACATGTAAAACCACATGTAAAAACACAGATAATGCCACGTTGTGTTGACATAACTAATTCGAACCGCATGACCCAATAACCCCGAAGTTGCAAATGTGATTCCTAAATAGGCTTAGGCTTTTTTATTATTCAGAAATACAAGCCATATATGATTAAAACAAAGATTAGAACCTACAGATATTAGTCTTTTGGCCAAAGACGCACACTGACACAGTAGCTGAAGCATCAAAACCAACGCTCCAAAAACTTTGTATGATACAACTTATACTTTGACCATGTCAGCCGGTTAAGCAATGCGCTGGAAGCACATTCTCTATTTTTCTATGTAAGCCTGATTCATTCATTATCCTTTTCAAAATGATGCTGATGATGAAGTTTATCTGAGAACGCCACTGAATCTCTTCGCCATCCCCTTTGCTCCCCCAGATATATAAACAACGGTTGGTTTTCATTCAATTGTCATCAAATATTACTTTATTCAATTTCACGTTCACTTGAATGGACTGCAAGTTACAAATGCATTTCATCTCTTAGCCTGTCAGCATTTTGCGTTACATTTATTTATAAATAATATGTAAATTCTATTTATTACTTGTATGTAAAATGCTCGCATTTCGGCGCAGCATTTTCTTCTACTTGCAATTAATTTCGTAGTCATGGAAAATTCACTTCATTTTCATATTCCTTTCACGAACTTATTTACAAAACTAAACGAGAGAACGCACACTTAAAACACGTTTCAATTGCATTTAAATTAAGTAGCATAAAATTATGGAAAATATTTAAGATTGCTTTGTTAATTTGCTAAATGCTTTATTTTGTGGTTTTCAGTTTCATATTTCCGTCTTCAATACAAAGATAAATGCAGTAAAAATAAGCACAAGAGTTCGTTTCGTTTATTCTTCTTCGTCAATTAAATAATTCATCTCCTCATCTTCAGTATAAATAAGTTATAAATAAATAATTAATAAATAATTAGCAAAAGTTCATAGTGTTAAAGACTTCTCTACTACACTTTAATGATTTTTGTTTTCGTTAACTTAAAGCGCGCAGTCTCTATGCAAGTTCCGAAATTCACAGAAGGAAGCCCGATTGCAGTTCCGTTGAGCATAAATTCAGGAACCTCATAGAAAGTGGGCCCCGTTCGCATGTTTTTAATTTAAAAGACACTTAGAAACATAAAATTAAAAAGGACTCAGGGAAGTGCAGAGAACTGTTGCGTGTTTGTGTTTTCATTACGAACTTCTTCAAAGGAAAATTTTTACTGTATACTAAACATAGCAGAGAGCTCTGAATCCAAGCTCGTTCAATTGCAATACGCTAAACTAAATTGCTTTGTTGAAATTGTTTCATTTTTTTTATAAATATGCGTAGTTTTGTTAAATGCGTGCAGAAAATGCAAAAATCGAGAACTGCCAGCCGACGCACGGCAGCCCCAGCTTTGCTAGACTCTCTAAAATCATATTTAGCGCTTTGTTCACTTAAGCTATTTAAGATCTCTCTAATTTACGCTTAACTTACTAAGAATTGCTTCGCACGAGTACTCTTTTCTTTTGCTACGCAAAATAGTAGTCGAGCAGTGCGGCACGCGTTCGTGTTTGTTTCTCTACTGATTCGTTCAGTACTGGAAACAGCAAGTCATTGTTGTTGCTTTGTTGTTTAGGATAATTAGTGTAGAATTAAAGTAGGCCCTTGCTTTCGCTTTGTTCCCGGTCGAAGCAACGGTGCGTTCGGGTTTATGCTACAATTTTGTGCGGTTGCATCCACTTCTTCATGTAGTAGCAGAAGAGCGTCGAAATGTAGAGGAGAATCATTAGCGCACAAGTGACGGCAAGCGCCAGCACCGACGTTTTGGTGGGGCATGGTTCGATGATGGTGACAGTCTTATCTATGGAGAGTTGAATAGAAAAGAAACGAAACGAAAGTCAAGAAGATATTAGGAGAAAGTAGATTATGTAAGTGAAAAATTATGTCAATTGGACAGAATTAGTGTCAAACATGTCTAAAAAAATAAAATTCAAAAAATTAAATTAATTAACTAATATATCACTTCAAAAACAGTTGTTTAGACTAAAGAGAGCGATTTTTTTCAAATATAAATAAATTTTTTTGTCATGGAATCATGGAACGTAACTAAATGCTTTGGGACACAACTCAAAATAAATTAAAAGGAAAGAATTTCTAAAATTGGTAAAACACTGCTCTGCAGGTGCTTGTTGGTTGTATTGGGTTGGATTGCATTACATTAAGGGGGGAGTACACTTTGATTTTTCAAAAAAATGTATTTTTTTTTTTTTGGCTTAAAATGTTCCTTGGGATGTATACTTTAATTTAGAAAAGACTCCAAGTCCGCCAGAATATTCCTTACCGCTTTACGAAGCGATTTCCTAAAACATGTACCGGCGCGCTGAGAGAGCATTTTAGCGCGCTCGGAATTTTTCTGTTTTAACGCCGTTACCCACGCAGCCAGCGGTCCGGTGATGCCCAAATCGGGTGTTCGTACATTGTAGATGGCGCCACTGTCGCACAATCGATTTTCACGTATACCTATCTCATCGTATAGCGTTTAGTTTACGGTGAGTCACTGTACGAAACACGTGAATCATGAGCCCGAACAAAAAAGTGTACGCAACGAAAAAAGGCCATAAAAACAGCAGTTACCGGATACGAGATAAGGGGAAACGGAAACTGCGGAATAGGTTCCAGATTGAAGGTGACAGCGAGGATGTTTCGGCGTCAGCGAAAAAACTTCGGATGTCGAAAGGACAGTACCACGTGAACGTGAACCAGGCTTTTGGCTACCGGCTCATCGAATTCCTGTCGGTGTTTTCTGCACTATCGGAGTTGGTTGTCTGTAAGCAGTGCGGTTCGGATTTAAAATTCCAGGAAACCAGTGCTCGTGGGTTGGGGTTCAAACTCGCTGTTTGTTGCTCCAAGTGTGAACCACGATATATAAATTCGTGCCCGCTAATCGGCCACGGATTCGAAATTAATCGACGTATAGTACTGGCTATGCGGATTCTTGGTGTCGGATTGAATGGCATATCAAAGTTTTGCGCCTTCATGTGTTTGCCGAGTCCAGTTTTCAAATCATTCTACACGAAACTCATCAAAACGATTTCCATCGCCACATCTTCTGTATGTCAAATGTCTATGAAGAATGCAGCTGCTAAGGAGAAGGAGTTATCGGAGAAGGACGGCGAGACGAGCGGTCTGACGGTTTCCGGAGACGGCACGTGGAAGAGAAGGGGCTTTTCTTCTTTGCTGGGCGCGACGTCTCTCATCGGCTGGCGCACGGGGAAAATCATGGACTTGGAGGTAAAATCCAAAATTTGCAAATCCTGTGATATCTGGGAGAAGAAGGAGGGGACCGCAGAGTACGAGGAATGGAAGGAAACTCATCATGACAAGTGCGAACGAAATCACCAAGGGTCATCGGGAAAAATGGAGGTGGATGCTGTAATCGAGATGTTCCAGCGGTCCGAAAGTCTACACGGAACGAAATACAGCAAATACATCGGGGACGGCGACAGCAAGACCTTTAAAGGTATTATTGACAGCCAGCCATACGAAGATTTGATCGTGCAAAAGAAAGAGTGTATCGACCACGTGCAAAAGCGTATGGGGAAACATCTTCGGTCACTCGTTAAAAACACGAAAGGGCTCGGCGGAAAGGGGAAGTTGACGGGAAAACTCATTGACGAGCTGACGATGTACTATGGATTAGCTATTCGGAGGAATTCTTCATCACTCGAAGACATGAAACGAGAAATCTGGGCAACTTTAAATCGTAAGATATCGACTAACGACAACCCGCAGCACAGCAAATGTCCAGTAGGCCCGGATTCCTGGTGTTCCTGGCAGAAGGCGAAAGCGACCGGTGAGCTGAAGGACTACAATCACAAGCCTGCTATGAAGAAGGAAATTTTCGTCGCTCTCAAACCGGTTTACACAGAGTTGTCCCGAGATGACTTGCTGCAAAGGTGCCTCGGCGGGTTTACTCAGAACGCGAACGAGTCTTTCAATGCAACTCTGTGGCAAATGGCGCCGAAAACTGTTCACAGCGGGAAGTCGGTGGTGGACATCGCAGCTGATATTGCTGCGTGCAATTTCAATGATGGGATGATGGGTATCATGGAAATAATGCAAGTACTAAATCTGGAAATCGGCCCGACCTGCTACAACTTCTGCCTGGCTGCTGACGCCGAACGCACGAGCAAGGCGGAGGAGCGCCTCACGGATGCAGCGAAAGAAGCCCGGAGGTGCAGTTTGGCGACCCGAAAACACAAGGACTTCTTGGATGACAACGCAGAAGGCCAAATGTATGGAGCCGGCATCGCCGATTGAAGGTAAATATCACTTTTCCACGAGAAAAATGAAATTTTATCTTTAAACGCGTTTATCTCGAAACGGGGCTTTTCAAACTGGCGTGGGAAATAACTCTAACCAGTTATTATTAAATTTGGATATCGCCTAGGTTTTCTTGTTTAGAATTAAATTCTGCTTAGAAATACGTATCCACATTTTCGATTTTGTCAAAAATGGATTTTTAATCCTCGATTTTGTAAGCATTTTTAGGGTTAAAAAATGGACTTTTTTTCCTAAGGCCACAACTTTTGAAAACAATTAATTTAAAAAAAATCGGAATACGTATTTCTAACCCGAATTTCATTACTTATCAGGATTTTGTTCGATTTATGTTCCAGGATCACATGGGAAGGAGTATTTTCTCACGCCGTTTTCCGACTTCCGCGCGAGGACGCCCGCGCGACCTGGTGCACCGGCCACGGGGGGACGCCAATCGAGTTCAAAAAAATACAAATTGTAGTTCGAAGGATGAGTAATAAATGGGTTATAACATATTTGCCCTCCCTGAGTGTTTTATTGCTTAAAAAAATTAACGAAAATGCCTTACTTTTTGGACGTTCAAAGTGTACTCCCCCCTTAAATCAATAAAAACTACAGATTTAGAGAAGTTATTGCCTCATTTCATAAAATTTTAGAGAAATGTGGATGGATATCGCCATCAAAAGATTGGAACAGTTCTTGAAGGTATTCTTACAAGAAAATTTTGCAGTTCTCCCGTTGATATATCACATTTCTCTAAAATTGTTTCTAATTTTTTTTTTTATATTTCGTATAAATAATGCAATTTTTAAAATTCGCTAAAATTCTTTACTAACCTTTGGCAAAATCTGTGCTGGGATCAGCTTTGAAGAATTCACGCTTCTCATCGCCAAAGTCCAGCACCAGGATCTCTTGCGATATGTTCATATCATCATCGGCTTCTTTAGTCTCGTTGCTGTGAATTAGAGATAAAATGCAGAGAAAAGTTCCATTATTAACTTTTTATTCAAAAGTGCAAGTAGAAAACAATCATCAAAGAAAATTCCTTTTTCTCTCTTCTCTATCTTTAAAAACCATAAGAAAAGCGCTTCCAAGCCATAATTATTCATTTACCTTTCCACGGAACGACGACGTCTTCTGCCCAGCGACTCAAATGATTCCATATTCCATTCGCACACAGCCGGCTCACAAGGACCCAAGCAATATTTGACATTGCACTGGAAGATGACGCCGTAACTTTCGGTGAAGCGGAAAGCTTCATAGGTCGATTGCAGCGCATTGCCATCGGCAGTGAAACCGGGGAAGATAGTCGGATCTGTGGGACAGCCATCGTCGTCGATGATCTTGAAGCTGGTGCGCGCATCCTTAGCCATGGCCACACACGAACGTGCAAAGATACCGTAAGGAGCTTTTGTGTTGGGAGAAGGTAAGATTCAATTGAAGAACGCACGTTGGTTGATTTGAATGAGTGCTTACTGTCTTCGGGTATCTCGATGCGGAAGTTCAAACGATCGCCGATGCGCACTGTCTCCACTTCGCGCTGGCGTGTGTCCAGTATGCGAATTCTCGGTGGTGGCGCCTCCGGCGACGAGTTGATGTGAATCATCTCAGGATCGCGAATAGGCATCATGCCGAAGGTGATGTTCTTCGAACTCATATCGTAGGTACATTTCACTTTGTAGATCTTGTCGGCCTTGGTCATGACGACGCTGTGATGTTGCAGCACCACCGTGTTGGAATAGACACCAGTCTAGAGGTTGGAACAAACGAACAGAGAAAGAGAAACCACAAATGCAAAGTTGGGCAATTGTAATGTATGTTGGTGCGAGGGCTTGCGCTGTTGAAAACAATGCCTACCACGCTTTGTGTGTTGCAGTCTTGGCCCGCCATAGTCAAATCCAAACGGAAGGCGTCCGAGTTGATAACGTCGATGTTGCAAGTCTCCGAACGACCCAGCGCATAGATGCGGCCGTTGAAGGGCTTGTTGGTGCGAACTTGTACGGCAATGCGAGTATCTTTGCAGTGTACCGAAACTGAAAGGCCGAACAGCATAACGAGAAGAAAACGTAGAATAGCGAATTAGAAGAGCGACTAAGAAGGTAAATAGGGGAGCGAACCATCTGATTGGCGAACGGCATCGCAAATAACAATGTATTGAAAACATTTTCCCAATTCCCTTTCTATAGTTTCTACTCAAATGCTAACAACACACTCACCGTCATAGCAGGTGCCAGTCTTGTCGCAATTCACATCGTTTTTAGTCATGTTGGTGAGGTTCGGGTCTTCGGTGGTGTCCAAGCTCACTGGCAATGTGTCCAGCTTGTCCAAGGCGCCAGGCGGTGCAGTGGTCTTCTCGCACTGGTTCTCGTAGTACTGTCCGATGGGCTCTCCGTGGTCGATCAGCGGACGTTCGTGATTCAGATAGGTGGACGGTCCATCCGGCAGTGACTTGTGGTCCAAGTGATAAAGGCGGCAATTGTACTGCGAGCCCTGCGGCTGCCCCAAATACAAAAACGAACGACACAAGAATTCCGATTCAATCTCACAAGCCAGCCGACAAGCCGCCTCTGAGGTCACTTGCAGTTCCTTGTCGGTGTAGTAGTGCAGACCCACGTACTGTGCGACCTTCTCCTCGGACACGCCCACGCGTGCATTGGCAAAGGAGCGCGTATTCTTGCACGCCTGCTGCGGCTTCAGGCACAAATTTTCGAAGTAGTCGGTACCCTGGGCGTCGACCAACTGCACAAACTGTCCCGAGCTGCGTCGATCCGAGTCGCTCAGCACGCACTTCATGCTGTTGTAGTCGTACTCCACGGAGCGACAAACGAAGCGCTTCTCGTTCAGACAGGCCGACAGACAGGCCTCCTTGGTGCTGGTGTAGATGAGCGCATTGTCCAGGCCGCGGATGATCTTGTTCGGAACGCGCTCGAAGGACCACGGCCGATGGCAGACGTTCTCGCTGCGCAGCTGCAGCTTCACCATGTAGTACATGTTGGCGGAGCGCTGTGGCGCCGCCGACGGATTGTGGGCCGAGGAGTCGTTCTGCAGTTGGCAGTGCGTCTCCTGCGACGGCGACAGCGGATTCACGACGAAACTGAAGGCGGCTGCCTGGCAGTCGGCCTCCTCGCGACACCAGCCCTGGCACTCGTACAGCGAGAGGTTTTTCACGCTGTAGTATGTGGTGCCGGCGAAATCGAAGTCTGTGAGCTTCTCGAAAGCCATGCGCGCCGCCGAGTCGCTGGGCAGCAGCACGAGCAGGGCGCAGACGGCAATTGCTAGGTGTGTCGCTGGCCTTAGGCCGCTGAGTGGGTGGGTAAGCAGTCGCATCTGCAAAGATCAGAAGAATAAAAGTTCTTTGTTAGTGAAGAAATAGGATAAAGCAGCATTTGTACAATGAGAAAATGTGCGCTTGAAGTTTTTGTGCGATCAAGCGGAACTTCTTGACCACAACAGAGCAATTTCAGGAAAGTTTCAAACCACCACAGCGCAGTAGCCAATTACACGCTTGGAAGGAAACCGACAACAATAAGCAGCAATTTCAAGAAACGAAATTAGCCACAGTTGATAATTTCATACTTGGCGCTGCAGTCGAAGCAGTGATCCTGACATTATTGTACTCTATAACTAAGTAATTTACATTGATGTGGTTGTGAATGCGCACAGAAGGTTTGTAAGTAGAAAAGTCATTTAAATGCATTTGTATAAAAAAAGTCAAAACCATTTCACTGCAGTTTTTCGCTGAAGGTTAAAAGAAAAGTTCATTTGTCTAAATATATTTGAACTATTTTTGTTACATGCAATGAAATTCCCAAATCTTCAGCACATACAGTGGCTAGTAGCAATTTTCACCATTCCATTGTTACATTTCCACATCCAAAACTTTCTTTAATCTATCTGTACAAAACAACCTAAAATTTCGCTTTCCCTCCATTTAAAAAAAGATGTAGTATTTAGAAACAAACAAAGCGTTTTCAGACAATTTATAATCATTTAGTGAAATTGACAGCAGTTACTAATGAAGAGTAAACGACACAGCCCACTCTAATGAACAAAAGACTCAAGCAACAAACTCGAACTGGAATAGAAACAAGCCGAAGCGCACTGAGTGTCCGCTGCGGACATCCCGAGCAGCGCAACGAGCATGTCGTCGACGCAACTAATCGCAATAAAATGAATTGCTCACATTATGGTCCATTAAGACGAACCACGTGCAATAAATCAAGCGGCCGAAAGAGGGGAGAAGAAGCACAAAAATTAGTAAGAAAATGAAGCGGACTGGCCTAAATGCGAGCATGGCAGCTAATAAGAAGAACAACACAGTGAGTGGTAGCCGTCACAGCAGAGGCGGGAACAACAATTAACATATCTCGCTAGCAGTAAAGCGTCGCTCAAAGCGGGTGCAAGCGGGAGCCGGGCAGTGGCCGTTAAGCGTGCGCACATACAACAAATAATCACATCAACTATTGTTATGGCAGCGATGCAGAGATGCAGCAAGACAAGTGCCAGAACAATAATTCTGGAACACAAATAACAACAACAAAAATTGTAAATTCCTAGTCAGCGTCACTTGTCCACGAAGACAAACAACCATGAGCTACCACAATTTACAAGCAGCAACAAGCTGCACTCAAACTAAGAACAGCGTCAACAACATCTAGTTGGAACATTGTAGCGGATGCTGCAGCACATAAAGATCACAAATACACAGCGCAGAGAGCTGCGATGGCACTGAAGTGGAGGCCACATCAGATAATATGGAACTGTAGAATTAAACTGGCGCATCGTGGTCGCTCATAAATGTGGCCACATGAGCGACGGCTACCAATAAAAGTGTGCTCGAGCGCGCAGCAAATGTCGAGTTGCATCTGCAGCGCAACACAGCAGCAGCAACACTTTTGTGAGCATTAGGCGGTGTTGCTGCTGTCGCTGCTGTTGTTTTTTTCTGTGGTAGCGCGAATTGGCAATCAAATTGATTAAAGAATTTTGCTGGTAATGTTTTCTGTCCGAGTCGCTCGTTATTTCGTTCTTCGTTTTGTTGACTTGCTGCACAAATTTGTCTGACGCGGCCATATTTCAGCCACAATAATCGATAACACAGAAAGTGGTAATTTCAATATCCGCCTCCTCCTCCCTCCTCAGTCTTGCAAATGTTGCTTCCACTTCTTGTTCCATATTATTGCTCCCAATTCCAATTACTTTAATCATGCGCTGCATATGGCCACAAGTGCCCACTGTCCCAGTAGTTGTTTTTATTGTTGTTATGGTGTGGGACTGTGGTTCAATGAACGTTCTTGTTGCTTTTATTACTAGTCGTTTGTATTGTTCTTTGTTGTTGTTGGTGTTGTGTGTTGTTATTGTTAGAGCGTGAAGCCAATGTCCAAGGACGTTGTTGGCTTTTGGTGTCTGTGTGTGTTCCGATTTGTAGTTGGCGTGTGCGCTGTTTGGTGCTGGACTTTTGAAAGTTGTCCAACCAACGTGTGATCACTAATCGTCGATCAGCAATACGAGTAGAGTGGAAATTGTTGTGAGTTTTATTTGGTGATTATTTACATTTCACCACCAGAAGAAAAATCAATTTATTAGAACGATCGTACGATCGATTACTTTCTGGAATTTATGATAAAGTTTTCAATAAAATTTATGTTTAGTAAACAAAAAATTCTGTTAATAGGTAAATATTTTTCAGTAGACTTGTTGGTTTATCACTTTTACGCTTCAGTAACAATTTTTCAGCTAATATGGTTTTTGGAATTTTAAGCTATTTCGTTCCGCCCTACAGTGGAAGGCAGAATACAAATTATGGCTTTTCCTTTTAAGTTTCTACGTTATTAATTATAGCTTCTTTACTCTTCCACTTTAAGTATCTCTAAGTAATAGAGTAGATTAAGTAACCAATCATTGGCATTTAATAAAGCCAAACACATTGATGTGAAACCGTGTTATATGCTTTTTTATTTCTTAATTACGGCTGTGTATGCGGGAGTTGTGAAAATGCTAGAAGAGAAGCACATTTCTTTATTCAGTTTAGTTAAACACCCAAAGTTATTTAGTTTAGTTATTTGTTTGCTTTATGTGGAGAAGACTTTATAGCGAAGACTTCAATCATAAATCTTCTCTTTAAAGTACAACAAGCAAACGTTGAAATTCAAAACATGGCAAAAAAAAATCGCCACTCGCTTTATTGATTCGCCAAACAAGTGCAGCGACCTGTCGTTAAAGTAAAGAAATAGTTGAACGCATAACATAGATTGTGCGATGCAACTTTTCCTAAGGGCTAACACAGCAATTATAATTGAACAAATAAAGCAAAGATCGCAGGCGACAGAAACGAGTACGAGTACAATTTCACTGCAATGAGCAATGACATCGTTTTGCATGTAATTTGCTCCGAAATTACATGTTCGATACACTCTGCATGAAGCATGCTGGGGCGCCGCACCGGCCAGTGCACAGTCACACACCAGAGGAGCAATAAATTCTAGTTGCAGCAATACGCCCTTGTCATGTTTTACGCCATGCATTTTTGCTGCAAGTGCTGGCATGACTTTTGTTGCGACGTCTGTGCCTGCTGCAGCGAACTACGGCAACCTCTGTATTTTTTTGTCTACTGCACTCCAGTCCTTTTCACGCCAACTTCCCTGCTCTGAATAAAAAACATTTCGATTTGTCTAATTAATGACACAGAGTGTTGTAAATGCTATTCGTGACTTTGTTTTGGCATTAAATGACATGTGTGTTATTAGAGATAATAAATGGTCAATTAACAAGAAATCGGACAGATATTATAAATCATTCTATCTTACTGCAGGATGCAGGATGCAATTATTATAAATTATTTAATATTTTTCCTTGAAGCGGTGCTTTCGACTTTAGCGGAACAAAAAACTCAAGAAACAAACTTGCAGTTTTATAGTATCGATGTTCGTTCAAAATACCATAATATCAACGATACACTCGAACAATATGTGAAGCTTTCTTCAAGTTTCCCTCTACTTCCACTACATTCTGCCCAATTTACTGTACTACGCCAAATGCTTATTTTTTAGAAAGTAAGTGATTCAGTAAAGAAATGCGTTTTTTATGAATTTTACTGTACAATAAATTTCTCATTACTGCCAAATTCATATTTATTTTAAGCTTCACATTTGGCCCAACAAATGAAGTTATTTCGTTGAAGAAATCTAATGAATGCAACAACGAAAAACCATTAAATCGCGCAAAATTATTTCAAATGTCTTCATAATAATTATTTTGGCATTACCCGCAGCCAATTCAAGTTTACTTTACAATTTGCCTTAAGGTACCAAACTGGAACGAAATTTAATGTGAGCCAAATAACAGAGCAATTTGTTCATTTGGTGTACGAATAGGAAACACATTACTTAAAAAAAAAATTGGTAGCAAGTTAATGGAATACTATTATGTCAGTAATTGTTAAATTCAATATTCACGAAATGAAAATTAGGTAAAATTGAGTTACTTAATTGAGTGCCAACGCCTCAAATCTCAAGTTCCTTCTTTGAGCGCAGGCAAACTTAAAAAAAGTTTTTAAAAAGCCCTATGACCCCAATCGTTTGCCAAGTCTATTACTTAGTTAAATCTGAAATACCTGCACAAATGTTTTATGCTATAGAAACAGGAAGGAAGCTCATATAGTTTTATTTTTATTAAGTTCCCTTTTTAGTGTTAACATTCGTGATTGCCAGTCAAACAAACATAAAAACATTTTCCTCAGTTGTACCAGAAACGCCAATTTCGATTGCTTTCACTTCACCGCAACACAAACATTAACAAATGCGCAGTAATTATTCTCAAACGCTGCAAATAATGTGGTGAGATTTGATGCTTGGATTTGTTGTTTGGGTAATACAGTTTCTTTGGCGTATCTAAGATGATCAGTGCAGATCCACGTTGCTCGATCCAATGGCCAATGTCCACCGTTGCCACTTGCATTGCCATTTTGTGTTGATTATTACTAGTTTTTGTTGCTTTTAATAAATTGGAATGCTTTGATGTTGATGGCAGATCACTTCCTACCAATCCCCTCCACTACAATCGATTTGACGCGTAGTCGACTGTCGGTCGGTACTTTTTAATTTGTTATTTGCCAGCGTGGCCATCGGCGTCATCCTCTGTTGTGCAAGTGTGCAGTTGCACAAGTGGCAGCTGGGCAACAGGTGTAGAGCAGCTTAATCTGTGCTTCTAATACACATATACAAGTACACACAGACAAACCGTCGTACGCACCAACAAATCGCTGTTGATTTCATTAATTGCCGTGCATGATGGAACGTCTGTGGGGCGGCGATGCAAGTGTGTTGATGCGGGTTGAGGTGTCAGTAGGAGATTTACAAATTGTTTTTGAATGCCTTCGGAATTGTCTCGCAGCACGAAGGGAAGTCAATTGTGGAAGTGTTCCAGTTTGTGTTTGGTATTAATTCAATAAACGAAAGACTCAAGCTGCGAACTTAATTTTTATTTCGCATTAAATGGATTCCAATGAAAACAAATTCTTTCTCGCTTTACCAAACAGTGACTGCTGCTCACAACATGCAATGTGGCAGCTGTTTGTAGGGAAGAAATTTAAAATTGCGATGTGTGCATCGGGTATTTAAAAGTGATATTAAAAGAAGACGGCTGCACAACGAATGCCGCTTTGGAAGAGGAAAAAATTAAAATTATGGTTGGAAAATGAGTCAATAGATTCGCATGTGTAGAAGTCTACACATTCCAAAACATAATTAAAGCGCAGTCATAGACGGCGTAACGATGCATCGGAAAAGCGTAATTAACGCAGTTGCAACGAATACAGGGTGTGAGGTGAATATACTCTTGAAATGATGATGAAACGAACGTATGCTTATTGCATGGCAATGAAAATTGAAATGAACAGTGGCTATCACAGCGGAGGCCACTTGAATCAACAACAATTTAATTACTCTTCAGTATAAAAAAGTAATTGCTGCGCGTAGGGTGTTTGTCCTCTGGCTTTTCTGCTTTTCATTTCAGCACAATTTCAACATCATCCACTGTCAGCATGACGTCGACTGCTGAGATAAGTGAGATATGGAATGCATCATTCGCAGCCGTTGACCATATGGTCCCACAAATATTATAGAAAAAATATAAATTTAAATGTTGTCGTACGTCTGGCGATAATATAAATGGACTGAAAAATGTATACGTTCAAGATGCACCGTTATCCAATGTTCAGCTAACACCCACTGGCAATCCAATACCAACACCAACAACGCATACATTTGCCAATTAATAAAAACAAACCCAGCAAAATTTCCGCCATATCAATTTCGCGTTATTTATGGCTGCAGAAAAAAAAGCCAAATAGCCACAACGGCCCACACCCACCTTGACCACAGCAACAACTGGTCTGCGTGCACACACTCGTCACTCGCTCGGCCCAGTAACTGTTCTTCATATCCACCACTTTCTTTCATAACGATTTTCCAGCCAGCAATGCGCGCGTTTAAGTTGCTCCGAAAGCGCTGCTTCTTCTTCTCGATAGGCACCAACCGGAAATCGATTGCACAACAAGGCGGTGGCTGCACATTCCACATGCTACATGCCACATGGCATCTGTTGCCACCACGCCTCGTTTCACACACACGCTTCAAGGTTGCATATCGATCGCTGCCAAGTTTTCGTTTATCGCCTCGAATTCGATTGGTGATCGTTACGTTACGCTGATGCCTGAGCGCTGGTGGCATAAGTGAGCACGCGATGTGGCATGTGGCAAGTGGCAAGCATAAATATGAAATGAATTATTTGTGCAGCTGATCAGCTCGACGCAGACGTGAGCAATATGTGAGGTGTGGTTGTGATTTTGCCTTAAATTGTATTTTCTGTTCAGACCACTGTTGCCATCTTGATGTGGTTTTTTTCCTCATCTTAGATTTTTCTGCATTTGTGTTGGGTTTTTGTTTTATTCTTAAGTTTTTGTTGATTTATGGCTAATGGAATTGTTCACGTTGCCAAATGAAATGCAAGCAAGTGATATTATTGATTGACAAACAATTTGCTTGAGGCGCATTGCTCGAAGAAGCATCGATGTGTTGTCTCAATGAGCGAAACAACATGATTTGGATGTAAGTAATTGGAAAAATCTCTAAGAAGCAGGCGCTCACTTATTCAATGTTTATTGAACTACTTGCAGTAATATCCTCCATTATTCCAATGAGGAAAGTAAAGTGATTGATATAAAATGAAATTATTGCTTTCCTGAAATAGTTGCTCGGGTGTTCCCACGACACTTTTTCCATGTCGAGCCACTTGGTCGTTCATTTGGATTTGAAAGGATCCAATAGTTCTGTCTTCAAAATCTTCTTCTAATTAATTAATAGTTCCTCAAAAAAATTTCATTTTCAATAAATTCGTTCCGCAAAAGTAAATACAATGTATGAAACTTTATTAATACACATAAGTGAGCCACACTGCCATACTTTGCTCTTGCCGATTCTACCACATCTTAAATTGGCCCTTTTTAATTGCCTGCTGCAGCTTTCCTCCGTGTTGATGCTGCCTGCTGGCCGCAGCCTTCACACTCATCAACGCAACTGCAGTCGCTGCGGCAATTCTTTCGCATCGTGCAACACGCCATGCGTCCTTGGCAAGCAGCTCTCGAACATGTTTCTTCATCTCTGATTCCAACTGCATCCATCTCAGCAATCGTCCGCCATGGCGTTTTTACAGTGAGATAGTAAAACGCTCAATTTTTGTTCTTTTTGTTCTTTCAATAAAAAGTTTTAGTTTTCCCGATCTCTTGTTGCAACCTCCGCTTTATAATTACCACAGCACATGCAACATTAAATTTCTTGCTGCTTTTCCGCAGCTTCTAATGTTTTCACGTTTGCAAATCGCATCGAGTTTGAATGTAGCGTCGGTTGCGGCTGTTGCCGGTGTCGGTGCCAGTGCTGCTGATGGTTATGAAGGTGATGGCTGTGCGGTTGGCAATGATGACATGTTCGGCGCTGCGTGATTTCCGCGTGATGCATTTAATTTGTGTTTAACCCCGAGCCACAGTCCACACGGAAGTGAACGTGATGAGTTGCGGCTGCGCTGGAACGCAAACATGGCCCGCACCGAAGCGGAATGACGTTGTTGTTGGTAATGTGTTAGTCAGAACTGCAAAGCACAGTGTGAGTTCTATATCTAGAGAAAATAATACTCAATAATATGTATGGATGGGGTACAAATAATTTCTTGAGTTTTTCACAGGTTTGCCTATTGTTTGCTGTCATGGCGAAGCAGCGACACGGCCACACAACTTGAAGATGGCGCCGACTCGTTCGTCGGCAGAAACATCATCACAATCATAATATTTGTGCACTTAATCTCAAATTTTAGGGTGTTTGGGCACTTCCTCTATGAAGTATTCGTCTATATTTTTGTTGTTGTAGCCGTGCAGTCATCGAAATAATCGTCCCATATGAACGCCCCAGTTTTATACTCTGACTGATGCAGTTGTGTAGCTGCCATTGTCAATGTGTTCGGTGCCTTATTATAATCTTTTTACATAAAATATTTTTCACTAGAACGTTATTGCATTACTACTGCTACTTATTTTTTACATTTTCAAGTATTCAAGTTAACCTTCGGAACTGTAGACACCGTCGCCCATTTAAATGAAATAATGTATCAGATTGTGAACATTGACAGGAAATCCGATAAGGTGGCATCCTCAATGCGCGACAACACGCTGTAGAGAAAACGTGAATTTATTTACAGTTATTGCCGGCGAAATTGCAATAGCAGCCTGCTTAGGGCAACATAAAGAATGTTTAACAACATGTTGCAGCAACAGCCGCGCTTATCAACTAACTGCCGCGCCGAGCAGCGGCGCCTCTCTTACTAGCGCTGCTGTTGTGGCCATGTAATTAATTTTTGCAACTGGCGGCGCTTATTAAGGCAACCAGTGCCACCGCCGCTGTTATTACTTATGTTGTTGCTGCTGCGCAGAGTTGCCAAGGTGCAATTGCGCGTAATTTGCATTGAACAGCAATTTGCTTTATTATTGTTGCTGGTGCTGTCGTCGCTGACGACGCTATGCCATAGAAATGAACGAGCAGCCGCCACAGATAATAGTTCGCGCTGTGCAAGGAGGGCGAGAAATAATTGCACACATAAACGCCGCACAGCAAAAATAAACATTGAGGCAACGCGCAAAAGGCAACTGACTTCATCGTCGTTGTGAATATTTTTAAAATCTCACAAGTACTGTCGCTGACTGGTTCTGGTTGTGCCACATGCAACATGGGGCATGAGAATTATGCGCTTGAATTGAGTTGGTTTTGTGTTTCCTTTTAGAAGAAAACGTGAAACGAGAACCTGAGCAGCCACAGCAGAATCTTGCCAGATTGAGTTGAGTGTGAAGAAGAATTGCCGAAGGTGTCATTAATGTGCGGCGATTGCACCCGACATGCCACTGGTGGTTGTACGCACTTAATTTGCAACGATTTCATGCAACATTCTTGAAAAATCCCGACAACGACATATAAATTGCCACTGCGTGCTTCATTAATATGCAAAATTGTAGACAATACAATTTGACAGCAACAACACGAAGTAATTAATTTTGAACACACAATTAACTAACCTAACTTTGTTTCATTAACATTTTCACAGCCGCCAGCGCTTGTCTACGAAAATTTCCCCCATCTCTTGGCTTTGAAACGATTTGTTAAAGCGTTTTTCCTAATGAATGTTAATTGAAGTTCGAACATGAGGGCCAAATTACAACAACCCACACAATTTACTCAAATACAGTTCGTATTCCGTCATTAGAATGCATTTCTTAACCTAAACAATTGCCAAAGAGTTAATTTTCAACGGCTTTCAACGCTGCAATCTTAAGTACTCCGGGGCCGCATGCAGCGCGTAACATGCAGCAGGCGTCTTGCGCGACTCTGTTTGGACTTTCTGACGTTTTTATGTCTCTTTAGGACCTTTTGAGTGCTGCTGGTGCTGTAGTTGGCGTTGCGGCACGCGCTCAGTTTACGCACTAAGGCCTCGAACATGATTAATGGCGATCACGTTGCTTCCAACCCAACTAAACAAAACTAAAAAGTCCAAGGGGCGGAGACAAACAGCCACTGGTGAACAATCGATAAATGGAAGTGATTTTAATGACGGCGCTGATGTTTAATGAACTGAAAAGTAGACAGCATCCATTACGTGGTTAAGGCTATAGCTGCTTTAAGGAAAATACCAGCAACTCTGGATGAGCGTCAATGATTCTGAGTAGACTAACTGACAGATAAATTAACTATTAGTAGCCATTTATCTATGATACTATTTATTAACCCAGTAAGAAATGTGTGATTATAATCATGAAAAATTAACAGGAGAACTGGATTCGATCTTCAAGATTCAAACTCAAAATGGTTATGGCATCAATTAATTAAATTAATTTTGTAAAATAGTAATGTACTAAAAAGTTCAAATAAAAGTCACCAAATACTCAATTTATATTATGTTCTCTTTACATTCTGTAACTCTGTCCTAGTTCTAATATGCTGCACACATTCATAATTAATAGCAAACCATTTAAATGATTAATTATTTGCTGCTGCCACCAATACGATTTTACTATCTCTGTAATAGCAAAAGCATTTTTCATTGCATACAAACATTGTATGTGGATACATTAAACCCTAACACAACAGAAACCAGAGATTCAGGTCTACAACACATCACCAACAAGTTACCACATAAGGAGAGAGCAAACAAACAGCAGCCGGACTGCAAACATTCAGCCGGTGTGGCACAGCCGCTGAAAGCCGTTAGGCGGCCTGATTACGCGTATGCGAGGTTAATGTTGATCTGCCGCTCGCACATACATACAATCCCCAGTTGACTCATGTGGCAGTGATTACGGCCACTTATGCGAATTTAAGAAACTGCAACAACATTGGTGGCATTCACAACATGTTGCCACTGCACTGGCAAATGAACAACTTTGGACCAAACACCAAAGAAATACTTTTTTATTTATTTGTTACATTGTGCGAGTATTCTTGTTCAAAAACTTAGAGCAAACGTTATGTGTGCCTATTTTTTAAAGATTTAAATTTCAGAAATCAAAATTCAGTTGATTTTCGAGCTTATTTATCATTCAATATTTGAGTACACTGTGCCATTTATTTTGTTTGACAATTCAGTGCTAACATATCGTTAAAGCAAAACATCTAAAAGACTCAAATCGCACTAGTAATGTTTTAATTGTTTACTTGTTTGTTACTCTTTTCAATAGTTATTGATAGCTAGTTTTTCAAACTATATCCCCAAACTTTACCAACTCTCACTGTGAATGAATTTCAATGGTGCACATAAAATGCACGACAATCAAATGTTGTGGTATTTTAAGTAGGCCAATATTTGTTACGCTGCATAAGCACAGAGCAGCACACGACAACACAGTGCAATCCACGCGGTTACAGCAAAACTAAAGTCTTTACTCACAACCAAGCGTAATAAACGAAGCGTATCTATTGTTGCACAGCGCCAGCAACGTTTGAATCTACATCTGTGACAACGAGTATTTACTTTTCTCTTCCACGACTTGAGTGTGTATTACAAACACGAAAATTACAATTGAAAAGTGTGCCAAATTTTTATGTTTCGATACTGCACAACACATATGACTGTGTAGGTGAAATATGGTGAAACTGGATAGTTTATAATTTGAATGATTTGAATTTTTTTTTTTTTTATTTTTGGTTTCATTGGGTTCAGGAAAAATGAAAAGCCACTAAAATTAGTTGTGGCAGATGAGTAACACAGGCTGAAACGCATGAAAATATATATACGCAATATGAATGGTGCAGTTTGTTGCTTAAGTCTTTTGTCTTTTCTTAACCAATTATTCCGCTGAGCAAGCGAAGTTAATTTCTAGTTGTATGACCTTTATACTCTTGAAAGCTTAATTGCCACACTTGTTATTCTGTTCTTCTTCTTCCAAAGTTTATATTATTATATATACTCGATTTTCATTATTACCATTCCTTTTCTGGTATTCACAACAACAACAAAATTACATACAGAATGAAAAGCATTTAAATATCGAAAATGTTTCGCAAAATCAAAAGTTAATCTTTATCCAAAGTTTAAGTATAGTATGTTTAGTATGTTTTCAACTAAACAACTTAAATAAATTAATTACTTACTTCATGTAAGTCATTTTCTTCACTGCACACTTAACCCAAATACAAGCTGCACTTTCTAAAGCCCCATCAGCCGGCCACATTCTTTCCGCATAAGATTACAGTTAAAGATTAAAATTTTCCACACAAGTCACAGCGCACAATGCAAATATCATAATCTGCCACCAAGACTTGAATGGCCAACTCAAGTCTTAATTTTCCCTCACGCCGCAAACTGCGTTTCACACTCCACGCCGATGTCGACCGTAAGCTGCTTTGTTTTTATTATTTATGTGGTAGTTTAGTGCTGACATAAAGCGCATGCAGCAGCACGTTGGCCTGCAAACGCAACGGCCACGAATGGGCCATCTGCATCTGGCCTTCTCGATTTTAGTATTCTTATGTTAATTTCTCAAAGTCACGCTGCAGCTTACGTATGTGAAATAAATTTCACGCTCTCCACAAAGCAATACAAATTTATTTGACACTAACACGCCAAATTTGTAATGAAAATGCCCACTTATCTTTTATCTGTGTTCCGTTTCGTTCATTTCCTCTTTGCATGAACGCTGGCTTTCGGCCAATAGTATTCCGTTTCTAGATAAGAATCTATTTTAAGGCAATTTTGGGTTAATCCGAATGTGCCGCAAAGAAAATGAAAATCAAACTTGCGCCAAGCATGGGAAACAACGACAGTAGTCAACATGCCAACAGCTAATTGTACAACTTGGAATGGCCAACGTGCAGTGGATGTCACCGATCACAGTGCGACTATCAATCGGTGCGAGTTGTTACGAATTTCTCTTGCGACACACGCAAACGCTGGTCGGGCCCCATTAAAAGTGCTGAACTACATTAAAAATTCTGTTTGGGTGTTCGTGCGTCCAAGTGTCGAGTACACTGTCTGGTCCGCCTTGTGTTTTTGTCGCGTGTGTGTGCGCAGATTTTCAATTGGGCTGTGCCACACGTGTAACAAAGGCCATAACAATGCCACGAGCAACGGCCGCTTGGCCTTTCGCGGCTTATCGCAGCGAAATGGTGTTGAATGTTGCATTTAATGCGTTGCACAGCGCGCCGCGCCGCGCCGCGCCAAACTACAGCGCAATGCAATGCAACAGAGAGCAGAATTGGACCAAGCGAGCGGCACAAAAGCGACCGGCTGACAACTGACATTCGTGGCAGCCGACTCTGTGCATTTGTGGCGCGTGCACAAACGTGAATGCAAATGCGTTACGGCGAAATGGGTCAAGAGGATGTTGATGGCGTACTAATGGCTAAAACAATTCAGCTTAGATGACAGACAGGCAGGGATTTACTTGCGCTCGAAGCGATAAAGTGAAAGAGAAACCGAGTGCTTACTACTTTTGTTTCCAATTTGCAAACAAATGTTTTATTCGCACGTCAAGCAATGGGGAAAAGAAAGTAGAAAACAATGGATAAGGTTAAGACAAAGCTGCAGGCAGCTTGTTTTATATACAAAACTGTATAATATTGATAGCACCTAAAAACAAAAGTATTTTCCAGACTTATTTTGGGCTGCTGAATACGAAACTGAAAAAAAAATTAGTTAAAGAATTGTTTCGAAAAACCAAAATTATTGCAGAAAATACTATTGTTTTAACTTTACTTTTCGTGTCGGTTAGTGTAATCGATGTTGCCCAATAAATTGTTCAATATTGTGTCGACTTAAGCAAACATATCGAAATATTCCATATAAGTAATTTTATTTGCAAAAGCAAATAGCTGAAAATTTTGCCAAGATATTAATGCCCCTTGCATTCCTCTTATCCATGTTTTGAGAAAATTAATTCTCTGCATAACAACGTTCACTTCCTTATTGCTTCCCTGTGCCATTATAAGCACAATTATAATATAACCAATTAAAATCTCAAACACCGCTAATTCAACATCTGCTGGTACTCAATATGTCCATAAAATTTGCTGCCTCACTGCACACAGCTGCTTTGCTATAATTCAATAAAAATATTATGATGTAAAAGAAAGCTCGAAAATTTTAAAGCAAAGGAAAAGCAGAATGGAAGAATACCATTTCACTAATAACACCTCTTCACCCTCTGTCTTCTGCTTTCTATCGTCCAGTCCAGTCATGTCAAATCAAACTTAACGATGGCATTTCCACACAAGTGCTTGGCATGGCAAGCAGTATTGGCTTTGTTGTTGTTTACTCAGGCATTGGTGTTGACGTGTTGACGACCTCACACAACATATCGTCATCTGCCCATTCGAGTGTTTTTTCTATTTGTACATTTCACTTCGTTGCTCTATGCATGGCTGTGCTTATGGTCAGATTTAAATTCTTCAGTGAATTGCACCTAAATTGAAAACGTGCGCTGCATGAATAGAAGCAATTGAACGATGGTGCCGGGAAGGTGCAAGTAATGTCTGTTCGTACACTTCACAAATGAAAAATAATGCAAAGATTGGAAGTAAGTAATGAATCCGTCAATGAGCTGTTGACAGTTTGAACATTATTTACTATTAAAACATATTTGAACAACTTCCACACGTTCTACTTTCTTTTGTCTCAATCTTCTTGCTTTTCATATTTTCGAAAGAATTTCATGCAATTGAAATTGTTCAAGTTTAGATTAATTAAAGTGCTCAAACTTACCTTATTTGTGTTGTGTTTGTTTTAAAAATTGCCAAAACTTAAGTTAGAACGTCTGTAAAAAAGAACATAAAATATTGTTTGATAAAAATTTGGCTTGATGTCAATAAAAACTTATTACTAATTTATATTTCCCTTCTACTTTCTATGACTGTTTCAACAACTACAAAATTGATTCCTATATATTTTTTTAAAATCATTATTAAATAGTAAAAATATTAATGTTTTTGATTAATGTTATTTTTCATCTAATTTTTTTATTTTTATTTTACTTTTTTAGTTCATTCATAAATGATTGTATTATACAATACATTATTTTCCGAAACATAAATGAAAATATTTTATTTAGTTGTACGGGATACCCTGAAAGTAAAGTCACGACCATCAAAATGAGTGTGAAAAAATGTTGATCATTTTTATTATCATTCTCAATAATCTCATTAATTTCTGAAATTGTGCGCCATACTCAAAGCAATCCACAGGACTCTGCTCAACACTGCTTGCTGCAATTTCTCTGCCATTTTCCCATTACCATCTTTTGCTATTCTTACAAAACACCAGCAGCCACTTTGTGCCAAGTGCAAACATAAACATTCGACAACATTCAGATGCAACAACAAAAACACCTTAGTAAGAAATCTCGCTGTAGCTTGCAAATTCTGCATAGCTGCTGTCTTTTATTTATTGCATTATTTTTGTTGCCGCAGCTCGTGGCAGGTTCCATTACATTTTCGCTGCCGTTTTGCTTGTTGAGAGAACACACAGCCACCACTCGCCCCCAACTAGCCGCCCATTTCAGGCCGTTCGCAATGTTTATGCATTTGGCCTCTTCAGCATACGAACGCGCTGGACGTGGGGAACGTGCAGAGCGCGCAGTGGTTCGTTGAACCATTTCTAAAGACCTCTAAATGCTGGTTGTGCAACGCTTACGGAGACCAACTGCGCACTTGGCGACGGAGTCAACGCGCAGAGTTCTTCCGTTTTTTACAAGGAATTCTGACCATTTCGTACTCCACTTCGACTACCACTTCGACTGCCGCTTTGTGCTGCGCGGCCACATTGCCATTAGATGAAAATCTCGTTTGCCGGAGCTGCAACTTGCAGCGCGAAAGCGTGAAGAATGGCAGGCACGCCTTGCCGCAATAGAAGCACAACAGCGTCATGTGTTGCCTTCTAACATTTATTTTTTCGCATTTGAAAGGATTGAAGCTCATAAAAAATAGTTTCAGTAAGAGCAGCAAGAAATATGACTTCCCTATCCGGTCGTTTTGAGTTTTGTTTTCTTTATAAAATATTAGAACAAGTCGTAATCTAAATTATAAAAACAAAAAATTAAAAAAAAACATTTCTTCTAGTTAAAATGTCACACTTTTTTACAAGCTTTTGAAAGTAAAATTCGGCCCATGAAGTTGCAGTTCCGCCACTCCTGGCTTCATTGCAAGTTGCAATCGCCGTTTCGCAACGCAATTGTGCCACTTTCTTTTTTTGCAGTCGCTCGCTGCTTCACCAACAAGTCGTCCACCAACGCCAACCAGCATGAAGAGGCTGCTGCACCAACAGCCAACGACAGCAAAAATGCAGAGCACAAGCAACAACCCGCATAATTGTTATCATTTGCAATATAAACTACCGTTATTTATGTGAAGTGTTACACACTGCCACGCGTTGCACACACATCTGCACACGAACTCGGTCGCTCACATGGTACCGAGCTGATATTCTAATTGATGGCCTCGTGCTCCACCAACAAAGAAGAAAGGCGAAAAATTACATTTTAATTGTTGCCGCTAACAATTTGTGGTGAGTATCACTTTAATTGCTACGGTAGTTGTTGTTGTTTTTGGTCTTTTTACTGTCGACAATTAATAGACAGCGTAACAATTTTTTTCATGAGCCAAATACATAAAAATGTAAATATATTCCGTTTCAATTTTATTTAATTACATTTCATTAGATATCTTAAAGGTCCCATTAAAAATTTTCATGTTTCAATTGAAGGAAATTCCAATAAACTCAACAGAAGGAAATTAAATGTCAATGATTCCTGGAAAGATCAATAAAACTTCGTTTCCGCTTTCGAAACACGCCACATAAGAATACAATGTGACAAAAATTTCGATCCAAAACATGTTCATAAAGGGTAGTATTCGTCATACTGTCGCGCTATAAAAAATTAACGACGCTCATTAAAATGTTGCTGTTACAATTCATCGCTCTACGTTTATAGAAACTTATATTTGGTTTTATTTTGTTTATGTTAAAATTTAAGTTCATTGAAATGTGAAATTTTGTTATCAATTAAATCAATTGATTTAAAAAATATTCAATTCAAAAAAATTTTATTTAAATTCAATTTTATTAATATTAATTTTTTACTTTTATTTCAAATGTAATATGGTTTAGTTATTTCTTTTTTTAGTTATTTTGTTATGAATATACAATTTATTTGCTTCTTGCTTATACTTCAATATTAATTTTTTAATAAAATTTCCAATGTAATTTGGTTTAGTTAATTATTATTTTTTTGTTATTTTGTTAGAAATATAAAAATTTATTTATAAAATAAATACAATAAATAAAATGTCTTAAGAAACTAGAATGTCTACTTTTCGCTCTTCGTTGTCTATCACTCACATTTATATTCAATCATAACAAATGCATCGCGCATTCCCTGCGCCAACCTATGCACTCGCAGCAATTTTCCATCCTAAGCACTCGCGCACGTACAATCAAATTCCAATGCATATGAAGATGTCTTGTATTGTACATTTTCCACAAGAGTACGCAGCAAAAATGTTATATGCCTCACCGTAGTTTTCGTTACTTTTGTTGTTGCTATTACTTGAGCAGTTAAGCACATTATTGCTACGCTTTCTGTTGTTATTGTGTTTGTTTATTACCACCAAATGCACTTAAACTTAAGTCTTTCTTTCTTTCGTTTGTTAGTTCCAAACGAAAGACTTAAGAAACATGCTCGACATGAACAAAATAAAAGAATTTAAATTATATGTAGCTATGTATGTATGTACGTGCAGTACAGCAGCTACAACGAACCAGTAGTATTAACAACAAATCGAATAACTACAAAAACAAAAACAATCTATATTACAAGAGCAAACTAAAGTGCCAGCGATATCTGCTACACTGAATCGCGCATTGTGGCCGTTGGAAAAACTGAAAATGTAGCAAAACTCTGTTGAAAGATGGCACGAGTGGTGGTTGGGCGAAGCGTTTGGAGGGGAAAGTAGTCGGTTTAGTTACAATGTCGCTGGGCCGACCTTAGCAAATGCTTAGTTGTTGAAAATATGTGGAGAGCAGTGCAGAAGAAAACGTGTGGCACGCTGCTTGTGTGTTGTAGGGTGCAGGCGTACAAGCGTCAAATCGACAGTTAGACAGTTAACAATGGAAGCAACACTTGTTCGAATGTTGTTGCTGAGGGGCTTTTGATCACTTAGCTGGTAAAATGAATGAGAAAATATTGCAAGTATTTAAATAATTTATGACTGTATTTAAAATGTGACAAAATGTTTTCGAAAACCAAAAAAAGTTACAAGGTGATTAAAACTTTTTAACAAATCAAAAAAAATGTATTATTTTTGACAACAATTAAGTAAAAGTATACACAACTTTAAAGAGATAAAAGAGCAATATTTGTTGCTTAAATTAATTCATTTCAGTTTAAATTTTAAATTTCCAGTAGTTTGTATTTTTTACTACTTTATTGTGACATAAGAAAAAGAGGTACTTGACTGTTAAAGTTCGCGATGCAGAGCTGACGATAGCCAATCAAAATAATGCAAATCGCAATATAATAAAAAGAACTGCCAAACGAAAACTTTATAGTGTTTTCAAACGAACCACATATCTTTGCAACATTAAAAATGGACTGAAAATATCTTGACACGTCCATCAATCGCGATCGACACAATGCAATGTGAGGTTAAGTGTGACATTTGCAATCATCTGTCGTTAGTGGAGTTTATTTCGAGGAAAAAAATCCATAACAAGACATTCGTTGTTAATGTGTGAACTTTCTAAATTCGATTCCAAATGAAAATCGAAAGTCAAGTCTGCATTCTTAATGACAACAAATGAAAGTTGCTCGAAAATTGTAATGTCAAAACGTGTTGACGAATAACAAATGAACAACAAATATAAATGACGGGAACAATTTTACAATCCAACAATGAGCAGCAAATATAGAGCAGTTTTTGCTGCGGCGCATATTGACTGTTCGCAATCACAAAGTTAAAGACCACATCAATGTTGCTGTCGATGGCTGTCGGTCGGAAGCCAACGCTTCACGTATAGAGAGTGCAGTGAACCAAAGCTGAGCAGTGGCCAGCAAGTGCAGTTTTCACAAAAGTCACAAAGCAGAAAGAAATTATCATTTCTTCTTACGCTGCACTGAAGCCAGCCCGAAGAAATACACACAACATGAGAAGCGAAATCGGCCGGCGACGGAGCAACAGCGACATGGCGCAGTTGTCGTCGACGTCGACAACGTCAACAGACAGCCGGCATTGCCAGCAGTCAAAGATCAGCGCTGAGCCATGAACTGCGTGCAGTTGCCAGCCGCTCTTGCCGAATGGAAAACCGGTCAAAATTAACCCACTTTACGGTGCAAGTCTGTTCCAGAACGAAGCAAGAAAAAGCGGCTGACAGAAGAAAGCCAAAAAAGAAAAGCAGCTATAAGAAATGTTGGAAACTTTCTTGTAATTTTCTGTGCATTGAAGTGTTATGGACTGGAGTTCTGTTTTCGTAACGTTGAATGCAGTTAAACAATTCGGTATGCTTGCAGGCAAAAGCAGAATATCACATTTTTGGGTATTGAACAACTTAAGTATTAACTATGCAAAGTAGGAGAAAATGCTCATTGAATAAATTTTTCAAATTATTGACAAAATGCAGATTTCTGATATGTACCTTATATAAAACCTTAATACATATCATGAATACATACAACAGAAATGTAAAGCCACACAAAAATACATAAAAATTGTAGACGGTTCCCATCAATATTTTAGTTGATATGAGCAAAGGAGAATATAAAAAAAATAAAATATTATTGCAAATTAATTGTTTTAAAAATTGGTTATTACTTTCCACAATCTCTCAAAGTCAAGAAAATTCCAGATAATTATTAGATGGCAAAACTAAACACATGAATTATGTGTAGCCGATATAAATTGTAGGTACGTGTGTACGTACATGCCCACGTCTAGTTCAGTTCTAGTGTATAAAAAGTAGCACATTGCAATTGCTGTGCATTCTCACACAAATGGAGAAAAATTCTTCCATTCGCCTGAAATCAGCCGGACATGCATCATGCTCCACGCTCCACGCTGCACGCTCCATGTACCGCGGACCGTATACTGTAACCAATCAATTCGAATTGGCATTTGCGATGCTGCGAATGTGATTTCAAATATGAATGTCCATTGCCGCTTCGGAAAGACCATAAAAGCGCGCCACGTACAAAAAAACAACAGCCGATCCCAGCCGAGCCGAGTAAGCGGAAAGAGGTAAGATCCGTGCAAAGAATGAAAGACGGAAATCTTAGAATGTTTGCCCGGCTGAAGCGCGGCAATTGTTACTTTTTCGCAGTTGCCGACACTAGAATCAGGCACAATGTGGCCGTATGGCTGCCAGTGGCGGCGGCATTAGTCGCGACTGCAGTGCTTAACTTCCAGTTGCTAAACTTGTTCTTTTTGCCGCGTCTTCGTTGCGACTTTTTTTCATGTAATGGTTTAACTGTTTTCGTGCTGTTCAGTGTGTTAGACATGGCACTGCGGCTGGCTGCGACTGCTCCGTTTTCACCCAAATTGGACAACGAGCAGCGGTACATGCGGTAGCAGTTGTACCAGTCGCAATGCCACCACTTAAGTGCAGCCAATGTGAACGCTCCAGTTGGCCTTATAAGCCGATTTGTGGTGATTTTGTCCTTTATGTCAGCCAGACTTATTGCTGTGTGTATTCGGTGATTTATTGAGCTAACGCCTACTGCGTAAAGTGGCGATTATCCATAAAAAGTGTTTCAATCCTGACTAATAACAGGAAAAAATCGCGACACCTTTTAAAAAAGACTTGGTATGAAACATTAGTAATGAATATGGGTGTGAGGGTGGCGCAAAAGTTGTCAGACAGTGTTCCTTAGCTCTAATTTTTTTATGAATGAATGAATGGAATGAATGGTGAGGATTTATTCATTCATTCATTCATGCTTTCATTCATTCATAAACAAATTAGAGCCAAAGAATCAAACACTGGGTGACAACAGTTCCTCCAGGAAACAACTTTTGCGCCACCCTGTATAAAATAGATACTTGTAGCGATATTTAAATAAGCTAAACACAAATAGTTTGTTCAAACAGCCTCAAAATTGTCAATACACCTCCTATATATCGGCGAAATATTCCAAGACCATATATTTGAGTATTTCATTAACCCATTTCGTACCTTTGATTCGTTAACGAATCAAGGAAATTGGTAATGTTTGCAGTTCTTTTTATTACAATAAACCACTGTAATCAAAATTTTATGTTTTTATATTAAACTTAGATCTATTAGTGTTCTAAAAAAATGTATTTCCACGCCTTCCCTATTAAAGATGGGCGGGCATTGAAAAAACCTCATATATAGACGTTTTATTAATTTTTTTTATTCAATTTATTAAAAATACTAAACATAACCAGATTTGTACACAATCAACATAGAATTATTGGAAAAATGCCAAAGTAATTTTATATTAAAATAAAATTCGTTTAAATCTCTAAGCCCATTTCGTATCTTTTATGCGTTAACAAATCATAAAAATTAGTAATGTTTGCAGTTTTTTTTTATTACAATAAATCTAAATCTTGTGTAATCTAAAGTTTAAGTTTTTATATTATATCTAGATCTATTGGCTTTATAAAAATATTTGTTTGCTATGCCACGCCTTCCCTGTTAAAGATGGAGGATCATTGAAAAGACTTCACATTTCGACATTTTTCTTAAATTTGTTTAAAAGTACTAAAAATAACTGGACTTGTGCTCAACCCAAACTCAAACACAATTATTGGAAAGACAAAATCAGTGATTTTGTATTAAAATAAAATTCGTTTAGATCTTTTCAGATGCGCCACAGAAGGCGCGAAAGTGCAGTGATTCGTTAAAAAATTAAATTTCATTCTTCGATTACGGACAAATGCTATTATCGATCTTGCTTAAACAATATCCGTGTTAGCTACATCTAGTAACTTTTTTTTGCTTAACAAGAAATAAATCAGCCGAATAAGGACTGTGGAAGGCACATGGACCAGTTCTTCAAGGATGAACCCCCGGAATTTTACAACAAGTAAATAATGCTTCTAGCCGAAAAATGGCAGAAGGTTGTCGATAAGAGTGGGCAATATTTGGAGTAACAAAATGCTTTTTTAACTAAAAGAAAATTATGTGCATTTTTAATAATAAACGTCAATAGTTATTCCCCAACCCAATATTTCTTTCAATTAGTTTTATAATGTTTTTTTGTAAATTTCCATAATTTTTCATAATTCCTGCGTAATGTCTCAAGTCATTCACCCACCCAAACACACCAACAACCATTTTGTTGGCCATGTTTTAGCACACACAGTTCTTCCTCCAGCGCAGCGTGGGTATTTGTTTTTGTTTTGGCTTTCAGCACATTCTTGCCACATGTTCAGTGTCGCTGCGACAGCGCAAATAATTCTTCGTCTGTTATTTGCATTTACATTTCGGCCTCTCGCACACAAATATCGTGCACGCATGCGGTATGCCGCGTGTCGCTCTCCGCAATAAGACACAGTGGTGTTGGTTGTTCATCCTCGAACGAAATTGAATTTTAAATACCTGCAAGTCGTGCGTTTCCACTTGCAGCGTTTCCTACCGCAGCTGCGGCTGCGCGGCCGCCTTCACGTTCGCTGACGGTGCGTGCGTATTGACTTGGCTGTCTTGCGTTGTTTGTACAGCTTATTGTGTTCATGTTCATGGCTTTTGGTTTGGTTTTATTTTCATTTTCGAACTGCACACTTGGTCTGTATGTTTCCGTTTTCGTCATCGGTTGCAAATTGAGGTGTTAATGAAGCAATTGCGCGTAACCGAGTTGCGAGCTGCCGATGTAGGAAAACACAAAAAGCTGATTTTTTAAAGTAAACAATTTCGCATGTGGTCAACTCATCGCTGTTTATTACTGCACC
The DNA here is from genome assembly GCA_963971225.1 of Melieria omissa. Taxonomy (NCBI): domain Eukaryota; kingdom Metazoa; phylum Arthropoda; class Insecta; order Diptera; family Ulidiidae; genus Melieria; species Melieria omissa. Next base: position 45,157,579 of record OZ020268.1, on the reverse strand, counting down.
ACAAATATGAAAAAAGTGATTTTGAACGACAATATCACAACGAAGAGGCCGGTTTGCTGTGCAAAGAAAAGACACACTCACGTTTCTTGAGCATTTTACTTGATTTAAATACACAAAAACTTGTCGTTGTTGTTTTAGCGGCAAATTGATCAGGAAGCGAATGTCTTCGACACCAATAAATGATGAACAACAAATTGCAACTTGTTGCTTCATTTTGAGCTGCATCAATATCACCGCTCCCAGGTTCCATTTCTAGGGTTAATGGATAATTTTAGGCATAAAACATCACATTCCCGAAAGCAAAACATCAGCGAATGTTTCTTGAATGAATCTATGAAATAAATTAATGAATCTATGAAATACCCGTTGACCGAATGGAAAAACTTTGTAAATGTGAGGCACCAACCTGAATTAAGTAATTGTTCTCAATTACAAACTCAATGCTTTGAACAATTTCCTATGTGCCAAAACCAGGTTCTATATATAAAGTACATTGCTTTCATTACAAAAATTGTCCTTATAAATTTTGCAACAAAATCCTATTTCAGTCAGTTGTTACAATAACCAAGTTTCAGTCGAGTTAAGTAGAGTCCATAATTAAAGAAGTAAGCAGTTGATTTCATAAATTATTTTCAATACACTGAAGTACTCAGTATCGAGTACGAAATTATTGTTTGAATTGCTATTAAAAATCTATTGAATATGTTTCACGCAATAATTCAACCGAGTTTTCTTTTAAGTTACAACATTTATGTAATTTAACAGATGTCGCAGCTAAATCTTTAAAACTTCGGTAATTTAATAACATTGCTGATAAGAAAAACATATTTCGTACTGCATTGGAAATAACTTGTGCCAAGCCAACAAAACAATGTTTGTGAAAAAGTATTGATTCTTTCGAAAAATTCCCTATGGTCCATCACAAAGTCTCTATCAACAATGGCTAACAGCTTCGAGGTATGCAAATTAAAACTTAAAATCTTAACCATTCCTTCTACATTTTTTCCCATAACATTGCGCATCGATCTATAATTCGTCTTCATCCAAAACATTCGAACATGAATTGGCAGTGGTGAGCAAAGCGCTCGAAGCGTGCGACAGTGAAGTTCACGTTCAGACGTTTCACCGAAGGCTTTTTATGACAATTGCCATGGCCATTACAATGACTGAGGTTGCCACTTGTCATTGCTACTGTTTTAGGCTGAGATTTGCACAGCGAAAAAATCAATCAGTCACGTCTAAAGAAATTTATGTGCTTCGGAGCCATGTCGTGTCACTCGTCATTTTGTACTTTGTGTTGGACTGCAGCAGCGCAGAGACTTGGATGCATTTCTGTTGGAGATTGGATACGGTTTGAGGGTAAATATTACAACTTGGTGGCATGGAAAATCGTTGCAAAGGGGCATTCTTATGGTTGAAATGAACTTCTGCAAGGAATAGGAAGGGAAAACAAAAATGCAAATATCATGTCACTGTCAATTACCTCGCGAGATAAGTCGTCATGGCTGACGCTGAACAGATAGCAAAGTAACAAGAAAAGCCTGAACATGAAGATAATACTACGAGTGTCTACATGCTGTAGTTTTTATTGGCAAACTTGTAAGGTATTAATATTTGACAGCCATTTCAATAGCCGCAGCTCGCAACGTTGTCCTGATAGTTAGTTAAAAAAGTTGGATGGATATATGCTGGCAATAGCTGCCACACAAAACCAGCTAGAAGATCTGATTTCAAGGTTCTTAAGGCTTAACTTAACTAACTTCAGGGATGGATTCCTCTCAGCATTTCCACGCAGCATTTAATTCCACACATTTTTAAAACAGTGGTTCGGCAGTTGGTGCGTTGGATAACTGATGAGTTTAAGGCTCAAATACTGACTTAACTAAAATTTAAAAAAATCGTTCAATCTATGAAATACTATTCTACAGGGTGGCGTAAAGGTTGAACACAGTATTCTTCTGCTCTAATTTGTTTATGAATGAATGAATGTTAAATCAAAATTTACTTTTGCCGCCATTTGCAAAATTTATTCTTATACGTAATTCTTTAGTTTTTTAATTTTTTAAATTATACCTTTCCGATGTCAAAAATGTCTTATTATCTTCCATGAACAAAGTTCACAACAATATTGTTAAAAATTATTTTTTATCCCACTTTCATAACTCGGCCTACAACAGGAAACTGTTCGCTATTTTCCCCTAAATTTATCTTAGAATCAAGCAACTAAACTAGAAATGCAACAAGCAGCACTAATGACACGACGATAAAAGCTCTACCAATCCAACTAAACACAAAAATACTTGTCAGCTTGGCAATTTATGTATTACTTGGCTAGTTTTATTGGCATAGTTCATTTCAGTTGTCATACAAGAGCAATTATGAATTCTCTGTCTGCCAATTACCACAAAGTTTCGCTTTTCATACTCAACGAGCAATGTTTTCGACAAACCCAGCGCATCGTGACGGACAGTGGTTCTTATTGTTCTATGCTGAAGGACAACGCAACAAACGCGGAAGGCCAACATAGATTCCGCACTTTATTGGATTGCAGGCCGGCTGTGCTTGAACGAGAAGACAAAGACAGCAACTGTCTTCCACTCCAGCTCGACTTGGCTCTGGGCTAAGGCACGTAGACGCTTAATTAACAAGTTATGAGGTTCTACATTTTCCGGTAGTTATGCCATATACGAGTTTATTATCAGAGAACTTATGTTGAGGGGTGTGACCGCATGGTTTCCACTTAAATTATCCTAAGTGAATTAACGAGCTGGCATACCAACACGGCAGAAGCCATTCCCGTCTTCTGGTCACATCGCTTCACAATCGCATTGAAGAATTGCCGCAGTGCGGAATTATTCAGAGCTGACAGCCAAATAAGTGGCAGTTCTCTCAAATGAACTTCAGCCACATTTGTTCAACTCAAACGTACTTTTAAACTTGGAAATTCGTGTGCGCTTCGATTGCGCCAGCAGATAAACATTAATTGCCAACTACAGAATGACAGCGGCACTCGAGCGGCCACGGCAACCAAAGTGCGCTTTGGAGTTAATCAAAGTGATGAAAGGAGGTGCCGCCGCCATTCTAAAGGACTTAGTTTGCAACCAACACACACACTGGAGCTCGTCTCTAATGACGCTGGTTAAAAATAGCCAACTGTGCAATACATCGTTAGGCGGCAGCATGGATTGTGAAGCAGCTGGCCGACTCGAATAATTTCCAGTGCCTTGCTTGCACATCTCAAAAGTTAAATGTGACTTTAATGGAAAACTGCTAAATCGTAAGAGCTCAATTTTATAATGAATATTTTCAAAACATTCACTCGAACATTTATTTTAGTAGTGAAAACTCACATAGAATTAATGAAAAATATAGACAAGTAAAATGTTTAGTTTTAATTCGTTAAAAACTAAACTATAACAAAAATTTTTACATAGGTAGTGGCGCACACAGGGTTTCACTTTAAGGGGATTTTGCGTACAACTTATGAGCTCAAACCCATTTTAAACATATTTTTCATCAGCAATTTTTGTAATTGGGGAGATTTGAACCCCAAACCCCTTCCTTTGTGCGTCACTGCACATAGGACTTCATCGAACCCAATGCATCAAACGAAGTTCAGATCTATTGCCCACTTTTGGGCACTTAATATGCACTTAGGACTTTATTCTATCCCGCACACCTAATGAAGTGTACGACTTGCTGGGATTCTACTAATATTAGACCACCAGAGGTCAGCAGTAATATTCTTCGCTTTCACATCATTGCTTAGTTTCGAATATTACTCACATATATCGGTTGTGAATATTCAAGTACCACATAATTTCATATTAATAAACGACGACGAAATACCACAAATTATAACACAAAGCATTTGTGTTATCTAAACTTTTAATCGCCGGTAACTATACGTTTCCCGTCTTTTCAGGCATTTCCTTTGCAACTATCAAGCAAACAATCATAATAAAGTGCTACTCACTCATTGTTGTTGATTAAATGTTGGACAATGCTTGACAAATACGCAACTTCCGCTTTTGCCGTCAACCACAACACGTGTGTCTGCACTTTAATAGAAGTACAGCTAAATATTTCTAGGACAACGTGTTCGCATGCAGGTGGTGCAGTCGTAAGTGGCTCGCACAAGTCAAAGTATTGCATAATAAATATTTAGATTTCAGACATTTTGAATGTGTGTTGGGGAGACAACACCTGCTGCGTTTTTCTTTTCTATTTTCTTCCGCTTGAGTGGGTTTCTATTTTTGTTTTATGCTACGCAAAGTTGAGAGTTGCTGTTATTTGAGCTTATTCATTATTTATTTATTTATTTAGTTACAAACTTTAATATTTCTTAAAAATTAGAATAATAATTAAAATGTTAATTAAAATAAACACAAATGTACTTGTATTGTATCATTGTATCATTATCATTTCAAAAAATGTATAAAGCATTTTATTTTGTTTTATTTTATTTTATTTTATTTTATTTTATTTTATTTTATTTTACTTTATTTTATTTTATTTTATTTTATTTTATTTTATTTTATTTTATTTTATTGTATTTTATTGTATTGTATTTTATTTTATTTCATTTCATTTCATTTTAGTTTATTTTATTTTATTTTATTTTATTTTATTTTATTTTATTTTATTTTATTTTATTTTATTTTATTTTATTTTATATTTTTGTATTTATTTATAGTTATACAATTTTGTTTCTAATTACATAATTTTTTTTTTAATTGCACTTACCTTAAATAGCCAGCAAAGTAGGAAATCACAGATTACAGTAGCAGTGTTGTTCTAAAAATACAATAAAAAACACAGAAAGTTGTTAATTTCCATTCATGGTTCAGTTGCAAAAGGTTTTATGAAAAAATTTATCAAAACCAATTGAAAATCAACAACAGTCCGAACAATTCAACAGTTAACATCAAAATAAGTAGCACTGAGAAAAAATTTGCATAGCATAGAATTTTCGTATTTAATAATAAAAACATAATGTAATAACTTCTTGTTTTTACATTTTGAACTTTGTCCGTATTGTCAATTTCCCACACTGCTATCATGTCTAACATTTCCACGCTCTCAATCCCACCACACAAAGTAGTGCTTCCCAAAATATCTAACACTTTAGTATGCAGGAAGTGTACAACCGCAATGTGCCCGCTTTCATGGCTCCCTCCTCTTGTCCATTTATACTTCCACTGGCTGCACCGCATAAATATCAGTTTCCCATTAAGAATAATTGCCTCACATTTCTCGACAGTTTTTCCTTTCCCCAGATCGGTTTCAGCGGCAGCACTCATCACCATCAACGACGTCATCACCGACAAGCACTCATGCACAAAAACAACAACACATTAATGCACACATTTAATTGAGCGCAGAGCGAAGAGTATGCGTGAGCGAGTTGAAGTTGAAGACATGCCTGACATATTAAATTGCGACAGCATCCGCAGCGACCGCAGCTGAAACAGGCCGAGCTGCATGAACAGTAGCCATCGCTACATTGATTGCCACCGCATTGGCGTCAGCCACAGCTTTCTTCATTATCCTCTGCATGCTGCCGATGTGTTGTTTTTTACAACAAAATCACCGTTATGTTCTGATTTCGATTCTTTCACGCCACTTCTTCCCGCAGGTCTCGAATCGCCGGTAACAGCGTCGACTGGACTCTGTCATTACACAGCAGGTTTGAATTGAAGGTAACATTCTGCGGCATAAGCTGCACGCAGTTGTTGCACTAAAGTGGCAACATGCAACAGCGATGATGCAGAGAGCAGCGATCAGTAGTCAAAGCCCAATTGAGACGCAGCTGCAAATTAGCGGAGCGCTGAGCATTTGAATGCCGATGGCGGCGTTGATGATGACGCTACTTATTATACAATGAGATCATTGCACTGTTGTTGTTTCTACTCGATCGATATTTGCAATTCGTTGTATTTGTTTTGTTGTATGTAAGTCGTAGAACGAAGCACCACTTGAAGCGATTTTCTTGCATACAATAAATTAATTATGATACACATTCCTATAAAAATTTGTACATAAACATTTTTACAATATAGAAATTATGATAACAATTATAGTGGCATATAATTCTTATTATAAAATAAAAGCAGATCCATTTTAATTCAATTCCGTCCAGTTCAATTCTATTCAATCCAATCCAATTAAATCTAATTTAATTCAATTCAATCCAGTTCAATTTTATTTTTGTTTTAATTCATTTCAATCCAATTCTATTATATTCAATCCAATCAATGGAGTCCAATTTAACTCAGCTCAATTCAGTTCAGTTTTTTTATTTAATTCAGTCAGATTGGATTTCTAAGCCACTCCAATGCAATCCAATTTAGTTAAATTCAATCTGTTCAAATGTGTTCGTTCCAGTGATCTGTGGATCCTGCAATGATCCAATCCTCTCCCTTCCAGTCCCTATGTACTTATGTCCCACTTTCCCAATCCACCGGCTTCGGCCGTCTGTCTCGTCCAATGTCTTTTTCACTTTGTTCATTCGTGTTTCAAACATACAATAAACCGCACGCAATAACCCGAACTCCCGCGCCTTTTCTTTTCCAAACTGCGTTCCGCCGAAGGCTCCCAGAGTGCTATTTATGGTCCTTCGAGCCACCGCGAACCCGCGACAGTAAAAACATTTAACAAGTGAAACATAAAAAAACATTCAAAACCAACAGTGACATACAATAGTGACATAAAATATTACAAAAGTGACACAGTGAACGAAAACAGCAACAGTGACACAAAACATCCAAACTGTGCAACAACTACAAAACAGTGAACAGTGAGAACAAGAGTGAACAACATACACCAACTATAAAAATATGAGGTAAAGGAACCAAAAAATAAATAAATAAAACTAAATTAAACAAGAAAGTGATCGTGCAAGTGCAGTGACTCCGCTCAAAAACAAAAAACCCAAAACAAAAGCCATCCCTGCCCCCTTTACAAAAAAAAAAAAGAAAGAAAGCCACTCCCGGCCCCCTCTCTCAAAAAAAAACAATAATATATATAAAAGCCAACCCCGGCCCCCCCGTTAAAAAAAAAAAAAAACAAAGCCATCACCGGCCTCCCCCTGTTAGAAAATAAAATTAAAAAATTAAAAAATTGTTGGTGCAGTGTTGAAAAAAAAAAAAAAACACAAAAGCATAAGAACACACAAGTGCAATTGCAACGAGCCAACGAAGAATCACACAACAACAACACACACACTCAACGCAAAGGAGAAGCACTGGAAGCAGCCAAAAAAGCGGACGGACGGATTTTAAAAATCAACGAAGGAGATCCCAAACTCGGGCACTGGGCCCAACAAAGATAAGCCCATAAAAATTTTGTGTCAAAATTAACAACACATATACTAACCAATACATACATATTTCAAAAATCTACAAAAATACCAATTTCCCATTTACACATTAATTAGCATTCACATACGAACATCCGCATACACATATATTTCAAAAAATAACAAAAAATCTTGGAAATAAAAATTTAAACTTCCCAAGTCGATTATTAAATTGCGGTTTAATAATAACATATATAACCACACACCCAATTATTTGCCGTTGAATATTGTATATATATACAATATTCAACTGGATCAAAAACACCGCAAAGTAGTTCCGCTACTGCCCAGTAGTTTGCTTCTTTTTCACATTTCCCCTGCACATTTCGCGCTTCTTTTACACAAGGCTCGCATTGCGGCAAGAAATAAGCGCGGATCTATTTTCCAATTTTCTGCACATATTCTTGCACCTCTCTCTGGGCAATATTTACATACGCCATTCCCCCTCCTTTTCTTTGTGCTTTGCACACTCAGCAGCAAAAAACCCAGCTGCTACCTACATTCTGCTTGATCACTTGTCCATATTCACTCACTTTCCCTTGTGCACTTCGCGCTTGTACATAAGACCAGCAGCGACAGCCCAGCTGCTGTGTACATTCTGCGCACCCACGTCTGCACATAGTTCCGTGTTTCCCTTTGTGCTATATCCGCAAGCACTTGGCAGCACGCAACTCAGCTGCTTGGCCCAAGTGCATATATACTTGTATATACATAAACAAGAAAGCACAGAGCGGGCACAGTGGGACAAGTTGCGCATTTGCACGGCACATTGAAAATTTTCTTTGACTTAGAAAATTTTCAATCGTGCATATATATATACATATATATACGCTCATATTCACTACACACATACACGTCATTATATACAGTGGGACCACAAGACCCATCCCAAGTACATTGAAAATTTTCAACTTAGAAAATTTTCAATTGTACAAATCAAACGTTCACTGCACATACACTTACCATACATACAGTGGGACAAACATAACCCACCAGTACACAAAAAATTTTATTTTTTCCTCATACAATTAAATACATTTTACTAAATTTACTAACAACAATTAACCAATATTATATTCAAACATATAATTTGACATACACTTACACTTATATTTTTGTGTTTCACATATTTTCATACACGTACCCATACATATTTATTTGTCATACATTTTACATACATTTATACACATACACACCCATTTTTATTTATTTTCGTTTTAATAAAATAAATACAAATACACATACACAAATAACATTGACGGTCACTTGTTGTTTTCATTTCATTAAATTATACACAACACTGACACAAATTCTCATTTTTTCGAATTTCGCGGTGCAATTTCACATTTTAATATTTTCGTGCATCACTCCCATACGGTTAATAAAGTTGGCCAACAAACTAAAGGCATTTTCCCAGTGAATCGAATAAATTTCACACATTCGTGTAATTTTTCGATTTTTTCTATTTTTAAGCCGTTCGTGCGGACGCGGCCAACTTTAACCCTCTCACTCATTCCCATTCTCAGGTGGAAATTTAATTTCAATTTTTTCGCACCTGACCCCCCTCTCACTCAAGCTTCGCTTTTTCATTTATTTCAATGCCGGTGGAGCGTTCGCCCAAAAAGCAAGCAGACGCGATGGAGCCAACCGCCTCCAAACAACCCCCTCCCAAGGTGTCAACCGATTTGTTTTTGACAGACACTGTCACTCATGAGCCGCCAAAAACGCGCTCCAAGTCCCCCATTCTCAAAGCAACCGATCCTAGCGTTGCCAAATTTATTTTCGAGTCTGATCAGCTCGTGCAATTATGCACAAAGTTTTCTGCGACCCCCATTGAGGAACAAACGAAGTCCCTCGTCCAAATTCGTCAAAAGAATTTGGAAGTCCAATGGACTAGGCTTATGCAAGCATATGAGGCAGTCTCCATTGCGGAAGACAGCAGCCAGCCCGACCGTTTCAAGGAGTCGGCTCGGCAGAAGAACGAAGCCTGCATAGACCAATATGAGTTGTGCATGGCTCAAATGTCGGACATCATTGAGATGCTCCAGCCTCCACCCACACAGCACGCTGCGCAGACGGAACAGGTTCGATCCCCAGAACCAACAAATACTACGAATATTTGTTTACAAGTTCCACCTTGCGATACCGAAACATTTTTCGGGGGCTATGAGCAGTGGCCGTCCTTCCGGGACATGTTTACGGCAGTATACATAAATCACCCCAAGCTCACTCCAGCCCAAAAATTGTATCACCTCCGATACAAGACGCAAGGCAAAGCCGGTGCAATTGTGAAGCAATTTGCCTTAAGCGACGAAAACTTCGGACTCGCATGGGAAGCCCTGAAATCCCGTTACGAAAACAGGCGCATATTGGTTGACAACCAGATTCGTTCCTTGTTGAATATCACTCCGGCTACTACCGAAAATAGCGAAGCGCTGCAGCGGATTCAAAGTACAATAAATAATTGTCTATCAGTACTTAGGTCCCAGGCCGTGGACACTGACAATTGGGATCCGCTGCTTGTGTACATTTGTTGCACCAAATTACCCGAAGAGACATTAGCTCTCTGGGAACAATCCCTTACATCTCGTAAGGACCTGCCTCTTTGGTCGCAAATGGACGAGTTCCTGACCTGCAGGTACGAGGTGGTGGAACGGCTCAATAGCATTCGCCCCGCTAAGCCAAAACCACAGTCTCCCAATTTCCATACTCCCCAAAATCGGCCTCAAAATAAATCTCAGCACTTCCATACTGAGGTGAAAAAAGACTTCGCGTGCAAACTTTGCAACGCCAACCACCCCATTCGAACATGTCAGAGTTTCAAGAAGCTCACCCCCCAGAGCCGATTGAAATACGTCAAAGAGAACAGCTTATGCGAAAACTGCCTTGCCACAACGCATACCATAAAGGATTGCACAAGCAGTTTTACGTGTGTTTACTGCCAAAGGAAGCATCATTCCCTGCTTCATTTCCCCAACAATAAATCCCAAGCCCCGCAGCCTCTCAATAGGTCTCAGACGACCACTTCTCAGGTCGCAACAGCTCATCCACAACCGAACAATAACTCCACTACTCATGCCCCCACTTCAGATTCGCAACCCGGCCCATCTTCAAGGCTAAGTACGCCTCAAGTACAAGCCCTTCATTCCAATAATGGCACCCAATCCCTTCTGCCTACGGCACTGGTGTCTATTGCCCACTTAGGAGAGTTGTTCAAGGTTAGAGCGTTAATCGACCAAGGCTCGCAACGCACCTTCATTTCCTCGAAGGTGCAAAAACGCCTAAAACTGCCTATTGAAAAATCGCACTTCGAAATTTCAGGCATGGGCGGTAAAATTGTGCAAAATGCTAATCACATTTGCTTTTTGACGTTGGCAGTTCCAAACTCCAGCACGACCCTCAATGTGCAAGCAATAGTACTCCCCCAATTGACGAAATTGCTACCCCCATTCACAATTAGCCATCCCAATTGGCAAGAATTTGCCACGCTAAATCTCGCGGACCCAAATCCATTCGAGTCAGCGCAGATAGATCTAGTAATTGGCAGTGATCTGATTCCCCAGATCTTACTCGAAGGTATCCGCCGAAATGTCTGTGGCAGCCTATTAGCCCAAAACACCATTTTCGGTTGGATACTCAGCGGGCCAGTACCCCACACGGTGTCAGCTTATTCGACATACGTGGCAGAAGTCTCCAATGAGGAACTTAGTTCACAACTCAGGCAATTCTGGGAGCAGGAAGAAGTCAAACTCCCGACACCTGTCTCCTCGGATGACACTTATTGCGAAGAGTTATACCAGAAGACCACAACCCGTGGATCGGACGGTAGATATACTGTTAAACTCCCATTTAAGGCAGAATTTCCATACACCATAGCGTTAGGCAATTCCCGCCCAAACGCCCTCCAGCAATATGTTAGCATGGAGCGAAATCTCTCCCGAAAGGGAAACCTCAAGACCATCTACGATGACGTCTTAGAGGAATATCTCACCCTTGACCATATGGAACTCACAAATCCCCGTGAGATAATCCAAAATGGCAAGTACTTTTCGTACTATCTGCCTCATCACGCAGTCATCCGCCCCGAAAAGAAGACTACCAAAGTCCGAGTAGTCTTCAATGCCTCAAGGTCCTCAAGTTCTGGTCAGTCACTTAATGACGTTCTGCATACTGGCCCCACTCTTCAAAATGACCTCACATCACTCATTCTCCGATGGCGCCTTTACCGCTTTGTCTTCAATGGCGATGTCCAGAAGATGTATAGGCAAATTCGGGTCCATAATGATCACCAGGAATTCCAGCGAATACTCTTTCGCAAATCCCCGGAATCTCCTATTCAAGACTTCAGATTGAAAACGGTGACATTTGCGGTTAACTGTGCGCCATATTTGGCCATCAGAACGCTCCATCAATTGGCCCACGACTCTCAGCCATCCAGCCCGTTAGCGGCAAAAATACTTCTAGAGGAAACGTATGTCGACGACATTCTTTCCGGAGGTCATGATCTTCCAACCACTAAGGAAGCCCTATCTCAAGTGATAGCCACCCTCAACTCCGGGGGATTCCCTCTAAAAAAGATAACGGCTAATCACGCAAAACTCTTAGAGGAAATTCCCGAAGACGACCTTTTCGATTCGGAATTCCTCAAGTTCGATTCAACGAGTTCCACTAAGACTCTTGGCATCCGTTGGAATGCCCTATCGGACTCATTTTCATACTCCATCTCTCCCACTACTCCTGCACACTCATTCACGAAACGGCAAATTCTTTCGTCTGTTGCCAAACTTTTCGATCCCGCAGGATGGCTTTCGCCTATAATGATTCTTGCCAAAAAGCTTCTGCAAGAGCTTTGGCTTGAAGGTACTGAGTGGGACGAGTGCATAAAGCCAGGATCACTTATTAAATGGCAGCAATTCATTGAGAATTTGCCTGCCATAGAACTTATCGAAATTCCCCGGTGGGTTAACTATGCCCCCAATCGAAATGTTCAGATCCATGGATTTTGCGATGCCTCCGAAAAGGCATACTGTGCAGCTCTATACATACGTATTAGCACGAATGGTGACCACCTCGCGTCACATCTCCTTGTTGCGAAAACAAGAGTTGCACCTCTCCAAACAATAAGCCTACCTCGCTTAGAGCTTTGCGGAGCAGTTTTACTCTCCCAGCTCATCAAATCCCTCCGCTCTCACCTCGGGTTCGATCAATCGGAAATCCATTTATGGACCGATTCGGAAATTGTCCTTGCTTGGTTGGAAAAACCACCTTGCACATGGAAAACTTATGTTGCCAACCGCACGACTGAAATACGTCAAAATGTGCACAACGCTCCCTGGCGACATGTCCCAAGCGCTGAAAATCCCGCGGACTTAGGAACGCGCGGATGCAAGCCGCAAGATCTCAAAGATCACTCTCTGTGGTGGAATGGCCCCAAATGGTTGCAGCAAGCTTCCGATGCTTGGCCCAAAGGTCACTCTCGCAAAGTTCCAGTCCCGGAACAACGAGCAGTTGATTGCCACCACCTTCTCGAAGAGCAGACCGACATCCTCGATCGGTTCTCCAGCTTCTCTCGAGCCCTGCGAGTAATCGCGTACATGTTCCGCTTCATTCATAACGGCATCTCCTCCCGTCGCCAGCAACATCCCATACACGGAACACAGTTATCCCAAGCAGAGTTGGCATTTGTTAAGAATCGCCTTATAACTCTCGCGCAAAGTTCCTATTATCCCCAGGAACGACAAGCGCTCTCTCATTCGCTTCCCATATCCAAGAAAAGTTCTCTCTTGGTACTCAATCCCTTCTTAGACAAACAGAAGGTGATGCGAGTTAATGGCAGACTCGCCAATGCGGCATTGTCGTATAATGAACGACACCCCATCATTCTCCCTCCAGAGTCCCGCTACTGCAGTTTGCTTCTTCGCTTCCTTCACAAGCTATTACTGCATGCGGACCAACGACTCATGCTCCGTATGGTTCGGCAGGAATATTATATTCCGCGCCTAAAGCCGCAAATAAAAAAGTGCATTTTTCAATGCAAAACGTGTGTCATCCATAAACAAAGGCTGCGAACACAGATTATGGCAGCGCTCCCTCCCGAACGATGCACACTCACCATCCCATTCGCCACAACTGGCATCGACTTTGCTGGTCCGTTCCAGATTAAAGCTTCCATGCTCCGTAGCTCAACCTACCTCAAAGGTTATGTTGCAGTGTTCGTGTGCTTCTCCACGAAAGCCGTTCACTTGGAACTTTGCTCGGATCTTACGACCGAAGCGTTCCGCGCAGCATTCGCCCGATTTACTGGTCGACGAGGGCTACCTCTCAAACTCATGACCGACAACGGCAAAACGTTCGTCGGTGCTCAACGTGCCATGGCCAGAGACTTTGCCAAATTCTCGAGAGAAATCGCCCAAGATATTCTCGACCGATACGGTCCTCAGGGCGTCGAGTGGCAATTCATTCCCCCACATGCTCCTCACATGGGAGGACTATGGGAGTCGGCGGTCAAAAGCTTCAAGACCCACCTTAAAAAGGTAGCCGGCTCTCATAGATTCACATACGAAGAGTTTACGACTCTTCTGACTCGAATTGAAGGGACGCTTAATTCACGTCCACTCTCTCCTCAATCGCAGGACCCTAGCGATCTAGTGTCTCTGACCCCTGGTCACTTTCTCCGAGGCGCTCCTCTCGCCGCCCCCCCCGAACCCGAGTGCTCCGAGCTATCCCTGATTAATCGATGGGAAAAACTCAAAGTCCTCCATCATCAATTCGCCCGACGATGGAAGGACGAATATCTCAAGGATCTCCACAAACGCTATAAGTGGAAGCATCCGCAAAGGGAAGTGGAAGAGAATGAAATGGTCGTCATTAAGGACGACCTGCTTCCCCCCAATGAATGGCGGCTCGGCCGCATTCATAAGATTCATCGCGGTCCCGACAATCATGTCCGTGTCGTGGATATCCGCACTGACTCTGGTATCTTGACAAGACCAGTAGTCAAGCTATGCCCCTTAATAGCGTCTTAAACTCATTCGGCTCCATGCCCTGCTTTCTCATACACATCTTCTCATTCTCTACCCACTCACTATTATTATATATTAGTGATACACTCTTCTTATGTTTTGCAGGGCAACTAGGAAGCAGCAGGTCGCCCAGCAATGCCGGCTGTGCCACCACCTCCACGGCATACGATATTGCCGGGCCTTCCTGGCGATGGCACCGCAGCAGCGACAGCAGGTGGCCCGCGCCCAGGGCTACTGCACTAACTGCCTGGCGCGGTCCCACCCCACCAACCGGTGCAACTCCACCGCTCGCTGCAGCAAGTGCGGCCGAGCGCACCACACTATGCTGCACTTCAGTAAAAGGACAGCCGCAGCAGCAGCGGCCAGGGCCGCAACGAAGGGCGGCAAGCAGCCGCAACGTCCGCGACAGCAACCCGCTCCAGCTCAGCGCTCTGTGCAGCGCTCCTCCCTTGCTGATCGGCTTACACGCCACCGCCGACAGCCCCAACCACGAACCAGCCGTTCCGCAGCCGAGGCAGCAGACCAACGGCAGCTGATCGCCTTCAGCGAGGACGAGGCCTCCACCGACGGAACCCCCGAGCCGCGCGTCGGAGCCCGCGCCCTCATCGAGCAAGCTCTGGAGGCATTGGGCCGGCTCAGTGAGCAGCTCCGGCATTAATGTTGCCAGAGGCAACGCGGGCCGCCATGTTCAAATGTGTTCGTTCCAGTGATCTGTGGATCCTGCAATGATCCAATCCTCTCCCTTCCAGTCCCTATGTACTTATGTCCCACTTTCCCAATCCACCGGCTTCGGCCGTCTGTCTCGTCCAATGTCTTTTTCACTTTGTTCATTCGTGTTTCAAACATACAATAAAACGCACGCAATAACCCAAACTCCCGCGCCTTTTCTTTTCCAAACTGCGTTCCGCCGAAGGCTCCCAGAGTGCTATTTACAATCAAATTATTATCTATTTTATTCAATCTAATCAAATTCAATCCAGTGCAAAACAAATCAATTCAATGTATTCCAATCAATTGGAATCAAATCCAATGTAATGCTATCCAGTACAACTTAGCTCAAACCAATGCAATGCAATAAAATCCAATGCTACCCAATTCAAAAAAAATTCAAACCAATGCAATTCAAACCAATGCAACTCAATAAAATCAAACGCTATCGAATTGAATTCAATTTATTCCAATTCCTTTCTATTTATTCAATCCAGTCAAATGGAATCCAATTCAATTCAATCCAATCCAATCCAATCTTTATTTTATTTCATTTTATTTTATTTTATTTTATTTTATTTTATTTTATTTTATTTTATTTTATTTTATTTTATTTTATTTTATTTTATTTTATTTTATTTTATTTTAATTTTTTTATTTTATTTTTTTATTTTATTTTATTTTAATTTTTTTATTTTATTTTATTTTATTTTTTTGTTTTATTTTATTTTATTTCATTTTATTTTATTTTATTTCATTTCATTTTATTTTTTATTTTAAATTATTTTATTTAATTTTATTTCATTTTTTCTTTTATTTTATTTCATTTTTTCTTTTCTTTTACTTTATTTTATTTTATTTTATTTTATTTTATTTTTTATTTTATTTTATTTTATTTTATTTTATTTTATTTTATTTTATTTTATTTTATTTTATTTTATTTTATTTTATTTTATTAAATTCAATCCAATCCAATGGAATCCAAGTTCAATCGAGTTCAATTTTTTTATTGAATTCACTCCAATCCGAACTGAAACTAAACTCACTTTATTTCACTAAAATAACCTTCAATTCAATTTCAACAAAATCAAATAAAATTTTATTAACATCAAAATAAAACAAAAAGCGACACTTGTAATTTTTTCTGATATTTGTTTTTAAATTTTTGCAATTCCAATTTTATGAAAATTCAAATAAAAAATATATAAAGCTAATAATTTTTATATCAATTTAAATAACAATAAACATCCACAGATAAAAGCACAATTTAAAAGTTTCCAAAAATTGTATATTTAATGAGATGACAAAAAACAAAATAACAGACAACTAGTCAAATAAAATCCGAAACATATGTAAATGCAAAACTTGTTTATATTTACTTTCTCTGCTGCTTTTCTAGACAATGACCTCGCCACCGCACCGAACAGCACTTTCATTCCAGATTAACTTCCGTGTCGTTAGTACAGACACAGGGCACTTTTGTCAATATTTACCTTTACGCAGCAAGTTGTAGAACGCCTTTCATACTCCACAAACATACATTTCGTGGCTAGAAGACAAAGCCGGCGGAACGGCCAACATAAAAATGCTACCTGCCATAATTACGGCGCTCTCATTCTGCACCAACACACGCACAGCGCCGCACGCAAGCAAGTGAAACCCCATCTGACCTCAAAGTGAGGGCAAATAAAACACAAAACTGGAAAATTGATCATTTAAAATTCATAATTTTGTTGCTAAAGACAATTTTAAGGAAATTTAATTGCCAAAACGTCAACCGAATAGTAAAAGTGTCGCTTCACCAAAACTCCAAATCTGGTCAAAGCAGTAAAAGCCGATAAACGCAAACACTTTCACACCACAGCTGACGGCAATCGAATAGTTTTAGTGTTTTTTTCGGCTTTCCTTTGTGTAGTTATACGTTTATTTATTTTTTTGTCTTTAAGAAGTTAAAATAAATTCACATTTCCGAGCGCCGAATATGCAAAACGGCGTCAGCAGCAGTGACCGACGTGATTGCAATCATTAATTAATTATTTGTGGTTACAGTATCTTTTGATTTGTCTACAATCGGAAAGTGTAAGTTCAATGAAATGCAAAACATGCAACATTTACGAACTAAAAATGCAAATAGACATTTCTATGAGCGATTTTTAAAAGTGGTGTTTAAACAATGAGAAAACTGGTACTAACTAGAAAAAAATATCATGAAAATACCGAATGAACAGTGGGATAACACCCTTACTAAACTAATTTTTTATTTACTTTTGACCGGACTGAGGTGTCTGTAGAAATTGCAAATGTACTCGAAAAATCTGCTCCAGGATTTAAGAAAAGCGAAGGTATCAAAATTTACACCAATGTGTGTGTATTATTTTATTTTAATTATCCCAGGTTTAACATCGACTACAAATGCTCTCAAATGACTTCTTTGTGTGTGGTTAAGCATCTAAGTTTGAATTGACAAAAGCTAAACGTTTTAAAACCAAATAAATGCCAACAAATAAGTGTTACAACTGCAACGCTTCTGATCTTACTTTGACTTTGTTGGTGGTTTTATTATTTTCAGGTTCCTTTTCAGTTGTTGTTTAGAAAGCATGAAAAATGGCAGATTTTCTCGTTTTCTTTCTTATGATAAATTCTCGTACTATTTTTTGCGTCTTCTTTACATTTAAAGCCTTTTTTTGCACGCCACAGTTGCTGCACACTACTTCTTGTTGTTGTAGGTTGTTGTTGGTTTTTTGTTGTATTTTTGTGACTTCACTCAAATGCAACTCTGACCTACTTTTGGTATGACTGAGCTTTTGTAGTTAGATTTTAGTTGTTTTTTATTTGTTTTTGTAAAGCGATATGTTTTGCTAACAGTTAAGCAAGAAGATTGCAGCAGCAATAGTTGTGTTGCTCGTTTTCATATTACAGTACGGTTATTTAATAGCAACACTGTGAAAACTTGCTTAATGCAACTTTTTAACTCTTTAACGACCAATGGGTCATATGTGTTCTATATAAAATTTTGAACGTTCTAAGACAGTAAAGTGTAACGTGTGCCAGTGTGAAAGACTCTTAATTATTTTTGTTATTTTAATTATTTTGTTAATTTTTTAGAATTTTTCCACCAATTTATATCTCTGGATCAACAACTATTTGTTTAGGCGCACTTAAATAACTATTTCCCTTATACATTGCATTCAATTTCAAATTGATTTACTTGCACAGTTAATAACTAAGCAATATCAGTCTGAATTATTCATTGAGATATTTTCAAAGTCAACAACAGGTCTTTTCAATTTACAATCTCACTTGAGATCGTCTTTGCTATGATTTAACCGCACATTACGTAGATAGGCAGATGCTTAGCTTTAACAAATACACACAAATTTCCTAATTAAATTTCACCAGGAAAGCACTGACAAAGCAAATAGAGATAATCGGAAAACCAACAAATTGCCAAACAATGGCCAAGCTTAGAAATGTGCTAAGCCATTCTTCGCGCACCGCAAGCCAACCTGCTAACCTACATTGGACACATTAGACGAAATTTCGCACGCCGCTCGCTGGCATTCGACGACGGCCGTCAGCCAACATTCGAGCGCAGAGAGCAGAAAATTATAAGCATTTCATTTGGTGTTTAATTTTCACTGAAAATCACTAAAGTCAACAGAACACACTGAAAGAAGCAACAAAACTCGAAATTGTTTCGGTAATAAACACACGAAATAAACGAAAAAGGAATGAACACAGGTGATAGTGGCAAGAAGTGCCATAAGCGTGGCCGACACACAAACCAAATGCGGCTAATCCGTTTAAGCCGTTAGATCAACAACACGCCAGACATGTGAACGAACGCGAGAGATAGCCAGGGAAAGCGGCGGCCGGCAGAAGCAGTCGAAGCTGGGGCAAAGAAGTGTGCCGCCCCGCAATTGGTGCGCCATATCACTTTCATAGCAGTTCCTACGAAAAGAGTGGGAAGAGAGCAAGAGGAAAATTCCAAGCGTCCAAAATCAACAGAAACCCCCAAATACAAAATCAACAAAGTCATCAACGGCATCTCATCATCGCCGTCATCATTGTGAGCAGCCGCGTCGCAATCAAACAACATCGAAACAGTCAACTTCCATTGAGCGGGAGAAAATATGAGTCGCGCACCAGACGTCGGCCAGAAAGGGAAGTTGACGGCTGCAGACAGCAAAGATTACACTTTTGTTTGTATGCTGAAATATTTAAATACGACACAACAAAATCAAAAGCAACAACGATGATAGCAGTAAAAACAACAACAATAGCTTCTACTACAAGAAAAGAAAATAAGCAAAAACAATTTTTGTTACTCAAATATTCAAGCACGTCACGCTTAATGCCGCCTGCACTTGTTCTCGCCAGAAGATGAAATTGAAGTTGTTGTGGCGTCTGTGACTGTCATAGCTTTTGGCTATTATCGTCTCAACAGATTTATGAGATTATCTACATGAGGAAAAAAACATTTACACTACACTCTCACTTGGCCTGGTGCGCTGTCTTTCAAGTGTGCGATGCTGTTCGAAGCGTGTTTGAAGTTTTGACTGACCACTCAGCAACAACAACAACACGTATAATGGATTTCGGCAATTTTACTATTGAAATTGCTCAAGTGTAGCGAAAGTGGTCAATAAGTGTTGAAAACGTGAGCATAATTGCGATAAATCGAAAAGCTACACGTAAACGAAAATGTTGGTCATCAATGATGACAACCAAAGAAGTATAAAGGTATAGAATATTTTATGACAAATCATTTTGCATTTTACTGAATGATAAATTAAATGATAAAGTAATGATAAATAAAGAAAGTAATTTGATTGAATTTAAATTTAAATACAATAAATTGTTGAACTCGGATTTCCCATAACTACTGACAATGTCAATGAATTTTCAAAAATTATAGCTTACTGAAGAGGGAATGCATTCAAATTTCACATTTCAAACTAGAGAATTTAATTCCGAAAAATTGTTGCAAGTTCCATTTCCAAAATCCCGGAATTATTTCGGGATTATGAAAATTGCTTAGCTGAAATTAAGAATGTATACACATGTACTGTTACATTTACATTTATATAAAAATGTGTATATTTATTTAAAAAACTCAAGCAAGTCTGACTGCTTTTTGTCATTAAATCCGAAATAACTTTCGCTGCGTGTGGTTTGAAATGTTTCTACACAGTCAAAAGCAAAACTTAATAACACAAATTTGTTTTTATTTTACACTTTCAATTTTATTCAAAACTCTTTCTCTACACTTATTTGTATAGAACTGCCCATCTTGAGTCTTTGTCGTAAAAAATTTCTCTACAGATTTTCACTGGCACTCCAACAGTTTTTCCCCATTTCGTAAAATGTGGTCTTTTCTTCAGCACGGCCAGAAATTAAGGTCAGCCTAAAGTGCACTTTGGCCATGCAACGACATGGTCCACACTTCACTTTCAACGCTTCGCTGCAGCCAAAGCCAGTTTTTGTGCTCTTCCACTTCATGTCTGCCAGTCTTTTGGCGCATAACTGCTTTTTCTTAACAAGAAGTAGAAGCAGTGCTAAACCAAAAGAGTAAATTTTCTGGTTAATGTCGTTTTGAGCATTTTGTGGAATTTATTGCACACGGCTTTGACAACTGGTTAAAACTGAGTGTGCGCAATATGGGAAAACACCAACGGCTACGTTGGCCTAATGAGCAGCGAGAAAGCTGCTAATGATTTATAGTTATTTGTTTTCATTCTCGACCCGATACACACGGCGCAAAGTTGCAGAGTGTACATGTTCGTGTGGTTAAGTGCTGACAGAATTCATAGTTGTTGTAGTTTATTTTGTAACATTCAACGGTCACATCAAGAGGTTACTGCGCGGAAATGCGGATCAAAACACACGCAACAGCAATTAAACACAAGACATGTCATATGTTAAAGGCGGCTGAGAACTACAATTGGCTTCACAGCCCTAAGAGAACCGCACTTCACTTAAAGAACCAAATCAGGAACTCGGAATTGTAAAATTGTGTACAAAGAGAACTGAAGTGAAGCACGAGACTTGGAAGAACTGGAGAAAGATCTATTTATTTGTTGCCTAATGACGATCCGATGAACTACACCGGAAGATAGATAGCGGGCTTCGATAATGCAGCTGGCTTTTCATGCCAGAAGCCCCAGGTTCAATTTTCAGCTCGTGTTTAACACTCATCTACTTCTATCGCTATCCACATGAGGCACATGAGAATTATAAGGAACGCATTGAAAGGGATCAACAAAAATGCCTGCATTTCGATCTGTGTCCCTTTCATTTTTGAACCTTTGACTTCGTAGAATGCTTGATGTCTCTTGATAAACTTAAAGGCGATTGAGAATAGAAGAACCTCTCTTCTTTTAATATTTGTGCATGACTTTATTATGGTACGGCCGACTGCCAATTTCTGTTAGAATCTATTGTCTTCCTGATCCCTCGTAAACATTGCACGTCGTTCTTCCTTTCAATGTAAAGATGGACCAGTGCAATTATGCCGCAGAGCCCTCTCTGAGTCCAACACATTTTTTTTAGACACTCACTAAATCAAGCTTCAAAATCGCGTTGGACATGCAGACAAGAAGTGTGTATTTTAATTTAATTTAGTAATTTTTTGTTCAATTTCATTATACTTTGTCATCGAGCCATATAAAAGGTCTAAGTGCGCCTCACACCAAGGCAGATACCATAACCTCTCTGCTTCTAGAGAGGCTTATCTCACCCACAACACATTTTTTTTAAGCTAAAAGATTACATAAGCTTAATGAAAACCCTTAATGATATTTGAACTTGAATTGCTGTTGGCAGAGGAATTCAGTATTGTAAAGACGAATTTTTAAAAATCAAATTACATCACAACCCTTACATATATGATTCCTATATCCGACAATCTTCACAGATATGTAAATTAAAGCCTCAAATAACATCTTTGACATTACATATTTCGTTTTAGTACAATAATTTGTATTTGGATCTATTGCTTTCTGCTATAAAAATGCTACTTCGTGTTTGAAGTTATGCAATTCAAATTTACATATCATGCGAACTAAGCCCACGCCCCATTGGTCTCCACTGTCAATTACATCATGCAACACAATGCGGCACAACGTTGAACTTGCACCGCTGACACACTGCGTTGCATACTTATTTTCTTTGATTGCGGCTTATCCTCAACTAATTCTTATTCAAATTCTAACTACGACCGTATAAGCATATAGAACCACAAAAACTGCAAAAATCACTTGTTTTCCTATATATACAAAAGAAGAAAGACTAAGAGAAACGGTGCTTAGCGACTTCGACTTGGCGCGCAGTTTAAAGTCGGACTCGTTGCGACTTGATTTGTTGTGCAGGCAACATTTGGTGAGCTTTCAAAAGAACTGGTCGGAAAATGTGTTCGTGCCATTAGAAATCAGTGGCTGAAAAGTGTCCAAAAACAGCACGTTGCCGGCATTGAGGAGAGGCAGTAAGAAGTAAAAACTAGTAGAGGAAAGTCGGAAACTTGTTTGTTTTTATGTTGTTGTTGCATTCTGCAGCATTTCTGGTGTTCTTTCTGTCTGCCGTTTATTTTTTACTCCACTGTGGTTGTTGTGAGTGTGCGGTGTTTTTATTGTAGTTGGTTTGCGTTGAATTTTTTCGTGTCTAATGAATTAGGTGACCATTTAGTGGTACTAACGGTTAATTGCGTTAATGACTTTTTGGAAAAACGATGTTGAGTTTTTGTGATTTTTCTTATTCCCTTTGTGGTTGATGGCCAAGCGGTGTTTGTGGAATGAAAAGCATTCAAAAAAATGTTGACTATACTTTACGTGGATAGAAACATTCAAGGAGTTGTGTTTTGTTGTGTATAGTAGAGTTTTGACAACTTTTCGGCTTAACGATTTGAACAATTCTAGAAAATCAAGTCAGTTAAATTGAAAACAATAAAAGTGGTTGTCTGGCTTTTGACAAAGTTTGAAATCGATATTTTAATTTCATTGAATAAATAGTTCAATGTAAATTACATGACTTAATTTGATTTAATCTTTGCTTGTTAAGTGATGATAGTAAAAATTAGATTTTGTGTGTTTAAAAGTTAGCCACATCCTGCCGAGAGGACCGAAAGGAAAATCTTTTAATCTTCAAGCATATATTTAGGGGCTGGCCACCTAAGAGAACCGGGCACCTGAGTCGAGAGTCACTTTAGATACGCGGCCCAGCGCACTAACCAACCACTAACCAATGTTGTTTTCTCGACTTTTTTCCCTTTTCAAATGTGTTTTGCAAAATTCTGTTAATAATAAAATAATAAAATAATATAATAAAATAATAAGACACAACTGTAAAATACAGTAGAGAATAGTTGCCATAACTACGAGAAGGTAACATTTCATTTCATGAATAATAAAATTCACACAATTAAACAACAAAATGTTTCTGGTCATTGCATAAAAATAAGGGAATTAAAACAAAAACAAAAAATAATAAAAAAAACAACAATTTAATCGCAATTCCCAACTTTTTGTTTTGTGGAGTAAACGACTCATTTGTTGAACTCATGTTGAACATTTTCAATAATCACTACGTTGAGTTCATCTTTTTTTTAATCTACTTTTTTTAATAATTTCCAGATTTATTTTGGAAAATAATATACGTTAACTGAAACAATAATTTTATAATGATGAATATGAAGACGTCTATAACAAGCGACCAATGCAGACGGCCAATGATTTCTAAATGTGTTTGAGGTCATTTTGAAGAGGTCTCTGCGAGGACAGTTTACACCACAAAATACGCTTCAGGATATTGTTAAATACAGGGTTTTAACTATTACAAGCTTTTTTTAAATAATTGCAATTAAATTAAGTTAAATTGTTTTTGCTAATAATTAAAACGCCGAGCTGTAATATCCGCTTTAATAGTACTTTTAATTTTGAACAAAATTTAAATGTTGGGTTTTGATTTAATTCTACTTATTCTTCATAATTTTCTTTATCTTCACAACGTAGAGGGTCTTATAAAACAGCATATTTCAAAACAAAATTGGCGTATAATTTTATGTTAATTTTTTTATTTTTTGGAAAAAATTCAACAAAATATTTCAACAAAAAATTGATAACCAGGACTTTTAAATTAATCATGGTTCACGTAGTTGATCAGCCACTGTTCGTAAAAATTATATATATATTTTTTTATGATTTAAAGACATTCACTTAACCCTTTCGGTTATTCTATGCCATATGGCATAGTCTCTTTCAGTGCCTGTTTTAGGTCAAGAACTTGTGGATACTATATTTTTATATTTTTGTATTTTTTTCTGAAGATTTTTATACCAAATCATGAAAAAAATATTTTGATTAGTGTACCAAGTAACTTGTAAGGGTTCAGAAAGTGCGCAGTCCTATCGAGCTGCGTATTTTACAAAAAGAGGTCATTTCGCACTCTTATTTATTCTATTACAAAAATCAATTTATTTTATAGGTTTATGTAAGTAATCTAGTAGTTATTTATTGCTTTAGTAAGTGTAAAAAAAGTTAGATCCCAAATATAGTTCACTAAGGCTGTACGATTTTTTTTATTTCTTACTATGCCATATTTCACGATGCCCAAAAACCACTTTTTCGAACAATATTTTAAAAAATTACTTTTGATTATTCATTATGTAGGCTTAAACAGTAATAAAATGGAAAAGAATGACTTTTAAAGTTAAAAACAAAAAAGAAGTACCGAAAGGGTTAATCTTAAGTTTCTATTTCTAATTTTTTTTTTATTTTGTTTTTAGTTTTATATTTTAGTTACATATTTTTTATATGTATTTTGTAGTTTTTATTTCATTTAAATGTTTCTTTATTTACTTATTTATTTACTTATTTACTTATTTATTTTTTATTTATTTATTATTTTAATCTTTAAGGTCTTGATAATTTTTCTTTATTACTTATTTCATTTCGTTTTTTATCTTTTTTGTTTGTTTATTTCTAAAATTAAAATAACAACTCACAAATTAAAGTATTTGTTTATAATTCTTTCATTTCACATCATTTACTGTAATTTTTTTAAGATCCACAAATATGATTTCGTCCTTGCTTCCAATACAGTGATACTAATTATACTTCTTGAATTTTGTATTTCATTTTTTCGGATTATTTTTAGTAATTAAAATTAAAGAAACCAACTGAACTAAAACTATTAGTTTGTCTTTTGGTTATTTAGTTTTATTCGCTTTATTTTTTTCTTTCATGTCCTTTGGATACATTGTATTTCAAAAATATGACACCTCTGCATAATATTTTGCAAGTTTGTCTTGATTTCTAATTTTCAAAATTTCCATATTACACAAATTCCAGTGAAATTAGTTCGCAGTTCATTTCATTTAAGCTCAACTTTACTTCCACAAAGTTGTCTAACTCTGATTAATTATTTATTCTGAAATCGTTTCATATTTTTCTTCACTTTTAAATACTTTTTACATACCTTCGGTTTTTCCGCTTAATCCGTCAATTTATATCCAAATGTTGTTATCCACAAAGTTTTGCTTTAGTTGTGAGCAATTAATTCCACACACACTCAATGTTCATTTGCTTAATTCCAGCAATTGAAATGAATTTTGCTGCACTTTTTTAAAAAATTTCACTGTTTCTCGTTATCCGCAAATATCCACTCGCTCTTCGTAGCACTTGCAATGTTATATGCGCTTATTTTTATTGTTTCCTTTTTTGAATAGAAATATTTCAATTTTCATTTAGCGTTACAACACATTCAATTTTCTTTATTGCACATAAAACTTATTCCGCGTATTGCACGTTTGATATTTGTTCGTTACAAACGATCTCACATAAAGTTATAAGAATCCAACAAGGAGTTTGATAATCCACGAATTGGCGCACGTTCGTTGCGCTGGCTGTCGATGCTATCGGTGGGGCCAATCCAAGTCACCCCACAGCGCAGTGGAGCAATGAAGAAATAAAAGGAAACAAGAGAACACTAAACGTTTTCCAGCAGCTGCAGCGTTCGACAGTACGTTGTTACCACATCAATTGCATCATGGGCAATGACTTTGAACCTGTAAATGCGCCTCTTTTATGCCTTCTTCAAAGGTCTCCACAAAACTGGCCAAATATCAACGATGATGGCAATGGCAGCCGCGATAGCAGCAGCAACACTAAAAGTAGACACAGCTACACAAGAAGAAATGCTCCAAGGAGAGGAAGAGAAAGCAGCCGCAGCACTAACCGCTAGCAACACGGTTGCACTGCAAGCAAGCGTACCACGCACGCTGAAGAATGGTAACTTGCTCAGCGGCCGCCGCAGAAGAACGAAAAGAAGAAGAATTTGACGCAGTGGAGAATGTCGCTTAGAAATTGATGAAGAGCCGAGCATGTTTTCTCCAATGGTTCTCCACTGCAAATATTGCTACATTTTATGGACTCACAGAGAGGTCTAATGTGCGAATAGAAGTGCTCCCTGAGAGCATATTTCAAATCTTTGCGTTGTATGTTCGTAATTTGAGCGTGTTCAGAGAAAGAGAAAACACATAAAAGAGCGTAAAATTGCTGACGACTCACACCTATGCTCCACTGCAGCATTGAACTTGAACGCCGGAGCAGTTGAAGTCTTCCGTGCCACCAGACAGCCAAGTGACAAGATCAAGGTTACTCAGCACCCAATGTACAGCGCATACAGCTTTGGAGACTTGAACATTAGTCGTGAATTGCAGCACTGAAGGTTAGAACGAAAGCTTCAAGGATAGAAAGCTCGTAACAAATATATGCAAATTGTAACAGAACAACGAAAGACTTAAGCAACAAACTGATAATTGCTATGTATTCAATTTGATGAATACTTATGCGGAAATTTTATTGATAACTTAAATTTAAATAAACTGAAACAAAAATTGAAATTTGTTTAAACATACCAAAACGTCACGAGTTTTTGATTCTTTTTTTAAATTCAAATTATAATCCTGACCACAAATGCTTTTGAGAAATTAAAGAATGACTTTCTAAAAATAGTTTATTTATTACAAATCTCAATCAATTAAAACTTTGTTATTTGTTCGATTTTTATGTTTTTAAGGATTACCATTGATGAAGTGATGCAATTTAATTCTATCTACAAATGAACCGCTTGAGACAAATGCAAATATTTGCAATGTAAGTGCCACTAAAGAAAGCCTAGAGTTGACTGCAGTCAGTTAGTCAAATCAGAGGCCGTTAAACCTTCTGTTAATGTAATGTTTACAACAGTGCCAATGAATTTAACAGACACTCAACTTTAATACTCTGCAAAGCATGAGCGAAACTCAAACCTGTTGGCAAAACTTGTAGACTTCTCAAACTGCAGACGCCTAGGTTTTGCCGGAATTATTTTATGTTAGTTAACATTTTAAGCTTCTCATAATTTATGTTATGTTTATGCGTGAAACTTACTAAAAAAAATCACCGTTACAGTTATAACCAGGCTGAAAACTTGATTTAAGTATTGTTATCTTTTAAGCCAATATAACCAAAAATATAAACTTTCTTTCTGTCTGCCTTATCTTTGGTTTGGTTGACATACATATGGGGTCGTCGTCTTTCTAGCCATCCATTATTTAGGGCTTTGAAAAGTAAAATTAAGTAAACATATATATAAAGAAAATATATAAAGATGTTATAATTTTAGCACATTTACCGCTGGCATTTTTGATAAGCTCTATTTTTTTAGAGACGAAGGGAAGACTAAGGGACGGCTACCCTCTCTTCAGTGAGAATAAACACCACGGACGGATGGACACGTACTGATTTCGGTCCCTGCCAGATTCTAGGCAGTTCACCTGACCTACGTGACAACATAGACTACTCGTTACCATCATATCTTTTCGACTCTAAATTTTCAACCCTCATACCTCATAGACAGGAGTGGGAACAAGACACGGTTCCGAAAACTGGAGTATGTTTTTACACTGACGGCTCCAAACTGGATGGCAGAGTAGGGGGTGGAGTAATGTGTGAAAATCCACCCATGAAAGAATGTTTTGGGCTTCCAGATTTCTGCAGTGTCTTCCAAGCGGAAGTTCTGGCCATTTTCAAAGCCTTGTCTATGTTAAAACAATGCAAGCTTCCTAAAAGTACGGTTCGCGTTTTCACTGACAGCCACGCAGCAATTAAAGGTCTCAACCACATCGAAAGTGGTTACTCTCTGCCGCTCCCTACTAAATGAGTTAGGGCATGCGCACAACATTACCCTTATCTGGGAAACTGCGTAGCTGATGAGCTTACCAGACGTGGCAACACCCTCCCGTACTTCAACACCACAGTTACGGCAGGCATTCCTCTTGCTTCCTGTAAACTAACGATCTGCTCCCTCTTCCTCGATAAGATGAACAGGCGACGGCAAGGGGAGAAGAACACATGTACCATAACCAAGCAGCTCTGGCCTGTTTTTAATCTTGGGCGAACAAGAGCACTCGTTTCGCTTAGCAGGCAGCACATTGGCACGGTCGTCGCAATCCTGACAGGCCGCTGTATATTCGGACGCCTTGCCTTCAGACTAGGCGTCAACAGATGGGAATTCTGCCGCAGCTGCAACAATGAAGAGGAGGAGGAATCTATCAGCCATCTTCTCAGCAACTGTCCGGCTCTATCTAGATGAAGATGGAAAACCCTAGGCTCTCCTTTCTTCGACAACTTGAATAACCTCAGTTCAGCTAGCATCAAAGACTTCCTTGAGTTCATCCACTTTTCCAAATGGTTTGAAAAGGCTTCTCGACTTGCAGTAAGACATACCTTTCAACTTGTGATATCACAACGGGCCCATTCCGAGGCCTATGTGTGTCGCTCGGCAAGTGCAGTCCCAGGCCAAGACAGCCAATTTAACCTAACCTAACCTAAGGGAAGGGATTCCTCTTCCATTGCTTGTAAGTGATAAAATGTATAAAAAGTCTCTCGTTTTGTGGTCCGTTATTATTATCTTTGATTCCAAGGGATTTTCATGGGATTCCAATCAGAACTTTATGAAGGGCTATGAACTTTTCTATATTTTTCTCTTCTCGGTTTTTGTTTTGTCGGTTAAAGAGATAGCAATTTTTGTATTTCGTTCTGTGTTCTGTCAGAACACACTATTTCATTAGTGAGTAATATAGATAACAACTAGACTAAAAAATCATTCAAGGAAAAATAAAATAAGCATTCATGAATGATATATGCTCTGCGCTGCTTTACACAACACAGACACGCCTTAACATTACTCATCGGCATTGCTATAGACATTAAAACGTTACCCTCATCAGTGACATTATCGTCAACATTGTTGGCCCATTCAACAGCATTGACATCATCGACAATGTTACAAAGCAACCAGCACAAAATTTTGTGCATAACTCGGTCCTCTCCACTTTTGCACAGCCGGCAGCCGCCACGGCCGCTATTTTCCTTATTTAATCTATCATACAAATTTCTCCAGTTGCCAACTCATATTTGCAATGTTTCTATGTAGCATTTATTCAGCTTTTTAGTTCACACTAAATACGCATATTTACCCAACAAATTAGCGGCGTCACTTGACGGCCAGCGCCTGTGACCGAGCAACTATTTACCTTAATTTCTTTCTGCTTACTCGTAGAACGTTGGCCGCTTTTACTTTTGCAAATATTTTCATCCGCCCAAAGAACAGTTGGCTGCGCGCCGCTTTCGGACGCACTGTTTGCTCTTCCTCGTTTGTTGTTTGTGTTTGCTTAATTTGTTTTTAATGTTATTTGTCAACCATTTCAAATTCGTATTTGCCATGATCGTTCGCCTGAAAGTCGGCGCGTCTGCTCACCTGCCCAAAGAGCTGGTCGTTTCGCCGCTTACGCATTTGCGCTTTTGCCACAGTCGCATTTTTGGATGACCAGCCAAAATTGCTGTAACTCATTCACTCATATTCGCTGCTTTTAGAACATAGAATTATATATAGTTAGCAATTAGAAGCGTGTGAACAGGTGCAGTGGAAAAAAATTAGATTTTTAGCACGCGCTCATTGTGAGAAATCCAACACAGAAAAGTGCTTAAGCTCCTCACTTCAGCAAAGTGTCTAAAGTGAGGAGCTGGCCCAACAATTGTTTGTTGGGCCAGCAGCTAAAGGAAACTGCTTGGCTCGGACTATTTTAAAACACATTAAATCCTAATCGAGTTGGAAAGTACTCTGGTGTAGGTACAGTCAAGTACCTGCAGCTGTACATGTAGGTCAACTAGATTATTTAAGCATAATTTTTGCAAACATAGTAGTTCCGTTATACGATTGATATCAAAATTTAACCGAACTCAAAATGTGGGTTTATGGTAATTTCTAAATACACACAAAAGTCGCAGCAGGCATTGCTCAGCCTACTAACATATGTTGATGTAACAATTTTTTTACAATTTTCTTTTATTGCCAGCGATTGCAAAAAAATTTATAGTTTTGCGCAAAAAACGTTTGCCCAGCAGTGAAATAATCATTTATAGCATAGTTTTGAAAATTATGAAACTCAATGGCGAAGATCTCAGCACATCGACATACATCTTTCATACAATTTAACTTAATTATTAATTATTTCTTTGCTTATACGAGGGTTGCCTTTATATTTTTTTGAAAAAAGATGAAAATGCACTTTGTTATCATTAAAACTGGTTTTATTGCTTTTGAAAGTATTCTCCTTGAAGATTTATACACTTTTGCATGCGCTCAAACCAATTGTCGAAGCACTTTTTCCACTCCGATTGAGACACCTCCAGAACATGGTTTTTCAATGCTTCAGCAGCATCTTCTGGCGATGAAAATCGTTGACTCCACAATATTTTTTGATGTACGGGAATAAAAAGAAATCATTGGGTGCTACGTCAGAGCTGTATGGAGCATAACCCATTACATCAATGCTTTGGTCGATCAAACAGGCGGTTGTTTGAGCCAATATGTGAGAGCGCGCATTGTCTTGGTGAAGAATGATTCGGCGTTGGCGGTTATTTTTCCGTATTTCATTGAACACTTTTGTCAAACAAATTCATGTGCACCACTCAGAATTGACCATTCTACGTTACTCTAACGGCACAGTAGCCACATGACCAGTTTTGCCGAAGAAACAGGCGACCATTTGCTTCGATGTGCTGCGTGTCCGGACATCTTTTGTTGGATTTGGCTCGTCTTGGAAGAGCCAAACGGTCGAATAATGTTTTGTTTCGTTCTCATACGCCATGATTCGTCACCACCCATGATTCGTCACCTGTCAAGATCTTATAAACATCTTTCGAAGTACCGCGATCGATTTTTTCCATCACTTCTTTCCACCAATCAACACGATCCTTTTTTTGAGCGATTGCCAAATTATGCGGGATCCAACGAGAACAAATCCTTCTGACAGCTAAATGTTCATGCAATATGGAATGCACGGCCGTGAAACTAATGCCCAAGGATGCCTTTACCTCACGGTATGTCACATGACGATTTTTCGTTATCAGATCACGCACAGCGTCGATGGTTTCTGGCACAATGACCGATTTTGGACGACCTTACCGAAATTCGTCCTGGAGCGACCGGCGACCATGCTTCAATTCGTTAAACCAGTTATAAATTGTCTTGAGGGTTGGTGCTTCATCACCAAATGCGGAATGAAGGTGATCGAAGCACTGTTGTTGAGATAATTCACTTCGGAAATCCTAAACAATTATTGGTCGAAAATGTTCACGAGTTAATCAACACAAATAGCGCTTGAAATTAAAAATGTTCTAAGCACGTTTATGGTAAAAAATGGCAAACTTTTCAATGGTAATCTCAGATTTCTCGAAAACTTACTAGACCAAACCTATTGAAAAAATATAAAAGGGCAGCCTACGTAGCATCATTCACTCAACTATTAAGTCAATTCTATAACTAAACTTAAATATAGAGTTATTTTTAGTTTCTTATAATGAATAACAATAACTCGATTTCTACTCAATTACCCCCCCCCCCCCCCCGATGTTGCCCTTTCGACAAGCCCCTCTTTTGCCATAAGCTTATTTCAAGTTTCAAGAACTACAAGTTCTACAACAACTTTCAACAATAAGCCCTCTTCAGACCATTTCCCATCCAAATTATCGACTGGTGAAATCTACTCGAAATAACCTTCCCTAAAATGCTGCCAGCGCATTTCGTTTCACTATTAACCCATTTCTAATGTAATT
Source organism: Melieria omissa (assembly GCA_963971225.1). Taxonomy (NCBI): domain Eukaryota; kingdom Metazoa; phylum Arthropoda; class Insecta; order Diptera; family Ulidiidae; genus Melieria; species Melieria omissa. The sequence goes on along the minus strand of OZ020268.1, from coordinate 45,125,333 downwards.
AATTGTGTAATTAATTTAAGACGATCCCAAAGCTTAAAATCAATTCCAGCATCTACCGCCATAACAGTTGTTAGCTTTAAATTCAGCAATCAGACATGCTGCAACAGGTTTGTTGCTTAAATCTTTCGATTAACGGCCACTATGCTTGAGATGTGAGCTATGATTCGTGTAAAACTAACTGTAGGCATATTTTGTGCTCGCGCAAATACACTTCGAACTCGAACGGAATAAATCCGAATCCAAAGCGCATTACCGAACGAAGCGATTTAAAACTTTTCAAATTAATTTCATGTATGCAGTTTTTGTTTTTAGTGTATCTCCCCCAGACAGGCCGAATTGGATTTGTGCGTGTCTGCCGCCGCTGTTGCTCACAACTAAGCAAAACACCGCAAACGAAGCACAAAAAACTTTCACATCTGAATTGATTTGTCTTAGTGCTTCTTTTCCACTTCCTTTAAACTCCACTTGACTTTTCACTTCAAGTCCATCAAGACACGAAAAACGTATTGTATTCACGCCGCTATTACAGCTTAATTCTAATAACAACAACGGCAACAATTACAACAAAAGCGTTGTTAAACAACTTTTCACTTTTCGAAACACGTTACCACTGCACAAACAACTCAAACTGATCACTGAGGATAAAGCGAGATGATCGATTGCTGTTTGTTTCCATGCGGGAGATTACTGCACCACGGCCCCTTTGACCTCCCACAGCAGCCGTAATAACAACTCTAAATTATAAGAGTGGCTGACAAAAGGCCATTTCTCGAACCGGCCTACGATTAGCGACACCAGCAACGCTGTCAGACTGCATTTGGCTGTGCGCCAGTTGTGTTGAGTGGCTGGTGGAAAATTAATTGCAGGGATTATGACAAGTGGCAGTCTCACTTAAATGACGGTAATTAGTATGCATGCAGTATGACAAACGCATTGAGACAGGAATACGTTTAAGAATTTCTGGGGTAATGGGAAGAAAATCAAATCAAACAAGTCCACCGTGACAGTGCAGACGCATTTGACAAGTGTATCTGCGAATGGGAGGAAGTAGCCAGAATCAGATCGGCAAACATCCCAAAAGACAGCACAGACTCGAAAACCCCGCAGTAACGATGCTGAATAAATTTTAGGTCAGCACTGAGATGAAAAAGAGCAAACAGCACAAAACGAATACCGGCTGATTTTGACTGTTGTTAAATTCAACAACTGGCCGTCCGTTCATGCTCTCTGCGCTGCCGACTTGCCATGGTTCTGCCTGCCCTATTAGCATTACTCATCTCGGCACGCAGTCGACCTCACTGATTAATTAATTCCTAACGTTTCTGTGTTTTGGCCATTGAGTTAGTATGCAAATTCCTGCCAACGGTTTTAAGTAATTCTTTTGTTTTTGCTGTTATTCATCAGCTGAGCTTCAACATTTGTTTACTTTTTTTTCTCACAAAATCTGTTGTGGTGGTTTCTCGTCGTGGCGCCCATTGACGCCGCATTTCCATTTCATTTGTATTAATGTGTGACGCGTTATTTTTTGTCACTCGCATTTATTTCAATCTTATTACAAATGCGAGACGCTTTCGTTTCGGGGCAGTTTGCGGGTCATAAATACATTTCCATTTTCTTTGTTGTCACCCGAGAACAAAACTTTTAGTTCTTCACACCTTTTGCAGCTTTGTTTCGGGTTTTAGTACGCGCAGTGTTATACCCAACAACAATAACGTCTAGTTTCTGTACCATGACCCGGTAAACCATTTTAAATTCGTTTGCAAATTTTGTTTCTATCATGTGGTGATCGGTGGTTAACGGCGCATTTTACTTTCACATTGAGCGCATGGCTGTACGTCCCATAAAACGCATTGAGGTGATTTTTAAAGAGAGAAAGAAAACAAAGCAACTATAATTTATTACTTCAATTCAATAAAAATAAATGTTATGCCATAAATAAAGGCCATTTAAATTATTATAAAATAATTGTACTCGACGTTTTGTCGATTTGTAGAAATTCTTAAAGAATTCATTCCAAAACTGAAATACGGTCTGGAATATATTCTTACAATCTTTTACAAACATTCATGAAAGAAAAAGAAAAAATCATGCAACACATTCCCCCAGATTGAATCGATTTTAACACTTTACTGCCATAAGAACCGTGGCTCAGTTGGTTAGTGCGCGGTCCAAGCGAGTCGCATGCAGAGCGACGCTAGTTCGAATTCTGCATGTAGTAACACCTAAAAAAAATAACGGGAAACTCGTTTTCTCTTTCGGTGGCTGTCCTCTCAGCTGGAAATGGCAAACCTCTGAGAGTAAAAATTGCCTATGAAAAAGCTCCCAACCTGCCGTTCGGAACCGGCATAAAACTGTAGGTCCCTTCCACCCGCGTACAAAATTCACACGCACAACACGGGTGGTTGCGGGAAGCTAGGCCTTAGTCTCGCGTAAGCGGGCTGTCGTGCCAATCAATTATAATTAAAAAAATTATTAAAAACTTATTATTAATTAATTAAAATTAAATACTGCCATAAGAACTACTGTTGCTCAGACTCCCTTCCAGGCCAAATCCTTTTCCCCTAGATTGCTTTCAATAATGCTATGTACTGCACCCTTTTTCTAATCACTTGGACATTTTTTATTTTCACCTCCATTTACATTTAATTAACTAAATTTATAAGAATTTTCAGATATTCCCCAACGCCAGCAGTAAGTTTGTTGCTTCAGTCTTTCGTTCGAGAGTCAAATTTCCAAAGATGTGAAAACCAATTATTGCACAATTTATCATCATTGCAAGCCGTGTTGTTGCCACATACGTTCAAACTGCAGCCAATAACTAAACGGCGTACCAACCAAATCACCAAAAAGCACTGAAAAAAGGTACTTAAGTGAAATTTTCTCAAATTAAATAAATAAACGAAAATTGATTTGAAACGAAAGTAAATGCGATTTTCTAAACAAACACCACACAACCGAACAAACGAAGCTGGAAAGTAGTTAAAAAATCATGTAGAAAGAAGTTAATTGAACTTTTGTAACAAAAGCATAACAAATGTGCACAAATCGCAGTGGTCAGATAGCTCACCAGCAACGCCACCGACTAACAATGGCAGGCAGCGCTCAAGGTGAAGAAATTAACGCATCTGCGTTCATTTTCCTTTTTGACAATTGAATGTGTGAATGAATATGTCTGCATGTGTGTGCACGTGTACTATTGTCGACGCATCTGCGGCCAGTCAAAGTGACAGACAAAAATCGCTCAAATGCAGTGCACGCGCGTAACCGTCAAAGTGAAACTTTTGAAATTTTGATGGTCAACGACAGACAAAAGCTGCATAGAGATAACAAAAATATGTCGTATTCGAAATAAAAGCAAAAATCTTTGTTATGGTCACTTGGATTGTTACAGTTTGCGTGTATTTGTTGTGCGGCAAAGTATGGACAAATAAAAAATAATTTCATTTTCATTTGAAGTGAAATCGACATGGCGACTCTTAACGGCTTCTTGGTGTTTTCGCCTTCTGCAGTTAGCATTCATTGCCCAAATTTTATGCTAATCATTTCATTACGTTTTGCAGCTTCCCATTTTTCTAAAAAACACAATAACAGAAACAAGCCAAGCCAGGGGGAAACTCGTATCTTTAAAGCAATTAACATTATTACAGCCACTATTGTGGTCTGTAATGGGACGTCCCATCCGGCTCCCATCAACACCCCACTGAGATTCCACCATGAAGACGTCTTTTCTTCGCTTCAAACTTTTACGCTTGTACAACAAAAATTAACAGTGTGGTGGTGACATGTTGGAACAATTCGAAACTTCATGTAACTAACACAGCTGACCTTTTATCAAGGCGAACAGATTTACTGAAGAGAGAGAGATAAGGTTTGATATTTATAAGGTTTGATATATAAATATAACCAAAATGGCAGCTGATTTGAATGCGCTTCAGATGCAATCAACTCAAGGGCCAAGTTTCCATTTTCACACAGCATTTAATTAAAGTTTTTTAAGGAAATCAACAACACATCTCAGTGTATTCTGCTTTACCAAATCCACCGAATCCAAGCAACTACAACCTCGGCCTATTGCCTATATTATTCTTTTAAGACACAAGTAATAGAAAATTTCATTTGCATTTTTGTCCCACATTTGGAAAACAGCAGCCGTTTGGCGCAATTCAAATGTCGAATGCTTAACAAAGAAATTTAAACACATGAAGCGTCTGCACGTAATTACAATTAGAATTTTATTCACCATATCAAAGAGCCGCAATGCTGTCGTTGTTACGCTTTAGAGCTTCAACAAATTTTTATATGAACTTTACAAAGACAACAATAATTTTTATGGCGTTCTGGTTCATGTCAGTTGCAGTACTATACTCGTACTCGTACATGTGTGTGTGAATAGTTTTCTAACTGGGGGCGCCAGTCGCTCATACGCGAGTGAACGCGTACTCGTACTCGAGCTCGTGCTCGGGTAAAGTTCGTTGCCGCTGGCAAGCAGCTTACATTTGCTGCATTCCCACCATTAACACGCCTCCAGTGGGCAGGTGTGTTTATTTCTTCCAAAGAAACGGCGCCGGAAACCCAAGTGCTCGGTTGTGCCTCTTGGCAGCGGCGTGAATGGAAATTGCACCGCGCCTGGCGACAGCTCAATTGGACAAAGCATACAGCACCGCACAACGCACGACTCAGCGACAGTTGGAAGGTTAAGTTACTCAGTCTGCCATAAAATATAGAAAGACTCCATCAAGTCGTCGTCGTTGACAGCATTTGGTACGCCTGTCGGTCCGGTCGCGTTGCTTTCTTCATTCTGGGTTGTGTTGGCTTTTAATTGCTGGCACCGAAGTGTGCGCAGCTTAAAAGGCACAGACATAAAGTGGCAAGTGCCGGCAATCAGACAAATAAAACGGCATCATAATTAATTTGAATAATTTTCATTGTGTGGAATTTCAATGCTTGCACGAACATTTTTCTCATTGGCATTGCACAAAGGAAATGAAAATGCCGGGATTTGGAATGTAAATTTTTGAATTGTGAAATTTTTTATTCACATGAGTCAAGACAAGTAAAGACTGCTAATTGTATGCGATGATTAATTAATCAGCCGTTTTTTTTCTTGTAATTTGTTCACGCCCAAACTAAATTTATTGCTTGTAGCTGCAGGCGTGTTGCGCGCCCTGTTGCGTTTAAAGATGGATGGACAGAGAATCACAAAACTATGGAAATATTGATTCTTAATCTCCGAGTAAAATATATATGGAATTGTGTTAATTTTTTATTCAGAGGGCAGGAGCAGTATACAAAGTGTTTGTGTAGTTTGAAATACCATGTAGAGAAAGTGACCAGATTTGGGCATTTTGCTATATTTTGTTGTCGATTCTTAACTATGGAAATAATGAATTCTTGCTTACGGATGAAAACATTTTTTTTTTCTTTTACATCGGATCAGAAAATTAAAAACTGAGTATGCCAAATTACTCTGAATGACCTCTAATTTCACGCTTATATCAATATTTGGATGGGTCTCAACAAAAGTGATTTTTTGTCGTACGGTGTTATAGAACAGAATTAAAAACTAAACAACTTTTCAGATAACTGTTACTCCTGAAGAAGGAAGAATATCCATCCAAACCTTGCCTGTTGATGTACTTAAACCAACCAAACAGAAGACCAACTAAAAGTGTAAAACTCCGGATTCTCCAAATACAGGAAACCTTGCATTGCTTAATGTGAACAAATGGAGAAGACGCGTGCAAAGCGCGATGAGTTAACTTCCGGCCATGGCATGTTCTGTGCAATTTACTAAGTGCTGGGAACACTGTACCATAAAAATATTCTCATTAAAACCCATAACGCCGAAACTCATATACACTTTAGTAGTTAAATACTCACATTAATATTTTGGTTTGGTTCAATTTTTAAGTTCTTAAAATAATACAAATTCTCTACATGCTTATTACATGTTCCACTAAACTTAATTTGCGTATACACCGTACATACTTAGCTTCCACATTTTTCATTTGTCCAATACTAATTAGTTTCTTTCTCACTCAAGACTCGCCCCTTGTTTGTTGCTACTAAACACCGACAAGCCGTAAGCAAGTTGCATTTAACAATTTCTTTATTTTTACGTTTTGTTAAAATACTTTCAAGAACTTTCTTTTCCTCTTTGACCGTATGGTGTGTTGCAGCTTGTAAAAAATGAAAGTTAACTTTCTGCCTGACCGATTAAAACAGTGCCGTCCAAAAATAGTAAATAACAATTTAACAACAAACATGCGCCACGGGTGAAAAATAGAAATTCTTCGGTTACTTCTTTACAGCTTCGCTTTGCCCAAATCGTTCAGCAACATTCAATTTGGACGTGTCATTCGCTTTAGCTTCGACCATCTAAAGCCAATAGAAATCCCAAGTTTCGCTATTTATGGTATTGATTTGATTATTAAAATTTTGCTGCGAAATTTTGGCGTGTTAGCCATTTTGTTGTTTGTGTATTTTGGAAACTGAAAGTCTTCCGTGCATGTATTAGTTTAACTTAAGTTTTCATGCATACCAAACATTTTTTGGGATTTCTTTTTCGACAATTCGTTTTCGTTTCGAGTGATACAAATTGAATAAGTTTCGGAGTTATTTTTATTTACAGTAAATTTAATATAACGGATAATCATTGCAGAAGCGAATAATATTAAATTTTATTTTTCTCAAGAAAACACTCCGCCTTCATTGTCAATCTCTTCATTGAACAACTCCCAAACGTGAGCATAATACAAATTTTTGAATGCGTTTAAAAATAGCATGTGTACATGAAAAAGTAAGCCCACTTTCAATACCCAATACAGGTAGACTTAACTCACTTACTTCACTTAACACGTACCTCTTAAAACACGGCTTCGTTCTAAAAAATGTTGCGATGCATTTTCGATTAACACATAAAAAAGCCTTGTTTTACACGGTATCGAAAAAAATAAGAATTTCACGTTAGGTTTCCCTTATTTATACACATGCATACCTACCTATACATTAGGGATTGAAATCCCGGACCACTTTGACAATCCCGAGATTTTCGGGACTCAAAATCTCAATCCTGAAACTCGAGATTGAATAAATTCGTTATTTTGAGGAACTAAATCAAACGTCCTTATCAACCAAATAAATTGTATTAAATTCAATTTTGTGTTCTTACTTAAAACTAAGAACCAAATATTCATATTGTTTGGCTGGATTATAAATAAATTAATAAATGAATAACAAATAACATAAAATTAATAGCATAAAAATTTATTTAATTACCAAATCACCTGGCAAACCTGCATCTCTCTGGTTCAATACTTCCAAATAGTAAGTTTTAGCCACAGTTTCCGCCATTTGAAAATAAATAAAATTTGGAATGAGTGAAATCAATAATGGGACAAGTCACACTTGTGTAAACGAGAGTTAAACTTGAAAGTTTTCACAAATTTTTATTTGTTTCCTTTTTTGGATGGTTTCATTTTTGGGAGCAAAAGCTTGCTAACTCTGCTGATTATAGCTACTGGCAAATTTTAAGTACCCAAATTTGTATACAAAGTATCCGTACGCAAACGTCAAAGCCAGTGTGTAATTTATTTGTTGTTCCAAATAAAAAGGTTTGCCTTTTTCGAAATAAGGGTCTTCTTCTTCTTCTTCTTGACTGGCACGACAGCTCGATTACGAGACTAATGCCTAGCTACCCGCAACCATCCATGTTGTGCGTGTGAATTTTTACAAGGTTGGAAGGAACCTACAGTTTTATGCCGATTCCGAACGACGAGTTGGGAGCTTTTTCATAGGCAGAGGTTTGCCATTTCCTGCTGAAAGACAGCCGCCGAAAGAAAAATTTTTGTTTTTCTTTTTTTTCGGTGTTAACGCAACGAATTATTGAACTCGCGGAGTTTTGACTCGCGGCCCAACGCACTAGCCAGCTGAGCTACGGCGGCTTAGGGTCACAAGAGCAAACATTAAACTATCAGGTGTACAACTTTGCTTCCGCCGTTTTCCGATAGGTGGCTGTACCGGCTGAGGCTGGTTGAAATACATAGATGGTAATGCCTTTAAAGTGAGTGTGGACAGTGCCTAAGGAATTGTCATCGCCGTTTCAGTGACAGTTGTTCTTGTTTTCGTATTATTCACGCTCGAAAATGCCCGTTTATGTGCCCAATTCTCGCCATTTGCGGGAAGTTTTACTTTTCTGTTACAATTCGAAAAAAAAATGCAGCTGAAGCGCATCGAATGCTCTCAGAAACTTACGGTGATGCTGCTCTGAGTGAAAGAACGTGTAGGGAGTGGTTTCAACGTTTTAAAAATGGTGATTTCGATGTCGAAGACAAACATGGTGGTGGCCACTTTTGCGGCCTCACGTCGCAAAAGTGGTAAAAAAGTACCTGGAAACGCTGAAATGGGAAGTCTTGCCCCACCCGCCGTATTCCCCAGATGTCGCCCCTTCTGACTTCCACCTATTCCGTTCGATGGCACACGGCCTGGCAGATCAACATTTTCAATCCTTCGAAGAATTGGAAAAATGGATTGCTTCATGGATAGCGTCAAAAGAGGACTCCTTTTTTCGAGCCGGGATCCGAAAATTGCCGGAAAGATGGTAGAAAGTTGTCGCTAGCGACGGACAATACTTTGAATAATACATCTGTAAGCACTTTTTCGCAATAAAGCTTTTAATTTTGGAAAAAACGGCGGAAGCAAAGTTGTACACCTGATACCAACTACTTCACCAGTAAGAAATAAACTACCATTGATTAGATACGAGCTAAGAAAACTTTCTATCTTACTTTTTTTACTTAACTTAACTTTTTTAACAGCTGCGGCCATTGACCTACCAGCTGCTGCTGATTGCTACTCAGAATTTGTTATTGCTTTCATATTAATTAGCAAAGAGCGTCGGTTCTAATATCAAGAAACTGTCAAACAGCCACTGAGCAGAACAGTGAATTGCCAGCCCCAATCAACGGAATACAGAACTCCCGGTGGACGTATTCAAACAATCAACAAGCACGCATGCACAATGTATGCTTTTCCGTATGTGGAGATGTGCCTTGGGCAGAGTGAACAGCAGCGAACAGAACGATGAAGCCAACAACACTCAGTGCACACGAAGCACATCTCTAAAATCATTTTCATGGCTTTTCAATGCGCGAAAAGTCCCACAATCCGCTTTCATTAAGCCAAGACGCGCATGCCGCTGCAGCAGCTGCTCTTTCGATTGTTGCAACGAACAGTTAACCAAAGCCAACAACAAGAACAACAACAATGGACGGAGCAGCATCACAGCGTGCCACACGGAGCTTGACAATGAGAATTGTCAACGAATGGCTCCGACTCGGTGAAGCTGTCTGCGCTGCATCTGCATTTGCCGCATTTTGTCTTGCGGCACCTGTGCCCGGGCCATGTTTGCTTCGCTCCACCTTGCCGCACTGCGCACTTCGTTACGAGCTGCTGCCTTTGGGCCGCTCTAAACGCTGTTCAGCGCTTCTGTCGCGTGTCGTCGGTGCTGCCTGCTTTGAGTCGCAGCCAGAGATTTCTATCTGCGACTCTCAGTGGCGCTTCCGATGCTGCAGCGTTTTTCTAGCTGTAATCGTGTTGCTTGATGCTTTTCTTGGGCAATCTTCTTGCTGCGGAATTTTGTAGGTAATTATGTAATTTGTTGAACTGGCAGAAGCTCAAGTATAACCGCATACAGTTTTCGGTTATGTTATTATTTTTTCTTTGGAATAAAAAGTAAAACGTTTGACTAATTATTACGGATATTCATGGTGTAAGGTTTTGTGTATCTGTGAGAAGTAATAGGTGCATTTTTGGAGTAAATTTGATATTTTACAAACAATTTTACTTGTATAACTGAAGCAAGAAATCTAATCGTAAAATTTGTGGTGTTTTGTATATTCTTTCAGTAGCAATGCAATGAAAGGCAGCTAATACTCTTCTCTCAATGAGGAAATAAAATTATAATTAAATAAAAAAATCAAAAACTTAATAACTGTCAATCTATCATAACACAAAACGGTGCACACTTGCAAACTTACATAAAGTAATCGGTTAGCAATCAGTCGTCTCCACCTAACTGCAACTTAACTACCGCACAACGCTACTCATTCCCGTTCCAGTGTTTCCAGATCAGGAGATTTCCTCCTAGATTTAGGAGATTCTTGGCCTTTTAAGAGAAAGTTTAGAAGATTTATATTTTATGTTAGAGGATTTTTTCGGATCCTTATTGGATTTTTGGGAGATTTTTGGATAGCGAAGTATGATGTATTGGGAACACTGGCAGCAAAACATATTTTGGCAACTATTTTAATAATCAAAGCGCCCTATTGTGTTAAAAATTTGTAAGCTTACAAAATGTAAGCTCGTTCTATCTCGTTCTCACTTATTAACTTATTGCTGCTGGGTACCAGTTCCGCCCATACGATTTTGATAAAATTTCACAAACGACCTGGAATTGACCAAAATGATCACAAACAATATTTCAGATTTCTGTCTCTGCACGTTGCTGAGATATTCATTGGGTATTTTGTACCCATTAGGCAGCAATGGTAGCTTTTTTCCATACTTTTTAAAGTCATCAGCTAAACACGTGAACAAAAGAAGTATGAGTTAGTAGGCAGATTTTTGTGAGGTTCTAGGGCCACTACGATTCACCACATTTTCCACCTCCAGAAAATTTACAATTTTTAGAGTCTGGTAACTCTAGCTAGATGGCGGATGGTGACCTCCACTAGACTAAGGCAGTTCCATCTTTTCCCAACCATCCCTATCAATGATTTTGAGATATCTCTACCACTAACTTTTCTGTGATTTTTTTAAAAAGTCAGTTTTCATGGGTAAAATTTTACCCATTAGGCAGCAATGGGTTAAACTTTTTATTTAATTCATTTGTTATATGTTTTATTTTTGTTAAGTTTTTTTTTAAGCTGAAAATGAATACAAAATGGATAAAAAAATTATACATATGTATATATTTTTATTTTTTATGAGAAGTTTAATTCTTTTAAAATGACGCAAAATAAACAACTTGGAAATTTTGTTAACTTTTGAAAGGAAATTTCAGTATTTTTTCATTTATTTAGAAGAAAGTCATTTAAGGTATCTGGAAACACTGTACCGATCACTTCCTTATTGCACTTGGTGACGGCTGACAGCTTCCAGACTAATTACTGCCAAATTTTCTTTGGTTGCCCATGTCTTTCCTGCATTTTCTGCTTCATTTAAAAAATCGTTCTTCCGTGTACAGTTTGGGTTGTCATTTTAAAGAAACTCTTCACTTTTTACATTAACTTTAGAAGCGCAAAGAATACCTAATTTCAGGGTTTCTGGCAATTTTCAAACTTCACTCAAACCGTGTGAGTGTTCTGCATTAGTGCAACCGTTCAAGTGAAAAAGCCTTTTCCGCATTTCACATCAAACAATTTTCCATTTCTACAATTTCAAATTTTCCATTCAATTTGTTACTTTCACCAAATATCAATAAAGCGACAAACCATTTTTCAATTTTCACAACTTTTTTTAAATGTTTGCCACTCCGCAATTAGACAAGGAAATCGGAAACGCCGTTCAAGTTACGCAAAGCACTCGGCGACGAAACCATAACTCATAATGTGGAAATCGACTCAGCTGACTTGCAGGCAGCAGAAAAATTCGAAAATGATGGATAGCAAAAACCCGCAAGGAATTTTACTGTCAATCATAAAAAAGGAGAATATTAAATTTGCGGTAGCGCTGAAGAGCCCAGCAGCAGCAGCAATGACCGCAAGTGGCGGCGACAAGCCAACAGCTTGTGTGGAGCTAAGTTTGTATTATACGAGTTGGTACGAGTATGTGCAGATGTGCAGCCAAGCACCTACCATCTCACTGCAGGCCATGGCGAGCGCCAACGGAAATTCAAGCTGCGCCACTTGGGAAAATAGTGAACTAACTGAAGGCACAACAACAATTGCGGCAGTACTCGTATGTGCACATGTGTAGCAAATGTTGTTATTGCCTTTATTGTTCTGGTAGCCGTCGATTTTCCCACTGACCCACTTTCGCACCGCTGCAAAGTCCAAAGCTTTGTCTTCCTACGTGCTTATTCGCCTCCGTCGCCGCAACGCACCGCTGTGTATCTCGCTGCGGCCGGAAAGCGGCACTCACACACACACACACAACGCACGCATGCCGGCTCATTTTTCCCGCAAAACACTAATTTTAATTACACACCGCCGATTCTTCATGGATAAAGTACAATCTTCCGTATGCGGCTTGCAAGTCGCCCTTTTACCACACGGCCCGCCACCCACCGGCAGCCACAGCGTGCCACACAAACCTCCGTTGGTCCATGTGCGGTGCTCGAAAACGAGCGCCGTACGGACGCGCAATTAGAAAAGCGCTACACACACGCTCCACTTTTCCGCCAAGTGCGTTTTCCTACACCGTCACATCGCCCGAAATTCACCACCAATTTCAAATGCAAGTACTCGCGTCTAGATTTTTCACGCAGCTGGGTCGACTCGGAGGGAGTCGCTGCTCTTTGCGTTCGCTTTGTTTCCACTAAATTTGTTGCTGCCTTTGTAGTTGAGATTTAAATTAATTGTTCGGCTGAGCTTTCTTCCACGCCTCTGAGTGCTGTTTTCAATTGAAATTGTCCGCTTCTACACAGTACAATCACTTTTTTAATGAAAACAATGAATACTCGTGGCTTTCATTTGCATTCGAGACAAATAGTTTTATCAAATAAACAGTAACAGACACGGTCACAGTTGCCGAGCTGCCAAAAGATGTTCCCAAAGAAATTGTATGCGCTGAGTGCGAGTCGGCAACCGATTTCATCAAGAAGCTCTAACTTTCAAAATGAACTAAAAACTATAGTTTACCGTTTTAACTGTTTTATTGAGATAACAATAGTCTATTGAAGTGCAATGAAACTGATTCGTTTGTGTTGTTGGCGGTCATTTTTCATAAAATCGTACGGTATGTAATGGACTCGTCGCACCCAAATATAAATGCGAAAAGCAATTTGTATAATAAAATAGCATCAAAGTTTATACAAATTTTTTGAATTACGTAACAATTAAAAGTGTGTTACAAATCCACCAGTCTTGGACCGATTAATTGGATTTATCAGCATCGGTATCGGTTTGTATGGGCCGAAATTTGTACTCGACTTCAGTATCAGTTTTAATTTGACCGATTATTTTGGCAGTTTTTTCAAAGCCAAAGTTTGGAAAAGCAAAAATCTGCATATTTTTCCTTATTAATCAAAAACTGTTACTCTTTTCTGTCTTTTGTATGCCGATATCAGTTAGGAAAGTGTAAGTGTAGTTTCCATATATTGTTTTTTTTAATTATTACTTGATTCTGATATATAGTGTAATAGTTTTTATTAATAATTTCGCATTTTTCCATGAGTTTATTAAATATTTTATTTTTCTTGTACGGTGCAATGATTCCATGTTTTATAAACAGAAATATTAAAATTTGTTATCCTAAACTAACAGAAAGCTTAAATTCGGGTATGTGATTGTGTACATATCAGTCCTTTAGGTATATTTTTTTTCAAAACCAACTATTGCAAATTTTGAAGAATATATATGGATATATAATATTACATACGATACATGTATTTTATTAAGGACGTAAAGTGTTAACAGGACATTTTCAATCAATTCAAAAGAAAATAAGTAAAAAATAAAAGTTTTTTCAAATTCTACGGAATTTCTCTTTCATTCGATTCCCATATTGATATTCTGAGTTATGGTCAATTTTAGAAATATTCACGACCTTCAAGGTCATTTCAAAGTATTTTGAAAAAAATTCTGACTTCAGAGAGAAAAACTGAAAACGCAGATTTACTAATATTTAACTCCCAGTTTTGCGTTTTCAAATGCTCTAATTTTTGTCGCACAACGTAAATGAAGACATAAAATTGAAGATGCTACTAAGTAGAGTCCGACCGATTTCCACTTTTTTGGCCGATGTCGATACCAATGCCGATTAATCGATGCCTATCGATGCCTTTTCTATACAAAATATAAAACGAATGGATTCAATTAAAAACAGTTTATTTTACAAAAGAACAGAAACGAAGTGACTATATTAAAGATATATTTGTTTGTAACATATTTCACATAAATAACACAAAAATAAAAAAATTAAAATTAAAACCAAATAACATCACAGAGCACATACAATGACATATTAAAAAAAAACAGTATATCACATAAGTATATTCAACGTGTCCACTGGGGTAAAAAATACTTACGTAAACTCGACTTTTAAATAAATATTGCATTAAAATTCAGTTTTTTCTTGAACCTAAATTCGGCCAAAACATGCCGATGTCGATACCGACGCCGATGCCAATTTTTGTGGCCGATACTAGCCGATGCTGATGCCGATTAATCAGTCGAACTCTACTACTAAGTCAAAGCTTTGTGCTCAGGCATCATTTAAACAGAAGGAATCCATTTTAATATGGTTCCGATTTGTTTCTACGGCATTTACAGAAGTCGGCCATCAGGTGTACAATACATCAATCAAATATTTCTTCTTTTCCATTTACTTTTTTCATTAATGAAATTCATCAATTCCATTTCACTTTTGACCAATAATTTTTCAATTTTGATTTCTGCTCGAGCGTAAAATTAAAATATGTGACCGAGAAGCAAGACGAGGGAACCAAAGTAAAAAAAAAAACAAAAGCATGAAACTGGAACTGTCAGCAATATCAATTGCAATATTGATTCAATGCTTATGTGAGCTGATTGATGGCACAGAAATGTGCTGTTAGTGTATCGATATTTCTTGCATTATGCATTCGTCAAGTCGTGCCAGACTTTTCTTTCAGTGCTTTCTTCAAAAACGAATGTCTAAAAATTTCTGGACAAGAAGTTTAAGCATTTCGATAACACAGTTATGCATTTCTTTATTCTTTTGCTAATAACAAATTTAGGTATCTGAATTCTGCACATTTGATTTTTATTTCTGTAGTATTTCGGTATTTACAAACTGTTGAAAAATAGTTCTACTTGAAAGAACTTTAAGAAAAACAAATAAAAACTTAACTATTTGTTTACAATTAGTTTTAATTTGTTATTGTAACAGTTAAAATTCAATTTTAGAAACTTTAAAAAAAGAAGAAAAAGAAGAAGAAGAAGAGAAATAAAATTGATCACTTTGCAACTAATTTGAAATTATTTAAATAAATATTTAAGTACTAGAAAACAATTTGAAACAACAAACCAAACAATAACAGAACATATATAAAAAAAATAAAAAAATTTAAAAAAAATTTGTATTACGTATTACCTGTCCATCAAAAACCCTAATGCCAACCTTCGCTGCCAATTTAGCTTCAAAAAATATACATTTTTTTAATATTGAACAATTTTGACGAATTGTGTACTAAATCCTAGTTTTATATGCAATGGAGACGTCCGTGTTTAGTCTGCACAATGGGTTCAAATTTAAGGAGGTTTAGTATACGTTTTCAAATTTTTCAACACATCAGTGTTGCTGAGACGTAACAAAGCATGTACGGTGGCTTCAAATTTCCATTGAATTGAGATTGATTCAATTAGAGGTAATCTGTGCAATGTTTAGTGCTTCATCATGAGAACCTTTGGAAAGCATAAAAACAGACAGAATTACGGTAAATGTATGTAAAAATTCACACAAACAGCAGTTGTTTGCGCAGAAAGGCCTGAGAACACGACATGAAAGTGCGCAGGCAGCAATCGCGGCGTTAGGTCCCATAGCGGCATGGGACGGAAAGCGCTGCCGCAATGACAGAAATGGAGCAACTTCGTGGCGTTGCGGAAAATTTTGCAGTTTGAATGGCAACAACAACAAAACGAAGAACACCAGAAGAGGGCACAACCGCCGCGGCGGTCTTCTGCGGCGCCCTGTTTCGATGACGCCGTTCGCAACGCTTTGATTGCTGCTCGTATTGTGCGCTGGCGGAGCGGTTGGCAGACGCACAGCGACGTCGCGATGAGCCGCGTTTGCGGTGCATCTCAAGTGTCACATTTGCAATTGGGAAAGCATGATTCGGAATTGGAGCAAATGTGATTATTTAATCTGCCGTACCCACGAGCACGTACAACGGCTGTAACGGCATCTCCGTCACGTCAACTAACTGGTGGTGGCGTCGGTGGCTGGGTTGCATGCGGCGTGTAATTAGCTGAAATTTATTTGCGCAGAAGAATGAGTGGAAACTGCGCTTCTTCTGATAATTCATTTCCTCCGTGAACTTTGCGCGAGTTTAAGGTGTTTAATTACTGTTTTTAATGGCTGCAGAATTGGAACAGTGGCATCACAAACTATAATCCCAACTTTTAATTGCAGCCTTAGGCTTATTGCGCTTTGCCCGTTTTGTTATTCTGGTTATCATCTTAAGAAGCACTTCCACAAGCTGTGCATTGATGCTGATGTTGGTAGAATTTCGCACAGATGCAAACGTTTTCAGTAAGTGTTGGATTACAACGCTCTATCAGAGCTGGTATTACGGAGGCCCTTCCCACAACGCCTGGAAAATACTTTTAGTCAATTTACCAGCGCTAAATGAATTCTTATTGGGGAAAAGCTTCAAAGTTCCTCCACAGAAGCCAATAGGATGGCTTTTCAGATTTGAACAGAAGACTAATTGTAGCTCAATTAGTGATTTCAGTTGAATAGAAGGAATGTTTGATATCTCAATACCTGATACGAACAATACTTTCGAAATTCGAATCTTCACTCAATTATCCAAACATGACTTTGGAGAATGTCAAAGTTTTCTCTCCTCTAGCAAGATACATAATCTTCTTCTAGCAGAAGTATTTTTAAGCTTAAATACTAACAGATTAAAAAGATGTTGAATGCAGTTCTAATAAAATTTTACTAACTTTGGAGATGGTCGGCTCTACGTGAACTAACCGCTGTCAACACCACATGCCAGAATCATGTAAGATGGAAGAGTATTACGGAGGCTCTATGCTCCAAAGAGCAGTAAACAAGGAAAAACATACTTACAAACTATAACTTAATTTTGTAGAGAACAATTGTAAAGGTTTTTTATGAAGATTGAATTCATTTTTCAGCTTAGAAAAGGCAAAATTTGCATATTTTGAAAAATTTTGCGTAGTTGAGTTAAATACAAATCACTGTTATTCCTCAAACACCTATTGGAATAGTTAAAATAAACTTTGTAAAAATATTTTATTTCAACATCACCGCTCAAGGTTAAGTTCTGGCTACGCCCCTGATATGTAAACTAAATGTATGTAGCTACAGTGGCGCACAGAGGGTTTCATTTTGGGGGGTGTCTACAACTTTTGAGCTCAATTTCATTTGACACCATATTTTACAAAAGCAATTTTTGTATTTGGGTGGTTCGAACCCCTAAACCCCCCTTTGTGCGCCAATGTATAGCTTAATTGGATTATAGGTAGTCATTTCAAATTAAATACTTTCAACTATTGCAGCATTGCACAGTTTTTCTTAACACTTTTATTAGTTTAAATGACAATTACTGTTTTTCTGTGTAAGCATTTCCAGATTTTCAATTTCGAAATTGAAAGTGTGCATTTCAAAAAGTTATTTCACTTGCAAAGAATTCCCCTGTTTTGCTCAAAAGTGCCTCAATAGTTGCATTGAACATTTTTTAATTTGTTGGCATCGCTTCACTAATTGGACTTTCTGCCGCACAGCGAAGCCGCACTTCTCTGTGCCCACACGCACTTAGCGCACCAGAAGTGAGCTCAATGATGCGACAGCTCGAGTGCGCGCAAGTACGAAAGCGCACTCGACCTCACCGCCAGCAAAACTGATCCAGCTCATTTTCCAATCATCCACGGCATTCACAACAGTTCGCATCTATTTCGTTGTACTCTTGTTAAATTTTGTTCTGTTTTATGAAGGGAACTGGGCCATTCCCTCCCAAAATTATTTCGGAAGAATTTCTATTGCTTATTAGTAGAAAAAAGTTTTATGAAATGAGTTGGCCAGCGGTGCCCTAAGCACACAATGATTAATGGATTTCTCCGCAGCGATCCAGTGGGCCATTCCACTGGCTTTGTGCCATTGCCCGATTGCAGTGTGCAACATTGTTACTGGCTTCTTGTCGAACAGTGCATGTAGCGCGCAGTCTGGCGGCCGTGTTTGAAATGAAAACCTTCCAAAACAAACGACTTGAATTGATAACTTTTTACGGCATCTGCTTTCTTTAGTTTCATTTCAGATTTTGCTTTATGGGTCACTGCGAAAGCTTCTTCAGTTTCATTATCATTATTGTTTTTGCCCCAAACAACTGTATGACTTCTTCGCTGCCGCTGTGATTACAGTTTGTGCGGCCATTCAAGCCGGCCTCGCCAGCTGATGTGCATAGCTGCAAGATGCAACAACTTCACAAGCCGAGCAGATTTCAATTCCCTTCTAAGCATTGTTCGTGCGTAGCGACGCTGTTATCTGTCAGCTGCTTGCAGTGAACATTTCGTCTCACAACGAAACTCTAATTTTTCATCATCTCTGAGCGTGTCTCGGACACTATGCGGCGCTTGTTTCTGCTTGTTGCCTTAATTAAATGCGGAGGCAGGCGAGCTTTTCCCCGTTGAACAACAATTCTTAACGGCATTTGGCCGCTGATGTATGAGTTACATTTATGCTTTTTGACACTTTACCTTGGCTCATTAATTTCGGCTATGATTTGGGGGCAATTCATTTGGCTGGTAACTGTACATGTTTAGCCTCTTTGCCGACACATTTCGTGTATGTAGTAATTTAGTGTTTCAATTCCGTGTATGACTTTGATTAGGCCGCATTTTAACACTTCCCCGCGGCCGCGGCGGTTGAATAATTAGTCCAGACTGTGTGATGCGACTTTGACAAATGGCGCACGGTAGTTGAATTGCTATTGGAAATTAAACACTATATGATGGTTCAGTTGAAGGTGTGCCTGTAGGTAAAGTTGTTATTAGCTTCGTAATTATTGGGAGAAATTCAATAAAAATCATTAATAATTAAAACACATACCAGGCGGGCATTGCTACTCCCGATAACATGTCTGACGCCTACCATTTTCTACATCAGTAGAAAGACATCATTAGGTAACCAGCTCTTTCTTAGTCTCAATGCTGATTGACTTATAAGTAGGTATGTAAGTTTCGGCTGTGTGGCAACTGCCACTACTTTTGTCCAATGCCAGTCATATTTGACGTAGCGACATTATATCAAACAGAGATGTCCTTTCGAATGTTCCTAATACAAAGACACTACAGTGTTGTAGATAAATTGCAATGTCGAATTCAGGAGGTTCAGGGAAAATTAATATTTTCCCTAAATATACAAAATGTTCTCAAGTCATCTTTTGAACTTGTTACGCAGGACAACCGATTTTTTAATTGTTAACATAGTATGTATGCTTTTTAATGTTTTTACATTTTTAAGTAGCGGCTCTGTTTATTAAAAGTATACAGTAATTAGCAGGATTTCAATTCTCCATGCACAATTTTTTAGCCTATAATAACAGGCCAAACGAAGGGCCTTGATGAACGCCCATGAAATGAAACGCCTAACGGCAGCTCCATGTCGATTTTCAATGTATGCGACTTATAATTCTGAAGCCATATTAAAAATATGGTTTGTATCGGCGATGCCACGTCTTCTTATTCAATGCTTAACCATTTCACCAGTCGAGTTGTGGCACTAAATCATAAGTTGGGCCAAGTTTAATTGATATGTGTAAGCCGGGTCGTAATGCTTTCAGGGCATTGGGAGTTCAAACCTCCCTCCCATCCCCCCAAATACAAAAATTGCTAGTTCAAAATATGGTTTCAAATGGTATTGGGCTCAAAAGTTGTACGAAGGCGATGGCTTATGTGTACCACTGGAAATAATAAAAAATGCCTCTTCTTCTATAAACGCCTTTACACTAAAAATCACTTTGCAATTTTGATGTAACCAACACTCTGCCGCTCAAAAATCTGTAAACAAGGCACGGTTGCACTTACATCAAATTTGTGTCTATTCAATTTTGACGTACTTCCTACAGCTTCCATATTTATAGTTAAGATGCGTAAGGTACTAAGTTATTGTTACTGCTCGATATGGTGTTGCTTAAGCCGAACTCCAGCCAACGAACCCAGACCCATTAACCCTAACTTTGGCAGCCATAATAACTTACATACAAATAGTTATTTACAAAAGTAACTAAAATGCAAAAAGGTATTTAACCCTTCTGTCAATACGAAAAATGTCCACCTATTATCAATACGAAGGTACCCGGGTACCTTCATACAATTTGTATGGGAAAAGTTATAATAATAGCGCACAAATTTAAAAAATCGTTGTTGGCTGTTAAAACTAAGCGTTGTTTATTGATAATTTTAGTTAAAAACATTAAACACATATTAATAGTGCAATAAGTCCAACATTTTCGTGTTTTATGTTGTTGCTTACGTTAATCGGAACAGATATAGCATAACTAATGGGCTTTTGGCCCGTGGTCCGAGTCTCGTTTTGTTCCTGCTGACGCTTATAGAAACGAACATGTGTGTTTCTGTGCTCTGTAAACTACTTCAAAACTGTTTTTAGTAGGTATACAAATTGTGACAACAAGGAAATTTGTTTGCCTATTCTAAATTTTTGGCATCAGAGGCCAAGGAGGCGTTCTGCCTACAACTTTTGACCCCAATACCATTTGAAATCAATCCGTCACCCATAATTTTTGTAGCTACCAAATATGTGGGGAGTTTGAACCTCACGTCACCTTCTAAAGATAATCTCCACAGCATCTAACTTTTTTTGTGGTATCTAATTTATGTTTGCTGTTTATAATATATGCTGCCAAGGTGCAAACCCCTGTAGAATTGCCTACTTACTTCTTTAGAGTAAACTTCTCCTTTCAAAGGGTAAAACATCTTGGAATAACACCCATGTGAAGTCGATGACTTCGATCGGATGTCCTGAACTTATATCTTTAAATATCATTTTAATTTAAAATTTAATCCACTTGAATATGAACGAGAACAATACAGTTTCAATATTGTTTTACTGTATTTTGTATGAAGGTACCCGGGTACCTTCGTATAGAACAAAGGGGTAGTGCTCAAAAATCGGTTTTAAAAGTTGTACAGAATAAGTTTTCTTTCTATATAAGTTATCTAATAGGTAGTCATTTGATATTTAGGAAGATACTAAAAATATCAGCATAGCGTGCCTTGGCCGAAAGTAGGATATTTTTACTTAAAAAATGCAAGAAGTACCCGGTACCTCCGTATTGACAGAAGGGTTAAGGAATTATAGAGATTAAACGCTTCCAAACCTACCAAAAAAATGTAACAAAATTTTAATTGAATTAAAGTCTTTTTGTAGCCTATAAGTTATAAATTATTCTATATTTTACAAAATCTGAATTAGCGCTAATGACAGGAATTATATAAACAGGGTCTTATTACAACTCCAACTGAGTTTAAGTCATATGAAATCTTTTGCCTTGAGTCGAGAATTACTAAATTTAAAATTATACTTCAGTTTGTTGGGCAAAACAACGTTATCGAAGTACAGTCAAACTCCCCTATAGGAAGCTTGTACGAATATAGAACAAAGATATCCTTATTACAAATTGATTCCCAGAACATTGACTCTTCTTTTTATTTTAAGTTTCGGTTTCCTTCTAACGAACTTCCATTTAGCGAATTTTTATCACCAAAGAACCAGTTTTGTAGCTGGAAAATTAACTCTTATGCATTGAACTCCATAGAATGCATTTATTAAATAATTTGTACTATAACTACTCATATGGCTGATAAAACATTAAATATTATATAAATATTTAGAAGAAACTACAAGAAAATTGAATCACTAACAATTTTTTAATTTTAATCCCGTTGCTTCGGGATTTAATTGCAAACGTCTTAAAAGAGCAACAACGAAAAAGTGGAATCAAAGTTAAAATTTGTTTTTAATAAAAACCAATTAACAGTAAAAATTCATTACTTTCGTATAACAAAATAATAACCAAGAAAAGTGAGGTCCCGTGCGCATTCACTATAGGAAAGTTTAACTCAATTTTTAATATATAATGTTATGCCTTTTTTACAAATTTATAAAGACCTTTTCACGGCATCCAAAAAAATGTTTAACAATCGTGTCCTGTTCACAGTTTTCTTCATTTTATAATTTTCTACACGCGCCAATGGTCTTTTCACATTCTTCACATGAGTGTTTGGCGCACGTTTGCCCTCAACACTCGTTGATCGATGAAGCACGAAACGCCAATGAACCTTAAGCATGACTTAAGCGTTTGCAAATTGTTCCATGTGGTTTCGTGTGTGCTTAAACGATTTAACAAACTAAATAGCATTGTAAATGAACAGCGTTCCTAACTGTAAATCCAACTAATAGGTTATGTAAAAAGTTTTGCCACTGAACGCCAACGAACCAGTTGAAGCTTGGCCGCAGTCTTTCGATAGTCTCAAAATTGAATACATTTCAATGGAGAGAATAATAAATCCAGCAATTCGGATAGGAATGCCATCTCCTCTGCTTCTTTCTTTTCTTTCCACCTCTTTCCACAACTATCTCATTAAATAACCAAGCGAAGGTCAATTTCCCAACTGTTGCTAATTCACATAAAATGCTAAAATGCAATTCGCCCAATCAAGCGCAAATTCTAGCATTAAACCGTTAGTGGCTGCTACAGTTGCATGCCACGGCACACATGCGGCTCCTTTCTTTTCGTTCCAGCCGCCACTCGCCTTCCGACCCGTCCCGCTCTCTACAGAAATGCCTTAAATGTCTCGCTTGTGTACAGCACTTTGAGCCATGGCCAATACATCAGCACGCCAACGAAAACGCAGCTCTGGCGTGATTGTGCGGCAATCACCGTTCGCTGGTGGAGTCGCAATTGGTTAACACTAACATTATGTCCAACATGTTGCATGTTGCACTGATGTTCGAAATTTGTATTATTTTATGGCCTGACAGATTAATTTCATTGCCATTGCGAGTGCGGAACGTTGACATAAATTGAAAAACAATCGAAGTGGTTATAAGTTATTGCAGTGCTAAAACGTTTCGATATTTGTGACGCGATTTGCGGTATGTTGGCCGTGGCAAAGTGATGTTTGTGTGAAAGGTCATATATCGGAACTGGTAAGAGCTATTCAAATAGCTTTTTATGCTCAACATTAAGAAAAAATGAGATAAGTCACTGCCTTCACGACGAAATTCCCAACTTTAGCAGTTTTTTTTCAAACAAATCTATTTCAAGTTTGTAGGAAATGAACAACAATTGTGGACAGTTGGTGTCTAAAATTAAGTAACGGAAAATTGCCTATAAAACAACAACAACAAACAACATGTACACACTCACATGAAGAACACGCATGGTTAAAGGAAACCGAATGCCCCCAAACATATCTGTGGTCAAAAGCAATAACCACTTAAGTCGACTTAAGAAGAAATTGAGTTATGGATGCCACCATGTTCCGTTGGCTGTGCTCTACGTTTGTGTAAAATCGGGGAGATTTTAACTTTAAAATAAAAAAAGTTATAAATAAAAACCTATTCGCGTTACTACTGTTATCGACTTAGGCGGTTTATTGCTTTTGACAACAGATATAACTATTCTCTATTTCGCAGACGACAAAACCAAATCAATTGGATCACTGCTTCAAAACAGAAATTTCTAACTGAATTTGTCTTACTTTTTCGGTATGCTTTGAGCAACAATTACAAATTTGTTACTATTTCAGTTCAAATTTACCAGTTCTTAAAATTATAACACATTGCCATTTTTTTTTAAATTGATTGTACAGCGGTAAAATGGATATATCTGTGGTCAAAAGTTATAACCGCCTAAGTCGAAAATTGCTGTTTCGAGCAAAATCTCGTTTGTTTTAGGCGCATATTTGATAAAAGTAGTAAAGCGAATGTGTTTTTTTATTATAACTTTTTTTTATTTTTCCCCGATCTTACACAAACGTAGAGCACAGTCAAGGGAACATGGTGGCATCCATAACTCAATTTCTTCTTAAGTCGACTTATTGTTATTGCTTTTGACCACAGATATACGAATATCGTGGTGCCGAAACACTTTAAAATTTTTGGAACTAAAAAATATGATTGTGATAACTTTGCTGCCACTTTTAGTGTAATCACGTTGTTGACTACACGGCGTCGGTCGAAGTCGGCGCCATCTTGAAGTTGTATGGCCGTGTCGCTGCCCTCTTGAACGTGTTCGGATAATAAACCTTAATCACATAGTTCAACATTATTCGATGTCCTATTGGCCTTGAAAGAATTAAAAACAGTGCTAAGGAACTTTCCAAAGCAAGGTGTCCAAAGACCTATTAAAAGTAAGTTAATATTTTGAAATGTTTTACGAAAATAAATAATATTTTAAAATTATAAATTACTATAAACTCAGAGACAAGATAAATCTCAATAGTTTCAATTTCTGTACAATAACACTGCAAAACAAAATCAAAATCTAAATCCGCCACTGACCCGTATTGAGGAAAAGTATAAAGGCGAAAGTATTCACTCTTTTATAGCTGATGTATGCTGGACATTTTTTGATAACGGTGTGGAATTGCCAAGAGCTAAACGAAAAATATAATATAAAAATATAATATAAAAATATAAATACCCAAAATTGTTCTCCTTTTTCTATTTATATATATTATATCTGTGGCTTTCTTTTGTACAGTGAGTTATAGTGAAATTTTACACTCAACATTTTTCCCATACACACTAACCCTCAAAAATAATGTTTTGTAGGACATTTTAGTACCAATTTGGAATAAGTACGAAATAAACACTTTAACACATTTTCAGTTTTGGCTTAATTCTGGCGTTGAAGTTAATTTCTGAGCTTTGATGTATTCAGAGACCTATAGTACAATTTTATGGCCAATAGTTTTGTGGTACATTTTTTCCTTAAAAAGTCCTGTTTTACAGGACATTTTTGGTATTTTAGAAAAAAGGGTCAGATTGACCCATAAAAAGTAGCTACAGGGTTAAAGTGCTCCACAAAAATATTCTTCGTAGTATTTTACATCAAATTGCTAAACACATGATATACCTAAAATTTAAGGTTACATGGTTTTCGTATGCCGATTCACCATAAGAATGTGCAAAAGGGCGAAAACTTTGACCCGCCTAAAAAAAAATTCAGATGTAAACCTTCAAAACGCCGATACATGTATATTTTTTTTGGTCCCCTCTACCAGAATCCATTGTCAGAACCTTGTTATTTTTTTTTTGTGTTGTGCAGTGTAATTAATTTCCTGGCAATACAAAAGTGTTAATGTCTTACAAAATGTTAAAATAATTACATATTTCCTCATTTATATGCATTTCATTTTTATATAAAAATCACAACAAATGCAAAATGCATCGTTTCGAAATGATTATCGGCCAAAATTCGATTATGGTCAAAGGTTAAGTTAAATTTTACCTCATCTTCAATAACAAAAAATATTTGCATTCCAAAGTCATTCAATGTGCTGACACATTTCTGCAATTCTATACAACTCCACATGTCACCATTAAAGACAATGAATTTCGACTTCTCTCCACAGCACAAAACAGTAAAAGAAACTGCCAAATATTTTGCCGAAATTTTTTACAATACTTGTTTATCGACTGATTTTTTTCTTTTCTATCTGTAATAATTTTCAATTTTCATTTCAACCTGCCACAAACCCGTTTGAGCCAACAATGCTGACCATTTCGACCATAAACACATTAACGCTCTTTGGTGCGCCGCCGCTGTCTCTCGGCTTGGTGTCCGCATTTGTGGGTCAGTGGGCAAATGTGCAAAAGTATTTGACGCACGCCTCAGCACTCTTCGGGCATTGTTGATGCGCCTTATAATTTTCCACTTTTCGTATCTAACGACATAAAAACGAAGTTGTTGACACGGTGTCATCTTGTAGGCATCAGCGCACACTTTGCCCGTAAGGCAGCATTGGTTTGTATTGCTGGGAACATTGTTTTGGTGAAACTTAAATATTTGAACTTTAACTGCAATTGGCAAAAATGTATCCCAATGAAACTTGTGCGAGTATGTTGTCTCTGGGAGCCTTTCGTAAAACGAATAAATCTTTCATCATCAGTTTACTTCTTCCACTTGTACTTAGAATAGCATTAGACGCGGAACGCGATTTGCTGAGCCCTGAGCCCAGGTTTTTGCATGACATAAGTATAAAAATAATACTGTCCAGGAATTTCTAATGCTTGGTTTTTGCAGTCGCCACTGGCCACTGCTTCATCACCGCAAGCTGTGCCGAGCGCAGCTGCACTTGTCACTTGCATTCCCTTCACGCGCTGTTAGGCGCTCCTTCCTGACATATGTGCAGCAAAAACTGCGCTCATCGCTTCTCGTCGGTCCGCCTATTGCTTTTCCTGCTCATCTGCGACAAAGAAACTGCAGAATCATATTTGATAGTAATGACTTTTGCCACCACGTCTTACATACTTTTAAATGACTGCGTTCCCTAATGCGTTGGACAATGACGCAAATGTGAGTGACTCTTGAAGGTCTTGCAACGACTCGCATCCACTATATAATTGGAAAAATCAAAGTGTAAAATATTAAAATACGTTTTTTAATATACATTTTGGAATTAAATTAATAAAATCACTTTATAAATAAGTATTTATTATTTAAAATTTAATTAATTCATGGCTTTTAGTAAAACATTTCATAGAAAGTGTACTTTTATTCATAGGTTTTGTCCTCGGACGGACCTCTATGCGTAGTTAATGTACGAATAGAAATGCGAAAAAATTAAACAAATATTTTTTTTAAATGGATACTAAATCTTAATACTTAGCAGGTGGTTTAAAAACCACATTTCATTAAAAATGTATTTATTAAATGTATTTATTTAGTTGCGCGAGAGTTTTTAATTACGCTGAAAAAAAATATTTTTTTTAAGTAAAGTGAAAAATTTGTTTAATTTTTAAATCAGTTTTTCTCTGATATGAAACAGTATTTTGTTCTATTTGTGCTTCCGTTTGAACCAACTCAGGGATGTTGCCACCGAATTAACAAATTTGTATCCAGGTGAGTTTTGTGAGTATTTAATTTTATGTTGAGTACATATAAGCAGGACGTTTATATTGAAATACATTTTCTTTTATAAACAAAAGTTGCAGTGCAACTCATTACCATATCAATCAGCAAATCGTTAAAAAGAAGGTGGCACATTGCGCTTTGCGGCTCCACCTCCTGTACTCACATTCTGCAGCCGCATCCAGGCGTCATAATTATGTGCTGCTAGCAAGTCTTAACAACATAAAAGCTTTAACAACGAATCACCGCCAGGCTTCCTTTCATCCATGCACAGCTGTACCGATGTAATGTCTACGCGGATAAGTTAACCGCTTTTAGCACGGTGCCTTCAACTCTACTCTACTCAACTCAACTCAACTCAACTGAACCCGGCCGGCCCTTCAGCAACTTCCACTCCAACTGCTTTTATTTGCCGCATTTAGCAGCTCTGCCAAGGTTGAGATGTTATCGTTTGGCCACGCGTTCCAATTAGTGTAAAGGAACGCCTCTGCCTTAGTAGACTTCTTAGTCGAAGTTTCACAGCTGCAGACGCAACGAGGCGTCTATAAGTACTGGTTATGGCTTATCTGAGTATGTTTGCCGTAGTCAGGGCTGTCCTACGTTGTGGGAAGAAGGGATTTGCCACGCATGATTACATTATTGCCGGAATCCCTGCAATTAATTCACTTTGACTTTCTGCAAATATTTACAGGGTATGCAATTTTTCTCTAGTTCTCTTGCACATTTTTCTCCACGCGCTAACAATTTGTTGTGCGCAAACTTGTTTATTTTCACTGACGTAAGCCTTCGGGTTTGATTACAAAACTAATTGAATTTTCAAATTGATTAATTTAAAGATTTAGAATAAAAATAAATTACTTATTTAAATTGTATACAGATAAATTTAAATTTTATTTATACATAATCAAGTTGTTTTATATTGTCTTTTATATTGATTTCTAATAACTTGAATTGTTGCTCAAATCCCTTCGACTTCATGCAAATATATATGAACAGATATTTGCACTTCAATGCCCATATTTTTCCATACAGTTTTCATTCATCAGCACTGTTCAAATTTACCAATCGGTTACCAAAAATTATAGCATTTGATTTGCTAAACTAGCGACTTCATCTACCAATTCGGTACTAACTGCATCTCCTATTTTCTTGTACTATGTGTTCCCAATCAGCAGACATACTGCAGAGCACTTCAGGCATTAAAACTGTTAGCTAGAAATTCTTGTGAAATGGATAGACTGACAGGTAACCACACTTCATTTGCAACACTATTAAGACTGCACTAAGAGTGCAGAGATTGAAGTGAATTGAGAAATTGAGACTGAAATGAAAATGAGGCATAAATGGTGAGTGATTGGAGGGCGGCAGTGCCAACGTTTTGCTAGCAGTTGAGTTGAGTAGCCCGTAATCAAGTCTGAAATAGTTAATAATATAATTTGCTAGCTCTCAAATACGCATAAAAGGCAACCGAAATGGATCAGCTGAGGTAGTCATAGGAAAATCTTACGTCCAATTATAGAGTGCAAAGTGCCCAAGGCGTTCTCACTCATGTTGAAATGTAAGAAATCAAATGCATACGAATTATTTTTTTATTCATAGTATATACTTTTATAAATCATTGTGCTTTAACTTCGTACAGTATTTCCCACTAATATTGTTTATAAACTTATATATTGTCTATAAACCTATATTATGGCCACTACAAATGGTGCTAGATTTGTGTTAGATTAGTCAACTACATGTAAATCAATCAACTAAAACAGTAAACAATCGGAGACCAATAAGTACCATCAAAGCATTATTGACGTAGTATGATATATTGTTAGGATTCTTGTGGGAGTACATCTAGTCTATTTATTGAATCGTAGAACTCCTAGCATCCCTTTGAGTCGAAGCTGCTCACAGTATTGCAAACAGTGGCAACTGATTATCGCCACCTTCCCGTGGCGCTCACAGCGGGGTTTTGGGGGGTTTAACCCCCGAAATATTTTGGAGTTAGTACAGAAATTTAATTTAAAACCGTCGCATATATGTTCAATCATCATGTTTCTAGGCTAACAGCCGTGATCATGGGTCACTAGCCAATTGGTCTACACGCGGCGAGATTGGGTATCCCCCACAACCCTTTTTGCAGAAGCTGCAGGGAAATCAGCGAGAAGGAGACACTCGAACACTTCCTCTGCGGCTGCCCTGCCTTGGCTTTTAAAAGACTAAATTCCTTGGGAACAGTCTGATTAGCTCCCTAGCTGATCTGTCTGAGACAAGACTGAAATGCAACAAGTCATATTTGGACGATGCGAGTTGGCTTTAAGGCCCAGTATCTTCTCCCACGCAGGGAAGACCCAGTCGAGGCGGCGACAACAAAACGTCACGCACACCCAGTGCTACTTGGGTGTGCTTAGTGAGCACGCAGTCGCAGTTACTTACCTACCTACCTATCTCGCATTGTTGATGGTGCCATTTTTTATGAGTATCCAGGGAATACTGTAGATATTTATTAAACAGAATTCATACAACGTATCAAACTTAGCGATTCACGTTGGAAGTCCAGATACATACATATGTGTGAATATTAAGACTCATGTACATACATATGTATGTAGATAGTTAATAACAAAAGAAATCAATCTGAGGCGTTTATGTTGCAATTTCACTAACACATCGCTTCGAAAGAACATACGAATTTCGTAATGAGGATCGCTCATACACTGTGGGCGCATTTTTATCTAAAGCCAAATTTTCAATCATAGGCCGTTACCTGTAAATCTCCCACAAATTCTTCTTCTTCTACACAGTGTATGTAGCAGCTGTGGGCATTGCATGCGCGCGCAAGAACTTGCAAAAACTTGAAAAAATTCAAATTATCCTTTGCTCGCCATCGCTCACCACTAAAATGCACAGAGCATGCAGAAGACAGAAGAGGAAAATGTGCCAGCGGTTACGCCCCAACCCACATGAAATTATTCTAATGAAGCGCTCCACCGGCAAGGAATGTGCATGAAATTTGCTTAAAAGTGATTTTAATGGGCGCAACAAATACCAGCAGTGAAATTTTGGAGTATTTTCAGTCGCAGCCGAAGCTGAAAAGAGCTGAGCACGCATTCAGTAGCACCGCGTGAAAATTGTGAGATTGGCAAAGATTGGCTTCGATTGCCGCAACATTTTGGTAGCGCTGGCAAACCGCAGGGCAGCGCAACGGGAAGTGAGTATCGAGTGGCGGTGGCGGTTTGCAGTAGCAACACGTTGTATGCGAGGGAAAAAGACAATATAGCACCACGATGAAATTATGAAGAGGGACAGCGCGCCCACAAGTTTGCAAGTACATAGACAAGACCAGCACTAAACTGGGTTAGCAGCGGCAGCCAGTAGGAAGCGCATCACAACTCGCTGCGCGACCAGGCTGGCCGCTTAAGCCTTGAAACTTTCGTACGCCAACCAGCGTGCAGTCCATATATTTCCCTTGCCACAGATACGTCATGTATCTGCACAATGTACGTGTCTGCAGTTCAACAAAAACCGCACTGCCATTGACAAAGCGCTAGAAATCACAAAGAATAACAAATGAGAGACAAAAGAAAAGCACTGCACATTTTTCCTTTCCCATGGCATGGCGTCGTGGCAACGCTTAGCGCGGCACGCCGCGTCCGATGAAGGAAAGTGCCACGAAGAATGCAGCATAAACGCCGCAAGTATTGGTACCGACACGCCGACTAACGCCGCATAGCAAAATGTGCACGTCTGCAGTGCATTGGAACGCCACTATTGGAAAAAATCATAAGGAAAACAGCTCGCGCATTTAATGGCGTTTGGGTGTTTTTCCTACAGCATCAACCAAGTGCCGCCTTGGCTGAACGTTTTTCTTTCATTTTTCCCCTTCAGCACCATTCGACCAGTGTGGTTTAAATGTGAAATTCTATTTTAAACAAATGCTTCATTGCCAACTGGTTTGTAGATATTGTCCAACAATACTGAAATTTTTTGTTACCAAAGCCATTAGCAACTTCCTACTCAATATCGCTGTTTTGATATACATATTTTTCCTACGGAATAGTTGCAAATGCTGTAAGGATACTAAAGTTATAATAAATATTTACTGAAGACAAGATCTCAACTTTAACTAAGTCTGAAACAAATATTTTTAAACTCAGGAAGGAAGTTATTTACTTGAAAGACCTATTAGAAAAAAATAATATGTTGTTAGTAAGACTATTCTTAAGAGTTGATGTCTGGTTCTAGATAATTTCATAACTATTCATGGAAGTCCTATACTGTGAAACAAATCGTTTTGCGGCTTCTTTCACTTTGTTGCAATGATATGTGCTTCCGCATCCTACAGCGAATTCAGTGATTCGAGAGTCAAAAGTCTGATCAACAACTGAACAACAAGATACTTCGATAGGTGAAATCTGATTGCTATTCTACAGCAGCTGGAAAGAAACCATTATGGAGCGCATTAAAAAAAACATAGAAATCAGAGAATTCGGGGATAATGGGGCTTAAGAATTTCAGGTAAAACCTAATAGGGCTCAACCTTATTGAGGAAGAAGACTGTGCTTAGAAGACAAACAGACCGCTACACTCATAATGTGTCCTTGTTCAGCATTAGCGAGTACAAATATTTGAGGCTGTGGCAACCATTAATAAAAAGATTGGTTATGCACCAAGATCACAAACGCAAATGGTCCGCTTTGAGTAAAACATCAGAAAAATGTATAAGAATTCGGATATGAACTCATCAGTGAAATACATTTCTACATTTCTGTCAAAAACCATTTGGTTGACTGGTGGTTGAGTGGTTTGACTGAAGTTACTTCATTGAATTAAAATTACTAAACTCGCACTCTTTAGACTGGCTTTAGACCTGGTAAGTCCACCATCGACCAGATATTCACTCTACGCCAAATCCTGGAGAAGACCCATGAGAACCAAATCGATACACACCATCTCTTCATCGATTACAAGGCAGCATTCGATAGCCCGATAAGGGATCGCCTATATGCCGCATTGTCTGAACTTGGTATCCCTGCAAAGCTCGTTAGACTTTGCAGAGCGACGTTGAGCAATACGCGCAGCTCCGTCAAGGTTGGAAATGACCTCTCCGACCCCTTTGATACCGTTCGAGGTTTCAGACAGGGCGATCCTTTGTCCTGCGACCTCTTCAACTTCACCATGGAGAGTGTTCTGCGCAAGGCCGGTGTACATCGTAATGGCACAATTTTCAACAAAAGTGTCCAGCTCCTTGCTTACGCTGATGATATTGATGTCATCGGACGTAACAAGCGAGATGTCACCGCTGCCTTTGCGGCTATCGAAAGAGAATCTGCCAAAATGGGTCTGGTGGTAAATGAGGGCAAGACGAAGTATATGCTGTCTACACGCAGGGACTCGCAGCGGCTAGGGTCTCACGTCGAGGCCGACAGGTATGCTTTTGAAGTTGTCAAGGAATTCGTCTACCTTGGCACCGCCATCAACAGCAGCAATGATGTCAGTCTGGAGATAAAGCGAAGGATAACTCTTGCCAACAGGTGCTACTACGGTCTCGGTAGGCAATTGAGAAGTAGAGACCTCTCTCGACCGACAAAACTTTCACTCTATAGGACGCTTATCTTGCCCGTGCTCCTCTATGGCGCTGAAGCATGGACAATGACACGAAACGACATAGCGGCCCTTGGAGTGTTCGAGAGGAAGGTGCTTCGCAAAATCTTCGGCCCTGTTCGGGTTGGTGACGACTATCGCATACGAACCAATAACGAGCTGTATGAGCTGTATAAGGACATGGACGTAGCGCAGCGAATTAACATCCAGCGGCTACGCTGGCTCGGTCATGTCTGCCGCATGGACGACGAAGCTCCGGCGAAAAAGGTATTCGATGCGATGGTTGGAGGTCGACGGCGAAGAGGGAGGCCGTGTCTCCGGTGGAAGGACCAAGTGGAAGAGGCCCTGGTATCTCTTGGTGTGACCAACTGGAGAAGGCGCGCGCGAAGCAGAGGCGCCTGGAGAGAAGTTTTGCGGCAGGCCGTAACCCGATAACGGGTTGTTATGGCCAGTTAAGTAAGTAAGTAAGTAAGTAAGTAAGTAAACTCGCACTCTGCGAGGAACTTATTCGACACCGGAAATCCGTAACTCCTTTCGAAGAACCAACTCAAAAAGATACTCGCAATGTGACCTCGCGCGAAACAGAAGCCTGAAAATTATACTCGCGGACTCTGACCTCCTATGACTATCAATGAAACGTTGTATTGGTTATTGTCTGGTTTTATTGGTCAATCAAAAGTGTTATTTATCAGAATACTTTTTTTGTTCATTTATCTTGACTTGCGTACATTTGGCCTGCTTTAGTATAAGCTCTCTCCCCTCCAGACAATTCGAACGGAAGTGATATGTAGCCTCAAATCACTTGCGGCTTAGACAACCATGTTTTTCTCTTACGCCGTATATGTTTTTTTCTTGACACTTTTTAGCAATGTGGCCACAAATATTTTCCTCGCAAATCACAAATTGAGCTGTTCCCATAACCAGGCAACCAAGCAACCGCATGCCGCCACGTCGTCCATCAGCGGCCCATCATTACGAAGCCAGCGAAAATCGCCCTGCCAGAGCTTGGCCTTTTCGATTTTCTTCATTTTTGTTATGATTTTCCTCGCTGGCACTTTGGCGTTGGCCGTTCTATGCAGCCAACACAATTTGGCTGCGGGATGAGAAAGCTGCTCACAGCCGTGCAACCAAACTGCACTGCACTATTATGCGGCTTAATGAAGCCAGTAATGGCAGTCAGTGGCCGCCTCGTCTGCCTCGGCCCCCATTTCCCCATGGAAGGAGTTTCGCTGGTTTCTGCTTCGATTTACAGCACTGGAAAACCGCAAGACAGAAAGGGGAAACAGCCACAAGGGGCAGACCAACGCTGCAGCCATAATTGCCAGCCGCTGTGATTCTCATAATTATACGCGCAAATATGCACGGCCGGCCAGCACCCGCCGCCTCCGCAGTCGATTTTTGTTTTTCACTTTTTTAGTTCATTTTTTTGTTTTCTACCACAAAACTAAGAACTACTCCAACAATAACAATAGCAACAACAACTACAAGCGCACTAGCGACCCATAAAATTTCGAATTGTCTGCAATTTACATGATGGATGCAGGCAACTAGCGTTGGAAGTCCGGCCGACTAGATGTTGGAATGTCGACCGCATGTGGTGCACACATCAGCGCTTTTCAAGCTATGGAACTGTGCACAGTTTACATTGTCAGCGCTCAGTAAGTTTAGCAGCACAAAAGCAACAGTCGCACAACTTCATCGGCTCAAGTGGTGAACTGAAGTGGTGAGGCGAAACACTTCGCAGCCAAATCACGCCTCTGGCCGTGTACTCGTAGGTGTTGTTGAAGTGTGCCAATTAATCAGCCAAGGACTCGAACGCACAATGGTGCGGACAAGCAAATGAAGTAATTAACTCTGTGCTAAAATTAGACTTGAGCTGTCATTTTAAATAACAACACACTTTAGTGAGGGCCCTACGAAAGAGCAATAAAAATCATTAAAACTTATGTCTTCATAACATGGGATATCGAAATATTCGTTTTAATTCTTCTGCTTAAATTTCCCACGCGATCATAATAATTGTAAAAGGCAGTTAAAAAGTAAACATATATTCACAGATAATTGGCTTGAAAGCACGATTGCAAGTATAAAGCGGATAGAAGGGACTCACAGGCTTTAATCCTATTTTGAGCGACTACCACAAAAACAAACGTATCGTCTCCTCTTTTACCTCCGTTACTTACTTACTGACTCTTTCTGCTAAATATTATACTAAATAGTGTCTATCCGAAACAACACAGTTTTTTACAGGAACGAAATCCTGAAATCAATTTAAATTCTAGAATATTAATAAAAAAATATTATATATTTTCCATGTGCATAAATTTGTAATAATCTGTGCTATTTGCTGGTACGGAGTATTACAACTCAGATAAATATATTTAATTAATGTTTCTATGTATTAAAATTAAGCAGAGAGCGAATGTTGCACAGTAATGAAAATCAGTATTTTTATGTGCTCTCTTTCATTTTCAAATTATTATGTTATGTTCAATTTATTTCATTTTTATTACGACAATTTGATTTTAACATTGAGAATTATTAAATTAATTTATCACTGCTGAAACTAGAGACTTACACTTTATTAATGGATCCATTTCCTTGTCAGAATTCTAAAAAACCTTCAGTTAGTTCTTTAAAACCTGTTAAAACCTTTAAAAATAAGTGAGTTTGAGCAGACCTTAACCGATTTATCATATCAGCTTTGTAATCTATATACAAATAATTGTTTGTCCTGACAGATTGACTGATTGATTGACTAATTCAACATCGCCCAGCCCAAATCGCTGAAGCTATGAAATTTTTACTGTAGTTTCATTTAAAAATATTAACCTCCGCTAAGACGGAATTTTTTGAAATTCGATTTTTAAAAGGGCAAAACATGGGCTAAAGTGTTATAAGAAAAAACTTGATTTATTGGGTCTATTGATTTTAAACTTCGGAAATCTAAATTGAACGGAGTCAACACTGGGTTGAAGTTCATATACGGAAAGTCTACGAAAAAAACATGAACCGAGCCTGAGCATGTTGACTTCAAACTTGGTGAAATCAAAAATAATTTAATACATGTTTGTTTATTTTAAAGAAAATCACAACTTAAAGGGTTAAATGTTTGTAAGGGGGAACGATTTTTTTGAGCTATTTGACTTTAAACTTTGTTTTTAAGTTTCGAAACCATTTTTTCGACTTTAAAAGTTTCGGATTAAAAGTTTCTATGAAGAAAAAACATGAATTATTGAACTTATTGACTTTTAGTAAGAAATAATTCGACAGTTGTTTTTTTACTTTTTTGAAAATCGAATTCGGAGTCAACAATGGGTTAAGAGTAGTTATGTATGGGAAAAACTAGATTTTATGGGCCTTTTTACTTCGAACTTTGTGAAAGCACTTCACATGTAAAATAACTCGATACGTGTTTTGTATTTTTTTAACTCGAAATCTGAGGGGTCACCGATGGGTTAAAAGTTTGTATGGGAAAACATGATTTAATAGGGCTATTGGTACTTCAATTAGACAAGTATTTGTTTGCAAAAATCTAACTGTTCAGGTAAAAAATCCTGCATATAGAGACAACTGCATTCACAAATAATCACTATAGCATATAGAGATAATATTGTAACGATGAGGCACTCTGTCGCTGTGCTATGCGTGAATGCTTTTACATTGGCATTCACTTTGGTACGATCGGTACGACCGGCTTGCTATAATTCCGATATGGCAAGGATGGTTCGCGTTGGTAATGGGATGTGCGAAAACAGTCGAGAGATAGTCCAACTGGAATATGCGAAAACAATCGGCGCAAAAATCAAACAAGTATAAAAAGCAGCCGCATACAGCGAAGAGGACGAGTCTGATTTGAGCAAGCAAAGGGGAAACATGCAGTAGTCCAATAAGTAGTGGGAAGTGTAAGGGCAAACAAGTGTAAATTTGTAAATAAAGTGATTGTTGTTTTCTGACTGCGTTTTGTGCTGAATAATTGAAGTGGTTTTATTTTCAAACACAATCCGGAGAGACGAAAGCCTATAGAAAGAACTCATTTTCGTAACAATATGATCACAAAAACTGCAAAAACCATAGTAGCCATAGCTTTTTTTAAGTTATTACCGAAATGGCAGATATTTCATTAAAAATTTTTCCAACAAACAGCAATCATGAAAATTGCAAGTAAAGACTATTGATTTTGAGTAATTGAATAATTTTCATGAACATTGCAAGTAAAGACTATTGAAAATAAGCCGCCAAAGTATGAAATGGCAATCTGCACGGACTTGCAGGTGCTGTATGCTGTTGGTGTCGTTAATCGATTTCCACACACAAGCACGGATTCGCTTCTTCGACCATTTTCCTTTTTTCCTTGGATTTCAGTCCGTCATCATCCCGACTAGTAAAGTGCTACTGTGGCCTTGTTCTTTGTTAGTTGCTAATCTCAATTTCTGAATTTATCGCATGTCTTTTATACCAACTCTTAACCCTTTTCGCTAACATACATACACACATGTGTACATAAATACGTCGAACGTTGCCAGTTATCGGACTGCAGTAAAATACTTTTACTGACTGCATGTGCGAGCAACGTTCGTCCACTTCTATTCATCTTCACCACGCGCAGAATTTCAATGACTTGAATTTCACGTGCCGTGCGCCCAGCACAGCTTACAAAACAATTAAACTAAACGCAATCGAGGGCATCGTCGTATTTAAAATCTTTTACAAATTCGTTCTCAACCACAAACGCAAATTGTACCTGACAGCCCAGAGAGCCAATGGAAAATACGTTACAAGCGTTTGCTTTAAATCGCCGCCGCTTCGATTGTTATCGATCTTAAGCGAAAGATAATTTGGTTTTCTGCTCTTGCAACTTAGTGCCGCATCGCATTACATTGCCATCAGCACCAACCATCAGCAGCACAAAAGCCCGTGCAGCGGCAACAGAAGCCTCAGCGTCATAATGCTTCGGAAACAACCAGTGCCGGCATTCGGCCGCTAGTTGGTCACAAGAGAGCCGCAACAGTTCAGGCAGCTTAAACGCTTTCTTGTACACACATTCGGGTAATTCATTAAACGTTTTCCACGTTCCATTGCGCGGCAGCAACATCATCATGAGCCCAGCCACCAGCTCTGCGTGGAAGCAGCTACTCGTACTTCCTGCCCCCTAATGATAATGATAATCACGTTTGCGGCGTGGTTGGCGGTTATCCGCGCCAACTGTGGCTGTCGATTTCACTTCCACCCAGCCAATGAAAAGCCGCCTCTACGCTTATCCAGTGCAATTCTCACTCTGCTTTCGAAGCCAACGAGTAGATAAGAGCCACACACACGTCTCACCACCAACACAACAGTAACTTTGTGGTAGCGCTGTGATCTGGTTCTGTCAGTCTGTCGCGTCGCATATTGGCTACCTGGCTGTATAAAATCTCGTTCGACTACCTTGACTAAAAGTAACAAATCACTGACAACCGAAACGCGAACAGCAGCAGCAACAACTGCGACAAACATCAACAAACAGCAACAGCAACAACAATGAAGCCAAGCCACATTGGCCGCATTACCCACATTAATAAGCCGAAAATTCTATTTTCCATTTGACCCATTGGAGCAAGTTTTGTGGCGACGCACTTTCTTGCTGTTGGACAAGACTCACTGAACGCAGTGTGACAATTGACTGATTTTAATGCCGCTTACTTTTGGCTCATTTGTGTAGCATCGCAAATTTGTACCGATTTGTTTATGTTTGTCCGTGTCGATGAATGAGAAGGAGGAGTTTTTTATTTATTATTTAATTAATTTAACATGTTAATTATTTATTTATGTAATAATTAATTATTTCTTTAAAATATAATTACTAATTATTAATTTAATAATTAATTATTATTATTTAATTATTATAATTATTATTATTTATTTAAAAATGTATTATTTATAAAATAATTATTTATTTACAACATAATTATTTATTTAATTATTGCATTACTTAAATTTTTTATCATTTGAAATTTTCGATTATTAATTTTTTTTAATCCTTTTGATACTCTATTCGCAAAAATAGTAAATAGTAGTTTTTTTGCTTAGCAATATTTCAATAAATAAGAAATGGACGAGCTTTTTGCCAAATTTTATAAAGTATTTTCTCTTTCTCCAAAACTCTATTTCCTAACGTTTATATCTTTTAAACTAAGAATTGAATAGAGGTTCTTCTCTTATTCAAATATCTTCCCAGTGCATTGGCTTTAAATAAAAAATAGTTAGCAATTGTGTACTTTACACGGAGGCATTCAATCATAAACGAAAAATTTGGGACTTGGAAATGAATGCCCCGAAATTTTTCGGTATTCAATTGTCGTCAATCGTTTTTCCGTTGAAATTTATAGAAGTTGGTCGAAAAACTATATTTGTCGATAGAGGAACATCAAGGTTAGGTTAGGTTGAAGTGGCAGCCTCCTACGTGAGAAGCTCACTTAATCACATCGTATAGCTCATTGTGATACCATGGTGGATGGCGCGACTCCCCCTTACAGCGCTGAGAACTAAGAAGATTCCGTTATTAACCTAGCTATATCCCTGATATTCAGAGTCGATAGCTCGGTTAGACTGGTAAAGAAAGCTGAGCCGAGAAACTTAAGTCTTCTTCCGGCTAATGAAGAACACAAACACAACAGCTGGAGAACGGTCTCCTCCTCCTCCTCGGACCCGCATACTCGGCAGTAGTCATTGGATTGCAGCCCCAGTCTCTCCACATACTATCCCATAAGACAGTGACCCATGAGCACCGAGACCGTTGTTCTTATTGAGTGACGGCTAAGGTTAAGCAGCTGGTTAGTCCGTTTCATGTTATAGGAAGGCCAGGTTAGTCGGAAGATACTGCAAGTCTGTTCCTCAGACCACAGTTCATTCGCTACTCTTTGGCAGAATTGTCTGAGCATCAATTTAATCGATGCAATAGGAGCTCCCACTGGGAGGAAGGACGAGGAATCGGCGAGCAATGTGCCTGCTCTGACTAGTTCGTCCGCCTCGCAGTTGCCTACAATGCCTCTGTGCCCTGGCACCCAGAGTAATGAGTCTTGGAGAGACTCAAAGATTTTCGGCAGTCTAAGACCAGCCTGGCTGAGGTGGTCACCCCCGCGAGCGACTTCATGACTGCCTGACTATCCGAATATATATGGACATCCGTCTCATGCGCATTCTCGCGGATGAGCCTGGTAAATGGCCATCACTTCTGCCTGAAAGACACTACAATGGTCAGGCATGCAGAAGGAGAGACGAAACCCCAGTTGGCTACAGAAGATCCCGCAGCCAAACTTGTTCGCCAATTTGGAGCCATCAGTGTAGATATTGATGGAGTTTCCGGAGGGTAGCTCGCTACCGGTCCATTCCCCTTTGCTAGGGATCCGTGGTGAAATTGAGTGGAAGTGCAGATGTGATCGATGACATCTGGCACCGAACAGTCTTGAGTAAGAATCCTGGAATCACCAAGATCCGGTCTAGCCTAGCGGGAAATCGCGTTTAGTCTGACTGCAGAGCATTTCGCATGTAATTTGACCCGCTGCGCAGTTAAGAGCATCAAAGTGTAAAGCAATTTTTTTTGGCATTATAACACATTGTGTTCACTGTCTGTTGTATGTGTCTGTTCCACTTTAAATTGACCAGTAGATCTTTTGTAAACTAGTCTTATTAACTCCCGGCATCTTTTTATGAACAGCTTCCCGCAGCCCGTTAAACTGACCTCAAACCCTCTATTCACAAATAAGTGTAAGAAAACACCCATTTGTTTTAAAATCCGTATACTTGACAACCAAATTTTACAAAGTAACAAAAACTTTTTAGAACAAACGCCATCTACCTTCATAGAACCCCCATTTGGGCAAACTTCATTCAACAACAATCACAAATGGCCACACTGAATCAAGTCACCAGCTTTTCTACCGAGTAAATGACTTTCCATCACCCAATCATTTCAAAAAGATTCCCTAGAAATGCCTTTTTTAAATGGAGCGTGGCCATGTTAACACGTGCTGCACTTGTTCTGCCTTCTCACTTTGGGCGATTTTTCTCAATTCTTTACACTTTTGCATTCTTTCCACCGGTATCACATCACAGAGTTACACTCTGATCTGTTCCGAACGGGTCTTACGCGCACGTGGAAAACGCATGTTGCCCACAGAACAATGAAATTTCTGGCCGAAAACCGTCGTTTCCACGTAAAAGTAGAATTAGCACAAGTCTAATAACTGAAATTAAAATCAAAAAGTTACAAATCAAACAGTGAAGCGTTCAACGTCTTGTTAGCTAATTAAACCATCAAAAATGAAATTACCGGCGTGACCCCGTAAGGCAGTGGCGTAGAAGCAGCAGCGTATGAATTTTTCTTACAGCGGCTGCGCATTCGAGCTTCGTGTGTGATATGGAGCGGTGGCTGTGCTGGTCAGACTCGCGGCCGCGGTGTGAAATGCTCGCAACCGATATGGCACCTGTTGTTGTTGTGTCTTTCTCCTCGTTTTCAGTTACCGATTTGTTACGTTGCGGCAATGCGTCTGTCTGTTTTCCTACCGTCTGTCTGCTGCTGGCTCAGTCCAATTAGCAACAACATAATGACCACTTTTGTTAACTCTAAAATATTTTATAATTATAACGAGCCATTCTCCAACGGCCAGCTGAATTCCCTTCTTCCGTCTTCTCCTTTCACTCCTTTTCTGCGTTTTCCCGTTTTTCGTTTGTTTCGTTGTTGTGTCGTCTTTTGTTTTTTGCAAGAACTGTAAAATGTTAGTATAATTCTTATGATTTTAAGAAACATTAGCTGTGCTTTTTCTTACTTCATTTTTCTTCTGGTATCTGTTGTTATTTTTAGGCTAAATGAAAGTTACCTTGACGATTGACCCATTTCGGAAGAGGGCCAGAGCCAGTTCATGGTGGTGCGACTGTGCATCTGCGTGTGATATATGCAGACATGGTGATTATGATATTCTATAGTGTGTAGAAATGGGTGAATGAAGCTGCCGACTGTGACAGGCAGACTGCTAAAAACAATGGCAAATGCGTGTTAGTTGCCTTGAATAGAACTTTTATGGTTTTAGGTATTAACTACAAATCTTTTCAAATAAACAAAACCCCTTTGTCAGCACAAGACATGTGCAAATGCTGGCTGAGAAGATGAAAGTAGTTTACAGCGGAAGAAAGCGGAGATACCTAAGATACGAGGAAATACTGTTGGTGAAAATAGTTTGAAACTAATTTTACAATTCTGAAAGTTCTTGGCCATGGCTAGTCAGATTTTCTTAATCTATCCCAATCGGGATAGTTAGATTAGTTCGAATTCTGCATGTAGTAACACCTAAAAAAAAATAACGGGAAACTCGTTTTCTCTTTCGGTGGCTGTCCTCTCAGCTGGAAATGGCAAACCTCTGAGAGTAAAAATTGCCTATGAAAAAGCTCCCAACCTGCCGTTCGGAACCGGCATAAAACTGTAGGTCCCTTCCACCCGCGTACAAAATTCACACGCACAACACGGGTGGTTGCGGGCAGCTAGGCCTTAGTCTCGCGTAAGCGGGCTGTCGTGCCAATCAATTATTAATTATTAATTATTATCCCAATCGGTGAAACATGAACTAAAAAGTATTCATATGAAATATATGGAATAAGCATGTTTTTGAAGAATTTCTTTCACGAAAATGCAATTCGGTTGCAGCTTTTTCTTCGTTTGCTGCTCCTCTCTGTTACGAAGAACCAGCTAAGATTTGACCAGAAGTAAGTGCCAGTTGCTTTGAAGATGCTTTTGTTTAATTTGTTTGAGAATAGTCTCACGAGTTCATATTTTTGTCAGATTCCTCACACGAGTTTACGACACTCTCTCATTCAACGCTTGAATATCACTCGGACTGATAGCGTGACGAGTACGCCTGCAGCATCGGTGTTGCCAATTATCTGTTAATTTTATTTGTATTAACAACAACAACAAAATCACTGATTTAGTACTCCTTA
The DNA here is from genome assembly GCA_963971225.1 of Melieria omissa. NCBI lineage: Eukaryota > Metazoa > Arthropoda > Insecta > Diptera > Ulidiidae > Melieria > Melieria omissa. Next base: position 45,082,717 of record OZ020268.1, on the reverse strand, counting down.
GAACGAAAAGTGTTTGATGCAAATAAAGTGTTGTTTGATGCGAACCAATTACACAATTTTATGTAAAGTCCATGTACATTTCATTGAAGTTGAAGGTATTGCAAAAATTACCTAATAGCATAGGTACAACCTAAGAATAGTAAATTTCAAATGAAGTTTCAATGAACGCCTGAAAATAAATTTCATTAAGAATGGCCACTTGGAGCAGGTTCCTACAAAGTCAAAGGAACGCTGCTCTCCCAAGACTGTGTTTGGTGTTAAGTTTTATGAGTGCTTTGGCTTTGAATCTGTATGAAGACATGCACGAGTATATACCACTTTTTGCCGGAAATTGAATAATTATGAATGCATTACGATACTGACCTTTTGACCCACATCTGACTCGAAGATAAGTCTGCAAATCCCACTGCACATCTTCATCGGCATCGAAACTTCATCGTAAAACCGTTCAACCGTTGCCAGCAATACCAGGTTCCACTATTTTTATTATTTTCTGTTAAGCAGCAAAGGTGAGAAAGAATTAATTGATTAATTATCGCAACGATAAACGTTCGAACGGTCGGTCGAGCGGTCGAGCGGTTGAACGACGCGAGATCAACAATCATTCAATCATGATTGCTAGCCGTTCTTACTCGTCAATGCGAGAACAGTTGCAAGTCGCCACATCTGGTGGCATAGATATTGTGCAAATTTTGTGGCTCCCGCAAATACGTACAACAAATGCCACTAAAAACATTTTCTCTGAATTTTCGCGAAAAGAAAGGACCATACATACATATGTACATAAAATTGGAAAATGCAGAGAATTTATGGCCACGGCTTGGCAGCTTCACAGCTATGGTCGCGATGAATGTGGCCGCAGCATGACGTGCGTAATTTCAATTGACGTTGATTACGTTGCTGATGACGCTGGTTGATGGCTGCTTGGCTGGTCGTTTGATGTCGCTGATGGTACGGCGATTGTTGCTGCAGCTGATGGCCGCGTTGCTGATGCGCGCCATGGCTGCCATTTGCATTGACTGCATGTTAACAACGTTGTTGTCTTCAGCGCTGCGGTTGATGGCAATGATACGTAATTTATTTGCATAGATTTGCAGAAATTGTAATCATCAAGTGCGGCCGCAAAACAAATTCTTTTCTTCTGCACTTTATTTGTTCTGTTGTTGGCGTTTCTCTTGTTGCCAACTACATTGTCCGTCGGCTGCTTGTTCTTGTTCTTAGTTACTTTTTGCTGCTTCTGCTGCCGGTGCTGGATAGAAAGGTTCAAGTGTATGTCAGTTGAACGGCCTGTCGACCAGCCAGCCAACCAACCGACCAGGCAGCCATCGAACCGTCCAACCATCCAGCGATGTGCAGTGAATACGTAGAATCTCTTCATGTCTCCGTCGCTGCCGCTTGGCATTTTTTTATGTGCAATCAGTTCTAATGCTTGAAAAGTTCAATCAACTGCAAAGCTTATGACTTCATTGCTTTGCGGAATGCATGAGGATATATTTTCCGATTTTCGCAAGTGTCTTCTTCTTGCGGCGAATAATAAACACACGCAACATGAATCGTACAATTATGTACTTCAATGGATTTGAAGAATGTTTTGTAGCCGTTGTAGCCAGGATCGACAAGACGCAATGAGAAATTATTTTGGCAATATATGTCAAATTAAATCAAATGAAATGCTCCGAGCTTACTGATTTCAACATCAATCTTGAAATGTGTTGTGAAAGGTCTTTGTCTGAAAAGACTTTTTTTCAAATAATTCACGATGAAGTAGCAACAAATGAAGTAACAAACAAACAATGAAGAAACAGAAAAGCAAGTGGACAGACTCGTCTAAGTGAATTTAGAATACAGAGTGAGAGTGCTTAAAATTCAATTTTTGGTCACACTCGCATAAATTGAAACTGTTTTGAGAGTTGTTTTTAAGGATCAGTAAGTATCGAGTTGGATATGAATTGGGATACATGCAGTCAAGAACTGTAAGCTGCAATCAGCAATCAACTTGCTATGTGTACTTTAGCAAAATCTGCTTCCCACTATGGCCACAATCTTGGCCTCATTAAACACACACACACACATACACGCATACTTGGCGTATTAAAATGTCTTCGCTAAATCCTTCTGTGCATCAGCGTCATTTCAGTGCTATGAAGATTTAATTGCTACTTTAAGTCCATTATCAATGACACTCTTGGCACTTTGGCAACCATGGCTGCAACAGTGTTGCCATTGCCAACGCCACTACGTTTCAGAATGCGCCGCGGTGAGAAGAAAAGTGTGCAAGCGTGCACAAAGTGGGCTTCGACTTGAACTTCAAGTGCCATCAGCAGTTAAAATTCACTTTGAAAAGTAGGTAAACCACTCGACTGCAAGCAACGTGAGCGAAAAAATTTTGGCAGGTGTTTATTTGAACATGGAAGAAGATAAAATTCTAGTTTCTATTTGGCTGCAAGTAAATTGCGAATTTTTGTGGGCCGAGCGGAAATGTCAGTTTGACGTCGTGTGCACTGACTGCGCACACCGTCATTGACATCTTCATTGCGAAGCAAACTTGTAGACCGGCGCACAAAAAGTATTTTCTGGAAATGGCAATGTTATTGGTTTTTGTGGACCTGGTAGAGAAAGGAATAACAGAAAAGAAGAAACGAGGTGGTTTTCAACAATTTGGTGCTAAACGGTATCGTGGGTCGACAAGTGTACCCAAGAAAACCTGCAACAACTTAAAAACCTTCCTTCAATCGCATCTTTTCATTAGTTAATCTAATAGTTTGTTTGTTAAAGTTTGAATTTCGTGACAAAGTAACAAGTTATGGTTTTGGACATTTCGGTATAAAGTAAAACTTTTTGTAAATAAGTAGTTTCTTGGCTTCAATAACAAATCAAACAAGTTATTTTTGGGAATCTGTGAACGTGAATGCCACTTATAAGTGATTTGTGGGAATCTGTGAACGTGAGCTTTGAGGAAATAAATAAACTTTTACAAAAACAAACTTGTTTTTTCCTTGTTTCAACGCTAGGCCGCACGCGAGGCTCACTACACCCCTAGCACGAAGGGTTAGGTGGGGGTGGGGAACCACAAGGATCGGTGGTAAGGCCACTATTGTGGAACGTTATGAACGACTGCGTGCTGAGAATCCCAAAGCAAAACGGAGTACATGAAGCTTGCATATCACAAAACGGAAGCGATGCTAGGGAGCAGCCGGAAGAAGATGGAAACTCGTGGAAATTCCTGTAGGCGAGCATATGATCACGTCTAAGAAGTGTTTTTGGACAGTCGGCTGACTTTCTAGGACCAATTGAAATATGCGGGCGAAAGAGCTAACAAAGCAGTAGCTTCGCTAACACGACTAATGCCGACCGTAAGGGGCCCTAGGCAGCAAGCGAGGATATCTATTACACCACCGCCTATTCTACACATCTATTACTACACCAGCAAGCGAGACACCTTTATATGCGGTTGGCATCACTCAGGGTCTGCAGTGCCTTCCGGACCCTGTCGGATGAAGTTGCCAACGTTGCCCATTTGAGTACTAATACTGTGACTATTGCTATTCACTAAAGTTCAGTTTTGTCAAGAGATTTAAAACTGAGCTCAGTAACAAAAGTAACTGGGTAGGTATATCGGAAACGTATCTGATAGACCAGCATATGATATCCTGGTACATAGATGACTCCTTAACGGAGGAGGGTACCGGGATAGGCGTATACGGGCCGAGGACAAGATACTCGGAACTTACGGGAAAACCCTTACGGGAAACCATCTTCCAGGCGGAAATATACGCCATTGAAAGTTGTGCTTATTGCAATCTAGCGAGGGGATACCTGAACTGAAAGATTGCTCTCCTCTCCGACAGCCAAGCGGCAATCAAGGCTCTAAGATCCTACCAGGTGTCCTCGAAACTGGTTTTGGAGTGCCTTGAGAAGCTAAACGAACTTGGCCGTTACAACCAGGTCTGGGTACTTTGGGTTCCGGGCCACGCTGGCATTGAAGGAAACGAACGGGCTCCACACCTTTTGTCAGCCCGGAACCTTTTTGTGGTTTGGGAAAAGGAGCTTCCTCTATCCTAACTAGAAAGGACGAGTTAACCAGTAGGAATCAATACTGGAATAATCTACCAGGTTTAGAGCATTCCAAGATGGTTATCGGGTCCTACAATAGGAAAAAATTCGAGGATTGAATGACGCTATCAAAGAATAATCCAAGGCTTATCACGGGAATGCTAACAGGGCACTGCAGATTGAATTATCATCTAGCCAAACTAGGAATCCGTGAAAACGGGTATTGCAGGTTCTGCTTGCAGGAAACTGAGACTGCACTACATATACTAGGAGAGTGCCCTGTTCTCATGCATAAAAGAAAGAAACACCTGGGGGACCATCTTATACCAGGTACGGACTGGGTATCCAGAGGTGTAGGAAGTATACTAAAATTCCTCCTGGATACCGGTCTCACTGACAGCCTGTGAAGTCCAAGTTAGGCGCACAATAGATCTACAGGTCGCAGTGCATCATCCCGATCAATAATAATAATAATAATAATGACTATTGCTATAACGCAAACGAAGATGTTGAAGCTGTTTGGCGGACCAACTCAGAGTGATGCCAACATCACAGATGCTGATCTACAAGATGTAGAAAACGGAAACGAATTGAACAGAAGTCGGGCATTTCGCATAGGAAGTGATGACGTTACAGTGGCGATACGAATGGGAGCGACCAGACTGAGGTCTATTTGAGACTAAACCTGTCCTGCAACGTAATGCTGGGAGGCAGTCCAGCGGGGACAAAGGTCAACGATGCGAGGTTGGTTTTTAGTCGGTAAGAATCCGGCATGCTGAGCTGGATCTCAGTATCTTCCAAAGATTTTCCACCTCCGACTGAAAAAAACACACCTAGCACGCTTCACATGGACTTTAATTCTTGTTGTCGCAAATAAAAATTGTACTTAAGCCGCAAAACTACCTTTATTAAATTATTTTAACAGAACTTTTATGTTACATACTCTTTTAAAGTTTTATAAATTTTGCACCATTGTATATTTGCCTTTACAACTCCATACTGGCATTTGTTTAAAATAAATTGCAATCCAGTCAATCTGGCAGCGGATTGACTGCCGACAATTTTCATATCCTGCCTATGTACGAAAGCATAACACGCACATACTGTGCTCGCATAAGTAGTTTGTTGCTCACTTCTTGTCATAAACTTTTACTATAATATCAATGGCCATGCATTATACTTGCTAATTCTCGCATCTCATGCTTATGCAGAATTTCCTGGTTACTTCCTTCTGAGCGCATTTACTCAAATGGTTATTAGTGAACTAACAGCGCTGCTGTGTTGTCATATTGGCGGTGCTATTCTATTGATATCACCATAGGTTATTGCTGCCAACTCATTTCCTCTGCAATTCACATTTTATGTCATAATCGTATCGCAACTTTGAGCAACACAATTCACATTCTTGATCGCGGGAAGCAGGCAATCACAACTTGTTATTTTCGTACCTATGCATCTAATAACAATCCAGGAAACTTATATGGACCACATAAAATAAACGCACACATGCAAGTATAAAAGGTTAGTAGAAAATTGTAGTGTAATGTAGTTTTCTTTAAGTTATGAGTGAAAACATTTCTGAGGTTGGAGTCGACTGTGGGATAATTTGTTTAAGTAATTCAATGTGCAAAATTTTACTTTGGTAACATTTTACTTTGGCCACCAGTAAAAAATATTTTTACTTGCGCTTATTGAGATGACAACCATATTTAACTCCCCTCTCACTTTGAGTTATCATGAAAATATTTGGCTTAGAATTACTCATTTTTTTGACACTTTAAAATCGAGCGTCCTTATTGGAAACGCCTACATTAAAAATAATAAATATTTTAAGGTGTTGCATCTGAAGAAATATGATGATTGAAGATTTCTAATAAAAAATTACTTATTCGGAACTTAATTGGCCAGCAAAAAGCAGACGTTGGCACAAAACTGTGAGTCTGTTTCAACCGCAAAATGTGAATGGTTATGGGAATACGGAATGGTTGGCTTAGTCTTGCAATCTTCAAAATCTTGCATCGTTTCCTTCTTGATAGGTACTCGTATGTATGTATGTACAAATGAGTAACGGCACGTACAATCGATAATATACTCTCTGACCGCCACGAAAGCCACTTTCTGGAGAGAAAATGCCGTCGTTGTTGTTGTGGCTGAGTTGTGAATTTAAATGAGCAATGGCGCATGTGGCTTGGAGCCAGCGCGATTTTTGAAACTTAATATGCCCGGAGGAATTATGTGTGTGTACACGCCCCTCTAACCCAGTTAACGGCTACCGTGCTACGCACACCGAATGTATGACAACAATCGTCGTTCCACACATCTACACATTGCATGGTCGCGGAATTTCCACGATTGGCAACTGCACAGAAGCTTGCACTTTTGTTGAACTACATACAGACACACATATCTACATATATATATATTGGCATTTACTTAAATGAGTGTGGCAACAGGCCGCCGCAGTTTATTTAGATGTTTTCTCGTTCGTGGGTGTGGGAGGAATTTGTGTTAGTAAGTTTTTAGTTTTTGAATGCAGGTTAAGTATTTGCAGACTAAGTCAGTCGAAATCACTCGGTTCCAAGCATGCACCAAGCTAAAGATTCTATATAGGCAGTGTCTCACACAAGATGGGCAGTTTATATAAATTTCTCTCACCACTCTCCAGTTCATTGAAGCCTTTTCTCTTATAACGAAAACATATGTCTTGCACTCGCAAATTAAACACTTCTCCCACCAACCAAACACTGACAACTTTACCTGTCACTGGCAGCACACATGCAAAGATGCGCCGCCAATTGAAGCTTGCACATCTGTCAAACACACAGTAGAGAAACCGACGCACGTAATAAACAACAGTTACACACACTCAAACGATTCAATAAATTAAATTGACGCAACATCACCGCACCGGCAACAGTAAACAGAATTGCTTCAGCAATAACAACACACAAATTTGCTGTTAACTCTCTTTACTGCTTAGCGGGTCAAGTCGCAGCAGCAATGGAAGTCAGCACCAATGAAAAATAAGAAATAAATTGTTGCCGATAAGATGCAAAACAAAGCTCGCAATTAGTGCAAAGACCATAAACCGGAGGCTGCTGCCATTGTCTTAACTGCCGCAGCGTCAGTTGCCACCCACTAGCAAACACGCGAACGAACGCACACATCCCGGTTGGTGATACCGTAAAAATTATGTTTGAGACTTGCGCAGAATTAGCCATTGAGCAACCGTTAGTTTGGCTTAAAGCATTTTTACTGTCATTCTGTTGTCTTTGTTTGCGTTTCCCTTGCGGGCTTCCATCATTAACGGCCAAGTCTATTTTCAAGTTGAATGTCGTTTCGAAGACGCTTTCCAGTGGAAGATGTTAGGCGGCGCATTTTTAACTCAAACATTGTTCAATCATGCATCAATTTCTTCATTTAGCTTCTTTCATTTCAAATCTTATTCACTTATATTATTTATTTATTTACAACGTCTATCAAAAATCCCTATTAGACTGAATTACAAAAGTTAAATTATGTACATAGCAGTAAAACTAAAATTAAAAGAAAATATATATAGTTAAAAAATAAATGCAAAACTTGGCTTAATTTACTACAGCACAGATAAAAGCCTTCGTCGAATGCCTCTCTTCCCTCATTGAGGTTGATTAAATCGAAAATCGCACAATATTTACCATTTCGACCCCGAATTTTACCCTGTGTCTCGATATTAATTTTTGGTATTTAAATCATGAAACACTTGCCGAAGAAGTGTGCATACGACATTTGAAGTGGCCACGCCTCTTTGTTAGGGTTCTAGAGCTACCAGGTAGGCGCCTATGACATCTAGCGGTAAATAGCCGAATATTTATAAACTTCGGAACCGTACCAAATGTCATGTTTACTTCTTCTGTCATATGTCAACAATATTCAGTTCACAATTTGTCAAGTTTCATCCAACAACGCATTGTTTGACGCTCCGGAAAATGTCGGATTACGTGCCTACAAATTACGATTTGCGGACACAGTTAATTTTGTGTTACCATTTGAAGAAAAAAACCTTCTAAAACCTGGTGAAACGGTTAACGGTGTACGTTACCAACAACAATTGGCCGATTTGAACCGTGCTATACGCCAAAAACGCCCAGAATATGAAGCCAGGCAACACAAAGTGATTTTCCTCGATGACAACGCACCACCACACCGCACTAGAGCTACCAAAGAATTGGTTGCATCGTACAACTGGGAGCTCTTGCTCATGCGGCTTACTCACCAGACTTGGCGCCTTCGGATTATCACATGTTCGCATCGATGGGCCACGCATTAACGGAACAGCGCTTCAATTCTCACGCAGAAGCCAAAAAATGGATCGATGATTGGTTTCAGGCAAAAGACGATACATTTTTTTGGCGAGGCATCCATAAATTGCCTGAGAGATGGGAAAAATGTGTAGCTAGCGATGGCCATTACTTTGAAGAATAAAATTGTAATCATTTCCTCACAATAAACGTGTTTTTTCAAAAATAATTACCGGTTTCATAGGCGCCGGTAGATGGTAGTTAACTTTTGAACAATTTTAGCTTAAAACCGGTTAAATAAATTTTGTATCAATATTTTTTAATTACAGAAAAGTTACTCGATATTTATAGAAAAATACATCATCATTTCTTGATTTTATTAAACCGTTATTAAAGAAACGGTTGACGGTAGTTGAACGGTAGACTTCAATTAGAACACAAACTTTCCCTGATATCGCTGCAAATTATTGGAAATTATGTATTTTGGGGATTACAGTAAACATTTTGCAATTCACTTCTAAAAATATGAATTTGTTGGTGCCTACTCATAAATCAGTCGTAGCTTTTGCTATTAGATGAAAAATAGGTGAAGTTGTTCTCAGGCAACTTTGGAGGGTTAATGAAAGGGTTAATGAAATTGAACTAAAACATGCCATGCTAATTTTAATAGCTTTTCCCAGCTCAAAAAACACATTAATTGTAACTTAATAACTTTAAAACCTGCGTTTGTGGATTTGTAATTTTTCTCTGGCCTACAATCACCACCGATAGAAACCACTTAAGAATATTCCTTACCAAAAACTATCCTTTTTAATAGTATTTTAATTTTGTTCCTTCACTAAATTTAAAGTTCTGAAGTCATTTATATAACAATAATCTCGGCTAAAACACTTTCATCACTTTCTCTTTTCAGAATGTAACTTTTTACCCATTGAGACATAAGCAATCCGCATTTTCGGCAACTTTATCGACTTTGATATCATTTTTTAAAGCGTTCTAACCAACTCATGCTGACCTCGATAGCCCAGCGGGTAGCGCGCTGGCTTCTCATACCGAGCGCCCCAGGTTCGATTCCTGGCACGGGCTGGAAAAAACGCTCATCTACTTCTATCGCTATCCACATGAAGGAGATGAAAATTACAAGGATCGCACAAGTGCGCTCTTGGCAGGCAATGGCAAAGTGTGAACGAAAAACCTGCCAATCGCCGTTCGGACTCGGCGTTAAACTGTAGGTCCCCTCCCCTCCCTTTCCCCATCCGTTTGAAATGTGTGTTGTATCACATGTTGGAAAACGCATGTGTTGCATACGCATTTCATACGGGTGGAATTTGTGGTATCACAACGGGCCCATAGGCCCAAGTGTGTCTCATAGCCACTGCAATCTAACCTACCTAACCTAACCAACTCATAGCTACCCACAAGGACCTCACATGTTCCATCGAACCCAATACACTTCTCGACCCTATACATTTTTCCAATTTAAAGACACCACACCATCATTCCACAAACATTTAATGGTTTTGCACGTTTTTCAATGAGCGTACCCCGCTTAGCCCCTTCCAGCTCTTCAAAGTGCAAAATGACCATTTTCCGACTTGAAGTAAAACTTTAGGCAAATTATCAAACATTAACCTTAATTTCCTACTGGCCAAGATTATCTATTAACAACTTATGTTATTGCTGTTGTTTCATTCATTGTTGTTGTTGCCGTTGGCCTTCGTAATGCCGGCCAGTCTGCTTTCGTTCGACGCCTATAGACGCACCGATTGCAGAATCGTAGAAACGTCGGCCAATTGCCCGCTGCTGGATTTGCCCGTTTCTCCGTTACCCATTTTCATTTCTTTAAGTTTTTCTTTTTCGTATTTTGTTTCTACATTGATTGAGTTTTTGGTAATTTAGCGCACATCTTCCTATGCTATGTTACTTCGCCTTTACGAGACTTGGTGATGTTAATGTGTCTGTTGTTGTTGTTGTTGCTTCTGAGTAATTTGCAGAGTTTACTCAATAATTACACTTACCGCTACATCGTAGCTTTCAAACTTACATAGCTACATACATACATAAGTAAATGCAGAGCTGGCGGAGTTACAAGAATTATTCGGCTCCTCTTAGCGAGCAACGCTTTGAACAAATTAGTTAGTTGTCGGCGAAATCTTCTCCGAAGCACAAAACTCTGGACAGATTAAATATTTCGAGCCATTCGGATGTTCAGAAACTAAGCTCTGAACCAGCCGGTTTTCGGATCACCGATCTGTTCGAAAAATCAAATTTAATTTGAAGTTCTAATTCAGGTTTGTCCTACATTCTTGCACGAATTTATTTTTACACCAAGCTATTTCGTTTCGATATTTTGAAAAAGGTTTTAATTAAAAATGTTTGTAATAAGAGGTCCAATTAGATGAAAAGACACTGAAAATGAGTTTGAACAAAATCGATGATAGCATGTGTCCGTAACCGCAGATTACAATTTGATTTTTTAAACACTTTGGCGAACTCTGTGGCCATTTAATCAGATCTAAACGTATTTTATTGTAATACAAAATTACTTAATTTGTCTTTTCAATCATTGTGTTCGGTTTTGCAAAAGTTTAGTTATTTTCAGTACTTTTAAACAAATTTAAGAATAAAATCGGAATGTAAGGTTTTTCCAATGCGCGCCCATCTTTAAAGGGACGGCGTGGCATGGCAAACAAATATTTAATTACCAAACAAATATTAAAAACCAATAGATCAAAGTATGATATAAAAAACGCAAACATTAGATTACATAAGTTCACCATAATAAAAATAAAATAACTGCAACCTTAACTAATTTCTATGATTCGCGAGCGAATCAAAGGTATAAAATGGGTTAACAGATTGAAACTAATTTTATTATTATACAAATTTGTGTAGAATTTTCCGCTCACTCTGTGTCGGTTTTGTGCAAATCTGGATATTTGTAGTATTATAAATAAAAGGGAAAAAAAATTATGTATGAGTGGTTTTTTAATGCCAATCCAACCTACTTACAATTAAATATAAAAATTTATACTTTTGTTTTTTCTGAATATATTTTTTAAATTTTTTTCAACTTGACTCTAGGTCCAAAGCCATTTCATATTCACCTCCGTTAAAAAATATATTCAAAAAAAAAAACAAAAATATCAAATGTTTTATATTTCAATGTAAAGGGAATTTCACAGGCTACAATATGGTAGCAAACTTATTGTACCTTAGTAATGGATTTTTCAAGAAAAAAATTCGTAAAAAAAAAAAATTTATAAAAAAATGTTTTTTCGCTTAAAACTTTTTATTAGTACATCTTACTTATCTAATGTTGCACATAAACAGTATGAAAAATACCTTTCGTTTGATACCCATATCGTGTAAATCAGTTGGAAATTAATTGAGTTTTTTTGATAAAAACTTTGAAATTTGACGCCGAGCCACGCCTTGTATGGGCGTTTCCTAGGTAAAATTTTTAGTTTGTTAGATGCAGGAGCCAACCCTCTATATAAAAGCATACTCATTTATTTTTTTCACGGGGGTTCGCTACACTGTTTTTATGCCTCGACGAAAGTGGGGTTTTTGGGACATTTTGTCGAAAATTCAGTTTGAATGTATTTTTTTTTTATTGGTGTCTTAAGCAAATTTGTTGGTCGTTAAAATATCTACTAACTTGCCGAAGACAGTAAAGCGATATTCGGAACGATTTAGGACCTAATAGCATTTAAACGTTCGAAGACTTAAGCGACGAACTTGACTAAAATGAGCAAACTTGAAAGTCGGATTTCTCTTAAACTAGAGCCAATCCAGCCAAACGGCTGGTGGATCTCAACTCAGTATACCTATAGAAAGTCGCTCAGTAAGTCCCCCCATGTCTGAATTTTTGAGGGTAAATTTCACGCACAGTGTTATTACCCATGTTTAGAAATTAAAATTGGCGATTAACGTAGCGCCTCTTTTTTTCAAACCGATTTGAAACATTTTTCTACCGGCAGAGAAAGTACTTCACATAAATCAAACAAAAGTAATCTCAAATACGATTTCAAATGGTGATAAAATTATTACATCATTCATTTAAAATTATTACATTTTTCATTACAAAAATTAAATAGATTGAACAATTTTGTGTATAAAATGAGTGAATGTTTTTTTCGCTTCTTTGATGTTAATAGACTCAACCACTTGACCGAAAAATCTGAAAATGTTGATAAAATTTTTTGGATATATTTTATAAACGACAACTCGAATTTTTAATCTGAAATTCGCAATTATAAGTCGCACGCATTGAAATTTCGCATAAAACCATCATTTGGGCTCCACTGGAAAAATTTCACGATTTCGTTGCAAGGTTAGGTTAGGTTAGGTTAAAGTGGCTGTCTTGGCCTGGAACTTGCCGAGAGACACACGTAGGCCACGAAATGGGCCCATTGTGATACCACAAGTTGAAAGGTCTGTCTTACTGCAAGTCGAGAAGCCTATTCAAGCCATTTCGAAGAGTGGATGAACTCAAGCAAGTCTTTGATTCTAGCTGAACTGAGGTCATTTCAGTTGTTGAAGAAAGGAGATCCTAGGGTTTTCCATTTTCGTCTAGATGAGCCGGACAGTTGCAGAGAAGATGGCTGATATATTCTTCCTCCTCTTCATTGTGGCAACTGCGGCAGGAGTCCCAAATAATATCCTTCAATACGATTGCCGTGAGTAACAAGCTTTGAGCTTTGTCCGGCTTTCAACCCGTCAAGCGCTAATTATGTCAAATAAACTGCACACACCTCGCATACGAAGCGAAATATGGATGATTAGAGAACATCCGTTACTCATGCACCGTTAAAATGCCAAAACGCCAACACTCCGCATTTTGCATTCGCTCGCAAAGCAATCACCTTGCTTGCGTGTCTTCACTTCAGGCTTTTTTGTTTGGTTCTGGTTTTTCTCTAAACGATCTGGCATTGGTATTGTTGTCAAAGTGCCGCATTGTCAACTGCAACCGTTGCAACGTTCTTGCAGCAGGGCTTGCGTGTGGCTGGTAATGTTCCGAATCGTTTAGATAGCAATCGGCAACTTCTGCAACATTGACTACAACAGTCAACAACAACAACAGCAACTCTACTCGTAACACCCGCCGCAACCAGAGCAGCAGCGGAGTTTCCAACAAGGTCGTTGCAACACCTACAATTTATGCAATTTCCGTTAGCGTCACGCGTTCCGCACTTCAGGCAATACAGCACAACCGGCTATAAGCGAAGAGCTATCGGTTTGATGTCGCGATAAGGCAATGAATATAATTATAACGGACGATGGAAGCAACTAATTCATAGAGCATTTAAAAATGTTTATAATTAAGTATGTAAATACAGTACGGAGTAAGGAAGCAAAATATATAACAAATACCACAGGATAAAAGAAAGACAACTGGACAGAATAAACACTACCTGTGCTGTCTTCAGAGCCCAAACAAGGGCGAAGCGGAAGGAATGTTATGAAGAAGTAGAAGAATTGCTAATCCTATCAATAAACTTATTTGCGTCCCATGCCAAGAAGAATAGCAGAGCGCACTTCGAAAATAAGTTACATCTCGACGCGTAACGCTCAAAATTCACTTATATCAATGAACTCGGTAGCGGTATTTCTGCCATGCAATTTGGTTTTGAATTTAGCAGTTTTCAGTCCGTGTTGGTACCGCTACGATTCTCCAGCAGCGAAAGTGGCAACAGCCGAAATATGTATATTTTATCCAACAGCGATTGCCATCTATTGACAGAAACTCAAGTTTCATAAATTTACCTGCATTTATCTTTTACCGCTGCAATGGCGCCGTTTATACAGCTAAACTTGTCCCGACTTCGTTTTCCTACTGCATTCCAGATGGCGCGAAAGTAAAGAGCTTGTGGGAACACACTAGCCACCTAGTGGTGAAGACTGTCGACAGCTGTTCGGCGTTCGACATCGAAAGTTTGAATTGAACGAGCGGTTAGAACGCCAGCAGGCGTTGGCGTGTTTCTTGGTATTATTCTGATTGTTAAGCTGGCAACGAGCAGTTACGTTGCATAAATAAAGTTTTTAGTCGCGTTGTGAAACTCTGTAAAGACGGTTGTGTACAAATAAACGTAGGCAACTACCTACAATTGGTGACCCCGTATTGTTTGCAACTAGGCGGACACCTACAATTGGTGACCCCGTATTGTTTGCAACTAGGCGGACACCTACAATTGGTGACTCCGCATAGTTTGCAACATAATTCTAACAATTACACGCCGTCAAGCCGCTCATTCCGCATGAGATCAAAGCAGCCACAAAAGAGGATGTTCGATCTCTACACCAGGAGCACCCAGCGGCGACGCGACTCACACAACAACACGTCTTTCAGGCGGCACAACCACTACACACACAGCAGCAAATGGCGTCGCCTCCAAACTACACCGGCCAAACAGCCCCTGGCTGCGACTACCGCCACGAAGACCACAGCAACAACCACTCGTAAACCGTTGACTGCAGCAAGCGCCACCACGAAGATTACAACAATGCGCACCACAACCACTTCCAGCAACGCTCGACCTGCAACAGCTCCGGCCACTACGGTCGACTACGTTAACCAAGACTACGGCTATACCACGTCCAGCAACAACAGCCAACTCATCATCAGCAGCGACAACAACAACAACGATCGTCGTCGCAAACGCAGCGACAACAACAACAACAATCGTCGTCGCAAACGCAGCAAGAACAACAAGTGCATTTCTACCGGACACTCTCCAGCAGCGCCGTAGCAGCAACGCCGCTGCCGCAGCCGCAGCTACGTCCTCACCGCCTCTTGATCTGTGATCGCATCACCGGAACGAAATTCCTCGTCGACACCGGCGCGGATATTTCTGTAGTTCCCGCAACTCCAGCGGACAAGAGGTGGTCTTCCGACTACCAACTCTACGCAGCCAATGGAAGCAAAATCAACACCTACAGCGACCGGGCCCTCACTCCCCATATTGGATCAAGCCGCCCTGTCCACTGGGTCTTTTGCTTCGCAAACATTCTTCTAATCAGTCACCAGCAAAACATCATCGTCGACGTCATCTGCTACATCAGCGACGACTGCGAGCATTTCTAGCCACATTGACTGCATCGCCGTCGCACTCGCTTAGCAGCAACGCATTCGACATCTCATCGTCGACGTCATCTGCTACATCAGCGACGACTGCGAGCATTTCTAGCCACATTGACTGCATCGCCGTCGCACTCGCTTCGCAGCAACGCATTCGACATCTCATCGTCGACGTCATCTGCTACATCAGCGACGACTGCGAGCATTTCTAGCCACATTGACTGCATCGCCGTCGCACTCGCTTAGCAGCAACGCATTCGACATCTCATCGTCAACGTCATCTGCTACATCAGCGACGACTGCGAGCATTTCTAGCCACATTGACTGCATCGCCGTCGCACTCGCTTAGCAGCAACGCATTCTACCACATCGCTTGCACCGACGATTTGCTGGTGGCGTCTGCCACCCACGAAGAACACCAGACTCATCACCACCCATCTCGCTGCCGACGACGTGTTTGACCGCGCCCCGAGCCCTCTACGAGCAGCGGGCGACGCACCCAGTTGGCAAGGACTGTCGCAGCCATCAACCCAACTCCGGACATACTCGAGGAAGGCAAGGCCCGCAAGCAGCGAGCAACCTCCCTCAAACGCTCCACTCGGGGGGGTGCCATGTGGGAACACACTAGCCACCTAGTGGTGAAGACTGTCGACAGCTGTTCGGCGTTCGACATCGAAAGTTTGAATTGAACGAGCGGTTAGAACGCCAGCAGGCGTTGGCGTGTTTCTTGGTATTATTCTGATTGTTAAGCTGGCAACGAGCAGTTACGTTGCATAAATAAAGTTTTTAGTCGCGTTGTGAAACTCTGTAAAGACGGTTGTGTACAAATAAACGTAGGCAACTACCTACAATTGGTGACCCCGTATTGTTTGCAACTAGGCGGACACCTACAATTGGTGACCCCGTATTGTTTGCAACTAGGCGGACACCTACAAGCTTTTACATCTGCCAATAGATGGCAGTCGCTGTTGAACAAAATTTATTTCGGCTCACGTCATTTAACGTCGTTAGATGGCGCTATCTGATGGCGAATTTAATTCTTAGTCCGATACCCACACCGCATACCACAGATGGTGATGTGTAATAACAAAACTGTGCAGCGATTGTGCAAAATTTATTGGAGTTGGGTTGGTGTATACGAAAAACCGGTATTTTGTTGCACCGAAGCGGAAAATAGAACGAAGCATTCACAATAGCTGCTTGGCTATGAGTTTTATGTTTTGCAAGTAAAAAGTTTTCTTTTCCTTTTGGACCGCGCATAATTGATAGCAAATTGCAAAGATTTCCAATCTTATATCCACAAGATTGTGAATTTTATTTCCTTTCGCTTTCCGAGTTTCCTACAAATGCAGGTGACGTTACATGAAAGAAATTTGTCGGACTTGCACTTAATGCATCAACCAAAGCAAGTTACAGTGTGACAAACTATTACTAACTACTAAATAAAAATAAAAATATAATGGCCGCTGTCAGCACGAACCCAACACTACGTTGTCAAAAACAGTCAAATTCTAAAGTGTTGAACAGCTTAACGCAGCATTGCCAGCGCAGACATTTCGCGTGAAAAAATTGCCCTAATAAATCTATACCACTTCAACATAAAAATGAGAATACGAATGTAACGTTTATACATTACATTGTTGTAAATTCATAATGAAGAACAAAAATTCGTTATAAAAATACTTAAATTCAAAATGAGAAACAGAAAAATTCAATTTGAGAGTATTTTTTCACAGTTTGGCGCCTGGCCAGAAATGTGTTCAGAAACACTGAGTCGCATCTTCAACAAACAAATGTTGAAGATGTCATATCGACATGTTGCAGTTCAAAAGTACACTAGATGGAGCTGAAAAGTTTACGAAAAAGAACACTGAGCCGCATCTTCAACAAACAAATGT
Organism: Melieria omissa; assembly: GCA_963971225.1. NCBI lineage: Eukaryota > Metazoa > Arthropoda > Insecta > Diptera > Ulidiidae > Melieria > Melieria omissa. The sequence continues at coordinate 45,065,405 of OZ020268.1, read as the reverse complement.
TGCATCTATCACATCGACAATTTGTTGGACAATTTTCCATTAGTTAACAGTAATAATAGTTGTTATAATATTGGATGAGTGCATAAGTTCGTGCCCGATTTTAAGTCAAAATTGAAATTTTTCAAAACAAATTAATCAATTATGTATTCGCCATCATGTTCGGCAAACCACTCCCAACGATCAACCAACTTACGGATGCCGGATTCATAAAAATCGCGGGTTTTTCGTTAAAAAAGAGGGCACGGTGATTTTTAACGTCGTCCACGGTTTTAAATCTTTTTCCATTTAAATTGTTCTGCAATGATCAGAATAAGTGGTAATCAGAAGGCGTGATGTCTGGTGAATATGGAGGATGCGACATGATTTCCCAGTTCATCTGCTTCAGTTTGGACAGAGTCGGTTTTGCAACCGATGTGGTCTGGCGTTGTCGTGGTGGGAGAGGACTCCTCTGCGATTGGCCAAAATCGGACGTTTTTCGTCAATTGCTTTCTTTAATTGGGCCAAGTGCTGACAATACTTATTCGCGGTAATCGTTTCGCCAACGGGCAAGAGCTCAAAATATATCACTCCTCGGATATCCCACCAAACACACAGCAACACCTTCATCAGATGCAATCCACCTTTGGAGACCGGTTCCGCCTTCTCGTGTGCCTGTTTCCATGTTCGTTTTCGTTGGACATTGTTGTACAGAATCCATTTCTTGTCACCTGTCACAAACCGATCCAGAAAAGGCTAATTTTTGATACGTCGAAGCAAAGAAATGGCTATTGTTACACGGTCCACTTTATTTTTTTCACTCAACTGATGCGGCACCCAAGTATCGAGCTTCAAAGTGTATCCAACCTTTTTTAAATGACGAAATGCAGTTGATTTGTCGACGTTCAGTTCTTGGGCAACCTCGTCCGTTGAAATGCGTGAATTGTTCTCAACAAGAGTGCGAATAACGTCGTCGTCCAGGTCGGAAGGCCGTCCAGCGCGAGGTTGGTCCTTGAGGTTAAAATCATCAACTCGAAATTTAGCAAACCATTTCTTCACTATAATGTTCGTTTTCGTTATCCATTTTCAAGGCGCTTTTCCAACAAGCAAACTCAAAGAAATCAAAATGATTTGACGCTTAATTCAAAGTTTGATTTGTGACCTTTACAAAGAATTACAACAAGTATACATTTCAGTCATGAGTACCAACCGTGAACGATTGATTGATAGTAAAATTGATAGTAAAATCGGGCACGAACTTATGCACTCATCCAATATAACAAAAAAAAGATTAGTAATATCTACAGTATAATCTCGATAATCCGGATGATTAAAAACCAAACACTGTCCGAAATATCGAAATGTCCGGATTACCAAGATTACAAAAAAATTGATAAAAATACTACTGAACACAAATGAAACTTATTATTTTTTATTAAATTAGAATCATTTTTGCTTAAACATTTTCTTGTTAATATTTTATAAACATTTTTAATGATTTTTAAAGAAATTCGTAATTTTCGTTTGACGAAATTTTGTTTCATGTTTGTAGAAATTGTAGACTTGCCTTCATTTTACTCCACTGACAGTTGACGAAGTAACTTTTCTCGACTTATTTTGTTTAAAATTTCTTTTTTCTGGCCCAACGTTAAGAATGTACGGTTTTTCTCAACTATAATTGCCATTGTTAATATTTAATGTAGTTTACACAGTTAAATTAAACTTTTATAATTAATTAACACCACTTGATTTTATTCAACCCCTGCTGTACACCTGAACTAGTAAATACGACAAAAAGAGAAAGAGAAAGCACGTTTTCACTTGAATTTCTTGCATTTTATGAAAACAGATATTTAAGTAGAAAACTGGGAGTCCCCGTAAAAAAGCAGACAAAAATTCGTGTCCGGATTTCTGAGTTCAATAAAATCTCAATTAATTTCTGTACAATATAAATTAATTGAGTGTCCGAATTACCGCGTTGTCCGTATTAGCGAGTGTTCGAATTATCGAGATTGTACTGTAATAAAAACAGTCTCAATATTAACAATTTTCCATTGCAATTTCCAAAAATTGCGAAAACTTTCGGCGTACTTTACATCATTCGCTGCGTTTTCGTAATAATTTGCGTGTACCGCATGAAATTTTCCCACATTTTCACAAAGAAATGTCCCAAATAAATCATGAAATCCGAACCACACATCGTGTGCGCATCAACCGTGTAAATAGCAGCAACAAACTATCCATTCAGCAGCACGCGCCACTTTTTATGAGCAGAAACGAAAAGCGGCGTTGGCGCATGCGCGCAAATCGGCAGCAAGCGTCGGCGCGCACATGATGCAGTTATGAAAATTTCGCTTAATTGAATTTGTGATTGCAAATCACGTATCGTCGAATGGAGGGGAGGAACAGGCGGACAGATGGATGGATGAATGCAACGTGGTATGCGCGCACACCGAATGTGTTAATCGTACAATTTTCGCAAGACTGCAGGCAATGCAGCGAAAATGTTAGTAAGCGCACACTGCAAGAAAATTAGTCCAATTTCGTGGCCTAGTAACTATTTCCAATCAACGTAAAAAATGGTCACACTAAACATCCATTAAAATTTTAATTCATATTAAATCGCCCAACAAATATTTTCGCAAAATTCGAAAGAAAAAAATTCGCCACATTCGAGTTAAAGTGCCCACAAGTTCTATGTCGCAAGTGATTGCTGGCAAATTGCCCTCCAAATCAGAGGCGAGCACGTCGACCCAGCGCATTGAAATTCAAATTTAATTCTCTGCCTTAATTCCAACCAAATGCCTTGGCTTATTCTATCAACCTTGACGTGGGTGTCTGTGAGTTTTAATTTATACCAACTTATGCCATGCACACGCGCAGCCTGCACGCCGTCCGCTCAATGCGCATTCTTGCCCTATGCTAATCTCGGTGGCTTCGCTCGGCTGCAGTGCAATCCAATTTTAATTTAAACCGGAAATTGAAAACCAAACCTGTGGAGATCCAAAAAGAATTAAATTTGAGTTGGACTTGGCCGTGCGCCGTGATAGGACGGAAATAGGGAAGAACGAAGGGAAGCGGGTGGCAAATGTGATTAATCGGAGGAATGGCAGGAATAACAAAGCGCAAATTGCAAACAAAACAACGAAGTGACGGGTATTTTAATGAAATACACTGTGCACATTCCGATTCACAACAGCCGAGACGAGGTAAAAACTGAACAAACATTTCTCTTGGAATTTCGCTTCCTGCTACCATTGAATTCTAACAGAACTCAGCTCAGATGACCGTTTGACTTGTCCCTTCTTAAGCGGCTCTGACATATTTACAAACTTCGTTTTTATTTGCAAATAGCAACTCTTCAAGTTGAAGGAGTTTTCGTTCGGTGAATTCAGCTGAACTTTTCTTTACACTCCAGTAACCCTTTTACAACAGGAATTTAATGGGGAAAAGCATTGACGAGAACACAAGTAACCTTCCACAGGTGTGCGCGTTGAATGGAATAGAGTGAATCTGCTTATTTTCTTAAAGTGAAACATTTTTATGTTGGGAAAAATATGTTGAAATTATTAGTTTGATTAATTAAATAAACTGTTGAATGTAAATCCAGTCTTTGCGAAAAGAAACAAGTTTGGCATATTTATTTTTTTTAACACGTTCATTTTGTTCAACTTCAGTGCATTCTAGTACTTTCTGGCACACTTCAAAAGTGGCACAACTAAAAATGTTTAATTTTCGAGTTTATGTGTTAATACTGTGCACAATGCATCTATGTACATATCTATCAATAAGCAAGAGCTTAGTATATTTTGTTGTTAACTGCTGCCAAAAAACAGTTAAGTCTCTCTTCATGTCGAGAAGTTTGATGCTATTTGATCGCTGCAGCTCATACAAAAGTGTCCTAACTCAAATTGTGACACTTTTGACGAAATAAATTTTTGTTGAAGTTAATTTTAAGTAAAGTTGCGACAATGTTTGTATATATGTTTAAATAAAAAAATTTGTTTCGAATTTTCAAAATTTTTCTTTCAACTTTTTAACTGTAATTTATAATTATTAAATTAAATAAATAATAAATAACTTAAAATAATTCGGTAATTATTGAATTAAAATATCATCAAAAAAGTCACAACTCAAAATGTTGTGATTTTCAAGTTCAAAATAAAAAAATCGTTGTAACTAATCCTAAAACATAATCTGTATGGATTTTTTACTAAACGGTCTATACGTTATTTAAAAAAAGTTTATTCAGCTCAAAAACAGTTTTTTGCGTTTCCTGAAAAATTAAACATTTTGAGTTGTGTCACTTTTGTAGTGGGTGTGCGATATCATCGTTAACCCTTATTCTCATACCCGGGTACCCGGGTGCCCACTGCGATGTATTTTCGTGAAAAAAACTGACAAATAATGAAAATTTTTTTTTACCTTCCGGATCCTCGTTATTTAGTTGAAAAGCGAACAAATCATATCAAAATTTTATAAACACTTTTTAATTAACAAAATATTGAAAACTTAAAAATTTCATGAAATGGGTACCCGGGTACCCCGGGTGCCAAACGACGTTAGTAAGTTTGGGTATGAGAATAAGGGTTCAAGTACAAAACAAGGTCAAAAAGGCAAAAGGAACCAGAAGATGATTACAACATAGCTTGATTTACAGAAACTTCAGAAACATTAACTCCAAAGCTGTTGACTGAATACCAACACGCCATCCGCATCCGCATGCCCCAAACACATTATTAACAAAATATCCTAACAATATGACTAACTTACACTCAATAAAAAAAAATTATCTACGAAGAGCTATAAAAAATAATGACATTAGCATCCAAATTCCACAAAGATGAGAAAACAAAGAGCACCAATTGTCGTCGCATCATAAAATCGTAATCCATTTTGTGCACATCCATAGATACAACCTCACAGCTACAGGCAAACTGAATATTGCACCACTGCACACTGCAACTAAAAACATCACATCCGCCAGCAGCTGCATAACAATTCTGGCACAGTGAAACGGATATGTGACTGGCGTTGCTTGCCACAAGTGACAACAGTGGCGGCAACAACAACATGGAAATCTTTATTAAATTCCAGACGTGACATTAACACCATCGCAGCCGCACACCTACTCAACACAGACCCTCTCACACAAATGAACACATCCTTCCGAACACTTGTGTGGACAGCGTCGACGACTTGCAGCAATAATTGGCTGGAACTCGTGTAACTGCTGAAATTGTCATTGTTACTGTATTCTCTTTGTGATTGCGTTATTGTTGGAATTTTTGCAGTCGCTGCTGACAATGTTATCCTTTGACAAGGATATGCGGCAATGCGAAGAATGCTACGCCATGCGACGCGTGCTGCACTTCGGACATTGCACGGGCGTGGATTAAGGCGATTTATGGTTGGAAAAGCGCTGCCACTCCTGCAATGTGTGTGTGCACAAGCACATATGGAAAATATATGTAGGGGAAACTATATCACAAGCAAGCGAAGATGGAGAAATAAAAATGAAGGAAGCTTTAAAAGTGAAGAGCAGTGAAACGAAAGCATTATTCATGCGAACAAGTAGAAACCTAAAAAAAAAATGAAAACATTATTACGAAGGAAGCGCTGTGGACACTTGGGGACAAAGGCCGCTGTTAAGCCAATATGTACATATGTACCTGTGTGTGTATGTAATGTACGCACACATGCATGTCTGCAACACTCTGGCGCTTTGATACTCCAGATTCAATGAACTGCCAAGCAACGCAAAGTTTATCCGGGTTGGGATTAGGTTAATGGAAATTCATTTTCATACCCTCTATCACCTCTTCGTTCACATAAATCGCCACATGCGAATGCAGTGTCATCTGTAGCATAGCAGGAGTTGGGGGCAACAACATGAGTGGCCAGTTAATGACACTGCCAACAGCGCTTGCCACAAGCTTATAACGAGAATGGCCGGAAAATATCATCAATTTGTGGGGACATGCATGCAGCATAAGTAAATGCAAACATTATCACGGAAAATGGCAACCAATGTCGAGTACAACGTTCAGATATCAGTGCATTTTCTTGCATTTTAGGGATTCTTGAATTTCATCGAAGAAATCTAATCTAATCAAAGATTAAATTCTTCATAATTTCCTAATATGATGTAATATGGAAATGGCAGGAAACGAGAGATTGAGCAATGACTACATTTGAGACTTGATCAAAGATTGACTTTAAAGTCCGAAATGAAATCCATTGCAAAATGTCACCATGGCTTATTTCAACTGAATTTCTTAAACTCAACTTTCTGTCTTACATAGCGTCTTTCAACAAGAAGCGTCGCTTTAAATAGAAAACCTCAAAATTTTCCCAAATAGTGATTATATTCTTATTTTAATCGAAAGTGCAAAATCTGAGGTAATAAAACACAACATTATAAATTTTTGCCTTGGCTGTTCTTAAAAACCGTTATTTTTATTGAATTTGTCTCTAATATGTTCTTTGAGTATCTTTGAGTTTTTTTAATAATTTTTTCGCTGCTGGAACACTGGTGTAGATATCATCTGCAACGTTTACTAAAAGAAGAAAATCGAATCGAAATCACCTGATTTCGGTGGTCAACTAGTTGTACCATTTCTGGACACTTTCAGACAATTTTTCACGCTTTTTTCACATCGATAGCATTTTAAGCCAAAAAGATCAGTCAACATCGTTCGATAGCGAATGTTTTGTTTATTATATTTTGTCAATATTATTACTTAATATTAATATTACTATAATATATATATAATTAAATATATATTATACAGTGCAAGCGCGGTATTCGCGACTACCCATTACGGCCCGGTTATCGCGACGACTTCATTTTTGACATTGCAAGTTCTCGCGACAGTTTACGAAAAACGGGGTTCTATCTTCGCGACTTTTATCTGTAGAATGATTCTCGAAAACCAAGTTCAAATGTATACAAGTAAGCGTTACTTATTTAATTCCTTTTATTCAAAATCAACGATCTTTAGTTGTTATATAAAAAAATATCGTTTTTCCCCTGTTTTCTAAAAACCATTGATCCGTCGTCTCCCCAATGAAAATTGACAACGATTTCACACGAATCTGCCATGACCATCACCGCCGAAACGAATTCCCCTCTACGAAATTCGACAGTTCAATGCCAAAATGCCAAAGACACAGCCAAACGACCAACTGTGCTGCGGCCATAGAGAACAGATACAACAACTCTACTGTTACATATAAGAACCTCCACAACGTCTGAGGCTAAGCTTACGAAACGAATAAGCAGCTGACTTGGAAGCTGGAACTGCACCTCCGAGATTTGTCTGGTAGTGACTGATTCGTTGCTACTGCAGCTGTATGCGAGTGTGTACAACCTTCGCTGTAGGAACGAGTTCAAAGACCGTGACAGTTTCTTGCACAATTTTCGTCGTTAGTTCTTCCCCGCACTCGTTCTCCTCCAGTGCGGCCACTTGTTGTCGTAACCGTTTTTCGTGTTTGCTCTTTTGGCGGCGTGTGCGTTTATTTACACGGTTTTCACGATTCGCGTGCCAGCGGTGAACGCGGCATGGCATTAGCCACCCAGCTTAAGCGCTGCACGCCACTCACTCGCTAATCGAAATATGTTGCATTGCGCATGCGCGCGATATTTTAAACCTATTCTGTCTGTTTTACTGCATTTTTCTTTAATTTTTACGTTTTTCTCGAGTTTTCCTTCAATCGCAATCGTTAATAGTTGCAGTTGTTGTTGGTGTGGCGCCTAAGCACTGGTCACTTATGGGCACATAAAGCCGTCTGGTGTGGAGTGTTGTGGTGTGGTTGCAACATTTGAGTTTTACAAGGCATGTGTGTTGTTGTTTTGGGGTTTGAAATTGCATCCGTTAGATTTGCGCATTGCAAACGAGTAGATCAGACCAAGCAGCAACACACACGCAACACAACAATATTTTGTATGTAAGTCTAACGAGAAAATGAAACGAAAATCAAACCGCCAACCGCCGTCGCGATTGCCCTCCTGCACTACCCACCCAACAGTCCGCCGTCAACCGCGCTCTCTCCCCGACACATGGCCTATTCAAGTTTTTCGCAGTTCGTTGTGCGTTTTTTGGACCATGCCAGCCACCAGCCATCAGCCACCAATTGCCAGCGCCATGGTCCGTCTGAATCCACGGCGCGTCGGCGCAATTTTCAGTTGCGATTTTTACTTTCATCGGTTCGGTTGCAAGCAGCAACAAGTAGCAGCAATTTGTCGCTTACGTGTGTGCGCGTTTAAATTGAATATTACAAAAGCTTCAGCGTATCGTTTATTGGTATAACGACATAAAGATGTAACCAATCTTTTTTTTTGTACAAAATTTATTCACGCATACGACTTTTAATAAAACAACAAAAGGAGGATTATATAAAAATGAAAAGCCGATGGATAAATTCATTTTTACTGAAATGTTTACATTGAAAAATTTTACATTTTCAATTGAATCTCTGTTACGTAAACTCAACATGGGGATGTGACTTGGACTTGTTATTCCTCTCTACGGGCTGCTGCGTTGAAATTTTGAAAAATGTCGGCCATACTCATGTCTTACAGTGCCTGATGCATATTTATCTTTGCTGCAATTAATTAATAATAACAATTTTATAGCAATTTTAAGATATTTGTTATATTAAAAAAGAGTTTGTTTTTTATTATTTCATATAATTTTATAAAGTATTTTATATTTCGCAATATTTAACTTAACAAAACGAATGTACCTTTCACTTTGCTCCCAAAAACATTCAAATTTTTTCCTAAATTTCATTGTCTGTATCAATATCTGAGGTAGCAGTCGCTGTGGTGTAGTGAAATTTCGAATGCGAAACAAAATACAAGCAATAAATATCCATAGAAAGACAACCGCAAACGAACAAACAGCACAATAAAATCCTTTTAAATTGCATAATTTTTCAATAATACTCAAGCAATACCTGCTGCCATTGCCCCACTCACACACACACAAAAAATTAACGTTAAAAGACACACAGCAATGTGCAATTTTATTGTAATTGTGTAATCGCATTTGGCATATCGCATTTTTGGTTTTTGGTCAGCGCGTCTATCATGGCCGGTGCTGCAATGCAGCCAGTTAACAGCGATGCAATAACAATAACAACAACAACAGCGAAAGCAAAACTGGCCATATTCCCAGCAGCCGGTTTGACTGCTGCTGAACCAGGAAAATTTTCGCGTTTTTCCAATTTATGAGTGGAAAATAACAACAACAACAGCAAAAACACAAAGCAAAAGCACCAACACATGGTGCAGCCAATGAAGTAAAAATAACTCTGCAGAAAATACTAAATAAAAAATCGAAATGAAAACAAAAACAAAAAACAACAATTGTGTGAATTGAACAAAATACAAGAAATATAATGCCTCGTAAAAGTGCTGCAATGCAAACGAAAGTGAAAACTTTAAACGAAATCAAACGGCACAAGCGGCTCATAGACGAAATCACTAGAAACGTAAAGCAAAAACTATGCAAACATTATGCAGACAAACAACATTTGTTACACATCGTAAATGTGCGGAAAGCGACATACCGAGCAAAAGATTTATGGAAAAATGATAGAGAGCAAAAAAACAAATATCGCATGTGTTTGTTGATGAATAATAAAACCGTAACTGACGTCAACAGTAAACAATAAAACCATCAAATATCAACGCAGAAGACATAAACAAAGAAGTACAAAATGTACTGAACTTCGACATAAACAAAAACAAAATAGATGTTTGTAAAAAATGTATTGATCCAAACGTGGAGTGTAAATATAATAACAATTCGTTCGTTGGGGATATCCCCACGAATGAGCATTGCGTGGGTTGTCAAAGAATGTAAAGGATTCATATTGTTTGATAATCTAAATGCAAAGCGTGCGTGAGGTTGTCTAATACGAACATTAGTTACAACGCTGACGCATGTTAAGACCGTTTTATTCTCCATAAAAGAGGACATAATCTTTTAGTTATGGAAATGGCAGTGATCCCAGGCAAATATTCTTATCTTAATGAGTAGATTGTATCGTTGGCTTTGCTGAAATTTAGGAATATAAATTCAACGTTACGCAATATTTTACAAAAACCACATAAGTCAGTGTTATGAGTCTGTGTTCTGTATCTGCGTCACTTAAGGGAGCATTTAAAATGTTAAATTGTTTCACAGAACTAAGCAAAAACTAAGCTGAATAACTGTGCAATACTAAAATTGATGCCGCACTATAGATTTTTCTCGTTTAACACGAGAATCAGTAAACCTCCGAAATAAGTGCCGATTTCACATAAGCCAACTCATAAAACGATGTCATGTCGAAAATTAGTATAAGCAAATTCAAAATTGAAATTTGCAAATGTCAACATTAAAACGCCCATTAAATAGTTGGTTGCACTTGTGCGTACAAAGCAAGAGGTGCAAACATCTTCCACCGTCTGCGCCAAAGCACTTGCGCCAACGCACTTGCGCCAACACCATTGCAAAATCTCCCTTCACCCACCATGCACACAGACAACAGTGAAGCAGCGAAACGGGTTACGGCTACTTCTGTTTGCTTCGCTTATTTTTACATCGCTCTGTGCTCGCCCGCTGTCTACTTGTTTCCTCGACTAACTCGCTATCAGTCCGCCTGTCCAATTACCTGTCTGCGGACCAGCTCCACTCGTTGTCACTTTGCCTGTCACATTTTCGTTTCCATTTAGTTTCTTTGCCACTTCCATAAACAATTTTCGTTTTTGTTGGTATTTCCATTTTTCGCCTTTTCGCGCTTCTTTCACTTACTCTCACTCTTTCGATCTTCACTTTTATTGACTTTTACATCACTTATGAGCCGAGCCAGCCACCGCTGTACCGCACTGCAATTTCATAGGCATTTCCTGCATTGCGACAGTCTCTTACCTTCTACGCTTCGCAGCTGTTGTTTTGACTTGCGTTCGCCAGTGCCGCGAGCCAAGACGCTTTGCTGACCGTAAACGCTAAAATGCCATTCATAAATTTCCGTTTCCAGAGAGATGTACTCGTAAAAAGAAAGAGTGCTCTCTCGAACGGTGCGCATGCGCAAAAATATTTAATGAAGTGCGACTGGCAATCAGTTCACTTGCGTAGCGCTGGACTTAGAGTGATTAATAACTGAACTAAACGAAACTGGAGGAGATTTTGGAATGGAGAATAGGAGATTTTGGAATGCAAAACTACAAATTTGAACATTTTCTTAAGAAGCGTTTTCGAAAAATCTTAAAAAAAAACAGTTAGTTCTTGTTATATCAGTAGTGAGCACATACGAGTATCTAACAAACGAATCATTCGACTAAAAAAAAGTGGTCATGGTTCATTCTGAATATAATACCTTAGCCTTTCCAGCGATGTATAGTAGATTGTCCAAATCTGATGTGATTTGGGGAAGGTCCTGACACTGAAAATTAAAATAAAACTCAATTTTTTTACCATTGTCAAAAATATATATTTTCGAATGATTTTTTTATGGATAAAATAAATTATCTCCTCAGATTTTAGAATCTAAGATGAAAGATATTTGTGCAAATTGTATCCTAACATCAACAGAATCGAACGAAAAATTACAAAAGTTACGCACTCAAGCACTGAGTGCAAACACCATTTACACCGTGCGACAAAAAAAACCATTTTTGTCGAGACCCATCCAAATATTGATAAGGCGTACAACTAGAAGTCATTCCTAGTAAACTGGAATAGCCAGTTTTGTTTTATCAGATGTACTTTTAAAAGGACTTAAAAATTTTAAGGACATACATACCAGACATCTGCGTGGCTCCATTCATTTTCTCTCCCACAGTGTTGACACTTCTGCTGAGTGCACACTTTCTGAGAGTCATTGCAATATGAATACAGTAATTGCTGTAGGCAAAGCAAAAGCTGTGCACAAAAAGAAAGAGTCACAAAGTAGAGAGAGTCATAAGTTATGACTCATAACACACCATTCTCTTTAGTGAATATTCATTACTCACTTGTTCGTAAGGTAATCAACATTAGTTAGCATCATTTGTATATATATAGTAACGGTATATTTCGTTTTTGTTTTTATTGTTGGTATTCGTTGACAATTAATTCACTTCATAGAACTTGATAGAAAAGCATTTTTTTGTTTCATTTTGAGCACACTGCTCAATATGAATGATTCAAATCATTCATTTGATTTCGCTGTATTTACAGCACAAAGTGAATACAGTTTCTGATTGAGTACACTATAAACTGACTCATTCAATTTATGAATACAGTACAATCTCTCACTCGAGAGCAAATTATTACTCATTCATTCACAATCACAAAAACGAATGTGAGTGAGTGAGTAGGTAATTTAAAAGTGAATGAGTCACAACGCCTTTTGACCTCAGCTTGTAGGCTCATACCTCTAAAAATTGTTCTATTTTGGTCCTTAAAGTTTCTCATAACTGAAATAACAGGAAATAACTGGTTCTTCAAAGATTTATCAAAAACGCTTCTTACCATATTTTGTGTTCAGCGGCCCAAGTTAGTCTTTTATTTTTAGGCGCACTTTTCGTGTCCAGTAGTGCAATCTATCTAAAAAAAAAGGCATGGGTAAAAATAAAAGATGATCGGATGAAAATTGCTGGAATTATTATTAATTGCCCACCATTTTAGTAAAACCGACGTGAAGTGTGTTTGTTAACATCTGATAAGCAAACATGCAAACTGTCATATAGGTACATCAAGATCAGAAAATGATGAACAGTTAATATAAACAATCAAAATATTAGTTTAAATACCACAAAATCATACATATCCAAGTCAAAATGGAATCTATAAGATTTTCATAAAACCAAAAAGTATTCAAACAAACATACGAAAGTTTTAAAGTGAATTCATTCAGTCATTATGCCACAAACGAGAATAACAAAAACACAGCGAAGACTTCAACTGCCACTGCTCTTCCAGCTATTGCTCTTGTTTTACGCACCAGTCCCGCAACAGGCTACAGTACAAAACTCCAACGCTACGACTGCGACAACGCGAATATCCAGCGGCTCGAGTAGCTTTGTGCCACACCGATTCACCAGCAACAACAACATCACCATATTACACGAGGTGCACGAGATCATTGAAGACGATGAGAAGCCGATCGAGCTAAACACACACGAAGTGCTGCCGGTGAAGCCGCTGAAGAAGAAGCCCTACACACTCCTCGACAAGACCATCTTCTCCGACTACGAAAAGCCACGGCCGCTCAAAGATTACGAGCTGCACCCGGTGACGTTCGACTTTAATTTGGGCGATCTTGAGGACTTGGAACATGAGACCATAAAAAAGGGTGATCTGAGTGCTGAAGTCAAGCACCTGCTGCGCAATGACAACGATGAAGGACTCACCTACACAGAGCGTGCACTGCCGGACAATGTCGACGGAGATTCGGTCGTTGAACCTGACGCGGATGTCTCCATCATTACAACTTCGAGCACTGCAAGCGTGTCTACGGGCACCGTCGCCAATGCAACGCAAACAGACGCGGTCGGCTCCAATTCAACCGCATCCACAATCAGTCCACACATTTTTAAAGTGCTCAAAATCAAAACCATGAAAAAGGGACGAGAGTTGCTCAAGCAAGACGAAGTGCAGAAAACTTCTGGCAATAACTTCAACAGCATTAGCCATTACTTTGGCAGTGAACCGACAGCGGATGCCAATGCTACGGCAGCCAGCCTGCAGGCAGCCAATCTTTTCCAGATCATTACCAACCTCTACGATCACTTCTACTGGCAGGCATCGGAGATTCGGACCAAAGTCACAACCGCCTGCGGGCTCGAGATGCAAGCATACCTGACGGCGCTGCACGGGAGCTACGAATGGGCACAGAAAGGTGAGTAGAAACATAACATTTATGTCACCATGGAACAAGATGAAAATTGTTTTCAGATGTTACAATAATATCGCCGATATTTTGCATAGTTTTTATCAACAAAATCGTATTGTGTACCATTGGGGGTATGGGAAGTGTACATTTTTCCCTTTTTGAAGTCAAAGTTTCATGATATTAGGTTGACTGAAAGTTTGAGTTATTGCGTCTGAAATGGAAATATGTTTATGTCATCGAGCAAAAAGCCAATATTAAGTTTTGTATTAAACTTGGTAAAACTTTAACCGAATTGATGAACCAACTTTATGATGCTGATTGTTAATTCCGTAGCAGAGTTCATAAGTTCTTTGCGCGAGATTTCAAAACGATCGTGAGCACATAAATGATATCTAACATGTTGGCCAACTGAAATACGCGATCACCACAGATTCCCTCAACAATGTGCATGAATTCATCAAAGATCAAGAAAGATCAAAATTTTAACCGAAAGTGAATCCGAAAGTTCATCTCAGTAGCATAAATTTATCTCATTTCAACTAAACATTTAGTTATCGAAAAGTGTATGCACAATTTTTTCGGAAAAATTCATGTTTTGAAGACGTAGAATCCATTCATTCGGTCTGTGCCGATATACAGAGGGATATCCCGGTCGGCGATCTATGCAAAACACTCATCAGACATGCCTTTGTGCCGTGGAAATCGCTACTTATTTTGAAAAAACAAAACTAATTCGTTTAGCCGAATTTAATTTGTTCTTATTATATTAAATTGTTTGAAAGTGAAGTGATTGAAAATGGTGATGATTGATAGGCTTTGGGATGTCAAAACCTCCCTCCCCCACCACCCATAATAACTTAATTATCAATTGCCTTTGGAATAATGTTTCATTTCAGCAGTCCGCCATTAAGAATGTTTCGTGTCAAGTTTTTCATTATAGTCGCAGTTAAATGTCTGCCACAATCTCGAATCCCTCCCCCCACTGTGTCGCCACTCTTACGAGCAGTTGCACTCAGTGCCCATTAAATCACCAGTCCAGACAAACGAATTTACAGTCAATTGAATTTTCAGCACGCAATGCCTGCAATTATTTCGCTTGGTCGCATAAATCAACAGAAGCGACAAAAATGAATCGCCAAACCTTACTGCATACACTTCACTTCACTTTGTCGAATAACGAGTACAGTGATACCTACTTTCACCTGAGAAACGTTTCTTTGCAAAATCCTTTCTTCTTTCCTCTTAATAACCATTGACAACCGTATTTAATATGCTCTGAAACGTCTACCATTATTCACCTTGTATTTCGTTTTTTTTTATTGTAATGATGTCCTTGGACGCTGATCACGGTTTCCCCAACCATTAACCATTTGAAATTGAGATGTAGCAGTTAAGTGGCGTTTTCTGTAAACGAATTAGTTCGGCAGTGGACAACAACAACAATGATGAAACAATTTTAAAGGACCACTCCCAGTGGCAGTGCAATCGAGATGGGCTAATTTTGAATTGTCAAATGTTATTGACGCATGATTAATTGTTGTGGATATGGCGAATTGTGTATTTTGTTTGTTGGTATTTCTCTGCCACCAAGCAATATTTAATGAGCCATGATTTTTAAATTAATCACCAAATAATCTCAAATGCCAAAAGTTTGGTATATATTTGCTAAAAATACTTTTGAGTACCCACACAAATTAATTCAATCATTGAAAATATAAAAACAGCAGCAGAAATTTAAATACAATTTAATTCAGGTCAGGCTCGCAGCACTTGATAGCACCATCAGTTTTTGAAAAAAATTTGCATAATCAATAATAATAAAATAAAAACAAGGAAAAGCACATGGAGAGCAAAAAGTAAGAAAAATTTGAAAACACAAAAAAGGAAAAGAAAGGTGCTGGTAAAATTAGTAAAGGAAGAACGGAATTTTTTAGAAGAAAAATACTTACTTTTTGCTATGAAAACAAATGCTATCATATGCATTCATTTTTATTATTCTTGTTTTATAACTACTAATGTTCCTACCATACCTTACCTATGTTGATAGTTTAAGGGACTAGAAGACATAGGTGACAAGTCTCTATTTCCCGACAATTCGTCAGCAGCTCAGTTGCCTCTTACCGGAATTGAAAACATTTCTATGAAATTATTGAAACAACGAAATAGTTTCACTTATCTCTACTCCCCTTCCAGTCTAGTAAACCTTTAACAAGGAATAATTTTATTTATAAATACATTCGAAACTTAAAACAAAAATTGCAGATTGAAAATATATCCATTGCAAGCAAAGTAGTAGCCACATTAATACATCCCTAAAGAAACCGATATAACAAAAATTGGATTCATCGACCTAATCGTAAAAGTTTTCCTGCTTCCACACTTTGATTGTTGAAACTGAGTTCGTCTTCTTTTAATTCCTTCTCCTCGATTAATGATGCTACAAGAGCTGGTTTCAGATGTTCCACTCAGATCACTTTAGCGTCTTCACCCATTTTTGAGGCCTTTTAACTTCTCGTAACTATTAGATACGGTCAATGAAAACATTAAGGCAGTTTTTTCAATCTTTCGGAGGGAATGTTTTGACCTAGTTTCTTTGAATTCGACTGTAGCCCTAACAGACGTAGTGGTAGCACTCGGGGCCTGTATGTATAGGGTTTTCCAACAAGAGGTGTTATTTTGAATCACCCGGTATTTCGGTAGCTGTCACTTTTGAAGCTTTTATTCTTTGACATTTGACAAGTAGAAACTACGCCATTACTAAAAATGGAACGATACACGCTTCAACAACGCATTGAAATTATTAAACTTCACTACAAAAATGGTGAAAATCTTGCAGTCACAGTTCGACAAAACTAAAGCATTTTTGGGTCGTCGTGAAGCACCTTGTCTGACCGCAATACAGAAATTGGTGGAAAAAATCGAGCTGTTGGGACAAGTTAGTGATGTGAAGAATAAAACCCGTGCACGTCGCTCGAGAATAACTGAGAATATTGCTGCTGTAGCCCAAAGTGTTGAAGAAAACCCAGGTTTGTCGATTCCTCGTCGTTCTTTGGAATTGGGCATTCCAAAAACGTCATTACACCGTATTTTGCATAAAGACTTGGGTCTTAAGGCTTAGAAAGTTCAGTTAACACAAGAACTCAAGCCGACCGATCATCAACAACGTCGTGTCTTTGCTGATTGGGTCCTTGAAATGCATGAAAATGATCCGTAATTCCATCGAAAAATCATGTTGACTGATGAGGCCCATTTCCACCTCGGTGGCTACGTCAACAAGCAAAATTGTCGCATCTGGGGCTCGGAAAACGCAAGAGATATTGTTTAGAAGCTTCTCCATCCTCAACGTGTGACTGTTTGGTGCGGTTTATGGTCCGGCGGGCTCATTGGACTTTACTTTTCGAAAATGACGTTGGATCAACAGTTACGGTGAATGGATTGCGCTATCGAGAGATGATTAATGATTTTTTATGGTTGGAGTTGGATGGTATTGATCTGGACAACGTTTACTTACAACAAGACGGCGCTACGTGCCACACAAGCAAAGAAACCATTGCTCTTTTACGGGAAAAGTTTCCGGACCGTGTTATCTCTGGAAGAGGTGATCACAATTGGCCACCGAGACCTTGTGATTTACCACCTTGCGACTTCTTCCTTTGGGGCCACGTGAAAGATAAGGTGTACGCCAACAGCCCAGCGTCGATTCAAGACCTCAAAGATAGAATTCGTGAGGCTATCGAGGACATAGGGCAGCCACTTTGCGATTTGGTTGTGGAAAATTTCATGAAAAGGATATGGTCCTGTAAGCGTGGTCGTGGTGGCCATTTGGCTGATGTTGTTTTTCATTATTAACGACCTTCCTCTTTATTATGAAATAAACATCCGATCATTTATCTCAAAAAATGGTATTTTTCTTTGAATACCAAAATAACACCTCTTGTTGGATAACACCCCTGTATACATGTAGCACTTAATTGCTTCCTTAACTGTCTAAACTGTCTGACTGGCTAAAAACATGAAAAAAATTAACTTCTGGGACGTGATTTTTTGAAATTCGGAGAACACTGGCCTAATGTGTTATATGAAAAAGCATTATTTAATAAACCAATTGATACTAAAGTTGGTGAAAATGCTTCAAGTAAAAAATAATTCGGCACGTATTACTAAATTTTTTTTTAAATCAAAATTTATCGGGGTTAAAAACAAGCTACGAAAAAAACATGAATTCAAAATCTGTGAAATTAAGGATAATAAGACACGTGTTTTTAATTTTTATCAAATCAAAATTTAAAGGGAAAATTTAAAGGGCGTGAACAACGGGTTAATAGAATAGTTCATGTCCATGGAGAAATAAGACTTTTTTGGGTCTTTTGTCTTTAAACTTAGTGAAAGTATTTCCAATGTGAAATAATTTTATACGTGTCTTTCATTTGTTCGTAAACTAAAATCTTATGGGGTCAACAATGAGTTAAAAGTTTGTGACTTGACTTCAAACTCGATGAAAATGCTTCAAAACGAAAATATTTAGTTCTACAACTATTTTTCGATTTTCCGAAAATCAAAATTTATCGGGATCAACAATGCTAAGGTTTGTGCACGAGAAGCCTTTCGACTTTAAACCTGGTGAAAACACTTGAAAACAAAAATAGTTGGATATGTGTTTTTCACATTTTTTTTTTATTATTTATTTATTTATTTATTTAAAACTAGCTGACCCGGCAAACTTCGTCTCGCCCAAACGGTCCGTTTGAGTGTGATGCCGTAACTCACATACAGTCACTTTCTTGTATATATATATAGATTTAAGTTCTATGGGCGGTGCCAAGCCCCCTTGTTCAATACCCGCACCATCCCGTCTGTCAGAAGGGAAAATGGTAGGTTCGTACTTAGTTTCATTGCTGTGCCACTCAAAGTTCAGCAAAATATTTGGGTCACAAACAATGCGCCACGTCCCTTGTCTGACGCCCATCAAATCTTATCATTAGAATGACTCATGTATGAGACGACAGGGTACTAAATTTTAGTATTGTATTACTTATAATTCCGAAATTATTCCATATTAAAAATTTGAGTTGCATGAGTGGTGCCCCGCCCCCTTGTCCAAAATCCACCCTATTCCCCCTGCCAAAGGACACGACTAAATAATAAGTTTATACCGAGTGTCATTGATGTGAATGCTATAGTTCAAAAGCTACACCGGAATTTAAAAAGTGCCACGCCCCTTTCCAAAGCCCATTAAATTTTATTTGTGGAAAGACACGTTTACGCCATGACACTGTTCCAAATTTCAATGCTGAGCGACTTATAATTCCGAAGATATTCCATATCAAAAAGTTGGGTTGTATGGGCGGTGCCACGCCTCCTTGTCCAAAATACACCCTATTCCCCATGCCGAAGGACATGACCAAATCGTTACTTTTTACCAAGTGTCGTTGATGTGAATGCTATAGTTCAAAAGTAACACCGGAATTTAAAAAGTTCCACGCCCCTTGTACAACGCCCATTAAATTTTACCAGTCGAATGACACGCTTACATAATGACACTGTTCCAAATTTCAATACTGAACGACCTATAATTCTGAAGATATTTCTAATCAAAAATTTGGGTTGTATGGACGGTGCCACGCCCCCTTGTCTAAAATAGACCCAATTCCCCCTGCCGAAGGACACGACTAAATAATAAGTTTATACCGAGTGTCATTGATGTGAATGCTATAGTTCAAAAGCTACACCGGAATTTAAAAAGTGCCACGCCCCTTTCCAAAGCCCATTAAATTTTATTTGTGGAAAGACACGTTTACGCCGTGACACTGTTCCAAATTTCAATGCTGAGCGACTTATAATTCCGAAGATATTCCATATCAAAAAGTTGGGTTGTATGGGCGGTGCCACGCCCCCTTGTCAAAAACCCACCCTATTCTCCCTGTCGAAGGACACGACCAAATCGTTAGTTTGTACCGAGTTTCACTGATGTGAACGCTATAGTTCGAAAGTTACACCGGAATTTAAAAAGTGCCACGCCCCTTGTCCAACGCCCATTAAATTTTACCGGTCGAACAACATGTTTACGCCATGGCACTGTACCAAATTTCAATGCTATACGACTTATAATTCTGAAGATATTCAATATTAAAGAATTTAGTTGTATGGGCGGTGCCACGCCCCCTTGAATAATGACACGCCCCCTATGCTAAGAACCTTCCACACGGTGCCCGTAAACACACACGTAATATTTTATTAAAATAGGTCTGGTGGTTTGGGAGTCTATAGAACACATACGGAATTTTTTTGATTTTTATATATATAGATTATTTACACTTAAACTGGAACGGGTCAAGGATGGGTTAATAGTTTTTTATGGGAAAACCTAATTTAATAACTCTATTGAGTTCAAATATGGTGAAAGCACTTCAAATGAGAAATAATTAGGCAAGTATTTTTTTTATAAAAATTGACGGGGCCAACTAAGCGTTAATAGGCACTTGAATTATTGGGCCCTTGGACTTCAAACTTGCATTCAAAGTCGCAGGGCACTGCTAAATAGTTTCTTATATGACCAATTCCCCAATTATCTACGTCACCTATTTATTCGTGGTCAAATGTTGATTGTGATCAGATTTTACGAAATGTCTCCGACTGCAATTTGATTAAATTTCATAGAATTGCAGGCATGTCGTTTTCAAATATAGATGTCTTCAATGCGTTCGTCAGCTATTATGTTTGAATTATTGTCCAGAGAAATCTGAACCAGACAACCATAGAATGTATTTGAATGTTGTGCTAAATTCATCTGCGTGGTAGTATATTAAATAAGTAATAAATATGTGAATAAGTTAAGCCGCTTGCGCGTCATTATTGGAAACAAAAATTGAAAAACAAAATCATTATCACAATGGAAAAAACCATTAATTTTCCCAAATATACTTGGACTCTCTACCTACATTATGGCGCATTGGCTTTGCGCATAATTTGAATTAAGTATAATTTCAATCAACGTAATCGCATCTGGTATCATCATCAGCATAATCATTTTTTAATGTCTTCCGTCACTGCGCAACACCAACACCAACATCCGACACACAGATTGCACGACTACGCGTCATGAGTGAGCCATGGCCCCTCCAGTTGCGCTGCCGGTCGAGCGTTCCTTCTTGCACATAAAATTTTCCAATCGAGTGCAGAAGTACGGTAGCAAGTAATAAAATCAAACTTTGCAGCGTGACAAACTAGGGTTCACTGAATGGCGCGTAAACTTTTCCTAATGGCAGCAATCGCAGCTGCAATTCACCTGCGTTGCTCTATTCCAAGCACATGAGAAATGCACTGAATTCTTGGCGGCCAGTGATACGCTGCTCGATGGTTGCGTGCACCTTAAATTTCATACTATTCAATATTTTCCGTCTCCTCTTTCATACCACTTCCGCAGCCTACGACGCCTCGGGCCGCTATCGAGGACAATTATTTTTTGGCAATGACAAATGGCTGGGCCAGAAGACCTTCTGCTACGAGCTGAACCGTCAGTTGATCCCGGAGGAGCGAAAGCACTTTGAATTTGAATTTTATGCAGCCTTGGTGTCGGTGCAATTGTGGATGCCACAGAAATTGGTAAGTGGCAAGTTTCATAAAATATAATTTACTACAAGTAAATTGTTCAGATGAAAATAAATGTAATTCGATTAAAGGAGAAAGCAGAGGTAATTGAAGCTTGAATTTCTGCTTATAAGTGAATGTGTTTTAGATTCACTTAGCACATTTCTAATATGCAATGAAAAGAAATTCGATTTAGGTAGTTATAAAAAATTTTTGTAAAAAAAAGCTAGCTAGAAACAAACAAAGATAGTAAAAAATGTTTGTTCTCTTCTACTGTAGGGTACATCCTTGATTCTGATTTTAATGATTCAAAACAATTACTTAATATTAAAGTGCATCTTTTTCTGCAAAATAACTTAAGTAAGCATAAATTTACACTACAAAATAAATCATGAGTAATCTGAAAAAATCGGCATGTCAGTCAGTTACGACAAACTTTCACCTTTTATAAAATTCGGTTTTATGACAATCTTGCTTAAACGCAGAATACCATACATTTTTCAATAGTACTCTTGACCTTTTATTTCTGAATTATACCTACCATATGTAACATTAATATCTCAGTAAGACATCATAAATCTAATCAAAATCATTAGTATCCCATATACTATCTCAAACTGTATCCCATATGGTTCATATCATATCTTTAATTTGAATTAGTTGGAATTTCAACATAGCTTACAAAACATAAGAATCTAAATATGTACCCGCCACATGGTCTGTCTCTTAGGATGTCACTTTGCAAGTGGGCGAGTGTTTGCCAAAATCATGCACTTCGCAGGATGTACACGCCGTTCTCTCACTCGATCCACACGCACTCACGCTGGCCACACTCAGTGCTGTGAATAACGCTTCGACCACCGGCAGTGCTAACCGCACAGTTGTGCTTGTTCAGCGCGTACGCACTGTGCCCGGCATTTTCAGCTACTGGCTTGAGCTGAAATTTCAGATATTTGCGTAAGTTTCAACTGGCAACTAAATATTTTAATAACTGCGAAATGTATTTGCAAGCGCGGCGCTTGGAGAATGCTTAACATTTTTCATCATACATTCAACAGAAGCTTCCTGCTCACGCTGGTGCTTTTGGTCGGCGTGGCCACTTGGTATCAGGCCAAGCTTAATCGGCGCCGACTAACATCGCCGCATATCCCAGCCATCAGTGCGAAAATCGACGCGGCAATGAGCGGCCACGGCCTTGCGATGGGTGCGGCCGATATGCCGTACAGCAACAACGGCAAGGCAGCCTTTGAATTGTACCAGATGAGCACGCTAAACGACAACAACAACGTTGTTGACGTCGAGGCGGATGTCAATGGCAATAAAGCGGGCGCCGGCAATGCGGCAAGGCAGAGCCGAAGTGAAGCCGCTGAACAAGCCAATGGGAATGGGAACGGGAATGGGAATGGGAATGGCGGTGGTAATGGCAATGGCGGAGCAGAGGTGTCTGCCGCCACCACCACAACAAAACGCATGCTTGGCGAGTTATCGGCAACGGACGTTGAAAAGTCACAAATGGCCGATTACAAATTGGAGACGAGCAGCAGTGCTGGTGCCGCTGGCACTTACGAGGCGAAAAAGCATCTGGGTACGTTTAAATTTGTGCGATTATGTTTTCAGAAATAAATTCACCCATCTGCCTTTACAGCTCGGCATGAGCAATTCTTGCTATGTTTTGCATTTCAAACCAACGCCGGCACCATATTTGACCTAAGCGACAATAAAGAGGTAACAAACAGTTAAACACATTAATTTTTATTACATTTCCATTGTTTCACAGCCGACAAAGAGAGACCAACAAAATTAATTTCCTTTGAAATTATGTCTTTGTGTCGAAATCTAGCCAAAATATTATTGTATCAACTAAATTGAAGCAATCTTATTGCAAATGTTTCTCCAGCAGCAACTTAGCACAGTTTAAAGTTGAATCTTCTGCTGTATTCACTTATAACTACTTAATTTGATTGCTTGTATTTAAGTCCCCTAAGTTGTGCTTTCTCACTCTTGTCTGCCTGAAAACACTCATAGAAGCAATTACCTTTTTAATCTTCACATCCATGTAATTCATGGTGCCGTTGCTTCTTTTCTTCTCACAGAGTCAAACATCCTGCGTGCATGGGCTGCGCGTCTTTTCTGTGCTCTGGACCATTATGGTGCACACATATCTACAAATGTTTACCATCAGTGAAAACAGAGTAAATATCTTGCTGTTTCTATTTTTCTAAAATATCAACAGCCATTCATCAACCTCCACCATGCTCCCCCTCCCACTACACACTACACACTTGAACATGAAAAACACACTAATGCATTTCCACTTGATTTTTTACTGTATGTGCTGCTTTCGTTTATTGCTGGCGGCGCATTTGCAGTTTCAACGCGTTATCGTCGAACGTTCCGTGTGGTATCAATTTGTGGGCAATGCCACCTTCTCGGTTGACACATTTTTCTTCATAAGCGGCTTTCTGGTGACATTGCTGTTTCTGAAGCAGGAGAAAAAATATCCCGACGATACGGGACGATTTGTGCGAGGTAGCTTAGTGGACACGAGCTATCTGCTGATTTATCGGTACATGCGCCTGACGCCGGCGTATTTATTTGTAATTTTCTTTAATGATTTCACGCTGAGGTAAGATAAAATTGTACACAAGTTAATATCTTCATATCTATGTACAAGATTGTGAAGTTTTGGCAAAACAACCAAAGTCGAGCAATGGCAATTTCCAATTTTTTTGGTTTTAAATAAAGACCTACTTTAGTTTTTCTAATTAACAGAAAGATAACACAGGACAACAAATTTCGACTTTGTAACTGAGGGTAATTAGGGACAGCTGATTTCGAATCCGCAAACTGTTTTCAAAACTTAGTTTCCGTTTTCACAAAAAATGGGCGTTTTACGGATTTTCCATGACTTTTTCACGTTTTCGATTGTAATTTCTAAACCAACCAACCGGTTGACAACATTTTCACATTTTGTGGCATTTACAACGCCTCATGGCTTCTTTTCCAATGTAATTTATTTTTATAAGTTTTACAATTCCGCGGTAATTGGATCACAAAGTCGGAAAATGTGGAATTTCAAGGCGTTTTCTTTAATGTTGATAAACATGCACTTTTTTCGTAAATCAATTATCGAGTTAGGTGTAACACGAAAGCGAAAACATCAAGTAATACAACACAATCAAATTATTTGATGTGATTCCCATTCTCATCGAAATAATAGCAAAAATGTACCATAGTCATATTCATAATTTTTCATACTTTTTCCTTACAAATTAGGGGCCTCAAAATATGCAAAGCTTTTAATGTTTTTTGTTTCGAGCAATTCAAAATCATTTTGTTTTTTGCTTGTATTCCAGACTATAAAGGGAACATATAAAAGAGCATATCTGTGGAATTTTGACAAAAGCACTTAAGTCGACTTAAGTAAAATTCCAATTTTCCAATTTTTTAATCATAAATAAACAATTTATAGGCGCTTCTTTTGGTGTAATCGGTTTGTTTCTATGACATTTAGTTACAGAGATATGATGTGTATAATTTCAACTTTTCTCGAGTTTTGTATGAGATTTGGTCTGCACCTCATCAGTTTTTTCGCTCTCCTGAACATTTTGAAAATTAGAGTTAGGTTGTTTTGTCAAAATACCACAGATATAATTATCTATCTATGGGTTTAAGCAAACCTATCTATCCATCCTTTGGTTACAAATACAATGCTCGTCTAAGTTTAAGAGCCTTTCCTGAGTGTTGCACAAAATGTAGTAAACAAAATCGTATAGGTTAGGAAAATGTTAGGTTGGTGCAAATATTTTTTATTTATTAAAAAACAGTTTAATTTCGAGCTCAATTTTCTTTGACCATTGCAAACCGTCATCGACTTTCTCTAAAATAATCATTAAAAACACAAATATGACCAAAATACATTTGCACTTGTTTTCGAAAGCTAATTTGACTTCTTCTCATCTGCAGGCAAACCTTTGACAGTTCCGTCTTTCAACCAAATGTCGCAGCCGGGACCTGCAGTCAATATTGGTGGCGCAACATTCTTTACATCAACAACTTCTATCCGCTCAGTGAGATTTGCATGATTTGGAGCTGGTACATGGCCAATGACATGCAATTTTTCATCATGGGCTCGTTAGTGCTTGCGCTCTCCGTCAGGTTGGTGGAATCACTCCCGAACCGCTCCACTTACTCCTCAATAATATTGCTTCCTGTGTGCCTGTAGATATTTCAAGACAGCGGCGCTCATTATAAGCAGCTTTTTGTTAAGCTCCTGGGGCTTGTCCGGCATTATATCGCTGCATCACCACTACACGCACAAAGTGGCCAATCCATTTGAATCGTTCGACTTCCTGTACGACAAGCCCTGGCAGCGCGTAGGCACTTACATTATGGGTATGGTGGTACATTACAATTTCGCTCTCTAAATAATTTAATGTGTTTCCCCTTCGTGTATATTCCAGGCATGTTTGCTGGCTATGTACTCTACAAAGTGAAAAAGCCGCCACAAATCTCGCAACGTACAAATGTACTTCTATGGTTTGGGAGTTTGACACTGTTGGGGCTGATCATCTTTGGTGTGTGGCGCGGCGAGCTGAACAAGCTGACGACGGCTTTCTACGTGAGCATGGGGCACACTGGTGAGTTAAAGTGCAAGTCACTTCTGCCCCGAGCAGTTAATTGAATTTTATCAACAAACATGAAGTAATATAGAACGCGCATCTGATACAAGCAAACGCGTTCCATGGCGGGTACTGCGGGTAGTACCCTCTGCTATTGACAGCAGAACCGTCTGTTACTAACAGCAGAATTCTCTGTAACTTCAGCGTAACTTGTGAGTAGAAGTCGCTTCTGAACTCACTCGTATTCTCGCTACAGCCCACGCAAGGAGGAAAGATTTTGAGATTTGATTTGATTTCAGACCCCTCCCAAATATTTGTATCTCTAAAAAAGTATAGTTCCCAAACATTGTTTCAACTGGCACTGCGCTTGAAAGTTGTGAACGTAACCCCGCTCAAAATGAAATCCTATGTGCGCCACTGTGCCAGTTGATAAACATGACGATGAACGCTCCTTCTGTTGTAATATTATTGGCAAACAAAAAACAAGTCGGCGGTGTACTGTTTTTTGCGCTGTGTCGTGTAGGCGGGAATAGCGTGGATTTTTTTGCCTGTTATTGTTGTTACTTTTGTTTTAATTTATTACTTCATGTTCGTTGGTTTTTTGTTTGAGATTTACACCTTGCAAGGCACGGAAGATGTCGCTCGCGTGGCTTTAATTTGGACTTCATCTTATCAATACATAGACATTTTTCTTTTCTTATTTTCATCAACCTAAATGATTAATTTTGCACTAAGTGACAATTGTCTAATTTACTATTGTCTAATTTACTATTGGAACAAAGGAAAACTTATTAATTAATTTTAATCAATATCGCTTTAAGTTGACACCATCCTC
Source organism: Melieria omissa (assembly GCA_963971225.1). Lineage (NCBI taxonomy): Eukaryota > Metazoa > Arthropoda > Insecta > Diptera > Ulidiidae > Melieria > Melieria omissa. The sequence continues at coordinate 45,038,516 of OZ020268.1, read as the reverse complement.
ATAAGTTCAAGTAATTCTGACTTGCAAGAGTTTTGGCATAGCACATTAGCATAAGGAATCCTCATTTCATCATCTGTAAACACTTACTTCAAAAATGTCTTAATTTTTATAATTTTGTTCTCCCGAGCTATATACTCGTACCATGTCGAAACCATTTATTTATTTAGTTATTTTATAAGTCTATTGTACATTCAGTAGCTTACAGACTAATAACAGATAAGTACAAATTATTTAAAGTAAGTGTTTAAACTATGTTTAAAAGACAATTTAGAAGATGAAAACTCTAAGTATCTAAGTTATAGTAAATGCTAAAAATACAAAATCACAAAAATGCCATAAACCGAAACATAAGAAAATTATTTGAGTAAATCGATAACAAAGTAAACAGAGTAGCAAAATTTAGAATTAATGAATTTAGTGCTTGTTGCTGAAGCTCCAGAACCTTTCTGGTATCACTATGGACCAACATGGTCTATGTGAGACCCCCCCGTGGGTCAGCCAGCATAACCTAACCTAACCTAGTGCTTGTTGCACTTATCACCCGCTGGTGATGAAACACTACAACCACATTACATTTTACGTCTGTCCACATATTCATTCACGCGTGTAGTCGCGATTGCTTAACATGCACTAATTCTTTTCATATTTACAGCATTTGGTCTCGGCCTCGTTTGGATAGTGCTGTCGTGCTGTTGGGGTTTCACTCCCACCATCAACCGCATTCTCTCCTATCGCTGCCTCTGGCCACTTTCACGCCTCACCTATTGCACGTACCTCGTACACCCGGTCATTATGCTCATCACTTCGTTCCGCATGAGCGGCACTGTTCATCTCAACAATCTCTTCGTGGTCACCATCTTCCTGGGCAATGCAGTCGTCTCGTTCGGCGTGGCGTTCTTCATTTCGGTGCTGTTCGAAGCACCCGTCATACGAATCCTGAAGATATGCTTCCGAAAGTAGCACCTAATGGTAGTAAAATAGTCGAGATGCAAGTGAATACGACGATAATGAAAAGCATTAATAGATTTAAGTGTTGTTGTTGATATTCTAGTGACTGTCTATTTATGCGGTTAGTGGTGATTTGTTGTATGTACTTGTACATAAGTTTTCATTGTATGTAATACTTTGTAATTAGCAAATGAACAAATACTCGAATTAAAATACTTTTCCGTATACACCAGTTTAGGTATCTGTAAAAAGTATCTTAAGAGAAATCTGTAGCCCTAAACGTATGCAAATCTTAGGCAATAGAGTGTACACGTATCTACAAATAAAAGTATGCTACGCGCAAATTAAGTTACCAGCTACGGGCTTTAAATTTATTTAAGTACTCTTACCACATCTGACACACGCCACTTTCTTCTCGAGCGCAGCCGGCGCAATCTCTGCCATCACAGGCACCAATTTTATTAGTCACCCGCAACCAAAAAATTAACTGTTTATTGAGCTGCCACTTCGCGGCAAAAATCAATGGCGCAAGCCTCAAGGTCTGCCATAACTTTTCTAACGTACATAAAATCCTGCCCTCGTACCCACCCCGACGTCGTTCAGTCAGGCAAATGATAAATGTATATTGCCGCGCAAACATCGTCTTCTCCAACACTCTGAGCCTGACACTTTTGCTGGCTCGCCCCACATCCGCCCCTCGTTCTTCCATGCGCCTACACTCAGTAAACCCATTTATTCATTTGGTTAACAGAAGGTCCCAGCACGCAGGTGCCCAACCTCTCCGGCGCTGCTGATATCCTTTATCACCTTCAACTTTAAAGTCAACTGTTCACCGTACACCGCAAGGGTGACACCGCGTTTGCCAAGAAATCATTTTATACACACAATAGTATTATTTTGCATTTACTAATAAACCATTCGTTCTGACAAAGCGTAAATTTTGCTGGCACTCAAGTCAGCGCTTAAGTTTCCCTGCAACTATGAAAGCGCTAATTAGAAATTTAAGTAGTGCGAAGATTTGTTGCTGCCATCCTATAAGTGTTTGGTTTATAGCGAATTTCTCAGCTATTCATAGTTTTAATTAAAACATGTTGGCACACTCACGTCACCATACAAACGCAGACGTGCCCAAACATATAAAGTGTCGCACACAAAATTTTATTTTAAAGAGAGAGTTTTGCATGTTTTGCGGTTCATTACAATTTTTATTGTCTTTTGGTTCATTCATTTGAGTAAAGAAATAATATATAATATGATATAAGCAAAGAACATAGTTTTGTAACACGGTTAATACGGCAATAAAGCTCCGGCTAAAAGGTGTTCGATGCGGTAGTTGAAAAGAGAGAGACCGTGTCTCCGATGGAAGAATCAAGTTGGCACGCCGTATCATCTATTGGCGTGACCAACTGGAGAAGGTGCGCGGTAAGCGGCGTCCGGAGAAGGCTTTAGTGCCTAGCGTGACGATATGGTCACACTAAACATGCACCGAAAAATCAAATTTTTCAATTATACTTCATATTAAATCACTCAAAAAGTGTTTTGACAAAATTCGAAAGAAAAGGATTTTCGGCACATTTGGGTTAAATAAGCAAGTTGGAGCCTTTGTTTGTCCAATTTTGCTCTGAGAGGTTTTCGCATTTCCTACTATTTCCGCCTATATTTAATCACTTCAGATACGCAATCCAATGCAACAACCAGCTAATCGCGGCGCTGTATTAATTAATAATTTTTTAAGTTTTTTTTAATTTGTTTCTTCAAGTTTTTACTTTTTATTGTATATTTGCCATATTTGTATTATAGATAATATTATTATTTTTTATATATATTTATTTAAGAATGAATTCCTACATTTTATTGTTGTTTCATATCCACTACAGATTCCAGTATCAATATTTACGCAATGCCAATTGAAAGATTTTCACTTGACCGCAAGTAGTGGCATTCTTATGTATTTTTGCAGTTGCGTATATGTGTAACTTATTACTGCTTGCAGTCGTCTTTTTGTACTGTACTTCTCTACAGGATATCTTTTCTTGAGCACACATTATATAAATTTAAAGCAAAGAAAAGGTAAACTCTCAACCACCTCGATAAGTGTATTGAAGTAAGGTAAACTCATTCCGTAACAATAACCCTCGCTTTCACACCCAATTTTGCCCATTTATGTCTTCTTAGTTCTCTATTACTTTCCCTTTTTAGCGGTAAGGAGTTACTTTTTCACATCGACAATGCGTGCAAAATAAATGTGCCGAAACGTGGTCGAAAGAGTGTCACGCCAACATTACATACATACCTGCATATGTAAGTATATATTTTATTCGATTTATTACTTCTTCCTTTAAGCACTTCAGGCGTTAAGCGTACAAACGCTTCTTAAATTCAGAAAGCGAACGTAAAAAGTGCGCAAACAAGCAAAAGCCTCTTTTCTTTTCTTTCACATAAAATTAAAAATTAACAAGCAACAAATTAAATTTCCCTAAGTCCAGAGTTGAAACACCCTACATACAGCAATGTGCAATGTTTCTTGTTCAATGTTATTTTCGTACGGTGATGAACTCTGCCTTAAGGAATATCAGTCGGTTTTATTTTTGCACAATCCAGCGATGCGAATACGCCTACTTTAGCCAGCAAAACTAATTTTCGTAACTATATTGATTGAGAGCTAGTGCTGTAAGTTATAGTCTTTCTAATGATCTCAAGAAAAAAATATAGTTTTGAGGTTCGTCATGGCCTAAAACATATTAGACTTTATTAAAAACTTTTGTGTTGTAAAATATATTCTAATGTGTCCTTCATTAGGGAAAGTGTTCGTACTTAACACTAGAAAGACCGCAAGTTATCCTTACCTATAGGTTGGTCCATATAGCGTTTGGAATTTGAACTACGTTTTATTTCGAGAATGGCAGTCCAAATGTCATTCAATTTGTGTTCATAATTTAGTTAAAAGTTTGACATTTACGAAATGGGACGCTATACGCTTCAACAAAATTAGGAAATATTGAGAACTTACTTCCAAAGTAGAGAGTCTTCAACCCAAACTGTAAGAAATTAGAAAAAAAAAATCAAAAAAAATATTGGCCTTCAACTCAATTTGTGGATTAAGTTATGAAGCGAGCTAGTGAAACTGAATTCTTAATGGACCAAACAACCCGTTCCCGTTCTCATGCAGTGTGTACAACCGAAAGCTTTTGTAGCCGAAAATGTGCGTGAACATCCATCAACGTCAACTCGCCATCGCTCTCAGGAATTGAACATTTCTCGCACTTCTTTGATGAGAATTTTACATAAGGGTCTCGGTATGAAGGCTTACAAAATTCAATTGATCCAAGAACTGAAGGCTCATGACCATCCGGCACGTAAAAATCGAACTTTTGGGCACCGTTTTCGAAAATCAAATAATCAGCCGAAATTCTGAAGTCAATTGGCCGCCTCGGAGCTGCGATTTAAGTCCGGATTATACACATAAATCGGAGCTGCGATTTAGGACCTTTTTTGTGGGAGCAGTAAAGGACAAGTGTTACGCTAGCCCTCCAGAGACGATTGAAGCTTTGAAACATGAAATCGAAGTTGCCAATGCCATAGGAAATTCTACCCGGAATAATCGGAAAAGGACTTGATTGGGTTGACCTAATGGCGTAGTGTAAGGCCAGTCGTGGCAGTCATATGAACGATATCGTTTTTAATTCTTAAATAACAAAGTCCAAGCTTTGTCATAAAACCGGAACTTTCAAAAAATATTCATTCGTTTTTTTTTATAGCCGATTCAAATTCCAAATCTTAAATGGTCCACCCTGTACAAAGACTATATGTTTTACCCGCTAATATTTCGAAAAGTACACATCGGATTTGGTTAATTGTAATTGTAGAACTAGTTGTAGAACCCGATAAAAAAATAAAAGTCATCAAAGCAAAAGTTGTTAGTAATACACAAGAAAATACAGATACTTAAAATGAAAACCCGTCAAAATGAGGGCAATTATCTTGCTAGTGTTAACTTATAGGCCAGTTCCATTTGAACCCATACTTTTTCTCCAAGTTGTGCTCAAGGAGCCACATTTTGTATGAAGCTTTATTGGGTACAAGCAAGTTGCGTTTTGAAAATAACATTTCACAGTTTTGACCTTAAACGTTAATTCCGATTATAGGGCATCATAAGATTCCAACGATAAGAAGAAACCGAAAGTGAAAAAGAAATCCACAGCAACCTAATTTGCAAATAATACCGTAAATATGCCAAACAAATGGCATAAAAAAGCTATGAAAAGTTTGCGAATTACGTTTACCTGCTCAAACACTGAGGCTGAAAGTCGATGGCGGTAATATCCGCCGCCCAGCTTCTATTGGCCGACATTGGAGTCGGCATACTTTAGACTTTTGTTGAAAAAGGTAGTAAATCAATTAGACGGCGGAAACAATGTGCGCAAAAATTGAAATATTGCCCAAGTTTTTTGGCGTAGAATGGACTAAAAGATTTAAATTTAAATATTTTTAGAATTTAAGAATTTCTAAATTTCCTTAACGCTTTGCGGAAAACGGTTAAACATTTAGTAAACAGATATAGGAAAAACGCAGACTAGTTGACAGCTTGTCTTGACCGTGAAAAACTGACACATGTTGTAAAAAATTCCACAACTAAGCAGCGGTGACTATTTGAGAAGTTACTAATTTCTTCAGTGGCACATCTTAAACGACCGCAGTCGCAGGCGGCACTGCGTGAGTACGACCGAAATTACTATTTACCAAAGTGCAGAAACTCATTAAAAATGCTAGAATAGAAGAACGAAAATTAAGGCGAGAAAAGTGCGAGAACGCGACACGCGACAAGGTACGGGAATGTGTGTGCGTGCGCTAAGTATGCGTTGCATGTACTCGTAGATGGGCTAAAGTCAGCAAATTAAATTAACGCCAGAAGTAAACTGAGTCGCATACATAAAACAGGTGAACAGACCACGGCAGGTTTAAGTGAGCGGCTGTTGAACCAGTATGTGGCAGTGAGGAGGAGCAAAAATGTGCGTGGGCAGCCAGTGAGCAGTGCGACAGAGTTCAAGTTCGCCGCGGCGTACGGGGGGTTGAAAAGTTGTCCAGTAAACAGATTAATGTGCGGCAAGCGTGGAATTTTAATGAGATTTTCTTTTGTGTGCTCGTGTCCTTTCCGTCCGGCATACAACGTGCAAAGTGCGAAGCATAAGATTTCGGTGTCAAACCGTAACTGACTGTCGGTTCTTGAACGTTTTACGCAATGAGCTCGGCAACATTAGCATCTACCGTCTGTAGCAATTTTCCTCTGCAATTACAAGCAGTTAAACTTTTTACTCACATTACCACTCGGCGCTGCTGAAGCAAAGCGAAGGCCGCTCACTCGTCCTGGCAGCTCGGCCTCATTGCGGCCAAACCACAAATGCACCGCATGATGTTAATTGGGCGCGAATTTCCTTTTACCGCGCCTAGGCGCACTCATCTGTGTTTGTGTGGGTGTGTTGTGCGGTAAAAGTGTTGCATACTTTTTGGCACGTGCTTTTATGGCTTCAGTCTACTTGCGTGGTGACCCTTTTAATTTTTGTTCTCTTGCGCATAACAACATTGTCTGCCATTTGTGCATATTGTGAACCCTTTGCGTTTGTGTTTCATTACAATTTCACTTTCAGGCTTTGCCTCTGCTGTTGCTTCCGCAACTGCAAATAGCTGTTGTCCTAAATGTGTTCTTTTCCGCTCATTTTCCTTTTGATGTTCGGCATACCAAGAAGATTTCCTTTCCTGTCTCTAGGTTTTTTCTAATCCTCAGCGCTTATTTACAGTTACTTTAATTTTGCGGCAAATTAGGCAATTACCGGCTATCGGAGGGGGGGAAATTGTAATTCGCTAAAATGAAACACATGGACACAAGTCAGTTTTGTGAGTGAGTCATATATAATGCAAAATTGATTGTGAAAATTTTTTTTATTTGGTCCTTTCAATTGTTGTGCCGGATCAAAACGAAACACCCTCGCAACCCAAGGCTAGAGGATGAATGTGACTACGTAATAGTAAACTTATGGCGAACTTTCTACGACAATTCATTTCAAGTTCTTAAATTTATCTCTTCGTGAAATGCCATTAAGCTAGAAGAAAAATTCTTGTAGTTTCTTTCAAGCTAAAATGCAATAAAGAAGATAAAGCAACATTAACTCTAATAAAACGTATTTCGGCCACCTGGATACCACACCACATACACATCCCGCACATAGGTAAACTATCGTGTCCTCCTCTACGCAACGACATTGTCATAAATTGAATTTCATATGCATCGCATCAATTTAATCTAATTACGCATTTATGCGGCCCCATTTCTGCGAGCGTCACCACAATTGAATGTTGAACTTCCTCCGCGTGAGGAAGCACTCGCACTTTCGTAAGTTTTCCTGTCACACAGTTTTGCCATCGTAGGGTTTGTCGTTCTGTCGTTTCGGGGGCTGGACTTTAATGTGTAATTTATGTTAAAATATGCCTGGAGCGATACTGAGGCTGGAACGCACTGCGTAGGCATAATAAATTGAAATTAGAGAAATATGTACATTTAATTTATTTATCATTCATTTTTCTCAGAAACGCCTTCTAATTGAAATATATTAGCATTCAATTACAACTTCTACATTTTTTACTTTTGTATTTCATTGTAGGAGCTTGAAAGCATTGAAAACCCACGTGCGGGACTTCAACCCAAAAAAAACGTTTTCCCGCAAAAACAAAACCCTTCGCACATGTTGCGCCAGGCAATGGTGGAAGCAACTGCTTAACACATTTTAAGCGGGTAGCCTAGTATATGAAACTATGCTGCGTAGCGGGCATTACTTGCAAAACAAGCAAAAATTGCGCGATCCAAAATAAATAAAACTTGAAATTTATGAAACTAAACTAATTATATGAAATAATACTTTCAGTTTTATATGAAAACCAATCCGGTAAAAATACCGTCTCCCGCTTTTAAAGTGCCTACATTCAAAAGGTAAAAATACCCGCCCCGCTTATAAGCAGCAGTTTTCACAACGGGTAATTTTACCCGGCCCGCTTTTAATGTGTTAATTATCCGTACTTAGCTCAGACCTTGACCACATCATACATGTTCGTCTTAGTTAAATTTTGCTCCAAGTGCTAAAATACAATGCTAAGCTGAAATGCGTGTAGCGCTGCCGAAAGTAAGAAGTGGTTTTTCAAATGAGTGGGAACACAATACGTAGTTGCAGCTGTAACCAAAGCCAAAGAAAAAATTATATTTTTTTAACGCTGCAACCTAATGACAACTGATTGTTGATTGCAAAGGTTCCCATATCATATTTGTGGAGAAAAGTTATATGCAAAGCCAAATCAGAAATATGTTATTGGGGTTGTAATGCCCTGAGACATGTAGTGATATATTGAGAAACCCCGCACAATCACAAACCTAACGAAATTAAGTAACTTACTAGGTTTCAGGTTTGTGATGTTTTCTTTTTCACGCCAATGCCAATGCTTTGTCGCTCATATAGGCAAATTACGAAGTGTTGCGTTAGAACGGGGTCCTCCCCTCAGCTGGTTTTGGCCGGACCAAGAATATTTCTCTTGGCAGCCATCTCGATTGCCATTTGCAATGGCGAGATGTCAAGTATGACCTTCAGTGTTACTAAGGGTACTTAAAGCCCTGTAATGCTCCTGGTCACTTGTAGAAATTAAGAACTATTCATTTTTTTTTAATTTCAATGCTTTTGTTCATAGTTTTTTATAGTTTTTGCTTGACCGCTACATCAATTGGTGGTTCAATTTCTGTTCAAGCACTATCAGCTGGTTCTTCACTGTGTACTCGTTAGTTGTCAGGTGATGCTGACCTTCTTCTTCCTTTTCTCTGCCTTTTTATACTTGCTACCACAAACGAACAGCGGGTGCAAAATGTAAGCACACACAATGTGTTGTTGTTTGGGCATCAACAAAGCCACAAAACATGCCCACACGCACATATTTCGACGTAAACACTTCGAAAATTACAGAGTAGATGCAAAATGAGCCGGAAGGAAAGCGTCGCACCGTGTGCCGTTTTCCCAATCTGGGGAACTTCATTTAAATTTGCAAAAAACAACAAAACATTGCTTCAAAATTGCTTTCTAATGGTCAATGATTTAAAAAATAATAATAAGTCTTGGATTAGGAAATAAAAAATATAAAAAATAAATGAATAAATTTGTATTTTTATTTATTACTATTACCATTTTATCAACAACAACGATCATTAAAACTTCTAGTTTTTTTTCTTGCTATTTAACTAATGTTGAAAGAGAGTTGTACGCGACATGGTCGCAGCAATATAAAAGGCAGTTATCAACACTGCTTCCGTGCTAACAAAAGAAATCTGGTTTTGACAACCATTAACTTTGAAAACATTGATTTCCCCACTTTCTTTTGTGCATTTTTCGTAATTTTCAAGAAATTTAGAATAACATATTAAAAAACCATTTTTTTTTACTAAGTTCACTCACATTGGCAAAACAGCACACTGTGCGACGCGGGAACGGGACGAAACGGGGCCAGTGGTAAAAGCCTAACATGCAAAACAGCAAACGGCGAAAGAACAAAAATAAAAATGAAGAATGAAGCATGAAGTGCGCATAATTACATTTCCACCACTCAGTCAGAGCCCTGTCCGTTCATTTTTGCTAGAGCACTGTCTCATATTTTGTCGCTTCGTAGCGCTGCTGGCATTGATTTGTTATGCGCCGCATGTACATTTGCTGCCTGTTCAGTCTTTTGGCCACCAAAAATGCGCGGCTAGACTTCAAGCGCAAAAAGTTGATAATATTACATTGTCTCGCATACATACATCATCAGGACATGAGCGCAAACGCATGCACTTACATATTCGTACATAGAGAGCAGCCTCTCGTCAGTGTCATTGCGTGCCTGTAGTGAATAGCGCCTGTGTGGAAGTGGCAAATATTAAATAGAATTAAAGATTATTTCAGTTTGTCAACTTTTCGGTTGGTAATATAAAAATGTTGCGCGTACTTATGAACAAACATACTCACGCGCAAAAGTGCCTATGTGTGTATAAGTTGCTCTTAGAGCGTGTGGTGTTTCCGTATTTTGGGGGCATTGAAGGTCACAGTTGTAGTCAAAACAGTGGCGCACCAGTGTTTAACTCGCGCCAAAATATTTGTTATTCAAATAATCTGCAGTTTGTATGTTGGAGCACGAATCCTGATACAAAAAACAAGAAGTCTCCCGATACGAAGGGATTTAGGAAATTAATTACTTAGAGCGTTAGTCAATATTTACTGAAAAAATTACTTAGTTCAGATTAAAATCAATACTGCTATTTATAAAATTTAGCCTATCGGCCATTCAAATTCCGAACGCCGAATTGGGAGCTTATTCAAATTCAACTTTACTTCCACTTGCTAAAAGGGTAGCTACCGCAAGAAAGCAATCGAGTTGTATTAAAAAATTAGAACTACTATTCTTGTGAGTCCAAATACATCAAAATTTAGCAAATCCAACAAAATCTCTTAAAATGTATAATGAAAAATAGTTCCATAACACATTAATACTTACTTGCGTTGTGCTTTGAGGCTTTGAGGCTGAATTGGCAGAGCATATTAACAGACTGGCTTGCTTCATTGTAATAATTCTTCTTCTTCTTTTTGTAAAGGATGCAGTTTTGTCTGTCTGCATGAAATTTAAATTTGTATCGGATACAAAAAAATAATATAAAAGAAAACAATATTTAAATTAAATTTTAATGAAATGAGAGCATCTGTGACAACAATGACGCAAAATGTTACCGCTGCTGGCGTTGATGCTGTAGCTGTTGCCGCTACAGCTGTTGCTCTCGTTGTCGTCGCTGCCATCGTCGTTGATTTATTTTGTTTTTATTTTGATTTTTTATTGTTATTGTTTTTGTGGGAAATCGCCCAAAGTACTTTTCGTTGTTGGGCCATGTTAAACCATTTTGCTTAAAAGCACAGCAAATTATGTAAGAAAAGAGATGATAGATCAGAGAAGAGAAGAGAAGAGAAGAGAAGAGAAGAGAAGAGAAGAGAAGAGAAGAGAAGAGAAGAGAAGAGAAGAGAAGAGATGTGATGTGATGTGATGTGATGTGATGTGATGTGATGTGATGTGATGTGATGTGATGTGATGTGATGTGATGTGATGTGATGTGATGTGATGTGATGTGATGTGATGTGATGTGATGTGATGTGATGTGATGTGATGTGATGTGATGTGATGTGATGTGATGTGATGTGATGTGATGTGATGTGATGTGATGTGATGTGATGTGATGTGATGTGATGTGATGTGATGTGATGTGATGTGATGTGATGTGATGTGATGTGATGTGATGTGATGTGATGTGATGTGATGTGATGTGATGTGATGTGATGTGATGTGATGTGATGTGATGTGATGTGATGTGATGTGATGTGATGTGATGTGATGTGATGTGATGTGATGTGATGTGATGTGATGTGATGTGATGTGATGTGATGTGATGTGATGTGATGTGATGTGATGTGATGTGATGTGATGTGATGTGATGTGATGTGATGTGATGTGATGTGATGTGATGTGATGTGATGTGATGTGATGTGATGTGATGTGATGTGATGTGATGTGATGTGATGTGATGTGATGTGATGTGATGTGATGTGATGTGATGTGATGTGATGTGATGTGATGTGATGTGATGTGATGTGATGTGATGTGATGTGATGTGATGTGATGTGATGTGATGTGATGTGATGTGATGTGATGTGATGTGATGTGATGTGATGTGATGTGATGTGATGTGATGTGATGTGATGTGATGTGATGTGATGTGATGTGATGTGATGTGATGTGATGTGATGTGATGTGATGTGATGTGATGTGATGTGATGTGATGTGATGTGATGTGATGTGATGTGATGTGATGTGATGTGATGTGATGTGATGTGATGTGATGTGATGTGATGAGATGAGATGAGATGAGATGAGATGAGATGAGATGAGATGAGATGAGATGAGATGAGATCAGATGAGATCAGATGAGATCAGATGAGATCAGATGAGATGAGATGAGATGAGATGAGATGAGATGAGATGAGATGAGATGAGATGAGATGAGATGAGATGAGATGAGATGAGATGAGATGAGATGAGATGAGATGAGATGAGATGAGATGAGATGAGATGAGATGAGATGAGATGAGATGAGATGAGATGAGATGAGATGACATGAGATGAGATGAGATGAGATGAGATGAGATGAGATGAGATGAAATGAGATGAGATGACATGAGATGACATGAGATGAGATGAGATGAAATGAGATGAGATGAGATGAGATGAGATGAGATGAGATGAGGTGAGATGAGGTGAGATGAGGTGAGATGAGATGAGATGAGATGAGATGAGATGAGATGAGATGAGATGAGATGAGATGAGATGAGATGAGATGAGATGAGATGAGATGAGATGAGATGAGATGAGATGAGATGAGATGAGATGAGATGAGATGAGATGAGATGAGATGAGATGAGATGAGATGAGATGAGATGAGATGAGATGAGATGAGATGAGATGAGATGAGATGAGATGAGATGAGATGAGATGAGATGAGATGAGATGAGATGAGATGAGATGAGATGAGATGAGATGAGATGAGATGAGATGAGATGAGATGAGATGAGATGAGATGAGATGAGATGAGATGAGATGAGATGAGATGAGATGAGATGAGATGAGATGAGATGAGATGAGATGAGATGAGATGAGATGAGATGAGATGAGATGAGATGAGATGAGATGAGATGAGATGAGATGAGATGAGATGAGATGAGATGAGATGAGATGAGATGAGATGAGATGAGATGAGATGAGATGAGATGAGATGAGATGAGATGAGATGAGATGAGATGAGATGAGATGAGATGAGATGAGATGAGATGAGATGAGATGCGATGGTTGCTAACAGCATGGTTGCTATCAATGCGAGGAACTAAATCGATATGCAAATTCCACCCACCCCACCTGTTTTCGAATGGTGTTCGCCTCAAAAATTGTACGCAAAACCCCCCAATGAACTCCTGTGTACATCACTGCACCACAATGGTTCGGCAAGTAATGGGACGCTGGGTGTAGGCCAAGCAATTAAACATCTTCGACTGCCTACACCCCTCTGTACCCCAGGTTGTAGACTGCGGTATTGTGCTCTGTCAGATTGCACCCTATCGAAGACCCCAAAAACAGCGTCTGCGAGCCTGCTCAAGATAATGCATCGGCTTCCTCATTTCTCTTACATCCGCCGAGGATCCACACCAGTGTTACTGACTCAATCTGTTCAGTGTGCATATTACTTCCCGCACAATTTCGAAAGTCACTTGCATTGCACATTAGGCTTGACGTGATAGCTGATAGCTGATAGCTCTGATGACCAGATTGACGTACACCTATACCAGCACGACCGTTGTTTGAATTAAACATGCCAGTGTTGATGAGTTATTATGTGTGCATCTTTCGAAGCTTTCGAACACATAATGCACTTTTATGGCTTGAGATGGATGGACATATTCGATTTGCATACGTCAATGCCAGCATAAGTTCGCCTCAAATCGGTCATACATCAAACTTAATAGCATCTCTCATCTGCCCTATAGCTGTCTAATATAACACCGTGCGACAGCTTTTTTCACACTGGATAAAATCCATGTGGGCGTGAAACTAGAGACCAACCATAGTAATACTGCGTACTCACATCCTTTTGTGTGAGTACGCATCCTTTCTACATCCTTTGTCCTTTTAAAAGGACATCAAAATTTTGAAGGGGATAAAAAATTAAAAAAAATATAAAAAATACTTAGACCTTGATAAATGACTGTTTAAAATTTCGTAGCTATTGCTCAACTCGTGTGGCCTAAATCACTTCCGCAAGGTCAAAAAATGTAGTTTTGAGAAAAACGCGTTCAAAGTTTTGCTTCAGTACTCGGCGCGCTCGACACCGCTACCTGTTTCGATAAATTGCTTCCGTAATTCGAAAGATTTCAACTTCAAATTTTGGGAGCGTATTCTACAATCATGTATTAATCCAAAAATGCATGAAAAAAAAATCGATTTTTTTGACCGCACAAGGTAGAAACCCCCCTTAAGTCATTTTAGTTTAATAACGAAATGCATTTTAATATGGCTGTCATAGTTGAGCTGGGTGTGCAGACGCGCAATACGGAGCTGAGTTAAAATGTCTAGTTGTGACACAAGTATTGTACTTTGAGTGAAGTGTTGGCATACGCTCGCCAGGGAATATTGTTTCTGTGAATAAAAGTATGCTCAAAGATCCATAACTATTCCTCTATTTCTTAACCATAGTAACAATAACTATTTCAATTATGTCTCTACTTAAGTACCGAAAATATTTACATAATTACCTTTTTCACTCATCGATCCCGGCTTGAGTTCCAAGTAAACTAATTCTCAACCTCCAACTGTTGTTTTCATACAAATTCTGTGGTCAAAGACGATAAAAGCTTAAGTCGACTTAAGCCTTGAGTTAAGAATTAACATGCTAGCATGTTCCTTTAAAACGTGCTGCTCAAAATTGTACAATTGACTTACGCAGAATTAGTGGTCGGTGATAGATTGTTCAGTAATGTATCTGTATATATACTACTTACAGTTTGAAAAGAAAAAATGCCATTTAATTATAATTATTTCACCTTTTGTTCAGTCGATTAATTGTAAATATAATAGTGACGGTATAATTTGTTTTGCCGTACAGTAAGTGAAGATATTGCACTGCAGTGAGGGGGGAAACCACATTTAGAGGTCAAGTGTATGAATCTCACTAAACATTTATATGTTACGCCCACTCTTAGACAGAGTTGAATTTATCCGTTTAAGGAAAATTACTTTCTTAGAAGTCAATCAGAGCGTGGCAATCACAAGCTGCAAATACATCGGTTAAGACTGACTTAAGCACTTTTAGTGCAACCCTTTTAATTAATTTACAAATAACGACAAAAGTTATTTCCACGGGAAAATTTGTAGTTACCTACAATAGTAAGCAAAGTCTAAATAATCGCATTGTTACAACATCCACGTCGAATAACAAATCTTCAATTTTATAATTTTTGCTTTTAGTATTGGATTGTTATAACTAAAGAGCGAATTTTCATGCAAGAAAAAATGAAAAACATATGCTTATAATAAAATGCTTCTAAAGTTTTTAAATATGCATCTAAAATTGGAAAATATGCCAACAAAAATTTTAATAATTAAAAATATGAGCTTTCGATAACCAGTCATTTGGGATTTTTGCAATCTCAAATTACCCTGCGGGCAACTAAGTGAATGTGAATGGTTGAATAACATACTTGAATGATACACAGAAGCAAACAATACCCGTATTTGCACAGCAATTTTAATTTTTAACGAATTGAGACTCAAGCAAATGTTCATTTTTAATTTTTATTCGCCAATCAGTACTCACATGGCACAGTTTTGTGAGTGTTCCACTGTACACGCTGGCGATTTTAATTGGCAGCCCGATTGCAAATGCAGTTTCAGGCATTCGTTCCGAGCATTTAAGCATTCATTCATGTTTAATTAATTTAATGGCAACACTGCTTTTGTTTCGGCAGAAGCGCAAATAACTCTGCTGAGTGGAATTTCATGTTGGTGGCTCGCTGATAGCCGACAATTTTCAAAAGTATGCAACACAAAGAGCACGGGAAATGTGGCTCAAATCCTCGATTGAATGCGTTAATATCAATTCAATATGAAATATAAGTGCATTCATTCATTCACGTTTGAAGGCAACATTTCGAGAATACCAGCAGCAGCAAAAACAGGCTCAACTTGTTCAATTGTTGGTGAAAAAATCGAACACCACAAAAATGTGCATTTTCATAAAACCACATTTCGAAATACATACTTTAATATAAATTCCTTTAAAGCTAATGAAAAGTATTGGGAAATATTTTTAGCTGCGCATTAAACATTTTGATACTCGCAAAAGTTACATTTTTCTTAAAGCCGATAGTTTTCATTGTAATTTTTGTTATGAAAAATTAAATAATTACAATATTTATGTGAAGTTGTGTGTGTGCTTCAGCATATCTACAGCCGATTAGTTAATTTTGTAAAATAGAATACTGAATACTGAACTTACAAATAAAATTGTGTTTTGTTGTTGTTTATTAATAAAACTGTATTTATGAATACTTGCTCAACTTTGAATTGAATTGTCTAGAAATTCCTGTTATCGAATTGAAGTTGTTGGAAAAACAAACATTATCCGACCCAATACCACCACCGACCATACCCAATATTGACAACAAATAATAACAAGTTACCAAATTGAGGACAACAAGTAAGGTTAGGTTATGTAAGGTTAAGTAACAGAGATAGGACCTACAGTTTAACACCAAACAACACTAATTTGGTAGTTACAGATTCATTGATCCATTTTTCAATAGCGAAAAATCGCCAAGCACACCAAAACACATCTAACCTACACTAACATAAATATGCAAAATGGTTGATAATTTTATCATTTGTTATGGACTTGTGTACCAACATAAAAAGTCAAAAATCGAATATAAGTAAAACTGAACGCTCACTTTTTTATTGACCTCGTACATCATATCATCTCCAACTATTTGTTTCCTATTTATTGGTGTTCGCTGCATGTAGGCTTCCATTCATAGATAATAAATCAACTATTCTGCGCTTTAGGCCACATACGTACATACATAAGCAAATTGTGGAAGCTTGTGTTTCTCGCACTGAAAACCACAACTATCGATTTTGTCTCACGCGCCACACTGTCATTCGTTACACGCCATGTCATTTCGCTTTTTATTTAGACACTCATTACACAAACGGTGGCATTGCAATTTGTATGTGTCAATGTACGCCTTGTCTGTCCGTTCGCCAATGTGTGTCACATCAGCTCGCTCGCTAGTTTGCGTCCTTTAAAAAGCTCTTCTACCCACGCACCGACCCTCAAGAGAAAACCATATAAACGCATTTGCCCTAACATGCATTTCGTAGTGCCGCAAGCAGCCAAAATAGCTCGTGATTTACTGGTGAGGAAGCAAGGGAGAGTTCAGTGTACTAATGCCAGCACACGAGCGCAAGACCACTTCATGTTTTACATTACATTACATTGAAATGGCCCATAGACAAGAAGGCAATGTGTGCAAAGTTCGAAACTCAAAAGGAAGGGAGCACAAAAAAGCATAATTATAAAACAGTTATGTGCAGTATGACGATGCCCGATCAAACAAGTATACTGTTGCTCTTAGTGAAAATGTAACCGAAGACTCATAGTTGCACTTCCATTATTCCCATTTAACTCAAGATCTAAGTACGAAGTTAATTAAATTAAATTAATTTAGTATTACATTTTTTATATCCTAAACTAATAAAGTTAGAAGGATGAAATTCAAGGATGAAGTAGTGTACATATTAGTCCTGAAGATATATTTTTTCTAAACTAAAACTAAAACTATTGGAAATTTCCAAAGATATTCAAGGATAAAGTTTTAAAAGAACATTTTCAATACCTCTTCGTCCTGTTGCACCAAACCATTAAATTTTCTAAGATTTTAAGGATTTTTCTTTTTCATTTGATACCCATATTGTTATTCTACAAAGCGTTAAATTTTTGAAATAATTCCTTGAAATAAACAAATAATAAATAAATTTCAAAGTCCTTTATTATTATTATTATTATTATTATTATTATTATTATTATTATAAAAAAATTATTATATCAAGGATCAAAATGATCTAATAAGGATCAAAATGGTCCATACCATGGTACCACTTAGAGCTACCTAGTTTTGCCTAGTGTTGCCTGTGGATGACAAAGTTTTTGGTGAGAATGTGGATGTTTTTAGCGAAGTTCAGCAGCGACCTAATGTCATACTTGGTGACCCCATTCAAACCAGAGAAGAACGGTGGCTTTAAAAAAGTAAGGTGCAATCTTGGGATAGCTGGACAAGAGTAAAGAATGGGCTTCAAGATTTCCCTGACACAATTTTGTCTGCATCTGCTGCAGTGTCCAGTTAGTAAGCTTATGAGCGCTCTGCAGTCCTTTCACGGGAACGAGAGAACTAATCTCGTAAGTGTTCCATTAAATTATAATTATTATTTTTGTGGTTAGTATTCCACCTCGCTTTCGTATTTCTCGTCGTATTTAGGTCCAAATCCCTAGTGATCGCCTGCGGAGGCATCAGAACGATGCTAATTTGCTCATCTAGCAGGCGAACCACATCTGCTGCTTCATTTCCCTCAGAGCCTTTGTGTTTGGGTACCTAATAGATATGCAGCTTGTGATTCAAAGCCAGGACATTTGTGGATGATATTCAAGTGATACAAGAAATTTATTGATTTGTTGTTGATAGGGGAGTCAATGCAGGCGAGCCGCAGCCTCCCTGACACCAAACATTTAAACACACTTGAAAGATGCTGCAGTGTTTCTACAAAGTAATGAAGTAAAATTTGTATTTCGAAATGAAATATTAACTTGATATTTTTGATTAAAGAGCTTTCATCTCGTCTCCATAATATTCTTGGCTAAATGAGTGCTGTGGTTTTTCAATGATCTGTCAATCCCACTTCTAACCCTATCCTTTCCTTCTCCTTTTGTACTTATGTTACCCCAATTTTTTCCCCCCGAAGTCGGCCGTTCGCATCGTTCAACGTTTACTGTCATTCCTAGTCATTCGTTATTCCACCTCCGCAAATAAACGACACCATCCAAAACGAACTCTACCCGTGATTTATTCTCCCGCTTCGCCGACGATTACTCAATTCTAATAAATTTTTAAGGGAATTTTATGCCCATGTTCTGCATTGATGTTTACATCTTTTTCATCCCTGCTAACTGGAAGTTAACTACAAATTGTCTTGTCAATACACTACATAATACGGTATGTAGTTTAAAATACATCTGGATAGTAAATTAAGTTTTGTTTAAAGGAAAATTATAAAAAGAGTGTCAAAGGTTGACGTCTGACGTTTCATCCCTGCTAACTGGAAGTTAACTACAAATTGTCTTGTCAATACACTACATAATACAGTATGTAGTTTAAATACATCTGGGTAGTAAATTAAGTTTTGTTTAAAGGAAAATTATAAAAAGGGTGTCAAAGGTTGACGTCTGGATTAGAAAAACAGATTTAAAAATAGATAGAAATATTCATATTTAATTTTCTATGTTATTTAAGCTTAATATTGAGCCTCACTAGCCCCATATCAAAGTGCCATTTAGTATATTATATAAAAACAACAACTGCTGAACAACACGCAAAATAAATCATAACTAACCATTGCTTTCCGTATGTTGACTTAACGCACTAACTACAAATTAAAACGAAAAGTAGGCTTTAGTGCTTTGCGTATGTGTGATTCTCTGGCATTTGCAACAAACAACAGCGCTAGAATGCAACAACATATTTCAAACAACTAAAACAAACCCCATGACAGCTGCTTTCATGGCACATTACCCACACACAACTCACACAGAAATTTAGAACATGCTGCCTTCATTTGTTGTTTTCACAATATTTATTTTGCTCTCATTGCATGTGTTTTAAAATGGGCTTATTTTTTCAGGCACAGACATTTGTTGCTGTTAAGCTCTTGTTGCTTTGTGATGCATGTAAAAAATTTTCTAAAATAGCCTTAACTTGAGTAAATCGGGTTAGTTAAAGTATGAACGAAACCAAATAGGTAAGAAATAATGATAATAGTTAATAATAAATAATAATAATAAGTTTAGAAAGCTTTGGGAAACACATAGGTTTCAACAACCAACCAATAGAAATGTCGGTCTTCAACATATTAACTGTTGCATTTCACACCACACGGCGCAATACCGAATCAAAGAGTTTCACAAATCAAATGCATTTGGCACCTTCTATATCCAATTAATTCAATAATTGACAAATAAATCTAATATCAAAGAAAATCCTATCAAATCCAACCAAATCCCCTACGCAACTTTTATCCGTGTTTTGCAAATTGCGAAATCAGTCTACCACACAGCCAGCAATCTTCCCGCAACGACAACAATGAAAACATGACAGGAAGTCACACGACGAATACATCCCCAACCTAAACTTTGCAACGACACTGCTTGCAAATGTTGCGACATTTCTATGTGGTGTGCTCGTACATAGTTGTGTTGCGCCGTTGTTGCAATTTGTCAACTGCAATCGCTGGCATCAGTGGAAGCGGCAAAACATTTGCATGCATTATCATGACAGACCTTCAGTTTCAACTGAGTTGCGGTGTCAAAAAACCTAAAAGTTGCAAAACAAATCATAAACAAATGCAAAGTTGGCTCTAAGCTGATGTAAGCTTCGAGTTTTTCTCAAAATAACCTTAACTCTTTAATTGCCAAATTTTGGTTTTTGTTAAAAAGGTTACCCTACCTCCGTGCTTAGCTGTAGAAGAACTGTTGGTTCAAGAAAAGTTATTAAAACAATAGAAAGCATGTTAAGGAGTGCAGAAGTTGGCGGACCCAAAGACATGCTTGGGTCAAGAGGAATGAAGAATCTTCTTTGATAAATATTATTTATGTTTCCAAAGCACATTTTCACCATTCACGGTTCTTTGTATTATATATTAAAATTTCAAAAATACATGTATAAATATTGTAATTTTAGTATTTAATATTTAAAAATCTTAAAAATACTGACCTTTTAGGGTTGAAGCTGTTTTACTTTTTATCTAATTTCTTGAAAATTGCTGCCACCTTAACAGAATATTGATTACAATTCCATTGAACGAATGTTTAACAATGACTAAGGAAAAGCTTCTTCATTCTTTTGATAACTTCTTTTTTGCTTTTAGTTCGATATTTTATGTATTTGCTTTGTTTGCTCCTCACTAGCACGGAACTGATTTTGGGTTATCCTTTGCAAGTCATACAAGCTGGTAGAATGGCGTCCGGTCGCCCGTACTCTTATTTTATTTTACGACAAAAAGAGAAAACTTGAAAATATGATTGGTCATTTTATGTTATAGTGCTAGCAAAAAAATTAGCCCGTGTGCACATCATTTCAAATACAAGCGAAAAATAAATAAATTCTTAGTAATTCTCAGTGCACGCAACAACAATTCCATGATACAAATAATGCAATTTATTTCTAATATTCAAGTGTCAAAAGTGTCAGAAGTGACATGCATCTGCCATCTTTTCAACATCTCAAATGTTTTTTTGTTATTTTTGCAACATAAAAACTAACCCATTTGTTTTACGAAAGAAAACATAAACAACCTTAAGGCAAAACAAACAGAACAAACTCTTTGAAGCAATGTTCAGTATGTTTTTTACTAAACCATTACTTACTTATTTTCATGGGTTTTTGATAAACCGCATATCATTGACAAGCCATATACTTTGAAGCAACACTTCAATCACAAAAACAATCAAGTGTTAAAAGATAGGCGCTAAATTGCGTTACCATAATATTTTCTACTTCTTCTCCCCAACTTCGGCCTAAGTATATGCGCATATATGTATGTATATGCCTTCCATCCCATACCATCCCATATAGACTCAAATTCATATACATACGTATCTATTCATTGGGGATTGCAATCCTGGGATCCCAAATCCCGAAATTCTAGGATTCCGGACAATTTCAGTCCCGAAAAAAACTCGGTATTCATAGTGTAACGATGAGGCACACTGTGCTGTGCTATGCATGAATGCTTTTCCAAGCATACTTTTAGGCATGAACTTTTGAGTACGGCCGATTGGCTATAATTCCGATATGGCAAGGATGGTTCGCGAAGGTGAACAGCACAGCCCAGAATAATCGAGATGGAGAGTCCAACTGAATGTGCAAGAAAGATCGGCGCCATAAGAAAACAAGTATAAAAAGCAGCAGTGTGCAGCGCAGAGGGTCGACTCTGATTCGAGCAAGCAAAGGGAAAACATGCAATAGTAGTAGTGTAAAGACAAACCCGTGTAAATTTGTAAATAAAGTGCTTGCTGGTATTGGAATACGTTTTGCGCCGAATAATTGAAGTCATTTTATTTTCAAGCACAATCCAAATACGAACTTAGAGAAGTCATTTTCGTAACAATAGCTTACTTTTTGCTTTTGTCACTTTAATTTCATTTTTTTCATTTGAAGTTTTCAGCTATAGGAAAACTTTAAATATTTATATTACTCACACCGAATTTGACTTATTTTGAAATGGCGGAAGCCGTGGCTAAAACTTAATATTTGAAAGATTTACATACGGTTTCATCTACTAGTTAGTACTGAATCAGAGAGATGCTTTTTATCAGCAGGTTTGCCAAGTAGTTTGCATATTAAATGCATTTGTATGTTATTACTTTTAAGTAATTTTTCGTCATTATTTTGTTCTTCTTCTCTTCATCTTTTGTTCTTCTTTGTTCTCGTGTTCTTTTGTTCTTCTATTCAATACAGAAAGAAAACTAATTTTTATTGAAAAATTCATCTGATTTAGTTTCTTAAAATAATATATTCAATACCGAAAAAATCCCGGCATTCCGGAGTTGCGATTTTCAGTCGCGAAAAACCCGGGATTATAAAATAGATCCGGGACTGCAATCCCTACTACTCACATATGTACACATCTGTTTATATTGAATGTAAGAGCTTTTCGACTTTTGGCATTTATTCAAAACGTAAAAAGGTTTCAATATTTATTGTTGTTATATGTGCTTGTTGTACTTGTTTTTGTTGGCGTTATCCTTGCGCCACTTATATGCGCAGTTATGCGTTAATAATATCCTTTACTATGCCCTGAATTGTGAGAAAGCACGCAAACATACATTAAGGCACACGGATGTTCATTTTTACACTTGTGCGCACTCAATTTTGCCGATAAAACATAATACGCAGGCGGGTTTGCAATACTAACAATAATAGATGGAATGTTTTTGTTTACCCTCAGAGATGGATATCATGCATTTCGGTGTTTAAAACAACCTAAATCTATTCGCTTTAATCATGCTTAAACAAACCGAGCCCTAAAATGTAAACGAAAAAGCACACGGCCAATTATGCAAAAAACAAATTCGAACGCGCAGTTGCGATATTTCCCAGTCACTAAGACAAATAATGCTATATGTATATTTATTTATATTTGAAATATTAAAATTAATTATTATTATCTAAATTATTATCTAAATATTTGAACTTAATTTAATTTAATAAGTAAATTATAGAAGACAAGTTTACTAAACAAATCCTTTGCACTGACTACAATTAGATTGAATTTAATTGAGTGCCGCCTAAAAGAATGCATTCATCACTCTTGCGTACGCTGAAACCATTGCAAAACACAAATAATTGCCGACCCATACATAACTTGACTCAAACATTTGCGTACACACGCTCATTAATTCCATTTAACCCTCTACCAACCAAGCTTGCCAGTTACCCACTGTTTTAAACTACTTAAACCTATTCGCTTCACTCGCACTTAAACAAACCGAGCCCTAAAATATGAACGAAAAAGCCACACGGCCAATTATGCAAAACATAAATCAAAAGCGCAGCTGCGATACTTCCCAGTCACTATGGCAAATAATCCAAATATATTTATTTGTATGTATTTGAAATATTGGCATTAATCAACTCTAGTTTGAAGCATCTAAACATGTGAACTTCATTTCATTTACTAATTTATCAATCTTTCAATTTATCAATATCTTTGTCAAATTTTACACATAGTGTAAACATATAAACACAATGCATATAATCAATAATGCTTTTAATGCGTTCATTTCTGTGATTTTTGTAATAACTACATACAGTAAAACCTGCTTAAATACCTAAATTATATATTAAATGTAGTATTTTCGGGGTACTGAAGCGGATGGAGTAAAGGGAGCCATTCCTCTTAAGTACTTACATTTATTAAATGGAAGCCATCACAGATTTAAGTTTAATCTTTTTTGATTTTTTAATCTCTTTCTTTTTTATCTTTTGTGAATCTTTTTTTATATTGAATCCCATTTGTTAAGAACAATGTTTTTAGTAGACTGAAATGCATTAAATAACAAAAGGCACTACAGTCCTAACACGAGACTAGGCCTTGCTTCCCGCAATCATTCTTGTTAACGTGGTTCCTTATGGTACCGTGTAGTGAATCGAGGTTTAAGTCAATTTCGATGCTATTAAATAGGAGAGTTACAAGCGGCAAGAATTTAATCTAATTACACTGCATAAAGATATGTACATGCAGACGTTAACAACGGCAATGACAACTGCGGCTTAGCAACTCCATTCTGAATACATTTAACCGGAACTAACACGCATGAGACTATCCGCAAAGACATGCTTTTCCGCATTCAGATCAAAATCAACACAAAAGGATATTTACTTGGGTGGCCGAACGTGTGAGGCATTGTGACTGCCACGAATAATGGGGACTAAATGCCAATTTAGCAAATTACCATGCCCACAACATAATCAATGACGGCTGCTGGTCGTTTGTTGTTCGGCGCTGGACGCAGCAAATTATGCGCACACAAGTACTGTGTGCGCTTGTGTGTGTTTTGGGGGATGGGCATAGGTCGCCCAGAACAAGTATATGCAATAAAAGCAAATGATGTTATTTTGTTGGATGGCACACAAGTAGAAAGACATACATACACGATACAGAGATGCACATATATTTAAGTAGTATCGGCCAGGTACTTACGCGCAACGAGTGTGAGGCGCTTTGTGGCAGAGCAAGTATGAATTAGTATGAAGGCTTCATGTGTGCGTGTTGAATTGTATACTAAAAATTTAAAGCACATTAATGAAGAATTGAAAATGCTGGCAGTACGCTGAAACATTTTATTCTGTACTCAATCGAAATGTGTCTACTTTACTTTGATGGGCTCAAGACAAGAATCCATAACCACTTCACTCTTTACCCTGTTCACAAACCTATAAATCCTTCCTGAACCAACGCAATGCCTCGCATTACAAGTATTAGGGGCACTCACTGCGTGTTTGTTCATCTTAAAAATATAAATAAATAAATACAATAAAAATTACCACTCGCCCAACATTTATTTATTTGTTAATTCATTAAATAATAATCTAGAATTACAAGATTTCTTTCAGATTATGTAGAGCTAATGAAACTAATACAGTTAAGTTCTATGCGATTAATTCGTGTAATAATAGTTTAAAGTTATTTTTATTGCCAAAGAATTTGAGAGCAATTATTTTTAAACTAATTGGTGTATTTATATTGGTCACCATTCATAATAGTGTAACGATAAGACAGTCTGTCGCTGTGCAAAGCAACCCTGTCGCTACGCGCCGTGCTATAATTCAATCTGGCAACGACAGCCGCGATAATAAGAGACACTTTTAGGCCAACATGGCAATGATGGAAACTTTTAGTCCAACCTGGCAATGATGGCAACTTTTAGTCCAACCTGGCAATGATGGAAACTTTTAGTCCAACCTGGCAATGATCGTCGCGATCATCATGGAAACCTTTAGTCCACTCCGGAATGTGCGAGAACGATCTGCGCGATGGCCGGACAGGTATAAAAGGCAGCCGGGTGCGGCGCAGCGAGTCAGTCTGATTTTGACTAGTGAAGGTGCCACACGGAGTAATTAAGCAAATAATTAAGTGCAAAGACAGTGAAGTGTAAATCTGTGAAATAAAGTGATTGTTGGTTTATTTTATTGACTGCATTTGAGAAACTAAGTGTGTTTTTTTTTTAAATTACGCAATCCAGAGATACGTACTAGCCCACTAGAACTACCCTTCGTAACAATAGTTTTGAATCGTAATTCGATATCGAGTGATATTAGCAACATTCCATAAATTTTTTTTATTTTTATACTCGGACTCTGTATTTTAGAGTGTTTTTCTATGAGAGAAACCACATCGTTCTGGTTGTAATAATTACTTAAACATAAAAATGTTTACGCATAACGAAAATTTTAATATTTCTTCATTTACTTTAGCCAAAATAAGACGTAAAGAAATAACTAAGTTGAAAGAAAACGTCAAATTAAAAAATTATCTAAAGTTTTCTGATTCTTCTTCCTTTGCTATGTCAAGATATACCATTAAAAAAACGTGTATACTTCTCTTCTTTAAACTTAAATATTCAGTTTATCAATTTCGTATTTTTCCTACAACTTCAAACTATTCTAAGGACTAACAAAAAAATGTAGTCTTGCAACCATAGAGGATGCAGACGTCCACAAAGTAGTATGTGCCATATGGCAACAAAATAGCGAAAGGGTTAATGAGACACATTTTTTATTACCATTTTTATGTATTCGTATCCCTTATTGCCTCTACATAAGTACAAATGTAAAGTAGATACTTTGTAAAGTCACACGAAAATCAAACAACAAATTGTAATTGGAAATAGTAAAAAATCAACAGTCAACAGCTGCTTTAATATTCGACTAGCAATTCATGTAATATGCAAGCAAATACTTTCATTCAATATTCATCACCATAGCTGTCAGCAAATTATTTGTCCTTTAATAGGGAAACCTCCAGTAATTTCTTGCAGATTGCTGTCACTCAGCATTACATGCAACCGCAGGCCTGGCATAATGTAGTTAAGTAGGCGCCAATTGAATATGCTGGCCACAAGGTCAATCATATTGAATAAATAAATCAATTCGGCAGAAAAAGCACCTACATTCTACAAGCGTCAACGTTTTTCCCCGCAACAATCGATAAATTAAAGGTGAGAAGCGGTTCTGTTTCGTGTACGTTGCTCACTTTGTTCACTCTTTGCTGATTGCGTTCATTTTGGTTATTTGTATTTAATCGTGCTGTCAATAGCAGACGGCACTGTCTGAATAATACATGGCCGGAATAATACTAAATTGGCACACATTCGATTCGATTTCACGTCTGAAATGTGGGCCATTTAGTTTTGAGTTGAGTTCTTACATACATACATATATTCAGGAAGAGGTGGAGGTGTATGGGTATGTAATGAAGTCGGTACAACGGGTCGTATAATAAATCTAAATTGTTTATAAAGCGTAGATTGTAAATCAAAAGAAATTATTTAGACTTTTTTCAGACCAGCACTCAGGGGATTCATGAATATTGTGGTGATTCTGGATAGAGACATAGGTTGAGAGGGAACTGAATTTTATTTATTTATTTATTTATTTATTTTATTTTTTTATTTATATCTTTGCGCATTAAATTTGATTTGTCTTTCGTCTTCTTTGTTAAATACGTAGAGTTCCAAGTTACATATTTCGGGTTTGTTGTGCCCAAAAACGGACGTTTGCAATCAGAAGCATTGCCAGAACCAAGTAATGGTTTTAAATAAATGGTTTATTTTCTAAAGTAAACTGCACTTTTCAAAGGTGGCACCACCTATAAGTGACTTAGTGTATTGGAAACTTACATTTATTCCCGATTTTCAGTAAAAATTTCATGATAGTTTGTTCACTGAAATTGCGAAATTATTGCGTCTGAAATAAAAGTATGTTTGTGTCATGGTACAGTGGCGCACTCAGAGGTGGGTTTGGGAGTTCAAACTTTCCCCAAACACAAAAATTGCTAATGCAAAATACAGTTTCGATTGGTATTTGGCTCAAAAACCCCCTCCCCCGAAATTAAATCCTGTGTGTGCCACTGCATAGTTGCAACAATGAGCATCGAACAAAGAGCCAATATTGGGTTTTGTTTTAAATCTTTTATCAAAACATTTCAATTGATGAACCACGCTTACGGTGAGGATGTGAGAACATTAATGATGACCGCAAATTCCATCAATACTCTGCGTAAATTAATCAAAGATCAACTAGAATATTAATTAAAATTCTTGAAAGTGAATTTAAGCATTTCTAAAACAAAAATTTATTGCATTTCAACTGAACATTTGGCTATCGAAAATTGTGTAAACGAATTGTTCTGCACGAGTTGGCTGACGGCATCTCATCGATTGATTCTTGTGACCGATTTTTCACTAAAAATCTCATTTAACCTTCAATCAATCCTCGTATTCGTCTGATTTGGCACCGTGCAACTTTCACCTTTTCGAATAAATGCATTTGCCGAAGCACTTTGAGGACGTAGAAGCTATCCAAAAGCTTGTACCGACATCCCTAACCCTTTAATTGTTTCATTATTTTTCAAAAAAGACGAGAAAAACTTAATCAAGTAATATCAATGCACTAATATACCATAACTAATTTCAATAATTAAAGTGAGCGTGGCTGGAAGGCGTATCAGGTGGATCTTAAAAGTTGACCAAAGCTCATTTTACGATTTTTTTTTAGTTAGTCAACATTTCCAAAATTACAATCCACGATTGCATAATCAATTGGATAATTTATTTTCCATAAGCAAAACTATATATATGTGAACTAACTATCTGGTTTTATGTGCATATGTGTATTCTTCACACATTTCCAATTAAAATGCAGAACTTTCAATCAAAGGACAACCAAAAATACCCATAAATTTCCATTTGCAGACATTTTCCAACGTGTTTAGGTGTCTCCCACTATGAAGGCATTCTGAGCCGATATAGTGAAATATTTGATACACAAGTGCGAGAGCCAGCAGCAGCTTGTATTATTTGCGCACATTCATATTTGGAGTATTTGCATATTCATAAATCCTTGGCTGTAATCTCTGCCGTACAAACGCTTTTGATTCAGCGCCAACAATGTCCTTCCATCTTCAGCCGGGCAACAAAAGTTTTTCAGTTGTGTATGCAATTAAAATCACCACAGACTCTTCCCACTTGGATAATGTACAAGCCAAGCAAACGAAAACAGTGTACGCGCATATGTATGTATACTATATATGTACAATGTATGTATGCACTTAAGTGTATGTAAACACAGTAGGACAACCCAAACAAAAACGAAAATCTTTTCTTTACATATGAAATTTCAAATTCATGAGCCACGCTTCACCGAACGATTTGGTCCTTTCGAGTTTGGTGAGTTGAATGTGGCTAAAGGCCCGGCGGCGCATATGTGTGTACATGCAGGTTTTGTAAATAGCCTTTGTAAATTTGTTTGGCATGTGTAGGGCCGGTCACTTGTCATATTCGACATTGCTGTAATCATCAGAGATCCTTTTGTATTTACCAAAAACAAAAATTCATTTCCTCCATACTGTCTTAAATGTTTCTTCTAAGTTTAAGATCTCATATCTTTTTTAAATTACATTCTCAATAGGTATTTAAAAATTAAATTTTTTTTACAGAAATGTATGCCTTAAGATGTGATTTACTTTGTGATATGAGTTGCTTAATAATTTAAAAAACTGATTTCAATTAAATTTAGGTGACAAGTGCTCTTCATGAAAGAGTTATCGCTCTAGGTTCACCGAAGTCTTCGACCTCTTTATGGAGCTTTGTAAATTCGGTAACTGTCCCAATAACAAACTTTTTACGGAGTGGCTGCTCCTGTCGTATATTGTATCATTATACAATCTCTCATCAGAAACAAAGACATCATTCAATGGAAATAGGTAAACAGTCTTATAAACATAGGATTCGGAAATAGTATGTACATCTTGCTTACTACTTTGAACGCTTTAACTAAAAAGGATGCTTTAACTAAAGAACGCTTTAACTAAACAATTCATTTCATAAACGATTATTTTTAAATCATATTTGTAATCTCTTGAAATTTACTCTAATTAAACGTGACCACAAAAATCGATCGCTACGACTTCCGACTAATACAGCTACACATTAGAAATTTTCCAAAATTACGAGAACTGGCGCAAGCATAGTAATAAAAACTTGCAAATATTGATAAAACCCACTCTTGTTCTTCCTAATTCTATATAGATTATTTTTATATGTGCAACTTAACAAATTGCTTTTGCTGTAGCACGACATGTGTACATACTATATGTACATAGGTATGTATGTGGACGTGTTAGCCCTATAACCCAACGCCACTTGTATGTTTCTTTGGAATCGCATCCCGTATGCTACATGGTCCAGCAGTCAAATAATTTCGCGCTCTTTTCACGAAATCGGGAACACATAAGCACAAAAGTATGCGTGTGTATTTTCTAGGTGTGTTATGCTGGTTCAAAATTCGCGCATTAACGCTTTTTGAAAGCTGTGTGCAAATGTGTTGATACCATATATCCACGTATTTCCATAACCATGAACACTTGCACTGGCGCTGCTTGGTGCTACCTGATTTAAAAAAGCGTTAATGCGCGAATTTGTTAATCTACATATAGACACCTCTAACACGAACTTAATTAAGTATGTATGTATTGAGCACATTTATGAAATCTAACCTCTGCAAAGGAGACACATGGCTGGATTCGAGTAACAGAAGCTGAAAATATGAAGAGTAGAATATTCTGCTCAACGATCGTCAGACGTGTTGCGACTGCATTAGAATGATACCCAACTCTAACTATTAATATGAATATTTATTTGCCCTTTAAAGACTCTTTTTTTACCACACTTGGTGATTAATAAAAAAACAGCTTTGAATTGGGGGTACAGCGCATTTCTATTCGATGCGTGTGCGTGGTTTGGGTTTTGTACAACGATTGATAAGAAAAGTGTTTTTAAATCTATGAGTCAGAAAATGGGGACACAATTCATTTAAGGAGTAGAACGAAAGTGGGTAAGGAGGAGAGAGAGGAAGAATGAGTAAGTGTCCAAGAGAGGAAGTTAGCCGCCGACTCTCAGATAAATCTAGAAAACTACTTGACCAATGATCTGAAATTTTGACACAATGGGGACTATGTTCCAGGAAAGGTGTCTGTTGCCTATGGGTACCGCCCACACAACTCAAATCTTTAATATTAAATTACTTCAGAATTATAAGTTGCACAGCATTGCTATAGCATATTTCGATTGGTAAAATTTCATAAGCGTTGGTCAAGGGACGTCGCACTTTTTTGCGAGCCAAATACTTCGGACTATGGTTATGGTGGCTGCCTCTTATGAGATGTACTTAGCCATATACTTAGATATATGGCAACAACGTTTTTCCAACATGTACAACAACAATACAAATTTCAAACGAAAGGGAGGAAACTGGTCGAACGGCGTTTTGAAGTTGAGTATCGAGGCCACCTTGGAACTGTAAGTCGCACTTCAATGACACTCAGGGCATTGGCAGAAGGGGAGTGGTTACGATTATGCAACTTTAATCATTAAATCGCACAGCATTAAAATTTGGTTTAGCCTCGTCTCTTGGATCCTTAGTTTCACTGCTGAAACTCCTAAGCGTTGATCAATGGACAAGAAGGGACTTTCAATAATATTATTTTATAACTTGATGACCCGGTGAACGCTGTACCACCAAAAATTATTCAACTGTAACTTTTATAAGAGATTATTAATCCTTATCAAACTTCTAACTGAGAAACTTCAAACACATTGAGATCGTTAATATTGGATGCATCGTGTAGGGTTAGAGCCTCACGGTATTTTCTTTAGTCGTCGCTCGCTGGTCATCAGTGCGGTGCGCCCGTGAAGTAGTACTTTTAACTTAGCTCCACGACCTATGTTAGCTTGTCTTCTTCACGGCATTTTAACGGATACGTAATTGTCAAATCTGTCGAACTTTCCTTAGGGATTGTACAATTGAAATGATCAAACTTAGTCCACAGATGGTTTTGTCTAAGTCAACCAAGTCAATTTACCTTAAAAAATGGCTAATCGAAATGAATATTCGCAAAATGCACTGAAATTCGCTTTAACCATCTCTATTCGTCACAAAAGTTATGACGATGAGATTCAACTCAAAAGTGATTTTATTTTTTTATTTTTATTTATTTTATGATTGAATTTTTACTAAAATCTTTCCTAAAACTAACAATTTATCGATCGCAAATATGTCATGAATGAGTGACAGCAAAAAAAGCATTAATATCTACTACTCCTGCTGCCGCTGCTGATTATTTTCTGCAAAGCCTCTTCAATTTCATATCCACGCCTGGAGGTATGTAACACCAACAACCCACTTATCGCATTATACCTGCGATCCGTATCCCGGCAAATGTGAATACGAACATCCAAATATTTCAAGGTTAAAGTCACTTTCGAAACTCACTCTCCCCTTGCTGCAATCAACCGTCAAAAGTAAATATAGCTTGAACGTCAATGACTTAACTTCTTCTCTGTAAGCACTCGAAGCGCTCACTGATGTACGCAAGTAAAGGTGGAAAATATGGCAAGAGTCAAACAGCACAAATAAGTGAGTAACATAAATAAATGTCATAAATCATATGTGCTTAAGTTAAAATGTTGGGCGAAATATGTGTGTGCGTGTGTGAGCTGGAATGTAAGTATTCATGCAGCAAAAGCAATGCATTAGCAACATATATACATATGTACATATGTACATAAAAGGCAATTTTCCCGAATAGCATTTAAACTGTCGTCCCATTAGTAGCAGCTTAAATAAGCTTTAAAGCAAAATCTTCAGAGTTTTTCTGAGTTTGGAAAAAAATCAATAAATTGTAGACTTTATCAATGGGGAAAAATGTTAAATATTATACAAATTACGCATTCATTCATGAAGTGAATATATTTCGAACAAGTTTTTTCAAATCACCTTTTCATCATCGTTTCGTTTGATGAAAATCCTATTTTACGAACAAATTTCTTAAAGTGTGGAAACATCATAACAGAGTGGAAGTTCAAACAATTCGAACTTTAGTTCATTAAATTTGCCGTGGTTGATGACACATATTTTTTTCTTTTTCTGTAAGTCTGAACTTTTCTTAACATTTTTTCATCCAAATAATCACAAAATTATACAATTACTCTATTTTATAATTTTTCGAAAATAAAAATTTAACTGGGCCAACAATGGTTTAAGGTTTGTTTACGGGAAGATTCCAAATGTTTAAGTCGGATGTGGTTAGCGACAGGTTAAAAGTTTGTATGGAGAAACTGTCAAAAAACATGAATTAATGGGACCATTAAGTTTAGGCCCACGCCAATTTTTAGTCAATGACATACTTCAGCCAAAACTTAGTTTCAAAGGTACACAAGAACATAAGACCAGCGAATGTTACACCAAAACGTAACCAAAACTTTGCTAAAGGAAATGTTTTAATGTGAGTATAAATCAGTGGTAAGTCAAGAAATTTATGAAAAGGATAATTAGTTTTTAATTTAAACTGTTTTCAAGATAATTAAACGGAAAATGTTCACGCCTATTTACTTTTTTATTAAAATTTTGTATCACATTGTACATACATACATGTTATGTTGCTTATTAAGCCAAATTTAAATTTAAACCATTTTGCAAAACATAAATACTTACATACTTATTTGCATATTTTAAAAATTCAAACGTTAAAATTGCTTCCGCCGGGCTACGCTCCTGCGCCCTTCTAAAGTTAAATGGTTAATTTTGGACCAAACTCAAACACACACACACTTGCATGCACGATTGGGTGTCGCGTTGTTCGCTCCGCGATGAGTAGCTTTGAAAGTATGTTTGTCACGATATTTGTGACTTTATTTTGCCCTCATTCCAAGTGCGTGACAGAAAGCAGAAATGTAATTTTTGCACTCTGTCAGTGAGTTAGGGTACATGAGGGCAAATGCCAGTTTTAACGCGTTTGCTTACATTTTAAATTTTCATGTGCTCGCCACCAACCGACTGGCATAATTACTCGTTGTTAAACCCTACACTTGGGTGTCAGGTGTATCCAATTGACTTAAGTAACAGTTGCAATATAGAAGTCGATTTTGAAACGCGTTCTACTGACATTCTAAGAGATGATGAATAAAATTGGTAGCAGGCAGAGCTGCGCAAAACCAACATTTGTGCTTAAATGGCCATAATGTGTCCATTTCCAAGTAGTCGAAATAAAGTTTATAACAGCAATCCAGAATACACATAATGAGCATTGCGCACACCCATTTAACCCTTTCGCTGAATTTTTTTACTGGGGCACGTCAACATCTGAAATTCATTAATTAAGTCCTTTGTGCGGTTACAACAACAACATTCCATAATAATTTTTTTAATTTTTGTTTTGTTTTTTAAGAGTGTTGCCACATGACAGCAACCATATCGTTCTGGCTGTCATAATTACTTAACACGTTCGCGGACGTGAATGCTATAGCAGTCATTTTCATAGTGACGCAAAATGACGAATGCTGAAATTTAAAGCCAATTTTTATTAATTAAATTTTAAATAAACTGAAATTTTTGTAATTAGTATGTCATATCATTCAATTTTTATAACGACTTAAATACGATAATCTGACAATTCCAACAATATATGTCTAATCAAATTTCAGATAGTTCTACTAGTTTCCACATAAATTGACTGTCTATTTTTGCAGCTCACTGAAATTGTTACTGTCCGCGAACGTGTTAAACATAAAAATTAATAAATTAAAGTTAGATTAATAATTAAAATTAAATATTTCATCATTTACTTCAGTCAAAAATTTAAACAAATTTATCTGAATTGAAGAAAAAAGTCAAATTAAAAATGTTGCCCATTTCTTCCTGTTCTTCTTTCTTTACTATGTACAGATATAACATTAAAAAACACGTATACTTATCTCTTTTAAACTGAAATATTAAGTTTTTCATTTTTGTATTATTCCCAAGGCTTCAAACTGTTGGAAGGACCAATATAAAATGTATTCTCAAAATCATAGAGGGTTTAGACGTCCACAAAGTACCATGCTGCCATATGGCAACAAACTGATGAAAGGGTTAAGCAAGGCTGCCTTATACCACATTTATGAATATTTACAATGCATTACTTAATTCATTATTTGAATAAATTTACCCACTCACAGGTGCACGATTCTCAAGGTAGAAGACGAAATCGTTAAAATGGCGTAGACAGATAATTACAGTTAGCTTTAGTAATTATAAATATATGTAGAGTGTAAATAAGATCAATATATATATATTTACTTGTATTTATTCCTTAGCGTGTCGTTAACGTTCTCGTTTTGTATTAGTCCTCGACGTCTCTTGTAGTATGAAAAATTTGCATTTTTAAACGTGCTTTCCTTTCATTTCTGTAGGGAGGCGGCTTGTTTGTCTAAGACATGTATACAAATGACAGCGAATACATAAGAAGCTTAAAAGTAGGCTTTTTGCGTGTAGTCTTGTTTCTTAAATGTGCATATGTGCTCTTTTGAGGAAGTTAGAATTCTTACTTACTTACTTACTTACTTACTTACTTAACTGGCCATAACAACCCGTTATCGGGTTACGGCCTGCCGCAAAACTTCTCTCCAGGCGCCTCTGCTTCGCGCGCGCCTTCTCCAGTTGGTCACACCAAGAGATAGAAGTTAGAATTCATTTTGTTTAAATGACACAACGATGTTAGTAAAAATTCAATTAACATGCTATAATATCTCAAAATCCTTTTATGTATCTACTTCACATTAAAATGTTGTTCCAAATTTGTTGTCCGTCAAACTTATTGTTATAATTGTTTCTCTCTTCATGTTGCATCTTCAGCTCAACTAACCCATTATCCGTTCAAATTGCAAACAGAAAATGTTGAAATTTTATTTACCTTAATTTTTGTTTAAGATGCACGTATCCTGTTTTCCGTCCTTCATCAAATCTTTTTCAACTTAATTATTTTCTCGCATATAAAACTTTATGTTATTATGTGCAAATTTTTCCGTAAAATGCCACAATTGTGTGCAGTGTAATGCAAACGTTGTTTAGTATACCTCTTTGTCAATTTCATTTAACCCTAGATGGGTAACCTTCGTCGATTCGACGAACACCACATACATTTCTTAAAATTTCTCCTTATTCTCAGATTTGATTGTTTACACTTTTCGTGTGATCTCAGTTGCGGATTATGCGAATTTTTTACAAAAAAATGTCCAAGCACAATTACATAAAAAGTTAGAGTTTTTACGATTTCTAGTTCTTCAAAAAATCGGAGTTGAATACGACTTTGTCAATTTGACGAAGATTACCAACAACTATATGATTACCCTTCTAAGGTTAAAATACAACGCAAACAACTCTGTCATACGCAGTGTGTTGCAGCCTTAACTTTTTTAAATTGCAGCAATGTAAAACGTTTTCAATTATCTATGAATATTAGAACGATCGCCACGACTTAACCGATAAATGCTAGCCTGATAAATAAAGCCTGACGCATTGGTCAATTTCAAGTTCGAGCCCCTATAAAAAAGCTAACATCAAAATATTTACATTTTTAAGTTTCACAAAATTAGAAGGAGTGCACAGTGATTCGACTCCATCCAACCGCGGGACAAAAATAGAAGGAGTGGTCCGTTCTTCATAAAATTTGGTATACTAGTTAAACATGGTCTGCTGAATTGAAATCTCCATTGGTTTTTCTTAAACTATTATAGTTTAGTAATGCCTGAGAGTTAAACTTGCAATTTTCGTCATTTTTGGTGAGCTATAGCAACGAGTGTGTTGACTAGATTTTTCAGATTTTACATTTAATCGGTAACGTCAACACTGATTATTCCAAAGAGTAACAGAAATTGTCTTAGAACCCTCTGGTTTTGCAATAAAAACAATAATTATAGATGTATGTTTTGCATTTTTGCAGATTTTATCATTTTTTGTGCTGATTGCATACTTTTAGGCATAAATAAAATAAATTTTGTCGAAAAATACGTGTTTAGACCACTTTCAAATTAAATTATTTTCTGAGATCGGAAGATATCGAAGGATATAATTACATTATCCGACAAAGAAATAATGCTTCTTAAAATAAAAAAAATCCAGGAACATACTTTCACATACTTTTTAGATATTTTCCTCTAAGTTTTGCTAATTTTCATATTTTTAATTTAGAAAAATGTTTTAAATTAAAAGTGAAGTAAAACCCTCAGCTTTGCAAATTTTGAGAAAACATTAAAAGCGAAAATGGCCACATAATTTTTTAGTATGAATATATTGAAAGTTTTAGCAACTTCTTGGTAACCATGTATTTTTACAGTTTTTTTAGTAGACTAAAAAACAAAAAATATGTGTTTAAAATTTTTTTTGGGAAAGGCTTCAACTTTGAGCCGCACACACACCAATTAATTTTTAGCACAGATTTTTGGGGGTTTTTTTAGTTGGTATTTTACCTTTCAAATTATGTAGGGTAAAAGGTTCGGTTGTGGGCATAGTTCGGTTGTGGGCACCCCTTCGTATCTCTTGATAGAAAGCAGGCTGGGGTTTTTTGACTAAGGCCATTTGTTCATTATGGAACCACGATCTTTTTGTGCCAAATACTGAGTCGAACAGACACGCCTGCTTTGTGCTGGGACCATATATATCTTTCTGTGCTTAAAAAATAAGACAAACATTTTTTTACACATTTTAAATGGTGTCATAAATCGAAGTGAATCCATCGAGAAGGCGAGTAAAATGCATTTTTATTTAGTAAATTTATTATACTTTGTGATCCAATATTGATTACAACCAATGTTTACCCCGAACAAATTTTTCACTACTTCTCAAAATGGCTGCCAAATTCGGTTGTGGGCACTGCAATTAGTTCGGTTGTGGGCACCCATCTTTTAGTGATTTGGTAAGTTTTGGTAAGTTATTTCATCGAAAATGGTCTTCTAACGCATTTTTTGGTTGTTTTAGTTATATCTTCCAAGGGTAAATAAAAAAAATCCTCCGATATCTTTTTTAATGTGCTGGATGTAATTTAACATTGTTCTGCAGATAAGCTAACCACAAAATCGACTGCCGCAGCGTATGCGATTTCCTGAACCACTTTCCAACGCTACAAAAAGAAGGTGGAAGAAAATTTCGGAAACATCAAAGCTGTCGACGGTGGTGTTTTCTTCTTTTTCTTCTTTTCGTGGATGTTATCGAATCAGGTTAACTGGTGTTTTCCACCTTCTTCACGTCACAGCACTTGAAGAGTGTTGATTAATTAGGTTGAATTTCATTTTACTTTAGGTCTTCTTGACAGCCCAGGGGAATAACTTGGTCACTTACATTTTGAAATGCCCGTCCATCCAAAATGTGCCGACATGCGTACCAGCTACTTCACATGCGTGCATTGTGCTTCAAATAATTAAAACTTAATGTTTTTCTATATTCGTGTTGGTTTTTCCGTTTCCACCAGATTTTCCAGGCGTGCCCACAACCGAACCCAAAAAAAATTTTTGTTAAAAATGACTACTTTACAAAATTAACAAAAACAACTTTTCTATTTGACGGAATCGATTTACTTTTGTCATTACTTGTTAGCTAAGGTTTCTAGCTTTCCATAGATGTCCATATGTCCGATTAAGAAGAACTTGGTAAAAAGTTATGAGCCAAAAACAAAAAGGTGCCCACAACCGGAACCTTTCCCCTACATCAAAATCGTTAAATTCTGAGACTATAAATTTTTTGAATTTTTTCTATTTAACGGATCACTGTGTATTGGTTCAAAAGATTTCATCATTTTTGTAGCGGACAAGTTTATTGGGCACCGTCTTTAAATTTGCTGAAAAATATTTTAAACCCATCCTCCTCCCATGACCAAATTCGGGCTACGTCATTTTTCACTAGAAAAATTGTGAAAATATCACAGAGTCGTGCCGGCCTCGATAGTCCAGCGGGTAGCGCGCTGTCTTCGCATACCGAGCGCCCCAGGTTTGATTCCTGGCTCGAGCTCGTAAAACGCTTATTTACTTCTATCGCTTTCCACATGAAGCAGATGAATTACAAGAATCGCACAAGTGCGCTCTTGGCAGGCAATGGCAAAACCTCCAAGTGTGAACGAAA
Source organism: Melieria omissa (assembly GCA_963971225.1). Classification (NCBI taxonomy): domain Eukaryota; kingdom Metazoa; phylum Arthropoda; class Insecta; order Diptera; family Ulidiidae; genus Melieria; species Melieria omissa. Next base: position 44,999,883 of record OZ020268.1, on the reverse strand, counting down.
AACTGCCAATCGCCGCTCGGATTCGGCGTTAAAGTGTAGGTCCCCTCCCTCCCTTCCCCATCCGTTTGAAATGTGTGTTGTATCACATGTTGGAAAAAACAGTGTTGCATACGCATTTCAACGGGTGGAATTTGTGGTGTCACAACGGGCCAATAGGCCTAAGTGTGTCTCATACAGAGGCAGCCACTACAACAACCACAGAGTCGTGATTTCATAATTCATATTTCATTCGTTCGTTGTTCTGGACTCAGACTGTTCTCTGAACTCACACTGATGCCACAAAATTAAAAAAAAATATATAGATATGTACCTACACAATTTTGTTCAGACTTTTTCTTCGGAGCTACCGTCTAGAAGCGTTTGCTAAATAACTCAGGTGAACATTTAACTGAAATTGTGTGCCATTATTAAATTAATTGTTTGCATTTAGATGTAAATAAAAATATCACAGCGAAAATACTTTTATCCCTTCTATTTTTGAAAATAGCACTTCATGCTGATAGATTCTGGAAAAAGTCGATCCTCTTTCTACAGCTGCTTTATTAAAAACCTCTAAAAATTTACCTTAAGAAATCGATAAAAAAAAAACTGTGGACTACACTCCTCCAAAGTGTACAAGTTCACTCACACAACACGAATGCCTAGTAGCCTCGGTCGCACATGAAACACCTCAGAGTGATCCTAATTCATGTATACCACCTATGTAAACTATGTAGACCCTACCACGGTTGTTATCAACCATTGATTTAGCACAAGACAAGTCCTAAAAGTGCTGTCTTTATTCCACATTCTAAATGCTTGAATTTGCCATCACTAGCACCAAATCCTCATCTACTGAGTAATTAAAGATTTGAATCGAAAAATGTGTTTTCATATATCGTAAGCTAATTATTAGCGGCAACGCTTAATGGTACCTTTATTCATCAAGTCATACCACGATTGTAATTGTATATATATTCCTCATTTATTTATGCAGCAACAGCAAAACTGGCACAACTTTTCTACCTTCGTCTGCAGTACTAAACATAAAATGCAAATGTAGGGTACATTAGCGTACTAAAATAATGGCTGTCACATTCACTTGTTTTCTATCTCAAAAACTTGCACAACTGATACTGGCCGCCGTTGTGTTCATTTGTGGGAATTCCTCTCCTTCTTTCAGCCGTGTATATGAATTTCTGTACTATTACAGTGCATACTGAACATCATTTACTCCTGCGCTGCTGTTTTCTGTGGGCGTGTGTACCCAGTGAACGTGCGAGCCGACATCATAACAACAAAATGACCTACATACTTACTACAATACAATCGCATTGTAGCGTTGAGTTTCATATTTGTTTGTGTGTAATTCACCTGCAAACAGGGATAGTGCGACAGGTGAATAGTTTCTTTCGCTTTGTACATTGTTCGTCTCAGTATGACGGCTGGTCGACGTATGTATGTATAAGGCGAGTCGTTGTGCCAACAACGAGAATTATAACAATACAGAACAACGTCAACAACAACAACCGCCAATACTGCTGCTTAAAATAGTATCTACGTGAAAGTCGAGCAAAGGAAATGCCGTCAGTCATTTCTATTCAACATGCTTTTGCCTTACCTCGCCTCGTAATGCACATTCCTAGACACATGTTTCCATCACTTGCGTTTTTGCATGAATAGTACGTTGAAAGCATGCAATATATGTATGTATATGTAATATGTACATACATGCATGCCAATGTATGCATACATACATATACGTATGTATGTTCTTGCCACTTATCCATTATTTGAGATTGCTTGACGCAAGCCACATGAGCTGTGTAAACAATGTCACAAGCCAATTAAATGCTGCGAAGCGGGAAATGTTAAAAAATTCTCCTTCTTCACATCACGTATGAGGAAGCTGTCACATGCACAATGTTTTGAAATAATATATACAGAAATTGACTTTCAAATGCACTTCATGACTAGGACTTATAGCTAAAGGAATATAGCTTAGGAATTATGTATTCGCATCCGCAGTACCCTCTGCGAAAACTCTCTGCATAACAACATCTCTGAAGCATAACATCAGGCGCAACAGTTGCTGCCGAAAGTATCAGCGAATGCAACAAGCGCGCCGGCTATTCATTTGTCGTTGTCTTTGCGCCAACCATGAAGAAAATTACAACAGAAAGACGATGAGCGCTCGCGCTAGATTCTTGTAGGAGCTGTGTTAAAGAAGAGAAAATATTATTGAAGAAAGTACAACTTTCTGGCATCGCTTTTTGCTGCCAAAATATTTGAAAATCTGAGCATGGCAACGAGTGTTTCACTAGATAACCCAAAATTATTCGAAACTCCAAATGGGGTCATAATTGCTGCAAGTGAGTGTACTTGCTGATTGATCTGAAAGTTTCCCGCTTTTAATACCATAAAGGATTTTAAAGAAATTTAAAAAGTATACACCGCGAACCAGTGTTACAAACTTTGTTGTATTCGAAAACCATAAAGAGCAAGTGTTTCAAAAAACCCAACCAAACCAATCATTTCGGCCACCACTGTTGCCCTTATTGCCACTGTTTTTCTTACTAATTAAATCGTCTTAGTCTTAATAAAGTTGTTGTTATGGCGAAAGCGACAAAAAAGTGAATAATTGGCTAATTGCATTATGCCGTTGAAAGGGACATCTGCAGTTTATGCAAAATATTAAGACCGAGCCGCGCGAAAACTGCTGAATGAAGCTGGCGTAAGGAGGAGCAAAATTAAATTGAACAAGCAACAAAAATTAATGTCAAACATTTTTCAATTACTATTCATTATTCTCCAAAGCAAGGACAACGAGTCACTTACAAAATCAAAAGCAAAAACTAAATTACAAGACGGAAAATGGTAACGTGAAACGCTCCGCTTTTATGCAAAATAATAAACAGTCATATCTTTTTGGTGTATAGAAATCTTCTTATATAGCGGTTAAAGTTTAAACTGACTCATTTAAACTAGTTTAAGTGAAAAGAGCTTTTTGTAGAACACAACCGTCCAGACTGCTCAATGAAGATTAATTTGACAGCTGTTTGTTTACAAACAACAAATAAATATTTTTGTAAACGTATGTGCTGGGAGCATAATTCGAGCGAAATATTGGGGCATATTTCACAATCCACGGCAACATACTCAACTTCGTCCAAATATTAGAAGAATTGTAGTCACCTGCCATAAAAAGACGATGAATGAAATGAAAGCAGTGCAAGCAAAACGATTATTTTCATTCATTTGAAAATTTTCAAGTTTTCAATTTTTGTTTGGTTTTGTTTTGATTAAATGACAGCTGAATTTTAAGAGATGTTTTTCAAACATGAATAGCTGCGTTTTGTTGGTAAAAAAGCTTTTTCATAAAAAGCTTTCGGATGCAACCCTGCATTAAACTCGTTTGAAAACATGTTAAACGGTTTAACACGTTTAATTTCCAACAACAATTGCATATGAATAGGTAAACCGGTTTTCGAACTGGTTTTGTTGCTTTAACTTGTTTAAGCACATTAAACACGTTCAAGTCGTCAGTTTGAACGCCATATTATCAACATAAGCAAAAAGGTCTTTTAACTTTCAATATTTGAAATATAATAACAACACATTTTATTAGCTAAACGAATTTTTTTTTTTCAAAATAGTCCCCAAAATAGACTTAATAAAGCGATTTGTATAATCTTAAGATCAGTTAATGTTTAAGATCGTCGGCCACGATGTCCTGTAACACGTCGGTACAAGCCTTTTGGTTCGCTTCTAGTTATGTTCCAGGTTTTGTTTTTATCGGCAAATAAATTTTTTTTCGAAAACCTGAAAGTCACATGGTGCCATATCTATTAGACGAAAACGGAGAGTGGTTGATGGTAAAAGTGTGACTTTTAATCAAAAACTCAGTCACAAGTGTCGATCAATAAAATGGCGTCAGTCAACTTGTGCAGACTTTTCGATAGCCAAATGTTCAGTTAAAATGCAATAAATTTGTGTTATTGAGATGTTTGAATCCACTTTCAAGAATTTCTATTAAGATATTGGGTGATCTTTGATGAATTCACGAATAGTGTTGATGAAATCTATGCTGATCGCGGATTTCAGTTGTCCAACATGTTGATCATCATTTATGTTCTTTAAATCGCGTACACATCTCATGAACTCTGCTACGAGATAAACAATCAGCACCACAAATTTGATTTCTCAATTGAAATGTTTCGATTAATGTTTAAAAGAAAACTTAATATTAGCTCTATGCTCAATGCTCATTTTTGGTACTGATGACACAAACATAATTTTATTTTAGACGCAATAATTTTCAGTGAATCAAAAATCACGAAATTTTGGCTAAATCACCATCACAAAATGTTTTATTTGGAAAGTGCAGTTTGCTTTAGATAGCTTTAAATACTAAATTGGATTGAGAAAATGTTTAAAACCCCATCCCTTCTCTCATGACCAAGTTCTGACTGCATCCCAGTGCATGCCACATTGTAGAAGCTACATTGTGACCAAAAAGTTTCCGGAAATTCTTATTTAAAATTCGCGCGCTGTATATTTTTCGATATTTTAAGTTTCTGTAGGTTGCTAGCACTGTCCTTAATTACTATGCCAAAAATGAGTGCGATCTGTCAGACAGTTTGTTTACGGCAGCTGTTGAAACCAGTTCACCTCAGTAGTGCGTTGCGAATTTGTTGAGAATTTTCTTCAAAATGAGTACCGTGAACAGGTCTCTTTGGACGTGCTTGATCGTGCCAATTCCGATCCAACTTTCATGGAACGCATCATAACTGGTGACGAGACATGGGTCATGGGAATGGAGAGGAAAAGACGAGCCGAAACCGAAAAAACCACGCCAAAGTCGCTCGAAAATCAAGGTCAATCGATCGAAAATCAATCGATATTCGTGGTGTGGTGCATCATGAATTCGTCCCTGAAGGACAAACAGTCGGTAAATACTATTATTTGACTGTTTTGAGACGTTTGCCTGAAAATATCCGCCGTAAACGGCATCAATTGTGGAAGAATAATTCATGGATTTTTCCTGACGATAATGCTCCCTCGCACCGAGCCAACATTATCAACGATTTTAAGGCCAAACATTCAATAAATACCATCGAACAGCCACCGTATTCACCTGATCTTGCACCGTGTGATTTTTTCCTGTTTCCCAAACTCAAATTACCACTCAGAGGAACGCGTTTTGAATCCATAGAAGACGTAAAACAGAATTCGCAGAGGGAACTCAAAGCCATACGGGAAAGCGCCTATAAAAAATGTTTTGATGATTGGAAGAAACGTTGGCATATGTGTATCGCTTCTAATGGAGCATATTTTGAAGGAGATAAAATAAATATTGATGAAGATTAAGAATTTTGCGTTTTATTTAAAATTTCCGGAAACTTTTCGGTCACAAGGTACATACAACTTTGTGCCACTTAAGAACAGTAGAAAGGGAAATTGTGTTTCTTTTAAACTTTCGTAGAATACATATGCATGCAAATATTTACATGAACATATTTCCTTTGTGTTTAAGATTCCTGAACAAAAAAACAAGAGTCAACAGTTAAACAAAGTAATGAAACTTGCCGCTTCTCACCCACCGCAATCAATAAACCCAAGTAATCTCATATTTCTTGTTATCACTAACTCCGCCACGGGCCATTCTCAATCGTCAAATTAAAGTTTACTGTAAAAGAATTACATCCTTCAGATTCAAAGTATCTGAAATTCGACTTTGATACGTGTGCCAGCTCTCTGCTGATTCCCTGCGCGGGTTCAAGTGCCGGTCATGCAGCTTGCAGCCAGTTCGCTGGGGATTTCGCTGGCGCAGTATAAAAGAACCAAAATAGCAAAGGCTCTACTAAAAATAAAAACACAACGCGCCGTGCTGTTGGCACAATTGGCGCTGCACAGTCGCAAAAGCAACCGAAGTAGCTGTCACTGCTTTAGCTGCTCATTGACCTTTGACATGTGTGCGTGCACGTACCCAATGCATTCACTTCTCCAGTTATTTCGCAAGCCGTCAGCGCCCGCTTTACGCATTTCCTTCCGTTGTCTCCTTCTAAATTCTTAAAGATAATCTCTTGTCAATTACGCCTCTTGGGGGAAATATTATCGTGTTCGTGATGCTATTTTTCGTGCGCCTCCCGCTGTCCCGTCTTGCTGCCTGCTATTGCTCCCGACTTGGCGCTGGGCTCCAACTTTGTTGGCTTTACGATTCTGTGTCTACTCTGGCCTTCTGTCACTCCAACCCTTACCGCCGCGTGCTTCTGCGCCCAGTTGTAGGTCATGCGAAAACTTATATAAACAAAAGTGCTGGTCGTCGATACGCTGCTGTCCGGCTTTTGTTTATGTTTTAAATTTTATTTTATTGCCGTTGTCTTTGGGGCACGCCTGACTCCTGCACCCCTCCCAGCTTCCGTCCACACTTTCTCGTCACGACGCACGCCATAGTCGACCGGTGTACGGGTTTGGTGGGTCTAGCCGCGAGGCGCTATGTGTTCTTATTTATTTGGGTCAGACATACCGGCTTGCCGCTGTTGCTACTGACGTGGCTGAGGCTATGCCGCTGCTTTTACCATGTTTACTCTTTTCTGGTTATTATTAATTTGGTGCTGGTAATGGCAGTGGTGACGACGCGATTGGTTTATAGTATCACGTTTCAAATCTGCGGTGACTTGGAATGTGTGCGCCTTTTGTGCGTGACAGTGAAAATTATGGAAATTTCATTGATGGAAATTAAGCACGCCGCCGAATTATTAGCATTGTGGCTTAAGAGCTGAGCTGGCAGAAATTTAAATTGAATTTTTCAATGAAAACTGAAATCAAATAAAATTTCAAATATTTGGACAGCAAGGCTCACAGTCACAGTCAATCAATAAAGACCGCAATAAGTGAGAACGAGATGGAACGAGCTTACATTTTGTAAGCTTACAAATTTTTAACACAATAGGATGCTTTGTTTATTAAAATAGTTTCCAAAATATGTGTTGTTGCCAGTGTTCCCAATACATCATACTTCGTTATTCAAAAATCTCCCAAAAATCCACCAAGGATCCGAAAACTCCCCTAACATAAAATATAAATCTGCCAAACTTTCTCCTAAACAATTCTTCCTCCTAAAAATTCTCCTAAAACGCCAAAAATCTCCTAAATCTAGGAGGAAATCTCCTGATCTGGCAACACTGGAATAGACTTAAGGCCCAACCATAAACAAAGTGAATAATCTTAAATTATTAAAATCTATCAAACTTCTCCATATTGGATTGAATTGTGTGACGAACGGAGAGAAACTGAACGCTAACCATAGTTGCCTCCATATTATGTCGTGCATTCAATGTTTTGTAAAGTTGAGCATGGTTGGGCCTTTATTCATACATCTCACAGCTAAAAATTTATGCTTCAATACTTAACTTTTTAGTTCCGGCCATGTGAACATAAGTTTACTACAACTACTGTACTAAGTTTTGCTTTTCAGCCAACACCAATATTGGTGATAAGTAACCACTGTCAATTGATTTTGGTATCATCCAGTGGCGCACACATGGGGAGTTCAAACCCCCCAAACAAAGAAATGTTGGATACAAAATATGGTTTCGAATGGAATTCGTTTCAAAAGTAGTACGCAAAACACCCGAAAATGAAATTCTGTGTGCGCCACTGGCATCATCGACATGTGTAAGAAACTGAACACTTTTAATAAAGTGCCTTTACGATGTACATCGACTTTTCGCAGTACCCCTTCCTTGTCAAAATTAAAGAGTCCTGAAACGTAGCACCTCATAAGTGGTTCGGAAAAGTCCTTTTCTATCTTATGGAGCTGGACGCATTTCTAAATGTCATCTTGCTAAAATTAAACATGGTTTCATAGCCGACAAAGCGGTAGTCATTAGTTTTCCGCACAATGAAAACACAGAGTCACCTCTCATTTTTTTCAGTTTTTTGTAAATTTTTTATTTAATTTCGGCTATCACTTACTCGTTTTTACCAGAAGCTCTCGACGCTGCTCGTTTTTTAAATAACAAACATTCCTTACATTCAACCCAGTGACTTATGGCCGAAAGGCATTCGCACTCACTCGACGCGGTTCAGCTCCGTTTCTTAGTTTCACTTTCGAGCCAATTGTGTTATTTTCGTTTTGTATGCGGCAGCACTCGTCGCCCAAAACATTCCGATAATGAAATAAATTATTATCGTTTCTGTTGCCATTTCTTTTCGTACTCATTGCTATTTTCTTTCTTGCTTTGACATTTACTAAATGTAATTTATTAATTTATTTATTTGTTTTTGCGCTTTTTCTTCTCTGTTTTGTGAGAGCACTTCCATTTTCATTGCGTACCATCACTTTATTTCTTCCACATAAATATAATTACAAAAATATAAATGGCGACTTAGTGGGTCTGCTACCCTACTCTCAGACTCACGCAATAATGCTGCCACTGCAAATTCGGATGAAATTACACCGCTTGTAAACTTCGGTTGGATGTTCCCGCATTCACTGTTTTCCGGCCTCTCCATCTTCATACAGCATTGTCAATGCCGCTCTTCACTTGCCCACAAGAACAATGTAGATTTTGTTTTACACTACGCATTAAGTCTGCACAGTTGAAACGTCTCGGTGTATTTCTGAAACATGGGCTGGTTCGGCAAAAGCCTTGGCCATGACATGCCTTAAAGGCCAAATGTCCTTTGACCGCTGATGACAGCTCACAGTGAACTTGCTGTCGTATTTGCGAAATTTATTTATTTATTTATTTAATATTATTTGCAGAAGTAAGACTGAGAGGTGAAGTATTATGTCTGAAATCCTTTGTCCTATGTCAACCTAATGAAAAGAATGGGTCGATATTTCGTATGTGGATATTTAAAACATTTATATTTAAATCAGGTTCTCTCTTGTTAGTTTTTATTCATTAAACAATTTGATTTCGAATGGCTTAAATATTGAAACGATAAGGCACTCTGTGCTGAATGCTTTTCTATACAGAATACTTTTCCAAGCATACTTTTAGGCATGCACTTTGAAGTACGGCAAATTTGGTATAATTAGCTTGGTATAGTCCGATATGGCAAGGATGGTTCGCGAAAGATGACGAGCTTTGCTAGAACTATCGAGATAGAAAGTAAAACTGGAATGTGCAAGAAACTTCGGCGCGAAAAGAAAATTAGTATAAAAGCAGCAGTGGCAGCGCAAGGGGTCGAGTCTGTGTTGAGCAAGCAATGGGGAAACATGCAATAATAGTGTAAAGTAGTGACAAGTGTAAATTTGTAAATAAAGCGATTGTTAGTTTCTGACTGCGGTTTGCGCTAAAGAATTAAAGTTGTTTTATTTCCAAACACAATCCAAACGAACCTTGGAAAACTTGGGATTTTCGTAACAATATATTAAGAATATGTAATATGTACTAAGTTCGCCACACCTAGTCACAGTCAACCTGTTGTTGGTTGATTGAAAATTAATAGTACAACAATAATTTGTTTTCCAATAGAAATTAACTAATAAATGCCATGCAATTAAATTAACTCATAATTTTTGTTATTCAACATAATGTTTTGGGAAAACTATAATAGGTGCAATCTTAAGTTAAATAGTATAAATTAAATTATATTTAGAAATTAATTAATTAAATTTTTTCCCGGTTTATTAGATTATTAAGTTCGAGCAAGCTGCAAGCCCCGCCCCCCTTCTGAATATGATGAGTGGTGTTTAAACTTTGGTAATACCGAATACAATTCGTTATCCTGTTACTCGTTCTGACACTCTTTCCTGAATATAAGACACGTAATTATTTATTCTTACGTTCTACCTGCGTTCTGTGGTTTCTAAAACATTAAATAATCTAATTAATCCCAACTACAGACGAAAAGTAAATTCGTATGCTGCACCTTTCTTCAAGAATTGAGGTGTTTGAAATCGAACAAGACTAACATCAAAACAACGCCGAGATTAGTCTGATAGTCTCTTAACGCGCCATCAAACAACAGACGTCAAGTGTGTACCCTTCCTCGACTCTCTCCTGTTACTTTCTCAATTCCATGTAGTAGGAATATTCGAACGATTGTATAGTCTTTGTGTTGAATATCTGTTGTGTATTTCTTTCTAGTCTTTGTTGTGATGCATTTCCACACAAAAAGTTTGCTCAGGCAATTCTTCAGAACTTCCTTTTGCTCATCTCGTTCTTTTCCTAACACAAATATTGCTTTCGTTCTTCTTCTTTGTAATTTATTTCATATTTCCGTGCAAAGGGCAAAGTGCAATTAATAAACGATAATTGTTTCGACCAAGAGCTTCTATTGCTGACTCTTTTGATTTTCTCCTCTGGTCAACAACCCAACTTTGATAAAAAAGAAAAGTTTTTCTACTTCTTTTAATTAAATTACATTCCACATATTTGTTTCTGCCTGAATTCAACTATTCTCACGCACCTCGCTTCTTTCCAGTTGTTTTTGCCAAATTCACTCTCTGCTGTCATGACATGACATTTCAACAGCGAGGACTGTGAAGAAGTTTGACGCTTTTATCAACGGTTCGTAATTTGTTTATTTTCCCCGTTTTGGCCACTTGGTTGATGCTCGCCCATTTGCTGTTTACACTTCTGTTTATCTGTCGGTAGACTCAGTCGCCTATTTATTATTTTATGTCCCAACATATCACACCCGCACTATGTACCATACTTTCTATTCGAATGCATGTTCGTTCAATCTGTTCTGCCGCACTGCCTCTTCGACCGTCATTATGAACGTGTTAAGATACTCATTTATCGACAGTAGCAGCAGCCACACCCGCAAAAACTCGCAATCACTTCAATAAAAATGTACGAGTATATGTATTTATGTGCCTATACTTATACTTATACAGAAATCGTCGACATTTCATACATTTTTATTGAATTCTGGGAGATATTACGTTAAGTTTAAGCAAACGCCTTGACGTTTGCAAACTTTTTGCGACTAAGCAAAACTCTATGGCACTCAGTTTTGCTCTAAGATGCTGTTCATCCAATAAATTTTATTAACGCAATCAAATGCTGGTAGTTTCGAAAGTTCTCAAGCTATTGAGAGAAGCATCACGCGCTGAGTTTCTTGGAAATTGTGTAGTTAGAATTGAAGTATCACAATGCCAAAGAATGTCATCTCATCAACGGACGGACGGGACTCTTTTCAACTATGTATATCCATGTATATAAGTAACATATCTGTGGTCAAAAGCAATAACCGCCTAAGTCGAAAATTGCTGTTTCGAGCAATCCCGGTTTAAAGTTTTAGTGCGTAGTGTGTTCGTTATGGGAATGCGAATAGGTTTTTATTAATAACTTTTTTTATTTTAAAGTTACAAACTCCCCGATTTTACACAAACGTAGAGCACAGTCAAGGGAACGTGATGACATCCATAACTCAATTTCTTCTTAAGTCGACTTAACCGATTATTGCTTTTGACCACAGATATAAATATATCTGTCTCTGTATAAAAAAAATTAAACTGATCATCACCACAAATTCTCAGTACAACTTTAGACTGTAACTTTGGAACTAAGTATAAGTCGCACATCAAATAAATTTGGTGCAACGTTACTAACATATTAAGTGTCATGTCCGTTGACAGAGATGATGGGGCGAGTATTGGACGAGGCGAAGTGGCACCGCCCACACAAGCTAAATTTTTAATATTGAATAAGGTCGAAATTATAAGTCACACAGCACTGACATTTGGTACATACTCCGTCGTTCTATAGATGTATCGTTCTACTGTTAAAATGTTATGGGCGTTGGACACGAGGCGTGGCACATGTTCTGTCATTCTGAACTGAAAGTCACAAATCAAGAAAACTTGGTCGCGCTTGGTCGTCCTTCAATAGATGTGTAATTCTACTGATAAGATTTGATTGGCTTTGGACAACTCAAACATACAACTCAAATCTTTTGTATAGATTAGCTTCAGAGTTACAAGTCGCATAATATTACAAGTCGCATAATATTTAGCATGGAGCTACTTTTAGGGGGTCTCACTTCATTACAGTGACAAACAAGGGGCGTTGCACTCTTACTTGAGCTCTTCGGTTGGAAGAACTTGGCGTTCGCAACAGTTTGACAACTGCGTCATGTATAACTATTATTCAATCCGTGCGATTTTGTAAAATTTTCATTAAAATATCACTAATTTTTATTACATTTAGGGCTGGTTTCTCAATAGTCAGATAAACTCCCTGATAGCAATGCATTGAATAAATTTATTCCAGTGTTTATCTGACTGAATAAAAATGTCGAGTTTTTCGTTTAATATGAAACGTTTGAAATGGAGCGGCAACCATGATTGTCATCCAAATTGTGAGATATGATAATGATATTCAAAATAGTTAATAGTTAAAACTCAAAAAGTTAAACTGTTAATAGTTAATTTACAGTTTGTTTGCTCGCCTTGCAAGCGCCTTGACTCTATCTCCCTTCGCTTGTCGTTAGGGCTCCTCTCGCATCTGTTAAGCTGAACCTCAAACGACAGTATCTGAACAGTATCGAATAGATTGTGGTCGAACGAAGCCACCTGTAGCACTGCCAGGCAAACCTGGCCCTCGTTTAATTTGAAGCACCTCAGTCGTAACTCCATCAGCACAACGGTATCTGTACTCACCGGTCACTGTTTAACATAATGACTTTTACTGTGAATTTGGCTCCGAGGGAGAGGAAGAAACCGTCCTCCACCTCATGTGTCAATGCCCTTCGCTTGCCAGAAGCAGGCTCAAGTTCCTTGGCTAACCATTCTTTACTAGCTTGACTGAGCTATCTCACCTGCGCATCAGAGACATAGCCAAGTTCATATTGAATTCCTCGTGGTTCTCAGAGCGTTAATTCGGGGGGAGTCGCTGCGGTATCAAAATGAGCCACGTGCTTTTGGAAGCACAATGCAAGCACTTTTTAATCTTCAATTTCAAACAGACAATTTCAACAACTATCTGGTCGTTATCTGGCAAGTCAATTGTTGAATAAATTTATTCTCCGGTTAATGAATTTATTCGTCAGATAGCTGCTACCTGATTCTCTCTCTTTTCTGGCTGGAATGGACCTCAGGCTGTTGGTAAAAGCATTTTGGATGGCTTCTACGACCTCAATGGCCTTCACCTTAACAAAGATTTTGTATACATAGTTTACCAATACCCACCCGGATGACAACAGGAGCTTCCGCCACTATTTTGAATAAAAATAACAATTAATAAATCATTTGTTTCATACCTCAGTATTTCGTATCTAGCTGTGGTAATAGTGCTTTTTTGCGAAAAAACGCCTAACTTTAACGATTCATTTTGCGACTATGAAAATTATTAGAAGATTTCTTTCTCAGGGGTTTATTTAACACATACTGTGGTACGCAAAAAAAATTTGATTGTGAGTTTTATTTTAAATATACATATAAATACTCTGGAAGATATTTAACATGAATATTAAAAATATAACCCGGGTGGGTATAAGGAAAGCAAGGGTTAAATCCAATTTCAAAAATTTCGGCTGATCTTTGATGAATTACCGCCCAGTTTTTATAGAATCTGCGGCGATCGCGGATTTCAGTTGGTCATCATTTATATCCCGACAATCGCTTTTAAATCGTGTGGACCACTTATGAACTCTGCCACAGAATAAAAAATCATCACCATAAACTGGGTTCATCAGTTGAAATGTTTCGGTTGAAGTTTACCAAATTTAAAGCAAAATTTAATATTTACTCTTTGCTCAGTTTTATACCGATGACATAAACATTTCAGATGCAATAACTTTGCTTCCAGTGAAACAATTTCTTGAACTTTGTACTAAAAATCGGGGAAAAAAATAATTTTCAATGCACTAAGTAACATATAGATGGCAACCCCACAAAATGTCCGGTTTCAAAAGTGCAGTTTACTTTAAAAAGTACTAAACTGGGAAACATTTTTTAAAACCCCCCCATGACCAAGTTCTGGCTACGCCCCTGCCATAGAGTTACATTCAAATCAATTTTAGATGGTTCGAGGTTCGAGGTTCGACGAACCATAGAGTAGTATTTAAAGAGTTATATGGCAAACATGGCCCGTGAATAACCCATACATTTTATTGCTAAAATAATATGTCGTTGTAAATAATAAAGGTTTGAAATTCAAACTAACGAACTGTCTTCAAACAGGATTCGCAAGCTATTCAAACCTTCCAACATAGTAATGTGTTCTACAGTAAATATTATTGCTGAGGCAAGTGTTTCGACATCTGCCAACCACTACATCAGTTTTACGGTGAAAGTATTCAAAACACTTGAAAAGCCCTCGCACGTTTATAGCACACCACCAACAAAGACACAAGTTTAAATTAAGAGAAATCGTTTTCCGGCATTTAAGAGCACTGGAAAGCTCTTACAATGTGTTACGCTCTCATTTCAGTTTCCAATGTGAGCATGCGTCAAAAATCTCTTCGTTGTTGTCGAAAGAGTTTAATTTTTGTACAGATTTAGTTAACCGCGAATGACGGAGTAATATTTATTTGTAACTTCACATAGGACACATCTGTAAATCAGGGCAGTGTACCGATGCTGAATCGAACCAGTTTTAAACCGAACGACCCGGCCCTTTGGTACTTTAAACCAAACCGAAAACCGAGCCAACGAAATTTTCAGAATTTCTGAACTGAACTAAAATCGCACTATTACATTTTCAAAAGTGGTTCGGTTCGAACCGGTCCAGAACATTTGAACAGGTTTTTTTCCAAAACTTTTAGTTTTTAACTACAGTTCATAAAACGATGTATGTAAATTTGATTTATTTTTTTGTTTTCGCATAAGTTATGTATGATCTCATATCTGATTCTCAATTTTTGAATAGGGGGAACTCTAATAATGCTAGATAATGATCTGATCCAAGCCAGAGTGTTCTCACAAAAAATTGGAGAACTCTAAGAGCGCTGACTGGATTTGTAAAGGAGAGTACGAATTTCGAACAACAAGCGAACAACAAGCGACTTCACTAAAAAAGAAACCAACAGACTGCACTTAGATAACGAAGCTAAGCACATCGTGTGCCAGTGTCACACATTGCAAACATAATAAAGTGTAAACATATGCATTTTGGGACAACTATTTAGAATATGTATTCATCTGTGAAGATTTTACTTTTTTGTTTTTGGCAGAAATTACTATTTATTATTATTTATTGTCGCAACAATTTTCAAAAACTGAAATTTAAAGTTAAATTACTAAACCAGTATCAAGGAAATTAACTAGTTTTCTTTGCCTTTTCTCACTGCTAACTATGATATAAATTTGATTAATAAAATAAATATAATTGTTCTTTCTGCAACTCAGAGGCAAATCTCAATTTTGCATTCATTTCATGCGTTTTGCAACTGTTCAAACTTAATGCTCAACTCCCAACAAAGTTCAACTTTCCCAACACTACTAAACTCTTTGCCATTCAACTTTCAATTATTTAATTTTATTTGCTCCCCACACCTGCACACACGAACCCATGAAAGTTTTTGTTTTCATGGCCACAATTCTATGATGTTTATTTTCCATTTACAAAAAGTGTTTTTACTAGTTATTTCAGAGAACAAATTGAATCTATGTTACGTATGCTGCTCACAATTACATGTGCACATATGTATGTCAGTAAGTCAGTTCAACCAGCATTAGATTTGCTCACTTATTAAATCAGGAGAAATTCCCTAGAACTAAAATACAATACTTCGTTAATGCCTCGCCTGATATAGAAGGGAAAGGTGAAGGAGGACATGTCTGGCATCTCTTAATGAGAGGTATGCCAGTCAATATCAAATGACACAATCGTACTTATAATTTTATAAATTTGTAAATTAAGCTCAGTAGCCCATAGAAGACAGCAGCGACTCGGTCGCACAACTTCAAGATGGTGTCGGCTTCCACCGTTGCCGTTTATTCAACTATTTGATTACAATGAAAACGGCAGCAACAGTATCACATTTATATTTTCGTACGCCTAGTCAGAAATTAGAACAAATTACAATTTATTATAATTTTCAGAAGATGTAAATTTTAACTAAAATACTAACATGCAAATTTTTATTCAAAGCACACCAAAAAAAGGAAGGCAACCCCCATTAAACTGTTTTGGAGCAGCGATAAAAATTGCTTTGGTTTTGTCGTCTACGAAATAGAAATATGTAGTTCTAAGGCTAGCGACAGTGACAACTACGATCGGTAGTCGTGTAGCCCTGAAGTGGTCAAAATAGTCATCATCAGATGTGTTCGTAGAGTAAGTTCGGGTAATGTGATATGGTCGGGTAATGCGATATAGTGGCTTATTTCACAAGTGCGTTGACCTGTTTCAAAATTAACCTTTTTAAAACATCATAAAAGCTAAAAAACTCGTGCTGCATGATTTTGGATGTATTTGCTTAAATAGTTTACAGTCAGTGTGATGAAGTGCTTTGAGTAGTGCTTGCACAAGTGTTTGGTCATTAAGTTTGAAAGCATAAAAGGTACAAAAAAATATTATAAGAAAGTTCGATGCTAATCAGAAGTAAATCAGTGATATCGATTATGAGTTTGCGAGGTACGGTCTTCTTCTTCTCCGTCAGATTATGATTTTCTTAAAACAATGAGATGCACGTCTCTAATTATTTTTGATTTGGAGTATTTTCACCAAGTTTGAAAGTAATAGGTCTGTTAAATAACGTTTTTTCGGGTATATCACATTACCCGCCACTTTTTTCAGACGCCAGTTTTTAGATATTTTCATTTGTAATGAAAAAACTTGTCAACAGTTTATCTTAAAGAGTTAAAAAACTTATATATACTAAATAATGCGTCAGTGAGCAGTTTGAGACCAAAAAAGGTGTCTTTCAAGGCAAAGTGTGTCGGGAATCGCCGTAAAACAAACAGGTATCACATTACCCAAACTTACTCTATCGTTGCCGGCGTCAAGGTATTCGGGGCATTATTTAGAACTACAGTCGTGTCTGGGTATAGTGAACACCCGATATAGTGAACACCCAAATTTTGATATGGAGCCTCTAAATATTGAAAAAAATTTGGAAAGCAATTTTAAGCAAAAAACAAAAAGTGTATTTTGAGCAAATAAAACGAGTTTTTGAACAAAAATGTTAACCTTGATATAGTGAACAACCTCGATACTGTGAACAGGCCTTGCAATAATTAGTTCACTATATACAGACACGACTGTATTTAAGTTTGTTGTGTTTTGAGGTCGTTAGAAGCTGTGACGCTTTACGCTTTGAGCTACACAACGCCCTTTTGAATCATCGTCTAATCAGCTGACCGTAACATTTTGTGGTGTGAAAACAGAACCACTTGACGATAATGGAGAAAAAATGGCGGATTGTAATGATTTTTTTACTCAATCGAAGTGGTCAGGAAAACCTTCTGGGCAGCCAATCTACATCCAATATCAATTGCATCCAATATCAAATTGAGCGCAAATGAATACAACTTAATAAAGATCACACTCGGTGCGTGAATGTAATCGAAAACTGTTATGCGATTTTTGTTCATAGTAGAATTGAAGTCACATTTCAATTTAATTGAACGCATTTTATTCACTGAAATATTTCTAAACTTTCCTGCAAATAATATCTGCTTTTCTTAAAGCCTTTTTAGCACCAAATTTAAAAGAAACTATTCACGAGAAAGCTTTTTGACGATAACATTTAAAATTATATAAATGCACCACCCGTGGTTGTCGTAATCAGCTGGCCTGTTCGAACGATGCGAGCAAAGCGTCGAAAAGTAGAAAGTAAAAGAAGAAATGTAGAGCTTCTTTCCGCTTGTTTCGCATTATGGCATTCGACGTGCTCCGTGTAACTCGTTACATACAAATACACTGATTATCCTTTTTTGACAGATGCAACGAAAGCGTTTCTGCAAAAAAAGAGTACTATGGAGTTGCACTTTTACAGCTTCGCAAGTCAACATCTTGTCAACTTATTTAGTCAGCATGTCAGTCGCATGCGATAAGAAACCAAAAGTCTAATGTGCACAAACTTAAAGTACAGAAAACATAAAATATGGTCATATGTAAGTGTGTATGCACAATGCACGTGAGTCATACAAAAAACGTAAATTCATACAACAGAGTTTGTCTCAAAACGATGGGGGAGCAGGATTTCAAATGTGTGAGCGCTGAAAGTATGAAAACTTTGTGATGTTAAAGCTGACAACCAACGAGATGATGGTGACAAAGCTTACAGTATGTAATAACAACCAAATCAAAAACAAACTAGACTACATGAAAACAATTTTGACATTTTAGATGCTATCACAGTGTGCACTGAGAATGGCAGAAAGTGACAGGCGCAAAGTAGCAGTTTGATTGAGCCACAGTTTTGTTAACAAATGACAAATGAGTGCGTATGTTGCTTATACCGAACAAACACGACAAATTCTGCAACATTAATTTTTTTTAATTTTTAAACGTGGACTAAAATTGCAATTGATATAATTAATTCCAATTTGTTAAACATTGAAACAAAACAAAATTCTTAAGTATGTATAGCTATAATTTCTACTTTCCCATTGACACATCAAACTTCTTACTTCTTCATTCAGGGAGATTTTGCGCACGAAAATCAAAACGTGGTTTAATCCACCCGTCAGCTGGTTTCCCTTAAATTGAAATTTTTTAATTATACACCCAACTGAAAGTTTTGTAATAAATGAATGAACACCCTCTTGCAGTCAAAACTATCACACAACAAAAAGCCCCAACTGAAACCATCGTCAAAACCGGAAAATGTCGAAATTTGATAAAGCATAGGAAAATCAACGATTTGCGGGAAAAATACGTACACGAAAAAATTTGCCAGCAAAAGCGCTGACACATACTTATTTTGAGTCTAACGCCACACAGAGTAACAGAGGTAACGGTGTAGCGAGACGCCGGCACCACATGCTTGTCAACAGTGAGAAAACAATGTACAAGTATCTCAAATCGTAGAAAGGGTTCCCATGAAAAACGTTTGCTAAAATCATAATTAGACGGATACTTAATCTAAATTTTGGGTTTTTATTGTTTTAAAGCAGCAACATTCAGTCAATAGTGCTGCAATTATTTAGGTGGTTTCAAAAATGTCATCAATTGGATTTTTTTTTATTTTTTCAACATTCACACTTAACGGTTACTAATGTTTTTTAGTGTATGTACTATATGTGTGTGTATAGCTTAGATAAGTTTAGTGCATACCAGATGCGTACACGTGAAAACAACCAAAATTCCATACAACAAAAATACAGGCAGACCTCGCTTAACACGTATCTCGGATAACACGGCCTCGTTCTAACGCGGTTCACATTTTGCGACACATTTTCGATTACTACGTAAACAGCCTCGGTCCAAACCAAAAGAGCTCACTTTGATGATTCATATGCATGTTGGTAGATCTCGCTTAACATGGCATTTTCCAGGAACGTAACTACCGTGTTAAACGAGGTCTACCTGTATTTATATATCCCCCACGTTGTGCTATGTAGCAAGCATCCGCTCAAAAACATGCACTGAAAGAGTGATGAAAAAAACTAAAAAAGTGAATTTGTTATGCAAGTGTTAGTGATATTAAATAGTTAACCCTACATTAACCTTCTGCCTGTCCCTTGGGGTGTAGTTGACCCCTAGGCGGAATTAAAAAAAATGGTTGAGAGGCTTTGTGCACTCGGCTACTTGTGTTATTAAGTGTTAATCGCGCTTACAACCCAATAACAAATCGAGAAACACACTTCTCTGGGCTTTCCCCTTTTCTATTGTGATTTATGTTTAACATTTCTTCATTTTTTGTCAGCAAATTATATAACCGTTTGATTGGGATCATTCTGACCCCAAAGGACAGCAAACGCAATTTTGAGCAAAGGACAGACAGAAGGTTAAGCATATGTGTCTGGACAGACCTTTCTCCGTTAAAATTACTTCAAGTTGTTCCAGTGATTTGAAATTTCCTAAAATTGAACTACTTATCGATTTGTCAAAAAAAATCAAGAACGAAAGTTTAATAAAACTACAGTTAAAAGGATATTTGGATAATACATACTGACACTGGGGTCTGGTTTGGTCAGAACAACAACAGTTGACTTATTTATTTTGAATATACTCTGTACACCTAAAATAGAATTATTTTTGCACGGTCTGTTTTTACACGGTTTTGATTTAACACGGTTTGAAAATAAAAAAAAATTTTATTTTTCGTGCTAAATGGAATAAAATCGTTTAAAAAAATTAAAAATGTTTTTATTTTCAAACCGTGTTAAATCAAAACCGTTTTAAAAAAAGACCGTGTAAAAACAGAATTAGGTGTATATATTATATATCATACATATTATATCATAGTATATTATAGTATATATACAAGTATATTAAAAATTAAATCAATGTTATATTTGTTTCTTTACATTTCATCTTTCAAGTTTCCAATATTTGCACTTGCGATATAAGTTAAAAAAGGCATACGTCTGACTCTTTAAAAAACTAGCAACGTAAATACGCAACTATTTAAAATGCAGAAAAACCAACGTAAAATGATAACAAATAAAACATTACACTCAGTTTTATGTATAAAAATGCATGCATACAAATAGGTTTGACCAGACCCATGTGCAATCACAACCGCATGAGTGGCGAAACATGGGTTAAACGAGCGGAGGGATAAAGCGAATATTTTCAAAGAATCGATAAGAGGTACATATATGAAGGATATTAAAGTATCGTTTTCAATTTCCGCTTGATTTCTTGTATTTTGACACAAAAGGCAGAAAATACATACACATACACAGAAACTCATGGGGAAACATATACTGTGTATATTAACATACTCTACGTTAAGTTTGCTGTGTAACCACATTTCATTACAAATCACAGTTTTAGGTTAGCAACTGCTAGTACATTTATCACTATTTTTCAAACTGTCATACGCCCTTCTCTAGGTATGTTTTCATTTTCGTTGACGACTCTTAGCCCAAGAATATTGTACCTTCGATGTTATTAATGGTTTTATTTTTCCTTCAACTTTTTACACACCTTCAACATAGAGCTACTTTAACGTGATGAATTATTTCGGGTCAAACAGAGGTGACCAAAGAAGTTGAATAGCCAACACAATTGAAAAGTGATTTTCATAACATATGACATTAAAGTCACGCAACGCACAGCAAAGGAAATAAACAGGAAGAGCAAAACGATATAGAAAGAACTGCTTTTTCACAAGAAAAGGTAAACACAACAACTACCAACGCAACAGCACCCCGTTCTCGCCTCACACTTTAAATGCATTACACATTTATATCGTAAAGAGAACACCTTTTCCTTTCCGAAGTCTTATTTGCAGACGAAAGCAAGTTAAACGTTTTCCGAATACCGAGCTGAAAGAAATGAACTTCTGCCTCACTGCAAAGCGCTCTATGGCCTCCGTAATATGCTAACTTACTTCCCATAACAACCCGTTACCGGGTTACAGCCTGCCCAGACTGTTCGCCAGGCAGTTGATCACACCAAGATAATAGTCCTCAACTTGGCCTTTCCACCGGAGACACGGCCTCCCTCTTCGCCGTCGATCTCCAATTAGATTTTGCGAAGTACCTTCCTTCCTCTCGCACACCTCAAGGATCGCTATGTCCACGCTGACGTAATATAATGGCGTTAAATTTTATATGCAGGTCCATTGAGCCTTCACATTCTCGATGATATTATGGGTCAAACCATATATCTTAACATTTGAAGGCAACTGTGATGGAAAATTTTCGATGAATTGGTATTAAAAATATGTTGTAGTTCTACAAATATACCTTCTCAGAACATAATGTGTACGCTGTATGAATCTGAAACTGCTGCCCAAATGTGCTGGAAACACCAACCTAGTCTTCTGATTTGAATATTGAGTTGTTTAGACGAAAAATGTAAAGCCCAAACTATTTCTTTGAAAAATATAAGGCGAATATAATCGAAGAGTGGGTGATATCCAGGGCTCCAAACCATATCAAAAATCAATGGGTTCTGTTCAGTGGTTCGAACCACTCAGATGAATCTTGTGCCGGTTCATCAGGGCCTCTGAACTGCGGTTCGATTCGGTTCAAGTGGTTCACCTTCTTTTTAAAATACCTGTAAACGGTGCAAAGATATCATCGAATAATGACAAATATTATAGAAAATTTTTTATTTTAAAACATATTTACTTAACAAAAATTAAAAATAACATAAAACTCAAAGGAAGTTCATATTTTTAAATGCTTTGCAATAGCATTGATTTACAAAAAATTGCTATTTAACTGACTGAAGCATCAAAAGAGGTTAATGCCATTGCTTTTTCATCGCTGAACACGCATTTGTCTATAAAAATTTTCCACTACGTCGTTTAAGAAAAGAGTTAAAGACCTCAAAATCTTTCTGAATTACATTTAATCAAATAAAGCATATGAACCTGACTTGTAGGAAACTTGTACACCCCATAACCTTCATTTTAATTATATTTTTTTCGACTTAGTTAGTCGACTTCTTTAGTTTTTTCTGGCAATGAAGCTTTGGTGTTTCACACCACACATTGTAAATTTCATGATTTTTTACATTCAGATTTCTAAAAAAGTGAATAAAACCAAAAATTGCTACCTTTTTAGAAGCATTTAAACTTTTTACATCTTAATTTTAATTACTTGAAGTGTGTACAATATTCAAACATTGATGCAGGATTTTGAAGAACTTTTCAGTTTACTTTTGCTAGTTGTTTACTTTTGCTTTGTACTCTTTATAAGCAATTTGTTAACAAGTAACGGTTACTACAAATGTAGATAATGTAAACTATTTATGGCGGTGCCCGACAGAAATAATTATACACATTAATTTGATACTAAAACTAAAAACATCGTACTTATATTACGCCTTCCAGACTACTTCAAAATTGGAAGTCTGAAACTAATTGTTACGCTGTTCCTTTTTTCTATTTCAAAACTTCAACCTTAATGTCACTCTGTGACTTTTATATAACATTAATTAAACCTTTTTTATATTTCCATATTCTGGAGTATTAACTATCTGTAGTATTAACTAAAATAATACCCAATAGATACGATTCGAAAATCCATTGTTGGTACTTTTGGCCCATTGTGCGACGGGTTCGCATGTTTACTGACTAAAAATACCTTTATGCATACTGACGTACTTAACTGCTTCCGTATAAATACAAATAAATTTTAAAAAAATATATTCGAACGAAGAGTTAACTGATATGCGGCTCTTGATGGCAACTATTCACGTATGCACAAAGACTATTTGCAATATTTTAGTGCCTAAAGGTAGGTTATAACTAATTACGTGTAATTATTTTCACACAATTTGCACAGATATGTACATAAACGTGTATGTTTTTGTACATCAGTCAGGTGGCAGATAAACTGAACTACGGTTTTAACTAGAGATGTGCTTCACATTCACTTTGGCATTGAATTCCACGTAAACGGTGTGAATTATTTAGTTAAACGCTGTTAATGAATAAACCACTGATAAGGTAGTGATGAAAGGAATTTTAACTGCCTTGACATAACTGGTATTGACATTAATACACTGGTGTAAAAAGTTAACATTTTCAAGTCGTTGAAAGTTAAAGAATACAAAAAATCTATCATTTTTCTACAGTTTAATGTCGATTAGTCGGCAGTCTATGCGGTTGTTCTGTTTTTATTGTTCACTAAGACCTACAAAGTTTTGTGAGCAAAATAGCAGCAGTTTCTTATTTTCAAAGTCATAAACAGTCGGTGAATTATTATTTTTTTATGTTAAGTATACCTTTTTTGTTGGTTTACAGCATTTATCAAATAAAAATCAAAGGTCAAAAATATAATATATTTTTCTGGTCTTCTCAGTGATACAATTAGAAATTAAAAATCACTCCAGAAGTACAATATTATTTTTTTAATTTATAACGGTATTTTCAGTAGTACTAGTGACGGTAGTAACCGTTTTCTCGAAGATTTGAAAGTTACAAGTTGAAAGTTTTTGGTCGACTAAAGGATTAAGTAAAAATCCCAGGATCCTGCAGCTTCCGTCCTGGGATTTCCAGATTCGATATCCAAGAATCCAACGCATTAAAGCAGTCGTTTATAATTAGAAACTAGAATTTCAAAAACAGCATATAAATACATGGCATACAATTAAAATTAAACAGAGTTAATTTGTATTAATTTTTAAACATATCTGCAACCGCAAAATGGCATCCGTCACTTCGTCAGATAGATTGGACAATCGCATTCATTTTACTGTCTTTGCTGTAAATTCGTATATGAAAATTCTCTTCAAAGAACTCTTAAATAATCAAAGGCGAAAGAGTAGAACTTACGATATTACGTTGTTAGCAGCGAAAAGCATCCCTAAACACATTTACAAGTATTGAATACACACGCATAATTTGTAAGCAACGAAAGTAAACTCAATTTAGAAAGAGCATTTTTTTTTATAAATCGCGAAACTTTATTCTCAATAAACGTGCTATAAAACATATTTGTTTTGTAAAATCTCAGTAGTATTGTTGTCTCAAAAATAATGGCATTACATAACAAATCTAAGAAAGAGTAGGCCGTACGTGGTATAGGGTACATTTTCTGAGAAATCACCATTCAGATTAAAATTAAATTTATATTTTCTGAGAAATCACCTTTCAGATTAAAATTAAATTTATCAAATTAATTCATTTATTAATTTTGTATTATATTAATTACCAGCATCACCATATTATTATGACTTCATCACCATCATTATTATGTACTTTTACCCATTACTTTCAATCAAAACGATTGCAGTTCTTGCATAACATACTTGTTGCTGCAAATATTTAGTTTAATTGATTTCGATCTTGGTGATTATCGTTTAAAAACATAAACGTCTAACTGTGTATTCACGATTCGAGTTTCCAAGCCCCGGCTTCGGTTTGTCAACAGTCACACTCTTTAAACTGTTCACCTGAGGACTTTATGATTTCATTTTAATAATCTTTACTCACTTTATTTAACTATCCAATGTTATGGTTCTCTGTTATGTTTTCAAAAAAGTGAAAAACAGTCTCAGTTGCAGTAGTTTTACCCAGTTTGAAGTAAATGCCTACATTAATTTATGTTTTTCACAGTTTCCCAATACAAAATTTAAACCCATCGTTAACCCCGTTAAATTTATATTTTCGAAAAAATGTGAAACACGTTTCAAATTATTTTAAATGGTTTCACTAAAGTTAAATTAAAAAAACATTAACCACAACCGTCGCTTTAATCCTTACTTTAGAATTGTATAAAAAACATAAGTCAATATTAAACCCAAACTTACGTATTATATATTATATTACTTTTTTAACACTTTTTTTTCGAATAGCGAAATGTTTGATTTTAAAAAAATTTGTTTTTGTAAATCCAGGAAACCAGCAAAAAATTATTTTAAAATATTTTTATATAATATACAACTATGTACAAATATTTTTTTTATATTAACGTAAGGTATACCAAGGTATGCTAAATATTTTGTGTCCACGATTTACTTTTCCAGATTTTTTAGAAGTGTTTAAAAATTTATGTTTATTTAAAGCAACACTCGCGAAATACATTATCGTTTCCAAAAAGCAAAGCCTAAGCAGAAGAAGTATAGACAAATTCTTTAGCAAGTGTTGCTATTTGCGGGAAAACTCGTTAAAAGAAAATTATGAAACGTTAACATTTTCGACTAGGGGTCAATCAATCAATCAATCTTATTTTGTCAGGATTAAAAAAATCGGCACACAGACAAAACAGCTGCGTTCAAAGGGATCAGATTTTTATTTTCAAAAAATTAAGCACACGTGTCTAATAACTTTTGATTTTTCAGTGTTTTCACCAATTTTGAAGTCAATGGGCCCATTGGCTCAGGTATTTTTCATAGTCTTTCCGTATACGAACCATAACCCATTGTTGACCCCGTTACGTTTTGGTTTTCAAAGAACTAAAAAATACGTACCGAATTGTTTTTGATTTGGAGTATCTTTACAAAGTTTGCAATTAATAAGCATATTAAACCACTTTCCTTCATACAACACCTTAACCTATGTTTTGTTCCTTTAGGTCCTGAATTTCAATATATCCTTAACCTTAGCCGAGGTCAAATTCAAATTTCAGTTCTGTACATTCAGAATCAGTCAATCAGGAGACCAGTGCGAGCTGCGAATCACCCCATAACCGGAGTGTCCCAAAGTCAAAGCGAGGACAAAAATAAAAAAATTGCAGTTTTAATTGACTTTATAAAAAATATAAATAATTATTTACAAATATAATTTAACCAAAAAAGTAAACTACTAAGTATATTTTTGAAATATCTGAGCAAGAATGTTACTTCGAATATGTATTAAAATTATTTGTTCAAATAAGAAAAAAATCGGTTACAGTTACAAAAGAAACATGTTTACATGCGGACACAAAATGGAAAGATACGCCAACTTTTAGATTGATGCAGTAAATTCTGTTGCAAAAATTCTTTCAGCCCATTGCACAGTGATTCGTTCCATAGACAAAATTCAAAAAATTTATGGTCTCAGAATTTAACGATTTTGATGGCATTTGAAAGGTAAAACTCCAACTAAGAAAACTTTTTGGGGTTTTCTGTGCAAAAAATTAATTAGTGTCTGTGCAAAACCGGCTCAAAGTTGAAACTTTTTTCTCAAAAAAATTTAAACACATACTTTCTGTGTTTTAGTCTATTGAGTACAAAAAATTTTAAAAATACATGGTTACCAAGAAGTTACTTAAACTTTCAATATAGAATAAGAAATGATGTGGCCTTTTTCGCTTTTAATATTTTCTCAAAATTTGCAAAGCGTAGGCTTTCACTTCACTTTTAATTTAAAATATTTTTCTAAATTAAAAATCTGAAAATTGGCAAAACTTAGAGGAAAATATCTAAAAAGTATGTGAAAGTATGTTCCTGGATTTTTTTTTATTTTAAAAAGCATTCTTTCTTTGTCGGATTATGTAATTATATCCTCCGATATCTTCCGATCTCAGAAAATAATTCAATTTGAAAAGTGGTCTAAACACGCATTTTTCGACAAAATTTATTTAATTTATGCCTAAAAGTATGCAATCAGCACGAAAAATGATAAAATCGGCAAAAATACAAAACATACATCTATTATTATCGTCTTTATTGTAAAACCGAGGGTCCTAAGACAATTTCTGTTACTCTTTGGAATAATCAATGTTGACGTTATCGATTAAATGTAAAATCTGAAAAATCTAGCCAACACACTTGAAAAATTGCAAATTTAACAGGGCTATTCTGGCAACTATCTTTCAACTCACCTCAATCTTTCGAAGTACAAAAATCTTTCGAAAGACAATTTGCTATTCTAGCAACTATCTTGAAAGCTTTTTTCCGTAACATGAAAGACAGTTTGAAAGATGTGCTCTTGGGGTCGTCTTTCAGCTTGCAAAAAGTACGTGCGTTGTGTTTGTGTTATGAAAAGAAACGATATACGTATATATATAATATATATGGACATATTTTATAAAAGAATGCAATTACTTTTTTAATTTTTACTTCAGCTTGATTTCTTCAGCCATTGATTGAAATTTTTGAAATTTTGTTTGAATTTTTCATTTCACGAAGGACGGTTCGTTTGCCAACAGTATTGCCAGCATCGAATAGAGCACTTGGTTTACAAATGTGAGATTTTTATGAAGGATGAAAGAAAACGTAAAAATACACCAATTAACAGCAAAAGTAAGGTTAAATCTGATAACATCATTAACATCACATAAAAAATAAGACAATTAATTTGAATTCATATTTTTACACCAGTTCTTGTCTTTTCTAAAAAGAAATACGTAACTGAAAAAATAATCCTGATAAACACATCTGTAATTAAAAGAAAATCATAACGAAAATTGGAAAAATAATTTTCTTTCATCATTGCAAAAATGCTTCAAATTTCACAGAAAAAGAGTTGGCTGGCAATGCTGTTCGCCGAAAACAGCTTTTCAACTCGAGTGTTGAATTTTAGAGCTTTTTCCGAAAGATTTTTTCGTTGGAATAGCTAAAATCTTTCATTCAGTCTTTCAAAATATCTTTCAATAATCTTTTGAAAGTGTTTCAACAGTCTTTGCCAGAATAGCCCTGTAAGTCTCAGGCATTGCTAAACTATAACAGTTTAAGAAAAACAAAATGGAGATTTCAATTCAGCAGTCCATGGTTAACTAGTATACAAAATTTTATGAAGAACGGACCACTCCTTCTAATTTTGTCCCGCGGTTGTATGGAGTCGAATCACTGTGCGGTGCCAAAGACATTCGTTTAATTTTAATTTTTGAATGAATCGTCATGAATTACCCCCAATATGCAACGCGCTCCTCGACTTCCCTTCGACTTGGTAGCGACTATTGATTACGAACCCTAATCTGAACAAGATGTTTAACCAACCTTGTAAAAATTCACACGCACAACATGGACGGATGCGGGTTGCTAAGCCTTAGTCTCGTCATCGGGCTGTCGTGCCAGTCAAGAAGAAGAAGAAGACATGGTTGGCATGGTGTCTTTGTTCTCAAGATTAATTTGGGGAAACTCTAGCATCGCTTGATGTGTAATCTGTTGACGGGTTGTTAACATTTATATGTATGTGTGTAAATTGTAAATTAACCCATTCGCTTTGGCAGGGTGTCATATATTGCCAAGACGAGTATACTCGTCCTACTTTAAATATGTTATAACATGCAGGCTTTCAAATTAGCAAATTTTTTGTGGATAACAGAGCTTTGCTCAAAATATACATGGCAATGGGAATGACTTCATATAATTTAGGCTTGGCAGCGAATGGGTTAAAGACCTAAATGCTTTAAACTTTTCTGCATTCTATACATAACGAACAAAATTGGCCCCTCTCCTCGACTCATATTGAGCCATTGCTACCAGAGATAAACCTACATTTGTGACACAATGTCCTTAGCTCCAGACCGGCACTCGCAATGCCGCCGACAGCAGCGTCATGTGGCAGCAGGTGTTTGTTAAACTTTCCCATATCATCACTCGTATAGGTCTATCGCGTGCGTGCTTATGAATACATTTCCACGCATACATTTTCCCTTTAATGGAATTGCTATAAATTGATTGATTTATTGTCGATGCTCCCATAGTGGCGATGTGTAAATTTCATTTTCCACTTGTTCCACCAACACTGCCACGAACTGCTGCAAATGACTCAACCGTTGTTTGCTTCTATATTTGTGAATGACTGCAAATGTACGAGAATGTATGCGATAAAACTCACTTAGTGTGATCGAATTTTTATTCCACTTAAGTTTGCTGTTTGCAATGTTCCGTCCATTCCCTAATGCTTTCTGTTGTCTAGCCATAGATCCATCTTATTTAAATTTGAAACAATCTTGACAGACTTAACATTTCACTGCAGTTTTTTTCGTAGCTTAAATTGACTGTGATTCACTCAAATATAAACTTGAGTCAACTATAATTCTTAAAATGCATTTAACACCAAGAAAGAACTTGAAATTAGTGCGGACAGCACAGACATTTTTAACTGCTGCACTGGTCACACATGCAAATATGTTTCGAATTCATCTGAAATGACAACAAACATTGAGGTTATTGATTATTTCCACGGCTGCATACAAATCTGCCCACCTTATAGGAGAAAAGCAGCACTTATCATTCAAATATTTCAAGTCGCCGCCATTAGCACTTTTTAAACTAATCTCGTTTAACTTTTCATTTTTCCGAGTTATAACATTATAGATATTTATAAGATTATAGCATAATAAGTACTAAAACTCTACTACAACTCTATTACTGTATTTATTCTATTACTACATTATAGCTTTTATAGTTTTATGCCAGTTTCATCCTCTTTATTATAGCTTTTGCTCATTTATACCAATTACTAGTTACCACTGCCATCTACATTTTCTATATTGAGTACACATATTTCAACAACACTTTATTGATTCACAGAAGCACGAACCAAAATGTGTACGCCATAACCGTTGGTTCATTTATAAGTAGATACATACATCATTGGCATGCGTCTCTGTTAAATTTTCCAAGTGAAAACTTATGATTCGAACACAACCTCAATATGAAGTCGACGTCAACCGTCGCACGGAGGGAAAAAACAGGCAAAAACGCTCGCATTGGAGGAAATCCAAAAGTTGCGAATCTGAATTTGTTTTTACTTGTCGTAATATAGATAAACTAGCGAGACAACAAATCAACTTTTTAAGTCTCTTCATCCCATGACCTGAACTTTACGACCTTTCAAAGTTGAACGTTTTATTATATTATTTTCAGTTCTAGCAAATTATCGTTAACAAGGCTGTCTTCAGATGCCCGTAGAATCTATATTTTTTAATGAAATCCCATAATTTTTCACATGTGGGGTTATGATATTTAAGCAGTTAATAAATCCAAAAATTGTATTTCAAAAATGTTTATTTTGGCAAAAACAATACCTAACCTTTTCGTAATTTTTTGATAAAAATGAGAAAAACGGGATTTTCTCTGGACTGTAACTTTTGAGATTCCACAGCATTCCACGAAATACGTATACACTGATTAGGTGGGACGTTCAGCTAAATGATGGTACCACACTCACCTGCGGAGTCCTGCGACTAAATGAATGCGAGCAATTTTCGCATGCCAACCCAAGCACTTTTTGTACTCAGTTCTGGTGGGCAACGATATATTTTTAATTGCTGAGCAAAACTATAACGTATGAAAAACAGCAAGGCTGGTGTTGAACGGAATAAATATGTATTTAAATGTATAGAATTGAGATATGTACATATATATCGCCTTGATTTATATACATATGTCCGTCTGTTAATATGTCTTTCAATTCGTCTGTCTGATGGAAGGTATTCACAATTGCTTTCGAAAAAGTTGAGACACGAAACTGAAATTTCGTACAAACACTTTGGAAATCACGAGAACAACATATTGCCTAAAATGGGCGTGGTTTGCCCATTCTTAACAGGGTTGCCATATAAAGATATTTTCCAAAATATGAACTTTTATATATTTACCGTCCGTTTAGGGATATTTTTGTCTGGAAATAGGTGTGACATGCCTCTTTAACCCCTTGAGATACATAATAAGTCATTGGTTTAACTTTTAGTGGGGAAAGTTATACTTGTCAGTTAACATTTTCCGTGCTTTATAAAAGTAAATGAATAGTTTAGATTTTTTTAAGAAAGAGTTTGCCTACTTTTATAAAAGTGGACTAAGTGTCTCTAAAGAACATTTTAATGCATGACAGCAACATTTTAGATAAGTTTAATATTGTTAAAAATAAGGTCTGTAAGGAGAGTAGGCGTGGCCGTGGGCGAATTTTTTTTTTTTTTAATAAATCATCTTCTACTTATGGAAAACCGTTATGCGAAAATTCAATCCTTTACCTTTTTTATTTCCGAAGTTATTAAATCTTTTGTTATACACTCGGAAAACATAAACAGTGCTGCGAAAAAGTGCTCAAATTAAAAAACCCTCAAACACGTGTAACTTTATTTTTGATCTTCTAAGAGAATCAGTTATCAAAATATTGACTTATATTTTTTGCTTCTGATTATGCATATTTCTAAAACTCTTAACTTCCGACTGTAGGGTACCAGCGCCTGGTAAAAGAAATAAAAAAAATTATACCATACAATTCTCTGAAGAATTCTAAAGATAATAACGAAATTTCAGTTCTCTAGTACAAAAACTATAGATACTAAAGCTCAAAACAGGCGATGCGAGCGTTTTTGCCTGTTTTCCCCAACGTGCGTCGCCGAGTAGTCGACTACTTGAGCACAATAAATGCAACAGCAATAGCACCACAATCATAAGTTTTTTGTGCGCCAATTCACATTTTGAAGGGTGCTTGCGTAATTTCACTATTAAGCATTCGTCTGTATCAATTTTTTCGTTTATAATCAAAGTAAATAACATAACAGCGTTTAGTATTTGATGAAACTAATACATTTAAACTTTTACTAACAAATTTGTAATTGATAGAGCCTATTTACACGAAGGCTTTTTCCCCCTGCGTTTTTTGCAACTCTCTTTTGAAGTTGCTGCGTAAATCTTCATGCATTTACATGAAGACTTTTTACTTGCAACTTTGCTTGGCTTTTTGGACGTTTAAGCGGCCAATCTTCTTTCATTCACATTTTCGCGTAGTTTTTGATATTCTCATTACTAAAAGAAAAATGGATTTAAACAAAGAAGAAATTATTGAAAATATTTTAGAAGTCACTGAAATAGCTATTAACTGCTCAAATTTAAATAATAGGGAAGATGTAAATATAATTGTTAGCGAAACGTCCGGCCGGTTTGAAATTTGAAGAAAAGTGCGAAAAACAGCAAAGCAAATGTCAAAAAAACCCCTGGAATTCGCTGACCGTGCGTGTTTGCCTACCCCGCTGACTTCTCGCCAACAAACTCGTCACGCATGACTTTTAACGCAGGGGGAAAAGCCCTCGTGTAAATAGGCTCATAGTCAAAGCACACCGAAAAGGTAAGAAGAACAGTAAGCAGCACTTTGCAAGAATGTAATAATTTTTGTGTCGCAAAAAGCTTTAAACTTTTCAAGTTTGAATCTCAGTTGAACTTATTGAATTTAACATTTTAGCGTCTAAATATTTTCCCCGAGTCTTTAAAAAAATTTTACGATGTATCGTACAAATGACGGCAAAGTTGCAATTTGTATTTGCATTTTTTTTAAGTTGTGGGTTTGGTAACAGTTTTTGTTTGCCTGCCACGGCCATCTGTAAACCACTTGACTAATAAAACTCGACTATTCGGCAAATTTCGGTTAAGAAATAGATTTATCAGACGATTTTGTATTTTACTAGGCAATTACAAGTTGTATAAGGTAAGTCATGCATACTTGTCACTCCCACTACGCTAATAAAAATTGCCTATATTTAATATCTTTTTGTAAAGCTAAATGCATATTAAGTGATTAAGGGTTTTATTAAGGGGGAAAAGGCAACAACAACAACAACAGTTGCATAAGGCCAAATAAATGTAACTCAATATATATAAACAATATAATTTATATAAATTTCGATTAAAATCAAATTCATTTTCCAATTTTTTGTTGCTATAATTAATGTTTTCTTTTAATCGAATCAATTAATTGTTCATAAACAAAAATTTATGGATTTTTACTCTCTTACTTTGCGAACCATTGCACGATATTGACTGAGCTGTAATTCTCAACCTAAATGATGATTTTTATATTTTGTTGCATTTTATTGCTAAACAATTTTTAATGAAAGTCAAAGTTCAAAATTTTTCAGAAAGAAAAATGTATATATCAAGAAATGCGGAAACCGACCGAAAAGGGTGAAAACACCTATTTTGAAGCAGAGATGCCAATTCATTTAGTTTGATCACCCGCGAAATAAAAATAGTTCTAAGTTTGGTGACTGCCACAACCAGTGGCGGATTCAGGGGGTGGTTTTGGGCCAAATATTATGGTCGACTTTAAATTATTATTATTATTGAAGGGGATAGTGCAGTGCAAGCTAGTATATCTATTGTGCCCCCTTCTTGGACTATCAGTGAGTCCCGTATCCGAGAGGAATTTTAGTATTTTTTCTAAACCTCTGGATACTCAGTATGCACCTGATATAAGATGATCCCCTAGGTGCTTCTTTCTTTTATGCATGAGTACAAGCCATTTTCCTAGTATATGTATTGCAGTCTCGTTTTCCTGTAAGCAGAACCTGCAATACCCGTTTGCACGGATTCCTAGTTTAGTTAGATAATAATTCAATCTACAATGCCCTGTTAGCATTCCCGTGATAATCCTTAGATTATTTTTCTCGAATTCTATTGTAGGACCCGATAACCAACTCCAAATGCCCTAAACTTGGTTGATTTTCGTAGTATTGATTCCTCCTAGGTTCTGGGCCGACAAGGAGTGTGGAAGCTCCCCTCCTTGCCAGTTCGTCGGCCCGTTCGTTCCCTTCAATGCCGGTGTGGCCCGGAACCCAAAGTACCCAGACCTTGTTGTAACTGCCAAGTTCATTAAGCTTCTCAAGGCACTCCGAAACCAGTTTCGAGGATCTTAGAACCTTGATTACCGCTTGGCTGTCAGAGAGGATGGCAATCTTCCGGTTCCGGTATTTCTTCACCAGATTGAAGTTAGCACACCTTTCATTGGCGTAAATTATGTGCTTTCTCGTAGATTCCGAGTATCATATCCTCGTCCCGTAGACTCCTATCTCGGTGTCTTCCTCCTTTAAGGAGCCATCTGTGTACCAGGCTATCATGTGCTGGTCTATCTGATCTGTTTTAGATATACCCAGTTCCTTTTGTTACTAAGTTCAGTTTTAAATCGTTTGACAAAGCTGAACTTTGGTGAGATTCTGTCCCTCGGTATTGCAATTTTGGGATACTGATACGTGAGAGTATCAATCCTCTTACGGCTCAGGAATTCTTCCGGCCCGATCTTTACATCAGTCATCCGTAGGAGAGCCCTATTCACCTGAGTCTGTATATGTAAGTGAAGAGGTGTGAGTTCAAGAAGAACCTCCATAGACGCTGTTGGGCACGTTTTCATAGCCCTTGTTAGCTTACTCAGCGCCTTGATAAAGGTCGCCTGGCTGGTCCAGCTTACCCAGACAGCTGAACCATACGTTATCATGGGTCTTACGATCGCCGTGTAGATCCATCTCAGAATAGTCGGAGTGCAACCCCAACTTTTGCCTGCTATGGACCTACAGGCCCTAGTGGCCCTCATCGTTTCCTCTAAATGTCGTTTCCAGAAAAGTTTCTGATCTGGTATAACACTTAGATTGTTGTATAGGTATCAGAGTATCAAGTTTATATTTCCTTGTGAAGGGTACAACGGTGGTCTTCGCCGGATTTATGTTCAGCCCCACCTTTGTACACCATTTCTTGGTCAACCTTAGCCCTAAGGTTATCTTTTCCGGCGGGGTATCTTCAAATTTCCCCCTGCATAGGATTACGATGTCATCCGCATAACCCTGGACCGTTAGACCAGCGTAAGTTAGCTCCTGTAACAGATCATGAACCACGAAGCTCAGAAGAGGAGATAGTACTCGTCCCTGTGGATAGCCCCAGGTTGTGTTTGATAATACTAGGCCGCCCGTACTAGTCTGTATCTCCACCGACCTAGTAGCGAGCATGCTATGTATTCAACCTCTTAGGGTGTTAGTCAAGACCCTGCTGGTTAAAGAATTGTCTATGACTTCATGAGAGGTATTGTCGAAGGCCTTTTAAAACTCGACTTTAAAACTATGTACAAATTAAAAGGAATATAAACATTTATGAATATTAAAGAAATACTTTTTGAAATCCCCCTAAAATATTTTTCTGAATCCGCCCCTGGCCACTACTGTGTTCGGTGTTCGTGTAGCCGTAGAGTGACATGACACAACTTTTGCAGCGATATTTCGATAACTCCATTAAATAATAATTTATTCTAAAAGTATATGACAAATTCTAATTGAATGCAAAGTAAATGAACCTATAGTAGAACCTAAATATTTATAGAAACATTTTGTTTTAATTATATTTGAATAACAATTCACCACTCACAAAAACCTACTCGAGCTGTTGGTAACTCTGGCATACTGCTGAATTACTAAGTAGTGAAAGAAGTCCCTAAACGATTCCTAAATTACTGCTTTTTAACAGAATACCAAAACTGTTCTCGAAAATCGGAGTTCTCGAGATAAGTTACCATAAGTAAAATAGTAGCAACTATCCTATTATCCTTTAGTACCGGCAAAACGATTGTAAACAAATCGCCAGTCACATGTCAGCTGATTTTCACGTTGATGGAAACCGATGCACATCATGAATTACACACGGCTTTTAGGACAAAGCAATAAAATATACCAGAAGTTTGGTGATTACTGCATCAGCGAGACTGAACCCAACGCCTGCTACATTATATGCTGTTTGTGTGGGGAAGAACATCAACGCGAGGAAAGCTTCTGGACGCACGTAGCGGAAGCGCACGATCATGTGTCATCACAGCTGCGCCTCATGATTGAGTCGTGCGCTGCTAGCACAACCTCTGCCGAAACGCAAGTCACCCATATAGCTGAAGCAGCAAATGGTGACGCGTTGACGCCGCCAACAAAGAAACTAAAATCCGAATCGTTGCCAAATTCCCCAGTGTATGTGGAGGCAGAATATTTGGAGGGTGTTGATTTAAACGACTCAGACGACTTCAATCCCTTGGCTCGGAAAGAAAGTGGCAGAGTGCATGCAATCGAAACAGGTATAAGCGCCAATAGTGTTCGAAGTTGATAATACATTTTTTAAATTTAGTTCATCGCTTTGAATTCTGCAGCTAAGTCACCAGCATCGAGCAGTGTCGCCACTTTAAGTAGCAGCATCAAATTCATTGACATAGATAAAGTTTCCCCCGAGAAGCTATGTGGCAATGGAGAGCTATTGAAACGCGTCATTCAACAAATACAACGCACTCACAATGAATTCAGATCCCAACTCCACAAACTTTCTCAAGCAGTTCGAGCTGTGGAGTGCGATCTTCAAACCAAGCCAGCATGCACACGCAAACGCTATATGAAAATCATACCAGATCAACCGTTTACTACTCGTGACGAGGTACTTGTTTTGGATGAAGAACTTCACCGCAGTAAAGAGATGCGCGATGCGCTGGCAAGTAAATTTGTGACTTACAGTTCCATTCGATTTAAATTAAAAAATAAAACTGTTTCTGTGCCCCTCAGTAGCACGAAGAAGCGCTGTCAGTAGTAGCTGAGAATGCTGATGTTTATTGCCGAGTACTTTGGCGCTTTATAATGACAGATGAAGTTGGCAACCAGTTTTGCTGGCGAGGCGTGGTCGATGGTGACAAAGTGATCAAATATCCAGTAAAAGATATGACTATGATGGACGTGTTCCAAGGTAAATACCTAGTTTGGGATAATTTGAGGCAATATAGTTTACATAAAATGTCGTTTTTTTTCTTCTTTTTGCAGCCGCCTTCCGTGAGAAATTTCCTGTACAGGCCAGCAACTACTTCAAAGACCGCACTATGACCTATTTTAATAAAGCACACGAGCGTCTGAAACGCAAGCAGTTGAGTAAATTAGAAACTGCGGAAAGTAATGTATGTGATATTTTAACCAATGGTATAGAATTAGCAAAAGTTGGCTGTCAGCGAGCACCCACTGCTGATGAAAATGGTTTTGATGACGTATTTGAAGAAGTATTTTGTTGAAATAATAATCTTTTAACTTAAATACAAATATACCTAAACATTGATTTAGATAAGTTCCAGACGATTTTTAGAACAGCTAGAGATTCTTCGATTTAAGAACTCTGTAAGTACGCGCAATCTTGATGAACTTGTTTTTAATGGTATTAAACATTTTAATTAAACAACTTATATACAACACGTATATTATGACTCGAACTTGGATCTTTGTTATATGTCAGGATCAACAGTCTATTAGGGAAGTCATTCTTTACTTAGAGTTTCTTACCCAAAAGCACTGAATTCGGTTAGGACATTTCAAACTTCAATATACTGTGTCAACTGTTCTTACAGCACATGCTCATCAATATCGCACTGCACGAAATATTCATGGACATAAAAGCTGGAGATATCGAAAAACTGGTAAAGCTGTCTAAACCCTTTGTTTTAGAACCCATATCGATTTACAATATTCCAACGAAAAGGTAGTATGTTTACTTAGAAAGTCCTTCGTAACCATGGTTCAATCAAACTATACTATTTGTACTTAGTCGGGGGAAAGAATTTATTTCTTCTCTAAAACCTTAATAACTTTCAAGTTGTACCATAGCGTTTAATTATTTACAATTAAACTTTCAATTGCATTTTACACTTAAATACGTACAAACACACATAAAAATATTTTGACAAAAATTCAAAAGAAATATCTTAATACTAAACAAAACGATACGCTAAGTTAATAGCATAGGTAACGAAAATAGACAGGCCTGCGACAAAAGTCGATTGAAGATGTGTTATATATTCTTAGACCGATTTGACCGCAGTAATGGTGGCTGAAAAGTTTGACATCTTTTAAATTTCAAAATAACAATAACAAACGGTTAAAAATCATTCTTCACATTACTCCTACAACAAAATATTGTATTATTAACATGCGCCTGAATAATTTCGTTTTCTATGTGCTACTTTAGAATTTAACGTGCACAAAAATCAAAGAAAATTGTTTAAAAAAATAATTAAACAGACTATTAGAGGACCTTAAACATCGCTCTACTTAATGCTAATGTACTACATATTTTTGTAAAAAGTATATTGCAAAATGTTTTAATTAAAATATAAATTTAGGGGAAAATAGCGCAAGAAAGCAGCAACAAGTTTTCACTTCATCAACATTATTCAAAAACGTTGCGGCACCAATCCCTTTGAACCCTTCAAGAAATGCTTCTTCTTGCGGTGCGTCGATAAATTGCAGGATTGCTTAAACGAGGCACCACACAGTTCACAAGCAAAGCGTCGCTCTTTGCTGTGCACGGAACGATGCAGCTCCAGTCGAGATTGATACTTGAATTTCAAACCGCAGGTTTCATAATCGCAAATATACCAACGCTCACCATCGTCTGAGGAGACCGCACTACTGGCACTCGCTGTTGTGCTGTTTGATTCTTTTGGCAATTCCTGATGCGTCAACAAGGCAGTGGCGACCGTCACCTGCGGGCCACTCATCGTTGGTATGCTCATCGTCGGCGGCAATGCAGGCGTTGTGTGCATAATGGTCGCGTACGCACTTACTGGTGGAACTTGGGGTAGCTGGTACAGCGGTGGAACAGCCGCGCTAATTTCCGCTGGCTGATGTGTGCTGTGCTCACTATGTACTGATGGTGGTGGCGGAGGATGTAATGGCAGTGTTTGATTACTAGGCGGTTCCACTTTTATGCCCATAACTACAGCGCTCGGTTCAATGGCGCGCATTTCCGTATAATCTTTCGGCTCCTGCTGCTCCTGTGAGCTGTCTCCATGCTCGGCCGCAGCACGCTGTTCTTCTTCATTCACTTTGCGGTATAGTGGTAATGGCATTAGGTGTGCAGCGGTCGGGTCCGGATCAATTAAATTGCGATTGTGCTCCTACAATCGAAACAATTACGTAGCGCAAATATTTTCTTTCATAGGCATCACTCGTGTTCGCTCACCTGTTTTATACCGATGCCGTGCATGAAGTTGTGTTCGTCCTGTATGTGTTTCCAAAACTGGTCCTGCGTTTGCAGCTCCTCCTGGCAGACCTGGCAAATTATCCAGAAGCTCGCATCCCCCGATAAGCAAAATTCCCCCAGCTTTGTGTATATTTTATTATTTTTGCTTAGTATGCGTGGGAACCCCATTTGTGTGTCTTTATTACACAATTACACTAATTTTATTTGAAAATTTATACGATTTTTTTGTAAATCGCACAAATTAAAATTTCGTTGCCACAAATATTTTTGTTTATTTCAGTTGACGTTTCACAATCAGCTGCCTTATCAGTTACAGTGTTGCATTTGCATTTAACGAAACGCAAATTCAACTGAGTCTTGGGTAAACTCTAAACATATTTCCCCACTATTCTTAACTGTGGAGAAGAAAGAAAATTTTAGCATATTCAAATAAGTAAGTCATTCCGACAGTAATATATCTATATCAAAAAGTCTAATACTGGATTTTGATTTTATTTTAACTAACTTTAGCATACAAACATATGTGCATATGTATGTACACAATTAATTGCAAGGAATGCATTGCGCAGCTCTCTTCCATAAGCGCTAGGAACACAAAACATTTTTTAGTACCTGCATGATTTCATAACTCCATACGTATGGAAATTAAGTTTATTTGGAAACCTTAAATTGTGAATTAACATTTTTATCTTAGTATTTCTGTAACAGTATGATTGAATGCAATCTGTTCCTGGAAGTTGAACACATCTTTGGCCCATCACAAAGCTTTCACGCCCCACCACTTCTTGTTGGGCAGCTGCTCTACTATCAAGCCTGCGGAAAAGTTTTGCAAAACGGACAATACGTAAACAGTTCCTGGCCGATATGTTTCGGGAAAGTTGTGTTGGGGTGTCTGAAGTGCTGCCTACGCTAACTATGCGAACGAAATGGTTTCCCCACTATACATGGTCCAAAGGCGTTGTGGCCAGTGCAATTAGGGGACGAAGCAGGCAAGTCAGAAGCATAGTTGTTAGCACCCGATCTGAAGAATACCATAGCCCGGCTGTGGAAATAGCAGTCCAATCGAGGCAAGAATAAAAACAAGTTTTTTGGATTTCTTCGTTGCGACAGTACTCGTTTAAATAGCTTTATTTTTAACTGCTGTTAATGCAAGGCATTGCATTGATTCTGGTTATCTACTTAGCCCGCCTTTCTACTTAACTATTTTGAATATATTTATTTTGGTGAATCGTGTTTAGTGAATTTCTTTACAACCTTTATCGTTTTCTTACATGTGAGTATTTATTTAATAACTTATTTATTTGCATATTTATGACATTAATTATGGCAGTCCGCCTTTGATAACGATGTACGTGATGTACGTTATAATTATGTACGTTTTCACGTTTTAGATGCCACCCTATATGTACGTTTGTGGAATCCGCCATGTTTTCTGTGTAAATCATGGAGTACTCACATGTGTTTAACAGTGAGGGCATTGCATTTGTGGTGTGGTGTAGTGCACTATGTCTTTTGCCTTCGCTTGGCAACCGAGAAGACGCCATTACAAACAATCATGGCCGCTAGCCAAAACTACTCCTTCGATGCTCCTCCTTCTTATAGGCACTCAAAGGATGCCCTGCGCGCAAAGATGCACTCGTTACATCGTAGCACACGTCATATTTATTTACTTATAGAATTTATTTAATAACCATTTTTTTCTTAATATAAGGCAGGGAATTGAACATTGTATTGCTTCTACACCTTTTCAAGTTCGATTTCAGAAAGAACATCATTCTTGATTACAATCGTTACGTTCTTGCCGAATGGTTTTGTCACCGATAGAACGAAAAATTGGTCTGCCTGTTGTGTACCCCTACAGATTATCAAGGGATTATCCATTCGACTTATAAACACCACTCAAAATTGAAATACCAAACTATGCCTAAATATCACCAACGCTGATTCATGCACTTCCAAAAAACTCGCAAACCTTCAACATTAGTTTTGTCAGTTACTATATTTAACAATGGTCTTCATTAGCATCTTTTGTTACTGACACACGACTTCAAGCATAACGAGTTAGACCAACCTTAGTTGAAATAAAATAATTGGCTCCTACTTTTCCGTTGAGTTCAGGAGGCCCATTGATCCATAAAAAGGTTTTGCCTATAAAAGCAGTTCAAAACTTTCAGTCCAGTGACGTAATTTTATGGCATTTTCTGTATATGTTGTGTTGAATTCCCATACAATTTGTATATGGGTGAAATATCACCCGAACGTCACCCACGTAACTTTTTTTGTAATCACCGTTAAAATCAAATAATCAATATGTTGTAGATAAATTCTAAAACTTATATTGGTTTGCTACAAATACAAGAAACCTTAATCATATTTTGATTAATATATAGGAAAGTTATAGCATCTCAAAGTTGAAAATGGGTGAAAAATCACCCGAACGACGGATTAGGGTTAATGAGTGCCGGTATTGCACCGAGGGGAGATGAAGAAAAAGAGAAACCTTGTTAAACGTAAAAAACAGGAGCATGAGAGGCGCGAGCGTGAGAAAATCGAAGAGTGGAAGAACAGGAATGACGCCCGAAAAATTCAAGCGTCTGACAGAAGGACGTCTCCTTCAGAGACGAGAACAGGAATCTGATTACAGATGCGCGGGGTGTGCTGAGGTTGTAGAGGGAGCACTTTACCAAACTGTTCGCAAGCTGCGAAGAGAACAATACCGCCCGTGGAGAAGTTGGTCAGGCGGCACTAACCGATAATAAAGCTGCACGGTTGGACGGGCTACCAGCATCAGCGCATCCGCAAAATATGGCTGGAAGAACGGATGCCCAACGATTGGAACCTCAATGCCCTTTGTCCTGTGTTGAAGAAAGACGAACCAACAATATGCGCCAACTACAGTGTAATCAGGCTACTTCCCATTATGTATAGCGTCCTAACGAGCGTTTTATGAGAAAGATGGAAACCATTCGCCTAGGCGCTGATTGGTTGTTGTCAGTGCGGCTTTAAGCCTGGTAGGGACTCGCAGCGGCTGGGGTCTCATGTCGAGGCCGACAGCTAAAGTTTTGAAGTTGTCAAAGAATTCGTTAAAGTTTTGCGTTAAGCTAAAGTTTTAAAGTTGTCAAAGAATTCGTCTTGGCACCGCCATGAGATAAAGCGAAGTATTACTTTTGTCAATAGGTGCTAAAACGATCTCGGTAGGCAATTGAACAGCAGAGACCTCACTCGACCGACACAACGTGCACTCTCTAGGACTAGAATACGAACCAACAATGAGCTGTTCAAAGACATAGACGTAGCGCAGCTAATTAATATCTAGCGGCTTCGCTGGCTTGACTATATCAGGTGTACAACTTTGCTTCCGCCGTTTTTTTCCAAAATTAAAAGCTTTATTGCGAAAAAGTGCTTACAGATGTATTATTCAAAGTATTGTCCGTCGCTAGCGACAACTTTCTCCCATCTTTCCGGCAATTTTCGGATCCCGGCTCGAAAAAAGGAGTCCTCTTTTGCCGCTATCCATGAAGCAACCCATTTTTCCAATTCTTCGAAGGATTGAAAATGTTGATCTGCCAGGCCGTGTGCCATCGAACGGAATAGGTGGAAGTCAGAAGGGGCGACATCTGGGGAATACGGCGGGTGGGGCAAGACTTCCCATTTCAGCGTTTCCAGGTACTTTTTGACCACTTTTGCGGCCTCACGTCGCACCATGTTTGTCTTCGACATCGAAATCACCATTTTTAAAACGTTGAAACCACTCCCGACACGTTCTTTTACTCAGAGCAGCATCACCGTAAGTTTCTGAGAGCATTCGATGCGCTTCAGCTGCTTTTTTTTCGAA
This sequence comes from Melieria omissa, assembly GCA_963971225.1. NCBI lineage: Eukaryota > Metazoa > Arthropoda > Insecta > Diptera > Ulidiidae > Melieria > Melieria omissa. The sequence goes on along the minus strand of OZ020268.1, from coordinate 44,956,899 downwards.
TTGTAACAGAAAAGTAAAACTTTCCGCAAATGGCGAGAATTGGGCACATAAACGGACATTTTCGAGCGTGAATAATACGAAAACAAGAACAACTGTCACTGAAACGACGATGACAATTCGTTAGGCACTGTCCACACTCACTTTAAAGGCATTACTATATATGTATTTCAACCAGCCTCAGCCGGTACAGCCACCTATCGGAAAACGGCGGAAGCAAAGTTGTACACCTGATATCTCCTGTATGGATAATACAGCTGCTGCCAAAAAGGTGTTCGATGCGGTAGTTGTAGGTCCATGGAAAAAGGAGGAGGGGGTGACCAACTGGAGAAGGCACGCTCAAAGCAGAGGCACCTGGAGAGAGGTTTTGCGGCAGGCCGTAACCCGGTAACGAGTTTTATATCCAGTTATGAAAGCAAGTATGTATGGAAGTTAGCAAATCATACGGTTACTAAGATATGTGAAAAATTTAAGGATTCCAAATAAATTTAGTTTACGCTCTTGTACGGAGTTATGAAGTCATACTGTTAGTAAGAGAAAAAAATATAATTTGATGGGTTTGTTGCACTGAGACTACAAGTTCAGAACTCGGGTGGCCACGATTCACCTTGGACCAGAACCTTTCATTGTGGTGGCCAAAAAACTAAAGCAGAGTCAGTAAGACTTGAGGAAATAACCAGGAATTCAGAGCCCTATTCTAATGCCTCGGGTCTTAGGCAATCGTCATAACTCCAAATGGAGTCAAGAATGCCTCAGACTGGGGAAAAAACAGCTCAAACTGGTCACCGGGCTGTTAACCGGACACTGCAGACCGAGAAAACATATGCATACAATCGGGCTAGAACAGGTAAACGTCTGTAGATTCTGCGGAACAGACTCCTGAACACATCATACTGCATTGCGATGCGGTATGTCGCAGCAGCAGGCAAGACCTGGGCCAACACTGGCTTGCAGAAGAGAACAAACACTTTCTTCCCCGTGAGTAAGTAAGCTTCATTAGGCCAGTAGGATTAGGGGACGTTCTCTAAATTGTAGGAGGCACAATAGATCCTCTTTGGTTTCAGTGCAAAAGTCCCCTAAATCTATTCTAATATCTACTAGTTGTGAGAAAACATCCCCTAGACCCACCGCCCTAATAAAGATTAGTACCTCACGGGTGTTTAGGTGAAGCGAACATCTGCTGCAAGCCAAAACTAACCCGTCGTGTTGCATCGCAGTGGAATATGTGTTCGGGAGTCTCCAGCTACTGTCCCGCAGAGGCTACAGACGCTAACCTGTTCTAGTACGAATGTAAGTCACTGTTATTAAAAAACTAAGATATGAGAAAAATTTAAGGTTTTTAAAGTTTAAAAGCTCTACAATTTGTTTTTATAAAAAATTTAATTCATTTTCTTGTGATACGATTTGATCGTCTCGTAAATTGAATAAAAACTAAAATTGTGTGCTGGCAACACTACCTACCCAATAGTGGTAATCACCGATAACTAAGAGGCAATGTAAATCAAATAAAAATAAAGGATTTACTCAAGGCACATTAATACATAATAATTAATACACCTTGGATTTACTTTGCTGAGAGGGGAGGACTGCGTCTATTCCTTTAAGAATGTGAATAGAAATCACAATTGTTACATTTACTGGTAAGAGTGTCCTGCAGCAGTGTGGCTTCGGGTGACTGAAGCAGATCGAGGAGCGCGAATGGTCCCAGTGCAAGCATTTCCATCGAATTTAGCGAATCGCAATCTTCTCCACATTTCGGCGGCGGTGCGACATCCCGCTAATTTCTATGTTATCGAAACACAAAGCGGTGCCTCCAGTCCATTGCCGCATTAATGGACAGATCAATTTCCTGACTTAATGTCGGGACGACCAATTGCGCGATGTGTGTGTACGGTGACATAACAAACGACATAGTAGTATTGAAAGAGCAAGTCTGTCATGCTGTCGAGGACGAGATCCAGAATGAGCTGAACGAGGATGAGGACTATCTGGAGATTGCGATCTGGCTGTGCGACAAGCTTAAAACGGATTTGAACAAGCGCATGTATCAGTTGGAAATGCCGAATGTGATCATATCAAACATTACCGACGAAATACTGGCTGACGATCCGGATCGAGAAATATTGCCCAGCAACTTTCTGGTGCTCGCACATCAAAAGTTGCAGGCTATTGGCGCAGGCGATGAGCCTGCTGCTGGACAGTGGTAATCCAGAAGCTATGCAGACGCACGTACGTGCCAAATCGGCTGCATTTGTTGCCATTTATTAACAGAATAATTTAATTCGCAGGTGGGACACGGTTCCATTATCCTTTAACATATTGTTTGGCAGTCATGTGGGCTTATCGATGCTATCGGAAAATGTACGTCAAACAGCCGCAAGAAGATACGCTCGTTATTCCTTTTTCTTCGGAGTGGGTACCACCATGATGTGATTTAACTGGGACTAGGTGATAACCCATGTTTCCTTTTTGTTTGCGTTTGGTGAGGAGTTATTCAGCACGTGTCTGCACATAATTATCAAGGATTATGTGCGCTTGCTGAACAATTATTGTGAATAGAACAATTGTTCCAATTAGTCGCTCGTTTCAAATTAATTATTAAAATTATTAAAATTTTTTTTTTATATTAAAGTTGCAAGACAATTCATATTGGCCGTTTCGTTGTTGAACTGAGCGTGTTGAGAGCGGATGGCCATCAGCAACCAGGTGATTGGCCAGTTCTACTAGAATGAGTGGTACGACTTTCGACATGTGAACAGTGGCAATATGCGTAAAGGTGAGGTCTTTTCCGTTTTATGATGTTTTGTGCTAATTTCAATTAAATGTCACTTTCAGCATCCGCTATAATGTACGAGAAGGCCATGTGTTTCCAATTGGAAAGTAAATCCATTCAGTCCATGCAAAAGCATGTTTCGCTACTGTTTTGCGTCAATGCGCTGCATCTTGTCGACACGCGTTATCGTTGGATTGGACTAAGGCCGGTGATTGGCAAAAAAGCGGCATTCGCGACCCCGAACGGTAATGAGCCAATGTACACGATAGAGGGACCCGCCAAGTAGCAGGGAATAAAGGACATTCGTCGAAAATTGCTGAAGACAATACACATGCAAGCAAGTACATACACTCGTTTCTGAATACGGGACCACAGGGCTGGCCATGATTCAAGCCAGCTGCGCTCTGTACACGGCGACGCTTACCCTGGCAAATTTTTTAAAGCTCAACCATGGCGAATGCTACTGTATACATTTCTGTATTTAATATAATACTTAGGTTAGTTTAGGTTTCTTATTCATTTATGTAATTAATGGAACTGTTGTACGTGTACGCAGTGGTGCACACAGGATTTCATTTGGGGAGTTTGCGTACATTTGTAACTTTTGAGCAGAATAACATTTGAAACCATATTTTGTACCAGTAATTTTTGTGTTTGGAGGGTTTGAACCCCACAAGAGCCCACTGCGTGTACGTGGTGTATTATTAATAAAAATTCATTTGAAAATAATCAATTGGTTTTAGTACAAGCTATAGCTTACAAAGCAAAGTGCAAACAATTACTTAATTTTTATTCTTCGGACTCATCTAAGGCGAGATTCAAGTATTTCCCCCTAAGGAAATTGAGTTCGCTCCTTATTCATTTGAACTATCTATGATCAATTGAATTCTGGAAAAAGCATTTATAGGCAGAATTGGAAAGTCAGTCGAAGTACATCGCTGAAAACTGTAGAACATAAAATATCCTAAAATATTGTAGAACGAAACTGATTTTATTATTAAAATGTAATCTTCCTCAAAACGGTTATGCTCGCTGTTTTTCTGAAAAGCGTAATTTTTTCATTGTTTGACCATAGAAAAATTGCTGTCATTTAAACAGTTTTCAAAAATTTAGCTCATATTGCAAACTGTTCAAGTATCTCATAAGAGTTGCAGTTAAGCAAAATCGAATGTATGATATAAACATTGGATAACAAAATTTTCATAATTCAAAATCAGCATTTTACGAAACATTTCCGAAAAGCAACTTTTCCAGACTCAATAATTGCAACAAGAACACTTACCTGCCATTTTCCGACAGATAAAAGAAACACATTTTTAATAGATTTCCTTTTTTAGTAGCTTTTTGTGGATTTCACTTACAAATTAATCTATTTATTTCTATTGGATTACGGATAAAATTGAGTTTGTCAATAATAAAGTGTACGGATATGTGCATGGTGGAAACTACAAGAAAGTTATGAAGTTTGAATAGCGCAGTGGAAGACAGAAAAAGTGCGTAAATTGCCTGAGGGTAACCAAATAGTAAAGGGACCCCGCAAAGGGTTACTTATGAGTATGGTGCATTAGATTACCTTTAAGGAATGTTCTAAGCTACTTTTTCATTAGATCTGCCAGTTCGTCAGGCTCTCGACAGTAAACACGAAAATTATTTCATATTTATCAAGTTGTAAAAAAGAGGAACCAGTAATCTGCATGGTGTGGCAAATCTGTTACCCTGTAAACGAGGCTCGGAGCGCAATAAATTTTCCCGAAATACCAAAATTTATTGTGTAATCAAGTTGTAAGCCCTTTTCCATTTTAAATGAGCTAAAATGCACTTCAAACCCATTTGTAATAAACTGAAGTGTGATAAAAACGCGCAAATATATATTTTAAAGGGTTTTCTTCTTGACCAAGCAACAGATCGCTATTACCCTTTTACCTGGCTTTACTAGTACGTTTAGGCGGTTACACTCTGGTGTGTAGTAGCTTTAATTCTCGTATTTACGTAAATGGGCCAATATTTAGTCCGATAGAGAATCAGTCGTATGTTGGCACGCAGTTTGTCCGAGTCCATTGCCTACCGATAGTGTAAATGTCGCTTGCTTCTGCAAAAATTTCCGCCCATTCTCTCATGTAAAAAGACCAGGGTATTTTATGAATTCTTACAACGGAATAATAGCCAATTGGAAGTCTTCTCATATTTTATATTTTCTTTTTATGACCGATCAGCAAACGACTGACATTTCCTTACACGTGTTGTATATGTACATACCGGATTGACATATTCATTTTTTATTTTTAAATTAAGAAAAGGAACTATTGCCCCGTTTATACATCAGTTCAACTCGCTGAGTCGATACGCATCAACTCAATAGTCTCAAAAATACGATTTCAAACCGCCTCGAACATTTAAAGCGTATCTTTATTCTTCAAGTCGCTACGATAATGCGTAAAACCGGCTAAACAATTTAAAAGTGCTTTTAAAATCAACTAATGGTGATGCACACTTAACTTTTTTGAGCATTTTCAAGTAAAAAGCAACCAAAACCTACAGCTTATATTCATGAGACGCGAAAAGGTTAAAAAAATATAAAGAAAAAACCGTCTTCAGTCAAATCAATGTGTATGTGATATATATCTTGTTCATTTTTAGCCAAGAAAATGAACAAATAACGTCTAATTATTTTAGTTGTGCTCTATCAGTTAAAAAACATTACAACCAAATCAAAATTAAAAATGAAAGCCAAAATTAAATGTGAATTGGGATTGGTACGACTCCAAAAGCATCAAGAAAGTTGAATCAAAGGCATATAGTTGCAGGACAGGTGAAAGATATTACACAAAAGAGTTTCGTTTCCAATGTATTTTGTGTTCATTTTATTATTCTTCATTTTCTTTTATAATTTATAAACATTTACATAAAATGTATATTTAATTATGCTATGAATTTACTTTTGTTCTGGTAATAATACGCAAAAAGTAGGTAAAAGGGTAAATATTTAGGCTACAAATTAGGAAGGAAAATTTGAAGAAAGCGCGTATTTCGTGCGAGGGAGAAAACGCTGAAGTAATAGAGGTAAGGATGCTTAAGTGCACTCGCAAGTCGCAGGAGATTCAAACATTATCAAATCTGCTAAACAAGGGACTACAGCAATCATTGTTCGTGGTACGAATTACTGCTCGCTCTGCGAGGAAATTACAATATAATTTTCATTTTCAGCTCTACAATTTGTTGCGCGATTATCTAGAATAAGAGTTTAAGGAGAACAGCCAAAAACTAAAGGTTATCTTTCCGAAAAGACGGAAGAGAACACTAGTACTAATGCTCTGCAAACACAGGTGAAAGTACAAATATAAATATATATATATAAGTGCAATTGCTGATGTAGCAATTGCTGTACGCCCTTACTGCTTCTTGTCGACAGCAATTAGTGAATTGTAAGTGGAACATAAACAAATATTAAGAATGGTATATTTTCTTTCATTTAGCATTTTTCTTTAAAATCAAAAAACATTTACAATTTATTTAAACAAAACTTGAAGTAAAAGAAATAAGAGCATATCTTGCACAAAAGCAGCTGTGATGGATGTTATTACAACTTCAACAAACATGCTCTTGTTTTTCCTAAAAGTTGCTTGTTTTTGTTCTATAGTATTCATTCTGGCTTGTCTTCTGTTAAAATTGTGGATGGAAATTCATTTTTTCTTTTACTCAAATTGTTTTGCCTTTTTAGTGTGGTTTGGTTTTTTTTATAGTTATGTGTGGTTGTTGCGATTTTCAAAAAATTTTTTCTTCCATTTTCTTTTGTTATTTTAGACTAACAAATATATATGTATATATAATTTGCTGCTGATATTACTAATACAAATACGCATAAAATGTTAAATTTTCCATCAGGATTTAATTTTTGAATTTACTTCATTATATGTGTTTGTATGCAGGTGTGTTGGTTTTGTATTGTGTTAAATCGAAAAACGGAAACGAAAAATCCAAGACTTCTATTCTACAGCAGCTGCTTCAAGCGGTTGATAAAGATGAAGCTGTCAAGGTCCTTAAACACGCTCTGCGAATACTGAATGTTGACACTGATTGCTGCCAGCGCTGCTTTCAATTGTTCCAATTGCTTTTCAAAACGAAGGCGTTAAGGTGTAAAGGCGTAGCCAAGGTGTGTTATCATGTTTGTGTTTATACCGCATGTGTGTTTTCGGGTGTTGATTTAAAGGTAAATTTGCCTTTTCTTTTTCTTCTCCATTGCCAGTGTAATTTCGTGTTGTTGCTGTTGTGGTTGTTGTTTCTTTCGAATAAATTCAGTTGTATTTTTAACCGCTCTTAAATAATAAAATTGCCACTTGGCCTAAATAGAAATAAATAAAATGGCGCGTCTCATGTGTGACATACGATCCGAAATTTCTGCCCACAATACAATGCCATGTAGGATTGTATTTCTTGTCGAACTCCTTCTTGATGTAGGCAGCAATGTCCTGCAAACATAGAACACACAATTTTGTCAAAAACGTGTATACAAATATTTTTTCAGATTCATAAGAATATAATTGCTATGCTCAATATAGTTTTATCTTGGCACAAAATGGTTTTAAATATTTAATTATCGCATTTAATTTGTTAATTTAATATTATAACTGAGTTCACTGACTTATATGGCTTATGGAAAATTTTATGTAAACACAGGTTGTAATACTTGAAATGAACACATTTTTACTACGGCCCCAGCAGCCGCAAGTATACAAACAATTTAGGGGACATGAAGTGCGTTCGATATTCGAATAAAATCAATTAGAATTTTTGGAGATAAAAATACGTTTCCCTTTATTTAAAGCTTAAATACACATCGCACACTAAAAGAGCCACAACTCAAAAATCCTAAATAGGAAAGCTTCAGCAAGCGTCATACATGTGAGGAATTTGGTGCATCATTGATCATGGCTCCATATAAAATCCCCATAATGTGAATTAATTGATATTTTGATGGTTTACAAAAACCAAAACTTAAATGACATTTTTTCATACGCGCTTTTTACAGGTATTAATTTATAGCGCCAGTAACAATTTTTTTTGAATAACGCAATTTTCTTCCCTCTAAAGCGCTCCTTTATTTTGTGTACAACTGCAAAAAACATTGAAAGTAGCGGAAAATTTTAGGACAATACTTTAGATTTATCTGAACTCATGTATTTTACTGTTGCTTTGTCTGCCTAGTCGTCTGTGGGACTGCCCATTAACATATCCTCACTGCTGCAATTGATAATTATTGATTAAACAATGCGCAACAGAAATGCTACAGTAACAAGAACAGCAGCACCCAAACCTCTGTAGTAACAAGTCGGACCAACTGCGACAGCCACATACGTCTGTACACAATGAAGGGGACATATAGTTTTATGATTTCAAACAATGGCACAAGCAATTATTATACTCTCAGAAGCTGAATATTCCTTGCTCTTATAAGCTTTCTAACTTTACTAATTGCGGCGAGACTCTAATCTACGGTTGAGGGTCGCCTCAAACTCGCAGTCCAACGCACTAACTATTAACACGTTCGCGGACGTGAATCATATAGCATTCATTTTCTTAGTGATGCAAAATTACATTGAAGCCATAGCATTCAAAGCAAATTATTATTCACTCAATTTTATACAAACTTAAATTTTTTTATTTAATATAATTAAAAAATATAATATAATTTGAATGTTATAGTATACGTTGTATATAACGGTTAAAATATGATATTCTGGCTACTCTTACAATATATATCTAATCAGATTTCGGATAGTAAAACTAGGTTCAAAAAAGTGCCTGTTTATTTTTGCAGCTCACTGAATTTTATACTGTCCGTGAAGTATAGCTGGGAAGCTATCGATAGTTGGCTCAAAACTTTCAGTAAAAAAATATCGATACTATCGTATAAATCAAAACTATTTCTAATTTAAATATTGTAGCGTGTCCCCGGTGTTACATGCAGTAATTGTACTGAAAATTATTTATATTAAAAGTTCTTACCAGGACCCATATTTTGATACGTATCTCTATTGTTTGATATTAAGATTTTGTGTTGCTTGAAGAGAGTGCATCATTAAAAAATGTATAAACATTTATTTCCAAAATAGTTAGATAATGTAAAATCGTTATTTTACTTTCAGTAATAAAGAACAAAATATAATATAATTTAAAACGTAGTAAAAAGTTAAAAAAAAAATAAGTTGAATAATGAAAACAATAACATAAACGATTTTTTGGTACTCAGTAAAGCCAATGCCAAATTTTGTTTTCCTGTACTTTACAGATTTCATTATTTCTTATTTCGACGACTAGTTTACTCAGAATAACTGATAATGGGACATTACTGTTATTGCACACACGGTGTGCAAGCGGTTTTTTAGTTTTTTTTTTTTAGTGTCAGGGTTAACTAAATTTTATTATTACACCGCTTCTGATTTTTAATTTAAATATGGTGACCGTAAGTACAAACTGAGCGACACTTATTACTCTCAAATTGAAATGCTGTTGATAGTACAACCGAAAAATTTGATAAAAGCGAATACAGTGCACTCGCGAAAACGTAAACACTCAATTACGTGAACACTCGATAACGTGAACACTTTTTTCCTATTGAATACTCCAAAACAATGCTTGAAGGCTCTGAACACCCTATTGTGTATCTTTTTCGCAAACATTTAATCGCCCACAACCCTAAATGTGTATATACTCGTGCCTTTTTAACTTTTTGTTATAAAACTTAAGTCAATTATCTTTTTTATAAGTAGTTTCGCACAAAAAAAACGTATTTTTCAACAATCGTAAACTTGAACAATCTCGTAAACGTGAACAGCCTTGGTTTTTATTAGTTCACGTTTTCGCGAGTGCACTGTATTACCTTTTCTGGGAAGAATTTTTCAACCATTGCATTCCCAACAATTTCAATTTTTGTAATTCTTGTAGATTGTTCTTGTCTTGTAATTATAGTAGAATTGCCTTAGGCTAAAAAGCGACGCAAGCAAAGCGACGAGAACAAATCAACGCTTCTGAATTGAAGCGCACATAGTCACGAGCAAAGCGAAGAAAGCTGAAAAGAGCAAAGCGACGATTTCAAAATATTTTGTTTTCATCGCTTTGCTCGCCGCTTTGCTCTACTTGAAAATCCAAAAATTTCTGCTATTAAAAAATTTGTGTGAACAAAACAAAAAAAATTTATGTGGATGGATTGATAAGCGCAATATTCTTAAAATACAGCCTTATGGATCGCTCTACGCTTTGCTCTTCGCTTTGCTCGCCGCTCCACTATGTTTTTAGCCTTAAAGTGACAACACTGGCACAGTTACAACATCGATTGTCATTGCCAAATGAACCTTGAGTAAGGCCATACCAAACACATCGACATAGCTGAAGGCTAAAATGGGACTGGGACACAAGAGTAAATGGGGAAAACTGCAAATAACGTAAAAGAAAATGGCACAAAATTGTCAAGCCCTGACAAACTATAAAAGGGTCAGTTGAGAAAATAATCGGTTAATTGTAACTGCCTTTTTAACATTTACTAACAGTTGTACTGTTAACATACTCGGGTGTTTGTAAAAGAAGTTGTACAGAGAATTTCCACACTTTATCACATGCTGCCTCCTGCGCCGTCTGACTGACTATATACGTAATATTAACTGCTACTTTTTACGAACACGTTATCAAGCAAACATTTCCACAGAGCGATAATAGACAGACAAATCCCGGCAGGTAGCAAGACTTGGCCAACACCTACAGTGTGCTCAACAACACCTACAGTGTGCTCTGTTACTAAAACCTTTCGAATAGGGAGGCATAACTCTTACTGTCTTGTCAGCGTATTCGTCTACCAGAGATTTCCGCAGATTTTTGCTGTCTCTATACGAAGGTAGAAAGCCCTCGGCTCCACATTCTTCGACAACCTGGATGACCTCAGATCAGTCAATATTAGGGACTTGCTGGGTTTTATCCACAAAACAAATTGGCTTGTATAGGCACCTAACTTGCAGGAAGTCAGATCACTCACTCTTTGTGGTATCACAATGGGCCCTTTTCGTGGCCTAACTGTGTCTTTCGGCAAGTCCCGTGCCTAGACAGCCACTTTAACCTAACCTAACCTAACGTATGTACAACTGCTGCAAGTCTCACAAGCAACAACTAATTTTTGTTGCCTCTCGGGAACTTATCTAGAAGTGCAATAAAAAGTATATTTTTTATATATATTTAAATAAGACGTGAAAATAAAAAATAATAAAGCGTTCATCATAAGACAACAACAAATTAAAGACGGCAATCATTTGCATTTCTTTTTATAAAGTCTAGTCAACATATGACTCTTCAAACTTTCAACACACGCAAACCTTATCAACTGTAAGATAAAGATAATGAAGTTCATATGTGAAATGAAAGCTGAGCTGCAAATATATTTTAAGCTGATTTCCTAAACTACTTTGTTTTGTGCATCAAGAATACAGTGTTTTCTTGTATCCATCTCAAAAACTACTATTACAACTACACACATTTGGGAACATGCTGCATTGTCCAGATCAATGCTGCTGTATTTTTATGATAGCAATAGACAGTTAAGAAGTCGGCCCTACTTGCACCAATTCATACAACATTTGTTGAGGGTCAAAGATGTATGTATGATACAACAAAGTGGTAACACATAAATATCTTGCACGACAACCCGATTGCAAGACTAGCACAAGAACTAGAATTTCAAAGCAACCTTCTAATTTGCGCATTGAAAAGACCTATAATTATATCTGTGGTCAAAAACGATAAACGCTTAAGTCGACTAAGACATCATTGAGTTAATGGTGCTGGCATGTTTCTTTAAAGCGCGCTGCTCAAAATAGTACTTTTTGACTTAAGCAATTATTGATTTTGAGCACAGATATGATGATTCCAACACATCAGCTGGGGGCTTTTCTATAGAAAATTATCTTACTCCCTAAAGTTAATATTTACTACCGAGTAGACTGACTTGGGTTGTCTATGTATATTTCATTGTTGGTTATTAATCTGGCTCAATATATTACCTTATATTACTATTTTATTATGACTATTTAATTACCAAATTAGTTAATAAAACTTCCCAACTTACCTTTTCAATGTTGTACTTTTCCAATGCCTGTGTCGCGCAGTCAACAGCATCCTGTTGCATTTCTTCGCTCATATCAGCATTTTTAATAACTGCTTTGCGATCTGACATTTTGTATGTTGTTTGTTTTCCTCAATTTACGGATTAAAATATCAACAATTCTGCAAGTAAACTGCATGAAAATAATTATTCTAGCTAGAAAAATAGTAAAGTTGGTTTAAAACTACCCTTAAGAATCAGAAAATAGTTGCAAACATATTACGTAGAAACATCTCCCTAGGTTAGGGAGATGTTTCTAACCTAACCTAACATCTCCCTAAGAAGTGCTGATCACATGCGATACAAAGCAGACACTCAACGTAGACTAACAGCAGAACAACGCTTTAAAATTGTGCGAATTCACTACTTTATGGAAAATTTTATGTAAAGATCTATGATTCTATAACATCATAAAGCCAAGTGTCCATTATAGTTTTTTCTGTAGAGTGTAGTATGTAAAGACTACCTGTTGTGTGTCCCCTATAGTGCGACTCTCTAGAGAAATTTTGAGTAGAGCTCTACCAAGCGCTTTACCGACTGTGTCCACTGCAGATAACAAGATTGTTCGACTTTTTTACTACATTTATCAGTCGTGGGTGGGTTCACAATTTTTTTAAGTGAACCAAACATTTGAATAGATTTAGCATTAAATAATTGAAAATTTAAACAAATTACTTATCGCCCAAAGCGGGTTGCTGCTGCTGTTCTTTGTTTGCTTGAAGAACAAAGAATAGGTTTGATGAGCAGTAAACAGAAATCCCATTAGTAGAAGAGTTCCATGAAATGGATAGATTTATGATGAGTCTCAAAAGACGTTTCGTTATTATGGTTTTTAATAAAACATTAAATTTCACTGAGGCACAGTGAAGACAGTTGTGAGCTCCAATGACAATTCAATATTTTGTAATCATTGATACAAGAAACTTGATACAAGAAAATCCAAAAGCTAAAAAAGTACCAGTTGAAGATGTATAGCTGATCACTGCAAATGTGCTAGCCAAGAAAAACGAGGAAAGCATTTTAGAACATACTAAAATAAAATTAAAAAAACTACCAAAGTCATATTCCATAGATCGAGTGTGACACGTAGACTACGAATCATTTAAATGTAATCATGTCGGCCATTGAAGGATTTTTTTCATATAAAAACAAAATGATAAACATACCTTTTTTACTTAATATATTTCAATTTGGTTTCCAAAAAACAAGAAAAAAATCAAGTCAAGAGTCACTCAATCTTCTATAGCCATCGACTTTATGCTTTTTTACATTGACTATCTTACAACGCCACAATCAACTATGAAATGCCAGTTAATTATAGTGTGAAAATTAACAAAATTGTTATTTTTGCTAGTTTTATACAATAATTTACATATTACTTCTTTTCAAATGTGTATGCTAAAGCAAAACGCATCAACAGCACATAGGTATGCATATATATTCATTAGCGTAACTGTAGCAGATTCAAAATATTTGCAGGTTCAACGCTCCCCTAATCAATATTAAAATTTATATTCACGCAATTGAGCAAGTACCTAAATTGCCAGCATTTTGTTTTTAACTATCAACATCTGTCATTTCGATTAACAAGTGAAAAACGAAGAGATTTTCATATATAAAGCGATCACTGATCGACACACTTGCATAATGCGTTAACCCTTATCTGTGTTATGGGGTACCCAAATCACTTTTTTATCGAATCATAAAATATACTTTTATATTACTGAGAGCTTTAAAACTAAGCAGAAACGGCAGAAGTTCGTACATTGCGAACAGTTAGAATTGTTCATATTTGAATTTGTATTGGGGTTCCGGGTACCTCATCACACGGGTAAGGGTGTTTTTTCAGCACACACACACTAGGGTTAAACAGTGAAAATTACAAAAATTGTGAAAATTTAGCTCTTAAAACCCACGGGCACTCAAAAAACCGGATCACGGTGAATTTTCCAATTTGACTTGTTTGAAAGCTAATACTAGAAATAGTCACCATAGTCAAAATAGTCATCTGTGGAATTTTATTCAATTTTGATCGAATACATAATAATATATTGCAAGCATGGTATATAATTATGCGAAAACGTGATGTAAAATTTAGTCAAAATAATGATCGGTTGTTAGGAGAGACATTCACTGGAAGACGATTTCAGTTTTCATTGTTAATCACAAGAGGTCATATGATTTAATTTTCTTCTGGAACGAGAACTAGCACTAATTTGAATCCGCTCGATGGAGTAACTGTTTTCCAATGTCAAAAATATGTGAAACATTTGTTTTTTACTAGTCGTCATGCGAATTATTCAATACTGCTTACTCTGTGGTTCATCGCAAAGCAGGGATCAAAGCACTACAGCCGTACAAAGTAAACTCTGAACGGGTTGGAGAGTATCTGGACAAACTGAACAGACTGGGTCGGAAAAATGAGATCACTCCGCAGTCAGATCAGGTAGTAGTGATTAAAGTACTGCTGAGCCAGAACATGAGTCATTGACCGGAACAAGTGGTGGTCAGAAGCCGCAATGTCTGGTGAATACAGCGGATGGGGCATCCAGTTTCCTTGACGACTTTTTCATCATGTAACCAAATATTGTCGTGAAGATCGGCGCTTCTCGTAAATTCTGTTTTATTGGCATGGTTAAGGCACAAAGTATTTTGTTTTCACTTCAACGAGATGAAAAACACACTGATTTTTTAAGGGAAATTATGACGCTGTAACATGAAGACAGTACAAGACGATCCGATGCGATTTAATGCTAGCTACGATATCTTTTGTGAATCATTCGAAACTAATTTGACTATGACATATCCCACCGAACATATTTTCCCGCCAATTCTCAAAGATGACGATGTAGATATATATCGTGCAAACTAGCCGATTTCCTAGGCACCTACTTTAATGCAGGACTACTCAAATTACAAACCAAAGCAGAGAAAAAAGTATTACCATTTTTATGAAGCTCCTTGTAACCAGAAAGCAAATTCTCAAATAAATGAAGAGCCTACAGCAATTACTTACAGATAAACGTGGAGCAAAGCCACAAATTTCTTAGCGGCTGCGGACGACCATAATTTAACAAATATTACGTCAGTTAAAAAATTCCTAACCATTGTTGTCACAAGTCACCTATTGGCTAAGAATAGGCGATTAAGGTAAAAACGCTAAACGAAAATGTGTACGATTTTGCAGGTGTGGTGGCGTTGGCATGCAAATTTAGTTTCTGTCGCCGCCGACAACAAACTGGAATTTGCCAAAAAATGTGAAGGTGTATAATGATTCAACCAGAAATGACATTACAGGGAACACAAATGCGGCCGCTATAAATTTATCTAATTAAAAGCTAGTACATCTTGGCAAAAAACGCTTACTGTGCCAGGTTTCTGCAATTTTACAACTGGATTTTATGGAATCCCACTACTTAAGGACACAAAATTAACCAAAGTCGCGAAGTCGCCGGAAGGAGGCAACGGATTCAAATGAACACTTGCGAACGGCAACCTGTGCACTCCCGCTGTTGCACCACAAATTGCCTCCGCTCAAGGCTCAAAATTCCACCCAACTAGCAGTTCCTACGATTGTGATAAAAATCATAGCACTAGACAATTTCATTTTCGTTCTCTCACGCGCAATTTTCCCTTTCTTAATATTTCTTGCGTTGCAAAATATCACAGCTTACCGTTCAATTTTTTTCCTCTTCGAGATTGACTTTTTTCGCTCGCCTTTCCTTGGTTCCTGCTTCCTGGTGTCCTTTTTTCAAACCGTTTTGTCACACAATTTCTTCGATTTTTTCCAAAATTCAGTTTCTCAATATTTCTTTTTCACGCGCTCGATAAATTTCTCAATGAAAACTTGGTTTTCCAAAGACTTTTTTCAAAATTCTTTCTTTCTATTTCTATTCTTTCAAAATGATGGCTCAAATAAAGGTCCTTTCGAATACTTCAAAACCGAAAAATTCCGCTACCTCATAAATTGACACCACTTTTCAACGACTTGTTTCCACGGCTTTTCGCGGTAGTCTGTTGGGCAAAATGTAAAGGCAAAGAGAATGCGATGAGAGAAAGGGAGAAATAGCCGTTGTGGTGACTTCTACCAAGCGACTTCTATCGCCCTCGGTTTCGTGGGGACATTTGCGATTCGAGTCTGTCGGGCAATTTTATTTTGACATATCTGCCTATTGCGAATGAGCACAAAGCAGTCAAAACATTACTGCTGCATACAGGGTCTTTGCAGTAACATAAACTCTGGTAAGATTTCAAATTTAAAACAGTGTTGCACTATAATCAAATGTTTTAAGTTGCATTCAACTTAACAGCAGTTATCACTACATTTGGCCACAACAAAAAGTGCTACCAAATTAAAAAACAAGTTGTCGATAAAATCAGATGGGTTTTTAAAATGAGATGTAGAAAGTTCCATTTTGCTTAAAAGGATTTATATCAAAACCTCTTACATCTCTTTTGTATTAAACATACCAAAACCTCTTTATTAAATTCTATGTTATTCAAAAATATTAATAAGCGCATGTAGTACAATCTTCTGCTTGTGTTGACACGGTCATGGACTTTAATATGCAATTAGTAAAACGCGAATTTAAATAAACGTGCACGTTTGTCAATGCCTTCGATTAGATATTACATACATATATATTATAGTGCCCACATTCAGAAAGTTCAGAAGTTCATTTCATCAAGTTCAGAATTGCCGACGATAGCAACAAGAAGAATTGAGGACATCATACAAAATTCTTCTTGATATCATTTTATATCTTATATTCTTTAAATCATTGAAGTTTGTTTCTCTGTCAGCTGTAATCATATCGTTCCTTCGCTGCAAGAACGTCATTACTCAAAACTACATCATTCCGAGAAAATTCAATTTTAAAATTTACCATTGCAGGCAGTTCAAGGTATCAAAAATTTTTTCATGTCGTCTTGTGAGCAAAGTATTGAATATTTTACAAAGAGGTTTTGACAGATAAAAGATCATATGCAGCATGATACAAAAATAGAAGGTAGAGCCGTTGCTTCTTCTCAGCCGCCATGTTGCACATCTGACACTAAACCTGTTTTTGACGTTCTTCTTTGAAAATGTGCTACCGTACTGTTGTTAGAAAATCCCTTGAACATTTTCTTACGTCAACAAAATTGAAATGTATTTTGTTTAGGTTTTTGAGTTTAGATTCTCAAAATGTGAATATGTATTAGTTCCGTATGTATATTTTCCGCAATGAACTCATCATACTTATAGTTTTGGTGTTTGATGTTTTAGGCTTGAATCAACCGTTGACGAATGAATAAACATTTTTCAATTACGATCAATCTCACTGAAATACAATACATAGTTCAATTCGATATTTCAAAGAACTAGAAAAAAAAGTGTTTTTGTAATTTGTCGCCGTGCCAATTAATCGGTGAGTCGCCAATTTGTTGGCACTGACAATAGTTGCCTATTTCTCACATGTTGCTTGGTGGGTTGTTCCTGGTTTTAGAGCAACGTGTTGCGAAACGTTTCTTTTTAGGCCGAACATGTTTTAGGATACGGTTTTTAATCAGCAATTTGAAAACACAAAAAAAATGAATATTAATAAGAAATTAAAAAAAACAATTACATAATAATTTACCTTTGTATTATTTATTGCGTTGTTGATTGTCTAACAGTTCCTAATATTACTAAACAAAATGTACTACTCACATTGAGCTTTTTCATAGGCAATTTTTGCTCTCAGAGGTTTGCCATTTCCAGCTGAGAGGACAGCCACCGAAAGAGAAAACGAGTTTCCCGTTATTTTTTTTAGGAGTTACTACATGCAGAATTCGATCTTGCGTCGCTCTGCATGCGACTCGTTGGACTGCGCACTAACCAACTGAGCCACGGCCGCTGCCGTCTAGTCAGTACTTCATTATTTTACACCTTTAATTTTCCCTCATGCAAACAAATTCCGGAGAAGTGTCATTATAGTGTAAGTGACACTCTTAATTTAATTTATTTAAATTGATTTTTTTTCTAAAATCGCCTTTTGGGGTTCAAACCCCCCAAATAGCTATTCGTTACAACAATTTTAAATGGCAAATATGATTTCAAAGAACGTTTTCGAAGGAATCCACCTCCACCTGTGTGGATTGTTTCTGTTAACTCAAAATTATCGTTGAATTGTAACATTTGGCAATTTAGAAATCTTAAAAAACATTTAGAATTCTTAAAAAAGCACAGTAAACATATATCTATCATTTCTAAATTTTTGCTTCGTACGCAATTAATTATTTTTATGAAGTAGGGTAAAATCTCATCCCCCGCCCCTCAGCTAGGTATTCGAATTATTGTTTTATCTTTTCTAGGTATTTATTACAAAAACACATATGTGTGTACATGAATTTGGCCGAAAGCCGCTGGCCTAAACCTGCAGACACCAATGGTATGTTAGCTCTTTTATGCATTACTTAAAGTTGTTATCTACATTTTAGTGTTGTCTACCACAGAGAATTCACAGTTCAGCGCGTTATCTAAATGAGCCGTGGCATCAGGTATATTACCATCCTCATCAATAAAGGTTTCTCACGCATTTGAAAGCTTACCGCTTTCACGATTTTGTTGCACAGACATACTTTCAGTTTTTTGTTAGAAATAAACTCCACAACATACATAACATAAAAGACAAGGCTGGAGAAGGAACAACTGTACGGTAGTCTATGGGAAGTAACAAGCAATGTAGTGCGGCAAACTGCTCCTGAATCTCCCACAGCAAAGATTCAAAGCTCAATACTCTCACACTCCTTCACATCTTACTTGCTTAATTCACCCACTTACCTTACATTAAAAACAATGCAAAACACTTTTAACAACAACTTTGTGCAGTTCCTACTTCTTCGCTTTTTCAGTATAACTAATCGCAAATAAGTATCTCAACCTTAAGCATCAATTGTTATCTTTCCTTTGGTGGAAATTGTTTTTTCCGTCTTTCTTTTCCCGATTATAATTGTTTACGACGGAAAGAAAATCGGCGGTTAGCGGAGCTATTAGAATACGCTCACTGCTATGCGGAAGTTCAACTGTTTGTAAATCGATAAAATATTCACCCCATCCACCTCCCACTTCACGTCGTACATATGTGTGTGTATGTCAGAAATTGTGTAGTCGATAAAGTGGGTTAATGCAGGCCCAAAAGACCACGCATTGCGTATACCCAGTATGTCGGTATATTAAATAAAACTAATGCCGTTAGGGAAGGGAGAAAATATAGAGCATGCGCTCTAATCAAGGTACCTTTGATGACAAAGACATCATTAGTGCAGAGTTACTAGATTGTAATTCTATTTAACATATCGCTGAAGGAAAATGTCGCAATGCAAACTTTTATTTGTCCTACCTAAGGTTGCCAGATCGGAATTTAGACGATTTCAGATGGATATTCAATCCATTTGACTAATTCGTAGGAAATCGTATCTGCCACGCTGCTCATCGGTTATGCACCCCTTTTCGAGATTTTTATCTTTTAGAGATAATGCTTGCAATCGCAGAAGTGTAAATGATCATATGTACACGTATGTATATAATGTACATATATGAACAAAATAAATTATGCCTTCATCTTTTTCCTAACACCGAGTGTCACTTAAAGTACAAAGATTGTATTTTATACATATGTATGTAAGTTTAACTTGCATGTTTTGTTTAGTGATGCTGATCCATTGTTTTTGTTTAGTCTGTTAAAGATTAGTTTGTTATGAAATGTTAAAAAAAAATACATTTTAATAATTTTAATTTAATGTACAATCACATAGTATTTCACTATCTTATATTAGTAATGAAAATAAACTTTTTCTGTAATATTTTCTGTATTTGGAGCATCCTTTTTCCTGCTGGATGTTGCTTATCAAAACGTTAATAAAAAACAAACAAAAAACATTATTTTATAAAAAGATAGTTGTTTAACTTCACTATGGGAAAATATATATTTTTAAGAAAGTTTTTATTTTTAACATTTTGAGAGCACTCAATTATTAATATCAAAGAACCGAAATGGTTCTTGAGTAACATCAATTTATAGAGTCTTTGTTTTTAAACTACCTGAAAACAGTAAAATTGTCAACTCAAACACATATTAAATAATATTGAGACGGAAGACAAAATAAACTTGAAATGTTGCGGCATCAAATAAATTCCCTCTCTGTAATGTTGGTATTATGTGCTGTCGTACACTTGTTGAATGCACAGTATTTGTGGCAAGTCGTTCATTCAAACACTTACAATACAAACTAAACTAACTTTCATTTGAATTTTTCATTAGAAGAATTTGACATTTTTACAGATAAGTTTTTAAATTTAATTTCAACTATTCGGATGTATGTATGTATATGGTATATATATGGTATCAGCAAAGAAAGTGTGTTCCTGCAAGATAATGACCCGAACACATAGGCAATGGCAGCGACACGGCCACGCGACAGCAAGAAGGCATCGGCTTCAATGTTCGCGGTGTAGCTGGTAACGTGATTACAATGATGGCAGCAGCAGCACAAAAACATGTTTGTAACGCTTGAATTTTCATAAGTTCGTATTTGTTTGGAAGTGTTGAAGCTGAACAATGAATAATTTACAAACGTTCATTAATTTTGCTTGCGCAATTACCACAATACCAAATACAACATACATACTTGTCTTATGAAGCAGCTGAGTAAAGTATGCAAAGATACCAATTGTTTTGGTTTTGTACCACCCCATATAAAAATTCCCAGAATTCACTTGTCAAATTACAAATACAAGTTAATTCTTCAAACACTAAGTTATCCATTTCGATTATAACGCACTTATGCCAGCGTTTGACCCAAACATCCGCTTCTTAAGTACGCGATTTTCAGTATGTCCATCAAAGCCATCTTCGACTTTTTTATTATCTCCTGATAACATTGTGGGAGTTGAAAATTTAACTCCATTGTCAAAATGTTAGTCGAAACACGCACAAAAACGGATCGAGGTAGTAGGTATCGATTGCCAAAAGAGTAACTCGAACTATCAGGATAATGACGATGTAAATTCTAGGGTTAATGTGATACCTACAAAAAAATTATTCTCTTAAGTTGACTGAAGCGGTTACAGTTTTTGACCAAAGATGTTGCTTTGTGTTACGGCAACTTTACTACACGGAGTTCCATAACTTTCAATTTCTAATTGGAATTGTGCTTCCGGGATTTTTTTTATCGTACACTGTCATATCACAAATTCATACAGCAGTTATGAGATGTTCGGCAGAGATATTAGACTCATAAAATCGACTGTAGCCAGCAGATGACAACACTAACGCGCATGCGTCTGGTAACAAAGAACCTTTTTAAATTTTACGGGTATGTATGATATTTTTTATTAAATGTCCCCAAGTTATGTTTTGCTATCGATATATACACTCATGGACAAAATAATAGGTGTGAGCACTTTTATGTCAATTGTAATTGAGTAATTGTAAAAACGCAAAGAAAAGTCGAAAAACTTATAACATTTAGTTTTATATAAACGATTATTTATTCCTTTTTTTAATATTGCTTGGACAAAATAATAGGTGGTAACAAAAGAGGAAGCGAATTCACGGCTAAGTTCAAAACTAACATTAATTTTTAAAATATAAACTTAGTAACGGTACCAGTTTCCTGTATAACCACCATTATTTTGTAAAATTTTGCACACCCAGAAATAGAGGCTATTAAGTTTTGGCAAGTCTCCAATGGTATTTTATAGCCAATATCCTGGACCTTCTGCTATAATTGGTCTTAGTTTTGGAAATTAAATGTAGCCAATTATTTTTCTAGTTCACCCCAAAAATACTCAATAGGGTTTAGATCGGAGGACTGACTTGGCCATGTCAATACTCTCACGTTATTGTCCTTGAACCAAACATTCAATAGCTTTGGTGTATGCTTGGGATCATTATCCTGCTGAAATTTCCTAATTAATCACATGGTTTCTTCAGCATAGGGGAGCATAAAGTCTTGCAAAATGTTTTTGTATACCGTACTGATCAGGGTGTCCTTTTAGATAAATAGGACCTATACCCTTGCAAGAAAAAGAACCCTAAACCATGATGTTTCCCCCGCCATGCTTTACGGTCTTCTTGGTGAAGCGAATGTGGAATTCCTTGCCTTTTGGTCTACGAACGCTCCTTCCGCAATCATTGCAAAACAAATGAATTTTTGTTTCATCGCTCCAAAGGATGTTTCGCCACTTTTTTCGATTTTCAGGACCACACCATTCGTGATGGGTTGATGCAAATTCTTTTTTCGTGGTTAAATGTCTTTTTCTAAGAAGAGGAACTTTGAGGGCTATTCTTTCAGGCAAATTTGCATCCACCAACACAGGTCGAATCGTTCTGGAACTGATCCGAAGCAGCATCTCTGCTAAAATTGCCTTTGACGACTTGAAAGGGTCCTGTTTGGTGAGTAAACCTATGCGATGGTCATCAGTTGCGCTAGTCAATTAAGGACGTCCACGTGTTTCCGCGCCGAATTTGAGCTGTAAAGCATTTGTAACAAAATTTTGAGACAGACACAATGCATTTGTAATAAATTTATACGTTTTCCCAGGCTTCTCAGCTCTTTCACAAGACGTCTTTTTTCTGGTGTGCAATGAGGTTTACGACCTATCTAAAAACGCAAAAATGCGTTACATTTTATCACGAAATACTTTTTTAACATATTAATTTTCGAACCTTGGAAAGTTATGGGTATATAGCACATAGAAAACCGGCGAAGTAATAGCAACGCTTCACACACCTATTTTTTTGTCCAATATATTTTTTCACTGAAAACACAAAACGTATGCGCACAGTTGAAATTAATTTTTATGAATGACAAACTCAGTGCAAATATAATTAAAAATGTCGCAGGTGCTGGCAGATAACGGCAAAGTAGTTCTAAAAATACATTTCTCCCCAAATATTCGCAACATCTATCAATGGTACCTTTACACCTATTATTTTGTCCATGAGTGTATATTGCTATCGAAAAAATCGATTATTTGCTCACACATCGTTGCTTATGCGTGAATCTTTGGCCATAAACTAAACCGCAATCATACCTTCGTGCCAATATTCACTGGACGCCGGGGCGCCAAGTCCTGAAAAGAACCACAAAAAACGGATTGAGAAAACTATATTAAAAAGCACATGAGAAGCACTATCGAGGATAAGAAAAAGCGCTGGTACATCAGAGGGAGATCACTTTAAGGGAGACAAAAAATATCGATGAATAAATAACTATTTTTTAAGACAAATAAAAACTAACCTTGTTTAACATACCTCGTACTTTCTCATACATACAAACTTTGAAGTATATAATAATAATATGAATAAAAAAATCACTAAGTAGATTATTAACAAAACAGTAAAAGATACGAAAGTCTAAATGCACATGTTCTGCGACATCCTGTAAAATCAGTACCTTGGTCAAAAACAGGAAGGCAAGTTTTTAAGGAATTACTTATCCTAAAGTCAGTCATTCAGATCTGGGGTTTTCGGATTCGAGTTTTATATAATTTTCTTTGCCTTATGCCAATTTTTACGTAAAAACATAAATTGCATGTAACTCCTGAAATTTACCATGTACCCTCAATTTAAAAACATATTAGCCTTTTAAAACCCAACATCCATATTGGTGCCTCAAAGCCTAAAATAATTAACCATTAACCCATCGTGCAATATTTATGTACAGTGCACTCGTATTACACACATATTATACAGTGCACACATATTAACATCTTAACCCTCAATCACCCACCCCTATTAAAATCACGTATCTACCCACCCTGAGTCCCCGGGACTCATATATTTTCTTTACGAAATAATGCAACATTTATTAAATTTTTATGGTTTTTTATTTATCTGCAGGCCACATTAAGACCTCTTGTTACAGATCTCATTCCATATCTTTACATAACTCTAGCTGTACGCCGTAAATCTGGACGCCAAAGCACAAAAACTAAACCTGTACCAACTTATTAAAGTTCGTAGTGAGTCCCCTGGACTCAGGGTGGGCGATTGAGGGTTAACATAGGACAACCCTAAAATCTGTACACCTACCATTTCCAACCATTGACTACTCCAGGATTTGAAGTAACGCAAATATCTGGTCGATGGTGGAATTACCAGGTCTAAAGCCGCACTTATAGGGTCCAATCAGTGTTTTGACGAGTGGCTTCAATCTTTCACATAATACGCTCGTTAGGACCTTATGCCCAATGGGAAGTAGACTGATACCCCTGTAAAAACTCCTTCTTACTACTATAGACAATAGAACATTGATTATAAAATGTTTTTGTTTTTTGTTCCAATTCTTATACCTCACGATCATTCCGACCACTTGTTTGGGAGTTAAAAAATTTTAATAAAAATAATAATAAACACACAAGTACATTTTTCCATAATCTTCAAACATCAACTCAACAAGCATCTTCTCTTAAAACATTTCAACAACATAACATTTCAGACATTTCTCTCACTTTCTCTATCCCTCTACTTTCACTTACACATAATTACGATTTTTTTGTAAATTACTAAAACAGTGTAATAATATAGTATTTATTGTGTATTACAGTGGTGTCTGAATATAGTTAACTAATTATTGCAATGCCTGTTCACTGTATTGAGGTTGTTCACTATATCAAGGTTAACATTTTTGGTCAAAAACACGTTTATTTGCTCAAAATACACTTTTTGTTTTTTGCTTGAAAATTTG
The DNA here is from genome assembly GCA_963971225.1 of Melieria omissa. NCBI lineage: Eukaryota > Metazoa > Arthropoda > Insecta > Diptera > Ulidiidae > Melieria > Melieria omissa. The sequence continues at coordinate 44,932,273 of OZ020268.1, read as the reverse complement.
TTTCTATATTTAGAGGCTCGATGTAAAAATTTGGGTGGTCGCTATATCGAGGTGTTCACTATATAGGGGGTGCACTATACCCAGGCACGACTGTACTTAAAATAAATGTGTTCCTAATTGGCATGCAAAATATTGTATCTTAACTATATGCCTGTATAATCTGTTAAATAAAAAAATAAATAAATAATTCAATATGTGCTTAATATCCCCTTTGAAAACAAATGCTCATACTTGTTTCATAGTCGAAAAAACCTATTGATTCGAACTAAGCTAAATAGAACTTTCAGTTGCATGCAAAAATAATAATAAATAATAATGTTATAGCATTATACTATTATACCTTGTACTTTCCCTCGTAAGAAGCTCGCATGCTTCTGTAATAGTTACACTGATGTTTCCAATGATAAGAATGTCAAAAGATATACGCGTATTAAAAAAACAACTCCTAATTCTAAAATAAATTACACTTTTAACTTATTATTACCTAATTAAGCATTGGTGCACACAGAGAGTTTTTGGGGTTCAAACGATCCAAAATTAAAAAATTGCTGGTACAAAATACGGGTTTGAATGGTATTCGGTTCAAAAGTTGTACGCAACAGCGCCTCCCAAAATGAAATGCTGTGTGTGCCACTGTAATTTACGTATACTGTTGTTCATCATAAATGGTGTGAAAACAGTTTTCGTTTGAAATATTGATAATTGGCAAGCACAGGTAGACCTCGCTTAACACGAGGGTCACTTTCCTGGAGAATGCCGTGCTAAGCGAAACCGTGTTAATCGAGGTACTTGTAAATTAATGTAAATGTAATGTAAATTTTTTTCAGTTTATGGCAGCCCTGTGTGTGTCTGCATATGATCTTTTATCTGTCAAATCCTCTTTGTAAAATATTCAATACTTTGCTCACAAGACGACATGAACAATTTTTTGATACCTTGAACTGCCTGTAATGTTAAATTTTAAAATTGAATTTTCTCGGAATGATGTAGTTTTGAGTTATGACGTTCTTGCAGCGATATGAATGATTAAAGTGAAGTCTTGCACTTTTTGAACTTATTGAAAAGCATGAACGTATTGTACGACAAGGCTTTTGACGTGTTAATCGAAAATGTGTCGCAATGTGCGAGCTATGTTAGGGCGCGGCCGTGTTATAAGAGATACGTTTGAAGTGAGGTCTACCTGTATACTGCCATAAGGTCCGTAGTGGGAAGTGGGAAGAGTTTTCTTGAAAAGTAATGGATATATCAGCTACTACGCATTGTAGGTCGCTATAAGTTTGAGCACATAGAGCGTATATATATATACAAACTATTTGCCGAATGTCAAAATGATCGGTTGAAAGCTTTTAAAGTTAAAATGAACAATAATTGGAAAAAAGTCATTTTCACAAAAATGTGTTTGAAACATGCCACGCGATTCGACGCTAGAATGAGGAACGCATACAACTTTTGAACAAATTGGAATTGGAAATTTTAGGAGTACTATAGATATACTCTTGAATAGTCTTACAAGCTATTTATGAAAATAATCAATTTTTAAAACCTCTACACCTATCTCCCTCCTACAGGTATGATTTGACCTGAACTTTATGGTCGGTCTTAAATGTGATTTTTATGTGAACAGTTTTTAAAAAATATAGGACAAATTTGAACAATTTAAACAAATTCAAATTATCTAGACCTACAGTTTCGGACAATTATGATTACAAAATTCAGACTAATTTCTAAAGATTTTCAGTTTCTTTTCATTTGTATTTAATATTAAATATTCTATCATAACATACGTCCATATATACATACTTTTTCCTCATATATATATTTATATACATGAGAAAAAAATAAAAATTCATATAACCAGAATACGACAAACATTTGCAACTTAAAGAAAAATCAACTATATTGATTATAAATATTATAATTTTTATGAAAAAAAATTGTTTTGCAATTGTGTACTATTGTACATGTGAGAGGCATTTAATTAATTAAATTGTTAATTACGTCCATTGGAATGTTGTTATAGACTTCTTGGATTCTCAGACAAAAATCGTCCTAATTCGCACCGTTTGTCCGATCAATCTGTAGTTTGATGATTTCCTTTCGGGTTTCAATTGGTTTAAGGTTTGCGAATTAAGCAGGGCGACTCAAAACGTTAATTATTTTGTGTTTGAATCACTTCATTACTGTTCTGGAAGCACGTTTGGGATCGTTGTCGTGCTGGAAAGTCCACTTTAGAGACATTTCCTATACGCTTTCCAGCAGCATTACTGTTTTCAGGACGTTTTTGTCAACGAATTGATCATTATGCTCGTAAAACGGTGGAGATGGGCCCAGAAAAACATCCCCATACCATAACATGCCCAAGATGCTTAATCGTCTTCATGCAGTACGCTGCTTGCTGGTGTTTATCTTTTGATCATCTTACACGGGACTCGACGGTAAGAAGGATTGATTGCCATTTATTTACTGTCCAAGTAACGTGTTCTTTCGCAAATTGCAAGCGCTTTTGTTGGTTTTGCTTGGAAGTCAGTGATTTTCTTACGGGTATGACCAAAAATCAGTGTCAATGAAGTGCCCAGAAGCTTTTCTTGCAGAAGCGAAGCACTTTTAAAGGACTCTTTTTTGTATTATTGGTTATCGCTGCATCGGTACATGGACCAGTTTTAGGTGGACATCCATCCTCGATAACGGCAACAGTTTTATGTGTACGATACCATGAAATGGTATACGAACTGGCGATTTTTGGACATTATATTTTATGGAGATTTTCTTTCGAATGTATCCTTTCTTGAAATCGTCAATAATACGCAGGCGTAGTGCTACACCGAATTTATCCATCGCCATTTATTACTGTTAATTGAAATATATGTTACTCAACTTTCTCACACTTATTCGGCAACTAACGGTGAATTTATTTTTCTTTGAACTAAACATACTGACAGTAAAATTGTAAACATTTTCAAGCAATCCATAATATTTAAGGCGCAGGATGTTAAGTTTCATATGTTTTGACGCACATAATTTTGAATAGTTTTAGACATTGTAATCGCATAAATACACAATATGATTTGCATTAATTTGCTGAAATGTTTACTATTAAGCAAAAATTAAAAGGATAAGGATAAATAAATCCAGAAATTACTCAGTTAAAACGGTACACACGATTTATTATATTGGTTAACAAATAAATTTTTTATAAAAAATTAATTTAAAACAATTTTTTTTTTGTTACTGGTCCTATTTAGTGAAAATGAATTTTTTCATAAACTTTCATAGCACTTTAGTAAAATTAATATAATGTTTTTCCAGCTTCTGTTTTAAAACTGTTGAACATCACTATGGACCCCTTATAAAAAAGCAGAAAGAAATACAATAAAAAAGTATAATAAAGATTTCGGGTGAGAGGTTAAATCCTCCGTAACACTTAAAAACGGCCATGATCGATTTGATGATAAAAACATTGCAGATCCGAAAGTTCAACTTCAGAGTCGTCGGAAGTGCTTTAACCTCTTCACCTGCGCAACTGGTTTGCTCTTGTACAAAGTATAAGTTGAATTTTCTGAAAACCGTATGGCAGCGTCGGTTTGTATCACCCTTTTCTCTACACTGCTCGTTGCAAAAGCGGCAACCTATGCTTTAATCGAAATGGCATACAGATTTGTTTATCTAATATCATTAAACTTATATTTAAACTTTTTGCACTACTGTACAATCAAATTGTCGCTCGCTCTAAAGCAAAGTGAAAAATGAGCAAAATATAAATAGAAGATAATTTCGAAATAAAACGATTTGTATATGCAGCACTGTAGTTGGTTGAGTGTCGGGTGTGTGTGAGCGAGAGGCAGAAGGGCAAAATCGAACCGATTCGGCGGAAGCCATATGTCAAACGAGTGGCGATAGTCAAAGTAGAAGGATGCAGATATTTTTTGTGGTCAAAGAAAAGTGACCAAGGCGCCAAAAATTCGACGAGAAAAGTAAACCAAACGTCATCAAGTGCAGCACTGCAGCATGTGTCAAAAGAAGAATTCTTAGTGTAAATGGCTAGTCTCTTATATCTGTACGGTGAGCTAGAGCACTGAAAATTTTATGGTAGATAGTATTCGCTATTAAACGCGGAATTTTAAATTTTTAGCCGTCGGAGTTGTCTAGTTTTTAAGTTATTAATTTTTAAAAATTGCAAAAATCGCCTCGCAAGCTTACACTTCTTCTTCCACTCAATACAACTGGCATTCACAATAGGATAAAAGCTGAAGAAATATCGACAGCATTGCCATTTTGTTATGCAGAAATACTGTTAGCACCTTACTGATGCTCCGGCACAATGGTTGCTCCTATGAGGGTTATTTTTCAAGCGCCCGGCCGAAGGCCGACCACACAGAAGGGATTTGAATGCAGAAATACTGTTAGCACTTTACTGATGCCTGGCGCACTAGTTGCTCCTATGAGGGTTATTTTTCAAGCGCCCGGCCGAAGGCCGACCACACAGAAGGGATTCGAATGCAGAAATACTGTTAGCACTTTACTGATGCCTGGCGCACTAGTTGCTCCTATGAGGGTTATTTTTCAAGCGCCCGGCCGAAGGCCGACCACACAGAAGGGATTTGAATGCAGAAATACTGTTAGCACTTTACTGATGCCTGGCGCACTAGTTGCTCCTATGAGGGTTATTTTTCAAGCGCCGGCCGAAGGCCGACCACACAGAAGTGATTTGAATGCAGAAATACTGTTAGCACTTTACTGATGCCTGGCGCACTAGTTGCTCCTATGAGGGTTATTTTTCAAGCGCCCGGCCGAAGGCCGACCACACAGAAGGAGTTTGAATACAGAAATACTGTAAATATTTCACTGAATCTGAAGCCCTACTTGCACTTAAGAGGGTTATTACCCCTCTCCCCTCTTTTTCCACCTACCCACTCCACCTTATTGGCAAGTAATTACAAGTTTTCTCGCTTCGCAGGTAAAATTTAAAAAATTAATTTAAAAAAAACTATACACTTCCGACGGTTTTCCTTTCAAGGGGGATATATGGGGGACCCCCCCTACCCCCCCACAAAATTTTATCCTCCTCCTCGAACGTACAGATATAAGAGTCCTTCCGTGTAAATAAATAAGCGCAATTGCGATTTGCACAATTGTGCTAAATGAAAAGAGACAAACTCACTTATATACTGAAGCTTCGAGAGCGAAAAATTCTCTACACAATAAAACAGTTCACAAATGTAACGCAATAAAAACGAAGAAACACAGGCAACATTTTGTATCGCACACACAACTCGCTAGACGAAGTGGAATGAAATGTGGAAAAACAGGCACAAGGCAAAACGGGCAATACAACGCAACAACAAAATAACTCTGCGCAGTGTTGAATGTGGGGAAAATAAAGAGCTGTAAATGGTCGTCGTCGCCTTGCTTGCATGAGTGCGAGAGGTTAGCTGACGGTGATATAAATATGTGCCATCTCGTTCTTACCCCATTGACAGCTAGCTGAGCTCAAGCTCAGTCGCCAGTGTGTCGCTTACGGATGAGGGAAGTGATTTTAAATCGTGTGTAGATGGAGAAAAAATTATGATATTTTAAACTAAAATATATAAAATAAATAAAACAGAATAACAAAAAGAAATGAATAGTTTGTGTGCGGAAATTGAAAAATTGTTAGCAAAATATAAAAATCGTGTAAAATAGGTAGTCGCTGAGAGAGGGTCGCAAGACTACTGATTAAGTGAAAAACTAAAAAAAATTGGAGCAGAACTCGGAATCGAAAACTGTGACCATCTTTTCTGTGACTCTAGTGGCAGTAAAAATTTCCTGAATTTGTTGAGCAAAATTTTCGTCAAATGTAAATTTAATTTGAAAAAAAGAATACGGTTCGGAAAGAGGAGCTAAGAGGAAATTATAAGTGTCAAAATCAAATAAAAAGAGGAAGAACTATAAAAAATTCAGAGCGAAGCGAAGAAAAAGTAAAGCGGAGGAGAACAAGTAAAGATATTGGCAAACACAGGGGGGTGATTAAATTCACAAGAGATTATCAAACTGTTGTCTCCCTTGCACTCAACAACCAACACGTACACGCCTGCTTGCCTGCTTCGTTTAGTGCGATAATGTGTGAGCGTGATAGTTGTCAGATATTGCATTCAACAACGGAATCATCAACAGAGGAGTGCAAATGTCAAACAAGTTTCTCCGCTAATCTCCAGCAGCAGCAGAAAAAAGAAAACGCACAACAATCACCTAAATTTCACCACTACATAAAGGAAGAAAAAACAAATGTCAATATGCTACGACAGCAACAGCAAATGCATCCCCACATACAACAAATGACATTCCTAGAAAACTACAACTGTGCGTCAACACGCAGCGGTACCGCCACGGCGTCGGTGACAATGACGAACCAAACCTCGTTGGAGTCCATGAACCACAATAGTAAGAATCGGTCGTATCCGCCAGACGACCGCCCATTATCCCAGGCAACAAATAGTCCTCCACCATCGCCCTCGATTGGTGTAAATCTGCGCGTCACAGGACAATGCAGCCAGGGCGGACGCAAATACATGGAAGATTACTTCTCTGTCGCCTACCAGCAGTCGGAAAACGCTAAAGATCTGGAGTATGCATTTATTGGCATTTATGATGGACATGGTGGCGCAGAAGCAGCCACTTTCGCCAAGGAACATTTAATGCTGGAAATAATTAATCAAAAACTTTTTTGGTCGGAATCAGATCATGATGTGTTGCGCGCCATACGTGAAGGTTACATTGCAACCCACTATGCCATGTGGCGTGAACAAGGTGCGTCCACTGTTATTTTCAGTTTATACAATTTAAATGTGACGACATATTTCAACATTTTCCGTGGTAATGAATTCATATACAGAGGACCAAATTGTTCCTAACAGATTGCACTTAGGTTTTTATAGTCGCCCTTTAATTTGTCCACACAGCAATGTATCTGGTAGCAAATCGTACAAAAATAATCTTAATACCCAATGAAATTTTCTCCTTCATGTGAAGTTTTACCCACTCATTGGGTGTGTATGATAAACATCGAAATAAAGTTATTGTAGTCGAAATGTAGAAATCGCAATGGAATATTCCCACAACAGCCAGTATATGTGTGCTCGCATGTGAAGTGGAAGCGGTAAACGAAGACAAAGCGGAATAACGAGTAATACATACATACGGTCAAATGACCCCGTTTCCACACAGAAGCATTGATGGTATTTATTATTGGTTTCTGTTCCCTAATGGAAATCTTGCTCCGGAAATTATTTCTTACTAAAGTATTCAAATAAAAAGGAATTAAAGGGGGAGCGGCCTTTTGTTTTTTTTTTGCACCCATGGCACAATAAACAAGGTAGTGGCAGGAAGGAGCGAATTTTATTTTTTTCTCGTCAGAGTTCGGTAGGTTGTCAGAAATTTTTGTCTGCTTTGTTTACATTCGGCGAACAGCATGGCCACTCAACTCTTTTTCTGTGAAATTTTAAGCATGTTTGCAATGACGGAACGATATTATTTTTCCAATTTTCGTTAACTTTTATGAATTAACGCAAAATCGGCGAACTAGCACTTAGCACTTTTGCCCCTAATTGTAAAACAACAGATTAAAACAAAGAAGCTGTGTACTTTTGCTGTTAATTGGTGTATTTTTACGTTCTCGAATAGACCAAGTGGTCTATTTGATGCTGGCAATACTGTTGGCAAGAGAACCGTCCGTCCGATTTGACAATGAACCGAACAAAAACACTAACAAAATACACGTGAATTTTTTCGCTCCTTCCTGCCACTACCTTGTTTATTGTGCCATGTTTGCACCTGCTTCTGTTTCTAAAAAAACAGCTCTTCTAGTTGAGCACAACGTCATGGCTTCCCGACTTATTTCAACGGTAAAATGCACTCACACGTAAAATGCATTGAACACGACGCGATTGTTAAAAAACGTTTTGCACTCAAATAACACTCATTTCATTTCTTCGCGTACGAGTTTTTCCAAAGGCTAGTCTACTCAGACCATTATCATAAAAAATATCAGTATGTAGCGCAAATGATTTATAAAAATTTTCCGTGTAGAAACGGGGTATATGAGAATTTCTGAAGGCGTTGTGCAGTAGTGTGTACGTAAAATTGTATATTGGCGACCATGAGTTAGAGCGAAATGATTAGATATGTGTATACTGGGATGGCACACACACAGTGTTGCTCTTTTGTAGTTAGGTAGGCAACAGAATGCGCAGTGTTAAAAAAGTAGATTTCTTTACGATTAGTTGCAAAAGATTGTGATAATAACTTAATTCAAATTTGAGATGGAAAGACCATTGCGTTCATTTTGACCAAAAGTAAAATAAGCGAGGTTTCAAATTGTATGAGTGTAAAGTAGACATTTCTTGTAAAATTCAACGTTCTGCTTCTGAATTCAACACAAAATAAATTCATTGCAATGTTTTTGCGGAGTTTGTTTTTTTTAAATCAAAAGTCGAGGATTTTTGTTTTTTGTTTCGTCCCATATGTAGTAAATTCGCATAAGCAAACAAACCAATCCGAACATTTAGTTTTATGCACAGAGATTTGATGATATCTTAAAAAATAAAATTTAGAAGAATTTAATTTTAATTTAATTTAATTTAAAAAATAAAATTTAGAAGAATTAAATTTTTTGCAAAACCTAGACTGGTAGGAAGATAACATCTGCATATGGAAAAACCGGTAGAATAACGTTAGGAAATACTGCAAGTTGAATTTAAAAACGCATAAATCACTGACTTTTTATTTTATATATACGTGACTCAAAAAAAATATTTTAGTATTGAACATTTTACTGATGTACATATGTTAATATACGGTTATAAATTGTATTAGCGGTTAAAATGATCTGTGGTCTTTCTGGTGTTAAGTGACTATAATTTATTGTTATCACGTACGTACATAGATATATCACCTGTTATGTGAAACTATCCTTTAATTTGTTAATGAATTTGTCAAGTTTTTTTAGATGTTTGCCATTTCTTGTTGAGAAGGTGTCACCAATGAATTTGTCTGCACTAAATCACCTCGTAAACTCCTGACAACCTGCTAAGCAGATTTAGAATCAGACTTTTGATTAAGTTCATCAATGCGTTGTTGAATGCTATCTGATTTATATTTCTTTATTTACTACATTTCTCTCTAGTTGCAATGTATACATGAAGATAGGCCAGATCATTATTCCACCAATTCTTTGATTTAAATTTAGATTTGCCTAGGACGCCTGTGCCATTTTTCCGGCGTTTCAACGTAATTGACCGGGTTTTAATTTTGAGGTTTGAAAGGTTGCCGATCAATTTATTTTTTAAGGTGAAACAGGGCTCAACCTTAACGGGCTCAAATTTAAAAATAATAGGAAATAGTGATCTGTTCCTAAAGAAACAGTCACCATTTCTTTGGTAAAAAATTAGCAGCACTTTCTGGTTTATGGAAAAGTTGGTATTTGTGAAGGTGAAGGTATTTGTGAATTTTAGCCGAAAATAGTTTGATAGATTGTTTTAATGTTAAGTAGACCAGTTAGTTTTTTGTGTTTCGTTTTTTAAATAAGAGTTAACTACGCAAACGTGCGCTTTCTGTTGCGCCTTACAGTGTAAACGTTTGGAATTCTCTGTGATTCAAAAATATTGCCAGAAGGGTCGGTAGAGCTGTTCTTGTTCTCTTTCATCAACCAGTGCATGCTGATCACCAGCCTAGTTTCGCGCGTCACGTTTCATCAGTTTTGTTTTTCGCTCCTGCGACCACCTGCATCCAGTACAAACAAGCTCAGAAGTAATCGCTGGTTGCAGACCTTGTCTTATGTTGGGTGTTTCTCCATGTGATGTGTTTATCATTTTTACTCATTAATACTATAAACGTTTTTATTTTTGAATACAGGATAAGCGTTAAGGGAATGTGTTAGCACCCTTAACTCAATGATGTTTAAAGTTTACTTAAGCGTTATCGTTTTTGACCACAGAAATGTTGCATATCAAAGATAGGTTTTGGTATATGTATATAGACGTGGCGTGTGTTACCTAAAGTATGAGTACATATTTAACGGTACTCATAATGGTTGAGTTGTTTTTAATTTGAATTATATTTTATTGCAGAGAAATGGCCAAGAACTGCTAACGGACTGCTAAGCACCGCCGGTACGACAGCCACTATTGCCTTTATACGACGAGAGAAAATCTACATTGGTCACGTAGGAGATTCTGGGATCGTGCTGGGCTATCAAAACGAGCACGAGCACTTCTGGCGCGCCAAACAATTGACAACAGATCACAAACCCGAATCGTTGATTGAGCGAACACGTATTTTACGTTCAGGTGGGAAAGTGGTCGTAAAGTCAGGTGTCCCTCGCGTGGTGTGGAATAGGCCGCGAAATGGTTAGTATAGCGATAGTTGTATTTAGGATTATTAAATTAATGCGCATATTTCGCAGCAGGCCACAAAGGACCCATACGTCGTAGTACGCCCGTCGATGAAGTGCCGTTCTTAGCTGTGGCACGCAGTCTTGGTGATTTGTGGAGCTACAACTCAGCACGCAACGAATTTGTTGTGAGCCCAGATCCAGATGTAAAAGTTGTCAAAATCAATCCGAAGACCTTTAGGCATGTATAATTAAGTTGACAATATTTTGGTTGAGGTTTTTACACATTTGTTTAATTTCACATTACACAGGTGTCTCATTTTTGGCACTGATGGCTTGTGGAATGTAGTCTCGCCGCAAGAGGCTGTAAATACTGTTTTCGAGAAGGAGCGGTTCAATGAGCGCTTACAATCGGAATGCGGTGAAGGAGGCGGCGAATGGACAAATCCCAGCAAGGGTCTGGTGGAGAGGGCGTTGAAGACATGGTCGGCAAAGAAAATGCGTGCGGACAACACATCAGTTGTAACAGTAATTCTATACCCGCCCAGCAACACAGAATCGACGGGAGATTATGTGTCTAATAATACACTTGGACGCTGTTCAATGCCTGATAGTTGTGGACTAGAGTACTCTCAGGTTTCTGCTGAAATACCAGTACATGATAATTGTGTGACATATCAGGAGATGGCCGAGAAATATTTGCCGCCGGAGGACTATCGGAATTTTAACTACTACGATGACATGGTACAGGAAATGAGTTGTGTAGAACGTGTGCGTCAGGAAGAGGGGGGTAATAAAGAATTGGATCCTTTAATGTTGAAGTGTCGTTCGGACATTATGTACTGGCGCAATGTATCACAATCGTGCAATGATGTGCAAGTATTATCGGAAGAAACAAATCCTTGGAGTTGGAACGAGAAACGTGAGCAGAACGATTTTGATACGAGTGGAGGAGATTCATCATTTTGTAGTAATGAGCATCGCACTGGCGGCGCCCCTGACGGTAATGGTGATTTTAACGAGAATGATGAAGGAAATGATGAAATGGATGACGATGATGAAATAGATGATGAAGGAGAAACATGCTTGCACAATGAGGGAGCTGTTATCAATTATTCACATTACATTACTGATGCATCGACTTCAAGTTCCTCTATGACTACAAGGGTTGGTGACAACGCAATGCAAGAAGACATGAGTGCTGGTGGTTATATGACAAGTTTTGCCGAATCGTATAACTCGTTATTAAACGAGCAAATGTCCCAGCACGTTGATGCAAGTGGTTCAAACTCGAGTCCAGGTTACCAGAGTATATCCGGTACCCACATGCAGGAAATTCTGCAGGAGCAACAGCTTTACCAGCAGCAATGCATGTCCGAGGAAGAAGGTTATTCACTAACAAAACTAGAAACACGGCGAGAACAACAGCGTTGCAGCGGTGTGCAAACATTTAAAATATTTCAAGCCCATGAAGATAGCCAGCCAAATGACATCAATGCCAATTCCAACCACTTGCAAGGGCTGTCACAGTCACTGTTACCGCAGCAACATCAGCCCCCGTCGCAACACCTCACGACAGTGTCAGCTCACGATCTAACTGAAGCACTGACATGGGAACCTACTTGTCCTACTATGTCGACAGCTATGAACAGATTGCTCGCCTATCAACATCAACAACAACATCAGCCAACACAATCACAAAAACCGCTGGAGTTGAACTCACTTTTACAACAAGAGCGTGAAGAAGAGCAGCAAGTGGCCTTAGAGCGCCTGGAAATGCAGCGCCGATTGGCGAATGTAAGTGCTGTTCCACTAAGAGAAAGTACTATTGAGACTGCTAATGGATGCAATCAGTATGGTAGCGCCACGACATCAGAAAGCATATCTGAATTAATTGAGGAGGGGTTGGTCGAGGAGTATCTGGAGGATGAAGGTGACGACGATGACAATGATGAAATGTCAGAACAAGAAATAGCAGTGTCGCGGTTAGATGAATTGGTACAAATCAACGAGATTTCGTCCAGTATTACGGACTCTGCGGAGACTCACAGAAGTAGCGCTCCAACTTTGTTTATCGACGAAACGGAACCAGTGGATGGTTCTATGCAACCGGCTTCAAGAGATTTAACTGTGCCCGGAGCGTTGTTATCTCACATATTGCCATCGCGACTTGTTGAAAAAATCGAAAAAATTGAAATCCTTCGTGGAAAACTGGAGTTATCGGAAATTGAGCGAAATAATACAAGTGCCTCATTAGTGAAGTCATCACCATTACCATCTTGTTTTTTGAAGTCTGAAGTACTGCAGACATCACGACCACCCAAAGCTTGTCCAGCGCGTACATCGCTCAAACGTTCACAGACACACTTTCCCAATATACCAAATGAGAATTCTCGTCTCTCCTTGACGGCTTCGGCACATTCTTCGCGTAAACGTCGTCGTTATGATCCTTTTGCTCCCCTCGTGTCCGTCGTCGTCGCTGGCACCAGCAGCACCACTGAACTGCCCCAATCTGTCAGCGGAAGTAGCTGTTCAGAAAAACGGCAGTTGCGCAGCAACACCGTAGTGGACTACTCAAAACGTACATTGCGCACACGAAATTCCCTTATCAAAGATCTAAAATCGAAAAGTTCGCTGGCCTCGACGATGAAACGAGCCACCACCCAATTTCTACACACTACCGCTGTGAGTCTGATGAATGCGCACGCAGCAACACTGGTGCATCAAAAGTCTCAACATCGTCAGCACCAGCAATGTGTAAATTCCAATTATCACGCAGCACGTTCCTTGAACAGTAGTTGCAGTCGTAAGTCCAAGACGGAAAAGCAAACAGTGGCGACAACAACACACGCCTCCTCTTCATCAAATGCAACCTCAGCGATAGAATCTTTGTCACATGTAATTAACCTGCGTTCTCGCCAAGTTGGTCAGCTTACGTCAAAGCCCATATCCAGCCCGGTTACTCATCGCAAGACAAACACGAACAACAGTCTGAGTGCCTCCGCTTTGCTTTCAGGAACGACATTACGGAGGGAACGACGCAATTTGCGCAGTTTAAGTGCGCACAGTTCAAGTAATAGGGGTAACGATGGGGATGTCAGTGGCCTGGCAATGAATTTCAGCAAATCTACACGCCTGCAGACTTCAGTACGCAGTACATTTGGAGTGCCGCCGCCGCCCTCGCCAAAGCTGATTAACGCAGCAGCTGCGGTGGCGGCAGCGACGCGCGCTCGGTCCTTGGTCACAGCGAAGAACGCTGCTGCAGTGGCGGGAGCAATTGCGACCCGTAATGCAACGACGCTAAGCAAGCGAGCTTCGCTGCGGAGCGGTAGTGGAACAGCCGCAGCTGCGGCTCCGATGACCACGCGTAGCAGTCGAGCTAATAGAAAATTAAAACGCTAAATGAGTTTTGCGGCAGAATTTCGAGAGTTTAATGCATAGATTGTGAAATCGATTCTAGTGTCGAACACAATCTGTGTTCTTCACTTTCACTTTGTTGGTTATTGATGTCCCTATAGCATGAGTGCAGATTTTGAGCAGTAAAATCGAGCGCACAAACATTTGCAAACAAAACGTAAACAAACTAGTACAAAAACGCCTATAAATATGCCAGCAGTTCTCTGACTAAATACAGGAGCATGTAAAAAATGAAAAGTAAAACTTGTGAAATGAAAAAAGCCAAAATATGGAAATAAAAACCAGAATTGTGCAAATGATTACAGCCTTTAATAATAGATTCAGCTTCGCTTGTACATCTATATACAAATATGTAATAAATGTACAAAAAACATTTCAATTGAAGTCTTAACGCGTTTTTTACTTTTAATGTCATTGATTGATTCGAGTCTGGTCTTGAGACTTAAGTTGCAAACTGTACTTATATGGAAATAATTTTATCTGTAGTGGTAAAAGAATTGAAACAGCAACTCAAATAAATTTCAGCATTAGGTTGTTACAGTATTGAGTTGTATTTTGTATTCATTTTGCGAAAATGCTGAAGATAGTTGCTTCAAAAACTGCGAAAACAAACACCCCAACATGATGTACATACCAAGATGCTACTAGATTAAATTTACTTTTACTTGTAGATTATTTAAATTTTTAAGTGCTTTTATGTAATATAAGTGACACCATCAACAATACGCTGTTATTGGTATTTGTTTTACAGAAATGTTTTCATTACCATTACATTGAAGTAAACTCTTAAAAGTTGTCCTTGCATAACAGCTATTATTATTAGTATATAAAATTTTATTTTAGTCCATAATACTGCAATATTATAATTTTTCATAGCGTAAACTAAAATATTTTTTAGTAATAGCCGTACAAATTAGTAGTGAATTTAGTAGCACCATGTAGGTGTACATACTAAATAAAAGTATATGATAAGTATTTCCAATATTCAACTATTTGTAAAATGTAAATAAGTATGCTTTGTATGCGTGGAATGTTAAAATGATTAGTATTTTATCTAAGTGTAAGAGAAACATTTCAAATACATATATATTTTTCACAGATGGAACCCGAATAAATCAAATGAAAATATATTAACTGCAGTTTTAATAGGGAATGATTTCGAAAAGCAGGGGGCAAGCGCCATGTTGGGTCATGTTCGTCGGGAGCTTTCTCGGCTCCTTACAAATTTAAACTGTTATTCACGGCTTTTTTTAGATCTAGATCGAAATATGCTTTATTTATTTGAGGACATTTTTAGGTGACTTACATAAATTGAATTAACGCGGCTACGCTGGATTGGCCATGTCTGCCATATGGACGATGAATCTCCGGCAAAAAGGTGTTTGTTGCGGTTGTTGGAGGCCGTGGTGGAAGGACCAAGTTGGGGACGACCTATCTTCTCTTGATGTAATCAATTGGAGAAGCCGCGCTCAGAGCAAAAGCGCCTGGAGAGAGCTTTTGCGGCTGACCGTAACCCGGTAAGAATATATTCTCAAGAATATATTCGAAGTCGATCGGAGCAAAACTCTTGAAGTTATGGTCTATAGTTAGTCCCCTGTCCTTTAGTGCAGGTATACAGCTTATTCTCTTCTATCGCGTTTTTCTCAAAACTACTTTTTCAAAGTCCGTGATCACTGTCATTTAAAAACTACTAAACCGATTCGTTTGAAACTTGGTACACATTTTCTACATATAAAATACCTCACCCCAACGTTTAGTAAAAATTTTTTTTTTACATTAAGGGGGTTTCCCACCCACAAAATGGCGGAATTTTTCGTGGAAAATAGTAGTTTACACTTTAGATGGCCACCAACAATTTTTAAATGAAAAAAAAATAATCGGAGAACGTTGGGGTGAGCATTTGATAATACTTTGACTAAATTTTAATGATTTTTGATTTCAGATAATTTCCGACCGAGATACAGTGATCACCGTAAATTGTATTTTTTCAAAGACGTTCTGGGGTAAGTTCTGAAAAAATTACAGAATATTGTTAAAAGTATGCTTAATAATGTACAAAAGGTTTAAATAAATTTGATCAATCCATACTTAAAAAAAAATTTATAAAAAAAAGTGTTTTTTTACGCTGAAACCCTTACCCCCCTTAAGTTTGAATTAAGAATTAATATCATTAACTATGTCTACTCTGGTTGGACTGCAACCATTGAATTTACCCAGGAGGATAATATATGCACTGTTGTAATAGATTGGTCGGGTGGGATAGTAATAGTTACAATCATTTTCGAGTAAACGTCCAGGCAGAAGCAATTGTATTGGTTTGGATTAGGATTGGTTTGTGGGGTACACTTTTCTGAACCTATACATATAGTACCAAGTCCTTGCTTTACTGTTGCGTTGCCTGCGAGGTTATACAAGTAACCTGGGTATTTTTCTTGTTAATATGTTTTAGGAAGTATTTCCATTTCAACGTCAATTGTTGTGATGTTCTTTAATATTCAATTGTAGAATAAGTATTATATAAGTATTATTCGACCACCACGCTGAGTCTGCCTAAGTTAGGCTGAGCGGAATCACTATAATCATTTAAATATGGATGTATGTAGACCTACCTACATACTGCAAATCTTATTTAATTTGCATAGCAAAGTGTAAAGCGCAAAAATAGATTTTGAGCAGAGTTATTTGAAGGTGTACCTATTAGTGTAGATGTCGAGTGTTGCGGTATTTGTATTTGAGATGGTTCGAGTTTCGTAGTCTTTAATTGTTAAAAATAAATTTAGTATGAAATTGTTATTTGCTGATGTACTTAAATTATCATTGTTGATGCGTTGATGAGACAAAAGGGTTACTAGACTGGCTTTTGTCTGTATTAGTATTTTGAACATGAATTAGGAGAGGAGCGTTGAGTGCATTTGTTGTTTAATTGATGTTAATAGAGCAGTCTATGTAAGTGACAGATTTTGATTGAACTACTAGTTTTGGTGTCGCTTCCGTTTCTTTGTTAATTGCGTGTGCAGAATTTTTAATTTTGTGAATTTATAAACTCCAATCACGCTTTGGTTGAAGTCGTTTAAAATTGCAGCCTCAAGTGTAGGAAGTTCCCATCGAAAAATGTTACGGAAGGTGACTAAGTTGTGAAGTGTCTCCCACTGGGCAAATGCCCACATTTTTGTATGAACTTTTTTGCAACTTTTTGGTTCTTTGCAGTATGAACAGACTGCTATCCTGTAGCAAGGAGACTAATTCGAATATTTACTGTTGATGTTTATATCGTTTGTGTAGGGGTTTTTATTTAGCAACTAAGTTTAGTAGTAGTGAGAGCCACTAAACGCCCTTATTCTCTCAGAGCTAATATTGCATTTTTTAATTCACCGCGTTCTATTTGTGCATTTCTTCTTTTTTCGAAATTTCGAATACTGGAATAGTAATGTGGTAAGTATACCCCCTGCCGGCAACTCAACTAACTTTTAACGCACTTAAATCTAACTAATTCTCAACTAGTTGTGGTTGATAGTTGGATTATTTTCAATGGAGCCAACTGACTATTTTAACATTGCGATGGCCTAGGCAGTAGTCAATTGTCCGACTCTGCATGACTTGTCAACTAACTTAAAGTTAGTTATTTAAAAGTTAGTTAAAAGTTATCTAATTTGTGGTTAGCTATAAACTAATTACATTTCAGTTAGCTACAAGTTGACTTTATTTAAATCAGCTGTAACTCAACTATTAGTTAATACGTTGCAGTCAAATCTTTATCCATAAAAATGAATATTTCTATGATTGTTTTGTAAATTTAAAATTTTTGTATTTCCTTTTTTATTTTAAAAATGTTTAAATACCTAATAACTCTTCAAAACACTTGCAAGATGGCCTATTTTTAAAATACCGATCACCGATTTTTTCTTTAAATGTATTTTTTGTTGGACAATTTTCTTGGAACAATTTTCTTGGACACTAATATTTTCAATATAAACTCTGTTCTGTTCTGTTCTGCACGAGACTAAGCACTGATTATGATTTCATAATGCACGAAAAAAATGACAAATATGTAAAATTAAATTCCAAAGAGCAAAAAAAAACAAAAAACATTTAACTGTTTTTTAAATGTCTATGCCATAACCGCACGCATTAAATTTGGGTGGGTTCTGCATTACTTTGTAGTTAGCTTATAGTTAGGGTCATAAAATCACAAAAGAACAAATGGCAATTAACTGTTCTTTAAAATATGCCAAAAAGCAAAAGTTGCATTGATTTCTGGGAAGTTCTGCATTACTTTGTAGTTAGCTTATAGTTAGTTCATGAAAGTTAACTAGAAGTGAGTTAGTTTTGTAGTCGACTACCGAATTGCTTGCAGGGCCATGACTTATACACACAGTAGCCAAACTTGATATATTTTTGGATAATTATGCACTCATAGATTTAAATTCAACATCATTGATTAATATTTCTGCAAATTCAGTTATATGACCTTATCGTTAAGAACGACACCAAGGGGTGGAGAAAGGGACGGTCAGCAGACCGCACATTCTGAGCTATAAGACTTGTGCGACGAAAAAAATTGTATCAATCGTTTTTTAGTTGGTCAAACGGCCTTTAAAAAAATCAAATTGTCTGATACATTTCAAAAAAATAAAATTCGCAAAATAACTGTTGTTTTTGACCTATAAAATAAAAGTCAAAAGTAACAGTTATTCTTGCCTGAAATAATAAAAGGCACAATATAACAGTTAATTTTAACTTTTAGTAAAAGTCTAAAATAAATTTAATTAAATTTTTTTAATAATTAATAAAAAATTTAAAAGGTGTTTAAAATTCGTGAAGCTGAGGCAATTACGATCATAATGGTATATTTGAAAAAGTCCACCGACAATTTTTTCGTTATGCCTTTTCGATTTGAAAACTGTAAAATAACAGTTATTTTCGGTCCCATCTCAGTGTCGAAACGTGGCATGTGTGGCCTTATTTTACAACCGTTCGTTGCAACATTGTTCCACCGAAGATGCATTACAGAGAAAATTCGTTTCGGGCCCGTACTCCGCGAATGTGGGACGGCCTCCATGCAGATATTATCCCCCCGCACCTATGATCGTGATGTGTTCAAGACAAGAGTCCATATTTTCTTCACTCTAAACCCTGTCTCCAAACCTCTATATCCTTCCCAAAGTCCTTATAAACTTATTAGCACTGAGGGCCTCATGGATTCTAAATGAAAGTATTAGAGACTTTTTAGCACCGAGGGAAAATCTGTTTTATACACAGATTGACGACACCCTATCTCATGGTAAGGAAGGGATTGTCAGCCGTTCTTCTAAACCACCTACGTTTGCCACACCTTAGAGCTGTGAAATAAAGTTTGCAAGCCCTTTTTCGATCGACTCACCATACTTTCAATTCAGCGGATGCATGCATTGGTGACATACTGTGAAGACAAGTATATTGATCTGATTCTGGGTTGCAATATTAACGCTTACTCCGTGGTTTGGTGTAAAAGTTACGAGAACCACAGAAGAGAATTTACTCGTATAATCGCATTTGTGGAGAAATATTACCTTCAAACTCTTCATAGGGATGTCGAGTCAACTTTCTTGGGTGCACGCAAGGAAGAAGGTATCGACATATCTGTCAATCTGACAATGCCAGATGGGCAAAGTGCGGATCTGGATGGTGGCAGATTTACTACCATGTCTAATCAGTGATCAGACTTGTGGAGAGGGAAGTTAGAATGGTGAGCTTTAGCTTATCAAAGGCAAGAATGTTAAAGAAGCCATACGGCAATGGAAACGTTTATCGTTTGAGACTACTGCTCGAACAAATGGGGTCATGGGAACTTCTGATCCAAAGACGTGAGCCATGGTGAAGGGGCAGACAGGCCAGAAGCCAAAGGAAGTTTGATGAGAGTAGGGGTGATAGGTGCGGTAACACACTTCTTTCCCTTTTCACCGCAAATCCTAATGAAATTTTTCAGGCGCTACTGCAGTGAGGCCTAAATATGTTAATTTTAAGACCTGAAAAATAATTACTGCATGAAAAGGCATTGGAAATGTCGGTGGCAACGAAGAGAGTGGAGTGGTTTTCCTTCCAAAGTTTGGAAAGAAAGTCTTCACCGCTGCGTAGGTGTACCAGCAAATGCATTCACAAGCTACGTACATATATGCGGGTATATCCGGAGGCGGACGCAGAATTTTGAGCACATACCTAGTAATTGTTATAAACTCTTTATGCCTATAATTATATCACGGCAAGTTTCAAGCTCATAAACAACTGGTTTTAGTAAAAAAAACAACCGATTCGGACGTAATTTTCATGGACGTGCGATGTAATCGAAAAGTTGTCACACACTTTGCCGTCGTTTGCAACAAATTATGCCAAATCATGATATGAGGTGTAAACTGTTAGCGTTAATTAATCGTGCGCCAGAGTTGGCTGTTGGCGGTATGGAATTAATTGTTTTTTTTTTGTTATTTTCAGCAGTCACTGCTCAGGTTCTGTTGTTACTTCCTGCGCTTGGCTCTTTACAATTTGTTGCACTTTGAAAGCGTTTAATAAAATAATTTACATAATTAAAATTCAAATATACTTAATGCATTTTAACTGTTTCCGTTTAGTAATATACACATTAAGTGATTGCCAATTTAGAGATTTGTGGCAAACACAAAAACTTTTCTGAAATCGATCAATGCAAAACTCATAACTAGGAATCGACGCAGTTTCATTATTTTTATAACTACTGTTGATATCTTTTGAGCGTTCAACAATTCAAAACCAAAATGCCAAATTGGTCAGGAACTGGGGCTGGAACTTGGCGTAGAGTGTGGCGTCGGACTCGTAATATTTACAAAGCACTAGCACATTATGTACAGGGATCAAACTAAAATGATTTGTCCACTAAATTGTGTAAAATATTTCATGACAAGTGTTTGCTCGACTTAAATTCGAACGGGCTCTGCATACAAGCAAGTCCATAGTTATAAATAACACTGTGTAAGAATTTTTCAATGCCCCCGACGAAGTAAAGTTCCTTATTTTTGACATTCACATAATAAAATACATCCGTTGTATCAACAGTTCAATACAACTGTGCATAGGCGAGTATACAATTAATACATGAGCATACATACCAACCTATACATATAGCGACATAAAATTGAAAGCTTTCAAGAAATCATGCAAAGAACAGGTTCTGCTCAAACATACATGCATACATACATACGGATACATTATACATATGCATGAATATATAAAAACAAGTATATGCACATATATACAATATTATGTTTAAATACCACAAATGTTGCGATACACACCAACCTGCACAGACCCTGCCTAAGCAAAAACCAACAACATAGTCAGTTCGCGAGTTTCAAAGGCAATCTCGAGTCAAGCGTGACTAACAGAGGTGAACCAACTACTGAGAGTAAATCTATAGACCTGCAGCTGGCAACAGATAGACGCACTGAATGTGACGTCACATGACAAAACAGCCATAAATCAAATAAAAAATATTTTCGTTTAACAATATAAATTTAAGCGTATTATGCGTAAAATACCACACCATCTATTAGCTTCGTAAAACCATCCGTGTTGTAGAAGTAATTTTATACATGAATGAAAACAACCTATAGTTTTATATTAAACTTACTTATTAAATCGAATCTTTTTTTTGCAGCGGGCGTGTTGTGTTTGCTGCAATGTACAGCAACATTTGCACTTGTACCATGTTTGAGAACTTAATTGTGGCTATAATCAGTGTTGCCAGGTTTTTTTCAAAGCGCCCAATTCCCAAAAATGTATCGCCCAAACCGAAGTTTCTGTGATTTTTTTCAAAAACAAACGTGTTTATATTTATTATAACAAAATATATCTTGAAAAAGTTAAAGCCTTGTATTGAGATTTTTAAATGCTTGTGATATCAATAAACTGCCTTCAACGCTTGTAGGTAGAATTCTAAGTAGTACGAAAGCTAAGTAGTTAATATAAATGTAAAAATATATTGGGTCAGAGCACCAGTAACTCGTCTTGCTTTAGTAACCGCCCACTTTTATCTTTTTTAAATCAAATTAAATTCATTGGTCCTTAAAATTTCGTCAAAACACCGCATTTTTTCAACTCTATCCCGCTTACGTCATTATCATAAATTGTAATATTCATTTTTGAGAGTATACTGTCAGTTATTGGGAATGATTTGCAGCAGTAATTATGCTCTTTTGAATAAGATTTAATTCGAATAATGGAAATGAGTGTCTCTATCATCATTCTATTCTTAAACGAAATTCACAATTGCACCGCCAGAAGTTAAAAAATTATGATATTATGTGTGGCAAAACAATTATTAAAAAAGAAAGACTCGCCCAAGCTAAATAAAAATCACCCAAAAAAGCACCTGGCGCTTATTAAAAATTAAAAACGCGATTCCTGGGAAATATTCGCCTAATTGGCGATAAGTGGCAATGGTGGCTGTACTAAATAGAAGTGTTTTGTTGGTCTGAAAGGCTGCTAGGGTGTTACAACCAGTGGCACAACAAGGAGGAGTTTTTGCTGTTCAAACCCTTTCCAAATATCTGTTTTTTATTAAAATTTTAGGTGATAAATATGGTTCGAAATGGTATTTGTTATTAAAGTTGTGTACAAAACCCCCAAAATGAAATTCTCTTTGCGCCACTGGTTACAACGCATTTCAATCACTTTTCATGCTAAATTGCAAAACATTTTCAATCACTTTTCAGGCTAAATTGCAAAATTAGCCTCTAACCCTAGGAAAAGCCTTTCATATACACTCTGTTGCAAAATTATACGAACACTCAAAAATCGTCAATAAGTCGAGAGCCAAGATATGTTTTAAAAAAATTTCTTCTATGAATATTTAAAAAGATCAAGGGAAGATATTTTTGCGAACTAAAAGTGAAGTAGTTCTAATAATTACTTTCAGAAAAGAAAAAATACTAAAATGACTTGTTGCAAAATTATACGAACACTACAATTTTTAACCTAAAAGAAAAGAAAAATTAAAAAAGTAAGAGGTTTTTATCTTAGTAATTTATTTGGTACCCTTTTGCTTTAATTAGTTAAAAAATTCCTATTTTTTTCATACTTTAAAACAAAGTTTGTAATAAATTTTGGTCCACGTTGGACTAGGCTTCTAAATTTTACATTTGTAACTCGTCAGTTCTATTGAATTACCGATTTTTGACATAAATCTGGCGAACCAATATACGCCAAATATTTTCCATGGGGTTAAGGTCCGGCGAACACGCTGACCACTCCAGAACACGTACGGATTTCGCCCTCAACCATGCAATTATTTTCTTGCTAGTGTGTATGGCTGCGTTATCCTGTTGGAAACACCAGTTTCTTTTTCGTTGCGTTGAGGAAATCGATGGGACTGCTTTGACGGACTGTTATGTAGTCGGAAATTTTAATCAGGCAGGAACAAAACTGAAGGTACAAAGTTTGCTCTGCAGTAAACGCACCCCAAACCATTAAGCTACCACCTCCAAAATTTCTGGGCGAACAAAATTTTCGTTCTTTTCTAATGTCATGCTAATATCCATTAAAATCATCTGGACCATCCAGATTAAATTTATTTTCATTCGAAAAGATTATCTGCATAACAAAATTAAAGGATAATTTGGGAACCAAACAATTTTTGAAGTTATTTACCGAAGTCCTGTCAGTTCATTGCTTTTTTCAGCAAACTGCATGCTAATGTCCTTGTGAAGCTTTAATAATCGTGACGTAGACATAATTTTTAAGCGTTTGATGTAATCAGCGTATTTTATTGTCCTCCATACCGTTTGGCGACTAACTGGGGTTGAGGAAAGCGTAACTAGAAAGCGGCAGCTTTTTGTTATGTTGCTTGCTGTCCTCATTATTTTTCGTTCGTCCCGTTCACTTAACTTTTTTTTCCTTCCTTGTCCTTTTTTGCAGTCGTACCCATCAGGATTTTTTAAAAAAGTGGATACAAGCCAAGCACTTCTTCCAATATCGCGAGCTATTTATCTTATGGATGTTCCCACACTTTTCATGCCTTCGATCCGTCCTTTTTCAAAATCCGTCAATCATTTTCCTTTTGGCATATTTTTAGTTTTGTTAAAAAACTCTTAAATTGATGCTACAAGTTAAATTTTTACACAGTTTCGCGAAAAATTTACGTTTTTATGCATAAACAGAAACGTTCGTATAATTTTGCAACACTAATTTTTTGAGATTTTTCGATTAACGTTCAAAAAAGTACCCTTAAGTTACAGTTATTGAAACGATATTTAAACACACCACTGTACTTATCCATACAAGTATTTCATGGAACAAAATTTCTCCAAAATTTTCAAAATAATCGTTTAAATTAAAAAAATTAAATGTTCGTATAATTTTGCAACAGAGTGTATATAATTTTTTTATTTATTAATTGTAAACAATAATGTAATTGTAAGCAATAATTGTAAACAATGTTAATTTTAAACAATTATAGCTATATTTTTCTATGAATATGAATATGAATATGAATGTAATAACCGAACAGATGTCTAACGAACTGTGTTTAATGCGAATAGTAAGTTGGAGTTCGGATATCACTTTCAAATTTGTTACAAGCGATTTAGAGGTTAAGTATGTGTACTAACTAGTTGCACTTAAAATACATGTAGTGCACCTGCTTTTAGATACGGTTGCCATATAAAACCAATTGGTAAAATGTGGAAAATTTATTCAAAATAGTTTGTACATGTACAGAAAATTACAAATGTATGAGACAAAAGGGCATGGCTGTATTGCAGAACACACAAAACTTGATTGAGATTGATTTTAGTATTTTACGCATTTTATAGAAACGAATTGAATTGTTCTTGACAATTTACTAAATTGTTATTGGTTACATATCTTAAACATTGGTTATAATTTTTGTTGAATATTAGATTTCAAAATTGATGAAAGCCATTTAGAATTTGTAACAATATATTTAGTTTTCATTATTTTGCAAAAGTTCCCATGTGAATCGAAATGCTCTCTGTCTATTCAGAGAGAAAAGCTCAGGTTATAAAAAACTTTTTACGTGGAGTATTAAACAGTCGTACGGTTTTATTAACATTATAGTTCATTGATTAGTATTGATTTCTAATAAGCGGTTAAAATGACTATGTTTTTGCCAATAGGGACCCATAAATACAGGGTGCGCCATCTAAATGTGGTCGATGGAAATATTGAATAACTTGAACAATTCTCAATCGATTTTGGAAAACTATTTATTTTTATAAAATTTGAAGCTTTAAAATTTTTTCCATTCAGTTTCCAAAAACAACGTCGATCAGATGACCACCTTCATTGCGGATACAAAATTCAGCTCTTTTTCTGGCATTTTCTATGACATTTGCCAGCATCTTGGGTGATATCGCAGTGATTTCGGCTCGAATATTGTCCTCAAGCTCGTCTAAAGCCTTTGGTTTGTTGGCATACACTTTGCTTTTTAAAAATCCCCACAAAAAAAAGTCCGGTGCCGTTAAATCGGGCGATCTCGGTGGCCTTTGACGATACGCACGCTGTGTTGCAACAACTGAACGATTACATTTAATGAACATTGTTACTATTTCCGCGCGTTCTTTGGGCGTGAATCGATTCATGGTTAAAATTGTAATGCAATAACCTTTCCGAAATGTGTTCGACGACGTCAATCGGGGTAAATCTGTCAAAGTTATTCAATATTTCCATCGACCACATTTAGATGGCGCACCTTGTATAACCCCTCGATTTTTGTTTTTTAAATTTATTGCTAAATGAGCTACGAATTTTTGTTTGGTTTAAAATATTCTCATGACTAAGTTCTGGCTACGCCCCGGCCTTAAAGAAAGAACTGGTTTTCTTGTAACTTGAGCTTGTAAATATTATTTTTGTTAAAGAATTGGAAGAAACAAACTTAGAAGGAAGCATCACCTCAACTCAGTCTAAAAAGTGCTATTATGACAAAGTGCTAGATAGATGGGTAGAACATCCATGATTCAGCTTTAGGATATGAAAGAATTAGGTCGAAAAATAACAATTGAATGTGAATATTTCTTGTTTAAATAAATATACGTATGTAGGTATATGTAAATAATGGAGAAATGTACAGCACTTTGGACTCAAAAGAAGATGAAATGAATATTCACCGTGAAAATATGGCAATGTGATCTGGTTTCTTGTCAAACCACAACCAAAACATCCCCGAGTGCTGAGAAATATACGCACAACTAAATCATCGCTTTATCACGATTAAAATTAGCAATTCTGCTTAACAACAAGACAGAAGCAAAAACAAGAAAAAGAGGTCTTAAGGACTTCACTAAAAATTTCCATAAAAAGAAACAACAAGCTTTCAAAATGAACGCACAACACAAAAAGGGGAGCGACTAAAGTTGAGCAAAAAGTAATAAGAAAGCGTCTGAACAACGTCAGCCAGCAAGAGTTTAAACTGAATTTTTAATGACGTAGAGATTTTAATGGATGGTTTGAATATATTTTATGTAGATATGTGCGTAATATTTTCTGAATCAATACATACGACATAGTTTTGAATCAACTTGGGGAATCACAATCAGTCGGTGGTTAAATTCGATGTCGCTGTGCGCTCCGTTTCTCAACACTCAACAAAAATGCGAATATATGTATATACATAAATTAAATGCGGGCACGTAGACATATTTATTTCGATTCGTTCGATGTGATTAACACACATGACAATTTAATTTCTTATTCAAAGACTAATTAAACTTTTTTGAGGTTCGTGAGAAGTATGTATGTATGCTTACGGACCGAATCGAAAGATTAGTGAACTTAAAATATGATTCATTTACAATTTATTTTGAATTAATAGGTCCGCGATCGCAAAAGTTCGTCTAAAGAAGAGACCAAATTTTGCTGAAATAAGAACTAGTATGGTTACGAATGAGCACATTGAATATTAACTGGTTTGCGGTCATTGACCATGAACCAAATTCATAAACAACACAGAGTTTTTTTTTTAATAATGAATTTTATTTTATTTTACATTTTTATTTTATTTTAATAAGATTTTTTTCGGATAAATTCAAAGATAGGGCGGATGTCATTTTCTGGATGCTGATATGATCGCCACGCCTCTTTGTTAGAGTTCTAGAACTAGTTTACTTTTGAACAATTTAGCTTAAAACGGGTTAAATAAATTTTGTATCAATATTTTTTAGAACCAAAAAATTTTTTAATATTTATAGAAAAATACAAAATTATCACTTTTTGATTTTGTTTAACCATTATTAAAGAAATAGGGTTTTAATCAAACGCGTCCAAATCGTAGACTTCAATTAGAACACAAACATTCTCTGATATCGCTGCAAATTATTGGAAATTATTTTGGGGATAACAGTAAAATTTTTGTAATCTGCTTTGAATTCACTTCTAAAAATATTAATTTGTTGGTGCCTACTTAAATTAAACTCATAAATCATTCGTAGCTTTTACTATAAGAAGACATATGGGTGAAGTTGTTGTCAGGAAACATTGGAGTCGGTTAATGTTCCATAAGAAGTTAAGAACCGGTCAACAATTAAAATTTTTGAAAATGTTTAGGTGTGGATTAGGGCTAAAAGTCCTTTTTGAGTTTTTGAACCCAAAATTGCAGAATATAATAGCCAAAGCATATTGAAAACTTAATCGTTTTTTCCTTCACTGTATAGTTTCAAAGTAAATTAAATTCCCTTTTCAACAGCCACTACTCTTTATAAGGGTATGTAGTAGAAGTGCAGTATTTCCATGACCACTTGCAGCTTATATGCAGGGTTGTAAAAAGAGTTTATGCACTAAAATGTGCACATTCCTTGTGGTTGATAAAATTTGTTTGAACCTTCATTACCGCTGTAGGACAACAATAAATGCATTCTTCACCAACTACTCTCCTCCGGATTTCTCTCTCTTTAGTTCCATCAGGTTTGCTTCTATATGACTTCTAGGTCTTCGATAACTGCATCTAACCATCTTTGGTCGTCGCTTTGTTCTTTGGGTTTCGTGTGTCTTATTACTCTTTGCGCAGGCAACCTTTCTACGTGTCCAAGCCATCTTATTCTTTACTCTTTTATAAATCTGATCACGTTTTAGCAGTTCATTAACTCTTCAAGTTAGTCATTGTATCTAACGTGATAAGTGGCATCTTCTAGCCTTCGTTTCGTTCGAATGTTGCTTTTTAGTTTATGTCGCTTGCTTTCATCGTCCAAACTTCTCCGGACGGAAGAGAGCACGATAAATTCGCAACTTCTGATTTCTTAAAAAACTGTTTACTTAAAGGGTTCCATGTGTGCGGGGAATGTTCTATCCGTTGCTTGAATTCTGCACTTTATGGCAATAGTTGTGTCCTCACTGCACATTGTCATTAATGAATTCTTCGCTTTATATTTCGATTTGGTTCGTAGCATATATTAAGTATTGTCAGGGTTAATTTGTAACCCTGTTTGGAGCCCATTTCATTCTAAATGCCAAGAATAATGACTGCAAAGACATATAACATATTACATATTAATCGTGACCTCTGTGACAGATAGGTAACAGGCTGCATTATTCATGTTAGGTTATATAGGAAGAATTACATTCATATTTGAAAGACTTTCATCTTTTTCTCCTCGCAAATTATACTCTTACTCATACTTTGTAAACTTGGAGCTAAACAGATTAATTATTGAATTTAATTCTAAATCTACTTGAACCCACACGTATTGAACCAATATCAATAAAGTTACACGCGATGGCTTGATGGCTTGAATTGGTCAGTTTCTGTACGAGACGCGCGCTGAATCGTGTTTTCAAATGGTTCGATTCGAACAAGTTTGATGCTAGCTGGAAACGTTCTACGTCAGATTGCAAAAGTCGTAAATAAAAAGACAAATATTGAAAACAGAATGAGAAATCAAAATCAGTGGAACTGCAGCAAAAAAGAAACAAAGCGACAACGACAACAATAACAAGAAACCCCCAGCAATGATTACAATGATTTTGCCTTTATAAGTCGGCGGTGGCGTTCAAGATCAGTTTCTTCTGTTTAGAAATCGCAAAGCGGACGGTGCTTGGCAGCAGAGTCTGCTCCACGAATATATTCATAATTAAAAATTTGTCGGTTTGAAAAAATTTCGTAATTTATATCATACACGATGTATGCATGAGTACAACAAATATAGTGTGTTTAACTGAATTAGTGGTACGGATCCAAATTCAACTATCCACAACTTGAAATTGTATCGTATCACGAGTGAAGCAGTAAAACTCTGATAGGCAACATTTTTGAGTTCCTGAATAAATAATCCCTTAAATCAGTGAAGAAACAAGTTGCTTATCGTGTTTACAGCGGAACAGTGGAATTTACGAAAGGTATTCCACTAATATTTTCGAATACTTAATTAGATTCTTTGACAAAGTTGTGAAATGGTATAAAGAATTATAAAACAAGAAACAGTTAATTCAGTGGCATTTTATAATTCATTTGAAATAATAATGATTACATAACATTTATCACATTTTCATGCTGTTTTGTGTAAAAGCAACTTTTAACATGAGGCCATAGTTGATTTCGAACATCACGTCTGATACTCAAACATTATAACCTTGGAGAGGATCGTTTTGAAAAAACCAAATTACATTCATAAAGGCGAGCTGAAATCATAAAAGTGCCAATTGTGACATTAAAAAAGAACTAAACAACTGTCAATTGATCAAACAAAAATCATCAACAAACATCTAAAGTAATAAAGTTACATAATAAAGATGAGAACAGACAGAAATTTCTAGAAGTGAGAATAACTGAAATTATTTGTATTTAATTCACCACTTTAATTCATTATTTTTAATACACGAACAACTCTTTAAGACACATTTTAATGCATTGTTAATTAGCAAACGATTGAAAACAGTTTTTTTGCATATTTCTGTGACAACACATCTTTTCTTGGCTGATTTAAATTGTAGGTTATTTACCGCCGACTTGTTGCAAGGAATTGAAAAAGAGAGTGTATCGCTTTGACTGTTTTATATTTTTTTCATGTTGTTCTCCGAAGTGTTGTGTTCGTTGTTATCTGTTCTTTATTTCCGTCTTCTTTGACTACGCGTTTTTAATTAATTTTTACTCTTTGAGTTTTTATGCTACAGCGGATCGTTGTTTCGTTTATTTAAATGAATTTAAATGAGTTTAAATGAATGAATACCAACTATTCGCATGTCTGAAGCATAAGTCAGTATAAAGTTATTTTGCTCTTTGTGCTTTCTGCGATGAGCCACGTAGTTTAGTGGTTAAATCAATGAACTAAGAATCTAAAGGAGAGGATTTCGAAAATTGACTCAGAAAATACCAACTGCAAAACAAAACAATCCGCTTTCGGCAGCTACTGCTTATACATTTGTTAATTCTACCATTACTGTTCAACTTTCATTTACTTATGTAGTTTCAGCGGTTTGGTATCGGCGATAATAAACTTCATACTTATATATGTATGTATTAATTTGTATAAAAATCTAATATATACTTCTAAAATTCATATCAACATGTCGAAACAATGACTAATCATACTGATATAGTCTGTCGTTTAACTTGCAGAATTTAAACTTGTAAAGAACAAATTTCAGAACTTTTAATATAACGCGTAGCCCGTTTGTCTGCTAAATAAATGTACATTCCCAAAGTTAATTCATAAATACATGCAGTTAAGGAGCTGCTTTTTCCGTTGAATATATCTAATTTGCACACTTTCTACATACAGACAAACGCATGCCTTGGTATAAGCGAGAAGTCTTGTCAATGTTAATATTTACACTTGATGCTTCACTTAAAGCGTCGACAATGAAAGATATTGAGTTGACAATATTGAAAGCATGCAGACAAATACGTATAGTATGTTTATTGTACGAGTATATATGTATGTATGTTATGTAGGTTACAATGAGTAGTGGAAATATAGATTGTAAACTAAACACGATGAGACCAACTTTTGCCATTTATAACTCTTGGTACACCTTGCAAAAACTAGTTAAATGAGCACTAGCACTGTAGTGACCATAAATTCTGATGAATACAAATTCTTTGCGTTGGTCTATACAGTTTTTTAAATCAAAATATTTCAACTTTCAAGAATTTAATGCCAAGTAAATACGTATGCATTATAAATCCTTTCACTGAAACAATTTTAGTTTCAAATATATAGATAAAGACGAATGGAAATACATGCAGTATTATAAAGTGAGGAAAAAGTATTAAATGAGGCACAGGTTTTTAAAAGCATGCAAAGACTACAATCGCAATTCCAAACGCAATGGAAACGCTGATGGTTGCACCACTAACGACAACATTTAACAAGATCTTTCAAATACTGACCCATTCAGTTCTGATTTTCACACATTTTGTATATTCATACAGTGACACACATGTACATTTGTTCTATTTTCTGTGCTTGGGCGTTCCGCACACAACTTTTCAACTCAATACCATTTAAAATCATAACTGTTACCAACAATTCTTGTAACAAACAGATATTTCAGGGTTTGAACCCTCTTGCCTGCGTCATTCAATAATGCGAAGTTGTAGTAAAGCTGAGTCTGAAGCACACAAATAGATACAACACTACAAGCAAAAATTGTGAACAGAATGAGGAAGAGCACTGCGTAATCATGTTATGTATATTGACACACGTGTACAAAATGGCGTTGGCTTCAACCGTTGCTGTGTAGTCAACTACTTGATTACAAAAAAAAGCGGCAGTAATAGCATCACGAGTACGAGTCCGCCTAGTTACAAAGAAGAGCGTCCTTGCGCACTTACTTTGTTAAGCATTCGTGTAGTTATACCTATTCACTTTATCGTTCTACAATCAATTTAAAACAAGTGAAAATGTGAAACTAGTCAGTTTTAACTGAAATACTAACAAATTTGTAATTGTTGTTGAAAGCAGCCAAGTAAGAAGCAAAAGTAAGAAAAACGCCAGCAAAAGCATTTGAATTAAAGCGGTGGTGCCCATTGATTTGATTGTGTCGCCTGCAAAATAGAAATAGTTCTAATGTGGGCGACAGCGACAACTGTGGTCGATGGTCGTGCAGTTATAGAAATAATCGTCTTCATAGGAACGTTCGCACACCTGCGTTGCGTTGTAGTTGAAATACAGTTTTCATCGCACAGTCAACACGTTCTCTTGCAGAAATTGAAGAACTAATTGAAAAAGTGCGTGGACAGCCCATATTACACCTATATTATATTATTAGAGGTATAAGAGGTTCTATTTCAAAGTCTGATTCAGGCAAAGACCTTTCGTGTTGTGTGTCCCAATCGAGAGGAGGGACCAGCTAGTTTTTCAAAATTTGTGTGTTAGCTATAGCGGGGATTCAAAGTTTGCCTTATAGATACTCGTGATTTAACGAACTAATCAACTATGTTAAGGTGACTATTGTAAGTACACATTACACTTTTTGTAAAAAAAACAATGTTCAATGTATTTTTGACTTACAAGCGCTGTGTTTGGTGAGGTTGCTAATAATTAAATCTGTGGCATTTTAATAAAACAACTTACGTCGAAATGGCGCAAGTTTTTAAATCATAAAGAAACAATTTCAAGACGCTTGTTTAGGTGTAATCGGTTTGTTTCTATGACATTTAGTTACAGAGATATGACGTGTATAATTTCAACTTTTCTCGAGTTTTGTATGAAATTTGCTTAGACTATGTTGATTAGACTTAGGTTGTTTTGTCAAAATGCCACAGAAATAATCGAAAAATCTTAAGTAAATTGTGAACATTGCGAGTTCCAGTTGCATTATTAAAAACATTTCCATTTCTTTTAGAATATATATACTTCGTACATACTTGTACCTACTATTGTACATACCTATCTATATACCAATTTGCCGAACTACTACAGTGCATTACTGAACCCTTTCAGGACGAAGTTTAATTTTGAAATCCAAAATACTCTTGGTGGAAATGTTCACATGCTATCAAAATTGCGACTACAAAATTTTGTTGCAAACTCACAAATTCTAAAATTATCCTTTTATCCGAGGACATATAATTCAAATTATAATTTTGCGTTGGTCATAAGATCTGCATAATTATTTTCAGACGTGTTAAAAACTTGTTGGGGCGTATTATTCCAGTAGTCCCGAAAGGGTTAACCGTAAACAGAATAACTTTGTTTTCGAAGCACAAATTGCGCTTAATTTTTTATTACACGTGCTGCGCTTACTTTTAACTCAGTTAAGCTTTGTCTTTTTTATACTAATTAAAATTGTTCACAATTGCCAATACGAGACGGTTTTGCTTTCAGTTTTAGCAGTCGTGTAGACTAGATAGTTTACTGATCACAGCAATATGATTATGAAAATGAAGGAAAAGTAACTGACATTAGACTTTTGTGTAGGTAAGTAGAAATATTGACGCTCGCAAAATTACTCTTGGCATTCTATCAGAATGTACAATAATTTGTTGCAATTAGCTAGCAATAGTGAACTAAATTTAAGAATCCCATTGTTGCAAGCGCTTAAAAGAACAACAAAAAAAATCCAATCACAACACCTGTCCATTAGGGTTCGATAGTGTACTGACTCCGATGATGAAAAGATACATAGAACCAAAAAGTATAGAACATATACATACTTATGTTACAAGAGTATTTTATGCAATACGTTCAATTAAAATTAATGATATTAATGAACTTATTTAAAAATGTAATGTTCATAAGTGAGGACGCGTATCACACTTGCCTTAATGATGGCGCTTGATGCACAAAAACCAATATCCCTGCCATACATTTTTGTTAAAAAATGTGTGAAATATAGAAAGCAGAAACAACGCGTCTAAAACGCAACGTTTAATAATATCGGCCAAAATTGACCCAAATGCTATTGCTTTTTATTTTCCTAATCAAAAAAGTTACGATACTGCAGATTTTAGTTTTTTATACACGCACAGTTGTCTAATAGACAATGTCTATATACGGCAAATGAAACATTTGTATACCACAGGCCTTCGAATCACAACTGCATGTTTTTGGCACGGTAGACTTTTTGAGTTTGCCTGGTTAAGAAACTTTTGAGTTGGCAACTGCAATACAATGAACAGACAATGACATAGTTGGCTGTAAGTCATTATTCTAATTTTATAATTTCAGTACCTAATCGCTGCAAGTAATAACCACCACTAAAGTAAATGCTAATGAATTAATAAAATGAATAATTTATACCAATTTGTCTGTGTATGTGCGTATATGTGAGTATATGAATGTAAAGTACTTAATATATGTAAACAATGAATGGCTGGCAGTCTGCACCTGTTGCTATTAGGAGCCAATAAACAGATGCAATATTTAAAATGGAACTGGTATTCAAATTACAAGTCATGCTGCAGTGCCAAGTTTAATATAAATTTTTTTTATACCACGTGGGCATGAATTTCTAGTTACTAAGGGTACTTGAGTACTTGGTACAAAAGCATAGGTCGACCTCTAGGCGGGGTAGCATAGCATTTTGTTTTTGCTAGTATTTAATATAAATTTTTTCATAGTGATTTTCTGCTAGTAGCTTTGTCAAACGTCAAAAAAGAAAACACTGTTTTTTTAACAAACAAACATTATTTTATGTAATATTAAACGTCCAACGCGGTGCGAACTAACCCCGAAGTATTCGAAGGCAAAACTTAAATGTTTTTTGTGCCAATATGGCATTATCAATAATTGAAGTAAATTTCATGCCTAACTAAATGCAAAAAATTAAACTAAAAATAAGCATACACAAGGAAAAATATAAAATAAACCCTTGACAATATTTCTATCATCACAAAGTGATGATGTCCATTCACAAAACCAAAACGAGCAATTATGGAAATATACGCACTTAAAAGACACATTTTATTCTTATTAGAATACATCAAACAGATTCTGTCTGCCTTATCAGAAATTAAGTAACATATCATATTTATTCATTAATGATTTTATTAATAATTTCAAATCTATTTTTTATTCAAACATAATGCCCGGCATAGTTTGCCAGTAGAAAGGTACGACTAAGTAAAAACTCCATGCTTAGTCTCATTGTTGAGTTACATACTTAAGCACTTTTCACTTCTCTTGAATCATTTCATTTCTCGAAAATTTGGCTGGACTTACTATTTACAAAGCTCATTCTTGCAGAATCGTCCCTCGAATACCAAAGTCGAAATACCTAAATGAATTTGTTTTTATTATTCCGACAAATATACACCTTAGAGCCATGTGGATTCGATATAAACTAATATCGCGATGGAATATCACTTATAATAGAGTAAAGCAGTGATCTAAAACTCAAACTGTCGAATATTACGCTTTAATGTAATATTGTGTAAACAAACGTCTTTGATGTTAATAAGTTGTAAATCACCGAAATTCAGGTAGAAGCTAACACGTGAAACTATTGTTTCATTGCATTGCAATCGAACAAGGACGAAATTTCGAACTTAAAACAGATAAAAAGGACAGCTGAGTTTAACCAAACGTATTCTACATTGAATAAGGTAGTAACACTTAGTAGCTTCTTGAGCTTCTACATATTTCCATGTTGATTTCTTTGTGTAGTCATACCTTCTGCAATGTGCCTTGCTGAAACCACAGAATAAACAGTATATTGTTTGTTCTGTGCTGAAACGCATCGGCATGGTAACTGGTGCTGTCAAATCAACTTCGCATTTATTTGAATTTTCTTTCTGTGTTAAAAACAACAACCAAAAATCAAAAGAAACATATGTTAACAAGACTGATAATGATTTTATGAAGCAAAAATCACGAACCGATGACGATTATATCAATGCAAACGTGTTATAACTTTGTCTCATTGAACCATGGTGCACACTTACGAATATCACCTGTGTCAGCTTATTTTCAGTAAATGCAAGTGAAAGGAATAGCCAGCTTGTTTTGCCTTCGCGTTTAAATGATGACCTTGATAATGACACCTTGCAGTGAGGCAACTATTTACATATTTCCGGAGTGTTTTTTCGAATTTCAGTTCTATACATTGTTTTCTAAATATGCTTATCCAGATCTTTAAAATGGCATATCATTAAACGGTATATATGTATGTACATTCTGAAAGAAAATTATACAGGAGCAACATATCACATGACTTACAAGTGGTCCATTTTGCGGCTTAATAAGTTCGCCGAACGTTTTCCTCCGTAGTTTGGATCATATGATTTAAAGCATTCTACTCAAATCATATTTTTTCAGCATTTATGCGAATTAATTGGGAAACAAGTGCATATATTTTCCACAATTATTTACTTAATATTAGTCACAATTCTACCCCTCTCCCTTAAAATTCACGCCTTATGTTGTGTGTGTGTTTATGTTTTTGCCTCTCTCTATTCGTCAGTGACGAATCGTCACCCTTTCACCACACCGTCGCTAAATGAAAGCAAATAAAATTGTCGTCTAATTAACTTCAGTCAATCGAGTAGAATTCGTATTTTACATTCACAAACGCATCCACGGAAATCGGTTGCGTTCAATTGTACGATATATATATATGTATGTAGGTATCAATCGTAGTACTGATTTCGAGTCCATGAGCTTATATTACCAGGTATGGGGGTCCGGCGATCTGATGTATTTGAGACAGTTATGATTACGATGATGAAACTATGATTTTTCCAATAAATCAGAGAATCAGCTAGCAGCCAACGACTTTGTGGCTTTTTACATAAAATTATTTTAAAAACAAATGGGCAAAATACAATTTATTGAAATTTAGTTCGAATGACCAACAATTAATACTTATGAAGAAAAGTCCGATACAGGACCAAGACATCGAATCGCGAATGGCTCCCAATACTACTTTTTGTTTTCCTATATATCATTTAGCAATATTAACAACATTTACGAATATACGACTGACTGATATCAGATCACTCCCCTATCACTTCCAAATCACAAATTGTAAATAAAGATACAAACTCTTTATTCTTCTGAATGCCCTTCCCCATATTAAAACCCATGGTTATTAAAGTGGAATATGAAAGGATATATCAACAATAACAACGAAGTTCAACTCCAATCAGGGGTTTAGACCCCAGTATTATTTTCCTGCAAGGAACCAAAATTTCCTTTAAGTCCAGCAACATATCGACAGACAAACAAATGTTTCAAAATATTTCAAAAATTGTCAATCTAACAACTTAGCTACGCTAAGGTCTATCATCTGCGTCATATGTTTAGATTTCCTATTTTCTATGTTTGATATGTACTTACCACCTCAACAACAAATCAGATCACAGAAAATTATTATTAACATCCAACTAGTTCGTACTCCGTATACCATAACAGAAGATTTTAAGCAATAATAGGAAATAATGTTTCCCCCTCACAATGTGCACTTCTCAACTCTTATCAAAATACTCAAGCACCGCATTCCAAAATCTTCGTGGGTGTGATCACTTCCCGATCCTCACAGAACTTACCTCTAATCTCAACTTTCAAAAAGTAAATAAGGCAGACTTTGCCAACTGGACCCTTTTTTCTAAATTATTGCGAAGAAAAAAGTAAGACTGGGAAAAATACCTTAAAACATAAACCAAGAAGCAATTAAAACGACAATATTATATCAGCCACAAAAACTGTTCTTCGACCAACAAAATCAAAACCTTTATCTTAGTTATAGAATTTCATATCTTAAAATTAACAATAATAA
This sequence comes from Melieria omissa, assembly GCA_963971225.1. NCBI lineage: Eukaryota > Metazoa > Arthropoda > Insecta > Diptera > Ulidiidae > Melieria > Melieria omissa. The sequence goes on along the minus strand of OZ020268.1, from coordinate 44,894,817 downwards.
ATAAATACAACATTTACATTCTAAAATGTAAACTACATATGCAAATTTGTGGCAATTGGATTCGCATAGTAGTTTCACTTTTTTAACAATAGGTATTTTAGTTCAATAACATTCCATTCGGTCTCTGAATGGAATTACGTTAGAAATTCATTAATCTTATATCCGCCTACCTTATGCTGTATATCTTCTATTCACATACAAAGCGTAGGAGAAACGTTTTTTTTTCATCAAAAATATAAATGGGCATTGTTTGCAATTATTCTTTGCAATTGTGAAGCAAATCTACGTTGTATTCTCAATAGCAACGCGCGAAACACATATGCTCGAAATATTGCTTAAAACCTGTATGTGTCGTTCAGGATTTCAGTTTGAAGGGGTTTTGGTTAGAGGTGTTCAAGTTCGTCCACTAGCCGTCGCTCTTGTTTATTACTCAGTGCAAATATTCATGGCAATGTCATAAGCTAGTATCAACATTTTGGTAGTAAGATATCGGAGTCAATCACTCTCAAATAATTATGTTTTTTGTTTGGTTTTAAATTAGGCTAACATTGTTAAGCCTAATATTGTTTAAAGCATGGATAAAGGTTTAAAATAGTGACCTTGGTTCCTCAAACCTGAAACTGAAATAATGATATGGCGGTAACAATGTGCAACAGAAAAATGCTGTTTGTTTTTGCCATCGGTTCTGTGATAATTAAGGCCAGCTGATTTCGTGCTTTAAATTACAAAGTCACATCGTGTGATTGAAAACACCACACGGTGCTAATTGCCCTCAACGGTAAAATTCTAAAATTACTTGTTTTCCGACTTTAAGGACCAGTTACTACGGGTTACGGCTTGTCGCAAAAGGTCTCTCTAGGGATCTCTGCTATGTTTGTGAGCGCGCCTTCTTCATTTAGTCATCCCCATGATACAATAAACAAGGGTATCTAAGTACCGAAAGCCCTCTCAAAAATTGTTTCTTTATGTACGCCAATGGTACGTCAAATTAAAAGACAGCAGGAATTTACGTCTCCCAAAGAGCATGGTTGCATTTTGCAAGTATCAGTTCGAAGTAGAGTTTTTCAGCTTCTTCGTTACCATTCAAACTAAAATAGGGAAAATAACAAATATTGTGAGCAATGTTCTATTTAAAAGATAAATTTTAAATATGAAATATTAAAACAGAAATATGCAACTATTTTGTTAGCAAGTTTTTTGTTTAAAAAATGAACTTTTTCAATACTTGTGACACTTTGGCGATCTACTTTTGGGTCATAAATTTAAACTGCAGCAAACCACCCTATTCAATGAAAATAATTGACGACAACTGTAATTTCTCGTACGCCAATTCTAGCACGTCTAGTTAATTGTATCATGGGTCATGACAAGAAATGAAAGGGCGTCTTGAACTTGGTCTTTCCACCGAAGACTCCGTGTCCCTCTTCGCATTGAACACCCGAGCTTCATCGTCCATAAAGGAGATATTTCCCAGTTAACGTGGCCGCTGGATGTTGATTTGCTGTGCTAAGTTTATGTCTTCAAACAGCTCATATAGCTCGTTGTTTCTCTCGAACCACCCAAGGGCCGCTATGTCCATGCTTCCGCGTATTAAGGAACACGGACGGAATGAGCATCCAACAGAATGCAAGTTTTATCGATCGAGTAATCCGTCGCTTTACCTCCAAGCTAACTTCATTGCTGCAGTTTATGGTGGTGCAAAGGTGAACAATTTCCTTGACAAATTTTGAAAATATACTGTTGACTTCGACATGAGATCTTAGCCGCTGCAAGTCCCTGCGTGTAAACAACATACTTGGTCTTGCCTTCATTTACCACCAACCTTGCTCTTATTTACCAATTACGGCATGGAATATTTTCAAAGGGAAAACGGTAATTTTTTTGGGTAAATTTGAAAAACGGAGCCGAACCGGCGAGAAACACTCGAAATTTGTTGCAGTGTTTAATCACATATGTACATGTTTATGAAAAATGCAACAAATCAATGCTGATGTTCATTTAGCGTGAAAACCGGATTTTAACTAGCAAATGTACATAAATAACTTTGCGTATTACACTCGTATGTGCATATGTCTATAGGAGTTGTTATATAATTTGACCCAACATTTTTTAGATATCCTCTTCATTTCATTACATTGCACGCCTAGCATGAGCAAAAAACTTTGAATACTGTAGTTGACGACAAGTAACCTATTTTCAATCAAGTTGTATTGAAAAAATTGAAGTAATTAAAAAGTTCAAATAGCGTAGTTTCATGGTTATTCAAACATTTAATCAGGTTGTAACCTTGAACAGGCTGAGATATTAATCTGGCACTAATCACATCAAAACGATTAGCATAGAGAGTACGTTGGCATGTGGGTGATTACTGGTCACTATATATTATAATCTATTTCAACCCACTTAGAGTGACTACCCTATCATAAAGCGAAATGGAAAGTGTGAACTTCCAATACTTCTCTTTTAATTTAATAACTCACTCTATTTGTATTAGTGCAGTAATTATCTATTGCGCCATTTTCAATATTCAAGTTTACTAAATCAACATTTTTCTAAGCAAACTAACATTTTTCTCTCCTATATACCGGTCACGTTTTCGACTTTTATAGCATCTACCAGCAATTACTACCAGTACTTCCACGGCAATACATACATTGATCCAAATTAAAATTATATTGCACTCAGCGGGTATGCACATGCCTTCATTTCCCAGCATATTTGCTTGCAAGCTATGCATTACAACATGCATGAATTTTCTCACGGCGATGTCCTACGAAATGTAATGCTTCCCTTTTTTGCATTACTTGGGAGTATATGAAGACATGCTTACCAAAAACATGTAATTAATTAATTAATTAATTTTAATTAATTGATTGGCACGACAGCCCGCTTACGCGAGACTAAGGCCTAGCTTCCCGCAGCCACCCGTGTTGTGCGTGTGAATTTTGTACGCGGGTGGAAGGGACCTACAGTTTTATGCCGGTTCCGAACGGCAGGTTGGGAGCTTTTTCATAGGCAATTTTTACTCTCAGAGGTTTGCCATTTCCAGCTGAGAGGACAGCCACCGAAAGAGAAAACGAGTTTCCCGTTATTTTTTTTAGGTGTTACTACATGCAGAATTCGAACTTGCGTCGCTCTGCATGCGACTCGTTGGACCGCGCACTAACCAACTGAGCCACGGCGGCCAAAAACATGTACGTTTTCATAATTCGCCTAGCATGCAGGGAATCGTACATTACTCGGTAATGCATAAAATAATCTATCAAAAACCTTTACACTCAAAATAACATGTTTGTTGTTTTGCTTTATGTTAGTTTTTATTTTTAAAGTAATTCAAGTTAAGCAAAAATTAAAAAACTAAAATACACTCACTTCAACAACATACCTTTGCTTCTTTGTTGGTCTTTGGACAGGCATTATGAAAAAGGAAAATAACTCAATATTAAAAAAATACAGTAAGCAAAGTTGTTTTGTAAATTCATACTTACCAAAGTTGCTTTGAATATTTTTGTGAATATTTCTTGTTTCGGTTAATTCACGGGGCTTCGTGATGTTTGTATGAAAACGCTGGGAGCTGCTAAAGATATATTAAAAAAGATTCATGAAATTAATTGTCTATGCAAATGAAACTTTATTAAAACTCACCTCGTTTGATGCAACAATCCGCGCACTCGCTGTCCCAACGATTTTTCTATCAGAACTGAAGTTATTTTTCCGAAAATCAATAGAAGCGACCTTTTCAAAGAAACAGTTTCTTATTCTAAGAAAGATTGCGCCGCTCTCTCAGAATTTCTTCGGAACTTGCTAGTATTAAAAACAAAGCACAATTAGAAGAAACGAAAGCTATGCATTACACCCTCGCTTACGTGGTAATATATGTTTTATATTTGGGTTTTTCATATACGAATTCATGCATTCCCAACTTTCCCGCTGGGTTATATCAATATTCGTTATATATCTATATTTCTTCGTAAATAAATCTAGTTACTATGAAACGTACTGCATACACATATTCATATATACAAAACTACATGTCATACCGCCACAGCTATTAACGTCGCGTAGATCAGCGCTTCTCAAACTGTGTTACTCGAGGCCTACAAAGATGGTGCGCTAGCAGACAATAAGCGTTATGCGCTCCTCTCAAACAAAACAAGCATTTTATTAATCCTCTACTGCCTCATACGGCCTTAAGCCAGGGTCCACCAAAACCTAGAAAAGTCCACATACATTTTAATTTTTATAAATGAAATTTTTAGAAATTAGTTTAATTTATTTACATAAATTATTAATTATTGTCATTTCTTTAATGTAGCATGGAAATGGTAATGTTAATGTAGTGGAAATTTGAATTTCGTGGAAATTACTAGAAATAATTATTTCTTGAAAAGTAAAGAAAAGAAAAAAATATTACAAATACTTTTCGTTAAAAGATTAAAACAAGAAAATTATGAGTGAGTACCTTGTAATGTAATGTATTGATTTGAAGTGTTTTATATTGAAAAAAAAAGTATTTACAGTTTCTTTTTCGGCTTGGGAAAGCAGACTGCCTTAAGGCTGCAGCAGGCACCAAAGCGAAAAGATTTAATGCATTTGGTCACTAACGTATACTTGTAAGTGGTTTCTTTAAAAAGAACTTTGGGACAGAAAATGAAAAACTGACTGCCAAGTTACTATAAATGACCACGTCTATGTCAACATTTGGATGGGTCTCGGCAAAAATGTTTTTTTTTTTGTCGCACGGTGTAATAAATGTAAAGTTGGCGTTATCACTCACTGCTTCATAACTTTGTGATTTTTCTTTCGATTCTATTGATGTTGAGCTTAATATTTGTTCAAATAATGTATAATTCTGCATAAGTTTTAAAACCAGAGGAGATAATTTATTTTATCCATAAAAAAATCATTAAAAACTTTATGACTTTTGAAAATGGTCAAAAAATTCACTTTTTTACAACTTTTCCCCAAATCTCATCTGATTGGGACAATCTATATATTGCTTGAAAGGCTATTATCTTCTGACCACTGGACAGCTTGTGTTAGTCGGATGATTCGTTTACAAGATATGTGCTCATAACTGAAATAACAGGCAAAAAACTCGTTTTTCAAAGATTTTTCGAAACCGCTTGTTACGAAAGATTTTGGATTTTCAGTTTAGTGTTCATGAGCCTAAAGTTAGTCTAGAAAACACTTTTATTTTTAGGTGCATTTTTCGTGTCGAGTAGTGTAATCAATAAAACGTGAAATCAGTTCAATCAGTTAAATTTTTTAGTTTATGTGCTCAGTACGGCCTTAAGGCACGCAAGTTTATATAGGTTTCACGTCCACATAGAAGCAAATTTTTGTATTTTAAAAATGTTCCTTCCTATATGATTCTAAAACTTAAAAAAAATTGGCGCAGTAGAGGGTTAAATTGAAAATCTATACTATCGCAAATTGGTTACATTTTTTATAGCGAATGGCAACACTGTTTTCTCTTGGGCATAATTTAACACTTTTGTTGTTTAATTGCAATAAGTACCTGTTGCATATTTATTAGTTTATTTAGTTCGGTGGGACGAGCACATAAATGGTATGCGAAAAAAGTTTGAGGACCTCTGGCGTTTATTGAGTCAATTTAAAATTGGTTTAAAAGTATTGCCTGAACGCTATTTATTGGAATATATTCGTGCACTGAAATTGTTAGGGAGAACTTATTGACATTGACGACACCATTTCCCTTTTATTGTTGCATGGAATGATTTTGTTAGTGTCCGACGGAAACCACTTTTTTGGTATGAAACCGAAATCGAATTTCGGTTTTTTTTTTAATATTTGGCCGAAACCGAAACTTTCTAGTTGAAATAAAAATCATCATATTAAACATTTTTTTTTCAACAAACGAATTTTAGTTTAAGTAAATAAAGAACAAACGAACGAACATAATAACTAGGGATCGGAAAGGGCAAGTGATCAGTTCTTCTTCCATTTTCAATCGTTTATGAAGTAAATAACTATCGACATTTATTTATTTATTTATTTATTGAAAATTTAAAAATGTTTATTACTCTAGCGATGATATTTTCGGACGATAAAATAAACACTATTAGACATAGTACGATGCACTTTCGAAAATTTGTCATGGATGAAAATGTTTCCAAACATCAATTAATCACACATATCAATATCTCTTTAGCAATATATTTCACGATATATACATACATACACAATTTTAACTTCTCGCATACATACTTAGCAACAATCTTATTTTGCATTTTATGGTTCTGTCTTCTTCATTTTTGCTTTTTTTTGTTAATACATATCGTTTGTAATGGAATTTTAAGAAAAAGTCGAGAATACAAGAATTTGGTTGAAAATATAGAACAAACAAACAATTTCCCTTCTGGCGACTGTCCGCTCAGCAGGATACTGCAAACTTCCTACCAAAAACACAGGAGATTAACCAAATTTCATTTTGCCACCATAGCTTAATAACAAAAATGCAATAAAAAATTATTCTCTAAATACCTTAAATCATGCAACGAAGTGTTAACATTTGATGTTTTTAAAGCGAGCTGGCGTTGCGTTGATTTAAGAAAGTTACAAGGATTGTTTATTTATTTCAATTAGACAGGGCTTGAATTGAAATCACCAAAGGTTTTGAAATTTACATCAACATTTCAATTTACAGATTCAATTAAATAAACAAGCCACACAATGCATCCCATTTTGAAGAAACTGAGTAATTTCTATAATGTGTACGTATTGGCCATACTCACCATCGGTTACATACTTGGAGAACTGGGCCACTACTTGATTGGAGTCACTTCCAAACAAACTGCCATTGAGCTGGACTATGGCGACAAGGCTTGCCAGCAAAATAATACCGATCTAGCACGGCACGATCTACCACAGCAGTGCGCAGCGGTAAAGGAAGAGGAAAGGTGGGTGTGGATGCATTATCGAAAATAGTACAAATTGTCATTGTCTAAAACATATCTTTCAGCTGTACTGCTTTGAACTTGAACGGCACCACTTACTGCGAGTGGAACTATAATGGACTTGGCATTGATTATCAAATTTTGGCGGGCCCCACATTCATATTGATATTCACAATAGCTGGCGTTTTTATGGGCTTCGCTGCAGATAAGCACAATCGTGTTAAATTATTAACGGTGTGTACGATAATTTTTGCTGTGGCCATCATTTTGCAGGGCACAGTTAATGCATATTGGCAACTTGTCCTATTGCGCATGGTTATGGCATTGGGGTGAGTATACTTACACTTGGTAAATGATCCTGAGTTAAAAGTAGAGTTATTTCCCTTGGTAATGTTAAATTTGTTCAAAGAACACTCGTAATGGTTTTTAAATTTCATTCTTCTAGGTATTAAACAATTTTTTTAATATTTTTTACAAATATTTTGTCTCTAAAAATTGTTTTATACCGATACATGCAATATGATTGCTTATAAAATAAAATACTTGTATATATCCTCTACTACCAGATTCATTTACTGTGAAAACATTTCATAAATTGTATCGCACACGAAATTGATTGTTTTTTTCTTATATGAGTATACTTACACTTGGTAAATGATCCAGAGTTAAAAGTAGAGTTATTTCCCTTGGTAATGTTTAATCTGTTCAAAGAACACTCCTAATGGTTTTTAAATTTCATTCATCTGGGTATTAACCAATTTTTTAAATGTTTTTTAAAAATATTTGTTCTCTAAAAATTGTTTTATACCGATACATGTAATATGATTGTTTATAAAATAAAATACTTGTATATATCCTCTACTACCAGATTCATTTACTGTGAAAACATTTCATAAATTGTATCGCACACGAAATTGATTGTTTTTTTCGTATATCTTTTCAATACAGTGAATCGGGCTGCAATCCTCTTGCTACTGGCATTATGTCTGACATTTTTCCTGAAAACAAACGAGCACTAGTTATGGCGATTTTCAACTGGGGTATCTATGGCGGCTACGGTATCGCCTTCCCTGTTGGACGCTACATCACAAGGTCAAATTTTTTTAATTTGGGCTGGCGTGTGTGCTATCTGGGCACGGGTGTATTGGCGGTATTTTTAGCAGCATTAACAGGCACCACGCTCAAAGAACCGGAGCGTAAAGCAATTGGCGAAGGCGATCGCCAGACTACAGGCAACAAGAAAATCGGCCTATGGAAAGTATTGGCCAATCCAGCAATGATTATGCTAATGATCGCCGCATCTATACGGCACTCAGGCGGAATGACATTTGCTTACAATGCCGATCTCTACTACAACACTTACTTCCCCGATGTCGATTTGGGCTGGTGGCTGTTCGCTGTTACTATTGGAATTGGTAGTGTGGGTGTCGTAGTAGGCGGCGTCGTTTCCGATAAAATTGTAGCCAAACTAGGAGTGCGTTCGCGTGCCTTGGTGCTAGCAATAAGTCAATTAATCGCTACTCTGCCTGCATTTGGTTCAGTGTACTACGAGCCCCTTTGGGCCATGATAACGCTCGGTTGCAGTTACTTCTTCGCAGAGATGTGGTTCGGTATTGTATTTGCAATTGTGGTGGAAATTGTGCCACTGCAAGTGCGCTCATCCACCATAGGCGTCTTCCTGTTCGTGATGAATAATATTGGCGGAAATTTACCCATTTTGGTTGATCCAGTCGCAAAGATGATTGGCTATCGTGAATCTTTCATGATCTTCTATGCAGGCTTCTATGGAATAAGTGAGTATACACAGCATGCAATGTCTTGTAATTTTATATGTTGCACGGGGCCATGGGTATAGCTATTCACTGGGTTTTAGCTTTGTATTGTTAAGGGGAGAGATCAGTTAAACTAGTCTTCTTTTTCTTTTTTTGGTACAAATAATGTTCGAATCTTTCCAAACTTTTTTTTATTTAAGAGTATATTAATTGAATTTACAAAAAACAATTTTTTTTTCTCCGATGCGCCACAAAATGGCCGACTTACAAAGGGTTGAAGTTACCCCTCATTTTTATTGGCAACCAACGTAAAGTCCGCAATTTTTATCTGAAATCAAAAAATCAAAGTACGTTATGTTAAGAATAGATAGAGCTATGAATCCCCCTAACAAAATATGCAAAAAAATAAATATCGTGAAAATGCCGACAAAATGAAAAAAACAGGCTCGTTTTTGGACATAGACGTGATGCCAGAGGGGTTTTTTCGCTTTAGAACAGATTACGTAAAAACTGTACATAAAGGTGTGTGCCAAATTTCAAGTCAATCGGACATAAACTTTCCGAGTTACGAGGGTTGCCATTTCAAAAAGTGCAACTTTTCAGGAGACGCGGTTGAAGTTTGGAAACAGGACCGAGCGGTAGGCGGAGCGCTTGCTTTGTTCTCGCATTATGAGAGAACGCGTTCGAATTTTGAAAAATCCTCTTAGGACGATGTTTTCAAGGCGTTTCCAGTACGGAAGATGGCTGCCACATACAATAAAATCCCATTAACTGTTCGTCTTTATTAACTTTTTCGCTAAATCGTTTTAATGAGAATCCTTTGATTTCACCGTTTTTTTTATTTTGTTTAGAATCAACCAAAAATTTTATAAATATCAGGTGTACAACTTTGCTTCCGCCGTTTTCCGATAGGTGGCTGTACCGGCTGAGGCTGGTTGAAATACACCATCTATGTATTTCAACCAACCAATGCCTTTAAAGTGAGTGTGGACAGTGCCTAACGAATTGTCATCGCCGTTTCAGTGACAGTTGTTCTTGTTTTCGTATTATTCACGCTCGAAAATGTCCGTTTATGTGCCCAATTCTCGCCATTTGCGGGAAGTTTTACTTTTCTGTTACAATTCGAAAAAAAATGGAGCTGAAGCGCATTGAATGCTCTCAGAAACTTACGGTGATGCTGCTCTGAGTGAAAGAACGTGTCGGGAGTGGTTTCAACGTTTTAAAAATGGAAGAGCGACATGACAAAGTCATCCTCCAACACGACAATGCTCGGCCTCACGTCGCAAAAGTGGTCAAAAAGTACCTGGAAACGCTGAAATGGGAAGTCTTGCCCCACCCGCCGTATTCCCCAGATGTCGCCCCTTCTGACTTCCACCTATTCCGTTCGATGGCACACGGCCTGGCAGATCAACATTTTCAATCCTTCGAAGAATTGGAGAAATGGATTGCTTCATGGATAGCGTCAAAAGAGGACTCCTTTTTTCGAGCCGGGATCCGAAAATTGCCGGAAAGATGGGAGAAAATTGTCGCTAGCGACTGACAATACTTTGAATAATACATCTGTAAGCACTTTTTCGCAATAAAGCTTTTAATTTTGGAAAAAAACGGCGGAAGCAAAGTTGTACACCTGATATAATATCAGAGAACATAACAAATTGAAAATTAAAACTGTAAACAGTTTGTATTTTTCTGAAAAAGCTGCATGTTTTAACCCTCCGATGCCCAACAAGGTTATTTTGTATTGCATAAGTTTTTGCCTATATCGTCTGTAGTAAAAAATACATATATGTTTACTAAAAAATATACAGGAAGCTTAGCCTTTTGGCTTTCCAAACACATCTACATACATTATGTCTATATATACATTAACACTACATTATACAATTACACGCCTTATATGCAATATTACATAAGAGGTCCCTGGGGACCTTTTTGGGTTTTGGTCGTTTAAAAAATTGTCAATTATCGGAGGGTTAATATTCCCACATAACTACAAATACTAATGAATAATAGATAAAGATTATCTTAGACCCTAGAAAGGCCGTAGAGCCCGCAATGTTGAATAATAGCAAATTATTATGAGCCATTTCAAAGTTGTTAGTGGTTAATACCCAAATATATTTATTAACGATGAATGAAAAAGTAATTGTAAAGATGAAAACATTTTATTTAGGCAGACTACAACCCCCCAGAGCATTGTTGTTTGCTGATACATATGTATTTCAAATTTTATTAATATTTTTTGGAACAACTCCTTTCACAGGCTCTGTACTCTTCCTGATCACTTGCTTTTTACTTGAGGGAAAACCAAAGGATGCGACAACTTCTAACGACAAGATCGATGGAATTGAAACACACACGCGCCATATGCACGGTCATGATAACTCGGTTTTTTCCGTTGATGAGGCCCCACCACACAATGGCCGCTCCGGAATACTGCCGCAACACATGCAGTTAGGTAGAGATGGCAATGAAAAGTATACACCATCGGTTCGCGAGAGTAGCAGACTGTAAAGATGGATATGCATACCACTTTAAGAACCTGAATTTATGAAAGTATTCTATAAGCAATAGTGACATATGCAATTGCATGTGTGTAGCTAGAGATGAACTGGGCGGCACATTTTTGCTAAAACTTTCACATTTGTACCTTCGGTTTTGTAAATAAATTTTAAGTTAAAGATTAAAGTTAGCGTCAAGTATATATGTTATGTAAGTGTAGACAATTGTTGAAAATTGTTTTGAATCGTACTGCATGAAGTAGTCGTTACTTAGAATGTATATTTGTAGTACTTACGATGTTGTTAATAAAATTTTTAATATTGTAACCTTTACAATCCCCTATTGGAATAAAAATAAAAAGATCTTATATCATGCTTAATATTTGCTATATGAACTAGTTGTAGAACCCTGCAATTCAGGTGGGTGCTATGCTACAAAGTGACACCAAAGTATATACTAAACGAGAAGTTGACACGATTTCCTTGCACTTCTTAAATAAAAAAAATTAGAAATAATTTTTCAATACGACATTTTTATAAAACCACACCTTTTTTTAATAAAAACAAAATATCGCGTAATTTTACCTTCTTTGCATTCTTTGCTTTAATGACTACAATCCTAAGTACAAAACAGAATTATGATTTCAGAACTGTAGTAATTTCTTTTTTTAAATGTGACTATATGGTATCTTTGCCTAATTCGACCACGACTTTTGATTATCCTTCTACTTACTATTTTCATGTTATAATTACTTGTATTATATAAACAACCAAAATTAAACGTTACAAATTTTCACTTTCACGGAACGAATATAAAAAATTTTTACTATTTGAATAAATGGATGAAATCATTGTTTACAAAACTCTATAAACATTAATGTTTGATTGGGTGTTTGTTCAAATAAGATAATATTAAAAAAAATAAAAGTGATTTTTTACTTTTGGTTGTTGGGTACAAAATAAAAGTAATTTTATTAACTTTTAGTACTCTTATTATTATTAACTTTAGTAACTTTATTTTTTTTTGGGAAAAACAAGTTATTTTTTTTCTGTTATTTTTTGGGCAAAAATAAAAGTTCTTTTTTTAAGTATTGATTAAATAGTTACGTTATAAACATCAAGGCAACTACCGGAAGCTCTTGACGGATTTTGGAAGCGAATTAAGTCGAAGCGAGGAGCCTTTTTAGAAGGAAAATTCGCGCATGCTCTTGTAACATCCGCTAAGGTAAAGCGCGGAATTAGAAGATCCAGGCCATGAGATTCGGAGATATCATCCGTATTGTTGGGCGAGATCTGCTTAAAAGATAAAAAACAGGGACCGATACAATTTTTAAATTTTTAAATCAAAAAAGCACAACGACAAAATTACTGGTGGACTTTTTCATACATAAATTACCATTATGATCGTAGTGGCCTTCAGGTTTGCACACCCCCCCCCCCCCCCGGATGTTGGGCAGGAGCCCTCCCGATTCCGCAATGAATCGGACGATGCGGCCGATGCTGGGTCCTGTTAAGTCGGCCAAGTTGTGGCACATCAGATGCTCGACGTCTCGCTCGACGCTCGCATCGTCGCAGCTGCGGCAATGGTCGTTGAAGGGGAGGCCGAGTCTTCTGGCGTGCGCGCCGTTTGTCCAGTGTCTCGTTAGCACAGAGACTGTGGAGTAAATGGAATTCTGCTTTAAACGAAGTAATTCACGTGTTCTGCCTTGGTTAAGCGACGGCCAGGTTTCCCTGGAGGTCCTGGAGATAAGCCTGCCGGACCATAAATTCGACGGTCACAAGGGGGATGCTACACTGCGTAGTGGGAGCTGGAAGCAGAGTACCTTTTATGGCCAACTCGTCTACCACGCAGTTGTCAGTGATCCCAACTCAGCGGGACCCAACTCAGGTTAACCCTGGCATGCTCCGATATATCATTCAGAGCGGCCCGACACTCTGCAACCAGCTTGGAGGAGGTATATATACCTATAAAGGATTTAATTGCTGCCTGGCTATCTGAGAAGATACAGATAGCCGAAAGGATGGGGGGCTGCGTTCGTAGTCGGTCCACTGCCAGCAGTATTGCCATGGTCTCCGCTTGGAAGACACTACAGTGGTCAGGGAGACGAGCAGAGACAGCGACAATTTTTGGCGGACTGCCTAACTAGCAGGGTCGAAGAATAGTAAAAAGCGCCTTAGTAGGCGTGGAACGGATGGCTCCAGTTATGAGAGTGGCAGCAAGTCTCATGACTCTGTCGAGCTGTTTCTGGTTCACCCGGCTATCCGCCGCAGGTCACCAAACAACAGCGCCGTAGAGAAGGATCGGCTCTACCACTGCCTCGTAAAGCCAAGAAATTACGCGTGGCTGGAGCCCCCATCTCACACCCGCCGCCCGTTTACAGCAGTAGATTCCTCTGGAGGCCCTTTCAGCGATGTTCGCGCTCCAGGTAAGCCTAGAGTCTAATATGAGCCCCAGGTATTTCACCTCCTTGCTCAGTTTGAGCGAGGTTCCATTTAGGACGGGGGGTCTGAAAGGCGGAACTTTGTACTTCCTTGTGAAGAGAACAAGATCCGTCTTTTCCGGGTTGGCCGTAAGGCCACAAGGCCACAAGAGCTGCTCCACGAGGAGAGGATATCCAAGAAGTGATTCACCCGCTCGGAGAGTACACTTGGAAATTTGCCAGCTATGGCCATCGGCGTAGGCAACGACCCTGCAGCCAACAGCCGTCAGCTTGACAAGCAACCTGTTCAGGGTTAGATTCCACAGGAGTGGCGAAAGAACACCCCCCTGGGGGTTCCCCTAGTGACTGACCGAAAACTAACTAAGTAGGGCATTGATGAAATCTACCAATTTACTACCAACACCAAGTTCAGAAAGAGCCTCCCTTGTCGCAAGAGGGCAGACATTGTTGAATGCGCCCTCTATGTCTATGAAAGACACCAGAGTTTACTTCTTTTATGCTAGCGACCTGTCTATATAGTCGACCAGAGAGTGCAACGCAGATTCAACTGACCTACCCCTTATGTAGGCAAGTTGCGACTCAGAGAGAAGAGCTGGGTCAATAAGGCTACTATCAAAGTTAAAATTAACTGTTATTTTGTGCCCTTTATCATTTCGGGCAAAAATAACTTTTATCACTAAGCAAATTAGCAAATAAATGTGTTTATTTGCTTAGTGCTGTTATATTTGACTTTTATTTTATAGGCCAAAAATACCAGTTATTTTGTGACTTTTATTTTTTCGGTCAAAATTATCAGGAATTTTTCAAAGGCCATTTGACCGACTAAAAAACTAGTGATACCATTTTTTTTCGTCTCAGTAGACCGCACATTCTGAGCGACTCACGGTTTTTTCCCCAATCTCGCCACTTATTCCAAGCAGAGGTTTCAGCCATTGAAGTGGATCAAAGAGGGCAATGTCTCTAAGCGAGATATTAGCATTCTCTTCTTTTTTTTTCTTTCTTGACACGAAAAAACGCGCAGGGGATGACCCCTATTAATGAGAAGCATTGCGTTGGTTCAGAAAGGATATAAAGGTTAGGTGATAGGATTTTGAGAGAAGTGGTTATAGACTATTGACTCTGACAGCTAAGCGGCTATCTGGGCCCTAGGGCCTCATGTTTTGACTTCCAAAACAGTGATCAGCTGCCGCAAATCTCTCGATGAGATGGCTGAGCTGCTTAAAATCTACCTCATATGGTCACAGAGATATCCCGGGAACTGCAGCTCAGACGAATTGGCTAGACAAGGAACGACCAAGAAGCTATCCTCAGAGCTCGCTGGCTTAGGTATTCCATTGAGTACTTGCAAGCTGGTGATAGAGGAAGCGATGACAAAAGCCACTAACAATGCATGGGCGGCCTCAGAGACAGGCAAGACAGCGCAACAGATCTGGCTAAAGCTGGACTGGAAGCGCACCAAAAGTATAAATAAAATATCCACTTTGGGTCTGCCGTATGACCATTACTTCGACCTAGAAGACAATGCGGTAATGGGACAAACAAAGTGAGAGCCGTACAAACAGTTTCTTCTTCTTCTTCTTGATTGTGCGTGCGGATTTTCACAAGATTGGAAGGAAACTACAGTTTTATGCCGATTCCGAACGACGAGTTGGGAGCTTTTTCATAGGCAATTTTACTCTCAGAAGTTTTCCATTTCCTGCTGAGAGAACAGCCGCCGAAAGAAAAATTGTTGTTTTTCTTTTTTTCGGTATTAGAGCAACGGAGTCTTGAACCTGGGTTCTAGCGTCGCATTTGACTCGCGGCCCAACGCACTAGCCAGCTGAGCTACGGCGGCTGCCGTAGTCGGTTACAACCAGTTTACTGGATAATATTACAAAACCAACTCTATTGTCATACCTCGTGACCAACTGCCTCTCCGACATATCGTAAAACTAAGGGTCCCCCTCCAGTTATGAAGGACGCCGACACGGTGAAGTTGATAGGCCGGCAGAATAGTGGCTCTAACATTGGAAGTCTAACACTACTTGTAAAAATGAGACGGGTATAGACCTCGTGATCGCTGTAGATCAACCGTCCTTCACTCATCGGCGGAACTCCTCAGGAAATGTTAAGTTCGGTTTGGATACCCTTAAAGTTCGTTTCCCTCATAAGGAGCGCGCCACACAGAGGAAGGCTGAAGGTACTGCACATAAGCCTGCACCACTCCAAAAGCGCTACCCACGACGTTATGCATTTCCTGGAGGAGGAAAGAGTTGACTTGGCCCTAATCCAGGAACCCTGGACCGTCAGAAACAATGTTTGTGGGTTAGAGTCAAGTCAATTCAGATTGCTTGATTAGCGCGGTTTCTTGATTGCTTTATTCTGCATGCAGGCGACATGAGGGGCGCGACCTGATCCTGTCGTGTGCACATACATGAAATACGAAGGTGACGGCCGTTGATGGAAATGCGGGACCTTGCTGCGCACACCCGAACACGGAGGCTCAACCTCATCATCGAGTGTGATGCCAACCCACACTATTTAATGTCTTCTTAGCTCTAAGCCTGTGCTGTGTAATAGAGGAAATACGTCGACTTTTCATAACAGGGTTAGGAAGGAAGTCATTGACATTTCCTTGGTTATCAACTCTAACATTATTTCTATGGTCGACTGAAAAGTACTGACGGAATGTTCGTTCTCGGAGTCTTTCCAGTGGCCATA
This sequence comes from Melieria omissa, assembly GCA_963971225.1. Lineage (NCBI taxonomy): Eukaryota > Metazoa > Arthropoda > Insecta > Diptera > Ulidiidae > Melieria > Melieria omissa. The sequence continues at coordinate 44,878,483 of OZ020268.1, read as the reverse complement.
GAACTTGGAAGTCTACCAACCTATAGGAATCCGAGATCTGGCCTAGATTCAGAGCGTTAGTTTCTGAGAACCTGGCGTCGCGAAAAGCAATAGCCACCTTCGAGGAGAACAACATTGCCAGGTCAGTTAATCTTTTAACAAAATTACTTAATCAGCCCTGTTCCAGAATCCGAGTCGGAATCGGATTTGAATCGGAATGAAATCCGATTCCGATTTGAAGAGGTGTTCTGCAATCCGAGCGGAATTGTCACATTCGAAGTTTATTTCGAATCCGATTGTTAGCAAATTAAACAAAGCTTCAATCAGCTGTTTGCTTTTAATGTTCAAATGAAAAAGGCAATTGTAAAATTTTGTAAGATTTTTTATTTTATTTAATGAGTTGGGTTATTTTATTGGCAGTATTGCTTGAGAACGAGCAGTCCGCCGTTGAAAAAGCGCAGAATTTTGCGAGACCACAGCAATCCCATGGAATTGCCAGATTCGTCGTAACTAGTACAAGTCATTTCAGTTATGTTCAAAATTTCCTATTTAAGGTTTATTACTAAGTACCGCCTAAACAAAGCAGCATTCAACATGATCTTGACCGAAGTGAAACCTTTCCTTCGGCAATGCTCCATTCCGCCAGAATTGAAATTGGCTACGGCTTTGCAATTTCTTGCCGAAGGACAGGCCCGTGCGCAGAATTCGTTTATGGGGGGGGGTTTTGACATATGTGTATCATGTTTGGTTATGAAGTTAATAAAAAATAATAAGAAACTTTTCTTATAAATGAAGACATTTTATTGTGTCTTGACTTGATATTCAGTTATTATATAATAAATTAACTCTGCGAGGTGTAGAAAAAAACGTCTCCAAAACTCTTTGCGGATCGACCTCGACATCGCGATGTATATTGAGCGAGGCTAATCCGTTCAGCCGATCTTCAGACATTGTTGACCTGAGGTAAGTCTTGAGGCGACGCAATGTTGAAAAGGAGCGTTCATTCGTCGCTGTCGTTACAGGCAGAACTGCCAAAATGCGAAGCATTTGATGAACATTTGGAAACGCATCTCCATTGCACACATCGAGTGCTTCAAGCGAATTTTTAACGTTCTTTCCGGCGATGAGTTGACGCCAAAGTTTGACTTCGTCTACCCAGATGTCACGGGAATCATCCCGCAAAATTGAAGAGTATGGTTCAAACAATTCTGCATTGAAATTCTTCATTTTGTTGGGGAAGAGGCAAGCAAAGTTTGATAAAATTTTGCGGTGATTCAAAAATCGATCTTGTAAATGGGTCAGAAACAAATCAATGTATGGGATGTAAATCGTTATGCGAAAATAATCTTCAACTGAATCAGTTTGTACGTTGGAGCGTTGAGTCTGTTTTGACGCGAGCCTTGGTTTCCGCAGTTCGATGTCGTATTTTGCGCTGACTTCGCTCGCTAGTGGAAAATTATGTGGAAAAATTCTCGATGGGGGGGGTTAGAACCCCCAAAACCCCCCCCTGCGCACGGGCCTGCCGAAGGAGGCTTTCAACGATCGGTAGAAAAGGCAACCGCCTTTTCCATTTCGGAAAGTGTGTGCTTCTTAAAAGGTCCACCGCCGGTCACTAAAGCTTCTCTTCTATTATGCGCTAGCTTCCTTCTTACTTCACTTTTCCAATCAACTCAACTCTATGATTGAAGAAAATTTTATAAAATTAATTGATTTAATTTACTTCTCACCTTTTTTCATCCCGTTACACTTTTTGTTGGTAGTCCTTGCCCGTTCAGCGACTGCGTTAAATGCTTCCGTTTATTTTCAAAATCGACTTTGTCGCCTTTAAAGAAACCTTTCGCGGTGTCCGCATTCTCCTCCATAAAATCCAAGACCATTTTGCTCTGGCCAGCAGTCTTATGCTTTCCCGTGATTAAAAATGAATTTATTAGTTTTATTTAACACGATGTTTCATTTATTTGCTTACATTTTCGTTATTTGTTTTCGTTTTGCTGCTTTCCGATTTCAATTCCACCAGCTTTTTGTTTAGCGGATTATTTTCGACAAAAATTTCCGATAATCGGAATGCAGAACACCAAATTTCCGATTCAAATTAGTTCGAACTTAATCGGATTTGAGAACAGGGTTGCATCGGAAAATATTTCCGATAATCGGAATGTAGAACACCGACGGTCGGAATCAAATCCATTTCCGATCCGATTCGGATTCTGGAACAGGGCTGAATAAGTCTTTCACGAAATCTTGTCTAAAAAGTCGAGCTCCAAGGAAATCAACGCGGTTTGGGGGACCCAAGAGTAAGGGCAACATAGAACAGATACTGAGTGTCTCTTCGGTTAAGCTAAACTCAGCGTTACTCAAGAAGTCTGGGAGGCATATAAGGCCAGCTTCAACAAGTTTAAGAAAACTGGAGGGAATACTACGAATCCCTCGAAAATGTGAATGAGGTCGCTAGACTCCGTAAAGTGCTGGCTGGGGCATCTCACACCCCTGGCAGCATCAGGAAACCTCGTGGACAGAATCGAAGGAAGAGCTTCTAGAGATTGTCATGAGCACGCACTTTCCTGGACACACAACTGTTGTTAAGGCAACAACGCATTATAAACAGCAAGCGTCACGACAACATGATTTAGTTCAGGGGATTATCGACGACGGCAAAGTGACATAGGCGATTGACACATTCGACGCGTATAAATCCTCGGGTCCCTATGGTGTCATCCCTGCTATGCTTCAATGGTCTGAAGAGGCGGTGGTCAGTCTTTGTGAGAATCTTTCGGGGATCTCTCCCACAAGACTATGTACCTCGTGCCTCGAAGGAGGTTAAGGTGGTGTTTATTTCCAAAGCACAAAAGCCTGCTTATCTTATCCACTACTTTAGGAGAACTCTCCAGGTGGGCAGAGCAAAATGGAGACCGGGAACAAAGTATCAGCTGGACTCCAGCACGGACTATCGATGCCATTTTAGTCATTGTGGTCAGAGGCAGAGACGGACATACCGTCCTCAGACTTGTTTCAGAGCGTGCTGAGGATAGTCGAGCACTGGTGTATCAGACAGAAACTGTCTGTGAATCCAAACCAGACAATCATAGTCCCTTTTACACATAAAAGGAAGATCGACCTTAGACAGATTATGATCTTTGGAAAAGAACTGAGCTTCTCGAAGGAAGCTGTTGATCGCATCATCAAGAAGGCAGCTAATTCTCTTTGGAGTTGCAAAAGAATCTGTGGCAAAAATTGGGGACTGAGAAGTGGCTTCAGAGTTAATACTCCCTAATAGTTCTACCGACTATCACCTACGGGGCGATAGTGTGGTGGAGGAAAACCACGGAAATAACAACTTAGCTTAGCAGCTTAGTCATAGCTGGGAAAACTTCAAAGACAAGCGAATACCTGTACAACAGGATGTCTCAGTACTACACCAACGGCAGCCCTGAACGTTATATAGGCTGTTTTTTTAGAGGTATAGAACTTCGAATTGAAATAAAACACAAGAAAATCGTTTTAATGTCCATCAATTTGGCTTTATTGGAAGGATAATTTTATGCCATTAATGTTTAAATATGATTTCGGGCATGTGGCCGCCGCAGCTGGCTCGAATAAAGCCAATTCTACAGGTCCAATTTTTAAAGTTGATGGACAAAGCTCCAATTGCTGTGCACGGTGGCGAATCGATTCATTCGGGTCCTCTTCAACATTTTGCTCTACAGCGGCAATTGTTTCTTCGGTGCGCACTGTTCGACGTCTCTGCGGATGCGTATTATCACATAGAGTAAACGTAGTGCGAAAACGACCCATGGTTAACCGATGGATGGACCGATTTTGCTCTGATGGACGATTATGTCGACCATAAAATGGACGGAGATTGCGGTAAACTTCGCGAACTGAACCATTATTCTCGAAATAAATTTGCACGAGTTGCAAGCGTTGTTCTTTTGTCAACCTGTTCATGATGAAATGGCAAACCAAACTGAACATAAATGACATTAGAGTTGCCAGATTTGACCACAAAATGCCAGTTTTATCTCTATTCGAAAAACAAACCTCTAAAAAAAACACCCTATACTAGGGATTCCGCCGCTGGAACTAAATGTGCAAATGGCTGCAACCATCAGCGCACACAGACTCCACAGATCCACATAGTGGATCCATACACAGGGATGCACATTCAATCAGTCACCTATCGCTGTTGAAGGATAGGAGGCGAGATGGAGGCTTCTGGATGCCTCTGGATCTGATGCCACCGAGACACCTCTTCAGGAAGAACTACGTTACGTACATACCGCACAGGGAAGACTGGGCTGCTAATAGAATTAGTCTCAGGTGTGATGACATTGTCTGGTACACCGATGGCTCAAAGATGGAAGGCGGGGCGGGAGCTGGAATATTTAATACTAGCTCCCACTTAGCAGTCAGTCTGGGAGACACGGCCACAGTGTTCCAGGCTGAGGTCTTTGCCATAAATTAGTGTGCCAGAAAGATACTGACTCTCAATGTCAGGAGAAAGAGGATAATCATAGTGTCCGACAGCCAGGCTGCAATAAAAGCACTGAGCTCGACGATGTTTGACTCCAAACTAGTCTGGGAAGCAGAAAATGTTCTCCAAGACATTTCAAAGGATAACCGGGTGATAATACACTGGGTTCCTGCGCACTGTGGGCACGATGGAAATGAGGAGGCGGACAGATTGGCAAAGGAAGGGGCGGCAAATCGACCCTATGGACCTGAGCCGATCATAGGTGTCAGCAGAGCTCATTTCAGACACTGTGTAAAACAGGAATTCAAAAATCGGGCCAACCAGAAATTGTCCAATACTTTTAAACTACTAAAGCTATTCTTTCCGGCCTATTCGGAAGGCAAATCTAAATACAGGGTAGGCCATTTAAAGTGGCAGGCCATTCTTGTTTTTGAAAAAAAAGAGGAAAAAATGTTTTTTTTTTGTTTTCATCTCGATATTCATTTATTTTGGTCCAAGGAGAAATTTTCTAGTTAGTTTTTGAAAATGATATCGCGTAAATGGCCACCATTAGCTTTGGCCGCAAAATGTGCCCTTTTTTCGGCATTTTCCATCACTTTTGCCAGTGTATCGGCCGATATGGCTCTTATTTCGCGACGTAAGTTGGCTCTGAGTTGAGCTAGTGTCCTTGGCTTGTTGGTGTATACCTTGGACTTCAAGTAGCCCCATAAAAAAAAGTCTGGCGGCTTCAAATCGGGTGATCTCGGTGGCCACTCATAATCGCCGTTTGGTTTTCACAATCGAGAAGTTATTTTGAATGTAAAGCTGAACAATTTCAGCACGTTCTTTTGGAGTGTACTGTTCCATGGTATAAATTGTCTTGGAATGACGCTTCCAACGCGCTATGTCATTAGTCGATCTGACAGCTCTGTCAAAAGTTATAGGGTTACCAGATGCTTCCACTTTCAATGGCCTACCCTGTACCTATTGGACCTAAACAGAAAGGAGCTTAAGTTCATGACGGGAATCCTGAGCGGGCACTACCTGCTAAATATGCATTAAGCGCGACTGGGATGAACAGATAGCGAACTATGCAGGTTCTGCATGGAAGACGACGAAACATCCGTGCACATCATAACAGAGTGTCCCGCTCTCTTACGCGCAAGGAAGCGTATACTGGGAAGAAAACTAATTCAGACAAAAAAACTGTCTGGAACTAATCTGGGAAAAATCAAGGAGTTCCTGAACAGTATTAAGGGAGATGAACTCCTCCAATAAAGAATAAGGGATACGATACGCTTACTTCTTATTCCACGAGAGAGAAATCGGGTGTGACGAGAGACGCTTCCATCACCGTTTTCACTGATGGCTATAAGATGGATGAAGGAGCTGGTCTCCCCTCACTCCACTCCACTCAACAGACCCAAAGGTCATTCAGACTCCTGGATCTCTGTAGTATCTTTGCAATCAAAAAAGCTTCTCCACAGGTGTCACAATCTCCATGGATAGTCAAGCCGCCATTAAAACGATGGAATCAGCTGAGGTCAGAGTGGGTCAGAGTTGCCGCACTCAGACAGCTTGTTGAAGTCATCACTAGATACTGCGCCATTGGATCTATCCTTATCAAATGGCATATTTCGTCCAGTAATGTCTGCAGATGCTGCGGAGATAATGAAGAAGAAACGATTAATGCTTTCTGTTCCACTGCCCGGCTCTGCAGGAATAATCTTAGGGTCAAGACTTGCACGAGGACTAGCGGACTTGCGCGGTAAAAGTTGAATTTCCGGATCTGCTCTTCTTTATTAAGAGATCGAACTGGTTTGCTCGGATTGAGACTGATTGGTTAGCTGCACAAGTATTTAAAAAGGGATTCATAATGGGCCACTTTTGCCTCCGAGTGGAAGTGCGGTCTCTGTGCCGCCCACACCCTTCCCTACTTAACCTAACTTCATTATCTTGTTATGCTCCGAACACTTAGTCGACGGCAGCGGCACCACTACATCTGTCTAAAAATAGAATCACACCGTTCTATTTTGTATGCTCAATACCCAAGCATCACTGTTTCAAAACTGATCTTTTTAATGGCGTTTTTCCTACTGTTCTGGTGTACTTTGAACAATAAATTCAAATTTGTTAGTATCTCAGTTAAAATTGTATGTAGTTCTTAAAGTCATTAGACATTGCCATTTGTTTTAAATTGATTGTACAACAATATATGAAAGATGGGAAAGAACGCAAGCACCCTAAAATTTGTGCTTATGCGCACAGAACCTGTGATTGTACTGATGTTACTGTTCATTATAAAAAAAAATGGTTGATTACACGACGATGGTCCAAGTCGACACCATCTTGAAGTTGTGTGGCCGTGTCGCTGCCGTTTTCAATGTGTTGTGGCCATTACTTTGGCACTTCGAAGGTCACCTTCATTCCGTCAGTTACCCAACACTGGTCAGCACTGGTTACATTTGTGAGAAACAGTTATACCTAAAAACGCAATAATCACATCTCCCGCAATGTAAAATGGACCTAATTTTCTTATACAAAATAATGTGACGTAACCGCTAAGTTTCAGCAACGTTGCGTTTTTAGCTTCGGCATGCTGAATATTTTTATTTTCATTGTTAAATTTGTGGTAGGTATTTGGCCCACTCTATACGTAGCCAGCTCATTATACAACTTAAAGAGAAAAGACAGCTGTTTAGATTCTAGGCAATATTATCGACGCAACTAAACCGTCTGAATCGGGCAGCAGCTGTGAAACGACTGAAATGCGAGTTTATATGCGAAGCTGCCCTTACATACGAATCGTCTATCGTTCTTTACCTGTTTGTCTTTTTGTCGTCGCTGATATTCGGATTTGTGTTCGTGTCTCAGGAAAGCTGCACAATTATTTAGTTGGTCACGTTTGTTCATTTTCAACATGCAAAATTTTCACAGTTTTAGAATACAAAGTGTGGCAAAATAATTAAGTTCGATTTATTAAAATAGTATCAAGTACTGATTATTTTAGAACGCTGTGATAGCTGTGTTTGTTTGAAAGTGTTGAGGTCAATTACAGATTACGTAAAATTTCAAAGTTGAAGTAATAGGAAAAATGGCTCACTCTTTGTCACCGTAGTTCGGGTGAAGGCAAGTTATCCGCCTCAAATGATACACACACAATCGCATATTCATATACATATGTATATATGAATTTGCAAATATAACTGTACATATGGAGATATTTACATAAATAGCATGTACATTTTTTTTAACATGTACACAAAAATGCTAGTAATACATGTATATAAATGCAGCATATACAGTACCTAAAACTGAAGATACATATGTATTTACTTATATACATAGTATACATATGACTATATACAAATTTAACCGTCGGCTTTCCTGCACATAAGTTAATGCACACAATTCAAGTCTTTGTCGTCGTATGTAGGCGCTCTCGTTCGTTTGGTGTTACACTTTTATTATTCGGATTTGCTGTTCGGATACTTATGCGCAATACGTGTGGATTGTATTTGAAAAGCGAGTCGAACAAATTCTTTTATCGTCAAGTTTTCATTGATCGTCAGGGGACAGCATTTAATACAGTGATAATACAGTGTATGTTAGCAGTAGAATTTATAAAAAATGTCTACTCGCAAATTTTAGCTAATCGCGAAAGTGGAAAATATGTGACAACTATTTGTATGAAAGGGAGATGTACGTTTGTACGTACATACATATATACATTTTAAGTTTTGTGTGGCATGAAATCCGTATGGACTCATCGGTTGTATGTATGTACGTACATATTCATGTGCTATAAATATAAGGCTAAATAATTCGTACAAGTTTTTAGTTGCATTGTTTCAATTCACCTGAAACATAACATCGTCATATTTACATATGTATGTATGTAAAGATGTTCAACAAATAATAATAAACTTCCTTCAAATTAAACAATTGAGCAATTTATGCAGCACCGAAATCACCATTTAGAACCAATAACTGCTCTGAATAGCCATAAGCAGTACATTGTTACACTCTACGTCATAATAAGCGTATGGAATAAAGCTCTCATATGTATATATACATACAAATGTATTGGCGATTTGCGTACAAACTCTACTTAAAAAGATGCATCCGAAAACTTGCTTGATATCACAACTTAGTTTCGAATTGAATATTTAGCGCTATGAGGATCTACGACTTGTGTTACAAACCAAAGATACTTGCACTCACAAGTAGAGTAATATGTTAAAATGTTGGTAGCGCTATAATAAAAATAACTAAGGCTTCAATCAAGGCAATTGTGTCAAACTGTGTATCACCTAATGTGAAACAATGTCGGACAGCAGTGGAAATACTAGCCGAAGCCCATCGGGCGTGAAGATAAAGGCGTAGTTGCAAAGAGTAAAGTCAACTAGCCAACCAAACAGAGCAGCACGCTATACGGCTTTATGCACTTTTTACGTGGACTTGAAGAAAGACCCGGGCTTGAAGAAACTTGATACTAAGACTCTTACCTAAACATAAGATAGAAAATGCAATATTCTAACGGATCACTACTACAACCCATACCTAGATCTGCATTTGATATCTCCAAGACCCAACCGTGGTCTTTCCGAGACTTATCGGCCAGCCATTAATACCTATCTAACTACAGGATTATTTCGACAGTAGTACTACATATCTTCTACTACTACTACTTATTGGACTATTGCATGTTTCCCCTTTTGCTTGCTCGAATCAGACTCGACCTCTGCGCTACACCCGGCTGCCTTTTATATTTGTCTGATTATCGCGCCGATTGTTCTCGCATATTCTAGTTGGACTATCTCTCGATCGTTTTCGCACATCCCATTACCATCGCGAGCCATCCTTTCATATCGAACTTATAGCAAGTCTGCCGTACTCTAAAGTGCGTGCCTGAAAGTATGCCCGTAAAACATTCATGCATAGCACAGCGACAGAGTGCCTCATTGTTACAATATACTTTCATTATTTTACCTTTCGAAACTCATTATTTTTAATAAAAAAAAAACAAAAAAACTGTGAAAAAATATGTTTCCCCTTTAAATTAATTGATGAGGGATTTATTAAAAAGTCCAAAAATGTATGTTTTGTATTTATTATGAAAACATTTGCATTTCAAAGCATATGCTCCCAATGGAAGCCATTAAAATTAATACAGTATAATCTCGATAATCCGGACAATTAAAAACCGGACACTGGTGTCCGGATTATAAAGTCTACAATAGAAATTGAGTTTCCGGACTATAGAGTCTACAATAGAAATGAGTGTCTGGATTACCGCGTTGTCCGTATTAGCGAGTGTCCGAATTATCGAGATTATACTGTAAATAAAAAAAATAACTTAGGCAATGCCACAAAGAAGCGCGTTGATTCAGATTAATTTTGTATATTTTTGCCGGGAAACTTTGACTTAGCTATCCAAGAGGAAGCACTATCGAGTGCACTCACGCTACACAGGCACAATGGATACCAACAAGGCAACCTCACAGGTCAGCTGGGAATACTAAACCAAATAGAGAATACTCTATAAAGCAGCATGTCTTGACCTCATAGAACCCCAACTAGGGAGATGTGGGGCAACAATCCAGTATGGTTAAACGACGACTCACAAAAATGGTACACCGATGGCTCCAAAACGTCTGCTGGTGAAGGAGCTGGCATAGTGGGACCAGCAGTCAAAACATTCTTTTTACTAAGCAACGACACGTCCATATTTCAAGCTGAACTCTTTGCAATAATTATGGCAGTTCGGACCATCACCAAAGGCTACCCCAAAAGAGCAAAAATTACAATACTCTCGGACAGCCTTTCAGTACTAAAAACTTTGGACAGCTACTCTTTCTCATCGAAAACCCTCTTGGATGGCCACAAGGAGCTCGATAACCTAGGTACACGGAATCGTGTAGTTTTGGTTTGGATACCGGGGCATGAGGGCCATGAATGGCGGACGCATAAGCCAAAAATGGAGCAGAGAGACCATTCATAGGGCCAGCCCCGATGTTCGGGTTTAGCAAAAAACACCTGAAACCGGACATTCGAAACTGGACGCAAAAATACAAATAGAAATACTGGAACAACTTGGAAGGTCTACACCACTCCAAAAAGTTCCTAAACTTCAACAGAGAGAGAGAGCAATCTCTGCTCTAGATCTCAACAGAAGCCAACTTAGGACTCTATGTGGTGATGTAACAGACCACTTCTTCTCTAACAACCACCTCTACAAACTTGATCTTACCGACAACAGAACGTGTAGATTCTGCCAAGAAGCTGATGAAACAATGGAACGCATTATCACCAATTGTCCTGCCCTGACACACAGACGTGCAACGTTTCTGGGGAAACATAGCCTCGGTGAAGAGGACCTGATGCAAATAGCGCAGAAAGGTCTGATTCAATACCTGAGCATATAAAACACCAGATGATTAAGGGGCACAATAAACCTCTCAGGTTGCAGTGCGCAAGGGCTTGGACCCAACCCATAATCATTACATTACATTACATGATTTTGAAGAAAAGTGTCAAAATAAGCCTATTTTTAAAAAGTCGGTGTCAGGTCTCCAAAAAGGGTCAAATTGACACTTTAGTCGCACAACGGCAACACTGCAGAGAGCGTTAATATTTTTACGCTCCCACTGTACCGACCATGGCACAATAAACAAGGTAGTGGCAGGAAGGAGCGAATTTTATTTTTTTCTCGTCAGAGTTCGGTAGGTTGTCAGAAATTTTTGTCTGCTTTGTTTACATTCGGCGAACAGCATGGCCACTCAACTCTTTTTCTGTGAAATTTTAAGCATGTTTGCAATGACGAAAGGATATTATTTTTCCAATTTTCGTTAACTTTTATGAATTAACGCAAAATCGGCGAACTAGCACTTAGCACTTTTGCCCCTAATTGTAAAACAACAGATTAAAACAAAGAAGCTATGTACTTTTGCTGTTAATTTGTGTATTTTTACGTTCTCGAATTGACCAAGTGGTCTATTCGATGCTGGCAATACTGTTGGCAAGAGAACCGTCCGTCCGATTTGACAATGAACCGAACAAAAACACTAACAAAATACACGTGAATTTTTTCGCTCCTTCCTGCCACTACCTTGTTTATTGTGCCATGGTACCGACGCTTGCTTGCTCTCGATAATGAAAATATTCGAGCTCGCCCTTTAATACGCAATTGCGTAGTTTGCAACGATTACGCACTTCGCTCAGTGTAACAAGCAATGACGCAGTTTATGGCAGTATGGAAGAGATAATTCGAAGCAACACTGGAGTGTTCGAGAACGAGTCGCGCGTCTTTCAGGTAGGAATAAAAGGCCGCTGGGCACAGCGCAGCGACAAGTTTGATTTTGACTAGCGACGGTACAACACGGAGTAAATAAGTGAAGTGCAGGTAACTGGTGGAAGTAAAGGCAACTAAGTAACAAGTGCAAAGCAGTGACTACCAGTGGTGAACTATTCTAATGGGCGCAATCCACTGAATCCATTGACCGGTTGAACTGAATTTTCGTAGTACATATATATAATCTGAACGTTCTTAGAACGAGTATATGGCAAAGCGTATGCGATTCGCGGAACGCGATGAGTTTTACTCCCACATGCAGTCATATGGAAGTGTTTATGGCAAAGCGTAATAGCGATAGCAAATTCAAGGGCCGAAAGTGCCGAAGAAGAGCAATCTAAATCTTTGGATCATTACTGTGTATCGCTAGTAAAATATGTCTCGATCTTGCAGACATGATGAACAGACCCTCTTAACATGGTGTATTAATAAGGTGATGGCACTACTGCAACAGCAAAATCCCCATGTATTTTGTTAGTACTTTTGTTAGTACTCATGTCATTGACAAAATCAAATCGGAACCTACGGCGATGGGAGGCCATTTTGACAATTAGCAATTCGCGAAAAATGAAAAGAAAATCGGAAAAAAGTTTAATCAGCTGTGTTGCCACCACTTCCATGGCTCAACTATAAGGTTGTAGCAAGCCACCGGCTGGTTGTTTATCGCTTTTGTCAAAATCGTTGGTGTGCTGTGTTACCTCATCGGTTGAAATGAAAATAACTGACCTGAGCACTTTTCCCGTTTTTTCACTCAAATACAGCACCGACTGGCAACAATCACTTTTGTTTGTTTTCAGTTTCTCCCTCTTTCGTCGGAAAATATCAACTGATTTTGACAGTAGCGATAAACAATCCTACCAACAAAATACATGTGGTTTTTCGTGTTGCGGGGATGCTATAACCTTATTATTGAGCCATCAACACTTCCTTATTAAAGTGCCTTGGACCCTCTCAAGTGATAACATTCGCAACGAATGACGACGGCAGCGACGCGACCTCAGCTGTCAAAATATATGGATGGATGGATGGATGTGAGGGTGGGCAGGAAGGCTTCAAGCCTTCCATAGCACTCAGTCCATTTCAGACCATTGTACTATACCCATGGGGGATAGGGAAGGAAAATGAGAGTTATATCTCATATTTCACCCATTTTTTTTTAATGCGTATGCAACACTGTCTTTCCAACATATGTTAAAACACACATTCTAAGCGGATGGGGAAAGGGCGGGGGAGAGGACCTACAGTTTAACGCCGAATCCGAACGGCGATTGACAGCTTTTCGTTCACACTTGGAGGTTTTGCCATTGCCTGTCAAGAGCGCACTTGTGCGATTCTTGTAGTTCTCATTCCCTTCATGTGGATAGCGATAGAAGTAGACGAGTTGTTCCCCAGCCCGAGCCAGCAATCGAACTTTGAGCCTTTGGTATGAGAAGCCAGCGCGCTACCCGCTGAACTATCAAGGGCGGCTGTCAAAATATGTAATCGGAACGTTTCTATGGAGACAATTATTTTGACTACTGCATGGCTACACAACGTTCGACTACCGTTGCCGCCAACCTCGGGATTATTTTTATTTTGTAGGCGACAATACCAAAGCAATTGGCATCACAAGTGTTTTAATGGCGTTCTTACTTAATGTTTCTGGGTGCTTTGAAAACAATTTCACATTTGTTAGTATTTCAGTTAAAATTAACACTGTCATGTGTTTTAAATCGATTGTACAACAATAATATGTCGCTCCACCCCCTTTAGTACAATCACCCTTTAATTTGTGATTAGGAGTACTTGTACAAAAAAATATGAGGGCTCCGCAGCTTTGCACGCAAGTTTGAAGTCAATGGGCTCAATAAATCAAGTTTCTCTTAACTCTACGTTGACCCCTCCAGATTTTTATTAAAAATGTGGATTTTATGCAATGCCCAACCCATCCTTCCAGTCGAAAGGTTCGAGCCAGTTTTATTAAAGTTCTAAGGTAACGCGGAAAATTTCAGTAAAAAAAATGTGCCACGCCCTTAGTCTAACGCCCACAAGCTTTTACCACTGGAACAACACATCTACGGGACGACAGTATACTAAATTTCGATGCTTTCCGGCTTATAATTCCGAATGTATTCCATATTAAAAATTTAGGTTATTTGGGCGGTGTCATACCCCTCATCTAAAACCCAGCCATTGTTCCTATCGAAAGGCAGGTCTAAATCGTGCCAAATGCCATTGATGTGTGACCTGTAGTTATTCAAAATGTTTGGGTCGCTTGAAAAATGCAATTTGACTTGTGAAATGACACACCTAAACGGTGGCCCTATACCAAATTTTAATGCTGTCCGACTTATACTTTCAAAGGTATTCCATATTAAAAATGTAGGTTGCATAGGAGGTGCCACGCTCATCTGTCGGGTCGTATTCACACTATGCGGTTTACCGAGATTTAGTCAAGTAATAATAAAGAAGTATAATAAATGAGAGAACCCCTAATGGACCTCTATTTTGATTGACAAGTTCTTTCAAAAAAGTCATCAACAGAGTCTTCAATATGTGTGCAATGAAGACATAGTTCTATTGCATTTGGAATTTATCTATGAATTATTTTCCCTTTCGTTTTTACTACGATTTTGCTCAAATGAAAATATGACTGTGGCTTAATAATTTTAGAAGTGACAAATTTATTTTTTGTATCATGAATATGGTAAAGGGCAAACAAATTGCATGTTTATAAAAAACATAGTTAAATGCAGGATGTTCAGCCTTAGGCTTGAAAGAGCCTAAAAGAATGTGAAGTTGGAGTAGCATATTACTGAAAGTGACGATAAATGATGCATTATAGCGCTGCAAAGTAGAAAAGTTCCTACTTTGCGTTTGTCCCTGAATGCATTTAAAATATGATGTATTTTATGTTAGAAAAAACATATAAACTGCTTTGCCGTGTGTTTTTGAAGAAACAGCACGTTTTTCTTGTACGTAGTTACGTTTTTGGTGTCGGTTTGGGTGCAGAACGTATTTCCTTTATTTTTAAATTTTTTTATGCAGCACAGACGGGTTATGAAATCTTGCATTTGTAAGCATAATGACATTAACTTTCAGAAAATAAATATACGATGAAGAGAGAGTTCCTACTATCTGGCACATTTTATTAATATCACTATGGTCAGAACGAACATTCTGTGAAAGATTCAGCTCAATCGACATTCTAGTTATTGAGGTTAAGTGTTGTGTGACCAACAAACAAAAAAACCAGACATTCACTTTTATATATGTACCTACATATTTTATTGTTGTACAGATATATAGATGTAGACATTTCTTAACTTCCCTGCCTGTCCCTTGCTCAAAATTGCGTTCGCTGTCCTTTGGGGTCAGGATGACGGTTATATAATTTACTGACAAAACATGAAGAAATGTTACACATAAATCACAAAAGAAAAGGGGAAGCCCCAATTAATGGGGTCAAATAAGTAACAGGTTAATGTAGGTATTTGCATTGATTATGGTAAGAATAATGAATAGCGGAATCCTTTCAACACATTGACACACTATTTTCCGTACTAGTCCGAACTAACCTATAGGTTTTCGTTTTGTGCGATTCAAAAGTAATGCCGAAGTTTCAAAAAATTACATTCGAAGTCATGATGCAATTATAAAATTGAAGTAATATAATTTTTTTCAGCATTTGCTTGAAAGCATTTATTTGTATTTTTATCAATCGAAAACAGTATTGCCAGCTTAGTTTTTATTCCATTAAATCTGTTTTGGCCGCTGTTTCTTTTGTCATCCTTATGCAGTGCATGATACAAAAATAGAAGGTGGAACCGCTGTCAATTGTTTTGACACTAAACGTGCTTATTGACGTTTCTCGTATTTGTCAAAAGCTTGAGTCGTGATACCACTTCGTTGTAATACTAAATTAGGGCTATTTAAGGTTCTAAGGATTTTTAGATCTTTTTTAAAATAAACACGAAATAAACATTTCAATGTGACGAATTCATTTTGTTTAGTAATATTAACTGTTAGACAAGCAACACTGCAATGAATGGTACAAAGGTAAATTACTATGTAATTGTTTTTTTTTAATTTCTTTTTAACCCTTATTCTCATACCCGGGTACCCGGGTATTGTGAAAAACGTTATCGCACTATTATGAAAAATAGTACGGGTATTGTGACAACCGTTAAAGCAATTACTCATATTGTATTTAAGGGGGAAGGCCACTGTGACGGGTCAAAAAATTTTTTCTGTTTTAAATCAAAGCTTATACACTGCAGAGCATAACTATAGACGCACCCACATTTTTGCGTTTCTGAGCAATTAAACATTTTTGAGAAAAATATGTTGATGCAGGATGAAAGAGCTTTAAAAGTTATTAACTTTGGGTTCTTGTGCAAATTAAAAAAAAAAATTTGCTGAACATTGCGATTAAAAATGTAGTTTTTGGCTGGTGCATAACTATAGACGCACTTTGAACATTTTATTTTGAGTACAATAATAACGTGTTAAAGAAAACAAATGTAAGTTGTGTGAGTGTCAGTAGTGAGTAGGCCCTTCTTTGTTTTGGATAAGCTCGAAAACTCGGTTTGGCAAGCTTTCTAGAAGGTTTAAGCGCACAGAATTGCTTATCGACTCCCAAGCTTGAATAATTGCCATTTTTAAGCTCTCCACCATGTCGTATTGCTTGTTTTCAGCAAACACAATGCGCACCAGTATTCTCCACATGTCCTCCATGGAATTTAAATCTGGAGAACAAGCTGGCCATTGAAGAAAAGGAATGTGATGTATCTGGAGCCAAGTGTTTGTCCCGTTGCTTTTGTGAACAGAGGCATTATCTTGTTGAAAAATTAGTCCACTTTGCCGATATCGGTTAAAAAATCGTAGCAGATTCGTTTTCAAGAGTGTAGTGTACTCTGCCGAATTCCTTTGCGTACTAGGAAAAGCCAACTCCAACAAACCGTTCCCACAAAATGCTCCCCACATCATTAAAGAACCCCCTCCGAAACTTCTTTTGGAAAAATATCGCGGTCCTTTGCGTAAATCTCTCCAGTAAGAGTTAAATCCATCGAGTTAAATCCATCTGGACCGTCAAGGTTAAACTTCTTTTCATCGGAGAATATTATCTGATAGAAAAATTCATGCTTTAGAAAATTAAGGAAGCAGAATTAGGGATTCGGAAAACTGTTTTGCTTTTTTCCAATTCATACTCATATTGCTTCGAGCGAATTGCAATCGGGATTTCTTATGGCGTGCCAATAATCGGAGCATATTTTTCAATTTCTGCCGGGAAATGTTCGGAGACTCCTTCAACACTCTGTTCACTGTCCAACGAGACACATTAACTCCACAATCTATGCCAATTTGCTCAGCTGTTCCCATAGAGTTACTATCGGCAGCAATTACACGACGTTTTTCCCGTTCAGAAACCTTTTGTTTTCTTCCTCTTTTTTTGTTTGTGCCATAATTGGTGGTATCTTTTAAAAACGATCGCACTACTTTGTCCGATCGCTTCAATTTTCGACCGATTTCGCGAAGTCCAACACTTTCCTCGCGAAAAGCTAAAATTTTGCCTTTTTCGATTTCCGACACGTACGAACCATGTGGCATTTTGAAAACATATGGAAATCAACCAAAAAAAGTCCAAAAACTACCGCTATTTCGTGACTTACTCGATTAACACACTAAATAACTCACATTTTTACAGTGCGTCTATAGTTATGCACCAGCCAAAAACTACATTTTTAATCGCAGTGCTTAGCAAAATTTTTTCTTAAATTTGCACAAGAACCTAAAGTTAATAACTTTTAAAGCTCTTTGACCCTGCATCATTAGATTTTGGTAAAAAATTTTTAATTGCTCAGAAACGCAAAAATGTGGGTGCGTCTATAGTTATGCTCTGCAGTGTATATTCAAAAATATGTGTACAAAATTTCAAGTCAAAATTTCAAAAATTGACTAAGTTACAACAATTTTAGTGAGAGCAGGTAGGGCGACTGGAAATGGAAATGGACTCAAAACTTTAAACGCGTTTTTCTCGAAACGATTTTTTTGAACTGGCGGCATCAATAACTCGAACAATTATGAACCGATTTCTAAATTTTTTGTTTTGTTCGTCTTGTTTTGTTTTGTTCGTAGTGGTTAAGGTTAAGCGTAGCCGATTTGGAAAATTTTGTTTTTTACTATTTTTTAAACTATCTCAAAACCAAAAAAAAGGTCAAAAAATGGAAATATTTTCAATCGGTCGCCATTTTGTGAAAAATCAAAATAAAAAAAACGGCTACGTACAATGTTTAAAATCACTAAATTTTTGACCCGTCACAGTGGCTATCCCCCTTAATATTAATTATTATAAAATTTCTCAACCACCTAGGCTGCGTTTTTCTGGAACCGTTATTTGTTTGCTTTGACTTCTTTGAATCAGCTGATTTAGGACTAGATTGCCAAGTTGCTTTGTTTACATTTGTTTACAATCTAAACCCAGAAACCTAAACAAAATACATTTCAATCTTGTTGACGTAAAGAAATGTTCAAGGGATTTTCTAACAACAGTACGGTAGCACATTTTCAAAGAAGAACGTCAAAAAGACCTTTATGGGCCAATTACTCATGACACAGAACATAAACTTAACCATAAACATAAACTTCGAAAATTTGAGCGATTACTCAAAACTTTATTTCCGTAAATATAAACTTAACCCTCAATCGCCCACCCTGAGTCCAGGGGACTCACTACGAACTTTAATAAGTTGGTACACGTTGTGTTTTTATGTTTCGGCGCCCAGCTTTCGTATACCTTCCTAAAGGGTCGCTCTGAACACGAAGACGACCGGAAGTTAGCGCACTACAATTACAAGGCTGAGTTTTGGCACAGAGTGAGTCTCAGAGACTCAGGGTGGTGTTTTGTGTTACAAAAATTGTACTTGTAATGTTTTTAAAATCGTGTTAATTTAAATTTAGGATGCCAAAAATGGCCGCGAAAAGTTTAATAATTGAGAGTGTTAACCCTTTGAGAAGTTTTGCTACTAACAATTTGCCTTAGTTGTGCTGGAAAAGTATGTGAGGTATGGGCACAACATATGAAATTCAACCTGATGCACGTTTTCTTATTTTATATAATGTAGTATTAGTTTAAGTTTTTTTTCTGAACAGTTATTTAATTTTTAGGTTATTTATGTAAAAAGAATTGTTTTTGTTAATTTATTTATATCTTTTATTTTTATAAAATGCTTAGTGTATGTTTTTTAGAGTATGTTTTTTTCTGTCAATTAAAAGGTGAAGTTTTATTTGAGTTATGCAAAAAAATGGAATGATATCTGTAACAAGAGATCTTAATGTGTCCTACAAAAATATAAAAAAACCATAAAAATTTAATAGATGTTGCGTTATTTCGTAAACAAAAATTTGGAGTCCCGGGGACTCAGGGTGGGTAGATACGTGATTTTAATAGGGGTGGGTGATTGAGGGTTAACAATCAGCTGATCAGCTGAGCGACAATATTGCCACTTCGATTTCTCCATCTCGTGAACAATCAAATTCAAACTTTTCGCGAAATTTTTTTACTTGCTATTATTAAATGTTTGAGCATCCAACGACTAAAATTATTAATATATTTACGAAACTAATAAAAATTGCAATTGTATATTTTACAAATTATTTTAATTTGTTTACTTTTCAATTCATTCCGAAGAGAGTGGCAACATTTTTGGCGTTTTCCGTAAACATAAACTTAGAAACCAAAACGACACAGATTTCTAAGTTTACGGTTAAGTTCTAAGTTTATGTTCTATGTCTCGGGTAACCAGTTGTACAGCTTTCGGGTATGCCAGGTCGTGCTAGCTGACAAGTAAAACTAAGTTATGTCATGAGTAACTGGCCCATTAGTGTCAGATGCGCAATATGGCGGCTGAGAAGAAGCATTGGCTATTTTTGTATCATGTACAGCGTCAAGCCGTTCTCCTGCGTCCATGAGGACCTTGTGGGTAATTGGTATTTGAAGCAGTGTATCCAACTGCTAAGGCCATATATGTAGTACTTCTGTATTGGCACTAAGCTCAAGGTACATTCGCCAACATCACAGTACAGCAATAGTGAAATATGAGCGAGAAAGCGTATAAACGAATGTACCTTGACATATTTCACAAGTGGCAAAAAGTCAGGTGCGTTCAGACGGGAAAAAAATTGACTGGAAAAAAATATAAATTTGTCGAAATTAACTGAAATTTCTTCAACCGCCCCAGGAGCAGTTTGACAGTTTTTCCTGTGTAGAAGTGCACATGTATACACGCATAGAAATATATTGTAACGATGAGCCAGTCTGTCGCGGTGCAAAGCAACCCTGCCGCTACGTGCCGTGCCATAACCCAATCTGGCAACGACAGCCGCGATAGTAACTTTTAGTCCAACCTGGCAACGATGGTCGCGGTCATCAGGGAAACTTCTAGTCCAATCTGGCAACGTGCGAGAACGATCTGCGCGACGGCCGGACAGAGTATAAAAGGTGGCCAGATGCGGTGCATCGAGTCAGTCTGGTTTTGACAAGTGAAGTTGCCACACGGAATAATTAAGCAAATACTTAAGTGTACGAACAGTAAAGTGTAAACTGTGAATAATAAAGTGACTGTTGGTGTATTTTATTGTCTGCGTTTAAGAAACTGACTGTGTTTTATTTTCAAAT
Source organism: Melieria omissa (assembly GCA_963971225.1). NCBI lineage: Eukaryota > Metazoa > Arthropoda > Insecta > Diptera > Ulidiidae > Melieria > Melieria omissa. Next base: position 44,858,044 of record OZ020268.1, on the reverse strand, counting down.
CACACAATCCAGAGATACGTGACAGCCCACTAGACTTAATATTCGTAACATTTGGTGTCAGAAGTGGGATTGTGGAAAATTGAAAATAACTAAATAAATAAAATTATAAAAGTACGGACATGGTTAAAGTCGAGCTGCTGAAGGTGGACCAGCTGAAGAAGGAGCTGGCTGCCTGGAATTTGCCGACTGCTGGCGGGAAGGTGGAGTTGCAGTTGCGCTTGCGAGAAGCATGTGAGGCACGAGGCGTCGATTGGACTGTGCACGAGTTCGGAGCACAAGAACTGGAGGCGTCGGCCAAGGTGGAGGAGTCGCCTGCTGGTGCTGCTTCGCTACAGAGTACAGCGGCTGCACCAATACAAGCGTTGGACATGAGCCAACTAATGGCTGCACTCAAAGGCATGTCGGCGCAAATGGAGACTGCAAATCGTGAAAATCGTGAGATGTCGGCGCGGATGGCAGCGAAAATGGAAACTGCGAATCAAGAGATGGCAGCGAAGCTGGAAACTACGAATCTCGAAATTTCGGCAAAAGTCGAGACAGCAAATCGAGAAATGTCAGCGAAGCTGGAAATTACGAATCTCGAAATTTCGGCAAAAGTCGAGACTGCAAATCGGGAAATGGCGGAAAATTCTGCGCGCATAGAGCAGAAGGTGGAGGAAATTTCCAATAGCCTGAATGTAAAAGTTGAGCATCTCGAGACGCGAATAGACGATTGGGACAAACGAGTTGACGAAATGGGTGAATCCCTGAATAGACGAGTTGACAACCTGGATGAGTCCTTGAACAAACGAGTTGACAGTCTGGAAGATTCGATGCACAGAAAGATAGACGAACGGCTTCGAGAGGTACAGCTTCGAGCAAGGGTGCAGTCAGTTGAGGAAAGTTTCGCCATAGAAGTGCCTACTTATGATGGTACTACGTCGTTTGACACATTCAAACTACAATTCGAGATGGCTGCTTTGGAGAGTCAGTGGACCGATGTTAGGAAAGGTCGGAGACTGATACTGGCTCTGAAAGGTCCTGCGGCTGAGGTAATCAAATCAGTTCCAGAATGTTTAAGAGGTGATTACGACACCGTCATAAGGGCGCTGGCAGCCAGATACAGCGACGAGCACAACAAAATGCTGTATTATTTCGAGCTGAAGAGCCGTAGACAAAGGGCCAACGAGGCGCTGCAGACATATGCAGCGGACATTGAGCGGCTCGTACAGTTGTGCTACCCGAAATGCGGCGCTGATAACCTCGAGAGGATGAAGATTGAGTCATTTATTGAAGGTCTTCATGACCCAGAGACACGTCGGAGTGCGTTGATGATGGGCAAGCCGACATTTAAGGAGACGGTGGCCAGCGCGATGACGTATGAGGCAGCCTGGGGAGGAAGTCTTCGACATTCATCTGCGGAAAAGCGTGGAGCCCAATCTGGACGTGTCACCCAAAACCAGACCGTGAGCTCGGAGGCGCCAGCGGGGCTGCGGGCAGTGTCATCTAGAGTTAGTTGCTGGCGATGTGGCAAGCAAGGCCACATATCACGAGACTGCCATCTGCGAGAAAAGCGTTCCGGACAACAGATGTCGCCAAGAAGGGCTGCCGCTCTGCCACACCATTCGTGCAAAACCGAGTGCAGGCATAACTCGCGAGCCGAAAGCGAAGGACAAATTGTGGATGTTCGGTCGATAAGCGTTATGCCAGAGGAAGAGTGGTCTGCGGAAAGGCTACGAAACGACCAGCGTGAGGATGCGGATCTTGCCAAAATCGTTGAAGGCAAGGAGCAAGGCGCACGTCCAGACTGGCAGGAGATGGCTGGTGAAAGCCCGATCGCTAAGGCTTACTGGGCACAGTGGAAAAGTCTGCGGCTGAAGGAAGGCTGCCTATACCGCGAATGGGAGAGCGCGGATGGTCGTACCAGCAACCCCCTAATGGTAGTGCCGAAAAGCAGAATCAACGAGGTCATCGAGGCATACCATAACGACTCCAGTGAAGGGCACCTAGGCATCACCAAAACCGTCGCCAAAATAAAAAGACGATTCTACTGGGTAGGATGTCGGGAGTCTGTAGCCGAGTGGATTAAGAGCTGCGACCGATGTTCAGCCGCGAAAGGGCCGACAAGAAAATCTCGAGGCCGCATGCAGCAGTACAACGTGGGAGCGCCCTTCGAGCGGATTGCTATGGACGTCGCCGGCCCATTCCCAACTAGCACTCAAGGCAACAAATATGTGCTGGTCGTAATGGATTACTTCAGCAAATGGCCCGAAGTGTACCCTATTCCTAACCAGGAGGCCACCACGATCTCGGAAAAGCTGGTAAACAACTGGGTAGCCCGGTTCGGAGTTCCGTTGGAGTTGCACTCAGATCAAGGCCGGAATTTCGAGTCTGCGGTATTCAAGGAAGTGTGTGGGCTGCTGGGGATAAAGAAAACGCGTACCACTCCTTTGCACCCACAGTCCGACGGCATGGTGGAACGCTTTAACCGGACACTGGAGGAATACCTGCGGAAAGTGGTAGGCAGGAATCAAAAGGATTGGGACACGCATATCCCCCTGTTCCTGATGGCGTATAGGTCAGCCCCGCACGACACGACATCACTCACTCCAGCCCGAGCAGTGTTCGGCACAGAGTTGCGGTTACCCGCTGACTTGAAGTTCGGGGTAGTCAGCACGACGGGAGGCGCTAAGACGGACTACGTGGCCAATAAGCGGGCGGAACTAGAGGAAATTCACCAGTTTATAAGGAGCCGCACCAAACTGGTCAGCGATAAGGCGAAAGCCAGATACGATCTACGGGCCAACTCAGCAGGGTTCCAAGAAGGCGATTTGGTAATGCTCTACAACCCGCAGCGGAGGAAAGGTTTGTCTCCAAAACTTCAAGCGTCATGGGAAGGACCTTACGAAGTCGTGACTAGGATTAACGACGTGGTATACCGGATTCAACGTTGCAACAATAGAGGCGCTAAGCTGAAGGTAGTCCATTTGGAGCGCCTGGCGCCTCATCACAGCGGAGCCTCGGCACTTGTTCGGGACGAACAAGTCTAAGTGGTGGGCAGTGTAACGATGAGCCAGTCTGTCGCGGTGCAAAGCAACCCTGCTGCTACGTGCCGTGCCATAACCCAATCTGGCAACGACGGCCGCGATAGTAACTTTTAGTCCAACCTGGCAACGATGGTCGCGGTCATCAGGGAAACTTCTAGTCCAATCTGGCAACGTGCGAGAACGATCTGCGCGACGGCCGGACAGAGTATAAAAGGTGGCCAGATGCGGTGCAGCGAGTCAGTCTGGTTTTGACAAGTGAAGTTGCCACACGGAATAATTAAGCAAATACTTAAGTGTACGAACAGTAAAGTGTAAACTGTGAATAATAAAGTGACTGTTGGTGTATTTTATTGTCTGCGTTTAAGAAACTGACTGTGTTTTATTTTCAAATCACACAATCCAGAGATACGTGACAGCCCACTAGACTTAATATTCGTAACAATATTCACAAAATTTCGTGTTCTTGTCTCATCGATTGTCTCCCTTTGATTTCCGAATGAAAACACATTGTGAAGATACGTTAGTGCCAATATAGAAGTATTACATATATGGCTAAGGCTTTCGATCCCGGAATTCCGGCTGTTTTTAGCAGCGTCGATGTTTCGGGATCTCGAGATTTTAACCTTCACACTGTGCTTGGTTTTTACAGCCTAATACTACATAGTACATTTTGCAAGGAAATAACGAACAGTGTTTTGACAAATAATTATATTATAATTTTATATTATATTGTAAAGAAATAAATACCTTCGTGTCAGTCCTACATTTAACCATCTAGGAATAACAACAGCTTTTGTGCAATTTGTGCATTTTTTTAAACATAGAACTCGATGCTTTTGCTTTAACTTTATAAAATAAGGGGTTCACAATATCAAAATTAAAAAACTATTCTTTAAATCATGCCTCTGATTTCCACAAACAAAATTTTAACTGACTGTAAGTATTTTGCTTACAAAAAGTTGAATGAATTTAATGGTTTTAATATGGTTCGCGGAGTTTTTATACGAAATTCATATAACTTGAGATAAAAAAAAGGCTATTATATAAAGAATACTGTTTTATTTCTGAAAACACCAGCTTAGCAGAAAAAGTGTGTGTTTATATAAAAAGTTTAACTATGTAGCTTCTATAATTTTCTGCTGGAAAAGTTACACAAAACGAAATCCCAAAGAATCCAGCGATAATCATTTTTAAGTCCTAGACTCCCGGGGCGTCCCAAATACATCGGGATTGAACATCTTCCTTAGTGTTGCACAATATTGTTACGAAATTCCCCAGTTCGTTATCGACGGTTCGTTTTGATTGTATTTGAAAATAAAACAACTTCAATTACTCAGCAAAACGTAGTCAAAACTGACAATCGCTTTATTTACAGAATTTACACTTCGCTTGTATCTACACTTGTTACCACTTTGCTCGCTCAACACAGACTCGACCCCTTGCGCTGCCACTGCTGCTTTTATACCACTTTTCTTATCGCGCCGAAGTTTCTTGCAACTTCTAATTGGAAAGCGCTCGACCATTCTCGCACAGCCCATTTCGAGAACCATCCCTGCCATATCGGACTATACCAAGCGAATTTATAACAGTTTTGCTGTACTTCACAGTGCATGCCTAAAAGTATGCTTGGAAAACATTCGTGCGGAGAAGGCATTTCCGTACACTGCGGCACAGAATTTCTCATCGTATCACTGCCCATCACTTAGACTTGTTCGTCCCGAACAAGTACCGAGGCTCCGCCGGAGTAAGACGCCAGGCGCTCCAAATGGACTACTTTCAGCCTGGCGTTTCCGTTGCAGCAGCGTTGAACCCTGTACACCACGTCATTAATCCTGGTCACGACTTTGTACGGTCCTTCCCATGACGTTTGAAGCTTTGGAGACAAACCTTTCCTGCGCTGCGGGTTGTAAAGCATTACCAGATCGCCTTCTTGGAACCCCGCTGTGTTAGCTCGTAGATCATATCTGGCTGTCAACCTGCTTCCCACTAGTTGAGTGCGGCTCCGCGATCTTCTCCTCGGCCCTTTCGCAGCCGAACACCATTTACAGCCTCTGATCCACTCAGCGACAGACTCCTGGCATCCTACCCAATAGAACCGCCTTCTTATCTTGGCGACAGTTTTTGCGATGCCTAGGTGCCCTCCACTGGAGTCGTTATGGTTTTCCTCGATGACATCGTCGATCCGGCCTCTCGGGACCACTATTAGGGATTTTCTGGTCCTGACATCCCTGCTCTCCCACTCGCGGTATAGGCAGCCATCCTGCAGACGTAGACTTTGCCACTGTGCCCAGTAAGCCTTCGTGATCGGGCTCTCATCAGCCATCTCCTGCCAGGCCGGCCGTAATCTCTGCGCTTTGCCTTCGATGATCTTCGCGAGATCGGTATCCTTGCGCTGGTCCTTCAGTAGCCTTTCCGCAAGCCAATCTTTCTCTTGCAGAACTCTTACCGACCGAACATCCACAATTTGTCCCTCGTTTTCGGCCTGCGAATTATGCCTGCGTTCGGTCTCGCACGAATGATGTGGCAGAGCGTCATCCCTTCTTGGCGACGTCTTTTGTCCGGAACGCTTTTCCCGCAGATGGCAGTCTCGTGATATGTGGCCTTGCTTGCCACATCGCCAGCAACTGACTCGAGATGATACTGCCCGCAGCCCCGCTGGTGCATCCGAGCTCACTGTCTGGCTTTGCGTGACACGTCCAGATTGGACTCCATGCATTTCCGCAGATGAATGTCGAAAACTTCCCCTCCAGGCCGCCTCATACGTCAATGCGCTTGTCACCGTCTCACGGAATGTCGGCTTGCCCATCATCAATGCACTGCGTCGTGTCTCCGGGTCATGAAGACCTTCAATAAACGCCTCAATCTTCATCCTCTCGAGATAATCAGCGCCGAATTTCGGGTAGCACAACTGTACGAGCCGCTCAATGTCTGCTGCATACGTCTGCAGCGCCTCGTCTGCTCTTTGCCAGCGGTTCTTCAGCTCGCAATAATACAGCATTTTGTTGTGCTCGTCACTGTATCTGGCTGCCAGCGCCCTTATGACGGTTTCGTAATCACCTCTCAAACCTTCCGGAACAGTTTTTATTACCTCAGCCGCCGGACCTCTTAGAGCCAGTATCAGTCTCCGACCTTTCCTAACATCGGTCCACTGACTCTCCAAAGCAGCCATATCGAATTGTAGTTTGAATGTGTCGAACGACGTAGTACCATCATAAGTAGGCACTGCTATGGCAAAACTTTCCTCAACCGACTGCACTCTTGCTCGCAGCTGTACCTCTCTAAGCCGCTCCTCGATTTTCCTGTTTACCGAATCCTCCAGACTGTCAACTCGTTGGTCCCACTTGTCCATTCGCGTCTCAAGATGCTCAACTTTCACATTAATCCTGTCTGAAATCTCTTCCACTTTCTGCTCCAAGCGCGCAGAATTTTCCTGAAGCTTGGTTTCCATTCGCTCCGCTACTTCTCGGTTCGCCGTTTCCATTTTAGCTATTTCTAGATTTGTCGTTTCGACTTTTGCCGAAATTTCCTGATTCGTGGTTTCCAGTTTCGCTGTCATTTGCGCCGAAAGTTCCCGATTCGCAGTTTCAAGTTTCGCTGCCATTTGCGCCGACATTTCACGATTTTCATTTTCCATTTTGGCTGCCATTTCCCGGTTGGAAGTCTCAAACATGCCTTTAAGTGCAACCATTAACTGGCTCATGTCCATTGCTTGTGGTGGCGTAGCCGCTGCAGCCGTACTTTGCATCGACGCAGCACCAGCAGGCGATTCCTCCACCTAGGCCGACGCCTCTTGTTCCTGCGTTCCGAACTCGTGTGCAGCCCAATCAATGCCTCGTGATTCACACGCCTCTCGCAAACGCAGCTGCAACTCCACCTTACCGCCAGCAGTCGGCAAATTCCAGGCAGCCAGCTCCTTCTTCAGCTGGTCAACCTTCAGCAGCTCCAGTTTAACCATGTTTTCGTTTTTATAATTTTATTTTACTTTCAGTAATACAATCCCACTTCTGACACCAAATGTTACGAAATTCCCCAGTTCGTTATCGACGGTTCGTTTTGATTGTATTTGAAAATAAAACAACTTCAATTACTCAGCAAAACGTAGTCAAAACTGACAATCGCTTTATTTACAGAATTTACACTTCGCTTGTATCTACACTTGTTACCACTTTGCTCGCTCAACACAGACTCGACCCCTTGCGCTGCCACTGCTGCTTTTATACCACTTTTCTTATCGCGCCGAAGTTTCTTGCAACTTCTAATTGGAAAGCGCTCGACCATTCTCGCACAGCCCATTTCGAGAACCATCCCTGCCATATCGGACTATACCAAGCGAATTTATAACAGTTTTGCTGTACTTCACAGTGCATGCCTAAAAGTATGCTTGGAAAACATTCGTGCGGAGAAGGCATTCCCGTACACTGCGGCACAGAATTTCTCATCGTATCAATATTGATACGATGATAAATTCTCTGCCAGAATGCTTTTCTCCGTACGAATGTTTTCCAAGCATACTTTTAGGCATGCACTGTTAAGTACAGCAAAACTGTTATAAATTCGCTTGCTATAGTCCGATATGGCAAGGATGGTTCTCGAAGAAATAGGCTGTGCGAGAATGGTCGAGCGCTTTCCAATTAGAAGTTGCAAGAAACTTCGGCGCGATAAGAAAAGTGGTATAAAAGCAGCAGTGGCAGCGCAAGGGGTCGAGTCTGTGTTAAGCAAGCAATGGGGAAACATGCAATAGTAGTAGTGTAAAGTAGAACAGTGCAAATTTGTAAATAAAGCGATTGTTAGTTTTGACTACGTTGCGCTGGATAACTGAAGTTGTTTTATTTTCAAAACCAATCCAAACGAACCTGTGAAGTAATTTTCGTAACATTTGGTGTCAGAAATTGAGGATTGTGTTACTGAAGATAAAAAAAAATAAAATTATAAAAACGCAGACATGGTTAAACTGGAGCTGCTGAAGGTTGTCCAGCTGAAGAAGGAGCTGGCTGCCTGGAATTTGCCGACTGCTGGCGGTAAGGTGGAGTTGCAGCTGCGCTTGCGAGAGGCGTGTGAGTCACGAGGCATCGATTGGGCTGCACACGAGTTCGGAACGCAGGAACAAGAGGCGTTGGCCAAAGTGGAGGAATCGCCTGCGGGTGCTGCGTCGATGCAAAGTACGGCTGCAGCGGCTGCGCCACCACAAGCAATGGACATGAGCCAGCTTATGATTGCAATGAGAGGCATGTTTCAGGAAACTTCTGCGAAAATTCAGAATGTCAGTCGTGAAAATCGCGAAATGTCGACGCAAATGGCAACGAAACTGGAAACTACGAATCAAGAAATTTCCGCAAAAATCGAAACTACGAACCGAGAAGTAGCAGAGCGAATGGAAACCAAGCTTCAGGAAAATTCTGCGCGTTTGGAGCAGAAAGTGGAAGAAATCTCAAACAAGCTTGATGTGAAGGTGGAGCACCTGGGAGCGCAAGTGGAACACTTAGATAAACGAGTCGACGGCCTGGATGATTCTCTGAACAGACGAGTTGACGATTTGGATGATTCCTTGAACAAACGAGTTGACAGTCTGGAGGATTCGGTAAACAGAAAAATCGAGGAGCGGCTTAGAGAGGTACAGCTGCGAGCAAGAGTGCAGTCGGTTGAGGAAAGTTTTGCCATAGCAGTGCCTACTTATGATGGTACTACGTCGTTCGACACATTCAAACTACAATTCGATATGGCTGCTTTGGAGAGTCAGTGGACCGATGTTAGGAAAGGTCGGAGACTGATACTGGCTCTAAGAGGTCCGGCGGCTGAGGTAATAAAAACAGTTCCGGAAGGTTTGAGAGGTGATTACGAGACCGTCATAAGGGCGCTGGCAGCCAGATACAGTGACGAGCACAACAAAATGCTGTATTATTGCGAGCTGAAGAACCGCTGGCAAAGAGCAGACGAGGCGCTGCAGACGTATGCAGCAGACATTGAGCGGCTCGTACAGTTGTGCTACCCGGAATTCGGCGCTGATTATCTTGAGAGGATGAAGATTGAGGCGTTTATTGAAGGTCTTCATGACCCGGAGACACGACGCAGTGCATTGATGATGGGCAAGCCGACATTCCGTGAGACGGTGACAAGCGCATTGACGTATGAGGCGGCCTGGAGGGGAAGTTTTCGACATTCAGCTGCGGAGATGCATGGAGTCCAATCTGGACGTGTCACGCAAAGCCAGACAGTGAGCTCGGAGGCACCAGCGGGGCTGCGGGCAGTATCATCTCGAGTCAGTAGCTGGCGATGTGGCAAGCAAGGCCACATATCACGAGACTGCCATCTGGGGGGAAAGCGTTCCGGACAAAAGACGTCGCCAAGAAGGGATGACGCTCTGCCACATCATTCGTGCGAGACCGAACGCAGGCATAATTCGCAGGCCGAAAACGAGGGACAAATTGTGGATGTTCGGTCGGTAAGAGTCCTGCAAGAGGAAGATTGGCTTGCGGAAAGGCTACAGAAGGACCAGCGCAAGGATACCGATCTCGCGAAGATCATCGAAGGCAAAGCGCAGAGATTACGGCCGGGCTGGCAGGAGATGGCTGATGAGAGCCCGATCACGAAGGCTTACTGGGCACAGTGGCAAAGTCTACGTCTGCAGGATGGCTGCCTATACCGCGAGTGGGAGAGCAGGGATGGCAGGACCAGGAAATCCCTAATAGTGGTCCCGAGAGGCCGGATCGACGATGTCATCGAGGAAAACCATAACGACTCCAGTGGAGGGCACCTAGGCGTCGCAAAAACTGTCGCCAAGATAAGAAGGCGGTTCTATTGGGTAGGATGCCAGGAGTCTGTCGCGGAGTGGATCAGAGGCTGTAATCGGTGTTCGGCTGCGAAAGGGCCGAGGAGAAGATCGCGGAGCCGCACTCAACTAGTTGAAAGCAGGTTGACAGCGAGCTATGGTCTACGGGCTAACCCAGAGGGGTTCCAAGAAGGCAATCTGGTAATGCTTTACAACCCGCAGCGGAGGAAAGGTTTGTCTCCACAGCTTCAAACGTCATGGGAAGGACCGTACAAGGTCGTGACCAGGATTAATGACGTGGTGTATAGGGTGCAACGCTGCGGCAACAGAAACGCCAGGTTGAAAGTAGTTCATTTGGAGCGCCTGGCGTCTTACTCCGGCGGAGCCTCAGTACTTGTTCGGGACGAACAAGTCTAAGTGATGGACAGTGATACGATGATAAATTCTCTGCCAGAATGCTTTTCTCCGTACGAATGTTTTCCAAGCATACTTTTAGGCATGCACTGTTAAGTACAGCAAAACTGTTATAAATTCGCTTGCTATAGTCCGATATGGCAAGGATGGTTCTCGAAGAAATAGGCTGTGCGAGAATGGTCGAGCGCTTTCCAATTAGAAGTTGCAAGAAACTTCGGCGCGATAAGAAAAGTGGTATAAAAGCAGCAGTGGCAGCGCAAGGGGTCGAGTCTGTGTTAAGCAAGCAATGGGGAAACATGCAATAGTAGTAGTGTAAAGTAGAACAGTGCAAATTTGTAAATAAAGCGATTGTTAGTTTTGACTACGTTGCGCTGGATAACTGAAGTTGTTTTATTTTCAAAACCAATCCAAACGAACCTGTGAAGTAATTTTCGTAACAATATTTTATGTTGGCACTTGATTTTGACGAAGATATATTTAACAAGGTAATGGCACTAGCCCAAATAGCAAAATCTACATGTATTTTGTTAGTGTTTTCCATACACTATTGCACTATTTTATTAGTGCTTTTGGTCATGATCTTTGACAAAATCAGCTAACAAAATTAAGTGAAAAACACGGAACTGATTCTGCTGGCTGTAAAAAATAAAAATGACTACAATGAAAATGAATATACAGTCGTGTCTGGGTATAGTGAACCCCCTATATAGTGAACACCTCGATATAGTGAACACCCAAATTTTGACATTGAGCCTCTAAATAGAAAAAAATTTCAAGCAAAGAACAAAAATTGTATTTTGAGCAAATAAAACGAGTTTTTGAATAAAAATGTTATGTTAATGTTGATATAGTGAATACCTCAATACAGTGAACAGGACTTGGAATAATTAATTCACTATATCCAGACACCACTGTATGTGCAAAACTATTGTTACAACCAAGGCGCATTAAATGGAAAACTATTGTCGCAATTTTGCACCAACGTTAACGCTTGGTTTACGAGTCAATCAGTAGCCACAGCAAGCGCTGCGGCCATTTTGAAAATCAGCATGCGCATCAGCGTTGCCGTTTTGGTTATTTTTAACCAAAAATGGTTATTTTCATTTTTGAAAATGGGTTTTGGTTATTTGGTGATTTTTGATCTCATTTGGTTATTTTTTAGAATATTGCACACTGATACAAAATGTATCCTTAATATAGCGCACTATTATTTGGAGTGGCAATAATATTGTAACGATAAGACAGTCTGTCGCTGTGCAAAGCAACCCTGTCGCTACGCGCCGTGCTATAATTCAACCTGGCAATGGTGGTAGCGATCATCATGGAAACCAGTGAGTACGTGACGCCATGGTACAATAACAAGGTATGCCAAGTAGACAAATCTCTCTTTTTTCATTTGTTTACATTTGGAAATGCTGTCAAACAGAGATACTGGAGTTGCGTATACGCTAAAAATTTAGTACCTTTTTCCATGCATACCATACCTTTTGGAAATGTTCATGCTAAAAAACAAGAAATATGCACTAGCTGCCTTAGAGTGAAAAGGTGCTAAATCCACTTTTTCAAATTTTACAGGAAAGACAAAAACTAAGTAAAAATAATTTATATTTATGTTTATTCTTTGGACTTTCTTTGCTCTGGACTTTGTGCAATTTTCCACGAAGCAAGACTTTTTCTTTTTCTCTCTTTTCATGCATGTTCCGCCGACTTATGACGACATTTTATGCCGTTATTTTTAATTTGTGCTTTGTGAACTTTTTCGCCGTGCTGTGATTCTGTGCTTTTCATTTCAAGAAGTGATTGAGTGTTGAACATTTTTAAATTGAAAATCGTCCGTGTGAATTAAAATGCCGGGAAATTCGTGTGCGTTGTGCAGAAGCAGACAGTAACATAACTAATTTGTTTCTATTTTTCCGCAAGTAGCTGGTACCGGACATGTTATTTACGTCCGAAACTTATTTTTGGCAGAAATACACTATGATCAATAAGTACCGGGACTGTATATTTTAAATTTTTCGCCGTTTCCCGATGCAGCTAGGTTGGTAGGACCTTTTTTTAGGTCGGTAGGACCTTAACTGACATCAGTGTCAAATTTTGAGCAGGATTGCATCATTAGTTTTTGTTTGGCACCTGTTAGCGTCAGTCAGCTTTTTGTACATCGTCGCATTTTTTTTACCTGCATTAAAATACACAGTCCCGGTACTTATTGATCATAGTGTATGAGCATTTTTATACTTTTTGCAAAGAAAAATATACCTATTAAAGTTTTTCTGTGTATTGTAAAAACTGTATGCTTTTCATTATTTTCTGTGCAGTCCTGCGCACGACTCCCATTCATAAGCACCTCTAATTTTTGTCGTTTGACATTCACATCTCATAGTACATGAAGAGTACTCTCCCTATCTGGCATACATTGTTATTGTACCATGCGTGACGCGAAACTGTTGTTTGCATCTTAAAGTGATAACTTTTTTTATTTGCTGTAAATATAACGTTGCGAAAAACCTTGTTTTACTGGTCGAAGTCATTTTGATTGTTACTCGTACCAACAGAAAGCATAAATAAATGATTTCAGACGGTAAAGTCAGCAGATATTCGGTTGCTTTTTCATTCAGTTCATGTCTCATTGAGTTTGCCGTTTCTAGTGCAACAAGAAACAGTGATGGCAAGTTGAACTCTTTTCAAACGCAGAGCTGCAACACAAGCAATTCAAACGTTAAGGCTTTGAGCCCACTACTTTTCTCATAAAAAAGTAAGCAGTAAGTTGTTTAAATCCTTAAATCTTGAAGTTTATGTATGAGTTTTTTTTGTTTTTTGTGGAATAAACATTTTGGTTATTTTTGTTACATTTTGGTTTTTTTTTATTTTTGTTCCTGGCTATAAATTGTTTTTTCTTGTGGCAACGCTGATGCGCATTCGTCAATAATCAGAAGAAAAAAGTTTAGTCAGTTGTGGTACCAAGGCACATTAATAAGTTAGTGGTGGAAACACAGCTGCTTAAACTTTTTTCTTCTGATTTCCTTTTGATTTCTTCTGATTTTCTTTTGAGTTTTCGCGAATGGGCATGCTAATTGTCAAAAATTGGTAAACTTGTTTGTATGTTGTTTGTGTTTTCATTAGATTTTGACAATCAGCATGCCCAAAAGCACTAACAAAATACATGGGAATTTTGTTTTTGCAGTAGTGCCATCACCTTATTAATACACCTTGTGTGGTACTGGCAACTGACAGTCCTTTTGGCAATAGCACTACCAGCATCAAATAAATAAATACATAATAATAGCAATAAAATATTTTGTTATTTGTGGAGTATTGTGCACAACCAGAAGAACTATCAAAAATTAAGATGATGACATTTCGTGTACCTATGAAGTACTCGTGAACGAAGAACAGCATGTAACGGGGACGACCACCTATGCAAATAGCTGCGTAGGTTACGCACTGAAGGGAGTGTCCAAAGAGAAAAGAATCCGGGCAGTGTGAGAAAAGTGCAAATATTAGTTTAACAATTACTTACGTTCATATATGTAATACTTCTATATTGGCACTAACGTATCTTCACAATGTGTTTTCATTCGGAAATCAAAGGGAGACAAGCGATGAGACAGAAAACACGAAATTTTGTGAATATATTTCTATGCGTGTATACATGTGCACTTCTACACATGAAAAACTGTCAAACTGCTCCTGGGGCGGTTGAAGAAATTTCAGTTAATTTCGACAAATTTATATTTTTTTCCAGTAAATTTTTTTCCCGTCTGAACGCACTTTTGCCACTTGTGAAATATGTCAAGGTACATTCGTTTATACGCTTTCTCGCTCATATTTCACTATTGCTGTACTGTGATGTTGGCGAATGTACCTTGAGCTTAGTGCCAATATAGAAGTACTACATATATGCTTACGTTAAACGACCACTAACACTTATATATATATATGAATAATTGGAAAAGCAATAAACCAGTTACGAGATAGCATTGCAAAAACGTACTGGATTTGAGAAAAAACACTAAGTCACTAAGGCGTTGCTGTTCCGCCTAATGTAAGTAAAAGAAACAAAAACTTTTAACAAAAAAATCGGCAGGCTAGTGTTGTTACCTTGTCTATATAATTTGATTTTGACAATCAATTGACAAACAAACAAAACATTAAAAATAAGTAGTTGTGCTACTATGTACCATGGCACAAGAATAAGGTAATAGCATCCCCGCAACACCAAAAACCACATGTATTTTGTTGGTAGGATTGTTTATCGCTACTCTCAAAATCAGCTGATATTTTCCGACGAAAGAGGGAGAAACTGAAAACAGACAAAACTGATTGTTGCCAGACGGTGCTGTATTTTAGTGAAAAAACGGGAAAAGTGCTCAGGTCAGTTGTTTTCAGTCAGGTATTTTCATTTCAACCGATGCGGCAACACCGCACCACTGCTGACACCCATAGTATAATAATAAAGTAGTCTAACCTGAGAGAGTATTTCTAATGTATTTCTATTTTGTTTACAAAAATTGGCAGAAAATTTTATGAATAGAGTTTTGAAAATATTTTGTGTCAAATCAATATGAGTTTACGTTTTCTGTTGACAAATTTTGTACATCAAAATGAAATATTGTGAAAGAAATTTCAAAAAATTTGTACTCAAAAGAGGGGAGAGTTCAGGTTAGACTACTTTATAATTATACTATGGCTGACACCGACGATTTTGACAAAAGCGATAATCAGCCGGTGGCTTGCTACAACCTTGTAGTTCAGCCATGCTATGTACCTTCTCCAATGTGCCTTGAATAGCGCGCCGCAGTTTTCTTTACAAATTGACAGGGTTGTTAACAATCAGGGAATGGTTGATGGACTAATCTTAAATCAGCCCTTAAACAAGCGTAACAGGGAGCTGCCATGCGAAACTTGGCCGAACATATTTCGTTTATATTTCATTGTAGTGTAATTATTAAGTAGTTTAAGAAATGCCTTCCCTTTCTGAGCAACTACAATTTTTGAAAAACCAAACAAAATCGTAGGAAAAGCAAAAAATATAAACAATTCATAGATAAATCGAAATACACCTAAGTCTGTTTTTACACGGTAGATTGGTTCCAGAAGAAGCCGTGTAAAAAAAAACCGTGTAAAAAAAGACATTGATCGTATACAAAAATGGGTGATTTGTTCCTAATCTCTAAAACCTATTAAAATTTCTTTACCAAACACGTCTTATTGCATTGACAGTTCACAAAATATTAACACGTTTCAATTGCTCTGACCAGTAAACTTTATTGTATGCACATAAAGGGAATTCCCCTAAATTAGTGCTATTCACATTTGCTTTGACCAGTAAAAATTGCTTGTACGCGCTAAAAGGGAATTCACTTAAATCTTTAAGCTAGTGTTCGCAATCGCAAACTATCGATAGCACTATCGATACTATCGATGGCACTATCGATACTATCGATGGTTTCAGACTTTTTTC
Source organism: Melieria omissa (assembly GCA_963971225.1). NCBI lineage: Eukaryota > Metazoa > Arthropoda > Insecta > Diptera > Ulidiidae > Melieria > Melieria omissa. The sequence continues at coordinate 44,842,377 of OZ020268.1, read as the reverse complement.
TTTCATAAATACTTTTTTGTGATATGAACATACTTCGCAAAAATTAAATTTGACAAAAAAAATTTAAGTACATAAAATTTCAAATCGTGCTAAATGGAATAAAATCGTGTAAAAAAATTAAAAATATTCAATTTTCAAACCGTGTTATATCAAAACCGTGTAAAAAAAGACCGTGTAAAAACAGACTTAGGTGTATAATAAAACTACGTCTGTACACTACACGATTTGAAGATTCTGCTGATGGCACTATACTCTCTGACATTGTACTCTCTTTTACTAAATTTGTATCATAGTTTTACATTTCATATCAAGATATCGATCGATATCGTTTTAAATAACGTCAATTTTTTTGTCTACAAAATGTCAGTTCTAAAAACAATATGTGAGATTCGCATTTACATTTAAACAAATTATTAACAAAAATTAAAGGTAAGCAATTCATCAGCTATGGTATAACCATACAAATTTAGGGTCTATGCTAATAACATTATTGATCATTTGTCAAACGAACAAAGGTACATTGAATACTTGTTCGTTATACTATGCAATAAAAGATAACATAGAAACAGCAGCGCAAAAACAGTTACATATATCACTAATCTCGACTTTTTTGAAAAAATAAATCGGACGATGGTAATTCCTAATTTGCAATTTTATCGATTTTCAGGATCATTAAATTTTATTCTCACAAGGAAGAGATGCCATTATTTTTGTACTTTTCGTACTCAAAATGTCGACCCTTATTTTGCATCCCTGGGCATTCGCTTTTTTCGGTTACTACATTTCTCGTATAGTTTGCTTAATATGCTTCAGTTCTCACTGTCATTCCGCAATAGATTAATAATTAGAAGTGAATGTGTAAATATTTTTGGATAATAAATTAACCAACCAAAGGAGAATAAATATTTGATATCGAAACAATAGCTGAAGTGGGCGTTTCTCCAGTTAAAAAGCCGTGCCTCCAGGTTTTACATTCGGCACACATAGGTTAGATTGTGCGTTTTCAAGCAAATCTAGATAGTACAAATCAAAGAATTTCCTTTGTTACGGGTGCAAAGGTGCACCGATATTACTTAAATTGTAGATTACTTGGTTTATGTTAGAGTGCGCGAAACTATGTAAATAAACATATGCATACCCGATTCTTCAACTTTTGCATTAGCAGACGATGTCGTTCACTTAGCATCTGAACAGTTCCGCAACGCTCTTAAAAAGCCGATTATTTTAATATTCGGGATTTTCCGGCAAGGGGTGCTTCTTCGCACCGCAGTTCCCTTTTACTTCATAAAGTATTCATTCATAAAAGGATTGTCTACAAGATAGTTTATAGAAAGCAAGATGCAAATTTTTAATTGTTTATATGTATATGAATACCAGCAGAGCCCGACGGCTTTGCGCGCAAGTTTGAGGTCGATGGACCTAATAAATCAAGTTTCTTCATACAACAAGGGGCAGTGCCACGCCCCTTTTATGCAGTGTTCAATGTGCCAAATGTCATTGATGTGTGACCTTTAGTTACAAAGTTACTTAAAACATTTGGGTCGCTGGAAAAATGCGACGCCCACCTTTCAGGTCATATTCGCACTATGTGGTTTACCGATATTTAGTCAAGGCGAACATTTCGTGAAAGATTCAGCTCAATCGGTCTCTAAAATTTAGTGTCGTGTGTCCAACAACAAAACAAACTAACATTTATCATTATTAATATTAAAACAAAATGGTAAACTCATTCATTCTTTTCACTTATTTGCAGTTGCCTTAGCTGTGAATTCAGTTGGAATTGTGGAATAGTTCGGAAGTCCAAAATGAGTGTGATAAACTCACAACTCGAGTCGAAATTGAAAGACATGCAGCAATATTTGCCATTTCTTCAAAATGTAATTGACAAACTGCGGTCTAATAATGAACACCAGAAGGATAATCCGCGTAAAGCGCAACTCATGAAAATGGAAATGTTGCAGGATTTACTCACTAATAAAGCTAACAAGTAGGTCTTACAGTCAAAAACTCTTGAATAAGATTGCATATGTACTAATATATATTTTATAGATTGAAAATGGACACTTTACTTAAATGTGAAGGAGTCTTGATAAAACTGCATGCGAAAATTGAAAAGGTAAGTGAAAATTTCCAAATGTTTAAACTAAATTTAAGAAGTTGAAACTTAATTCTAGATTATAATAATTTCGCTTTTTTATGTATTTGTTTATTTCTTTTTTCAAGAAAATCGTAAAATTAGTTCAAGTGCATTGTATAGCCAAGCATAAAATTACTTAAATTGTTCAATACACAAAAAACAATGTGTAGTAATAAAACAAACCTGCAAGGGGAATTTTTTAACACTAGAAAGACCATTGACATTACCATTATTTTGACTTTTCATTTTTAAATACATATATGCATTTTCTTTAGTATTTCTATCAAATTTTGCTTTGATAACGTTTATTTTTGATCGGGTTTTACAATTACGATTAGCCAAATCCGATGTGCACTTTTTGAGATATCAGCGGATATAACATGTAGTTTTTGTAGGTATGGAAAAATTGCGGTCTTTCTAGTGTTAAATAATGAAATTTATTGAATAGTACGACAAGATCCTTAAAGTAATCTTATAATTAGATTATAATTAGGATTTAATTTATATTTGGTTTGAAACAGAAAAACACCTTATGGTGGAATTCATGTATGGTTGAGTAGCTGAGTGCATCATCTTTTAAAGATCGAACAGCATCAAGCATTTTTTTGCATCACACAACGATGACAAAACGAAGCTTGGGCGCATGACTTAAAAGAAAATGTTGTTATATTTTTGTTTTGTTGTTGTTTGTTAAGTTTTGATGGTAAAAATGAAGTTATGATAAATTACCAGCTGCCGAAAACAATTATTTTAAACTTATTTTTGTGTTGGCTACCGCGGGGTAACAAAAGTAGGTTTTGGACTCACAGTTAAACGCATTAACTATCTGAGCCGCTACGGCCGCCATATCACAATTGTCATCAATTGGACATTCGAAACACCCGTTTGATGTAAAATGCGGACTAGAATAGTTGTCAAGTCTACTATGTTAACAGTACATACTTATATGAATGGAAAAATCATCGTTGAAGTTTTTTTCGATTATGCTATCCGATCCATTCCTTGACTAGGGAGTGAATTAGTGAACAAAGTAAAAAAAAAAGTTGAAAGTTGCCCATCCTAAATGAGGATGTTTCCTGCCGTGTTTGGGTTGGTTTAGCTGGCTTTGGTTGGTTTAACGAGATTAAACTATGGCCATGAAGTAATTACCAAGAAGGTTGCAGGTTTTCTAAATTTGATGTTCGTTGATTTCATCTGTAATGGCTGACTACCAGATAAAAATAATATAAATGATATTTAAAGTAAAAGTATCTCAAATGCTACAGTTTATACCTATTAGTAAATTAAATTATTGTATGCTTAGCCTCAGCATTTTCAATTCTATATGAATTAATTTTTATTAAAATTTTTGTTCGTTTGACTGTTTACTGATTTGTTGCAATTTTTTAATTTCGTTTTTAATTTTTCTTTTTTCTTGCCATCCTAATTACAAACAAATGCTACCCGATGAAATATCAAACAAATGAGAAGACTTCTTTTTTGCAGAATGAGAATGACATTTCCAAACCGAGTCATACATCCAATACAAGCAAACTTGAGATAATTGATATAACTGGCCCGGAGAGCCCACCTCCCCAGCCAATAGAAAAAGTGGAACCAGTCGAAATTCCCACTGAACGACGGTGTTCGCCAGTGGTGAAGGTAGAAGAAACTAACAATGAAACACAAACAAAGAGCCATAGAATGCGACATCATACTGATGAACGACGAATACATTACCATCATAGTGAGAAAACTCACCATCAGGATCGTAATGTATCACACGGTAAATCAAATGAACAGTCAAAGTGTGAAGAATCGAATTCTATATCAACTAAAGTTACATCTACTCGTTGTTCGAATGTATCAATTGAACACGACTATCAATTGGGATCATCTCGAAGCCCTAACATAAGTCAAAATGCCACTGGCTCACAGAAATTGCTATCGAACTGTCAAAATGAGTCCACTCCATACGTTCGTCGACAAGCATTTCGGGATGATGATAAGTTGAAGTCTAATGAAGTTTACTCCCCAGAAGAAAGTTGGGATGAATTGACCAGCAAGGAGAAGCCAGACCAACCCGCAGTAACTTTTGTAAATAGTCCTTCTTCTCCAATATGCGGTGCTGAAGTCGACCATACGTACCATGATACAATCTTTAACTTTAAAAACCAAAATACTATGAAGCGAAAACAAATTTTCACGCGTTTAGGAGAAAAAATTAATACAGATAAACCTTTTGAAAATTTCAAAGTCAACGTTCAAAATGAACAATTGCTGGTCAAAACATGCCAAAGAAAACCTCTCGAATCTGCAATTGCGTCTACCGTGGTTAAAATCCCAACCATACCTGAAGTATTGAAAAGTCCACCATTGAGTGAAAGTGATATATCGGATTTATTGAACGATTCTATAGACAAGAATAACTTTTCAGATATATGTGAAATCGGCACGCGTCGTCCTGCAAAACCAAATCTTAACACAAAAGAAACTGATGCAAAAACTTCAAATTTAGATATGGTGCGTAAAAAGTTTGCAATGGTTACAAAAGGTTCGTCACAACTAAACAAAAGTATCAACGAAATTAACTCTCCTGTGAATATCAACACAAATCCGTCTCCTTTTTCAAATGAACGTTTAGCTTTAAAATATAACCCACATCCTCGAACAGACCGTAATATATATGCTTCATCACAAAGTGGCAATGAGCAACCGACGCAAGAATCGTATAAATCATCGGATCCACGTTTAAATCCGGCTCGTGCAAATTTAAACGCATCATGTGTTCCAAAAATGAGTTCATCATCCAGCGTAAAACCTCAAGATCCCCGCTTAAGAAAGCCTGCTTCAGGAAGGGTTCCACCACACCACACAGTTATACCCCATATAGCTCCATTATTACCAACAACTGCCATAATGGAGTCGGTTCCTTTAAGCAGAGCTACTCCCCCCGTGACGAATTTTCAAATGCGCAGCTATTCGGCCTCGTCACCAAATTGTCGTCCTCGTGCGACCTTAATGTCATATCAGAATCCCCACAATTTCACTAAACCAAAAGTGCAACAATTCAGACCTGCAGACCCCTGCGCGCTTTTTTCTCGCAGGGACTCTTATGGTCCCGAATTTTTACCTCGTTACCATTTAAATACACAACAGATTTCAAACATTCCAGTGGAAAATGTTGTTGATAACTTTGCTTCTGAAGATACGGTAATTTCTACAACCATGAATCGCATGAATCTGGCCGCAAATGAGAGTAAATTTCCAGGATGCAAAAAAGGCTATACCTCTGAGGAAAATTGGGATTCTGAACCTGACGAAGTTCCAGCAAAAGAAAAAATTGGATTTTCTAAATCTAAAAACTATGAATCATTTCTCGTATCTAGTAATGATTCAGACTTTGAGAAAAATATATGTCGCAAGAAAGCTTCTCAAAAAAAGGAAATTCCCCACAATTCGTCCGTTTTCACATCTACAATACGCCCTCGATTTAGTGCTGTGCTCAATGACAAATCAGAACGTATAAAATATTTTGAATCTAAAAAGCAAAAGCATGCTGAACCTCATACCTACGCTGAATATAAAAAAGCTAAGGCACGAGCAGCAGCAGAGGAAGCAGCTAATAAACAGACGGAACGAACAGCGAAAATTGCTGGAGAAAATTCAAACAGCATTAAAACAGCAGAATCTACATTAGATAAATTATATCGAAATTCGAATTTCAAAAACTGTGAGTTTCCAAAAACCAAAACTACTTTTAAAATACCTAAGAAGCAGCAGGAAACTGTTACAACAAAAAATGGACAGCCAAGCCACCAAGACAGATCTGCAGAATGTAAAGAAAGCTTTAAAAAAGCAGAAGTTGTCTCAAATGAACCTTTATTAAACGAAGAAATTACGATTATGAGCAACAACGAAAACCCCCTTACAAAGGAATGTGAAAAAGAAAAATGTCCTTCACTTGAAAGTAAACCAGATGAAGACAAACAGGGACAAACGGTTGTATCAAATAGTCTAAAACAAACTTTTAAGGAAGTTCCAAAAACAGCTAAAACAAAAGCAAATACTAAAGTATTGAAAGAAGGTGAAGGACATATATCGAAGCCAAACAAACTGAATAAAGAAAACAGTACGATCTTAAAAAGTAAAGCAGTCGCTAAGAAAGTAGGAGCTGACTTTGAACAAAAGCAACAGACGGATGATGGATCCATGGAATTACATGAACAAGCTGTTTCAACTGAAGGCCGCGCTACTAAAACTGAAGCTTTTGCCGTAGGTGAAATCGTTTTAAGTTCTAAAAATGAGAAGCAGTCGTCATTGAGTTCTGAACCTACTGACGGATCAATAAAATCAAATGATGAATTTAAAACGTCTGTGTTGAATTCTCATATAAACATTGAGAGGCCTGCGCGCATACTTAAACGGCGAAACACAATGTTTGATCAAGGCAGCTTACCTTTAGTAGATAAAGAGAAATTATTTTCTGCGACAGCGTTAGTGTTTGAAGATATACAAGATAACGAGCGATTACGATCTCGAGTTGATATTGATCTAAAGCAAAATAAAAAGAATAGAACCCTTGCTTACATTTTCCAAAAGACAGATGATAATTGCACAGTGTCAACTCAAAATATTATATCTGGCAAAAGACGTACCCGGACGACCGTAAATTTTAATGAAGTACAACGTAGTTTAGAGGTTTTCCAGCATAAAAAGCCACGAGAACCAAGAAAGGATGTGTGTACAGAAGTAACGAAGAAATTACCACCCAAGATTAAGAAAGTTTCCAACATAAGAATAACAGATGGCCCGAGTAAGGAACAAATACAGATTAAGAAAAAAAATAAATTAAGCACTAATTTAGAGGATGAGTATGAAAATCAGAATTGTGCTGTTTCGAGTACTACATTCCAGTTGGAAGAAGAAGCGGCTGATACTTCAGCTGTTACGGAAAACAAGTCAATCGCTGAAAATGTGTGCGAACCATCATCATCTAGCACGGCGAAGACAATGAACGCTACCTCTACTACGGATGACGATAAGAAAGCGGAGTTACTGGAGGGATTTGTACAAGATATTCTAAAACCAAATGCTAACACCGAATATATTTTCAGCTTGTTACAACAAATACTTAGCGACGAGAAATTGAAATTAGTTAAAGAAATTGTAGAGAGCGCGGCCAAGGAGAATGCAAAGAATTTCAAAAATGATGATGGCGATGGTGAAGTCGAACGTCAAGATGAGAAAGAGACAGAGGATAGTGGTAAGAGTGATAAGAAGACAACTGATGATTTGAAATCACCCCAAGAGAAGAAACAAGCACCAACTAAAAAGGCACCAAAAAGGAAAGCTAAACGAAACGAACTAGATCGTCTAAACGAAGATATACGTGATATGTTTATAAGCAAAGGGGTACTAACAGCTACGGGGAGACGCATGTGTACGTTAGTAGCTGCTGAAAAAGCAAACACATCGGTCATGCAAAAATCCAATTCCAATGAAACAGATGAAGAAAGCATTACAAAGAAAACTACCACACAATCCGAAATTGCTAAAAAGTTTACATCAGACAAAGAGTCAAAGCCAGCAAAAATGCCCAAGTCACCGGGTGGACGTAAGCCTCATTTAAGACCGAAAACATTAACAGTGTCTTATAACGACGATATTAATTCGGATATCGAATATGATGAGAGCATTCTTCATGACAGCGAAATGGGTACTACAGACACCACTACGGACATAGATGGAATCACTTCATTAACGGAAGAGTTAACCGATAATACATTGCACGATACACCACCGCGTGGAATGCCGATACTTAAGGCGCATACACCCATAAAGCTATCTGAGGTAGAAGATGACAAGATAAACTCCAATATTATGAGACAGTTAGGTACGAAAAAACGCAAAGTACAAGTAAAATTAGTTAAACTTAAACCGTCAGCAAATTTTGTGACATCTGTCAAGAGCTCAGATATGCAAGGTACCACTTCTTCTGACAGTGAAAATGAAGCGGAGAACGAGAAAGTCGAGCGGACCAATAGAGGTTTTGAAAAATCAAACCACGAGAAAAGCAAAGATATTAAAAATACCAACAGCAATTGGCATTCACAATCCAAATATGCGAAATGTTGTGTTTTATGTAATGTCAAACTACATTTTACTGGCTCCCATTACAAGCAACACCATGCTGAAAATTTCACGTCTCGTTTGGCACCCAACGTTCTTGCGCAATATAAGCAAAATGCAGACAAAAGTAAGGCACTGTTCGGTGTTATTCATAAAAAACAGACTATGTGGTTCTACCGGTGTCCTTTTTGTCTGCAGCACAACAGTACTATGCTGGTTAGCTGGCTTGAACATTTCAACACACACACGGGAGAATACTATTTTGAGTGTTCCCGCTGTCATCGACCTTCCAATAAGCAACATTCACTTGAAAAGCATATTAACACTCAATGCACAGGTGCTACTGTTGTTAGAAATTGTACGCCCATAACAGGCGTACTTGTGAAAGCCCACGTTTGCCATTTGTGTAACTTTCTACAAATTTATAGACAAAATCTCAACCGACATTACATAGAACAACATGACTACGATCCTTCAGAAGTTGGTTCCTTAGGCTACACGATAAATTTGTTGGACTTAAAAGATGTAAAAATTGTTGATAACAAAACTGCAATTGACTTAGAAACAAAAGCTTTACAGAACTTATCAAACGGTAGTACAATTGATGTTTCGGACGATGCTATCGTTGATGCCGCTGATAAAGCAGTAGAAAAGAAAATCGGGCCTAAGGATACAGTAAACAAGGATAAAGATGACGTTAACAAAAATAATACTGTTGAAACTATAAGTCAAACAATTGATAGAGAAATAGTTACAAGTACCAGCGAAAACTCTATATCTCCGTCAATCAACCAAACTTCAACCATTAATACTGTCCAGACAGAGTTACAACCTGTCGAGCAGTTGTGTGCCAATACCAATATTTTCATGCCTACTCGTGAAGCAAATGATTCGCCAACAATGAACAATTTCACGCAGAGTTTACTAACAATTGAAAACGAGCAAGTTGAATCTTTAACCAGCGACCACAACGGTATATCTATAGCAGAACGATTAAGTCAACGATTTAAGAATTTGAAAGAACAGTCGGTGCGGTCAAACGTTGTTTCAGCAACCGAAACACAATTAATCGCGAATGATGAGCGTAATAACACAGTCAGTGCTTATAACGATACAAGCACTTCGCCAGATGTGTATAAATCAACGTCAGCTACAGAGGAAAGAGTCGTCACAGAGGTTTCATCACAGTCTTCATCCGTGTTAAATAAATCTAGTGAAAGTGAGGGTTGTTTAGTTATTGCAGACAATGATACAGATGTATCTACAGAGCTAGCTGAGAAAGGAGACGACTCTGTCTCGGAAGATGACGAAGATAAATGGGAGGATATTGAAATTACTGAATCAGCACCCAGCACAACGTCATCAATTGTATCTACATCAAGTGGCATAAGTAAGACCAGCAAGGCAAAAAACAAAACAGTTTATCAAAAATTTAATCGCCTTTATGCGTCCAATAATAAATTGAAAAAATCATTATCCATTAACATGGGAAATAAAAAGAAATTTATTGATAAGCCTGCCGAACAATTTGCCCCAATACCTATTGCAACAACTTCAAGATTATCTGCAGAATTTTCTGTAGCACCAACAGTCTGCAATAACGACAACCTGGCGTCAACAACAGTTTTCCGCCCTATAATCTCTAATCTAGCTGATTTACTACCGGATTCACCTTGCAATGATCCCATTGAATTAGTACCAGAATTGACACCACTTGCACCACTTCAAGATCTCAATGATATATCGTCCATTTTGGACTCTGACTATATGTCAAATATGTATTTTCCTAATACAGCAGCATCTATTAATATCGACCATCAACAAACAAGTATACAAGAAGCCTTGGATTTTGTATCAGAACAAGAAAATCAACTGGATTCGAACACACACTTATCAAGCTCTGGTGGCCAAAATGTTCAAGTGCAAGCATCTATAAACCGAGTCGAAAATATTGGTTATGCTGTGTCAAGCGATGAAAGTGGATTTCGGTTTTATTGTCTATCTGAGAATTGCACATTTATCTATTCCAGCGAATCCATTGGCTTGGAAGCTCATTTTCTGAGTGAACATCCAGAAAAATTGTGGACAGGTTTTTGCCATACCTGTAAAACGCAAGTAAATACTGACAGTGAGTTAACACTATCCGCAGAGTTGAAGCATATGCAGGAAAAGCATACAAACTTCTCTAAGTCAGCGCCATCAGAAGAACTACTTGCTCAGTCAGTTTTGCTTGTGAATCATGAGGAGAGACCACGCATTAAAATCAGACGTCTGACAGGTGATTGTTTGTCCTGTACACCTACGCCAACATCACCATCAGGGTCGCCAAAATCAGCTTCTACAATTGATGAGAATACTAATTCGCGTCCACCTACAAACATTACACCATCTTGTTCAAATAACTGCATTGATGAGCCGCTTTTCAGGAATGCCACTAGTGATCTCTGGATAACATCTGTTACGTCAGGTGCGAGAACTCCTTGCCAACTGCAAATAGCCAGTGTAGTTAGTTTAAATGAAGAATGTAAAGAAAAGGATAAAGTGAAGGACAACAACTTTCCTACTTCTGAGGAAAAATCTGTTTACATTCCAAACATTTCAAACGTATGTAGTTTAAATGGTGTGGAAAAAACTATAGCGTCGTGTTCAAAACTTACGGAAATTGAAAAGTCATCATTAAATAATTCATTGGGAACATCGTATTCCTTAGATACTGTTAAAGAACCGTCTATTCAACAAACAGCATCCGATGTTATGGCATTGACTGATTCCACAGAGCTACAAGTGGTTTCTGAAACAGTACCTGTTGCACAAGCAACCTCTGGTGAATATTTAATAACACAAACGTTATCTGCAAATTACGAAGAAGGACGCCCAGGTGCACAACTCGGCTTAAATATATCAATAGCCACGAATTCGTCAGCTTACTCAAGTCATCCAATAAATCAAGCAACATCTACTTCACAGGAACTCTCCGTATATAAATGTATGAGTGGTGGTTGCAAATATCAAACACGTGTCCCTGTCGCCATGCGTGATCATTTGCAGTTTCATGAACTTCATAATTTCGCAAACAAACGGGATTATCTTCGTTGTTCGTTTTGCGCGAATACTGCTGATGATATAAAGGAGTATTTCGAACATTTGAAAGCCACTCATACACATTGTAATACTGGAGCCTTAACACAATTAATTCAAACAATTTCTAATTGCTCCCAGAGTGAGAGTAATGAATCTGAGAAGTCTGGAACTACTGTACCAAAAACATCTAATGCTAATACGAAGAAGGAGACAAAAAGTTCATTTAATGAACAATTGAAGAAGTGTATCGATGAAATGCTAGCCAACACAGGCATAGAAGGTAAATATTATTTTTGCGTGTAAGTTAGGTAAAAGTCAAGATTGTTCATTTGTTCTGAAATTTATATAACATTTTTATGCCCTACATGTGAGTATCATACAAAGTATGACGCCCACAAGGATGTAAAGTCGGTGATCAGGATCACCAGTAAAATAGGTTTAGCTATCTCCGTTGTAAAATTACTCTTGGACGACTTAAGATTTCGAAATTACACGTAAATTGGTACAAGTACTAATCGGCCCAGTGACATTTGGTTGTTCTTGGGGGGTGAATATGTCGTTCAAAACCGACTGAAACTGTCTTAATTGTTTTTATCAATCGTTACTATTTATATGGATGATTATCAAGAATGCCAATCTGCATATGTCTTAAATATTGACAATTTTTAAAACAAGAATTATTTCAATTAATGCTAAATTACAGTCCCGCTATAGCCAATGACAAAACTATCGAAGCAAAAATGTTTCTTTTGTTAGTTGACTTTTCAGATTGCTTACGGAAAATTTGCCAACCTGAGTTCGAAATCGGCAAAAACATGTAGATCCCTTCAAACCGCATGCACAATCCAAATGATTTCGGAAAGCTAGGACTAATTTAATTTTAATTTAGCTGTCATATCAATATCTTTGTACATATATACATACATACTATGTATACACACATGCATATATATATATTTAGTTGTTATTGACTTTGGCTAACATTTTATTCGGTAATCTCTGCATAAAATTGCAGAATATTGTAAAAAATTAAACAATTTTAGTAGTAGTAGGTTTTGCCAGCCAGGACACACAACCAGCTCCTCCTGATGATCGCGCGAGAGGATCGTCGTCTTCCTTCGTTTTTTTCTCGTTCTTCTTCGTCTCTAGTTGGAGTTGCCACACACATATATATATATATATACATATATACATTCGCGCTGTACGTCTTTTTATAATCTGAGATCCTGGAGATTGTTTTTCAAAAGGCGCTGTCCAGTTCTGTTAATGTGCAAACCACAAGCGGGAGCTCCTATCTTAAAAACGATATCTCAGAAAGTATACCAATAAAAAGTAGAATGGCTAATTTAGAATTTCTAATCATTGCATAACAAAAACTTCGATTGCTTTAGTTCTGTCAGAAGGTATGCTAATTAGCGTACCACTACTGTAAATGTTTAGAGAATTATATCCACTCGGAAACGAAGATCAATTCATGCGTTTATTTATTATTTCAGATTCGAAACTTTATCGCTGTACTGTTAACGGGTGTAAGGTCACCCTATCAGAGTCAACTTATTTTGCTCACATTGTTTATCATGTGTCTTCATTGCCTAATGTAAACGCGAACAACTACAGCTATAAGTGTCCACATTGCACAGGAAGTTATCGGCAATTCAAAATAAAAATGCATATAAAAAGTCATGCACGTCATCGGTATTTTTGCTACCTGTGCAGGAGCACCGCCATCAACTCCGATCAAATATTAAAACATTTTAAAGAAAAGCACTGGGGTGCAAAAAATATGTATTCGACACCTCTAATAAAATCAGAGGACAAGGACATGTCAGGTGTACCTAATTACTATGTAGCTTATTCACAACAGCTGACCGAATCAGATGTGGAGCATTTCTGCGAGAAGTTAATTATGGATTGGATGCGCAAGAAAGAAGGTTCTCGGACACATTTCAAGCCCAGCGAAATAAGCTTACTTCCATTGACACCGATTTTCCAGAAAGAGCTGAATTGCTCGATATGTGCATACAAGACGAAGGTTAGGACAAATTTGCTTCGTCACCTCCAACTGCATAGCGACGAGAACAGTGGTAGTGGTCAACAAGTGGCGAGTGTAGATCCAGTAAATCCGGTGCCTTGCCTTAATACGAATGAAAAGCATTTTGATAAAATGACGAATTTAGCTTCCTCATCTCTGGTGACGGGTGGCAGTAGTGGGCCTGGTGTAAATGCAAATGCCAATAGTTCCAACAGCAATCCAGGAAGTAAGCCATATGTTAAAGTGATATACGACTATGTGCCAGAAACCAAAAGATACACTTGTGGTGTTAGTGGTTGTCAATATTTAACAATATCTGATGACATATTTCGCTCACATTTAAATGCCTTGCATGCAGACATCTCCAACTATAAATGTCCATTGTGCAAAGAGGAGATCTGCAAACGTAGCATTTCAGTTGAACGAATATTACAGCATTTGCGTTTCCATGGTAAAAAACTGTATCAATGTGAAGAGTGCGAGTATTTACATTACATGAAAAATGTAGTCGAACGACACATACATGACAAGCATTCTACTAAGCGCGTGAATCTAGTAACGCACGATCGTACAAATTCAACAACAGGTTAGTTACAATTGTTATAATTCACATAAAGAAAAACATCACTATATAATAAAATCAGTAAAACTTGGTGAACTCGACAATATACATATATGTAGTAACAATATATAGTAAGTTTGTTGGTTGAGTCAACCAAAATATGGCAATAATATATATACATATATACATGCCGGTTTTTTTAATAGCGATTTAGTGTTTTATAAATTGTTAGTGCTGCTTTTTTAATCTCTAACACCGAAACGTAATTTTTATGTCTTAAATATAAATTAAAATACTTATACATACCATCAATTATAATACTTAATTAAAATTCTTACTTATTGTGTCCAAATTTTATAAAATTAAATATGCAGTATTTGAATGCTTCCTCGCCAGAAGTCCCTTGTATAGTAGTACTGCATACTTAATGGTTTCTTTCATTCTTAAGTTACAAAAACTGGACAATGAAAGGCTGGTTGTTGTTTTTGCATTACGTATTTAAATATTTGCAATTGCAGGTAAAACGACCAATGAACAAATTACTTGTAAGCCTGGAACTGCAGTTTTCGATGCAACGGCAGTACACTCTAAAATTGAAACCGTTGCTTCAAAATCTAAACAAAAATGGCTTTGCAATATTTGTGGACACAAAGCAATAACTCAGCAACAAATGGTGACGCACTGCTCTGCACAACACGGCAGCAAACATCAGTACCAGTGTACGCACTGTAGCTTTAGTGCAGCTCAGTTATCCCACATAATGACGCACATTGATGAAAAACATGTGGGAAAAATTCGGGAAGTGCGTTATGTATTTCATAAACTAGCACAACAGAACGATCCTGAAAATAGCGCCAATACACGACCATTATGGCAACGTGACGATCCTACTCGTGTGCGTCACATACGTGGTATATTAATGGAGGACGAAGAGGAATCGGAGCAATATTGCAAACGATTGTGCTTAGAGGAGGACAGTGAAACAAGTGCTGTAAACGATGAAACTGACAAGGTAAATAAAATGTTGTGCAAATGTCATACATGTGTAATAATGATACAATAAACAAGGTAAACTAAGCCTTCTCCGAAGTCCTTTGTGTACGTACGCCAATTGTCCGCCAACAGCGAGAATTCGCGTCTCCCAAAGAGCATGCTTGCAAAATAGGCAAACAACTAATATTGTGGGCTATATGCAACGTTTTTGTAAACAAATTTGCGGATCCAAAAATGAACTTTTTGATACTTGTGCAACCTTGGCGATCTACTTTCTGTTCCTAAATATAAACTGCAGAACCACCACTCTGTTCAACAATTGACCACTGCCATTTCTCGTACGCAAATTTTCATGGCTCTTCGTACTTAGTCTACCATGTTTATTGTATTATGGGCAAACCGAGCTCAATTTATAGTCAATTTGCTAAATTGAGATGTTAGTATGACAAATTAAGTCCAATTTAGAGCTGATTGAGAAAATGTCTTAGTTGCGCAATTTAAATAGCTGGCTTTCTGAATAGGGTAATAGGCCTGATATAAAGCCCTCAAAATTGGAGCGTTAGCGGCGTAGTTTGTTTTAAAGAGTTTTAATGCCGATCTAACCGTTCTCGTATATACAGTTGCGGTCAAAATAATAGTAGTACGCGTACAACGAAAAGAAAATGAAGAAAAAATAATCTGCTTTATTTACAAATATTTATTTTGTATTTTTTTAACAAGTTATATGTGTTAACAATGCAATCATAAAAGAAAACTTAAGAATTAAACTCAGTTTGGGTTGATTTAAATTAAATGCGTCAAAAGCTTCAAAATATGGACGGTCAAAAAAATAGTAGTTCGCTTTACTTTCATAAAAATTAAGCAACAATTGTGTTTCATTTTAAAAGATTTTGTGGTTAAATAGTAATAACGAAATGTTTCTTCAAATTAGTATTTAGTTGCGTGACTGTTGTTTGGCTATTACTGCAGCACAGAGCCGATGCATTGAAATAACCAAATTTTCATATCTTTCTCTAGGGGCGTGGTCTACTGCTTCTCAAAGTTGATTTTTATTTAAAAGATTATTGTGAGCAACTGCTCTCTTCACGTCACACCACAAATTTTTAATTATATTGAAGTCTGGTGATTGTGCGAGCCATTCCATAACCCTAATCCTGCTCTTGCGAAGCCCCTTTCGTGCGACCTTTCTTGTATGCTGTCGGTTATAATCCTGTTGGAAGATCCAAAGCATTGGCGTTTTTTCACGGACATACGGTGGCACGATTTCCCGCAAGATTCGTACACATACACATCGATCCATCGTTTTCTTGATCAAATAAATAGCGCCACCTCCATAAAACGTAGTACATCCATTTATTTATTCAGCATGTCTTACGTTTTATGGAGGTGGCGCTATTTATTTGATCAAGAAAACGATGGATCGATGTGTATGTGTACGAATCTTGCGGGAAATCGTGCCACCGTATGTCAAATAAATAGCGCCACCTCCATAAAACGTAAGACATGCATTTATTTATTGAGCAAATTTTAACAGTAGTTATTAGAAAACGGCTGTACACAAAGACGTGAATCATCTGAATTCACTCTTTTAAAAGGAGAAAAATTGGGTAATTGTTATATGGGGAAAGCGTGATGCCCATCTGATACGAAAGAAATATACATATTTAATTGGAGAGTAGACAGTCCTACATCGGATGTTCTTAAGTAGGTTTTACCAGCGGTCTGGTCCACAAACCTGGTATATAACGGATGCTGAGTGAAGTAACAGTTAGTTTTTGTGTTTACACACTTTAGAAATTAAAATATAGCTTAATGGGGAAAAATTATTTCAATAAAGTTATGAAATTTGTGCGTACACACAATCAGCACTGGCCGGGATGAAGCCCGACCACAGGTGGCCTGTGGCCCACACAAAAATATATTAAAACGAACACAGTTTTTCTTCCGGTGGCTGTCCTTTCAGCACAAAATATCAAATCTCTGAAAGACTTCCGAACTCCCGTTGGAAATCGGCATTAATCCGTAGGGTCCCTTCCGTGCTCGCTCTACACGGATGGTTGTGGAAAGCCAGCTAGGTCTTAGTCTAGTAGTCTGACGCTTATGCACTTAAGTATCTATGTTTGAATTTTTTATATTAAAACTTTTTTGATAATTATAACTTTTTGACATGGTAACAAACTATGAAATCCATTTTCAATTTGCAGCCTCAGGTACAATATCCGGATAACACACTCAGAAGTTCATATGAATTCGGTTGTTTTCAGTGCCATAAAAGATTTTCGAACTTAAATGAATTACGAGAAATACACTGGAAATCGGTGCATGGAAGATGCCCAGAAACCACCAATCCATTCCAATTCTATCTTATTAAACTGTTGAAATGCTGCGAATGCCAAATATTTACAGGCTCTTGGCACGAATTACAATTACATTCGGAAACTGTCCATAACTCCAGATATATAGCAATAGACGTAAATACGTCTTCAACTGGGCTAACATGTGGTTACTGTGACTTCAGTTGTCAGACGGCAGAACAATTAGTTAACCATAATCGGCGACTGCAGCACAAACTCGCCGACATTAAAGGTTTAACAAATTGCCATTTAAAAGATGTTTTGAAATTAGGCATTACAGAAACATACATACAGTGCAGTATGTGCTTAGATATATTTGCCAATCGTCCTGCTATTGTGGCGCACGCCAGTAGCGCCCATATCGGAGAAGAGGGCTTTTGCTTTCGTGAATTAACCGACACCTTAATATATCGCTGTACCAAATGCGTATACACTTCCACCCATGACCTGACAACTTTGCGACACATGATTGATCATTACGAAGGTTTCAAACGTTGTCATTTTTGCCATGAACCACAAACGACATTTAACGGTTACATGCAGCACTGCTATTCCGATCACCGTGAGGCTATTAAACAGTTTTCGGACATTTACCCGTTCGATGAAATAAAAACTTTTTTGCAGGATATGCAAGTTCTTTTCCCTAATGGATTGTTAATAAGTGTACACAACTTGCAGCATACACAACATAATGGAATTGTGCGAATGAAGCAACTTTATGTAGAGATTTGTAAAACTTCTCAACAACCACCTATTCCGCGTTTATCCATTGCTCGTCTGGTTGCAAGCAAATCATATGAAGGAAAAAAGAGCAGCAATCAAGCTAATTTGCCAGACGACGATAATTCTCGATCGTCTGCATCGGCGTCAACAGCAGCAGCAATGCAGTTAGCTGGTAACGGTGGTAAAAATTCTTTGGAAACACTTGCCGCTCAAAGGATATTGAAGCGACGCAGTACCGTGGCTCATGGAAGTGAAGAAATCATGGCGAATTTATTTGCTAACAAAAAACGAAGATTAGCGAACAACTCACTGGTGCTGCCACCACCAAAGCCTGAAACACACAATCGATCGCGTTCGAATTCGCCACCAATAGGTACTGCCAATGCTTGTTCCGTCGATGAATCAGAACCAGAATTACAGCCATTCTCTTTTTATGGCCAGCCAGTGGAATTTATTGATCTTAACAAAATTTACACCAGAATAGCAATTGCGGGAGTAGATACGCGCGTGAACATATTGAAGTTTAAAATGCTATGCAAAATCGATGCCCATGTTGTTGTGGAGAAGGTTAACTTATCCAAATTTTGGGAAAGTCGCGTACAGTTAAGTTCGAGTTCACCCAGTGCAGTGCCGTACGAAAATATAAAAAAAGCGTGCCCGGCTAGTCATAAATATAAATATGTAAGGTCGAGCAGAGCTTTACAGCTAAAAAGCCCATAATTTGTTGTTAACTTTTATTTTTTAGATTTTCAAAAAGACTTAGCACTTAAATGTAATTATTCGTACTTAGAAAATAGTTTAGTTTATGCTATGTGACACTAAGTAATATGAATTAAATACGTAAAATGTTTAAATTTAGCTACACTTATAAAACATGTACATACATGTACATAGTATTTAAGAAACAAAAGAGTATTGAATTACATGTTAAGTTGAGGGAACACTTTTACAAACACAACTTCTATTTGATTTATTTCCTTATCTTGCAGATATAATAAATGTAAACCTAAAAGTTAAAGTTTAAATGTATCATTAAATATATGCATAAGCATATATACATTATTACAAGCACTGTTATTTTCTTATTGTTAGTTATTAATGCAAATGCGAATAAACGCGTGAATTTTTGAAATCACTTTGCTTGTACTCACATGAGAAGGTAAAATGTTCAATAAAAGGGCGTTTATTTTTTGGAAATATGTATCGTATGTTTCCGAGTTGACAATTAGCCACATCTGAGGAACGCAAATCATGCACTTGGTTGTTAAGTAGCCAATGCATACGCAGAGTGACAGTTTGGTGCGAATCATTTTTTGCCAGCATTTTTCGAATGATCCTGGAAACGCCTTTTCGGTCAGTGGTGAGACGTTACAGAGCCATGATTGTTTTTGGATAAAATCGAAGATGTAAACTTGATTGATTGATTTAAAAAGGGGATTAAGAATGATTTGAATTTAGAAAATATTTTGTTTGGTTTCGAGATGGTGCAACATGTCGCACGTCCCATCAAACAATTGATGTTTTTGCAATTCGTTCGGTAATTGCATAACAATTGTATGCCTCGGTGCTGCAGAGCCATTAAAGGTCACTGATGAGCTCATCCAGAAACCGTCAACAAGGTCTTGGAAAATTAGGTGACAGGTTACGGGGCTGCAAAACCTGCCAACGTAATCATTAATAGGAATGTTTGGTCTTTCTGCTTAGTTGTACCGAAAGAAATTGTTTTTTATGTTACATACATTTTTGTTCCTTGTTCACTCCTCTCGGGAGCATAGGGCCTCCACAAGACAGCCTTGTGTTGGTTACATTAATCAGTTGTGTTGTTCTGCCAGGGTAGGTGATTGGCCTGCCGCAGGTAGTCCTAGGTGA
This sequence comes from Melieria omissa, assembly GCA_963971225.1. Classification (NCBI taxonomy): domain Eukaryota; kingdom Metazoa; phylum Arthropoda; class Insecta; order Diptera; family Ulidiidae; genus Melieria; species Melieria omissa. Next base: position 44,822,515 of record OZ020268.1, on the reverse strand, counting down.
TGGAATCATCGAACGCCGCTCAGGAACGTCGCCTCCGCTCGTAGCGCCATCTGTTGTGAGGAGGTTACAGCAGAATGTTACATACATAAGTATGTATATTTGTATAATTTTGAGTTTTTAATATATTTTTATTTTATTTTTTTATTATTACACAGTGCAACAAATTAAAAAAAAAATTCGAGGGACAAGGTCAAACCCATCTCATTCGATAGAGGACCTCAGTAGATGAAAAAGTGCCAAGTGATTTTTCCCGGAATATTCGAGTTTTTTTTTAAATTGAGTTTAAAGATGGCGGCTTAAAGCCCCTTCCCGAAACTTTTAAAACATCATATCTCTTGACTCAAATGTCAGAAAGGAATAATTTTTACGTCAAATGAAAGCTAATGATATGAAGTCGATGACACAATATCCTTTTTGGAAAATTGTAATGAAAAATGACTTCAAGGACATCAAATAAATTTTTATCCTTGAATATCCTGGAACCCGTGAGAGCTAAATTTATATAAGTGACTTCTGGTAAAGAGGCATTCAAAGATCTACTATATACTACATATTAATTTTATTTCAATCACTTTAACTGTTAAGCCACTACAGCGTTTCAAAAATTGTACACTGCTAAATTCATGTTATTTTGTACAGAATATCTCGTAGTTTCTTCCTAAAAACATCGAATGTAGCAAAGCACATTTTTTTAATCGTTGTAGAGTCTTAACTTTAAAAGTTATTTACATGAAATTTTTAAGCAGTATGATGTCAGCCGCCGTGGCTCAGTTGGTTAGTGCGCGGTCCAGCGAGTCGCATGCAGAGCGACGCAAGATCGAATACTGCATGTAGTAACACCTAAAAAAATAACGGGAAACTCGTTTTCTCTTTCGGTGGCTGTCCTCTCAGCTGGAAATAGCAAACCTCTGAGAGTAAAAATTGCCTATGAAAAAGCTCCCAACCTGCCGTTCGGAACCGGCATAAAACTGTAGGTCCCTTCCACCCGCGTACAAAATTCACACGCACAACACGGGTGGTTGCGGGAAGCTAGGCTTTAGTCTTGCGTAAGCGGGCTGTCGTGCCAATCAATTATTAAATTAAATTATTATAGATGTTTGAATGCTTTTTCACCAGAAGTCGTTTATATAAATTTAGCTCTCACGGTTTCCAGGATATTCAAGGATAAAAATTTTATTGAGGTCCTTCATATCCTTTTTCATTACATTTTTCCAAAAAGGATATTGTGTCATCGACTTCATTTCATTAGCTTTTATTTGATGTAAAAATGATTCCTTTCTGACATTTGAGTCAAGAGATAAGATGTTTTAAAAGTTTCGGGAAGGGGCTTTAAGCCGCCATCTTTAAACTCAATTTAAAAAAAACTCGAACATTCCGGGAAAAATCCCTTGGCACTTTTTCATCTACTGAGGTCCTCTATCGAAAGAAATGGGTTTGACCTTGTCCCTTTTTTCAGTGTTGCACTGTGTTATTTATTATTTTTATTATGTATTTATACCCCTTAGTGGAACCTCTCATGGTCTGGCCAGACCAGTAATTTACCAGCAACAGTGCCAGGAATCCCGAAATAATAAGTAGATACATCAGAACACGATTTGTATGTGTCCAATGTAACATCTCAATAAGTTTGACTCATGATACTTCATTATATCGTTGCAACCATTGCATTGGTCTTGCAATTTAAGCAGATCCCTAAACAACGTGTTTTACATTTTAATATTTTTTTTGCCTTGCTCTCGAACTTTTGGAATTTTTCAAATAATTAATTCAGTGTCGTAAAAATCGCTATTTATTCAAATATTCAAGTATACTTTTACTTAAAGAAAATATAAGGAAGCAAGAGAAATCATTGTTTTTTTACATGCTTACACATATATTCACTCATTTATACTCAAATACATATAAACTCATAACAAAAAACAAAATATTAACAAATTATATCAAACGCCACAATCCTCGATTATCCTCTTTTTTGCACCATGGCCTGGCCAGACCAACTACAACGTTAGGGGTAATGCGTTAAGAGTAATGAGAAACGTAAACGACGTACCTCTGCCGGATTCACTTTGCGATCTCTCTTTTGACGAGATGAAAGTCGATTTCGTCTACGAGTACGACAGTTTTTCTGGCGTCGTGGGAACAGCGTGCATTTACGTGCAAATGAACATTGGTAGAGGACTGAAATCGTCGTGGAAGCAACCCATTTTTCATACTTACGATTGCAAAATGACGAAAGTAACTTTGAAGAATGCGATCACAATGCTTCAAGACACAGGTTACCTAGTAGCTGCGATCGTCTCCGACTTGGGTGCTGGAAACAAAATACTTTGGAAAGAAGTAAACATATCAAGGGGTAGAGGTGATATCAAGTTGTAGAGGTGGTTGTTACAGAAGAAGTGGCGTGTTACAGCTTGGCTTCTGTTGAGATCTAGAGCAGAGATGGCTCTCTCTCTGTTGAAGTTAAGGAACTTTTCGGAGTGGTGTAGACCTTCCAATACTGGAGTTTTCCCACATCTCCCGAGTCGGGAAGTTTATAGTGTACTTATTCATGTGACTTAGTGGGGGTTCTATGAGGTCAAGACATGCTGCTTTATAGAGAGTATTCTCTACTTGCTTTAGTATTACCAGGTGACCTGTGAGGTTGCCTTGTTGGTATCCATTGTGCCTGTGTAGCGTGAGTGCACTCGATATCGCTTCCTCTTCGATGGCTTAGTGAAGAGGTGTAAGGTCAATTATTGCTTCCATGCCTGCAGTTGGGGCCATCTTCATAGCCCCTGTAATACTGAGGCACGCAAGCCCTTGTATTTTGTTTAGTTTTCTTATGACTGTGCTCTGATTAGTTTTGTCCCACCATACTAGAGCACTGTATAGAATGATGAGTCTGATCATTTGAGTGCAGACCCAGTGCGTCATGTTGGGTGATAGGCCCCATGATTTGTTTGTTATGCTTTTGTCGCCTTCTTAAGTGTGGAGTCTAGGTGAGGTTCCCAAGTGAGCTTTTGATCTAGAGTGATGCCTAGATACTTGACCTCTTCCTTTAGGGGAATGACCGTGTTATTTATTCTGAGATTCTGAAGATATAGTTTCCTCCTTTTTGTAAATGGTACAATTCTGGTTTTGCCGGGGTTGATCGATAACCCTTCATCCCTACACCAGTTCCATGTGTTGTTTAGGGCTTTCTGCATTAGGTCACTTAGTGTGCCCTCGTAAGTGCCGATTATTATTACTACCAGATCGTCAGCGAATCCTATAGTTTTGAAGCCTTTTGTGTTGAGAAGATTAACCCTAGTGTGTGTGCTGAAAACAACACCCTTACCCGTGTGATGGGGTACCCGGGTACCCCAGTACAAATTGTATGAAAATTTCTCACTTTTTGTTCGCACTTTAAGATATTTTACTGGTTTTCTTAGTTTTAAAGCTCTCAGTAATACAAAAAGTATATTTTGGGATTTCCTTTCTTAAAAAAAATTACTTGCAAACTGGTTTTTTAATTTCCATTAATGAATTTCTGCAATTTCGGATCCCCCTTTCCTAAAAAGTGGAATACCATTCATACGCTGCTATAAATTTCACTGGAAGGTCATTCCCCGCGGAAATTTTTGACATTTGAACTTTGTAACAAATTAATTTGTCGTTAGTAATTAGTTTTAATTACATTGTGAAAGATCTAAACAAATTCGGAAATGAGTTCTCATTCAGCAAGAGCTCGTTGTGAAACATTTATTCTACCTGAAATTCGAGAAATACTGTGCGAAAGTAAAAGTGATGAAGAATTTTTTCATTTCCGAAAATGAAGATGAACATATTCCATCAGTTGACGACGCAGCAATAGAAGCCTCTTACGGTGAGCCTACGGGTTGCATAGAAACTGACCATCTCATATGGCTCGAATGGTAGTGACGAAGAAAAATATCCAAATATCGAACTTTCTGGTAAAGATGGCGTGGTGTGCCAGCGTAGTGACCTCGATTCGTTTTACAATATATGCACATCAAAAGCTATATTCAAAAGTATTTTATCAAGTAAAATATGTGACATAATTTTGCGTGAAACCAACCGAAAAGGACTTTTTCGCAATATATACCATCGAAACCTGAAAAATATGAGTAAACAACTTTATGACCTTGTAACGCAAAAAACTCTTATCATCTCCAAGGTCAACTGTACCCGGGAAAGCCCGCTGAAGGCGAATGTCGATAAATGTAGGCTAGAGAGTTGTTTTGGATCTGGTTTGCAAATATAAAATATCTTGGAGTTTATATAACCAAAATCAAATTTTCGTTTCCTCAAAATCGATTAAGTGATTGTTTTCCGTTAAATTGTTTTCTTACAAATTATTAACTTTAGAAAGCTTTACTTACAGGAAAAATCTATGAAATCCATGCAACTCCATATAAAATGTTCTGGGGTACCCGGGTACCCCAGCACACGGGTAAGGGTGTAAAAAGCAAAATGTTGTGCCACACCCTCCAAATTAAAATTATTGGAATTAAACCCTCGAAAATTAAGACAGAATACCATTTTGGGAGTTGTCATGAAGATTCACCTTTCTAGGTTATCCGCAAGTATATAAAATTTCGATTTAAAAGTGATTTGGGCACCCGGGTACCCCATCACACACATAAGGGTTAACTAAGTCATCAACTAGTATAGACCATAGAAGAAGAGATAGGACCCCTCCTTGTGGGCAGCCTTTTACAGCGTTGATACTTAGGTTCTCAGACCCTATGTTGGATGTTACCATATAGTCGCTATATAGTTCTTGACGGAGAGCATGTCGTGGGCATTGGACAAGATCGCGTATCACCGCCCATACAATTTAAAACTATAATATTGAATAACATAGAAATTATAAGTCGAGCACCATTCTACTGCAGTGTTACGTGGGTTTTATTCGGTGTAATTTTAATCATACGTATTATCAACGTGTACCGACAACATCAGGACATAAACTGTACCAGTGAGCATTTAACGAACCGTTCGTTTAAGGTTCTCTGTTTATATAGTGTTTATTTAGTTTTCCATCACGGTCACTAACCAGCGCCGTAGCGAGGGTCTCGGGGGCCCTTGTGCAAGATTTCGTAAGGGGCCCATGAAAATGAATTCCTAAAAAAAAAAAAAAGTGATTTCGAAGCCTTTTCGAAGTCCATTAAAAAAAGGGTTCAAAGGTCGTGAGAAATTGAAAACAGCATTATACTTTGGTTTAAACAATTTCTTTATTTCAAAATCAAAACCCTGGGGTCTGATGTTATCGGTGTATTAGTGCGGATTTTGAGTATGTATTGTGGTCGAACGCTCAGTTTCACATCATGTCATCATTGCTCGAAGTTAGTGTCGCTCGTACAATGCGAGAGCACGAGAAGTTTAAAACAAAAGAGCGTTGTGCCTAAAGGTGAAATTTCATGTGGGCGTCAAGCGTTGAGCGTCAAGTGTTTTCAATGCAACAGAAAGAGAGCGACTATATTTCTTTCTCTGTCTGTTGCATTGTAAAAACTTAACGCTCGACGCTTGACGCTCCCATGAAATCTCTACTTATAGGTCTTATTCATAGGGGCATCAAGCGTCGAGCGTCAAGTTTGTACTGGTTTTTACGATGCAACAGAAAGAGAAAGATATATTTCTGCACTTGTCTGTTGCATTGTAAAAAACTTTACGCCCAATGCCTGACGCTCATCCCATGAAATCGCTACTTACTGCATGTAAGTAATAAAATTATAAGCTCTCAAACAAAGCAGCGTTCATAAAAAAAGGGTTCTCGTAAACATTTTCTATTAGATACTAATAAGAGTGTTCTAGAAAAAAAGTTTCCCAGGGGCCCTTTCCATAAAAAGTATATCCAATTTTATACAATGTTATAAAAACGTTATCGAAGATCTTTTCTAGCTCAGAAGAATTCTTCGGGGGCCCCTCAGGGCCGGGGGCCCTGGTGCGCCGCACCGCCTGCACATGCCTAGTTACGGCCCTGTCACTAACCCTTCCGATCACTAATCATTAGCCGCCCTGCTAGTTGTTTATAAAGCATAGATTAAATCATGATTAAAAAAAGGGGTAGTTCCACTTCAAGAAAATACTGATATGGAACTTTTTGATAAAGAACTTTTTTCAATAATTGCTGAGTTTTTTCAATCATTTATCATACCAATATTGTGAAAGTTGAACATTTGACTGCGACACTTAATGGGAAAAATCTGTTTTAAATATTTTTAAATTTATTTGCTTCGCTCCACAAAATTGTGTTTAAAAAAATTATACATTAAAAAAGTGGCTTTTATGACTTAATATGGCTACTGAAAAAAATAAATGTGCCTACTAGTGGCCGACCGAATATTCGGTTTTGGCCCAAATAAGTGGTATAGGTTTTAGTTTGGCCAAAAAATGCCGCACGACCGAAACCAAAACTTTGTAGCAAACTTATTGTGTAGCAGTATAATTATTATTGATGGGGATGATGCACTGCGACCTGTAGATCTATTGTGCCCCCTACTTGGACTTCACAGACTGTCAGTGAGTCCGGTATCCAGGAGGACTTTTAGTATACTTCCTACACCTCTGGGTACCCAGTCCGTACCTGGTATAAGATGGTCCCCCAGGTGTTTCTTTCTTTTATGCATGAGTACAGCGCACTCTCCTAGTATGTGTAGTGCAGTCTCGTTTGTGTAGCAGTACATAGTATATATATTGTGTATATAGTAAGAGGATGAGTAATTTAGATGCCACCAATGTAAATAAACTTATTTTTTTAGCATATAATAGTAAATTATTTAATTTTGAATATTAGCGAGTAAGGTACGAAAGGTTGATTTTTTATGTTTATGTTTTTAAGAAATTAATGCATTTTTTTTATTAATAAGTATTTATTTATTTATGTCATGTACGTTTGTTGGAAAAAATGCTTGATATGGTGATTTTTATATCAACTAGAAGGTTTCGATCGAATTAAAAAAAAAATTCGAAATTCAGTTTCGGTTTCGGCCCAAAAAAGTTTCGGTCGGACACTAGTGACTGCCTTCTGTTTTTCTATCACGGATTAAGGTAATTTCGGGTATTGCAGTATACCTATTTGTTTGATGATTTTTAAACATTTCTGAGCATGTGTAAATACAAACCCTGACATCCCAGACCCTGAAATCGGTCCTCGGCTTACTGCAGCAGATAGAAGTTCTACAGCTGTTTTTTTTTAATACTTGCTATGACCTAAAGTTAACCTTGTGTAACCTAAAGTTATTTTTATATTATTATTTCTTACGGTCACAATTCAATTGCTTATGCTTTTATCGTTCCGTATGCGAGTGTTTTCTTTTTCCGACCTATATAGAACTGAAAGATGAACCATTCCACTCTACCCGAATTTTACTTCTTTTGAAATAAATATGAAAATATAAATAACTGTCTTTTAAAGTAATTATACGCCAATGCTACATTTGAAATAACATTCAGTTACTGATTTTAATTTAACTCAAGAAATAAAATTTATCCTTTTTGTGCCTTAAAAAAAACTTTTTCGGCCGCATGCAGTTTTTTAACAACTGATCAAAAGCAATAGTTACTAGAAGCATGCTGGTGCAAGATTCTTTACTTGTTTGTGCATTGTCAACATTTCATTGTAGTTCTGTTGTCTAATAACCTGTAGTTTCCAAGTGCTATACCACATTACCCTACCACACCAAAATACTCGAAGTCACCCTACTCTCTTAGCAGATATACTTGTATAGCTACTGTAAAATTTTCAAATCAATCCAAAGTGGTGCAGTGGTTTGGGGATAAACGCGTTTAAATTTTTCATTAAATTTTTTTTTCAAATTAAAGAATTCTTTTAATACTTGCTCTTCCTTTACTGAGCTAACTACAAAAACAAAAATAGAACTTTTTAAAATCGTAGGGTGATGTAGTCGAGCACGGGGAATACGAAATTCCCAAAACATAATACTCGAGCCCTTGAAGATTGCGAAACAGAATAGCTGAGTGTGTGTACTTGCAGTTTTCATTTGCATTAAATGTCTGAATAAATTCAAGCTTCCTTATAACTTCACATCTCAAATGAAATCATCTGCTTTCTTTAATTCTTTTATTTGCGACTTTTCCCTATGCATTTTGAATGAGGCAAGTCACACTGGTGTAAACAAGAGTTAAACTTGCAAGTTTTACAAATTTTTGTGTGTTTACTTGTTTGGAAGGTTTCATTTTTGGGAGCTTTCTCTCCTGATTTTGCTTACTAATAAAATACCCAAACAGAGCTGTGTCTGGCATCACTGGCTCTCTGTTTAGAAATGATCTAACCGGCAACGCTTATAATGTGAGAAACAATATGCTCCACTGACATTTCCTATCAGCGTTTTGATTGCTAATTTGCTTCTAACGCCGTGTTCGTATGAAACAGGAAAGGAAGAAGTAAAAGTGTGGAACGGCCACCCTAATCGCAGAAAATTTTGCAATTATTTCGTTTCTGTTAGTAATTTTAGTTTATTACAGTATATTTGGTTTAATCTTGGCAGCTACAACGTATAAGAACATTTTTATACCGCATTTAATAACAGCTTACACTGAAAGGTATGTACGATAAATGGGATAAAAATTTTGGTTATCTTAAGGTTCTAGATAGCATATTTAAAGTTATGCATAACAAAAAGTAAACGAAAATATGTTGGTTAGAAACAAGTGATAAATATTTTCCACATGTTATGTATGCTAATCTTTAAACTTAATTCTTTCGGCCTCCATCGACATTTTTCTGATTATACGAGACGAAAATAGCTAGCAAAAAAAGAACCAAACAAGAATATAGCGAAGTAATCAAGATGAATACTTTGCTTATTTAAAATGTTATTGTATTGAGTATTGGTTGACGCGGTCAAGTACATACGTCAGCGCGGGTGGTGTAAGGTATGGAAATAAGAATGTGAGTAGGTGGGAGGCGTGATGTCTAGATTTGTCGCCTTTCGCCTCTTGTCAATTTTGGCTGTCAACCTCTTCAGCTGCGTTTGAAATTGCATGTTTTACAGAAGAGGGGGCAGCATGACTTAACCTTGAGAAAAGGACAGTTTAGTGTTTAGTATCAAATACGAATTTTGGTGATGAATTATTCTTTCACGCATAAAATCATTAAAAAATACGGCTGAGATGTCAAAATTGCATAATATCAGGAAATTTAGCAGTGCTGAAAGATAAATACTTAAGTATAATTCTATGAATAAGAATGTTACGCACTTGAGTCAACTTAAGGGGTAACATGACATTGCTAAAATAAATTTTTTTGTTTTTGGCTTAAACAGTACTTTGGAGTCATAAAAAAAGCAATTCTTAATAGAATTTTTTCAACACTTCAATATGTGTTTAATAAACCCTTTTACTTTTTGTATAGGCGTCTAATAAATCGTCAAAGATAGAGTTTTTTCAGCTGCTAGTGGTGTTAGCCTTTAAGAAAGTGTTAGCATGTTCCTTTACAGCTGCTGCTGCTCAAAATAATTTTTATGAACTTGAGCGATTATGGCATTTAGCCACAGAATTTTAATGTTGTTTCTTAACTTATCCGATACATTGTTGTATTAACTGAAAGGTTAAAGGCTTACACAGTTTTATTTTGAAGCGAATTAAAGAAAACTGCTTCCTTTAAGCGAGGTTTGTGGACATGCATACATACATATATAATGAGAAAAGGTCCTACACGAAAGTGTTAATTTATTTTGACTGTAAAAATGTCTTCCCTACTTACAAGAATGTATCCGCAGTCTTCATATATTCTTCAATTATTTAAACAAAAATGTATTTAAACAAACACTGTCTATGTATTTTTGTTTGTTGACAACATAATCTCAGAACGATGCAAAAAAGTTTGCATGATAAAATTTTAATTTGTTTTTAAAAAATTGAAAAGGAACATTTGTTAAATTAGATAAACAAGTTCTTCAGTCAAAAAATTCATCAAAAATCGTCAGAAACGAGGAATTCTTGATTTCCAAAATATTTAGGAAAATGTGATTCTATTTGTGGCAGCGAAAGTATGGAACTGATATAACTGATGAATAACTAATTTTTTTATATCATATCATAATATAAAGTTTTTTCAATTCAATTTTAAATACAAAAGTATGACTTTATTGATGGATCTTTATTTATCGTTACAGCTAAAAAAATTGTCAAATTTGAAATTTATGTAAAATGTTCAAACTAAGGACCATTTCAACACTATTCCATAATACTGCAGTACGGTAAGCTATAATGTTGTAGGCAAAATTATAAATTTTACTATACCATAATTTTTAAATTTTGATTTTATATTTTAGCTCCATTGCTACCTCAACAACATCACTGAAAGATGCCGATTCATGGTTGTCAAAAATGTTGGTTCGGAAAATTGAACCGACAAAAGAATCACACAGTCGCATGTTAAGTGATAAAGAGATAATTTTTGCCTTACACACGCACAATGTACGTCCAGGTTATATGGACGATTATTTGAAAAATTAGTAAGTTGAGAATATGATTGAACATATAATGGTTTATTACAAGAATCAAGCATTTGTGAATTTCTTATTTCAATTATAGTAAAACATCAGTTGAGCTCGTTAATTCAAAGAAGGCCAAGTTGTCATGTAATCTTGTGGGGTCATGGACGGTGCACGTGGGTGATATGGATCAATGCTTGCATTTATGGAAATATACTGGCGGTTACGAAAAAATTGATATAGCGAAAGAAGATTTGTGGCAAGATGCGGTTGGTTCCATGTTTTTATTTGTTAAGCATTTAGAATTGCTGAATTAATGTAAAATTGTATTTGCCGAAATCGAAGTTTCTATTTATGTTACTTATTCAAATTTTAGGACTACATGGGACTCATGAAGGAACGCATCAAGTTTTTACGCTCCCGTCATTTGCAATATATGCTATCTTTCAGCTTTTGGCCAAAAATTGAATTTCGCCCTGGGAAACATATTTACGAAATACGGTTAGTGTATAGTGCAAACACATATATTCTATAATTATAGCGTTAATTAGTACAGTATATTCTGGATATAAAAGCCGAGCAAAATGATCAAAATTCAAATTATTTAAAATTAATGAAAATGAAAAGCCCGGTTAATAGCACTTTTGGGGCTTGTACAAAAACTTCTCTAAATTAACCTTTTGCGAATGATATAAAAACCGTCTAATGAAACAACTGCCCTTAAAGAATCTGCATGCACAACGCACTCCTCTTAATAAAACAAATTACGTATTTGTAAATTTAAAAAAATGAACATTTGTAAAAAGCTTTTCAAAGCTGACCCCCTGCCGCCGTAACTCAACAAGCATATGTTTTAACAGATCAAAATGCCGCAAAAACAAAAATTAATATATTTTTTTTTAGCCGGGGATTTATTTATAAATTTCTTCAAATGGTTGCAGCATTTGCAACCTTATAAGCGGGAGATACATTAACCGGGAATTTTCCTGTATATTTTTTATCGAGATTTTTCGTGACCTTATTTGGTTAACTTTTGAACGGGGAAATCTATTAAATGGGGGGGCTTATATCCAGAAAGCATCGTATAAGTATTTGTAAATATTTGTTAAATTCAAAATTTTCATAGAGTCCGTTGGTAATTATATTTTCTGTAGTAGTAAAAATAATATCCAATAATACGTAGGATTAAGAACCGATTAAATACTTAACCTTCTGGTGACAAAGACCGCCAAGCGGACAATTACGATACTTAAAAAACTTATAGATCTAGGTGATTTTTTATTGTTTCAATCTCTATAAAATGTGTAAAAAGTATACTCTACATGTTTTTCGCTTTTGAGTCTTTTAAATGGCTTTTGATTCGATCGTATGTAAATTCAGAATTTCGGTTTCGTAAGTTTAGTTGGTTTCAAAATTCAGTGAAAATTACGTACAGCGAAATGAACAGTGAAAAAAAATTCTTTATCAAATCAAGCTAAAAAAATTAGATTAAATTAAATTAAATTTAAAAAAAAAAAATTAAAGTTAACAATTTTACCGATTTCCAGTAAACTAAAAACAAACACGTGTATCGGCTACTTTTATTTCTTTTTTTTATTAGGCGATGTAACCACGAGTAGAATTTTTATCCCATTTAGATTTGTGTTCAGGACACGAAAACGGCCTTCTAACGCTTATTACTGAAAAAGAAAAAAGACGTTAACCCTCTAAATGCCTGTTGTTTTTTAAATAAATAATAACCATTTTAAATAAATTACTACTACTTTTTTGATTGATTTGTTTGCTACTTGCTATGCCCTAGTCAGTCAAAATTAAATTTCACATGTTTTCATCGTTCCATTTGCAAATGTCTTCGTTTTCCGTAAATTTTGTACTGAATGATAGTACACCATATTGCTCTCCTTTAACACAGTACTCGAAATTGAACTCTTTTGAAATAATTGCCTATGAAATAAGTGAATGGTTATTAGAGAAATTATTCGTATATGCTACATTTTATATAACACTAAGTTATTGATATAATTTAATTTCAAAAATTAAAATGTATTATTTCTTATGCTTTAAAAGAAACCTTTTCGCAAGCTCTAAAAAATAGTCCGTCATGTGTCGAAGATGTTTTTCAACAAGTGACTAAAAGCATTGCTTGCTAAAATCATGTTGGTGCAAGAAATGTTGCTTTGCTAAACCGTGAGTTGCAGAGTTCCCTTTTGGTCCAGTTTCGACCACAGCACGCGTGAGATCCTGCAGTCAGAAAGATGGCTAGATAATTTAAGTGTTTCAATTTATTTTATTGGGAGATTATCTCTAAGTTAAGAAATTTCATTGGATTTTATTATAATTACGAGTGTAATTGGCGATTAGATTATAGTAATTTGTTTGTTTGCTTTTTATTTCAGATCATATCGTTTAAAACCCGGTACAATGATTGAATGGGGCAATAATTGGGCACGTGCTATTAACTTCCGAAAACATAACAACGAAGCATTTGGTGGATTTTTCTCGCAAATGGGTCGACTTTATAATGTGCATCACATTTGGTGTAAGTGTCAAATGTCAGATTAATGATTTATTTTTGTGAAATCTGGATTAATACTCTATTTTGGTAAAATCTATGTTCGCTGACTTTATTTTGTAAAGGCTACAAGTCTTTGCTGGAGCGCAAGGAGACTCGTGAAACTGCATGGCGCTCTCCAGGATGGGATGAGTGTGTTGCATACACTGTACCCCTTATCAAGGACATGCATACCCGCATTTTAGCACCTACTGAATTTTCGCCAACACAGTAGTAGAACGCACTTTTAAATGCAACCAACTCTACTTTTATTTTTCAATTTTTTTGTTTACCTGCTAAGTATAGTAAAGTTTTTCATTTTGTAGCTTTGTATATACATATAATTGAATATTTTTATTACTTTCTATTATTTTTTAATTACATACATTTAATCGGCATAAACTATTGTTATAAAATCATGTGAAAATTGTTACCGCAAATAAAAAGTCTAGAAAAATTTAATTGTACACAGTACACTTTTTCGTGCAAAAACATAAAAAAAGAAATATAAAGATTGTTCGATTGATTTGGCATAACACTCAGCCATTTTGATGTTCAAATAGAACCAGAGCGGAAAGGTAGAAAAGATAGAGTCAATTTTTATATAATACTAGCTGGGCCCCGCGGCTTTGCACGCATGCTCTCTTGTTTCGCCCGGTACAACCCATCTTAACTCATTGTCGACCCCGTCAGATTTGAATCTTTGATTTCAAGTGTTTTAAAAAAATTGGAATTCAAGTTAAATCACATTTTCACATTTACTCAAATGGTTCTCCGATTTTCAAAAAAATAAAAAGCACGTTTTAATTACTTGCCGATTAAAGTGCTTTTGCTAAGTTTGAAGTCAAAATAAGTCTTGTTTATCCATACAAACTGTTAACCCATTAGTAACCATTGTTGATTTTGATTGACATTTTTATATATTCAGGAAGTTTAAGTCACGGTTCTTCATACAACACTTACTCATGTTTTGCCCCTTTAGAGCCCGAATTTCTAAAAATCCCCTCTTAGCGGAGGTTCAACCTTCAAGATGTACCTATAGTTCAAATTTCATGTTTGTAGATCAGCGGTTTGTGAAATTTTCTGAAAAATAATGAACGCCCAGGTGTGTTTTCAAACGGGGAAAAGTATATCCATGCCGTTATGTATGAAATACAATGGCTTGTCAAATATTGGCTTTCAAGCCGTCTATCGACGCTGGCGGGACCACATAACTTCTATCTTTCACGGTTCCCAGAAAAAATAGTCGAGCGGAGTAAAATCGCCACAGTCGCAATGTCTTGCCATAAGTTCTAAATTGTCAAAACGGTTTGGCTCAGACTTACAGAAAAATCCTGCCAATTGCACCACAGATCTTACTCACACACCATATTAATAGTCCTACGAGTGAACAAAAAGTCCAGCACACCAGCTTTGAAACATCACATTAACAATCTGATATAGCCGCATTGCTTTCACACGCCGTCAGCAGTTTCTAGCCAATTTTTAGTTACTCAAAATGGAATTTTATTTACAAATTTACACTTTTCTTGTCTTGACACTTGTTACTACTTTGCTTGTTCAAATCAGACTAGTCCCTCTGTGCTGCACACTACCATCGCGAACCATCCTTGCCAGATCGGAATTATAGCAAGCCGGCCGTACTCCACAGCGCATGCCTAAAAGTATGCCCGTAAAAGCATTCATGCATAACACAGCAACAGAGTGCCTCATCGTTACAATATCCATAACGCCGTATAACCATATGACCATCCTCACTTCTTAGCCCAATAAAACAAAGGAACATTTCATATCCCGATCGTCTTATGGAAATATTAACGCTTAAAATCAATTTTTTGATTGAAATATGTAATTTCGAGCCTTCACAATTTTACTCCAAATTAATTTGTTGTTCGAATATTGGCGATCGATAGCAGATGACTCCACTTGAATTTTAATTGATTAGAACACTTTTCAATCCAATTTAATGTTTTCTCGGACTAAGTCGCATGTAAGGTCAATTCAATGCTTTGTGGTTCTTCGTTTTGTTGTCCTGCGCCTAAATAAACAAAGATTTTACATCTTTCGAATTGCGTAATATCAAGGTCACTTCCTCTGGCATCTCACTACAGCGCAATCTGTTATTGATCTTCCAAACAAAAAAATTATTGCATACGAATGTGTGTTGTTGCATGTGAATGTGTGGGAAATGGGTTGTTTCGATTAAACATTTCCAAACTATTACCATCAAAATAAAATCTTCGGGTGAAATAGTCGTTATGACTACGCTCTATAGTGCTTTTTCAAACAATCATAAAGGTTTTCGAAAAGAGCCGGAATTATCTACACATGAACTTAATTGTATTTTTTCAAGAATTAGCTAACGCGTTTGTGTTTTTTAACCGTAAACTACATGATTACAGCTCGGAGACAAAGCGAATAATTACACTTGCTACTGAGGTCTCGGTAGGTAATTGAGTAGCAAAAACTTCTATCGACCGACAAAACTTGCTCTCTATAGGACGCCTTATTTTTCCCGTGCTCCTTTATGGTGCAGAAGCACTGTCACTGTCGGGTAACGACATAGCGGCCCTTGGGGCGTTCGAGAAGAAGGTACTTCTGAAATCGATGGCCTTGTTTGTATTGGCGAACCAACAACGAGCTATATGAGCTGTTTGAAGACATGGACATAGCACAGCGAATCAATACCCAGCAGCTACGCTGACTTAGTCTATCGTAGAGACGATGAAGCTCCGGCGAAAAGATGTTCGATGTGGAAGTTGGAGGTCGATGGTGAAGAGGGAGGCCGTGTCTCCGGTGGAAGGACCAAACTGAGGAGGCCCTATCATCTCTTGGTGTGACCAACTGGAGTAGGCGCGCACAAAGCAGAGGCGCCAGGAGAGACCTTTTGCTGCAGGCCGTAACGGATTGTTATGGCCGGTTATAATGTTAACTACAATGTGGCCTCTGTGCAATTTTCTCAACGAATTGCCTGATTGTCGATTAATCATAGCCGTTTGCTCCTAAAGTTTAATAATTTCCTTGATATGCCTGCAGCCAACACTAAAATGTCTTCTAACTATAATTTGTATAATTTCGCTTATCTGGATTTACTATTTCTTAATGCTGATTGGCCTTTACTTTCCCAGACACTTATATGAAGTAGTTTTAAAACCTTTGTGAGCGATATAAGCGTACGTAATATCCCTATTGATGATAAAAAAATTTTACAGCAAATTTTTTATTCTTGTTTTCAAATCCCAAATATATTTTATATGCAGATGATCTCAAAATTTACTCTAAGATTAGTACCACCATGGATTCTTCTGTGTTTCATCCAGAGCATAGTAGTTAATGTGTCAAAAACTGTTGGTTTCTTAAAACCAATAAATGTTTTCAGCTAACTTTTACAAGAAACCTTAATCTTTTTCCGTTTGAAACCGAGTGTTGCCATGTGTAAGAAGGTTCTCTCTCTCTCTTCTAAGTATCTTTAGGAACATATTGAAGGGATATTGTTGCATTTATACACAAATAGCTTTATTTTGTCTTTAAGCATATAATGGGTTGTGATTAACCCTTTCAGTCACAATGTCCAATATATTGGACTACAGCCCATACAATTCATACAGAACGGGTTTATTTTCATGTCGGAAAGGGTTAAGGCATTCAATCCCGGGACCGGAACCTTCACTCTGCGCTTGGTTTTTACGGCCTAGATCGTGCATGCGGGTTTGAATTCCTTTCTGATTATACCAATACATTTTGGGATGAGTAAATAATAAACAGTCTAAATGTCAAAACGTCAATTCTAGACATAAATTCGCAGGATTCCAAACAGCATATAAAATTTCTAGTCTGGCAATGCCAGTTGTTGTCAACTTTTACCCGTAATTATTTCTCTAATAAATAATTGACAAACTGGGTGGTTATTGGCACAAGGTTGAGAATGCAAAGTTTTTTGAAATGTACGCGAAAATTCGTTAATTCACCCGTGAGTACATTGCACAGTTAATGGGTTTTCAGTAATTTGCTTTTATATATGCCTATAGTACTTCTGTATTAGCAGTAAGCTAGATAGATAACTTGACATCACAAGTATCCCAGTTTAACTACTAAAAGGTCAATACAAATTAATGTCGCTTACAAAAATTGCCGTGTCTTTGCCGACCCAAGCGAGAAGTTTTAAAAAAGGCTGCTACAGGCTTTAAGAGCGTATCTAGCCAGCAATCGAAGCACATTGAACAAGGTATTTCCGACTTCACGGCTACAGGGCCACCGGCTACCGTTGTCGGCAATCGTAGAACTATTTAATTTCGCAGGCACCAATGCTTCAAAATAACGCTTTTGTTGGCGTTCTTCTAACTTTATCGGTCTTCAAGCCTCAATCGCGCGGGGTTTACCACAAACTCAACAACTTAACTTTCCGGCATTATTATTTTTCCTAACGAATAACTAAAGGGTGATCCAACTAGAGGTACTTTTTTCAATAACCTTTTTTTGACAGATCACGCGTGAGTCGTGTCAAGCTGTCATATTATTTTTGTTCAGTATTGTTTGGCATTTCATCATGGAAAGACTTACGCCTGAAAAACGTTTACAAATCGTTCATCGGTCCATATTTCTTCAAAAATGATGCCGGTGAGAACAGCTAATTTCACGTAATGGGCCGGTCGATTGGCCACCAAGATCGTGTGATATCACACCGTTAGACTTTTTTCTGTGGGGATAAGTAAAGTCTTAAGTCTATACGGATAAACCCGCTTCGATTCAGGCCTTGGAGCAAAACATCACGCGTGTCATTCGCCAGTTACCAGTCGAAATGCTGGAACGAGTCATCGAAAATTGGACTCAACGGATGGACCATCTGAGACGTAGCCGCGGCCAACATTTGAAAGAGATAATCTTCAAAAAATAAATGCCAAAGAATGTTCTTTCGAATGATAATAAACATTCTCCGTTAAATTTTAATTTTCTGTGTTTTTTTCTTTAAAAAAGTAGGGAACCTCGAAATGGATCACGCTTTATAAATACAGGAAAATAAAAATAGTTTTGTAAAAAAAAAGTATATTCAAGAAAAAGCAACACCCTGCTAGCGACGGCGTCTAAAAACAGGTGCGCAAGTAACCGGGGGTTAAACGACAAATTTTAGTTATTCAGTTTAAATTTACTAGTTCCATAAATTATTACACATTGACATTTGTTTTAAATTGATTGTAGAACGTTAATTTGATTGGGTATAGACGAATGCCTAACAAAAGAAGTGCGTAAGCACCCTCAGATTTGTGATAAGGCTTACAAACAATATGATTAGTGCTGTTGCCGCGTTCATTGTAATAAAGTAGTTGATTAATCGACGCTATTTTGTAGTCGTGAGGCCCTGTCTGTGCCGTCCTCAATATCTTTGGGCTTATTGTCAGTCAATCAAGCGCGTTTGCGGAAGAAAAATCTAATATAAAATTTATTAAATGCAATAATGAACGATGGGAATCAGCTGCTGTGCATTTTCCACGGTTGTAACTTGTCGTTGGCATTGTTCGCCCGCATAGATACATAAGTATAGCTTCGTGAATTGGAATATTTTGTTTTGTTGAGTAAAAAATATATAGATTTGTTTGCGTTCTATTTTTAAATTTTTAAATACTAGTTGCAGTTACATGATTTAACAGAATAATAAATGCTAAAAAGCTAAAAATGTTGTTATAAAATTCCATATGGCCTAAATGACTTTCCTACAGCTTAACAACCATTTATTCGTAACAGCTTAACAACCATTACATAATCGTTATGTAAATACCTACCAAACATTTTCTAAACTTACTACTTTCGCATGTGGCCACCAATACAATAATGTACATATACATGTGAAGTAATTTGTAACGATTTATTTCTTTTCAGCAATCCATTTGCATTGTGTTAGGCAATGAATCATGCGATTTAGATTCGGCAGTTAGTGCTCTCACTGTGGCTTTCTATTATCATCAGAAAGCAGCAGGTTGCAATATGCCATACCACACATCAAACTTTCTTCCGGTGCTCAATATCCCTCGTCGCGACTATCCACTTAAAACAGAAGTAAATTTTGTCTTTAATCAGTATGGCATAAACGAAGAGAGTCTGACGTTCCGCGATGAGCTCCAACCCGATTTTCTATCGCGCAGCAAATTTATTCTAGTTGACCACCATGTGAGTCCATTCGCATCGCATTGTATCGAAGTGTTTGATCATAGAACTTTCGACGAGACCGCGCAGTTGCCGTCGAATTGCGCGGTTCACACGGAAATTGTTGGATCGTGTGCAACACTTATAGCCGAAATGATTGTTAGGGAATTGGAAAAAACGATACCAAGAATGGAGGAGCACGGAATTATGCTCTCCTTACTGCGTAGCGCAATAATTTTGGATACTATTAATTTAGCCGCTGCGGCCGGACGTTGCACGCCAAAAGACGAGGAAATGTGTGGCCGATTAGAAAAGCTACTAGCGACCTTCCCAAATACCATATGTGGGAGAGGGCGTACTGAACTGTTCGAGTCGATGCGTGAAGCTCGTGGCAACATTACTAATTTAACTTCGCTTCAATTACTGCGCAAGGACCTTAAAGTTCTGTCAAATAAGGACGACAGCATTAAAATTGCAATTCCTGGCTTCCCATTGCTCGTGCAACAATTCATAACCAGGCCAGACGCAGTTGCGGCAATCGAGGAATTTGTGAAGGATACAAATATCGCCATTGTGGTACTTATGGGAATGTTTGTAGAAGGTAATAGCGTTCAGCGCGATCTTGGTTTTGTCAACATTCGAAATAAGAAATTATATTCCGCGCTCCAACAGAAGCTTTTAACTTTTAGTCAACCGTCATTTGATCTGCAATTATATGAAGACTGTAATTTCATGAAAGGAACTTTTTATAAAATGGTAAACATTAAAGCAACCCGAAAGCACATATTGCCGCTCATTAAAGTAGTTCTTGATGAATGGTGTGATTCGGAATAATAACAAGTGAAAAATTAAAATAAAACTGATAAAGAAATCGTACCCAGTAGTTTACATAAATTAAATAGCGTTATTTTCCAGCACTAAGTAGCATTTTTATTTTCTCTTTATTTTGCTAAACTGACAAAGATTGCGATGCATTTAATGCCATTTGCACAAAAATTAAATCTGTGCGTTATCTACGTCCTCACCCATAGCATCGTCATCGCAATCCAACGCCAAGTCTTCCAACATTTCTGCCAAAGTTATACGTGGTAAGTTATCGTTGAACCCTAGCGTGTCACCGCCATCAACAGGTATCTTTTTAGCGTCGCGGTATATGTTCACCTGTTTCCGACAGTCTGGGTCCTCTTCTAGGTCTTCTAGAAATTCATGATAATCATGTTTGCTTCGTTCATCGGTTGCTTCGCCAGCCAAGTGTTTAAGCTTCCAAATACGGTTACCACTGCGCGTCTGGCGATCTAAGTAACACTTACGCACGAGCACTACATCCGGTATTTTTTCTGCAGGCAGTTTTTCAAATTCGACATTGTTTAGATTTGAATCAATGAAATTGTAGCCCATAACAGAGTCACCCACTTTTAGCAAGTGACCTAGATGTGATCGTGTGTGTATAGTGTTTTCATTAATACCAAGCTCGGAAGCTCGCACTAACCAAATATCACATAGCACATGCCGAAAGGATACCTGTCCCTGACCAGGAAAATGTTTGCGATCCTTATCCAATATGATTTCAATGTCCATTACGATGTACTCCACCAGTTGTTTGGGATCGCAAAGCGATTCGAAAGGAGCACGGAAGAATGCTTGTGCTGACAACTCTGATATTTGAGCGGTCAGAGGGTCAATCAGATGTATTCCAGTGGCTACTTTGTGTACCAAACAAATCGGCGATAAGTTACCCAATTGCTGTCGCAATTTTTTCGTTAAACAAACAGCACTGTCTTTGGACAAAGGCGCAATCTCTACCGACCAAGTATACTTGTAGTTGAAATTATTGCTGTGTATGTCATGTGATACCAAACGCTTCGATGTGGCCACCTTTACAGGTACCATCGTTTGCAAGAAGTCGATCATTTTGCGCGCATGGTTAACATTGGCGTAGTAGAAATCTAACCCACCGTGCATCTGCTTTATCCCTAATGTGTTTTCGTGCGCTTTATGTTTCAATATCAATTGTTCTAGGAAGTAGAATGTCTTCTTATTCTCTGCGCGTTGACGTACTTGCACTAAACAATGCCAATAATCCTTCGCTTCAGTACGATGGCAGTCATCGCACATTTGGTTCTGAACCGTAAACTCTACAATAAACACTTGCTGTAGCACAGTACCGCCTGAAATCTCACCGTGTACCGTCAGTTTTACTTTAATCCGTTTTGAGTGCGGCTCGGTCCACACGAAGCCAGCATCAACCAGTTTAACTTCCTTCAATCCTTTCAATTTTTTCAGGCAAAGTGCCAGCAGCTCGCGCGATTCTAACGTGGCACTTATCCACTCTCCTGGTGGCTGCAAGTAGCGTTCGCAATTTCGACAAAAATGCAGCACCGCTGATTTAGGTATATTCTCCGTAATATCCACATGATTTCGCAAGCAGGTGACACACATATTAGAGGGATTCGGCGCTATAGCCGTGCCACATTCACAACAGAGAATCCGTCCATTCTCTGTTTTTGTTGACTGATCCTCAATATACTCCATTATTTAGCAATTTGCAAAGATTTAGCTCTTTACTTATTATTACTTTGCTAAATTGAAGAAGTTTACCAACACGTGTGAGGTCGTCCTCTTGCTCTTGGCGAGCGTCGTCGTTTTTTAATTGTCAGCTGTCAGAAACAGTCGCCTCCTTGCCAACTATCAAGTTTTTTTTTCACCATAATGTGAAATTGTTGACAGATGTTTAAATTTCTCTACTACTCTCCGATAGGTGGCGCTGAAGTCCAAAAGGGTTGTAGACAAGGTAGAGTCCAAAGTAAAGTCAATAAACCGCCAACAAAATTCATGAGTATTTTGTTAGTGTATCGTTCGGTTCATTGTCTAAATCGACAAACAGTTGACTTGCCAACAGTACTGCCAAATCAAATAAAGGCATATCTATAGAAATGTATACATAATAATTACAACAATATAAGTTGTTATATGTTGATTATTGTGCACAAACAGAAGTTTCCTAATGAAGTATCTATGCAAACAGTGGAGCCGGGTAGGGCGAGAAGTAAAATAAGTGTTGATAGAATAATAACTTTTGCTAAGCGATCATTAATTAGAAGATGTAACTAAATGTTGGCATATGTTAGAAATGTTTTGCAAATTCAATGCTGTACCGTCCCGTGTTTTTGTTTGTCAACGTGTTTTTGTTTAGCCATAAATATCAGTGTGAGACTTCGAACCACTAAATCTCCCCCTATAGGAAGCAAGCTGTCGTGAGGGCCTACGCTCAATCGTTTGTCTGTCAAACGGAAACCAGCATAACATGAAATCGACTGGCCGCTGCTGAGCAAGTAAAATTTGTGCTATGTGCAAAGTATTGTACATCAATGAAATCAAAATATGTATATATATTTATTCTTTTCATCATTACACAAATTTGCATAAATGCAGTAGAGCGAACGCTCGTAAAAAAAAATGAGTATTTTTTTATATAGAGGTTTGGCTTCTGAATCTAACAAACTGAAAAATTTGCCTAAGAAACGCCTATAAAAGGCGTGGCTCGGGGTCAAAGCTCAAAGTTTTTATCAAAAAAACTCAATTAATCTCCAACTGATTTACACGATATGGATATTAAACAAAATGTATTTTTTATACCTTTTTATTAATGTACAACATTACATACGTAGTGTGTACTAATAAAAAGTTTTAGGCGAAGACAAATTTTGTTTTACAAATTTTTCAAAAACAAATTTTTTTTTCCGAAAATAATAAGTTTGCTACAATATTGTAGCCTGTGAAATTTCCTTTACAACGAAATATAAAAATCTATACTTTTTTGTTTTTTGAATATATTTTTGAAATTGTTTCTAACTTGACTACCAAATCTAAAAGAAAAACACTAGGCTGAATAATATCCCCCTGATGAGAACAAAACAAACAAAAACTTATGACAAACAATCGAACCATGGCACAAGAATAAGGTAATAGCATCCCCGCAACACCAAAAACCACATTTTTTTGTTGGTAGGATTGTTTATCGCTTCTGTCAAAATCAGCTGATATTTTCCGACGAAAGAGGGAGAAACTGAAAACAGACAAAACTGATTGTTGCCAGACGGTGCTGTATTTGAGTGAAAAAACGGGAAAAGTGCTCAGGTCAGTTGTTTTCAGTCAGGTATTTTCATTTCAACCGATGCGGCAACACCGCACCACTGCTGACACCGACGATTTTGACAAAAGCGATAAACGATCAGCCGGTGGCTTGCTACAACCTTGTAGTTCAGAACAAATTAACAGGTTCTCTACCTAGTAAATATACCTTGGTTGTGGCCACCCGCTCACACTCCGACGCAGCCACTTGGCAGCACTAGCCAGCTGCCAAAAATTTAGAGCCTTGCCAGAAAATGTGTTAGCCGGTGCTAAATTTGCTTTAGAGCTAATTAGTGCTTAATTTGGCTAAAAACAAACGACGTAGTTTTGTTAAAAGAACGCTAAGCCTTTTATTTAAAAAAAAATATAAACGATTTTACAATGTTATGTGGTATTGATTTATGCAATTATATACCTTAGGTTTAACAATTCACATATTTTTGTACTATGTTCTTGAATAAAAACATAGCCCTAGTTTTTAATATAAGGAAATACATCGTACATATTTGATAATACCGATACATTTTTCCCGGGAAAGTCGAAGATGCAGACCAGTGTCGCTTAACCCGTTGTTGGTGTGGTGGAAAAAAATTACGTTATTGTTGTGGTGGGTATGACATACCCCAAAACAAATCATATGTTATTCTCCATTTATTTTTACGTAAGAAAATGCAAAAGCACTTCATGTGCAAGCAATTTGTAAAAGAAAATCCATTCCCATTATTGCAACAATACTGGTATCAAATAAGAAAATAATTTCTCGAACCCAAAACTATCAAACTTTCGAAATTATTATAACATACGAGTATATGCCCAAATACAAAACTGGAACAATGGCCTTACTAAAATACTAAAGCCTCTAAAATTGTTTTTAATTTTCAATAAAGTTGTATATAGGTTTTATGAAAAAATAAATACTATAAATAAATAACAAATATTGATGATATTCATAATTAAAGGCTATGGTATTTTATGGGATCGTAGGCTAATTATAGTGCCAACCAGAGATCAGCAATGAGTACCGCAACTTTGGATACCATACTGCTACTCATAAGCACCGCATAACCTAAGTATCGCAACCGCACGCATACAAAATCCGAACGAGTTTGCGATCATCGATTCACTTCGCGTATTGCTTACACGACCACTTCGTAATCGTATGCATATTGCACAATTCGCGTCGCGCAATTTTGGTCACCACCGCATTGATACTCATTCTTTTTACTACCTACTGCTCATAAGCACCGCAAATCATAAGTAACCCAAATTCAATCATTATGCGGTATGCGTTGTTTGCAGTGAGCGAAAACAATAAATACAAGTATACATAAATCACAATTCGCGAAGCGTATGAAGCAGGTACCGTGCTTTGGAGATATTGGGACTGACGGGGATTTAGGGGACAAAACTTTTTTTCCGACTTTGAATTGTTGTGTAGACCGTACCTTACGAGCTACATTCAAACCTAAGGTCTCTTTGGAAAGCCTATTCATTTGGCAACACTACTGCGTCATACAGAAGTGACAATATAGCTGTCATTTCGTTGTATACGCAGTTTTGTTGAATGTTGATTTTGCGTGTTTTTTTTATGCTCTAAACATTTGCTCACCAAGGTAAGATGAAATATTTTTTGCTACTTTTTCTCGTGTTTTTCTAAAAGTTTAGAGCCTCATCAACAAAATTAAAAAAAAATCGTGATTTATAATTTTTTTCGTGAGATATCTTGAGAAAAGTGAAAAAAGTCACTTTTTCGCAAATTCCGGGGTAATAAGGGACATCGTTTTTATATGTTTTAAATTGTGTTTACATGCGAACAAGTGTATAATATGTTGTGAAAAGTGTCTTTTTAGTGTACATAATTGTTATTTTGTATGTTTTATATGTTTTATATTTTAATGTTTTTTATGTTATTTTATTTTACAAATTGATGGCTAGAAAGCACAAACCGAAGCCTGGTACTAAACTTCGTCGAAAACTTAATCTAACTGATCTTGCAAAAGCCGTTGAGCTAGTGAAAAATGGCATGACAATTCGAATAGCAGCTGATAAATTTAATTTGCCAAAAAGCGCTCTACATCGTCGTGTTCAAAATCCACAGACTGCAACGCAAGTGGGTCGTCCATCAGCTATTTCACCTCAATTGGAAAAGGTTATTTGCAATCGTTTGATGGGATGTGCCGATTGGGGTTATCCTTTGCGTTTAGGTGAATTGCAAACGATCATAGCTGATTTTTTGAAGCAAAATGACATCATAATACCAAGATTCAAAAATAACATCCCCGGTGAAGACTATTTACGTTCATTTTTAAACAGACATAAAAATGATTTGTCAAATCGACTACGAGCACTACGACCAGTTCAATCGAATACTCGAAATAAAAAAAAAAGTCTCAAAGTGGCACCCGGAAAAAGTGTTTCTTGTGATGATCTTCGTGTTGTGGTCGATTCAGAAAACGTTCCATCAACTTCAGCATCGACTTCTATGGCGCCTTCAACTTCTAAACCCAAAAAAATTCAACAACGACGTGAGTCAACGCGTCAAATTCCACTACGAAGTTGCCGAAAGACCAATGCCGCTTTATTGGAATCTTTAAGTGATATAGAATCATCCGATTAACCCTATTTATCACTTTTTTCTCTTTCTTTCTCTTTTATCTTCTAATTTAATAAAAAAAATAATCATATTTTACAAAAAAAATGAGTTTTTCATTGATATTTCAACAACTGTCCCTAATATCCCCATTCGACTTTTCACGGAATTGAGTATATTCAATGCCCTGCAGGAAAATCTGTTATTTGAAAACCCATTTTTGTGTCAGATTTTGAAAATGGAATGTTTAATTAAGATTTTGCTTCAATTTGCATGCATTTTGGAGCATCCGAAGTATGGTTTTCATTCGTTTGAAGTTGAAACCTTGTCCCCAATATCCCCAAAGCACGGTATACGCATTTGGAAGAAATGTTTGCGGCATGGATTTTGCCACCTCAACTGCTGCTATTTTTTAAGTAAGTTGAAGTCTACAAATTATAGAATCATACAAAACAAAAATGATTAAATACTTTAAAAACACGATGGAACTCCAAATATGATGGTTGAATCAATTGTCGGTAATTGGATCCACATCAATGAAATACTCTATGACAACGGGCAAAGCCATCGACTTTTCGACCATTCGTACCCTACAAATTTTTAACATTACAAATTATTAATTATTATAATCTATTACACGTATTATGAATAAAATATTACTTCGTTCGATAAAGGAAATTTTTTCATTTCATGTTTAAAACTATTACATTAAATTTATTATTTGAGTATGTATACATTTATTGTAAAACATAAAAAAATTGGGTATATCCTTAAAAATGCCTGTCATTTCTTTTCTACAAATCCTTAATCACAATAAGAGTCAAAAAACAAGTGCGAAGCGATATGAACATGCGGTGGTATGCGGTGTTTCCATGTTTCCTTTGGATCATTCGCACCACCGCATTCTCATATCGCTGCGGAAAGCGGTGGTGCGAATGATTCAAACGAATATTTCCATCTTTCGTTTGGATCATTGCCGATCATTGCCGTCTTCGTTTGAATCATTCGCACCACCGCATTCCGAAGTGCATAGTTCGTTTGGATCATCGGCAGCACCGCATAGCCGAAGTGAAATGAAGATGCGATAGTTTGCGTTCGTTTAGTATTGCAAGCTGATGATTCGCTCGTTCGGATTACTAGTATTCGGAATGAATGCTTCGCTTGCGGTGGAGATACATACTGATATCCGTTTTTTTGAGCAGTGGCTCATATCGCACCGCATTTTACGCGAATACATACTGAGCGATAAACGATATCATGAACTGAAAGAATTTAAAAACTTAAGATGAGGTTAACGTTTTTCGAAATTGGTGCTATCTGGTTCAGCAATTTAATTACATTTTTTAAAACAATTGTTTTCAAGCCGTCGCCGTATTATTGCTAAACAAATATTTAATAATGTTTTAGTAAATCACCCACTGTTGGTAGTAGCAGATGTATTAGACACAAACATCGTTGGATCGGGTTTGCCACGTTTAGGTAATGTTGCTGCTCGTAAATATGGATTATCTATATTTGGATTCTCCAGAATAGCTTTATTGGTGCTGGAATTCGGTTTAATATCATTTTCCGCTTTAACTTCTTTTTCATTTTTGGTTTCATTTCTTAGTTCTCCATCAGCATCCTCCTCAGTGCAACTCTCATTTTCATCATTTTCATCTGAATGAGATTTTAAAAAATATTAATAAACAATTAAAGTCATTTGTAACGCGGTCACAGAAGACTATTTTACAGAGATAATTGAAATATATTGATATACCGTCTGGGAACCTATGTTAACCCTTCATCGCATGATTTAATTTAATTAAGAGAAAATAAATTGTTATTGTTTTTTGCAAAATTTAGATGGTGAAAATTTAATTAATAATAGACTGGCACGACAGCCCGATTAAAAGACTAAGGCCTAGCTACCCGCATCCACCCGTGTTGTGCGTGCGAATTTGTACACGGATGGAAGGGACCTACAGTTTTATGCCGATTCCGAACGCCGAATTGGGAGCTTTTTCATAGGCAATTTTACTTTCAGAGGTTTGCCACTTCCAGCTGAGAGGGCAGCCGCCGAAAGAAAAATTGTTTTCTTTTTTTCGGTGTTAGCAGCAACGGAGTTTTGAACCTGGGTTCGAGCGTCGCATTCGACTCGCGGCTCAACGCACTAGCCAGCTGAGCTACGGCGGCCACCGTAAAAAATGTACTATTGCAAATCTGGCTAAAACAAAGATATTTGAAATTTCAAAACCGTATATCAGATATATGTTACTGAAATATGCCACCATCATGATTCTCCTAAAACAATTTTGGCAACGAGAGACCAGCGACATACTATTTATGTTAATTATCTCTGTCCTTAATTCGTCTTCGACAAATATGAAAATTTTACCCTTTGAAGTCACATCCTCCGTACGATTGGCTACTAAGTAATGGTATTCTAACTCCTCAAAATCGAACACTTGATCGGTGGGATTTAGGGCAGCTAAATAAGGTGGAAACGCCGGCTTACAAGCAATTACTATAGAATGAAATTATATTATTTAACAATTTGTACTTTAATTAACATTAAAATACTTACGAGGAAACATATTATCCTCTGTGTCGAACAAGCTGTGTGTTTCTGAGGTTTTTGATAAAAATTTTGTTAATGCTTTTTCAACATCACGTTTTTGGGTAGCCGCCTTTTCCCGTATAGCTTCGTACTCGGTTACAGGTTGCTTATGTGTCTTTATGGGATTAATCCAACATAACAATAGCATTTCAACATATATGCCGACTATAATGTAGAACTTACTGGTGTGCGCACATAGGCATGAGGATCTGGCAGTACTGGTAAATAACTGGGTACGTGTGGCGGATGGGAAGACTTCGTGCCAGCTTGCAACAAATTTAATTGCTTTTGTTGTGCTATTTGCGCTGGCATTGGGATGATTTGTCGTCCTTCACGTTTTGCGAACGCCTCAATACCTTGTAATGATATACCCATGTTGAGCAGCGCAACTACAACATCGCCTATAACAGGAATGGTACGCCCAGACAGTTCGCAATAGCTGCGGGCCGATTGTCCGACTTCTACAAGAACTGTAATTGCAATAGATAAATAATTCAAACATAATCGGAGAATGTGATACTGACTGCTTTGAAGCATTTCAGTAAGTGTCTCCAAGCATTCTTTGTCCACGCTCTCAAAACCTTTTTCCAGGAGAATTTGTGAGATGGCAATGGTAAGAATTTTTCGCCGTGGGTTTCCTGAGTGAGTGATTTCAACTTTATCCATTTTGTAAGATATGCCCTACGTTCAATAAATATTTATAAACTATAAATTTTCCGCATTTTGTGTTTGACCACCAGTGTTGCCGTTGGCCGACTAAAGTGTCAAATTGACCATTTTTGGAGACCGATGCCACCTGACACCGACTTTTTAAAAATAGGCTTATTTTGACACTTTTCTTCCAAATCATGCGACTTTAGCCCCCTTTTTTATCAAAAAGTTTATATGTAAAGGAATTCTATGTAATGTGCCACCACATGGTGGCACTTTTTGCGTATAACTCGTTAGAAAATTAACTTAATGTTAATATACTCAATGTTAATATACCGTCGGAAAGATGGTTTAAAGAGCTATGATCCAAGGAAGCACCTCATTTGAATTTGTTGTAAATACTAATTTTACATCCAATTTCCCAAAGTGTTAAAAATCTACAACCTAAAAGTTTTTAATGTAAAGTGCCATCCCCTAAAAAAATCGCAAAAGACGTAGAAATCTCAAGTAAAAATGCATGATTTAGAAAATTGACGAAAGATTATTGAATTTAATTTGAATTGAATAGAAAATGACCGAAAGCCAAATACATATTGAATGGTAACGAATTAAACGAATAACTATATGGACATTAATACACACAACTGAACTAATTTTTGCCTCATGATAGGATTAGAGAAAAATTTACTAACACTTTAAATTCATTTTAATGACGATTCCGAGCAGGAAATGTCATTTGACCGATATAGTATCACAAATAAAATGAAAAAAGAGGGGTGGCACTTTACAAAGAAAAAAAGGTGGCATTTTACATTTTCACGCCATTTTGGAAATCATTGAATAAATGTTCTTCTCTTGCTCGGATATGTTCGGATATCATTTCGGATTATGAAAAAGCATTAAAAATTAAGTCCAACACTGATATTTACCTTAGTTTTTTAGACGTATTTGATTTATTTTTCCCCGCAACACAAACCTTTAGCTTTATTTTTAAGTTTTTTCTTAACCAAATTTTTTTCCCTTAAAAACCGCATTAAAATGTATTTAATTTAATTTAATTTAATTTAATTTAATTTAATTTAATTTAATTTAATTTATTTATTTATTATTTATTTATGTCATATATACCTTAAATGACGGTAGGAATTCTTTTGCTTGGATTGCTGGAACATCAAAATCGAGCAAAAGTGGCACATTACAAAGAGTGGCACCTTACAAAGAATTCCCTTACATTTTGAAAAATGTTTCGTAAAGTTAATTTTTTTTGTTTTTGCGTGTTCCAAAATACTCAATACTCAAATATGCCTTCCGTTTAGTATTCACTTTTCAAAGGTGACATTTAAGTACTTAGGTATTATACGTCTGGCAACATTTATTATTATTTTTTTTATTTATTATTTTACTATTATTATTTCTGTGGTCAAAAGCAATAACCGCCTAAGTCGAAAATTACTGTTTCGAGCAATCTCGCTTTAAAGTTTTAGCGCGTAGTGTGTTCGTTATGGGAATGCGAATAGGTTTTTATTAATAACTTCTTTTATTTTAAAGTTACAAACTCCCCGATTTTACACAAACGTAGAGCACAGTCAAGGGAACGTGGTGGCATCCATAACTCAATTTCTTCTTAAGTCGACTTAAGCGGTTATTGCTTTTGACCACAGATTTATTATTTTACTTAGATATTATACGTCTGGCAACACTGTTGACCACCGTGGAATAGAGATGAACAACTATCGATCGTACTATCGATAGTATCGATGGTTTTATTCAAAGCGTATTAATAAGGTCATAGCACTACGGCAACAACAAAAATTCGATGTAGTTTTCGAGTGCTTTTGGAATGCTCATTGTCAAAATCAGCTGACAAAGTGAAGTGAAAACAAATAAACCAGTCAATCAAAAGCCACAGCAAATGCTGCGGTAAATTTGGTCACTTTGACAATCAGTAATCAAAAGAAACAAGTTGAATAAGCTGCGGTGCTGCAACTACGTATTGAATTAAGCTTGGCCATATTGATATTCAATACACACTTTAGAATTATTTCAGTGAATAAAATGCGTTCAATTAAATTACTAAGTTCAATTCTACCATGAAAAAACAAATCGCATAATACTACGTTTACACAGACGAGATTATCCCGATTTGCGCGATTAAGTCGTTAATCTCGTATCAAAATGCACGATTATACCCGTGACAGACATCTAGTATTGTTACTACTAACCACGCAAATACCGGATGTGTGTCACCAAATACCAGCTAAATACTACGTGAGCAACCTAGTATTTAGCTAGTAACAATACTATGTTCGGCTACCTAGTATTTATGTAGTATTTCATGAAACACACATTCGAACTTACTGAACACAGCTAAAAACCTGATTTTGACATGCAGGAAAAATTGAAAAGAGCAATTTGATGGAAAATGAAAAAAAGAAAAACATGTATATCTGTTTATTCTTTTAACAAATACAAGCACTCTATATTAGTTGCTTTTCTTCTATGCCGTAATTGCCAATCTTAGACATTGCCTCCTTTTTTGATGTAAGAAACGAATTTTTGGGTTGTTTGAAATTAATGCACTTAGAGATGTTCTCATTGTTTACATTTGTGAATTTTTTTATATTCAAACTGTCAAAAATTACTACAAATAATTTACTAAGAGCCTATTTACACGAGGGCTTTTCCCTCTGCATTAAAAGTCATGCGTGACGAGTTTGTGGGCGAGAAGTGGAGAGAAGTCAGCGGGGTAGGCAAACACGCACGGTCAGAAAATTCCAGGGGTTTTTTTGACATTATGCTTCGCAGCAGACCAGCAAACCAACAATTATTTTCACATCTTCCATATTATTAAAATCTGAACAGTTAATAGCCATTTCGGTGGCTTCTAAAATATTTTCTATAATTTATTTTTTGTTCAAATCCATTTTTCTACAATCAGAATATCCAAAAACTAGGCGAAAATGTGAATTTGAATGAAAGATGGGCAGCTTAAACGTCTAAAAAAGTCAAGCAAAGTTGCAAGTAAAAAGTCTTCATATGAATGCATGAAGATTTACGCAGCAACTTCAAAAGAGAATTGAAAAAAAGCGCGGGGGGAAAAGCCCTCGTGTAAATAGGCTCTAAGTTATGTCTGTCACCGTACCTAGTAATTAGAATACTATAACTTTATCTTGTCATGTCTGTCACAGGTAGACGCGATTAAAATTTAATCTCACAAAGTAATCTCGTATTTTCCCAAAGCAACTCTGCAAATTTGGCTGAAATCGATTATTTTTGTATTATCACTAAGCGAATGTCGTGCAAAAATAAACAAAAAAATTAATAGTAGCGCGAAACGGTTTGTATAACTTAGATGTAAAACGATGTAGCTCAGACTTTCTTGCATTCGTAGAAGAAGTGAAAAGCATTAAAACATTTAGAAAATCTTCTTCGATATCCGTTTCTACATTTTTATTAAAAATTTTACTCATTTTTATTCAAATTACAAATTACGAAAAAGTCTCGTTTGCAAAACAATAACAAAGAGAAAATGTGAAACGTCAAAATTAATCTCGTATTCAAGTTAATAGGTCTGTTTGGCAGAGAATAATTTGTACGAATTTGTACAAATTTTTACTGGATCCTGTTTGTTGACGCCAAATCTCCAGTAACGAGAGAGTAACTGAGAGCGTAAAGTGACAGTTCGTTTCGTGAGAACTTGCAAGTTTTTACTGGAGAAATTTTGTCCAGTAACTTTTAGCCAGTAAGAAGAAGAACAAGAAAAACATATGACTGGCGGACATATGATCGAAATAATTTTTGCAAACTTTTGGAGGCAAATGGAACCTGCAAAGAACTTGTGCGTTCGCAAGTCTGCTGACCCACAACCGTCTTGCTCAGCTTAATCCGCTGAAGCTGAAAGGAAAGAATCGCAGATTGAGCGCAACGAACTGTTTGCCTTTTGCATTAAATGTATGATTAAACTTAATTTCCCTACCGCTTCAAGCCTCAAATGAAACTTTTAGATCAGCTGTTGCTTTCTTTAAACCTCCTGTTTACACCCTTTTTACTGGGTATTGTGGATCTGCGAAGTACCACTGGTGTAACCCAAAGTTACAACTTGCAAATTCTTACAAATTGCTGTTTGTGCACTTTTTTGGATAGTTTGATTTTAGGGAGCGTAAGCTGGGTTACTCTCCTGATATTTTTACTGGATAATTTTTACAGGAAATCTGGCCAAACAGACCTAATCTCTATGTAAACGGGCAACGAGATTATCGTAATCTCGATGAGTTAATCTCGCTGTGTAAACGTAGTATTAATTCAAGACGGCCGTTATAGCGAAATGCCGTATAAAGAGCGGCCGTATAGCGTGGTATGGGTGTATATCGATTACCGTTAGCATTATCTAATCGCATCTCTAATCAATATTCGATTACTAGAAACTTTGTTTTTCACATCCCTAAAGCCGACGAAATGCATAATTTTTCCTTATCGGGAAAAAGATATTACAAAGAAAACATCCCAAGAGGAATTATCGAAATAAGTATATGCGCAGAAGGAAGCAGCCTTTAACAGAAACAAACAAAAGAAAACGTCAGAAAAAAGTGCATAGCCATTAGACCAACAACAGAAATACGTTTTATTTTAACGTTTGGGAAAAATTAAGAAAAGTGCTTGGAGCCACTTTAGGAGCGTTCATATTTTTTAGTCTAATATTGGTAATTGCGCTTTTATACTAAGGAATTAACAGGTATAAGTATTGCGCGGTATGCAGAACATGGATTTGGAGGCCTGCTCTTTAGTTGAAAAGGAACTCGATCGTGTGATTTCAAAGTTTACTGATATACGTGAAAATGTAGCTGCAGAGATATCAGATGTGGCGACATTATTTGAAGAGCTGTTGATGGTACTCGATAAGGCGGAGCAGGAAATGGTGGGCACAATCAACACAAGTACACAGGTTGATACACCCACCGATGTTGATGACCCCATGGTAGATGAGGCTGAAATGCAAGTGGAAATGGAGCGTAAGTTTGGTTTCTTAGGGTTCTGTGGAAAACTTGTGATTTAATACTCGTTTATATTATAGCAGCCGCACCTCGTCTTAGTGAGCGCCAAATTAAAGACATTATTGACACGTTACAGAAATCGAACGATAAGTTACAACGACTCTCTGCCGAACACCGTGATCTGCATGGTGCAGTTTCCAAAGTGGGAAAAGTAATTGATCGGAATTTCGTGTCAGATTTTACAGCTACAACGCGTGTTGACGCATTGCAAAACAACGAAAATCTGATGTTGCTTAATAAAGTAATGGCGAAGCACTATTGTCGCCAAGGTATGGATGACGTTGCACGTCTACTTATCAAAGAATCGCAAATGCCTGAGGATATGGCTCAGGAAGTGTTCGATTCGGAGAGTAGTTTTGCTGAGATTTATCGTATTTGGAAGGGTATACAACAACAGGAGCTAGGACCCGCTCTTGAGTGGGCTACGCGTTATTCGACTGAATTGATTGCGAAAAATTCCACGCTTGAGTTTAAATTGCATCGCTTGGCCTTTTTGCAAATAGTTTCGCGAGGCATTGATGCCCAAGCGGAGGCAATTGCTTATGCACGTAACAACTTCATCAAGTTCGTGGATCGTTTTGAACACGAAATACCAAATCTTATGGGTTGCTTCATTTACCTACCAGTTGGCATTGAAAAGTCCCCTTATAAGCATTTAATATCACCACAAGTTTGGATGGAGGCGTCATATGTATTTCTTAAGGATGCTTGTAATACGTTGGGCATTAGCAAAAATTCTGCATTGTCAGTGGTGATCAACGCAGGGTGTACCGCATTGCCTGCATTATTGAACATTAAACAGGTGAGATATATTTGTAAAAGAAAAATTAAAATTATATATCTGGTGCTTTTGCAGGTAATGCAATCACGACAGGTATTGAGTATTTGGAGTGCACGTGATGAATTGCCCATTGAGATTGATCTGGATCCTGAATACCGTTATCATTCAATATTTGCGTGCCCAATACTGCGTCAGCAAACTTCTGATGAAAATCCGCCTAAAAAGCTCACATGCGGTCATGTAATCTCCAACGATGCATTACATAAACTAAGTAATGGACATATACTTAAATGCCCTTACTGTCCAGTGGAGCAGAATGACGACGAGGCTGTGCGAATTTATTTTTAATCTAAATATATTAAGCAATTAGCCTCAATTGCTTAATAAAAATTTAATACTTCAAGTTGTGTGTTATAATATGTTTCGAATTAGTTCTTTAAGAATTTTAGTAATTTGAGGTTAACCTTTTAAAATATATTTCGCACCATATCCTTATAAGTTTCTTCAAAAATAACTCTAAATTCGAACTTCTAAGTTTTGTATTTGTTTTCGGAGCTGTTTTATGAAAATTTAAGTTGCAGGTGGATTTGAGATTACCCTTTTTTATGACCCTGAATCCTTAAACTCTGTAATTTTTTATTGGACTCATAAATTCAAAATATCCAAAATGAGTAAGAAAATATTTGATGTCTCAAAATGGTATTGTATTTGAGTTGGACTGAGGGAATGTTATACCTCAGTTGCCGCAAAATACAGAAAATGCAACTTTTCGGTAGCTGCCTGTGAAAGTAAAATTACCTATGAAAAAGTGCCTTAACCGCTGTTCGTTCGAAGATACTGTTCCATCCATCCTCGGACAAATATTTTTTGTACGACCCTCAGGTTGCGGGAAATGATAAAAAATGTTTGTGTTCACCATCCAACAAATAAACGAATATGTGTTTGGGACAGATTGGGTTAATCGACTCTGTTGTCGGTTGTGATCGTTGATTAGGTGTAGATGATTTGTGGTTCACTGGAAGCGAAGTTCTTGCGTCTGAAGTGAAAGTATGTTTGTGTCATCGTTACATAAATAAGCATCGAACAATGCGCTTGAATTAAGTTAAGTTTTAAACTTGGT
Source organism: Melieria omissa (assembly GCA_963971225.1). NCBI lineage: Eukaryota > Metazoa > Arthropoda > Insecta > Diptera > Ulidiidae > Melieria > Melieria omissa. The sequence goes on along the minus strand of OZ020268.1, from coordinate 44,786,461 downwards.
TAAACCCTATTAACGCTGTTTTAGGAAAGATAAATAGTTTAGAAAAAAGGATGTTAGGTGATGAATTTATGGGCAATTGCCTTGAACCCATCCCTTGATAGAGTTTATGATTAGTATACGCAATTGAAAAACGCCTTAAGAATATAAATTATGACCGTGATTACAGCAGATTCGATCAACACAGCCTGATTTTATCTAAGATCACCAAAAATCTTGATTGAAATTCTTTATTCCATTTCTCCATTTTAACTGAAAAATGTGTGCACAGTTTGTTCTGCACAAGTTGACTGCCACTATTTCATCGATCGGCACTTGTTACTAATATTTTATACTAAAAATCTCATTTTAACTAGAGATTCAAACAAAGTCCGGACCGTCCCAAGTTCGGAACGTCCGGACTTTTGTACAGTTGACTTCATGTAAAATTACACATTTTTTTTGCGCAGTGTGTTTTCTTAGTTGATGTGAACTTTCTGTAGTTCAATTTGGACAGTCAGGACTTCGAACTCAGAATCCGGACGATTTGAATAGCGGACAGTTTGAAGAACTAATTTTAACTATCAACCACTCCCCGTTCGCCTGATTTGGCGTCGTGCGACTTTTGCCTTTTCGGAAAAATGCAGTAGCTGGTGGAAAGAAAGCGTTTAAAGGCTTGTACCGACATTTTGAAGGGCATCCCGGCCGACGATTTAAAACACTAATTAAACATGCTTTTAGATCATGCAAATTGCTGTATTGAGTCTAAAGAGGACTATGGACAAATGGGTTTTGGTAAAAAATAAAATGTGTTATAATTTTTAAAAGGACAATTCCACTTCTTAGTAGTGGATCAAAAATAACCAATCAATTAAACGTAGTTGGAGTACTGTTGAGGAGTGTTGACACATCTAACTTTAAAACATAAGAACTGGCTTCTAAAAATTATATCGTAATACTGCATGTTACTTGAAAACCAAAGTTATATATTAGAAACAAGTAATATTACTTCCCAAGTTTTTCTGTTTTTTATTTGTTTGTCCTGACTGATTGAAAGACCGATTCATGATCGACCAGCCCAAACCGCTGAAGCTACAAACATGAAATTTTATTCGTAGGTTAAAATGGGCTAAGCTCCGTTAACGGGAAGACAACGAAAACACATAATCCATTTTGCCTATTGACCTCAAAGTCGGCGAACATACTTGAAATCAAAAATAATTCGGCACGTGTTTTGCATTTTTTTTTAATTCTAAATGTGAAACATGATTAAATGAGATTTTTTGATTTCAAAATTAGCAAAAGCACTTAAAATGAGAAAAAATTAGACACGTTTTTCTAATTTTTTTAAAAATCGAATTCTAATGGGGTAAATTGGAGCAGACATACAAGGTAAAGTCTCTGATTCCATTCAACCTGACGAACGGCAGAACGAGCTTTGTCCCTGTCTAATCCAAGTTGATGAACATGCCCGCGTGGCCTTCCTGAATAGCTCTATCCGGCACCTGCTGAATAGTGAACTAATGTGTGCAGCGTGTTCAATCCCCAGGACTTGAAATTTGGGCTGTGCGCAGGGTTTATTGTCCGCCACGTAAAATCAAGCAACCAATGTAAACTAAAAAGCCTCGGAAGAAACCTACTATGTTGACTACAGCAAAATCTTTAAGGATATGCACCTGGAATGTCTGGACCCTCTATAGGGAAGATGTCTCTATCCAACAAGGAAAACCTCGTAAAATGTAAGGCTGACATCACCGCCATCCAGGAAATGCGATGGACAGGACAAGGTTGCTCCAAACGAGCAGACTGTGGCATCTACTACAGCTGCCGCGGATTTGTGGTCAGCAAAAGACTTCGCCACCATGTCTCCCGGTGAACGAAAGGTTCGCCTCGATCCGCATCAAGGCTAAATACTTTAGCATCAACCTAATTTTCGCGCACGCCCTGACGAAAGAGAATGACGATGCGACCAAGGATGCCTTCTATGCGAAGCTCGAGGACGTCTACGACGGATGCCCGGCCCATGACGTCAAAATCGTTTTCAGTGACTTCAACGCAAAGATCGTTCGAGAAGGTATACTTGCTCCAACAGTCGGGCAGTTCAGTCTCCATGTGACTACTTCGAACAACGGCCTGAGGCTGATCGATTTTGCCGCGGCACGAAACATGGTGGTTAGTAGCACCAGATTCCAACAACCCTATTAGTTCGGCATTAGACCTGGTAAGTCCACCACCGACCAGATATCCTGGAGAAGACCCAAATCGATACAGTTGAATCGATACACACCATTGCTTTATCGATTACAAGGCAGCATTTGACACCACGTTGTCTGAACTTGGAGTCCTTGCAAAGCTCGTGAGACTTTGAAGTGTAATACCTAGAGCCCGACCGATTAATCGGCTTCGGTTTTGGCCTCACCTAGCCAAAAAACGCACACGTCGAGGCCGACAGGTATGAAGCAATTTAAAAAAAATCCCCAAATACTAATAACAATGCGTATTTATTTTAAATTCATTACAACTTTAAGAATTCCGTTTACATATTTGTGTTCAGCAGGCCCAATTAAACAGAAAACAGGTATTTTACTCATTGTTAGAAACAATCTTTTTTATTTCTCATACTAGTTATCATGTAATATTTAACTGTCGCAAATAATAATTATAATCAACAAAAAAATCAAAACGAATAGTTTAGAGCGGATACGGATTGTCTACGTTTTTCGAAACTACTATATAACTGCCGTATTTTTCGTTTGTAACGAACCCGTTTAAAACGAACTTCCGCCTAAAACAAATTTTAAAAGTACGCGCTTTATTTCTTCGCTTATTACGAACCCGCTGAAAGCGAACTTTCGGTTAAAACGAACCATTTTGCCAGTCCCTCGAAGTTCGCTTTCAGCCAAAAGTACTGTACTTATACAAGTGAAATGCAATGGCGCAATTAATTAATAAGCAGCAGAGCCCAGGGGCTTTGCAAGCAAGTTTGAAGTCAATGGGTCCAATGAAATAAATTTCTTCACACAATACTTCAACCCATATTTTGCCCCTTCAGACGCGGAATGCCAAAAATTCCGCTTTAGCGCAGGTTTATTTTCTTAAAAGTACCTACAGTTCAAATTTCATGTTTGTAGCTTAACGGGTTTGAACTGAGCGGTGATGAATCAGTTACTCAACAGTCAGTCAAGGCAAACAATTATATGTATATAGATATGACGATATGGGCGATGACACCCTCCCCTTTTATACAAATCCCAATTCGGTTTTTCAGTCGAAGGGTGTGACTTGAGCTTCTGAGTTCCATTGATGTGTCATTAAATAACAAAAAAAGTGAAATTTTACAAATAGAAAGACACATGTATGAAAGGACGATATACAAAATTTCAGTCTTAACCGACTTATAAGTCCGAAGCAATTCCATATTAAAAATTTGGGTTGTATGGTTGGTGCCATGCCCCCTCGTTTAATACCAACCCATTCCTAAAGTTTGTGCCAAATGTCATTGAGTCTGACCTGACCTGTAGTTCCAAAGTTATTCAAAACATGTGTGTGTGTAGCTTGAAAAGTGCCACACCCCTTGTCTAACGTTTGAAATTTTACCAGTGAAATGACACACCTAAGCGGTGTCCTGTACCTAACTTCAATGCTGTCCGACCTATAATTCTGAAGATTTTCTATATTAAAAATTTAGGTTCTATAAACAAGGTGCCACGCCCACTTGTAGGGTCGTAATCGCACTATTTGGTTTACCGAGATTTAGTCAAGACGAACAATCCCTGAAAGATTTAGCTCAATCGGCGGTATGGTTTTGGAGTTTTAGTGTCGTATGACCAACAAACAAACGCTGAATACACACTGGAAGGTGGTTTTCCCGCCGCACAGATTATTTAAAAGTTTTAACCACTACAACACCTCAAATCAGCATATAATTTTTACATTTTCGATAAGTGATTTACAATACTTAAACCTCTACCGAAGCAGGTAACCTAAAATATTTTTTTACAGATTTGTATGCACAATTAACAGTAAGATCGAGAAATAAGTACAAAAATTCAAGCTCAAGATACCTGGATAGATTTTCTAAGATATTATTTTATTTTAAATTCAAATATTTTCAATTGATCTTTATACTGGATACTTACTTCTAACTTAGCTAATGCTACGTAGGCGAAATATTAAAAAGCGGTGACTCAGATTCCGGTATTTCTATGTCCTCATGATTATGTACCAACTTAAAAAGACCTGTGCCTATGGAAGCCGGCATACCAAGAATAATTCGCTCTGAAACGCCATCTACAGCATCTGTTTGACCAAAGTATGCCGCATCGAACAAATGATCCGCTGTTTTTTCAAACTGCAATTCAATCAAGAATATAAGAGCAACCTTAAAATTTTTCGTCATCCAATAAGGCTTACCGAAGCTAAATTGAAAACACTCTCACGCATTTTGGCCAAGCCATGCCGAGTAATCCCTAGCACCTCACCGCGAGATGTCATTTGACTTGCAAGTAACATGATGTGTCGATGATCCACGCTCATGCCATGACCCTCCATCACGTCCGTTATTTCAGTCATAATAGTACTACGCGCTGCCTCAATGCCAAGTGTATTATATACTTCCCAAATATTGTTGCTTTTTGTGTGAATGCCCACTACACCATATGTAGCCATAACATCACGCAAGCCAGCACCTTCGATGCACAACTTATATGTTGATGGCGAATGAGCATCATCAATCGCAATGACTGCACGTGAAATATTTGGTAAACCAGCAACAACAACGTTTTGTATGGAAATGGTGAGACGTTGAAGTTCGGCATTCAGAGTGGCTCCGTGTTTTGTAGTGTCGATGTGTACTATTATTACCGATGAACCTACAATGTCCACTAGCGCTGGCTTGATTCGCAATTTCGACGTACATATACTATCAAGTAATAATGTTTTTCAATTGTAAAAAATAATAAGTTGCCATAATACGTACGAATAGCGTATGGTTTCTACATTGATTTCCAATCCCAATACTTTTATGCGATTCAGATCTAAACGTACAACTAGAAAGCAATCGTGCGGTTTATAAACTTCCTCTATGTACGACGATATCTAATAATGTAATAAAATGTAACGTGTTCAATTGTTTTAAAGTGACGAATTAAGCAACAAACCTCGCCTAATGTTGTCTTTTCAATACGAGCCTTCACTTTGCGGGCGAATTCCATGCTCGTGTTATTTTCAATTTCGGCAGTAATTACGGGAGTGGAAATTGTTTTTGTTGCATTAATAATTTCAACAATACGTGGAACACCCTATTCGGAATAAAGCAAATAATTTGATAATAAGTTAACTAAAATCGACACAAAATATCCTACTTACTTGAGTGATGTTCATAGACGCAACACCTGCGAAATGGAAAGTTTTCAATGTCATCTGTGTTCCTGGTTCACCAATACTTTGAGCTGCAACAGCACCTACTGCAGTGCCTGGCTCTGTTACGGCCCGATTGTATTTATCATTAACCCAACGCATAAATGTACGAATTTGAGCCTCAGTGAGGCGTTCAACTTCATTGGCTAGCTTTGGATTCCGTTTATATTTGTCTTGCACAAAGGCCACTCTCTGTGCAACCTTATGTATAAAGGAGCTGTTAAAAAACGATTACAGTTAGTATTTCTTATTTTCAAATTATTTAAAAAAAATTATTCCTCAGATATTTGCAAATGAATTCAAATTAAGGGATTTAAAGAGGCATAGGTTTAATGATAGCCCGATCAGCTTAAAGTGCAATTCCGAAACCATCTTCAAATTACACAGTACAACAACTTGCAACTTTTTCTGTATAACAGAGTAACAAAGAAAGTATAAAAACTTGAAGAGCTAGAGTTTCGATGTCTGGGACAAAGTTGTTTGAATTGAAAATGTGAATATTTTTTATGTGCACTTGAACCCCATCTCCCTTTCCTCCCCGTTTTTATGTTTTTCGGAGAATTTTTTTCATAAAAATCCTGTATTGAGTAAAATATTGCAAAAATACTATACTGTCTTTTTTGAAAATATTCCTCATAAAAAATTAAGGGGTTTTCAAACAACAAAACTATCTCAAAAGTTCCCCCAAAAAAAATAAAAAGTCTTTTTAGATCGGTCCCCATATGTGTTTATATACCTTTAACACCTTATCCGAAATACGCACAGCCATAAACTTACATCATTTCATTCCGAAAATCATGACGACTCGTGGAAAATTCATCTTCCGTTAAAATTTTGGTCGCTGCCGGCTCAATATCTTGTGCCTTCAGCACTAAACCTCCACGGTGCGGCTGCACTGCCTTCAAATGATTAAATTGACGCTCCATATCAACCGGTTTATTTTTCACCTCCATATAAACGGGATCCAACCCGTCACCACCGTAGATCAGTTCCACAATTTCACCAATAGCGTTACGCACAGAACCATCATAATGGACAACTAAATCTTCCAAACACTAAATAAAATAAAAAACATTTGTTTGAAACTTACCAGAAATCGTCTTCACATTTCATACCTTCACCAATCGCCGCTGAAGGTACCCTGTCTCAGCTGTTTTTACAGCAGTATCAACTAAACCTTCTCGTCCAGCCATTGTGTGGAAGAAAAACTCAGTTGGCGTTAAACCAGAGTAGAAACTGTTCTGCACGAATCCACGCGCTGCCGGTATAGCGGCTAAGAATAGATAAAATAGATAATTCGAGTTCCACTAAATCGCACAGAAGACTTACAAAATTTTTCGAAATGCGGTAAAGCACGATTTTCAAAACCATTTGGTACGCGTTTACCATTTATAGCTTGCTGGCCTACACAAGCAATCATCTGCGAAATATTAATATTAGATCCTTTAGAGCCGGACAGCGCCATAATAAGAGCGCTATTTGTGGGATGTAGTTCACGGAAACACGCTTTTGCAGCTTGTTCACGTATACTGGACAGTTCGCGTAGCATAACCGCTTCAAGCGTCTGTTCAGGAGTGCAACCGGGCTGACATTGTAATGTACCTTTTTTCATTTCTAATATGTATTCGTCGCATTTTCGGTACCCTTTCTCCAAAAGTTTTTGTTTTTCGATAAGAAGCTTATTGCTGGGCGTGACATCGCTAATGCCGAAGGAAAACCCTCGATTCTGTATAAAATATGAAGCGATCTGGAAAATATGAGGTTATAAGTAGTTACAGAAATGTCTATAAATAAATATAAGAGAGTAAAGTCATATAGAATACAGATTTTTTTAATAGCTGTCCGAACTTTTGCAGTTTATTGCTCTGACTTTTCATATGGCTATGCTGTTTTTCTCGATGCTTAAGTTATTAAGAAATTAGCTGACTCGGCGAACTTCGTCTCACACATTTGTTTTTTGATAATGAAATACGCGAGAGGGCGAATCTGAGGCGATGCAAATTGACGAAGAAACAAACTACAGGAAGAGGTACTGGTTAGACTATTGAGGGCCACAAATCAGCAGTGTTGCTGCTAAGTTTCAGTAAAGAAATGGACTGCGCTTGAACTATGCCAATTTCAAAAACCAATTTGTATCATGCGTGGCGTAAGTAAAGCCACGCACCCTTGTTTCATTGCTGTGCGACTTATAGTTCAGCGGACTAATTGGGTCACAAAAAGTGTGTCACGCCCCTTGTCCAACGCGTATCAAATCTTACCAGCAGAATGACTCATCTATGGGACAACAGGGCACACAATTTCAGTGTTGTACGAATTACGATTTCAAAGAAATTCTGTTAAAAGATTTGACTTGTATGGGCGGTGCCACGCCCATTGTTCAATACACGCACCTTTTGCTACAATATCGAGATATTCCATTATAACGATTTTATAAAGATTTTGCTTGAATGGATGGTGCCACGCCCCCTCGTCCAATACTCCCCCATTCCCTATGTCGAAGGACATGGCTCTGCAGAGCTACCTCACTCAAAGTAAACGACGCCAAGAAGGCAATTCGATTGATATATATGTAATTTTCAAAATATTATGGTATTCAATGTACTTCAATCCGCATTAGAATTGTTTGTTATATCTATATTATTACAGTCTGTCCAGTAGAAGCGTGATCGACCAAATTATCACTTACAGTACCGTTATCAAAAAAATTTGAATGTAGCCTCATAATTTTTGTAATACGCACTGCAAAAATTGTCAGTCTCGTGAAACAATTACAAAGTACAGGGTGTTTTAACAAGATGAGCTCCGCGTGAGAGAAGCGACTTGAAGCCGTATACTTTTGTCTACACCAAAGCAAAGCCGTATACTTTTGTCTGCAGCAAAATATATGAAGAAGTCGAAGTCATTCGTAACGAGGTGGACGAAGCGGTATATGGAAGCAAAAAATGTCGACGACGAGCCACGGAGAGGCAGGAAAAGAACCACTCAGAACAAAGCGGATAAGGCGATAGTCCGGATGTTTGATAACACTCCAACTCTTAGCCTGAAGCTAGTGAAGAAAAGATTGTCGCAGAAGAGAGTCGAAGTATCAACGGCCACTATCCGATGCAGGCTTCTGAAATCGGGCATTCCTCATAGAAGTATCATGTCGAAATCGCTATTGGTTCAAGACATGTGAAAAATCGTCTGAAATGGGATAGAGAAAATTTGGGGTGAAAACACTGAATTGGCCATCTCAAAGTCCAGATGCAAACCCAATCGAAAATGCTTGGTCCTTAATGAAGCCAAAGCTTAGAGGAAAAAGAATATCAACAACAAAACAGCTCATTTTGGCATTAAAACGGATTTCGAGAGGGGTTTCTTTGAGTACACTCAAAAATAAGCCAAAGTTGTAACAAAAGATGCCAAGCTATTACTGAAAACAATGGAGACTGGACAAAGTTTTGATACTAATGCGAAAAGGATATTTGCACAGCCTTTCAGAAAATATATATAATGCATTACTATACCTTCTTTTGAAAGTTTTATAAGCAACACTTATTTTTGAAACGCACTGTATATATTATATTATACTTGTATTATACAGCTGCGGTCAAAATAATAGTTGTGTTGCTACTAAATATAGTGTGACATGTTGAATTTGCTGCTTCGCCTTTTTTTTGCACCTATAAAATGTCAAAACTTTTTGTTTTGTGCGATTTCCGTGTCTATCAACCGCACAAAAACAGTTTTAACTGTATCATTAAACAACAGTAAATGATAAAATGCCATAATGTCAAGTTACACACGATTGTCGTATGAGTTACGTGAAATCATGAATGAAATTAATGAGTATTCTAAAGCAAGTGAGAGATAACAGCCCGATTTAAGCCATTTTTACGTTGATAAAGGAAATATAAGAGTATGTGTTTATTTACAAAAACAAAAAGTTAAAAATGTCAATATAAATAGCTCTCTCTCAGGTATAAGTTTTCGCACTTCGCAGGTAGGAGCTTACTGTCAAGAAGTCTAGTGGAAGTGCAGTAGTATACACCCTTTCCCGAGATAACAAGTATTTCGAAAAAGCAAAATATATCAGTGCAATGAAATTCAAATCATTATTTATAGGCTGTTTATGGCTTGTAGTAGTGGTTTGTGTTGCGGGCCGAAATTTGCGCTCCCTTGGAATTGTGAGTGAAATGAAAGTATAAGAAATTCAAAGAAGAGTTACAATTTAAAGCAATACAAAAATACGAATAGGACTTATGTTTTCGACTCCAATCTGAGTATATCGCGCGATATTTAAAGATTTATAAAAGTAAAGTAACTGCGCACTTCAACGCGCTAATTAATGGATTATTCTAACGAAACAAATTTTGTATTGTTTAATATTTCAGCAATAAAACTTATAACCTTAGAGCTGTGTTTTTTAAACATAAAATTTCTATAATGTAATACAATTTCATCAATTTCAGCAAAATCGTATTATCTCTGGTACGCCAGCAGCTTCTGGTCAATTTCCTTGGCAGGTCATTTTAAAGAAAGATGCGGCCGATGACTTACTTTGCGGTGGCTCCATTATTTCATCTACTTGGGTTTTAACAGCAGCACACTGTACTTATGGGTTAACTTCGATTTTTGTAATGTTTGGCACGATTTTGCTTGACAATACAAATGCTTTAAATATGACCTCAACACAACTCATAATACACCCGCGCTACAATAATGTGAATTTGAATAATGATGTTTCGCTGATTCACTTGCCAATTGCACTGACATTTTCCAGCACCATACAGCCGATACCATTAGTATCAGCCTCACAAGTGAATAATAACTTTCAGGGCTCTGTGGCCACTATTGCCGGCTTCGGTTTGACAGATGACGAATACTTGGATTACTCCCAGACACTGCTTTATGCACAAGTGGATATTATCGATAATAGCCAGTGTGAGGCAGTTTTTGGTACCCAAGTCGTCATTAGTTCGACGCTTTGTGCAAAGGGTGACAATGGTAGTAACATGTCAATTTGTAGTGGTGATTCTGGCGGTCCATTAATAACGAGCGATTCCCATGGAAATTATATGCAAATCGGCATTAATTCATTTGTAGCGGAAGATATGTGCACAGAAGGTTACCCATCGGGATATGCACGTGTAACTTCTTTCTTGGATTTTATTTCTCAAACAACTGGAATTGATTATAGTAACAGCAGTTAATGAGGATGAAATAAAGAACCAATAAGCAAGATTCAGTCTTTTTTTTGGTAATATTAATCTCTAAATAATTGTTTATTGGCAAACTAAAACACAGGTCTGAGATTATGTATTTAGCTTGATTGCAGTAGAGGTATGACGATAATTAAGTACGGTTTTCTGTCAGGACATATTGCAGCCAAATAAAGTCACTCGCAAAAAATTTGAACATGTAATCTGTATTCAATTAAGTAAAAACAATCTCAAACGCAATTGGAAAAGACATGCCAATATCTGGCTTCACTATTTGTATTGGTGAAACAAGTATTTCGGATCACATTGTTTAAAAGATAAGATATGATATACGAAGCAGTTGATATTTTTTCCCCGTTTATAAAGCCAATTTCATTCAACAAGCACAAATATTCAATTCAATTGTTTTAGTATGTTTACAATTACAAAAAAAAAGAAAAAAACGTTGTCACAGTAGCAACAACTTTAGGTGCAACTGAAATTATTATCTTTCCATGTGTTGCGAGCTACAATCAACAACTGCTTTACAATTGATTCAGGTGTGAGTATTGGCTAATACGCAACATTCAGACTAACACTGTACCATTGTTGATAATAGATTTTGTGCTTTTATTATAGAATAAACTTTTAATGCATTACTTCATCTTTTGCATAATTTCCAATTTAACGCATTCAGTGTTTTCCACAAATTCGTTGGATTCATCTGTGCAACAAAACGTCTATGAATTTTTACACAACCCAACAATGCTGATAAGCCAACAATGCCGTCATAACGAGTTGAATCGAGTTCGGCTATTATTTTTGCTACGGCTTTGGTTAAACAAGAAATAATAAGGTAAATATTTCTAAAGGTGTTGGTACAACATGTAATTTGCTTGGCCTTTTACAGATCTGATGTTCTATTATAACTTAAATATGCATACGAGTATACTTCTATACAGATATCAGTTTAAACTGCAGAACCGCTAGTAGCGCTTTTAACTATAAACAGCTCTTTTTTTACTGCACTTCATACTGTGCATCAACGCTATGGAGTCAGTAGAATAAGAGTCTTGTGAAATAATCTGGGGAAATGTTGATAGGTAAAAAACCAAAGAGAAATGAAAGGGGAACTGGAGAAGTGCAAGGAAAGTGCTTGAAGGATGGGGTTCGAACCCACATCACGAACCTGGATCCTAACGAACTTTCGCTAGGCTTAATTTGAATTATAACAGTTGGTGCAAAAGTTGTTACCCCCTGTTGTTTGCTTCTAATTTGTTTATGAATGAATGAAGGAGTGAGAGTGATTGAGTGAATGAATGTCAAAGCAAAACTTACTTTTGCCGCCAAAGTTATAGCATCTGCCGATACGGCACAAAAATTGATATTTTTAACACGTTAACTGCCACGCGCGTGTACAGTGGAAACTCCTTCAGGCCACCCGTACCGCTGTACGCAAGTAGTCAAATAAGCCCGATCAGAAACTTAACTGTCACCCGAATATGGGTGACGTGGCAGTCAACGTGTTAATGTAGATGAAGTTGCAAGATATACGTTGATAATCTTGTTACGTAAATTCTGTTTTAATGGCCAATGCAGGCGTATTTCGTGTCACTGGATTGTGCCCAAAATAAAACACTTTGAATTCTTTAACGCAGGTCACCACTGGTAGTCACCTTATTTACAACCAGCAGCTGGAACCCTTCAATCAGAAGTTAAGAGTTTTAAAAATATGCGTAACCAGAAGCAAAAAGTAGAAGATGATTTATTGAAAAAATTATAAAAACTCGCCGACGGCCACGCCCACTCCCCATACAGACTTTATTTACTTTACTTATTTAACTATATTTAACAATATTAAAAGAGGCAACAATTATCTGCATTAAAACCCTTTTAGACGAAGAAATTTGAATTATATGATATTTAGCCCGCTTTTTATAAAAGTAGGCAAACTGTTTTTTTCAAATATGTAAAATTTCCCAAACTCGATTATTTCTGTTGATCCATCCCAGCATTGGGATCCAGCATTGAAACTAAAAATATTTTTTTAAATATTTTAAGTTCATATTTTGAAAAATATCTTTATATGGTAAGTTGAGCAAACCACGCCAATTTTAGTCAATATTGTCATGATTACTAAAGTTTTTGTACGAAATTTCAGTTTCGTATCTCAACTCAAAATGAGGATCCCATATAACACCAGCTGTCACAGCTGTAAAAACCTGGATGAGAAGGAAACCGTTCATCATTTCCTCTGCGCCTGTCCGGCCTTAGCAAGAAAGAGATGGAAAACGCTGGGAAAAACCGATATTTCAGACTTTCGAAGAGATAGCAAAGTGCAGCGTAAACTCACTTCTCTCTTTCATTAACTTCTCGGACTGGATATAAGCATATGTATGGAGCAGCCGCCGTGGCTCAGTTGGTTAGTGCGCGGTCCAACGAGTCGCATGCAGAGCGACGCAAGATCGAATACTGCATGTAGTAACACCTAAAAAAAATAACGGGAAACTCGTTTTCTCTTTCGGTGGCTGTCCTCTCAGCTGGAAATGGCAAACCTCTGAGAGTAAAAATTGCCTATGAAAAAGCTCCCAACCTGCCGTTCGGAACCGGCATAAAACTGTAGGTACCTTCCACCCGCGTACAAAATTCACACGCACAACACGGGTGGTTGCGGGAAGCTCGGCCTTAGTCTCGCGTAAGCGGGCTGTCGTGCCAATCAATTAATTAATTATTAATGGATAGATACATATAAGTCCAGATGACGCCACACAATATACCTTAGGGTACCTACCGGGAATAGTGGTATCAAAACGGCGCTAACGCGCTAATTGGATGTTGGAACATCGCCACTTGAACCAACCAACCATCTCTCAAAAGCTATTTTGAATACCTTCCATCAGACAGGATGGCTGGAAGACATATTTAAGGACGGACATATCTAAAGATAGATGATGTGAAAGATAGATGTTTATGGACCCACCAGCGTCGTTGTTCTTTTTGGACACCTTCATGATCATACGATACAAAACACCAAACTTTTTGTTACGGTAATAATAATACGTGTAAGAAATTAATACAACACCATGATTTTGTCTATGTTGTTTTACATAGTTAATTACCGAGTAATTGGTGCACTTGAATCGTTACATTAGTCACGAAAGGCGGTGTTATGCTGCCGATGATAGGCACGGTCAGACACAAGGCGAATTCATACCAGGTGATAGCGTTAAATGAGGCGAATTGATTTTTTTTTGTGGTGGAAAAGGTCTAGATTGTCAAAGTGCCTGTGTAAAACTTTGACAGTTTAAAATGAAAAAGCAAGCTTTGTTCTGGCTGATTTTGACAATCTAAACCCAGAAAACAAAACCAAAATACATTGAAATTTTGTTGCTGTCCTTACGCTATCACCTGGTATGAATTCGCCTTGGGTCAGACATAATGAAGCTTCCGATCAAATCAGTGTTGCGTCGTGAGATAATTCACAATAATTGTGTTTTAGGAACAAATTTGTTCCCTTTTTATAAAAATGTGCATGGAATGAGCACAGAAAATGGTTGGTAGCGACCTTTATCACCAACGTGTATTTATTTTTGTGTTTAGGGTGAAAAAGAAGAAACAAAAAGGGGAATTTGAATGATAAACAAATATTTTAATACTTTCATACACATATTATATTAATTGGGGGGGGCTCAACTCCCAAAACCCTCTCCTGAATCCGCTACTGTTTAAAGCAATTAAAATTAATGACAAAATTATAGAAATTTCAGTCTCACATTTTGAGTTCGCGCATTCGCAATATGACTTTGAATTTTTCAATATCAATAATAATTAACATTTGTGTGTAATAAACATTTACACTAAAAGCAGTAAAAGGGGCGGGCCACGCCTATTTTTTTAATTTTTTCCTAGGCGAACGGTAAATCTCCTTTACTTGATCCATGATATAAAATATATTCAGCGCTGAAAAAAAGAGGGGAACCGGGAGAGCCCTTCCACCCGAACTAATGCCTTGTCGCAAACCGCTATCCCTGATCGATCAGAGTGGACGATCAATTGTTGGATGAGCTTCAAGCCTGACGCGGCAGTGATGTACATGGATGGGCTCTGGCTCTGGCGTTCGAATCTATTCTGACACTGATAACATTCAACTTTCCTTTTCGTTCGGCACAAACAGTTCCGGTTTTCAAGCGGAAGTATTTGATATATCGGTGGCAGTGCTCGAGCTACGGCGGAAGGGAAGGTCTAGGCGTGACATACATATGTAGGGATTTTTCCGTACATTTTCAGCAGCGCAATTAAACCCTTTACATATTTGCAGCTTGGTCAGCAATGCATTATGAGAGGTACTCTTTCTACTGTTAAAAATTTGGTCAACTCGGTTCAGAAATAAAGTAACAAAAAATATGTTAGCATACTAATATATATTCTAATCGTAAACCTAATTAGACCTATCCAAATATTCAATAAATGTTTTTCTCGTAGTTAAGAAAACAAAATATTGCTGGATATATTAAATACAAATTTTTTAGTAACTTACCCTTGCTAATCGCCACATACACTTTGTAGCATAAAGTTCACCAAAGTCACGAAGTATTACATAGAAAATACAATTTTTCGTACCGGAACCCAAGGTACTCTTATCCATTGAGCCACATATTAATTCAGAGTTCCTTACAATGACCCCTGAAATGATGATCAAAACCTCGTATTGAAAATTAGTTTTTTTTAAATAATAACACGGAGAATACATACACGAGTCGCGAACACACAGATCATAATTATTAGTATAGTTGCGTCCTTTAGTAATAAGATTCGCTTGCACCGGGCACTGTTTGTTGGGGTGTAGAAGTAAACTGAATATTTGTTTGCCTGTCCACAATTTTCGGGGTTTTAAAATTGCAGGTGGAGGCATATCGATTCGTAAATTGGCATCGGGGCCGGCGAGAAAACATGCAGCGAGTTGCATCGCTTGTTCTTTGGTAAGAAATTCATCTTTTTGCGTTAGCAAGTAGCCGCCGGTAATAAAATCTTGTGTAGCGGCAATGAGTATTTCACCGTTTTTGGGTGTAACCAAATTTGATTTGTTCCCCATTAAGATTAAAGCTTCAGCACGCGCTTCTTCTGTTTGCGGTAGATGCAAATTCATTTCGTCGCCATCGAAATCGGCATTGTACGGTGTGCAAGCGCATTCATTGAAGCGAAACGTTCGTTGTGGTTGCACTTTTGCTTGATGGCACATTATAGACATTTTGTGCAGTGATGGCTGACGATTGAAGAGAACAATGTCACCGTCGCATAGATGACGCTCCACAATATCGCCACACTTGAGATCATGCGCCACCTTGTCACGATTGCCGTATGCTAAATATTTTTTAAAAGTTGACCCTCGTTGTTGTACATAGTTGGCACCGGGATGCTTCTGTGTGCCATTCTTTACCAATTCTTTCATTTTTTGAATATTTGCCGGATTTACGCGCTCCGGATAAGTAAGTATTTTAGCAACACGCTCTGGGACGCCAACTTGGTGTATCATTAAATTAGGATCAGGTGATATGACAGTACGCCCAGAAAAATCAACACGTTTTCCGGAAAGATTTCCGCGAAAGCGACCTTGTTTTCCCTTAAGACGTTGCACAATACCGCGTGTCGTTTTTTTCGGTGCCATATTCAATGGAATGCCAGAAATTTCGCTGTGAAAGTACAAGGCAACATGTAGTTGCAAAAAATCCCAATCTTCTTGAATTAGTTCGATTTTTCCACCACCAGTCATGTGCTTCTGAATCACGTCATTGATGAGTAAAATTTCACTCTGTTTCATAGTCAAGTCGTCTTCCGTACTAAAACAGAACATTGTGAGAGGCATAATTGCAATAACACGGTTTATGAATACTTACGTGCCTGCTTTCACTTCGGACAGCACAGATGGACGTATACATACTGGAGGCACAAAAACACGAGTGACAATTAAATGCGCCGGATTAGCATCTGCTGAAGTCATGCCCAACAGTGAGATGTCGCTTTTTGGGATTGCTTTAAATAGCTCCAACACAGTTAAAGGATTTAGTTCCTCTACCTGATTATACGACTGCAACATTTGCTGCAGCTCCCGATTACTCTCAGTCGACTGTAAAAGTTCGTCTAGGGCACTTGATAGCAGAATGTCCACTTTCTTACCTTTACATGGATCATGCAAAATTTTCAAAAGACCCGGGCCCTTTTTGACGCCACCGTTGGTGGTTTCACAATTTGGGCATTTCGTTTGCTTTTTTGCTTTTGTTAATATCTGACCATGCAATGATTTTTTAGCTAAGTATGATAGATTCGGATTTAAAAGCTTTTTTTCATACAGGCGCTTTTCCGGTTGTTTTAGCATTACATGTGAGCAGCATTTACATATCATTTGCAGAATAGATATTGTTGCACGGAAGTGACCGATGTGAAACACCGGCAAAGCCAGATCCAAATAACCAAAATGACCAATGCACTCGTTCAATCCTTGTCCACAAGTGTCACAAATAGCATCCTTCGTACTAACACCCTGCATTTATTAAAAAATAATAATTTTCAAGTTGTTTCTCAATACTCGACGTACATACCATGCGCTTGTCCAATACGCCATAAGGAACAGGTTGTCGTTGACCCTGATATAGATTTTTGGAGACTATGCGCAAATGGGACTCTTGTTGAATTTCCTCTGGACCACTAATGGAAAACTGCACATGAGAACTAAAAACAACAATTATTTAAACACGATTTTTTACAATCATTAAGTTGTATATTTACATTTTTTTTATGACATCTGCTTCGCGGAACTGTTCCTTAGGCATTTTGGATCTCTCTATGTATATATTTTTTCAATAATATAACGTTTCTCCGTTTTAATTTACTCTATCTAAACAAAAAATATTTCATTTGTCCCGTAAGCACGATTGCTTGGAAATGCCGCCGCATGACATTTAACATATGGGTATTATTTGATCTATCCACCTAAGTTGCCAGATCGATCCCAAAACGTATTTATTCTGCTCATTCTTACCAAGGCAAATTTACAAAGTAGTATCACTACCTACTCAGTAATCGAATCCCAAATCCCGAAAGCACGAGCTACCAGTTCAAAGCGATTTAATACAGGTGATCTCGTTGAACCAGCTGATTTTCTTTTTTTAGAGTTGGTTGTTCTTGGTTGGTTGGTTGCCGATGGCTTGATTTTGATTAGCTGATTTTGGCTAATTTTGACAATCAAGTTTCACAAACCCTCACGCGGCCACCGTTATTAATTCGCCTTGTCCTAGTTGCTTATAGCAGCCTTAAAATTTTGGGGTTGATACTTTGGCATCTTGAGATTTAAACCTTCACTATGTGCTTTGATTTAAGGGCCCGACTCGTGCATGGTGCATTCCCCAGTACTTTTTGCATGGGAATGAGAAAATAATAAATTGGTTTGCGAAAATATCTAAGTATTTATTTATTTATTATTTTATTATAACTTTATACATATTATATGCACTTTCGAGAACTTAGAACTCGATGTGACGTCATTTACCCCCTACTCCAGCCTCAAAAAACATGACTATGTATTTTTTCATTAAACTTTATAAAATAAGGGGTTCGGAATATCAAAATCGAAAAACCATTCCCTAAACCATGCGTCTGATCTCCACAAATTAAATTTGAACTTGCTTTAAATTTAACTAAGTTTAATTTACTGTAAGTATGTTGCTTACAACAGATGAATGCATTTTAATGGTTTTGTTTTGATTCGCAGTATTTATATACACATTTTATTTAACTGAAAACCTATTTTTTCGAAATACGTGTTTTCATAAAAACGACAGCTTTAAAAACAGGTAGGCTAGTCTCTTATATCTGTTCGGTCAGCTAGACGGCTAAAAGTTTTACGGTGGGAAGTATTCACTTTTAAAAAGGGAATTTTAAATTTGTAGTCGTCGGAGTTTTTAGTTTATAAGTTATAAATTTTTAAAATCACAAAAATCGTCTCGCAATTTAACACTTCTTCTTCTTCTCCCATACAAATGGCATTCACAAAAGTAAAAAAGCTGAAGAAAAATCGACAACATTGCCATAGTGACGTTTATAAATTCAGTATAAATGTACTTTTAATTCCAGTTTTAGCCGCATTTAAAAGCAATCAGTATGTTTATGTAATTTAATTATTTTTGTATTAGTTGTCTTTATTTAGATTTAAGGCTGACGACACAATTCCAACGATAATGCAGAAATACTGTGAACACTTTACGGATTCCCCGGCCCTAGTTGCTCCTATGAGGGTTATATTTTTAGCAGTCCGCCAGAAGGCCGCCCACACGAAAGGAGTTTGAGCACAGAAATACTGTAAATATTGTAGAGAAAAGATATAAGAGACTAGCCTAAATTCTTCTTTTAATACTGAATACTTCCTACCGAAAAACATTTCCGCGCTTTAGCTGACCGAACAGATATAAGAGACTAGCCCTTCTTCAATACAAATACACTGATTCTATTGTGCAGCTGAACCACTGGTCACAAAACTAACGTACTTTTTTGGGAGAAAGTTCCCATATTTTTGCCTTTCCCAATTTCTGGCAACACTGATCTGCAGTGAAATTACGAAGAAAACGAAGGTGGACAGTTTTTGAAAGATTTGCTTCGTGTAGATAATAGGTGTTACGCGATTTCCAACAAAATTAAGTTTATTTTCTATCGAATATTAACTGACGGAATCCTTTAACATGTTGCGCACACTTACACGGTGCAATGAGTTGCCGATTGTGGTGAAACAACTGCAAAAAGTATGTAGCCCAATAACGATTTCTGACCGCAGAAATTCCATATTGGCGAAAACGCGGCAGCAGCATGTATTGCTTTTAAAAAGATCTAGCAGTAGTGGCGACAAGGCGAAAACAATATTAAGGTTGTTTGGGAGTTATTTATCATCATTTCTCGGTTTTTTCCAGAATGGCAATCGAGCTGGTGTCCAGAAAACGAACAAATTCGCCACGGAGGCTACCGTGCAAGTGAATCGTGTAAGTTGTGTTGTTGCAAATACAGCTTTTTTTCGATTAGTATTTATTTGCAAGTTACATAATTTTTGACTACTGGCATTTTGCATAGTTCATTCCTTAAGAGGTTGTACCACTAGCGGCCGAAGAAAGGCCTAACTTTCTCGATTTATTTAAGAAAAAATGTTTAACCCTTCGTTGCATGATTTAATTTCCTCGAAGAAAAACATTTTTGTCAATATTCTTGTTGCTTGTTAAGTTCTGATGGTAACAATGAAATTTTGTTGAGTTCCTGTATATATGAAAGAAGTTTTGCGGGCATTTTCCGTATCCTGGTGAGAACGCTACCGCCGAAATGAATATCTGTTTTATCTATTTTTTAGTGTTGGCTACTACGGGAAGTCAAACAGAGGTCAGGCGTCACTGTATACTCGTAATTCAACGCACTAAACAGTTGAGCGACGACAACCGCCATATCAGTATCGCCATCAATAACCAAAATTATTTCACCAAATCGAAACACTTGTTGTTTTTTCGATTCTTTTGCACATGCTTTCAGTGTTGTTCGCAAAATTCCGTCAGCAATCAAATGTTTTAACATAAAAGATTCAACTGAAGAATGAAGCGAAGCATAATCACATCGCGCGACTCGCTTGAAGTGATTTTGCTAACGATTAAGTTTTCATGGCAAAGCAATTTCGCCTGCTTTGTACTTTAGCAATGGCGACATTCTTGCTAAAGCAAGGCTCTTGTTGTTATAGAGCATAGTCAAATAAGATGATACGCAGTGTTCATCACTGAATCTTTCTGGAGTAGAGTTCTGATTCTCGAACCCAGGTTCAAGACTCCTATGCTGCACCGAACACCGAAAAAAGAAAAACAACAATTTTTCTTTCGGCGGCTGTACTCTCAGCAGGAAATGGCAACCCTCTGGAGAGTAAAATTGCCTATGAAAAAGCTCCCAACTCGCCGTTCGGAATCGGCATAAAACTGTAGGTCCCTTCCAACCTTGTAAACAAATTCACACGCACAACACGGATGGTTGCGGGTAGCTAGGCCTTAGTCGCGGTATCGGGCTGTCGTGCCAGTCAATTATTATTATGATTCTTAATACCGATTATTTCAGACTCCGTCTCAAAAATTGTGAAGCAAATCCAATCGGCAACACAAAAAGCACACACATAAAACTACAAAAACAAAAAGCATTAGCGCTATCTCGAATCACGTTTTTTTGAAACGACGATCGTTGCGCTGGCTAATTGAGCTCTCTTTGCTGGGACAAATAAGAACAATTGGTTACTATGCGAAATTTGCACAAAATATTATGAGTGACCAAAACAACCAAGAACACTTTAATGTACACTGAACTACTACTTCAGAATTCATGATATAGAATTCAAATAGAATAGAGCTTGAGAACTTAAAATGATTACATAAGACAGAAATATTGTTGGATTAACATTTTTTATTATAATCTGGTAGAATTATTTTCTGTTCAGATAATTTTTTTAAAATATGATTTCCGGCATATGTCCGCCGCGGCTAGGAGTTACATGGTCCATTCGATCAGTCCAATTTGTGACTACTTTTTCCAGTAAATCTGGCTGTATGGCGTCAATGGTGGCTTCCAATGCTTCAAGAGTGGCTGGTTTGTCGGCATTAACAAATGACTTAACATTAAAATTAATCCAGAGGCGTTAAATCGCACAAACGAGGGGGCCAGTGAACAGGAGCACTTCTGGATTGGAAATCGATTGTTAAGGGCGCTGTGTGGCAAGTTCCGCCATCTTGTTGGAACAGAATGTCTTTGATGTTTAGCTAATTAATTTTTGGAAACAAAAATTCAGTCAGCATGGCTCGATGGTGCTTGCCATTCACCGTAACGGCAGCTTCTTCCTTATTTCGAAAGAAATAAAAATCGATAATGCCGCTAGCGTGTAAACCGTACCAAAAGGTAAATTTAAATGGATATAATGGTGATTCGTTAACGGCTTGAGGATTGCCTTCGCTCAATATACGGCACTTTTGCTTATTGACGTAGCCATTTAACCAGAAATGAGCTTCATCATCAAACACAATTCTTTGATAAAAAGGCTCATCTTCGGCAGTTTCAAATGAGCTTTATCAGCATGCCCAAATGCGACGCAAGCGATGGTCGTTTGGCTTCAATTCTTGCACAAGCTGTATTTTGTAGGCACGTAAGCCAAAATCCTTAAGTAAAATTTTCCACGCAGTTGAAGGACAAAGGCCAACAAGTTGAGAACGACAACGAATCGACAATTCGGCGTCTTCTTCAACACTTCGCGCTACAGCAGCAATATTCTCTTTTGTACGCACATTTTTTTGTCTTGTTGATAGTTTTGAATCATAAAGAGTAAAATTAGTGCGAAAACAATCAATAACAGCACGAATTGCTTGCTCACTAGGCCGATTATGTTGACCGTAAAATAAATGAAGAGCTCTATTGATTTCGCGAACATATTTATTTTTCAAAGTAAATTATCACAATTTGGAAGCGTTGTTCTGGCCAAAGTAAATCCTAAAAAACGCCACTGGTACACTATGTAGAGTACATTATGTGGTAGTATTACCCCTGCGCTATTTTCTGTTGGTTTAGGTAGCAAAATGTATGCCTCCTTTTCTGATTGCTTTGACAATGAAGTATTAAAGAAATGTTTGAAAAATCAAATATCTTAAGGTAACTGGGCAATTACGGTAAAAATACAATAGTTATCATAATTCACCAAATTGGGAATATTTGAATACTAATTTCGATTTTGCCTGCGTACAAATAATTTTATAATGAAAACAATAAACTTCTGATCAATATTAATGTAATTTTCATCTTGTTCAAGTTAAAATGCCAACCACAAAGTTTCTTTTGACAAATAATCTCAAAACTGTTACGTAATAGTAATGGTGTACATTGGCAACACAACCGCACAACACGATGATTTAATCAAAACATGATGAATGTGAGAACTTTTTTGTATTCATTACTAAATATATTTGATGCGACTGAATTGACTGAAATAATTAAAATGAAATCATAATCATTACAAACATTTCTCATTTGAATACATTTTTATATTCACCATCGATAGCAAAAGTTTCAACCCTGTCTTATAATAATTTACCACTTTCACCACACAATGTGTAAATATTCACCACGGTACGCAAATAACCTCGTTTGTTCCCAAAAAAATGTCACGGAAAGTCGCGCAAAATTAAGGAAAATTTGCAAACTGACCCAGAAAGCAGTGATTGCAGCGTTGCCAGCCAGAGGTTCAGTGCCAAATGGTCTGCAATCATGTATGATATCTAAATCGTATTATCGCTTTCATGTCAGCCACATTGCGCACCAGTCGCCGGTGCGGTCAGCAGATTGGCTCGCTGAGTCTTGTCATTTATGTCATTATGCCATTTATACCGATTCCATGATGAAATAAACTATTATCTATTTTAAATTATTATTTAAATTATTTCATCATGTACCAATTCTAGGTCTAAGCAAAATTTCAAAATAAATTTGAACCAACAATTACTTGTGGTGAATATATATGCTGCGGCAGACTTGTTTTTGAAGAGCCAACAAAATAATTTAAAATTGGTTCATAAATTTAGCTGAAAACCAACTAATTTATGAGAATTTGCCTTAACTTTCTTTTCTCTGGTGATAGCAATATTAAATATCAGCGCTTCCTATGTAAAATCGTGTTAAATTCAATTTAAGGAGTTCATGTAAACCTCAGTTTTTCTTTTCATGTGCATGCAATACTGCAACATGGTGTACCTATTCACCACGGTTTAAATTTTATACGTGAACAACAACAATTTGACAGTTCTTGTCATACAGAATCGACGTCTGGCTGTCAGAGAGTCATGTTGCTTAGGATTTACTTTGGTTTTGGCGTTAAGCGATTCATGATGGACTTACTAAACCTTGTGAACAGAAATGTCAACACAGTTTGGCATTTTCAGCTGTCAAACCATAGCTATCGATATCGACAGTTCTCATGCAGCTAAAAAAACCTTTATATAACTTCTTCATGTCAGAAAGCACTAAAACCCGCGTTATTCCACTTAAAACGCACTGATGAGCAAAAAACAAAAATTAATATTGTAGTTGTCCCAATTATTCGTGTAACATACTAGAAAGATTATTTAAGATTAGTGGCAACCCTGATCCAACTAGCAATTCATCCAAAGAGGATCACTTCAGGTTTAATGCAATATCCAAATAATTTTTTTAACACAACATTCCAGTGTTGTACTGTTGTTAAATTAAATAGAGTTTTTCATATCACTGGAGTTATTAAAATAAACAAACGTAAATTTTTTAAAACAAGAATTCGACTTGGCGTCCAGAAAAAAAAAAGAAAATAACTGAAAAACGCACAAAGCACCAAACTCAATATTTTCCGCGCTTTGATTGTCAAAAAGCACTAAATTAAGTGAGAAACGCACCAAGTTGGCAACGGTGTATACACTGCCTCACTCAAACTTGCCTCTTCTTAGTTTTCTATGGGTGAGGGTAATCAAGTGTCCCACTTGAAATAGGCTTAAAAGGACAAAAATGTGATTCATCTTTATTTTGCATACAATTTTGGCGGTTCAAAAACAAGAACACATGTAACTAAGTATCCAGAAAATGTTGACATTAAAAATAAAGTTTTTGACTTCATAACAAAAATCTTAGCTAACAAAGTAAAGTGCGGGTAATCAAGTGTCCTGCAGTGTAGAACATAGAATTTCGATTTCCATTTTAGGGTGGAAAAGTACCAAACCCCTTTCCGACCTAGCGTGTTTGTAGGGTAGGCAGACAATTTTCACCCGCCACTGTCAAATTTAGAGAAAAAATTGTCATTTTGGGGTAAGATCGAAAAACAAGAACAAATTTTATTTAAATCAATTTTTTTGCAGTGTCGGGATATTTGGAGTTATCAACAAATGTACTTTAATATCGCGTAGGTTTCCAGTTCTTTAGCGCATCTTCATTAAGCTTTAATTTTTAACATGCACAATTATTTCCATTCAATGTAGAGTTGTCTAACTTATGTATTTTTGAACTTTCCGAATACTGAATTTGGCAAATACTGAATAATTGCTCTTTTCTACAGCCTTTCAAATTGCATAGACTCGAGCAGGGTCCCGAGACCAGCGTTACGTTGACCAAAGAGCAAGCAATTAAATATTATACGCAAATGCAAACGATTCGCCGTATTGAAACCGCCGCTGGCAATTTGTATAAAGAAAAAATTATCCGCGGCTTCTGCCACTTGTACTCTGGTCAGGAAGCATGTGCCGTGGGTAAGCGACCATTTTTAATTATGATTAATCATTAGGAAATAAATAAAGAAATGTAATATTTTTAGGCATGAAAGCTGCCATGCGCGACGTAGATAATATAATTTCTGCTTATCGGGTACATGGTTGGACTTATCTCATGGGCGTATCACCGTTAGGAGTTTTGGCTGAGTTAACCGGGTGCCAAAGTGGCTGTGCTCGAGGCAAAGGAGGCTCAATGCATATGTATGCGCCAAACTTCTATGGGGGCAATGGTATTGTTGGAGCGCAGGTAAGTGCTAATGCGTTGATTTAATGACTGGTATAAAATTAAATTGTTCCTGTACATAGGTACCCTTGGGCGCTGGTGTTTCGTTTGCTTGTAAATACAAAGGCAACGGTGGAGTTTGTTTAGCTCTTTATGGCGATGGTGCAGCTAACCAAGGCCAAGTGTTTGAAGCTTATAATATGGCCTACTTGTGGAAGTTGCCTTGCATTTTTGTATGCGAGAATAACAATTACGGTATGGGCACCAGTGCAGAGCGTGCTTCCAGTAACACTGACTATTATACTCGTGGCGATGCATTGCCTGGCATTTGGGTAGATGGCATGGATATTTTGGCCGTGCGCAGTGCTACCGAATTCGCCATTGAGTATGTGAACAAAAATGGTCCCCTTGTTATGGAAACGAATACTTATCGATACTCGGGTCATTCAATGTCCGATCCGGGTACAAGCTATCGTACTCGTGAAGAAATTCAAGAGGTTCGTCAGAAACGTGATCCTATTACTTCATTTAAAGAACTCTGTATTGAATTGGGTCTACTTTCAACGGATGAAGCTAAGGTAATTTGATTTTGTTTTTAATTTTAAAAGAACCTGAAGTGTAAAAAATTTGCTTCTCATTTAGGCTATTGACACTAAAGTTCGCAAAGAAGTGGATGAAGCGACCAATGTGGCTAAGAACGATAAAGAACTTCCTTTAAGTGGCCTATGGACCGATGTATACTCTAATAATTTACATCCAAAAATACGTGGTGCCACAGAATTCAATATTGATCATATTCAGCAGCATAAAGGGGTTAACCATTAAAAATACCATTGCTGCATTTCGCTATAAAAATAAGTCTTAAATTGACATAATTTCAATGCGAATCATCCGGTCTGATAAAATAGGCAAGATTAAAGATGTATAAAAAATATGCTTAGTAAATTTGCAAAGACATGTATACATAGTAACAAGGCTAAAATTCTCAAGCAAATTATACAAGTTTATTTGATAACTATTGATGATGAATTGTTATTGTATACCAAACTTATTAAAAATAGTTATTAAACAAATTGTAAAATAAATGGAATCATGAAAGTGATTGAGTTTTAACTGTTTTAATTCACACCGAACATTGCGAATGAATTTAAAAGCTTTTAAAGCATTTGCTTGCCTTCTAAGGAGACTGCAGTATTCTAAAAATTGGTGTTAACCACAAGCACAATACAAATACAAAACAAGTATTACAATGACAAGGAAAATACATGAAAAATGGCATTTCTTGTTAGTTAAGCACGATCGGATTACATTGTATTTTGCATTTGTGTCTATTTGTTTTGATATCTGTGCTGTAACTTGAGATATTGGTGATAACTTTTTATTCTAGCGTCCTTCACAAAAGCAGTTCGAACATTTGTAAATTGTCTCAAACGTCATTTCCTGCACTCTATAACACAAAAAGGAACTTTAATGCAAAAGTTGAACGAGAAGGTATATTTGGTCCCACAGTCGGGCAGTTCACCCCACCACTAAACACCAATGGTGTGACGAAAAGTATCGCACAGTTACTGCGGCGAAGAATGCTGCCTTCACGAAGACCCTGCAGTTGGTCGCTCCACCAGCCGTACGGGACAAACATCGGGAAAAGAGGAAGAAAGAGAGGTGCTTTTCTAGCGTCTGACGGAACACTGATGGGATGTATGCATCGGCTTATCTGCAAAATATGGCCGAAAGAACGTATGCCCAACGATTGAAACCTCAGTGCCATTTTTTCAGTGTTGAAGAAAGGCGATCCGACAGTATGTTGGAAATTAAACATGTTAAAACCTTCGCGGACGTAAATGCTATTGCAGTAATTTTCATAGTGATGCAAAATGACGAGAATTCAAATTTTAAAGAGCCAATATTTATTAATTTTAATTTTTATAAACTTAAATGCTTGTAAAAATACATTTCCAATTGATTCATTTCATATTATTTTATTTTTTTTTTCGGTGTATAGTGAAATCATCATAACCGGACACTCACCGTCGCAGTGTTTTGTCCAGTTATAGGATATGTCGGCTTAGGCCGGGGGGGGGGGGGGGGGGGGGGTAGAAAAACTAGCTTAAGTTGTATCCAGGAGTTTCTCGTTTATTTATTTAATATTTTGTATGCACGTAATTTAAAAAAATTGTGTTCTATCAGCGGAAGGGTTCGGTTGGTTGTCAAAAGCTTTTGTTTGTTTTGACCAGAAATATTTCATTGTAAAGGGAAAATCACAGGCTACAATATGGTAGCAAACTTATTGTACCTTAGTAATGATTTTTTCCAGAAAAAATTACGTTAAAAAAATATTTTTATAAAAAAATGTTTTTTTTTCGCTTAAAACTTTTTACTTACGTATCTAATGTTGCACATCAAAAGAAAGGTATGAAAAATACTTTTCGATTGATATCCATATCGTGTAAATCAGTTGGAGATTAATTGAGTTTTTTTGATAAAAACTTTGACGCCGAGCCACGCGTCAAAATATTCCCAGGCAAAATATTTTGTTTGTTAGATGTAGGAGCCAACCCTCTATATAAAAGCTTACTCATTTATTTTTTTTCACGAGGGTTCGCTATACTGTTTTTATGCCTCGACGAAAGTGGGGTTTTTGGGAAAACACAGTTTGAATGTATTTTTTTGGATTGGTGACTTAAGCAAATTTGTTGGTTGTTAAAATATCTACAAACTTGCCGAAGAGAGTAAGACGATATTCGGAACGATTTAGGACCTATTAGCATTTACACGTTCGAAGACTTAAGCGACGAACTCGACTGAAATGAGCAAAATTCAAAGTCGGATTTCTCATAAACTAGAGCCAATCCAGCCAAACGCCTGGTGGATCTCAACTCAGTATACCTATAGAAAAGTCGTTCTGTAGGTCCCCATTTTGCAATTTTTGAGGGTAAATTTCACGCATAGTGTTATTATTGAGCCATGGGTAGGTGGTCAAAAGTTTTTGTTTGTTTTGTTTACATCAGGCGAACAGCATTGCTAGCCAAGTGTTTTTCTATGAGATTTGGTACATTTTTGCAATGATGAAAAGAAAATTTTTCGCAATTTGCATCATAATTTTCTTTTTTAATTACACATGTGTTCATCAGGATTATTTTGCAGTAACATAGAAGGTGAATGCTAGGCACATTTTCAATCCAACCCGAACATTTATATTATTTATTGCCTGACCGGCTTCCCTTCTTATAGACACATCGTAGTTTCGTGAAATTTTACCATTTGAATTTAAAAACTCCTGTTTGTGCACAATAACCTACAAATAGCAACATATTTAGAAGTTATTATTATGTTTATTTGATACAGGCAATACTATTGGCAAGTGAACCATTCGTCCGATTTTGACAATGAACCGAATAAAAACACTAACAAAATACATAATAAGTAATCAATAAAGACAATTAAAAAGGCATATTGGAAAGAAAGCAAGACGTTTTTATTAGCCCATAGTAATTTTCCGTCCCGTTGTTGGGACTTTTTTTACTGCCCACATATAATGCTTGCTTAAAAGAACTAAAATAAGAAAATCTTATATTGTAAATTTATGGTCACATTTTTCGCCATGGAACAATTCGGGTGTAGAATATTTATACTATTTTTAAACGTGGGCATGACGTAATAACATTTTTCATATGACAAAATACTTGTCTTATTATTTATTTCTTTATTTAGTGCTTTAGTAGTGCTTTCGGCATATTGAAAGTCAATAGACCTATTAAATTATGCTTGTCCACACAATCTTTTAACCCTTGGTTTGTCCGTTAGATTTCGATTTAAAAAACAAATTACAACACGTATCTAATTACACAGAGGAACAAAATCGACATTATTTTTTTTTTCTGAAATCAAACTATACTTTTCTAAAGGATTTTTGGATGCTGATCACAACTGCGTACTTAGTTTTTTGATTGTTTGAGCGGTTTGTAAGTTATTGGTGGTTTTTGCTAGGAGGTGTTTTCCACGTTTTTTCATCTTTCAGTTTTTATTGCATTTGTAATATGTTGAAAAACACGATAATTTTTTTATGACACAATAACGAATCCTCAAGCTATAATTTTGACCATAGTCGATTTCGATTGGTCAAGGGTTAACATGGCTATGGCCCTTCAAAGTGTGATCAGCGTCCAAAAATCCTTTTGAAAAGGTTTACTAGAACTCGGAAAAATTTTGGCTGTTGCTCAGTGTTATTTTTGATTTCAAGTGTTTTTATGAATTTTGAAGTCAATATAGCCATCAGTTAATTTTTTTTCGTAGTTTTCCCATATTCTCAAACTTGTAATCAACCATGTGAAAAGATAAACAAATATTTTTATTTCGAACTCGCCACGTAAAAATATTTGTAAACATTTTAAATTGGGATCAACCACCAAATTTTAAAATCAATCAAAGCGTTAGCCATCAAAAAGCCATACACCACAAAGATATGATTGATAGAAATATGAGAGCAATTTGGGCAGCAAACCCGGCAATCGGCAACACAAACAAGCATACACACAATAATCGACAACAACAAAAACATTAGCGAATCTCGAGTCATCTTCGTTGAAGCGATGATGACGATGCTTTGGTTCGTTGTTTGCTCTTTGCTTGCGATTCGGCAAACAAGATCAAGAAACATACATGCAAAAAATGATTGAGCGAACATTACGCTACAACACAACGTACAATGTACAAGAGTGAAGCCGTTGCGAACAATAACATTGCTTTTTGCTGTTGTCCTACGAAAATCTAACAGAAAATGTTATGAACTTAACATTCTCAAGGGGGGTGTGCTCTCTCCGTTACTATGGAATCTAGTCGTTAACAAGATCCTTTTAAAGTTGAGGGACGGGGGGCCAAGGCTAACCGCATATGCGGATGACCTCGCCGTTGTCGTCTCAGGCAGGTGTCTCACCTCAATGAGCCAAGTACTCGAGAGGACACTGAAAGTGATTAACAACTGGGCAAAGACTGTGGGACTGGAAACAAACCCAGACAAGACGGACTTAGTTCTTTTTACAACAAAGTACAAGATCCCAACCTGGCTTCCTCCCAAACTGAACAACACCACACTCACCCCCAAAACATCTACTAAGTACCTAGGAGTCATCTTGGATAATAAACTGTCGTGGAAATTGAATGTGGAAGACAGGAAAAGGAAAGCCTTGAACGCCTTATACGCTTGCAGGAAAATGCTCGGTAAGACTTGGGGCTTATCCCCCCGTCTCACACATTGGATTTACACTGCAGTGATTAGACCCATTATGCTCTACGGGATCATAGTATGGTGGACTGCGGTGGATAAGAAGACCTATGCCAAAAGACTCGAGACTGTACAGAGAGCCGCTGGGTTGTGTATAACAGGCGCAATGCGCACCACTCCGACAGCGGCACTGGACAAAATCTTGGGATTTTATCCAATTGGTCTGACTGCGAAAAGCGTCGCTAAAAAGGCGGCGCTTAGACTTAAGGTAACTGGACAGCTCACGCTACGACATTACGGCCACAGCAGGTTACACGCAGGGGTGAGCGAAAGCTCAGACTACGCCGTACCTCAAGCCAATTTCAACTTCAAACCCCACGTGATCCTAGAACCGGATGGGTGGCGACAGGGGCTCGAGCCCGGCCGTCAATCCTATAACCTGTTCACGGATGGATCCAAGATGACAGAGGGAGTGGGATCTGCAGTTTTCTGTCCGGAACTTGACCTTCAACAGTCTTTCCGGCTCCCGGACTACTGCAGCATCTTCCAAGCAGAGGTACACGCTGCCACAAGAGCGGCGCAACTAGCAATGGGTCGCACCCCTCCAGACTCTCGAATAAACATCTATATCGACAGCCAAGCAGCCATAAAAGCAGCAGCTGGGGTATTGTCAAACTCGATATGCGTACGGAACTGCAAAACCAAATTGGACGAACTCTGTCGCAACAGAGTGGTCACTATCTATTGGGTACCGGGTCACAAAGGAGTTGAGGGAAATGAGAAGGCTGATGCGCTCGCCAAAGCCGGGGCACGACTGCCTACGGTTAGCGAGCCAGACATCCATCCACCCCTCTCCACGCTCAAGACGGAAATAGAAGAGAATATGATTCGTGAAGCGGCGTCCATGTGGGAGAGATCTACATCTCACAGGACAGCAAAAATCATGCTTCGCGAACATAATGTCAACAACACAGAGTTTGTACTATCACTCCGAAGAGATGATTGCAAACTATTGACCGGGATACTCACGGGACACTGTCTCACACCGTCCCACGCTGCCAAACTTGGCTTGGTACCAAGTGATGCATGCACAAGATGTGGTGAAGATAGTGCCAAGGGTACCCTGGAGCATTTGCTGTGCCACTGCCCTGCTCTCTACAGATCACGGGTCAGCTGCCTCGGATCCGCGTCGTTCCCTTCCTTGGAAAGAGTCGCGGAACAAAAAAGCAGCGACTTACTTAGATTTGGCAAAACGTTTTTGACTAACTACATACAGGTCTGAAGCTCCAGAACCTTTCTGGTACCACTATGGACCAACATGGTCTATGTGAGACCCCCCGAGGGTCAGCCAGCCTAACCTACCTACCTAACATTCTCAAATGCCTACGCTTCGCTCTTCCCGCTCGCATCATAACAGCCGAAAACACTTTTGTTCCCACATGCGCGTTCTATATTACTACATATTCTTTGGTTAAATGCAACAGCTGTTTTTTGTTTACATTTTGATTTGGCCAAGCCAAATTCTGCATTTATTTCTGGGCAGCCACAGCTTACCCATCGCCGCCATCTCCTTGTATGCGTATGTATGGTTTCTTGTAGCCCCTCTACTGCATGAAAATCACTCCGCTTTCCTTCTCAACAGTCTAGGAATGTCTGCGTTTTCATATTTGTGAAAATTTATTTCATTTGTCAATGTTTAGTTCATTTGTGACAGTTGTCAGCTGATTGATATCAGAGCTGTATGAATTTTTAACGTCAAGAGGGTTCATGAGAAGTTCCACGTTTTTTATTTTCTTTTTCAGCATTTATTTTTGGCAAATAATAGAAGTTTTGACATTGATTATGACAGACGATATGTATTTTTGCGAAAAATTAGTAAAAAGTAATTGTCTTGGCAAAAAATCTACCACACCGAACACAATTCAAATCCCTTCTTCCGTTTGTGTTCGTACGGCTCTTGCAGCGCCTGAAAATATGCTATCAAAATTTGTACATTTGTGAGTATTGCTCCCGCTTTTAACATAACATTTTCTGTTAAACGTCTGTACACGGCATAACTCAGTTTTGAAAGTAAGTTAACTCAGTTTTTCACAACAATAGCGTCAGTCTTGGAAGATACGATTTTGCTTAGCATTTTATCCTTCATAAAGGAGAAACGCTTTGGTTCCACAGAGATACTGTCTTTTTCCCGTTTTGGGCTGGAAACATCACGAAGTTCGTTTTCCTTAGATTTGGTTGCTACTATAATTGCAAAAACAAACACATTAGTAAACCAAACATGTTTGGAACACGTACCATATTTTCATATATGCACAATCAGTCACACACATATGTACATGCACTCGAAGCAACATGACGCCACCGCTGGTACTTATACATATTGCGAGTGAAAAATAAAACTTACTTTTAAGGTACTTGTCCATGGTTTTTCTTTTTCCTCGTCCACAACTACCCTCAACCAACACCGCCGTAGGAACAAGTGCAGAATAGCGTACCCTCGTGAAAAAAAAAAAAATTTGGCTGTATAGAGCTTGGTTTTGTGAATGTAACAAACTAAACATTTTGCCGGGGAAACGCCTACAAAAGGCGTGGCACGGGGTCAAAGTTCAAAACTTTTATCAAAATAACTCATTCAATTTTCAATCGATTTATATGATATGGGTATCAAACGAAAGGTCTTTTTCATACCTTTATTTTGGTGTACCACATTATATACTTTATATGTACGAGTAAAAAATTATAAGCAACAAATTATTTTTTTTTTATAAAATTTACAAAACCCGATTTTTTTCTAGAAAAACGTCGTTATTAAGATACAAAAAAATGTACACTATATTATAGCCTGTGGAATTATCTTTTCAATGAAATATAAAAACATACATTTTTGTTTTTTTTTCAATGCGTGTTTTAATTAAATATCGCGCCTAAGCAAAGAATTTCTGCATTCAAGTACCTTTTGTGTGGCCGGCCTTCGGCCGGGGCGCTTGAAAAATAACCCTCATGGGAGTCACCACCACATCAGGCAACAGTCAGGTGTGCACAGTATTTTTTGTTCAAATCCATAGTTCCAAGCCATAGTTTTTTTGGCAATAAGTTTTTCCCAGGTGGCCGGCCTTCGGCCGGGGCGCATGAAAAATAACCCTCATGGGAGTCACCACCACATTAGGCAACAGTCAGGTGTGCACAATATGGAAATATAAAAACTTTGAACCTCGATATCTCGAAAACGAAGCGAGATATCGAAAAATTTTATTCTTCATTTTCGATTTACTTTCGGTCAATCTATCTAAAAACATCATCAAATGGCGGCGCCACGGAAACCGTAGAATCCCCTTGCAGGCACATTCTTTTAACTCAATATAAATTTAAATATAAAAACAAAAAAAGTTAAAATGTTCTATATTTCATTGTAAAGGGAATTCCGTAGAGAATATATGGTAACAAATTTATTATATCTTTATTTTGGTTTTTTTCGAGAAAAAAATCGGGTTTTGTAAATTTTATAAAAAAAAAATAATTTTTTGCTTATAATTTTTTACTCGTACATATAAAGTATATAATGTGGTACACCAAAATAAAGGTATGAAAAAGACCTTTCATTTGATACCCATATCATATAAATCGATTGAAAATTGAATGAGTTATTTTGATAAAAGTTTTGAACTTTGACCCCGTGCCACGCCTTTTGTAGGCGTTTCCCCGGCAAAATTTTTAGTTTGTTGGACTCAGGAGCGAAACTTCTTTGTAAAGGCATACTTATTAATTTTT
The DNA here is from genome assembly GCA_963971225.1 of Melieria omissa. Classification (NCBI taxonomy): domain Eukaryota; kingdom Metazoa; phylum Arthropoda; class Insecta; order Diptera; family Ulidiidae; genus Melieria; species Melieria omissa. The sequence goes on along the minus strand of OZ020268.1, from coordinate 44,752,345 downwards.
TTCACTAGGGTACGCTATTCTGCACTTAACCCCCCCTGAGGTAAGCTGCTACTAGTAAATTCTGCAGAAAGAAATATGTTTCAGGCCAAAAACAGCAATATTAATTTTACTTACATGTTTTTCGTTCAGCTACGCAAAAAAGAATAAAAAGCATCGCTAGTGCTAGCCAAACATCGATGTTTTCAGAATATACGAAAACATCGATAGTACCATCGATGTTTTTTCCAGCTCTACCTGCTAGTCATGAATATTTCGATTTAAAATTTGATGGAATGGCAACAGATGTGCTAGTTCAAACAGATGAAAAATAGTGCACACTATGATCAATAAGTACCGGGACTGTGTCAAAAAAAAAACAATATTTTTTTATTCTTCTGGTAAATTTATTTTCTCCCCTTCAAAATAAGCCCCATCTGAAGCAATACACATATGCCAACGCTTAATCCAATCGTCCATGCACTTCTGGTAAGCCGAAGCAGGTATGGCCTTCAGCTCTCGCGTCGCATTTTCTTTTATGACCTCTATGGACTCAAATCTCTTTCCACGAAGCGGTAACTTGAGTCGGGAGAACAGGAAAAAGTCACATGGTGCCATATCTGGAGAATAGGGAGCCTGAGCGATGATATTCACACTGTGTTTGTTCAAATAATCGCGAATAATGTGTGCTTTGTGAGACGGCGCATTATCGTGATCAACAAAATTATCCATTGTAAAATGCGACGAAGTACAAAAAGTTGACTGACGCTAACAGCAATCCCGCTCAAAATTTGACACAGATGTCAGTTAAGGTCCTACCGACCTAAAAACCTGCATCGGGCAACGGCGGAAAATTTAAAATACACAGTCCCGGTACTTATTGATCATAGTGTATGTGTATGTGTTTAATTTGTCTGAAAGAATGTTTCGTATTGCATAAATAAAACTACACACTACATTGGACTATATCAATCTGAAAGTAAAAATATTTTGTATAGAATTAATGAAAGTGCATTAAATCAGGGAAACAATTATTTTTGACTTAGAAACGAATTTATCGTATGTGCCACTGTAATATTTGACTGCACAAATTATCGTACGTCCAAAATAACGCCGTTGCGCTTTGCGGAAGTCACTAAAATTACCTATTCCAACTGTGTAACCCCAAATAAAGTGTGTATAAAATGAATCATGCAACTTTGTTGCGCCAATGCAGAGAAAACAAAAAAAGTCTCGTGTAAAATTGTATTCTGGCTCATACGATAAAAACGCGGGAAGGGCTCGATACTGCTACTACCAAAGTGTATTAAGAAGGTGATAGCACTACGGAAAAAACGAAAACCCATGTGTTTTGTTACTGCTTTAGGCATTCTGCTTGTCAAAATCGGCTAGTTAAAAGAACACATGAGCCAATCAGCAGCCAGAAATGCTGCGGCCATTTGGACCATCAGCATGTCCATTCGCTCATAATCAAAACAAAACGAGAAGAAAACAAACAAGAATCAGAAGAAAAAAGTTTAATCAGCCGTTGTGCTGCCACTACCTCACAAATTTTCCTTAGCTACTACCTTGTAAGCAAGGCAAATTTAATACAGGTGACCTCGTTGAATCAGCTGATTTATTTTTTTATGTTGAAAGAAGTCTCGATTGTCAAAACGATTGCTTTTGGTTAGTTAGTTGTTTATGGCTTGATTTTGATTGGCTGATTTTGACAATAAAGTCGCACAAACCCAACAACAAAATAAATACATACTACCATGATACAAAAATATACTGGGGTGGCTTTCCGTAATTCGATGATCGTTAGCTCGACACATCGATTCGATATCGAACGCTCAACGAGACAATTTCGGTTTCCGTAACTCGATATGAGACTCTCGTTTTCATTTTTTGGGAAGTGTGTGGAAAGTACTTTGGAGTTGTCAGAAGCAGCGGGAAGTAAACAAAACGAAGAAAATTTGACACGTAAAAATAAACAAATTTTAAAATTGTCGGGAATAAAAATGTACAATTGGCGGTATTTATTGTTTTTGGAGGAGTTTCGTCGTGAAACTCCAATCAATAGACGAAGATTAAGAGATTGCGCGGATCCCATGGAATTGTATTTGGGCATTTATCTTTACTGCAGCTATTACCCGCTCTTTCAAATTGCTTAACTGCACGGCGTCATATAGTCCACCACCCGTTTTCGTCAGGCTCTTCATTCGGGTGGTCAATTTTCGTTTGGCGTTATATTTGTAGTCAGTCCATACCTACAAATATTACGAGATACAGGAAAAGTTTTGTACATTTCAAAGAAAGTGTTTTTACTTACTTTCTGCCATCCCTTCGTTGTCTTCATTGGAGGCCCATTGCTGTTCAACAACTCTGTCAATCTCAACCATAACACTTTTTTTGTCGTGGCCGCTGTTGCAATTCTGCAAACTATTTTTTGCGAGCTCGGCATGTTGTCCATGAATTCGATTAACATCTTTATTTGTCCAGCGTTCATTTTTTGACTCCTACAAAAATTTAAAATATTTAGTAATTTCCAAAAAATTTCAGATTCCACACTTACATTTTGTTATGGTTGACAACGGCGTAGACGAGCAAACGAGCAAAACGAGAGCAAAATTGGTATCGAGCTGTTCGTATGGAACGTTCGATACGACACTACGCCATTTTGTGTTACGGAAAGCAAAAACGATAGTTCGATACACGTATTTGCTCGATATCGAATTACGGAAAGCCACCCCAGGTAGATTCAATCGAGCAAAATTAAAAGTCATTTGCATTTTTGACAAATAAAAATAAAATGTTAAGGGTGCAAAAAAAAGTAAGAACTACATAAACTGAATGATATACTGCATAAACTGTTTGTGTGAAACTGCAGCTCTGTAGCAAAAAAGAAAATACGAGTACGAATACGTAGTAATACAAAATTTGTAAACAAACATATTTTTCCACTTGCCAATTTTATTTTTATCTGTCGCATTGAAACTACCTGTATATTGTTGTATCATGCATATACTGCATGCATACTGTGCCCAAAAAATAAGGTGACATTTGAATTTATGAATTATGAATGCATTATGAATTCTTTTACTCCGGGCCAAACAGTCAACAAGGAATTTTATTTGAACGTTATGCGTCGTTTGCGTAACGCTATCCGCCTAAAAAGGCCGGAATTGTGGAAAGACAATTCTTGATTTTTACACCACGATAATGCACCATCCCATACTGCACTCGTAATTCGTGATCATTTCGCCAAAATCTCAACCCATACCGTTCCGCAACCACCGTATTCACCTGATCTGGTGCCGTGCGACTTCTGGCTGTTCAGCAAGCTCAAAAGACCGCTCCGGGGACACCGTTTTGATACGATAGAGGAGATTCAAGCCGCAGCGAAGACGGAACTGAAGGCCATCCCGGAAAGTGACTACAATCAGTGTTTCGAAGATTGGAAAATCCGTTGGCATAAGTGCATTGCATCGGGAGAGGATTACTTTGATCGGGATGAAATTGATGTGGAAGAATAAATAAAGAATTTTCAAAATAAATACAATGTCACCTTATTTTTTGGACACAGTAGTACATCTGAATTTTGTTGTTGCCCTTACGCGGCCGCCTTTATTAATTCGCCTTGCATGAAAATATACCTCGGTTCTGTTCAAACTTTGTTATTTCCCCCCTGCTGCTTTCGCCCCGCACTCGAGATTTAGATTGCAGGTCGACATGCGCACTCTGTAATACTGTTTATTTGGTGGCAAGGTAACACTTCGTTCAATAATGTGTGTGACTGACACATAGATGGCGGCACTAATATTAAATCAATATATTTTTTTCGAAATTGGGAACCTTTTTAGGTTTACTGTCAAAATTATATGTCAATCCGACCATTAGTTTACAAGTTACAGTGCTTTAAGTGACACTACTTTTGAGTTTTCAAAAAAAATGAATTCAAAGCAATTCCGTGTGCTGATTTATCATTGTTTTTTAATGAAAAAAATACTGTTCAATGCCAGGAATGGCTTGAAAAACATTATTCGGACTCTGCTCCATCAAAAAGAACCATTTGTTATTGGTATGCCGAATTCAAACGTGGTCGTACAGACACCGATGACATTCCATCTACTGGACGGCCAAATGACGCTGTTATTCCGGAAAACGTTGAAAAAACACTGAAAATCATTATGTCCGACCGTACAGTGAAAGTGGGGGAGATTGCTGACATTCTAAAGATATCAGCAGGCAGTGTACACACCATAATACACGAACATTTGGTTATGAAAAAGGTGTTTTCGAAATGGGTGCCGCGTTTGCTCACACCGGAGCAAAAACTACAACGAATCGATGATTCAAAGAGCAGTTTGGACATGTTCACGCGCAACAAGTCGGTACATCACAATGGATGAAACATGGATCCACCATTTCACTCCAGAGTCAAATCGGCAGTCTGCTGAGTGGCATGCAACCGGTGAAAGCCGCCCAAAGCGTCCAAAGGCACAAACATCGGCTGGCAAGGTTATGGCGTCAGTATTTTGGGATGTGCACGGAATAATATTCATCGACTATCTTGAGAAAGGGGAAACAATCAATAGCGACTATTATATAGCGTTGTTGGAACGTTTCAAAGAAGAAATCGCGATTAAGCGGCCCCATATGAAGAAGAAAAAAGTGTTGTTTCACCAAGACAATGCACCGTGTCACAAGTCGATGAAAACGATGGCAAAAATGCATGAATTGGGCTTCGAATTGCTTCCTCATTCCCCGTATTCTCCAGATCTGGCCCCCAGCGACTACTGGCTCTTCGCAGACCTCAAAAAGATGCTCCGTGGTAAGAGATTTGGCTCAAATGATGAAGTAATCGCCGAAACTAACGCCTATTTTGAAGGCAAAGAAAAATCGTTCTACAAAGGCGGTATCGAAAGATTGGAAAAGCGTTGGAATGATTGTATCTCCCTAAAAGGGGACTATGTTGATGAATAAAAACGAATTTTGGCAAAAAAATGTGTTTTAATTAGTTAGTCACACACATTATTGAACGAAGTGTTATATTAACAAGGTACGCCAGACTGGGAGCGGCAGCTTTAAATGTCTCTCTTCACCCTCTTATTCGTGAACGGTTGCTCTTTTTGTAGAATAAAGAGCCTACTATTAGTGTTGATATTGTTTGTACTATAACTATACTTTTGTGTACAGATTTAGGTAACATTGTTAAATACATATACGCGAAATATAGCCCATGACACCAGCCTGATACGCACTAAAATATATTGTGGAATGAATACAAATGAAAGAATGAAATAAATTGAAATTGAAAATTTTATGTGTTAGCAATTTGTGCGAAATTGTATGTTCTTTTCCTAATTCTGTTCAGCTTGCTGAAGAAGTAAAACAAATTTATTTTAAGGTAGAATGTATTTTAGAATAAGGAACTTCAATAAAAATTTAAAACAAAAACAATTGAGAAAAAGATTTTACGTAAATAAAAAATTATAAAAAAACTCTTCCATAGAAATTTACATTACATTTTTATTTTTGAATGGGCAAAAAATGTATAAGGCATTCAGCGACACTATAACAATTAATACCAAATTATATTTGTGGCATTCTATTAAAATCAACTAATTATAACATTTGTTCTACATAAACACAGTTTTTAGAGTTTGAGGAACAAATACTAAAAGATGCAACTAACAATTCATTCCTAACAAAAAGCAACTCTGATTTGGCCCCCTTATTTTGATGGCTCTCTGAGCCTGGCGTACCTTGTTAATATATTGACCTTGTTCGGTGGTAATAGCTAAACAATACGTTCGACATCGAACCTCGCTGACGAACCTGGTGAGCTGTGTGATTACCGCTTTAGAGGCTAGCCAAGCAAACATACCTTGTTTGTCATGATTCGAAAATTCTCCTACAAATTTTTGATTTTTAATTCATTTTCTCACACATACATCAACATTGGCAATACGCAGTAAAAGTATTTTTGTGGCTTTAAAAAATTAAATTTACTAAATCAAGTTCTTTGTTTTTTATTATAATATGTTGGCGCTTGTGGTTCGCAGTCCTTTACTGTTGCTAGAAAGACGACTTTATTCCTGTCGTCTACCTAGTTCCCGAACCAATCTGAAACCAATAGCACACACATTGCGAAACTATTCCAGCGAGGCAACAATACAATTAGATGATGTATGTGTAACTTTTTAAAATGAACTCGTAACATGAACTGTAAATGAAACCCTACTTTGCATTTGTATACTAGAATGTCTTCAAAACCTATATGCTAGATTCGGGTCCCTCTACCAGCATTTCTATTAACACTGAACAAGCAAAAACTATTTATAAAGATATGACGATCATCAGACGTATGGAAACTATCTCGGACCGCTTATACAAGGAGAAACTCATTAGGGGATTTTGCCACCTGTACACAGGACAAGAAGCAGTTGGTGTTGGTATGTACTATTTTAGTTAAGCCTTCTCGACATAAATGAAGTAATTATTTTGCAGGAATAAAATCGGCACTTCGAAAGCAGGATAATGTTATCACCACTTACCGTTGTCATGGTTGGTGCTACTTAATGGGTATCTCAGCATATGGTATTCTAGCCGAGTTGGCTGGACGCAAAACTGGCTGTTCACGTGGGAAAGGGGGCTCAATGCACATGTATGCACCCAAATTTTTTGGTGGCAATGGCATTGTTGGTGCTTCGGTTCGTTGTAGTACTTATTCGCTAGTTTCACATACATTTAATAGACAAATTTGAACTGGAATATGTATAATCCGATTTAAACAATAATTAATTTTAGGTACCGTTAGGTGCCGGTGTGGCCCTTGCTTGTAAATATCGGGAGGACGGCGGCGTGTGCTTTGCTGGATATGGTGATGGCGCAGCAAACCAAGGGCAAATACATGAATCCTATAACATAGCGTGTTTATTAAAGTTACCAACAGTCTTCTTTTGCGAGAACAATCGATATGGTAATATATCCGTTACGATTTAAATCTTAGAATAATTTTTGGCTTATAGGTATGGGTACCCAGGTTCCACGCGGTTCGTGCACTCCAGATTTTTATAAACGTGGTGCAATCATACCGGGCATATGGGCAGATGGTATGAATGTGTTTGCTATGCGTAGTGCTGCAGAGTTTGCTATCGACTATGTATTAAAAACTGGCCCTATTATTGTGGAGGCTTACACATATCGATACTACGGACACTCGATGTCCGATCCAGGTACTTCTTATCGCAGTCGCGACGAAGTAAAGGAAATGCGAGAGAAGCATGACCCAATCAAAAATTTCAAAGAAATTTGCCTATCTAAAGAGTTATTAAAGGAAGAAGACATTAATGTAAGTAACTCAAAATTGTTTCGATTTAATTATCCGTTTCCATGTTCCATTTTCTAAAATATTGATTCATTTAAAAGAGGTTTGCTCAAAAATGTGGCTTTTACATTTTACGAGCTACGAACATTCGATTTTCTTCTTTTTTGGCACACATAACACATCACAATTTTTAATTAGAGCACAAACATAATTTGGACTATGTTGGATAATACTACCATTAAATTTTGAAAAAAAAACTTTGATTTGTCCAAAATATTGTGTGATGTTTTAATAATGTGTCAAAAAACAATAAAGAAAACACAGTAATGGCATGAACTTTTGTACTTGAATAATTCGTTAGTCATTACAAGTTTGAATGCATTTGTTCTTTGTGAAATCTACTTTTCACAATTTATTATATTATGCATTAAAACTACTGATAACTGAATCACCAAGATACTGGCCGCAGTGCACATATCATTACGGTAAACTCATTCCGTTTGCATTGATGCGTGTCCACGTCTTTTGGCATAGCGCACAGCTAGATTTTGGCATTTCGCACAAAACGTTGAGTTGAAATTGTTGTGTGGGTGGATAAAAGACTTTTAAAATTGCTTTTTTTTTAACTGTTTTCGAAAAATTCAAATTGTTAAGAATTATAGGCTTTTTAATAACATTTTTTTTTTATTTAACTTGTAAAATAAAGAGTATGTATTTTAAGAAGCATTATTGATTTCCTAATGGAGCGAATCTTGTCAAAACAGAACGAGATGACGTTCATCGTACATCACCTTATATTATTGTACCATGAAAGTAAGGTAGACTCATAGTATAATAATAAACAAGGTTTCTAGAAAACAAGACTACGACATCAATGACAGGAAAATTGAAGCTTTCACCAGTGGCGTAGTACGAATTGATTGAAACTGTCAAGGAACCGTAGTACGACATTTTACAAAATTAATATTTCCCAAAAAAGGATTATATATGCATATGAAAAGTTAATTATTTATTGTCATTGTATTTAATATATACACACTCATAGTGGAATTATACAGGTGGAGTAATTATTGACAGTTTGTATTTGACACTGCCTTATTTAAAAGTTGCATTGAAAGGTAGCAAGAAAAGGGAAATAATTCGGCCTTTTTCGCTAGATGGCGCTAATAATTATTTCAAATAGTTCTGAAATTCAAAAGCACATTTATGTGAATTATCTATTCCATCAACAAAAAAGTTATCGATTGAGTAACTAAAGGCAGAGCCAACTCATTAGTGTATATAACAAGCAAACGCTTAGCAAATGAGCATAATACCAAAGAATATGAAGTAATTACTTCAAGTTACTTCATATTCTTTGATAATACTAAAACGAACACCGAGTGTATTTTACGCTTCTGGCTTTCTCCATCAGTCTTTTCCCTTCTCTTCCTTAATTGTGTCGACTTGGCTTCGTGTTAGGATTTTTGTAGGATGTTGTAATTGTTGTTGCATTTTTTTGTGATTTCTGACGGAGGTGGAAAATCTTTGAAAGATACCGGAATATCAATTCCTTGGCATGCTGCGGTACGTGGAAAACGGGGTCCTTTTCCTCCGTCCAAGTACGGTGGCAAAAACTGCAGCTCGACTTCGTCATAGTTCAAATAATTCAAAACCAAATAATCAAATTCAAAGTTCAAATATTGTAGTACAAGTTACGAAATTGTTTTTGTTTTTGTCCCACGCTGCCAAACTTGGCTTGGTACCAAGTGATGCATGCACAAGATGTGGTGAAGACAGTGCCAAGGGTACCCTGGAGCATTTGCTGTGCCACTGCCCTGCTCTCTACAGATCACGGGTCAGCTGCCTCGGATCCGCGTCGTTCCCTTCCTTGGAAAGAATCGCGGAACAAAAAAGCGGCGACTTACTTAGATTTGCCAAAACGTTTTTAAAAAATTACATACAGGTCTGAAGCTCCAGAACCTTTCTGGTATCACTATGGACCAACATGGTCTATGTGAGACCCCCCCCGTGGGTCAGCCAGCCTAACCTAACCTACGAAATTGTTTAGTTACGTTGAAAGAGTTCAGTTACGCACGGTTCAAATATATATTTGAAAAGTAACTTAAACCTAAATTGGAGGATTAGCGTTCGAAAAAAAATCTTAGTTTTGCAAAAAACAACATTGTTTCTTCAAGGCAGCATGAACTGCCATAATCACAAAAACTGTCATCAGGTTACTCCACCTGTATAATTCCACCATGATACACACTTACTTATCAATTACTTAGAGCGATTTAAATAGAGGTTAGACAGATTTGGCCTCGCTGTGTTATCAATATAATACTCTTGTCATTTAATATAATTATATATATTTTCTTATTGATAAAGAAGAAAGTTCTATTTCTTAGTTTTCAATGTCTTGTGAAACGAAATTCTTAGGTTCAAAAGCAATTCTAAAATTGCAGAGTTATTGCATTTAACCGCTAGTTATAGCAGTATTACGATTTATACATGAGTTAATTTAAAATTTTATGTTTGTCGTATATATCTATATAATAATATATCTTTGTTTTAAAATGAGAAATATTAATTGTTTTATATCCTAAACTATTAAAAAAAGAAGGACGAAATTCGAGGATGTGGTAGTGTACATATTAGTCCTTAAGATATATTAAAAAAAAACTATTGGAAATTTTCAAAGATATTTAATGGTGAAGTTTTAAAAGGACATTTTTAGCACCTCTTCGTTCTTTTGCATCAAAACATTAAATTTTCTAATATTCTAAGGATTTTCTCTTTTATTTGATACCCATATTGTTATTCTACAATGCGCTAAATTTTTAAAATAATTCCTTGAAATAAACATGTCTTTGAAATTTCAAAGTCCCTTAAAAAAAAACTAAAGAAAGAGAAAGAGAAGAGAGAAAAACTAAAATACAACAGTATGACTTTTTAAAACGATCAGGTTTTCTGTATATGATTCCCATTTCAAATTGAAGGCTATCTTCAAAATCGTCCCCCTCGTCAAAGTCTTTGAGTAACGAACTTGCTACTGTTGTACTTTTTTGTATTATTTTCCGTCATTGGCCCACTGCACACTTCATTGTTTACGTTTTGTTTTTAATCAAATACTCATCACAATTGTTGTAAACTGTTTTTACGGCAACGTTAAATTTTGTATTTTGTGTTCTTCCAAAGATTCCACAACGTTTTGCCCAATTCACATAGGATTCAAATTTTATTTTTAATTTTTTTCAAGATGAAAAAAAAACAAGGAGTAGCAAAACTTTGTTTTAGTAAAATTCTGCACATGTTATTGCAGAATTGACAGAAATTATTTAAACTGTTAAACGTGTTTTCAGTCTTAAAAAGGAATGTACGCACCAATCAAACAAAAAATATACACTCTGAAATGGTCACCTTATAAATCTTCACCAATGACGCCATCAGCCGGATGTCATAATCTTAATTTTATAATTCTTGATAATAATTAATAATTTTTAATTAATAATAATAATTAATTGATTGGCACGACAGCCCGCTTACGCGAGACTAAGGCCTAGCTCCCGCAGCCACCCGTGTTGTGCGTGTGAATTTTGTACGCGGGTGGAAGGGACCTACAGTTTTATGCCGGTTCCGAACGGCAGGTTGGGAGCTTTTTCATAGGCAATTTTTACTCTCAGAGGTTTGCCATTTCCAGCTGAGAGGACAGCCACCGAAAGAGAAAACGAATTACCCGTTATTTTTTTTATGTGTTACTACATGCAGAATTCGATCTTGCGTCGCTCTGCATGCGACTCGTTGGACCGCGCACTAACCAACTGAGCCACGGCGGCTTGATAATAACTAGTCTAATAAAACCCCCCCCCCCCCTCAGGGCAAACAAGATTTTTTTCTCAAATTACGTAAATGTTGATGTCTGAAATTTGTAAGTTCAAAAATTGTTAAATTGTTAAAGGCCATAAGAATAAATAATTCTTTTCGAAGGCCATACGAAAAACTTACAAATTGTTTTCTTTTTCGTGGAAATCAATAACATTTTCGTATAATTTGTTGGTACACATTCGCGACAGTTGTGACGTTGTTATTTGACGCTCATCTCTAACGGCTACTATAGTAACAAAATTCAACTACGGCATACTTTTGTAAGGTCATGCGGGTTTCAAACGATTCTGCGTGTCATTGCGGTAAATAAAGGATATAATGAATCGGCCACGACCTCTGTCTGCACCTGCTTAACGAAACAAAGCTGCATTACTTGTTTGTAAAGCAACATTAATATCACATGATTTTGTGCTTCACTTGCCACATGGACGAAATTTACTAGTCACATAAAAAATTAATCATTACTGACGACTATTTGCTGGCTATACTTTCTTATTAATTTTGTTTACAGCTATTGAACCCATTTTGATTTGAAAACATTTTTCACGAACAATTTTTTTATTTACTTCAAAAGGCATAAATCCCCAAAACCGCCCTTAACATGGAAGCTACATTTGTATTTATGCTGAATGCACAATATTTATTTGAATGCATATTATAAAGAGAATTTTAAAAACAATCTACAGTATTTTATCGCATTTCGCGATTGTTTTCACTTGTTTCACTTATTGTTTTATGGGATTAATCGTTTTGAGCAGTGAACGGTACTTATTATATTTATAGTTATATAGTATAGTAACACTTGTATTTTTATATAATTCTAGCAAATCGACACAGATGTACGTAAAGAATTGGACGCAGCAGTAGAAAAACTAAGAGCAGACCCAGAAGTTGAGTTAAAAGAATTGTGTGCGGATGTCTATGCAAAAAATATGGAACCGAAAATTCGTGGTATTGATGGCTACAAACATGACCACATACAAATCAATAAAGGCAATAGTTAAGGATTGCAGCTGCAATGTAGAAATAATTTCACATGTTCACAAAATTGTAAAATAATTAAACTACTGTATTTTCAATCAAATAAACCTGCCGACCAGATAAATCATTTCGACTATTCACCAATAATAGTTCATTTTATAAATGACATTGTAACAACCAATTGAATTGCTTTTTGATTTTTATTTTTTAACTAGTACTTAACCCTTTAACTCTTTGTTTCGAAGATACTCGTCAGAGCGAAATGAAAATGTTTCGCATAATGTTGAGTACTCGTATACGTTAAAGATAAAAAACTTACATTCGTATTATTCAACGAATCAACAGTGAAGAAGGGCAAATCAAGATCTTTGAAAAACATATCTTTTAGGACATTAGGTAGTGTGTCAACTGTATGTAGCTATTTTACAAATATTATAAAAATCAAATCAATGTGGCGGTTTTTTTTTTTAACCACAAACACACAAAAACCATCGAACCGATATATTTTTGTGTGGGAATAGTACAGATTGATCACGCCTACCTCTAACGCTTACTATGGCAATAATACTCAATTATGGTCAGCGAGTCACTGTGGTAAACATAGGCTATATAGAATTGGTCACGCCCACTTTCCGAGCCTACTAAACCAGCAAAACAAAGTGACAGCACATGTTTGCAAATCAATATTGATATAAAAGGATTCTGTGTTTCATAGGGATAAATATACGCCATGTATGTATGTATAAAGCTGTTGTGTTACAGAAACGAACATGAACCCTGCAGGAGAAGTGACTACACCTTTTCAAGTTGCATATCAGAAAACTCAAATTGTATTTGATCGTTTAAAATTGTATTTCAGCGTTTAAAATTTCAATTACTTAAGAGTTTCAAATGTATTCGTTCAGATTTTCAACTGTATTCATTTTACCTACTCTTATAAACAAAGAAAATAAAGACAAATAGGTATGCTTGTGCATATGTTTTGGATCTATTGATAATATTCCGCATCAAATATGTTTATTTCAATGCTATTCTAAAATGTACAAAAAAAAGGTGGTTATACCAACAATCTCAATACTGACACTTAGTATTGCCTACGAAAAAAGGCATCAGTTCACAAATAAGGGTGCCTAGGGAGACATTGACAGACGTCTCTACATACGTAGTATACCTTGTTAATATACCTTGGACCAAAAGCACTAATAAAATCCATTGAATTTTTGTTTTTTCCGTAGTGTTACCACCTTATTAATGGGCCTAGGCGATTGCTCAATCATTTTTCCATGCAAATTTTTCAAATTTTACATTTTTCATCCGCTCAACACAACAACAATAGCACATCGCCCTTCATTCGCTTCATTGAAAATAACAGTAACTTCTGTGGCCGGCATCGAACACACGAACTCGCTCTGCACTACTCGGCTCTTACCGAAGTTGACAACAACAGAGATCATCATCGCACGATAAATTAACAGAAACAAAATTCAACGAAAAACTCTGTTATCCTCCCCCTGCTGCTTTCGGCCGGCACCTAATAGCCTATTTCCACTGAGCGCTTAACTGCAGTAAAGGGCTTTGTTAAATTTGAGAACTGTCAAGCGTTTCCACGGGAATCGAGTTAAATGCAACAGCTGTTTTTTGTTTACATTTTTATTTGTTCAAGCCAAATTCTGCATTTAGTTTTGTATACTTGTATACGTATGTATGGTTTCTTGTAGCCCCTTTACTGCATTACAACCACTCCGCTTTCCTTCTCAACAGTCTAGGAATATCTGCATTTTCATATTTGTGAAAATTTATTTCATTTGTGAAAATTTACTTCATTTCTCAATGTTTATACTTCATTTATGACAGTTGTCAGCTGATTGATATCAATAATAATAATTGATTGGCACGACAGCTCGCTTACGCGAGACTAAGGCCTAGCTTCCCGCAACCACCCGTGTTTTGCGTGTGAATTTGTACGCGGGTGGAAGGGACCTACAGTTTTATGCCGGTTCCGAACAGCGAGTTTCCCGTTATTTTTTTTAGGTGTTACTACATGCAGTATTCGAACTTGCGTCGCTCTGCATTCGACTCGCTGGACCGCGCAGTGAGCCAGCTGAGCCACGGCGGCTGCGGCTGATTGATATCAGAGCTGGAATAGAAGTTTTAATTTGATTATGACAGACGATATGTATTTTTGCGCAAAAAATCGACCACACCGAACGCAATACAAATCCCTTTTTTCGTTTGTGCTCGTACGGCTCTTGCAGCGCCTGAAAGCTTGCTAACAAAATTTGTACATTTGTGAGTATTGCCCCCCTATTTTAACATAACATTTTCTGTTAGACGTCTGTAAACGGCAAAACTGAATTAACTCAGTTTTGAAAGTGAGTTAACTCAATTTTTCACAACAACAATTTCATGGGAATTTAAGCATTTAAATGCGATTTCAAACTGCAGTTAAGCGTAAACTGCAGTTAAGGTCCAGTGGAAATAGGCTATAAAATGCATATTGCTTCGCTGGTCGCTGGTACTGTTTATTCTGGGGTAATGTTCTTTCCGGTTTTTGGTTGTTTTAATAACATTTCAGCAATTCCCAGAAAGCTTATTTAGTAATTTCATCAAATCATCACTTGGGAAGTACTGTAACTTTAACAATTGTTTATTAAAATTTTAAGAACTTACTACTTTGCAACTTTAAAGTAGCACAAATCAAAAAATGTTTGCAGAATTGTTCGTTAGTTTATATTTTCGATTTTCACGACGACTGCGACAAAATTAGAATTTGTTCTATCGTCGGACGACCGGTCGTCGGCCCAATACGCAGTCAATGACTACATGACACGAAACTGATAGGAGTCACGGTTGCTAATTCGGTCAAACTAGGCCCCAGAGTCGCAAATTCGGTCAAACCAGGCCCCAGAGCTGATTAGGGTTCGTACCGCAAAATCGCCATACAAAAGCCAGGACAAGGGCTGCTGGTGCGTTCGAAGTTTATTTGCAAATAAAATAATTGTTGTTTTTTTCTTTCATTCTGTAGTGCGTTTATAGGAAATTGATTGCAAAAAAAATGTTGTTGCTGAAAAACGTCATAAGTATGTTCCAACGTGTTTTAATATGATTTAACTTCAGTTTTTGCTGATTGCCCTCAAAGCCTTAACGTTTGAATTGATTGTGTTGCAGCTCTGCGTTTGAAAAGAGTTCAACTTGCCATCACTGTTTCTTGCTGCACTAGAAACGGAAAACTCAATGAGACATGAACTGAATGAAAAAGCAACCGAATATCTGCTGATTTTACCGTCTGAAATAATTGATTTCTGCTTTTGTTGGTACGGGTAACAATATAATTACTTCGATCAGTAAAACAAGGGGGTTCGCAACGTTATATTTACAGCAAATAAGAAAAGTTATCACTTTAAGATGCAAACAATTCACTGGTAACCGGTGCTGTGTGAATGTTTGGGTAAAAAAACCCGTTCACTATCGGACGATTGGAAAAAGCAAAAATGGTCTGAAAATCATTTCATCACGTAGTCACTGATCGCAGTCGTCGTCGTTGTGGGCAATCACATGCACTGCTGTGTGTTTTAATTTTGACAGCGTACGTTCGGTGCGTAAAAATCGGCCGACGATTTGATTCTGTTTATATAGGGTGTTTTTTTAGAGGTATAGAACTTCGAATTGAAATAAAACACAAGAAAATCGTTTTAATGTCCATCAATTTGGCTTTATTGGAAGGATAATTTTATGCCATTAATGTTTAAATATGATTTCGGGCATGTGGCCGCCGCGGCTGGCTCGAATAAAGCCAATTCTACAGGTCCAATTTTCAACCAGCTCCAATTGCTGTGCACGGTGGCGAATCGATTCATTCGGGTCCTCTTCAACATTTTGCTCTACAGCGGCAATTGTTTCTTCGGTGCGCACTGTTCGACGTCTCTGCGGATGCGTATTATCACATAGAGTAAACGTAGTGCGAAAACGACCCATGGTTAACCGAATTAATTGCTCTGATGGACGATGTCGACCATAAAATGGACGGAGCTTGCGGTAAACTTCGCGAACTGAACCATTATTTTCGAAATAAATTTGCACGATTTGCAAGCGTTGTTCTTTTGTCAACCTGTTCATGATGAAATGGCAAACCAAACTGAACATAAATGACATTAGAGTTGCCAGATTTGACCACAAAATGCCAGTTTTATCTCTATTCGAAAAACAAACCTCTAAAAAAACACCCTATACTATAACTGATTATTATGTTTGCGCTAGTGGTGTACACAGGATTGTATTTGGGGAGGATTTTCGTGCAACTTATGAGCTCAATTCCATTTGAAACCCTTATTTTGCACTAGAAATTTTTGTATTTGGGGGTTTACACCCCAAATCCTCACCACTGGTTTGCACGCTATGCATATTTCTACTAAGTATCTATATATCATAGTAAAGCATTTCTTTGAGAATATTGACATTTTGGTTAGATTTAACTAAAATTAAATCATTTTTTCTGGATGTGAATATCGAAACATTTTTCGTTTCGTTATTTTTTTACAGGCAATGCCGTTGCCTTTCCTATTAGGTTTCCTTTTTTACAAAAAAAAATAAAAACACCAACACTGACAGAAACTTGTCCATTATGTTTGGTCGGTCAAAGACTTTAAATCACAGACATCTCTCATGCTACCACCTACATCGTATTACATTATTATTGAGCTATTGCCTCGATTTATTGTAAATTAGATCCAGCCAATTTATGAGAAATTATTCCTATAAAATTTACCATTCATTCATCACAATTTAAATTTTTTAATTATTAGGTTTTAAAAAATCATAGAGCGAATATTGCCCAGCGCTTCATTTAAAACATTAAAGAGCGAAAATCCATTCGATTCTGTGTTATTGTGATCATGTTCGTCATCCAATGAACTTGGTGTAATCCAATCAGCAGTTGTAAATATAGCCTCATTAGGATCACATTCTATATACTTTCTGGCAAATGGAATTTCCAATGATTGAGGTGAAATGCTGCCTTCGGTATTCTGAAAAGTTGCATAACGATTGATTTAAATATTCATATACGGTGGATGATTTGTTTGTCGACTTTTTGTTTGCACATACCAATATTTCTAGGCCGAAGAAGTATCCTACGTGATGTATTTCCGGTACCGGCCCAATGTATCGAACTACGCAATCGTAAGAGTTGTCTGTTTCACCAAATAGACTACCAGAAACGCATACGGTATCACAAGGGTTCAAGTAAAATACCTGGGACCCTTGATCATTTAGGATTAAATTCAAGCGACGATCTGTTTCTGGTATACTAAGAAGATATGGCCAAATATCTCTATGCACGGGCAATATACTGCTATGTGGAGTTATATATACTTTGTCTTTCACGGCCTCACGTATTACTTCATCAAATATCTGAACTTGTGCAGTGTTACTTGCATTTTTAGTTTCGCACTGCTCCTCGAAAGGAGAAATACACTTGACAAGTGTACCAGCGGTAACTGTGAAATACTGTTTTTCGGATATGTTGGTTTCTGTTGCATTTATATCCAACTGGAGTCTAGTACGCTTTCTTAAAATTGCGTACCTCATTTTTCGTGCGATTATTAACAATTCCACTTCAGCCGGACCAGGTTACTGAAAAAAAAATATAAGTTATAAGGAACTGATAACAGTTGGGATTTTAAGGTGATTTTTTACTTTGATGAAATTCCATCAACGAAACATATGCCTTCTGTTCAAACTATCATTTTGCAGACTTTACTTAATACTGGAAAGCATAGGTTACAATTTAAAGTACATGTTTTTCGTAAGCTTTGCTTGCCTAAGTAATTAAACAGTATTTATAATTATAAACAGTATTCCGCTTACCAATAAAACAGAAAAATAAATTTGGGATTCAATAAATCCAATTTATGGTTTTGTTTATGTTTGTTTTAATATGTTTCTAGAGAAGGAACATTGAACAAGGTAGTAGCCAAGGCACATTTAATAAGGTAGTGGTGGCAACACAGCTGCTTAAACTTTTTTCTTCTGATTTTCTTTTGATTTCTTCTGATTTTCTTTTGGCTTTTCGCGAATGGGCATGCTAATTGTCAAAAATTGATAAAATTGTTTTTGTGTTGCTTGTCTTTTGATTTGATTTTGACAAGCAGCATGCCCAAAAGCTCTAACAAAATACATGGAATTTTGTTTTTGCAGTAGTGCTATTACCTCATTAAATACACCTTGGTAGTAGCACAACAAAAAAAAACAACTAAAGCGGCCTTTAGACGGTCATTTTCCATTGCAAGCATGTGCGGTGCTATGAGAAGAAAGTAAGAAATTCGTATTCGTTACGTATTCGAAGGTTACACCGGCACACAAAAAAAAAGTGGTCTGTACATTTGACTAGCCTCACCTATCCTTATGTATTTCGGTGCGCTGAAACCGAATCCGAGGTCAGTTTGGTCCGTACACCCCCAAAATTTTGAGTAAATTGCAAAAAACTGCCATTATTTGCGATTTTTATCCATTTTTTGCAGTTTTTTGCAATTTACTCAAAATTTTGAGGGTTTACGGACCAAACTGACCTCGGATTCGATTTCAGCGCACCGAAATACATAAGGATAGGTGGGTCTAGTCAAATGTACAGACCACTTTGTTTTTTTTTGTGTGCCGGTGTTATCCAAAATTTTGGTTTTTTCTATCGGTGTGATGAACATGTTTTACCATGTGAAGGGCTGCATCATGCACATGATGCATTTTTTCTAGTATTAGACAGCAAAGGGTATACGTTTTCTATGAAGGTTATACTATAAAAATATGAAATTTAAAAAATCGATTTTTCCAAAATTTAAAACTAGAGGAGCCCCTTAAAGTGCAACTCAATAGCACGCATTGTTCGCAGGGACGCTTGTTTCGCATGTACCGCTTTCGAACCATTCATTAAATTTCACGCTTCGAGTTACAGACGCGCTTTTGAAGCATCGTTTAATGAGCTGACAGTAACATTTTGTGCTTTGAAAACATAACAACTTGACGACAATGACTTAATCGAAGTGGTCAGGAAAACCTGTCAGCGCTAAAGCGATTACAAATAAATAGAGATTGCACTCGGAACTATTGGTCGATAACATTTAAAATGAACTTACCATCCGTGGTTATCGCAATCAGCTGGTCTGTTTGAACGATTCGAGCCAAGGCAAATTAATAAGGTAGTGGTAGTACAACGGCTGACTAAACTTTTTTCTTTTGATTTTGTTTTGTTTTCTTTTCGTTTCGATTATGGGAAACACAAATTTATGGTAGTAGCTGGTATTGATTTTTGGTTTTGAAAATTGCAAAATTTGTCGGGTAAAATTGATGATGGTGGACTAGGAGGAAAATAAACTCACGATGGGGCTGAAAAAGTAAATAAATATCGATTAGAAGAGTCAAGTAAAAAAGAACATTGCACTAATAAATGAGTAAAAATTATAAAAATTAATCTTGGCCCGTTCGGCTGCTTAAAACTTGAAAACGACTGGACCAAATTGGATACTTCCTTCGGCGAGTTTGTTCGTAATTGCTACGCGAAGTTTTAGCAAAAAAGAAAAGTCGGGGAAACGGGGCGTGGCACCACCAGCATACATTTTCAGACAGTAACTTTGGAATCATAAGTCACACATCAATTAAATTAGGTACTAACTTACTATTTAGTCATGTCTTCGGCACGACTACGGTTTCCGTGGCGCCGCCATTTGAGGGTGTCTTTAGATAGATCGACCAAAAATAAATCGAAAATGAGGAATACAATTTACGCTTCGTTTTCGAAGTATCAAGGTTCAGAGTTTAAAATTTCACTCAAAGTTTAAAATTCGCGCTTTTTTTCGCAATCCCAGATGTGCATACAGTTTTCCCGAAAGCCATAGTTTTCTTGGCAATACGTTTTTCCCGAATAGCCGGCCTTCGGCCGGGCGCTAAAAAGTAACCCTCATGGGAGTCACCACCACATCAGGCAACAGTCAGGTGTGCACAGTATTTTTTGTTCAAATCCATAGTTCCAAGCCATAGTTTTTTTGGCAATAAGTTTTTCCCAGGTGGCCGGCGCCACGGAAACCGTAGTATCCTCATGTCTTCGATAGAGGGAATGGGGTGGGTATTGAACGAGGGGGTGTGGCACCGCTCATACAAATCAAATTTTTTGTATAGAATAGCTTCGGAATTGTAAGTCGCACAGCATTTAAATTTTGTTATGACATCGTCCCATAGAAGTGTCATTCTATTGTAAAAATTTGATGGGCGTTGGACAAGTGGCGTGACACATTTTTTATGGCCCAATATTTCAGCAGAACTATAAGTCGCATATCAATGAATCTTGGTATGAACCTACCATTTAGTCATATCTTTCTGCAGAGGGAATGGGGGGCGGGTATTTAACAAGAGGACGTGACTCCGCCCATACAACTCAAATCTTGAATAGCTTCGGAATTGTAAGCCGTACAGCATTGAAATTTGGTGTACCGTCGTTTCATAGATGTGACATTCTACTGGTGAGATGTAATCGGCGTTGGACAAGGGGCGTGGTACCGCCTCCATTTTTATATACATAGATTGTTTGTCCTGACTGATTGATTGATTTATCATTGCCCAGCCCAAACCGCTGAAGTGTTTAAAAGGGCAAAAACATGTGATAAGAGGTTGTTTAAAGAAACATGATTTAATAGACATACTCATTTCGAACTTCCTGAAAATACTCTTAATCAAAAATAATTCGAAACGGATTTTATAATTTTTCGAAAACCAAAATTTAACTGAGCCAACAATGGCTCAATACTTTTATTATTTTACCTTTCGAAACTCATTATTTTTAATAAATTTCTAAAGGAGATAATTGTCTGTTAAAAAAACTGATTCCCCCTTAAATTAAGTTTCAAAGCATATGCGTGATATACTTAGTTATCCATTGGGAGCCATCAAAATTAATTTAGCACAAAGAACCTAGGCAATGCCACAAAAAACCGCGTTAATTCAGATTAATTGTGTACATGCCAGAGGTGTAATTTTTAAGTACTTAAATGTTTCCTTTGAAAAGTGAATACTGAAAGGAAGGCATATTTTGAGTATTTTTAAACACGCAAAAATAAAAAAAATAACTTCACGAAACAACTTTGGGAATGTAAATTTTTGATCAAAAAAAAGGGGGTAAAGCGCATGATTTTGAAGAAAAGTGTCAAAATAAGCTTATTTTTAAAAAGTCGGTGCCAGGTCGCATCGGTCTCCAAAAAGGGTAAATTTGACACTTTAGTCGCACATCGGCAACACGGTTGGAATTTCAATTTAGATTTATTAACTAGCTAGCTAACGTATTAACTATTAATTAGCTGGGCCCCGCGGCTTTGCACGCTCATATTAAAAAAAAACAAAAAACAACATGTGTTAACATGCGTGCAACATGTAATTATCTTTGTTTTTAGATGTTTTCAAAAATTTTAAAGTAAAAAGTCGCATTAAATCATGTGTTTTCTTATTTACTCTAAACAAATTCTTAACCTTTGGTTTACCAAGGTAGATTTCAATTTTCGAAAAATGAAAAACACGTTTTAATTATTTCCCGTTTAAAGTGCTATTGCTAAGTTTTAAGTCAAAAGGTCCAATAAATATTTTTTCTCCATACAAACTACTAACCCATTGTCGACCCGTTAGATTTTAATTTTCGTGAAAAACACGTAGTCCCGTCCGGAATCACTTGATGACACTTTTTTTCGGCTGTGACACTTTTTTTGCGACTTTTTAAAATTTTTGCAGCGGCAACACTGCCAACGCTCAACATCTCGGCCGTCCTCGATGTGAGGCAAAATTTATAATACAAAATATCAATTATTCTGTGTTTCGACGTTTTCTCTTGAATGGAATCCTTGTATTTAGAATTGAATTGTTCCATGATTTATGGAAAAAATCTTCCAATTGGATATTTTATTAATAAGCTATTTATTTGAATTAGTTTAGATGGTTACCTCTTTTTGCAGTATTTATTTTAAAGCATTATTTTCATTTGGTCCATAGAACCGTATCTGTGCATTGTGAATTTTATAATAATAAAATAGATGCGCACATATATAGATACATAAAAGCTTTAGCTATACGTAAGCTTTTCTGTATGCTAATAAGTTCTGCTTCTCTTCATTCTTAAATTTTATATTGTACTCAGTCTTTCTAATATTATTGGCGTCTTTTCAGAATTCACCTTGCTTGATCGACGATCATACATAGCTGACATGCTCAGTTCGTTGCGCCTTTTCAGTGCTTTGCTCGTTTTTTCGATTTTGCACTGTATTTAGTTGGTTTAATTCAGTGTTTGGCCACTGTTCTACGTGCAGTGTTTGGAACAAATTTTTAATATATTTGTATATTTCCGCGGAACGCGTCAATAGTTTTTCTTTTTAGGCTTTTAAGTTTTGAAGTTTTATCATACGAATCGAAAAGATACAAATATGATTAAAAACAATTGTGCTAAAGTTGACTCCATCGACAGTCCCTTTTGAGGTATTTTCATAAATTCGGAATTTAAAATCAATAAACAAGAAAGTTTTAAATGATTGAATAATCGTATGAATATTTGAGTGAATATTTTTGGGATTCGCTTTATTGTGTAAAATTAATGGTTATATATAAAAGTAATGGTCATTAAAGTGATATGCGATTTCATATTGCAAAAATATTTTCAAAGCGAAGATCTAATGTATATATATGCATCCATATAAATGCATCATAAGCGAATATATATGTTGTATAATAAAGCATCTGGATTGTGAAATGTTTTGCACGGTGTACTCTTAAAATTTGCAATACAACTTACTCGTTAAAATGACGAAATAATAGACATATGGGATACATATAGTTACATGAATTTGGACGCACAAGGTTTTTATGTAATTTTTCAGTAAATTGCTTACTATATAATATAAAAAAATAATAATATCATAATTTCATTTAATAAAACCAAGCTATATTTGTGTATAAATGCTGTATGTACATATATCTGTACCGTGCACCCACATATGTACATATGTATATACTAGGGATTGCAATCCCGGACCAGTTTTACAATCCCGGGATTTTCGGGACTGAAAATTGCAATCCCGGGAATTTTCGAGATTGAATATTTTATTTTAACGAAATAAATCAGACGTAAGTTTCAATCAAATACATTTTATTTTCGTATTAAATACATTTCTGTGTTCCTTAAAACTAAGAACAAAATATTCATGGCAAATAACAAAAAATTAATAACATAAAAATGCCTTCAACAGACAAGCTAGGAAAAAACAAGTAGCCGATGGCAAAAACAAACTCTTACATCAATTAGACTTTAGGTAATATGTTATCTTAAAACTATTAAAGCACTTGCAGGGCCCTGCGGCTTTGCACGCAAGCTTAAAGTCAATGGGCCCAATAAATCAAGTTTCTTCATGCTACACTCTATGGGCGATGCCACGCCTCTTTTATGTAATGCCCAATCCATTCCTCCAGTCGAAGGGTGTGACCCGGTTTCATTGATATGCGACTTTCAGTTCCAAAGTTATGCGGAAAATTTCACTCACAAAAAAAACCCCTTGTTCAACGGCCATAAAATTTTGCCAGTAGAATGACACATCTATGGGACTATGGTATACAAAACTTCCAAGCTTTCCAACTGTTGCGAAGATATTCCACATTAAAAATGTGGGTTCTGTGGGCGGTGCCATGCTTCTCGTCCAATACCCACCCTACTCTCCCTGTCGAAGGACACGTCTAAGTCGTAAGTATGTGCCAAATATCTTTGATGTGTGATTTGCAGTTCCAAAGTTATTCAAAACAATAGGATCGCTTAAAAAGTGCCACGCCCCTTTTCCAACGCCCATACAATTTAACCACTTGAACGACACGTCTAAGCCATGATGCTGTATCAAATTTCAATGCTGGCGGACTTATAATTCCGAAGATATTTCACATTAGAAATTTGGGTTCTATGGGCGGTACCATGCCCCTCGTCCGATACCCACCCCATTCCCCATGTCGAAGGGCACATAATTTGTATCAAATCTCTTTGATGTGTGATTTGTAGTTCCAAAGTTATTTAAAACATTTGAGTTGCTTAAAAAGTGCCACGCCCCTTGTCCAACGCTCACAAAGTTTTACCAATGAAACGGGCCATCTAAACGGTGGTCTCGCACCAAATTTTAATGCTGTTCTCATTACGAAGATATTCCATATTGAAAATTTAAGTTGTATAGGATGTGCCAAGCCTACCTATCGGGTCGTATTCGCACTATATGGTTTACCGAGACTTACTCAAGTCGAAAATTCCGTGAAAAATTCAACTAATCGGCTGTCTAGTTTTTGAGTTTTAGTGTCGTGGGACCAATAAACAAGCATACATTAATTTTTATATACAACATTTAGATATTTGCTGCAATGACTCGCAAAATTTTCTTATATCCATATTGTTTTGCACAAATATACCACAGTTAATTTCTGTCATCATAATGGGCATTGCAGGAAGGCGTAAAAGTTGGGCGTGGTCAATCTTATATAGCTTATGTTATGTAGCGCTATGAAACATAGAATCATTTTACATCAACATTAATTTTCAGACATGTACCGTAGCTTTGTTTTGTTAGTTTAGTGGGCGCGGAAAGTGGGTGTGGCCGATTATATTATAGCCTATGTTTGCCGCAATGATACGCTGAATCGTTTGATACCCACATTGCTATGACAAATATACCATGGCTGATTTGTTATTATAGTGGGCGTGGCGAGAAGGCATATCAGGTTATATATCTAATGTTAACATTTGATATTAATATTGGTTTACAGACATGTACCGTAGCTTCGTTTTGTTAGTTTAATGGGCGCGAAAAGTGGGCGTGACCGATTATATTATAGCCTATGTTTGCCGCAATGATACGCTGAATCGTTTGATACCCATATTGCCTTACAAAAGCATACCATAGATGAGTTTTGTTACCATAGTGGGCGTAATAAGGGGGCGTGATCTTTCTCATATAGCCTATGTACCATTTCCCCAGATAAAAAAATGTTTGGTGTTTATTTCATCTAAATCGGTTCAGTGGTTTTTGTCTGATTGTGGCTCAAAAAAGCAACGTCACACTTGTTTTTATATAATAGTAACGATAAAGAATACGCATCTTCACTAACTAACAACAAAACTACGCAAGCGTGTTTGTTGACGCGGGGGATAAGAGATGAGCGGAGGCATAGGCACGAGACATTTGCTCTCACTCGTTCGTTTGAAAAAGCAATGTTGTTGTTCGCAACGGCTCCGCTCGTGTATTTTGAAATGGTGGTTGTTGTGGCGTAGTGATCGCTCATTTTTTGCATGCATGTTTATTGATCTTGTTCGTCGAAGCGCAAGCGGAGAGCAAACAACAAACCAAAGCATCGTGATCGTTGTTTCAACGAATATGATTCGGGATTCGCTTTGTTTTCGTTTTTTTGTTGTCGTTTATTGTATGTATGCGTTTTTGTGTTGCCGATTGGTTTTGCTGCACAAATTGCTATCATGTCACCATCAATCGAATCTCTGTGGTGTATGGCTTTTTGCTGGCCAAATCGTGGCTTTGATTGATTTAAAAATTTGGTGGTTGATCCCAATTTAAAATGTTTATTTATGTTTATATTTTTACGTGGCGAGTTCGAAGAAAAATAGTTCCATGGCGAATGATGTGACCAAAAATTTACAATATTAGATTTTCTTATTTTAGTTCTTTTAAGCAAGCATTTTATGTGGGCCGTGAAACGAGTTCCAAAGAAAGGGACGGAAAATTATTACGGGCTAATAAAAACGTCTTCCTTTCTTTCCAATTTCCCTTTTTATTTAATTGTCTTTGTTGATTACTTAGTATTTATTGTTTATTGCCTGTAGCGATATAGGTCGCCATGCCAGCCATATTTTGCCAGCTTATAGAAGAAGAACAAAAGCCAGCCAGAAAATAGAAATCGTTTTAAAATCTCAGCTTTTTGCCAGCGCAACAACAACAGCACATCGTCTTCTTCCTCTTTGAATTGTACAATATGATTATATGTTCACACAATTGTGCTAGAATGAATGAGTGAGTACAGACGCAGCATTCGTGTTGCTATGATTTGCGCTCACAGCATTGTGCTCTCATTCCAAGTTTTCTCTCTTGCTGCCTACCCCCCGCATCGTGAAGACAGGTTGCGATATTAGCACCCGCATTAAAATTTTTGCTTGTACGTGATGCACTCTCTTTATGTTCTATACTTTTTGATACAGGTGACCTCATTGAATCAGCTGATTTGTTTTCTTGTGTTGGAAGAAGTTTAGATTGTCAAAAGGATGTTGATTTTGATTGGTTTGATTTTGGCAATCAAGTTGCACAAACCCAACCACCTTACGCGGCCACCACCATATCAGTGGCGATTCAGGGGAGTTTGGGGGGTTGAAACCCCCCCGAAATATAAAGACATTTTTGGCATTTTATAAACCTTAAAGAATTACTTTTTGAAACCCCCGAAATATTTTTCTACGTCCGCCGCTGGTCAATATAAAAGTACAGTAGACTTCCAATATAACGAATCTGCTGTTTTACCCCCAATTCTTTAAATCGAAAAATTCGTTAAATCGATCGAAAGTTTGTTGTTTGAAACCATCCTTCTTAAAGAAATAAGTCTCACATATTCAGTTTTTAACTTCCTGCCTGTCCCTTGGGGTCTATTTGATCCAAGGCGGAATTAAAAAAACGGTGGTGTGGCTTTGTGCACTTGTCTACTTGTGTTATTTAGTGTTAATCACGCTTACAACCCAATAACAAATCGAGAAAAACCTTTTTCGGAGCTTTCCTCTTTTCTTTTGTGATTTATGTGCAAAATTTCTACATGTTTTGTCAGTAAATTATATAACCGTTTGATTGGAGTCATTCTGATACTATAGGACAGCGATCGCAAAAATTTGGCCGTACGTTAAATCAAAAATTCGTTAAATGGAAAGTTCGTTATACTGGACGTTCAGTGTACTACATGCATGACGTGAAGGTGTTGTGTACTAAGTGTCTAGTGTACTAGTATCAAAACTTTATTAAAACATGCAGAACGAAAGTACTTTTTTTGTGTTTAGCAGACCTCGCTTAACACGTGTCTCGGATAGCACGGCTTCATTCATGTTTCCCTGATTTATACACTTGCATATACATGTGAAAGAGGTGAAAGAATAATAGCATAGGAAATACATACCTAGTTTATTAATTTCACAGACATTGTATTAATTTCAAATGTAATTTCGGCTACAGTGTTGATTTATAAAGAAAACCATGTTTCTAAATTGAATAATTGAGCCTTGCGCTCTTATTTGTGTTTGTGCAGTGAAACGAATAAACAGAAAACCCCGCTTAAGTGGTTCCCATTAAAGACGTCAGACTTTTTAGGCACTTAAGCAAAGAAGGCAAAAACTCAAGTAGTGTAGCCAAATATGCTGATTTTGTATGGTGACTTTTTTGTATGTACCCTGCAGGAATTCGAACTCGTCCAATTATATTAAATTTATAGATAGATAGATAAATAGATAGATAGATATATAGATAGATAGATACATACATACATAATAATAATAATAATAATAATAGACTGGCACGACTGACTGTAGGTCCCTTCCACCCGCGTACAAAATTCACACGCACAACACGGGTGGTTGCGGGAAGCTAGGCCTTAGTCTCGCGTAAGCGGGCTGCCGTGCCAATCAATTATTTATTATTATTAATTGACTGGCACGACAGCCCGCTTACGCGAGACTAAGGCCTAGCTTCCCGCAACCACCCGTGCTGTGCGTGTGAATTTGTACGCGGGTGGAAGGGACCTACAGTTTTATGCCGGTTCCGAACAGCAGGTTGGGAGCTCTTTCATAAGCAATTTTTTACTCTCAGATGTTTGCCATTTCCAGCTGAGAGGACAGCCACCGAAAGAGAAAACGAGGTTTCCCGTTAATTTTTTTAGGTGTTATTACAGGCAGTATTTGAACTTGGGTCGCTGCCTTCGACTCGCGGTCCAACGCACTAACCAACTAAGCCACGGCGGCTGACATACATACATACCCTGCAGGAAATGTAACTTATTTCAAACTAAGTTATAACTAGTCTTTTTCTGTACAGTACTGATTACAAATTTGTTATTTTGCTTGAAAAGAAGTGATTATTTTAACGTGGCGATGTCCTAGCAGCACATCAATTGTCTACCTCTGCATGACTTCCCAACTAGTTTATAACTAGTTGTTTCCAAACCAATTAATAATTAGTCCGCAATAGACTGATTAAAAATATAACCCCATTAAATGAATTTTCAAATATACGTACTGGATTCAATTCATAAGAGTTTTTATTAAATTTTTTCAAAAACAAAGTACACTTCTTTTAAATAGTATTTACAACTAAACACAAACAAAGCAGCAAAAATTTTGAAAACATTTAATAAAAAATAATAGTTCAAATCACTTTACAACAAAACTTAATTAAAAGAAAGAAGAAGTAAAAGAAAAAATACTTCAGGCAGTTCCCTTAAGGCACTAAGATATTAAATAAATTCAATTCATAGGATCAGCTGAATTCATTGAATCCAGTTAAATAAGGAACGAATTGTAGAATTAGTTATGGGAATATTATGCACAGTGAATGTGATTTTGCAAATGTATACATGCATACATACCAAGCAAAACCTTAACAAGTTTGTTGTAGTCCTTCAGGCTTATTTGCCCATGAGTTCCAAAAATGTTTACGGCTACAATGACATTAGCAGCTAGCAGGCTCGCTGTAATTTTCCGCGCACAAATGTTCCACTTGCACGTCTTCATCCGTGCCTTCTGTCGCATTTTCACTTCCAAGCCGATTTAAGTAAATGTCTCTCTAATTTTTTTTATTTTGGGGCGAAAGTTTGTTTTTTTATTTTGAGGCATTTATTTTTACTAATTAAATAATTTATTTTCATCACCTCTTTACACTACGCAGTTATTAACACTTTTTCACGCGCACGCTTCGACGAATAAACACGATATGGCGTCCTTTTCAGTTAGCAGTGCTGCCAACCCATTGGATTCACTTACAAATTCTAAGGATCGAAAACGCAAACCCAGAAAATATCAATTTTGAAACAATAGGCAACCCTTATTGATCGCGTAGACGCCATTGGCGATTTGTCGTTTGTACGAACAACGCAACGAGTACGGCGCCTGCGCTCGTGAACTGTGTAGCCATGCATAGAGTACGACCGAGACAAAATTTTTCGGCCGATGCCGATTACATAGAAAAAATAATACGAATGAATTCATTCAAAAACGCAGTCTATTTTATAAAATAACAAAAGGAACTATTACATATTGGTGTAATATTCATCAGAAAATAAAAAACAACGAGAAAAGAAATAATTAAAACCTAAATAAAATAACAAGGCAATTCAGAATTCTAATACATTAACATGTATTAAAAAAATAATATGTCACTTTTATCCACTGAGAGAGAAACAAAAATAGTGACGTAAATATTGCTTAAAACTTTTTATATTAAAATTTGTACTCTCAAATTGCGACCCGTTGTACGCTATGAATGTTGGGGTTAGAAAATTATATTGGATGCTCAGAAATTCTGAAAGCATAATTTTATGCGGGAGCATGGAAATCGAAAAAATATTTTGCGTAGGTCGTAAGATTTGAATAATTGTTTTGAAAAATATGTGTTTTTAAGAATACCTAGATTAAAAAAACC
Organism: Melieria omissa; assembly: GCA_963971225.1. Classification (NCBI taxonomy): domain Eukaryota; kingdom Metazoa; phylum Arthropoda; class Insecta; order Diptera; family Ulidiidae; genus Melieria; species Melieria omissa. The sequence goes on along the minus strand of OZ020268.1, from coordinate 44,722,483 downwards.
ATTTCTAGGAAACATTTACATATATTAAACAGTATCTAAAAATACATTACTGAAAAGGGGTGTAAGAACCTGTTGGTACAAAAAATGAAAACAAAAAAATGAAACCAAAAACGGCCAATGTGGCATCGGCCAAAAAAGGCCGATACCGATACTTATTTTTTGGCCAATGCCGATACTAGCCGATGCGGATACCAATTTTATTGGCCGATACTAGCCGATGCCGATTAATCGGTCGGAATCTAGCCATGCATGATTTTTCAATCAGTTACAAATTAGTTGTCAAATTAGTACAGTTGAACCTCAATTAACCGGGCCTCCATTAACAGGGAACATCTATTAACCGGGATGTTGAGTAGTTGATTTTATACCTCTATTAACCGTGATTTACCTCTATTATCCGTGATTAATTTTTTTGACCTTTATTAACCGTGATTTACCTCTGTGTATATTTCAAAGATGGAAAACGAAAATTCACGACTTCCGGTGTTTGTATCGACTGTTTACATATAAATTAGAATACACATAATATTCATAAAATGTTTACAGGACAACACCACATACGACATCATATACTACTATATACTCGTACTAAAACTTAATATCATATTTTATTTGTTGCAGAATTTATGCAGAATTAAAGCAATGCTCTTAGCTGTGAATAACATATACTCGTGAAACCTGCGAGAAAGGAATGAATTAGTTGATGATTTTCACTTAACTTAATTTGGAGTGTACTTGGATGATTAAAAATGAGCACTAGAACTATATACACTACTATTGGCGATGGCAGATATAGTACACACGTACATTCACTACGCATATCGCATCTTTATTGACAAAACTTGTATTATATAGCGCATGTAAATGCGTGGACGTTTGGAGACAAGAGTTTACGTTTCATCAATAGGGCGTTCAAAATTTGAGAACGTGCACAGCAAATATTAACTAAAAAACTAAAAAGAACGCAGCAGCGACCGAACATGTTCAGTGCATCGGATGTGGCAGCTGTACGTCATGTAGTGCAGCGCATATTAGTGCCATGTGTTTTTGTTATTGGACTGTTGGGAAATTCAGTTAGTATTTATGTTTTAACCAGGTGAGCATTAACCAAATTTTAATTGATCATATGGGTATTGCCATTGCCACACAAACAGCGCTCGTTAGTTCTCTTTGCGTACGAAAACGGTACGACAATTCGAATGGCAGCAAGAATTAGCGTCTCTCAAAGAGCATGACAAAAAAAAAACGCCATGAAATTCCATATTTTCCGACTTTAAGGTCCAACTAACGCGGATTTCTAAAACTTGTAAGAATTAACTACATTGAAAAAGAAGCAGTGAGGTGTTGGTAATGCCACAAAGTAAAAATCATGTCAATCGGCTTATTGGTTTTGAAATTACAATGGAAAAGGTGAAAAAAGTCAGAGATAATCCGAAAAAGTGACACGACCTTTTTACAAAAACGTAAACTAAGTTTTAAAAACGGTTTGCGGATTCGAAATCAGCGGCCCGTAATTACCCTAGAACTGACGTCAAGACCAGAAAAGCCGACAAAAAGTCGAAATTTGTTGCCTTGTGTCATTTAAAGATAAAATAAATATTATATTAAACTTATACATTAAACTTCAACTAAGTTTTTTCTCATAAAAACTTTCATTTTTTCAGAAAGCGTATGCGATGTACCACAAATATTTATCTGACAGCATTGGCCATCACGGATATTATTTATTTAACGATGGCGTTGTTATTATCACTGAAACACTACGAGTATGTGCAACGAAATTATGAGGCATACTGGAAATACTATGGTATAGTGGTATGGCTGTGTGATGCATGTGGTAAGTTTTCATAAAGGACCAGCTTTTAATATTGAGAAGTTTTTGAAATATTGACAGGTTTTTGAGGTGTGAGAAAAAATATCACGTTCAAATTGACTTCCTTAAACTTGTTTAAATGATAAGACCTTCTTGCTAAGCACGATCGTCCACTTTGTTTTATGAGATTTAAGTAGTTTGACACATGTTTGTTTACAATATTCTTGCAGGCTAAAGTATTGGGAGAATGATTTGCATTGAATGATTAATAGTCCTTTTTGGGGGGAAAATGACGAAACGAAGAAAATTAAACTATGCACAGAAAAAGATTATCTTACGTCACCAAAATCAAGGCAAATCCCTATTACAAATCGATCTTACGTTTGATATAAGTTTTTTTACCATCCAAAGCACTCAACAAAATAAGAGAACCGGAAGATCGTGTAATTTTATTTTAAAGTAAAGAAAATCCACACTTATTTATGCTAAAAAATACCAATTTTAAAAAATCCTCTCATCACAACATTGAGTGATGAAGCTATGAAAATAGTTTTATAGCCCCATGATACAATTATACAGGTAATGTCAGGGCACATTAAAAAGGTAGTGGTGGCAACACAGCTGATTCAACTTTTTTCTTCTGATTTCCTTTTGATTTTTCGCGAATGGGTATGCTAATTGTCAAAATGGAAAAAATGGCCGCCCGCCGCTGTGGGTTTTGATTTGATTTTGACAATGAGCATGCCCATGGCACAATAAACAAGGTAGTGGCAGGAAGGAGCGAAAAAATTCACGTGTATTTTGTTAGTGTTTTTGTTCGGTTCATTGTCAAATCGGACGGACGGTTCTCTTGCCAACAGTATTGCCAGCATCGAATAGACCACTTGGTCTATTCGAAAACGTAAAAATACACCAATTAACAGCAAAAGTACATAGCTTCATTGTTTTAATATATTGTTTTACAATTAGGGGCAAAAGTGCTAAGTCCATAGTTCGCCAATTTTGCGTTAATTCAGAAAAGTTAACAAAAATTGGAAAAATAATATTCTTTCCTCATTGCAAAAACGCTTAAAATTTCACAGAAAAAGAGTTGACTGGCAATGCTGTTGGCCGAATGTAAACAAAACAAACAAAAATTTCTGTCAACCTACCGAACTCTGACGAGAAAATAAATAAAATTCGCTCCTTCCTGCCACTACCTTGTTTATTGTGCCATGAGCATGCCCAAAAGCACTAACAAAATACATGGGGATTTCGTTGTTGCAGTAGTGCCATCACATTATTAATACACCTTGGGTAGTGTATTCCTGATAGGCGCTCTCCCAAAAGCTGTCAACTCGATGCCTTATTGAATTTGAAATTAAAAATAATGTTGTTGTTACAATAAGTTTTTTAACATTAAATTGATTGCGAAGGTGAATATGAAATGGCTTTGGACACAGAGTCAAGTTAGAAAAAAATTTTCAAATATATTCAGAAAAAACAAAAGTAGGTATACATTTTTATATTTCGTTGTAAAGGGAATTTCACATTCTACAATATGGTAATGTACAAAAAGGTACAAAACTCAAAGTCGGATTTCTCATAAACTAGAGCCAATCCAGCCAAACGCCTGGTGGATCTCAACTCAGTGTACCTATAGAAAAGTCGCTTAGTAGGTCCCCTTCATGTTGCAATTTTTGAGGGTAAATTTCACGCACAGTGTAATTTATGCGCGCTGCAATACATGGCTGGCTACATCTTAAAAAACGTGAACAGATAACAAATGAAGGCAGCAGCTCTATGTGGACATGGGTCAACCAATGCTCGAAAGGAAGACTAAGAAAGCCCGCAATTTTTGGAGAAAATCAAAATTAAGTTCTAAGTCCATTGGTACATTTAGCAGATGCCGTAAAACGATTATTTTTTAAAAGTCGGATTTATTTTCGTATAAAAAATTAAAAAAAAAATTACTTCTAAATAAATATCCATCTAGGCGTTTAACCGTTTTTTTCTCATAATATCTGTGGCCGTAAGGAATAACAGCCAAAGTAGATTTTATGAAGTTTTCAGGAGAGCACTTTTAATTTTTGAATTTGCTTTAGATTACACTAGATAAATTTCAGATTTTTGGGCGCAAATCATTCATTTTATGAGCAAAAGCCATAGAATTTTGTGTAGTAGTACATTTGAATACGACGAACGCAATGGTGGTAATAACTCAATTTTGTCCTAACTCGACTTTGGCTGTTATTCCTTACGGCCACAGATATGTCCATCTGAAAGTCCATAACTAATCTTGTTAGTTGAGGGACATTTAAAAGTACTAATTTTTCCCCTATTTGTGAAATCCACTCTACGCACTTAAGAATTTGTCGAACAATTGTATTTCTCTTAATTGAGTTTTTCACTTGAAAATAAAAATCTGCGATAAAAGATTCGATGGTCTCTGAATGACACGGTTAATTTCTGTCATCATAATGGGCATTACAGGAAGGCGTAAAAGCTAGGCGTGGTCAACCTTATATAGCTTATGTTTACCGCTATGAGACATACAATCATTTTACATCAACATTAATTTTCAGACATGTACCGTAGCTTTGTTTTGTTAGTTTAGTGGGCGCGAAAAGTAGGTGTGGCCGATTATATTAGAGCCTATGTTTGCCGCAATGACACGCTAAATCGTTTGATACGCATATTGCTATGACAAATATACCATGGTTGATTTGTTATTATAGTGGGCGTGGCGAATAGGCATATCAGGTAGGCATGGTCAATCTTATCTTATAATATCTTATGTTAACATCAATGAAACACGGAATCATCATTTGATATTAATACTGATTTACCGACATGTACCGTAGCTTCGTTTTGTTAGTTTAGTGGGCGCAAAAAGTGGGCGTGGCCGATTATATTATATCCCATGTTTGCCGAAATGATAAGCTGAATTGTTTGATACCCATATTGCCCCACAAAAGCATACCATAGATGAGTTTTTTTACCATAGTGGGCGCAATAAGGGGGCGTGGTCATTCTCATATAGCCTATGTACCATTCCCCCAGATAAAAAAAATGGTTGGTGCATATTTCATCTTAATCGGTTCAATGGTTTTTGCCTGATTGTGGCTCAAAAAAGCAACGTCACACTTGTTTTTATATAATAGTATAGATATCCCATATAATATGTATATATTTACAATATAATTTGTTCCCAAAACACTTTATTATTTTGCTCATTCCCATGCCAAATGGTGGCTGGTATAATCAATGTGGAAGTTAAGTAGGAATACACGATTTTGGGCTGTAAAACCCAAGCACAGGGGGAGGTTAAACTGATCCAGAATTTCGGGATTTAATGCCTTAGTAACTACTATTCGCGTGCGTAAGTTTTTCTTTGGTGCTAGTTAAATCTAAATCGTTTCAGTGATGTTTGCCTGATTGTGGCTTAAAAAGCAACGTCATTTTGGTTTTTATATAAGGTATAGATATCTTTTACAAATTCTGTAATTATAAAGCTTATTATTTCTGTTTGTGTTTCTAGCCTATATTTCTATTTATATTGCTGTGTGCTTTACGATCGAGAGATTTATTGCGATACGTTATCCACTTAAGCGGCAGACGTTCTGTACCGAGTCCCTAGCCAAGAATGTTATTATAGGTAAGTGCAGTTCATTCTAACACGAATTCGCGCTTAGGTGAATCTATATAGGGTCAGTTGGGGAAACGTAAACAAGGGGTAATTGTAAACAGCGGTTGTTTTATGCTTTTGAAATTGACTGCAACAGACCATGACCAGAAAAAATATTAATTTAACATGTCCTCACATTGTCGCCGAATTTTAACGTCGGTGGCTTTCAAATATCATTGAAAGTTTTAGTCCTAAAGAGAACGTGTGTTCTAAAAGTGAAAATCCATTTTGTAAGTATTTTTGAATTTGTGTGTAAAAGTGCTTAAACTAAGAATTCTTGTAATATTGTAACTTGGTTTATCAATCTTAGAGTGTAAGGAACTAAAATTGTTGATGTCTTTCTTAAATTTGCAAATATTTTGTTGCTTTTTTCGTGTTTATATTTCCCCCAATAATTTTTAGCATGGGGGGAAATGTAAACATTTTTTTTGGGTAAATGTAAACGTTTTTTTTCTAAGAGCCTTCCCGGTTCGTATCATCCCCAGTGATCAGAATGCCATGAACATATCGAGCCCTTCCCGCGTTTTTATCGTATGAGCCAAAAACCAAATTTTACAGGAGACGTTTTTTTTGGTTTTCTCTGCATTGGCGCAACAAAGCTGCATGATTTTTGGCATACACACTTTATTTAGGACTACACACTTGGAATAGGTTATTTTAGTAACTTCAGCATAGCGCAACGGTGTTGTTTTGGACATACGATAATTTGTGCGGGCACTATTATGAGCGATTCAAATATTGCAGTGGCACATGCGGTAAACTCGTTTCTAAGTAAAAAAAGAATGTTTTCCTTGGTATAATGTATATTCATTTATTAAATACAAAATAATGTTACTTTCAGATTGACATAGTGTAATTCATAGTGTAGTTCAAACTACACTATGTTTTATACAAAAAAATAAAAAAAATTTCAGAAAAAATTAAATACAGTGGACGTCCAATATAAAGAATCTTATCGAAATTTAGAATCGATCGACATTTTTTTTGTTTTAAACCATCCTTCTTAAAGAAATAAATCTCACATATTAAGTTTTTAACCTTCTGCCTGTCCCTTGGGGTCTATTTGACCCCAGGCGGAATTAAAAAAAAACGGTTGAGCGGCTTTGTGTACTCGTGTACTTGTGTTATTTACAGCCCTATTCTGGCACTACCGTAACAATTGTTACCCCCCGTAACAATTGAATTGAATTTGATTGTTTCCGTATTCTGGAAAAATGGTGACAAGAAGAAAGTTCAAACAATTCACCACTCGAGGTGAAAGCTTTTTTTCTATCAAAACAGCTGTTTTTGTATTTTTTCTGTCAAACTGTAAAAAAATAAACAAACCAAAAATGGCAAATGCAGAAAATCTGGCGAAGCAAGTCTTTTTTTTGGAGTTTCTTCACAATGTATGTATATATTCTTTTAGTTTCTAGAGTTCCTAAGTTTAAGCGCACGACATGCGCGACGCAGGAGCAGCTGAAGCATTTTTTTTTGCAGTTTCCCAAGGCGCATTTGAATACGAAATTTCAATTTTATAATTTTTGTATGCTTGTCACCTGCTCCTACGGAGGTAACAAATTTCGAAACAATTGTCACCTTTTGAGCTTTTGAATTTGCTCCAGAATAACAAAAAGTGACAATTGTTACCAAGTATTCAATTGTTACCGATGTGACTATTGTTTCGGTTGCCAGAATAGGGCTGTTAGTGTTAATCACGCTTACAGCCCAATAACAAATCAAGAAAAACACTATTCGCTTTTCTTTTGTGATTTATGTGTAAGTTTTCTTCATGTTTTGTCAGTAAATTATATAACAGTTTGATTGGGGTCATCTTGACACCAAAGGACAGCGAAAGCAATTTTGAGCAAAGGACAGGCAGAAGGTTACAAAATATAATGTTTTATTCCAGCATTTTCAAAATAAAAAAATGGCTATGTACAGGGTAGGCCATTTAAAGTGGAAGGCCATTCTTGTTTTTGAAAAAAAAGAGGAAAACAAATGTTTTTTTTTGTTTTCATCTCGATATTAATTTATTTTGGTCCAAGGAGACATTTTCTAGTTCGTTTTTGAAAATGATATCGCGTAAATGGCCACCATTAGCTTTGGCCGCAAAATGTGCCCTTTTTTCGGCATTTTCCATCACTTTTGCCAGTGTATCGGCCGATATGGCTCTTATTTCGCGGCGTATGTTGGCTCTGAGTTGAGCTAGTGTCCTTGGCTTGTTGGTGTATACCTTGGACTTCAAGTCAAATCGGGTGATCTCGGTGGCCACTCATAATCGATAGTTATTTTGAATGACGCTTCCAACGCGCTATGTCATTAGTCGATCTGACAGCTCTGTCACAGTTATAGGGTTACCAGATGCTTCCACTTTCAATGGCCTACCCTGTATGTACAGTGAAAAGTCTTCGATGCGGATTGCTTCTTTACCGCAAGTAAACTTTTCTGTATGGACATTTTTCTTGACTGATTATTGAAATTTTACTTTTTAAAAGAAAACGCCGACCGAACGCAAAACAAATCCTGTGAAAATTATCAACAATGCATACAAACAGAACTTGCAAATATTGGTAACTTTACGTAAATTTGAAAGTTTTAACGTAACAAAAACAATTGAGGTACCGTTCACTTGACGAAACCAAACATTAAATCCATAATTCGTTAAATGGAAAGTTCGTATGTTTTGACTAGCACATCTTTTATCATTCCATCAAATTTTAAATCTAAGTATTCGTGAGCCAACTCGGCTGTTCGCCTGATTTTCAACTCTTTTTGGCAAATTCTTATTTCTCCTTCCCCGCTTTCCTACACAAATTTCTGGTTCTTCATTACAACTTGTATCGCTGTCACTATAAGCGACCAGCGTTGATAATGCCTTGCGGTTTGGGCACTGAAACAGACAATTTTTGTTAGAACTTTTATTTCTTTTTTTCTTTACTATTTTTTATTATCAAAGCATTTACTTAATTATTATTTTTTATTGTATCATCAAATTAATGAACCTCAATTTACTCAATACGTAACTATGAACATGAAAAAATACATTTTCCTGCAAATAGGCCATTGTTCACCTTCAGCAATTATATTATTAATAATATTCACTTTTCACTATTAAAATATTTTCAATATCACACTTTTGCAATAAAGTTAAAAATTTACTTTTGGCAACTAGAGCAATTTTATCGTAACACATAGCTAGTCGCGGGCACAAAAAATGAAGGCAAAATGTGAAGTGGACATACGATAAAATTGTTTTTTCTCTAACTTCATAACGGTTCATCGTAGAGAAGTGAGCTTTAGGTACTGATGGCTAGTTTATAGTGCTATTGTTTTCGGTAAAAAAAATAATTTCGGTAAAAATGGCTCATACGATAAAATCGCGGGAAGGGCTCGATATGTAAGGAAGAAGCAACTTGTGGAGTACGACGTAATAGATGTAGAAAACGCTGTTAATAAAATTATTAGTAAGGAAAAAAGCTAATAACAAGACTTAAGCCAATGAAGTATGGCGAAGTTTTGACCGCTAACGAAGTTCTTAAGCGACTCAAGGAAACAAGCTAAAGAGATAGCAAGCAAAACCCCAAAGCCCAAGAGAAAATATGTTTTAGAATCTAAAAAACCGCTTCCATAGAAAACACGAACAAAAAGCACGATTTGAACTCGTCGACTCTGCAAATGGAAAAGACGTTGTCTATGAAGATGATAGTTCATGGAATAAGGAGTTTAAAGTTGATAATGTAGATTAGAAGGAGGAGCTGGAATCCGCGGATCCAGCTAGGCTCACAAAAGGTAAATTTCTACTGATCAAGTTTAAGGGAGATAGCAGATTAATAATACTTTTCAAATATGTATGCGTTATACAATCCTACTAACAATACGAGGAGATTGAGGTGATGCTCCTCAAAAGTTTGGACACCTTGAAGAATACCTACCTAGATACCGAAGTCCCTAGTGTCTACAAGGATCGAAAGCACTGTTCCCTTTTACCCCTGAATTTTAAAAATAATTTGGGGAAATGTAAACAACATCGGGGTAAACGTAAACACCACTCTTTTGCGCTTGTGGGTTTTAAAGAGGGAGTTACTGTTCACCAGTGCAATGATGTTTTTAAAAAATAATGTTAATTTTCGAAAGTAAAAAGGGTGTCCTACAATGTACCTACTTTTTTCCGTTTTTTTTCAAAATACAATGTACGTAAAAAAGCAAAAAAGTTTTTGATATTATTTTATTTTTATTATTATTATAATGGAATAAAAGAACTAAGTTTATGGAAGAAATAAAAAATATTTTGTTTTTAAAAAATTACTTGAAGTGATTTATTTTTCATATGAAAAAACTACCCCTTGTTGTACGCAAACTTATTCTGACTAGTGTAAATGACATTCTATAGACATATATGCTATGCTATGTTGCTGTAAGATGTAGAATGTAAGACTTTAAATGTAGCATATAAGTTGTAGAACATAAGACCTGTTCATTGTAACGAATATTTCTGACATCTGGCACCGACCAATGTGAAAGCTCTGTAATGGGAAGCTCTGTCGTCCGCTGTTATAATGGGCCAGTTACCGGAGGCGCAGAACATAAACTTAACCGCAACCTTTAGTCCAATATAGTAGCAGTGAGATAGTTGCACGATACTTTTTTTGGCGTTAAAATGTCCACCCATAATGAATCGGTGACTATACCTTTGCAATAGGCTAAGATATTGGTTATATTTAATTTAATGCTTCGGTGGACTGAATATTGAGATAAGTAGAAGGGGACTCTTATGTTCGCCAATAGTTATTCTTGTGGCTTGGAATTCATTCGTAATGTATTTTTGTATTTCGAAGTGTGACTTTTGATTAAGATAGCATTTCCACCACGCGCACAGTTGCTTGGATGGATTGCATGATATGTTTCATAATTCTTAATTTTCATACATGAAAATGAGTTTCAGCTGTCATGCAAACATCCACATTCTCAGAGTTTAAGATGATCTCTAACTCGTTTTGATATTTAAGTAAACAATTCACGTTCCAAAGAAGTATTTTTAGTTTATCGAACAGAACTATTTTATGAGAACGCTCTAAAGTTTACATAGGCGGCTTTCAAGCGATTTGTTGAACTATTTTTGTTTCTTTAATTGGAATAATATCTGTGAAAGCACATCTTCAAATAAGATAAGTAATATAACAATAAGAAAAATGTGTTGATTTTAGAATCTGAAGTTATTTTTGGTTTTGATTTCATCTGTGTGTAAGAGATCTAAAATCAAAAGTTCTTTAAATTTGCTAAGTAACATTTTCGTATGACAGGTTAGCAAAAGTAAAGTTACAGGGGTCTTAATCCAATCAATATAACAAATATCGCTAAACCATATTTAACTTTTATTCCATTTTTCTTTTATTTTTCACCGAAAGGAGTTGCGCTCTTTTGTCTGTTCTCAACGATTTCGACAGCTTTCGAACATCAATATCGCATCACTTCAAAACTTATTGATATCGATGGTAGGCCATGTAATGCCACCCTGGCGAATACTGCGGAACGGTTGTTAGCGTTACAGACAAATTTCAATAAAAGCTTCAATGCAGAATCGGAGGGCAGTGGGGAAGGTGCATTAGTTGATGCGGAACGAGAGCACACCAAACATGCGGAAGCAAAAGGAAATTCAGGAAAGGTTAAGCCGGAGTCAATATTACGAAGGTTGAAAAGGAAAAATCAAATGATGCGCGAATGGACAATCTCTAGTGGTGTGACGAATGTAAGAGGTAAGTTTAAAAGACACACCACAGTAGATAGTTAACTAATTTTTAATTGAAACCAACAACCGACAGTGAGTCGGTCCTATCTGAATAGGTAATTTGGGAAAAATTGCAGCACTGCCTACAAAACGTACCACTTTTGCGAATACCAATTCACAGCATTCTTTTCATACAGAAATCGAAACGGAATTGATTTGTTTTCAAATACCTTTTGTATTTTTGTTCGCTGCGTACATAGAAACAAGTCGTGTTCTCTGCCGCGAGCATCTTGTGCGTATATATACAAACCATTCTAATATAAACACAACAATATGCAGCAATTTTCATAACAAATTAACTACGTCGTTAAAACAGCAAATTTAATTTTTGGCATCAGCCAATGTTTAATAGTTTGTAGTTGGCTAACCACATATTATTCTCTCTACTGTGAATTTGCTCTGAAAGTGTACATAATTTAGTCAGATTTATTTCAACTGCATATCACTTCGAACTCCACTACAGTGGCTTCAGCAACACAAAACATTCCAAATACTGCATATGACTATTTAGCGCTTAGAAGTCACAAGGATTTCCTACTGGATGCGGAATTCATTGTCAGCGTCACAACGCCCGTGCTTCAATATCAGCTGGAAAAGTTTGCTACGGAACAGCAACAACATCAGCAATACAGAAGCTTAAATGAACAGGAGTCGGCGGAAAATATGAAAATAGATGCATGGTTGCTTCTACACAACGACACTGTAATTTTTAACGTAACAGAATTTTGTGAAAATGTATGATAATTCGTATGGTCGAAAAATTGATGAACAATTACAATGATATCATACTTTCAGGTCACATACTATCAAAACACTTATTCCAACTTGGCACAAAATGTTATATATACCCGCATTTGGTACTTTTTTACACTTTTTGTATTTGTGCTAATTCCGCTATGTGTGCTCGCTACGTTTAACTGCTTTCTGATAATGTTGGTGCGACGATCAAAGAACTTGCGTGGCGAAATGACAAATGCGAGTAGTATACGCCGATCAAGGGTAAGTATGATTGACTAAGTAAAATATTTTATATACATAGTTATATGTTTGAGATTCATATCTGCATCCCCCACATCCACCCTCGCATTTTCATCGGTATTTGCTTTGGCATATATCGCACACTAAATACAAAAGAGTGACAACTCAAAAATTTCAAATTTTCAAAAGGTACAAAACTGTTGTTCCTCCAACAGTTGTCAGCGTTGTAACTTTTTGTCTGTTAAAGAAGTTAGTGATAAGAATTAAATTTTTGAAATAGTTAGAGATGTGTACTGTGAATGGATTTGTGAACAAGAATGATATATTAAAATTTTGAGTTGCGATTCTTTTGTACTTATGTACATCACTGATCTTTTTTCGAATGTGGCGTTGTAGTCTTATTACATACGTATTAGTATGTAAATTAGTGAAACAAAGATTCCTTTTGAGGTTCAGTTGGGTAATTGATGTAAAAAAGTGGCGATCAAATCACTCAGCTACCTTGATGGGCGTGTTAGGTCAGGAGATAGCCCTAATGAAACAGATGCGTTTGATATTTTCACGAAACAATAGGTTCGAATTCTAGCTCGGGCTGGTGAAAACTCGCCTACTTTTATCGCTATCCACATAAAGCAGATGAGAATTACAAGAATCGGACAAGTGCGCTCTTAGTAGGCAAAAGCAAAACCTCTAAGTGTGAACGGAAAATTGCCAAAAACCGCCGTTTGGATTCGGCGTTAAACTGTGGGTCCCCTTTCTCCCTTCTCCAATCCGTTTGAGATATGTTTTGTAATACATGTTAAGTTAGGTTAGGTTAGGTTAGGTTAAAGTGGCTGCCTAGGCACGGGACTTGACGAAAGACACACTTAGGCCTCGAAAAGGGCCCCATTGTGATACCACAAGGAGGAAGTGATCTGACTAACTGCAAGTTAAGTGCCTATAGAAGCCATTTAGTTTTGTGGATAAAACCAGGTTGTCGAAGAAAGTAGAGCCCAAGGCTTTCCACCTTCGTATAGAGAGAGCCGGGCAGTGACAGAGAAGGTGACTAATGGATTCTTCCTCCTCCTCCGCAAAGACAGGGCTTTAAAAATTGCTAGAACTTCCGCTTGGAAGACACTGCAGAAGTTTCGAAGGCGAAAACAGTCCTCCATGGGAGGGTCAACACACAAAACACCACCCCCTACCCTACCATCCAACTTGGAGCCGTCTGTGTAGAAACATACTCCAGTTCTAGACACCGTATCTTGTACCCACTCCAATCTTTGGGGTATGTGGGTTGAGAATTTTGAGTCAAAGAGGTATGACGGTAGGGAGTGATCAATGTTGTTGCAAATGTCGGTTACTTGTAATACATGTTGCAAAAAAAAAAACAATGTTGCATACACATCTCAAATGGGCACAGTTTATGGTATCACCATGGGCCCATATAGAGGCCTAAGTGTGTCTCATACAGAAGATTCCACTACAACCTACCTAGTCACTTTCACTTGCAGCAGGGCCTCGAATCGTCTCTGTCATAATTCTATCATTACCACGCCCCTGGTAGTATGCAATCCTGCTGCGGTCAACAAATGCCCGTTTAGTGTTGTCGTGTTATCTACATTAGGTGGCCCACAGTTGCGCAGAGCGAAATGCATTATCGTCACAATTTCAAGCTCCTGTACTTCAATTCAATCTACTTATATAAATTAGATCATGCCGAATAAACCACAAGGCTTTGACTTCAAACTCTTCTTTATTAAGATTATCATATTTAATCTAGTTTATTTAAAAAATAAAAAACAATAAATAATTAAATAAAAAATAATATTATTTTTATTTATATACATATGTATGTAGATAGAAACATGTATTTATATCTATATTATTCTAATGAAATTTTTGTCTTAATGATTTCAGCGCCAACCGCATATGTCTTCTGTTTCACAGGAAAATCGAGTAACTGTCACACTTATCGCTGTGGTTTTGCTCTTCATTATTTGCCAGTTACCTTGGGCTATTTACCTCATCGTATCTGAAAACATGGATATTGATTTGAATTCGCAAGCCATCATCGGCAATGTTTTCAATTTCTTGGCTGCTATTAACGCAGCCGCGAATTTTTTCCTCTACTGCGTGCTCTCTGACAAGTATAGAAAGACAGTTCGTGAACTCATCACCGGACATCAGTATAGGACGCAACACAATACAAACACCAGCCTCTATGCAAACACGTACACACCAAATGGCAGCCGACGATATAGACCTGCCGCGTCGTCATTGGTTAATAAATAATACTAAAATGTGTATTAAACATATCAACTAGAATAAATGTAATTAGATGTAATATGAGGCATTATGGTATTAATGTATCTATCTAAATACAGAATAAGCAATTCCGAGCAATGGGCTGCGATGCACAAAAACTAATGTAGCAGAATTACAATGCGGCAGTGGCAGTGATCAGCTATTTCGTGTTTTACTGCTTACAACCCAAAATGTAGCAGTCGCAGCGGCAGCAGCAGTGATAGCTGCGTTTTTGGTCTGACTTGTAATATCTTCCCATTTTTCCTCCTTCTATTCTATTCTTAGAACTCCTGTCGGTTTTGTCACACAACATTTTCTTATTTAAAAAAAATTCGAATTTTCTTGCATTGTTTAGAATTTGTTTGTCGTTCTGCTTACTTCCACTGCCCTTATGTAATTGTTGTCAACTGTTGAAACACACTGTTTCTAAAAAACAACTGAACACTGCCACTGGCTGTTGCAATGTCGCTGCCATTACAATGAGTACTGCCGTTGCTCTTGGCTTAGTCAAATATGTATGCATATCAATACACACACTAAAAACACATTAAATTTGTAAATTATTAATAAATTGCCGTTCAAAACTTAGATTTTCGCAGTTGATATTGCTCTCGTTGAAGCAGCACAAACATGCAACAATTTTGGATTAATGCTAAGTATATATCATTGCATTTATAAACCTAGCATTACTGTAGAGCAACTGTTCCAAAATGTCGAACAATGCATATGCTTTTGTATGCAAGTACAAATAATATAACTTTTCTGGATTTTTGATTTTCATTGTGCCATAATATGATCCTTGTTAGATATTGATATAGTTTTTTAATACGTTTGTATACAAAAATTTGCAAATATAAATAATGAACACATATGTTTGTAAAAATTATTATTATTAAGAAGGGGTGAAATGATAAATTATCTAGTTGTTTACAACCAAACAATACTCTTTATTTAACTTGTCACAACAACTCGTTACGGAGTTTCGGTCTGCCTTTTCTCTGAAGCACTGGCATTATCTTTGACGTTGACCTCAAAGTATTGCATTGAACACTTCGGCTTGGAGTTTATTCGTGATATGTTAAAGTTGGTCGTAGCCGCTAGATGTTAATATAATGTTACGAAGGTCATTAAATAGCGCATACAATTCGTACTCTGCTTGTAAACGATAATCGTATCAAATACCCCCAAGGACCGCTTGTTGATCCGACGCTTCTGCGCCACAAAAGAGCATCGCATGTTTTAAGTCTGAAGAGAGGTCTCTCTCTTAACTACCTACCGAAACCATATTAGCATCTATTCGCAAGAGTAATCCGCTATATCTGTGCTGTTAACGGCTATGCCAAGTTACATACATACATAAAGTCTAATGATACTTTCGAGACGACCTTTCTCCAACGACCTCAGATCCTAGCAGCTACATCGACATCATATATTTTTTACATTAATTTGCCAGTAATTAGCTTCATTTTGACAGATTCTCCCTAGCGAAGGTAATATTGACATTATCATTTTTGGGTCCGAATTCGGTTACGCTAGATCGATGATGACCAGTCCGCTAGTTGCGAGTAGTAGCGACGTCAACGCACGTAAGCGAATATAAAAATTAGAGTGGAACGAGCATCGTTACATACAGAATCTATCAAAGTAGGATGCGGGTAATCAAATAAGGGCAATACAGTGTAAAGTTGCAGCAGTAGCTCATGCGCAAAGTACGCAATTTTTTGACGAATGTTTTCTGAGAGGTGTCGCGATAACATGATATGCATGTACTACACTCGTTGCGCGTGTTGACCTCACATGAGTTTACGGCATTAGTTTGCTCATACAATCGAGCATCTACCGATACACATGCAGGGAGGTTCCAAGGAGCTATTTAAGCATGATCATATATGTAATACTTCTATATTGGCAGCAACCTATCTTTACAATAAGTTTTCATTCGGAAATCAAAGGGAGACAAGCGATGAGACAGAAAACACGAAATTTTGTGAATGTTTTTCTATACGTGTATACATGAGCCCTTCTACACATGAACAACTGTCAAACTGCTCCAGGGGCGGTTTAAGAAATTTCAGTTAATTTCGACAAATTTTTATTTTTTTCCAGTCAATTTTTTTCCCGTCTGAACGCACCTGACTTTTTGACACTTTTGACATATGTCAAGGTACATTCGTTTATACGCTTTCTCGATCATATTTCACTATTGCTGTACTGTGATGTTGGCGAATGTACCCTGAGCTTACTGCCAATATAGAAGTACAACATATATGAGCATGATACTCTACATTTGCACTACCTAGTATTTTAACTGTTCTGAACGTGGTCCTGGAGCAGCAAATCGTTTCGTGAAGCTCCTGTCCACAAGTGCGAATTTTAGTCCATTTGACTTTCACGATCATTTTATGATACATTTTATGGTACAGTATAATACAAAGTAATATTAGTAGTCTAGCGTTAATACTGCAAGGTCATCTTAAACTTTTTATGATAAAATAGTTATTTAAATTATTTTGATATGTTAACAAAAAAAAATTTTATTTCACTAAAAAATGTAGCAGCATTACACAAAAAGGGTACACAAGGTCTTTGCGATAAGCAACATGAAGGGCATTCAGAATTAAGTGTATCGTTGCATATGCATAGGTGAAATTGTTAGCTATTGTACAGATATGCAATAGATCAAGAGTAACCCATGTTACGGACTAGGCAGTGTCCGCATTTCTTGGTCTCGGAATACAGTGGAAGGCCAATGACTTGTATTGCACGCGCAAACTCACTTTTGCTGATCAAGCAATTCAAACAACGCAGGCAGACTCAGGCGTAGGCTATTAATTCAGCAGAGTAGACTTAAGCAACTTGTCTAGAGTTAAGCCACAAAGGAAGCACATCTTCTTCTTCTTCTTGACTGGCACGATAGCCCGATTACGAGACTAAGGCCTAGCA
Organism: Melieria omissa; assembly: GCA_963971225.1. Classification (NCBI taxonomy): domain Eukaryota; kingdom Metazoa; phylum Arthropoda; class Insecta; order Diptera; family Ulidiidae; genus Melieria; species Melieria omissa. The sequence continues at coordinate 44,705,029 of OZ020268.1, read as the reverse complement.
CGCAAGGTTGGAAGGGACCTACAGCTTTATGCCGATTCCGAACGGCAAGTTGGGAGCTTTTTTCATAGACAATTTTATTCTCAGAGGTTTGCCATTTCCTGCTGAGAAGACAGCCGCCGAAAGAAAAATTGTTGTTTTTTCTTTTTCTTCGGAGTTACCGCAACGGAGTATTGGTCCTTCGGTTCGAGTGTCGCATTTGACTCGCGGCCCAACGCATTAGCCAGCTGAGCGGCACACAAAGGAAGCACATAGTGCTGATAAATTAATACTCAAACCATTTGTTAAGCTACGAATTGTTTAATTTTTAAGTGAAATATCGTGCTAATTGCCAATTTTTACACAAAATTCTAACTTACTAACCAAATCTTAGTTTGAATTTCAAATTTCCCATTCAATTGTGACAAAAATGATGAGCTGTTTGAAATGCAACGGCAAATTTGCACGAGTGCTATAGGTTTTCGGTATAGCATTTTTTCAATAGGGCTGCACTTGCAGGGCAGGGCTATTGAGCTGAGACTTGCCCAATTGTTGTTTATCTTAAACATTTACATATATATTTATAAATTATACAAAAATTTTGATACGGTGTAAAATTTCATAATGCAAGACATTGAAGCACATCGCTGTGAGGGTCATTCCAGACATAATATAAATTGAACAAAACCATGTTGTCGCGCTTTTCTCCATTAGCTCATTTCGCTCTTCAGGCAACATATCCCCAAAACCGATAGTCGACAAACTCATGAAGCAAAAGTAAATACCATCAAGCATTGGCCAGTTTTCTAACTTATATAGCACTAATGCGCCAAATACAATATAAATAACTATCATAGTAAAACAAAGTAATATCGGTGCGAACATACTGAGACCTTGTCCAGAGGTACGTAGATCACCGAGGCCCACCGATTCGATTTCGGGCAAGGACCTCACATCAGTCGGTAAGTGAAAACGAGAATCTTTTTTTTCAAGTGTTTGTACGACATCATATACGAAAGCAGAACGCACGTAGAACAACTCTTGATGTTCCGTGCACAACTCTTTTAATTGTCGTTTGTGTTTCATGCGACGCTCCTTTTCCGCCATGCGTTTTTCATCGTAACAGCAGTAACCACAGTTCGAACATAAACAGCAACACAATGCCTTAGAAAATACCTCACGTGATACTTTCGCCAAAATTCCACCTGTACTGGAGAGATAGACAAGCGTCAGTGGAATGCCAAAAATAGCATAGATCAAAGTCACTAAACGTCCTAGCGTAGTTCGGGGTGCAATGTTGCCGTAACCTGTAATATATTATTAATTTTAATTCATTTTAATTTTTAATTTATTATATTCGGTATACATAAGCAAATAATATGAAGTGTATAGAAGGCGCATCTGAGCTCAAAAATTCAAATTTTTTGTTTGCAACTTTCATAGGGGGGGAAGCCACAAAAGAGAAAGAGCGGTGCCAGTAGGAGAGCGAGCGCTTCAGTTTGCACTCATTGCCTTAATTGTAGTACTCTCCATAGTACAAAAATCGCATGTCTATCAAGGGTATAGGTAAGACAAGTTTGTAGGGAAGTTAATGATTATAGTTATCGCTAAGAATCAATTACATGTGATGAGTCGATACTATGTACTATGTATAAGATTAGATAAAAGGTGAGCCGAAAGCAGTGATAGTTTTCCCAATAGGGATGTCTTAGCAACTGTCAAAGATATCAATAAATTTTAAATGCCAAAATATAAAGTGCATTGCAAACACGCATTATGAATTTTGTCGCTAGGTCGGTTGTCATCATGGCTACGGTGCGCAGACCATTCGTCGCACCGTTGACGAGTTTAAGTGAAAGTACACTCTTTTGGAGTTTAAGCCAAAGCCTTAGCCTACGCTAACGAGCCAAACACTTTGATAGAGCTCAAGGCCAACATTCAAAACACCGACCGCTTGAAACACTGCCAGCGAATCCGAGGTTGTCGTTTGAATGTTGTGCTCTTTCATAAATAATAACATGAATGTAGCTTCAAAATAAAGTCATAATCAATCTCACATCGTTGTTGTTTTATTTAAATTTATTTTCTTTTATGTTCAGCCTTTATAAGCCAATGCCTGTGTTGTTGTTGTGAATGAATGACGCTTTGTAAGGGAATAAAAAATGCGCTTACCAATTGTTGTCAATATTGTTAGCGAGTAGAGAAATGCCGTAGCGAAATTCCATTCATGATGTTCTTGAGATTTGTTGTATTTGTTATGTGTATGCAAGAATTCAACATCTGTTGATGGGTTAAAAGGACTGCCTTTGTTTACAGCTCCTCGATCTTCATTACTTAGTTCATAAGACAACTGAAGTAATGTTTCATCGTTCAATCTCTTGAGTAATTGGTCTTGGAATTTGAAAATTTCGAATGCGGCTAACCTGCAAAGCAAAGCAAATGTTGCGATAAAAACAATGAAAAATATATTATTAAAGAATGATTTTTAGTAGTCGGGTAGCCATTTATTGTAGTTCACCATTTCATAATTTAGAAATTGACAGCTCACCAATGCCTTTAAACACATTTTTCAATATTGGTCTTCAATGTACGTTAAATATTGTGTAGCTCATTTTGGGTTAATAGATTCGTGAACAAGCAATATTGTGGATTAAGAGCAGTGATGGGACTAATATATTGTTACGAAATTTAGTTCTTTAAGATCGTTCGTTTTTGGTTTGTGCTTGAAAAATTAAACACACTTCTATTGTTCAGCGCAAAACCAAGTCAGAAGCCAACAATCACTTTATTTACAGATTTATACTTTGCTTATTTTTACACTTGTTACTATTTTGCTCTTTCAAATAAGACTCTCCCTCTGAGCTGTACCCGGCTGCCTTTTATACTTGTCTGCTTATCGCACCGATTCTCACACACTCCAATTGGACTATCTCTCGATCGTTCTCGCACATCCCATTACCATCGCAGGCCAGCCTTGCCATATCAAATTTATAACAAGCTGGCCATTCTCTACAGTGCGTGCCTAAAAGTATGCCCGTAAAAGCATTCACGCATAGCACAGCGACAGGGTGCTTCATCGTTATAATATGTAATAATAACAATCACAATATATTTTAATTGACTGGCACGACAGCCCGATTACGAGACTAATGCGGCCCATACACGTTGCGATTTGTTGTACAACTGGACTCGATTGTACACATAATCGCAACGTGTATAGCGCAGTTGTATGTGTCGCACAACCGGTTGTATGAACATCAAAATATTTTGATATTTCGGTCGTGTTGTGTGAGCGGACGCAAGGTGTATGGGCATGTTGTACAATTTCGTGCAACTTTCTGATTTCATTCATGTTTTAGCTTTTGTGCCTTGCGAACGAAATGGACGAGTCGAACGAAAATTGGAGCGATTTTATCGAAGCTTATCGAAATTTACCGGAAATATCGAACAGCAAATGTGGAAAATACAAAAATAAAAGTTTTCGTCATACTGCATATGAAAACTTTTGACAGCATATACAAAAATTGATCCGAAGCGCAATTAGTTTGTTTGTCATTTCGTCTGCACTCAACAAAATTTATGAGAACAATGAAGTTGGGCGAACGAGTTGTGTCATAAATCGCAATGTGTGTTCTAAAGACCAACGTGTTGCACGACCGGTCGCACGACCAGGTGGTATTAGGTTGAAAGCAAAACAAGCGTTACAGCAAACAAAGCGTATTATGGAGCTTCACCATAACAAATTCGTTCGATTTTAAGTCGTGCTAATTGTAGCACATGACTGAATAAAAGTTTGATTGGCTACAGTTTATTATTTTCGTTCACAAACATAAACCTTGAACATAAGTCCTGTCGGATCTAAACGGTTAAGTCATATGCATTTTTTTACACCAAAGCGTTTGAAATTAAAATGAATGATATAAATTAGTCTTGCCAATTGGCTTTACTTACCTTGTCCAATTCTCTTTATAAAGAATATTTAAAGATACTGTGATGTCCCAGATATTCTCAATAGTACGCTGTCGCACATCATAAGTGTCCGCTAAAAACATGAACGGCGAGGGAGACTTCAACATAACCCTTTTAATCGCATTGGTACTGTCATCATTTCTGCTTTTTAAAAACCTATTGCCTTCTAAATTTGATGAAGATATGGTTGAAGATGAGGGAGTACTTGGGGGGTATAAAGTAGGTATAACAGTCGTACTATTCTTATCCACAATTTGCGATTCTGGAGTGCAGTTAAAACAGTCGTACCTTTTAACACTTATATATTTTGTGGATGCAAGCACTCCTTGTTGGTGTTTTTGATCAAGACGATCCTGAGCCAATTTATCTTCATTTTCAATAGTTAAAAATATGAGCGAACCTGTCAATAATAGTAAATACATAAAATGTTGGCAATTTGCATATTTTAAAAAATATTTTAAAATTCATAAAAAGTACAGTTTTCCTAGGTAAATGTACCCCGCTTATAAATACCTAAACTCGTTAATTTGCCTTTTCACTTTAAATAATTTATTCCAGAAAAATGTTTGGATCCGGTAACAAAGAATGGGTTCACAGCAATCAAAAGTAGGACGAAATTGTCAAATAATTTGTATTTTCGTATTAAATACAATTCAGTGTTCTTACTTTAAATTTACTTAACTGGCCATAACAACCCGTTATCGAGTTACGGCCTGCCGCAAAACTTCTCTCCAGGCGCCTCTGCTTTGAGCGCGCCTTCTCCAGTTGGTCACACCAAGAGACACTCACTTTCTTTGCACTGTACTGCATTTGCTCAATGCAAACAGATAAAATGAGAGGTAGCGGCCATGGCTCAATAACAAGGGTGTAGCATCCCGGCAACACCAAAAACCACGTGTATTTTGTTGGTAGGATTGTTTATCGCTACTGTCAAAATAAGCTGATATGTTCCGACGAAAGAGGGAGAAACTGAAAACAAACAAAAGTGGTTGTTGTCAGACGGCGCTGTATTTCGAGTGAGAAAACAGGAGAAGTGCTTGAAGGTCAGGTCAGGTGTTTTCATTTCAACCGATACAGCAACACAGCACCACTGCTGACACCAACGATTTTGACAGAAGCAATAAACAATCAGGCAGTGGCTTGCTACAACCTTATTGTTGAGCCATGGTAGCAAAGAGAAGCGAAGAGAAGCCAAAATGAGCGTACATAACATATGAGAGCTGGGACTGAGTTGCTTATGTATATACATGGCACAATAAACAAGGTAGTGGCAGGAAGGAGCGAATTTTATTTTTTCTCGTCAGAGTTCGGTAGGTTGTCAGAAATTTTTGTTTGTTTTGTTTACATTCGGCCAACAGCATTGCCAGTCAACTCTTTTTCTGTGAAATTTTAAGCGTTTTTGCAATGAGGAAAGAATATTATTTTTCCAATTTTTGTTAACTTTTATGAATTAACGCAAAATTGGCGAACTATGGACTTAGCACTTTTGCCCCTAATTGTAAAACAATAGATTAAAACAATGAAGCTATGTACTTTTCCTGTTAATTGGTGTATTTTTACGTTTTCGAATAGACAAGTGGTCTATTCGATGCTGGCAATACTGTTAGCAAGAGAACCGTCCGTTCGGTTTGACAATGAACCGAACAAAAACACTAACAAAATACACGTGAATTTTTTCGCTCCTTCCTGCCACTACCTTGTTTATTGTGCCATGTGTATATATTAGGCATCGCAATCCCGGGATCCCGGGATCCCGGACTTTTTCCAGTCCCGAAAATCCCGGGATTCAAATCTTTTAATCCCGGGATTTTCGGGATTGCAAAAGATGCTTCAAAGTTCAAATGAAATAAATTTAAAAGCACAAAAACCCAATTCCTTATCTGAAGGAGGAGGGAGGGGATAGAGGGCGTCTTTTGCAAAGGCTTATAAGGCTTATAAGGCGCTGACCTTATCAGTGCGGCTTTAGACCTGGTAAGTCCACCATCGACCAGATATTCACTCTACGCCAAATCCTGGAGAAGACCCATGAGAACCAAATCGATACACACCATCTCTTCATCGATTACAAGGCAGCATTCGATAGCCCGATAAGGGATCGCCTATATGCCGCATTGTCTGAACTTGGTATCCCTGCAAAGCTCGTTAGACTTTGCAGAGCGACGTTGAGCAATACGCGCAGCTCCGTCAAGGTTGGAAATGACCTCTCCGACCCCTTTGATACCGTTCGAGGTTTCAGACAGGGCGATCCTTTGTCCTGCGACCTCTTCAACTTCACCATGGAGAGTGTTCTGCGCAAGGCCGAAGTACATCGTAATGGCACAATTTTCAACAAAAGTGTCCAGCTCCTTGCTTACGCTGATGATATTGATGTCATCGGACGTAACAAGCGAGATGTCACCGCTGCCTTTGCGGCTATCGAAAGAGAATCTGCCAAAATGGGTCTGGTGGTAAATGAGGGCAAGACGAAGTATATGCTGTCTACACGCAGGGACTCGCAGCGGCTAGGGTCTCACGTCGAGGCCGACAGGTATGCTTTTGAAGTTGTCAAGGAATTCGTCTACCTTGGCACCGCCATCAACAGCAGCAATGATGTCAGTCTGGAGATAAAGCGAAGGATAACTCTTGCCAACAGGTGCTACTACGGTCTCGGTAGGCAATTGAGAAGTAGAGACCTCTCTCGACCGACAAAACTTTCACTCTATAGGACGCTTATCTTGCCCGTGCTCCTCTATGGCGCTGAAGCATGGACAATGACACGAAACGACATAGCGGCCCTTGGAGTGTTCGAGAGGAAGGTGCTTCGCAAAATCTTCGGCCCTGTTCGGGTTGGTGACGACTATCGCATACGAACCAATAACGAGCTGTATGGGCTGTATAAGGACATGGACGTAGCGCAGCGAATTAACATCCAGCGGCTACGCTGGCTCGGTCATGTCTGCCGCATGGATGACGAAGCTCCGGCGAAAAAGGCATTCGATGCGATGGTTGGAGGTCGACGGCGAAGAGGGAGGCCGTGTCTCCGGTGGAAGGACCAAGTGGAAGAGGCCCTGGTATCTCTTGGTGTGACCAACTGGAGAAGGCGCGCGCGAAGCAGAGGCGCCTGGAGAGAAGTTTTGCGGCAGGCCGTAACCCGATAACGGGTTGTTATGGCCAGTTAAGTAAGTAAGTAAGTTATAATTATTTACTAAGCATTCAACCAGCAAGTGTTGCATCTGAAAGATGTTTTCTCTCAGCAGGGTTTATTTGCAATAAATTTCGCTCTAGATTAGAGGGCAAAACATTTAATGCCTTAGTATTTTTAAGATCTCAGTTTTTAGTTAATCACAACGCTTAACTTTTTTATCGAAATATTCGAAGTAAAACTAAAAGTACTAAAAAATTAACTATTTTATTTTTTTTTTATCAAATATGCGTATATATGTACTTTATGATACATTTGATGCAAAGCAATAAGTTATGTTTAAGTATCATTTTTGGATAAAACAAAATGTTATCAAACTGAAGTTAAATGTCAAATGAAAAACTTTTAAGTTAAACAAAATGTTGTCAAGGATGACTATGTTTATTTATTTGATTTAAATTTAAACTGACAATTTTGAATGTAATTGACAACTGATTGTAAATGACAACTGGATTTTGGTGATGTGCCGCGCACAACCAACCACTTCGACGACTCAACACCGACTGCCTCCCTTTCCGCCTTACAATGTGATTAAATTCAAGATAAAAAATCTTAAAACTACCCCAAATGTGATTAAACTGTGTCCATTTTTATGGTAAATATATTATAAACAAGTATTTACGCAATTTGGTAAAATTGTTTTATTTAAAAAATTTATTTGAATCCCGGGATTAAATCCCGGGATCCCGGGATTTGACTTTTCAATCCCGAAAATCCTGGGATCGCAAAATGGCAAAAAATTGCGATCCCTAGTATATATATATGCAGTGATAAGCACTAACAGAGCCAAGCATTTTAGCAATGTATGTGTAGTAAGTGCTGGACAATATTAGGGTCTCAATAAGCTCACTTAAACACATCTTATTGCTTATTGTGATACCACAGTGGATGGCGCGACACCCCCTTACAGCGCTGAGAACCAAGACGATTTTGTAATGAACCTGGCCTTATCCCTGAAATTCAGAGGCGATAGTTCGGTTAGACAAGTAAAGAAAGCTGAGTCGAGAGACTTAAGCCTTCTTCTGGCTAATGAAACACACTGACACAATAGATGGAGAACGGTCTCCTCCTCCTCCTCGGACCCGCATCCTCGACAGTAGTCGTTGGATCGCAGTTCCAGTCTCTCCGCATGCTTACCCATAAGACCCGTGATAACTGAGACCGTTGTGCTTATTGAGTGACGGCTAAGGTTAAACAACTGGTTAGTCCGTTTCATGTTATAGGAAAGCCAGGTTAGTCGAGAGATACTGCATGTCTGTTCCTCAGACCACAGTTTGTTATCTCCTTTTTTTAGAATTGTTTGAGCATCAATTTAATCGATGCAATAGGAGCTCCCGAGAGGAAGGACGAAGCCTCAGCGAGCAATGTGCCTGCTCTGGCTAGTTCGTTAACTTCGCAGTTGCCTACAGTGCTCTTGTGTCCTGGCACCCAGAGTAATGAGACGTTGAAGCATCTGGCTAAGTTGTTCAAGGATTTTCGGCAGTCCAAGACCAGCCTGGATGAGGTGGTCGTTTGATAGCTGCCTGACAGATGGGCCACATTGAAGCCTGGTAAATGGCAATTACTTCTGCGTGAACGACACTACAAGGGTTAGGCAGACGAAAGGAGAGACAAAGCCCCAGTTGGCTACAGAAGATCCTGCAGCCAACCTTGTTCGCCAATTTGGAGCCGTCAGTGTATATATTGATGGAGTTTCCGGATGATAGCACGCTATCGGTCCATTCTCCTCTGCTAGAGATACGGACAGCTTTCCGTGCCCTTTCAGAAATGTTAGCCTTCTAATTTAGTTTAGAGTCGATTAGACCTAAATAACTAACATTGTTGCTAAGGCTAAGTTTAACACCGTTTAGCTTGGGTATTACGAACTGAGGTACCCTATACTTCCTACTAAAAAGCATAACATCGGTTTTAGAAGGGTTGACATAGAGGCCGAATTCCCGGCACCATTGAGATATAATAGATAGAATAGATAGCAGCTGCCATAGCTCAGCTGGCTAGTGCGTTGGGCCGCGAGTCAAATGCGACGCTCGAACCCAGGTTCAAGACTCCGTTGCTGCGAACACCGAAAAAAAAACTAAAATTTTTCTTTCGGCGGCTATCCTCTCAGCAGGAAATGGCAAACCTCAGAGTAAAAGTGCCTATGAAAAAGCTCCCAACTCGCCGTTCGGAATCGGCATAAAACTGTAGGTCCCTTCCAACCTAGTAAAAATTCGCACACACAACACGGATGGTTGCGGGTATCTAAGCCTTAGTCTCGTAATCAGGCTGTCGTGCCAGTCAAGAAGAAGAAGAAGATTGAGATAGAACCCCAAGTACATAATTGAGTTTCTCACCAACTTCGTGTGTAGGTTCAGATCGGAAAGTGCCCCAACAACCGCCTGAGGACAGACGTTATTAAAAGCCCCTTCAATCTCGAGGAATGTCGTCGGAGTGAACTCTTTGTGGGCGAGAGATGTTTCGACCGTCTCATGAAGTGAGTGTAGTACAGTTTCAACAAACTTTCCCTTTGTATTGGCATGTTGTGACTTAGATAGTAGAGACTGATGGATGGATTTCCTGCTTTGATGGTTTAGAATTCTCTCGAAGGTCCTGAGAAGAAATGACGATAGGCAGATTAGTCTATAGTTCTTTAGGTATGAAGACCACCCTAGATTCTCTCCAGTTGAAGGGAATGGAAAGGTTCAGGCGAGCCTTGTAAATACGTAGCAACCAGGGCGCAACTGACTCAGCGCTGTGCTGGATGTCAGCTGTTTTGATACCATCTGGTCGTGGGGACTTAAATGGGTCAAAGGACTTGATGGCCCAATTTATGTGGAATTTGGTTAACCACATTGAGGGCGGTGCTCTGGGCACCCGGTCGACCTCAGGAAGACTGTGATCATTGGCATCCTGGTCCAGAAAAGTGAGTATCCAGCAGAACTTCTAGCCAACTTCGATATTTTCACAAAAACTCCTCCAAGTCACCCTTTTAGCTTCCCTGATGGCATATTTGAGCTCCCTTTGCTTGTATTTGTAAGAAGAACAGTCGTTGAGGACTTTGGACTTTGAAAAGCTTGTGACATTGGTTGCGAAGCTCCGCAATCTCCGGAGCGAGGTTTTGGTTTACCGGCAGATTTTAGTAAAGACGTGACGCAGTCAACCGTTTGTTCAATGTCCGGGCAGTTGTCGATAACAGAGGGAATAGCATGGCCCTAAATCTTTCCCAGTCAGTGCGCTTCCTGTTAATAAGGTGATCAGTACCCACGACTTCGTTGGGATCATAGTCACCTAGCATGAAACCCTCCAGTTGTCGAGATTGGACGAGAAGTTATGTCGAGGACCTCCTTCCTAATAGAAGTCAGTCATAAATTGTAAACTGTTTCTCTTGCAATTGCAATCAATACAACAAAAAACAAAAGTAAAGCAAAAGAAAACGTATATCGTTTCTTCACCTTTAATAGTTAATTTTGCTGAAAATTAATTATTTTGATTGACTCACCTAATAGTGTGTAAGCCAGTAGTAGAACACAGATGCCTAAATTTGTAATCAACGTTGACCAAAACGCCTGTTCACATTTATTCTTATGAAATTTATTTGCCGTCGGTAATGCCGATGTATGCAATGAAAGTGATAAAGCTGAGAGCTCATGATCACTGCCAAAACAAAAACAACATTGTGCTGGAGATTTAATAGTGCTCGTATCACTAAACTCTCGAAAATTCTTCACATACAAGTTACTGCCAGCGTGTTCGTTCAGTTTTGAAGTAAAAATGTTGTTTTCTATGTTGTCCATTTGCAATGGTGATGGCGAAGAATTTGATGGTAAAACTTTTGTAAAGTTAACATTACTTTTAACTGAAGCATCAAGAGTGCTCTGAAGTATGACAGGTGATTGTGATATGCGGGAAAGTAGATTGGTTGAAAACATCGTGGTGCACATTGATGGTGATTTTACAACAGATGACGTTTTCGTTCTTAATGGTAACACACTCGGCGGTTTTGTTAAACGTGTTCCGGTTGGTGTTGGTAGTTCAACTAATTCCTCTGAAGGAAAGCCATCGTTATTCTCTAAAGATTGTGAGGCTAGTAATGATTTAGGAAAATAGTTTTCCTCCGTCCAATCTGCTACAGGTACTACAACCATTGTGCTGCTAGGTATTGATGGTGATAGTATCAAAGGCAAGATCGGTCCTTTTGTATGTTTCGTGGCTGTAGCGTCCTCTGGATCATTTGGAGATATATTTTTTTCTGAACCTTCATTACTGAACGAGTCCCCGCCGTGATCCATTTTAAAATTTTCAAGACAAGTTTTTTTCTGATTGTGAAATAATTCTTATAGTCCCATTATTTTGTTATGCCCCAGGATTGCTGCAAAAAAGGAAAACAATTTATTATCCAAAAACATTTTTGAGCATAAAACGGAAAAATAAAAAATACGCATACACACAAATTGTTCAACTTTTGCTTAAATAACAAGGAGAAAAAGCTATAGCCGGATAAAGAAGGGCAAAAAGTTCCCTAGCAATTTTGATATTTAAATTTTTTTAATATTAATTATAATACAGCTAACGATTTTCCAGAGTTTAAGTGCATAATAGTTAGTCCCTGATCTGGCAGAATTAAAATAATAAAGAAAAACACAAATTAATTATTAATACATTATTAATACATAATTAATTATTAATACAAACATAAATTAATTAAATTAATAATTTTCCAACTAGACACCGACCGACCGATTAATCGGCATCGACATGGGCCAACAAATTTGGTATCGGTCCGACTCTAAGTTCAACTGTAAATATTATCACATAAATAAGATAAGCAAAAAAGTAGTCGGGAGTATGGACTGCACTTCAATCAATAGGAGGGCGATTTGAGGGGTTTCGGGCTAATGTAGTAGGCAAACTTTTTGACAAATATCTGTAATGTTTTTTTCTATTTATGAAAAATATGAAACAGTGTAAAAATTTGGTCTAAAAACCTCTCCCGCTCAAAGAAAACAAACTTTTTGTTTTAAATTACGTAAATTTTTATGTCTGAAAGTGGTCAGTTAAAAAAATTTTGAGCCACAGTCGCGTTTTTATTCAAATAAAATCGTACTAAAGCAAAAGAAAAATGCTTAAGCATACTCAATTACAACCTTTGTTGCGGTGTAAACAGTTTAAAGACTCTGCTGATAACTTTTTTGACAAAATTTGTCAATCAACATAGAGGTATATTAAGGGGACTCTCTCTATTAGACTACTTTATTAATATATTATGCTTTATACTGTGAGCAGCAGCTCCATGTAGTCATGTGTAAAGCGAAAACAAAAACACACCATCTATTAAATGGGAATAAAAGTTCACAGGATGCACCATCGCTCTAAATTGATTTTTAGCACTAGAAAGTTAAAAGTGATTCTTCAACTTCAACTTCAACATTCTTCAACTTCAACTTTTTGTTTGGTGACATTTAATATTTTAAATGTATGTTTACATAGATTGTGTATGTTTACACTGTGTGTGTGTCACTGTATACACACATTCGGCGGACAAAAGCAATACACGCTTTAGTCTATTTAAGAATGAAGTTAGGTAGCCACATATTTCTCTTAAATGTCATCAGATATTTTTTTATTAATATTTCAGCACTCTTGCTAACTTTAAACTAGTCAAGGAAAATATCATACTGACCTCATTTGATACATTTCCTTGTAATAAATCGGCTAGCATTAAATTCATTTCTATACATTAAGTTTTCCTAATGATTTTTACTCAGAAGATGTAATCGATATGTTTACAATTTATATTTTATATATTTTACACCATTCTGATATACTTCACAATTTTTGTAGACAAATGTTTCGTCACGAACGGTGTAACAACTAAACATTATTGCACACACAAAGTGTGAATTCGTCAACGCTCAACTGTAGACTGGTAAAGTTTACATAAATGTGCTAAAAGCCTCTCATTGCAGCAAGTGGTGAACATTTTACGCTCAATCTCGAATATTGAACATTACACTCACGTTTGCCGCTTTAGTGCTTTTGGACTAAAAGGTAACCCTTTTTATGGGCTGGTCCGGTTATCCGCTTTCTAGATTTGGTTCTTTTTGAGAGAAATTAATTTAGAGAAATGGAGACAATATACTTATTATAGTTGCACCTGAGTTTATTACATCACTTGCAGAGCCCCATGGCTTTGAAGACCATTAAAAAACATTCCGTCTAGCGGAAGTTTATTACACGTTTGTAGCTCAAAGCCCATGTTTCAGATTTCATGTTTGTAGCTTTTGTGGTTTGGGCTGGGCGGTGATGAATCGGTAAGTCAATCAGTCATGACAAACAAATTTGCGAATTACAGTTCCGAAGGTACGCAAACAATTTGAGTCACAAAAAATGTGCCACGCCCCCAGTACAATAACATATCTATGGAAAGACGGTGTACCGAATTTCAATGCTGTCCGACTTATAATTCCGAAGCTATTCCACATTAAATATTTGGGTTGTATGGAAGGTGCCCCGCCCACCTGTCGCGTCGTATTCGCACTATATGGTTTACCGAGACTTACTCAAGACAAACATTCTGTGAAGGATTCAGCTCAATCGGCTGTCTAGTTTTTGAGTTTTAGTGTCGTGTGACCAACAAACAAATATACATTAATTTATATATACACATATATGTAGATTAAAACAATGCTTTTGAAAATTTTATATAATGAAGTCAAATGCATCATGGTTGTTATTGTAGTTTCTTTTGGAAAATTTAGTTGACTTATTCACTTTATGAATGGATGAAAAATGTTTTAAAACATTAAACAGTTTGGCGTTGCTTAGCAAACTTTTTTAAAAGTACGAATACTTATTATTAACTAAATTTATCTGAAGAATTAACATTGATTTATTATATTTAGATATTTCTGGTAGGGATTTTCAGTCAACACAAAACATTGAAATAACATCAGATAAGATTTTAGAAAAACTAACTGAATCAAGCATTTCATATATGTGTTTTATATGTAAATCATGTCTTAGTTTGAATTAAACATGTTAAACTAAATTCAAAGTGTTTTTTGCTTTTTATTTAATAAAGAACAAATTAAAATTCTTTTATTTCAAAAATTTATGGAAAATTGAAAACAATTTGGTGTTTCACTGTTTTGTTTCTTCGTATATAACTTATCTTCAAAATAAAATGTTATCGGTATACGAACCCTGTATATATGCACAATTGTTCATATGTATCTTGCGCAAACAAGACTGAACGCTTTTAGAGAGTAATTTAGGCGCTTTACGACAATTTGAGCTTGAAAAGCTCAAGAAGTACTCTAACAGCTACTTATGGGTAGCTCCATAACACGCTTTGTTTACAGCAAAGCTTTCGTTGCACCTGTCAAAAAAGTAGAATCAGTGTATTTGTGTATTTGTTGCATACCGCAAAGAGTCGGAAGCCATGCGAAAAAAGCGGAAAGTAGCCCAACTTTCTACTTTGCTCGCGTCGTTCGAACAGGCCAGGGTGGTAAATTTATATTTCGTTCTAGATGTTATCGAAAATTTTTTCTTAAAAATTTTCCTTAAATCCTTGTGCTAAAAAAGGTTTTAAATAAAGCAGATGTTATTCAGTTTAAAGTAAAGTTTAAAAATATTTCAGTGAATGAATTAAATTAAATTATTACGTCCTATTCTCCCATTCGTTTGTCGTGTCGACGCATTCGATAGATTTCACGCTTTGAGTTACACGATGCGCTTTTGAAGCATCGTCTAATCAGATGACAATAACATTTTGTGGCGTAAAAACAGAAAAACTTCGTTTATCCCTTCAACTGTTTAATTTTGTTTCGAAAAACTTTTTCTGCTTGCTTAATTATTTTCCAGCAAAGACGAATACTCGACATAAACAGAGTAAAATGTTTCTGCCCGTAAATGTATGCAATTATGACTAAAAATCAAACGTTGCGTGTTGGTTTATTAGAAAATATATTTATTCATTATTTTTTGTGTAACATATATCTCTATCATCATTCATCACGTAGGGATAATTCAAATTATAAATAGTTCAAAGGAATAATATTTTTACTTTTTTTACTTTTACTTTTCAATAAAATCCACAAGACTCTTATAACTTTTCTTCTCATAACAATCAACTGAGAAACGCAAACGAAATACGTTTTTATTTGCAATAAACTGTTTTGTAACCGTACTCCCCCAGAATTTGGTATTTTAGCTTAAGACAAGCTATTGTGTATTAAAATAAATATGTTAAAATGTACATTTTTTTAAGATCTTTATTTGCCCTTTCTCAGGAAAAAAATTACAGTTGATTCGTTGAATATTAATACGAATGCGATTTTGTTTCTTCACGACGAGTATACTCGACATTATGCGAAAGTTTTTCGTTTCGCTCTGTCGAGTATACTCGACATAAAGAAAGAAAAGAATAAATAAAGAATCTTCTTCTTCTTGACTGGCACGACAGCCCGATTACGAGACTAAGACCTAGCTACCCGCAACCATCCGTCTTGTGCGTGCGAATTTTTACAAGGTTGGAAGGGACCTACAGTTTTATGCCGATTCCGAACGGCGAGTTGGTAGCTTTCTCATAATCAATTTTACTCTCAGAGGTTTGCCATTTACTGCTGAGAGGACAGCCGCCGAAAGAAAAATGTTTGTTTTTTTCCTTTTTTTTTTGTCGGCGGCTGCCATATACTGTTTATATACATACTTACGCCAAATACGGCAAAAAATGAAAAAAAACATGCAAAAATATGCAGTGCATATGTTAGCTAATTTTTAATATTTTTAATAAAAATACTCGTAGTTTCTGTCTTCGTCCCTTTCTAATCCGAAGCTCCAAAAAATATGCACATGCATATAATTCCGATCCCTAATGATAGCGCAGGGCAAACAAATCTACATTTTTTTCTGAAATCAAACCATACTTTTCTAAATGATTTTTTACAGTGAAATATGGAGGATAGGTTAGGTTAAGGTGGCAGCTTAAAGAGCTCACATAGGCCGTATTGCGACCCGTTTTGGTACCACGTGAAGCCGCAATAAATCGAGCGATGCGGCCGATGCTGGATTCTGTTAGGTCGGCCAAGTTGCTGAAGAACGGGGCTCCCAGCAGCTGGATTCGTCTCCTCGATAGTGCTGGGCAGTGACACATCAGATGCTCTCCTCTTTGCCCGCATCGTCGGCAATGGTCGTCGAAGGGGAGGGCGAGTCTCCTGGCGTGTGCGCCGTTCCTTTTTCAAGGCTTTGAGGTCAGATCTGTACGGTTCCCAGGTGTTATTTCTCTTGGCCGCGTTGAAAGATCATCTACATGCACGCCGCGTAGTAGCGGTTTCGGCGTTCCACCAAGGTGGTTTTGGCTTGCCCCGGTAGGTCCTAGGCTTGCAAGCAGCAGACGAAGCACGGCTAGAATTAGAATTGATAAGGGGGTATGTTGCACTGAGACCAGGATTGATCTATTGTGCCCCCTACAATTGTTAGAGCACATCCCCTAAACCTACCGCCCTAATGAAACTTAGTAACTCTCGGGGGTTTAGGTGCTTGACGTCCTCTTCTGCAAGCCAAGACTGGCCCAGGTAACGTAATCTGCTGCGACAAGCCGCATTACAGTGCAATATGATGTGTTCGGGAGTCTCCTCTGCTGTTTCGCAGAGTCTACAGACGCTTACCTGTTCTATCCCGATTGTATGCATGTGTTTCCTCAATCTGCAGTGCCCAGTTATCAGACCTGTTACCTGTCTAAGCTGGTTTCTCCTTAGTTTGAGGCATTCTTCACTCCATTTGGGGTTATAATCTTTGATGAAGATTTTCGATTGCCTGAGACCGGGGGCGCTAGCCCAGTGTTCTGTTTTCCTGGTTCTTTCCTCAAGTCTCAGTGACTCCGTTATGGCGCTTTTGCCCAGCCCAATGAAGGGTTCAGGTCCCAGGGGGGGCGTGGCTGCCGCGGTTCTAGCGAGGCTGTCCGCTTCCTCGTTTCCTCCGATACCTCTGTGTCCTGGAACCCAGAGGATCTTTACCTGGTTACACCTGCCCAGTGCATTCAATGCCTCGATGCATTCCAGCACTAACCCTGAGGTTATCTCATATGAGATTAGTGCTTTGATGGCTGCTTGGCTGTCGGAGTAGATGACGATGTCTTGCCCCCTGTACTCACGCTCGAGATTGAACTGCACACAGAGCCTGATAGCATATAGTTCCGCCTGGAATATGCTGGGTGTTTTCCCCATGGGCTCATAGTGCTTGAGGCGAGGTCCAAACACCCCTGCCCCTGTTCCCTCGTGCGTTTTCGAGCCATCTGTAAACCACTTAATTGTGTGTGGTCTAAAATGGATCTGGTGGTCTTCCCAGGCCCAGTCTGTTTTATTGCTCATATAAACTCCGAAGTATTTTTCTTGAGTTAGTCAGTTAGTCTTTTCTTTTGAGTTAGTCAAGGTAGTCACCGCGGTCTCGACGTCTCCTGGACACAGAAACCGCGGAGGGTATAAGTTTAAACTAGATGATAGTGACGAAACAGTTAGTGATAGTGACAGATAGTGATGAAACAGAAAATCTCCCAGTTCGTCCTACGCTTATTGCGGAAGGGGGGGGTCTGACCGGTGTGCTCAGGTCCAAACGGAAACTGATATACCGGTGATCGGAGAAGGAGCACTCCTCCAAGACTCGCCAGTCCCTGGCCAGGTGCCCCTCCAAGTAGCGGTTAGGAATGTCGGTTCCTTCCCACTATTTGCAATGCCTAGGTTAGTATTCAATATAAATTGAAAGAGCGACTCACCTCGTTTGTTTAGGTAGCTGCTGCCCCAGGCGTCATGGTGGGCGTTGGCATCCGCCCCGATGATGAGTAGAATGCCCCTCTCGCTGGCTGTTACAACTATCTCCCTCAGTGGCCCGTAAGGAGGTGTAGACCCGTGGTCGTGTGCCATGTAGCTGGATACAATCCAGTATACCTGGGACTGTATTTCAACAGCTATGGCCACGCAGTCCCCGTCACAGTACCTAGGGAGAAGAGAGGCGTTAAAGAAGTCTCTTATAAAAGTGCAGGCCCTGATTTTACCTGCGCCGCGGTGGGATACAGTTCTGTATCCGTCGAGGCTAATCCCCCGAACCCGATGCTCGAAAACCCATGGCTCTTGGACTAGCACGATATCCTCCCTGCTGGATGACAGGCGGAGGAGAAGGGCAGCGAAGCCGCCTTGGAGTGGTGGAGATTAATTTCGAGTATCCCCACCATCTCTACGACGTCGCCGTCCTCCTTCCCGACGAATATGTCACCCTGGTCGGACAGCGAGATGTTCTCGTCCTCGGGATCATCCTCGGTCCTCATTTCAAGTCCTTTAAAAAATTCGCCGATCATTTCCGAAGCGGAGACAACGCTGTCGCTGGCGGCTTACGCAGGCTGTTGCTGCTCCCGCGACCTCTGTCGCTTGGAGGCAAACTGAAGGGCCTGAGACGAGGTGTTTTTTGTATGGATGTGGCGCCTCGCCCATTCTAAGGAAGCTTTGTCTCTCTCCGTGAGTTCACCCGAAGGAATCTTCTCTAGCCTCTGCAGGACCTTGTAGGCTGTCTTTCTGGTCCTGTAAGCCCGGGGCGACATTGGAGCCAGCGCCTGGAGTGGAGGCGGCGCTACGAGAGGCTACAGGGGCAGGCTGAACTGGTTTATTTACCGTAGATCTGCCACCCTGAGCAAGTACGGGCTTTTGGGGCAGGACGCGACCGCCCGGCGGTTTTTGCCTGGTAGCGGTTGCGCTGCCCGACTTTTGGTACCCCTCGACTTTTGGTACCGACCTGCTGCTGCCTAGCTATTGGAGCCCTAGCTGCAGTGGAGTCCCCTGGGGGAAAATATGGAGAAACAGCAAGTAGTTTCCTTAAAGTGTGTGGCTGAAATTTTTACTTCTGTGATGCAGCTCTTTTCAGTATAGCTAATACAGTTATAGCCTATTTCCACTGCATTTAACGCTTAAATAAGTTAATACTTCTATCATTTGCAAATAACAAATTTTGAAAAAACATATAAAAAACGTGGAACTTCTCATGAGACCTCTTGCCATTAAAAATTCTGACAGCTTTGGTATCAATCAGCTGACAACTTTCACAAATGAAATAACCATTGACAAATGAAACAAATTTTCACAAATATGAAAACGCAGAAATTTCTAGACTGTTAAGAATGAAAGCGGAGAGGTTTTCATGCAGTAGAGGGACATGCATACGTTTACAAGGAGGCGGCGGTGGGTATAACTGTGGCTGCCCAGAAATAAATGCAGAATTTGACTTGAAAAATCAAAATTGTAACGAAAACCAGCTGCTGGAGTTAGCTCAGTTTCAGTGGAAACGCTTGACAGTTCTTAAATATAACTTAGCTCTTAAATGCATTAAAGTACATTAAAAAAAAGTGAAAGTTCTTGCAGAAATGACTTTTGTGTTACTTTCTGGATTGGAAATAATTTCTGCTTAATTAATGCTTTACTTGCATAGTCTGACAGCGCCTTTAGTTACGCTAAAGGACTGTCGTATTCAGTTACATATGTATAGGGAGTCCCAAAAATATTTCAGCAAATCAAAGCAAATTTCATATTTTGCAATCAGATGGCAAAATATTGGAGTTCAACACAAAAAACAATGTACAAAACAAAGCAATGTACCCTATGGAACTTGATGAAGAGCGAGGGATAGTGTATGTATTATTCAATTAAATAATATATTCGACTTTATGTCTTAATATACTGAAAGAAAATATCAAAAGAATTGTGCAAAAGTGGAATATGGGAAGAAGTTATTATCTTGATTCAAGTTCATAAATAGTATCAGCGGTCTTTCTAGGTATGGACATTTTTTTCTAGTGAAAAGTAAAGTTTAAGTGTTATTGTCTTTTATTGAAGTACAATTTAGTAGTTTTGTTTGCCTTGAATTCTTTGAAATAAATTTAAAAAGTATTTACATATGTATATGCAAAGAAAATTATTGTTTGACTAAATAACGGGTTTTTAGATTATATTTTCCAGTCCTGAAAATACGGAATTTGAAAAAAATCCAAAAATTGGCATCCCTATTACGTTTGTTTAATATATAAGCTCTAACCATTAACCCAAATCGGCCCAATGTTCGATTAATCGAACAGTAAATTTAAGCATTTTCCATATTTTATTTTGGGCTCTTTTTAAACTTGAAACGCGAAAGTTTTGCATGATTTGATGGTATGATTTGTAATGTGGGATAATATGAGTTAATATGGATACTTTGTATAACATGGGATAAATATATTCATTTCTCACACCTCTTCCCAGTTGTATGAATTCTCCAAAGAAAAGGTAATTTTTGACATAATTTCAAAAGCCTCGAAAAACACTAAAAAACAATAATATTTAAAAAAGTAACTATGCAGTCTTGTTAAAAATTGATCAATCTCTTGAAAACATACTTACACTTTTCGGATAAAACCAATATTATAGCCAGAATATATTTTTATAGTTAGGTGTTCGATTAATCAAACACCAAATATCTCGAAAACCAAAAATAAAAATACCAAAATTTGTTTGACCCCAAATTTGAATTGTCCGACCTCATTTAACCTTAAAAAACTGTTTATTCGAATATTGACAAAAAAGTCGCTGGGCTTATATGGGTTAATATCACATTGAAGCACATAATGAAATTTGTGATATTTTTTAACCCAAATGTAATGGCACCCAAGAGATTGCGATAGACAACAAATGACGTTCGTTGTGATAGAAATTGTAATAAAGAATTAGTACTAATAGTCGTCATGTGGTGATTGAAAAAACATGAAATATGTTGGCGTAATTACAATTTTAGTTTTCCAATTTGATCAGTTTTTTGTCTGCTTGAATTTAGCAGCCGACAAGATAGATAACCTTTTATTGTCAGACAAAAAAGATAGCGAGTTCAAAATACAGAACATTGAACAATACATGCAAATATGTGCATGTATACTTCGGAATAATTGTGTTTTTAAAACAAGTAATTGAATGCCATTTTAGTTGCATTTTCAACTGCGATGTGTTTGCACGGGTAATGCGATTTTAAATTTATATTTAGAAGTAAGCATAAGAAATGGATTTTTTTTCTACTGGCGGTTTTCAAAAACTTTTAAGCGATTTGCATGGATCAAAATTGGATGTACCCATCATGGGTTGCTGTGAGACAGAAAGTCTTAAACAATATTCAATTGAAAGAACGGAACAAAATCAATCTTTATATACGCACGCAAGTTGCTACAATTCAGAAGTTTTTCAAAAAGAAGAAAAAATTTGTGAGAAAATGTATCAAAATTCATATAATGGATTATTGCATGCGAGTGATCCTTTTGTGGCTACAGAAGCAGATCTAAAACGTTTCGTAGCATCAGATACGCAATCATTGTATTACAATAATATCGACTTTAGCAATGATATACCTTTGAGTGAGAACCATGCGCTGCACAGTCTCGGTAAATTGCTACTCTCTAGTACGAGCTCATATGAAAATATTAATGATATTATTATTGGTTCTATTTAGAAAATACTGTGATAGACGAACGAGAATCAATTGCATCTATGGCACGGGAAATAGATGAATGGGAGGAAAATTTTATCGACAGCTACATCGAGATTCCGGAGTTAATTGATTTTCTCCCCGAAAAAACACCGCTTTGCACAGAGTTGTGTGAACATTTTTTGAAGGAAAGCTCCAAAAATTTAAAACTATATTGCAAAAATAAAAATGCTGCGAGTAATTCAAGAAGCAATTCTGATAAAACCTATCCCTGCACTTTTGACAATTGCCAAAAAATATATTCAAAGCCAGCACATCTGAAAGCTCACCTTCGACGCCATTGGGGCGAAAAACCGTATATTTGTACTTGGCCCCAATGTACATGGAAATTTTCAAGATCCGATGAACTAGCTCGTCATCGGCGATCGCATTCGGGTGTGAAACCATACAAATGTAATTATTGCTTGAAATGCTTTGCTCGCTCTGATCATTTGAGTAAACATCGTAAAGTGCATGAACGTCGGTTGCTTGCTGCGAGTAAATTGGACAAATCCGTGGATTACTTACCACTCAGCGTGTTCTCTGTACGTCCTGGGCGAAAACGAAAAAATCAGGAACTTTAATATTAACATTTTTGAATTGAAAATTAAATATCAAGAAACTCTCTGTTTCATAACTAGCTGACCCAGTGAACTTCGTCTCGCGCAAAATTTGTTTTTTTATAATGAAATGCGCAAGAGGGCGAATCTATGGCTATGCAAATTTACGAAGAAACCCATCTAAAGGAAGAGCGACTGATTAAGTTTCAGTAAAGAAATGGACTGCGCTGGAACTATGCTAATTTCAAAAACAAATTTTTATAATTTTTACTTCCGAAATGAAATTGTATTCTGGGTCACAAAAAATGTGCCACGTCCCTTGTCCAACGCTTATCAAATCTTAAAAGTAGAATGACTCATCTATGGGATGACGCGATACTAAATTTCAATGCTGTTCACCTTACAATTTCAAAGGTATTCCATTATAACGATTTTGCTTGTATGGTCTCGCCACGCCCCAATCGTCCAATACCCGTTATATTCCCTCTGTCGAAGGACAGGACTAATTAGTTAGTTCGTAGTGAATTTAATTGATGTGTCACTTATGGTTCCAAAGTTATCGTCTGAAAATGTGGCCCGGTGAAAAAGTGCCATGCCCCGTTTTTCTAACATGTTCTTTCACACAATTGTCTTTCATACAAAATTCGAATTTTGTAATCCTTATTCACTCCACTAAGGAACAAACGTCTTATCAAGCCTATTTGAGCCGTTCTGCGCACAAATCGATTAACTCCACTTTTTAAAAAATCTTAAATTTAAGTGTCAAAGCGTTTGTATAGTCATAACTTTTTACATTTGTAATAACTTTCCTGAATTATAAATATTAACACAGTTAAACGATAAACTTTTTTAACCATTGAATAAAAACTAACCGAATTTTAAAAGGTCTTTAAATTTGGGTTGTGTATAGGGTTTTGTTATTTGGCATGTAAAATCAATATACTTCGAAAAAACCACGATTTGTGGATAAGCACTGTATAATTGTCTCTATCCAACTGGCGGAAGCATTAAAGGCTGATATCATAGAAAGGAAAGGAGAAGCCACATCTTATGGTGAACAAATTTCTGGGTTTTATTCGCATCAAGGCTAAATACTTAATACCAAAGATGGTTTCTATGCGAAATTCGAGGAAGTCTACGACACATTTCAGCCTCCACGGCGTAGTATTTCGCCCTGGTACGAAACATGGTAGTTAGTAGTATCAATTTCCAGTACCTCGACAGCCATAAGGTCATTTACCTATCCCCCAATCAATAGACACGCAACCAGAGTGATCACATTATGATTGATAAAAGGCATGCTTTAGCATTTTGTATGTGCACTAGTTCCGAGCATCGAACATCGACTCGGAACTAATCACATCGGCGGATTATGGGCTCACATGGTTTTCGACACCCACTACCAAAAAATCAAAATTTTCCTCTCGGCGCCTGTCCTCTCAGCAGGAAATGGCAAACCTCTCAGAGTAAAATTGCAAAGACAAAGTTCCCAACTCGCCGTTCGGTGACTGTAGGTCCCTTCGAACCTTGTAAAAACTTCACACGGACAACATGGATGGTTGCGGGTAGCTAAGCCTTAGTCGCGGTATCAGGCTGTCGCGCCAGTCAATTATTAATTAATAATACTACTAAAAAATCAATAGTACAACGAAGAGTGCCGAGCAGCTACCACATAGAAAAATGCTGCCTAAAAGAAGACCCTGCTTCTACTAGAGCCGTGCGGTAAAAATACCGGGAGGAGAGGAAGAAAGAGAAGTGCCTTTTTAAACGCAAGAAACAGGAGCAAGAGCTCATACCTTACGAGCGTGAGGAAATCAAGGAATGTAGATACAGTAACGACGTCCGAAAGTCTGACGGAAGGTTTTCAGCCCGGCATCTTGCTTCAGAGATGAAAACGGAGAACTGATTACAGATGCGCAGAGTGCACTGAGATTGTGGAAGGAGAACTTCATAATGATGCTCACAGGTTACGAAGAGAACAATTCCGCCTGACGGTGTGGATGCACCATTGCCCAGCTATGATGACAGATGGTCTACTAGGAGATTTGGTAAAGACTGGCGGAGATGAGCTTATTGTAGAAACGAATGCCCAACGATTGGAACTTTAGTGCCCTTTGTTTTGTGTTGAAGAAAAGCGATCCAACAATATGCGCGAACTACATGGGAATCAGCCTGCTTCCCATCTAATACATATAAGGTCCTAACGAGAGTACTATATGAACAATCGTTTCGTCACGGAGCGGGGGAAATAAATATACGGGTTGTGTTTCGGGTTTTCGGGCTTTATTCATCGGCATATAAATAACGAGTGACAAGAATAAACAGTAAACATTGAACGAGACCAACGGCCTAAGCCGGGGAGCATAAATAGGGGGAACATCAGTACAAGAGGACAAGGAAAGGACGGGATTAGAGGTGGGATCGACAGACCACTGAACAGTGACAGCACTCATTTAGCCACTATGTGAAAGATATAACTCGCCAAAGCGCTAATTCGATCTTATCAGCGACTTTAAACCTCGAAAGTACACCATGTATAGATATTCTAAGTACTGGAGAGGAGGGCAAGACGAAGTATATGCTGTATACACGTAGGGACTTGCAATTGGCTATGGTCTCACGTCGAAGCCGACAGATATGGTTGGTTGGTTAAGTGGCTGCCTCTGTATGAGATACACTTAGGCCTATGGGCCCGTTGTAATACCACAAACTCCACCCGTTTGAAATGTGTATGCAACACTGTTTTTTCCAACATGTGATACAACACACATTTCAAGCGGATGGGGAAATGGAGGGAGGGGACCTACAGTTTAACGCCGAATCCGAACGGCGATTGGCAGTTTTTTTTTCTTTCACACTTGGAGATTTTGCCATTGCCTGCCAAGAGCGCACTTGTGCGATTGTTGTAATTCTCATTCCGTTCATGTGGATAGCGATAGAAGTAAATGAGTGTTTTTTTCAGCCCAAGCCAGGAATCGAACTTGGGGCGCTCGGTATGAGAAGCCAGCGCGCTACCCGCTGAGCTATCGAGGCCGACTAGCCGACAGATATACTTTTGAAGTCATCAAGGAGTTTGCTTACCTTTACATCGCCAAAAACAGGGGCATGTCATTAGTTGAAATCGTCAGAAAAGGGCTTATCGTGGCGCGCAATGATGTTTTTGAGATTATCTATGAAAATTAAACATAAGGGCCAACGGATTATTTTGAGAACAGCATTTCCATTAACGGGCATCACGGCAGACATCGTAATGGAAATTCTGGAGGTTAAAGCTCCAAAGATCACGTCTCTAGAAGAGACATCGTTTCGGGAAAAAAATTTCCCTACCGTACCTACATAAACTTCACCTTCGTAATAACGAAAAAATCGAAGGCTTCGAAGTAACCCTCAAGGCGAGCAAGTGGCTATGGTACGGCGTGTTTGGTATTCTTTCCTGCAATATTGCAACCCTAATCTTTATAAAGACTAGACCAAGGAAGGTTCAAATCCAAGCCTCTAACACCGACTTCGAGACATCGCTTAAAGAGATGGTCACAGCTTCTCGCTGTTTTCGGGCGCGAAACGGCAACGTGGTGTCTGCATATTTGCACGCGCTGCGGACAGGTGAGCTGACGTGGCAAAATGAATCAGAAGGCAATGCATCAGTTCACTTTCCGCCAACGGTTAAGCGATTTGAAAGTGGGAAAGCCGGTAGCAATACATACACAGAATTTCACTAATATTATTGCAAACTTGGGGTCTACTAGTAGGCCCCAAGCTTGATCAAGAACATATTTTTTCCTCCACATAAATTTCTAAAACAGTGTTGTTGTTCTAGTTAATTTCAAATTTCCAGTGTTGCTGGTGTGAGTAATTTTTTGTGACCAAAAGAATATTTATCATTTCGTAATACGTTTGTATAAAACTGTTTAGAAAAATATATTATTGCCCAAAAGTGTCCAAAGAACCGTTGGGTATGCTTTTTATTGAATTAAATTAAGGCTTTATAAGCCTCGTCCAAAAAAAAACAGTCCTGCGTTGGAACTAGAGCATTTAGCACCAAAAGCATACCTGATCTGATCTGATCGTCAACCCTGTGTTAGAGATTCCCTAAATGAAGAAATGCGAAATAAAAAGGACGGCAATTCACTCTGTCATATTCAATGCATTTAGCTTTATGCTCTTTCGTATATTTTTCAATAATATTTACACAATGAATCCAAAAATGTTGATATGTTGTGTACTGAATGCAGAAAATTAATGAGAACATACTGTTACGAATGCTAGTTCTAGTGGGCTAGTACGTATCTCTGGATTGCGTAATTTGAAATAAACAAAACACACTTAGTTTCTCAAACGCAGTCAATGAAAACCAACAATCACTTTGTTTCACCAATTTCACACTTTACTGTCTTTACACTTAATTATTTGCTTAATTACTCCGTTTGGCACCTTCACTTGTCTAAACCAAGACTGACTCGCTGCGCCGTACCCGGCTGTCTTTTATACCTGTCCGGTTATCGCGCAGATCGTTCTCGCACATTCCAGAGTGGACTACAGGTTTCCATGATGATCGCGAGCCATCATTGCCAGGTTGGACTAAAACTTTTCCGTATTATCGCGGCCGTCATTGCCAGATTGAATTATAGCACGGCGCGTAGCGACAGGGTTGCTTTGCACAGCGACAGACTGTCTTATCGTTACAATACTTTAAAAAGCAAATAATTGAAAGGAAACTGGCGGTATTTTAGTTTGCACAATCATCCCTAATATCGGACAAAGAGCGAAAACAGTGAACAGCTGATAACTGCCAGCACACACAGACTGTGTATGTGAATTACAAAAAACGCACAAACAACGGCTTACTCTCCCACTTTCCCATCGCCATATCGTTGCTTTCCGCACTCACACTAAACGGGGCTAAAATAAAGAAATTTGTTACATATAAAACTGTTGTTTTCATATAAAAGATAACTTGTACACACACATGGACATACCCAAGAACAAATTTAGAGGGAACACATAACTACATTTGAAAATTCAAAATATAGAATGCAAATAGTACAAAATAGAATAGAATATAGAATTCTCTATATTTATAGAACACAGAATTTCGAATTTTAGGGGGTGCAAGTGCCGATCTGTTACCCCTACCTTGATACGCCCATGTTTACACAGAAACTGAAGCGCTCGTTGGCACCCTCTTTCCCTTTTGTAGCTTCCCCCAACACTTTGAAACTAGCAAACAAAAATATGTTTTTGAACTCAGATGCGCCTTCTAAACACTTCATATTCTTTGGTGTTACTTAGTTTTAGTTGATGCACTTATAAAAGACGGCAGTCGCAGTAGCTCAGCTGGATAGTGTGTTGGGCCGCGAGTCAAATGCGACGCACGAACCCAGGTTCAATATTCCGTTGCGTTAACACCGCAAAAATAAAGACAAACAAGAATTTTTCTTTCGGCGGCTGTCCTCTCAGCAGGAAATGGCAAATCTCTGAGTATGAATGCTTATGAAAAAGCTCCCAACTCGCCGTTCGGAATCGGCATACACTATGATCAATAAGCACCAGGACTGTGTATTTTAAATTTTTCGCCGTTGCCCGATGCAGGAATTCGACGTGACAACTAGCCAGCAATCATCCGAATGGCGTGCTGAAGGCGAGCCAAAACCAAAAAAAGTGCGCCATTGTAAAATGGGACGAAGTACAAAAAGTTGACTGACGCTAACAGCTGCCAAACAAAAACTAATGATGCAATCCCGCTCAAAATTTGACACAGATGTCAGTTAAGGTCCTACCGACCTAAACAAAATTTGTTTACCTGCATCGGGCAACGCCGAAAAATTTAAAATACACAGTCCCGGTACTTATTGATCATAGTGTAAAACTGTATGGTCCCTTCCAACCTTGTAAAAACTCACACGCACAACATGGATCGTTGCGTGTAGCTAGGCCTTAGTCTCGTAATCGGGCTGTCGTGCCAGCCAAGAAGAAGAAGACTTATAAAAGAACAATGTTCTTAGATAACGCAGCCTTAAACAACCAAATAAATAAAGAAATTTATGCTATGAATGCTTTTATGCTTTGGGCATCAGGATAAATAATAATTTTCAAAAATGTGCAGAAACCATTTTCTGAATGCGCGATATTTTTTCCTACCAAATATCGAAATAGGTCATATATATCACATCACTAACAAATAAATATATCACATCACTAGTCTCTACCGGCTGTTCATATAGAAACCAAAGAATTAAAACCAAGTTTTCATATACACATAAAACACGATTTTATTTAGCAATTTAAGAAGCCATTGATAACACTAATAACTTATTATTATGAAGAGCCTGATCTCATTGTGTTTTGCAATAGCATTTTGTACAACTATATCGTAAGACTTTCGAATTACGCTCATATAAAGTCTGTTTGGGTACGGATATTTTGTAAACATTTTAACGGGACATTGTGTACGCCAAATCTCTTGCAACTAGAGAGGAACTCTGAGCGTAAAGTAACATCTCATTTCGTGAGAACTTGGGCTTAAGTGCAGAACAGTGTACCCTCGTGAAAAAGATAAATAAGTATGCTTATACAAATAAGTTTGGCTCCTGAGTCTAACAAACTAAAAATTTTTCCTGGGAAACGCTTACAAAAGGCGTGGCACGGGGTTAAAGTTTAAAACGTTTATCAAAATAACTCAGTAAATTTTCAATCGATTCATACGATATGGGTATCAAATGAAAGGTTTTCACACCTTTATTTTGATGTACCACATTATATACTTTACATGTACGAGTAAAAAATTATAAGCAAAAAATATTTTTTTTTTATATAACATTTACAAAACCCGATTTTTTTTCTCGAAAAAACCATAATAAAGATATAATAAATTTGTTACGATATATTCTCTTAAGCTTAACCTGGCTTACACCCCTTATTTTATATGCTGGCAAATGTTTACTGGAGAAGTTCCCAAACAGACCAATTGTTTCCCAGCATTATTCTGTAATAGATGATGTTTTTTATGATTATGGTTATTACCGCTTCGGAATTTGTGGAAATGCCACATATTTTGCTTGTATTTTATTTACTTGGATTGACTAGCGCTGGGCCAGAGGCAGACCAAGGGGTACGCTACGCTAATCGCTGTGAAACGTGCAAAATTTTGGCCACTGAATTACAGCAACGGTTGCTGGAAACGGGAAAATCAAGCGACGTTATGGAAATCGGGTTTGTGTATTTTGTTTTAGATCATTAGCTGTGAATATCGAATGTGTATGTTTTTTACTTTTTGTAGTTATTCGATGGATGATGTAAAGCCGAAGAAACGTACTGAGTATCGTCGCAGTGAGTTACGTCTTCTTGAGTCCCTAGAGAATGTATGTGATCGTATCCTGGAATATAATTTGCACAAAGAACGTACAGATAGTACCCGTTTTGCAAAAGGCATGTCACAGACTTTCAAGACCTTACACGGATTAGTGGACAAAGGAGTAAAAGTTGATTTGGGCATACCATATGAACTCTGGAATAAACCTCCTGTGGAAGTCACAGAAATGAAGACCCAATGTGAAAATTTACTTGAAGAATACGAGGACATTATTTCCGATTGGTATTTTAATATGCAGGATAAAAAGTCATTGCTCTCACATCTATGTGAAGATGTTGTACTGTCCCGGGATGATCGCAAATGTTTAACAGAAGCAATCGAGGGAAACGATAGTACTGATAATCAACTACAAAATAGAAATGTTAATGGAAGTGGAGATAAATTAAGAAGGAATAACGTAGAGCTTTAATTACAATTTGCATTAAATCTAAACCTATGAAAATATTTGTTTATTATATATAATATTTTATATACTTTTTGTGACACTCAGCTGCGTCGGTCGACCATGTCACTCGATTTTTTTTCTCTAAAATACTTGTTTTACAAAGTGATTTCTTAATACTATAAAAACAGTTTAAATTTGATTGTGACATATCTTCGTAATACAGTTTTTATAAAAATCTATTTCCATTGGCTGTGTTTTTCACATGCAATAATTGACTACCCTCAGGAATTCGATAAAAGCTTTTGAAAGCAGGGAAGAGACTGTTAAGAATGAGTGCTGGATCTGTGCATTGTTTGTAACAGTTGGAATTAATTTCAGTGTTATATCATGTTCAAAGTGGCGACGTAAACCTGTTTAACGTTCTGAAAACAGTTCAGCGCAGAGTTGTTTCCGAAAACTTTCCATGAAAAAGCTTTTTTTACCAACGAAACACCTATTCATGTGTGAAAAACATCTCTTGAAATTCAACTGTCATTTTTTAAAACAAAACCCAACAAAAATTTAAAATTTGAAATGATTGAAATTAATCGTTCAGTTTTCACTTTCATTTGATTCATTGCCTTTTTATGGTATCTGAATACAAGACGTCTAATATTTGGACGAAGTTGAGTATGTTGCCGAGGATTGTGAAATATGCACCAATAGTTCTTCCGAATCATGCTCCCAGCACATCAGTTCACAGAAATACATACAGTACGTCTAAGCCAAACTCGTACACCTTAAGAAAATTAATGTTTAACATTTGGCTTCATATTTTAAGCGGCAATAGAATACAATTGTTTTCTTTTCCCCGTAAAGTAGGCAAACATTTTCATATCGATCAGCTGTTTGTTTGTTTTGTTTATGTCAGAGATGGGCAGATTAATTCTCGGAAAATTGTGCAGTCGATTTTTTTAGGCTGCCGTCTGTTTTTCACAAGTAGCCGACCGTAGTCGTCCATTTTTAACTGCTATAAGTGTTCAGGAAAACAAATATTGCACAATAACACTTCACAACAAAATCACATTTTTTTTAAATAACAAGGTTCTGACAACGGATTCTGGTAGAGGGGACCAAAAAAAAAATATACGTATATCGGCGTTTTGAAAGTTTACATCTGAATTTTTTTTAGGGGGGTCAAAGTTGTCCCCCTTTTACACATTCTTATGATGAATCGACATTCGAACACCATGTAACCTAATACTATGTTTACACAGCGAGATTAACTCATCGAGATTACGATAATCTCGTTCCCCGTTTACATAGAGATTAACTTGAATACGAGATTAATTTTGACGTTTCACATTTTCTCTTTGTTATTATTTTGCAACCGAGACTGTTTCGTAAAATTTGAATAAAAATGAGTGAAATTTTTAATAAAAATGTAGAAACGGATATCGAAGAAAATTTTCTAAATGTTTTAATGCTTTTCACTTCTTCTACGAATGCAAGAAAGTGTGAGCTACATCGTTTTACATCCAAATTATACAAACCTTTTCGCGCTACAATTAATTTCTTTCGCTTAGTGATGATACAAAAAGAATCGATTTCAGCCAAATTTGCAGAGTTGCTTTAAGGAAATACGAGATTACTTTGTGAGATTAAATTTTAATCGCGCATTTTAATACGAGATTAACGACTTAATCGCGCAAATCGGGATAATCTCGTCTGTGTAAACGTAGTATTACATTTTAGGTATATGATGTGTTCAGCAATTTGATGTAAAATACTACGAAGTTTTGTCTTAATTCTGGAATTGAAGTTAATTTCTGAGCTTTGATGTATTCAGAGCCCTATAGTAGAATTTTATGGCGAATATTTTCGTGGTACATTTTTCCTTAAAAAGTCCTGTTTTACGGGACATTTTTGGCATTTTAGAAAAAACGGGTCAAATTGACCTATACAAATAGTAGCAACAGGGTTAAAATGCTCCACAAAAGTGTTCTTCGTAGTATTTTACATCGAATTGCTGAACACATCATATACCTAAAATGTAAGGTTACATGGTTTTCGTATGCCGATTCACCATAAGAATGTGCAAAAGGGGGACAACTTTGACCCTCCATAAAAAAAATTCAGATGTAAACTTTCAAAACGCCGATACACGTATATTTTTGGTCCCCTGTACCAGAATCCGTTGTCAGAACCTTGTTATTTTTTTTTGTGTTGTGCAGTGTAATTGATTAAAAAATAAATTGCATAATTCCGAAAATAAATTCTCATTTGTAATTCCATATCGCTAGTTTTTGCAGAGTTGCCGTTGCTTTCGATTGCTGTTTCAAAAAGTCGCTGCTAAGTAGAAGCATGTTCTAAACTGACTATGGTAAGCGCGTTTTCCATGCTTCGTAAGATTTTTGGAATGCTTCGACTGCGTTGTCCGCGAGTACCCTTGTCACGGCCGCCTGGATGTCCGTAATCGACTCAAAATGGGTTCCTTTGATCACCGATTTTGTTCTAGGGAACAAAAAAAGTCACAGGGTGACATATCGAACGAATAAGGCGGCTGTTGCAACACGGTGATCCCTTAAGACGTCAAATACTGGGACATGCTGAGGGCGGTGTGGCTCGGAGCGTTGTCGTGATGATGGATCCAGTTACGACCCTGCAGGAAATGTAACTAATTTTAAACTAATTTATAACTAGTCCTTTTCTCTACAGGACTGATTACAAATTAGTTATTTTGCTTGAAAAGAAGTGATTATTTTAACGTGGCGATGTCCTAGCAGCACATCAATTGTCTACCTCTGCATGACTTCCCAACTAGTTTATAACTAGTTGTTTCCAAACCAATTAATAATTAGTCCGTAATCGACTGATTTAAAACTAGTTGTTTAGTGACTAGTTAAAAATTAGTTTTTAACTGATTTTAAACTAGTCAAATAGGAGCTCATTAAAAAATACTTGCATATAACCCCTGTAAATGAATTTTCAAATATACTGAATTCAATTCATACGATTGTGTTATTATCAGGTGAACAACTTTGCTTCCGCCGTTTTCCGATAGGTGGCTGTACCGGCTGAGGCTGGTTGAAATACATAGATGGTAATGCCTTTAAAGTGAGTGTGGACAGTGCCTAACGAATTGTCATCGCCGTTTCAGTGACAGTTGTTCTTGTTTTCGTATTATTCACGCTCGAAAATGTCCGTTTATGTGCCCAATTCTCGCCATTTGCGGGAAGTTTTACTTTTCTGTTACAATTCGAAAAAAAATGCAGCTGAAGCGCATCGAATGCTCTCAGAAACTTAGGGTGATGCTGCTCTGAGTGAAAGAACGTGTCGGGAGTGGTTTCAACGTTTTAAAAATGGTGATTTCGTTGTCGAAGACAAACATGGTGGCGCCAAGGTTATGATTTGTATTTGGTGGGATCAGCTCGGTGTGATTTACTACGAGCTCTTAAAACCGGGTGAAACCATCACAGGAGATCGCTACCGAACGCAACTGATGCGCCTTAGTCGCGCGCTAAAAGAACAGCGGCCACAATATCAAGAGCGACATGACAAAGTCATCCTCCAACACGACAATGCTCGGCCTCACGTCGCAAAAGTGGTCAAAAAGTACCTGGAAACGCTGAAATGGGAAGTCTTGCCCCATCCGCCGTATTCCCCAGACTTCCACCTATTCCGTTCGATGGCACACGGCCTGGCAGATCAACATTTTCAATCCTTCGAAGAATTGGAAAAATGGATTGCTTCATGGATAGCGTCAAAAGAGGACTCCTTTTTTCGAGCCGGGATCCGAAAATTGCCGGAAAGATGGGAGAAAGTTGTCGCTAGCGACGGACAATACTTTGAATAATACATCTGTAAGCACTTTTTCGCAATAAAGCTTTTAATTTTGGAAAAAAACGGCGGAAGCAAAGTTGTACACCTGATAAATGTTTTCAAAAACAAAGTACACTCCTTTTATATAATATTTACAACTAATTACAAAACAGCAAAAATGTAAAACATTTCATAAAATTAACAGTTCAAATCGTTTTACAAGAAAAATTAATTTAAAGAAAGAAAAGTAAAAGAACACAATACTTCAGCAGTTCACTTAAGGCACTAAGATATTAAATAAATTCAAGTTTAACGCTGGCAATAGCTGCTCTCAGCTCTTCCATGGGATCAGCTGCATTTATTGAATCTAGTTAAAAGAGGAACGAATTGTAGAATTAGTTATGGGAATATTATGCATAGTGAATGTAATTTTGAATATGTGTACGTGCATACATACCAAGCAAAACGTTAAAAAATGTGTTGTAGTTAGTGTGACCGCAGCCTTGCAAAAAAATGTATCAAAGAAGAGACCCAAAATGTATCAATATGTATCACTTTTTTGTTTTTTAAGTATCAAAGTATCAATATAGAATAAACTCAATAATTTTAATGCAAAACACTTTCCAAATTGATTAAATAAATTTATTGAAAACTAAATTAAGTTTTACTTGGTACTATTAGTATAATAATAATAACAAAAACAAACAAAAATGTCTTACATGTTTCAGTTCAACTCGGTAGTATATATATCATGTACAAAAACATCAGGTGTACAACTTTGCTTCCGCCGTTTCCCGATAGGTGGCTGTACCGGCTGAGGCTGGTTGAAATACATAGATGGTAATGCCTTTAAAGTGAGTGTGGACAGTGCCTAACGAATTGTCATCGCCGTTTCAGTGACAGTTGTTCTTGTTTTCGTATTATTCACGCTCGAAAATGTCCGTTTATGTGCCCAATTCTCGCCATTTGCGGGAAGTTTTACTTTTCTGTTACAATTCGAAAAAAAATGCAGCTGAAGCGCATCGAATGCTCTCAGAAACTTACGGTGATGCTGCTCTGAGTGAAAGAACGTGTCGGGAGTGGTTTCAACGTTTTAAAAATGGTGATTTCGAATGACAAAGTCATCCTCCAACACGACAATGCTCGGCCTCACGTCGCAAAAGTGGTCAAAAAGTACCTGGAAACGCTGAAATGGGAAGTCTTGCCCCACCCGCCGTATTCCCCAGATGTCGCCCCTTCTGACTTCCACCTATTTCGTTCGATGGCACACGGCCTGGCAGATCAACATTTTCAATCCTTCGAAGAATTGGAAAAATGGATTGCTTCATGGATAGCGTCAAAAGAGGACTCCTTTTTTCGAGCCGGGATCCGAAAATTGCCGGAAAGATGGGAGAAAGTTGTCGCTAGCGACGGACAATACTTTGAATAATACATCTGTAAGCACTTTTTCGCAATAAAGCTTTTAATTTTGGAAAAAAACGGCGGAAGCAAAGTTGTACACCTGATATAATATAACAAAAATGTCTTACATTAATCAGTTCAAATCGGCACATCGGCAAATTGACTCCGCTCCACACACCGCATCCCGCGCTCCTTCCCCTTCACTGCCAAATGATTTGTAATCAACTCCGTCGCCTTAGTCCGTTTAAACGAAATAGTCTTCGAGATTTTGGAGTCGGGGAAGCGTTTTGCGCACAGTCCCGCGAAATCGTCAAATATACGAAGGGGTAGGTGATGAATTAATAGAAACATGCTGCTTTCTTTCGTTGTCAACATCGCCTCGTCGATCTGAGTCTGATTTTTCTTGGTGGCGTAATTTTTTTTATGGAGGGGGGTCGCCTCGTTCCGCTTGAGATGCGCAATCAAATTAAACAATGATTTGTTGCATACGCTGCAACAAATCATTGTGAGAGCACGAGACGACGACGGCCCTACATATCTAAATGCCTACACACAAATTTAATAATATTTATATTAAAATATAAAAAAAACAAAAACTTACTCCTCTTCAGACGACAACCCCGCCTCTTGCTGAGCAGCCCTCTTCTTCCTTGATACAAATTTGTCCATTGTAATCGTGGCGGTGGTGGTGTGTGCAGCAGAATACCATTAATGCGAAACTATAAGGTTAAATATTAATTTGAACAATATATTCTATTAAAAATTGTTTGATACTTACTCGATTTCACTGGCTTAAATTCTTGCGCCAGGCTGGAACGTCCATCGATGTCAATAAAAAGAGGAAAAGAAAGAGGAAATGGATGCTTTTGACAGTGGTACCAACTTCACATTCAGAATACATAAAAGGTTCGTTCAGTGAAAGACAATGAACTATTGGATGTATGCTGCCACAGGTGCACACAATTTTTGTAATGCATAAACATTTACAGACTTTGTTCTTTTGTACTTGGAAAAGTATCAAAATTTGTACTGGATGAAAAAAACAAGTATCCCTCCAAAATTCGTCACAAAATGTATTACTTTTGATCCACTTGGATCAAATCGGTCACATTGGTTGTAGTCCTTCTTAAGCCTTTTCCCATTAGTCCCAAAAATGTTCACGGCTACAATGACAGCAGCTTACAGGCACGCTGTAATTTTCCGCGTACAAATGTTCCACTTGCACGTCTTCATCCGTGCCTTCAGCCGCATTTTCAATTCCACTTCTGTTTTTGTTATTTTGCGACAAATATTTTTTGATTTTAAGGCATTTTTTTACTTATTAAATAATTTATTTTACACACCTCTTTAAACTACGCACTTATTTACACTTTTTCACTCGCACGCTTTGACGAAAAAACACGATATGGCGTCGTTTATGTTGCCAACCCATTGGATTCACTTACAAATTCTAGGGATCGAAAACGCGAACCCAGAAAATATCAATTTTGAAACAATAGGCAACCCTTATTGATCGCGTAGACGCCATTGGCGATTTGTCGTTTGTACGAACAACGCAACGAGTACGGCGCATGCGCTCGTGAACTGTGTAGCCATGCATGATTTTTCAATCAGTTACAAATTAGTTGTCAAATAATTAGTTAAAAATTAGCTACTTTTGCCAACTGACTACTCCTTTCCTGCCGGGGAGCGATGTCTGGGCGCACC
This sequence comes from Melieria omissa, assembly GCA_963971225.1. Taxonomy (NCBI): domain Eukaryota; kingdom Metazoa; phylum Arthropoda; class Insecta; order Diptera; family Ulidiidae; genus Melieria; species Melieria omissa. The sequence continues at coordinate 44,668,175 of OZ020268.1, read as the reverse complement.
CTGTTGATTCCACGGCTATCAAAACGCAACGCTATCGCGACACGTTGCTCTTGATTTTGTTTCTCCATTTTCGTGACGAGTACCAACACACGTCTACTCAACACGACACAGCAGGCGAACTAAACAAGATAGAGCGATGGTAAATATATCAATGGAGAGGGGAAGGATGCCGGGGAAGGGGAATTTCAAGATCGCAGGTTTACCACAAGCACGACAATAAAATCAGTCTCATAACTTAATTGACACACCTCGTAGCAAACGTGTATAATTGTTTATGCAATTATTAGCGTCGCCGAAGCAATTTCTGTGAGCAAGAAGTTCCTGAAAGCGGCGACGACTTCTTTAAGGAAAATTTTCGGATGACAAGAGAAACCTTCATGAAATTAGTGGATAACATCAAAAATTTAACAAAAAGTGCATCTAATTTTCGGCAACTTATACCGTTGTACAAAAGGATTGCAACTGCCGTTTATGCTCTTGGCTCTTCCGCAGAACACAGGGCAATAGAAAATGTATTCGGCGTTTCAAAATCTACAGTTTGAAAGAATAAAGGAATTTTGAAAGAAAGTTTGGGCTGTTATGAAACCTAAATATTTGAATGCGTATCCACTTAATGAATCAACAGTGGGAGATTGTGTCGAACGATTAAAAAAAATTAGGATTCCCGCAATGCAAAACAAAATGGAGTTGTATGTAACTACATATGCACGTATGAACAAGTACTTATTAACTCAAATCCTGTTTAGATGGGTGCCACGTTGAAGTACGATCCCGGTGCGATGATGCCGTTGACTGCCATAACTACAAAGGGTGGTATTCCACAGTATTACTTGCTTCAGTAGATTATTTTTCAAACTCTGTAGTTTAGTTTGCAAAATAAAACTCCAAGACTTGATTTTTATTTTCAGATACATGTTCATGTATATCAATGTTGGCGTCCCTGGCCGGTGCAATGACTCCCAAATTTTCGAAAAATCATCATTAAAACAGCATCATCTAAATCCTATTCTGAAGCAGATGTCTACTCCAGTCATCGGACTCCAGTTCATATGCTTGGGGAGTACGAATGCGTATGAAAAAATTTAATTATACACTCTCGAAATGCAGAATAGAGGTTGAAAATGCATTTGGTCACCTGAAAGGTAGATTTAGAAGAATTGGGAGAGGCCTTGACAGCTACATTGACAACACTAGTCAAATTCTAAAAAGTGCATGCGTTTTGCATAACTTTCCAAACGAGAAAAATGATGCTGTAAATATGACTTGGATGCAAAAACTTAGAGAACAAGAAGAATCTCTGTTCCGCCCGAAGCCGGAGGGGAATCGCACCCTGACTGACAATGACCGTACAGCTGAAAATATAAGAGCTGCTATATCGATTTATTTAGGTAAATGTTTTTATTTCAAAATTCCAGCAATGACTCCTGGAAGCCTTCCGATGACGTAAAAAATTTCTCCAAGAGTTCATTCCTACGTTCTTCAATAGATATCAGTACTGCGTCGGTTTCCCGTTCTTCTTGCGCGATTTCTTTCAACAGTTCCTTTGTTTCCTTTAGCTCCCTAGTAATGTCAGTGGTGTTTTTTTGCTGATTTTTTTCTAGAGCACCTAACACATTCGGACAGTGGAGCTTCTGAGCAGCTGCTTAATGAACTGTCGCCGAGTGCATTTGTGGATGTTGGAGGAATGACAACATAGTCTGGAATTTTACATTACTGGTACTGAATGGTTTTGCACGTAATAAAAGATAATACATTTTGATATACTTATGCTCTCTTCAATCAGCTCTTCGCTCTTCGATGTTGTTGCACTTAAAACTGCCAAAAATTTCAAGTACCGTGCGATATTAAGGCCACTCTGAGGGTGTTCCTCCCGACACACCCACCTTACCCTTTTGCTTTTTGAAAAAATACAACACATTCATTGCACTACAATTTGCAGCTAACACAGCAAAGAAATTAATAATTTAATTTACCTATATCGGAGGTTATTTATCTTTGTTCGGACTTCCTCACTGGAGACGCACAGTCCAGATTCCCCCAGTGACTCTGCAATGTCCTTAAAAATGTGGCCGTTTTTTCTTGCTCCACGCAATTCCATAATTTTGTCTCGCCACTGCTCTTATCTGTGAGCTTTTCTCCAGCCGCTGACCAAAGAATTTTACTTTTTTTGACTTTCTCCCTATCCTCTAGGTATTTAATATAAAAAAATAAAATATTTATATAAAATGTAATAATATTGTTTAAGTTACGAATAAACGATACTTACCAATCGGTAATTGCGCAGATTTTCAATTTTAATTTCGTTTGTTGTTATTTTGAACTGTCAAAAAGAGGTAAAAGCTTTTAAACTGGGAAATTATTCTGAATGAAATTTTTTATAACAATTCTATATTGTTATTTCTACAGAAAAACTACGAGTTTTGAAAAGGTTGTGAATTCATTTTTATTTTGCAGTACTGTAGTACTGCAGTAATATTTTACCTTATAATATAAAAAGTTTACTGTAGGGAACTGGGAAATTATACTGAATGAAATTTTGTATAACAATTTCTTGTTTTATTGAAACATATATATGTGTCACACTTTTCACATTTAATGAAAGTGTAACCATTGCAACCTGGAAGCTTGCAAGTGGCACGATTGTCAACCCCTTTCGGCCAGTGGTCCATATGAACCAAGCGAACTTCGTTTTGGGTAAGTGGTAAACTTCTTTGATTCTTTCTATTGAATAATTTTAGTTAGAAATGGTTTTTTAAATGTGTAACTATGTAAATAAATGTATAAGTTATACCTTAAATGCAACATTTCTGGTTACTTCAGAAGGCCTCCCGCTTTTTCAATGAAGTGGTTGATAACTGAACGAATTTAAAAAAGTCGGTCGGAATTTTGCTCACTTCTGAGTTTCATGTCATCATTATTATTTCAATTTTTTTAGCGAAATTTCATCAATATGTTCTGGATTACCTGGATTTTTCTGGAAAGTAATTGGACTGGTAAACAATAGACTTTATAAGTTCGTCAGAAAAAAAATATTTGAAATAACCTTTATAAAATAACCATAACCACCCCATAATAAACATAATTACAACAAGAATTCCTATGCTTAAAAAATTTAAAGCAAACGCAACCCTCGCCATGACACTTGTATGGAAAATCAACATTACGTTCCTGCGCAACCTTGGGGTCTGATGTTATCGGCGTATTCGTGCGGATTTTGAGTATGTATTGTGGTTGAGCGCTCTCAGTTTCCTATCACTTTATCACTGCCCTGCCGGCAACTCAGTTTACTTTAAAGTTTAAACGCACTTTAATCTAACTAATTCTCAACTAGTTGTGGTTGATAGTTGGATTATTTTTAATGGAGCCAACTGACTATTTTAACATTGCATTAGGCATTAGTCAATTGTCCGACTCTGCATGACCTTTCAACTAACTTAAAGATTGTTATTTAAAAGTTAGTTTAAGGGGTCATTCTCATGTGAAATTTTGTAAAAATCAATTTTTTTTAACATATTTGGAATATATCATCCTTGAAGAAGGTGCTGTCAAATTTTTATTGGAAAATTTCAAGTATTTCGGCTTCTGCAGACATTGTGACGTGTTTTTCTCGGCACGCCTTTTGTTGAAATGGCGGGGATGATTTTTAAAAAACCATTCATCCGATCTCTCTGCGATTTTGTTACGTCATTCTACATACTGTTAGCTATCGCCCCTAGTAAATTCACTCCGATATGTTAAAAATTTCATATTTTTTTTAATTGATAAAATCTTCAAAAACAGCCATTTGTTACTGTTCTAACTTCCAATGCCTGCCATTTTGTGAGATTCTTATGAAAAAATTCAAATTTACTACGGGCGAGAGGTACGTTCATACTGATTAAGAATTTCTTTGAAATTTATGTTTCAGATAATCCTGTGACTCAAAACAACCCCCCCCCCCCCTGACCATGACGCGGCAGAAGCCGTATCTTTAATCGAAAAAAAGTGTTTGAAAAAATTAAAATTTTTTTTTTATTTTTGTACCATAACAATGAATAAATTAAAGTGGAATATCTTTTTTTGATAATTCCTCGTATTCACAAAGGAAATAATTTCTGAAGAATGTGCATTTTTCCTGTCCGCGTATGAGAATGACCCCTTAAAGTTATCTGATTTATCTATCTGGTTATCTATAAACTAATTACATATCGGTTAGCTACAAGTTGACTTTATTTAAATCAGCTATAACTCAACTATTAGTTAATACGTTGCAGTCAAATCTTTATCCATAAAAATGAATGTTTGTATGATTGTTTTTTAAATTGTAAATTTTTTTATTTTCTTTTTTATTTGAAAAATATGTATAATGCATTTCGATAGTCAAAAAATCAGTCGAAATATGGGTGAGGCTTTTGACTAAGGCAAAGCGCAATGACAGATGAAGTTTATTATGTTTATATGGTAGGCAACGTGTGTAAGTATTTATATATACAAATTATATTCATATATACTTACTTAGTTACCTACAAATACACTGTAAAAAGGAGATGAATCTGTGATTTTTTTATTTGTTTTAACCATTTCGTCTGGCCAGACGACAAAGTCCATCCGAGGGTTAAACTATTATACACAAAAATAAGCTTAACATAAACGTCAATGACATATACAAAAGTAGATCTTTTCAATCAAAAAAATAAAACATTTTCTTGCTTTGTACTTCCATACTCATAACTGCAATATACAATTAATATTAGGATTAAGATTAAATACAATTGCAATTGAGATTACAATTACATTTCAGATTTGTTATTTTTATTTTTAATGCATTCGGCATGGATGTGACGTTTCTTTATAATTTTTTAGGCATTTCTTAAAACTGTTTCCACTTTATTAGAGCCAAGTGATCAACAGGCATCTGTTTAAAAAGATATTTATACTAGATTAATGTGCACTCGATATCTGTATTCAACTAAGCGTATCATACAGCATGTTTAAAATCATACCTAAATAATTATCTAATCTTGTGGTTTAAGATACCTCCACTTTAAGTACATGTGTATGTACATCAACACCTCAAATTTGACGCAAAATGTATCAAATGTGGAATAAACTTTTCACTGACTGAGTTTGACACATTAATTGGTTTGACAATGGGGGGAATTTGGCGTGAAGAATTTTTTTCAATTGTCACATGCACTCATAGGCAAAACGAACGCACCCAAACTGCCAGACAATTTGCATCCTGCAGAGAGTGTAATTGGAAAATGATGGGATTCCTCTTTAACACTGGCTGTTTTACTAATGGCAACAGTAAATTGCAAAAGACAGGTAAAGAAACAAATATGTAATTTATTACGATTTTATACTCACGTATTTTGTGGACAAGCTCTCATTTAGTAGAAAAATAGTTGTTTTCGATTGTGTGGAATCGCTAAGTAAATACTATGTATCTATATTTCTTTAACAGATATATACCAACATTCTTTACTTAATGCCATTGTCGTATTATGGGCAAAGGGGTGGTTAAGCCTAAGCGTAGACAGACACGCAGACTGCATAGGCAACACAGTTCAGCACAGCGCAGTTTTTTTTTGTAAATAATGCAGTGTCATATAGGAGCGTATACAGCGACACAGCCGCGTGCGGCGCAGGGGCGTAAACAATTTTGTCTGCGCTGTCCTGTGCTGTACTGCGCAGCCTTCGCCTCTATATACGCTTAAGCTAAGTGTCCTTAAGTGGTCATCACTGGCAAAATGGGTCTGGTGGTAAATAATGGCAAGACGAAGTATATGCTATTTACACGAAGAGACCGCAGCGGCTGAGGTCTCTCGAAGCCGCCAGTTATACTTTTTAAGTTGTTAAGGAATTCATCTCCCTTGGCATCAACATACACAGCAGTAATGATGTCAGCCTGAAGACAAAGCGAAGGATTACTTTGGCCAATAGGTGCTACCGGCAAAATTGCACAGTGCGTTCTCGCTGTTTGTCATTAGATGGCTACAGCAGTAACAGCTGATCGATTTTAACATATCACTTCAACACGCGCGTAATTCCCACCAGAATCGCTGACGGTCGGTCTGGCAAACTAATCTGAACATAAGATGAGACAGTTTGCGATTCTCACGATCAACATGTGCAGTGACAGCACAAAAGCGGTGATAACAACGTCAACGGAGCGCCTTCCGCAACAGCTTTGGGATTGGGACGTAGGCTTAAGCTTTAGTTTTAAGGCAGCAGAATTTGTATCGCGGAGCAAAGGACATCAATTCCCCATAATGGAAAAAAAGCGAATTTTTACAAAAAAAAATAACTTATCCAAAGCGTCATGAACCAAGCTTAAACTTATGGTAAACAAACCGTTTTGACACATTAGTGATTTTATTTGTGCGTTATATACTTTTGGTTGGGCGAAAATCGGATTTTGTGCCATATAATCGTAATTTGCAGGAAGTGTTGATTTTCTTCTTTCATTCGAAGAAAACGGTGGGTGAAGCGCTTCGAGAGTCCCAAAAAGTTTACGAAGATGTTGCTCTTAGCGAAACCACGTGCTGTGATTGGTTCCGTCGCGACGCGTCGCTTAAAATACAGTGATTTCGATGTAAATGACCGCCCGCAGAATAAACAATAACATCGATACATCGATTTTCTCAAATCTATTTTAACCCTTATGTGTGTGATGGGGTACCCGGGTACCCAAATCACTTTGATACTGAAATTTTTTATACTTGCGGATAACCTAGAAAGGTGAAACTTCATGACAACTACCAAAATGGTATTATGTCTTTATTTTCGATTGTTTGATTCCATTTAGTTGCTGGGGCACCCGGGAAACCCAATACCTTTTTTATGGAGTTGCATGGATTTCTTAGATCTTTCTTGTAAGTAAAACTTTCTAAAGCAAATAATTTCTAATAGAACAATTTTATCAACAAAAAATGGCAGCCGCTTTATTTGTTTGGGCTCGTAAAGGTCGGGTAGCATCGTTATCGAAACCTATAAAACGTAACAATTTTTCGAACCTGCCGAAAGACAGCTTTAAAACTAAGCAAAAACGGCAAAATGTCTTATGCCCGGTTCTGACCATGGCACAATAAACAAGGTAATAGCATCCCCGCAACACCAAAAACCACATGTATTTTGTTGGTAGGATTGTTTATCGCTACTGTCAAATTCGGCTGTCATTTTCCGACGAAAGAGGGAGAAACTGAAAACAGACAAAAGTGATTGTTGCCAGACGGTGCTGTATTTGAGTGAAAAAAAGGGAAAAGTGCTCAGGTCAGTTGTTTTCAGTCAGGTATTTTCATTTCAACCGATGCGGCAACACCGCACCACTGCTGACACCGACGATTTTGACAGAAGCGATAAACGATCAGCCGGTGGCTTGCTACAACCTTGTAGTTGAACCATGGTTCTGACTATGTCATATATGGTGTCATTTGTAGTCAGTTTAATGAGAACGGGTTGTCATATGGTGTCATTTGCGTTTGCCTGCATGTATGACTACGATTTGCCATACGAAACGACAATCAAATGAGAACGATCGAATTTGTGTCGAACGAACGATTTGACTACGTTTGATGAGAAAACAAAAAATGTCAACATGCTGGCAAACCTTGTCATATGTATTTTTCGTCAGTTTTTGCCGTGCAATGAGAACACATTTGACGACATAGGACGAACATGACATATATGGCAGTGTTTGTCGTCAGTGAATATGACACCATATATGACATAGTCAGAACGGGGCATTACAGTGCAAAAAAAAAACCACATGGGTAAGAGTGTTCTTTTTCAGCACACATACTAGGGTTAAACATCGATGTTTTCTTCCGATGTTTCTGATGAAAAGGAACGCGAGAAACTAAAAAAAAATACAAAAATTCATATAAAATTTATATACTTAGCTTAATACTTAGCTTATATACTTAGCTTAAACAAATTTGGACATGCTGGTATTTATCAACCGCAGTGAATGGACCGTAGTCAAAAAAAGATTTTGCTACTGGATGGCACAGAAATGTTTTTTTTATTATTAATGTTCATTAATATGTTTAATTATCTTTTTTTGTTGCTGTTAAATTCTTTTAATGTATTATTTTTTTAACACAATCCCCTTTCATAAAGTGGCAAATGAATTGCTAAAATTTTAAAATACATTTTAAGTTTTAATATATTTAAAAAAGTCCCCATTGGGAAAAGGTCGATGCATCGATACATCGATGTTCGTATTCCAAAAACATCGAAACATCGATGTGGGCAAACATCGATGTTTTTCCAGGTATAGTTCATTCTGTGCTTTTACTCACATGTTACGCTGAAGTTACAGAGAATTCTGTTGTTAGTAACAGAGGGTTCTGCTGTCAATAACAGAGGGTACTACCAGCAGTACCCGCCAAAGAGCGTGTTTGCTTGTTTGAGATGGTCTCTGATGGTCTGATTTATGGTCTCAGAATCTCAGAAATTCCGTGGAAAAAATTATTTAGTGTGTGTGCAAAATCTGCTCAAACGTGTAACTTTTTTTACAAAAAAATGTAAACACATTCTGTTTTTTAGTCTATTGAGTAAAAAAATTATAAAAATACATGGTTACCAAGAAGTTACTAAAACTTTCAATAAACATTAAAAATTGATGAGATCATGAAAAGTATGTGAACTGTGTGTGTGTTCCTAAAAAGTATGTTAACATATGTTCCTGGATTTTATTTTATTTTAAGAAGCATTCTCCGATATCTACCGATCTCAGAAAATAATGTATTTTTAATAGTGGTTAAATATTTTTCGACAACATTTATTTTATTCATCCCTAAAAGTATGCAATCAGCTTGAAAACTTGAAAAAACTGCACAAATGCAAAACATACATCTATTGTTATAATTTTTATTGCAAAACTAAAAACTAAAAATTTCTGTTACGCTTTGCAATTATTAATGTTGACGTAACTGATTAAATGTAAAATCTGGAAAATATTGCCAACACACTTGTTGCTATAGCTTTCCAAAAATGACGAAAATTGCAAATTTTAGTCTCAGGCATTGCCAAATTAGAAAAGTTTCAGAAAAACAAAATGGAGATTTCAATTCAGCAAGCCATGATTAACTAGTATACCAAATTTTATGAAGAACAGACCACTCCTAATTTTGTCTCGCGGTTGTATGAAGTCGAATCACTGTGCAATGGCGTAATACTTAATTCTTAATTTGTCAGGGGTTGAAATTTCATAGCGGTTGAAATGTTATTTTATGATTATGTACACGTACCGAGTCGCGTTTTACGCAAAGAGATATAGGCCGTTAATATTAGTTGATTACAGAATCCAACACTAGTATAAAATTTTGCTTTTCCTTTCGTTCAGCAAATGTGCTGTTTTACTAGCTGTCTATTTGATGTGCTAACCAACGCATTGCCATTGAAATTAAATAATGAGGTCATTGCATGTATAAAACTGGAGCTTTGTAATGTAGAAAACAAGGAGTTTGCTTTTTGTACTCTACAATGGTCGATTTGAGAGATGCTTAACCCTTGTGTGCGCACCCAGGTCTGGCCAGACCATATTGAACTTTGGGTCCACTTTTAGTAAGGTTGTAGTAAAGCTATCGGGTTCATATTTCATGATATCCTCAACTGATCCTTTCTAAGTACAAAAACCAATACATGAACAAAATTTTTACAAAAACAAGGCGAGAATCGTGCAAAACGTATTTATACCCCTTAGTTGAACCCCCTATGGTCTGGCCAGACCATGGTGTATTTTCATACAAAGTTGCCTGTTATTTTCAGTTTTTTTTTGTTATTTTCGATGTAATTAGTGTCAGAATTGTTTATAAATATTTTTTTTCGTTTGTTCCTTATTCAGTTCTCTACGGAGCATAGGGCTGCAACTAGGTTTTTCCATCTGACCCAATTTGAAGCACTTTTTTCGTGCCATCTCGTTAATAGTGACATGAGTTAGCTAGCGCAAAATGTACCTGGTACAAATGTTTTTCACTCGCCTTGGCTTATATTTTCTTTTAGGTTAGTAAATTATAATTTTTGTTAGAAAACAATGTCTGAACACATTCAAAATTGATATTTATCCATTGTATTCGCTGTTATATTCGTGTTTTTGGTGTCAATTCAATTACATTTCTGAAGCGAAGGAAGTATTTGTGCTCTTGTCGTGTCTGATTTTAATCAATTGGATTGTATGTTTTCTGTGACAGAGATTGAAGGAAGCAAATGCTATTTCGAGGATAAGGTTTACAGGACGATTTCTTAAAAAAAAAATAGTTTAAGGGGGTCTTCTACCTTGTTGGTTCAAAAAAATCGATTTTATTTTTTTTATATTCAAAGGGTATAACCGAAATCTTATTATTTCGGGGTTTTTAGAGTCATCGAATATAGCTCCGCATGCTGTTATCGCAGCGCTCATCGCCACTTTAAATGCAATTTCCCAAAAGTTGTGTTTTTGCAACTGGTTGGCAAGATATCTCGAGAACTAATTGATCAATTAACTAAAGTGATATATCAAAATTTGCGGAAAACATGTGGCTATCGTTTGACACGAGCTTTTTAGATTTTTTTCATTTTAACGATTTTTACAGCTATTCTTGACCTTGAAAACGTAGACATTTTTGTTTGTTTGTTGCCTGTTTCGTGAAATTTTGGAATTTTTCAAAAACCTCGTGTCAAACGATAGCCAAAGTCATAAAGAAACTAAATCATTTTGGTTTTTTTGTTTCAGACGACTTTCATGGGCTGAATCGTGACAACCGTTTTAGTATAAATTTTTCGTAAGGGACATTTCAAGGTCAAATCACGGTCAAACTAGAGACAGTAAAATTTCAGAAAAATTAATGTTGGAAGTATAGAAATAAACGAATTCAATGCAAAAAACCGAACCTTGATTGCATTATTGGTTCCCCTACAATCTATTGTCAAAAAACAGTATCAAAAACGAGGCCACAAGGTAGAAGACCCCCTTAAGCAGTAGCGAAAACCAATGCTTTAGAGCAACAGAATTAAGATATTTAATTATTTATTTATTTATTCTAAGTCATTAATTAGTTTGAATAAGCTTAACTTAAATGTTGAATACTTATCACTAAAGTTTTACTCGGAAGCATACAAATTACACAGGAAAATAATTCTCGCAATTGGCTCATTGAATGAATACGTAGTTCTGTGGGATAATTGAATGAACCACCTGCACTTTTTAAAGTTTAAGGATTTAAGTTAAGTTTAAGTTAAGGATTCGTTTGTTGCTGGAGGTAATAATAACGGTGCTGCAAATTATCTTTTGTACTCTGAACAAAACGATGCTTAGCTACTGATGGAAAATACAATATGATAGTTCAACGTGGAGATAGCGAGTTTAGCATGAACAATAACATGTTGAGCATGTTATGCTTGAACGGAAGGTTTTTTTAGATAGATGGAACTAAGTGGTCAATAGAAGGTATTTTGTCTTATTGACAGCCAATAGTTCGCAGTGTTCTGTATTAGTCAGCTACATTTTCGACTTCAAAGCATAATTGTCAATAGTGAAAGGTATCCAGAAATAAAAATGTGTTAGGTATTTCAAAACATTTGTATATGTATGTACAATATAAAATCTCAATGTGTTTGAGTCTTTATACTGGATTATATCCTTGCAACCACTGCATTGGTGAAGCAGTTGAGGCAAATCCATAACAACGTATTTTACGTTTTTAATTTTTCTAATTTTTTTCCTTATTGTCGTATATGTTTAATTTCAAAATTTATTTATTGAAGTTGAAATTCGCTGTGTATATTATAAATCAAGCATAATTTTACCTTTTTACCTAAATAAAAAGTGAAAAAGCAACAGAAATTATTGTATTCACACTTTCTTTTTTTTGACAGGCCTACACACACAAACATACGCAGACAAACACTCACACATACTAAGATATGTATAAACTCATCAACAAAAATATAAAAAAAATATATTAACTAGCACAATCCTCGAATATCCTCTTTTTTGCACCATGGTCTGGCCAGACCATGGGGGGTTCAAGTATGAGGTTTTAAGTGGGTGCGCACACAAGGGTTAATTCCTATAAGCTCAGGTACCAATGTAGTAAAAACTACTAAACATTAAGTTTAGATACATAATGTACATACCGTCGCCTTGGTAAAATATTGTCGTAAGCGCCATTTTGACGAGTTTAAGTTATATCAAAGAAAATAAACATAACACTTCATATTCTTTGGTTATATTCACTGACATAATAATTTGCCTTAAGGGGGCACTCCATGAAATGGTTTCAAAAAATAGATTTTATTTTTTTGCTTTAATCGAAAGATATATTATCCGAGAACATTATTGCAAAGTTTCAAAGTCGAACTCTGAAAACTTTCGGAGACACAGCTCTTTTCATCGACGCGCGCTCAGCCACACCAGGTGTTCCGAATAACTTTGGAACGCGTTTCCTCATAAACACGTTTTTGTAGTCCGTCCACATGATAAAAAAAACTACTGAACCGATCTACACGAATATATACTTGTTTTGTAGGATATTGAACAGAGAAGTGCATGAACCTCTGAAATCTATTAAAACATTTTTTTACTGTTTTTTTAATAAAGAAAAGTAAGAAAAAACGAACTTTTTTGTAGTTTATATGGCTTTGTTGCTAAATTTTGAAAATGTATATAGTTTTTGAGGTTCACGCACTTGCAACAAGCCTGCTGATTAATTTGATATACCAATAATTTGTATGTTTCAGACTTTAACTTCGGACGGGAAGACGTCTTTTTTTAAACCAAGCCTCGGAATATGTTCAATATGTTTGCCATTTTTAATTTTTTTTATGTATAACTTTTTTTTTGAACTTTTAACTAATACCTACAGATGTTCCCAACGGATTGTTCCTGTCTCTTTCTTGTTTTGTACAGTAAAATAAAGAAAATTGGTCATTTTTTTAGCGTTTCATGGAGTGCCCCCTAAAGGAGCATTGTCATACATCTAAGGTCATACGGTTTTTTTTGTTGTGTGTGTCGACGGTTTTACACATACGAAAATGTTCCTATACAAATTAACTATTGCTTTTTGTAATTAAAATACTGTCGTATGTTCACAATTGTTTGACACATACGACAAAATTTTACTATCGCTTAGTAACATACATGTTGTAATTATGTATTAAACATATACACCTACGTAATATTAATAAGAAACAAATAGTGTCTGACGATCGTTCAATACCCACCCCATTCTCTCTATCGAAGGACATGACTTAATAGTTTGTACCAAATTAAGTTGATGTGTGGCTTATGGTTCCAAAGTTATTGTCTAAAAATGTATTGTGGTGGTGCCACGACCCGATTTCCCGACTTTTCTGTTTTCCTAAACCTTTGCGTAGCAATTACGAACAAACCCGTCGAAGAAAGTATCCACGTTGGTCTAGTCGTTTTTAAGTTTTAAGCAGCCGAACGAACCAAGATTCATTTAAATATATATAGATATATCGTTCAAAAAGAAATGGCATCACTAATTCATATTTTCTGTGGCTATGGGAACTGTGAACACAGTGAAGGTTAAACAATTAATAATCTTACATATACTAACTATACTAATAGTGAGCAGATTGAGACAAAAAAGTGTATTTTAAGGCAAAGTGTGTTGGGAATCGCCGTAAAACAAACAGGTACTCTTACAAACTTACTCTAATGCTTACTCTATCCATAAGAGCATAACTTTCGATAAATCGGAAAAAAACTGTTATTTTAGGAGTTATATATAGTTGACTCAAGGTTTATCCTTTTAAAATAGTAGTTTAATATTTTAACTTTATGCCCTAATGGGTTACACGAGTTGGAACCAAGTTTAAATTTGGAATCATAGCTTTGCGAACATAGTTTGGATAAAAGAAATCCAAAGTTTTTTGGTTAGGTAGATTATAAAATAAAAGTCCTTCGCAGTTTTATCTCCTATGAATTGTGGAAAAATACTTTACTGTAATAATGTCAGAAGACAACTGGTTTATGGTAAAGAAATTAAGTATTCATACATACGTATGAACCGCTGAATGACGACAATACAAGTATTCCGGATGCATCCGAGAAGTGGTAAAAGGTGTGAAAAATCACGACGCAAAAATTGAATTAGAAGCTGTTTAAAAATGCATTGTTGCATACAATGCTATGAAAACAATTAAATTGAAGTGAACAATGAAGAAGAAGTAAGGGCCGAAAAACAATGATTGCTTTATTTTGCCAATAACAGACACCAGACAGAAAGTATAAGCAAAGCAGATCTTCGCAAAAGGATAAAGGCCTGAGCACAATAACATCAATTCACACCTGCTCTTTGCTAATAACAAAAGTAAGTATTCAAAAGGCATAGATTTATAATATTACACGCAAGTTTTAAGTCAATGGGCCCAATAAATCAAGTTTATCTTAACCCTATGTTGACTCGTAAAATTTGTATGAAAAAACACATCCCTAATTATTTCTCATCTAAAAGCTCTCATCATATTTACTCTTAACCCATCGTTGACTCCGTCATATTTAGATTTTAGAAAAAATGAAAAACACGTGATGATTTATTTACCTGGAGCACTTTCACTAAGGTTGAAGTGAAAACCCCCATTAATTCATTTTTCTCCATACAAACTTTTAACCCTCGGTTTACACCATTAGATTTGGATTTAAAAAAGAATTAGAACCATCGGTTAGTTTTTTTTCGTACCCTTTTGACTTACAAATTTTTGGAAACACTTGAAATCAATGGGTTAAGCATTTGTATCGAAGAACTTAACTTATACAAGCGACTTAACATAGCCCCAGAGAAAAGGTCAAATTGCGTTCTGCAATTTTGCAACAACAATGTATGCCACGTTGCCCGTCTTGTTGAAACAACATATCGTACATGTCTACATCATCCAAATGGTCACCGTCTGGCCATTATCGTTTTGGAACATGTATGGCCCTGACCAAAGTTCACAAAAAAGAGTACTTTAATCTGTGATACAAAATGCTCTCAGAGGGCCGAGAAGATGTGAACTACGAAGAGAAAAAATTGGCTTTTGCGCGAATTTTCGGTCAAAAACAACACACTAATGATGCCGCAGCCACCGTATTCCCCAGACCTGACCTTCTGTGACTTTTTCTTGTTCTCGAAACTGAAGAGGCCGATGAAAGGACGACGGTACTATACGATTGAGGAGATAAGAACGGCATCGAAGGAGGAGCTGAACCGGATCACAAAAAATTATTTTGTTTAAAAATAATATTAGGAATGAGGTCCGTCATCCCTATTAAGAAAATTTGCATTAACTCTAAGGACAATATCTGGTTTAATGAGACATGCAGACATGCTGTCAGGTCCAAAGAGGAAGCCTTCAGAGCATGGCAGGCAAATAAAAATGCCGCCCCTGAACAGCTGCGTAAACAGGCTAGAAATCGATGCAATGCCATCGTAAGGCGCCAAAAGTTTCTGCACGAAAAGCGCCAAAGAAAAAAAGTTCTTCAGTGCCAACGTGGTAGTAAGAACTTTTGGTCATTCGTTAAGAAGGTTAAGAACCAAACATCGTCTTCAATTACAACTCTCCTTAACAATGATGAAATCATCACTCACTCGGTTGAAGAAATTAGATTTTTCTTGGTTAAAATTTTCGCAGAGAATTCTTCCGTGTCGATAACGTTTCTTGCTCTATGCCAGAAATTCATTTTCGGACATGAGTAGTCAAAAGAGTGCTTGCAAATCACGATGTAAATAAGGCTTCAGGGCTAAATTGCATCCTAGCCCTTGTTTTGAAAAGGTGCGCAACCTCACTGGTTTGTCCATTATGCAAACTTTTCAACTTGTTATACACTACAGGTGTATTTCCGACATGTTGGAAAGTAGCAAATGTTCAACCAGTTCCCAAAACAGGCAAGACTACTGACCCTGTTAACTACCGTAGCAATTAGTTCGCTGCATTCCAAAGCAATGGAAAGCATTGTAAACTTCAACCTTGTGAACTTTCTGGAGCACAATAGACTGCTAAGTGACCGCCAATACGGCTTCCGAGGACAGCGATGGACGGAAAACTTTATTTCGGTCCTCACCGAGAAATGGAACTATAGTGGTATACTGGTTTTTGTATTTATTTATTCTTTTGCGGGCACCCGGTTCTGGCCACACCATATCGAACTGTGGATCCAATTTAGAAATTTTGTAGCTAAGCTATCGAGCTCATATTTCATGATATGCTCAACTGTTGCTTTCTAAATATAAAACCAAAACCATGGTCTGGCCAGACCATGGTGAGTTTTCATACAAATTTGCCAGTTATTTAAAAATTTTTTTTATTTCCCACATGATTATTGTCAGAATGGCTTAAATATACTTTTTTCGTTTGTTCCTTATTCAGTCCTTTACGGAGCATATGGCTCAAACTAGGCTTTTCCATTTGACTCGATTTGAAGCCCTTTTGTCGTGGCATCCCATGTAATCGTGGCATAAGTTAATTGGCGCAAAATCTGTTTCAAGTGTTTTCACTCGCCTTGGCTTTTATTTTGGCTTTGGCTTGGTTTTTTTTTTGTTGGAACATAAACATTTTTGTTGGAAAATAATGTCGGAACATATTCAAAATTAATATTTATCCATTTTATGAATGGTTATGTCCGTGTTTTGGTGTCAATTCAATTGCATTGCTGAAGCGAAGGAAGTATTTGTGGTCTTGTTGTGTATGGTTTTTTATCAATTCGATTGGGTGTTTTCTGTGGCAGAGATGGAAGGAAGGGAATGCTATTTTGCATGAACAATAACATGTTGAGCATGTTCTGCATGTTTTTCTTTGGCAAAGCAGTTCACAATTGTTGACAGTGCAAGAAATCTAGAAATAATATTGGAAATGTATATCAAAACGCGATTTGTATGTGTCCAATGTAAAATCTCAATGTGTTTGAGTTATGATACTGCATCATATCGTTGCAATAATTGCATTGGTAAATCAGTTGAAGCAGATCCATAAGTAATGTATTTTGCTTTACCTCTTGATGCCAATCGGTGAATTATCTGAAGAAGCGCAGGAAGCGAGAAATCAAGATTTTAAGGCTTTCAGGGAATATTTTTTCCGAAAAGGTAGCATTCTGAATAGGCTGCTAATAAGTTCTGATCCTATATGTATATATCCACATGCTTACGTATGTATAATTCACATTATTTAATTACTGTAAACTTGACTAATTAAAGTTAAGTTGAAAACTCTTTCACGGATGGCCACCATACCGGTAGTAGAAATAATTGTATACATTTATGCCAGAAAATGGCAGTGTGTGACATGAAACAATATAAGGCAGCGTATTTGCGAAAAGGGTTAGAGAAAGCGGCTGACTTGTATGAAAAAGGCTGCTGCGAGTACGAGAGGCACATATATTAGCAATTAAAACGTTTCTAGTTAATTACTGCAAGTACGAATGCGAGCGACGATGCGGACGGGCTGATGTATGGTCTGTTTGTGTATATGTATGTATGTTTGTGTATGCATATGGAGCATACCACGATAAAAATTGCCGACCGAGCATGTTGGGCGAGCATTAGCCCAATAAACATCGACGCAAACGCAATAACCAAGCAATTGTTTTACTACCAATTAAACAACTTTTTTTTGTTGTTTTCCACTCTTGTTTGGAAAAAGTGCAAGAATGCAGCGAATGTTTTTTCTTTTGCTTTTAATTAGACGCTGCCATAAATCGAGGGGCAGAGGAGTTACTTTGTTCAGGAAAAAAGGGATTTTTCCACAACGAATCCAAATAAACAAATATTATGAATTCATTCTTTAACAACTAAAAATAATAAAAAAATCAATTAAAACCTTTGTTTCAAATACTTTTAAACCAAAAATGTTAAAAATTCCTTACTTAGCTTAGTGACTTTTTTGAAATTAGTTCGGAACTGTACTCGTAAAATCAGAGATTTTTTTCTCCAAACCTATAACACTACTCGACACGAAAAATGCTCCTAAAAATAAAAGTATTTTTTAGACAAGAACTTTGAAATAGAAAAAAATTTAGATGTATTAAAAATTAGTCTAAAAAATAAATTAGTCTAAAAAATACTTTTGTTTTTAGGAGCACGCGATGAACCCATTTTTTGTCGAGTAGTGTAATTCGAAGCACTTGTTTTCCAAACGACATCTAATGAAAGTTTGAAATCAGAAAAATGGTAAATGTATTTTGTTTATTGGGTATTTTGTTTTCCACCCTTTTCTCTACACCTCTATACAGCATGTGTAAATATATTTTTATGTAATAAATGCAAGAAGACGCATCCGATGTATATATAGTATATACACCTTAATGTGCAGGCGTGTGTTTGTAAGAGTACATCCAGCTACTTGGTGTACTTCTTCTGATATGAGTAACCGTAGCACAGTGCATACTACATAAGTGTTAAGTTAACTGGCCCTAACTCATAAGTACTTAAGTGTCAGCCTGGCAAAAATTCGGAAAGTAAAAGCAGATACTTATTTAAAAATTTGTATCTCCTTGAATTAAGGCGACTTTGCAAAAATAGATTTTTTTTGTTTCTTGTCTTAAACTCTACTTTGGAGTCATGAATATAATATCCAGATTTTCTTACAGTATAAAACATTTGAACAGGTTTAATTCTGGTCTTTTCCACAGCACCCGGGAGTATGGACTGAGGGCTCGCAAAGGATCAGACGCATTTTACTCTGATGAATGTTCAAAGGTTGTTAAAGAATTTGTATTCATACACGTCGAAGTCGACGTAATACCCTAGTTGCTACGAGTCTTCTTCTTCTTCTTGACTGACACGACAGCCCGATTACGAGACTAAGGCCTAGCTACCCGCAACCAACCGTGTTGTGCGTGCGAATGTTTTTACAAGGTTGGAAGGGACCTACAGTTTTATGCCGATTCCGAACGGCGAGTTGGGAGCTTTTTCCCTACGAGTCCCTGTGTATAAACAACATATGTAGGTTTAGGTATCGCAATCCCGGTACTCCGGGATGCCGGACATTTTTGAAGTCCCGAAAATCCCGGGAATCAAACTCGCTAATCCCGGAATTTTCGGGATTATATTTAAATGAAATTGCTGACTTAATAATTAATACTTAATACATCATTAAAAAAATTTGGAAAGTTTAGACGAAATAAATTTAACGCTTTAATGATCACTTTTTCTGTGCGAAAGTCAAATTCTTAAATGCCGTTATACAATTGTTTTCCATCATCATTTTAGAAACACTCCAAAGCAACGAAAAGTGGACTTTGTTTTATTAAAACATAAAGTACATTTTGACAGTACTCAGTCAAAGTCACTGTATCGACAAGTCATTAAAAATGTATTGCCGAATCAGTATTGATTGTAAAGTTTTAAGGGCGAATTGTGAAAATTTGAAATGGAAAACGACGCATTAAGTAAGTATTAATGATTTTATTTAAAATACATGGAACTTTTTTTTGCAATGGGAGGGGATAGAGGGCGTCTTTTGCAAAAGACTTGCACAGTGAAATTCCTCATTAAAAATGTCCCAAAAACCCCACTTTTGCGTCGATTTATTGAAATTTTCCGTCTATGAATGCCAAACTGTAAATAATTTCCCTTTAATATCTCAAGAAAAAAACAAACAAGACTTTTTCCCACGATTCAATAAAAACAACTAAAACTAAAGGGGTATCAGCCTACTTCCCGTCGCGTATAAGGTCCTAACGAGCGTATTATGCGAAAGATTAAAGTCACTCGCCAAGGCGCTGATTACGCCAAATCCTGGAAAACACTCATAAGAGCCAACTCGATACCCGCCAAGGCAGCTTGGTGTGACCAACTAGAGGAGGCTCGCGCAAAGCAGAGGCGTCTGTAGAGTGCTTCTGTTTCAGACTGTAACCCAGTAACGGGTTGTTATGGCTAGTTTTATAGAGGAAAATAATTGCCTATTTCCACTGAGCGCTTAACTCCATTGAAGGGCTCTGTTAAATTTGAGAACTGTCAACCGTTTCCACCGGAATCGAGTTAAATGCAACAGCTGGTTTTTTGTTGGTTTTTTACTGGTTTACATTTTTAGTTGGTCGAGCCAACTGCATTTATTTCTGGGCAGGCACAGCTTACCCATCACCGCCAACTCCTTGTGTACGTATATATGGTTTCTTGTAGCCCCTCTACTGCATGAAAACCACTCCGCTTTCCTTCTCAACAGTCTAGGAATGTCTGCGTTTTCATATTTGTGAAAATTTATTTCATTTATGAAAATTAATTTCATTTGTCGATGTTTATTTCATTTGTGACAGTTGTCAGCTGATTGATATCAGAGCTGTCTGAATTTTTAATGTCAAGAGGGTTCATGAGAAGTTCCACGTTTTTTATTTTCTTTTTCAGCATTTATTATTGGCAAATAATAAAAGTTTTGACTTTGATTATGACAGACGATATGTATATGAAGAAAGAAACGTTGCTCATTTTTTTTTAATTTTATTTTATTTTATAAAAGCTTATATAAAAATAACAATTATTATATAAACTAACAAAAATTGAGCAGCGCTAGCAACGGAGGCTTTCGGCTGGCTGGTGAATGAAGGCTGGTTTAGATGCGGCGAAGGAGCTCGGTGTCCTTAAGGAACTTGTAAAGTATGGAAATGTTGTTGGCTGTGGAATCCATTAGCAGTGTAAGAGGATCGATGTTCCTGAAATTTTGAGATCTGATGTTTTCTAATTCTCGGCAAAATACTAGTAGATGGGTAATGCTGAGCGTCGAGTTGCAAAATGGGCACTGGGTTAGATTAGATTAGATTAGATTGGTTGGGGCTAGACATTGGCTGTCTATGGCACTGCGTTCATTTTGAACTATTGTGCCACTGGGTTGGACGGCTACCATTTAATAGATGAGCGTTGGTAATGATGGTGTGTCCAATGCGAAGGCGAGTGTAAGGTGTGATGTAGTTAGTCGGAATAGATGTCGGGTAGCAGGGTTTAGTGCGATTAGGGTTGATTCTGGAGTAGTGATGACTGTAGTTCACCCAGTCGACGGCTAACTTGTTAAGTCTCTGCTGCTTTATAAGACGGTAGACATCACTTTTGTTAATAAGGGAGGAGGTTGTTGAGGGGGTGTAGCACATTTCCTTGGCAGTTGTGTCCGCAAATGTATTGCTACTGATGTCGGCGTGACCAGGTACCCACATGATTTTTAGATTGTAAGGGTAGGACGTCAACATGTTTCTTATACTCCCGACGATATAGTTGGTGTTATTGTAATTGTGTATGGCTCGGAAGCAGGACAAGCTGTCTGTGCATATTATGTGCTTTCCTTTGGTTTTAGTGGAGTACTGAACAGCATGCATAATAGCAGTGGATTCAGCTGTGAAAATTGAGCAAAAAGGAAATAGCAGGCCGTATGATATAGGTGTATTACATTCGCTTACTACTGCAAAGCTTGTATTAGATGATTTAGATCCATCGGTGAAAACGAATTGCCAGCCAGCCAATTTGTAATGAGATGCTACTTCTGAAAATCGGGCTTTATACACTGCGTTTGGGGTGCTGGCTTTAGGGAGATGAACTAGACTGTCTATAAATGATGTTTTCCTCACCAACCAAGGGGGTTGATGCTTACTCCGGGGTGGCGATATTTTAAGCGGTAACCCATTGTCTTTAGCAAACAAGGCGGTTTTATAGATGGATGATGGGATCTTAGGCGAGCGTTTTCGGGAGGAAGCCGAGAAAAAATCTTTTTTCAAAGCAAGATTGGGGCTCAAGATTAGCTTGGGATAAAGCCTTCGTATGCTGTCTTTCATGTTATCGACCAAAAAAGGTAATCCAGTCTCAGCCAAGATGTTTTTTATGGGCGACGTAGGGAACGCACGTAGAGAACGGCGAACTGCTGTATGATAAGGAGCAGCTAACATCTTGATATTATTTTTAGCGTGGTGGCCATATATCTCTAATCCGTAGTTGATAATCGATATGATGAGAGCCTTCGTGACATTCACCAGCAGAGCCGAGCTGATGAGAGATCGCTTGCTCGATAAATATTTAATAATGTTTAAGTTAACATAAAGTCTGTCTCTTACATACTGACAATGCTGCTTGAAAGAGTACTTAGAGTCTAAAACAATACCAAGAAACTTAAGACTATTTGTACATATGATATTTCCATTGTTGATCGTAAGCAAGGGAATGTTACATTGTTGTTTTTTACAAATATGTAATAATTTGGTTTTTGCGGTTGAAATTGAAGTGCCTGAGGAAAGGGACCAGGAGGAGATCCGGGATAGGATTTCAGAAAAGGTAGACATAACCGTGGGAAGGTTCGAAGTTTTCGAGAACAGTAAAATATCATCAGCATATATTTGGTGACGGACATTGGGGAAATCGGACAATATGGAACTGATTTCATCGAAAGCTATAATAAAAAGGATTACAGAAAGAGGGGAACCCTGGGGCGTGCCATTATCAAGTGGGAAGAGGGAGGATGGGACGCTTGAGCTAAGTACTCTAATATTACGGTTTGACAGAAATGATTTTACGAAGTTATATATTCGGGGGCCGACCTTCCATTTGCTAAGCTGTCTTAATACCACATGAATACCGATCCGATCAAAGGCCTTTAAAAAATCTAGTGAGAGCAAAGAGAAATGATTTTTGCTGGACAGAGTATCAGAAATGAATTGGTCCAGATGCAGTAGAGCATCAATAGTTCCCTGCCCTTTCTTAAAGGCAACCTGGTTATGGTGGATAAATTTGTTGGTGTGGACATACCAGGAGAGTCTGGTAGCAATAATTTTTTCCATTAATTTACCTAGGCATGGAAGAAGAGATATCGGGCGATAGCTGCTAGCTTCGTTTGGGGGTTTGCCAGGTTTTAAAATAGGAATAACAGCACTAATCTTCCAAACGAGGGGGTAGTTACCAGATTTGAATATGTTGTTGTAATGGCTGGTAAGACGGGAAAGGAGGAAGGAAGGAAGGCGTTTAATGATGGGATAGGATATTTGATCAAGGCCAGGAGATTTACCTTTGACTGTTGTGAGCGCGGATTGAAGTTCAAGCAAAGATAAATCAGCATCTAACTGTTTGGCCGAGGGAGATAGTGACGAAGGAGGAAGACGGGAGGAGGAGAGCAGAGTAAGCTTACTAGAGGAAAATTCAGGTGGGAAGTTGGAGTCGGCGGAGGCGTTGGAGAAAAATGAGGCAAATTCTAGGGCTATATCATGGGGATATAGTAGGTTGCCACGAGAGGAGTTTAGGGAGGAGATGGGGGGAGAAGAGGGCAAACCAGATAGCTTCTTTATGTCAGCCCAGATTTTTCTAGGGTCAGAGGAAGCATTGATGTTACTAGTAAACTTTTGAAAGCAGGTGAGTTTGGCAGTTTTAGCTTTGCGGCGGAATAGAGCATTCGATTTTTTGTACGAGATGAGGTTTGGAGTGGAACGATTGCGCTTAAATTCCCGCCAAGCAAATTGTTTGATCTGCCTAGCTTTCGTGAGTTCACTGTTCCACCATAAGGGGGTTGACTTAGCTGGTTTAGAGGAAGATTGTGGGATGGATTGATTGGCAGCAGAGCGTATGATTTTTTGGATTCTGGAGGTTTCCTGGTTAACAATAGGAGAAATTGAGAAGGAGTTGGAGAGCGTTAGGCAGCAGTTTTCGAATTTGTCCCAATCAGCCAGATCTGTTTTGAAGTGAATTCTGGGTTTAAACAGGGTTGTAGGGCGAGAGGAGAGTATATTGATAAGGATAGGGAAGTGATCGCTGCCGTGTAGGTCGTCAATGCGGCGCCAAGAAGTTTTGGGGGAGAGTGAAGTGGAACAGAGGGAGAGATCAATGTGAGTAAAAGTAGCGTGAGTAGAAAAGTGAGTAGGTGATCCGTCATTAAGAACATAGGAGTTGGATATTAAGACGGCATCTTCAATGACCCGACCTTTAGGGTTAGTTGAAGCCGAGCCCCAAATGGGGTTCCAGGCATTAAAGTCGCCGGCCAGGAGGAAGGGATTAGGACCAGAGGGGAAAAGGTTGCTAAAGTCAGCTGAAGTAAACGTTTGGTTAGGTGGGGAATAAGCGCAGATAACTGTGGTTTTAAAGGGGGATTGGAGTTCAATCGCAAGGCAGGAAATATTGGATTGAGTGTGGGGTAGAATAAGATGGGGAAGGTTTCTCTTAACCAGGATGGCGACACCTTGTTTGCTAGTAGTGTTGTGAGGGAGGTTGTAAAAGTGCCCTATATAGGATTTGGGAGTATAAGCTGAGACATTGTGGGCAAGGTGAGTTTCATTTAACAGGACGACAGAGGGGTTAAGGCTCTTGATTAATAATTCTAATTCGATGTAATTAATAAAATAACCATTCATATTCCATTGAAGGAGAGAGATCATACTGAACGAAATATAGAAAGAAAGGATGCAAGTGCTAGGAATTGGTATTACTAGAAAATGGCTAAACTATTATTGATTTGTTAGATGTGGGTGCGGTGAAAGGGGATTATCGTTGGGTTGAAGAGGGGCAATGGGAGGGGCGGGTATGAAGGTATTGGTAGAGGGAGAAGGGTTAAGAGAGGGGGTGGACTATATATGGGAAGAGGGGAGAAGGGAGAAAGGATAGGGGAAGGTAGAGGAAGGGAAGGTAGAGAAGGTTTAATTGAAGTATCGATCTTGTTTGTAGGTGCTTTAGTGATAGAGGTTGAATTAATGTTGTTGTTTTTTGGCGTTATATTGGTGATATTAGGTGTTGCGTTTTTTGTTACGTTGGCAAACGAATTTGGGTTGGAAGTAGTAGGGAGCTGATTGTTGTATTTTATGATTGCGTCACGCATACTGCATTTGGATATGGTTTTGATTTTTAGGATTTCTTTTGATTGTTGGTATTTCGGACAAGCCGTTGAGGAAGAGGGGTGATTGCCAGCGCAGTTAGCGCACATAGTTCTAGAACAGTCAGTGGGAGGCGAGTGGTCGGGGGGAAGATTGCACGTGGCACAAGCTGGGGAATTGCGACAGTATTTGGCAGTATGACCTAGGATTTGGCAGCCTTGCAGCGCATAGGATTGGGGAAGTACGGGCGAATATCTAGGGTTCTCCAGGCAACTTCAATTTTGTCAGGTAGGTTATATTTATCAAAAGTTAGTAAGATGGCGCCAGAGGGCTTACGGGAACCATCGATGATTCGAGTAAACTTAAACACAGAAGAGACACCCTGGTCCTTGAGGCCATCGACTATTTCTTCGTCCGAAAGTTAGCGGAGGAAAGGTACAAATATAGTCCCTTTAACGGAGTTTAGGCTGTGTTTAGGCAGTTTAACTGCTATATGGCCGGCTCCCGGTAATATCTTGGCAGATAGGAATTTATCAGCGGCTTTTTTGTTTTTTACCAGTAGCAATAGACTGCCGTCGCGGAGTTCAGAAATGTTGTTTACTTCACTACTGATGGCTTGAATGCCTTTGTACACGGCAAAGCACGAAAGTCAAGAGAGAGGTTTGTTGTCGTCCAGCGATTTCATCAGAAGGTATTTGGGGTCATCTTTTGTTGTAATAGGCAGATCGGGAAAAAGGTCCAGCGGTGATGAACTAGTTTTTTTACGTTTTGGTTTATGCGTGGGGGATAAAAGGGCGAATCTATTATCCCCCAGATTGGTGGCCCCGGGGGGCATTGCGAAAGCGCGTGCTTATGGACAAAATGTGTATAAGTTCCGTATGTCCAAGCAAGAAATAACAAAAAGCAGAACGATTTTCAAAATTCAACGAAAATTCAAAGATTTTCAATAATCAGTGAAAAAAATCAATAAGATACGCGCTGACAGAAAAGTCGACCGCACTCGATGGGAGATGATTTTTTACTGACGTTGCTAATTATTATGCCTTTTTGGAAAGGTAGCAAACTTTTCCGGTTTAGGACAATAGGGCTGCTCATAAGAATCGTCATTCGAGACAGAACATCGTTTTGCTCTGGTAAGGCCATACCATTCAGTCGTGTTGAAGGTGTTGTCTTCACTGAGTGTAATTTTGAATTGAACAGCTCAAACCAATTATTCACCAATTCTACGAAATCAGCCGTTTCGCACGCGTTGTATATTTCTCGTCCTATCATATACATGTGCCTAATTGCACTAGCGGTAGTATTAGAGAAAAGCTGAGCAGCCAATTTAACTTTCTGCCGCTTTGCGTGGTGTACTGTCAGGTGCTCTTCAGTTATTTTGTAAACGATCGAAAGATCAGATACCGCACTATAATTTAAAAGTTGCTTGAACGTTTGCGCTGTTATTATTTTTCCATCATAAATGAATCTGGAGTCAATATAATGGTTGGGTATGAGCTTAAGTGTGGAGTGTAATTTCAACAGAAATTTTCTGATTCTTCTCCACAGGGTGCCAAACCCATGTTTTTTTTCTAAAAACTCAAATTATTATCACTTCGTGGTCTGTGGTAATACAAATTGTGTAAATATACCTGTGCTGACGCCTAGGTCCCTCCACAGTGCTTGATTTCCCGAACCCATATCGCTATTGATGGCGTACACTGGGTACTCTGCGTCATACAATTTGCTCATTAAGTCCAACAAAATGCCTACGGTCATTCGACAATCAAAGCCGAAGAAAATTGGCTGCTTCCAGGAACAGTTTAAGCCGCGAGCCATAACCATTTGAACTTGGCTGCACGGTTTTCTTACAGATTTGCTGACATGGTCGTACTCATATGTTGAAGAGATCCTCATTTCATCGAATACGAGCATGCAAACTCTGTCAGTAAGTGGCATGTGTACCGAATTCTTCATAATGTCTAGCACAAACTGCAATATCCCATCTTCAAATGAAAGCTTTTGCAACCATTTGTCCATTGTCGATTCGCACGGGAGCGGAAATCCCTTTTTGTACAGGTGGTGATAGGCACTGCCTATATCGTTCCACTGAAATTGAACTCTTTTGTTTGGATTTGCCAACAATCGTATCTGTGTTTCTGTAAACAGATTTTTAATGCTGTTTTTCAGACTTCCTAACTCCAAAACCTTTTTTTTTAACTTTCAGTCTGTGCTTCTAAAGTCCGGATATGTTGCTGCAGACGCATATTTTCCAGCAAAACTGCAGATTCTGATGTTGTATAGCTAAATTTTAATGCAGATATGCGTTATGAATAGTATAGCTTTGACAAATCTACAACTTTTATACCATTCATGAAATCGACTCCAATATTCCGAAAACTTTGGCTTATTCAATAGCATATGTATAGATGTTTTAAGCTTTGAGTTGAGTAAGCCACCAATTTACAGGAATGACATAAAAATTAGGCGTTTAAAATCGGTTTGGCAAAAATGGAGTTCGCACACTCGCGAATTTTCTTTGAGCGGAACTCCACACGCATCGCTCCAATGTTTTCTTTTAGTTGAAACACACATATGTTGTTATTTGCCCACGATTTATGGCACAGGGTGCAGCTTGACTTTGGCATTTTTCGAAAGATAACGGAAAATATTTTTTCGTGTGCCTATCAATTCATTTGCACGTAAGCAAACAAAAAAGAAGCAACATTATTTTTCATTTGAAATTCAATAAGGCATCGAGTTAACCGTTTTTGTATCATGGGTAAAAACCTACATTGGAATAAATTTGCACCAAGCTTGCTTCACATTTGGAATGAGCTTATCAATAAGGGTCGATTCCGTTTGCCTTAAAATTGGATCCAAACATTTTTTAAAAATATCGCAAGCTTATTCCAAATAAAATGCTTGCGTGTGTAAGCTTGTAGTAAGTTTATTCCAAATGCAAATTGTCCTCATAAATATGTTTCGCACTGGCTGCATCTATAAAGGAAAACTGTTATTAATGAATAGTTTTAAACAATTTTACAAATTACCGTACTTACTATAAGAATGGCTGTGCTGAAATTCCGTATGCTTTTCTTGACTTCGATGCCTTGCCAAGAAAAGTGTTCAGCCACTTTGTCTGTAAAAATTGTATTGTATTATATTATATTGTATACTTACTCTGACTGAGCTGAGGTCGTCACACTGGAAACGCACGACAACAAATGAGAAATTTCATTTAAAAATCAATAAACTGACAATCAATGAATTTTCGCATGCCTTGATGTAAATTTTTTCAAAATTGATCAAGTTACCGTTACTCGAGTAAAGGTTTGCAAAAAGTTGGGAAAACGTTTGCGATTTGTAAGCTTGGAAAATGTTTGCAAGCAAACATTGTTTCATTGCAAATAAGTTTGGAAAACTTTTACGGTTTATAAGTTTGGAAAACGTTTGCTAATTTGCTTACAAGCAATTTGTTCCCAAACGCTTTTGTCTATTGTTCGCTGGGTGCTATCAACATTTGTACATTTATGAGTATTGCCCTCCTATTTTAACATAACTTTTCTGTTAGACGTCTGTAAATGGCAAAACTGAGTTAACTCAGTTTTTAAAGTGAGTTTACGCACTTTTATACAAAAACAATTGTATGGGAAGTTGAGCATTTAAATGCGATGTCAAACTGCAGTTAAGCGTAAACTGCAGTTAAAACCCAGTGGAAATAGCCTATGAAACAATGAATTTTTATAAATTCATTTTATTTTAAAAATATTTTTAAAAACAACAAAAATTCATCGCGAATGAAAAACAAAAAATACGTGCACCAAACAATTTCAGTACTAAAAAACACTGTCGAAAATGTTTGGGACGTCAGGTCCCAATTCAATATTCATCATGCATCATTATATATCCTCATAAATAAATAAATAGGTTTATAAATTATTACGAGGTCGAGGGCACAGGGCACTGCCCATACAACCCAAATTTTTAATGTTTTATATCTTCGGAATAATTTGTCTGACAGCATTGAAATTTTCCCATTGATATGTAATTTTACTGGTAAAAATTAATCGGCGCTGAGCAAGAGGCGTGGAACGTTGGAACTTAAGTCGCACATCAATGAAACTGGGTCGCATCCAGAATACGGAAATAGATTGAGCATTCCATAAGAGAGGCGTGGCACCGCCCATACTACTCAAATCTATATGCATATAATTGTTTGCTTTGACCCACTGACTGTTTGACTGACTGAATCTTCACCGCCCAGCCTAAACCACTAAAGCTATAAACATGAAATTTGAACTGTGGGTACATTTAAGAAATTAAACTTCCGCTAAGAGGGAATTTTTTAAATTCGGTGTCTAAAGGGGAAAAATATGGGTTAAAAAAGTGTTATATGCAAAGCCAGGGGCTCCGCTAATGAATTAATAAGCATCTTTAAACTGCTGCTTTAATTCGTTGCTTCACAAAAGCACGCAAGATTCTAACTGAAATAAAAAAATGCAAATACCTAACAGTATTTTGTTGATTATTTCACCTCTGCTTCCTCTTTCTCATTTTCATGTGCTCTTCTCGCCTATGAACGCGCACACAGAATGTGAACGATTAGACGCGAACTGACTGACATTCGCTAACAACTACATACTTGGACAACTAGTTGTCCAATTGATTTACAAAAAACTAGTTGAAAAACCAATGAATTTTGGGAACCAGTTGTCTCCGTAGGTCCGATAGGGTACCTACTGAGTACTTGCGACATACCTTGATACTTGCGAAATTTTTTTGTTTTATCTTTGTACGCTGCTTTAAATTTTTTTTTTTAATTTTATTGGAGTAAGTAAGGGAGAGGGCTGGGGTGTGAACCGGGTTTTGTTTTTCGGCTCTAACTTTTCTCAGAATAAAGATATCGAAAAATCGAAGATACCGTTGGAAAGGTGAATATATAACGCAACTTTGTTATGAAGACAGATTACCCTTTTGATTGAAATTTAACTCTCTACGTCCAATTTTCTAAGAACGTGATTTTTCGCTTTTTCAAAAAAGTGGCTGGGTTGTGAACCATCTGGAAAATCCCTATTAAAGTCAGAAAATACGAAGAAAACACCCATAATTTTTAAGTACATTGAGAATTTATTTAATCAGGAAGCCTCAAGAGGTGAAAAAAAGTTATAATGACGCCTCTTAGGCCAAAAAATCGCAATGAATGAAACTGCTCAATTTTTTAAATTTTCATCCTAATCTGTGTCGGAATGTTTGGATGTGAAATACGAACGTGTTCTCGTATTGGCTCACTTCAAGTGAACACAACGAAATCGAGTTAAATTATATAAAATGACTTTATTTTAATATATCCGTCCATATTTGACAGTGTTAGAACAAATGTAGTACGAAAAACAGGTGGTTCATAACCCAGCCACCTCAGTGGTTCACAGCCCAACCACGATGCCATTTTGGAAACTTTAAAATAAACGACACTTCCAATCATAATTCGACATAAACAAATATTGCATCGTAAAATAGAATCAAAACACTAAATAAACATGTATTACACTGACCTTTTTGCAATAAGCTCAGTCACTAAGATAGCACTTTAAAAAAAAGCCAACAAGTTTTCGCAGTCGATTTTCAAACACGATGTCTTTCAAACTCGATTGCTGCCACAAGCAATACGTGTTTGTACTTCGGTGTAACCACAAAAGCAGAGTCATATCATAAGACAAAATTGACAGTTGAAAGATTGGCGATATGTCAATTAGGGAAAGAAAAAACGGCAATGGTTCACACCCCAGCCTGGTTCACAACCCAGCCCTCTCCCTTATATTTTCGGAGAAGTACTGTCGATTTCATATTGGTATCAAAATGTATTAAATTTAATAAGTTTTGAGCTGAATTAAGTTAGAGGAAGTACCGGAAGTACTATTCATATGCTGACGAAAGGATAGTTTTGCGTTAACTTTTGCATGGCGCAGTCTCATAATTTCAAATAAAAAGTTTACACTGCTTACAATTAAAGAAAAAGCTGACAATCTGAGGTAATTGAATGTGGGAATTTCCATTATTGCATTAGCTAAACACTTTCATGTGCACAGCGCAACAAAACTCGCGTTAAAATAAAAGAACAGTCAATAATGAAGTTTTTTGTTTGTTGGAGAGCACGAATTTAAAGTACATTTGTATTTCCGAACGTTTTGGTTGTTTTATAAACTCTACGATTTTATGTATTTATTTATTTATATTTATTTAGCCAAGTGTACAATAAGACTTACTGACTAAGAGATAACATTAAGAATAATTGGTATACGTATACGATTTAAGGATATTTCCACATTTGTCCACTCGACAATTTAATGATAAAAAAGCATTGAAGTGAAAGAGGAACATACAAACAATATACAATATTCATTACTGGAACTCTGTCGATGTGTTCGGTATGTTTCTTTCGACGTAGTCCAGCAGTAATGACACTATGTGGCTATCCAACGGTGTATTTTCATTATTCTCCTACACATTCATCTTCCGTTTCGCTCCTAACATCACTTTTCAATACTGCATCTTTCACTTCACAGGCGTTTTCCGATGAGCTAGAGCAAGGCGAATTAATACAGGTGATGGCGTAAGGGCTGGAAATGGCAAACCTCTGAGAGCAAAAATTGCCTATGAAAAAGCTCCCAACCTGCCGTTCGGAACCGGCATAAAACTGTAGGTCCCTTCCACCCGCGTACAAAATTCACACGCACAACACGGGTGGTTGCGGGAAGCTAGGCCTTAGTCTCGCGTAAGCGGGCTGTCGTGCCAATCAATTAATTAATTAATGGCGTAAGGGCAACAACAAAATTTCAATGCATTTTGTTTTTGTTTTCTGGGTTTAGATTGTCAAAATCAGCTGATGTGCTGATGTGAAATTGGTTCGCGGCAAATTCGCAGAAACAAAGCAAAATTCTTGGTTTTGTTTGAAAATTGGCTAATTGATTAGATTTTCCGCAATTTAACTCAATTTTGTGGCAGCGGCACTGTCGAACAGTGGCGCATAGAGCGGTCGCAAGGCGATGGCAAAGCGATGTTGTGGCAGTGGCGTTGTTTTGATTTAGAGTTTAATTTTAATAAATTTTCTGCAGCCCATAACTCGTTGCCTCGCTTTCTTTATTTTGAGACCTTTATTGAAATGGCTCACTCGGAAGTGTATTCGGCACTTAAAAAATAAACGTTTTATATTTTCCGGAAGGTCAACATCAGCACTTTGCGCAATCAGTCTCTGCAAAATGTGTTCGAAGTGCGATATTTTACGTTCGTTTGATTTGTAAAATATCCACTCCAATGCCTTGATGCCATTTAGAAAGGGTGTTGACGTTTTTTTTAATCCACCTTTCGAAACCTGGTCCACCCAAGTGAAGCTGCTTTCGTTGCTTTCGCATCCTTGCAGGTTAAGTTTTCGAATGACATATCCCGAGATATACTATAAGGCGTCTTCGTGTTGAACGCCAATGTCATCGAATGCTTCTGCTGGTGATTCACTGAGAATTTCGGCCTCTGGTTCCACTTCGACATTTTCAAATTCAAAGTCATCGCTTGCGTTGATGCTGTTGTCGCCACTGAAGCTATCCTCCAAATGTTGATAATTCGAGCAACCAAGCCATTCCGTATGTTGAAAACAACAACATTGCCAGTATTCTGCAGGTGCTCCGTATTTCATGCTGAAAATAAGCATTAGAGCTATTTGTTGGTGTTAATTGTTTTGTGTGTAACATACCCAATATATACTTTCGCAGCCGGTACTTGAACTCTTTCGGAGTCGGATGGTCGTTTAAACCACCTTTGCTGCGAATAGCGCCGAAAAAGTGTTCCAGCACATCTTGGTTAAGCCGGTTTGTCACAATATACTGCATATTGTACTTGGCCTTCACGTACTCGTGGAGCATGCCTAACGCAGCATTGGTCATTAAAATGCAATTCTGGAATAGTTAGCTTCAGACTCTTCTTCCCAGGAATGACTGGTGCCGACATGAACTCAACGACGAAGAACGTCTTGTTGGTCTGTCAGCTTCAAACCATACGAGTCCTTTAAGGACAAATATGAAATTGTGCCTTTAGCTGCTTTATTTCCTTCTTCAAATCACGATTTTTTAAATCTGACAAGCATTCCAGCACTACAGTACTGCAGACATACATATATGTACCTTTAGTTAATGAAATTAAACTTAAGTTGCTTACTCAGTTTGCGTGAGGCAATTTTTGAATTTCGGGACTTCCTGAAAGAACTCCGAAGCCACCCTAAATAAATTTATATTATCAAATGATGCATATCAGCTTGATTTTCTGATATACATACTCAATGGGCACATCGTCCAAGAAGTTTAGTTCAGCGAATTGGTAATTATCATTTTCACGCACTTCCGCCACCGCACCATTTATGCTATAATGAATAAATTATTCGCGAAGCACTTCTTCTGTGGGCTATTTCGTGATACTTACACAGATGTTGTATTTAGCATTGGTACAGCGTTTGGCATTAAGTGGGTTCTTTGTGCTCCCCGTATTAATTGCGTTTCTAGAAAATGGTCTGCATAAACCAAAGCGTTGGGTTGAAAGTTTATATTGCAACTTTTAACCCAAAGACTTCGTCTCCTTTCGTCCAAAGGCACTTTAAAAAATGGCTCATTGCCGTGCTTTTCTTTTTTAAACAAATTGTACACTTTTCCATTATTGCGTTTTAATTTAAAATTCCAATTTGCATTTGAATTTACCAGTTTTTTTAATTTATCAGTTGTCGCAAATGTAAACAAACCATTTTGACAATCTAGGCGTTGCCCAAAACGAAAAAAAATCAAATCAGCTGATTCAACGAGGTCACCTGTATGAATTCGCCTTGAGCCAGAGTAGTCCAAAATGTTTTGCAGGTAGGCAGCTATTCGTGTGTCATCCAGTTCTTGATTTCTTAACATTTTTATTAACCCTCATTAGTTCGGGCAATTTTATATTTAATTAGCTCATAGTGTCAAAAATGACACTACATACTTACAGTCTAATTTATACATTTACCTGTGGAGATACCAAACGATTTGACAGTCGAGTTTTTTTTAAAACATTTTTATTATAACTCATTAATTTAAAAAAAGTTCAATGTTAATAAAAACGTGTATATGCATTTCAATTCTTATACATTTAAATATATGGTTTTTCTTCCAAGTTACTTCGAAGTTTGATTACAACTATTGCAGATCGTAATTTTTATATGATGTTGAGTGCACACGAACCTATCGCAACAGTCACACTTGTTACTCTGCAAATTTGCAGAAATTTTATATGGGCAATAAAAACATCGACCACGTTTTTTAGCTTTTGGTGTTTCCGGAAGAGGTTTGTTTTGAATTCGAAATGCAGCTAATTTTGCATTTGAACTCAAAGG
The DNA here is from genome assembly GCA_963971225.1 of Melieria omissa. Taxonomy (NCBI): domain Eukaryota; kingdom Metazoa; phylum Arthropoda; class Insecta; order Diptera; family Ulidiidae; genus Melieria; species Melieria omissa. The sequence goes on along the minus strand of OZ020268.1, from coordinate 44,634,063 downwards.
CAATGATTTCCTCGCTTGAATGTGAGGTTGAACGGGTGCCTCCCCTAAATCTTTCAAAAATATACGTCGGCGGAATTGCTTCTTTCTAATGTTCCATTGTGGATTTATTTCTATGTGTACAACAAACGCGTTATAAGCTGACACATCCATCATGTTACAGAAGACGGTAAATGGCCAACGATTAGTTTTGCGTTTGCAAGTATAAGTATGCACTAATTGATCCAAAATATCAACGCCGCATTTTGTACTATTATAATCTAAAATGACTTGAGGCTTCTTGTGGTCTTCATTGCTAATTTGTTTGTCATTGTGGTGGGTACTTAGCAACGTTACTATGCGATTTCGTTTTGGTACATAGGATACTAATGTGGCTCCAAGCGAATGGTCGAAAGCAAATCGCGATGCACCAACGGGCTCTCTTTTTATATCTAACAGTAGTGGTGGAAGAAATGATTTGTTCTTACGAACCGTTCCAATTATTGTTATATTCCTCATTTTCAATTCTTTAGCCAGATCATAGGACGTAAAGAAGTTGTCGCAGGTGACATTACGACCTTCGAGATCTTTCACTAAGTCAAGAACAACGCGTTTGCCCTGGTTAACTTCGGGTCTACAATTTGGAGCCCGACCGGTATAAATTTGTAGATTCCATGCATAATAAGTGCGACTGCAACATGCTACCCACTGTTTTATCCCGTACTTATCGGGCTTTGAGGGAATGTATTGACGGAAGGGACAACGGCCACGAAAATCGATCATAATTTCATCCACGGTTACGTTTTCTCCGATGGTATACATCTTTTGTAAGTTATTTTTCCACTTGTCATACACTACTCTTATTGGGGCCAGTTTGTCACGAAGGCGACGTTCAGCACGATCAGATTTATTGTCGAAGCGTAATGTGCGCAATATAACCTTGAATCGCGTCAAAGGCATGGTGGCTTTGAAAATTGCTCGGCCGTTCAAATCGTGCCAAAGTTCTCCCAAAAATTCTCCGTGAGATCGGTAAACGCCAGCAAGAAGAAGCAATCCCAAAAATGCTTCAGGAAAGACATCCGTCAGAAAATAATAACCCTTTGATAGTCGAAACTTACCTCGTAGCTCATCTTCAAGAACTCTCTTCCAATCATCTTGATAAATACGCAGTCCTTCTATGTTTGTCATTTGAAGAATGACAGCCCTCAATGGGCTGGAAAAACAAATCAAAGGCTGACAATACGCCATCGCAGCGAGCAATTGCATATGCCGTTAGTCCAGGTTTGTACCTCATTAGGTTTGCCAAACCTAGACGCCCAGTCGGCCTTGGTTGATCAGAGTATTGAATTGTATGGTATTTTGACCAGAACAAAACCTCAGGTTCTAGTTCTGCATTTATTCTGGTATCCATCGGCAAGTTATTTAAAGACTCTGTATCTGAATCAGCGCTTCCATTGTCTTCCGTTCCATTCATCATCATCATCCATCCAATCTTCATCACCATCAGAAGACAATAAATCTTCTTCCTCGCTACTCCACAAATGGTTGAGCGCTTGCTCTATTTCACTTTTTGAAAGCTTTCCACGGTTCACTGTTCACTATTCGAAATTATGATACACACTAAATAAAAACGTGTTCGACAAAATGCCCATTTTATTTTGAAAAGGCAACTAGATTTCTTCTTGAATTTGAATTTCGTGCAAGTGTCATTTTTGACACGTTACACTTCCTGCATGGTAAAAACTATTGATCCAAACAAGGTTTGCTTGGCACAAAATGAAAGTTCCAATAAAAAAAAAACAAAGTCGAGAAAGTTCCGACCGATTGCATTTAACACAAAAAAGTTATCAGCCTTTTTTAATGAAAATATAGTGTCAAAATTGACACTAAAACTAATTAGGGTTAACTCGTCTATACACATATCATTAACAAATTCTTTAATTTATAAACAAAACAAAACAAACAATCAACACATGTAAAGCGTAAAATTAACACAAATCATAACGATACGTCTCCGAGACGAACATAATTCAACGAATATAAAACTCACCATGAAAAACAAGCACGACCTGTAAGCTATAAATGAAGACTGAAATAACTGACAGTTTGAATTCGCTGTGAGAATATTTGTGAAAGAAAGAGCAAAAAGTAAAGAGATACGTCATACGTCGCGAAGACGTACGTTATGACCATGGCTCAATTATAAGGTCGTAGCAAGCCACAGGCTGATTGTTTATCGCTTCTTTTCGTTCCATGATCAGTAATGAAATGGGTCAAACATTGAGCCGTAACGTCTATTAACCTTTGTACTATTGTAAATACAAATGAGTTTGGGTTTCGGGTTGTCATTTGACACTGCTTTGCACCACCCAGCTTCGTGGCTCTTTGGAAAGTACAACTCCAAAGATTTTCTATGAAACCGAATATCGTTGATTTTAGGGGTCGAGGATTAATTTTTAAAACCTTAGTGAGATTTTTTGCGAATAAGTATTCCGCAAGTACCTCAGAAGTTAAAATATGGCTGCAAAAAAGCAAAAAGGCTGCAGCATTACGGCCACAGAGTTTAACCTTTAAAGCTTTGAATCAAAATTTGTGCTTTGCTACTATTGTCTTGCGTTGACAATTGGCTAGTCTCTCCTTTCAAAGAAAAAAATCTTGGAGTAACACGCATGTAAAGTCGATGACTTCGATCGGATGTAATGAATTTAACTTATCTTGAAATACAACTCTGAATGCAAATTTCAAATTTGGTCCACTACTTTTTTGAATAAACTTGCTTTGACTCGAATATGAACGAGTAATTTCACATTGAAACTGTATTGTTTTATTGTATTTTGTATGAAGGCACCCGGGTACCTTTGTATAGAAGAAAGGGTTAGTTTTCAAAAATCGGTTCTAAAAGTTATCTAGAAAAAGATTTCTTTCTATATAAGATCTCTAATATATAGTAAATTGATTATTAGGAAGATACTAAAAATATAAGCATAGCTTTCCTTGACCGGAAGTAGGATATTTTTATCTCAAAAAATTCAAAAGGTACCAAGCTACCTTTGTATTGACAGAAGGGTTTAATAAACAGGTAAAAGAGTACCTTCATGGCCAAAATCTCCCGGAAAAACACTTATGCTCCACGCATCCCAAAGAAGGGGTTTTAAAGAGCCACAATAGTGAAAGCCCATGGATCGAAATGATATAAGGCTTACCAAATTGAACTATAAAAAAGGAAACTTATAAGTAACATTGTTGCTTGTGGAAAAACTGCCAGCGCCTATGAAACCGGTAATTATTTTTGAAAAAAAAAACGTTTATTGTGAGGAAATGATTACTACGTTTTCCGACGGTCCGACGGTCAACACCCAATTGTTCTGCGAGCTGTTCTTGCGTTTGGCAAGAATCGAGCAATGCTTGCAATTCGGCGTCTTCAAACTTTTTTGGTGGCCGGCCACGCTCCTCGTTTCTCACATCAAAATCACCACTTTTAAATTTATTGAACCACTCGTTACACTGTGTGCGACCAAGAGCATGCTCGCCGTAAGCTTCCACAAGCATTCGATGCGATTCAGAAGCGTTTTTCTTCAAATGGTAACACAAAATTAACTGTGTCCGCAAATCGTAATTTGTAGGCACGTAATCCGACATTTTCCGGAGCGTCAAACAATGCGTTGTTGGATGAAACTTGACAAATTGTCAACTGAATATTATTGACATATGACAGAAGAAGTAAACATGACATTTGGTACGGTTCCGAAGTTTATAAATATTCGGCTATTTACCGCTAGATGTCGTTACCGTTTCATAGGCGCATACCTGGTATATATCAGTCTCTGCGGCACATCAAACCCGAAAAACGCAATATGCATTTAGCTAAAAAGTGTACTGAATCGAAATATTAAAAATTTAAACTTGGAATAAAATCCTTTTTAATTTGTATGGAAGAAAAAACCTTGGTTCTTGCGACAGCCTTGAAACTTGCACCGAGCTCGGTTTTAATTACGTGCAAGAATCGAGTCTCTGCTGTATTAACAATTAATTATTGAGAAAGGGGCATTGCCGATCTTGAAAAGGAATGAAATCGTTATTTTCAATTTGTACGAGTTCCATGCAACCCTTTTCCAATGCATGGTGAACAGACCATATGCTGACTTGTGGGGTTCACATGTGCATGTGTGTAAATATGCCCACACATACATATGTATGTACATGTGACGAAAGGGTTAAATTGCCTGTATATTACCTCTGTTGTGTTCAGGCTCCATTCGTTGCGCTGAGTGTTCATTTGGCCCATTAAAAAACCAAATAGCAGTTCGGTGCACATCCTATTCACCGTTATTTTGTTATATTTGTTATTGCATACCATCTGATATATGTGCGTGTTAATTGCAAATGTGTCTTCACTTTGAGCATATGTTATACACTGTTATGCTGTCTTATGTATTGCATGTTAAATGAAAATATTTATTACCGTTGCAAATGTAGCAAAATTGAAATTTTCATTACTGTTTTTTGGTCAACTCTAACTTGTTGTTTGCTTCCGTGTAATTGCATGAATTTGAACAGGTTGTGTAAGTGGGTTTTTGCGTTTATCACTTTAGGTTTACTATATATGAATATGTTGCTTGTTTTATTAGCAACTTGTATACATTTATGGCTTGTATGGAAATATTCAATTAACTATTAAATACGTTCTTTCGATGCATCGATATAGCAAAGTTGGTTTGCCTAATACATTGAATGCATAGGTATAATTACCTGTTGTCCGACCGAAACATCTTTTTTCGGTTTTTTTTAATATTCGGCCGAAACCGAACCTTTCTATTTGAAATAAAAATCACCATATCAAGCATTTTTTTCAACAAACGAATTTTACATTAACCCTAATCCGTCGTTCGGGTGATTTTTCACCCATTTTCAACTTTGAGATGCTATAACTTTCCTATATATTTATCAAAATGATTAAGGTTTCTTGTATTTGTAGCAAACCAATATAAGTTTTAGAATTTATCCACAACATATTGATTATTTGATTATAACGGTGATTACAAAAAAAGTTACGTGGGCGACGTTCGGGTGATATTTCACCCATATGCAAATTGTATGGAAATTCAACGCAACACATACAGAAAATGCCATAAAACTACGTCACTTCATTGACAGTTTTGAACTGCTTTTATAGGCAAAACCTTTTATGGATCAATGGGCCTACTGAACTTAACGGAAAAGTAAGAGCCAATTATATTATTTCAACTAAAGTTGGTATAACTCGCTATGCTTGGAGTCGTGTGTCAGCAATACAAGATGCCAATGAAGACCAATGTTAGAGATAATAAATGACAAAACTAATGCTGAAGGTTTGTGAGTTTTTTGCAGTTTGGCAGTTGATCAACGTTGGTGATATTCAGGCATATGTTGAGTGGTGTTTATAAGTCGAATGGAGAATCTCTTGATAATCTGTAGAGTTACACAACAGGCAGACCAATTTTTCGTTCTATCGGTGACGAAAGCACTCGCCAAGAACGTAACGATTGTAATCAAGAATGAAGCTCGTTAACACCCATAAGAGATATATGAGAAACGTGGGTTTAGCGACAACTGCTATGTACGTCCTATAAAAAGGACACACTAAGTTAACAAGAAGAAGATCCCCTTGCAGCACTTTTCATCATAACCAGGATATGTTGGTGAAAAAAATTACCCGAAATTATATCGTTTTACAATAAGTCAAAAGCAGTAGTTGACACTTAAGACCAATTGATTGTTAACTAACTATACTCTTAAGCAAAAAACCAATTGCTGTCGATTCCATCTGGATCGCTTGTACAAAAAGTACAAGCGGGGAATTTTTCTTGAAAAATTAGATTTGCGTTTAGTAAAGCTAAAGATTTTGCGTAGAGCAACGTTAGCGAAAGGAAAATCTTCATGCTGACTTCTTATCTCAATACAGCCATTTTTGCAAACCTTGTCAGAAAATCAGAGCTTAAAAAAGTAAAAGAACTATTGGAACACGGCGCCAATTTGGTATCAAACACGATCGAGAGGCATATTCTGCTTGCAATACTTGAAAAAAAATATACTTGTGGTGAACACAAAGTTTTAGTTAACTACTGCCCTTCCTTGCCCCCTTTGACCATCCGATTGAAATGAGTGCTGTATGAAAGTGCATATGTTCGAAAAACAGTATTACATCCACATTTAAAAACGGGTGAAATTTGTGGTATATCACAACGGGTCTCATAATAGGCCTTCGAGTGTGTCTCTTACAGAGGCAGCCACAACAACCTAACCTAGTTGCCCTAATTGCAAAAAAATATAGAAAAATTTGTTAACTTATTTATCCGTAAGATAACAAAGATAATAAAGATTAAAGATAACAAATTATTTTTCATTATAATTGGTCAAAAAATGCATTAAAACAATACAAAGTACCATATGGGTGAAATATCACCCGAACATCTTATGTGTGAGTTTTTTTGAACGTCGGATGAGGGTTAAGTAAATAAAGAACAAACATAAAGCGACCCACACAAGATACAAATTGGTCGTGCGAAAGGTTGGTCGTTAGGACACACACGTTGCGATTTCCGACACAACTCGTTCGCCCAACTTCATTTCTCTCAGAAATTTTATTGAGTGCAGACGAAATGACAAACAAAATAATTGCGCTTCTGATCATCAATAAAATTATAGAAGAGGAAGAGAACAGTGGAAATTTAAAATTCAAACGCAGTGTTTTCTTAACCCGGCATCGGTGTGGTGGGGTATACCATACCCCAGAGGTTGTATTTTTGTAAATATTACGCCTATTAGTTTTTTGTGGGCACTATCGCTTCTAGTAGCTGTTTACAACAGTCCAACCTTACACATTTGCTATCCAAAAACAACTTGAGTTTTACCAGTTTTCAGTCACATCCCGCTAAAGTTCATTGGGGTATGACATACCCCACCACACCAATAACGTAACTTTTTGTGTAAATGATTTTGAATTCAAATTGATATTTTTGATGGTCTAGTAGTCATCGATTTATTCAAAAACTCACCGTACGGAAGCATAAGAGGCAAATACAAACTGTCCAACTGCTACGTGCAAAAAAAGCTCCCAGTTCAGTATTCACATTTCGTCGCCGTAGAAAGCGAATGTCGTATGTTCCATTGAACTTAATAGCACATACGACAATCGTTTTCATCGTATAATATGTTCCAAAAAATATCATTATTTTTGTACATTATCATGATTCTGTAAATATTTGAGATAACGCGAAGCTGTACCAAAACGTCGTCAGTACAGCACACAATGTTCGGTTTGTCTGAGAGCAAAAACCTTATACATCTTGCAAAAAATGCGGAGAACCTGTATTTCGCTACTCTTTCACCGTAGCTACCGAAAATTGTATGTCACATAACTACATGTATGTCGTTTTTAAAACAGACTATGGTTTTTGGAAAATTATACAATGTAATTTTTTTAAACCTATTTAAGTCAACCTATAAATCTCAGTATTTTTCGTTTATTTTTCTTATATTTGTTATTTTCTTTTACAAATTGCTTGCACATGAAATTTTTTTGCATTTTCTTACGTAAAATTAAATGAAGAATAATATGTAATTGCTATCTATTATATTTGTGTTGTTTCGTGGGGTTGGTGCTATATAAAGTTTTGGGGTATGTCATACCCCACCACACCAATAACGTAATTTTTTTTCACCACACCAACGCCGGGTTAAACGCAGTGTCCGTGGAAATATTCTCCAATTCATTGTCCAAATTTTCATTTTGGTGATTCTTTTTTCAGCTCATTCATATTCACGTCCTCAATAGTACCATTGGGATCAATTTTTTTATAGGCTGTAAAAAGTTTTTCATGTGCGGTATGACGAAAAGTTTTATTTTTGTATGTTCCATAGTTCCGGGAAATTTCGATAAGCTTCGATAAAATCGCTCCAGTTTTCGTTGCGCTCGTCCATTTCGTTCGCAACGCACAAAAGCTGAAACACGAATGAACTCAGAAAATTGCACAAAATTGTACGACATGCCCATCCACGTTGCGACCGCTCACACAACACGACCGAAATATCAAAATATTTTCACACAACCGCTTGTGCGACACGCACAATTGCGCTACACACGATGCGATTTTGTGTACAACCTTATCCAGTTGTACAACGAATCGCAACGTTTATGGGTCGGATAAGAATTAGCAATGAAGATATTGCATACACAAAGTGACTGACGTGAGCTTTCGAAAAGATTAAAAGCGATGCAACAAATTCGGCCATCAATTAATTTGCATGTTGGGCAAGAAATTTCATATCAGCACCTGAAAGTATACTATGATGCATTAAATAAGGGCGCGTAAGCTCATGTTTTATATTCAGTTTAAAGATTTAACCCCAAGCTATTTGTGTTTGTGATCAACTTGAGGTGAAGTTTGGTATCAACTGTGTTTGAGATCAACTTAACCCTGCTGTTAGGTTAGAAAAGGGACCATTTGGTCCATACTGCAATTTTCGTACAAAACAACAATTTATTCAAATTTTTTGTATTTATTTTGGTTCATTCATTCTTTACTCAACATAACTGATGTAAAAAATAGTTAATAGTTAAATAGTTAGTCAAAAGTTACAAAGGAAACAAGCCAAAAATTGGACCAAATGGGCTTAACCTAACAGCAGGGTTAAAGTAAAGTTTCACTGACCTTTTAGGCTGATTCTCAATGGTAACAGTAACATTGGGTAACAATATAATGTTACCCACTGTAAAATCCTACAATTATATGTCGATCAAACTGACTCATTTAAACTAGTTTAAGTAAAAAGAGCTTTTTGTTGAAGACGACCGTCCAGACTGCTCAATGAGGTTCAATTTGACAGCTGTTTTTTTTTTACAAATAACAAATAAATATTTTTGTGAACTGAAGTCCTGCGAGCATGATTCGAGCGAAATATTGGCGCATATTTCACAATCCACGGCAAAATACTCACCTTCGTCTAAATACTAGTGCGAGCAAAACAATTTTTTTCATTCATTTCAAATTTTTCAAATTTTCAATTTTTGTTTGGTTTTGTTTTGATGAAATGACAGCTGAATTTTAAAGGATGTGTTTCATGCATGAATAGTTGTGTTTCGTTGGTAAAAAAGCTTTTTCATAGAAAGCTTTCGAATACAACCCTGCGCTAAATTCGTTTCAAAACATGTTAAATGGTTTAACACGTTTAATTTCCAACAACAATTGCATATGAATAAACAGGTTTTCGAACTGGTTTTGTTCATTTAACTTGTTTATACTACGTTTACATTGAACCCAAATGCGTAGTTTCAAATCAGTCATTTCAAAGTGTTTACATTGCCTCATTTGCATTGCATTTCATTTTGTTTGGCAGCTAATGTCAACTGCTCATGTCCTCTTGCCGCAGCTCATAGATCGGCTCTTTCATTTGTTTCTTTTTTGCTGCCTCTATGTTCTACACACTGCGATATTTGAATACAAATATACTACATACTGTTACGAATGCTAGTTCTAGTGGGCTGTTACGTATCTCTGGATTGTGTAATTTGAAAATAAAACACAGTCAGTTTCTTAAACGCAGACAATAAATTAAACCAACAGTCACTTTATTATTCACAGTTTACACTTTACTATTCGTACACTTAAGTATTTGCTTAATTACTCCGTGTGGCAACTTCACTTGTCAAAACCAGACTGACCCGCTGCGCCGCACCCGGCTGCCTTTTATACCTGTCCGGCCATCGCGCAGATCGTTCTCGCACATTCCCGAGTGGACTAAAGGTTTCCATGATGATCGCGACCATCGTTGCCAGATTGGACTAAAAGTTATTATCGCGGCCGTCGTTGCCAGATTGAATTATAGCACGGCGCGTAGCGGCAGGGTTGCTTTGCACAGCGACAGACTGTCTTCGTTACAATACCTTACATGCTAAATTTCCATTCAAAATTTCCATTTTGATAATTTTCGTTTGTTTTGATTTTGAACTGTCAAAAAGGACAAACGCTTTTAAAAGAGCTTTCATTTTGTGATGCGTTCGATAAAATTGGTCTGTTTTATCGCATTTGCTTCGTCGTTTTGTTGAAATGAGTCATTTCGTCAATTTCAATTTGTATGGGAAATGCGTGATTTGGCTTCGCATTTGAGAATTTTTGCCCAAATCACGCACTTGGGCTCAATGTAAACGTAGTATTAAGCACATTAAACACTTTTAAGTCGTCAGTTTGAACGCCATATTATTTAGTGGCTTTGTAATAATTAGTTTTGAACCAGGTGTTGTACGAAGACTTTATTAGTACACTGTATATAAGGCGTAGAATTTTTAGCACGCAAGTCGGGAGATCGTTTGAAGTAAATTTATAAAATACCAAGTTGCGCGAGTTTGTATCGAATGCTCAGAAATCTCAGCGAAAAAGGCAAATGTTTTATATATTTTTATGTATGTAAATTAAAAATATTATTTACTTTGAAATATTTAGTATTATACCTATATCTACTGTGTATCTATGTATCTACTTAATCTATGTATCTACTTTTATTTTGCGTTTTTGTATAAATTTGCGAAAGCCTAAAAATAGATGTGTTCGCATTTATTTTTCTATCAATTAGCAATTCGTATAATTGTTGTTATAATCTCTTGATTTACAGTGGGCAAAAAGCCATGAAAAGATAACGTCAAAATGTCAATCATCTAGTGAGAGAAACGCTTTGCAGTAAATGGGAATCTGGAGGAAGAATAGGGCTATTAGTGAGGCAGATCAGATATCAAAGTGGAAGTGAGTATTTTTTGTATTTCTTGAGTTAAGAGTACAATGTTTTACTGCAAATCGAAAGAGAACTGCGTCAGAATATACACAGGATGAAATTGTGTGACAGGCAGCGCAATACAAGCTTCAATTAATAGTTTGGCATTTCTTAAATTTAATACCGCGTTAATTTGGTTAAAAACTAAATGCAGAGTCACTTAAGCGATTGGCCATGGGTGGCGCTGAAGCGGTCGTGCATATGTAAATATGTCAAGACTATTTCATAACAAAAAATAAACATCAATATTTTCACTTACAATTAGTGTTTAGGTCTGGGAGCACAAACAATTTGGAATACATTTGTTCAAAGTGTAAATTTCGAATACCATTTAAGACCAATGTGCTTTTGTTAGACTTATTAAAAAATTTTATTAAAAACATCTGCTTTAGTTAATATTGAGAATATTAGTGATGAAAAGTGTTGAAAATAAATAAAATAATTCAACAATGTTTCTGTTTGTATAGGTACCTATGTGGACTTTGGAGGCTTATATTTTGCAATTGGCTCTGACTCAAGTCATGACTGTTGTTCTATGAATTTTTATTTTTCTCATGTTTTAATTAGTTTAAAGGTTCAAGTTTTAGGGAACCTACTGTTTAATGCCGAATCCGAACGGCGTTTGTTTTTTTGGCAATTTTCCTTTTACACTTGGAGGTTTTGCTTTTGCGCACTTGTGCGATTCTTGTAATTCTCATCTGCTTTATGTGAGTAGCGATAAAAGTACACGAGCGTTTTACCAGCCCGAGCTAGGAATCGAACCTAGGGCCTCGGTATGAAAAGCCAGCGCGCTACCCACTGGACTAGGAGGGCATTTCTGTTACCTTTTGCAATTATCAATGGAGATTTAAGTGATTTAATGTAAAATCTGAAAAATCGACCCAACACTCTTGGTACTTTTAGTTACCAAAAATGATGAATATTGCAAATTCAAGTTACAGGCATTGCCAAACTACAATAGTTTAAGAAAAGGTCTTTTCACCTTTAAACATTTAAAAGAATAAAAAAGAACTTTGTTGGTTTCAGGCTCAGTTCAGCTGTTTACATGATCTAAAAACATATCTCGTGATTGTGCTAGATCGTCGGTTGGAATGTCCTTCAGGATGTCGGTACAAGCCGTTTGGATGGCTTCAACGTCCTTAAAACGCCTTTGTTTCATCGGCAAATGCTTTTTCTTAATGTGAAAGGTTAAGGTGAAGGTCAGTCACAAGTGTCTATCGATGAGATGCCGTCTTTCGATAGCCAAAATTTCAGTCAAAATGCGATAAATTTATGTCATTGAGATGCTTAACCTTCGCTTTACCAAAGATTTTTGTATTCGTCCTTGACCAATACCCACCCGGATGACACCAGGCGGCACGTCCGCCGCTATTTTGAATAAAACTCTCAATAAATAAATAATAATAAATACTTTTTTTTATACCTCAATATTTAATATCTTCCTCTGGTGATATTTAGTTCGTTTTTCAAAAAAAGGCCTAACTTTAACGATTTATTTTGTGACCATGGCAAATATTAGAAGATTTCTTTCCTAAGGATTAATTGAACATATACTGAGGTACGTAAAACAAAATTTTGTGTGAGTTTTATTCAAAATGGTGGCGGAAGCGGCTGTGATCACCTGTGTGGGTATTTGGTATACAAAATAACAAAAAATACATGAATAATATTGCCGACAAAATATTTGTTTATGTTATAGAAAACTATAGGGTTTTCCAACAAGAGGTGTTATTTTGGTATTCAAAGAAAAATACCATTTTTTGAGATAAATGATCGGATGTTTATTTCATAATAAAGAGGAAGGTATGCCGTTAATAATGAAAAACAACATCAGCCAAATGGCCACCACGATCACGCTTACAGGACCATATCCTTTTCATGAAATTTTCCATAACCAAATCGCAAAGTGGCTGCCCTATGTCCTCGATAGCCTCACGAATTCTATCTTTGAGGTCTTGAATCGCTGCTGGGCTGGGCTGTTGGCGTATACCTTATCTTTCACGTGGCCCCAAAGGAAGAAGTCGCAAGGTGTTAAATCACAAGATCTCGGTGGCCAGTTGTGATCACCTCTTCCAGAGATAACACGGTCCGGAAACTTTTCCCGTAAAAGAGCAATGGTTTCGTTGCTTGTGTGGCACGTAGCGCCGTCTTGTTGAAAGTAAACGTTGTCCAGATCAATACCATCCAACTCGGACCATAAAAAATCATTAATCATCTCTCGATAGCGCAATCCATTCACCGTAACTGTTGATCCAACCTCATTTTCGAAGAAGTAAGATCCAATGACCCCGCCGGACCATAAACCGCACCAAACAGTCACACGTTGAGGATGGAGAGGCTTCTCAACAATAACTCTTGGGTTTTCCGAGCTCGAATTTTTCCACCAATTTCTGTATTGCGGTCCGACAAGGTGCTTCCCGACGACCCAAAAATGCTTTAGTTTTGCGAACTGTGACTGCAAGATTTTCACCATTTTTGTAGTGAATTTTAATAATTTCAATGCGTTGTTGAAGCGTGTATCGTTCCATTTATAGTAATGGCGTAGTTTTTACTTGTCAAATGTCAAAGAATAAAAGCTTCAAAAGTGACAGCTACCGAAATACCGGGTGATTCAAAATAACACCTCTTGTTGGAAAACCCTATACTTTCGAATTTGTTCAGTGAGTCGAAGTCACAACTACATTGGGCAAATACAGATGGCAGATATTGAACATGAATATTAAAAAGATCACTCGGGTGGGTTTAAGGAAAGCGAAGGTTAAATCCAATTTCAAGTAGATTTTGGCTGATCTATGATGAATTACCGCCGGTAGTCGCGGATTTCAGTTGGCCAACACGTTGGTCACGTAATACTAAAATGGCAAAAAAAATTGTTTAGCCTTCTCCCCCATGACTAAGTTCTGGCTACGGCCCTGGTATGAGCATTTCTTTTTCGGATCCTGGTTCGGCATTAAAAAAATAAATACCCAATAAGCAAAAATCTTACTAGAAATCCTAATTAAACAATTCCGGTAATCAAGTTCGAAAGTTTACTAGCATTAAATAATCATATATTTTTAAAATGTATTTCATAAATGTGATTTGATTCCATTTATTATTTGTTGTATTATTTGTATTTGGTTATAAATAAAATGAATTAATGAATTAAAAATTGCATTAGTAGTGTTTTTTTGTACGTGACCGGTAATGAAAAGGCGGCGGCGGGTTTTTGTGGTGTAGGGCAGCGGTTTTATTTTATTTTTAAAAGTGCGGGTGTTCGCTGTGAGTGGTTCTTAATAACTAAACTTATACTGCTAATCTTAAGTCTAAGGGAGTGGAAAAGTGGGGACACAGTTCGTGTTCGGAGTGGGAAAAAGTGGGTAATGGATAGAGAGATAGAAAAGTGTGTGTGTGTGTATGTGCGTGTATGAGTGTGGGAGGGGGAGTGAGCCGCCGACTCAGAGAACAATCTGATTCTCTTCGTCGGCGGTCTCAACAGGTAGTAATGTATAGCGTTCCTTCTCTGGCCCTCGATTAATGTTAGCGTCTAACGTAAGGAAAAGAAAAAAACCATTGCCATAACTGCATTGATTTTTGAGTAACGGTATTTATATTTTATGGCCAGTGAAACTGTTCTGAGTTATTTTTCTACAAAATATTAAACATGTTTTAATAAAATAGTTATAGAATTGTATAAGTTTCATTTGCTTTCGCTATCCTGTCCCAGATCGTGCTATAACCACAAAACATAAGAAGCAACTAAGAGCTATGAGAATAACTTTCGAAATGAATCAATCGTGTAACAAAAAGGATATTTAGTAATCTTTCTAACACAGCATATCCAAGTGTTAGGGAAATCGTGTTGGAACTGGTTTGGAAAACATTTAATAAATGTTCGAAAATAGTTGATTAATTAATGGGCTTACGTCGATGTTTACTGGGTAAGAAACAACCCCCGCGATTATCGAATTAAAAATCGTCTAGTACTGTGGAATACAATTGTTATAAGTAAAAAACATACAAAAGCGTCGAAATTGTTTGAAGTGTGAAATTTCTGTACTCCACTCTTGGGTATTATTTTCCTTTTTGTTGTTTCTCTTTTGTTGTTGTTTTGTTGTAGTGGAAGCCGCAAGCTTTTATTCTATACCATGCACATTTCTTTTGGCAATTTCTATTGTAGACGCCAGAAAAGTCAATTAAAACAACTTCACTCCGAGCTGAATTGCCACTTAAAAGATTAATTTATGATAAAATTTGCAAATACAGCGAGCGCTGAGGTGTGCATAGTAAGAATGCCATTTTCCAATCCCGGTACTTTCAAGGTGTAATCATGATGTCCCGGGATTTGGTCTCGGATTAAATTAAACAACAAATTTCATTATATAAGCATATTTTTTACATTTATTGAAAAAGGTCAATGCAAACAAAACCAACAACCAAACCGCAAACAAAATGTTTACCAAATATTTGTTTTTAAATGAAAATCTAAGCTGAGCCTATTGATTTCAAATTTGGTCACTTAAATAAAAAATAATTCGGCACGTAATTTTAAATTTTTCGAAAATGAAAACTTAACGGGGTCAACCAAGGGTTATACGAAAAGTCTATGAAAAAACATGAACCGATAGGTCTATAGACATTAGAAATATCAGGTGTACAACTTTGCTTCCGCCGTTTTCCGATAGGTGGCTGTACCGGCTGAGGCTGGTTGAAATACATAGATGGTAATGCCTTTAAAGTGAGTGTGGACAGTGCCTAACGAATTGTCATCGCCGTTTCAGTGACAGTTGTTCTTGTTTTCGTATTATTCACGCTCGAAAATGTCCGTTTATGTGCCCAATTCTCGCCATTTGCGGGAAGTTTTACTTTTCTGTTACAATTCGAAAAAAAATGCAGCTGAAGCGCATCGAATGCTCTCAGAAACTTACGGTGATGCTGCTCTGAGTGAAAGAACGTGTCGGGAGTGGTTTCAACGTTTTAAAAATGGTGATTTCGATGTCGAAGACAAACATGGTGGTGGCCACTTTTGCGGCCTCACGTCGCAAAAGTGGTCAAAAAGTACCTGGAAACGCTGAAATGGGAAGTCTTGCCCCACCCGCCGTATTCCCCAGATGTCGCCCCTTCTGACTTCCACCTATTCCGTTCGATGGCACACGGCCTGGCAGATCAACATTTTCAATCCTTCGAAGAATTGGAAAAATGGATTGCTTCATGAATAGCGTCAAAAGAGGACTCCTTTTTTCGAGCCGGGATCCGAAAATTGCCGGAAAGATGGGAGAAAGTTGTCGCTAGCGACGGACAATACTTTGAATAATACATCTGTAAGCACTTTTTCGCAACAAAGCTTTTAATTTTGGGGAAAAAACGGCGGAAGCAAAGTTGTACACCTGATAAAAAAAATTAAACACATATATTTAACTTTTATGAAAATCTAAATTTAACGAGGTAAACGAAGGGTTAAATGTTTATATGGAGAAGAAAAATTGTTTGGCCCGTTTGACTTCAAACTTTGTAAAAGTACTTTAAATGCGAAATACGTGTTTCTCAGTTTTTTTTTAATTGAAATCAAACAGGGTAAACTAAGGGTTAAAAATTTGTATGAATAAGCATGATTTGATGTGGTTTTTGTTTTCAAACTTGGTTAAAGTGCACCAAATGATAAGAAAACGAAACGTCTTTTTTATTTTCGAAACCTGATGGGGCCAACGATGGGTTAAGAGTTTGTGTAGGGAAACATGATTTAACGACACCACAGTGGTGTCGTGCGCGAATTATATAAAACAAACAAATTTTGTATTGACACATTGTTGACCGGTCACGAGTTAACTCGTGTTTTCATGCCCGAACGTTGCTGACCGATCACTAGCAATTTGAATTTATTGAATTGAATTACAAATTTTAATTGAATTTTGATTGAATTTTACATGGAATTACGAAATAATAGCCGGTGACATGAGATAGTTTCAGCGTAAAATTGCCGGTGAACAATGTGTTAAGTTACGTACTTATGTAAATCTTCGGCATTTCATGAAAGTAGGGGAACAAGGTTGAAAATTAATGAGAGATAACGATGAGATTAGTAAAATAATGTCAAAAACGGCCGGCGAGAAGCCAATTGATCCGGATTAGCACTGCCGGCTTCAAGCGAATAAATATTTTCAAGACGTGCGGACGGCAAAGTGTTAACAGAAACTTGATTTATTGAGCCCATTGACTTAAAATTTGCGTGCACAGCCGCGGAGCTCTGCTAGTTGTGGAATTGGCAAATTCGAAAAATTAAAAAAAACATTGTATTTTAAATAGAATTGATTTCCCAATTTTAAGTCCACAAAAAGAACCTTAACTGAAATAAAAACAAAACTTAAAATGAAATGTTAAAAATTTACTACTTAGTGAATAATATACTATTAGTGAATAACTAAACTTTACTGCAAGTTTTCTACGGTCAGCATATGCCATGCCTATGCCGTACACCAGCTCGTGTACTGAAAAAACACAAATATGCCAAAAAATTCAAATATGTATGACCAAATATGCAATATGCATATAGCAGCATAGCACATACATAAGTACATTCATCACTAGCTGGTGGGATATAAGGCTCACGATGTACAGCAATTAAATTCATTTTATGTATCGTTCTTCTAAAAATTAAATTTTTAAAGGTACTACAATACAAGATATAATAAAAATAGCTATGCAATATCAGGTTACACCCCGTTGGTTGGTCACAATATGCATAGAAGGCGAGTTTAACTCTTCATAGTTTAACCGGATATCAAAATCAAATATTTGAATATGTTTAAAAACATCGTATATGTTCATATTAAGAAAAAGTACGTGTTCCCCGCTGCAAAGCTAATTACAGCATTCGTGTAAATACGTGTTTGTCCACACGGTTATCAGCGTATAATTATAATCTGTCTGCCCACGTTAACCTCATACACACATAACATACGTGTAGAAGCGAGTGTGTTGAAAGAAGGCTAATAAATACACGAAATGCGGTCTGGCAGCACGATCGACCTCATTCGCATAATGAAAAATCACTTAAATTCCCCTTGACGCGTTAGTGTGTCGCAAGGTTGAGTAGGGCAAAAACGAAGATGCTTTAATATTTGTAGTTAGGCATGCAAAAACAACAATTGCAGCATTAGCACAAACAAAAGGCATGAGAATTTAAATAAAAAACGTTTAACATTTCAACCCTTTCATTTTTTGGAATCCTTTGGTTTTAAAAACCTCTTTTTACACAAGAATGCGCACACAACAAAAAGCAATTGTAGAGGTAAAAGGGAAGAGGGCAATAACTGCCGCCTTCAAACAATGGATTAAAGTTAACGGGGAAAGGGGTGAAGAAAAATTAGCGCGCTTGCCTGTCAAATTTAATTTCGCCTTGATATGTCACTTTTGATGTTTTAACTGATGTATTTTCATCGTAAAGATTCCAGTTATTAATATTAACAGAATTTTAATTAATAATTTAATATCTAATTATTTTTTACATTAATTTGATGAAACGACTCTAAAGAATGTGTTCAAAGTTAATTCTAACTAACATATTGATCTGTCCCCTTCCTCATTCGAATTTCATCATCTCGATCTATAAAAATAAATGTTTGTTTGTTTGTCCTTTATAGACTCGGGAATTACTTGATGAATTGATCTGAAATTTTGGCACAATGTGGATATTTGTTGCTTTTGGAGGACTAGGGGTCGGAATTATATGCATGTGCGTATTTTTTGTTTAGCTTCAGATTTGAACGGCATCAAGACAAAAACTATTTTTATTGAAAAATATTAAGAATGAGCTAACATATACACTGCATTTTGGCATATTTTTGCATAGTTTGGCATATTTTTTTGCATGGTTTGCATATAAAAAATAAAAAATAAAAAGCATGAAAAAATTTTTACTCCCCAAGGTTCAAGTCAAAATCAAGTTTCTCTTAATCCTTAATTGACCCAGTCAGATTCTGATGAGGAAATAACTGTCTAATTATATCTAATTTAAAGGGCTTACGCCTTATTTTAAGTAATTTGACCTGTTAAATCATGTTTCCCTACACTAACTCTTAACGCATCGTTGACCCGTCAGATTTCGATTTTCGAAAAAATAAAAAACAAGTGTCACTTTATCATTTGGTGCACTTTAACCAAGTTTGAAGTCAAAAATCACATTAGATCATGTTTCTCCACACAAATTTTAACCCTTGAAATATCGTGTTAGATTTCTATTTAAAAAAAGGGAAAAACACGTGTCGAATTGTTTCTCACTAAGAGTACTTTCACCACATTTGAAGTCAATGGAAATGATTCGTGCAGCTTTACAGTTTCTTCATACAAACTTTTAACCTTTTGTTTACTCTGTTTGATTTCGATTTTCAAAAACTTGAGAAACACTTGTTTAATTATTTTGCATTTGAAGTACTTTCACCAAGTTTGAAGTCAAACGGGCCAAAAAAATCTAGTTTCTCCATACAAACTGTTAATCCTTGGTTTATTTCGTTAAACCTTAACCCTTGGTTTACCCCGTTAAGTTTGGATTTTCGAAATATTAAAAAAAACATGTCGAATTATTTTTGATATGGAATATTTTCACCAAGTTTGAAATCAAGATTCTGCATACAACACACAGGTTAATTAACGTTAACGTTCCCACATTAGCACCTTTAAACATTTAAAAGAAAAATAACAATATAACTGATATGTTTTTTTTTTAAATAGTTTTTTTTTTAAATAGGTGTATTGAAAGCTATTTGCATGATCTAAAAGGATGCGTTCATAAACGCATTCATAAGCCTTGTTCATAAGCTCAAGTTTTTATAAACGAAATTCATAAAATATTTGATTTTTTCATAAGAAAAATTACTGAGATTTAAAATCGCTCGAAATTGAAAACACTGGTGTATTTTAGAATTTGTAGTTTATTTGGAAAATTCCAATACTTTTATGGAAACTTACAAAATATGAAAGTGATTTATAGTAAACATGTTAGGAAATTAGGAATAACATTTTTACAAAAGCATATTCTGTTTATTAATTATAAATATGAATAATTGCCTTTTTAGAAACAATGATATAAAAATCCAATAAATTTTCGTTTTATAATAAACAGCATATGGCCGCCAACCGCACCTATGACTGTTAAAAAGAAGTTGACAATTAGGTAATAGCAATGAACAATCTGTTCATAGACTTAAATAAATAAATAAATAAATAATATAAAACTAAATAAAATAATAATATAAAGGATCTCTTTGATGGAAATCGTCTTACCTGTTTCGCTGCTCGTTCAGAAAGTGCATGTCTACTTCGAAAAATGCCATTTCGTCATGTCAAAATTTGAATTTAGATTCAAACAAAACATGGCTAACTTCAAAATATTTGTTTGAAAAGTTGAAATTCACATGCATAAGTAATAAGTATGAGCACGCCGGATGCCTGCACGCTCGGCTCGTGGCCGATCGAATGGTTTAGTTTTACAATTTTTATGAACTTGTTCATAAACATGTGTGAACTGTTTTATAAATTTTATGAAAAAAATAAAAAAATGTATGCATTTCTCAAAAAAAGTTCATAATAAAGGTTTATGAACGCCGTTTTATGAATGATTTTAACTCGTGTAGAATGTTATTTATATCGTTTTATCGTTATCTGAATGGAAAAAACATATTTAGAAGGTTTTAAAACATTGGATTTACCTTTGTTTCGTGACGATTTAGCTCCAGAAAACAGCTGTCAGCAATAACCTTTATGTAAAATATAAATACATAAATAAAATAAAAATAAAATATAACACACTTGAATCATATGTTTTAATATTTCCAGTTCTGAGTCTGGGTTTTGATGACTGGTCTGATATTGCTGGTCTGGAGCTCGTGAATCTTCTACTTTGGGCTGGTACTGAGCTATGGAAAACTACTTTTGATATTCCCCAAGGCATTGAACTTAAGCTAGTTAAAACCCTATTAGTGTCAATACAATCCTATCAAGAGTTGATATATAGCTACCCTTACAAAGCCTGGATGAAGAAATTACAGCTATTAATTAACAATACCGCCAGATATGTAAATTCAAATAAAAAGTTAGACCACATTTCTGAGTTTTCGATATAAAAGTCTTGACTGCAGTGTGTCCGATTTGGTTGATTGTCGTTATGTATTATTTATGTTCCGCACCCGACGTCCAATTATCTTTTTTTTTATGTAATATTTGCACAGTCAGACCATACCTGTAACCTTGTTGTACCATAAGGTACTTTAAGTATTCCGCCACGTCAATAATGTTTTTCGCTAAGGCTGCACAGTTGTGGAATTCTTAACCTCACAAATTAAAATTGGAGTCAAATTTGAAACGCTTCAAATTTACTGTTTACTGTCCTTCTAAGTCTTAACACCTATTCTATTAGGTACATTTGTTTCACCTCCGTTCTACTCTCTCATCTCCTATATTGATTGATGTTTACTTAATTGTTAAGTTTTTGTAATTCATATTATTAATGGAATTTTATGTATAACACTATAAAAGACTATGTCTTAAATACTTGTGTATAAATAAATACATAAAAATAAATACTCAACGTTTATGAGCAAAACATCTACGTACCTTTTTTTCTCATTTCTTCTCCTCCTTCCATTCTATTCCAATTGATTTTATCAATCTTTCCCCCTTTTTTATGTTTTCGTTCTGTATACGCATATTAGTCTTAAGCTTAGTATCTTATATTAGTCCTAAGTATTAGTTGTAATAGTCTTAAATCTATGTTGATGGACTAAGAAACCCTTTGGTCTTATATTGTTCAATCGTAATTGAATAAATTAAATAAATAGCTGGGTATCCAGAATACGTTAAAATCGTTAAATTGATATTCTCACCGAGTTTAAACTGATTACCAAAAGTAATCAATTGGGTTGATGTTGCTACAGCTAAACGATCAGAGCTGGATGCTAATCATGTTGACCGTATAGCATCTAATATAATGTCTGCTCCCGGAATACTTGCACATTTCGAACAGTTCAGTGGCGGTCTTTAGCTGATGCATCATTCAATTGTTAGGTATTGCATACTGTCTGCCTACCTACCTGCAAACTTAAAGTTCGGGGAGACTGGGGTACATTCGGCATTGACGTTTTTGGTATGGAGCAGCAATCGCACATCACTATTTATTAGTAAAAACTTATTCATCACTAGCGCTAATATTCCTCATAAAGTTTGTCATCTCTAACTGAATAGCTGATGGTATTTTTCTGTTTTTGCGCTGGTTTTCGCAATATTTTGATTAATATACGTAAGAATTTCGTGTTCTTCATTTGTCAGAAATATTGTAACACTAAGGATGAATAAAAGCGTGTGAACTTGAAATAGAGCGCTGAAAATAAAAACAAGAAATTTAATGAAGTGACCTCGAGGCAGATTCGGCATTTTATGTTGGGGCACAATCGTCCATGGTATTAAGAAGTGAAATAAAGTTAGAGCTTCCAAGAGCCTCGAAGCATGGCTTCAACGTCTCGAAGCCGTATACAATTTATATTTAAGCTCGATCTCAGCAATTTTAATAAAAAATGATCTAAGTATTCTAGATAGATAGATATACATAGATAGATAGATATAGTTTTTGAAACAATGTTAACAAAATTGTTTACCACACCAAGTTTTATATGTAATGGTTGTAAAAGAATTTTTTTTGTTGGCACAAGCGGTGGATGGAAAATTTTATACTCGGCTAATGTGCCTTCAGCTCTCGCCTTCCATTGTTTTTTCCATTCCACGTGCAAGTTTTGTAGGAGATTTTAGTACCAATTTTGAATAAGTACGAAATAAACACTTAAACGCATTTTCAGTTTTGACTTAATTCTGGCGTTCAAGTTAATTTCTGAGCTTTGATGTATTCAGAAACCTATAGTAGAATTTTATGGCGAATATTTTCGGGGTAAATGTTGTCCTTAAAAAGTCCTGTTTTACAGGAGATTTTTGGCATTTTCGAAAAAAGGGTAAAATTGACCCATAAAAATAGGAGCTACGGGGTTAAAATGCTCCACAAAAATGTTCTTCGTAGTATTTTACATCAAATTGCTGAACACATCATATACCTTAAATGTGAGGTTACATGGTTTTCGTATGCCGATCCACCATAAGGATGACCAAAAAGGGGAAACTTTGACCCCCCTAAAAAAGAATTCAGATGTAAACTTTTAAAACGCCGATACACGTATATTTTTTTTTTGCCCCCTCTACCAGAATCCGGTGTCAGAGCCTTATTATTTTGGAAAAAGTTTGATTTTGTTGTGTAGTGTAATCAATAAATTATAGAATAGAATAGAACTTTGGGAAAAACTTCGGATTAATATTGTATTATTAAATAATAAGGTATTGTACTAAGCTCATCGATTTTTTAATTCGATGATTATTTTTTGAAATACAGTCGTGTCTGGGTATAGTGAACACCCTATATAGCGAAAACTTCGATATAGTGAACAATTTCAAGCAAAAAACAAAAAGTGTATTTTGAGCAAATAAAACGAGTTTTTTAACCAAAACCTTAACCTTGATATAGTGAACAACTTCAATACTGTGAACAGGCCTTGCAATAATTAGTTCACTATATTCAGACATGACTGTATAGGTTCTCCAAAAAAAAGTTGACGAGTGTACCCCATTCTCTCCTATGCAGCGCACACGCGTGTAGCGACATTTACAACCACTAACACATTTTCTTCACAGCAGGCATCCAAAGTGTTTGTCATCGTCATCTACAACTCATCGTCGTCATGCCATCACCAACGGCGTAATCACCGGTCATCGGTCGTTAACGCTGCCGTCAAGTGTTGTGTTGTTTTGTTGTTGTTGGAAGTAATTAGCGTACGAATGAATTAATCTGATTTCAATTTCGTACCAGGTCCCCTCAACACCTTGATCCAGTACAGTACACAGCGTATAGCGTTCCAATTGCTTTGTTGCTGTCTTCATTGTGACTGTGGCGTTCACATTATTTGATGCTTTTTCGGTTTATGTTTTTTGTCCTCCAGCGTGCTGAGTGTGTTGATTTCTTCATTCCTCTCTACTATACTCTCTTCACTCATCAGCAGCAACACAATCGGCTGCAAGTGTTTATTGTATTACAGTTGGTTGTATGACTTCCGATTAATTTGAATTTTTACAGCTTTTGTTATTGCAATTATGTTATTGAAATTATAATGCATACATTTATTTCGTTTTGGTTTATTCAGTTTTTATTTATTTACTTTCTTCACTAATTTGTTTAATCAATGTGTGAAAAATGTTCCAATTTTCTGGCAGTAATTTTCTGAAGAACTGTTAAGCCCAAAGCTGAAAATCATTGTTTATAATTGCATAGTTATTAACAAACTACGAAGAAGTCGTGGGCGGCAACGATGGCCAGCTTAACGTTATGCAATTCTAGTCAAGCGACTAAACGCTGAATAATTAATAATTAACTTTTATTAATATCTGATAACTTTATAAGTTAAAGGCTCTCAAAATTAAGTTTGTTTCTTTCTGTTCAATGTTTTCATGCTACTGGTTTGTCCAAAACCCGCCAAATTCGAATCACTTGAGAGTAGAAGAACTATCCTGTTCGTTCGATTGTCCTTACTTTCTGAGTCTAACTAATTACAATGTTCTTCTTTGAGTCCTCTGTCACTACGACTTATTCATCATATCTCCCTGTAGGTCTAATTACGCATTGAATGCCCTTTTGATAAGAGCGCTTTCCGAATATTACACGATCGCTGGTTCTCTTAACCTTGATCTATCCATTCCCGAATAAGAATTGAAAACACTTCTGAATTGCTTTCACAAATGATGTTATTCTTATTGTTTTTATTTTCTTATTGTTATTCTATTTTTAAGTTCTTATATTGTTGTTTGCTTAGTCTGTTAGTTCAATTACTGTAGACTTGAAATAAATGAAATGAACAATGAAAGTTGTTAGATCAGCCTATTAGCCTATTTCCACTGGGCCTTAACTGCAGTTTACGCTTAACTGCAGTTTGACATCGCATTTAAATGCTCAAATTCCCATACAATTGTTTTTGTATCAAAGTGCGTGAACTCACTTTCAAAACTGAGTTAACTCAGTTTTGCCGTTTACAGACGTCTAACAGAAAATTTTATGTTAAAAGCGGGAGCAATATTCACAAATGTACAAATTTTGATAGCATGCTTTCAGGGGCTGCAAAAGCCGTACGAACACAAACGAGGGAAGGGATTTGAATTGCGTTCGGTGTGGTTAATTTTTTCCCAAAAGAAGTGAATACTTCTATTATTTGTAAATAATAAATGCTGAAATAGCAAATAAAAAAAGTAAATTTTCCATGAACCCTCTTGACATTAAAAATTCAGACAGCTCTGATATCAAACAGCCGACAACTTTCACAAATGAAATAGACATTGACAAATGATAAATAAATTGATAAAAAAAATAAATAAATTGATACATTTTCACAAATATGAAAACGCAGACATTCCTAGACTGTTGAGAAGGAAAGTGGAGTGGTTTTCATGTAGTAGAGAGGCTACAAGAAACCACACATACGTATAGAAGGAGATGCCGGCGATGGGTATAGCTGGGGCTGCCCAGAAATAAATGCAGAATTTGATTTTCCCAAATGAAAATGTCAACAAAAACAAGCTTTTGGAGTTAACTCAGTTTCGGTGGAAACGCTTGACAGTTGTCAAACTTAACAGAGCCCTTAAATGCATTTAAGCGCTCAGTGGAAATAGGCTATATAAGAATCGTGACGCTCAAGAGACAACCTCAATATATTGAAATGGCGCTTAGGACGATTTTTGCTTAGGCGCAATAGGATCAATCATAGGATTTGAATACAAATATACTGTAAACACTTTACTCATCCCGATGCCATAATTCTTGTTGCTCATTTGTTTTTGTAAATGCTCTTCAGCATAGGCTGAGGATTCTAGTTCAGTGGTCGGCAAAACTTACTTTTATGAGCAGTACGCTCTGCACACGTACACAATACGCTCTCTCAATCAGTCGTTGTTCAGGTATAATTTTATACAGTGGAGAGAAATTTCACTGCGCTCACTAACACCATCTCATTGTCAATTTTGCCGACCACTGTTCCAGTTCAGTATTCGTTATTCATTGCTGTGTTGTGTGGGCGTAATAAATAATTACAATAAAGTTCTAAAAGTTCAAATGTTCAAATTAAAGTTCTTTTAATATTCAGTTTCATCTAAATTGTTCATAGCTTTTTACTACTAAAAAAGGTAATATTGTGTTAAATTTTTGGTTTACAAAAGTTCTATAAGCAATATTATTTGACATCGTTTTCACAATACCCTTATTAACAAAAATAATAAACGTGCGCGCTTGTTGTCAAGTAGCCATGAATAGTTGCAAAATTGATTTTCGTTCCTAATTTTAATTTGTTTTGTACTTCATATTGAATTTTCACTGTAAATTAATTTTAATTTTTTTGTAATAAAAATGAATTGCTTTTGTTTTATGAATACTTATGTAATATGGATTTCATTATTACTTCTTTAGCACCGTTTTTTTGGGAAAATACTTAGAGTTTTTTCATACTACAAGATTTTTTAAAATTTAGGAACATATCTCCAAATTTACCATATATCGCATGTATTTTTTACACGATTTTTTTTTGCACGCTTTTCTAAGGAACGTATCTACCGTGTAAAAAAAGAGTTGGGTGTAATATGATTTTACCTACTATAATTGAACCAGAAATATGCTTTGATTAGCCAGTTTGCAAGGTGGTTTGGCATTTTTGTGTTGCATTTTTATGTTATTTGTCACGAATATTTTTTGTTTGGGGCTGAAGCCCCCGAAATATTAGGGTCGAGTTTAAAACTACATAAAAATTAAAAGGCTTTTTTATGGCATTTTATGAATATTAAAGAACTAGCAGGGCCCTGCGGTTTTGTACACAAGCTTGAAGTCAATGGGCCCAATAAATCAAGTTTCTTCATACTACACTCTATGGGCGATGCCTCGCCTCTTTTATGTAATGCCAAATCCATTCATTGATATGCGACTTTCAGGTCCAAAGTTCCGTCACAAAAAATATGTCGCACCCCCTATTCAACGCCCATAAAATTTTGCCTGTAGAATAACACATCTATGGGTCGATGGTATACAAAACTTCCAAGCTTTCCAACTTATTGTTCCGAAGTTATTCCACATTAAAAATTTTGGTTCTATGGGCGGTGCCAGGCCCCTCGTCCACTACCCAGCCCATTCCCCATATCGAAGGGCACATCTAAATCTTAAATCTTTGATGTGTGATTTGTAGTTCCACAGTTATTCAAAGTTGAGCTGCTTAAAAAGTGCCACGCCCCTTGTCCAACGCCCATTAAATTTTACCAGTGAAACGTAACATCTAAACGGTGGCTCCGCACCAAATGCTGTCCGACTTCTCATTACGAAAATATTCCATATTGAAAATTTAACTTGTGTGGGAGGTGCCACGCCTACCTATCGGATCGTATTCGCACTATATGGTTTACAGAAACTTACTCAAGACGAACATTCCGTGAAAAATTCAACTAATTGGCTGTCTAGTTTTTGAGTTTTAGTGTCGTGGGACCAACAAACAAACATACTGTAACGATAAGACAGTCTGTCGCTGTGCAAAGCAACCCTGCCGCTTCGCGCCGTGCCATAATTGAATGTGGCAACGACGGCCGCGATAATAACTTTTAGTCCAATCTGGCAACAATGGTCGCGATCATCAGGGAAGCATTTAGTCCACTCCGGAATGTGCGGGAACGATCTGCGCGATGGCCGGACAGAGTATAAAAGGTGGCCGGATGCGGGCAACGAGCCAGTCTGGTTTTGACAAGTGAAGTTGCCACACGGAATAATCAAGCAAATACTTAAGTGTACGAACAGTAAAGTGTAAACTGTGAATAATAAAGTGACTGTTGGTGTATTTTATTGTCTGCGTTTAAGAAACTGACTGTGTTTTATTTTCAAATCACACAATCCAGAGATACGTGACAGCCCACTAGACTTAATATTCGTAACAATACATTTAATTTGTATGTACAACATATACAGTGGGTTATCAAGCAATTAGCACACTTACGAAAAATCTAAATTTTCATGTTTAAGTGGATGTAAGATGTACTAAACTTGTTTTCAAACGCTTTTTTTTCTTGTTTGCTTAGCTTGTTTGTCCCACAGTATTTTGTAATGGTATTTGTGAGTTTAAGTGCCGTGGGGGAGCACGATAACGGGACTTTGTTAGCAGCATTGTTAAATTGAACATTTGTTGCCAATCTGTAATAGTGAAGTGTGCATTCAAATTATGAAATCATTATGAGAAAATCGTGAACTGTTGGGAATAAAATAAAAAGAAAAACGATATATTGAAAAATACTTGCATTGGGGGTAGGTAATTATTGTTTTAGGTAGTTTGGAACGGTGTATTGAACAAATTTCTGTTTTTTAAGGTTGATGCAATTCACTTTAAAAATATCTTCTTATATGTTCTGAAATAAAAATATAATTGAATTAAAAAAAATAACATTTTAAGAGTTCGTTTTAAAACTAAAAAGCGTTTGATTGCTTGAAGCGTGCTAATTGCTTGACCACCCACTGTATATATATATGGTGCAATGACTCGCAAAATTCTTTTATATCCATATTGTTTTGCACAAATATACCACAGTTAATTTCTGTCATCATAATGGGCATTGCAGGAAGGCGTAAAAGCTGGGCGTGGTCAACTTTATATAGCTTTTGTTTACCGCTATGCAACATAGAATCATTTTACATCAACGTTAATTTTCAGACATGTATCGTAGCTTTGTTTTGTTAATTTAGTGGGCGCGGAAAGTGGGTGTGGCCGATTATATTATATCCCATGTTCGCCGCAATGACATGCTGAATCGTTTGATACCCATATTGCTATGACAAATATACCATGGCTGATTTGTTATTATAGTGGGCGTGGCGAAAAGACATATCAGGTGGGCGTGGTCAATCTTATATATCCTATGCTAACATCAATGAAACACGGATCATTTGATATTAATACTGATTTACAGACATGTACCGTAGCTTCCTTTTGTTAGTTTAGTGGGTACGGAAAATGGGCGTGGCCGATTATATTATAGCCTATGTTTGCCGCAATGACACGCTGAATCGTTTGACACCCTTACAAAAGCATACCATATATAAGTTTTGTTACTATAGTGGGCGTAAGAAGGGGGCGTGATCATTCTCATATAGCCTATGTGCCATTCCTCCAGATAAAAAATGTTTGGTGCTTATTTCATCTAAATAGGTTTACTGGTTTTTGCTCGATTGTGATTTTTATATAATAGTATAGATTATCTTTTTGAAACCACCCGCCAAATATTTTTCTGATTACGCCCCTGATTGTATTTGATACGAATATAATTTATTTGATTGGAAAATATGTCAGAATTAGTTCCTTAAGGTAATATCACAGAACAAACAGTATACAGAGTGCGCATCTGCAAAGACAATTTTCTTTGCGGGTTCCAGCGGTAGGACCCGTTTGTCGAGCTCACAGAGCGCGAGAGCGTAAACTGAGAAGCTGTGAGAGCGCTGTTTGAAACAGTGACCACAACAACGCACCACACACTGTGGTTGTTGTTGTTGGGCAACAAAGCCAAAACCAAAATTCAATGGATTTTATTAGTTCTTTTGGTCTGCTTGTAAAAAAAAGTTGTAAAAAGTAAAAATGGCTACAAATATTGGAACAACCAAGGCGCATAAAGAAAGTGAAAATAACTGGAAAACTATTGCTACAATGTCGTGCCAACTATCAAAGAAAAAAGTTTAATCAGTTCTGGTGCTGCAACAACTTCGTTCAATAATGTGTGTGACTGACACATAGATGGCGGCACTAATACTAAATCAATATTTTTTTTCGAAATTGTGAACCTTTTTAGGTTTACTGTCAAAATTATATGTCAATCCGACAATTAGTTTACAAGTTACAGTGCTTTAAGTGACACTACTTTTGAGTTTTCAAAAAAAATGAATTCAAAGCAATTCCGTGTGCTGATTTATCATTGTTTTTTAATGAAAAAAATACTGTTCAATGCCAGGAATGGCTTGAAAAACATTATTCGGACTCTGCTCCATCAAAAAGAACCATTTGTTATTGGTATGCCGAATTCAAACGTGGTCGTACAGACACCGATGACATTCCATCTACTGAACGGCCAAATGACGCTGTTATTCCGGAAAACGTTGAAAAAACACTGAAAATCATTATGTCCGACCGTAAAGTGAAAGTGGGGGAGATTGCTGACATTCTAAAGATATCAGCAGGCAGTGTACACACCATAATACACGAACATTTGGTTATGAAAAAGGTGTTTTCGAAATGGGTGCCGCGTTTGCTCACACCGGAGCAAAAACAACAACGAATCGATGATTCAAAGAGCTGTTTGGACATGTTTACGCGCAACAAGTCGGAGATTTTGCGTCGGTACATCACAATGGATTAAACATGGATCCACCATTTCACTCCAGAGTCAAATCGCCAGTCTGCTGAGTGGCATGCAACCGGTGAAAGCCGCCCAAAGCGTCCAAAGGCATAAACATCGGCTTGCAAGGTTATGGCGTCAGTATTTTGGGATGTGCACGGAATAATATTCATCGACTATCTTGAGAAAGGGAAAACAATCAATAGCGACTATTATATAGCGTTGTTGGAACGTTTGAAAGAAGAAATCGCGATTAAGCGGCCCCATATGAAGAAGAAAAAAGTGTTGTTTCACCAAGACAATGCACCGTGTCACAAGTCGATGAAAACGATGGCAAAAATGCATGAATTGGGCTTCGAATTGCTTCCTCATCCCCCGTATTCTCCAGATCTGGCCCCCAGCGACTACTGGCTCTTCGCAGACCTCAAAAAGATGCTCCGTGGTAAGAGATTTGGCTCAAATGATGAAGTAATCGCCGAAACTAACGCCTATTTTGAAGGCAAAGAAAAATCGTTCTACAAAGGCGGTATCGAAAGATTGGAAAAGCGTTGGAATGATTGTATCTCCCTAAAAGGGGACTATGTTGATGAATAAAAACGAATTTTGGCAAAAAAATGTGTTTTAATTAGTTAGTCACACACATTATTGAACGAAGTGTTACCTATTGAATTTGCCTTGGCGATCGCTTTGCCAAATCAACCACCATTTCAATGTGCACGAGTAAAGCCAAGTTGGCTTGCTGCGGAAAGCAGAAAGGAGAATAAAGCACAAATTCATCAATTCTATGTGTATACATTGTACAGGGTTGCCGCTGGAAAATTTTAAAAAGTCGCAAAAAAAGTGTCACAGCCGGAAAAAAAGTGTCAAGTCAAGTGTCAAGTGATCCAATTTTTTATACCAAGTATATACATACTTTCATTATTTTACCTTTCCAAACTAATTTTTTTTAAATAAATTTCTAAAGGAGATATTTTCTGTGAAAAAAACTGTTTTTCTCTTAAATTATTTGATGATCGATATATTAAAAAGTCCCAATATGTATGTTTTGTATTTATTATTAATACATTTGCATGCAAGTGATATACTTACTTATCCATTGGGAGCCATCAAAATTATTTTAGCTAATAACTTAGGCAATGCCACAAAAAAGCGCGTCAGTTCAGATTAATTTTGTACAGTTTTGCGGGAAAACTTTGACATAATTAAAGGGTTGCAAGTAGTTTAACCTTCTACCTGTCACTTGGGGTATATTTGACCCCAGGCAGAATTAAAAAACCGGTTGAGCGGTTTTGTGCGCTCGTCTACTTGTGTTATTTAGTGTTAATCGCGCTTATAACCCAATAATAAATCAAGAAAAACATTTTTCGGGGCTTTCTTTTTTTCTTTTGTGATTCATGTGTTACATTCCTTCATGTTTTGACAGTAAATTATAAAACCGTTTGGTTGGGGTCATCCTGACCCCTAAGGACAGCGAACGCAATTTTGAGCAAGAGACAGGCAGAAGGTTTAATGTTGCCAGAGGTGTAATTTTTAAGTACTTATCTTTGAAAAGTGAATATTAAAAGGAAGGCATGTTATGAGAATTTTAACCCTTTCCGACATGAAAATAAACCCGTTCTGTATGAATTGTATGGGCTGTAGTCCAATATATTGGACATTGTGACTGAAGGGGTTAAAATAAAAAAATTAACTTTACGAAACAATTTTGAAGATGTATATATACAGTTTTTGATAAAAAAGAGGGATAAAAGTCGCATGATTTTGCAGAAAAGTGTCAACATAATATTTAAATAATATTTTTAAAAAGTCGGTGTCGGTCTCCAAAAAGGGTCCATTTGACACTTTAGTCGCGCAACGGCAACACCGGTGCACACTGTACATCAATTCGCGCTTAAAACTCATTTCAAAACATGTTAAATGGTTTAACACGTTTAATTTCCAACAACAATTGCATGTGAATGAACAGGTTTTCGAACTGGTTCTGTTCATTTAACGTGTTTAAGCACATTAAACACGTTTTAGTCGTCAGTTTAAACGCCATATTACTCTCTCGGTTCCCTTTACATTTTCCTCACCTTTGTTGCCTCCCGCCCGCTCGCCTGAAATGAAATCGCAAGATTATTTGAGATGCGCCTTCTGTATACTGTTTATTCTGTGTCTTATTGAGATTGCGATTTTTAGTCCCGAAAATCGTAAAAACTGGTCCGGGATTGCAATCCCTAGTACCTACATGTACATATATTAGCACAATTAGCACTATGGGAGACAGAGGCGGATTCAGAAAAATATTTCGGGGGGTTCCAAAAGTAATTCTTCAATATTCATAACATGCCTTTTAATTTGTATGTAGTTTTAAAGTTGATCCTAATATTTCGGGGGGTTTCAACCCCAAAAACACCCCCCTGAATCCGCCACTGATGGGATCTAAGATGGACCTCGAGGCGACCTGCTGCCCCAATACCCCTACCAAAATAGCGCAAATTTTGCAGTGCAGTACGTCAACCAGCTTCCGACAACGACAGTAAATTCCCCAAGTGCCCAAAATTTATCGAAACGATATTCTCAAAACTTGGGTTTAATGACGAAGACATTTGGCTCTGTCCTTCGTCTTGTGTGACCCCTTTCGAATCGACGTTGACGACTTTCGTTCTGTGTAGAAAATACCTGTTTTCTCACTCAATATATCACTCCAAAGTCGCAAAACCCCCAACGTAACAGAATAGCTTATTTTCCACCTTTACCCAACTAGTTGGACGAGTCGATCCGTTATTCAAGAATTGTGATGGGCTAGAAAAAAACCAAGCGCAGAGTATCTTCTTCCAGGGATTTATTGAAAATGTAAATACACATACAGTCGTGTCTGGGTATAGTGAACCCCCTATATAGTGAACACCTCGATATAGAATAGAATAGATAAGATGGAGAATATAGAAATAATTTTTCAAGCAAAAACAAAAAGTGTATTTTGAGCAAATAAAATGAGTTTTTGAACAAAAATGTTAATCTTGCAGTAATTAGTTCACTATATCCAGACTCCACTGTAAGTTCAAAAAAACGATTTCAGTGTGTTCATTTCCTTGGATGACTGACACAAACACTTGTTTCAACTAAGGAGTCAAATGCTAATTAAATTGAGTCTGCTCAATTAGTTGCCGCATAGAAGCCATCACACTATCACCAACTGAAACAAAGCCGATTGTAGAGCACAAACATAACGAAAATTATCACCGTATGCGTAATGCGAAAGAACACTGTACCGAAATAGATCACCTTGCTTTCGGACCTTACAGTTCGTTAATTCAGAAAAATTAATTTTTCGGCATTTTCACACAACTAATTCGCAATAATTTCCACGTACAACTGTTGTCTTACTTAGCACACACCAAGAGTTTTGTCGCTGGCGTTGGTGTCGAGTTTGTTGGTGGAGAGCTTTACATTTTCATAACATCGACCCCGTCACCAACGTCAACTACAGCAACGGCACGTTCCACAACCGCACTGGCCTGACAGTCAAACAGTCAACTAGTACGAGCATTGTTTTTATCGCCTCCCAAAGTCGCACTTAAATTGTGTGCGGTTTTTACTTTGGTTGCTCCTATTGATGCTGTGGTTGGAGTTATTACTATTTACGTTCTTTCCGTGTTTTGCACTACGCACTATGTCTGTGCAAAGCAGATGTGTTTGAAAAGCGTTTGCCGTGAAACATTACAATATCAACTCGGACAGCGGAGCCCACTGCAGCAACGATGGCAAAATGCAAAAGCAAAAACAAAAATGAACTTCGCCCATAAGTCGTTTCCAATGAATCAAACAATACGGCTTTGTTTTCTCCCCAAGGTAAAATCAAGCCGAGCGGGTGCGCGCTCTCCATCAACTCTCGCGCATCGCCATGCAGAGCGAGTGTAAATATGGGCGTTAACCTCAAACACCATCACCACCTGCTGGGCCTGATAAGAAATTAACATTAGGTAGTGGTACTCTTCACTCGCCCGCTCAACAAGGCCGGTCAGTGAACGAAGAGCGCAACAGTTCCCCTGAAAATATCAAACATGGCGCATGCGTCCAAAATCGTGTGAGAGCAACACGAGCCACTTTTGTTCAAAAAACACCACTTACTATAGTCGTGCTGCTTGTGACTTGGCAGTGAGAGGAGAACTTCCAGTAAGTAAAATCCAGTTGGAATATTTCCAATGAAAGAGACTCTGGCTTTCGGTGTGTGGGGTAAGATTTCTAGTTGTGTGTGTGCGTGGAAGAGGCTTCCATTCGTTTTCCTAAATGTTCTTAAACTGTTTGCGCAAATTCTCGCTCTCTCTATATCTTCTTGCTGATACACGACAAAATGCTCCAATTCTTCTTAATAGAGTATGCCAATTTAGAGGGAAAACAGAAAGTGCGATTTGTTGGGGCTTATTCGACTTCGATTTGCTTGTGCTGCCATGTAAATGTTACCGTTTTTGCATGAGCGAGTCATATTTTGGATCACATATAAACGTACTAACTTGTATTTACTTACATACAGTAGAGTTTACTCCCTCCCCCCAAATATTTGTTCCACAAATTCTTGGTGACTAATATGATTTCCAATGGTAATTAGTTCAAACTCAGCCCAAATTGAATTAAATTCAACAATTGGCTCTAAACAAATCAACTGGAAAGAGTTTGTGATCAACATTTTCAGAGATATTTTTGAGAATTTGTACAAATTCATAAAAAGCTCATTGAAAAAATTGGAGGGAAATATTTTTTAAGCATAACTATGCAAAACGAATCCTATCTAAGATCTACTTTACTATACTATACTACACAACTGTACTAGTTCATATTATCGCTGTTTTTCCACCGAGTTTGTAATCACTAAGCATATTAAATGTTTCTCCCTATAACGCTTTGAAACATGTTTTGCTCCTTTGTTTTTGCGCCTTTAGACTTCAAATTTTGAAAGAATCCCTTTTTAGCGAGGGTGCATTGTTGTAATTAAATATGACTTCTTGAAGTTTGTTTATCATCTTAACAGTGGCGTCCCCAGGATTTCGGGAAGGGGGGGATATGCAAAAAAATCCAGTTTAACGCCATTTTTATACTTTCATCTTTGCGTATTATTTTTAATATATGTTGAATAAAATTGTGCATACATACATATATGTATACATATACTAACATAAACTTCTTAAAACAAAAAATTCAAGTGACATGTATTTTAAAGTAAAAAAATCCCAACTAAAAAATTCAACTTTGTTTTGAGTTATTACATATTGAAAACACCTTCTAAAAGAATTACGAAAAACTCAAAAGACGTATTTTAAAAAGCATAACACACCAGCTATGTAAAATAAATCCAACATTTACAAAATGTATGATGTTCTGAAATTTAATTATGATATAGGTGACCATGTTTCCATGTTTACACACAACTCACCAAAAAAATGTAAGTCAATTTTTTTTCAAATTTCAACAGCTGATGCAGGGTTCGCATGAAGCTTGCGTTTGACTACTACTTTAAATAGTCGATACTTTTGGGAACACTGAAAATACAACTATTCTGCGAGAACAAATGCAATGCTGATTTTTTTTAATCATTTATCCTTAACACTTCTGCGGGCATCCGGTTCTGGCCAGACCATATTGAACTTTGGATCCACTTTAGCAATGTTCTAATTAAGCTATCGAGCTCATATTTCATGATATCCTTAACTGATGCTTTCTAAGCACAAAACCCAAAACCATGGTTTGGCCAGACCATGGTGCATTTTCATACAAAATTGCCAGTTATTTTCAGTTTTTTTTTGTTATTTTCGACGTAATTATTGTCAGAATTGTTTATAAATATTTATTTTATTTTATATATATTTTTAACTAGGCTTTTCCATCTGACCCGATTTGAAGCATTTTTTTCGTGCCATCCCGTTAATAGTGACATAAATTAGCTGACATTGTACCTGGTCCAAGTGTTTTTCATTCGCCTTGGCTTTTATTTTCTTTGGGTTTATAAATTAGAATTTTTCTTGGAAAATAATATTGGAACATATTCAAAATTAATACTTATCCATTGTATTCATGGTTATGTCCGTGTTTTGACACCAATTACAATCCTGAAGTGAAGGAAGCATTTGTGGTCTTGTCGAGTCTGGTTTTTTATCAATTCGATTGGGTGTTTTCTGTGGCAGAGATTAAAGGAAGGGAATGCTATTTTGAGGATCAGGTGGACATTGTTTTTAAACTTCGACGCTGGAGTTAAATCAGAGAAGAAAATTTCTCTAAAAAAATTGTCTAAGCAATAGCGGAAACTAATGCTTTAGAGCAACGAATTTAAGATATTAAATAATTTGCTGCTAGAGGTAATAATAACGGTGTTGTCAGTTTCACGCTGTCATTTGGCCCTGAACAAAACCAAGCTTCTGATACTGATAGTCGTTTAGATGTCGTTTAGATAGTTCAATGTGAAGATAGCGACACCGAAGACGACAAGGAGAAAGATATCCGGCCAGTTCAGCATGAACAATAACATGTTGAGCATGTTTTGCATAATTTTCTTTGGCAAAGCAGTTCAGAATTATTGACAGTGCAGGAATCCAGAAATAGATATATCAAAACGCGATTTGTATGTGTCGAATGTAAAATCTCAATGTGATTTAGTCATGATACTGCATTACATCGTTGAAATAATTGCATTGGTCAAGCAGTTGAAGTAGATCCATAAGTAACGTACTTTACATTAATAAATTTTTTTTATTTTCTTGCTTTACTGTCGTTTTTTTTTTAATTTCAAAATGAATTCATTGAAGTTGAAACTTGCTATTTACTTAATTATTTTAGTATATTTTCACCGTTTTACGTAAAAATAATGTAGGCAAGCAAAAGAAATTATTGTGTTCACACTGTCTGATTTTTTTTATATCATTAACAACAATCCTTGTCTATCCTCTTGCTCACATCATGGTCTGGCCAGATCATGGGAGGTTCAATTATTAGGTTTTAAGTGGGTGATTACAGAAGAGATAAAGCAAATAGTAAAAATGTTTCACAATTCCATATTGTTATATCAAATTGCATAAATTAATTCTTCGACCAAGGGGGGGGATCCATCCCCCTAATCCCCCCCTGGGGACGCCACTGCATCTTAACCTTCACTCTACCAAAAATGTTTGTGTACATCGTTTGCCAACTGCCCACGGGGGTGAATCCAGGCGCTTTGGCGTTTATTTAAAAAATAAATAGCGGTTTTCACACCGAGGCTGTGAATTTGGTAGTTCGATAGTTTGTAATTTGTTAAAGTTCTTAACTGTGAACAACTTCTTCTGCTTATTTTCGATAGACTGGTACGCTGTGTGTAGGCTTGCCATCATTTTAAAATTGCTGTGGAGGGCACCAAAAAATACTATAAACAATCATACATTTTTAGTTTTCAGAGTGCAAGTGTACATGTAAGTATTTGAACTTTGATATACATACATACATATATACAGTCGTGTCTGGATATATGTATAAATATAAATAAATATTTGTCATTGATTTTTGCTGCCTTAATCAGACTTATTTGCATTTAATGATATAAAATTATATGATTATGATTATGATTATGGTTATAAAATTAATAATAATGAGATCAATTAATAATGCGATCAAAACAATTTGAGTTGTTAGAAAAATATGAAATTCAACTCAAATTAATGCTAACCGGGATGTGATTCGCACGAAAATATCGATTTTTATTTAAATCAATATCAATTAGTTGAGGCTGCTTTTATACGAAACATTGTTTATTTCATTTAGATTGTAAAGATGCTTTCGTGTTTGCTAGCAAAGGAAATACAGTGAAATTCCTTATAACCGGACACTCAGCGTCGCACTGCTTTTGTCCGGTTATGGGAGATGTTCGCTTATGGGTTAGTTTGCATTGTATTCTAGTGTTTTTCGTTTATTTATTTAATATTTTATACTAATTTATGAAAATTGAATATTTAATAAATATTTATTACATGTATAGGCATTGTACAAGTCACTAAATTTTAGTACTGCTTTGATTGAACAAATTTTGTAATTGTTTTAACTTCAAATGTTCATTTTCTAGTAAGAGTGAGATTTGTATTATAAGGTAGTACAGATTTTTAAGAATGGTTGGGCATATTTTTGAATTTTGTCCGTTTATGAGAAATTTTTTAATCAAATTGATTTGAAATATAGTGTCCGCGTCCGGTTATAGAAATAATATTCATATGAAAAACTTAATGAAATTGCTGTATATACGAAATTTGTCCGGTTATAAGGACTGTTCGTAATGAGGAATTTCACTATAGCACTCGTGGACCACATTTTACCCTCTTCGGAGGAGGGAGGACATTTGTGTAATTTGGAGGACTGTCCTTCAAGCACAAAATCTAAAATCGTTCAGAATTTAGTTTCTCTGGAGACCACTTATGTATCTCAATTGTTTGGTATTTTTATACTCATTCACAGTGAGTTTCCCTTCTCTTTCAAATCTAAGCGGGTAGAGTACATGCGAGTTGAGTACCTTAGCGCACATAGTGTTCATCAATATTGATTACTAAACGGATTTAACTATATTCTGTGTTCTAGTAAATGCCACAAAAAGAATAAAAAGCTAAAACGCCAATTTCGATTGCTATGTGGCTATGGCGAGAAGTAAAATGCGGACTAAACTAAATGTCAGTGTGACAGAAGCATAATGTTTCGGAAAAGAATAAACGCGTTTTATTGTAGCATTGGAGCATAATCGAGACTGGTTTTTAAAGGGTTTTACGCTGCAGAAACCTCGTTACGTTAGATGCTAATCAGGACTCCGATTATGAATCATCTTGTTTTTAGGGCATCTATTAATGTAGAAACCATGCATGATAATCTTGTATAGACATACTTAATATAGGAAAATGACATCA
Organism: Melieria omissa; assembly: GCA_963971225.1. Classification (NCBI taxonomy): domain Eukaryota; kingdom Metazoa; phylum Arthropoda; class Insecta; order Diptera; family Ulidiidae; genus Melieria; species Melieria omissa. Next base: position 44,594,935 of record OZ020268.1, on the reverse strand, counting down.
ATACATTTAAAAGTTTCGATATGAAGTTGTCTATTATTTTTTCATCATCATTTTCCACAATGAAGATATTTTCGAGCTCCAAATATATCATTGGATAGGTGTTCTAAATTGGCATCTTCCTGCTTAATAGAAATTAGAATTTTGATGGAAAATTTGGTTTTGGCTTCAAACATGTTCTCCTTCTCACGTGGGGTACTATCATACATTTAGTAAAATTACAGAAAATATTAAGTATTGACGTGAGAACCCAAATTATGACCTTTTAGTAGTTATAATTAATCTGATTTCTGATTATTAATTTATTAATTAACAAGTCCCACATTAGAACACACGTGAAGTATACAAATTCATGGAGATTTTGATATAGCATCAGAAATCTTTTTTCACTGCACATGAACAGAACCCTACACTAGAATGCTTTTACGGGCATACTTTTAGGCACGCACTTTTACAGAACTACAGAACTAATTTTCGTAACAATCACTTATATCACTATCACTTACAAAGTTACAGTAGTTCGGTTGCACTTCATCCTAAATAGGATTTTCTCTTCATTATTCGAAAAGCAGCGACCAGTTGCAGAAATTTCATAGGTATCCTTTGTTTATCCTTAATTACCATAAATACACTGTCGCCAGATGTCGCTGCGGAGGGTTTACTGTTATGGCTAATTGTTTACTTTCATGTTAGGTTGGTGTCCCTACTATTAAAACAATATGATTGAAAATTTGCAGATTGGCGATTTGGCATTAATAAATTCAATTTAATATTAGTTCAAAAAAATCAATTAAATAACTAAATTTAATATTTAACCCTTGTGTGCGCACCCACTTAAAAACTCATACTTGAACCACCCATGGTCTGGCCAGACCATGGTGCAAAAAAGAGGATATTCGAGGATTTTGCTAGTTAATATATTTTTTTTATATTTTTGTTGATGAGTTTATATATATCTTAGTATGTGTGAGTGTTTGTCTGTATATGTGTGTGTGTGTGTAGGCTTGTCAAAAAAACCAGAAAGTGTGAATACAATATGTAATTTCTGTTGCTTGTTTTCTTTTTATTTAGGTAAAAAGGTAAAATTATGCTTGATTTATAAAATACACAGCGAATTTCAACTTCAATAAATAAATTTTGAAATTAAAAATATACGACAGTAAGAAAAAAAATTAAAAAAATTAAAAACGTAAAATACGTTGTTATGGATTTGCCTCAACTGCTTCACCAATGCAGTGGTTGCAAGGATATAATGCAGTATAAGGACTCAAACACATTGAGATTTTATATTGGACATATACAAATCGTGTTTTGATATATCTAACACATTTTTATTTCTGGATTCCTTACACTATTTACAATTATGTTTTGAAGTCGAAAAGGTAGCTGACTAATACAGAACACTGCGAACTATTGGCAATAAAAAGTGTGTGAAATGTATTTTATTGAAATAAAGATTTGTCAAAAGACCCATCCAAATAATCGACAAAATGAAATCAACATGTAATATTCAAGTTGCATATTTATGTGCACGTTCGTCGATCCACGTCGATTCGTCGACGTTCGACTTAATCCAATCCATTGTATGCGGGATTAGGAATTGCATTCCTGGATTATTCAACCCGAATGTGCGGGAATTATTTATGTTTCCAATGTTGCGAAAATATTTTTTAATGATTTAATATGAAGCATTCATTTTTTGAAGGCATAATAGTATAGATAGTACAGATAGAATAGCTATAAAAACGTAAAAAACCTCGGTCTAACACGATATTGAAACCAAAAAAAGATGCTCGTTATGTTTCCCTGGTTTATACACTTGTATATACATACATGTATGTACATTTTACAAGCGTATACAAAATGCCTTGCAGCAAACTTAAAGAGTGCAATCATTCATATGCATGTTTCAAACAATTATTTATGTACATATACAGCTGCGGTCAAAATAATAGCAGTCCACATACTACGAAAAGAAAATTGAGAACAAATATTCTGATTTTCTCTACAAATATTTACTTAGTATTTTTTTATCAAGTTCTACGTGTTAACAATAAAATCATAAAAGTAAACTTAAGAACTAAGTTCAGTTTAATTCGACTTAAATTAAATGCGCCGAAAGCTCCAAAATATGGACGGTCAAAAAAATACGAGTAGTAGTAGCGTACTACAATTTTTTTGATGAAAATAAAACAAAAATTATGTTACATTTGAAAAGATTTAGTGATTAAATAGTAATAACGTAATTTGTCTTCAAATTAGTATTTGGTTACTTGACTGTTGTTCGCTATTACTGCAGCCCAAAAGATCCGAGTAAATTATAACAATGATTTTTTTTGTTCTGTATTTATAAATGTATCCTACTGTTAAAGCAAAAAAGGCAATGCAGCAAATTCAACATGTCACACTATATTTAGTAGCAGCACTACTATTATTTTGAAAGCAACTGTAGGTAGACCGGTTTCGCTTACCCGGTATTTTCCAGGAACGTAACTATAGGGTGTTTTTTTTAGAGGTTTGTTTTTAAAACTGTTGGTTCAGTTCGCGAAGTTTACCGCAAGCTCCGTCCATTTTATGGTCGACATAATCGTCCATCAGAGCAAAATCGGTCCATCCATCGGTTAACCATGGGTCGTTTTCGCATTACGTTTACTCTATGTGATAATACGCATCCGCAGAGACGTCGAACAGTGCGCACCGAAGAAACAATTGCCGCTGTAGAGCAAAATGTTGAAGAGGACCCGAATGAATCGATTCGCCACCGTGCACAGCAATTGGAGCTTTGTCAAAGTGGTTGAAAATTGGACCTGTAGAATTGGCTTTATTCGAGCCAGCCGCGGCGGCCACATGCCCGAAATCATATTTAAACATTAATGGCATAAAATTATCCTTCCAATAAAGCCAAATTGATGGACATTAAAACGATTTTCTTGTGTTTTATTTCAATTCGAAGTTCTATACCTCTAAAAAAAGCACCCTATACCATGTTAAGCGAGGTCTACCTGTTAACGTAAACAAAATTTAATTCAACGTTAAAATCGATTTAAAAATAAAAAAAAATTATATGAATTAACCCTTTACACGGCAACAGCGAATTTTTTCATCAAATGTTGTTTTTTAGATATAAACCTAAATAAAAAAAAAACACGTATTTTTTTATTTTTTAATATACTTTAATTTTGTAAGGTTTTTTTATTAAAAGAAAATTAAAAACAAAAAAAAACATTAAAACTTTTAAATGAAAATTTTTAAAGCAATTAATGCGTTTGTTGTAGCAGAGTCCTTCTCCGCATTTTTGCAAAGTGTTTGTTTTTATTAATAAGTTTTAATCACTTTTGTTTCACTAAAATAAATGCGTGCAACTTTTCGCAAAAACGGTCAAATAAGTGCTGTCAAGTAAAATTTAGCTAATTTTTCCCACTTTTAATGCCAGTATTTCAAAAAAGGAACGTTGCGTAGTTGTAAAATAGCAAAAAAGAGTCGTTTTGATAATTACTTCCGAAATGACGGGCAATTTACTCCGCCGCTTATACTCAATTGAATCTATGCCTTCCTACGAACTTAGATGCCGAATTTTAAGCCTACAAAGTCTCGAGTGCAGAAGAAAAATGCTCGGTATTCTATTTATTAAAGATATCTGCGACCATAAGACTGATTCGCCGGAACTTCTAATGCTTCTGCCTTTTTTTGTGCCAGGAAGAGCGTTAAGAGAAAAGTATATTTTTTATAGTGCGGTCCATAGAACCAAGTATGGAAAAAATGAACCGATTCATAAGTTTACATGTCTTTGCAACACTGTCAGTAAATATGTCGACATGGATGCTGGCCGTATGCTCTTTAAAAAGGAGCTAATTAATTATTTTATTTTTCATTAGATGTAAGTTACTTTTGTAATCTGTGAGGGCTAAGCCCGGTAGATGTAAATAAATAAATAAATAAATAAATTTTACGGTTGGTTGCAGATATGCAACTGTACCGTGTAAAGGGTTAAAAAAACAAAGTACAAGGTGGTTCGAATTTATGTGTAACCAATCATGGTTACTAAGGTCAATTTGATAATTCTGATGAAGCTAACATCGAACCAATCTCCATGACTATAATTTTCTGATTTCCAATTCGTTTAGTCGTCTTAATTCCACTGGTGTATGCTCTGAAGTTATGAAAAATCATAGTATTATGGAATATCTATATGTATATACATATATGTATGTATATAAAATATAAAAATTAAAGTTTAAAATATAAAATTTGTCTGCCTATTCTGTTAGTGGTTAGTTTGACTGTAAATGACATAACAGCAAAAGCGCTCGGTTGACGTTTTCATCAACCTCCCCCTTGGAAATTTCCTGCATCGCAGCCACACCGGCTAATTGCATATCAAACTTCAGGGCCCGTGAACAACAACCAGCCATATTCTCATTGGAGCTTTATGTTTGATTCAATTGGCTAGCAGATCTTCTAAATATTTGGTCGTATTCTTAGTATGTTACCCTCAAACATGCAACAAAACATACAGTAAACAAGGGGTGATTGAAAGGTTGCCATTAAAAAGTAAAATGAATACAAATTAACTTAGTGGCTAGAGGGGGTTATGACTCGTAACAAAAAGAAAGAGTGAGTAGTTCATTACATTCAATACATATTCGTTATCTTAAAACCCTATGATTCATATTCTTCTATTTTAATGAATTTTTATAGTGAACTTTTTATATATGCAAAAGATCCATATATTCCTTTGATGTAAGTAGGTAGCAGCTTTATTCTAATCAGCTCAAGTAGACTTTGTTTCTGAATAGCTTTGTTCACTACAATAATTTTTTACTTCGGAATTTGCTTGATAGTTGCATTTGCAAGCATGTAACTTGCAAGTTCGAAGTGGTAGGATGCATTCTGAAAATTCTGCCTGCGTAAGAAATGTTAGCACTTCCTTAAGAAATGTAGATCAAATCTTAATGCTTGATATTTCAATATAATGCGTTTAAGTTGTATCCTCTTTTAACCCCCTTTAAAGCGACCCCTTTTAAAGCGAACTTTCGGTTAAAACGAACCATTTTGCGCAGTCCCTCGAAGTTCGCTTTAAGCGAAAAGTACTGTATGTACTAGGGATCGCAATTTTTTGCCATTTTGCGATCCCGGGATTTTCGGGATTGAAAAGTCAAATCCCGGGATCCCGGGATTTAATCCCGGGATTCATATAACAAATTTTTTAATAAAACAATTTTCCCGAATTGCATAAATACTTGTTTATAATATATTTATCATAAAAATGGACACATTTTAATCACATTTGGGTAGTTTCAAGATTTTTTATCTTGAATTTAATCACATTTTGTTTAACCCTTCAATTCCCATGTCCAAAATAGTGAAAAAGAAAATTTTCTTTTTAAATAAAAGAGCTTAGATACGTTTGGATAAGACAAAAAATACATAAAAAATGTTTAAACTACCCTCATTTTTATATTGAAAGAAACCACACAAACTCGCACTGCTTTAATTACGCGTGAAACAAATGAATAAATTTTACAAATGACGTATCGCTAGTGTTGGTAGGAAAATTAAATAAACAAGTACTACTAATTGACTTTGCTATACAAGTGTTAGAATTTTAAAATAAAAACCTATGTGGTAGGAAAACAAATATTAAGCATCTGTCACCTACAGGTGACACTGGGAATTGAAGAGTTAACTTAAAAGTTTTTCATTTGACATTTAACTTCAGTTTCATAGCATTTTGTTTTATCCAAAAATGACACTTAAACATAACTTATTACTTTGCAACCGATAAAGTGCATATATATGCATATTTGATAAAAAAAATAAAATAGTTAATTTGTTTGTGCTTTTAGTTTTACTTCGATTATTTCGATAAAAAAGTTAAGCGTTTTGATTAACTAAAAACTGAGATCTTAAAAATACAAAGGCATTAAGTGTTTTGTTCTCTTATCTAGAGCGAAATTTATTTCAAATGAACCCTGCTGAAGAGAAACATCCTTCAGATTCAACACTTGTTGGTTGAATGCTTAGTAAATAATCATAAGCCTTTTGCAAAAGACGCACTCTATCCCCTCCCTTCTCCCTCAAATAAGGAATTGGGTTTTTGTGCCTTAAAATTTATTTCATTTAAACTTTGAAGCATCTTTTGCAATCCCGAAAATCCCGGGATAAAAGAATTTGAATCCCGGGATTTTCGGGACTGGAAAAAGTCCGGGATCCCGGGATCCCGGGATTGCGATGCCTAGTATGTACATATAAATAAATACATATTTTAACGATGAGGCACCCTGCCAAAAGCCTAAAGCCTAAAGAACTAAACTTATTTTCGTAACAATATAAATATTTATTGTGCGGTGCAATAAGTATTTTATTTTTGTACTTGATTTCGAAATAGGAGCACTTTACAAACTGACTGAAGACTGAAACTTATATCCAAAGACGACTAGTTTGGGCAAAGGAATACTTGGATCGGGATTGGAGTAAAGTTATTTCGAAGTAGTTGTTTCGAATATCTGGAGGAAAGCTTGGATTGCTAAAGGCCGAAAATTTGTTCAGCGGACTGGTAAGCACCCTACAAAGGTCCATGTTTATGGATGCTTTTTAGAAAAAGGCTTTGGCTTTATGATCAAACTTTATGAAAAATGTTTGTTGAAGTCTGCTGCAAAACTTTACGGGCCGGATACAAGTCATTGGATTCTTCTTTTTCTTCTTGACTGGCACGACAGCCGGGTTACGAGACTAAGGCCATCCCGAACTTCCATGTTGTGCGTGCGAACAGGGTTGGAAGGGACCTACAGTTTTATGCCGATTCCGAACGGCGAGTTGGGAGCTATTTCATAGGCAATTTTTACTCTCAGACGTTTGCTATTTCCTGCTGAGAGGACAGTCGCCGAAAGAAAAATTGTTTTTTTTTTTCGGTGTTAGCAGCAACGGAGTCTTGAACCTGGGTTCGAGCGTCGCATTTGACTCAACGATTGGATAGTTGAAAGAAGGTATACAACAGCTAGATTGACCTGCGTAAAGTCCCGATGCAAATCCAATTGAAAATGTATGGTGTTTTATGAAGGCTAAGATCCGTGGAAAAAATTGCACACAACCAAGCAGCTTTCGCGACGCTGAACAAAATTTGGAGGAAATTGCCTCCAGATTATGCCAAAAATTTAACGAAAGTTGTGAAAGAAGATGTCAAGCAATTATAGACAGCAATGGGGAATGGACCGCATATTAACCCTTTCGCTATTTTGTTGCCATATGGCAACATGCTACTTTGTGGACGTCTGAATCCATCTATGGTTTCAAGATTACATTTGTTTGTTCATGTGTAGAATAATTTGAAGTTTTAGAAAAAATACAAAATTAATAAACTGAATACTTAAGTTTAAGGAAGAGAAATATACAAGTTTTTTTAATGTAATATCTTTTCATAGTAAAGGAAGAAGAAGCAGAAAAAATAAAATAACTTTTTACTTGGACTTTTTACTTCAATTCAGATACATTTTTTAGGCTCAAAATAGGCCCGTTGTGTTACCACAGTGAAAATAAGTGGGGTCAGCCCCACAGCTAGTCACCCCCCCGGAAGGTGGAGGGATTCCACCGCGATTCCCTAATGAAGCGGGCTATGCCGCTAATATGGATGGTCGACAGCTCTGGTAGACCAACCAGAAACGGGACCCCTCGGTGGCAAACCCTAGTCGTGGCTAAGGCCGGGCAGTGGTGGTAAAAACCACCAAAAAGGTTTGTATCGACATCCTGAAGGACATTCCAGCCGACGATCTAAAACACTCATAAGATCATGCCAATCTCAATGCTCAGTACAGCTAGAGCCTTAAGGGGATTATTAAAAAAAAACCGTATGGTTTTTACCAAAAAAAGTTTTTGTTATTATTAATTTAAATGTTTAAAGGTGAAAAGACCTTTTTGCTATTGTGGAAACGTACATACATGAATAGTGATTGAAAATTTTGAATAATTCTAGGCCATGGAAGAAATTCAAGTTATTCGAAGCAACGGAGGTTCATGTTATAATGTTACGTAAAGTAGTTCTGCTAGCCAACGCAGGCGTAGTTCGTACCACTGGATTGCGCTGAAATGAAAAACGATGAATTACTTTGACGCAGTTTACCACTATAATCACAATTTATATATTTATTTACAATTTTCCAAGTCGCTTCACTGGTTCACTAGTCTTAACACTTCACTTTTCTTATCCCCGTTGCTCTGTTGTTCGCCAAAATGAAACTGACTAAAACTGACCGCGATATACCTACCTACCTCTTTGCCCAGCGCGCCACTCGTTCTCGAACATTCCAGCATCGCCTCGAATCGTCTCTGCAATAATTTCCTCAAATTTACTATGCCCCTAAATGTATGCATCGCTGCTCCTGTGTTGTCCTGTGGCCTGTGCTAAGTTGCCCGTAGTTGCGCAGAAATACATATTTTATTTTAAGAGATGGTAACCATTGTCGAGCTTACAAAGTACAACATAGCAATTACTGAGAATTCTCTTCAAACCAAAATTGAATTTTACAAGACCTCTTCAAAAAGTTCGTTCACCACGAGAGAGAGAGAAAGTACATCGGCTTATAAATTGTTCCAATAGTTTCAAAAATAAAATTTTGAGATCACAAATTCGAGTGAGGGCAATCAAGTGTTGCGCAGTGACACTCTCCTTCTTTGGATAGTGATGCCTTTTTTTCCCATTCCGTTCTTGTCTGAAATAATATTGAGTATTCCTTCTGAAATGAGAGCTTGGACTGACCTATATGATTAGATTTAAACTGGGAAATTAGACGCAGCCGCGTCTGCAACCACTTGCTTTTGGAGAAGATCTATGGAGATCAGATGTAACGTCAGAAATTATATGTTCTGTAAACTTAATTTGGGTTTGATATTTCTAGTGAACGATAAATTGTCATTATGGTAAAGCTTCGCAACTGTTAGTTGCACTAATAGGGTTCACATGGCATAGCTTTGGACTTAGAGGTCCCACAGCATTGGAATTCGCCATGGTCTACACGTAGTTCTGATAATGCGCGTGGAACTTCACGTCCTTAAGTTTCAATGTAAAATATGCTTGGACCGGTAGTTACATATGTATAGGGTGTTTTTTTTAGAGGTTTGTTTTTCGAATAGAGATAAAACTGGCATTTTGTGGTCAAATCTGGCAACTCTAATGTCATTTATGTTCAGTTTGGTTTACCATTTCATCATGAACAGGTTGACAAAAGAACAACGCTTGCAAATCGTGCAAATTTATTTCGAAAATAATGGTTCAGTTCGCGAAGTTTACCGCAAGCTCCGTCCATTTTATGGTCGACATAATCGTCCATCAGAGCAATTAATTCGGTTAACCATGGGTCGTTTTCGCACTACGTTTACTCTATGTGATAATACGCATCCGCAGAGACGTCGAACAGTGCGCACCGAAGAAACAATTGCCGCTGTAGAGCAAAATGTTGAAGAGGACCCGAATGAATCGATTCGCCACCGTGCACAGCAATTGGAGCTTTGTCAAAGTGGTTGAAAATTGGACCTGTAGAATTGGCTTTATTCGAGCCAGCCGCGGCGGCCACATGCCCGAAATCATATTTAAACATTAATGGCATAAAATTATCCTTCCAATAAAGCCAAATTGATGGACATTAAAACGATTTTCTTGTGTTTTATTTCAATTCGAAGTTCTATACCTCTAAAAAAAACACCCTATACTTTATCCGAAGAAATGTCACTAGCGTTAGATGATAGGAAGTGACACCACTGATGCATTGGTGCATTGGTACCCTAGAATAGATAAAACATACGAAAGCACATGCCAAAATGCAGATTCTCTGTTCACTATTGCCAACTATCCATAAACGATGGTACGCTACGGGTCATAGTATACTTGTGGTGATATTCAAAATTGGGAACGTCGGCAGCCCGACGAGAGGATACAAGTTTTTATCCCGATTCGGCCCGGATTTTATTCTCGTATCTAATTTTGTTTAAACATACGAGGCGACCGTGCGACCCCTCGCTCTCCGTCGAATGTGGGATTAAGACCTACGTGTGTCAAATAAGGCGTCTCACGTCAATTATATGTTCTTCCATTTCACATGCGTTACAAAAGCAAATTAGACACGCAATTTTTTCTATAATTTCTGTAGAGAAATTCTTGAAGAAACGTTGCCAAAACATGTGCAAAGAACACACTTTGAATAACTGAGATTAGTCATATGCGCAGTGCCGTGCATACGGACACACACACTAACGTATATACGGCTCCCAGCATTGTCCTTAACAAATACCATACCTGTCTCCTGCAGTTTTTTCCTGTCTGCAGTTTTTTCCTTCTTTGCTTCTCAATGTTTCTTGGAGGCAGCGCTGGCATTCCATTGTCAAAATATTTACATAACATTTTGCCGTTCGAATGATCTACAAGAATATGTGTACACTGGTTCATGCTAAGAAGGATCTGCAATGGAATGCTTTTGTGGAATTTGCGAGAAAACTACTAGGGACAGATGACAGAGAGACCAAATACTTCCTTTTCAGAATTGCGCACTGTTACTTAAATTTCGTAATTTTCGTGTCGCGTGTCTTTCAATTTTGCCGATGCTAAGTAATTCAAATTGCGAATATATAAATAAGGCCAAATAAGCGAATTGCCTGAGAGAATTGGTACTGCATACCTAACTATACGATCTTCTAGGGTCCGGACTCTTATGCATTTTTGTTAGAAATTTATTACGAACCCAGTCAATGCAATACCTACACATCTAGAATACACAAAATTTGCAATCAATCAATTTATTAATTTTTAGTACTTAGAAATATTAAAAAAACGTGAAATATGCATTTTATGGTAAATATGAATAAATCTGTATTTAAAACGAAAAAAGTTCATATAACAATAAATGTGTGTTTGTTTGTTTGTTGGTCACACGACACTAAAACTCAAAAACTAGATTGCCGATTGAACTGAATCTTTCACGGAATGACCGTCTTGACTAAATCTTGGAAAATCACGCAGTGCGAATACGATCCAACAGGTAGGCGTGGCACCTCCCATACAACCTAAATTGATAACATGGAATATCTTCGGGAATTCCATATCAAACAACATTGAAATTTGGAACAGGGCCACCGTTTAGGTGTGTCGTTTTACTGGTAAAATTTCATAAGGTTGGACAAGGGGCGTGGCATTTTTTAAACAACCCAACACTTTTGATTTATTTTGTAACTAATCGTCACACATCAAAGACATTTCACACAGACTTCGATTGAGGCAATGCTCTTCGACTTAAATTTGGTACAGACTCATGGCTTAGACAGGTCATTCCAGTGGTAAATTATTATTAATTTTTTTGCACACATTCAAGTGCGTGATCCAACATCTTACATAAACCCACTCATGCAGAATTTCATGCAGAAGATGCATACAATTTTTTTTTGTAGTGGTCACTTCACTTTCGATCACTTCTGTACCTGTTATAAGCGGTCACGATTGATCCAGCCAGCTTTTCTAGTGAGTGAGCCGCGAAAACCAGCGCCGTAACTAGGCATGTGCAGGCGGTGCGGCGCACCAGGGCCCCCGAAGATTTCTTTTTTTTTTTTTAGAATTCGTTTTAAAGTATGAGCTAGAAAAGATCTTCGATAACGTTTTTAACATTGTATAAAATTGGATCTACTTTTTTATGGAAAGGGCCCCTGGGGGCCCTTATTAGTATCAAATAGAAAATGTTTTCGAGAACCCTTTTTTTTATGAACGCTGCTTTGTTTGAGAGCTTATAATTTTATTACTTACATGCAGTAAGTAGCGATTTCATGGGATGAGCGTCAGGCATTGGGCGTAAAGTTTTTTACAATGCAACAGACAAGTGCAGAAATATATCTTTCTCTTTCTGTTGCATCGTAAAAACCAGTACAAACTTGACGCTCGACGCTTGACGCCCCTATGAATAAGACCTTTAAGTAGAGATTTCATGGGGATAAAGAAATTGTTTAATGCTGTTTTCAATTTCTCACGACCTTTGAACCCTTTTTTTAATGGACTTCGAAAAGGCTTCGAAATCACCTTTTTTTTTTTTTAGAAATTCATTTTCAAGGGCCCCTTACGAAATCTTGCACAAGGGCCCCCGAGACCCTCGCTACGGCGCTGGCGAAAACTTTAACATTTTGCACATAAATGAATTCCGTATATCTGCCACGTTTCGTATATCGAGTGAGCGAGCGGAACCACTTCTACGGTTTGCTCTTTTTCATGAGCGAGGGGAACGAATTTTCTATTTTCGCACATTTTCACGAGTGTAAAATGGTAATCGTGGCATTTGTCGTGCGGCACGTACCGTCTTTCTGGAGCAACTAAATGCTGACGAATCGTAAGTTAATCATCGATTTGGGGGGAATACACACCTAAATCTGCACTAAACTGTGACTTTCTCCGAATGTATTTGACTTGATTGATGTTGCAAAAATATCCTAATATTTTGTTTGTTCACATATCCATTCATCCAAAAATGAGCCCCGTCGCTAAAGATGACAATAGTCATGAATTTCACGGCATGGTTTTCGAAACAAGCGTAATCAGGATGAGCATTATATCTTAAGAGTTCCAGTTTTATTGGTCTAGAGAGGCCACTGCTTTTCAGTCACCCATTCAAATCAAAATAGCACAAGTTGGCGTGATTTAGGCTTTGCTTATAATTTTTAGTCGTTTAAGCCGAAATGAAAAACATGCCATATGACCTACGAAGAACTTCAAATGAAATTAATCAATGATCAATAAATAATGCATTTCTGGTATTATTCTCTATGCACAAAAATAATCATACAAGCCATTTGAAATGAAATGTTATCCGATTTTGTAACACTATTCTAGTTTTAGTACAGAGGACTGCCAAGCCTTGGTGCTTAAGGAGCTTCCATTTATAGTTTAGTTGCATGACTCACCCTCACCCGCACCCGCACCCTCATCATCACATCCACATCCCACACTATTCTGATTTTTTAATCAGTACTTAAAAGAACCCCACCTACAACTTTTTGATTGAAAAATCCACATACTGGTCACATTCGCGTACCCGCTGCGCATTCGTTTTTACACTGAAATCTGTGCATGTGTGTGTGGACACATTCATGAAGTTAATTGTGGTTTTCCTGTGAAGATATCTACCCATGCAGCTCCCCCAGGCATCAAGTATTCTTTCATAGGACACGCCCACCACCCTGTTCCTTGATCGAACGCTTTACATTGCTTTTGGCTTAAGTGTGCATTGCGCAATTTTCAATTATTTTCCTTTCATAGATGCATGTGCGTGAATATGTGCCCACATACACTATGTTTCTGTGCAATGCGAATGAGGATTATTTTCTGATTTTTTCCGCCACCACTTTATGTGCTGTTCAGGCTCGGTTTTGAGCTCGGGTGCAATTATAAATCATACTCCATACGTGCATACACACATATGCATAGTGTGTGTGTGTGTGTGTGTGTGCTACGCCCCATGCGCAAGCATATCTTTACACCCAAACAAATGCACATAATCAGTCGAAAAGCCTTTTTTCGCTGCCAGTGTCGCAATTAAAATTGCAAAATCATACCCACACAAATCAAAAGGCGAGGAAAACTGGAAAAAAGCAGAAAATAATGCATAATAATAATGACGGAATGAGGCAGGAAATGCAGCATGTGGCGTGAATTATGCAATGGTCTCATTATTTTATTTTTTCCTCACTCCTGTGCCTCACTTGTTCCTCATTTTATTTTAATTTTTAATTTTTTCTTAGGGCTCATGTTTGCAATACGAGAATATGATACTTAAGTATGTGGGTGTGACATTTGACGACATGAAGCAAGCAAGTACTGTGTTCTGTTGTAAGCCGCATTAGCATATATACTCGTAGAACTCCAAATTATCATTCCGTCAACAGATGCACACGCTATACAGCAGAAATCAAGCTAAATATTCTTTTACACGCAATTTGTTATTTATTTATAATGGTTAAAATTTTATTTAAAATGGTTACAATCGAAACTTTGGCATCCATTTCGCAATTATTTTACCTGACAAATATTTAGCACTGCAGCATTGTGTGCGCGGAAGTTCGTCGAAAGTCGGAGCAAATGGTCGATATTAAATGACCGCGAAAGCAAATAACGGAGCTTGACAGTATGGATGAAAATCTTGAATCAAAGTGGAAAGAACTTTGGGGTTGGAAAGAAAACCGCACCCAATTCTTTCACTTTACAAAGCTAACATTTTTAGGGACAATTGCGTTGCTTGAAATTTTCAATTTTCAATTCAATTTCAATTTTCTTACTGTGCCAACATTTGACATTTTATGAATCACAACTACAACTTCAAATATGAACTAAACTGAACAGTGGCGGATCCAGGGGGTGTTTTGGGGGTCGAAACCCCCCGAAATATTTGGATCGACTATAAAACTACATACAAATTAAAAAGAATTTTGTAAATATTAAAGAATTACTTTTTAAACCTCCCCGAAATATTTTTCTGGATCCGCGCCTGAAACTGAACGTATCGTCAGAACCTTATTGGGCGTACTAATTCTGCCAGTATCTAATTTGGAATGGTATTCAAGACTTCACGGAACATCCAAGTGCCTAAGGTCGAAACCGCCAAAGCCAAGGTCCCATTTGTATTTGGTATTTTTACTGAAAATTAGTTCGTTTAACTGAACCTTCGCAGAACTGATAAATTTAAATGAAATTAACCCTTTCCTTCCAAATTCAAATTTGGAATTTCGATGTATAATTTTCGATTTTTCCCCATTCTATGAATTGTATCGCTTAAAAGAAACATTGTTATGAGCTTTTTCAGCAAAATATGTAGTTTGTTTTTATGGGAACATTGAAAATTGTTAACATTTGTGCAACGGTTCCCGCTCGACAGTGCAGCAGAATTAAATGGCAAAAATGTAATATTGCTCTATGTTTAACAAAGGACACCAAATAACTCTAAAATTCTAACAAATAACTCTAAAAACTTGTAAATAAGGGACATTTTGTTTTCATATAAAATATGTTTCAATTTTGCTTCATAAAAGCCCAGTATAGGCTAGTGTAGTATGGCTACCTCCTCCTCGCACCTTCCACTGGAAAGTCTGCACTGCAAAATACTTTTAAACAGTTCTCTCGTTTCAAATAACCAACTTCCAATTTGTTTCTATGGCTATTTCATAATTCGGGAAGGAAAGGGTTAAATGAAAGAATATTTTGAGTCCAAAACATAAAATTACACTATTTCAACCCGCCTAAGTAAGCACATAGTGTAAAAATACTACCATGCTGTTATAATAATACAACAGCTATTAAATATAACATTTCTGATAAGTGCATCGGCTGATTTGGTTAGTTGAAATTGCAACGGCATTAGAAAAATTTGGAATTAGAATTTATATTTTCTTCTCATTCATGCTTAATTGAAATTCCCTTAACTAAAACCACCGGTTAACTGCAACTAAAAGGTCGAAAAATCGGCTTACAGGTACTGTACATTTGTATTCATATGCGGGAGTCCGCAATTTTTCCGTAGAAAGCGGCGACTCACGATCCCAGGTGGCATCTCTGCATAGGCTCAGCATTTGCATTAACTCTGTCTTACAGAAAGAAAGTATTTCCCGGGATGCGCAAGTGGAAGTTCATTAAATCGTCAGCTGCTGGAAAAGCACAGAGCGAATTCTTACTGAAAAGACAAAATTAATTACGCGCAATTTGAATCTCGACAAGGGAAAGTCATTAAAAAGTATTTTTTGAAGAAGGTTCTTCAAAGTCACTCTTCAAGTTGTGGTGAGATGAGTTCTAGACTACTGTAGTTTGCACTTTTTCAAACAGAATTGCAAATATAGATATATATTTAAGATGAACCTAAAGTTGTATGCTAAAAATTTGTATCACAGAATACTAATTTACAGAGAGGTTTCTATGTTAGGCAAGCTTTTTTTTTTTTAATTTGAACTCAAGCCAACAAGATTACGTTCACACGTGATTGGAGCCTTACTGAAACCACACAATACAAAAACGTAACGTAAGCTAAGTATAACTGTATCCGCAGGGGAGGGGTTTTGGGGTTTAAACCCCCCGAAATATCATTAAGTTGGTACAGAAATTTAATTTATAAACGTCGCATATAAATATATTCAATCATCAACACTATCAACACTACTCGACACAAAAAATTCACCTAAAAATAAAAGTGTTTTCTAAACTAAATTTGGGCCGCTGAACACGAAACTGAAGATCAAAATAAATTTTGTAAGAAGCGTTTTCGAAAAATCTTTTTTCCCTGTTGTTTCAGTTATGAGCACATATCTCGTAAACGAATCACCCGACTAACACAAGCTGTCCGTCAGTCAGAAGCTAATACCTTATCCTTTCCAGAGATATACAAATTGTCCAAATCAGATGATGTCTAAAGAAATAACTGACAGTGAAATTTGTATAAAAGTAAATTTTTCGACCATTTTCAAAAATCGAGTGTTTTTTTATAGATAAAATAAATTATCTCCTTTGGTTTTAAAATCGAAGATGAAAGATATATTATCTGTGCAAATATTAAGCCTAACACCAATAGAATCGAAAAAAAAAATTACAAAGTTACGATGCACCGTGCGAAAAAAACAAATTTTTTTTGTCGAGACCAGAGTTGTCGCTTTTGATCTTTTCGGACCAAAATTGGTCAGAATTTTTTACTTTGGTCCGCTGGTCTGCTTAAACGAATTTCGGTCCGCTTTGTGATGTGAATATCTTTTCATTAGTACACAAAATGTATTAAAAAAAATTTAATTTAAAAATGACTTTAAAGATAACGCTAATTTTTAATTTGGCCGGTTGAGGTCGGATTTGGTCTGAAGTTTGGTCGAAAAAAAATTTTTCAAATGGCAACGCTGGTCGAGACCCATCCTAATGTTGGTATAGGCGTGAAACTAGAGGTCATTTATAGTAACTTGGCATAGTCAGTTTTTCATTTTCTGACCCAAAGTCCCTTTCAAAGGATCAAAGTCCTTTTAAAAGGACTTTAAAATGTTAAGGACACACATTTCAAATATTTGTTAAAATATTTGCGGTTGTGAAGATATGGGTATCAAATGAAAGAGAAAAATTGTCTCCTTTTTAACAAAGTTTTCTATTTGAACTTTCAGGACCAAAATTTGTAAAGGGGGGAAACATAGGTACATGTTTTGAATCTCAGTCTTAGATTCATACATCTAAATTTCATTCTGTTTCAAAGTTTTAAAAAAGTTCAAAACCCCCACGAAACAAAATCCTGACTGTATCCATAACCATTTCGAATCAGACTAGAACTGTTCCGTTTATGTAAACACCTGCTCACACAGCGAAAGTGATTGCGGAGTCCACCAAGGGACTGAATTTTATACAAGATCAGAATATACAATGAAGGTGTTCGATGCGGTAACTAGTTGAAGGCCGACGATAAAGAGGAAGGTCGTGTCTCTAGTGGAAGAACCAAGTTGAGGACGCCCGATCATCTCTTCTCTCTTTATCAACTCAAAACGGTATTTACATAATTTTTTCATCTGCATAGGTACCTCTCATACTGAAGTTCTGGAAATTAAAATTGCAAATATTTTCAAATGGAAGGTCGGTATTGAGATACGCATCGTTTTAAGTGCACTGAGCCAGTTCAAAAACAACTGAACCACACGTGTTAGGCATGGAATTGGAAATGAGAGCTCTCCAAATACGGCAAGGCATCGCGTCGAAACGGAGTTGGCAATTTACAAATTGTTCAATTTACACAATCTACAACAACTTAAATTAATAGCAGAACAAAAACAAATGCAAGTGAATTTGAAACGTCTCAATAACTGCAGCCCTCATGGCTGGCGAATTTGCATGAGTTGCCACTTTAGGGCGCGCACTCGCACTTGCACTCGCACTCGCTTGCAATATGTGCAGGGGCGGATTCAGAAAAATATTTCGGGGGGGGGTTTCAAAAAGTAATTCTTTGATATTCATAAATTGTCTTTTAATTTGTATGTAGTTTTAATGTCGATCCTAATATTTCGGGGGGGGGGGTTTCAACCCCCCAAAACACCCCCCTAAATCCGCCACTGAATATGTGCAAACTCAAATTAGACATTTTTTAATTTCTCTAGCATGAATTCGGGGCACATTTGTTGCTGGCCGTGGTATTTGCACGCAAAAGTATTCTGCAATCCTTTTATGATAATTTCTCAAGAGTGTCGCCCTTTGATCTGCAGCTCGCTCACTTATGTACCCGCTGACAGACTAGGCAGCTTAGCAGAAAAATTGTTCAAGCATAAATTTTGCTTCCATGAATTTTCCTATTTCCCCCAGCTGCATTCATCGCCTGTTTTCAAGGATTTTTGCAGCGATAAGGACATACTAATAAAAATAACTCGTTAAAAGCATAAAACAAAGAATACGTAAAATGATGAAGCCACGTCCCACGCACAAGCACATACTTTGCGCTTTTGGGACGAGGCGAAGAGCAGTTTACTGTAATGGCAATAGCAGGAAAGTGTCGTCTCGCCCCTCTCCTCGAGCAATGCGATGCACGTTGCACCTTTGCTCATTCGCAAAACAGGAAGCACTTTTGTTTGGTTCATTGAAAATCAGCGCAATTATTTCGCAATTGTTTTGTTAATTCGACCACTCGCGAATACTTGTGCGCGAGCTCCTCGCACAACTCTTCCTAATTGAAATGTTTTAAGCAGCAATTTTTTAATGCTTTTGGAGTGGGAAAGCCCTAAAGCCCTATAGCCCTGTACATGCAAAACGATACAACAGGATTACTGACTTACTTTCCTGGCCATAACAATCCGTTTCCTGGTTACGGTCTGCCGCAAAAGCCCTCTTCAGGCGCCTTTGCTTTGCGCGCGTCTTCTCTAGTTGGTCAGGGCCTCTTCAACTTGATCCTTCCACCGGAGACACGGCCACCCTCTTCGCCGTCGACGTAAAACTACGGCATCGAACACATTTTTCACCGCACCTTTAACAGATTACTTCCCGAAAAGACGATAATATTGACAAATGAAATTTTGCATGTCAACATTTTTAAACTTTTACCCTTATTATTATTTAATTTTTTTAATATTATTTACCATTATTATCCTTGATCTGCCGCCTGATCTTCTTGACCTCTTTGCGGAGCATCTTGCAGCTAAATCTGCAGAAAGGCTAATGGCCACAAAGCAGTTCAGGTGTAACAGTTTCGGACATAGTTCAGTCGGGAATGGTACTGTCGAAAATTTTGACTACATGACTCCGACCCTGAACTTTGGAAAGCGCATCAAAATGACGATCGCGAGAGACGGGTGGCGAAAAGGCTTGGTACCGAGTCGCAACACTGTCAACATATTTCATGCGCATAGGATGGGTTTGACGGACAGGGAAAGTTGCAGAATATGCGGGGAGGACGATGCCCTGGATACACTAGAGCATGTTCTCTGCCGCTGCCCCGCCATATCAAGACAACGCTTGGCAATCTTAGTAGCACCAGAATTCACCGGATTAGCGAAAGCGGCGGTTTGCCAAAAACACTCGCATTCTCACGGATCACTACTAAAACTCGTAAACGGTTCTCCATCTGGCATCACTAAGGACCCAACAAGGGTCTATGTGTGGCTGCTCGTGGCCAACCAGTACCTATCATTATTTATTATTAACAAAATTGATGTTCTAATTTAAATTTGTATGTATTCAAATTCACTCAATTTTTAACCAACTAAGCCAATTATAAACTAAACCAAATTCATTATTTTAATTTAGAATAAATTAGACTAATTTCAATTAAAAGATATGAATATAATAATATACACCTAAGTCTGTTTTTACACGGTAGATTGGTTCCAGAAGAAGCCGTGTAAAAAAAAACCGTGTAAAAAAAGACATTGATCGTATACAAAAATGGGTGATTTGTTCCTAATCTCTAAAACCTATTAAAATTTCTTTACCAAACACGTCTTATTGCATTGACAGTTCACAAAATATTAACACGTTTCAATTGCTCTGACCAGTAAATTTTATTGTATGCACATAAAGGGAATTCCCCTAAATTAGTGCTATTCACATTTGCTTTGACCAGTAAAAATTGCTTGTACGCGCTAAAAGGGAATTCACTTAAATCTTTAAGCTAGTGTTCGCAAACTATCGATAGCACTATCGATACTATCGATGGTTTCAGACTTTTTTCTTTCATAAATACTTTTTTGTGATATGAATATACTTCGCAAAAATTAAATTTGACAAAAAAAATTTAAGTACATAAAATTTCAAATCGTGCTAAATGGAATAAAATCGTGTAAAAAAATTAAAAATATTCAATTTTCAAACCGTGTTATATCAAAACCGTGTAAAAAAAGACCGTGTAAAAACAGACTTAGGTGTATAATTAATAGTTATGACTTTTAATTATTGTTCTTTTATATTATTCTTTATGAAACAAAGCGAAACAGTTTTATCAAATTATAAAATCTGTCAATACAAAAGAAAAATGCTTCAGAATCCAAAAAAATTAACTTAAGTATAACAGTAACTTCACTTAAATTCTCATTGAAGCTTTTTCAAAACATGGCACAGCCCGCGCGGAAGTAATCCCAATTTGGAAACAAATTTGTATAGAAGTCTTGTTGTGTTTGTCTTTTGTTGTCTGTAATTCCGATTTCTCCAGGCGACTCTTAAAGTCAAAGAGTCTTTGGTCAAAGAGTTGACCAAATATATAACAAAAGAACAAATACGAAGGAAAAACGAGATGAAATATACATTTGTTTGTAACATATTTCAAATAATTTACACAAAAATGAAAAAATAAAAATTAAATAAGATCACCAGAGAATCCAGCGTGTTTAAAAAAATAATATATCAAATATGCCGTCTGTCCACTGGAATTAACAAAAATACCGAAAAAAACTTGACTTATTAATAAATATTGCATTACAACTTAGTTTGTTTTTCAACTTAAAATGCGATGTGGCATCGGCCAAAAGAGCCCGATTTGGCCGATACCGATACTAATTTTTGTGGCCGATACTAGCCGATGCCGATTATTCTGTCGGACCATTTTCATGGCATACATTACTTATGTAGCAGTCGCAAAGCTACAGCTCAAAATATTACCATCAATTTCATTTTTTACAAATTACATAAATCGTTATTATTGCATAGATTTGGAACTATGTGAAAGATGCAAAGTATTAAAACTCGGTATGGATTTTCTACTTAGTGCTTCCTTTCCTTGGCAGCCGCCGTAGCTCAGCTGGCTAGTGCGTTGGACCGCGAGTCAAATGCGATGCTCGAACCCAGGTTCAATACTCCGTTGCGCTAACACCGAAAAAAGAAAAAAAAACAAAAATTTTTTTTTCGGCGGCTGTCCTCTCAGCAAGTAATAGCAAACTACTGAGAGTAAAATTGTCTATGAAAAAGCTCCCAACTCGCCGTTCGGAATCGGCATAAAACTGTAGGTCCCTTCCAACCTTGTAAAAATTCACACGCACAACATGAATGGTTGCGGGTAGCTAGGCCTTAGTCTCGTAATCGGGCTGTCGTGCCAGTCAAAAAGAAGACAAGAAGAAGAGCTTCCTTTTTATTGGAAATTTTGAAATTATTGGTAAATTTTGGTGGGTGTTGGTCAAGTCATCGATATGGCAACATTACACACAACAAATGCAACTCAATTGTTTGGTATTTTTATATTAATTCAAGTTCCTGATATTCAAAAGAAATTAAACAACTACAAAATCGACGTGAGCGAAGCCGCGTGTCACAATATGTCTACGAAGGTTGCTACTTAAGTTTTACAACACGGCATTAACATTGTAAAATTAGACGTTTTTACAGTAAACGCATTCAGAACATTTTGTCATACGAGTTATATTTGTGATGATGTATTTATCCCGGCCAAAAGGATGAATTTAATCGTGAACATCTGCGCGATGAGTTTTTCTGGAGTTTTGACTTTCGACGTAGATTAACTCAGCAGCAGTGTGCCGAGTTCGGCTCGCTTCGGTGTTGAAGCACTATTCTGGACCACAGGGAATCGCTTGTTTATGGAACTTAATTGTGGTAAGAATTCGTTCCAAAATAAATTTCGAAATTATCGTAAAAAATTTGTTGCTGTGCCAGAAAACATCGATTTTGTACGTGAAAAGATTGGTACTGATCGGCGTGTGACTAACCATAAAACAGGGTCATGCTTGGGTACTAGCGCGACTTGAATACATTCAATGCTACACGAACTTTTGGCCATTAATAAGAATCGTGCGCGTTGGATACCGCAAATTTGACAATTGCTCAAAGAAAGGCTCGAGGCTAGTGGTGCAAAGCCCGTCGATACGGTACCGCAGCAATGATTATTACATAACTCGAAGCCTTTAAAGACTTACTGCAAGGATTTTAGTCTAAAACAATCAAATACAATTCGTTCAAGAGGTATAGCTGAGCGATCTACCACAGCGTCGAGTTTGTGGTCGGGTTGAATGGGTTACATTCCCATAAACAAATTGTCACATTTGATCTGGTAAATAAAATACTTTGAATGTATTTTTGCTTAAAAACAAGTATGTACAAGATAAAGTAAAAAACTCAAACCAACATTTCTACAAAAATGTATTTTATAGTAAATAAATTGCACGTCCATTCAAAAGTAGTGGCTGTACTGCAGGTTCCTGCTCCTTTCATTTCTATATTTATGTGTATGTTTTTAACACGTAAAGTTCAGTGCAAATCTCCTCCTGTCCTGCCACACTCCGTTACGACTCAATAAGAAAACATACATAGTTGCAAAAACAACAACGTTTTGAAAAATTACAATCACCTTCAAAGTGGGTGGGGTGCACACGTAAAAACCATGCAATGTACTTAAAAATTATGCGTCAACCTAAAGCAGATACGGCTGAAGTCGGTTTAAGCCGCATTATTTTAGGTTGCTTATTTCCAACATAAAAAACTAAGATTATGCAGCTTTTAATTAAAAGATGGAGTGAGGTGCTGGAAGAGATTACCAGACGAAGACAGAAACACTAAAGCTTTAGATTCTTTAAGCAACAATAAATAACGTCAAACAAACAACATCTGTGGATTGTTAGCCAAACAATGTTAGCCAAACATGTATGTAAACATGTGTTCGTGTTGCTATTTATTTATGCTCAGTGAACTTGCCGTCCTGTTCGCGTTTGAAAGCAAACTCTTTGCAAATTGTAGATTCCATATATAAATTGAAATTTATTGATTTGTTTAGCAAAACGAGTCAATGAATTGAAGGAAATTGTTAATTGATAAAATCATATTTTTATCTCTTGCAAAAAAATTGCTACAATAAATTTGGTGCAAATCTAATGCAAACATTTTGCAAACCTTGTCAGACAGGCTTATCTCAAATGTGATGCTTTCGTATGTAAGCTTATTGTAAGTACATTCTAAATTTTGTTAGCTACGACCTTTTGTCCAGTAAGTTACCGTAATAAATGCCGGTACTAATGTTATTTATATAGGGGTTTCCAACAAGAGGTGTTATTTTGGTATTCAAAGAAAAATGCAATTTTTTGAGATAAATGATCGCATGTTTATTTCATAATAAAGAGGAAGGTACGCCGTTAATAATGAAAAACAACATCAGCCACATGGCCACCACGACCATGCTTACAGGACCATATCCTTTTCATGAAATTTTCCATGACCAAATCGCAAAGTGCTTTTTGCTACAGCAGCAATATTCTCAGTTGTTCCTGAGCGACGTGCACGGGTTTTATTCTTCACATCATTAACTTGTTCCAACAGCTCGAATTTTTCCACCAATTTCTGTATTGTGGTCCGGCAAGGTGCTTCACGACGACCCAAAAATGCTTTAGTTTTGCGAACTGTGACTGCAAGATTTTCACCATTTTTGTAGTGAATTTTAATAATTTCAATGCGTTGTTGAAGCATGTATCGTTCCATTTTTAGTAATGGCGTAGTTTCTACTTGTCAAATGTCAAAGAATAAAAGCTTCAAAAGTGATAGCTACCGAAATGCCGGGTGATTCAAAATAACACCTCTTGTTGGAAAACCCTATATTAGTTTTTCATATACTTTGTCTTCCAAAGTCTGCTGGTCATAACATTGTAAGAAGTATCCGATAAATAAATAGAATATCTTCATTATTGCCAGGCAATGCTGTTGGATTCGTTGTTGCTAGCAAGTTTACAAATTTGATGCTGTTATTATTTGGGCAGTGCATGCAAGAGGTAATACAGCTTATTTAGAGCGAACTAGACATTTGACTGATTACTTTGCTGGTGATAAATATTGCGCCGGAAGCCAGTGTTAGATGAGGTAACGGGTGCTCGTTACTATACGTTCGTTGCTGGGTTCTCTCTGGGCATGCAGAGCTTAACCCTTCACTGCATGACATTGCATATATGCAATTCGATCAACTTTTTATAGATTAGGGAACTATCCTATTCAGCATTCTACAAGATGGCGCAAAGTTAATCACTTAAACGACTTCTAACTGCCGGAATTGGATGAGCGGGCTTTGATGAATATGTGGTTTCAACCAGACGGTGCAACTGCACACACAGCACGAGCCACAATGGAAATAATGAAAGGAGCGCTTCCTGGTCGCGTAATTTCCCGTTTTAGTTTTTAGCCGTTACTAAATCATCGTCGACCGATTCAGTTTCGATCCTCTTTCGTCGTTTACCTCTACTTCCAGATCATCTTCGTCAAACAATGATTGCCGATGAAAAAGCGTTTTGAGGACATCCTGAAGGATATCCCGGCCAACTATCTAAAACATCTATTAAACATGCTTTTAGATTATGTAAATCGTTGTATTAAGAAGGGGACAATTAAAAAGAAGAAAGAATTATTTCCTCAAATGTTTAAAGGTAAACTACCTTTTTGGTAACGTGGCATCGTGCATACCATGCATAGTGATTGAAAATGTTTAATATTTATGGGCTATGTGGGGTTCTGACACCCAAAACACCCCCTTAGCTACGCCCCTGGAGCGAAGCATATGTGGGTTAAGAGACATTTTCCCATTGATATGATGAAAAGCAATACGAATTTATTAAAGTCTTTTGAAATCATAAAAATTGTGTTTTTATTAAGACGGACTTCTTAGGGTTTAATTGTTTGGAGACCACCTGAACTATTTTTTAATAGAAAATATTTTTTTTTAATATTCAACGTTTTTCTCAACAGCAAGTCAAGCAGAGCAAATCATTACTGAAAAAAGTATTAAATGAAGGTTTCGTGTTGAAGGTTTTGGTGTTTGAGGACCCCCCCCCCCTATTTTTTAATGAGGAATATTTTCCCAGAAGACAATATAGTATTTTTTTCAATATTTTACTCAACACAAGCTTTTTATGCAAAATTTTCCCTAAAAACATGAAAAAAGGGGTGAAGGAAAGGGAGAGAGGGGTTCATGTGTTCACAAAAAATATTCACACTTTTAATGCAAACAAGTTTGCCTCAGACATAAAAGCTCTTAGTAGATAAAACCGATTTTCCTTTCTCAATGGGATATGGCAAATTCGAATTCGTAAAAGTCTCTGAGATACAGAGCCTCAAATCCGTCTCGTTCACTACGCGGTAACACGGTTTTAAAACTTTAAACGCGTTTTTCTCAAAACTACATTTTTCAAATTTGCTGCAGCTGTAACTTGATAACAAATCATCCGATCGACCTGGGTCTTTTTTTAGCTTATTCTGTATTTGTTTTTCCATACAATGACCCTCCAGTTTAATGATAGGATGAAAAGTATAATTATGCCATTTTATTTTTTTTTTTTCAAAAAACCGTAATTTTGTTGCATTTTATTTTTTGCTTACAACCGAGGGTCATTGTATAGGAAATATAACCTAGTTAAGTAAAATTTTTGGTTTTTTTGATTTCAGGCACTGCGAAGGCTACAATCACTGCAGCAGTGGGAGAACGTTTTGTTTTTTAAGACTCAGGAGATGGTGGATAACTTGCTGAAAATCGAATATTTTCATTTGAAAAAATTACTTTGTATTCATTATTTATGCATAAATATATCGGCAAAATTTTAAAACATTCGATGCAATACTTCACAAAATTCAAAATTCACAAAAATCTCCTTTTTTCAGGCGGTCAAACTAGTTGTGCCCCTTAACAAGCAAATAGAATAATACGACAAAAGTGTTTTTTCTACACGGAAATTCAACCATGCGACGAAGGGTTAATGCAAATGCGAACGAAAGCGCACCTTACTACACAATTTAGCGCTGGGTTCAAAACGCATGTAAACAGATTTAAGTGTTGAGTAATTGCAGTAAATTTATACGTTTGGGAGTATGGTGCTATGGCCTACGCGAGAAAGTAATAATTTAGGCTTTTCAGAGCAGTGCGAACTCCTTGCGAATTAAGTGCTTTTCATAATGATATGTAAGAGAGGGATGGATAAACTTGCAGGAACGTATGTAGGCACACTGTACGAAAACATTCTGGTTTTTCATACATGCGAGTATTTTTTTATGTACACCGTGGCGACGAATAACTGTTACCTTTTTTCAAAGCGCTGCTGCGCCTGTCGTATTAGGCCTAGACTTATTATTTTTTTTTTGTATTTTTTTTGTATCAATACTGTAAACAATACACTAGTTAGGCAACGAAATCATTTAGTGTAAACAATTTGAGGAGCATACACACCAAACGAGAACTTGGGGTAAAATTACATTTGAAGGGTGAAAAATCAAGGGTGATTGTTAAATCGCCAAAAAATTCGAAAATCAACAAAATGTTTGTATATCGTACTATAGCGCGGTTTAAGAAAACTAGAACCCTCAAAATCGCAAAAAAGATCGGTCGCACGAGTACCGGAAGAACTCCAGAAATGGTGAGGAAAGTGCGCGAGCTCATACGTTGAAATTGTGCGATTTCTGTAAGAAAGATGGCTAAAGACATGGGTGTGTGCCATAAAGCCGTACAAAATGTTATTAAAACAAATTTGAAGATGAATGGTTAAACAAAAAAAACCAATTCACGGTCTTACAGAGCGTCAAAAAATAATGAGAAAGAAAAGAAGTGAGCAACTCCTTCGGCGGCACGCAAGCTGCGAAATAATTTTTTTGGGATGAAAAACTCTTTTTGTTACAAGACAGTCATAACGTTCAAAATGATTGTGTGTATGTAACAAGGATGGCTGATATCCCAATTCATAAAAAAGCGATTGAGAGGTATCAAAACGTGTCCTCCGTTATGGTATGGGGAGCGATTTCTGCAGAAAGGCAAGTTTCCTCTCCTTTTTAACGAAAAAGGCGTACAAATTATCGCAAACTACTACTTGGAAGAGGTTTTGAAAAGCATTTGTTGCCCCATGCCACGCAGTTATTTAGAAATGCACAATTTTGCTTTCAGCAAGATTCTGCTCCAGCTCACAAGGCAAAGATTGTTCAGAGCTGGTGTAAAGACGAACTTCCATGTTTTATTTCGGCAGATGAATGACCATCCCTCTTCTCCGGATCTGAATCCATTTGATTTCTCTATATGGGGCTTCATGCTGGTCAAAATGAAGAACATAAAACACATGAAGATAGAAGAGTTCAAGCGACGCCTTCAGAAGATATGGAATAAAATATCTGACGAAGACGTGCGTGCCGCCTGCGCTGTCTTCCCAAAGCGTTTACGGCTGGTAAACAAAAACAAGGGTGAAAGATTTGTAATTAATAATTAAAAACTAAATGAAATAAGTACTGAAATAAATATAAAATATATTTTTTTCAAAACCAATCACGGTCTTTTTCATTTTTAACAAAACGTTAGTAACAGTTATTCGTCGCCACGGTGTATATGAAGTGGTTTCCCTATCCACCACCTGAGGTCGCGCCCAATGGAAGATCACGGGTACAGTGAGAATATTACTGGGCGGACAAGCTTAAGTGCAGCTGAAGCTAAACTTACAGCAAGTTGGAAGTATATTTTTGTAATTTCTTTCTGATTCTTAAGTGATTAGAAGACGTATCTAAGCTGATTGCATTTCGCGATCGAAATAAAAGTCAAGTCAAGTCAAAATTAAGAGTCAAGTTGACACCGATTTCATTAGCAATATCGCTTGCGATTTCACCAAATTACGCCCGTTTCGTTCCGAAATCGAAACAATATCGGTACGTTAAATTGCATTTTTCCGCGCAAAATTAAGAAACTTAATTATCTGAAATAAATAATCTCGAATCATCATATACGACTATGAAGACGGTTGGTTAGACATTGTGAAGACTGGTTGGAATTAAATTCGAAACGCACATTCCATGTTTCGTTTTCCCTCAAAAGCAACAAGTACGCACTAACACTGACACAACCACCGACAGCGAAAACGGGGTTGCTGTCCTGGCTAGGTGACTAATGATGAGAACGGTACACCACACATCGACAGAAAATAGCTTTTTGAAATGAATGAATAAGCTTTTTCGTTTTACTGTATACATGTCCTACATCTCATTTATGAATGTTCGCGCATTTAATTGTTGGGTTCTAACGCAATGCGCACGAAAATATGCGACACAGTTGAGTCCTTATTTGAGTAATTAATTGCAACCAAATCACACTTCACAAAACTTTTCAACATTACTATGATAGTAGCTATCAGTTGTAATCTGCTACGTCTAGTAACATAACAGAAGTATTCGAATGATTTCCCTCACTGTTCCTAATAATTAAGTTAGTAATGTAGCAAAATGTTCGTAGCTGAATTTAAAACAGTAAACTTATTTTACACTC
The DNA here is from genome assembly GCA_963971225.1 of Melieria omissa. Taxonomy (NCBI): domain Eukaryota; kingdom Metazoa; phylum Arthropoda; class Insecta; order Diptera; family Ulidiidae; genus Melieria; species Melieria omissa. The sequence goes on along the minus strand of OZ020268.1, from coordinate 44,566,232 downwards.
ACATGGGACATGGGTGGATAATAATTTTAGTAGTAAACTTAATAGTGCTATTTTCTAAACAAGTATGTTCAGGCACCTGAGGGTTGGGTCACCCAACAATCTTTAATTTTATATTATCTTCCTTTAACCATGTCTTTGTGAAGGTTTCAATCTTTATTTATAAAAGTTGATAATTATAATTATCTGTTTTTGGGTGTGTCTGTATGTGGTTTACAACTGACTATCAAACTACTTGACCGATTGATCTGAAGTGTTGACGCAATACGTTTTTTTACAAAGAGGTTTTTTCAGATATCTTGTTATTTATGGGCAAGGGCGTGGCACCGCCCATTTTTTTGCGACCTGATTTTCAGTATATGTAATAGAGTCCTGCACGAGTATGCATTTTTGCTATTCGAAAACATTCAAATGCTTTTGAATAGAATACTTCACTTCATCTCTGCGGACCGGTCCGAATGAATACGAGTACAGCTCTCTTCGAGTACGAGTAAGTTCCGAACAGAAACGAGTAGACGTACACTATTTATTCATATTCGCTCGAAGCGGGAAAACGAGCACAAAAGCATTCGAATAACAGTGTGTATACTGCTTCGAAAATATTCGAATATACTCGTTTTATTATTCCTAATATTATTTAGCAATATTTATGTTATATATAAATATTTATTTATTTGTTATGTTACTTTCTTCAATAATTTCCATTTTGCGTATTAACTGATAAGCCACTTCAACCGCACCACAATACACATGGAAAAGTGACTTACTGCGCATAAAAATATTCGGTGAAACTGTTGATCTTCCAATACTTCGCAAAGTTCTCGATTACCGAATACGAGCACTGCAGTATTCGCTTCTCACCGAATACGAGCACTGCAGTGTTCGCTTTCACCGAATACGAATAGAAACGAGAAGCGACGCTCGCTCGTTTCTATTCGATTCGTTGTACGCATTCTTCGAGTACTTCTACCAAGTACCCGTACAGTATGTACAGTAGTGTAGCCGCCAAAATGAATATATTCATGCAGGACTTTAATATGTAACTTTGGAACTATAAGTCGCTCGTCAATGACACTCGGTACACTCGGAACACGTAATAAAATTAGCAAGGTAGACTAAGAGCAGAGTGCCAGGAATGTTCTCATTGAACAGGGTGGTTTGCTACAGTTTAAATTTAGGACCAAAAGTAGATTACTTGGGTATTATAAGTAACAAAAAGGAAAAGTTTTGAAATCGAATATTATGCTAAGAGATAGTTGCATGTGCCTGTTTTTAATTTTCATATGTATTTGAAATTCATATTTTAATTCGAGCATCGCTCACAATATTTCTATTTCCCTATAGTATATTATTTCGTACGCTAAGTAAAAAGCCAGCATAACAAAACTACTTACTCCTACTTACATAATGCAACCTTCTTGCTGTCCTTTAAATTGACGTACGTAAACAAAGAATTTTGGAGATCGCTTTCCGTAGTCAGTTTACCTGGCTTATTGTATTTTGGTACAAACATACTTCCTTCGGGGAAATGGGTCAGTGGCACCGCCCATACAATTAAAATCGTTAGTATGGAAAGCTTCTAAATTATAAAATGCAGAACAGGAAATTCAGCATAGACTGCAATACAGTTTAATTAACATTGGACGAGGAGTATTGCGCTTTTCAGGCATTACTAAATAATAGGTTAGGACTCAAAATAGGGGTGGTAGCATACTTTAAGGGTCACGAATTTGATTCCTTTGCTTATTCTAAAGTCCACTTCGTGATCAAAGTTCAATGCAATTTTTCAATAACTACAGCAACAAGTGAAAAGTCATTTTCCTTTTTCAGACTTATTAAAACCTATTCAAGGAAAACCATGAGCAAAGGTGGACTTAAGAAGTCTTAGACAAAATGGTCAAAACCAAAAGTCATTCAATCACTAAAATACGACTTTTATCGAAATTCATAAAAAACGGCATAGACGTGAAACTTGATATTATACATACACATATAGACTCACTTCTTCATATTCTGATATTTTGATTTTCTGAAATAATTTGAAAGTTTCAGCAATATAAGACGAAATTTTACAAATTTATTCGCTCATATTTGCGCTCATGCAATGATACAAATATGAATATACAATTTAAGAGGAAATAGGAAAACTTTGCCGTTTGAATAACTCTTTTATTTTGGACTTTCGAGGCAAAAACTATTCGTTTCGAAAGAATATAGAATATAGAATACTAGAATACAGTTCAGACCACTGCTACTATAGACCTTTCAGTTGAGCTCCGTAAGGAATAGCTAAATGCAACGTGGCATACAGGGGGAGGGGAGATCAAACATCCCAAATACCAAAATTCAAAATGTGTACGCAAACACCCCCCTCCCCCAAAGTGTGAAATATGCACCACGATCGACTGCCAAGACAAGTAATTTTTGAAAACATTTGGAGGTAAATGGAAGCAGAAAAGATATTGTGTGTTTGTGAGACTGTTGACCCACAACCGTCTTGCTCAGCTTTTCCAAAATTTTGGGTAAAAGAGAAATGGAATGGGTAGAAAACATGGGTAGAACAAATATAGTAAAGGAAAAATCACAGTTCATGCCCAATTGAAAAGTGGGCATGAACCTCTTTCTACTGAATTTGAGGGTATTAACAGTTTTGGTGCAAATGTATGTATAGGGGTTTCCAACAAGAGGTGTTATTTTGAATCACCTGGTATTTCGGTAGCTGTCACTTTTTAAGCTTTTATTCTTTGACATTTGACAAGTAGAAACTACGCCATTACTAAAAATGGATACACGCTTCAACAACGCATTGAAATTATTAAAACTCACTACAAAAATGGTGAAAATCTTGCAGTCACAGTTAGCAAAACTGGGTCGTCGTGAAGCACCTTGTCGGACCGCAATACAGAAATTGGTGGAAAAATTCGAGCTGTTGGGACAAGTTAGTGATGTGAAGAATAAAACCCGTGCACGTCGCTCAAGAACAACTGAGAATATTGCTGCTGTAGCCCAAAGTGTCGAAAAAAACCCAGGTTTGTCGATTCCTCGTCGTTCTTTGGAATGATGATTTTTTATGGTCGGTATTGATCTGGACAACGTTTACTTTCAACAAGACGGCGCTACGTGCCACACAAGCAACGAAACCATTGCTCTTTTACGGGAAAAGTTTCCGGACCGTGTTATCTCTGGAAGAGGTGATCACAATTGGCCACCGAGATCTTGTGATTAAACACGTTGCGACTTCTTCCTTTGGGGCCACGTGATAGATAAGGTGTACGCCAACAGCCCAGCGTCGATTCAAGACCTCAAAGATAGAATTCGTGAGGCTATCGAGGACATAGGGCAGCCACTTTACGATTTGGTTATGGAAAATTTCATGAAAAGGATATGGTCCTGTAAGCGTGGTCGTGGTGGCCATGTGGCTGATGTTGTTTTTCATTATTAACGGCGTACCTTCCTCTTTATTATGAAATAAACATCCGATCATTTATCTCAAAAAATGGCATTTTTCTTTGAATACCAAAATAACACCTCTTGTTGGAAAACCCTGTACTTTATATACTAATGCATACGCAATCATATTTTCAGCAATTCGTAAAATAAATTCAGGGGAAGTACCAACTTCATCTTTGTACGCACACTTTTGCTGCAGTTTAAGAGGCATTGCCGATCGATTACAATCGATAAGTTACGAACTAAAGCCATGATGCCACTTAATTTTATATGATAATCTAGGATTAAGAATAAACTACATTTTAAATAAAGTTTAAAATACGGTAGTTCCATTTTTAATATAAATATTACTTCATACACTTTTGGGAACTGTTTGTACGCAGACTTTTGCTACTGAGTGTTTATAGTATATTTTGTTTTTCATTCCCGATGAATTTATGTTATTTTCAAAATATTTTTAAAATAGATAGGGGAGAGTGGGGCGAATCGTTACATGGGGCGAATCGTTACAGAGCGATATCTTAAAAATTACGCCACCATATATCAAATGTCGCATAGCTAAATGTTCGTCACCTTCAGCCGCTCATTTGGTTCGGTGACATTCCAATTCTCAGTAGAAAACTGACGCTTGACAGGGTAAAATGTGTTTTGTGACTTGTAAAATTCATATTTGGATGTCTACAATCTTTCAATTTCGAGTGCTAAATAATTTTGTGATCAATCGAAAGTGTATGTTTTTTTTATCTTTATTGTGTTGCCTTTCGCGTAAAAAAAGAAAATTCGCAAATATTGTTACCGTGTCTTTGCTAAGCCATTCCATAGCAAACATGTCACAGTGGGGCGAATCGTTACATTTCGTATGGGGCGAATCGTGACGGTCATTTTTTATGCATTTAAGCGTCTGACGCAATTTTGAAGACTGCGTTATTGCTTGTGTTTGTAGAAAAATCATCTGTGTTGTTCGTCATGATATGTTTTTTATAATTTTCGTGATTTTTTTTTATTTTTCATTACTTTATTGCAACTTTTCAAAAATCATCTGAGGCAGCACCGAAACGCATAAGCCAGCGTCGAAGCGCCATCATTGCGATTGATTATGCTGATGTTGAGTCAGATTCTGATTAAAAATCAAATTTTTCCTTTTTCATTTTTTCATATATTTTTCCACCATTTTCTTTTGGCATGTTGGTCAATTTAACCATCAAACATGTATTCGTTTTCTTAATAAAAATGAAGTAAATAATTGAAATATTATTTGTGTATACATATTTTGATTTCAGCGCCTCAACATTTGAAAAAAGCGAGTGTAACGATTCGCCCCATACTGCGTAACGATTCGCCCCACACTTTTTAAAATGCCATTTTCTGGACACTTTGGGAATATCGACATAACTTATTTCGTGTTTGTCCTACACCTAAGTGTTTATAATCAAAAGTTGCGCAAAATAACAGGCTTCAAAACGATATATAACATGGTCGACAATTTTTTCGCAGATAAAAAATATTGGGCTTACAAAAAAGCGTAACGATTCGCCCCACTCTCCCCTACTTAAAAATGTAATTGTTTTATTTTCCTTTATAAAATTCAACTGGTTAGAAAAATAACCCAGAATAAACTAGTTCTCAAATTACTCGCTTTGCAACTGGTTAAGAAACAGTTTTGCTTAGGAGTAGTTGCAAATGGATGCAAGCGGAGACCATTGACTGTCGGCTATGTTAAAAGTGTGAGTTTGCTCCAAGGAAACGAATTGGTTCTCAAGTCAGCCAAGACTGACAACCAACCAGAAAAACTACATTTGAATCAGTCCAAATTCCTACAGGGAAGTGACATGCTCGCCGTGAGTGATGGGTTGCTACAGTAATAGACAAATTTATTCAATCTGCAGTAACTCTGTGCTGCACAAAAAATTATATTTTCTTGCGTATGAACTTATGATAAGATCTACTTGAGCCAAATATTCGGTACCTACCTCCCGTACAAACTCTGAACACAAACTGTAAATATCGCTGCTATTGTGAGCACATCACATCAGACACATCCTTGCTCCTGTCATCATTAAAGTTCATTTGTCGCCAATAACATAAGCGCAAACATCCATAATAGGCATGGACGTACCCCTCTGCACGGCGTTCATATTGTGCATTAGGTACAAATTGTTGCTGGTGACAGCTGTTCCGTAACATTGTTTGTTGGCAGAAGCAACAAAAAGTTTTTCCTGGAATTTCTGCTCGCAAGCGACAGAGTTCATGTCAACGATTTGTTTGAAAACGTTTGAATAGTTGGATGTTGATAGTACGGTTTTGCTGCGAACAAACTTGTTAAAGTGTTGTTCCTATTACATTTTGATAGCGCTACACGATTTCAAAACATTTTTCGGCTTGATTCTGAAAATAATGTTTAAAAATTCTGCAACCAACAAATAAAATAAATGTAAACAAGGAAAACGAAACTGTACTAAACTATAATATACAAATATTATTGAGGAATATTCTTTCAAAGCAGAAAGAAAACATGAAGTGCAGTCTTAATTATTTAAATGTTACTTCCTGTTCAATTACAAATTCACGTAATTTATAAATTCACTCTATTGAGTAGCCAAGAGTAGCAAAAATTAGAACTTTTACGAGTAGTTAACGCGGTCAGCTAAGGACGTGGCTTCACCTTGACGCTCAGCATTAGAAGCATTGCAATCGGTTCAGAAAGGGGTTTTGGATAGTTCCTTGTAAGGCGTAGCCAGAACTTGGCCATGGAGGGTTTTAAAATGTTTTGTAGCAAATTTTGTATTGCGTGCTCTTGAAAATAAACTGCACTTTTCAAATAAGGAATTGTCTAGTGATGCCACCTATATGAGACTTAGTGTGTTGGAAATGTACATTTTGTCACAATTTTCAGTTAAAATTTTGCTTGTACCGACACCTTGAAAAAATCTTAAACGACTACTGAGTCCAAAGGAAACTATTCTGATTAAAACAAATCGGTTCTGCCAAAAAATTTGTTGTTTTTTTTGGAAATTTTTTAAAACTGAAGAGTGCTAAAGCGATATAAATAAATGAATTTCGTATTTTTAACTTTTTAACTGTCATTTATAATTTTTAAATTTAGCAAAAGTGTCACAACTTGAAAAAAGAATTATCAAAATTTACATAAATTGAAATAATTCGGTAATTAATGAATTAAATATCACCAAAACAAATCATAACTCAACATTTTGTAACTTATCTTACAGCAAAACTGTAAGGATTTTCTACTAAATGGTCTATACTAGGGATCGCAATTTTTTGCCATTTTGCGATCCCGGGATTTTCGGGATTGAAAAGTCAAATCCCGGGATCCCGGGATTTAATCCCGGGATTCATATAACAAATTTTTTAATAAAACAATTTTCCCGAATTGCATAAATACTTGTTTATAATATATTTATCATAAAAATGGACACATTTTAATCACTTTTGGGTAGTTTCAAGATTTTTTATCTTGAATTTAATCACATTTTGTTTAACCCTTCAATTCCCATGTCCAAAATAGTGAAAAAGAAAATTGTCTTTTTAAATAAAAGAGCTTAGATACGTTTGGATAAGACAAAAAAATACATAAAAAAGTTTAAACTACCCTCATTTTTATATTGAAAGAAACCACACAAACTCGCACTGCTTTAATTACGCGTGAAACAAATGAATAAATTTTACAAATGACGTATCGCTAGTGTTGGCAGGAAAATTAAATAAACAAGTACTTACTACTAATTGACTTTGCTATACAAGTGTTAGAATTTTATAATAAAAACCTATGTGGTAGGAAAACAAATATTTAGCATCTGTCACCTACAGGTGACACTGGGAATTGAAGAGTTAACTTAAAAGTTTTTCATTTGACATTTAACTTCAGTTTCATAGCATTTTGTTTTATCCAAAAATGACACTTAAACATAACTTATTACTTTGCAACCGATAAAGTGCATATATATGCATATTTGATAAAAAAAATAAAATAGTTAATTTGTTTGTGCTTTTAGTTTTACTTTGATTATTTCGATAAAAAAGTTAAGCGTTTTGATTAACTAAAAACTGAGATCTTAAAAATACAAAGGCATTAAGTGTTTTGTTCTCTTATTTAGAGCGAAATTTATTTCAAATGAACCCTGCTGAAGAGAAACATCCTTCAGATTCAACACTTGTTGGTTGAATGCTTAGTAAATAATCATAAGCCTTTTGCAAAAGACGCACTCTATCCCCTCCCTTCTCCCTCAAATAAGGAATTGGGTTTTTGTGCCTTAAAATTTATTTCATTTGAACTTTGAAGCATCTTTTGCAATCCCGAAAATCCCGGGATAAAAGAATTTGAATCCCGGGATTTTCGGGACTGGAAAAAGTCCGGGATCCCGGGATTGCGATGCCTAGTCTATACGTAATTTTTTGTTCGGTTCAAAAACGGTTTTTTTGCGTTTTCTGAAAAATTAAAAATGTTGAGTTTTGTCACTCTTAAATCTGTAAAATCGCTCGCAAAACACTGATGGATGTGAGAAGCTCTCAATACCGGTATAAACGTCACTGGCTCCTCAAGCTACTAAGCTAAGCTGCTCTTCAAAGGCACAATTCTATTACCAATTGTCTGTTTAAGATTATAACTATTTGAAAAGAGCAACAGGAAGCATTTGACATCTAAAAAAGAGATGAAAAAGGATACAATGATAAACTGCCCAAAGCATTAAAGATTAAACTAGCATTATTTCGGCCCGTCGAAAGTCAAACTAGGGCGAGCGCTTTTCATAGGTAATCCGTTGAAAATTGTTTATGTTATCGGAGAAGCTGATGCTGCGACATTGAGGAAAACCCACACCAAGCATTGGGCGCGATCACCATGATGAGTACAGTAACTGTTACCGATTGCAAACATTTATTGGTCGAAATCCCAATGACTGGATGACTCATGTTTTAAGTAAATGCAAGCGCATGTTTGAAAACTTTTTCATTTTTACTGGGAACTATGCAGCATGTCCATAAAGCTTAATTGGACCCCATGGTGGCATTTTTCTGCTTGTGATTAATTAATTAATTGATTGGCACGACAGCCCGCTTACGCGAGTCTAAGGCCTAGCTTCCCGCAACCACCCGTGTTGTGCGTGTGAATTTGTACGCGGGTGGAAGGGACCTACAGTTTTATGCCGGTTCCGAACGGCTTGGTTGGGAGCTTTTTCATAGGCAATTTTTACTCTCAGAGGTTTGCCATTTCCAGCTGAGAGGACAGCCACCGAAAGAGAAAACGAGTTTCCCGTTACTTTTTTTTTAGGTGTTACTACATGCAGTATTCGATCTTGCGTCGCTCTGCATGCGACTCGCTTGGACCGCGCACTAACCAACTGAGCCACGGCGGCGGCTTGTGACTATTTTTCTAAAATCCAAAAAACGAAAAATCTGGGAACACTAAAGTGTATCTTGGCGATAATCATATTGTCAGTAAAAAGTTTGGAAGGGGGAAAGATACAGTCCAGACCATACAGTCGTTTGGTCGAATGGAAAGATTCCTTAAAGCCAAAAAAGTGACAAAGAGAGTAACATAATTTCTAATATATGAATTGGGACGATCAGAGTGAATATTAACATTTTAGACACCTTGCTCTGAAAATAAAAAAAGGTACAAACAACAAGTATCTTAATAATACCTTTTACAAGATAAAAGAGGGTGCTAACAGATTTTGGTGTACAATGACATGTAGACATTCTCACCATTAAGTCATGTTTACAAATTCAGGAAAAACCAAAACACAGTGTGTCTTTACACATACATGTATTACAGATACACCTGCATGTAGTATAGAATCGATCTTTTTGATTGTCCTTCTACAGATTCTCTGTTGAATGAACTTGTTTGAACATTTTTCTTCCGATTACACAACATTTGCTCTTGAAAATAATGCAAAGATTTTCGAAATGGGATTCTAATTCATTTATTACGCACTGTTCATTTAAACCAAATTGATGGGCCATCGTAACATTGCCGAAACGAAATTTAATATATGTGATTGTTTGTGCGCCAGCAGGCGTGGCCCACCTCGTCCCATAAATAAAGAGAGAATGACAACAATGAACTAGATGTGCGTATATCAACGAAATGCTCAGCTCCAGGACGCTGAGGGTTGTGCAAGAACATTCACATACTTGAACACATAGGTGGGAGGATTTTAATTTTCAAAAGTACCAAGCCACGTCATCCACATGTCTTCGTAAAATGAAAAAAAGAAAATGGAGAGAATTACACACTAAATTTGCCAAGACAAATTGCTAATTGAATTTCCAATTGCGTAGTTAAAAGTAGTAATTAGGAGGGTAAGGATTGCGTGTACAGAATAATCGAAAATGTGCGCATAGAAAAACAAAATAAGCTCTCAAAACATGGAATATGTAATTTTTTTTTTAAGATTTCGTTAAGAGAAGTAATATTTTTAGTTATTTTGTAATAGTCAGAGAAGCTTAAACAAGCTAGCGGCTGGTGGTTTTGCACGCATGAATTCGGTAGACTGAATGTTGAATTGAAATGCTTTAGATTTTTTTTTTGAAAATCGTACGCATTAAACAGTTATAAGCTCTTCCGTTATTTAACCGTACATTTGGTTTTTTGTTTTATTATAACTTTTTTCAGGGTATAATTAATTTAACCATTCTTGGATGGATGGATAAAAAGAGCAATCGAGGCAATCTGGAGAAAGTTCAAAGACTTGCTACCCTGGCAATCACAGGCGCAGCGAAAACCGCTCCGCGGATGACCTTGGCGGGGTTTTCTACACCTTTCTCCGGTGTACCTGTTCATTAAGACTAGTGCAGCAAAAACAATCCTCAGACTGAGGGAGTCTAACCAGCTGAAACAGGCCACTCATGGACACTCCAACGTACTGAACGCCCTTGCAATTAGCGATACCACACAAGGCCTTCTTGATAAGGCCACTGATTACCTGGTAAAGCGAAATGATTTCGATTGGAAGAAACCCATCGAGTATGCCTCCAGGGATTACTGGCAAGAGCCCGAACTTAATGACGCGTCAGTGGTCTACTTTACGGACGGCTCGAAGACAGAGGAGGGAACTGGTGCCGGTGTTTATTGTAGAACGCAGCAGGTCTACTGGTCATACAGGCTGCCGGACTATTGCAGCGTCTTTCAATCAAAGGTTTTTGCCGTCATGAGGTCAGAGGTTTTGCTGAGCATTCATATGAATCTGCTGTGGTCAAGTCGAAGGTAGTGCTGGACTGCCGGAGCGCACTGGTCAGCATGAGGCACTGCAGGGTAAGTCTGCGATGGGTTCCCGGACATAGCAATATCGATGGGAACGAGCATGCGGACGAACTGGCTCGCGTAGGGTCAGCGATGACTGCCAGTGAGGCGGTCGACACGTTGCTACCACCGCTCTCTGCCACAGCTGGTGCAATCGGAGTGTGGCTCATTCAAGCTACAAACAGAGCCTGGTCAACCACACCGTAGGCAGGAAGCATCGATAGGTAGCAAAATATGTCGACAAAAACTGCAATATGGGTTGTATTTGTTATTGATTATAGGTGCAAAATCTGTTCGAATTGAAATTCTACCTGCTCCTTCTCAAAAGTTATTCATATTTTTATATTTCGAATCGGGACAATTTGTAACACAGGACAACAAAAAAACATTTTTTTTCCGTTGCATGGAGTTTTTCTACTGTTTCTTACTAATTTGGGTGTGCTGATTTCGAATCTACCCTCAGATTTTTTCTAGCAGCTCTAGTTATTGAGATATAGATACCGTGTCATTTTTTCAGTTTTTCCTCTACTTTTTCCATATTTTTGATCGTAGTTTCTAAACCAAAAAACCACTTGACATGATTTTTACCTTATCGCATTAACAACACCACACGGCTTCTTTTTCGATGAAAATTATTTTTTTAAGTTTTAAAATGCCGCGGTAATTGGACCTCAAAGCCGGAACATATGGAATTTTAAGGCGTTTTCTTTGATGGTAAAAAAATATACATTTTTTGCAAATCAGTTAACGATTTGGTGTATAATGAAAGCCGACACATCAAGCAATACAACACAGCCAAATTATTTGGCAGAATACACATTCGCATCGAAATAATAGCAAAAATGTACCATAGCCATTTTCATCACTTTTCATACCTTTTCCTTAAAATATTCTTAAAATTCCAAGAGCGATTGGTACCAAGAGCGATTGCAAGATTGTTTGCACGCTGTGGCCAGCGCTGAACAGCTCCTCGACAAGCATGCTATGCGCGTGGTCATGGGGTAATCTTAGGTCACTGCGCTATTGGTGTTATGTTATGCAAATGGCGTCTGGCGACCAACGATTTATGCAGAAGCTGTGGCGACGAGGAGGCAGTGGAATCGGTCGAGCACCTACTTTGCCACTGTTCATCACTACAGAACTGATGGCTCCAAACCCTTGGGGCAAGGTTCTTCGATGAACTTGTGAAGATAGTGGATGCACAGATCACTGATCTACACAACTTCCTCGCGAAGACCAAATGGTTCCCAAAAGATCCTGTCTGGATCTACAGGGAACCGTACAGATAGGGAAAGGCACCGATATATATTAAAAATGAAGGGAATCACAATGGGTCCAATAGGGTCTCCGAGTGGAAGTGCAAAATGCACACTCCCCTTCTTTAACCTAACCATTCTTTGTGATTATGCTTGTGTTGGGATTATGCTTGTTTAAAACCATCTTTTACAATCTTTTAAGAAAGAGATCTTGAGGAAGTTGAAAAGTTTATAAGTCTCTTCTTTGTATACATAGGATAGGATTCCTTAATTTTTTTTGAAGCTCGATCTACGGTTAAATACGTAACCTTCGTCTTACCAAAGATTTTTGTATGCGTCGTTCACCAATAGCCACTCGAATGACGCGCTTCCGCCGCGTAATGTAATAATAAAAAATGTTTCCCATACCTCAGTACTTAGTACCTTCCTCTGGTGATTGTCCATTTTTCGAAAAAAGGCGTAAATTTAACGATTTATTTTGCGACTATGAATAATATTATTCAGAAAATTTCTTTCCACAGGGTTCATTGACAACATATTGAGGTACGCCAAACAATTTGTTTGTTTTGTTTAAAATGGCGGCGGAAACGGCAGGGATCACGCGGGAGGTATTTGGTATACAAAATAACAAAAAACATGACAAAAATTTCCATACATATATTTGTTGATGCTACTGAAAACTACATACTTTCGAATTTGTTCAATGAGTCGAGTCACAACTGCATTGGGCAAATACAGATGGCAGATATTAGACATGAATATTAAAAAAATATCACTCGGGTGGGTATAAGAAAAGCGAAGGTTAAATCCTATTTGAAATAAATTTTGGCTGATTTTTGATGGCTTGGCTCAGTTTTGATGGAATCTGCGGTGGTCGCGGATTTCAGTTGGCTAACACTTTAGTCATTATTTATGTCCTGACAATTGTTTTTGAATGACGCGTACCACTCATGAACTCCGCCTCGGAATAAACGATAATCACCATAAACTTAGTTCATCAATTGAAATGTTATGGTTAAAGTTTTACCAAGATTAAAGCAAGTTTGAATTCAATGGGCCCAAGAAATCAAGTTTATCTTAATCTTTTGTTGACCTCATTCGATTTTTAGAAAAATCTACTTGTCTACTTATTTCTAAATTGGGGTGCTTTCGTAATATTTCGCAACATTTTGCAATAGACCTATTAAACTTATATTAAACCATGTTTGTCCACACAAATTCTTAACCCATCGTTGATTCCGTTCAAGTTTGATTTTCGAAAAAAATTAATACTACGTGTCGAGTTATTTTTGATTAGGAGTATTTTCACTAAGTTTTCAAGCAATAGGCCCATTAAATCAGGTTTTTCATAGAACATTTAAGCTCATGTTTTGCCCTTTAAGACCTCGAATTTCGAAAAATCCTGTCTTAACGAAGGCTCAGTTTCCAAGATTTAATTCACACTTTAAATTTCATGTTGTAGCTTGTAGTGGTTTGGGTTGGGCCATGATGGATGAGTCAGTCGACTAGGACAAACATTTAGACTAGAGAATTATTCATTTCTAAGGCTGAAAATTACGTTACTTTTCGCTTCTCACTATTACTAGCGGTGTTTAAATTGTTGTTGCAAACTGAAGCAAGCAATGGCGAAATTGATTTTGCGAAATTTTTGTGCTCACATGCATCTAAACTTAAGTGTCAAAAATTTCAGTTGACATTTCACTTGCGCAACATGTAGTATTGTAAATTGTAAACAGTTCGCAGTTGAGAGGCAACAACTGCATTCAATTTCTGAAGGAACTTCGCAAAGGAAGTGTAATACATATTAAATAAAAAGGAAACAAAATTTCCAATAATCGATTTGGCAATGCAGCACTTAAGCATACAATGCAATTCGATTATGCGTTTGACAGTTGCTGTTATTGCTGTTGGGCAAATCGAAAGTCGTATTTGCTGCCACTTCAACCGCGTCGCATCATCTTGCAGCTGCTGCTTGCTGTGGCGCAGCGATGCGTCAGGTGCGCGGAGTAAGAAGAGGTCTTAGCGTATCCGTAATTTTGACAGGCACAGCAAATCCGAATGTCGTTAGTGCGAATTGCTTATGGTATTTTGTTTGTGCTCCGCTTCAATTGCCGAATACTTGTACGTTGTGAGAACATTTCTTTAGTGCTTCTTTAGTAAATGTTAAAAAAGAAGAAAGATGCGTTGTTTTCTCAAATTGGGTTTTCAACATTCCAATCTTATCTCACAGAAGTGAAATTTCATTTATATGCATTGTAAAAAAATAAAAAAGTTTATGTATAAATCAAAAGATCTGTTAAAATATATGACTTTTTAGATTAAAAAAAAAAATTTATTTTTTATTTTTTATAACACCTCGCACGCTTAAAAAATAGACAAGGTGACCAGTGTTGCCACTTCAAAAATTTGTTTCCGACCAAACTTCCGATCAAGTCCGACCCCAACGCACAGTGATTCGTTCCATAGACAAAATTCAAAAATTTTATGGTCTCAGAATTTAACGGTTTTGATGTCATTTGAAAGGTAAAACTCCAACTAAGAAAACCCCAACAAATCTGTGCAAACAAATAATTAGTGTCTGTGCAAAACCGGCTCAAAGTTGAAACTTTTTTCTCAAAAAAATTGAAACACATATTTTCTGTGTTTTAGTCTATTGAGTACAAAAAATTTTAAAAATACATGGTTACCAAGAAGTTACTTAAACTATTCAATATAGAATAAGAAATGATGTGGCCATTTTCGCTTTTAATGTTTTCTCAACATTTGCAAAGCGTAGGCTTTTACTTCACTTTTAATTTAAAATATTTTTCTAAATTAAAATCTGAAAATTGGCAAAACTTAGAGGAAAATATCTAAAAAGTATGTGAAAGTATGTTCCTGGATTTTTTCTTATTTTAAGAAGCATTCTGTCTTTGTCGGATAATGTAATTACATCCTCCGATATCTTCCGATCTCAGAAAATAATTCAATTTGAAAAGTGGTCTAAACACGTATTTTTCGACAAAATTTATTTAATTTATGCCTAAAAGTATGCAATGAGCACGAAAAATGATAAAATCTGCAAAAATGCAAAACATACATCTATTATTATCGTTTGTATTGCAAAACCAGAGGGTCCTAAGACAATTTCTGTTACTCTTTGGAATAATCAATGTTGACGTTACCGATTAAATGTAAAATCTGAAAAATCTAGCCAACACACTCGTTGCTGTAGCTCAACAAAAACGACGAAAATTGCAAATTTAAGTTGCGAAACTACAAAAGTTTAAGAAAAACAAAATAGAGATTTCACTTCAACAGACCATGATTAATTAGTATACCAAATTTTATGAAGAACGGACCACTCCTTCTAATTTTGTCCCGCGGTTGTATGAAGTCGAATCACTGTGCAACGGACCAAACTAAAAATTTGCGATATTTTTAAAGTAATTTTTTATTTACAATTTTTTTTTTGAAGTAAATTTGGTGTACTAATGAAGAGATATCCACATCACAAAACGGACCGAAATTTGTTTAAGCGGACCAAAATAAAAAATCTGACCAATTTTGGTCCGAAAAGACCAAAAGCGGCAACTCTGATAGTGACACACAGTGGATTTGGGGGGCTTGCGTACAACTTTTGAGCTCGATTCCATACTTTGCACCAACAGTTTTTGTATTTAGAAGGTTTGAACCCCAAAACCCCCCTGCGTGCGCCATTGAAATTCGAACACATCGCATTTGATAGAAAACCGTAATTCTTAAAGGTGCAAAGGGATCTTTCGCGGGAAGCTCGAGGTTTTGGAAATGCAGTTTAAAGATGGCGGCTAACTGAAATTTTTAGAACATTATATCTTTTGACTCAAATTTCAGAAAAAGACGATTGCTGTTGTTTATAGTACTCACAGGCTTCCCCGCATCCTTGCAGAAGGGACCTTTCGCTGGAGGGCTGACTGCGTTAAGAAGTGCAAAGTATCTCCTGCAGCCCGATTATTGATGCCTTGACGGGATTTCATTCGCTTTCGCTTGGGTCATATCTATGCCTACTGTAAGAAAATCTAGCCAAATCTAGAAGAGAATCATTTTAGTCGCGATTTTTCTGCGCTGTTTGTTCGATGTATTTACTTATTATGTTTTCCGACTCCAACATGTACATATGTCTTCTGCTTCATTACTCTTACTTCATTAGTCTTATTATTACTAAAATATAGTTAATGTTGTTCAGTAGTCGTTAATATTACGTTTAGATGTGAAATAAACTGCATAATGTACTACTTCTACTACTACTTACAATGCAATAATTTAATAATGACTGCAGTTTTATTTCTCAGTGTCATATTCAATTTTTGTGTTTTCAGTATCAGCCACAGCAGAAATGGCAAGGACCACGCCAGTCTTCTCCATAACCGAGCACTTTTTATATTAACACAATGACTTCGAGTAAAGATGAAAATTTGCTGAGGATATGTATATTTCATAACTCGTATACACAGGTATGTATGTATGTGTATCAGTGCTGTCGAGTTGACTACGATTTTCCAGAATATTAAACGAAACGTTAATGAGGACGATTATGTGAAATGAATTCCAACGATGTTGATGTTGATTATAATGGATCAGGATGTTATTGAAGTGCTTAAGCATCAGTCGCAGTGCAGAAACGGGGGTTATATCGTTGATGCATTTGAGCTTAGTTGATTTGTGGATGAGGTCGTTAAGGATTCATGTTGCTGCTGCCTGCCTGCAAGCTGCTGGTTGCCATTGATGATGGTGATGACTTTTTCACTTAATGCAAATTTCAAATTGAGTGCTGCCTAAAGCATTTTTTACCTCATTGAATGCAAATGATTACTTCATTCCCTTCACGGCCTCTTTCTATCCATGACTTTTTGCCACATCCCACTCGTTTGAAAGAGAAATTCAGAGATGTTTTAAAGTACATACATTTATACTTAAAAAAAGTTTTGTAAATGTCTGATGCAAACAAAAGCACGAAACAAATTATAGGTAAATCAGCAATGACTGAATGAATAATATTCATTGCAGAACTGTTTCAGAACTTAGGTCCTGTCTGTAAATTCCTGTCTGACACAATATCTGTAATCAACCTTGCTAGCAGCTATGATCGCTACAGGTATATAAGATCGTCTTGCGGCCCACTCCTTTGCCAATCTGTCCGCTTTCTCATTACCATCGTGTCCAGTGCGCAGGAACCCAGACTAGTTTGGAGCAGCCTGACAGTATTTATTTAAGCCAATCGAACAACAAAGTATCTACAGGCTAGAAAATATATATAGAATAAGAAAACACTCACAAATTAATATAGTTACTTCTTCAAACTTTGCTTTAGGAATAGAAAAATCGATGTCATTATTGCAAGCACTTTTGTTGTATTCCGTCGATGATCTTAAAAGCGGTTGATTTAAGGCAAAATTTGACTTGAAATGCTTTAGAATAAATAACTTATTCGTGCGACTAATTCTGACTGCGCGAGTCTTTGTAGTTTCTTCTGCTTAGTCACAGTTGCTACCTCCGTGATTTTCTTCCAGTAATCTATCTCCCCATAGGTATACGTCTGCAGAACCAGTAGGGAGTATAACTTCTGAAGTTATTTCGGTCTCAGTCCCCAGTTTCCTCATAGATTATTTTACAGCTCCAGAGGGCATTACCTGATTTATATATAAAAAGAATATTGTATTTTGTAATAAAAGTACGAGGGTTGCCTTTTATACTTTTTTCAAAAAGGATGAAAATGCATTTTGTTATCATCAAAAATGGTTTTATTGCTTTTTCAAGTATTCTCCTAGAAGATTTATACACTTTTACACTTTTGCCAATTGTCGAAGCTCTTTTTCCACTCCGATTGAGACACCTCCAAAACATGGTTTTTAAATGCTTATCAGCGTCTTCTGGCGATGAAAATCGTTGACCACGCAATTTTAAAAAGAAGGTTAGGTCAGAGCTGTATGGCGGATGACCTATTAAATCGATGCTTTGGTCGATCCAATAGCCGATTTTTTGAGCCGATGTGTGAGAGCGCGCATTGTCCTGGTGAAGAATGATTCGGCGTCGGCGGTTGTTTTTTCTGTATTTTATTGAACACTTCTGTCAAACCAATTATTGTGTACCACTCAGAATTGACGGTTCTACGTTGCTCTAACGGCACAGTAGCCACATGACCAGTTTTGCCGAAGAAACAGGCGACCATTTTCTTCGATGTGCTGCGTGCCCGAACAACTTTTGTTGGATTTGGCTCGTCTTGGAAGACCCACACGGTCAATTGCTGTTTTGTTTCGGGCTTATACGCATATATCCATGATTCGTCACCTGTCACGGTCTTATAAACGTTTTTTGAAGTACCACGATCGAATTTTTCCATATTTCTTTGCACCAATCGACACGAGCTTTTTTTTGAGCGATTGCCAAATTCTGCGGAATCCAACGAGAACAAATCTATCTGACAGCTAAATGTTCAGGCAATATCAAATGCACGGCCGTGGAACTAATGCCCAAGGATGCCTCTATCTCATGGTATGTCACATGACGATCTTTCATTATCAGTTCACGCACAGCATCGATGGTTTCCTGCACAATGACCGATTTTAGACGACCTTCACGAAATTCGTCTTGGAGCGAACGGCGACCACGCTTGAAATCTTTACACTAGTTATAAATGGTCTTGAGGGTTGGTGCTTTATCGCCAAATGCCGAATGCGATCGAGGCACTGTTGTTGAGATAATTCACTTCAGAAATCGTAAAAAATTATTGCTCGAATACGAGTTAAATCCATTTTGTGACCGAGATGCATTTTTCAAGTCAGTGTATACAACATAAATAGCGCTTGAACATCAAAATGTTCTAAGCACGTTTATGGTAAAAAATGACAAACTTTTCAATGGCAATCTCAGATTTTTCGAAAACGTACTATACCATTCCTATTGAAAAAATATAAAAGGCAGCCTACGTACTGCTTCCCAAATTCGAATTGTTTTCGTTTTATATACTTACTTTTCAACGGTTCTAAACTTTTATGCGAATTTTGCTACGAATGTAGCAAGCTTGCAAGCCAGTAGAGCGCTTAAGGAGGTAAAGTACATATTTACGTGTTTTTCGTGAAAACCTGACTAAAACTCAAAGTATCTTTGATGGTCTGATACACATGAATAAAAATCAACGAATCAAAACAGCAGTAAACGAGAAACGATGTTAAAGATATGTACTAAAAGCAAAAAAGAGTCGCAAAACAATTTGCAAATCAGAATCATTTACCCCACCAGCCGCACTATACACAACCTGTGCTTCTTCTCATCACTTCTCTACGAGTATTACGCCGCTACAATGAACCACAAAGGATATTCACAATGTTCCTCTGTTCATAGTCATCGAAGCCGCACTTTTGCTTCGCATACACCTTCGAGTTCATATTTATCTTCCCTTTCGCTCCGCACGCTTTTATGTAGATATCAGTACTCAGCTCATGCATATATTTATGTACTGTACATGGCTAAAAAAGGTTGGCTGAAATCAGTTATTTTAGATAAGCGGGTTATTTTGTAATTGCACTCGGAAAAAGTCTCAGACACTCTGTCAATATTAATCAGCGATATATCGATTGCAGTTTGTACGGCAATAAAGTTACCGCAAATACATCGACAAGTCTTTGGTCTATTCAGCTCAGACTTATTTGAACAAGTTTCTTATCTAACCGCGAAATGCTCGGCGAAAGGCTTTTGGCCAGATTTCATCTATAACAAAAACTATCTTTTCAGATTATAGTGTCCAAAGAGTTAATCTGCTTACAAATTTTTATTCAATAGATTTATGATTGAAAGTAGCTCAACCCATTCATCCCAAAGATTACGAATCGGCGCAAATTTGTGACATTTTTCTTCCTCAACCGACCACTAGTGTATGGTTTGTCGCTACAAATAGTGCCGTTTTTCGAATCAACACCAGGGTTACTGCCAATATTCCCATCAGGCTCAGATGAATCACTTTCACTGTCTATTTCAATGTCGCCTTTGAATTCATTTTCGAATTCATCCTCTGAACTGTTATCCAAGACGTCGTTTACTAGTTCTTCCAACGTCAAAAATCTTGGACGCAACATTACTTCAACAATCCACAAAATTACACACAAATCTATATATTCCAATATATATAAACCAAGAATGTTTTTTTACACGTCTATCAGCAAATAATATCACATGCCATATGAAAAAACAGAACGCAAATAACATTCACCATGGCATAGAAATGTTCGAAATGCCATATGTATCAAAAGTGATACAAAGGAGAGAATTATAAACTTTTCAATTTTCTCACGGCCTCTTTATTAAAAAAGTGTGAAAGATGGTTTTAAACAAGCATAATCCCAACACAAATAAAGTCACAAAGAGTGGTTCAATTAATTATATCCTGAAAAAAGTTACAACAAAACAAAAAACCAAGTGTATCATTTTTGATACAAAGCTCGATCCACGGTTAATACGCTAAATTTTAGACGTAGGTTTAACTCTATACGTTTAACAAATAAAGAAAAATAAATATCATAAATTTCTTCTTCTGACAATGAAAGGGCCCGCTTTCGGGAACCGAAATCAAGATCTACAGATGCTGCAATATAAGTTTTTCCATTAATTTCCAAATACACAACAAATTGTACAGTTCGATCTATTAACACAATTAAAAAACCACAACAAGTTAGTTAATACGTTAGTTTTAACGTTTATTTGACGGTTTTAGATAAGAAGATACGAAAATGAAGTTAAGTCGATAATTGGTAAATTTTCATATGATTCTAGTGAAATGAAGTTAGTATAAAAAGCTAACGTTTTTCTTAGTTGAATTTAAACCTTGAAAACCGACGAATTCTTTTTTTTTTATATCTGCAAAATAATAGAATCTGGAAATTATAAATTTAGAAATCAAGTAGTAAAAAAGAAAAAAGTAGGCGGTAACCGGAACTACACCAAATTATGTGTGTGTGTGTGTGAAGAATGCAATATTTGGAGCCAATGTTGCTCAAAGCATTGGGAGAATTTCCAAAAGATCCAAGCTGGCATATTTGGCAGTGTAGTAGAAAAAGTTAAGAAAAAAGAAAGGAGGAACACTGCAACCAGTCAAAGTGCGGTGTGAGAGTCACATTTTTATAGATTTAGCATTGCAATGAAAAGGAATAATTTTAATGAGCATTGCGTGAATTCATAATGACAGCGATATCCATACAACATGTAGGAGAAAAGAAAGCACGAAAGAGGAAAATGGATATGGTTGTTCTGTGATATTAATGATATTAATGGCGATATGATTTCACTTCAGTAATAATCGCAATAAAATTAACACATCCACCTAAATAACTTAAATGTACGAGTATGTGTTGCATTTAAATACACAAACGTGTGCAAATATGGGAATGAGATGAAGTGCAGAGCATATAAAAACTTAGATCGTGCAAACGCACTTGGTTCAAGCTCTCTGTATTTCACGCCGAAGTGAATTAATGATGTCGAGTCCGTAAATTTCCACTGAATGCAGTGCAGAGTTTAGTTTTTTAAAGCTTGTTGCTAAATTTGCCTTCAGTAATTGACAAAGATAAGTATGTACATATGTCCTGATAACGTCGTAATATTTCCTCTCTGTCTACATTTCTTTGGAACGACAATTCTACAATAATATTCTATCAATTCAATTATTTTCAACTTAGTTTTAAGATTGTTGCATATTAAAAAATTGATTCATCTTTGTCCAACTTGGAAGTAAAAATCTAATCTCCGAAAGCGTTAATTTTGTGAAAATTATCTCTATGTATAGTATATAGAACAAACACTGCACTATACACTCTGAAGAATATTGTAAGACAAATCTTTTAAGTCCAAAAAGTCCTGGAGAAAATAAAGATATGTGATATCTCTAATATAAAGTAAGTGCAAAATAGCAGGGCCCGATTGATGATTTCATTTAAACAATCTTTACTTACTTTAAAATACTATCTACCATTATGTTTTGTTTATGTTTCTTCACATGAATTTCAAACAAATGTTTTACCTTGCCTGATGTTAATTTTCAAACACCGAATTATTTCTGAAGTTGAGTTTTTTCCTCAAGTCTGAAGTCAATGAGCCCAATAACTCATCTTTTTCCATACAAACTTTTAATCCATCGTTACGCTGTTAGATGCCGAAATATTTCTCATTTGGAGCACTTTTACCAAGTTTTAAGTCGATAAGCCCATTTATTCATGTCTTTCTCAGTTTCTCCACATAAACTGTTGACCACGTTAATGTTGGTTAAAAAATATTAAAAACACGTGTCTTTTTTATATTTAAAGGGTTTTCACCAATTTCGGTTCGTGTTTTTTTATAGTTTTCACGTATACGAACCTTAAACCGTAAACTTTTGATTTTGGGAAAAACTAAAAAAAAGTATTAAAGAGTATTTTCACAAGTTTGAAATCAATCAGCATATACAATTACGGTTCTTCATACAACCATCTTTTGACCTTTTAGACCCTGAATTAAAAAAAAATTCCGTCTTATTGAAGGTTTGTTTTCTACAACAGGGACTGGGCGATGATGAATCAGTCAGTACAAATAATTATTTGTATACATGTAGATTAGTGATGGGTGCATAGGGTAAAAATATTATGGGTGAACTCTTCACAGAATCAATCACAATGGTCATTATGTTTTAATCAATTTCGCATTTTTATTTAAATTAATTTTAAAACAAAAACTTCCCTCTCATGTCCAAGCACAACAAAACAATTAAACTCCTTCTACTTTGTTTAACCCATTAGTGCCCAATTTTTTGTTTCGACTTTCGAGCTAATTTTCTGAAAGAAATGGCCTGCATTGTATTAAAAAACAAGTTCGAATATAAACACGTAAAAAAATATTTTTTACTTTCATTTTAATATTGCTCCAAATGGGATCATTGGGCACAGCGCAATGTATTGAAATTCAACGAAGCAATGCACATGCATCCCACGATGTTCGATTCGCATTCGAAATTTTATCGAAAGCTCGATATATTGTTGCCTTTGAATAAAATGCTCGTTTAAGTAAGTGTTCCCAAATGGGAACATTGGGCGCTAATGGATTAATGGTGTATTTTAAAATTTTTCAAGAAAATCATACATAAATAATACACATTTTTCTGCCTGTAAAATTAAGAAAATTTTGGAAAATATCAAAGACAGTATCGTCTTACAAAGTACACCATAGCTGATTTATGTCACAGTGGTGGGCATGGAAGGGAGGCACGTCAGGTGGGAGTGGTCGATCTTATGTAGCCTAAGTTTATTCCTTCAAAATCATAATCAAATAATATCCATGCACGTAGGTATATATCTTAATTGATATATGATATGTTCACCCTTATGACACACAGAATCATTCGATATTAATTTGCAGCAATGTACTGTCAGTTTATTTTGCTTCTTTAGTGGGCGTGACCGGCCTATGTTGGCAACACGCTGTAACATGAATCGTTTGTTATCGCTCTACAAAATTATAACATAAATGAGTTTTGTTACTGTAGTGGACATTAGA
This sequence comes from Melieria omissa, assembly GCA_963971225.1. Lineage (NCBI taxonomy): Eukaryota > Metazoa > Arthropoda > Insecta > Diptera > Ulidiidae > Melieria > Melieria omissa. The sequence continues at coordinate 44,542,733 of OZ020268.1, read as the reverse complement.
GGTGGGCGTGGTCAATCTTATACTTAGTACTTAGATCACATTGGTTTTTATATAATTGCATAAATAAAAAAAGTTACCAGACCATCGAATATTCTAAAATGTTAATTTATTTAAAGACTCAAAACCCCCCAAAATTGGCGTCGCTAGCCCACATACTCTGGATACATTTATCCTGTTTTGAATACTGTACAGGCATACATATTCAAATGTTTAGTCATTCTCATTCCCAATGCAAACTAAATGTCCCACTTGAAACCTCATAGTTGAATGGTTTAGCCAGACCAAGGTACAAAAAAGAGGTTATTCGAGGATTCTGGTGGTTAGTATATGTTTATTTATTTGTTAATGAGTTTATATATATATATCTGAGTATGTATGAGTACTTGTATGTGTATGTTGATGTGTGTAAGTCTGTCAAAAAAACTAGAAAGAGACATCCATTCCAAAAGAAAATAAAAGCCATGACGAGTGAAAAACACTTGGACCAGGTAGAGCTTGAGTTATTAAATTATGACACGACAAAAGGGCTTCAAATCTGGTCAGATGGAAAAGGCTAGTTAACCCATTTTTTACCGCCCCTAGATCCCGTGGAACGATTTTGAAAATTTCATAAAATTTCATAAAACAGCCTATTTAGAGCCTCCGTATGCCATTTCTGCTTTCAAAAAAATTAAAAAATTGTTTTTTTGGGCTGGAACAGATGTGATTTTTGAGACACGCTGGCAAAATACGTAAGCCACATTCGGAAAATTACACATTTTTCAAGTTTAAGTTACTGTTTCTTTTTAACTACGCATCGAAAGTAGTTGCAACCAAGGAGAAAGTTCAATATAATGCGATTCCCGTGTTTTTAAGGACACACCAAAATATTTCAAGTTAGAACACGCTTAAAACTTTAGAAAACTGAAAGTTTCATAATTTGTATGTCAACTTTGTTTTTTTGTTAAGCAGTATTAAGTGTTTTATTAAAAGCAAAAATTCATTTTGTATTAAAAAAAATTTTTTTAAAACCCTTCAAAAAGGTAGTCCTGTTTATACCAGTTTTACACTAGGTGAAACCCTAAAATTCGGAAATAGTTGTTCGCAGTTTGAAAGCCAATGATTGTAGCTTTCCGATAATGTAAAAATATTTAATATGCGTTAGAAGCTGTTATTTTCAGAATTTTTCAAAGTTGCCGTGTCTTTAAAGACACAGTGGTAAAAAATGGGTTAAAGCCCTATGCTCCGTAGGGGATTGAATAAGGAACAAACGAAAATCAATATTTATAAACAATTCTGACAGTAATTACGTCGAAAATAACAAAAAAAAATGAAACTGACAAATTTTTTTGAAAATAAAACCAAGGTGGGGGGGTTCAACTAAGAGATATAAATGCGTTTTTCAAGATTCTCGCTTTGTTTTGTATATGTATTAGTTTTTGTGTTTGGAAAGGATCAGTTGAGGATATCATGAAATATGAACTCCATAGCTTACATAACTACAACCTTACTAAAAGTGTATCCAAAGTTCAATATGGCTCGGCCAGCCCTGAGTGCCCACAGAGGGGTTAATTATGAATATGACAAGTTATTAAAATAGATTACCTAGTCATTAGAATTATTGCAATCATGTTTTAGAGTGTAAAAGGTTACAAAATAGTAATACACAATAATTAGAATGATTGCTTTATTACCACCTGTTGTACAGCAGGAGACAAGGATTAATAAGGACATAAGCATACATGTATCATTGGGCATTTGCTTCAAACGGTTCGGATTTTTAACATGCTCGTCGACAGTCACGGCTTCGTCTTTCTTTTGCGAAGCCCAAATAAAACACTCCCACTTCACCCCACTCGCGACAGTTCGCTACATCAAGCCAAGCCCGTACCTCGGGTGTAAGCCCATTCGCAGGGAAAGTATACTGCATCCCGCTCGCACTTGATGCGCTCACGTTCGACTTGTTGGCTGCAGCGTTCGCTCCTGCTGACTGCTTACCTGCAGCAACCCCCGGTGCCGTGCATTTGTTGTTGTTTGCTGTCATTGCTATTACCGACGTCATTCTTGATGGCGATTTTCCTTGCTGTTTGGATTTTTTGTTGTTCGCTGGCTTGCCATTTACCCATCTGCCTTTTTCTAATGTCCCTTCCACATGCCACTCCCTGCCAGTTGAAATTATTCTCTCTTTCATGCTTCTGCATTTGGCATCTGCCTTTCACATTCACTCCGACAGGGTTTCGGTAAGTGGAAGCCATTCTTTCTGTTCATTTCTTAACTCGACTAATTCTCTTCTTTCGCAGATATCTCTAAATGTCACTTACTGTCTCGTTTGCTTTTCATGTGTTTTTGCATCTCCCATGGATTTTGATATTTAATACACGAATTTCGGCTAATGTATGTATGTGAACAATTATTTTATCATCAGTTTAATGTTTGGGATTTGAAAAGGAAAAATCTTTTGTGTGTCAAAAACTCCGCTGGTAAAAAATTGGAATAGAAATAGGTTTTATTAAACAATTCATATCAATGTCATTTTTAGAATAGGTTTTTTAGTGATATGTTTTATCACTTAAATCCTGTCAACAGATCCACTGCGCATAGTAAACGAACGTGTTATAAATGTTTCAGTTTTAATATTTAATACTTATTTGAATACAAGTTGTTCATCAACTGCCTCAACTGTTATATCATCTGCCACAGCATTGCACTCTGAAAATAAAGAGGTTTATATTAGTATTCTATAATAAAGTGGCTTTTAACGAAAAACTAGATAAATCGCCCAGTAAACCATTGACCATTAAAAATAAGTTCTCGAAGTAATCGTTATAGATTCTCTACGCCATTGTGTAGAGTGTAAGAACATTGGTTACTTACTGATGTTGTGAAAATAATTTTGAGACCGAAACAGAGCATAGGAAAAACGCAGCTTTTGAATGTAGATCAGTAGCAGATCGAATGGATTACTTTTCGAAAATCTCAACTTGTAAGCGCCCTTAAACATTTCCTTCGTTCGGTGGCCCTTATGTCGGACTGCCACCGTACCATTCAATTCCTCTGTGCTCGGCGCACGCGGACAAAAATTGCACAAATATATGGTATTTACCGCCATTAGAGAATGAAGCCTCATTATGTCGTTGCAAGTTTTCCATCGGGAAATCTGCATACTACTTCGAAACGTCTCAAAGGTAAAAAGCATAAAACAAAATAAAAAGTACGCATAAAAGAAAATCAAATGATAAATATGAAAACTGCAAAATGAATTTATTCCCGTGAGGTGTATGTGGAGCAAACCACAAAAGCTACAACAACTCACTTCATTAGACATTTCAGCGTTTTTTCGCTCCACCCACCGCAGCCATTTCTCGAAAGAGCGGAAAGGAGGAAAAAATATTTACAAAATTGTGCACGTTTGCGGAAATTCTTATTCTGCATCGCACCGTACCCCACGAGTCATCAGCAGTAATAGCATCCGCAGCAACAAAATTTGCTGGCAGCTGCATATCTTTTCAGAACATTATGCATATGTATGTAAATTACGAGTAGAAGAAAAATGCATAGCAAGGGAAATCACAAACGCGTGAATGATGACTTGGTTGCAAAGGCTGGTTGGTTGGTTGGTTGGGTTCGCCTCGGTCGCTTTGGTTGGTTTGCTTCGTTTGCTTGATTCGTCGTTATTTGGTTGCGAATACATTTCGTTATGAGTGCGCATAGACCGCGGGCGAAAGGGAAAGTGGGGGTATATGGCTAAAGCTTCTGCGACCAATGCAGGGTAGGAGAATAGCTACAAAATTGAAAAGTCCTATTTTTTCAGTGCAATCTCCCTTACACCGTCTCGCATGGCCCTTGACTACATTTGCATAGCGAAGTTCGCTTACGTACGTAGCCACGTAGGCACCGATGAGTAAACGATAATGATGCGTAATGTTACAAAAAAGATTAGTAGATTTAGTTTAGGGTTATCGTATACATTTTCAACCAAGTATCGTCTGCGATACCAACCACTACAAGTTGTTTGATACCAACAACTACAAGATTGAAATTTGCATATACACATTGATTGTTGTAGATAGATATACTGCAATGATGAGTATCAAACAAAACAAAAGTTTCCAACACAAAAATTAAACAAACAAAAACAATTTTCAAACCAACCATTATAATTCATCATACCATTTACCGTTACCATTTCGGACCATGCGCAATGCCAATCAAATAGTATATGGGCTATAATACTTAGTTTACAAATACTCCAACGGCAGGTGTGTGTAAAAGTTGAGTTGAACAACTCCCGAATTGATTATTGGACCTGGTTAACGTAGAGCAAGCGCACTTAACGGGTCTACTCAGTTGCATTTTACTATTAGTTCATATATCTTCTATATCAATATCCCTAGTTTCTAGCAAAAATTAATTTGTTCTTGTCAAGCGGACTGTTTCTGTCCGAACTTTGTTTCGAAGTATTAAAACTGCTGCTATTCAATATACTGATTGACCGCAATGTAGTCATATGGCTTGGAACGCCCACCGTCGAAGAGTTGCGACTTTGAAAATTTATTTTGACGACTTAAATGCAAACCAAACCCCTAAATATCCCGACATTCAAAAAACAAAATGCTATACATTGAATTAAACAATCATATTATGGGTAAGATTTCTCATACAGAGAGTTTTCATCAGAGACAAAATTTTCGTCAGTATTTTTGCTCTTATGAGAACTGAAATATTGAATATTAATTCGAAAGAACCTGTTATGTTTCTATTGTAAATATTGCTCAGAAGTCGCCCTTCGGTATTTGTATAAAATTGCAGGTCCTTTCCATCTGTTTACGAATTCACACGCACAACGCAGATGGTTGTGGGCCTTAGGCCTCACTTTCGTCGTGCTGGCTGTCGTGCCAGTTATATAGTATGTGTTTGTGTATATATTTATGTATGTTTATACTGTAAGTTTTTACATGCATTTTTCCATTTGCTGGTATGACATTTTACCTCTTTCAACTTCCGTGGTAGCAAAATTATTGCAGCAAAATGCGTTCAAAATTGCAACACTATTCAGAAAAACCGCAAGTTTGTGCTCCTTATAACAATTATCCTATTAATTCTATTAATATGTATAGGGATGTAAGTTCTGAAAATGTAGAAACTTCATTTAGATGCAAATCCGAAAATTCGAGATCCCGGGATTAGCATACCCAGTGTATATAAACAGAGATAGAGTACATATCTATATTCAACACAATTTGTCTCATAAAATTATTGAGTATTCACTTGAGACTATCAACAAATTTTACCCGTTGGGTGGTTCAAAAGCAATTTTTTTTTAAAACAACTCTTGTGTTGCTATGACTTTCAAGTATGTGTAAACCCATCGAAGATGACGGTTGAGATTCAATCGAATCGAACGTTCACTTCTTAGAGCATCGGTTATACCTGAGCTTGTTATTTTCAAGCCAAACTTTCGCATCACTCATCACAACGACACTCATCAACGATCGAATCAATAATATGTATATTTGTTTTCGCGTTCGATATGCAAATCGTAAACATGGATTCGTTGTGTCAAGTAAATCTCTTCCAATTCGTGCGGCACCCAAAATCGAGTTTTTTACAAGTCCAAGACAATTTAAGTTATTTTCAGCAGTTGTGAGTGATTTATTAAATCTCTTTGCAATCTCTCGTTACATAACGATCCGACTTAATTATGCCATGGCTTGGTCATCATCAACTCTGGTGATCGACCAAAACATTGGTCATATTGGAGAGAAAAATCTCCAGAATTGGATTTGTGCTGAGCAATTGACACCATAATATTCACATATCATCATCATTCTAGCAATCATGTACGAAGACTGTGAGAAAGGCTCACTTTTTATTTTTTGTTTTAATTAAATTTTTTATCAATATCTGTTTTGTCCACTTCAGAGTGATCTCTCTCAGATCTAATACAGTTGTACCAGTGCTTTTTCCAATTTTCATGAAAATATGTTGTTTTTTTTTGATTTTTGATATGGCCTTGAGCTTTTTCAGCGACGCGATCTTCATCCCTTCTATCGCGGCAAATCTTCGTCCTTTAGTGGGTTTTTTCAGTTTTGAAAAGAGCAAACTGCCTCAGGAAGCCAAGTCTGGTGACTACGGTAGCTGAGACATGATAACGGTGTTGTTTTTGGCCAAAAAAAATCTCAAACACACAACATTAGATTAAATAATCGATCGAAGCAAGCCATGAATTCATATCTTTATATTGTCATTGTCTGTAAAAGTTTTATGTTCATAGACTAAAATAAATAAATAGACTAAATATGCAAAATGGCTCATAATGTCAACATATGTATCTGTGGCCGTAAGGAATAACAGCCAAAGTCGATTTTATGAAGTTTTCAGGAGAGCACTCTTAATTTTTGAATTTGCTTTAGATTACACTAGATACATTTTAGATTTTTCGGCGTAAACCATTCATTTTATGAGCAAAAGCCATAGAATTTTGTGTAGTAGTACATTTGAATACGACGAATGCAATGGTGGTAATAACACAATTTTGTCCTAACTCGACTTTGGCTGTTATTCCTTACGGACACAGATATGTTGGGAGCATTGAATGTACGTAGTACTTGAAATGTGAAAAGTACCCTTTTTTAACAAACACGTACATACTATAACTTCTTAAGGTACTGCACGCCTACTTTCCAGTCAAGTTGAAAGTAGGCGTGCAATGTGGTTTCTGCTAGCGATAAGCAATAAAAGCAAAGAGCTGCATTTTATTATTGTTACTTATACAATATTAGTTGAGAGTATACGAATTCGGCATTGAACATTAAAAGGTTCATTAGAATTGGCGGTCGTACGGATCGAAGCCTCTTCTTTCGTTTTTTAGCACATGCGCTAAATGAATATTATACTTTTCAAAGCGGAGACACACTCTGCAATCCACATTCATTACATTCACAAATTAAATTATACTCAGATTTTGGTAAGTGATTGGGAACTTGAGTATCGCTAATGGCAGCCATGGGCTCTTTGAGAGTGCAGAAGCTCTTCACAAAGTTCGCACGTATGTGTGTACTCGTACATTGTGCTGTGTGTGTGTGCCCGCATTTGAGCGAGCAATGACGAGCGTCCTCAAGTGTTGCCTGTTGCTCAACAAATTAAAAACAGCTACGCGGCTGCCATTAGTATTTGTACTTGCAACATCCGCAGTGTTGTCTGCCTTCGTAGCTTTTATGGCTGCTGCCTTCATCTTTTCAATTTTCAATGCCTGAGCAGATGCAATTTCGCAATGCGCACAGCAATTATGGTTGCCAATGTTGCATGCAGTATACCCCCTGCGCGTTGTTATTAAATTACCACACAGCATGGCGCACAAATATGGCCAACAATAATAATGGCTTCAACAACAACAACAATAGCTGCGTTTACAGTGCATGCCTGGTGGCATTTTCATTGTGATTATTGTTGCCGTTGCCGTTGCCGTTACTGTTGTCGCTGCACACACCTCCCATTACACAATGTGGCGGCGTTTTCTTCCATTTCCCCCTCTCACTTCCGTTTTTTATTTTTGCAAAAAAGTGCTCGTCGTTGTTGTTGGTATTTAACTCCTCCTTGATGTGCTGTTGCGCTTGGGTGCAATTTGATTGTTGTAGATTCGCCGCTCGCCCTCTCCCCTTATTTATACTGACTCAAAAAGGGGATTTTCTATGCTGCCGCGAGAATCGTTTGATATTCAAATTAAAAATTCCAGCCACAGTCATCTTCTGTATTTTGCTACCATCATGATTTTTGTGTACCTTTTATTTGTGTTGCTTGTTTTTAGGTATGTCGGATTACCGTAAGAAGAAGCAACAATTCAAATATAGGCGCTTAGGTGTGGGCCTGCAACCGTAAATGCGTTATTATACCTAACACGACATAAAGCAACGAAGAAGTACTTGAAATGTTTGCTTTGAATTTTTTACGCTTGCGTAGCTCGTTGCTGCTTTTACTACATTTTAAACGGTAGCAACGCATGACGTGAAATTGCACACAAATTAAAAACAAATAAGTTGGTTACCATCAGTTTGGACCGATTCGAGTGTTCATGTTTACTTTTGATGTTCCCACACTAGCGTTCATTATAAAAACCATTAATCACAATTAATTTTTCTTAAAAAAAATGAAGTGGGTGAGTTAGATAGAAGGATTTTCTACACCCATTCTTGCTTGAATAAAAAGAAGTGAAGTGATGACGCACAGCAATTGTGTATAACAAGTATTTCGTTGTAATATTCATAAGAAACTAAATTTATTTGAAATAGGTTTGGAATTACGATCTGTAAACTCATAACTCTTGGTCCTGACTGACTGACTGATTCATTATCGTCCAGTCCAAACCGCTGAAGCTACAAACTTTAAATTTCTATTTTGGAACCTTTGCTAACGGTTTTAACTTTAGATTTGCTAACGGAAACGAAATTAAATTAACCTGAAAATCAAACTTTGTAAAAATAAGAAATATTTCGACACTTTTTCTTTAGTTATTCGCACAGTCAAATCTGACGAGATCAACGTTGGGTTAACCCTTCGTTGCATGATTTCCGTGAAGAAAAAGCATTTTTGTCATATCATTCTTGTTGTTTGTTAAGTTCTGATGGTAACAATTAAATTTTGTAGAGTTACTGTATCTATGAAAAAAGTTTTGCGGACATTTTCCGTATCCTGGTGAGAACGCTACCGCCGAAATGAAAGTCGGTATTATTTATTTTTTTGTGTTGGCTACTATCGGGAGTCAAACAGAGGTTAGGCGTCACTGTATACTCGTAATTCAACGCACTAAACAGCTGAGCGACGACCACCGCCATATCACCATCGCCATCAATAACCAAAACTATTTCACCAAATCGAAACACTTGTTGTTTTTTCGATTCTTTTGCACATACATTCAATATTATTCGCAAAATTCCGTAAGTAATCAACTGTTTTAACAAACAGCAGAAGAACGACTGTAAAATGGTGAATAGAATAGCTTCGAAATCTGTGAAAAGTTAACACTGCATATATGCAATGCCATGCAGCGAAGGGTTAAGATTGGTTTACACGGAGACTATGAAAAAAACAAGAAAGTCTATTGATTTAAAAAGTAGCTGGAAATGGAAAATAATTATACACGTAGTTTTTATTATTTTACAATTCGAAATCTGATGGGCAGAACAAAGGTGTAAAAGCTAGTATGATTTAATAGGTTTTTGACTTCGAACGAAATATAATTCAGAAAAAATTCGACACGTTTTATATTTTCAAAATACAAATCTGACGGGTTTAACAAAGGGTTAAGATAAACACGATTTATTTGCCCCATTGATTGCATCGATTAAATTGATGCTCAGACAATTTTACCAAAGAGTAGCGAATGAACTGTAGTCTAAGAAACAAGCTAGCAGTATCTCTCGACTAACCTGGCCTTCCTATAACATGAAACGGACTAACCAGCTGCTTAACCTTAGCCGTTACTCAATAAGCACAACGGTCTCGGTTTTCACGGGTCTTATGGGTAAACATGCGGAGAGACTGGAACTGCAATCCAACGACTACCGTCGAGGATGCGGGTCCGAGGGGGAGTAGGAGACCGTTCTTCACCTATTGTGTCAGTGTCTTTCCAGCCAGAAGAAGACTTAATTCTCTCGGCTCAGCTTTCTTTACTAGTCTAACCGAGCTACGGCGTCTGAATATCAGGGATATAGCCAGGTTCATAACGGAATCTTCTTGGTTCTTAGCGCTATAAGGGGGAGTCGCGCCATCCACTGTGGTATCACAATGAGCCAAAAGTTGTGCTTAAGTGAGCTTCTCACATAGGGGCTGCCACTCCAACCTAACCTAACCTTACCTGCCCCATTGATTTCAGACTTAGAGGAAGAACTGTAGGAGAAATTGTTGGGAGTTTATGTAAAAAAGCAGACTTTTTAAAGTAAAGTAGGTAAAGATTGGTTCAATGAAATCATAAAATGTATGCGTGCCGGCGGGCCCTGTTGTAATTATTTATATACACATTGGATCTACCATTAATAATCGAATATGACACCAAAATTGGCCATTCCGGTTGGCCTTGGTAAACTTAATCTTTTTGGTCCCAGTTTCGATTACATCAACACTTTCAAAATTTAAATTAATCAACATCCTCCTTGATCTTACAGTCCTTTCTATAAGCTCGGTATTCGTTTTACGACAATCAAACTATATATCTACATATATGCACAGCCATCTGATCAGAAAACATTGAAATTGCTGTCATTTGTGAACAAAACTTAGAATTGACTCAATGTTGGACCATATCTAGTGAAGAGGCTTGTTCTTTTCTAACTTCAAGTCACTGTTTGTCAAAAAATGCTTACGTACAATTTACAGCAAGCAAACAGCTTTTGCTTCTTTTATGAAATCCGGTTAAAATCGATTTCTGGCTATTTGGAGCGAATAGTCGAGCTCTTCTTTGAGCTTACGAACACTCATCTCTTACATTCGTAACCATCTTACACGTGATATTTTTCTTAAGTTCCAAGTATACAACAGCCTGGAAGTCGGAGGTTGCGATTTAGCCATTTAGAGTAAGTGCCAACAACGACTCTATTGAGAAGTTTTGAACCATCGGTGTAAATTAGTATGACTGCTTCTTTGGAGAGTGAAACCTTATTTTCAAATCGGTTTTGATGGATCGATTGGAAGAAAACTTGGGTGATCAGGAAACATTATTAAAGCCTCTGAAGTGCCTCCCCAAAGAGAAGTGGGCGACTGCTATCGCAGTTTAAGCGTAGGTGGTCTTGTCAAGTGCTGATCAACAAAAAATCACGCCATATATTTAGTATAATTGGTCTAACGACGACTCATTTCTTCTCAATGGCCTGCTTACTTACCGTCGATTGCAATAGTAACATCATCCGCATAAGTCATTATCTGGCCAAAACTGGCGCTAATGATGCTGCCCGAAGCAGTTGAGCTATCAGCGCTTCAGACTCCACATCTAGATTTCTTAATGTCACAGGGCCAGAAGTGACCTCGACCTCGACCTAAGGACTGACATTCCTGAAGCCCTCTTAAATGCCAGTGAATACTATGGTGAAGGGACTTTTCTATCATAATACAAAATAACGTATAGTCGTTTCAACGGACTTGCTTTTGCTATATTCCTGCTGCGAAGTTATAGCCAAGCTAACACAGCGTAGTGAAAGCATTCGATGAAACTGGAAGCACTGGGTAGGGTTAGTCATCGTGGGATATGTGAAACCAAGAGTGTGGCTAATGTATTAGAGTGGCCGCAGATTCGTCGTTAGCAGAGTGTGCACCTTTCGAAAATTACCTCGAACGCAGATTCAGAGGATGACATTATCTTTCGTAATTAATGTCATTCAATCACCGTGAAATTAAGGGGAGGTTCTTTCAAATTTGGCCAAAAAAAAGGCCTAAGTTTGGAAATGATTTGTGGCATGATGAAAAAACATAGAAACATCCGGTTTTGACGGTTGAATGGGTATTTTATTATACAATAATATGATATATTTTTTGTAACAAAATTCAAAATGGCGGCTGAACAATGGAGGCTTTCGTCGATCACTGCCTAAAAAATCTCGTCTCCGAATTTCAAGCCTACAGCCTCTTGTAGTAATCTGAAATGAAAAAGGTTTTTTTTTGAATGAAAGTAGATGAAATTTTCTATGGCTTATACCTAACTATAATGATTATTGACCAAAAATTGACTGAAATGTGAACGCTCGAAAACAAAAATTTTTTGTTGCCACTTTTTTTGTTATTAAACCTTAATTATAAATAACAATTTAATAGTGACTTATGCTCGTTTTAGGTATAAGTCTTACAGAAAATGATCACCTTTCAAACATGCTTTAGATTAAGGAAATTAGAACAATAGATCAAGAGATATCCTTGAAATTCAGATGGAAAACGTGGTTCCGAGAAAAACGCTTTGAAAGATAGCAGCTCCGGGAAAAAACTGGGGAAAACACTGTAGAAGAAACAAACTCGTGTGCGGACAAGGCGATCGTATCGAAATATCCTTTCGTACACATATTCGACGGACATACAGCTTTCATTTTATGCGAAAAAAAATGATTTTTTCAAAAAAATTTGAAAGAACCTCACCTTAAGCTCATTGGTATTAAGTTGGCCTACTCGGTTTTTCATAATCTGATCCGATGTCCGTTTAAAAGGACTTTTTATATATAATATTTACGATTGTGAAAATATGATTCTCAAGCAAAAGGGGCAAATTTTCGCATTTTAAATAAATTTTATATTTTGAATTTTCAGGGCCAAAATACGAGTATGTCAGTAAGGTGAGAAAAAATATCTTAGCTCTTAATTTTATTCTTCTTTCTTTATTAATGGTTATTTCCCTTTACCTCCCCATTATATTCGAAATGGGGTGGTTAGTGGGGTTTCAAAAGTACATTCAGTAGTTTCCGAGATACGATGTTTTCTTGCTTACTTAACTACTACATTTGCAAGTGGGGAGCCAATTGCATCGAAAATGGCCAGTTTTGTACGGAAGCTCCCTTAAGACTTGGAGATAGCGGGTAGCTATGTTTGGAAGAAACATTCAGAAGGGAAAATAAATGGGTTTGGGTCATACATTTGATACATCTGGGGCAACCTTGGAGCAATGGGAAACTATTTTATAAAAACGACCATTTTGTATGGGAGCCCCATCAAGGGTTGGATATAGGGTATAAATATGTTTGAAAGAAATGTTCAATAGAGAAAACTAGTGGGGGTAATTTATATATTTTTACCCTATAAGAGCAACTTCAGACCAACTGTGGAGCAATTTGTCGAATTTCCCAGCTTTCCCGTATCCCCAAAATATTTTGGCTCATGCATTTTTTCACCAAACCGCATAAAATAAGAGGCTGCGGAGCATCGAAATCGACAAATCGTGCACTAAATCCAGTCTAATGTACACATATATAACATATAGTATATATCAAAATGAGCGGTTGGACTAACTAATGTTTTAAGGCAGGTTTCTACCTTGTGCGGCCGAGAAAACATGTTTTTTTTTTTAATTTTTGACGGGAAGGTTTTTAAGATAAACACTGGAAAATTTTTTCAGATGTAGGTATATGTTTATTGTACAAGTAAAACAAGTTTCATGATAAAATATGCAAAGGGGGGGAGGGGCCATCGAGCAATGGCGGCAGGACTTCCTTACTCGCGGAAGTCCTGCCGCTGTTTGAGATGACTTGAAACACAAAAATGAAATTTTTTCTTATTCTGTATCCTTTTGTCTATGGCTGGAAATAGGATTAAAAAAAAAATCAAAAATGAAGGATATATGCGATTTTGACTAGAAAACTAAATTTTTACCTACTTGTTTCAATACAAATGTCTATTTTTAATGAAAAGAAATTATTATTTCTTGAAGATCCTAGTTCGGGCCATAGCTAAGATCTTGATAAATGACTGTTTAAAATTTCGTAGCTATTGCTCAACTCGTGTTGCCTAAATCACTTCCGCAAGGTCAAAAAATGTAGTTTTGAGAAAAACGCGTTCAAAGTTTTGCTTCAGTACTCGGCGCGCTCGACACCGTTACCTGTTTCGATAAATTGCTTCCGTAATTCGAAAGATTTCAACTTAAAATTTTGGGAGCGTATTCTACAATCATGTATTAATCCAAAAATGCATGAAAAAAAAAATGGATTTTTTTGACCGCACAAGGTAGAAACCCCCCTTAAGGGGAGGTTCTTTCAAATTTTTTTGAAAAAATCGTGTTTTTTCACATAAAATGAAAGCTGTATGTCCGTAGAATATGTGTACGAAAGGATTTTTCGATACGATCGCCTTGTCCGCACACGAGTTTGTTTCTTCTACAGTGTTTTCCCCAGTTTTTGCCCGGAGCTGCTATCTTTCAACACGTTTTTCTCGAAACCACGTTTTCCATCTGAATTTCAAGGATATCTCTTGATCTATTGTTCTAATTTCCTTAATCTAAAGCATGTTTGAAAGGTGATCATTTTCTGTAAGACTTATACCTAAAACGAGCATAAGTCACTATTAAATTGTTATTTATAATTAAGGTTTAATTTTTTTTTTTTGAGCGTTCACATTTCAGTAAATTTTTGGTCAAAAATCATTATAGTTAGGTATAAGCCATAGACAATTTCATCTACTTTCATTACAAAAAAACCTTTTTCATTTCAGATTACTACAAGAGGCTGTAGGCTAGAAATTCGGAGACGAGATTTTTCAGGCAGTGATCGACGAAAGCCACCATTGTTCAGCCGCCATTTCGAATTTTGTTATCAGGTGTACAACTTTGCTTCCGCCGTTTTTTCCAAAATTAAAAGCTTTATTGCGAAAATGTATGTATTATTCATGTATGTATTATGTATTATTCAAAGTATTGTCCGTCGCTAGCGACAACTTTCTCCCATCTTTCCGGCAATTTTCGGATCCCGGCTCGAAAAAAGGAGTCCTCTTTTGACGCTATCCATGAAGCAATCCATTTTTCCAATTCTTCGAAGGATTGAAAATGTTGATCTGCCAGGCCGTGTGCCATCGAACGGAATAGGTGGAAGTCAGAAGGGGCGACATCTGGGGAATACGGCGGGTGGGGCAAGACTTCCCATTTCAGCGTTTCCAGGTACTTTTTGACCACTTTTGCGACGTGAGGCCGTGATGTCTCTCGGTTTCAACTCGTACGGCACCCAGTTTCCTTCTTTCTGAATCATGCCCAGGGCCTTGAGACGTTTTGAAATGGCTTGCTGACTCACTCCCAACGATTCGGCAAGCTCTTCTTGGGTTTGGCACGAATCTTCATCAAGCAATGCTTCTAGTTGTTCATCTTTGAAGGTTTTTTCCCTTCCACCACCATGTTTGTCTTCGACATCGAAATCACCATTTTTAAAACGTTGAAACCACTCCCGACACGTTCTTTCACTCAGAGCAGCATCACCGTAAGTTTCTGAGAGCATTCGATGTGCTTCAGCTGCATTTTTTTTCGAATTGTAACAGAAAAGTAAAACTTCCCGCAAATGGCGAGAATTGGGCACATAAACGGACATTTTCGAGCGTGAATAATACGAAAACAAGAACAACTGTCACTGAAACGGCGATGACAATTCGTTAGGCACTGTCCACACTCACTTTAAAGGCATTACCATCTATGTATTTCAACCAGCCTCAGCCTATTATTGTATAATAAAATACCCATTCAACCGTCAAAACCGGATGTTTCTCTATTTTTTTTATCATGCCACAAATCATTTCCAAACTTAGGCCTTTTTTTGGCCAAATTTGAAAGAACCTCCCCTTAAGTACCAAAATTACAAAGTACCAATCAGAAAAGCAAATTTTAAACAAAAAAAGAAAAAAAATTATGCAAACTCCATATTTAATTCTTGTTTATGGATGGGAACATAGTTTATTGTACTCTTTACCAATGAAGATAAAATAATAAAATTTAGAATTACATATGATACTACAGGCTGAGATCCAAAACATGTATTTTCCTCTTACCTTACTGATATATTTTGGTCCGGAAAGTTAAAAGTAAACCACTTACGCGGCATCTTTCTTTGAAATGTGTATATCGTTGATATTTTAAAGACCTTTTAAAAGAACATCAGATCAGGAAATGAAAAACTGAGTAGCCAAGTTACTATGAATGACCTCTAGTCTCACGCGTAGGTCAACATTTGGATGGGTCAAAAGCATTGTTGCACGGTGTGATAATTTCCCACGTGCACACAATTTCATCTATTCTCCATTTTAAGGGGGGATATTCTGACATTCACGCTACCTTGAACAACTAAAGTAATTTATGAAATTACTTAATTAAATCAAAACTTCTACGACAACCCCGTTATGACGAATTTGTAACTCTATATTAAATTGACAGTCCCGATATGTTTAGTATTAATTCGTAGTGAGTGTTTAATATCAAAGGTCACAAAAAATTGCATCATTATTTTCTTTGAGCCTGGCAGCGATGATGTCTGGCAGAGAGATCATTAATGAAATTCGCTGTGCTCATCTCCTTCCGTCATTTTCACAAGTGCCGCAAGAGTTTCCACGAATCAACTGTGCGCGTGGGCGTAGCGACAATACGATAATAGAGGGTCCTATGCACGATGACTCCGAGCATTTGTAAACGTATTGCTTAAGCCATGCTACCTGTTTGTTTCGCTTGCTTGGACCATATTACACTTGTTACCTCTGATGAAACGACTCAGATGAAAATGAATATTAAACCTGAAACCCAAAAAGAAATTTTATTATATTAAATGTGGAAGATATTTGCAGATTTTTGATTAATTTATTTGCTTACCGACTGCTTTTTGAAACTTTAATAACAATAACGACTTCAAAACTTTAAATTTGTGACTATGTGAAACACAGCGCATACATCCAACGAACACAAACACTACGCCCATGAGTGTGTAATGCAAAAAACCAACAAAAAGTACACGCAGAAGACATCGGCGGAGGAGAGGAGTAAGTGAAAAACTTGTCTTTCAATTCTTTTAATCGCGTTACTTAAACCGTGAAGATGGTTTGAAATTTTAATGAGATGAAAATTGATACGTACTTCAAGTGTTAAAATCGCACGCTGCCAAAGCAAGACAAATTTCGAGCTGTAGAGAAATTGCACAAGTGGTGGAGTTGTAGTCGGTCGGTCGGTCTGAGCTGACGCGTTTATGCACTACACTGATGTCAATGAACGTGTCGCTTCGACTGCTTATACTAATTTTCTTCTATATATTCTGCATATGTACATAAATATGTCAGATCTAAAAACAAATGAAGGGAATAAGCATCTCTATGTGGCAAATGTTTGTTTGTACTTGAAAGTGAGTGGCGCACTAACCCCACTTTCAATTGAAATTGGTTCTTACATTATCCATCACTTGTTTCTCTTGCAACCCAGCAAGCATGCTCGCATTTGACTGGTTCTCCTGATTATGCTGATTTTTTTCTTTGAGTACACTCGTATGCAGGGAACGCACGTGCAGGGCAAGCAAAAGGAAATCTATGAAATTGTGCTACAAGTGGAAATTCTGCTGTCCTGTAACAACACAGCCGCGTGCGAAATGAAATTCAATTCTTTGTCAACCCACTAATCTCATTATCCCTGTGGTAGTAAGCCGACACAAATCTGCTCCTCTTCCTTTACCTCGTTTCCAGCTCGTGCAGCGGCCGAGTTGCTGGAGTGCAAGCAACTTGTCCACTTTGAGGAATTGCTACCTTTGGCATTGTTATTGCAATAATTGTTATTATTGTTATTTGCTTCCAAGAACTTCTTCCTATTTTGCAGGGCAGAAGAAAACATATGGCAAAGAAAAATAATCGAAACGGTTGCTCAACGAATCGTTGGTGTTGGGCCGAATACGAGATTGGGGCCCTGCCTTCAGAGTCGCAATTCGCAGGCTACCTTCAATTGACCATCAAACACTTGGCCCACTTAACAGAAGCTGCAGAAAGTGCGCAAAACAAGAACCATACAAATGTTTTTAAGTAAAAACATAGACTAAAAATACATGTATGTATGTATGTTTCGTATTGAGTGAATGTTCGTGGCCTAAACATGCCTCACCCTCACTTCAAAAACTCTCTCGCACCGTGCTCCAGCTGTGAAACGCGTTGCGCGGCGCATACGTCAAAAGATTATGACAATTTTCCCACCGCAAATGAACAACGACAACAGCAACAACAACAATAATGCGGCCCTAACAGCAACAGCATAATATCATCAGCACTAACGCACTGAAAATCATTAGGGATAACAAGCAAAACAAGCTGCTACTGCTCATTATTGTTGTTTTTGTTGCTCTTGTCGGTAAGGATTTAAAGGGCATACAATGCACAGACAAACAGAACAAAGCCAAGGGAAAGCAGCAAAAGAAAATTTCGTCGAAAATTGGAGAAAGCACGAAAGGGACAAGATAATAAAAAATCGCACAAGGAAAACTACACTCGACAACAGTGCGATGTGACCTACTGAGTTGCAGCATTAATTTGGTTCTATGCGTGAATATATTTTTCAAATCATCATAAATAAATACATACTTGAAAAATCAGCCCTTGTCAGTCAGAGTCAGACTTATGCCTGAGTTTATAAATTCCACTGAAATTTTAAGATTTCCAGCAAAGAATTAAAGATACACGGACCAACGATTATGCATCCCGAACCTTGCAAAGTATACAATTCAAATCATATAAATCGAATCACATGCATACTATTGTAAATACTTTTAATAGTATATATTGTAAAATGTGGTTGAGACATGTCGCGAGCTCTAATTTTTGAAGCATAGTGTACATGGGACGATGTGATTTGTGTTATTGGTTTGTCTATGAAGGGCGTGAATATTCCGTTTACCAAACCGAATGTGGCTGGTGATGAAGATACTCTCATTTTGATACATACATACTAGGGATTGCAGTTTCGGGATACCGAATCCCGGGATCCCAGCCAATTTCAGTGCCAAAAACATAATCGAAACATCGGTCGAAACATAAATTTAACTTACTTTTTTCAAAAAAAAAACTAGCTTCATTTAGTTACTTCAGTAAGAATACTAGTAAGAATTTTCCTGTAGCTAAAATCAGCAGAGTAAGCAAGCTTACGCTCCCGAAAATGATGTATAGTTTCAAGATAAACAAAATAAATTAGTAAAAACTTGAAAGTTTAATGTTTTTACACAACAGCGATGTGCTTTTCATCAGCAAGTTTGCCAGGTAGTTTGGCAATTAAAGGAATTTTTATATTATTAATTATGTGTAATGAATATTTTGTTCTTAGTTTTAAAGTAAGAACACAGAAATGCAGGAGCGGATTCAGAAAAATATTTCGGGGGGTTTTCAAAAAATAATTCTATAATATTCATAAGACGCCTTTTAATTTTTATGTAGGTTAAAGTCGATCCCAAAATTTCGGAGGGGGGTTCAACCCCCAAAATACCCCCCATGAATCCGCCACTGCAGAAATGTAATTAATATGAAAATAAATCGTATTTGATTGAAAAATACTTCTGATTAAGTTCTTTAAAATAATATATTCAATCCCGAAAAAAACTGATATCCCGAAAACCCCGGGATTATAAAACTGGTCCGGGAAATCTATACCTAATGCATACTTATACTTGAATTATGTATGTATGAGGGGACTAGGGGGATAGATCCTCCTTGATGGATAAATTCATTTATCCAATTTAATGTAGCAATAACGAATTGTGAACAATTTATTATTTGGTTTATTTTTTCTGTGGGCACTTAAAACCTGAAAGTTGAACCTTCCATGATCTGGTCAGACCGTGATGCAAAAAGGAGTATAGTCGAGGATTATTGTTAAGGATATAAAAAGTGTGAACACAATGATTTCTCTTGCTTGCTTTCATTTTATTTAGGTAAAGCGGTTAAAATATACTTGAATACTTTATTAAGTAAATAGCGAGTTTCAAATTCAATTAATTAAACTTTATATTAAAAAAATACGACGTTGCTTATGGATCTGTTTCAACTGCTTGACCAATGCAGTTGTTGCAACGATTTAAGGGGGTCTCCTCATCAGTCAGTTTCAAAAAATCGATTATTTTTTTTTTGTTTCAATCGTTAGAACTTTTATCTGAGAATATTCTTGCAAAGTTTGAGAGTTCAACTCAAACTAGTTTAGGAGTTACAGGTTCCAGGAGAGTCTCGCGCGGGGCAAGCGCGAGCCAAGTGAAAACTTTACAGCCCACGTTCTGAAAACCATTTTTTTTTTAATTCCGTGCACGATTTAAAATAAACCATAAAAGCTATGTATACAAGTAAGATACTGTTTTTTAGATTATTTAATTGTGCATAGACTGAACTAAAAAAATTTTTTCAAAGATTTTTATTTTACAATGTAGTTAACGCGCTTACTTAAATACAAGGCCGAAAAATCGAGTACTTTTTTAAAGAATGACCAAAAATATTTAAATTACATCTTTTAAGCACCATAATAGTCTATACTATGCAGGAAAGCCTTCTGAATAAAAAAGTATTTCAATTTCTTGTTTCAGGTAAAAATTACGGGCTGAGTCTTGCACGGAGTTTGAGTTGCCCGCGTCGAGCTGCTGCGCAAGATTGTTCATAAATCGGCCATTTTTATTTATTTTGAAATTACATAAACTTTTTTTTGTTGAATAAACGTATGTTAAAAAATATGCAAAAGATCATTTGTTTCTCTTGTTGTTCTCATGTTCAAAAAAAATCCTGAAAAACTACCTTTTTTCCAAGCTACTGATGAGGAGACCCCCTTAATGAAGTATCATGACTCAAACACATTGAGATTTTGTATTGGACAGATATAAATCGCGTTTTGATATATCTATTATTATTTCAAGATTCCTTGTACAATGTTAACAATCCTGAATTGATCTGCCAAAGAAAAACATGCAGAACATGCTCAAGATGTTATTGTTCGTGCTGAACTGATCGGATATCGACTTCTTTATTGCCTTCGCCATCTCTATCTTCACATTGAACCATCTAAACGAACATTTTTTCTATAAGTATCAGAAGCTTTGTTTTGTTCAGGGCCAAATGAAAGCGTGAAATTTGCACAAATGATTTAGTATCTTAAAATCGTTGCTCTAGACTCTAGAGTCTAGAGCATTTGTTTCCGCTATTGGTTTAACAATTTTTAAGCGAAATTGCCCTCTCTGATTTATTTGACTCCAGCATCGAAATTCAAAATAAATGTCCGACTCATCCTCAAAATAGCATTCCCTCCTTCCATTTCTATCACAGAAAACACTTAATCCAATTGATAAAAAAAACCAGACATGACAAGCTCTCAATACTTCTTCCACTTCCATTAAATATGAGATCGATAGCTTAACTACAACATTACTAAAAGTGGATCCAAAGTTAAATATGGTCTGGCCAAATCCGGGTGCCCGCAGAAGGGTTAAGAATAAATTAATACAAAAATCAGTATTGCCTTTGTTCTCGCAGTTGTATTGTATTTGCAGTGTTCCCAAAGTTTCGACTATTTACCAAAGTACTTAGTTGTCAAACGCAGGCTGATGTCAACCTGGAATTTGGAATTTGAAAAAAATTCAGTTCCTATTTTTGGGTTAATTTGGTCACCTCTATCATAATTAAACATTAACATTAACATTTTCAAAATGTTGGATTTCTTTTACATAGTTGGTGTTTTATGCTTTTTAAAATAGGTCTTTTCAGTTTTTCGTTTAAGATATTTTGTTTTATGTTACACAGTCAGAGTCAAAAGTTAGTATACAGCAACTATTTGTCCTTGTAACCACAAATTTCCTATATATATATATCAAAGGAGTATACAAAGGGGTTTTACGCCATAGAAAGGCTTATTATGTTGTTGTTGTGTTTTTATTAGTTTTTGTTACATTTGCAAAAATTCATATTTGTAAGATTTTATTCGCCATTAACCAGGAACAGCGCTGAAAAATTGAGTCAAAAGTTAGTATACAACAGCGCGTAAAAGTCTTTCATCGACTTACACTCGTGGTAAAAAGGCTGAATTAATACTTTGTTGGGGCTCCTTTCGCGTCGAGAACAACTTGTAGTCTTCTGGGCATCGAAGTCACCAAATTTTTAGTAACTTTTGGGGAGATCTTTATACATTCTTCAGTCAGAGCTGACATTAGACCTTCCTTTGAAGAAATGGTACGTTTTCGAATGTTACGGTCCAGTATTTCCCGCAAGTGTTCTATTGGGTTAAAGTCTGGAGACTGTGGTGGAGAGCTTAACTGTTTTGGGGCATTGCATAGCGGCGATTCACGGACTGTTCTGTATGCTGTATGCTTTGGGTCAATGTCTTGTTGGAAAACCCATGGCATCGTCAGTCGTAATTACTGCGCTCTAACTTTCATATTGTTCTTTAAAATGTCAAGACAGTGCAAGTGGTTCATTGTTGACTTAATGAAAACCACTTTTCCAGTACCCGCGGCCGATATACACCCCCAAACCATTACTGAACCTCCACAATGCTTAACTGTTGACGTGATGTTTTCGGGTTGTAGTTCGCTGTTAGCTGTTGTCCAGACCTTACCACTTATTTTTACGCCAAAGATCTAAAATTTGCTTTCACCGCTAAAAAGCACATTATTCCAATATGTCAGCGGCTCGTTTTTGTGGCTTTCTGCAAATGAAACACGCTTAAGGGGGTCGTCTAGTGTGACGGGTCAAAAAAATCGTTTTTGTTTTTTTTTCATAAATCACTTCTAAAACATGTTTAGAAGACGTGTATAAATGGATTTTTGTAAATTCGAAGCCGTTATCAAGTTGCACTTGTAAACCGGAGTAGGTATGCGCTCCGCAACTTCCAACTTAAAAACACGTTTTTTCAAAACTGCTGCCACGATATCTCAAAAACTATTTAACTATTAATGCTCAACTTTTTACACCATCTTGAGTACATGTCCAACTACAAATTAAGCTAAAAGAATTAAGATTGCTTCGTTACTTTTTTTTTTCTTCAATTATATGCACGTGAAAAATAGTCGAAAAACTCATATTTTTTTTATGTTTAGGCAAAAAAATACTTTTTTTTGGAATTCGAACTTTCTTTTAGCTCAATTTGCAGTTTGAAGTCTCAGGAATGAAATGGCGTTTGGTTTTTTGATTTCAGATAATCACAACGCCCAGAATCATGGCAGCAGTGGAGCAACTTTTTTTTTTTACGTCTTCCTGTTGAGTGGTGTAACTCCGATACTAATCAATAGATTGGCTTCAAATAATTATAAAACTTTGTCGATATGTACTCAAAGAAGAAATAAAATTCAAAAGTTATTTTACTTGAACGGTTTTTTTAATAATGACTGTCAAAAAAGGCATAAAAATACGGCCTTCACACTAGACGACCCCCTTAATGCTGCAATCGGCAGCAGATATACATGGCTTTTTTAATGGCACTCGTTCATGTAACCCTGTGGTTGCTGTTCTTCTTGGGAAATGCTTTTTGCAATTACCACCGTGTTAGATTATGGCGTTTTCTTCACCTGTCTTACCACCTTTCTTCTTACCGCCTCTGTCAATGCACTTGGTCGACCTGATCGGGAAGCGATTTTGGTGTTACGCCGCAAGTTGTATCTTTCGATAATTTTCTGAACCGTGGCTCGACTTGTTTTTGTAATTTTTGCAATCTCACCCAACGATTTGCCATTTTTACTGTGTTGAACAATTACATTTCGCATTTGTACCGGAAGATCTCCGGATGCACTTACAAAATTAAAAATACAAGCGTACTCTTTCAAAAGATGCTGTCTCCTTAGACAGAATGTTTGTATTACTTGATTTTCAGTATGTCCATCAGAGCCGTTTTCGATTGTAAGTAATCTCCTCTCTGTTGCTAAAATCAAATTTTGATCGATGAAAACTTGCCGTGGTGCCAAATCCACATGCACATTATGTATGTATTGTATAACGAAACATGCACAAAAACATTCAGGTGGGATGCTGAAGTTCGGAGGGAGCATTGCTGATAGGTGTGCGAACCCACAAAAACGACAAAGCCAAGTCAGTGACTGAGAAGTCTATATGCATATGGATTAACCTATTAGGATGTCCTTTAATGTAAGTCCTAGCTCTCTAAGAGTTTACTTAATTACCACATTTACTTAAAATATATTTCGTCCGCAATGCGCAGCGGCTGACTAGTCGATCATCGCTACTTCAACAACGCCAACATTAAAAATATCTTTCACTTTGCCGCTTCTGCCGCCCACGTGGTGTAAAAGTGCAAAATAAATGCGCACAAATTGTCTCTCTTTCAATTTCGACGTACGCAATGTAAGGAGGTAAATTCTATTCAGAACGAATTCAATTGGATTTTCCACATGAACGAGAATTGCTTTTGACAAAATGGAACGGTGCGCCAAGAGGCGGGAAGACGCGCAGCTATCCCGAACGGATGCGGCACGGGAGTAAAACGGCGAAACGGACCGTACTCAAGTGTACTTATTTGCAGTGAAACCCAAGAATCGTTATGTAAACTTAGCTGGACACATACACACGAAGAGCTCCTTTTCCTCTCTCTCGCTAGACAAAGTTAAATACTTGTCACTGCTGCTTCCTCTTATTCGTTTCCTTTCTCCTTATTGTCAATTTTTTCACTTACAGTGCATGTCGATTTAATTTTGCGCATCCTTACGGACCAAATTGAATCAATTCAATTTATTTAATAGATACTTTTCCTCCATTTCCACTTCCACTTTCCTTCCCGCGTCCGCTTTCTTTTGTCTGCGCAACAGAAAGGAAGAAAAGATACTGAAATGTGTTGAAATATTAGAAAATACTTATTAAAATGATAAAGTCGAACCTATACATACAAAGGTATACGTGTGTGCGCGGGCTGGTGTGGTTGGGTATGTGTCCGCAAGCAATCATAAGGATAACTCAAGTAGAAAACAAGTTCTTTTGTGCGGCTTCAATTTGGCGAAATGAACACGCAGAAAGAAAGCTAACTGTGCAAATGATGGATTACTACAAGTGGAAAACGCTGTTTTATAATAATTATAATAATCAGTGCAATCGAATGGCTTCTTGTATGTTACATGTATCATACCTTCATGCATATTTATGCGTAAACATGGGTATTTGACATTCTTTTTGAATTCTTTCAGGCATGTAATGATGCAAATCTTTCAGTTAAATACATAAAAACATGCAAACTTATATCTGAATGTGGGTATGAATCCAAAATACTTGCGATTTAGTTGCAGCACGTGTAACGGGTGGGTCATCTAGTGGTTTCTTTCATAGGCTTTTTTGACAGAAAGTCATAGTCAGCCATACCTCCGCGGAACGAAATGAGTCGCTTTACGCGGGAAATATTGAAAACTTATTTCCAAAGTGAGGGCAAACAGTGCCTGAATTGTGTTATCAGCCGTCTTGGCGAAGTCTATTGGCCGCCTCGGAGTTGCGATTTCTTCCCTTTGGACTTGTTTTGTGGAAAACCTTGAAGGACCGATGTTATGCCAACAATCCAGAAAAGATTCAAGCACGTAAGGCACGCAATATCATCTGAGCAATCCGTGAGCTAAAGCGCGAAATCATCAACAAGATCTTGGAAAATTTGAGTTACAGAATGCACGAAATTCTTAGAACAGGAGTTGAATGTCATTTTTGTGATCTCAGTTAGAAATCTGAATGTTTTGTTTTGTGCTTGAGTTGTTATTATTTTAAACAGAGCTGAATGTAATTAGAAAGTGTACTTTCAGGTCTTTTACTGAATTTTTCTTAATGTTTTTATAATAATACAAATGTATAAATAAGGATAATAAGGATTTTTAGATGCAGCATGCTGTAGGGATTTTTCAAAAAACTAGTTAACAACACTGATCACGGGTTCCAAAAGGGTAAGAATAATGTGAGTCAGTATGAGTTTATCAATAATTAAAGTTTTTCTGTAGCTTTAAGCCTCAAATGAATCTTTAATATCAACTGTTTCTTTCGTTAACCCTCTTATTTACGCCCTTTTCTGTGTTTAAATAAATTTTTACTTAAAACGTAACTAAACCAAGCTAGTTTGTAGAGATTTGTACAAAGTATCTGAATAAAAACAGAGCTAATGTTACATTGAAACCAAGAACCGTACCGGTTATGGTTTTTACCTAAAAAGTCAGATTTTTACTGTTATCTTTTAACTTTTATTTTTAAACCGCCAAAAATAAAAGCTATTTTGTGCCTTTTATTATATCAGGCAAATATAACTGTTACCTTTGACTTTTATTTTCTCTGTCAAATATAACAGTTATTTTGTGACTTATTTTTTCGGTCAAAAATATCAGACAAATTGAACTTTTTCAAAGGACGTTTGACCCACTTAAAACTATTGACACCGTTTTTTTGTCTCAGCAGACTGCACATTCTGAGCCTTAGAGGCTATTACCACAGAATAAACAGTATACAGAAGGCGCATCTGAAATAATTTTGCGATTTCATTTCAGACGCGGGCGGGAAGTAACAAAGGTGAGGAAAATGCAAAGGGAACCGAGAGAGTAAGCGCGAATTGATGTACACGCATAGATTCGATAGTTTTGGGCTTTATTCTCATTTCGACAACAACACGCAATGTTGTTGCTTTCCGCAGCAAGCCAGCTTGGCTTTACTCGTGCACATTGAAAGTGGTTGATTTGGCAAAGCAATCGCCAAGGCAAATTAAATAGGTAGTTGCAGCATTCTTTGATAATTAGCACAACATTGTAGCAATAGTTTTCCACTTATTATCACTTTCTTAATGCGTCTTGGTTGTTTCAATATTTAACACATATATTTCATTGTAGCCATTTGTACTTTTTACAACTTCTATTTTACAAGCAGACCAAAAGAACTTATAAAATCCATTGAATTTTGGTTTTTCCCGTAGTGCTACCACCTTATGTGCCTTGGCGATCGCTCAATCAATTTTTCTATGAAAACTGCCTGTCCACTTCTTGTTCTTGTTTGTCAAAAAGCAAGCGGAGAGCGAGCACGAGCCAGCACCAACATGCAAGCGGCACATCGCTTTGTTGCCCAACAACAACAACCACAGTGTGTGGTGCGCGGTCGCAGCTTCTCAGCTTACGCTCTCGCGCTCTGTGCGTTCTCATCGCCTTTACTGCTTCCCCCCGCATCCACAAACGGGTCGTACCGCTGGAACCCGCGAAGAAAATTTTCTTTACACCAGATGCGCATTCTGTATAGTGTTTGTTCTGTGCTATTACGATCATAATGGTATATTTGAAAAAGTCCACCGGTAATTTTTTCTCTATGCCTTTTTGATTTGAAAATAGTAAAATAACAGTTATTTTCGGTCCTTGATTGAGATTTATTCAAACATCACGTCACCTCACATCAAGAAAGTTTGCCTTTTTATCAAAATTAAGGTAACAAAAACAAAAAGTAGACTATTTTTAGCCGGGATTCGGGATTTGTCAATCCCGTGGTTTTTCGTGATTTCATGATTGCAATCCTACACTTACACTTTAAGAACGTTCATAGTTTATAAATTATATCTCAACTCCCATTGTATTTTTATTGGTTCTTGTATCAAGTGCGTTCGGGTTTAAAAACAAAGAATAAGTTTTGATATTTATCAATTTAATTAAGAGTTTTAGCCCTATTCGTGAATTAGCACCGAGTCAATTTTCCAAGCTCAACAATCAAACAATGCTTCACTATACTACTGTGATCAAACTGAAAGGTGAATTTTGTTATATTTTTAAAATCTTTATTTATTCTTGCAAATCCATTTCATCTCCTTCAAAGTAATCCCCTCCCGCTGCAATACACTTATGCCAACGAATTTTCCATTCATCATAACACTTGGAAAAATCCTCCGTCGGGATGGCCATCAGAGCCTTCTCCGATTTAGCTTTTATCTCCTCAATTGAGTCAAAACGGTGTCCTCGGAGTGGTCTTTTGAGTTTGCTGAACAGCCAGACATCACACGGGGCCAAATCAGGCGAATACGGTGCTTACGGAACGATATTTGTTGAATTTTTGGCGAAATGATCACGAAGAACCAATGCAGTATGAGATGGTGCATTATCGTGGTGCAAAAACCAAGAGTTGCCGGCCCACAATTCTGGCCTCTTGAGGCGAATAGCTTCACGTAAGCGGCGCATAACGCTCAAATAATATTCCTTGTTGACAGTTTGGCCCGGCGGAAGGAATTCATAATGCACCACACCACGATAATCAAAGAAAACTGTCAACATGACCTTGATTTTTGAGCGACTTTGACGCGATTTTTTTGGTCTTGGCTCACCTTTTGCACGATATTCGCTCGATTGATCGGTTGTTTCGGGATCGTAAGCGTAGACCCAAGTCTCATCTCCAGTTATGATGCGTTTCATTACGTTTTGATAGTCAGAAAGCATTGTTTCACAGATGTTAACACGACAGTCTTTTTCGAAAAAATTGAGTGTTTTTGGAACCATTCGAGATTTGACTCTTCTCAAGCCCAATTCGTCTTTCAAAATCGCCTGCACCGATCCAAATGATATGCCCAAACTATCAGCAATGTCCCTAATAGTTAATCGACGATTTTCAAGCACCATTTCTTTGACTTGTTTGACGTGATGTTCATCAGTCGATGGTTTTGGCCGATTTGACACCACATTTTTCTCAACACTCTCACGACCGGCTTTGAACTCGTTATACCACTTGTAAACACTTTTAGAAGACAGAGTTTGATCACCAAAGGCTTTTTGCAACATCCTCAACTGCAGGTGAAATTTCATTCCGCAAACAAAATTTAATGCAACTTCTTTGTTCAATAAATTCAGACATAGTAAAAATCGAAGAATTCACTTTTAGAGCCTCACAAAACGACGCGTATCTCAAATACTAATGAATATTTTGACGTGAAATTTAGCATAGATGTCACAAACAGTGCTACCAACTTACAGAAACAAAAAATTTACCGATTCGAAAAACCCGTGAAGTTTAAATTAAAAATTCACCTTTCAGTTTGATCACAGTAGTATATAGCGTGTTTTTTTTAGAGGTTTGTTTTTCGAATAGAGATAAAACTGGCATTTTGTGGTCAAATCTGGCAACTCTAATATCATTTATGTTCAGTTTGGTTTGCCATTTCATCATGAATAGGTTGACAAAAGAACAACGCTTGCAAATCGTGCAAATTTATTTCGAAAATAATGGTTCAGTTCGCGAAGTTTACCGCAAGCTCCGTCCATTTTATGGTCGACATAATGGTCCATCAGAGCAATTAATTCGGTTAACCATGGGTCGTTTTCGCACTACGTTTACTCTATGTGATAATACGCATCCGCAGAGACGTCGAACAGTGCGCACCGAAGAAACAATTGCCGCTGTAGAGCAAAATGTTGAAGAGGACCCGAATGAATCGATTCGCCACCGTGCACAGCAATTGGAGCTTTGTCCATCAACTTTA
The DNA here is from genome assembly GCA_963971225.1 of Melieria omissa. Taxonomy (NCBI): domain Eukaryota; kingdom Metazoa; phylum Arthropoda; class Insecta; order Diptera; family Ulidiidae; genus Melieria; species Melieria omissa. The sequence goes on along the minus strand of OZ020268.1, from coordinate 44,513,872 downwards.
AAAATTGGACCTGTAGAATTGGCTTTATTCGAGCCAGCCGCGGCGGCCACATGCCCGAAATCATATTTAAACATTAATGGCATAAAATTATCCTTCCAATAAAGCCGAATTGATGGACATTAAAACGATTTTCTTGTGTTTTATTTCAATTCGAAGTTCTATACCTCTAAAAAAAACACCCTACATAAAAACATATAAACAAAAAACTCTACATATGTTAATTTCTGCATCAATATTCAGTCAATTGGGTAACGCTGATTGTGGTTGGTGTTTGGCTTTTTTTGTGATACAAACTTTAATGATACGAAAGTTTAATGATAAAAAAGTTTTTCATATTAATGTACGAAACGAAGAAAATAATTTGGAAAACAATGTCATTTCATTTTATTTTAGCAAACGTCATTGCAATTCGAAACCGCACAATAAATCCTTTTAGCATGATTCCCTTTCATGACCTGAATGCGATTTAATTCATTGTTTATCTCTAAATATTTTGACGGAAATGTCAACGCCAAATGACAAAACAAACGTTCATTGTGCCATGCCTAGAAAATGTCTAAAGGAAACGTAATCAAATCGTGTAGTTTCAGCATGCGCTCTATTATAAACACGTCCTGACATCATTCTTCAAAATCACAACTACATACAGCAAATAAGTACAGTGGCGGGCAGTCGACACTTGAGATCTTGCATTTCTTACAACAATGAAATATTTGTGAAAATACTTCCAAGTAAATAGTCGAGCTACACAATCTTCAGACACGCATCTTTTTGTAACGATTACCTGACGAAATGTTCATGCAATATTGAACGTATGCTAGTGGAAATGGTGTTGAAGCATGCCTCCATTGTATCACCAAGATTTAATTCGACTAGACAGAAAACTACAGTGACCCGAGATAATGACAAAGTGGGTCGATCGACACACTGTTACTGTTGCTAATTCTCGTCGAAACTCCGACTTACTCCAATGTTTCGAGTCGTTAAATAAAATTCAGAAAGCACAAGAAGCACTGGTATAGCAAAGTGTTCCAAGTGGATTTGCCATTAAATATGCAAACTTTAACTGCCAGATTTGATTCACACTTATGGTGAAGACCTTTCGCTCCCCAAATCAAATCAAATCCTGTACACGCCATTTTAGGTAATTACTTACGTTATGTACATATGTGTATGTATGTATTTGGTCGAGTATATGTTTGCATTGCTGTGTGCACATGCGATTACCACATTTTACGCTCCACACTTTTGCTTCTTTATAGAAATGGCACTTTTTACTGCGGGTTTATGAAGTTGCTTTGTGCTGATCGTAGCTGAAATGAAATCTAATCACAGACAATCCACTAGATTGGAAGTGACATCAGAACGAAAAAAACATAGTGGTACTGTCCTTAATTCTCATTCCTTTTCTTTTTAACGGCGGAAGACTCGGTCGGTGTGCACGTATGTTGGTAAATGTATGCAAGTAGTGAGTAAATCAACGCGATTTCAATTTCCGCAGTCAAAACTTCACATGGAAAAGGGTATCAATTACGAAGTTGTGCAATTGTTTTGACAGCTTTTGTCCAAATTTATTTCACGATTTCACATTACGATTATTTTGTCTTCTCAATTCAATTGAATGGTAAAACAACTCTTTTTGGATTCGGTCTTGAGTTACTTGCAACTGAAAGGCTGCAATGGTTGTCACTTGCCTAGTAGAGAACAATAAGGTGGAGTTTATATATCTATGTATGTACTATATGTAGTCGATGCAAACATCATACCCAGTCGGAAATTTGGTAAGGTGATTCCAAAGTAATGCATGATTTATGCCTTATTTCGTATGCTGAAAAAAGAAACATACAGAAGTAAGGTATTCGTAAGCGAAGTTATGAATACTTCAATTTTAAGCTTACAAAGTAAGCAAGGAAAAGTATGCATGAAAAATATAAAAAAACGACGACGCCCGAACGAACACAAATGCTTACCCGGTAAGGCATTTGTAAGCGAAGTTATGAATACTTCAATTTTAAGCTTACAAAGTAAGCAAGGAAGAGTATGCATGAAAAATATAAAAAAACGACGACGCCCGAACGAACACAAATGCTTACCCGGTAAGGCATTCGTAAGCGAAGTTATGAATACTTCAATTTCAAGCTTACAAAGTAAGTAAGGAAAAGTATGCATGAAAAATAAAAAAAATATAAGCTTCCAAAAGTAAGGTATGTTCCGAGTAGCTCCGATAGTCTAGAGGGTAGAGCGCTGCCTTTTCATGCCAGCGGCCCTTCGTTCGAATCCTGCGCGGGCTGTTTGAACACTCATCTATTTCCATCGCTATCCACATGAAGCAGTTGAGAATTACAAAAAACGGCACAAGTCACCTTATAATTACAGAAATGGTAAAAATGTTTATTACAAAAAGTAGTATATATAATATAAATATATAAATATATAAATATACTTATATATATAATATATATATATTTGTTTTGTAGAATTAAATTAAATTTTATTACAAAAATTTAAATAAAAATTTTAGTTAAATCAATCATTGAATACATCATTCATAATGTAAGGTGGAAAAGTAAGTATTTATTTGTAATCATTACGTATAGCTTACACTGTAAGCTATATTGTAAGGTATACTGCTTACGTTGTATGCTATTGGTAAGCGAAACGGTAAGCATATGTTCGTGCCATGCTTACTTTTTCAACTATGCGTAAAGCATGTTTGGTATGCGCTCACTTTTATAAAGTCGCATTACCTTATCATACGAAAAAGTAAACAGTATTTGGAATGCAAGCACGAAGTATTCCGAGCACTTTCTTTGCATTCCTTTCTATTTACAATAGTAAGTGAGAGGGTAAGGATATATGATTCTCTTTATACTTTACGAAATAATGCTTACGTCAGGCGGCCATTTCCTTAAAAAAGTAATGGGAATTCGTAAGGGAAATATGGAGTACTCCACAACGAAAAATAAGCATTCCGTAATGCATTGATTCATCTTTCCATTTCCGACTGGGATATATAAATACAAATACTACAATTATACCATAATGTATTCTTCCAATTTCATTCTGTATGCTACTCAGGAAAGGTTTTGAAAAATAGTAATTATACACATAATTAAACTATATACAAGATCGTCAAATTGGTAGAGCGGAGTGTCAGAGGGCCTTCGCCAAGTGTACAAAAATCCTAATTTCTAAATGGCCGTCACCATTGCATTGATCTAAAGAAAACGTTTCGTTTAATCCCTTCAAGCTGCTTTTGTGACATTATTGAGTAAACAATCAGCTAACTCCCAGATCTGATTAGAACATAGCCGCTTTCCTCGCCGTACACAACAATTGGGCCTTTCACAGACTTAAACTTTTCAAATTTTCTTCCGGATTTCTGCATGCACCCGTACAAGATCCAACTGACCCAGGAGCTCAAAGTTAATCATCATAGATGTGTGTCTGCTGACTAAGCTTCGGAAAGTTTGGGACGTTTGGAAGACGACCTTCATTTTGGCTGAAAAATCATCTTTAGCGACAATGTGCATTTGTGAATAAATTTCTATATTAAAAGCAAGTCTGTCGTATAAGTATGTATGTGACAATGCCAACCCACTTGAGGTACAACAAGTGGCTATGGTTTAGTTCTTCTCTGAGAACCATTTTAGAGGCCTTCACCATCAGATCAAGAATAACCAGAACCGGGCGATATTTTGAAGTCGCAGGGCCATTCCAATGAACCGCTAACGACCGATGACCTCAAAGTAATTGCATCGACCAGTTATTATTGGAAACACATGATGGTTCAACCATCATGTATATTGTATATGATCGTTGGTTAAAAATAAAAAAATAAAAATAGTATTTAAATTCTGTACATCAACACGTCGCCAAATCTCAAAGCAGTGGTCTGTATATCTACAAAACTCAACGACTGATCAATGCCCAATTTAGCCAAATTGGTATGTTTTTAATAAAGATCTACGAATTAGATTAGATTAGATTAGATTAGATTAGATTAGATTAGATTAGATTAGATTAGATTAGATTAGATTAGATTAGATTAGATTAGATTAGATTGGTTGGGGATAGACATTGGCTGTCTATAGCACTGCGTTCATTTTGAACTATTGTGCCTTGCCCGAGTTCAGCACTGGAAGAGACTATTTCCTCCTATTTTCTCAAAGAACATTTTGATTCTTCCGAGATCAATTTCAGACAGATGAGTAGTCTGTAATAGTTCCTTGCTTGATGCCTGCTTTCTTGCATGGACTAAGGCAGCGCATTCAGTGATCAGGTGTATGAAAGTCTCGTCATCCTCCATGCAAAATCTACATATTGAAATAAATAAATAAAGTTCATGCAAATTGAAAAATTTATCTTAAATTACTGTTTTTCTAGGGCTCTAGGAGATGTAGAATGACTTGTGTCAAACTGAATCCACCACAAATGGTAATGATCACATGTTTCGCCTTCAAGTTACTTCAATATGTATTTATGTGGAAATCAATGGGAAATTCATTGTACAAGAAATTCAAATCTAATGTTACTTTCCATAATGCGTGCGTATGTGTGTTGGGGTGTCAGAATGAACTTATGTAATTCAATTTTGTGCGATTAGTTGGTGCGTGCCTCACCCGCGCAAGAATCTTCAGCTCGTACTAATAATGTGTGCCGTGTATCCGCATCGACATATTTGAGATAATTTTACTGTGTAAATAGGTATGTACGCAAGTAAATACAAGTAAATAACGGAACGAATTGGATAAACATCAGAATTGACACTTACTGATTGGTCAATCAAGTTGGCAGCAATTACTGTGAAGGACATAAAGGCGAAAATATGGAATATGTGTAATGGATGTGAAAAATCAAGCAATGCGCATTGAAACTGAGGGTTCGAGGCAAAATGTTAATGAGAAATCACCATGGAGGAGTGGATGGAAAGGAAATGCTGAGGGTGAGGGAAGTTGCGGAATAATTATGTCAAGTGAGTGACAAATTAAATGTCAACATTAATAAGCAAACGCGAGTGATGGGATTTATGACATGATTCGATAACATGGACTAAAATATAACACAATAAAAAATTAATTTGTTAAAATACGAAAATCGAAAAAATTAAAAATTAAAACAGTATTTTTTAAGTGCACGTTAGTGCTTGTTTCATTAACCCATATAAGCCCAGCGATTTTGTTTGCCAATATTCGAATGAAACAGGTTTTCTAAAGGTGAAATGAGCTCGGAAAGTTTAAATTTGGGGTCAACAAAATTTTCCGATTTTTGGTTTTCGAGGTATTTGGTGCTTGATTAATCGATTTATCATTTATTGGTTTTATTGGTTTTTGCGAAAAGTGTAAATATGTTTTCAAGAGTTTGATCAATTTTTAACAAGACTGCATAGTTACTTTTTTAAATATTATTGTTTTTTAATGTTTTTCGATGCTTTAGAAATTATGTCAAAAATTACCTTTTGTTTGGGGAATTCATACAACTGGGAAGAGGTGTGAGAAATGAATATATTTATCCCATATTATACAAAATATCCCATATTAACTCGTATTATCCCATATTACAAATCATACCATCATATCATGCAAAACTTTCACGTTTAAAGTTTAAAAAAGAGTCCCTGACTTTTTCGAGCATCCCCGGCGGTATAGCAATGATTTCGGAACGAATGTTTGCCTTGAACTCAGCAATGGTCTGAGGCTTGCTGACATATACTTTGCTTTTCAAATAACCTCATAAAAAGGAATCCGGAGGGGCCATACGTAGAGATTCTGATGGCTTGTCAATGTCGCCATTTTGTGTCACCTGGACATGTGTCCAGGAAATTTCCGTTGCAGAAACTGCATTTGATTTGAATTTGTGGCATGGCGCACTGTCTTGTGGAAAGCAGTCCGTCCAGACCTTTTCCTCACATTTGGGTCAGACATAACGTGCCAACAGACACCGACATCGATTCCCATCCACTGATTCGCCTTCTCTAAAGAAAAATTACCCAACGATGGTTTTTCCGCAAACACCGGCTCAAGCAGTCTCTTTTTGGTCAAGCAATGGTGCGGCGAAATGGGACTTGTCGGTCACCAAAATTTGCTTCCAAGAATCAGGTTCAGTCAACCATTCGCGCGACTGTTTGACCCTATTCCAAGCAGCGTGGACGGTTTGTCGGCAATATTCTTTGAGTCAATTGCACTTTTCCGAAACACCCCTTTCTCGACAACACTCTCTCTCTCTCTTACCGCTTCAACTAGTTCATTCTCTAATCGGTTTATAAATGTTAAGGTCATTCAATATTTAAATACTGACATTTAATATGGCGCTCTCATATATACACATATATGTACATTAGACTGGATTTAGTATTGTATGATTGAGAGATTTTATGAGATTCTTAATAATGGGTTCTCGATGCTCCTTTATGCGGTTTGGTTAAAAAGTGCATGAGCCAAAAAATTGTGGGGCTAGGGTGGGCTAAATGGCGTCGCATCGAGGTCAAAGTTCACAAAAAAGCTGGGAAATTCGACAAATTGTTCCACAGCTGGTCAGAAGTTGCTCTTAGAGGGTTAAAATCTATGAATGACCCCCACTAGTTTTCTCTACTGAACATTTCTTTCAAACATACTCACCCCCTATCTCCAACCCCTAATGGAGCTCCCATACAAAATGGTCGTTTTTATAAAATAGGCTCCCATTGGTCCCAGGTTGCCCCCAGATGTATCAAATGTATGACTGACACCTATTTATTTTCCCTTCTAAATGTTTCTTCCAAACATTCCTACTCGCTAAGTTCAAGACTTAAGGGGGCTGCCATACAAAACTGGCCATTTTCTATGTCATTGGCTCCCCACTTGCAAATGTAGTAGTTAAGTAAGCGAGAAAACATCGTATCTCGGAAACTACTGAACCGATTTCAATGATTTATTCAGCGATCGCCAACATTCTTGAGTACAAAAAATACAAAATTAGTTAATGTTCAGAAATTCACCACCAGAGGGAGGGCGTCCCTTATACGATCGGATTTGTGACGTTGTCAAGTTTTGGGTTTCTACAAAGCAAAAATCAAAATGTATTTTCGAAACCCCATTAAAATCCCCATTTTTTTGTTCTTCCAAAAACCTCCAAACTTTTCCAAAACTTACATCTCTCCAGAGTTTACATAATGAAACGGCCTGAAATGCTCATATTTTGAGGAATTTGCACAACCCCGCTCTGGTCACCAGTTCGAGGGTTACAGAAGCACACTAACTCACCCTCATACCGTCCGCGAACGGCAACTCGCAACAGCGTCAGCAACGCCAGTCAACATCCAATTAAATGACAACAAAAAATTGACAACGAAGTGACAACACTAACAGCAACAAAAACACCACCACTCACGCAGTCGCTCGCTCGCAGCGCCGGCACACGTGCCCAATTAAACTAATGATAAGCAAAACTGCCAAAGCACATAAAACAGCAAATAGCAGAAAGTGGAAAAAGCACAAATTGCCGCGTGATTCTGACATTTCAATGACAAAATTGGGCGACATGTCAAAAGTCATATCAGCAATATGCAAGCAGCCGTCGAGCTGGTGTGCCGAAAAGGAAGTTGTTCATTTAAAACTGTAGCATGCGTGTAGTCGGACGAGCACGTTACGTGAGAAATTGTTTGTTAGAAGGCAACAACTTTATGCTGCCACCTTGTGCTCTTCATCGCCTTCGGCTCTCTCCCCGGCCCTGGCCGACGTACTCTGTGGCGTTGTGATTGCCGTTGCAAATAAGCGTAAAGGGATACAAATGTGGGCTGGCAAAAAGTAACACGCTCGTATTACATCACTGCCGATTGCTGCATGTGTAAAAAACTGATAAGTTTGCTTGCTTCTGTGCTTGGCTTGGCGGAAGTATGAAGGCATGCGCTTGTGGCTGGGTGCCCAGAGGCTGACCCCGGAGGCTCTGGCGCCCCATTGCAATAAAGCCTGGAACGGAGCCTGACGGGCTTTTACAACACTGACTGATACGATGACTTGGCTTGGATTCAGGCCAATCATATACGAACCGAGCAAAATAAAAGAAAGTTCCACATTGTTCTACAATAGATGCATTTTCCGGTTCCGAAACCATGAATACCATAATAATTAACTATCGGTATTTGTCAGATATAAATTAATTGTGAAAAAAGACCCAGACAAAGACGGAGACTTGCCACAAATGAGAAGATAATGACCGCATCGCTGGAAGGCCATATCGAAAATCACATATCAGAAATGCTTTGAAAGATTGTCTGTCTTAAGACAACTAAGCGGACAACTTAAATATTTTCGAAGGACAAACAAAATTCAGCTTCCTTAACCCTTTCACTTTTTTGTTGTCATATGTCAACATGCTACTTTCGTGGACGTCTGAACCCTGTGTGGTTTCAAGAATACAGTTTTCGTTGATCCTTAGAATAGTTTGAAGGTTTAGGAAAAATACGAAATTTATAATCTGAATTTTAAAGTTTACAGAAGAGAAGTATACACGTTTTTTCTTGACACAGTAAAGGGAGAAGAAGCAGAAAAGATAACTTTTTAACCCTTTCGACCCCGAGTTTTACCCTGTGTCTCGATATTACTTTTTGGTATTTAAATCATGAAACACTTGTCTAAAAAGTGTGCACACGACATTTGAAGTCGCCACGCCTCTTTGTTATGGTTCTAGAGCGAGATTACTTTTGAACAATTTTAGCTTAGAACGGGTTAAATAAATTTTGTATCAATATTTTTTAATTACAGAAAAATTAATTAATATTTATGGAAAAATACAAAATTATCACTTTTTGATTTTATTTAACCATTATTACAGAAACAGGGTTTAGATCAAACGCGCCCAATTCGTAGACTTCAATTAGAACACAAACTTTCCCCGATATCGCTGCAAATCATTGGAAATTATTTCGGGGATAATAGTAAAACTTTTATAATTTGCTTTGAATTCACTTCTAAAAATATTATCAGGTGTACAACTTTGCTTCCGCCGTTTTCCGATAGGTGGCTGTACCGGCTGAGGCTGGTTGAAATACATAGATGGTAATGCCTTTAAAGTGAGTGTGGACAGTGCCTAACGAATTGTCATCGCCGTTTCAGTGACAGTTGTTCTTGTTTTCGTATTATTCACGCTCGAAAATGTCCGTTTATGTGCCCAATTCTCGCCATTTGCGGGAAGTTTTACTTTTCTGTTACAATTCGAAAAAAAATGCAGCTGAAGCGCATCGAATGCTCTCAGAAACTTACGGTGATGCTGCTCTGAGTGAAAGAACGTGTCGGGAGTGGTTTCAACGTTTTAAAAATGGTGATTTCGATGTCGAAGACAAACATGGTGGTGGAAGAGAAAAAACCTTCGACTACGAGCTACGAGCTCTTAAAACCGGGTGAAACCATCACAGGAGATCGCTACCGAACGCAACTGATGCGCCTTAGTCGCGCGCTAAAAGAACAGCGGCCACAATATCAAGAGCGACATGACAAAGTCATCCTCCAACACGACAATGCTCGGCCTCACGTCGCAAAAGTGGTCAAAAAGTACCTGGAAACGCTGAAATGGGAAGTCTTGCCCCACCCGCCGTATTCCCCAGATGTCGCCCCTTCTGACTTCCACCTATTCCGTTCGATGGCACACGGCCTGGCAGATCAACATTTTCAATCCTTCGAAGAATTGGAAAAATGGATTGCTTCATGGATAGCGTCAAAAGAGGACTCCTTTTTTCGAGCCGGGATCCGAAAATTGCCGGAAAGATGGGAGAAAGTTGTCGCTAGCGACGGACAATACTTTGAATAATACATCTGTAAGCACTTTTTCGCAATAAAGCTTTTAATTTTGGAAAAAAACGGCGGAAGCAAAGTTGTACACCTGATAATTTGTTGTTGCCTACTTAAATTAAATCCATAAATTAATCGTCGTTTTTGCTATAAGACGACAATGGTGAAGTTGCTCTCAGGCAACTTTGGGGTCGAAAGAGTTAATTTGACGTTTTCTTTCAATTTTAATACTTTTTTTTTAATTTTGGTTGAAGTTAATGAAGAAATATTCAAATTTTCGTTATACGTAAAAAGTGGTTGCTCTAGAAAAACACTAAAATACAGGGTCCGAGTATAAAAATTAATAATATATTAAAAAATTATATTAAAAATAAAAAAAATTCTTATGGAATGTTGCTAATATAACCGCATAGAAGTCTAAAACGTAAAATTTAAAATTTTAACTTTCACCAGTAAAAACCCTGTAGCAAAAGGGTTTACAGACCTCGCATATATCTATAGACGCATCTAATAATTAATTTATTCCGAAAAAATCGCTACCAGTGTTTCTCTGTTTCCGAACTTCAAATATCTAATCCTTCTAATTCCACACGTGATTCCTCTGTTCGAGGATGATCCACTTTGGTGAGCCCCCTTCTCGGCAAATGAAAATTTAGCGACTATGGCTTTGTGCGTGCATGTACCGCACAAATGCACACACACAAATATCAATATACGTATTCACGGATATGTTGCTGTAAGTGGCATAATTTCCGAATAAACTTGATTCAATCATTTCATCTGCTACACCAGATAAATAATAAAAATGACATAAAAATATCAGAGATTACATTTTAGTCACTTTTGCGGGGCAACAGCTTCAAAAATAACTAGTAAATTCAATTTCAAAATATGCAAATAATTAAATTCGTACAAACAATTTACCTGTCTCAGCAATATATCTTTCAAATAACAGCTACAACAAATACAAATCATATTACGAGTAGCTATATGAGTACAAATCAAATGGCGTTTGATAATTTGCACCAGTTGTCTTAATTAGAATTTGCAACAAAAATATAAATAAAAATTTAATACGTAGAAAAATTTAAAGCAATCATTTCTTTTTATCTTAACTTCTTCATTTTTTTAATAAAATTTCAGTATGCGAATTACGCTTCCTTAAAGCCCTTACAGAGATAACTATAATAAAATTATCGGACCTCTCAATTAGAACTGAGAAAGTAGATGGTTTAACAAAGACAGCAGACCTTGACTTTTTATAAGAGTCCCAGTTAGAGCGATGTGCCTTCTCCTGGCAGTCATAGAGGGCACTCACAATAAGCATTGATGCCTCAGAATAAAATTACTGGCTTTCCATACACGCCTTTTGAACCTAATCAAACCTAACATTAATATAAAGTTACAATTATATTCAAAATGGGAAGATCAATGGGATTTCGAAAATACATTTTGATTTTTGCTTTGTAGAAACCCAAAAGTTGACAACGTCACAAATCCGATCGTATGGGGGACGCCCTCTGGTGGTGAATTTCTGAACCTTAACTAATTTTGTATTTGTTGTAATCAAGAATGTTGGCGTTTGCTGAATAAATCATTGAAATCGGTTCAGTAGTTTCCGTGATACGATGTTTTCTCGCTTTCTTAACTACTACATTTGCAAGTGGGGGGCCAGTTTTGTATGGCAGCCCCCTTAAGACTTGGAGTTAGCGGGTAGGTATGTTTGGAAGAAACATTCAGAAGATAAAATTATTGGGTGTCGGTCATACATTTGATACATCTGGGGTCAACCTGGAAGCAATGGGAGCCTATTTTATAAAAACGACCATTTTGTATGGGAGCCCCATTAAGGGTTGGAGATAGGGGTGAGTATGTTTGAAAGAAATGTTCAGTAAGGAAAACTAGATGGGTCGGTCATAGATTTTAACCCTCTAAGAGAAACTTCTGACCAGCTGTGGAACAATTTGTCGAATTTCACAGCTTTTTTGTGAACTTTGACCCCAATGCGCCGCAATTTTGCCCACCCTAGCCCCAAAATTTGTTGGCTCATGCACTTTTTCACCAAACCGTATGAAATAACAGGTTGTGGAGCATCGAGAACCCATTATTAAGAATCTCCATACAACACTAAATCCAGTCTAATGTACATATGAAGGTATAGTTTAAATCCACAACCTTTTTTATTCGATTGCGCCACATATTAGCAGGTTCTGTGTCTGACAAGAGCTATTCCAAGATTAATCATTTAAGGAGGTCGTCTACGTAGCGGCCCGATTTTCGAGCCTGTTTTTCAAAATTTATTACGAAGGAACGAAAAAAGATATTCACTCACTTCTTTTTGTTTATTTAATCGTAATCTTTCAAGTGGCAAGATCATAAAAATTATATTTCTACATATTCGAGTGTAGGATGACCTTGAACGTGCCCTCATCAGAATTTTGATATCAATTTTCCTGCACGATTTTGGGCCAACCACGTAACCTACAACAAAAAATGAAACTATTCTATAATTGATATTACATCAGCTATGTTTAGACAAGAGCTTTTTGTAAATTTCAAAAATCTCTCGAACACTCATTTTTGAAAGAATTGTTCCCTGTTGTTTCAAATGTTTTTTGCCTGTTATAACAAAAAATAAACAATATTTTGTCAAAAGCTCGTGTCTGAGCAAGAAAAAAAGAAATCGAATCGATGCGTGCAAAACTTTTCTTAAAATCGTGCAAGTAAGTTAGAAAAATACGACTTTCGGGAAAACGCGTTGACAGTTCACAGGGAGCGTGCGGAAACACTGTGAGCGAGCGTGCTCAATGCTCTACAGCTCAATAACCGTAGAGAGTTTACCCAAATCCTTTGGAAATAACATTCCTCACATCTTCCAAATGAAAATTATGTTAAAAAAAAACGATTTTTTTTCATTTTGTGCGTAGACGACCCCCTTAAAGAGCTATTTCAAATTTCTTTCAATTATTTCTTATTTATTTAATTATTTCAATATTTCATTCAAAATCATCGCGAAAAAATCATAAAAGTTGCTAGTCCACGTCTTGTTTCTCACTGCATTGCACAGTCGGCAAAACAAAGCAAAGTTCACAACCATTCCGCGGTTCACCATAAAACGAATTTGAAAATAACAGCTGCAGCGCCCTCTTACGGTTTATGAACAACGACATGCCATAAAAATTCGTTATGGGAAAATACGGAAAACGGAACGGTCCTATAATCACGTGTCTTATTTATAATCATACGTAGATACACATCAATGCATTTGTGTATTTATTTGTGAGGGCCTGAGACTACACATATAAGATTACGTACACTTGACATTACATAATTTGGCAGATGTCGTTTTTGCTTACTCATTTAACATTAAAAACACTTGTTGAGCAATATTTAGCAGATTTTCAATAATTATACTGTGTCAAAATTATTCGTAAACGATTTGTAGAAACCATTTGTGCGTTTAGTGAGGCTCGGGACCTATTCGTACGTAATTTTATTCTAAAAGATTTACTATTTTCTGTTGAGAAGGAGCCGCGGAAAAATGTTGCCTATGATTACTGCCCCCTACATAGGTAGATATGTAGGTATGTGAAAATAGTTCTCTATACACCAGACCTGCAGGGCAAACAACCATTGCCGCCATCAAGTCAAAAAACTAATAACACGTTTTGTGGCCCCACAACATTATTCCAAGACCATTACAGCGAAATGAGCACCAATCTCATTTGGTTTCAAGTGAAACGTGAAAAGAAATTCATTTCAAAGGAATATCATATTCGTAATTGCGCGCTATTTCATAAGAACGAAACATGGCCACAACAAAAAACTACACATCCTTCAGCCCGCCACCCCGTCCAGTGTGTAGAGTGTACAAAAAGCGGCGTGAACAGCCGCAAGCAGCCCCCAGTGGGTGCTAGCTAACTGCGTGCAGGCATTTACGCCGCATAAATTAAATCATTTCCTCATTGCCATTCACAGAAAAAATTTATTCAATTAAAAAAATTATGAATTGTCCAGGAGCACGAAAGATGCAATGTGTGTGTGCAGAGAGACAAATGAATAATGAATAGGATTACGGTTATGGCTCCGCTTTTGATGCGGTTATTCCCTTTTGAGGAATTGGGCATTCATTTCGCGTCGCACTCAGTTGCAACAGCTTAAAATAACAACCATTTATGGGATGCCAGCGGCCGCTTGTTGTGGCGGTCGCAGTCGCTGCTGGCGTTTTCGTTAACCATTTTTGCATCAACTGCAATGGACGTTGTCGCTACTGATGTTTCTGTTACCGCAGCACAAATGTCTTTCAAAGGCGCTCTTTAGCTCGTCATGTGACAGGGTGATGCCTCATCCGACAAACGCCAAAGCGAGCATGAGATCAGTTGATTGAGACCGACCGAAACACTCTCACTTGCTTGGACTGACTTGTACAAAGTGAAAAGGCCCGATGCCAGGGACTCTGGCGGAGAGGAATCAGAAAATTTCGGGCTGTGTCTAAATCTTTTCAGTGGTGGTTTCTCACTAAGCAATAATTGAAGAACTGAGATGAGTTGGGTACTCTTAAGGACAGAAAAAATATTCCAAGTAAAACAATATTTTGTGAGCATGGAAACAAAATGAACAGAATAGAGTTTTTTAATTGAAATACAAACAAACCGAATTAAAAAATGTGCAAGCACGTCGCATGACATATTAGCCCTTTTCACAATCTTGTGCAAACGCTCTTGCAACGTAGCATTTGCAAAATGGTGTAGTAGTGGTTTACTCTACACTAACAAAATACACAGCGATGCATTTGCTAAACCCTTGTAAATATGCAACACTTAGAGCCCATAGTTTGTACTAACCAAGGTTTATAGACTAAAAGACTATTCTATAAACCTTGGCACTAACTATACAAATGCAACACCGAATGGTAAAACTGACAGCAGTTGAAAAGAAAAGCAAAAAACAAAATGTTGAACATGGAAAAGAAAGAAATTATCGAATTAAACGGGATAAACTAAACAACAAGTGGAGTGAGAACATAGATAAAATACTAAATTATATCCAAGGAGCTCCAGAAATAGCGAAAACTCTGCGGCTTCATTCACAATAGCTGTGAATTTCGTGTTTTGCAAGAAGTCTTCTTCTTCTTCTTGACTGGTCCGATTACGAGCCTAAGGCCTAGCTACCCGCAACCATCCATGTTGTGCGTGTGAATTTTTTACAAGGTTGGAAGGGACCTACAGTTTTTTGTCGATTTCATAGGCAATTTTACTCTCAAAGGTTTGCCATTTCCTGCTGAGAGAACAGCCGCCGAAAGAAAAATTGTTGTTTTTTCTTTTTTTTCGGTGTTAGCAGCAACGGAGTATTGAACCTGGATTCGTGCGTCGCATTTGATTCGCGGCCCAACGCACTAGCCAGCTGAGCTACGGCGACTGCAACAAGTATTAAACAGAAAAAGACGGCTCACAGTTGACGGCAAATGTTTGCTATTGCACAGATTTGCAATTCGAAATGCACAAAATTGTGAATGGGGATATGTTTTCCTTTCATACTTCTATCGCGTCATTCGTTTCGCACGAACGTTCCTATGGTCAACTGTAAATTTTTGCATTTCTTTTTGGCACTTCAAACTTTTTTGCCACATCACAATGCAATTGGCGCTCGGTCCCATATGCTTGCACTTTATATTTAATTCAATTCAATATTTTTTTAATATTTTGCACCCAATATGAAAAATTAATTAAACAGCGCCATGAAAGATTACAACTTTAAACAAACAAGTTTCATTCGTTTATGGTATTCACAAAGTTAAGCGAACCTGCTAAATGCACAAGTAGCAATTTATGTAACTGTCATA
This sequence comes from Melieria omissa, assembly GCA_963971225.1. Taxonomy (NCBI): domain Eukaryota; kingdom Metazoa; phylum Arthropoda; class Insecta; order Diptera; family Ulidiidae; genus Melieria; species Melieria omissa. The sequence continues at coordinate 44,498,266 of OZ020268.1, read as the reverse complement.
CGTGGTGGATATATGTAGATACATTAATAACGATCGATCTTTACCATAGCATATCATCACCATCATTATTGATCAAAAGGTCGCAGAAACTCCAGGCGCCACCCTGTGGGATTAAATATTGCTAAGAATAGGCTTACCACCTGTCATTCATTGTGAAGGACAGTCCTCCAAATTACTAAAATGTTGTCCGTCCTCCAACGGGGGTAAAATGTCCTCCACGAGTATGAAACTTCTTCTTCTTCTTCTTGACTGGCACGACAGCCCGATTACGAGACTAAGGCTTAACATAGCTACCCGCAACCATCTATGTTGTGCGTCTGGATATTTTCAAGGTTGGAAGGGATCTACAGTTTTCTATGCCGATTCCGATTGAAACTACTATTTCCTTTGTTAACAAACATGAAATACATCATAATAGTCTGAGTTGAGTTTATGATCTCATTAAATGTAACATAAGTCTGATTAAAGCAGCAAAAAGCAATGCAATATTTATTTAAAAGCAAATAGTCTTTGAAAAATATATTTATTTATGTAAATCAATGAATTGTTTTCATTCTTATGTTATATTTTTAAGCTTACTTTCTTCATGTTCATGATCATGTTTATATGTTTTTTTTAAGCTTTATCTGTATACATATGTATTAAATATGTATGTATGTATGTATAATAATTAATAATTGATTGGCACGACAGCCCGCTTACGCGAGACTAAGGCCTAGCTTCCCGCAACCACCCGTGCGTGCGTGTGAATTTTGTACGCGGGTGGAAGGGACCTACAGTTTTATGCCGGTTCCGAACGGCAGGTTGGGAGCTTTTTCATAGGCAATTTTTACTCTCAGAGGTTTGCCATTTCCAGCTGAGAGGACAGCCACCGAAAGAGAAAACGAGTTTCCCGTTATTTTTTTGTATGTATGTATACAAAAGTTTAAATACATGGACACTCTGTACTCTGAAAACTAAACATGTCTGATTGTTTATAAGTAGTCTTTTTAGTGTCGCCCTCACCCATTTTAAAAAGGTGGTAAGCCCAGCCTACAATGGTACATATACGCTGTGCTTGAAACAGGTTTATATCTCTTCTGTGCCGATAGAAGAGGAAGTTGTAGATCATTGATAGCAAGGCCCTGCTCGGGAAATAGTCTTCCGAACCGATAAAAGATCAGATCCGATCCTCAAACTTAACCCTTAACCCTGAATCTAAAATGGGAAACAAAAATTGCAGGGGGAGTAGTTATTTCAGACTAGGTTAAGCAATTTTATATCACTAAATATTCAGGTGCAAACTCTTTTTAGAAAAATAAATAAAATGATTGATTTCAGCCTTTCGTACGCAACATGTTTCAAACACTCACTCATATACATATAGTATACTCATATATACGCATTGTGAGTTATTTAAAAACGTATTATTCGTATTATATAAACACATTTTTGATCATATTCATTGTTAGTATGAATAGCATTCTCAAACAATGTGTTTTGGACATTTAAACGCACATCTATTTTAGTTACATTTTATGATATTATGGTTTTTAATGGTGAAAAAATCTCTAACATTGTAAAAGTGCTTTTGCTCGATTTAAAATGTGAAAGGTTCGTGTCAGCTCATATGTGTATGGCTCGATGTATACATTTGGGATTTTCATTGCCTATTTGATGACAGTGTATTCGAGTTAAGCGTAAATTTTTAATATACTAATTACCTCCGACAAATCATAAATACGCAACGTGTGTTTCATTTTTGCATTGTAGCTACGTACGAGTTATATGCGAGCTGTGACATGGGGAATTACGGAATACATCCAGCAATTACTACGCCGAGGTGCACTTCAATGCTTGCAATCGTGATTTTTGATCTGAAGTGACAACTGGTTGCACTTGCATATGGAAAACGATTGGCGGCTGCGGCAAGGTGAGCAAACTTAATGGAGGCATTTGAAGGCATTGAGTGGAAGCTAATCTGCCTCTACACCTACGCAAGAATGTCTCTGGGGATTTGCTTTGTGTCATTGCTCAACACATTCACCACTCGCGCTTTGGGCTAAATCAAAAACAAAGCAAACAAATCAAAAACCATGCAGATGTTGGTTTTATTTTTACCACAACGGTGGCATTTGCGTTTTTGTTTTCGTGTCAGATTAAAGGAAATTTTAGCCCCAATGCATCATCGTTCAGCATGAAGCTTTCAAGAAAATTAGTTGCACGCGCAATGAGGCAAATGGTAATTTGTAACCAGGTTCATTCGAGGAAGGGTTAAGGAATGGAACCGCGAATATCCGGGATTTTTGTTTTCATTATCTTAGCACACTGCCGCTGAAAGCACTTCGGAACACAATTTTGGTATATTCCAAAGACCGTACTGTGTACTGTTTACATGGGCCCTCCGAAAGGACTTCCGCTTTTGCTCAAAATACGTAGTTCAATCACATACAACACCACCCCGTGCTCAGCGGGACTACCTACGCAAGTGTCGAAACTCAGTGGTAACTTTATTATTGCAATTTGCACATGCACAAATACAACACAACACATGTATGCATATGCACGTTTGTATGTTCACCTTTTCTAAACAAGCGTAACTGCACACAAAATTTCTATTGCCACTTGGAGACGGCAGTCACAACGGCAACCAAGTCCAGCAACAAGCCTGCAAATTTCCACATTCCATATACATTTACTGCCATTTTATTTCCCCCCTCCCACCCAACGTCAAATTCCACTTTCGCCTGCATTGTGGCAACTTGGCGGCCACTTGGCTTGTATACGCTTGTGTTGTGCGGATCGTTGAGCATGGAAATTTGTTAATTTCATAATTGCGTGTTTCATTCCAACGTCATTCCATTTTGCTCGACACTTTCCTTTCCCTCGCTTGCCACCCTACATTGCAGCGACTGTTCAGATTGGCAGGTGGGATGCTGCCCACTTACACTCAACTTTCGCCAATAAAGTGGCATCGCTCCTTCCATCGCCCGCATCACAACTTTTCTCCATGGAACAAGCAAGAAAAGAAAACGGGTAGCCACGTTCAGCCATTGACTGAACAGCCACGAAGCGATATCGCTTCTATATTGCACCTAAGCGCAGCAAAGCCACGCCTACTTTCTGTTTTATGTAATTTATATATAGTAATGCTTGAGACGTTCAGTTGTGCCCAACCATCTCTGCGCGTTTCTTTGAACAATTCTGTAGTCAAAAGCAATAGCCGCTTAAGTCGACTTAAGAAGAAATTGAGTTATGGATGCCACCACGTTCTCTTGACTGTGCTCTACGTTTGTGTAAAATCGGGGAGTTTGTAACTTTAAAATAAAAAAGTTATTAATAAAAACCTATTTGCATTCCCATAATGAACACACTGCGCGCTAAAACTTTAAAACGAGATTTCTCGAAACAGCAATTTTCGACTTAGGCGGTTATTGCTTTTGATCATAGAACTATAATAACAATAACGTTTAGTTTCAAAATGTCAAAACTTATATTTAAAATACTTCATACGAGTGTAACCGCTGTGTCGAATTCATACCTCCTCCAAAGGCTCATCAACTGCGATGCCGCACTGAGTATGCTGCTCCACTCAGTGCAGGGTGTGAACAGCAAAAGTGGCACCTCTTTCCTTGGTTTGCAACCGATTGAAGCATCACCAATGGTGTAGCCGCCAATAATATCAAAACCAGCAACAGTTTTCGCAGAGTCGGCTCCAACGCACTACTACTGTACCTTCCAACTTCACTTGTGTCATCCGTTTGTTTGTGTGTGTGCGTGTGTGTGTGCGTATATGCATGCACGTACGTTCATAGTAGAGTCCTTGCCACTCAAAAACGTGGCTGTAACACACAGTACGACATGGCGCAAAAGTGGCTGTTCCAGCCACTAACGCTGTGCGCTATAGAGGCAACAACGCCAACAACAACGACAACGTCAACGACGATGACGATGGCGATGACGACGACGACGTTGAGTGGATAATTATTAATAATTATCTGCATTGACGCACTCTCGACTGGTTAATACTTGCTCCCCTACAAAAGCATACAGTTATATGTACATATATGTATGTATGTATGTATGCACGCGAGAGTGTTTTTCGTGTCAGAATGGAGTTGCAGACCACATTCAATGCGCGGTAAATCGTTGCTTTGGACAAATTCTGGGAACCACTATCGTCAGTTGAACAATAAATGGTTTTCTCTGGAAAAACAATATTCATATGCTTATGTAAATGTATGTATTCAGTGTAAATATATTTCATTTATGTAAACCTCTTGTTCAAAAATTCGCACAGAATTTATTTCTAATATTCCAAATAATACGATTAGCATTCCCAATATTATGAGATATTTTTTTTAAATAAAACCAAAACATATGTACATACATACGTACATATTTCTATTGTATTGATAAAAACTAAATTTATATTTAAACAGTTGTTATGCAGAGGGCATTTCAGTCTGATTCTTACTTTCTAACCTGCATACATTTGTTCAACTCATGCTTAACATTTTCATCGTCCGTTCAAAGACAATAACTGATGCTGGCATAGTATCGAAGCCGACATTGTATTTTTAATTTTTTTACCGAATGCATATTGATGGATTGATTATTTAAAAGTGGCAGTTTGGCCAGTTTTTGAACCCATAAGTATACCACATGGAAAATATTTTTTAAAGAATGAAAAAAATTTATTTTTGAAAGATAGTACGTATTAGAGTCCTGCACGAGTATGGATTTTTGCTATTCGAAAACATTCAAATGCTTTTGAATAGAATACTTCACTTCATCTCTGCGGACCGGTCCGAATGAATACGAGTACAGCTCTCTTCGAGTACGAGTAAGCTCCGAACAGAAAGGAGTAGACGTACACTATTTATTCATATTCGCTCGAAGCAGGGAAACGAGCACAAAAGCATTCGAATAATACTCGAATAATACACTGCTTCGAATATATTCGAATATACTCGTTTCATTATTCCTAAGACTATTTAGAAATATTTATGTTATATATAAATATTTATTAATTTTTTATGCTACTTTCTTCAATAATTTCCATTTTGCGTATTAACTAATAAGCCACTTCAACCGCAGCACAAGTATACACATGGAAAAGTGACATACTGCGCATAAAAATATTCGGTGAAACTGTTGATATTCGAATACTTCGCAAAGTATTCGCTTCTCACCGAATACGAGCACTGCAGTGTTCGCTTTCACCGAATACGAATAGAAACGAGAAGCGACGCTCGCTGGTTCTCGGTTCTATTCGTTTCGTTGTACGCATTCTTCGAGTACCCCACCCCGTTAAAATTTGATATATTAATGAGGAATTTAATTCGAGTTAAATTCCTCACTACCTTCCCGTCAGCTCCAACTGGGAGCTTTTGGGAGTTTCAAACTTCCCCAAATATAAAAATGTCTAGTAATAATATAGTTTCAACTGGTAGCTCAAAAGTTGTAGGTTGTTCTTGTTGCGTCACTATATAATTCTATATATTATATATACACATGTATATAGGCACATATATATTATATGCAAATAAATATGATGTGTTTATCCAAACATTTATTAATAGATTATAGCAGAATTGTATGCTGATTCCAAATGGCCTGTTGGGTGCTTTTCAGAAACAATTTTGCTGCCCGAAAAATAATTGCTCGCAGGCATTTGTCTGCTGAAACAGTATTGTTGTTTATTATTTCTTAGAAAGCTAAATGATGTACAGTGAAATTTATCATAACCGACAACTTACCGTCGCAGTGTTTTTGTCCGGTTTTGGGAGATGCCCGCTTATAGGAAGGAGGCACAAAAAATTTAGTTAATTACAGTGGAGTCTGGATATAGTGAACTAATTATTGCAAGGCCTGTTGTTGTTCACTGTATCAAGGTTAACATTTTTGTTCAAAAACTCGTTTTATTTGCTCAAAATACACTTTTTGTTTGTTGCTTGAAAATTGTTTTCTATATTTAGAGGCTCGATGTCAAAATTTGGGTGTTCACTTAATCGAGGTGTTCACAATATAGGGGTTTCACTATACCCAGACACGACTGTAATTGTATCTAAGTGTTTCTGGTTTGTTTTTGAATATTTTGTACGAATCTATAAATATTGAATATTTAATCAATATATAATTTATAAAATGCATAGGTAAAGTCCAAACATTGTACAAGTGTTGAAATTTGAGTACTTCTTTGGTTGAAAAAATGTTGTAATGGTTGATTGCCCCAGACACAAGTAAGGTATGTAAAAAATTATAGTTTCGAGAAGTATTCGGCTTAAAAATTATACGCAAACCTCCCCCAAAGCAAAAACCGATGTGTGTGTTTTAATTTCAAATGTTCTTTTTCACAAAAGATCGAGATTTGTATTATAGGGTAGCAGTGGCGCACACAGGGGGGAGTTTGGGGGTTTAAACCCCCCGAAATATTTTTAAGTTAGTACAGAAATTTTATTTAAAACCGTCGCATATATGTTCAATCATCAATAACACTATTCGACACAAAAAATGCACCTAAAAAAGTTTCTAGACGAACTTTGGGTCACTGAACACGAAACTGAAGATAAAAAAAATGTTGTGAGAAGCGTTTTCAAATCTTCGAAAAACCAATTTTTACCCTGTTGTTTCACTTATGAGCACATAACTCGTAAACGAACCATCCGGCTAACACAAGATGTCCGTGGGTCATAAGATAATACCTTAGCTTTTCCAGAGATATACATATCGTCCAAATCAGATGAGATTTGGAGAAATTACTGACGATGAAAGTTGTAAAAAAAGTAAATTTGTTTTTTTTTCCAAAATCATAAATTTCTGAATGTTTTTTTTTCTAGATAAAAACAATTATTTTCTTTGGTTTCAAAACCTTAGATGAAAACTATATTATTTGTGCAAATATTAAGCCTGCCATCAATGGAATCGAAAGAAAAATGACAAAGTTATGATGCACTGAGTGAAAACACCAACTTTACATATATTCCACCATGACCCATGCAAATGTTGATATAGGCGTGAAACTAGAGGTCATTTACCTGGCGTCGTCAGTTTTCATTTTCTGACCCAAAGTGATTTTTAAAGGACTTTAAAATTTTAAGAACTTACACATTTAAAATATTTTTTTTTTAATATTTGCGGTTGTGCAATAATAAAGATATGGGTATGAAATAAAAGAGAAACAGTCTCCTTTTAAATAAATTTTTTATTTTGAACTTTCAGGACCAAAAATATGTCAGGTAGGGGAAACATACATGTTTTGGATCTCAGTCTGTAGATTCTTACATCTAAATTTTATTCTATTTCAAAGTTCTCAAAAAAGTTACACGAAATCCCCCCCCCCGAAACAAAATCCTGCGTGCGCCACTGTAGGGTAGTAAAGATTTGAGTTTTGTCCGTTTATGAGAGATTTTTTAATGTAATGTAATAGTTTGAAATATAGTGTTCGCGTCCGATTATTGGAATTATATATTAGTATGAAAACTAAATGAAATTGCCGTGTCTGCGAAATTTATCCGGTTGAAGCTGTCCGGTTATAAGGACTGTCAGTAATGAGAAATTGCACCGTATATATATGTCTTAACCTGTACTCTGAAAAGGCCAAGCAAAAACAACTTTGTCGATGACGTTGCTAAATTACAGCAACAACATTGATCTAAACATCAAAAGAAATGGCAATAAGTGAAGCTTTATTGCCAACCAATAAGTACATTCATCGTAGAAAATGAATAAAGAGAAGCCGGCCCACGCGCCTGCAAATAGGCAAACGTTTACAAACTGCAAGCAACTTTGAAATCGAGTGCCGAGTTTCTGGCGCTTCTCTGTTCAGTGCGAGAAGAAAATATCGATGGAGCTCGTACAAGGTGGGAGTTGAAGCAGAGCGGCGTCTGGATGTGCAGCAGAAAGAAGTGGTTGAGCATGAAGATAAATTACTCACATAAGGGACTAAAATGCGAAAATGCAAAACTGCCACTTGAAATCAGGCAGCGGCATAAATCACAAACAAATTGCGGAAAAGGCATGTCATAAAAAATTACGCGCATGAGTGTTCGTTGTTATTGAAACAACAACGCGCAAATACATTTTATAAAATCTTGCCAACCACTTTAGAATTCTCGTTTATGTGTTTTCTTTGTGGTGTGAAAAATTTGCTGTTCCTCTCGAGCGCCTTGAATGCAGTCCAGTTCGGCTGATTGCAACTTCTCCTACATAGGTGCTCCATCAACACGGTTTCCCAGCTTCGCAATGAGCCTGTGCCTTTGTTCCGTCCTCATCTTCATTTATGGCTACAAATCGCTTTGATTTTAAATGTATTTCCCCCCATTCGAAATTCACCTGCACAGTGTGTGTGAGTAAAATGAAAAGCGGATAATGTTCGCCAGTTTTGCCACATCAAACAAGAATTGCTAAACATTTTTCACATTATGTACTTTAATGTTTTGATGAAAGCCTGAAGTCCTCTTTTGAGAACACATACATACATACCTACATATATATTTGTACATATGTAGACATGTGAATGAGTAAATCTCGTAAACACGTTACTTAAAAATCAAGAGGAAAAATCCAATTACTTCAATTTAGTGATATTTCGATATTTAACAATGCTTTAATACGATAACTATCAACTAACTGCATGCAATATTTATTTGACCATTTGATAAACAAATAAACCATCGCCACGGCGAGTTTCGTTAGAAATTACTATGTGTGGTGAGCGATATCTCTAATTTTGTTGCCATTGACTATAGCATTTGTTTTTGTTTTTATATGCTTTGTGCTCGGCTTTGTATCATAATGAGAAAATAAAAATGCTCAAACCACTTTTAGTTAAGTTGAAAACATTATCATAAGTTATTAAAATGCATAGAATGCACTTTTCAGAAGGTAAAATACACAGAAAAGATGTTCCTTTTGTACACGAGAAACAATACGGTTCGTTTCACTCACTTAAGTATATTTGCAAAAAGCCTATGACGGCGTTATAAAGCAACGTCAGTCAGTCTCGCGAATCTTTCAACGCACATGCACTTAATTTTGCACACGGTAAGTTGATGCACACAGCTCTGAAGCGCACTCGAAATGTTTTTGAAAGGATACGATTCCTTTGGCTCTAAAAATAAAACATTTTATGCACAATCGTCAATGCATTTGGGTAATGTTCAAAACAAAGATCACATTTTATACATATGTATGCAAGTCAAATAAATTGCTACCTTATATAAAAGACTTTACCACGTACATGTGTGCGGATTTGGAACTCTGAATTAGGAAACTACAGTCGTGTCTGGATATAGTTAACTAATTATTGCAAGGCCTGTTAACAGTATTGAGGTTGTTCACTATATCAAGGTTAACATTTTTTGTTCAAAGCTCGTTTTATTTGCTCAAAATACACTTTTTGTTTTTTGCTTGAAATTGTTTTCAAAATTTTGCTAAATATTTAGAGGCTCCACGTCAAAATTTGGGTGTTCACTATATCGAAGAGTTCACTATATAGGGTGTTCACTATACCCAGACACGACTGTACTTCATTATCATTTATCATTTACCATTAGTCACTTGTATTATCTTTTTTATGTTCGAATTCTTCTGTGAAGAAGCTAAGAGGATATATATTACCACATAAAGGAAGTTACATTTGTTTTTATATTCCACAATCTGGTTCGGTTAAATTTGATTCGGAATTTGAACAGCTAAAGCTCTTTAGTGCTGACGACTCAAGCTCGTTGTTGTTGGACTTTTGTTGTTAGACACAAATAAGCAAACATTTATCCTCGTAGGGCATCGATATCTGAAAATGAATGCATTTGGCTAAGTATAGTTTCGATGCAAACATATATTCCCTATGCATTATATGTTCCTCTCTGTTCTGTCTGGGCATCTTTAAACTTCTTTAATCTTTAAAATACTAATGATGAAAATATTGTAATTTACCGCTCGCCGAACGAAAACACTGGTGAGAACAAAAACACTTAAAGTCAAAGCGAATCATGCAAAACAATTTTAACATTCCGCTTTTCATGTCAGTTGCACCATCCATCATTAAAACACCGCCCAGGAACTAACGCCCTGCAGTCAAGTGTAAAAGCACCCGTTCTTTGCCTTCACACTGCCAGCGCAGGCATACACACACACACACATTTACACACACACACACACACACACCCGCATACCCGCATACAGGCAAGAGCTAATCGATAAAACTTGACTAATTGGCAGGACCAAAGTGGAAATTTCTTAATTAACATGTTTCCTAGACAATAACAACAATAACAGCAACAATTATAACAACAATGACAACAACAAGAATGCCAGCAATAGGAGCAACACGATGAATAAGACTGGAAATCGGCAGTCGCAAAAGCAGAGAGTAACAGTTGAAAACAATTGGCTGGAACCTTTGGGGAATGAGTTGGGGAAAATCGGCGCCACGAAATGAGCTCAAGCCGATAACAACAATGATCAGAATAACCGGAAGTGAAACGGCAGATATAGGAAATAAGAGTAATGCGGAAATTAGGGAAAATGGATTTACCGACTGCTCAAATTGAGAGGAGTAGTTGTCCTATTGGAGAACGGTGCACATGGAAACAGCTGATGGGATGGAATTGGTGAACTGATATGGAAATAAGGTGACCATCACATATGCAAGCATACATCATTGTGGAGCTGCTATTCGTTAAGTTTAATATAAAGCAGTACGTACGTCTATTGTTTGATTGCTCTTCACAATAATTTTTATAGGTAATCTAGTCTAGTCATGAGCAGAAATCGGGCAGTGAGTTCAATACATAAGCCACTGGTGTGGGTAACTATATTACGACAATGTAATTATGTATTGTTATTCATAATTATGTATGTGTCATGCCATTTTAGATTTCCCCGAGTAGGGTGTTTGTTTAAATAATTATATTGAATGAATATTTTTTCTTGTCAATGCTCATTATTTGTAAAGTTATACGTGAACTAAGATAAAGAACATAAGACAATATAGAACATATTTGAACTCCCTTTACAATAGGAGATTCATTCTATCCCTATCCTTCGTCTTCGACTTGATTTCTAGTGTAGTTGATTGTCCTGTTCTGCTTGAAAGAATCTTCTTCAATATTCCTCTTAGAGTACTTCGTCATTATACCCCTTTTTATGTTAATTTTGCTAAAACTAACTATGTGTTGAACGCCCCCTTGGCCAGAGCTCTATCTGAATATACTAGTTTTGCTAAAGTAATAGATATCGACTTCTCTTGCTCAAAACCTGTTTTTTTGAATTCGCTTAACCATGCGCTCAGTTTTTAATTAAGCTTGTTATTCATCAATTTTAGCCTGTAAGTTTTGAGCTGGTTATACATTCACTTAGTCTGTAAGAACATTTTTGTTCATTGACTGAAGTTAATAAAGAATAAAGAATATTTAAAGGTTTCCCTGGACAGCGAAGTTCTAAAAGCTCTTAATCTTAATCGGAAAACTCTTAGACCTTTAGTCAGAGAAATCTAGTTAAAATAACTCATGACATTGCGGATAGGCGGGCAAAGTCGATGATTATAGAGATCAAAAGGGACCCATTACAATCTTCTTCGACAAATCCCCAAGTTCGAGTCAATATAAATATGAAATATACATATATAAAAGATGGATGCTAGCACCATGAGGGACTACTTTCGAGCTTCCCGCAACTTGCACCACTTTATACTTAACCCTTTCGCTATTTTGTTGCCATATGACACATGCTACTTTGTGGACACGTGCATCCTCTATGGTTGCAAGAATGCATTTTTTTTTTTGTTTGTCCTTAGAATAGTTTGCAGTTTTAGGAAAAATACGAAATTGATAAACTGAATATTTAAGTTTAAAGAAGAGAAGGATACACGTTTTTTTAATGGTATATCTTGACATAGCAATGGAAGAAGAAGCAGAAAAAATTTAGCTAATTTTTTATTCTTTATTATATTTATTTAGTTACTTCTCTACTTCTTATTTTGGCTAAAGTAAATGAAGAAATATTCAAATTTTCGTTTGCCACAACGATGTGGTTTCTCTCATAGAAAAACATTCTAAAATACAGGGTCCGAGTATAAAAAAAAAATTTTTATGGAATGTTGCTAGGATAACCAAATAGAAGTCTAAAATGTAAAATTATAAATTTTAACTTTCCCCAGTAAAAACCTGTAGCGAAAGGGTTTAGAGGAAAGGATTTACAGTTCTAGGCCGATATCCGACCCCAAGCAAATGGTCACTTTTACGTCTGCACTGGTAGATGCTTTGCTGGTGTTGGATTTGGCGTTGTAGCGCCATGTAGAGGAGAGTGTGCTCTGAAATTCAAATATACATAGATGAGTATGTGGTCAAAAAGAATTAGCTCTTAAGTCGACTTAGGAAAGCATTCAGTTAAGGGCACTAAGCACATCCCTTTAAAAAGTGCTACCCAAAATAATACTCATGAACTTGAGCGATTTGCTTTTGACCACAGGTATGTTGAGCTGCTTTTAGGTACCAAAGGACAATCCAAAAATTTTCAAGTGCATTTGAATTTTTATGCAGCTGACAAGGCAATTTCGAGTTAATTTATCTTTAAAAATCACAATTACAAAGCAATGCGAGTAGTGTAAGCTGGTGCGGCGCAAGCACCAGCAGTTCTTCGACAGTAATTACGGAGCACTGCAAACAAACCACCGCGCGAGTAGTGCACACGCTTTCACCCACACATGCGCCCAGCCGCATTCGCACGTACGAGCAATTACACTATGCGTGAGCACTTCCCGAACTGAAGGCGACCAGCTTACGGCAGCCAGTTGCGTCAGAGCGAAACAGCCGCAATTGGAAGAATTCCAAAGAGACAGTGCGCGGTAATAGTCGTTGCTAATTGGAAACGAGACGACTGCCCCTCCAACTGGAATGGCAAAGCGCTTGCCAGACTGAAATGGCATGCTCGGCGCAGGTCGTTTCACTCGCTCTCGAGCTGCGGATGGAGCCAAAGATGGCGTAGTGCGCGCTCATGGACTGCGCACTCACTGGCTGCAGCATTCGGCAGCCGGCAGGCAGGCAGCTTTCAGTTCCGTTTGGTACTTTGGTGTATGTTGAGCGTTTTGGTGGCGGTAGTTGCAGAATTAAAAGGACACCAACCATAACGCACGTGCGTCACGCTGATTCAGCGCACACCATCCGACGAAAGAGAGCGCAACAGACAAAAGATAATTGCAGTCTGCCCTTTTGTGTTCAATTTGTGAGATTAAAAACTGAAGAAGGCGTAGATACTTAATTGATTTGAAGAAGTTACTTGAAACAAAGCTGCCTCATTTTGTGCTGCATGGCAAGTGGACTAAATTGGTGCCGTTGCTGGTGAAAGCGAGAACATTTTTAAAAGTAATATTTTGTAAAAAGCGAACATTTTTGTACACTTCACGGCCCCGCTCCTGGCCAATTAAAAATCGCCCCTGTGATCGAACCGAAGCTTCATGTTACGCCCCGAAAATGTCTTGAAAACGAAATTGTAACACTTGACGCCACATTTCAAACATTCACTCGAATCAAACAAACGGGCAGATACACAGGTGCACGGCACGATACGAGCATTTAGAGTGCGTTAACTCGTTAAGGGGTTTTGCGAAAAAGTGCATGGGGTACAAACAATAAATAAATAAAGCAAAAGCAAACCAGACAGTGCAATATTTTCCTTAATAGTCAGTGGCGCATGTAGAGAATTGGAATCTTAAATGGAATGGTTAAAAAAACGTGTTAATATCTATTAAATCTAATGTGTTATGTGCTTAAAGTTATTGAAATGTTTGTTTTAAATGTTTGAAAAATACACTTAACTGCAATGAATGGAAACATCAAAGTCAAAAAGCTCACAACAAATTCCAAGACACTAAAATTCGGAAGAACTGAACTCTAAAACGTGTAAATGTGTTTTGGAAGGGAGCAGCAACAAAGAAGAAGATTGTAGTAAAGAGCACTGCAAGTGAAGAATTGAATTTAATAAACATCCAATTTCCGAAGAATCGCTGCAATCAATCTTGATAACGACATCGAAGCAGGTCAGAGACAAACAAACAAAATTTGTTTGCAAGTCAGTGCTGATTGCCTAATGGAATTTTGCAATTATCATAAAGAAAAAGCACTCATGTTGAAACACCAACTTTAAAAGCAAAAATAACCAAATCTGTATGAAAGTGTAGTTCTTATAAAATTGTCGTCCTCTTTGCACCGAAAGATTTTTAACTAAAAAGCTAAACAAATTAATGTGTACTTTAGCCTCATCGGACAGGGAATGTTATAGTCTTCAACCACTAAACCCAATTCATACGTAGATCGGGTCGTGCTCCTAGAGCGGGTCCAGTTGCCGAAATAGTGCATTCCGAGCACTGCAATTTGCCGTCGGCAAAAATGCAAGCGACAAAAATGCGCACTCCCTTCGCCATCCAAGAGATACTTGGTTTGGGTGTGGGCTCGGCAGCTGCAGCGGCGGCCAGCTATCAGCAAGTGCAACTCAACCACCACCAGCATCAACAACAACAACAACAGCAGCAGCAGCCACATGCATTATCGCTGCCATTGTCGTTGCATCAGCAGCATCAGCCGCAACAACAGCAACCGATACAATTGCAGCAACAGCAGCAGCAGCAACACCACAGCACCAGCAGCACACGCCACAACAGCACATCCACACCGCCGCCCACTGCCGCCACACCTACCGCCTCTGAGGCAAACATTGCACCGATTTCACCCGCTTCTTCACACGGCGGCCGACCACGCGACTCGCGCTCCATATCGCCGGATGTGAGTCGCTTATCAGCAGCTGCTGCGGCCGCGGCCGCCACCGCACACTGTCAGCTGCCAATTTTTAACCCGGCGAATTTTTATGCTGCCGCAGGCTATGCGGACCATGCCGGCCAACTGAACGCGGCGCATCATCACCACATGACCACACTGGCTGCGGCGGCATACCTACGCGGGTTTTTGCCGCCGGGCTTTAGTACGCCGCATGAATTTCGCGGCCATTTTCAGCAGCACTTCGGCAACCAATTTGCTGGTAAGTTTTCAAAACCCAATTTTCCCATAAAGTCGCTTTCATGCGACTGCTGATTGCTCATGTATTGGAATTTATGGTAATTCATACTTGTACTGATTTTTTAATTCCATGTGTATCTCTGCATCTGACTGCCTCGATATTGTTTTGGTTGTGCGATATTGTAGGCCAAAAACAAATTTTGGAATCATTCATACACGAGCATAATGAATACAACTTAATAATAATTAACTAAAAAATTAAATTAAATAAATTTTAACTGGTTTTAAGTTGGAAACATAGTTAGACTGGTGTCGCAGTCCCTCTTTCCTCTTAAAGAGGCCTCCAGCCCTGGTGACCAGTGGTGCTAACACCGGCTCTGGTGTAATTTATCAAAAAGTGAAGTAGTGCGTAAGTTGAAATCTTGACGGTCAGTTACTTCAAAATATGAAGGAGAAAACAAGCTGCAGGAGACAATAAAAAACTTCTGCTAACAAAAGACGAGTGAGACCCATTCCTTGGCCACTGTCGATGGACCGATCTCATAAAGATCGGCCTTATGAAATGCCGATGCCGATTACTAAAAAAAATATTTCTCAATCAATTGCAATCCGTGCATTGGATCACGAGCCGTGAATTTAAGTCACTACTCAGCTATTACTATCCATGAAAAAACTTCCAACTTGAAATCGGCATAAATGTTATGCCCTTAATGTAAAAAACAAAATTGTTTACTAAACATTGGGGGGAGGTATTTTATATGTAGAAAATGTGTACCAAGTTTCAAATTAATCGGTTTAGTAGTTTTTAAATGACAGTGAACACGGACTTTGAAAAAGTAAATAGTTTTGAGACCAGAACAATAGAAGAGAATAAGCTGTATACCTGCACTAAAGGACAGGGGACTAACTATAGACCATAACTTCAAGAGTTTTGCTCCGATCGACAAAAAAAAATTCGATTTTTCGAAAGTGTAAACCCTTCCCCCCCCCCCCTCAAGGTGCATTTTTATCGTGTCCAGTTCATGGTTTTTGAGGAAGTCAAATAAAATGTTTAAAAATACTACAATAAACGACATATTCTGAAGAATTTATGACTTGCCAAAGTTGATATTCATTAACAGTTCATGTCTTCCAACACCGAGAAATATGTAATGAGAATATGGAAGTGCGATGGTGCTAATACTTCCTGAAATGCCATACACATGCAAAGACGGTAATCTGTGGGCTGTGAGCTGTGGGTCTTTCCAAAAAGGTGTTGAAAAACTGAGTGAGCTTTACAAACACAAATGTAATAATGACCAACTAGTTGACCAGTAAGCAATTAGCCGATAGTTTATTAGATGCGGGGTTCGTACACTCAAAAAAAAACAAATTTGTATGATATGTATATCAAAAAACGCAAATGGCCTCTAGCTTTCTTTATACATTTCATTAATACTGCTGATATTGTGACATATCACCAACTTCAAAAGTGACACAACTCAACATTTTTCATTTTCGGGTTTATGTGTTAATACCGTGCACAATGCATCTATCTACCTATAAGCAAAAGCTCAGTATATTTTGTTGTTGTTAACTGTTGCCAAAATACAGTTAGGTCTCTCTTCATGTCAGAAGTTTGATGCTTTTTGATCGCTGCAACTCAATGCAAAATAGTCCTAACTCAAATTGTGACACTTTTGGCGAAATACATTTTTGTTGAAGTTAATGAAGTTAATTGAGTAAAGTTGTGACAATTTTAGTATATATTTTCAAATAAAAAAATTTATTTCGAATTTTTCAAAATTTTTCTTTCAACTTTTTAACTGTAATTTGTAATTATTAAATTAAGCAAAAGTGACATAACTTAAAATAATTTGGTAAAAGTCAAACTCAAAATTTTGGATTTTCTAGTGAAAACTAAAACAAAAAATCTTTATAACTTATCCTAAAGCATGATCTGTATGGATTTTCTACTAAACAGTCTATACCTTTTTTTAATAAAATGTTTATTCAGCTCAAAAACAGTTTTTGGCGTTTCCTGAAAAATTAAAAATTTTGAATTGTGTCACTTTTGTAGTGCGTGTGCGATATGTACATATGTCTCAAAACATGTTCTTACTGAAATGATTGGACAGATAGCAAAAGATAGTTTTAGTTAGTTGTATTTACGATAACTGGGGAATTTTTTTGTATAGCCACGAATATCTACGAGCGATAACTCAAAAAGCGATCTCGCAAAAGGTCAAGTAAACAAATTCAGTGTCATATTTATCCACCACCTATCTTCAAAACCCAGGAACATGTTTACAAAAAACTAAACAAATCTCCATTCCACTTCCCCCAAAATTTGACAAAGATGTGAATATCTGGGATAATTAATTATTCTTATTTTGAAAATTAATTTATAACAGGTTCATGCCAAGAGCTTTTCATGAAAATAATATAAAAATAAAACTTTTTAGATACCTTCCTCACAATTGAGAGATAGAAGCATAGTAATTGATGGCGACATACAATTTAATGATAAATATGTCTCCAAATGTTTTCAAATTGCCTCAAAACGGAACCCCTCCCAAAATGAAATCCAGTGTGCGCCACTGATGCTAATGCATATATAGTACACTAGTCAGAATAAGTTTGCGTACAGGCAAGTCAAAATTATGTTATGATTAATTTTGACCTCAAAAATGGGTTCTCTGTTTATAAAAGCTTATCCACATTTTTCATATATGCCTTAACTGCACTTTTTGTTCTGTTTTAGATGAATTAAAATAATAATTATTCATGTATTCGTATTTATTGACAATAAACTCACAAAACGGTGCAAAATAAGTTTGCGTACAAAACTTATAACGGGAATTTTCGGTTATGCTTTTTATTTTTATTTTTAATTTTTATTCCATTGATCAGTAAAAGGACTTGTAAATTATTTGGAACCGTATATGTGCTTGAAATTTTATAGAAAGCAATAGAATCCAACAGAAAAAAAATTCAAAATGGATAACTAAAATTTCTAAAATTGATAAAAAATTTCATGAAATTAGGGACAATTTTGGGAGAGCACATTTGTCATTTCAAAAAGCCATCTTAAATCTCGAAAAAAACAGAAAATCTTGCTTCGTTACTACGATTTGGCCATTTTCTTAAGTTATCCGAGCAAGAGGATTAGATTGTTTGCGATCAGTGCATCATAATCTAAGGCTAGTTGCATCCAATAGCTTCAGAAATGTACAGAAATATTTTATAAAACCCAGTAGCACTGACTTTACAGGAAAAATTCAGAAAAAAAACATCTTTCCCCTTCGTAACAGCATGTAAGAGGCTTTAGCTTATTTACAAAGAGCACAGAACTGCTTTCGTAAAAGAGTCCATCAGAGTCTAGAAAACCGGACCTCCGGGACAATATTGTTATCTATAGAAAGTAGGACGATTCATTATTATCTGATAATGGTTTGGCATATTTGACATTAAAAGGCTTAAACTAATTGGACGAGGATCCTGTTAATAACAAAAATCTTAAATTTACAGTGAAGCATAGCATATGTGAGGAAATGGTATGGGGCTGCATGTCAGGAAAAGGAGTGAGCAGGATGTTTTTTTTATTCATAAATGCTTCCGGGGGGGTTATTTACATATTCTAAAAGCTTATGTACGCCAAGGTTTCAAAACTTTGGTTCAGATTGCAACATTTATTTTCAACTTTACGATGACCTTAGGGCGCAATGCATTCGATGCGAAGCTATGTTTGCTATTAACTGGCTCAACAAAGTTGAAAAAGTTCGTCCCTAGTCACCTAACGTGCAGCTAATTGAGTATATAAGGGGTTCAGTTGAATCCTGAGCCCAACAACACTCCATCTTCAAAGATATAGTAAACCAATATAACAATTCAAGGATATAACAGAATAACCGCTGAAAAACACCGAATTTAATAAAATTTACGCCGAAACTCCTGCAGGGAGTTCAAGCGGGAAAAACATATTCACAAATTAATTAATTAATTGATTAATTTTTTGACAAAACTTAGCTTCAATTAAATTTTAACCACATAACTTCATCTTGTACGCAAACTTTTTCTAAGGTGAATTCATAGCATATTTTGTTTTTGGCCCTTCTTTTACAGTTTGCTCAAGTTTTTGATATTATTATCTTAATGGAATAAAAGAACTAAGTTTACGGAAGAAATAAAAAATTTATGTTTTTGAAAAATTACTTTAAATGATTTATTTTTCATATGAAAAAACTACATACCCCTTGTACGCAAACTTATTCTGATTAGTGTACGTGGGTGGTCCGATAAGTACATAGCCTACAAAAGAATTACGAAAATTTTGGAAAAGTGGCGATTTATTTCTCATCGTAGTCTCCTTTCAACTCGATACACTTGACCCAGCGATGCTCCAACTTCTTTAACCCGCCTGAAAAATACATTTTCTGGAGGCCTCCGTGGCGGCGCACAGTGGTCGGACTTATATGGGCAAAGCGGTCAAAAATACTTCTAGCAGAGATATCAGCCTGAAACTTTGGTAACTTGTTTTTAAGAATGTGGCAATTATTTCATGTGAAAATGGGCGTGGTCGGACATCTATACGCCTGCCCCCATGTAAGGAAATGATAAAAAATTTGTTTCTTTTTTGTTTTTAATGAGAAACAAATTGTTTCCAAGATTTTGCTCGACAAAATTCATATATAGGCAGGCTCAGAGGAGCAACCGGAGGGGGTTGCGGGGTTCAAACCCCCAAATCAAAAAATTGCTTGTGAAAATTATGATCTCAAACAGTATTAGGCCCAAAGTGGTATGCAAAACCCCCCAAAATGAAATCCTGTGTGCGTCACTGTACAGGTAATTAACTCAAAACGGAGCGTGAATTAAAATTTTATGAACAGAAGGTGGAAGCCAGTACCATTGATACATCTCTATCTCTTAGCAGTGTCGAGCGCATATTTCCTTAATTTTTCAACATTTATTTTTTAATCTGAAAACATAGCTTTAGCTTTAACATACAATTTAGCACTTGTATAAATCATATTTTATCTTGATATATCTCAAAATTTGATTAGAAAAAGTTTTCCATACGACACATTTTTAACTGATCGTTCCTGTGGCAGCTATATGTTACAGTTGGGCGATCTTGTTCAAGTTTAGTTATGCGATTCAGTATTACATAGAAATGTCAAATACGACATTTTGTGAGAATGTCTTTCAAAATGCATATCTTGTTATGTCATTTCTTCTGCCAGATTTACTAATTTTCCCACATTGTGGGGTCTGAAACCGCTTTGCTCCATTTTCTCCTTCCACATTTGGACATGAAACCTCTTTAACATTACCAAAAAAAAGCCAAAACTGTCCCCACAGAACCTATGATAACAAAAATATTTACATATGTAAATAGTGTCAGCCACCGTATATAAAAATTGGTTTAAAGGTGAAATTAAAATAGAAAAATAAAAAAGTTGCAATACGCATTATATTAACATCACCTTACTTAAAAACAACAACACAAACAAACAACAATACCACCGCACAAAATGCCAAGCTTCTTTTGCACTTCTGGGTTTGCGCCCCATTTTTAATACAGGCACTCAGTCTATGAAAGATTGCACGAAGCCTGGCAAATTCTGGCAGCTGAAACTAACACATTATAATCTTAAAACGTGCCTTAGTATTCGGAAAAAAAGATCAATGGGGGCAACGAGAGGGAACACAACTAAAACTTTAAGTGAAATTCTGGGAGTCAGACGAAAAACACAGAATATAGTAGTTGTAAATTTTGATTTTTGTTTTTAAGTAGACTTCAATTTAAATATATCTCATTAACTAAAATTAAGTTAAATACTTGTATGTTCAATACACTTTTTATTAATTTTAAATTTGGTGATTTTTTAATAAAGTTTTAACACTTCAAAATTGATTATTGTAAAACGCTGCTCACATTGCACTAATCAAGTGAACAAATGTTCTCACTTCTGATGCTATTTTCAGAAAGTACCGCAAGAATCAAACCAAAAAAAATTTACCGTTAGAAAGCTTGATTATATAGGAGACTATGTAGTTACTTTTCATTTTAAAATTTGGACTTTGAATTTTTTATTTTTGGCCTATGGGAGCGACCACAGTGCGGCGATAACCTCCTCATTCGACTCAAATTTCTGCCCGGCGAGTGACTTTTTCAAGTTTGGAAAGAAAAAGAAGTCACGCGGGGCCAAATCTGGAGAATACGGTGGATGGGGCAGCTGTTCGTAGCCTAATGCGACCAATTTGACGAATCACCAACCGATATTGCTCTTTTTCCATTTTTCTAAAATCCGCGGACACGTTCGTTTCCACACGCGGTCAAAACAAAACTACAAATCCAATATGGCTGAAATTTTGACAGTAGCCGTCTACGAGGATGTACTACACGATAGTGAATTTCTCTTACGATTGTGGCACCATCGGGCGGTGGGGCTAAGAACTTATAGGACTGCCCACGTACATATTTTGAAATCCGTCTTGAAACCAATGTCAAACGCCGTGTTTAATCGAATACTACACTTTCCCCCGATTTCAATAGTCAACTAGATTACTAAAAGAAACAAAATTTATGAAAGATCTTTATCGCTGAAGAAGATTTATGATATTGCAATTTTTATATATATCTATAGCTTCTTTCTGAACAAATACTCTCTTTAAAGCACTTTAAGGCATACTTTCAGGCAATTTTTTATTAACAACAAGTCTGCCGTTACTCGTTCGAGTCTTACTTAATAAACACGCCTACATACGCAAAAGACGACAAGCGCAAACGCAGCTAATTACCGGCCACTTTTATACCCTTTCCACTTTCTATAAGACTTTCTTATCTATGCACTTGCATTTTCTTGTTGCTTTTCATCATCCGTTGGGTGCACTTGAGGAAACCTCAATGTCGGCGCAATGCAATTTTTTCATATTTTCTTTTCGTTTTTGCTCTCTCCGTTTTTGTCTAAGTAGAAGAGGGCTAACTTGAGCAACAACCAACGCGGTGGCAAGACTAGTATCAACAACCACAACAATTACAACAACACTTGCAACAAAAGACTAAAGAAAATCGGAGTTGCGGCAAAAGTCACAAGAAAATGCAGCATCTCAGAGCAGAGCCGCGTTTTAGCGCAGAATGCATAGGAGGGTTAACTGACTCACTTACACCCAAAACCTAATTAAAAACTGCATTATCAAATATAATTTTAGGAAAATTATTATTTTTAGCGTAGGCCTTATTTTCTTGTATGCACTGCCGTAAAAATTCACATGTTTTAACACTGTGCTAACCAAACAAACGCGCCACCACTGGAAAAGCCACACACACTGCCACTGAATACGTGACAAAAAATGAATTCAAGTGGCAACACTCTACACCTCCCATCGCATACACACATTCATTGCAGCCTCTAATAAGCTTCATGGATGCGACGAGTGGGTGCAAAAAAAACAGACAGGCAGAGGAAGAAGCGCAAAATAATTTAAAACAATGCAATCAACGGGTGGAAAACAGCCTCACCATTTGCCAGCCAACACAGAAATGTGTTAGACAATTTTATGCTTTCTGCATAAACTTTTGCACATTTTACTTTTGCAGCGCAGAATGAACCTGCCTGATGCCGGCAAAATGTGAAGCAGCCTATTGCGTCGCCCCCTACCGCATTATGCTCTATGCACGAACCCATAGTCACGACAAAGACGAGGCGAGACACGTTGGTGGTTACACTATTAATACGAATATTTACACACACATCTTTTTGACTTACACCTTCGCACCGAAAGTCCACAGAAGGCCCATTTAAGGCAATAATTGATCAGGTTGACTCCCAAAACATATAAGAAGCTAAAGGTATTCGTTTTTGCATTGAAATTTAATTAATTATGGACTCGCCGAGCTCCAATTAGATACTTAATAACCTATAGGATGTCACTATTTATAATCCATATATGCACACATGATCTTTCGAATAATTTCTTCCCCAAAACTGCATATTTTTTAGATAAAAATTTATACAAATATATACGAGTAAATGCTCGAATGCTCTGAAGGCGTCCAAATGGTGTAACATAGGTAAAAGTATTTGCGCTCTTGTCTTGAAAATGTATTCACTTGACAACTATGAAGACATACCGTTAGGTTCGCCTTTCGCTTTGTTCTGCCTCCATTAGACACCACACTGCTCATTAATCCATTCCACTCCATTGACATGCGTCAGTTGACGCTAATTAAGCACACTAACACAGCGTTAGTGCGACTGGTGCGGCAAGTACACACCGCAGCGCTATTGGCTTAGTTCTTCACATAAAAACGCCTGCACAACGGGTTTTTCTTTAAATAAAATTTATGAAACCTGTTTTGGGACAATACAACGTAATTTATTCAAATGAGAACAGTCACGTTGAAGAGTATTCAAGTACTGAGTTGGAAGCCTACAGGCCAACAGGTGCCCCAATTTGGAAGTTCATCGTCTGCAAACAGCTAAAAAGTGCCCAGTCTGTATAAAAATAGCAGATCCGATTACTAAGTTTCTAATTAGTCACTCATTTTGCACCGGCTCTTCAAAATTACCTACCCTGTATAAGCGTCAACTAGGCGCTCTGAATCGGCGATGCTGCTTAATTTGCTGTCAATTTTTACGCATTGTCTACGTAGCTGTTAGATTGTTTTTTGTGTTGGGTTGGGTTGAGCGCGTTAAGTTCGGCGCTGACTACGAAGGTGTTAAATCGAAATGCGCGCATCCATTTGTGAAATGCGCACACACTCCAAGAGAAGTTTTGGCTCATGAGCTTTAAGCGAACGTGAACGCTGCTTTAAAACATTTGTGTGCACATTGTAAATAATTCAAACAAAGTTATTCTCAATAGTTTTTTTGTACAATAATTTATTTTATTATTTATTATTTTATTTAGTATTAAGTCGAACACATGAAGCTCGTACTTATAAAAAAGATTTAACGAGTAAATGAATAGATTTTATAAACTAAAAATTCAATCTCAAAATTTGTGGAGATTCTATTGAACTCAATTAAGGGGGTAGTAAGGTAGAATCGACCATGTTTTTAAGTCATTTTTTTTTCATACAAATTTTTATTCCACATTAAAAATTTTTGTATATGTTATTGTACATAGTTTTGAGTACTGAACAAAATTTGAAACGGAAGAGCTCTGAGCAACGAAGAGATCTAGCTGGAATAATCAGAAAAATCCTCTCGTGGAGTGTACCACAAAAATTGAAGACGGCTCTCATGGACATAACGCAAATGTTTTGAAACCTGTGCTTATTGAGCGCTGTTATAAGTCCGTTTCAGTAGATAGGGATCACTCCGAGGAGAATCAAACATCAATTTTGAAGAACAAACATTTTGAATTTTTTGAGTAAAATCCGAGGACTTCGAAATCAAGGGTTTGTACCATATGCAGAAATAACGCCCGGAAGTCGTTGCCAAGGACTGTTTATTTTTTGTTTTTTTTGTTCCTGGTTCACTCCCCTCGGGAGCATAGGGCCTCCAGAAGACAGCCTTGTGTTGGTTACATTAATCAGTTGTGTTGTTCTGCCAGGGTAGGTGATTGGCCTGCCGCACGTAGTCCTAAGTGATGGAATCATCTAACGCCGCTCAGGAACGTCGCCTCCGCTCGTAGCGCCATCTGTTGTGAGGAGGTTGCAGCAGAATGGTTGGGGACCTCGCTAGATCAGGTTGGTGCGCGCTGTTTTCGCAGTTGCCCGCTTCCCCTTCCAGATGTCGCTCGTGCGACTGTTTTGCGTAACTGTTTATTTGTTTGCTTTTATTAGCCGCACAGCGCATAATTGCGGACTGCTTATTAGTGACTTTTATTAGTTACTTATCAATACATCTAACAATTAATCTTCATCTAGTTTTTTTAGGAGTCTGTAAAATAAAACTTGTTTATTGACTAAAATAAAATAAATAAATAAATATGAAATTGGCAGACTAAAATAAAGCAGAACTGGATATTCAGACAATATGTGAAATATAGACAAGATAGTATCTGTGGCATTTTGACAAAGGAACTTATGTCGAAATAATGAAATTTTTCAATTTTTTAATCATAAAGACACAATTTCAAAACGCTTCTTTTGGTGTAATCGGTTTGTTTTCCCGACATTTAGTTACAGATATATAATGTATAGCATTTCAACTTTTCTCGAGTTTGAGATTTGCTATGCACCTTATCAGTATTTTCGCTCTCCTGAACAATTTGAAAATTAGACTTAGATTGTTTTGTCAAAATGCCACAGATATGTATGCGGACAACGAAATTACAATTTAACTCACCACTATCAAAACTGACTAAACTAAACTACGCTAGAAACTAATTTGTATATGTATTATAAAGTAACAACATAACATACCAGATTATATATACTACAATCTGTTAAGAAAATACTGCCACATAACTCAACGTTAACTGTCGGTCACTTTTATCTTCTTATATTTACGTACACTCCTCCCTCTATAAATTAATAAATACGAACTGGTAGAAATGTGCGTAAAGGTTGCTACCCCCAAATGAATCGAGCAAAGGTTAATAGCTGCCCACCACTTGAGGACACTTTTCACCTTAATATAGCATAAATGCGCGCTAACCGATAAACACCCACCACCGGCGCTATTCTTTGCATCGTATATCGTATTGGGCACTCAACACCCTCCAAGAATAATATAGTAAATGTAGAATAAATAGAAGATGTAGCAATAACAAGAGGGAGATATAATTGCTGACAAGCCGCACTTCAACTTGAACTAATGATGGGTTGCCGACGAGGACACGGACACGGACGATGACGATGTGGAAGTGAATTGAATGTTTAGTTTCTGGTGAACGAGTCAATTGGTCAATTTGAAAAAGCGAAAAAATGTGTTAACGAAATGGTAGACCACTTCACACCAAAATGCCAAAAAGGTGATATTGAGAAAAACTGTGTAAGCCATAAGTGAGAGCAGGTGACACTGACTGACAACAAGAAAGAGATGCATACTTGTGTTGAGAATAATGGATACTAATAGGGATTCAAGTAGTTACAACATATGTCAGCAGCATACGTACTACAATGTATTGACTCGTCCTTACAACAAATACGACAAACCAAGAACACGAAAACATGCTACAAAAACATTTGCTCCCAAAAAAAACTGTCTACTCACTTCAAGTGTAACCACAAGAAGCGCATTCGGTGGCATTTGGTTCCACTTGAGCAAAAAAGGACACAACAAGGATAACATTACCACAACAACAATTACTTTACTACTGGAAGGATAACACAAAACGCTCTGTTGCTAAAAAGAAAGTGTGAAAAAGATGCACCCGGACTTTGGTGAAAGAAGGAAACGTCCGAAAAGGAAAGGCAATAGATGCCTTGACTGAAGCTCAATAATACACGCTATGAATTGTTCAAATGGGGATTGGGAAATGACGACAGATACACACATATAATTTGGAGGGGGAGAGAGGAATCCATTTGGGGGGATGCGGAAATAGCATAGTTTAAGTTTTAAGCCCCGTGCGCGCTACTGTATGTCTAGATACCTATTCACTCAACTGAAAGCAAATTTACTTTGTTGTCAATACTCATAAGTTAGGTATTTACCGCTTTATTTACAAATTCTATGTACACAAGTACATATTTAAAATATTGTTTATATTATCCAGAGCTGCTACGCAAGTGCTTCCTGCGGCTCCTTTTATTTTTTCGAAGTATTTGGAGCTTTTTTCTAATTTATTTTATGTGTAAGACACAAATTGTATTTTTTCAGCCAAACACACATTTCCACCCGAGTCAACCATCTCTTCGTCAACTCTATCTATCGGTTCGCACTTTAAGCCTTTCTGTCGGAAGCATTGACATCGTGCAGCTAAGTGTGTGTGACATTTTGATTTGATAAAACACATCACACTGCAGCTGGACCAATTTTCGTCCTAATGCAATAACTATATTTATAATAATAATTATGATATGTACACATGTACATGTAACTCTTGGAACTGCTTCAACTCATGGACCTCTTGATGTTTCCAATAAGCGACGCCGAGGTGTATTTCCACCGCTGTTGCTGCTTTTTTCTGAGAGAGTGCTGGGAAATACTTTAGCACTCTTCTTAGAAATGCACTCTGGGAACAAAGCAACACAACGACAACATTTGATACTCACTAAGTAAATAAAGCCTACACACGAGTGGAAAGTGTAGACAGGAATCACTACTATTAATGAAACAGAGAATTGAAGTTTGACTGACGTGTAAGATGATAGGCGAATCGTGAAGAATTAACATATGGCACCGAGCCGCGCATACAACGTTCTACTCGTTCACATGCAAGAAGTGGCACGTTGCTAACTCATAGTTGCCCATCAGCACTTGCGGTTGCAGACGCGGTTGTTTACTTTGCGTTGCATCTTGGCGCACTTCCTAGAAAACCCCAATTATAAAAAGACAAGAGGCTGAAGAGAACTCCAAGCATGATTTGAATACTTTATCCTTCATACCCGTTTTTCTGCTTTTATTCTCTTTGGTGCAGCTTTCCTGTTTCATTCGCAGCAAAATGAGAGATGATTGTCGTACGAGTAGGTGCCAAGTGTAAGGATTGTGTTCTGATCCCACTACAATGAGGACATGAAATATCGAATGTGAAATTAATAATTTAAAGAGTCATCTACATACATATGTATTAGGGATTGCAATCCCGGACCAGATTTACAATCCCGGAATTTTCGGGACTGAAAATCACAATCCCGGGATCGCGGGATTTTTTTCGGGATTAAATATATTACTTTAAGGAACTAGTTCAGACTTTTTTTCAATCAAATATAAGCTTTAATAAGCTTTTTTTTGTTTCGATCCCGGTATCAGAATTTGTCAATCCCAGGATTTTTCGGGACTGAAATTGTCCGGGATCCCGAGATTCCGGGATTTGCGATCCCGGGATTGCAATCCCTAATATGTATGTAGGAAGGCTATTATGAAATATCACTTCATGTTACTTTAAGCTCTGGCGACGTTAATTGGCCACTAAGAACAAGAGAGGCAAGAAACTACTATAAATTTCATTACTTGCCGAAAGTTTGAGTTTATCTCTCAAGAAATTTAAACACTTCAAATATTTGATTAATGGCATCATAAATTTATTTTCAAATTGATCATTTATAATTTCTTAAACGACCAGTGCGATCTGTTTGAATTGTATAATAATTGGTTGCTTCAAAGTCGAAAACGAAGTGTATCAAAGAATTCACTGAAAACACAAATTGAATTCGGCAAAAGATCATGAATTTTTTATACTTGAAAAACATACACGAACAAAACTGTGGTAGCAATGAAAAGGCAAAGTGAGAGGAATACCGCCAACAAGTGTTTAAAACGGCCACTTGTCCACCACCGGTTGCTAACTGCCGACTGTCTGTCGTTGCCTACTCAAAATTGCCACCTCAAATCTTTTCATCTCTCCCTTTATCTACTCTCTTCCTTTTTTGTGGGTCATGTAAAGAAAATATTTTTTTGTAGACAACAACGACGACGCTTCAAGTGTTTACTTAAACACTTCAATGTTGAACTTGTAGTTTTCTAATTAAAAAGTTACCTAGAAAAACGTAAAATGTGCCAAACGCGTTTTCCCTTCTCTCATGATGAGTGAGAAAATGCTGTGAAATTATAAATAAATACTGCAATTTACCACAATTATTCGATGAATTTCAAAAATGTAAAAATTGCCCTTTTTAGTGTGAATAGAAATTGAATCTATAGTTTGTAAGTCTGCCTATGCGGAAGCCTCTTAAGTTTTGGGTGTTGTTATGTATACTTTAACTACATACGTTCGAGATCTTGTTGAAAGTGGTCAGTTTTCAGAAATTGTACACATTTTTGATGAATCACCCATGGGAGATGAATAAGGAATTACAGTCGTGTCTGGATATAGTGAACTAATTATTGCAAGGCCTGTTCACAGTATTGAGGTTGTTCACAATTTTTTTTTTTCGTGTTCACTCCTCTCTGAAGCATAGGGCCTCCACAAGACAGCCTTGTGTTGGATACGTTAATCAGTTGTGTTGTTCTGCCAGGGTAGGTGATTGGCCTGCCGCAGGTAGTCCTAAGTGATGGTGCCATCTAACGCCGCTCAGGAACGTCGCCTTCGGTCGTAGCGCCATCTATTGTGAAGAGGTTACAGCAGAATGGTTGGGGACCTTGCTAGATCAGTTTGGTGCACTGTTTTCGCAGTTGTCCGCTTCCCCTTGCAGATGTCGCTCGTGCGCCTTTGCGTAACTGTTTATTTGTTTGCTTGTTCAATATATCTAAACATTTGCTCAAAATAAACTTTTTGTTTTTTGCTTGAAATTGCTTTCAAAATTTTGTTCAATATTTAGAGGCTCCATATCAAAATTTGGGTGTTCACCATATCGAGGTGTTCACTATACCCAGACACGACTGTAGTACAATTTGCAGTATTCAATTATACTCAATCCACTGTATATAGTGCGTTTCCCGAAAGTCTGAGCGCCGTGAATTCAAGCCCTTTCATAGCCAAACACTAAATATAGGGAAAAAGGCTCTTTCGTCGACTGACCTCTCAGCAGGAAGCTGCAAGGCCCTTCCACCTATGTGCGACGCACGCATAACGCGAATGCTTATGTAACCTGTGTATCGTTATCGGGCTGTCGGGCCCAATATCAAACTCATTATTTCCAAAGCTGAAACCAAGTTCAGTACATTTCATTGCGAAAACGCAGCTCCCAAAGTAAACCCAAAGTTATTTTTCAATTAAAGTGTAGTGAATTTGATTATTTCATTATGTTTCACTGCCGTTTCTACTACTAATTTCGTATTCATTGCCCCATCAAATGGCAATAACATTTCGAATAAATTGATACGGCACATATGTGAATTCTTGCAAGCACGCATACATACGCAGCACGGAGATGTAAACTCGTACTTTATTAACATTTAGCCGGCCCACCTTGGGCGCAGACAACACCCTTACAGTCGTTGGCGACTTCCGAAAAGGGGAAACTTTTCAATCTACTTACAAAATGTATCCGCAATCCAGTCCGCAATAACCCGTTCGACAATGACAACAGCAGCCCACACCGCACTAATGGAGAGCGCTGAAAACATTATCCATTCAGTGTCAGTCGAACTTCACGGTTCGCGACGCCTTTTCCGAAATACGGTCGTGGCACACGCAACGGTGAAAAATTGTTTTAAAATTCATTTGGTAACTTTCGTGTTTCACGTTTTTTTGCAGTTTGCCACATAGGCAGTGCCAATAAAACGCAAACATGCAAGTTGACTTTCCCTTCACACCTCGCTCGTTATACACAACATCCTCGTAAAGCCGGGGAACGTTTATGAAATAATAGATGGGGTTGTCAGCGTGCTGGTGTTGCCGACCATTGGTGGAAGTGTTTGTTCAAATATTTATCAACCCATTACATACATAATTTGGTATTTAAGTTTATTTCTTTAGACGCACACAAACAATTGCGCTAAAGCAAATAACGCCGCATGTTCAGAGAATTCAGAGTTTCACCCCCATAACATTTATGGGTCGATTGAAATTATTAGTATTTTCGCATACCTACTATAGACCTCAATTAACTTGTATGCTCTAATTATAAGACTTCCTCAGGATTACGAACGACTTTTAACTTTATTTTATTTCCTTTTACAACTACTTAACTATTTTTCATGATATATTATATTTTATTTTTAAAAATAGAACCGGAGAACCGGAATGAGTTTAGTTTGCATTGAAAGCTTACCTACATTTTTGGTAGCCTAATCTTAATTTTTTTTGATTACGAAACAGATGGGCGTGCCAAACTCTATCAAAATCACCGTTTCCCGATCGCAGTAATAAAAAATTAATCTTTTAATCTTCTACATATATATAGTAAAAGAAAGTAGATGTATGTGTGTAAGCGCAGCGGGTTTTTTTGTTGGATTCGTCTTAAGTCAGTTCAGGTTTAAGTGAAAAGAGAATTCCGGAAAATCCCTGCCATATCTGACCTCGAACCAATTGAAAACGGCTGGACCGATTTGACAGGCTTTTTTTTTATTCGTAGTTGTTAGCACAAGGTTTGTATGAAAAAATTTTTTAGGAAAACGGATCGTGGAACTTTTTCACCAACCCAACTTTTCAGACGATAACTTGGGAACCATAAGTCTCACATCAATTAAATTCACTACGAATTTACTATTAAGTCATGTCCTTCGACAGAGAGAATGGGGCGGGTATTGAATGAGAGGGTGTGGCACCACCCATACTAGAAAAATCTTTATAATGGAGTATCTTCAAAATTGTAAGGTGTACAGCATTGAAATTTAGTATACCGTCATCCCATCGATGTGTCGTTCTACTGGTAAGATTTGTGGGCGTTGGTAAAGGGGCTTGGCACAATTTTTGTGATCCAAATACTCCGCTGAACTATTTAAAAGTCGCACAGCAATGAAACTAAGTACGAACCTACCATTTATTCATATCTTTCGACAGAGGAAATGGTGCGGGTATTGAACAAGGGGCGTGGCGTAAGTAAAAATGATAAAAATTAGTTTTTAAATTTGGCATGTTTCAAGCGCAGTAAATTTCTTACGTTAATCAGTAGCTCTTTCTCTTCCTTTAGTTGGTTTTCTTCGTCAATTTGCATCGCCATAGATTCGCCATATCGCGCATTTCATTATAAAAGAACAACAAATGTCGTGCGAGACAAAGTTCGCCGGGTCAGATAGTTTAAAACACAATTTAAATGACAATTAAATAGTTCAAAGAAAATGTGAAAATACGAAATTAATTATTTATAAATAAAAACAAAAATTGTCACTACTTTACTTAAAAGTTACTGCAACAAAGATTTATTTCGTCAAAAGTGTCACAATTTGAATTAGGCCTATTTTGCATTGAGCTGCAGGGATCAAATAGCATCAAACTTTTCGACACAACCAAAAATAAGTCACTATTGTGTATTTCAGCTTACTGTCGATCGACACATGAAGAGAGACCTTACTGTTTTTTGGCAACACTTAACAATATAATTTACTGAGCGTTTGCTTATTGATAGATAGATGCGTTGTGCAGAGTATTAACATATAAAATCCCAACTGTGAAGTGGGTGTGCAATATGTATGCTTCAAACTAGTATATATGTACATACAGGTAGACCTCGCTTGACCCCCGAGGGTGATAAATAACTGAAAAGCCCGGCACTTTCATAGGAATCGGGTAAGCGGATTTCAAAGTTATGAGCATGGATCATATTAAAAACGAGAGTTCCTGCTCCACTTACCAATTATTGTTTTGTTAAATATAGACTGAAATAAGAAAGTTAATGATTTGGTTAAAATTTACTTAAGTACTTGACTAAACCTTTTCGACTTATATACAATGTTACCGACCCACTTGGGCAGAAAAATTATTTCGCAAACGATTTCAATGAGGCAAACACTACACATTTCTTATAGAGAAATGAACTATATCTTTATTGCGTTGAATGACCCACCTCGATAATTGGTTGGATGAGTGAACGGAAACCTAAATATACTATCTACGAAGATGGATAATTGTGCTCCGCCCATGTGCACAAGTGTTTTTCCAGAGTATATACATACTAGGGATTGCAATCCCGGGATCGCGAATCCCGGAATCCCGGGATCCCGGACAATTTCAGTCCCGAAAAAAAGCTTATTTTTGCTTTTGTCACGTTGATTTCGAACAATACAACCCTTCTTATTTAACACAAAAAATGAATTGCGCATTGCCTGTGACGTTTGAATAAGTGTTAATGCAACAATAGCTCTGTTTGTGTATAACTACTTTTTACAAATTTGTACAAACTAGCTCTGTTTTGGTACTTTTCCAGTACAAATTTGCCAGTAACCAAAATCACAAGTGCAAACAAGCTTCCGCTCTCAAACATGAATCCATTCAAAACAGTAAACAACCAGAATTTTCTTAAAACATGCAAGTTTAACTCTTCTTTATACTAATTTGACTTGTCACATTCACAATACACAGGGAAAATGGTGTAAATAAGAGGATTAAGAAAGAAACCATCAGCATTTAAGAATTAAAACCATAGCGAAACTTGAATTATTGATAGTTATTTCTCACACCGAATTTCACTTATTTTGAAGGGCCAAAACTTAAAAATGTACATATAATACGATTTGATCTACTAGTATTGAACCAGAGAGAGCCTTTTTCAGCAGGTTAGCCAGGTGATTTGACAATTAAATGCGTTTTCAAGTTATTTGTCATAAATATTTTGTTTTTTGTTTTAACTAAGTACACAGAATTGTATTTAATACATAGATATAATATATTTGATTGAAAAAAAGTCTGAACTAGTTCCTTAAAGTAATATATTCAATCCCGAAAAAAATCCCGGGATCCCGGGATTGTGATTTTCAGTCCCGAAAATCCGGGGATTGTAAAACTGGTCCGGGAGTGCAATCCCTAATACATACCTACGCATACAATGATATGACTATAACTAGTTACCTACATGATTATTTCGCTGCAATTGGGAGAGCGCTCACAATATGGACTCAATTCGTGGATCTACGCCTATTATTGTACGTTTGCAATGCTATTCATGAGCGCACATATGTACGCTTCTATTTCAGTCCGTCGAAATCGAAATGCAGATAATTAATATCTCAAGTCAAGCTGTGGCAAGGGGAAGTGCTGCATAGAAGCCACTCACACTTTATTGCTTATTTCCTAATTGTGTATTTCGTGCGTACATATGTATATCTATTAATGTGTTGGCGTACATACCTGCCTTATATATGTAGGTATGTATGCACATTTTGGTTCGTTGCTCTGTTCTATGTTCCAAGCTCTCGCTTCATCCATGAATTGCTCGAGTCCCGCACCAACAAACACGAACAAACAAAAATTACCCAATTATTTAATTTAAGCTTCACTGCTGCCACAATACGCGAGCCTCCTACGCCCACTCCACCTAACCTCAGAGCCATCCAGCCAACCAACCAACGAGCCAGACCAGTCAGACCTCAACGAAATTGAAATACAATACGGCAATCATTAAAATACTGAAAAAATAAAACTTGTGGAAAACGTTAAAGAATTGCAGGAAAAATCGAGAATGAAAAAAGAAAATAAGGAAAAGAAAGGAAAGGAAATGAAATAAATGAAAGCTGAAAAACGACAGCAACTGCCGCCGTCAAACAACACTGCTACAATTCACTGCTGACTGCTGAACGGCAATCCAGCGCGAGCGACCCACTTGAAGCTGTAAACGACATTGCAGTCAGGACCGTTAGTTGGCAATTTAGCAGCAGAAAATTGCCAGCCAAACAAAAATATGAAATGAATGGAAATGAAATGAAAATACGAGTCGGTACACAGTTAAGTGAGATGGCGGCAAAACCGAGCAAAGTGGCCGGGGCAAGAGGAAATACTCGTAACGGTAATAATGGCAGGAAATAAGGAGAAGAAAAGCATAGTCGGGAGTGGCATTTGCAGAGAAATGGTAAAACTCTAACATTACCATATTATATGTCTCTTCACGGCCCGCCCCTTGCCGCACAGCTTTCGATTTTCCGCCTCTGCCTCTGCCGTGCACATTGCTCTGTGCCCACATACACAACACAGGCAGAGTTCTCCATGCGACGGAAATTTTTATTATTGGCAATGAGTATTAAAATGGAAGTAAAATAGCGTTGACATAACAGTGTTGCCAATTTTTACAGCCATGAATTGCGGTAGCATGCGCAAACAAGAAATGCCATTAACCAATCATATATGTATTTCTAGGCTTTCTAGTGCGCAAACGAGAAATACCATTAACCAATCATATATGTATTTCTAGGCTTTCTAGTGCTCACCTGATCTTTACATATGTATAAGCACATATGTACACATATGTATTTTAATAGCGAGTAGAGTTATGGATTAGCTGTGCAGTTGTAATTGAAATTCAAAGCATACATATATCTCATTAAACAAATTAAGTGGTTGTAACTCCATGAGCTACATCATTCAAGAGATCAGCGTTACAGAGTTCTGCTTACGATAATGAACAAATTAAAGGACGGATACAGCTGTTATTGCCAGCTGAGAAAGCAGTGTTCATTACTTGATATTGGTTTATTCAGGATCTAAGCTCTCGATCCTCTGACTTGCAGTCCTATACACTGACCACAGCGCTACGACTGCTCCTTTAACCCATTCGAGATCGATTGTACACCGTGTGTGCAATGGATTTCCAAGGCTGTAAGACAGTAATGTGCAATTATCAGTTATTCTGAGTAAACTAGTCGTCGAAATACGATTTTTTTGGAACTAATGAAATCTGTAAAGTACAGGAAAACAAAATTTGGCATTGGTTTGACTGTGTACAATACAAAGAAAACAAAATTTCGCTCCTGGGGACCGTGTTCGAAAAAAATCGTCGTCTCGAATGGGTTAAAGATATATTCTAATTGAAAAATTGCATGAACAAATCTGTTAATCTTCGCTGCTTTACAATTTAATATACTACGTTTTTACTTGCATTTCATTGGTTACTACTCACCTCAAGTTTTCCTTACACAATTCCTTTATATATCTTTCTACAGAGCACTTGTGTAGTTTCGTTTAGTCTTTTATATTATTTCTGGTGATGCGGCATCTAAAGATATCGAAGTGCCTTGAGCGTTATTGTGTTTTGAATACAGTACAAGTATCTGCAAGTCAACAGTGTTGCCAATTTGCAGCAGTTTGTAAAAAAGACAACAACGAAAATAAAAAAGAAGGGCGAAAAACAACTATGCGCGCCTTTTCTTGCAACAACTTTAAACTTTCCTTTTCCATTTCTTTGCCAATAAAGTCACCATACTTGGCGCCATCTTTGAAATGCCATACCCCCATTTTCCTAGTCTGCGCGCAAACTTTTTTCACCACATCCTGTCGCACGCGTTCATTCATCCATTTCGCCCAAGTTTGCCACCCTCGAGCGCCATTCCATTGCATACACCCCTTATTTCTGGGCTTCCTCCTTTTTATGACGTCTCTATTACAAATAATTGCGCGTCATATTGGCTTACGACAACGACAACGACTACGGCGACAGCGACAGCGACGAAGATGTTGCCACGTCTGCACATTAAGCTTCCACCTTTCTGCCGCATCCCTTCATCGCAAGTCTGCCCACAATGTGTCGGCTCAACGCTGAAGAAAAGCGCCTGCTTCGCGTTACTTTTCTCGCTACAACCCGCATTTGATTTTATGTGCTTTTCCTACATTTTTCTCAATTCGCCTCTCTGATTTTTTGCTTCCTTTTAAAACGCAAAGTAGTAAATACGCTGGAGTATTATTAACGTAAATGCAAAATTGCCAATTTCGAGTGTATTTTCTGCCATCAGAAGTTTCCTTTTTCATTTTCTCTTTCACTTTTTTGACGGCACAGAGCGCATAGAAAATAGCAAGAAGTGGAAGGGGGTAGTAAAGAAATAAACGACAAGACGGCGCTTTTCGTCTACGATGGAGTGAGAGTAAAATGTCGCGCTTTACCTTAATTTATATTACTTATACTTAGTTAACACATATCGTGCAACATTAGCATTTGAAATGGGAACATGCATTTGTAATGTGCATGTCGCCTTGTCACACATGCATGCGTGTGTATTACTATATATGTGGGCGAATGTGTTTACGATTTCATCGACGACAATTTTTGCTCACACTTTACTAAAAAGTCTGGGAGTTTGGGAGATTTGGTTATTGGCAATTTTTGCAAATTTTTGCTTCGCGTGCAAAATTACGCACATATTCTGTCCTGCCTCCTAACTAGTCTACCCTCTGTCATAACGCAAAGTCAGACGACGACGCGTCCTCACAATTTGTGCTAATATTCAATTATGGCAGCTTAATTTGGATTATTTTTTCGGGTTGCCAGAGGGTTGTTTCCGATATATTTGACGCTTCAGCTCCGTCAAATAAGCAAACTGATTACACTTTCCGGCAAGGACTTTGTTTCAATGAGATTTTAACAGTGACACGATGGTTTTCAATTACTTTAGCAAAAGTTATGCCAAACGACGCTGAAATTTTGACTTTAAAACTTTTCAACAGAGTATCATATAAAATCTTTATAAGTAAAAGATACTAACTCCATGGACTCAAATTTTTGCTGTTCATCGGATAAGCTCAAACAACCTTCAATACACTGAGATATATGCGCTTTTCAAATCAAAAAGGAATGAATGAAGTTTCACCAAAAATACAGAAATCAAACTCATTTTTTAAACATATATTATGTAACACATCGGCTAATAACTACCCAGTCTGACCCATTGTAAGCGGTACAAAACGAGAAATAATATTTTTTATTTTAAGTAGTCACTTTCAAAAGGTACTTGTAAAAATTTCATTACGATGTGACGTTTGGTTCAAAAGTAACAATTGTTTTAGTAAAACAACTTTACTCCTGTTCAGAACAATGCAAAAAAAAAGAATTTTGTGTTTTCATAAAACATTGCTTTTTGATGAGAAAAAACACCACTGAAACAAAATCCTGGCTCGATAAGTGTTATCCGGACTCTGCACCCGGAAAATCTACCATTATTGATTGGTTTGCTCAATTTAAACGTGGACGTACGAACACCGACGATGCGCCGCGCTGTGGTTGGCCAATCGAGGTGGTTACACCAGAAAACGGGAAAAAAGTCCACAAAATCGTTTTTGAAACCTGTAAATTGAAATTGCAGGAGAACTCTGATACTATCAAGATATGAATGGAGCGTGCGGGTTTTAGTTTGCATTACATTTGTCCATGAGACAGCTGTTTCCGAAATGGGTTCCGCGTTTGCTAACAGACAAAACCATGCACCGTGCCACAAGTCCCTCGCTACGATGACAAAATTGCACGACCTAAACATCGAATTACTTTTGAACCGACACTATTCTCCAGACTTGGCTCCCAGTGATCTTTATCTGTTCGAAGACTTAAGAAAAATGCTCGCAGGAAAGAAATTTGGCTCTAATGAGGAGGTGATCGCTCAAAAAAATACCTATTTAGAGGCCAAAGATAAGTCGTTTTACAAGAAAGGTGTCGAAATGTTAGAGAAGTGCTGGAATGAATGTATCGCTCTTAAAGGAAACCATGTTGATGAATAAAATTGAATTTATCAAAAAAAGTTTTATGTTCTACCTTAGACCGGGGACTTTTCAGCCGATGTGGGACTTTTTTAAACACAAAGATTACAACAGTATGAGCAATAAGCATCGTTTCAATACAAATAAACTCTTAAAACATAAAGATAAAACACCTGTTTTTGGTTTTGGTCATTTCGTCAGAGACTTCAAGCGGAGCAATTTCCATAACTTTGACTACGGAAAACCAGGGAAGACCATTAAGTTTACCTACGCTCATTGTGCATGTCAAATAATTAATGAGTCTTTGAGACAAACACAACTTTTTATTCATTTATTTTACTTTATCATAATCCATAATCAGAAAATTGATAATTTATTTAAAAAAGACCTTGATTTGAAAGTTAAGCAAATTTGCTATGACGTAGTTTAACACTCAAACGGCCTTGGCTACGCCCCTGTTTGGACATAATAAAGGGCGTAGCCAAAGTGGACCCGGAGTTGGGTGCCAGAACCCCCTCATTGCCTATGCTTAATCAACATTTAATGTAATGTTGCTCAATGCATTGTTTTCAAATATGTTATGCCAAAGTGATTGAATATTACGGGAAATGTACACAAATGAGCAAACCAATAGTTAAAAAGATAACGGCTGTCAAAGGCAGATTACTTTTGTTAGTCCGAGAACAGTTGTCAAGCATGTGTCAAGCTTTTTCTATGCCTTTTTTGAGGTTCTATTTCTTTGTTCGCTGTAAAGTTTGCAAACTTTGCAAAACGGTTTTATATTATGGAATATGCAATAAATTAACTTTAATAAGAAATAATGTTTACCGCGACGGTCATTTTACGGTCCTTATTACATTTGATTACCGTTTTCCCCAACAAGTCAGTAGTTTATACGAAAATGCTAGATTTTAATGGAAACCAACTTTCTTATAGTAGGTACAAAATATAGACTGCAGACGTTCATTGGCGTGAGCAGACATATTTCCTGTCTAGGTTAGGTTAGGTTAGGTTAAAGTGACTTTTTTGACCTGGGACTTGCCGAAAGACACACGTAGGCCACGGAATGGGCCCGTTCTGATACCACAAGTTGAAGGTCTGTCTTACTGCAAGTCGAGAACCCTATTCAAGTGTGGATGAACTCAAGCAAGTTTTTGATGCTAGCTGAACTGAGGTCATTCAAGTTGTCGAAGAAAGGAGAGCCTGGGGGTTTTCCATCTTCGTCTAGATAGAGCCGGACAGTTGCAGAGAAGATGGCTAATAGATTCCTCCTTCTCTTCATTGTGGCAACTGCGGCAGAAGCCACATCCTGTCTAAGCATTACAAAAATTCTTGCCCCAATTGCCCAAAAAAATATTTAAATTAATACGACCATTTCGCGTGCAATTCTGAAGCAATTTTTTACAAATTAAAATTAAGCCCCACAGTTTGGCAAAACAGCAAATTGTGCGATAACACAAACGTTAACAAAACGCACTAAGGGGGGTTTTGAGCATTTTCCAGATTCCATTTGAAACCATATCTTGCACTAGCAATTTTTCTATTTGGGGAGAGTGTTCAACCTCCAAAAGCCGCCTGTGTACGCCACTGTTCAAAAGTTCTGTTCACGCATGTAATACTAAATTTCCTGAAAAACAATCCCGAATCCGCCACTGATTAAGGGACAACTTTTTCATCATCAAAAATCCCAAAGAGCTTTGGAAGCCTTTGTGTGCATGTTGAATAAGAACGAAACACGTTTCTTATCGTCGTCGGGTGGTCATCCTAAAGCCGATGAACCCTTCACATAGGTGCATCACCTGCACAATTTTATCCAATTTGGACTCCTTTCGAACTGCTCACTGAACAATTGCTCAACAAATGCCACAACCAATCATTGAGCACTGCTAATCAATCAATTTGTAGCCAAGTCCCACCTTATTGCCGATTAACGAAACCAATTATGCAGCCACATTTACCAGTCCGTTTCCGGTTGCACGAGAAAAATAAAACAAAAACAATCCCTACATGCGCAGCGCATGTCCGCACGCTCACCTTCGATGCCATGTGTGTGCTATGCGTCCACCCAAACTGGGCACATGCTCTCACACACACACAAACATGATTATGCACACACCAATTAGCAATGAATTCTCGCTTCAAGTATGCGCCGCCAGCTATATGCTCCCTAGAACGATGTCCTGCTCTGACCATCCTTTGCCAATTTCTTTGACAAGTTGGCCGTACGTGTGTGTGTGTGTGTGTGTGTGTGTGGGTGAGCATGTAAGCGTGTGTTGGTTGTACTAATTTAATTTGCTGGCCAACATATCGCATAACAACACCAATTTGCCTTTTGTTCAAGTTTTTCGCTTACCCTGCTTCCAATCCTCTTCTCCTTCGCTTGAATGCTTCGAAAGAAAATTCCCAATTTTCCTGACATGCGATACTTTCTTCTTTTCGCATTTCTATAAATGCAATCAATTGTGCGCGCAGAAATGGTTCATGCTTACTTTTGATTTCGATATATTCGGCACGAAAAATGAAGGCGACACGCTTTTGTGCACTTAATTGTTCAATTAAGCAATTTACATTGTTATTCTATTAAGTGAGTATTGCTTAGTCAGTTTCTTGATTAGTCAGACGCAAAGAATGTTTGTGATTTTTCATGAGTGCGAAATTCGATAGTTGAGAATTGCTTTGCGTTTTTATTGCACGAACCTTGTCACGCATGGTTTGTCAAGGATATGAAGAAGGACATTTCCTGGAAGCTGTCGAGTTCTTAGCCGAGAGATTTTTATTTTTTTTCAAATAATAGAAACCGAACAATGGAATAATATCAAGTTTTTAGCTACACAATTTGGAAAAGTGAATTACTGTTCAGAAAAAAAGAGGGTCGCCACGCTAGTAAGAACATTAAATAACTCCACAATGCACAAAATCTAATAGTTGAGCTTAAAACCGCTTTTGCCTGCTTCACTTACCGTTAAATATATCTACGCGCCAGCTCTTTTATAAAGAAAATCTAAAGGTGCAAGTATGTGACATGAGCAGACTAACCCTTTTGAGCGCCGTTTAAAATCTGCGTCGAAATTTGCAAAACCAAAACACTTTCCCCACCTAATATATTGTCGGCTATAAAAAAAATGCACACAAAACGCCCACTTCATAAAACCGAAGCAACCAACATAATCTCGCATGTGAAGATATCCGATTGCAGGGCATAATTGGCATTAAATACTACCAGATATTTGTATTGCTTTGATTGCACAAAAGAAGATTACAATTTGCTTAAACTATTTCCGATTTTGAAAGGTGAAAATTGTGGCTTCCTTTGCACTTAAGCGGCTGCAACGTATTCCTTCTATAGAAAAAAGATTAGGAATGGAAACGTGGCGGAGTCGACCACACCTTTCACTGGTGCCCTTTGTCACAATAAGACTCACCCATTTCGCCTTTCCAAGTGCGCGTTTTGCTTCTTTCCTTCTCCATTTACTCAATTCTATGCTCTTTTTTTTTGATACATTACGGGCAGGGTTGCCCTATTTTTAAATTTCTTTAAAAAAGGGTGTTGAAAACCATTTGGAAACCGTTCCTTGTGTAGTGTAGTGGAGCAACAAGCAAAGCAAGTAACCGTGGTTTCCAACAAAACTGTTGAACAAAACAGATATCTAGCTAATTTTTTAAACAGAATATTTTGCAAGGTTCGGTTTAAATCAAATCAAGCACAGAAATTGAATTGAGAAATTGATGTTTGTACTTAATTAAGTACAGTTTGTCAAGTAAATGCTTGCAAACATAAAAAGGTAGAAACATTATTTTGAAAAGCTTATAAATATAACAGAAATTGCAATATTTTTACATTTGTTAAGATATAGATTAATAGTAATGTCTATTTGATACGCGAAAACAGTGTAAAAAATCAAAAAAGGAAATAAAGCTATATTTCAAACTGTCAAAAAATGCGTCTTCTTTCAAAACCAAGATTGCATTGAAAATTTGGCGCCATACAGTTCCGAACAGTTTCATGAGATACATCAGTTCCGCATTCTATTTTTATATCCAAAGCCATTTCCCTTATTGAGATGCGGTGGTTTTTACGAACTTTTCGGATGATTTTTCTTTCTTCTCTGTCAGACAGTTTTCTTGGTCGTCCAGGAGATACTTTCAAATCAATTCACTCTTAAATACGCAAATTAAATATATATAACTTTGATATTATATGAGAGTGAAATATTCAATAAATCTATATTTTTTAAATATTGCAATTTCTATTATATTATAAGCTTTTCTGAATAATTTTCTACCTTCTTTAAATTTGCAAACATTTACTTGAAAAACTGTATATTACGGAAAATGGCCGAGTGGTATGTAGGCCTTGTCGGAAGTTGAATTCATCAGATCATTTGTAAGTAAATCTCTATATGTTTCACTATGGAAGGAAAAGTTTAACACAAATGATTTGATTTATTCCACGCCACATTGAGCCACAAATTTTTGAACTTTACTTTCTATTCCTGTAAAAATGACAAAGTCCGTATTCTTCATAAGACGCATATGTCAGTATATATGTCTCATATATGTACATATATGAGAGCCAATTGAAAGGCAAAACCTCAAAAGTCCTTGGCCTCTTACTACATGGGCTGAAAAGTCTTTGGCCTGACATAGAGATGGCGCCAAAAATTAAGAATTATTGTGTTGTACATGGAAAACCATCCTTAACTTAGATTCTGTCAAAGTTTCATGACATTTGGTTGACTCGTTTTCAAGTTATTGCTTTCAAAGTGACGCTACCTCTGAATTTTTGTAAACAATGGAAAAAAGTGAATTTCGTGTTTT
This sequence comes from Melieria omissa, assembly GCA_963971225.1. Taxonomy (NCBI): domain Eukaryota; kingdom Metazoa; phylum Arthropoda; class Insecta; order Diptera; family Ulidiidae; genus Melieria; species Melieria omissa. Next base: position 44,455,364 of record OZ020268.1, on the reverse strand, counting down.
GATAAAACATTGCTATTTGATGGGCAAAAATACAGATGTATTATAACATTTATCAAGCCATGCTTTTGTTTCCACTGCATTTTCGCCATCTCTATGTCAGGCCAAAGACTTTTCAGCCCATGTAGTATACTTATCGAGTGTGAACATTAAGCGTGGATGGCAACTCTGCCTTTGAGAGACTGCATGTGGCACGTCGTTTTGCGTTGTAAATGTTTATCTTCGCAACAAATACACACAACGCACATACCTATTGGAAGAAAGAGCAGATTTAAGCAAATCGCATTTCCTTAAACAGCCAACACAAACACGCACACATGCCAATTGAAGCACAATAGAGCCGATACTTGATTTCAGCGAACTCGTCAGATTTCTCGCATGCGATAAGTCGAGCATACCAAAACCGAAAGCGAGTGGGAATGGGTAAGAGGACAGAACTCGAACGGGTTGACAAATGTTTTTTGCCGGTTTCATTTTCTGCTCATATTTTTCTTAAATTTCTGCAAGATTGACAAGCTACGATTATTCTAAATGTCAAATTCCTGTACGCATGGGTATGTCTCGTACGCGAACGAATGGCAAACATTTTCTGCGAACCTTCATTCAACGTCTTTGAGCGTTTATCCCATTTGGGTTTGTTTGGTTTTTGTGGCCTTTGCTAGTTTTGCTTTGACTATTAGGGTGTTGAATGCTTTGCAAAAGGGCATCAAATTATGTCAAATTTGTAAAGAGGATGCTCCATTGTTGTATGAATAAGGACTATAGAAGTTGAGCATGTAGATGTTTTAATTCCATTTTAAAATTTAAAGGGTTAAGTACAAAATACCACTGCCTACTTGCCAAGAATATTTGTTTAATTACTGAAATCGGTCCACTGCCACGCCCAGCTTCCACGCAAAAATCCAAATTTATCTATGGTATGTATAAATGAATGTCTGTTTGTTTGATGGTCACACGACACTAAAACATAAAAAGTGAACGACCCATTAACAGGTGGGCGTGGCACCTCTCATATAACTTAAACTTTTAATATGGAAAATCTTCGAAATTATAAGTCAGACAGCATTGAAATTTGGTACAGCTCCATGGTGTTGACGTGTGGTATTATTGTATGGACTTTGGGTAAGGGGCGTGGCACTTTTCAAGCAACTCAAATAGTTTGAATAATTTTGACACTACAGGTCACATATCAACCACATTTGCCACAGATTTACGATTTAGACGAAGGGGAATGGGGGGTGGCGGGTGCATGGCACCGTCCCTACAACTAAAATTTTTAGTCTGATAGCATTGCAATCTTGTACACTGTTGTTTAGTTCTATTGGTAAAATTGTCTACTGGTCAAATTCACATACATATCGCACACGCACAACAAAAGTGACACAACTCAAAATTTTTGATTTTTCGGGAAACGCAAAAAACTGTTTTTGAGCTTAATAAACATTTTTTTCAAATCACGAATAGACCGTTCAATAGAAAATCAGATTATAGGTAAGGTAAGGTAAGACAGGCGGCTTGCTGGTTCTCAGCAAGTACACTCGGAGGCCCCAAAGGCCCATTGTGATGCCCGAAAAAAAAAAAAATCAGATTATGCTTTATGATAAATTGCGAGCATTTTTTTTTTTTACACTAGAAAATCCAAAATTTGATATTTTAATTCAATAATTACCAAATTATTTTAAGTTATGTCACTTTTGCTTAATTTAATAATTATAAATGACAGTTAAAAAGCTGAAAGAAAAATTTTGAAAATGCATTCATTAATTTTAATAATTAAAAATATAGTCAAAAATTGTCAGAATTTTGCTTAAAATTAACTTAAACAAAAATGTATTTCGTCAAAAGTGACACAATTTGGTTAGGACTCTTTTGCATTGAGCTGCAGCGATGAAATAGCATCAAACTTCTGACATGAAGAGAGACCTAACTGTGTTTTTGCAACAGTTAACAACAACAAAATATACTGAGCTTTTGCTGATTGGTAGATTTATGCATTGTGCACAATATTAACACATAAACCCGAAAATGAAAAATTTTGAGTTGTGTCACTTTTGTAGTGCGTGTGCGATATAATTGTTTGCCCTGACTGACTGACTGATTGACTGAATGATTAATCACCGCTCCGCCCAAACCGCTACAAATATGAAATTTAAACTGTAGATTCATTATGATAAATGAACCCGCACTAAGATGAGATTTTTTGAAATTCGGGCTCTAAAACATGGGTTAAGGTTTTGTATGAAGAAGCGCGATTTAATGGGTCTATTGATTTCAAACTTGGCGAAATTACTCCAAATCAAAAATAATTCAACACCTATTTACGCATATTACACGAATTTAACCTTACACGTGTTTCCTTTTTTTAAATCAAAACTTGAAGGGGTCAACCAAGGGTAAAAGTTTATTTGAATTAACATGATTTTTTACGCCTTTTGACTTCAAACTTGGTGAAAGTATTTCAAATTTGAAATAATTCCATACGTGTTTTAAATTTTTGCGAAATCGAAATCGTTGATCGTCGGGGTCAACGACGGGTTAACAGTTTGTATAGGGAAACTGTGAAAAAACATGAATTAATAGACCTATTGACTTTAAACTTGGTCAAGGTACTCTTGGTGAGAAATAATTTGACAGGTGTTTTTCATGTTTTTGAAAATTAAAATTTGATGGGGTCAAAGATCATCCATCTTTGAGTTTGTATGGAGAAATATGATTTAATGCGCCAATTGACTTCAAATATGGCGAAAGCACTTCAAAATCATTACATAAGTACAGGGTTATCCATTTTTTCGGTTTCAAAAGTAAAGTTAATTAAAACACACATAAAGATATGATTTCGATTACACTTTTATTTTATAATAATGCTTGGACCTCGCCATTACGTACGAAATACAATGTCATTTTAATGACCGCCTCTAGATTGGTTGCAGCAGTGGAACTTTTGATTCTGGTGGAATCTCGTTTTGAGGCTCCTAATTTTTTAAGGAAAAAGTATGAAAAGAGATGAAAATCGCTATGGTAAATTTTTGCTATTATTTCGATGCGAATGTGTATTCCGCCAAAAAGTTTGGCTGTGATGTATTGCTTGATGTTTCTTCTTAAGATATTCATATACTTCGTAACTTGATTTATGAAACATCTGTACAATTTTCGCCATCAGAAAAAACGCCTTGAAATTCAATATTTTCCTACTTTGAAACCTTATTACAACGCCAATTTAGAACGCATAAAATTGATTAATATCAGAAAAGATGGCGTGAAATATTTTAAGTGCAACGATATAAAAATCATGTCGATAGGATTATTGGCTCAGAAATTGCAGTCGAAAACGAGAAAAAAGCCAAGGAAAATTCGAAAAAGTGACACGCCCATTTTTTGCGAAAACTAGAGCTGTTACATAAAAACGGAGTATGGTTTTTAAAACAGCGTTGAAAAACGATTTAGATTCATGTAAAAAACTCCATGCAACAGACATGCTGTTGTGTAGTGTAATCTTCAGCAATTGAGCCGTAAGATAGGCTTAATTGCTCAAAACGCCGTGGAAAATTCGGATTATCCGTCACACTTTCACTAACAGAAGAGATATTTTCGGCAGTGCGTACATTATGATGATGCACAGGGATGACCACATCCAGGCTCCTCAAATTTCTTTATAATCCTGCCAATTCCTTGCACAGTAGGTCGATTATGACGACCATAATCACCCCGTAATGCTCGAAAGATCAACAAAGGGTTAAGAAGATCAAGGGCCGCGGGACCCTATTACACGTACACGTATTTTATTTCATTTCAAAGCATACTGTTTTGTTTTTGTTTAGGACATCAGGCATTAATATTAGCTTTTTTGGTAACTAAAACATTTTAAAGTCAGCTACAAGTCACAAGGCAGCCTTGAGTATGGACGCAGTTCTGACTGTGGATTGTACAGAGGAACCTCCTTGAATTTCTGTCCACTCAAATTTCAAACTCCGAAGCACTGATAGTCTGGAAACAGTATCAAAGCCTATGGCTTTCTCTTGTGAAAATATACCGTGAAAAGTAACAGCAGCCTGCGACACACTAACCATGAACGAAGGAACTAGAATTAAGGTAACCGCTTCGATGTGCAAAATGTTTACTATTTATTGCTTTTACAAATCGGATCCAACACAATTATATTTTATTCTCATAGGTATTGATTATGACAAACATATGGAAACTGGTATATTTCCGACCTCCGCTCAACTGTCTCAAAACAAAAAAATAAAATTCCTGAAAAGCAATCAGCAACAACATATATGTACATACATACATACATATGTATGCAATTCCTTCTGATCTTCAAACGGGTTGCTACTGCAGACATGTGGTATACACTTCGCTTTGTATTTTATATGAAAATTGCTTTCAGCGTCCATCAAACATTGATGACCAATCTTAAACTAAATTTTCAAATTTTTTTCTCTTTGTTTCCCTTGCAGAGCAAGCCGCACGTGGAGTACAAGACTATGCCAACAACAACACCAACAAAGGCGATGAACACTCCCACAACAAAACGAACTCAAGTAGTGGTTCAAACAATTTGCACATCCCCACCGCAAACAATAATGCCGGTAGTGGTGGCGGAGGAGAACTCTCGGATGCCACTGGCAGCATCGGCGGTGCCAACATCAGCACCTCACCTACGCGCCCCACGCTTTCACCTGCAGAACATGCTGCCGCCGCTCTGGCCCATCATGCAGCAGCTGCTGCAGCGGCCCATCACGCCCAGCAACATGCCGCCCACTCGCACCAGCACGTTCACCATCACCATCAGCATCCTCACCATCACCCACACCATCCACATCACCATCCAGCAGCGCAGCACGAGGCATTCTTAAACGGCGCCGCCGCTGCCGCTGCCCTCGGAAGTGGTATGGCAGCCGGAGGTGTTGGCAATCCCAACGGATTGTTAGCGCACGGCGCCGACGGCGGCCCGCTCATCGGCGGGCCCGGTGCCTTGGGTGTGGGCGGCAAGAAAAAGAACAAGCGCCGTCATGGGCGCACCATATTTACGAGCAACCAGCTGGAGGAGCTGGAAAAAGCCTTCAAGGAGGCGCACTACCCGGACGTGAGCGCACGCGAGCTACTGTCAATGAAAACCGGCTTGGCCGAAGATCGCATACAGGTGAGAGAGCGTTGTCGTTGTCGTTGCCGCAGTGTTTTCCCCATTCCCTCTGTTCCACCCCTCCCTCTGTTTCCGTCCAATGTCACACATCACATGCAAGCTGTAGTTTATTATGCTGCTATTTTATTTATAGTCATTGATAGGATGCCAACTTCCTTCTATTGCCGCTGCACCAGTCGGTGGCCTCTTTCCGTTTCACTCATACGCGGAATGCCATTTCATGCTTTCGACTCAATTGGTGCCGGTAGTGGATTGCACCGGAAATTTTATTATCCACGAAAGTGCTTTATTGGATTTCTGTCGCTGCACGTTGGAGCGAACTGATTGCAGTGTTGCATTAGAAAGTCATTTCGATACTTGCACTAAAAGCTTGAATTTAGGGTCACATTTTATTGCAATTGCAGAGCAAAGTGCTACCGGGATAACTCACCGAAATCTGAAGGAAAATGATTTCAATTTTGAAAACGAAGTAGTGGAACCAACTTACGAATTTTTTACTGAAATACCCCCAACCCTTGTTTCCTTTTGTTGTAGAGCAACGTGCTTACATCGATTGTGTAGAGTAATATGATGAATGCAGACGTCGGCTGCGAACGTGTGTCATTAGAATTACAGTTTCTTTATTTATTCGGAGTAATTGCACAAGTTGCATACGTCATGTAAATCAGCTGAAACAATCGAAGTGTGGCAACATAAAAAGGAATCAACAGCACAAAAGTGCAACCGTTCTGAAAGGTCGCGATTCATCTAATGTGACTTCTGCTGAACCTTGAAATTTCTGGGTTGTCTTTCGTATTCAGTAAATACTAATTATTAATTAAAAAAAACGCGAAATTTGCTTAAAAATATTTTTCCTCCAGTGTTTTTCCTCAGGGAATGCTAACGTTCCCTAGTGAGTCCTAACGTACTGTGTTCTGTTGAAGCTGGCCGTATCTCTGCCGTAATTTGTTCAATGTTTATTACTTGAAATTATAAATCACGTTATCTTCCAGACCAATCAAGTTTAGTGTCCATAGAGATCACTTAATTTTCTATATAAAAAAAAAAAAAACATTTTTCAATTTCACAAAAACTTTGATTAATCTGGACACATTTTGAAGACTTCAGTTGATAGTTGCTTTAACCCTTTCGCTACAGGTTTTACTGGGGAAAGTTAAAATGTTAAATATTAAGTTTTAGGCTTCTATATGGTTATTTTAGCAACATTCCATGAGAAATTTTTTAATTTTAATACTCGGACCCTGTATTTTAGACTGGTTTTCTATGAGAGCAACCACATCGTTGTGGCTGTAATAATAGGTCTGTTTGGGAAGATTTCCAGTAAAAATTATCCAGTAAAAAATATAAGGAGAGTAAGCCAGCTTACGCTCCCAAAAATCAAACTATCCACAAACGTAAACAAACAGCAATTTGTAAGAATTTGTAAGTTTTACCTCTTGGTTACACCACTGGGACTTGGCCCACTCACAATACACAGTAAAAAGTGTGTAAACAGGAGGGTTAAAGAACAAAACAGCTGATCTAAAAGTTTCATTTGAGGTTTGAAGCGGAGGCAAAAATTCAGTTCAAATAGAAATTTAATGCAAAAGGCAAATGGTGCGTTGGGCTCAATCTACAATTCTTCCCTTTGAGCTGCAGCAAGTAAAGCTGAGCAAGACGGTTGTTGGTCAGCAGACTCGCGAACGCACAATTTCTTTGCATTTTCCTCCCAATGTTTACAAAATTTCTTTTTCTTTGCAGTCGATCATATGGTAGCCAGTCATATGTTTTTCTTGTTCTTCTTCTTACTAGCCTTAAGTTACTGGACAAAATTTCTCCAGTAAAAACTTCCAAGTTCTCACGAAATGAACTGTGACGCGCTCAGTTTCTCTCTCGTTGTTGGAGATTTGGCGTACAAAAACAGAATCCAGTAAAAATTTGTACAAATTCGTACAAATTATTCGTTCCCAAACAGACATAATTACTTAAACATAAAACTTTTTACGCATAACGAAAATTTGAACATTTCTTCATTTACTTTATCCAAAACTAAAAACAAAGTATATAAATTGAAAGAAAACGTCAAATTAAAAAGTTATCTAATTTTTCTGCTTCTTCTTTACTAAGTTTAGAAGATATACCATTAAAAAACATTTATACTTCTCTTCTTTAAACATAAATATTCCGTTTATTAATTTCGTGTTTTTCCTAAAACTTCAAACTATTCTAAGGATTAACAAAAAATGTATTCTTGAAACCACAGAGTGCGCAGACGTCCACAAAAATAAGATGTTGCCAAATGGCAGCAAAATAGCGAAAGGGTTAACCGTTTATCCCTATTGAAAACTTTCTTAAACCAAAAAAAGTCCGCAGTTTGGTTTAATTTGGTCCGCAAATTAAAAAGTTGTCTAATTTTTCTGCTTCTTCTTCGTTTACTAAGTCAAGATATACCATTAAAAAAACATTTATACTTCTCTTTAAACATAAATATTCAGTTTATTAATTTCGTGTTTTTCCTAAAACTTCAAACTATTCTAAGGAATAACAAAAAATTTATTCTTGAAACCACGTCCACCAAATAAGGTGTTGCCATATGGCAGCAAAATGGCGAAAGGGTTAACAGTTTATCCCTATTGAAAACTGTCTTAAACCAAAACAAGTCCGCAGTTTGGTTACATAAATAGTTTCAAATAAGTTAAGATAAGATTAACCGCCGCAAAAAATGTCTTCTGCTTCTCTATTTACAACTACATTTTCGTAGTAACAGTTTCATTGTCAATTTAACTTTATTCCATTGATTAGACGGTTTACATCTTAATGTTGTTTCGAAATTGTTCAAGTTTTAGACAAGTTGCGAGATAAACTGTCGAGTTACTATTCCACAGTGCAATTATTTTGATCGCATTCATATACATCATTCACTCACCCACTTGCTCCAGCAGGTGAGGTATATACATACCTTGTCTACATAAACATACATATATCATTCCCTTACCACATTTTCAACACTCTTTAATTAACACCAGCTACACTTTTTAATAGCTGCAAAGCGGCTTTCGTACAAAGCACAAATTGCGAGGGTGCGATGAGAACTCTCCCCAGAGCAAAGTAGTTGAATTTCTTTAATAATCCGCTAAAGTACCTGCTTGGTAGCTTGGATCTACATGACGCAGCCACCTACACATGCCAGCCTGACTTTTGTGTACTCATATTCAAATTCAATTACGATGAATATGCGACATCATTACAAAAATACGCAAATACCACTCAAAAGTCTGCTACAAATACCCAACTCGAGTAAAACGAACGAGTAAAGCGAGGAGAAAAGGGACGCTGGATACGAAAAGTACCCTACTGCGCATACTTTGCCACTTCTGGAGTGCGTGTGTGTGAGTGCGTGTAAATTGAAATTAACACAAGTACAATTGGCAATAATGTGCTGCATGAGCATTGCTGCATGCAACAGCAATTCAATTAAATTCAAAAGCATATTTCATATTTGTGGTTGAGCTTCACAAACCCAGCGCTTTCGACCTCTTACCCCTAAAAAGCGTGTACACACTCCATGCCGAAGAGGCATTTCATAGGATGGAACAGACATGCAACCAGAATGAAGGTAACTTGAAATCGAAGCGCAGCCATTAAATTTTGCATTTCGTTCATTTTTTCTGCCTTTTATTCCCTCTTTCGTCGCCAATTTTTATGGCCCTTCAAGTTGGCTTTGTTTGGTATTCATGGCGGTGTGGCTGCACGCATGCACTTGAGCACTCATCGCCAAAAACAAGTATGGCTGCGGCTTCTCAGTTGCCATTGTTCGCCCAGAGCGCAGCCACAAAGCCACGCGGACCCAATCTAAACGCGCTGGTGGCATCGGCGCAACAGTCATGTGCAGCAAATCTTTGCACAGGTTTAAGTATGTGCACGAAAGAGATGCAGTCATCACGAAGGTATTCGGTACCTTGTAGTAAAAACTGGAGTTGGGAATCAATAAAGCACAATAGTCCTGCAGGTGTAATAAACCATTATAACTAATCGATGCTAATGGTTGCAAGTTTTGGGTTGGTTTGTTACACTTTGACTGTTGTTATATTTGTTTCCAGTGAAACGGCTTCTACTAAATAATGAAGTTGAAGAATTCTCCAACTACAAGATATGTTGAAAGTATCCATTAAGTCGACTGCATGTCGTCATTTTTAAGGCCTACGCTGAGTTGTTTCTTCCACATTTGTTGCCTCAATTTTACCCACCCGACGCTGAGTGGAACGGAAAATCAAAACAAAAAAAGGCTTGCCGATGTTTACGGATATGAACAGACGAGGTGAAAGAGACTTGAAGTACATAAATAAGTATAGCCAAATATACGTTCTTGGGTTCCGAGTAAATCAGCGTTAAATGTGAGCACAGCCCGATGTTATTCAAATTTTCGCTAATATTCGTTTCATTACTCTTTGTAATTTAGTGACCTAAAGCAAACATTGCAATGTTTCGTAATAAATGAGTATTCACAAGAAATACGCGCACCCCTAACCATCCGCATTGTGAGAGCAATTTGTGTACGGCTTGGTGGTAGCAATTAGTTTCCAGCTATGAGAACAGTCGTCGAAAGAAAAATGGTTTTCCAAGATTTGGTGTTTAACGGATCAGGGCTTCAAAAACCTGACCCTTCAACTCTCAACGCACTAACCACTGAGCCGTTGTACGTAATTGTCTCTAGCAAACTAATTTCATGTAAAATGGTAAATTGGCGCTTACAAATGATGAACGACAGGGCTCTCCACCCACAATGCTGATGTCTAAAGTCGTTGAAGAATGATGGATGGAAGAATTACTATTTAAGTATTTTCCGAATATTATTTTAAAAACGAAAAAGGTAATTGCCCAAAAAAGAGTCAATATCTCATAACTTCAACAGAATGCTGCTCATAAAGAAGGTAGGAAATCAAGGCGATTTTGTAAAAACCATCTTTAATTCCATCGCGATTCCGTTAGATTATACTCGTGTATATAATAAGCCTCGTTAAAATGATCGTGCAATTCACGAACTCCACGACTCAGTGGTTAGTGGGTTGCATAAATAATCAAAGAGTTGTGAATTAAAATCCCGTCTTGAGGGGAAGAATAATACAACCCTTTTCGGTGACTGCTTTCTCAACACGCAATACATACACTTAAAGTAAAATAACTATTAATTATTTCTGAATAAAATTGAGTGCACAAGATAAATGGCTTCAGAAAACCCAGTTCTAGAGCTCTGAGACGGAATGTCATGCTTGTTAGTTGCCAACTTTTCATTGTATACAGTATCAAGAAGAATTTATTGCCTTGCTCTCTCGGTAGCTAAATACACTGTGCTAGTCGAAAATAGTAACAAGCGCGGCACCTACTGAGCGACTTTTCTATAGGTATACTGAGTTCAGATGCACCAGGCGTTTGGCTGGATTGGCTCTAGTTTGAATTTTGCTCATTTCAGTCGGGTTCGTCGCTTAAGTCTTCGAAAGTTTACATGCTTATTGGTCCTAAATCGTTCTGAATATCGCTTTACAGTCTTCGGCAAGTTTGTAGATATTTTAACGACCAACAAATTTGCTCAGGACATCAATACAAAAAAATACTTTCAAACTGTGTTTTCGACAAAAAATGTCCCCAATACCCCACTTTTTCGTCGATTTTTTTTAATTTTCCGTCTATAAATGCCAAACTGTAAGGAATTTACCTTCAATATCTCAAGAAAAAAACAAACAAGACTTTTTCCCACGATTCAATAAAAACAAATAAAACGCACAATCTTAATCTGAATCCTTTTGGCGGATAAGCTGGTCAAAGGAGTTCACGCTCCTACCAGACACTTTGCACCTTTTTTTTCAAAATTTGAATTGCATTTTAGTTATAAGTTTTATTATAAAAATCAATGTTTAAGAGTTATTTTTTTTACTTTTATTGAATGACTCAAAAAAAACAGTTATTCTTTATTTATATTTTTAAAATCATATAATAACAATTATTTTGGATTTGTTTCTTAGTCCACAAATAACTTTTTTTTTCATTTTTATTTTAGTTGTCCTATGAAACAATTACACTACACAACAGCATGTCTGTTGCATGGGGTTTTTTACATGAATCTGAAACGTTTTTCCACGCTGATTTCAAAACCATACTCCGTTTTTATGTAACAGCTCTAGTTTTTGCAAAAAATGGGCGTGCCACTTTTTCGAATTTTCCTCGGCTTTTGATTTTCGTTTTCGACTGTAATTTCTGAACCAATAATCCTATCGACATGTTTTGTATATCGTTGCACTTACAACATTCCACGTCATCTTTTCTGACATTAATCAACTTTATGCGTTCTAAATCGGCGTGGTAATAAGGTTTCAAAGTAGAAAAATATTGAATTTTGAGGCGTTTTTTCTGATGGCGAAAATTGTACAGATGTTTCATAAATCAAGTTACGAAGTATATGAATATCTTAAGAAGAAACATCAGGCAATACATCACAGCCAAACTATTTGGCGGAATACACATAAGTATCGAAATAATAGCAAAAATGTACCATAGTCATTTTCATACTTTTTCCTTAAAAAATTAGGAGCCTCAAAATATGCTCTTTTACATGTTCCATTTATAGTCTGGAATACAAACAAAAAACGAAAAGATTTTAAATTGCTCGAAACAAAAAAAAAATTAAAAACTTTGCATATTTTGAGGCTCCTAATTTTTTAAGGAAAAACTATGAAAAGTGATGAAAATCGCTATGGTAAATTTTTGCTATTATTTTGATGCGAATGTGTATTCCGCCAAATAATTTTGCTGTGTTGTATTGCTTGATGTGTCGACTTTCATTATACACCTAACTAACGTTAATTGTTTTACAAAAAATGTGTATGTTTTTGACCATCAAAGAAAACGCCTTAAAATTCCATATTTTCCGACTTTGAGGTCCAATTACCGCGGCATTTAAAAACATATAAAAATAAATTGCATCGGAAAAGAAGCCGTGTGGTGTTGTTAACTCAATAAGATAAAAATCATGTCAATCGGTGTTTTGGTTTAGAAATTACGATGGAAGCAAGAAAAAAAACTAAAAATATGGAACAAATAGAGAAAAAACTGAATAAATGACACGGTACCTATATCTCACTAACTAAAGCTGCTAGGAAAAATCTGATGATAGATTCGAAATCAGCGCACCCAAATTAGTAAAAAACAGTAGAAAAACTCCATGCAACAGAAAAAAAGTGTTTTTTTGTTGTGCTGTGTAATTTTTCAATATATGAAAAAGAAGTGACAGGGATCTTATTATGATTATTTACTCGAGAACCAACCAATTCTTCAGCTGCAGAAAATGATCCAAACTCCCTGAAAACAATTGTTACGAGTGATGAAACATGGTGTTTCCAATATGATCCAGAAACCAAGCGACAAAGTGCGGAATGGGAATCAAAAAACACGAAAAGTTCCATCAAAAATCAAAACAATGCTCATCACATTCTTCGATAGCAAAGAAATTATCCACAAAGAATTTGTTCCAACTGGTCAAACAGTTACTGCCGCATATTACCTCGAAGTTTTGAAGCGTTTGATGGCCAGAATCCGCCAGAAATTTGGTCTCTGTTGCACGATAATGCACCGAGTCACATAGCACTCATTGTTTGTCAATTTTTAACTCGGAATCTGTGTCTGTCTGTCTGTGTGTTGAATCATCCGCGTATTCACCTAATTTGGCACCGTGCGACTTCTCTTTGTTCCCTACACTGAAATTGAAGTTGAAAGGATGCTTTTTTGATGACATTCAGACCATATAACGGGCTTCAACGAGGGCACTGGAGGAAATTTCGAAAAATTTGCTGAAACACGCGTTTGAATCACTATTAACTACTACTACAGTATAACCTTTGACCGGTGGAAAAATGCATGCACTTTCTGAAACTTACGAGTAAATGCAAAAAGTGTGCATCACGCAATGCTCTCAACCGCATGTTCGAATTTTTGGGCACCCTTGTCGCAAAATAAGTGGATATTTCAAAGCAAATCAAGCTAATACCACAAAATGCACTGCGCCGAAACACGACAACAGCGAATTATTCACAATTGCAATCGCTGCCGTGATGCGGCCTGCAGTACCAGAGTTACAAGTGCGCGCTTGAGCATTTAATGCATTTTTGAATTGTGCATTATGGAAACACAGAATTGAAGTGCTTCTGGAGTTGTTTTTAAGATTTCCTTACAAGGCTATTGAAATCCGAGACCAACGCCAAAAAATGCTAAAGATGCATTTTTGAAAACAGAATAAACGGGATTGGTTTGCTTCTCTTTGGTTAACCCTCGAATTCTCGCAGTATTTTTTGACATGTAACCATCAATAAAACTCATGCGGTAGTGATCACAATGCTGTCAAAAAGTATGTCGGTGTACTGCGATGAATAACTAAAAGTAATTAAGAACCTTTTTGGCATTTGAAGTAAATCACTTTTATATTAAAATTTGCATAAGCACAGCAATTGACAGGTTCATATTAAACGTCGAAGTGCTTAAATATCGAAGTGTATAATTAGTTGCGCTGCCTTTTATTTGGTTCTGTTCGGCCTTTGTGTATGTTAATTTATAATGTCGCATATGTATACGTGTATATATACATATCTACCACAATGCTTTGCCATTGTTGCGCTGTTGTTTTGTTGTACAATTCACTTATGGAATAAAACAAATCGCCGACTTGAAACTGTGCACTGCACATAAAAGGACATTAAAAACGCATAACGACAAAGGAGGCAGAAAAATTGCATTGCAAAAATCCTTCTGCTTAACAGGATAATAACATAATTATGTTATGTTGTTATTGTTGTTGCGATTTTTCTAATTTCATTTCCGCTACGCTTTTCTCCAGCGAATATTCGCCACGCTAGAAGAATTCGCTCACGCGGGCAACGGTTTATTGCTGCTGCTGCTGCCAGCTACTACCATTTGCATTAATTTACAAAATGCACTGTTGATATTTTTATAATTATGAAGCAAACCAAAAAAAATAAAGAAGAACGAATGGGAGAGAATAATGCAGCGGTGAATGGTACAGAAGCGCAAGCAATGAGTACGAATGGCAGAATTATGCATAATTATGTAATTAACATTTAAACAAAAGAGGTTACAAACGATTATGCAACAGCTGAAGAGCGCCACAACAACACCAACGACAATACACCAACAAACGCGTCAACACAAAAAGCAAAAGTTAATAGTGTAGCGAAGCTTAAGTTTCGCAGCAGACTTTGGGGGGTAAATTAACATCGATGAGTTTCTCCTTTTCCTTTCGCTCGTCCCCTGCTCTTTCTGCCTTGCTTTGAAAATTATCAACCAACAACAGAAATTCGTTACACTTGTTCACATTTCAGCTTGCAACTTTAAATTCAAAAGCGTACTGTAAAAATTCGACCATTCGTAGCCACAATAACAATTTGAAAAGGCATTTATCAACGAATTATCAACACTGATTGCTTTTCGGAAACAACCATCGCCACTACAAAAGTGAAGAATAACGGCGGAATTTGACAGGCAAACAATTTTATCACTTAAACTCCTCTACGCATCCCACATTCAGTTTGCCGAGCTAGCCAGACAAACCACCCCAACATGTCCGAAACGTATTGAAGTGCATTAAGGGACCCAGCAGGAACTGGCATCACCGTTTCTCATCGCTAAATTGTTTATTGAATATTCCTGCACTGAATTGTTTGAGCTACAGTCGTGTCTGGGTAAAGTGAACACCTCTTTATAGAGCACACCCAAAATTTGATATGGAGCCTTTAAATATTGAACAAAATGTTGAAAAAAATATCAAGCAAAAAACAAAAAGTGTATTTTGAGCAAATAAAACGAGTTCTTGAACAAAAATGTTAACCTCGATATAGTGAACAACCTCAATACTGTTAACAGGTCTTGCAATAATTAGTTCACTATATCCAGACACGACTGTATTTAGAATACAGAATATTGAGAATTGCTATCAGCCCAACCACTTTTCCTACTGGGCTCACACAACCACAACATAAATAGTCGCCTCGAACAATTCCTCTACCACATACACGAAAATTTGTTTTATTACTGAGGGTGGTGTTAAGTGTTGTTAACTCAAGCAGATTTAATTTGCTATTTTTATTTCAAGTGTTCCAATGCCAAACACAACACCAGCAAAACAAATAAACAAAATGCAAATAAACCTCCAAACTTGAATGTTAGCGGTAAAAAACTTCCGAAAAATTCTAAGGCAATTTTAAGGGGGGAGCTGCGGCAGCAAATGTTATAGCTTTCCCCTAGCATTTTTGATGTGATGTTTGTTGTTGTAATGATCCTTGGAGAATTGAAGCACACGTTTGCGCCTCACTATTTGTCTGTCCGCAATTGACGACTGCACTTGCCGAATTCAAAGTGCGTGCAAGTTTGTGTCCATGTGTGCATCTGTGATTTTCTGTTGGAAATTGTGGGAACTAAGGCGCTAGTCAGGCATAGCCCACACCGCTGCTCGCCCTTGTGTCGAGACGAGCGTGTGCCTTTGCGTCTGCTTGCTTGTCCGTCGGTAAATGAAGATGAACCTTACCCCTAAATAGCAGCGGTTGAAGTTATCCCGCGGGAATTCGCTAAGCAATTGAAAATTGACCGTTTAATGTTACACGTTTGCGCCGATTTCACAAACGCTTCGCTTGATATTTCTGCCGTCCTCACTAATATCAACAATCTGCGACATAATTTCTATTCATCCACTCGCCCAGAGTTTGAGAATTGCTAAGATCATTTATTTAATTAGTTTTGGGATTTAGCGACAAGTGTGATGAAGGAAGGGGGTTCTGTTTCGTTCTAATCGCATTGAATGAGCACAAGGGCGGAATTGGCAGTAAAGTAGGCGTTAATTTCAGTATAAAGAAATGGAAAACTTGTTGGAATTAAATTTATTGCTGTGGGAAAAGTTCAGTTTCTTGTTGAGAATTTGTGCGTATTCGCACATACATACATACAGATTCAAATAGACTGATCCGTGGGGCTCAGGGGCGCAGCCAAGGAAGGTAGAATTAATGTTTGTTTATATTAAAGGTTCCCCTGATATAAGCTTCTTGAAGTTTTTAAAATACCTGAGTATAACTTGAGTTTATTATTCAGTCTAGCGATAGTAAACCTTACAGACTAATGCAAAAACAGCTCTAGTTTTCGCAAAAAATAGGTGTGTCACTTTTTTGGATTTTCCCTGACGATTTCGATTGTTATTACAAAACCAAAAAACCGGTTGACATGATTTTCACTTTGTGGCATTAACAACACCCCATGGCTTCTTTTCCAATGTAATTTATTTGATAAGTTTTAAAACCCCGCAGTAATTGGACCTCAAAGTCGCAAAATATGGAATAACATGGCGTTTTCTTTGTTTGTTGAAAAACATTTTTCGTAAATGAACTTTCGAGACAACAATTAGTCCTTAAGATATAGGGTTTTCCAACAAGAGGTGTTATTTTGGTATTCAAAGAAAAATGTCATTTTTTTATATAAATGATCGGATGTTTATTTCATAATAAAGAGGAAGGTATAACGTTAATAATGAAAAACAACATCAGCCAAATGGCCATCACGACCACGCTTACAGGACCATATCCTTTTAATGAAATTTTCCATAACCAAATCGCAAAGTGGCTGCCCTAGGTCCTCGATAGCCTTACGAATTCTATCTTTGAGGTCTTGAATCGACGCTGAGCTGTTGGCGTACACCTTATCTTTCACTACTACTAACTATTGGAAATTTCCAAGTAATTTCAAGGATAAAGTTTTAAAAGACATTTTCAATACCTCTTCGTCCTGTTGCACCAAAAACATTACATTTTCTAAGATTCTAAGGATTTTTCTCTTTCATTTGATACCCATATTGTTATTCTACAATACGCTCAATTTTTGAAAAAATTCCTTGAAATAAACATGTCCTTGAAATTTCAAAGTCCTTTACAAAAAATTCTGACGTCAGAGAGAAAATCTAAAAACGCAGTTTTACTACATTTGGATCTTAGTTTTACGAGTATATCGATTTTTTCGTGTGTTTTGATTTTTTCGCACGATGTTATCTTAAGTAACTAATTGTTAATTAACTAGGTAAAATTATCATAAATAACCGTTTCCGGTTTCTGGTTTTCCTATACTACGTTTTAATGATCATGTACGAAGACCTGCTCTATTGTCAAGTATTTACTATTTTTGGGACTAAATTCTGAATCTCCGCGTAAAACATGATTTGCTTGGAACACAATGTTTTGAAAAGCTCGGACTATAAGATTGATGATAGATTAGATGTTCGTCAAAAAACTGCTCTTTCTGCATCGGTTTTTGGCCATGTCGTTAGTTCTAATCGGAGCAATGTGTTGTATAGGTCGATTTAAACTCTTTAGTGTCTTCTAAAAAGAGTAGTCAGTGATTTGGAGAGCTTTGAGCTCAGTCGAATCAACAGTGCTATTTAAATTCTCAGAGCTTAGCAAAAAATAATAATCATTATTACGAATTAAGTAGTTCATTTATTTTTTTAATTTTGTGACAAATAAATAAAAAAGTTTATATGCCCTACTAGCAAGACCCGGGGTACAAAACCCATTGATTTATGATATCATTAAATCTTTACTTACTTTAGATACTATTTAATGTTAAGTTGTGCTTCTTCACATAAACTTTTTCGAAATTTTTGACCTCGTCTGATGTAGATCACACTCAAACACATGCGTTGAATTCTTTATAATTTTGAGTACTTTATCCAAGTCTGAAGATAACAGGTCTCATAAAACTAGTTAAGAGAACTTAACCCTTTGTTGATCCCGTGAGAATTTCTTAAAAAAAAAAAAGTGAAAAACATATGTCGAATCATTTCTCATTTTAAGAGGTTTCACAAAGTTTGAAGTCAAAAAACAGACTTAATCGAGTTTCTCCATATAAGTTTTTAAAACATCATTTGATTTTCAAAAAAAATTAAAAACACGTGTCTAATTATATTTCCAGTGTTTCAATATTGAAGTCAATGGGCCCATCGGTTAATTTTTTGTCAAAGTCTTCCCGTATACGAACCTTAACCCATCGTTGACCCGGTAAATTTTCATTTACGAGTTTTCATTTACGAAACAAATTATTGAAAAAATACATATGTGTCAAATTATTTGTGATTTGGAGTATTTTCACCAATTTTATAGGCTTATTTATTCATGTATCTCCATATCACACACGCACTACAAAAGTGACACAGCTCAAAATTTTTAATTTTCGGGTTTATGTATTAATATTGTGAACAAGGCATCAATCTATCAATAAGCAAAAGCTCAGTATATTTTGTTGTTGTTAACTATTGCAAAAATACAGTTAGGTCTCTCTTCATGTCAGAAGTTTGATGCTATTTGATCGCTGCAGCTCAATGCAAAAGAGTCCTAACTCAAATTGTGACACTTTTGACGAAAAAAATTTTGTTGAAGTTAATTTTAAGCAAAGTTCTGACAATTTTAGTATATATTTTTAAATAAAAAAATTAATTTCGAATTGTCAAAATTTTTCTTTTAACTTTTTAACTGTCATTTATAATTATTAAATTAAGCAAAAGTGACATAACTTATAATCATTCCGTAATTATTGAATTAACCCTCAATCGCCCACCCTGAGTCCAGGGGACTCACTACGAACTTTAATAAGTTGGTACACGTTGTGTTTTTATGTTTCGGCGCCCAGCTTTCGTATACCTTCCTAAAGGGTCGCTCTGAACGCGAAGACGATCGGAAGTTAGCGCACTACAATTACAAGGCTGAGTTTTGGCACAGAGTGAGTCCCAGGGACTCAGGGTGGTGTTTTGTGTTACAAAAATTGTACTTGTAATTTTTTTAAAATCGTGTTAATTTAAATTTAGGATGCCAAAAATGGCCGCGAAAAGTTTAATAATTGAGAGTGTTAACCCTTTGAGGAGTTTTGCTACTAACAATTTGCCTCCTTTGTGCTGGAAAAGTATGTGAGGTATGTGCACAACATATGAAATTCAACCTGATGCACGTTTTCTTATTTTATATAATGAAGTATTAGTTTAAGTTTTTTTCTGAACAGTTATTTAATTTTTAGGTTATTTATGTAAAAAGAATTGTTTTTGTTAATTTATTTATATCTTTTATTTTTATAAAATGCTTAGTGTATGTTTCTTAGAGAATTTTTTTTTCTGTCAATTAAAAGGTGAATTTTTATTTGAGTTATGCAAAAAAATGGAATGATATCTGTAACAAGACATCTTAACGTATCCTACAAAAATATAAAAAACCATAAAAATTTAATAGATGTTGCGTTATTTCGTAAACAAAAATTTTGAGTCCCGGGGACTCAGGGTGGGTAGATACGTGATTTTAATAGGGGTGGGTGATTGAGGGTTAAAATATCATCAAAACAGTCACAACTCAAAATTTTGGTTTTTCTAGTATAAAATTTTAAAAAAATCTTATAACTTATCCTAAAGCTGTAAGGATTTTCTACTGAACGGACTATTCGTTATTTAAACAAATGTTTATTTAGCTCAAAAACAGTTTTTTGCGTTTCCTGAAAAATCAAAAATTTTGAGTTGTGTCACTTTTGTTGTGCGATATAACTAAAACTATTTGAAATTGTCAATCCACAATTTGTGCAACAAACCGATATTGCGCAAATTGATAAATGCGCCAGTGTAATACGACTACCGGGGCTTAACAAGTCTGAATTCCAGCATTATCTAAGGATTATGAAAGCTGTAGAAACACAGCTTTTCTAAAAGAATGCATTTGTATATTTGTAAGAAAAGCACCACCTACCGAATTTCAAATATATTGATTGTGCCGTTGTACTTAAATAAGGAGACAAATCTCAATTGCCCCAAAATACCCTTGAAATTACCTATATATCAACGCTATACATATAGACAGCATTCAGGTACAATACCGTCGTTCGTACCTTCTATTTATGTACAAATGTATGTATGTATTTACGTTTTCATTTCTCACTCCATTCTCTCGGATTGATTCGCGAATCCAATACATTTTCAATGGCGGCGGTTGCGAGCATTGTGCCACTTGAAAACTTCAAAGCGAATGTGCGATGGATTAAGTGAAAAATATTTTATTGTGTACTTAATTCCACAATCATTTAAGTTGGCATGATGTAATAAAATATAAATTGAAAAAGTGTCACTCGAAAGCCAAAATCCAGCGTTACTGTGGTTGCTTTTCAGCTTTTCGCGGTGGTTGAGTCTTGGGATGTCGCGTGACAAGTCTCCAACTGCATTGCTATCCTTACGCAGAGCGAACATAGGCGGGTGGTGTATGGAGAGGAAAGGTGCAATATGTATTCTCGACTTTTGAGTGCGCTATGTACATACAGTACACAGGTTTGCTCTGGCACCCACTTCGAGCCTTTCTACTCAAATTATGTAATTAGTAACAAGTACGACAAGCACTCAGGCGCAAAATTGCAAAGAAAATACTCGTTTACGTATACGGACAAACGAGTGTCGGGGGGTTACTGTAACAGAAACAAAATGGTGGATCCTGAAATGAAATTACATATATCTCCCGCACGGCGCACTGCCGCACTCCCCCCCAAAAAGACAGTTGGCAAAAAGTGCGCACAAGTGTGGAATCGAGTGAACGCCGGTCGTGGCGCGTGCATTAGCAGCAGGTGGCGACGGGGTGGAGGCCACCTTTGTCAACGCTAACAAGGACGAAACCAGCAAGCGAAGCAGCGAGAACAGCAGGAAGACGGACGAAGCGAATGTTGTGAGTTTCCAAATATACACACAATCGAAATATTTGCCGTTATTGAACGGCAGGGGCCGAGGAAAGAGCGTGTAAGTTGCCATTAAACCACAAAAACACTGCGCACAGCCTCCGCGCCAGTAATTAGTTGGTCGTTAATCATGTGCACAAGGATAATGATAACTGGCAAACGCGCAGGGGATGAAATGCAGCAAGAAATGAAAAATGAGAATTGCGTGCGCAGCGGTGAACGTGCGAGGATTAAAATCACATTCCACGCAAAACATTTCACACAACAGCGAAACCGCAGAGCGCAGTGCATGTTCGCCCGAGCGCCGAGCAACTAGTTGATCGGCCAGCTCGAGCTGTGCTCTGCCTAGCGCATTATTATTATTATTATTTTAAAATTGAAATTTGATATTCAATTAAAAGAGTTGAGCGTGTGGACCAAAATGTTTACACGCTGCCAAAGGCCGACGTAGGGCTCCAGTCTGTCTCGCTGCAACGTGCTCTGGCTTTTTGTTTTGTTGTATGTATGTAGGTATGTGTTCGTATTGTGTCTGGTGTTTCGGTGTGTGTCTGATGCTGCATTGTTCGGTAGTTTAATTAAATCATAAGTAAATATAGATGTGTAAAAATATTTAGGCATCGCTTGAAAGGCTGAATGTGTAAATATTTATGTGCTCTGTTTGTAGGTGTGTGTGTGTGGCTTTGCTTTGCAATGCGAGAATGTGTGGCTGAAATGGACAGTGGACAATAAGTTTGGAGCACATGTACATTTACGGGGCGTAGAAGGGAAAATGCAATGCATTGACTTGTGCGAATGTTAATTGAAATTCGGTGCAGACAATGGGCCGATTCAATTAGTCATTCTTATAACAATTTTTCATATTTATTGCTTATCGCTAAGCATATTGGGATCGAAATGGAATAAGAAAAACATATGGTTTATGCTTTCTGAATTACGGAGCAATTGTAATGTACGCCCTGATATGCCGAAATCAGACGAATCAACGAAATTAATTAAATTTGATAGACCAATAAAACATGCGTCCACGCTGACGTCTGACGTATGAGTTATTGTTTCGAAAATGAGAAAACGTCATAAAAGTCCGAGTATGATAACTTTAACTTGAAAACGTTGAAATAATAGGGGTACCGGTTAATTCGTGCGGTTTATTGTGAAAAAATGGTTACAAATTTAATATTCAAAGTATTGTCCATCACTAACTAAAACTTTTTCCCATTTTTCTGGCAATTCACGAATACCCTTTCTGAAAAATTCGGCCGACTTTTCCGCTATCCACGAATCGATCCAATTTTTGACTTCTTCATAATTGGAGAAGTGCTGGTCAGCCAGGCCATGTTGCATTGATTGAAAGAGATAGTAATCAGATGGCGCAAGGTCTGGACTATACGGCGGCTGGGGTAAGACCTCCCATTCAAGCGTTTCAAGGTAGGTTTTGACGACCTGTGCACCATGTGGCCGAGCATTTTTATGTTGCAAAATTACCTTTTCGTGCCTTTGTTCATATTCCGGCCGTTTTTCGCGCAGTGCTCGGCCCAAACGCATGAATTGTCTTCGGTAGACTTCCCCTGTGATCGTTTCATTCGGTTGCAACAGCTCATAATAGATCACACCCAGCTGGTCCCACCAAATATACAGCATAACCTTCAGGCTATGAATATTCTGAACGGCCGTCCATGATGTTGCATGGCCGGGGTATTCATACGTTGCTCGACGTTTTGGATTATCGTAATGGACCCACTTTTCATCGCCAGTGACAATTCGATGCAAACAACTTTTTCTTTTGTGCCGTTAAAGCACAAAAGGCGTTCGACGTCTCTTGGCTTCAATTCATACGGCACCCAATGGCCTACCTTCCGGATCATTCCCATTGCTTTTAGACGATCGCAAATGGTTTGTTGAGCGACGCCAAGTGATTTTGCAAGTTCTTTTTGCGTTTGGAATGGATCTTGGTCGAGCAATGTCTTCAATTCGTGATCTTCAAACGTTTTTGGCTGTCCGGGCCGTTCATCGTCCTCCAAGTCAAAATTGCCACTTTTAAACCGTGCAAACCACTTCTGGCACGTACGCTCAGCTAGAGCATGCACACCATACACTTGCACCAAAATACGATGACTTTCGGCAGCCTTTTTCTTCATATTGAAGTAATGAAGAAGTACTCCTCGCAAAAACACTTTATTCGGCACAAAATTCGACATTTTCAGAGTTAAAAAAGTATTGTTGTTAACGCTTCAGCTAAATGACACATACTGATTCTGAAACTATATGACAATAGCTTTCCAACACATAAATATTTGGACATCACTGTTCACAAAATCAAGTTACGCCATCTGTTAGAAAACCGCATGAATTAACCGGTACCCCTATTAAAATGTTGAATGAAGCGTTAAAATCTTGAGGAAAACCACACTCGTACAATACGTGGGATTGCTTATGTTGCAATACTTGGAACACAATGGCTCGTGTTGGCACCCAAAGAGAGTAAAGCTTAGAAGATTGAAAGCAAACATTTCATATTTTTTTCAAAGGCTCTGATAGTATTCTCTGCATAATACATATATGTTGTGCCTACATATGAATATCTGCCGCAACATAATCAAATATTTCACTATTCTAACAGATGTCTAATATTTGTTTTTTGCAGGTATGGTTTCAAAATCGTCGCGCTAAATGGCGCAAAACCGAAAAATGCTGGGGCCACAGCACCAAAATGGCAGAATACGGCCTCTACGGCGCAATGGTACGCCACTCGTTGCCCCTACCTGAGACGATCATTAAATCGGCCAAAGAGGACGAATCTGTCGCGCCCTGGCTGCTCGGCATGCACAAGAAATCACTCGAGGCCGCCGACATATTGAAGTCCGATGAGAGCGATCGAGAAACTCCCACATCCGATGATACGAACACTTCCTATTCGGCGGGCAGCACCCACAACTCGCCCATTTCGTCGTTTTCCATATCGCGACTGCTCTTTGATGCGCCGGCGAAGCACAGACGGCATGACGGAGGCAGAGGCATAGGCGATGAGACCAGTGGCAATAGTGGTAGAGGCGCAAGTTTGGCGGAGCAGGCTCATGCGCATGCGCACGCGCACGTCATGCAGCATCACCCGTACAATCAACAGCAGCACCTGCAACATGTTCAACAGTTGCAGCAATTGCACCAACAGCAGCAGCAGCACTTGGCTGAACAGCATGCGGAAGCGCAACGCCGTCAGCAGCAGCACCAGCAACAGTTGCTGGCCGAAGCTGAATTGCAGCGACGCCGGCAGGACGCTAACGAGCTCGAACGGCAGCAGGAACGCGAAGCCGAAGATGTGGTGGACGAAGACGACGACGAATGTGATAGGGAAGAAATTGATATTTGTGATGACGCCGACGACGAAAGAGATATGAAAATGCTGCTCAGCGCCGAGTGCGCCGCCAAGCGAATCAAGCAAGAGGCTGATGGTGCAAGTGGACGGCCAGACACGACACTAGAGAGTAGATGAAATTTGTATATCGACGTGTTGCTGTAAAATTCAAAGTTCGCCAAATGCTATATGAACGAGCTTTCAAACATCATTCACAATACAACGCAAAACACACATAAATAAATCATATACAACACGTACACATAAAACACATAAACCAAATAAGAATTTCAATGACCATAACGAATTTTCTGCAATCATATTGAATTTAGGGACTAATATTCCTAATAATACAATGGTTTTCATTATTTTGAAAAATTAAAGATCAATTGATGCAATCCATTCGGATATTTATATCTATGATACAAGTACCCAAATAAGAAAAAGTCTTAAGATGTAAACGTAACAAGATAAGTTAAATTCCGTTTTGGTTTTAAGAATTAACAATTTTGGAATATCACGATTTAGCCGATGACTTATTTTGTAACTGTATCACAAAATGTTAGTCGAATCGACTAACATTAGAATTCTAAGGTTGAAATAGGAAAGAGGCTGCAGAATGGAGTGAATCTTATTCCATGCCAGAACTTCAACACTGATGAACACACTGTATACGAAGCTACATATGTGTGTGTTGCAAAAATCAAATGTAGAGAATCTTATCTAAGACAGCAAATCGCTTTACAGAAATTTTGACTAAATTCGTTCATTTCATGAATGAAGTAAACAACGAAACCATTTACGCATTCTTGCACTCGCGAATCAAACAAATCCAGTGAACGGACGAATGTAAAATCTTGGCAACGACTTTATAGATAAAATCGAAAGATGGTAAGCCACCAGGAGCATAGCCAAAGTAATTAACCGTGTGTTTTCACCACGATCTGCAATTGTATATCCCCAGGCTTTTGCTATAAACTATAAGCAACCATTGTAAATACCGCAAATAGTTCTAAGAGTTTCAAGAACAATATTAGTTTTACATATTATTTAAAAGAAATTTAACGCAAATTAAAGTGTATTTAGAAGGTAAGCGCTCATTGTGATTTAGTTTAGTTTATGGTTTTCTCATTGCTTTATTCTAGTTTGCAGCTATCTTATTTTACTCAAATAACTAATATCTCACATATTGGCAAACGAAAACAAAATCAGTTACAAATTCGAACACGAGCATTTTTTGCATAAGTTGCCTGGCCTATGGGTAGGCAGATTTCAAGGATTTGCCTTTGCAATTTGTACAGGTAGCAATAGAGCATTCTCTAGTGAGAACATTATATGTATTAAATCTAGCCAGTCGATAATGGAAGCTCGCAAGTACATTATACTTCGATTCGAACATTATCGATTTTTACATATACATAAATTTCCAGCACACATGCATACATACATACACACTTTTCGTAGCTTTAATCGCGCGACATTAATGTCTGGACAGAAGCATTGAATTATAATAAGCAAGAATAGCAGTGAACGTACGAATCAATACTGAAATCTAGGAATCATTTAATTACTCTTAGTAAATAATTCAAAATAAAAATCCATATGTGCAAATTAAATATATGGCAATTGTATATTTACTTCTTTCTCGCTTCTCAATATTCTACATATGGAAATGGAATGGAATGGCAAGTACATACATCCCTATTAGAGGCACACATAGGAGGGGTTTTGCGGGTTCAATCCCTCAAATACAAATATTGCTGGTATAGCCCAAATGTTGTTGGACTTTAAAGTTGTACGCAAAACTCCTCCAAAATGAAATGCTGTGTGCGCCACTGATATCGATTATAGTATTACACTTACTGATTTATTACCAATAGCCTGAAATGCAGAACTAATGACTCGCTTACAACGTCCGATTATACCAATATTATTGGCAACGACCTCAAAACTTTTATAAAAATAAAGGAAATAAAAAATAGTTTAAAAAATCGCCTTCGAAGAAAGTTTCTCACTCAATATCTTTAACTATTACCTCTCTTTAACTTTAGAATGACATCTATTTTCAAAAAAACCTATGTCGGCTAATAAATTTAATAAAAAATTTTTCCATTACATATACAGTCGTGTCTGGGTACAGTGAACACCCTATATAGCGAACAGCTCGATATAGTGAACACCCAAATTTTGATATGGACCTCTAAATATTGAACAAAATTTTGAAAGCAATTTCAAGCAAAAAACAAAAAGTGTATTTTGAGCAAACAAAACGAGTTTTTAAACAAAAATGTTAACCTTGATATAGTGAACTACCTCAATACTGTGAACAGGCCTTGCAATAATTAGTTCACTATATCCAGACAAGACTGTATGTACATAAGTGTATAAAAAAAGCAAAGAAGAATTCACTTATGCAGATCATACCAATAAAACTAATTCCAAATAACTAACAAAGAAGGCAAATGTCGCACGTTGGGAAAAAACAGGCAAAAACCTGCATTTGTTTTTTTACTAATCGTAATGTAGATACATTGGCGATATAGAATATCAGTATTTCAAGTCCCTTCATCGCATAACCTGGGCTTTAAGGCCTTTCAAAGTTTTATTATATTAATTTTTCACTTCTAGCAAAATATCGTTAGCAAGGCTTCCTTTTAGCTCAGGAGGTCGTACTGGCTTGTGTGCTAAGACTTAGGGAGTCTAGGTCTTGGCACATAGGAAGTTTTGGACACTCCCTCATCCTGGGAATGCAGGCTCCTATATCAATCCCCCAAAATACAGACTACTGTATACCTGCTTTGGCCTTTGATAAAGAATATGATGTCTCCATACCAAACAGACAAGAGTGGCTCGATCGGCTTCCGAAGATACGAGATGCGATCAACTTTTTCACTGACGGATCTAAGCTGAACGGGAAGGTTGGAGGAGGATTCATCAGTAAGTCTTCATCTTCTCTGCGCTGAAAGCTTTGAACTCGTGCATGGACAACACAAAGTCTCTCACTGAGTGCCGCAGGTCTCTAAACGAGATGGACAAGCACTACAGTATTCACCTAATCTGGGTGCCTGGACACCGTAACATTGAAGGTAACTGCAAAGTGGACGAGCTGGCCAGGAAAGGCACGACCACCCATATCCTTTCCGACAAGGAGACGGTAGGTATGCCACTGGCCGCGTTCAGACTTCGCACCAGAACGTATTGTAACGATGAGCCAGTCTGTCGCGGTGCAAAGCAACCCTGCCGCTACGTGCCGTGCCATAACCCAATCTGGCAACGACGGCCGCGATAGTAACTTTTAGTCCAACCTGGCAACGATGGTCGCGGTCATCAGGGAAACTTCTAGTCCAATCTGGCAACGTGCGAGAACGATCTGCGCGACGGCCGGACAGAGTATAAAAGGTGGCCAGATGCGGTGCAGCGAGTCAGTCTGGTTTTGACAAGTGAAGTTGCCACACGGAATAATTAAGCAAATACTTAAGTGTACGAACAGTAAAGTGTAAACTGTAAATAATAAAGTGACTGTTGGTGTATTTTATTGTCTGCGTTTAAGAAACTGACTGTGTTTTATTTTCAAATCACACAATCCAGAGATACGTGACAGCCCACTAGACTTAGTATTCGTAACATTTGGTGTCAGAAGTGGGATTGTGGAAAATTGAAGATAAGAAAAAAAAAACTAAAGAAATAAAATTATAAAAGCACGGACATGGTGAAATTCGAGCTGCTGAAGGTAGACCAGCTGAAGAAGGAGCTGGCTGCCTGGAATTTGCCGACTGCTGGCGGAAAGGTGGAGTTGCAGTTGCGCTTACGAGAAGCATGTGAGGAACGGGGCGTCGATTGGACTGTGCACGAGTTCGGAGCGCAAGAACAAGAGGCGTCGGCCAAAATGGAGGAATCGCCTGCAGGTGCGGCGTCGATGCAAAGTACGACTGCAGCGGCTGCGCCGCCACAAGCAATGGACATGAGCCAGCTAATGGTTGCACTTAAAGGCATGTTCGAGACAGCAAATCGAGAAATGGCAGCGAAGCTGGAAACTACGAATCTCGAAATTTCGGCAAAAGTCGAGACAGCAAATCGAGAAATGGCAGCGAAGCTGGAAACTACGAATCTCGAAATTTCGGCAAAAGTCGAGACAGCAAATCGAGAAATGTCAGCGAAGCTGGAAACTACGAATCTCGAAATTTCGGCAAAAGTCGAGACTGCAAATCGAGAAATGGCGGAAAATTCTGCGCGCATAGAGCAGAAGGTGGAGGAAATTTCCAATAGCCTGAATGTTAAAGTTGAGCATCTCGAGACGCGAATAGACGATTGGGACAAACGAGTTGACGAAATGGGTGAATCCCTGAATAGACGAGTTGACAACCTGGATGAGTCCTTGAACAAACGAGTTGACAGTCTGGAAGATTCGATGCACAGAAAGATAGACGAACGGTTTCGAGAGGTACAGCCACGAGAATGTTTGCCACCGGTTCAGGACGGTTTTGCTGCCAGAACAGAAGTGCCTACTTATGATGGTGCTGCGCCGTTCGACACATTTAAATTGCAATTCGACTTGGCTGCTTTGGAAAATCAGTGGACAGATATCAGGAAAGGTCGGAGGTTGGCACTGGCGCTGAAAGGTCCTGCGGCGGAGGTAATCAAATCAGTTCCAGAATGTTTAAGAAGTGATTACGGTGCCATCATGAGAGCATTAGCAGCGAAGTATAGCAACGAGCACAACCATGCGCTATACTACTGTGAGCTGAAGAACCGCAAGCAAAGAGCCAACGAGGCGCTGCAGACATATGCAGCAGACATTGAGCGGCTCGTACAGTTGTGCTACCCAAAATTTGGTGCTGATGATCTCGAGAGGATGAAGATTGAGTCGTTTGTTGAAGGTCTTCATGATCCAGAAACACGTCGCAGTGCGTTGATGATGGGCAAGCCAACATTTAAGGAAACGGTGACCAGCGCGATGACATATGAAGCGGCATGGATGGGGAGCACTCGGTATGCACCTGCAAGGATACGCCAGATTCAGGCGGACAACGACATTCCGATCCAAGCCATAAGCTCTGAGATACCGGGCAGGCCACGAGTGGTCTCCTCTAAAGTTGTTTGCTGGGTGTGTGGCAAGCAGGGCCACATATCACGAGACTGCCGCCAACGAACGAGGCGTTCCCGTTCCCGATCGCAATCGCCTGAAGCGAAGAATACTGACAATCGAGGCTCAGCCAACAAGCGCAGGGCTGAGGACGAGGAGCTGTTAAACTAAAACGGGTCAGCCCAAAGGGGCGTGAGCTGATCCCCACAATCTGCCGCCCCACCATCCTTGTCTCACAGCTGAAACGACAGCCCAGCAGCTTGACAATTGAAGGAAGGATAGATGGAAAGTTGTTCGTGTTGACACTGGATACTGGAGCGTCAAATTCGATCATAAAAAGGAAGCTGCTGAAGAACTGGGAACCGCTGCATGGCATACAGCTGCGGACTGCGACTGGCGAGCGCGCGCCGGTGAGAGGGAAAGTTACAAAAACGATTGCTATCGGCACCAGCAGCCTGGAACATGAGTTCATCGTCGCGGATATAATGGACGACGTGATTATCGGCGTGGATTTCATGATTAGGCACGGTTTTACGCTGGACCTGAAGGAAAATGTGCTGAGATATGCCAACGTTGAATTCCCGCTGCGCACCGGCTATGAGCGAAGCGTGGCGGTACGGAAGGTTGTATCGTGTCAACACGGGAGGATACCAGCGAATTCTGAGGCGATTGTGTGGGCAAGGGTGGACGGGGACGATGGGACGAGTCGGCTGTGGGTAGTAGAAGCACCGAAACAAGGACACGACAACATCATCATCGGACGTACATTAGTGGAACCTAAAAATGGCAGAATACCAGTCAGAATACTGAACCCCCTGAATGCACCCAGATATGTCAGGAAAGATGAGGTAATCGGCGAGTGTAAGGAAGCTGTAGCAGTGGTCAATTGCGAGAGTAGCCCACCTGGAGGTAATAAGAAGAGCGGTTTTATCATGGACGCCATACCGCAGGAGAACCAGTGGAGCAGCGAGTTGACGGCCAAGCAGAAACAGAAGGCGAGGTCACTCCTGCAGCACTATGGGTCAATTTTTGCGGCAGAAGCAGGCGGAAGAACAGCCATAGTGAAGCACAACATCGACACCGGAAGTGCAAAACCGATTCGCCAACCGCCAAGACGAGTTCCTCTGGCCAAGAGGGAGGAGGTCACCAATTTGATCGAGAACATGCGGAAAGACAAGGTCATAGAGCCTTCTTCGGGCCCCTGGTGCTCGCCGGTTGTGCTAGTCAAGAAAAAAGATGGCAGTACCCGGTTTTGTGTGGACTATCGGAAGCTCAATGATGTGACCAAGAAGGACAGTTATCCACTACCTCGGATCGATGACACCCTGGACACACTGTCAGGCACGCAGTGGTTCTCCACGCTCGACTTACGCAGCGGCTATTGGCAGGTAGAGCTTGCAGACAAGGACAAGGAGAAAACGGCTTTCAGTGTTGGCGATGGTTTGTGGCAGTTCACCGTCATGCCGTTTGGACTCTGCAACGCACCAGCAACATTCGAGCGGCTAATGGAACGCGTGCTAAAAGGGCTGCATTGGCGGACATGTCTGGTGTACCTCGACGACATAATCGTAATGGGTAAAAGCTTCGACGACCACCTGGGAAAGCTGAAGGAGGTATTTGAGCGGATACAAAAAGCCGGGCTTAAACTCAACCCAAAGAAGTGCTCGCTGTTCCAAAAGGAGGTCAAGTATCTGGGTCATACGGTTTCCGCCCGCGGAGTACATACGGATGAAGGCAAAATCACGGCGGTGAAGGAGTGGCCCCGGCCACGCAATCTACACGAACTCCGCAGTTTCCTGGGCCTGTGCACATACTACCGCCGATTTGTTCCGGGATTCGCGAACATAGCCAGCAGCCTGCACAAACTGACGAAAAAGGGCCAAGCTTTCGAGTGGAACGAGGAGCAGGAACAGGCTTTTGCACGTCTGAAGGAAAAACTGTGCAGTGCCCCAATTCTGGCCTTCCCCGTGCCTGGGGAGATGTTTGTGCTGGATACAGATGCAAGCGGGAGTAGTATTGGCGGTGTGCTATCACAGATAATAGACGGCCAGGAACAAGTGATAGCGTATTACAGTAGGGTTTTATCGAAACCGGAACGCAATTACTGTGTGACCCGGAGAGAACTGCTGGCGGTATTGGACTGCGTGAAACACTTCCACAAATATCTGTATGGACAAAAGTTTCGCCTGCGCACAGATCATGCGGCATTGAGATGGCTCCTGAACTTTAAAGATCCTGAAGGGCAATTGGCGCGGTGGATCGAGCGACTGCAGAGCTACGACTACACGATAGAGCATCGCAAGGGCAGTAGCCATGGAAATGCCGATGCCTTGTCCCGCCGTCCGTGCAAAGTCGAATGCAGGCAATGCTCGCGAGCCGAAAGCAAAGAACAGATAGTGGACGTCCGGTTGGTCAGCGTCATGCCAGAGGAAGAGTGGTCTGCGGAGAGGCTACAAAAAGACCAGCATGAGGATGCGGATCTTGCAAAAATCGTCGAAGGCAAGGAGCAAGGCGCACGTCCAGACTGGCAGGAGATGGCTGGTGAAAGCCCGATCGCTAAGGCTTACTGGGCACAGTGGAAAAGTCTGCGGCTGAAGGAAGGCTGCCTGTACCGCGAATGGGAGAGCGCGGATGGTCGTACCAGCAACCCCCTAATGGTAGTGCCGAAAAGCAGAATCAACGAGGTCATCGAGGCATACCATAACGACTCCAGTGGAGGGCACCTAGGCATCACCAAAACCGTCGCCAAAATAAAAAGACGATTCTACTGGGTAGGATGTCAGGAGTCTGTAGCCGAGTGGATTAAGAGCTGCGACCGATGTTCAGCCGCGAAAGGGCCGACAAGAAAATCTCGAGGCCGCATGCAGCAGTACAACGTGGGAGCGCCCTTCGAGCGGATTGCTATGGACGTCGCCGGCCCATTCCCAACTAGCACTCAAGGCAACAAATATGTGCTGGTTGTAATGGATTACTTCAGCAAATGGCCCGAAGTGTACCCTATTCCTAACCAGGAGGCCACCACGATCTCGGAAAAGCTGGTAAACAACTGGGTAGCCCGGTTCGGAGTTCCGTTGGAGTTGCACTCAGATCAAGGCCGGAATTTCGAGTCTGCGGTATTCAAGGAAGTGTGTGGGCTGCTGGGGATAAAGAAAACGCGTACCACTCCTTTGCACCCACAGTCCGACGGCATGGTGGAACGCTTTAACCGGACACTGGAGGAATACCTGCGGAAAGTGGTAGGCAGGAATCAAAAGGATTGGGATACGCATATCCCCCTGTTCCTGATGGCGTATAGGTCAGCCCCGCACGACACGACATCACTCACTCCAGCCCGGGCAGTGTTCGGCACAGAGTTGCGGTTACCCGCTGACTTGAAGTTCGGGGTAGTCAGCACGACGGGAGGCGCTAAGACGGACTACGTGGCCAATAAGCGGGCGGAACTAGAGGAAATTCACCAGTTTATAAGGAGCCGCACCAAACTGGTCAGCGATAAGGCGAAAGCCAGATACGATCTACGGGCCAACTCAGCAGGGTTCCAAGAAGGCGATTTGGTAATGCTCTACAACCCGCAGCGGAGGAAAGGTTTGTCTCCAAAACTTCAAGCGTCATGGGAAGGACCTTACGAAGTCGTGACTAGGATTAACGACGTGGTATACCGGATTCAACGTTGCAACAATAGAGGCGCTAAGCTGAAGGTAGTCCATTTGGAGCGCCTGGCGCCTCATCACAGCGGAGCCTCGGCACTTGTTCGGGACGAACAAGTCTAAGTGGTGGGCAGTGTAACGATGAGCCAGTCTGTCGCGGTGCAAAGCAACCCTGCCGCTACGTGCCGTGCCATAACCCAATCTGGCAACGACGGCCGCGATAGTAACTTTTAGTCCAACCTGGCAACGATGGTCGCGGTCATCAGGGAAACTTCTAGTCCAATCTGGCAACGTGCGAGAACGATCTGCGCGACGGCCGGACAGAGTATAAAAGGTGGCCAGATGCGGTGCAGCGAGTCAGTCTGGTTTTGACAAGTGAAGTTGCCACACGGAATAATTAAGCAAATACTTAAGTGTACGAACAGTAAAGTGTAAACTGTAAATAATAAAGTGACTGTTGGTGTATTTTATTGTCTGCGTTTAAGAAACTGACTGTGTTTTATTTTCAAATCACACAATCCAGAGATACGTGACAGC
Source organism: Melieria omissa (assembly GCA_963971225.1). Lineage (NCBI taxonomy): Eukaryota > Metazoa > Arthropoda > Insecta > Diptera > Ulidiidae > Melieria > Melieria omissa. The sequence continues at coordinate 44,421,843 of OZ020268.1, read as the reverse complement.
CCACTAGACTTAGTATTCGTAACAGTATGCAATCAGAACAGCTCAGGAGCGTTGGCATAATCTCTCCTCATGCGCAACAGCCAGGCTCACATGGCCGACATGCGACAGGAAGCGGACTGCGAGTATCCTGGACCTCAAAAGGACGGAGATATCCATTTTAACAAGAACCCTCACAGGACACTGGTTGATTGGAGCACATGCCATCAGACTAGGTGTCAATGCAAGAGACTTCTGTAGAAGCTGCGACTGTGCTGAAGAGGAAGAAAGCGTACAGCATCTCCTCTGTCACTGCCCAGCACTTTGCAGAAGTAGGCTACGCATCCTAGGACAACCGTTTCTCTCAAACCTAACAGAAACATCCTGCATAGATGTCAAAAACCTTCTTAGGTTTCTAACAACGTCTAGATGGCTTGGCCAGGAAAAACCTAGTTAGCTTAAGCTGTATATGGCATCACAATGGGCCAGTATCTTAGCCTAAGTGAGGGATCTCTGCTATCCAGCCATTTTAACCTAACCTAACCTAAGGCTTCCTTTAGATGCCCGTAGAATCTACAGTTTTGATTTAATGATGCGTGGCTCGGGGTCAAAGTTCAAAGTTTTTATCAAAACAACTCAATTAATCTCCAACTGATTTACACGATATGGGTATCAAACGAAAGGTCTTTTTCATACCTTTCTTCTGATGACATTATTTTTCATAAAAAATTTTTAAAAACAGATTTTTTCTCGAAAAAATCCATTAATAAGGCACAAGAAGTTTGTTGCCATATTGTAGCCTGTGGAATTCCCTTTACAATTAAATTCCCTTTACAAGACACAATTAAATCGTGAGCTCAGACTGAGTTTTAATGATGTGCCACTTACAGTTCCAAAGTTATGCCGAAAAATTGGGTCGCACAATAAGTGCCACGCTTCATGACCAACGTCGGTCAAATAATAATTTTTTTTTACTTTTAAACCTTCCCTGATTCAAGACAAAGAAAACCCCAAAAAAATGATAAAAATCGGTTCAGCCGTTTTCGAGTTATGACTCAAATAATTTTTATAGATGGTAGATTAACGATGGTTAGTTAGCGATGGTTGATTAGTGCTATTATTTTGATTAGTCTGGTAGAATCGATCTATTTTAAAGGAGAGGTAAGAATTTGCGAAATTTAGTTGATTGTGATTTTGACACATTACATTTTTTTTTTACATTTTTGGTTGTTCTTGGAAAATTTTCAAGCATGCCAATCGATATTCAAAGGCGTTTTTAATCGCAATAAATCAACTAATTTTGTAACTGGTTTTTCTTAAGATGATTCAAGAACTTTTGTTCTTTAAGTCAATGGGTTGAGTAATAGTTGATTCTGATTCCATTCTGAAAGTAGCGGAATGGATAATCGGGAGGAAATAGTGCGGGAAACATATAGGAGTCTGTAGTGACAGTCAAGCTGCACTTAAGGCCCTGGAGAACGCGCGTGTTACCTCTAAGATTGTCCAAGAATGTAAGATGAAGCTTAAATCAGTCGCGAGACGTAATAAGCTCCAACTTATCTGGGTTCCGGGACACTGCGGTGTTCTAGGTAATGAAACAGCCGATGAACTGGCTAACTGTGGATCAGGGTGCACACCCATGGGAACAGAACCAATAATCGGCACCAGTCTAGCAGGAACCCTCTCTTGCCCTGTGTGATCTCCTCAGATGCATTAATGAGTCCGGGAAATATGCACAGGAGAATCCATAAATCCCTCTCCCCTTCCACCCACTTTCTCTTTTTCTTTTCCCATTCCCATTTCCTCTATCAACCTTTTTCCTGAGCCTTAAGTACAATGGGCTATAGAGCCTGAGTGCTTGGGTAATGACCTCCCTTAGGTTATTTCCTCGGCTCCCCTTCACATCCATCCATCCATCCAATAGTTGATTCTAAGTTCTTCAGTACTCGAAGACCATCTTCACAACAGCTGCGATGACCAAATTGTCTTTAAAATTTGTCATTGAGTTCATACTTCAGCAATTAGCTGATTTTTATTCCCGCACATGAATATATTTTCGTTTAGTGCTTCCAATCAATTTTCAATTACACTGTGGATGCAAATTCTCATTTAATTAAAAAGTCGAGCTCTATGCCTCGCAAAGACCTCAGACATTATCCTCCAAATCAACTACGTTTATTGACAAATTTGACCGTGGCAAGCCGTGGTTGAAGCTAATCCGCAGTCATATTCTGCTCGCTGGTACCCCAGTCTCCGTATTAAGGGTGTGTGACTGGAGCAGATCCGTTTGCTGAGCAGATATTTCGTCATTTCACAATGAAAATGTTTAAAGCAATAATGTGAGCATATGCAGTAAAGCAGCTGAACCACGCATTAAACATGCGCATTCAAGAAATTATTTAATTTAACTTCGAATAGAGCACTAAATTGTTTAATTCCATAACAATAATAAAAATATTTTAACATTATTGGGTTTTAAACTGCTTCACAAATTAGTATTAATATGTTTATGCTCTCAGGCCATAAAAACCTGACCCTAACTAACCCACAGATCAACCATTAAAAAACAAAATTTGACACCTTCAACATGATTTTCAAGCTACAGTGCAGTGTAATCGAATTATGAACAGCAATAGTTTGAAGTTGACTTTGTGTTTTTCAAGACATACGTACATATGTATGTGTTTTCTCCATGAAATTAAATCTTACTTATTTTACACAACTGCTCTCTGGTATTAGAACTAAGAAAGTACCATTAGGAAAGGTTATGGTGATACCACAAATTCCACCCGTTTGAAATGTACAGTTGCGAGCATTGAAATAGTAGTGGGTACTTGCAAAGTGCATTTCGTTGTATATTTTGCAATTAATCTGATGATGATAAAGACCATTTTTAGAATTATGTTTCCTTATATGAAACAACCAATTTTTGAACTGATAAAAGTTCGTTGCTATTTTTTGGAGCGGATTGCATTGCTAGACCTATTTTTCTGATCAAGCAATAAAATAGTAGTGAATAGTAAGCTGGTGGAAAAAGTTTGCTTTAACGTCAAAATAATTGATTTTGTTTCACAAAAAGTAGATTAGATTAGATTAGATTTGGGATTCGGACAACACCTGCCCGAGACACTGCGTCCAAGTGGTGAACTATTGTGTCATGTCCCTCTACGTTACTGGAGGAGTTCGTGTCCTCCAATGTTATCTAGGAACTCCTTTAGTTTCCTTAGATTCATTTCAGACAAATCTCTCGTCTGTATTATCTCCTTCCCTAATATTCGCTTTCTTGCGTGTATTAGGGCGGGGCATTAAGTTATAATATGTACAGAAGTCTCTTCCTCTTCCATACAAAATCTGCAAAGATCGCTGTCCGTTAGTCCCAGACGCGCCCTATGCATATTTAGCAGACAGTGTCCACTTGGCATCCCCGTCACGACCTTGAGCTCATTTCTGCTTAGGTCAATTAGGTACCTGGATTTCCTTTCCGAGTAAGCTGGAAAGAAAAGCTTGGAGCATCGTTGCCCCATTGTGTTCGACCATTTGTGGTTTGCTCGATTAATGAATTCTGTCTGTAATGAGACTTGCTAACACCTATGATTGGTTCAGGTCCATAGGGCCGGCTAGCAGCCCCATACTTTGCCAATCTGTCCGCTTCCTCATTACCATCGTGCCCACAGTGCGCAGGGATCCAGTGTACTATCACTTGGTTTTCCCTTGAGAGATCCTGGAGAACATTTGCTGTCTCCCAGACCAGTTTGGAGTCAAATGTCATCGAGCCCAGGGCCTTGATTGCCGCCTGGCTGTCTGACATTATGATTATCCTTTTCCTTCTAACATTGAGTGTTAGTAATTTCCTGGCACACACATTTATGGCAAAGACCTCAGCCTGAAAAATCGAGGCTTTATCCCCAAGACTTACAGAAGACTGGAAACCGGAGCTAAATATTCCTGCCCCAGTTCCTTCTTCTGTCTTGGACCCTATCGGTGTACCAGACAATGTCATCACACGTGAGACTGATCTTTTTATCAGCCCAGTCGAACCTGTGAGGTCGTCGAGTAAGTTTTATGGTATTTTATTGTTAATGCACTAAAACAAAAATAATACAACATGGAACACTATTGTTGAACATGCGTTTTAAGACAAATTTTAAATAATTACTAGCTGACCCCGCGAACTTTGTCTCGCACGACATTTGTTGTTTTTATAATGAAATACGCGAGGTGGCGAATCTATGGCGATGCAAAATGACGAAGAAAACCAACTGAAGGAAGAGGAGGAGCTACTGATTAACGCAATCAAGGCCCACAAATAAACAATGTTGCTGTTAAGTTTCAGTAAAGAAAAGGACTGCGCTTGAACCGGATTTAAATTATATGGGCGGTGCCATGCCCTCTTATTCAGTGCCTGCCCCTTATTCAATGCCCTCTGTCAAAAGAAAAAATGGTAGGTCCGTACTAAGTTTCATTGCTGAGCGACTCATAGTTCAGCAAAATATTTGGGTCACAAAAAATGTGCCACGTCCCTTGGCCAACGCCCATCAAATGTTATCATTAGAATGACTCATCTATGGGACGACGGGGTACTAAATTTTAATGTTGTGCTACTTATAATTTCGAAGATATTCTATTTTAAAGATTTTGCTTGTATGGGTGGTGCCACGCCCCTCGTCCAATACTTGCCCCATTCCCTCTGTCGAAATATATGAATAAATGGTAGGTTCGTACTAAGTTTCATTGCTGAGCGACTTATAGTTCAGCAAAATATTTGGGTCACAAAAAATATGCCACGCCCCTTGTCCAACGCCCATAAAATCTTATCATTAGAATGACTCATCTATGGGACGACGGGGTACTAAATTTTAATGTTGTGCTACTTATAATTTCGAAGATATTCTATTTTAAAGATTTTGCTTGTATGGGTGGTGCCACGCCCCTCGTCCAATACTTGCCCCATTCCCTCTGTCGAAATATATGAATAAATGGTAGGTTCGTACTAAGTTTCATTGCTGAGCGACTTATAGTTCAACAAAATATTTGGGTCACAAAAAATGTGCCACGCCCCTTGTCCAACGCCCATAAAATCTTATCATTAGAATGACTCATCTATGGGACGACGGGGTACTAAATTTTAATGTTGTGTTACTTATAATTTCGAAGATATTCTATTTTAAAGATTTTGCTTGTATGGGTGGTGCCACGCCCCGTTGTCCAAAACCCGCCTCATTCCGTCTGTCGAGAGATATGATCACATGATAGGTTCATGCCAAGTTTCATTCCTCTGTGACTTGTAGTTCAGCAGAATAATTGGGTCACAAAAATGTGCCACGCCCCTTAGGGGTATACAAAATAGTTAGTAGCCGATTCTCAGACCTACTGAATATGCATGTAAAATTTCATAAAAATCGGTCAAGCCGTTTCGGAGGAGTACGGTAACAAACACTGTGACACGAGAATTTTATATATAAGATTGTTTATATTTATATAATAATGCAAAATATAGGGTAGGTTCGAATCTGACACTCCTGAGGCAAAACAATTGCTATGCCTTTCTTCTTTTTTTTTAATGGCAAAAGACACAGCCACAGTACAACACAGTTGCTTAAAATACAAAAATAAAAACAGCCAAGAACAGAAGCGCGACTTATTATGCCAGCGTTAGTGCTTAATGTTTATAATTCAGCGGCACTTCACTGTAGCTGAACACATTACCAAACACATATTCGTACACATATGTACGAACAAATACATATAGTGTCAATAAATGCGTTAGCCTAGCCTAATAAATAAATACAGAGCCCTGCGCCAATAAGTTTCCAGTTCACTGTGAACGGCTTCAATGACTCCAGCATGATAACGCATTGGTTCCCAAATTGAAAAGAAGTCATGAATTTCCAAATTGTAAACACAAAAACTGAACAAAACGAACGAATACGGTACATTTTGAATGGAAAGCCAAAATATGGGCAGAGAGGGATATTGAATTTAAAAAGTTAAGCCAAAGCAAAGGTAAAGGTTTTGCGGAAATAGTGTGTGACATCAGAAGGACACCGTGGTTCAAAAACAAAACAAAAAATACAACAAAAATCCGCACAAAATAAAGCTTTTGAACAGACTTCTGACAGGGCACATCACTCTTTTTAACAAAAATTCTCCTTTATTGCTGAGCAAACTGAAAGATAACCTGGCGATATAATGGCCCTTTTAGGTTTCCTTGCTATCCAAGGTATATTAACAAGGTATGCTACGTATGGAGAGTCTACAAAATAAGAGTGCGGATTATGTCAAATCAGAGTTACTTTCATTTAGTAGCAAATGTTTGGTTGCAACATTCAGTATTTGTTCCTAACGCAAAAGAGATAAAAAAACGTCATGTGCTAACAATTGATGTTGTGTAGAGTAATTTCGGATAATGTGATATACCTGTTTGTTTTATGGCGATTTCCGACACACTTTGCCTTGAAAGACACTTTTTTTGGTCTCAAACTGCTCACTGACACATTATTTAGTATATCTAAGATTACTAACTCTTTGAGATTAACTGTTGATGAGTTTTTTAATTACAAATCAAAATATACAAATATTGACGTCTGATAAAAGTGGCGGGTAATGTGATATACCATCGGCGCGTAATGTGATATACCCGAAAAAACGTTATTTAACAGACCTATTAGTTTCGAACTTGGTGAAAATACTCTAAATCAAAAATAGTTACAGACGGGTTTCAAATGTTTTTTGGAAAATCACAATCTGACGGGGTAAACCAAGGGTTGAAAATTGTTATCGAGAATATGATTTCATTGATTTTTTTATCTGAAACGTAACTATAAAAGGTTTTTTGAGATTATTCCACTTCAAATATTATAAAATAAAGCATATATACATGTTTGTATACAAATAGCACTACTGTCATAAGTTTGGGTACTGTGACTATATCATATTACCCGAACTTTGGTATATCCCTTTACAAGAAATTGACTTTTTGCAAAAAACAATATTGTAAAAAAACAATAATAGTTTTGTTAAGAAGAGCGTGCCTCGCAAACTGATAATCGATATCACTGATTTACTTCTGATTAGCTTTGAACTTTCTAATAATATTTTTTTTTTAATCTTTTATGCTTTCGAACTTCATAACCAAAATCTTGTGCAAGCACTACTCAAAGCACTTCATCACACTCACTTTAAACTATTTAAGCAAACACATCCAAAATCATGCAGCACGAGTTTTTTAGCTGTTATGAAGTTTTAGAAAGGTTAGTTTTGAAAAAGTCAACGCACTTGTGAAATAAGCCACTATATCACATTACCCGATCATATCACATTACCCGAAATTACTCTAGCAAAAAGTTTATTAGAAAAATGCTTGTTTCAGCACTTTATATTTTTAATTCAATGCAATCAAATAGAAATCAAAATAGAAGGTAATTTTTTATAAAACAGTTTTTGACATTTTTTTATCATTGAAACATTTTTTTTAAGTTTCTTTAAAGTTTTGAGTTTCTTTAAAATTTTTGTTTAAATGTCTAATTCTGAAAAACACTCGGCATTAAAAAAAACAGTTTTTTAACCTCATCAGAAAGTCCAACAAACTTTGAAGAATCGCAGAGATAATAACATAAATTTGGTTAGAATTTTGCCTCCATTTAGTTCCACAAACATTTTTTTCTAATTGCTTAATTTTGTTTAAAAATATACTAGATGGTTTGAGAAGCCCACCCTGGAATACTTGGTTTACCCATGTCCAAGTCCCACTTTCAGTTGTTTGAACGCTGTTTATATTTAATTTTCGTATAATAAATTCCGCCAAATATTCTAATCCGTCCTCGTGGAAACTGTCAAATTCGTTTGTCGATTCCGTTATTTGTGGGTAAATTGCCGTTGTTGTTGTCGTCGTTATTGTAATTTTGCATTTCCGAAACACCCGAATCTGTTAGAATCCTCCGAGTTGCTCTGTAAATAGCAAACTTTATCTTTAATCACACCTTATTTGATATTCAAATTTATATAACTCACGATGTAGCATGTGCTCCTGCATGTGCTTCAGTCTCAATCGCACTATTGCATCTTGTTTGAAATCGGCTAATTTAAAATGTTTTTCGCACAATTTCGAATATTGTTTTAGACTTCCACCACATACCATATTCCATTGCCTGGCCACCTCTTCGTCCGCAGGAACACAAAACATGCCCACCTTTCCTTCGTAGGTGGTATGGCAAATAGCGCAACTGGCTTTCGGCATTTTTATTATTTATTTTAAAAAACAAACAGAACTCAAATCGCAATAATTTTTAAATAAAATTCAAAAAGCAAGAATTTCAAGGCAAGGTTGATAAAGGGGCAATGAAAAGTATATTGTTCAATAAAATGAACAAAGAAAACAATGAAAATAAAAACAAGTAGATATGTGTATATGTTTGGGATTTATTTATTATATTACGCATCAAATATGTTTATTTCAATGCTATTCTAAAATGGACAAAATAGTGGTTATACCAAACAATATCAATACTGATAGTAGTTTTTCCTACGAAAACAGGCATCGGTTCACAAATAAGGGTATCTAGAGAGACATTGACAGGCATTTCTCCATACGTACCTTCTTAATCTTGTATACCTTGTTAATTAATATACCTTGCTTGCTATCTAGCCTCTCTACTCTGAGTGCTATCAATATTCAAAAACAAAAAAAGGTCCAATACGAAGAAATCTCTCAAAAACATACCCAACGGGAAATCGAACGCTCGAGGAGCCCTTTGGGAGCGCTCCTTAGTCAGAAGTGAGCGCTCCCCCGTTCCTTATGCCCTTCCTTTGTGCTCCCTTAGAAGCACTCGGTGAGCACTCTATCCACAAGGAACGATCAGCGCTCTCCTTGTGCTCCGGTTAAAGCGCTCCATACACAAGGATCAATAAGCGCTTATTTTGATTTTTCTCTTTTTTTGCAAAACCAAAAACTGTAAATTTTGCAATGTTTGAGTATTTGAGAGTGTTGGGAGCATTTGTGGTCGATTTATATATATGTCATAATTTTTTACCATTATCATTTTTATTTTCATACATGAGCATCAGAATTTCCTTTGCACGTTTTATTTATTGTACAATTGAAAATACAATTTTTTTACAAGGCTTATTTTATCATTTTTGATTTTTTGAATTATTTAACTTTGTTCAGCATACTGAAATTTATTTTTTTTCAAATGATCACATTGTGCTCCTCAGGGAGCACGCTCCCTTTGCTTCCGGTTGGGTATATTCGGTTTCTGATCTATAAAATTCTGACATCAAACTATGCAACCTTGTTTAGCTCTTTCATAATTTCAGCCCCTCAAAGTAGAGCACATAAAATTTCATACCCAACTGCCGATAAGGCAGTGATAAATGTGGTAACAAAAGAAATTGGTCAATCAGCTGATATTCCCCGAATTTTCGATTTCGAATCAATGTCGCCTTACATAACCTAACCTCGAAAGTTTGACAATTCACAGCGACTTGCGTTTTTGCATTCTTGCACAGAATTTATTTGGCAAATTAAAGATACCCGCAAATTGTAAGTAATACCATTAGTAAGGTAACACTTGGAAATTAAATTCCCACTCTTGCAGCACAATGTCTGGCGACGCTCAAGCTGAAGCAAAATTAAGTGGGCTATCGAAGCATTTTAATGGAGTCACAATGCGCGGACGTGCTAATGTAAGTGGGTTGACATGGCCGTCCTAGGCGCGCCAACCAATTATGCAAACATAAGTTTCGTATGTTAATATTGAACTGTTGCAGGTGGCAAAGGCAACGTATGCAGTGGTTGGTCTCATTATCGCCTACAACGTGTTAAAACCAAAGAAGTAAAGTGAAGAACGACGATGCTTTATGTGGGTTAGGCGGCGAAACCCCCTTTATCGTCATATTCCGAAAAAGGGGTGTATGCAAAGGGATAGTGGAGCTTTCCGGCTGTCGATTTACAGTGAAATATCACATTACTTGTGATGTGAAATAAAGTAGAAGTTACAAAAGAACGAATGCATTGGGGTTTTATTACCGTGTCCATTCCTCATGCATACATTATTGTCGTTTGTCAGCTATTCAGCAAGTTACATAAAAGTTTTGTCCAAAACTGATGCCGTTTCTAATTCTAAACTGCATTCCAGTTTTCATGTGAACTATCCACATTTTTACAACTGGTACAATAGTCCAATGACGGAGCTAATGTCCGAACAGCGGTGGTAGGTTGAGAGCTTTTAGGTAATCATTTTTAGAGTCCGACCGATTAATCGGCATCGGCTAGTATCGGCCAATAAAATTGGTATCGGCCTTTTTTGGCCGATGCAACAAAGGCCGTTTTTGGTCGACGGCATATCGACATATTTTTCTGCTTTCATTATTTTGTTTTTATTTGTTGTACCAACGGGTTCTTATATCCCTTTTCTTCCCCCTGCCACCAGTGAAGTAAATGTGATTTATTATTTTTTTTTAATACATTTTAATGTATTGGAATTCTGAATTCTCTTGTAATCCTATTCAGTTTTTAATTATTTCTTTTCTCGTTGTTTTATTATTTTGTGATGAATATTACAAAAAATATGTATAGTTCCTATTGTTTTTTTATAAAATAGGCTGTGTTTTTGATTGAACTCATTTGTGTTATTTTTTCTATGTAATCAGCATCGGCCGATTCTCGCCCTTTCAGCCGATTAATCGACATCGGCCAAACAATTTGGTATCGGTCGGACTCTAAAAAGCCCTTAATTTTTTAAGGAAAAAGTATGAAAAGTGATGAAAATGACTATGTTAAATTTTTGCTATTATTTGGATGCGAATTAATTTGGCTTCGCCAAATAATTTGGCTGTGTTGTATGCTTGATGTGTCGGCTTTCATTATACACCTAACTCGTTAATTTACCAAAAATGTGTATGTTTTTGACCATAAAAGAAAACGCCTTCAAATTCCATATTTTTCGACTTTGAGGTCCAATTACCGCGGAAATTTAAAACTTATAAAAATAAATTGCATCGAAAAAGAAGCCGTGTGGTGTTGTTAATGCAACAAGGTGAAAATTATGTCAAACGCACCCAAGTTAGTAAAAAACAGTAGAAAAACTTCATGCAACAGAAAAAAGTGCGATTTTGTTGTCCTGTGTTTTCAATCCGTATGTGTACAAATATGCCGCTGCTTATTTTGTGATTTCTGAAAATAATATGTGAAATCTGAGAAAAGCGCGGAATTTCGTAAGAACATTAGCACATGGAAATTAATGCAAAATTTTTTAATACTTGGTTTTGTCCTAAACTTCATAGTGCATATGCAATCGTCGTGGGATTCATATCAACTCAATGTGATACAACAAATACAATAGTGGTAGAAACACTTCCAAGCTGATTTTCCTAATTCTTAATTATTAAAAACAAATTTCATGCATTAATTTGTCAGCGAATATAGTTTTGGTAAAAAAAAACAACGCAAACTAAAATGATTTCTGCAAAATGTATCTTCAGTAGCAGGTGCGACTCCTCTCACGACCCCTAAATCAATTTATTAGTAATCGCAAATGTTTCTATCAGTGGCATATCCAAGTTCTTTTTGTTCAACTGATGTTTACAGATATATCATCAAAATGTTCCAACAACAGCTGAAGAACTTTACATAGCAAATAATCTTCATCTTGCATGATTTGAATATTTATTACAACCGATTTGTTAGTAAATGTCAGTAGATAAAAATATGGTTTGGTTATGTGTTACAGATCTTCTACTTTACCAGAAATTCCTCCACCAGTTTGAAAGTTAAAAATTACGATTCGAAATGGTGCCGCAACGCTCTGAAAGAAATTCATTTTCCTTAATTTTGGCTCAAGCAACTTTCGCACTCAAAAAATGACAAATTCACTGTATCATATGTATCTCCGCTTTATGGCGAAGCCTATTCGCGTATCATTTGTTCGTTAGCGATTAATGCCTGGAACACTTTTATGGCAGCGACACGGTTACATCTGCCAAAATAACAACAACACGACCACTCGCTAACCTTAGAACTATAAAATTTATCTTTCGCAGCCAACAAAACCAAATCAATTAGTATCACAAAACAATCAAAACAGATTTTTTTAATGCCTTCATTTTACTTGGTCAGTCTACTTGGAACAACAATTACAAATCTTTTACTTTTTCAGTTAAAATTTTTATACCTACTATTTACTACAGTTTTACAAATTAAAATTATTATTTGTTTTGTTTGCCATTTGTTTGAAATTAATGTTAGAACGATAAATTTGGTAAAGATAAACACACCTTAATAATTGCGCACCAAAATATGACTGTAGTGATGTTGCTGCCGCTTTCATTGCAATTCAGTAGTTGACCACATGACGACGATGGAAACCGCCGCCATTATGAAGTTGTGTGGCCGTGTTTCTGACGTCTCAATGTGTTCGGGCCAGAACGTTGATGTTGTGTCGCCCAAGCAGTGCGCTTTCCGGCTATGAGTAAAACTAACTCATATTTAAGGCTGCCATTGTTTTGATTTAACCATAATAGTTTTAAGAGTGATTGAAACTTGACTTTTACTTAAAAAACATACAGAACAACTCCGTATGTGCATAATATTTTGAAACAGTAACTTACCATAGAAAACGACGAACTTTTGTAACTGTTCACGAAAGAGAAGAGATTCCTATACTTTATATTTTTACATTCCTCCAAGCCAAAAAATAACTATCATTTTTGCCCAAAACAATAAAAGCCGAAAAAGTACTTATGCCTTTGACTTTTTTATAAAAAGCTTAACTCAGAATATATAGGTATTTGATTAGAGAACTCCATTTTTAAACAGTTTTAATTTTATTTTACTTTTCACTTTAAGATATTTTGTCATTTAATACATCTTAAGTTTTATTGGTGGAACACCAACATTTTTTGTTTTCTACTTTCGTCTCGGCCAGATGTAGTTTTGATGATGATGACGAAATAAACAAGGTGAAGCAAGTAACTGACAGTTCTGTCACCCCATACCCTTATTTTGAAACATTGCATTTGAAATCCAATTTTGTTTTGGCACTGAGAGAATACTTTTAAGCCCACTTTAAACGTTAAGCGAAAATATTCTTGTGTTTTAAAATTTTGATCGCGGGAAAAATGCCGAGTACATGCTGTTTGTGCAAGACAGCAGATGGCAATACCAATAATTATGCAGCATACGATCTGCCGCCACGGCAACGAATCGGAATAATGCAGACTCTTACCTATAGCTCCGAACTGAAGCCTGGGCGTTACAAGTCACAGTTGCCCATAAATACGACCACAGACACTATCTGCATCGCTAAAAAAATGATATAAGACGTTCATCGATAGAAGCTTTTCTCTAACAAAGAATTTTCAGCAAAGACCAATAATAATAATGAATTGATTTTTTGATGCAAAAAAAAGTTAGTTAATAATATGGGGTTAAAAATGATTCCATCTGAACATTAAAAGAAGTTTGGACTGGCGCGGCATTCAGAACATTTAACAGAATTAATTCTATGTGAGTGTCTTAGTTGTTTAGCAATTTAAGTTATTGGAAATTACTGACTTGAATTTAAGTCATTCGCACTGACTGACTTGTTCTAGTTAATCGAGTTGAACGAGTTTCTCCACTTAATATTCCATAGAAAAAAATAACTTAATATTCCATAGAAAAAAATAAGTGACCATTACATCTTACATTTTACCATTGCTGCGATATCTTTTACCTTTTGCCATGCCAGTTCTCCACTTTAACGCATTGATTTAACCCAAAAATGGCAGTTGTCTCTCTTAATTGTCTTAAACAATCAAAATCCGTAGACAACATTTATTTCACTTTTAGTAATACCTATACAACCTATGCAATAACTTTTCAAAGTTAATAGGATTCTTTAAAGAGGACTGCTTCAACACTTTCTAGTGAGGTCATCGGTTGGTAATTACATGCTTGGGAAAGGTATTTCACTGCTGTACTATACTTCATGACATGGACGAAGAGAGTTTGCGTCTGAAGTGACAGTATGTTTGTATGGCGCCTGCTACACGTTCAATATTTATTGTGATATTTGAATCGCGATCCATATTGATGGATTGATAGATCGCTCGCGAATGCTACATGTTCAATATTTATCTCGTCAGTAATCACATAATTGTTATTCTGAGTGGTTCGTCGTTTAAAAGATGTAGCAATTCTTCCAACTTGAAAATTAATTTTTTCAAAATTTGTTTTTCTGTCGTAAGCTCCGATTCTACCGGCAGCACACATGCTTTATTTCTTATTTGTTTTATTTTATTTTATTTTAATTTCACGTTCAATATTTATTGACAGTTTTGTGATCCGCGATCCAGATTTCAAAATATTTAAATATTTTGCGATATGGATCACGATCCATCAATATTGCATAAAATGATTTCGTTGTGTTTGAGGACAAAACCCCATTAAGTCATGTTTCACAATACAAACTTTCAACCCATCGTTGACCTCTTCAGATTTTGAAAAATCATGTAGATTTTTATTTGATTTGGAGTATTTTCACAAAGCTTAAATAGGCCCTTCAAACTATGTTTCTTCATAGAAACCCTTAACCCATGTTTTGCCCTTTTAGACCACAAGTGTCAAAAAATCCCGTCTTAACGGAGCTTCATTTTCTAAAGAAAAAATTCAGTCGAAATTTCCTGTTTGTAACTTCAGCGGTTTGTGTTGGACGATAATGAATCAGTCAGTCAGAACAATTTAATGTATATAGATTACAAAACAAAAATGGCTGCGTTTGGCTGTCTTCATAGTTTCACATAATAAGCTTGTTATTTTCTTCAGCCAAGTTGTATGTGCGATTTGTCGATGTATTTGATATCTGGAAAAAAAGTAACGCGCAAAGATATGACAAGCGGCTATTTTTGACAATTTGTTATAAACATATTATTAGGGTTGACAAGAAAAGGAAAGATAGGTATGCAAACCTGTCGGTGTAATATGGGAGAAAAGTCATAGACTTAAAAGAGATGCTGAATGACTTTGCACGAAAATCGAATTAACCCTTTACACAGCAACAGCGAATTTTTTCATCAAATTTTGTTTTTTAGATATAAACCTAAATTTAAAAAACACGTATTTTTTATTTTTTTAATATACTTCAATTTTTTGTAAAAGACATTTGGTTGCACATCTGCAACAAAGCATGGAAACTTGTATTTTTATTTTAATATGTTTAATTTTAAATGAAAACTTTTAAAGCAATTAATGCGTTTGTTGTAGCATTGTCCTACTCCGCATTTTTTGCAAAGTGTTTGTGTGTTTTTTATTAATAAGTTTTAATCACTTTTGTTTTACTAAAATAAATGCGTACAACTTTTCGCAAAAACGGTCAAATAAGTGCTGTCAAGTAAAATTTATCTACTTTTTCTCACGGCCGGCCTCGATAGTCAAGCGGGTAGCGCGCTGGCTTCTCATACCAAAGGCTCCAGGTTCGATTCCTGGCTCGGGCTGGTGAACAACTCATCTACTTCTATCGCTATCCACATGAAGGGAATGAGAATTACAAGAATCGCACAAGTGCGCTCTTGGCAGGCAATGGCAAAACCTCCAAGTGTGAACGAAAAACTGCCAATCGCCGTTCGGATTCGGCGTTAAACTGTAGGTCCCCTCCACCCCTTTCCTCATCCGCTTGAAATGTGTACTGTAACATATGTTGGCAAAACAGTGTTGCATACACAGTTCAAAAACGGGTGAAATATGTGGTATCACAATGGGCCTTTCAGGCCTCCGAGTGTGTCTCTTATAGAGGCAGCCACCGCAACCTAACCTAACCTTCTCACTATTAATACACATGTATTTCAAAAAAGGAACCTTGCATAGTTGTAAAACAGCAAAAAAGAGTCGTTTTGATAATTACTTCCGAAATGACGGGCAATTTTACGGTTGGTTGCAGATATGCAACTGTACCGTGTAAAAGGTTAAGCAATATCAAATTAAATTACATCACACTTGGGTGGGAATGTTATTAACCTAAAGGATACATTTTTTTTCAAATAGGAAAGAAATTGATAATAAACTGCAAACTTTAATATTTATGAAAGAATGTTAATATTTATGAAAGAATGTTCTGCCTCTATTTAACAGCAAATCATAAAAGTAGGCACTCAATACAATCAAATGGTACCATTCCCGATATGTTTTATTACTTTTTTTCAACGACCACCAACAGACAACTCACTCATATTCTGAAACAAAAGAACACAAACATTAACAAAGCTCGCAATCGTTAACTAAAAAGTATTGACTTCAAAAACTGTCTGCCCCTGTTCTCATTCCGCTCAAAAAAATGAACTGCCTGACAAACCAATTGCCAGCAATTTACTTGTTTAATGCACAGCTACACCAAAATGAAATTATAGCCAATACGAACCAAGAAACAAAGCCCCTATGCAAACTACTTGTCGTAGTACTGCGACACAACCGTCTGACCCAGCACTGCTATTCCTTCTAATTTACTTCAATTCCTTTTCAGCCAATGAGAGCTGCACCTGACACGGCAAGCAGGTAGAAGACAATTTGCTAACTTATCGTACGTTAACCCTTTCAGTCACAATGTCCAATATATTGGACTACAGCCCATACAATTCATACAGAACGGGTTTATTTTCATGATGGAAAGGGTTAAGAAAATTCTTTTCCGCAAAGACATCGACTTATTTCACTTTGATCGTAACCACACAATTGCTCTCATTAAAATGCACTGGTGTATTCCGTAAATGTCGGCCATTGTGTCTCTAACGATGTTTTAGAGACCAAATTCATCAAGTTCTTGTCTACTCTCTTTTTGAAAATATTCAAACGATCAACGATATCGAAACAGTACTTTTTACACAAAGCACAATCGTGAGACTATTCCCTTTGATTTCCTTAACGATTCAGCCACATCCTTTGGGTTTTCGCTATTATTAAGATTTCCGAAGCCACATCTATGCTATGGGCGTTTTCCAAGACTTCTGTATACAATGTTGTAATACAATGAAGTAAAAATGCTGTACTCATACATTGCATCAATAAGAAATTATAACATTGTATACTTGTGTACGTGTGCTTTACATCAAGTTTTTTACTGATACACTGATTGCTTTTTTTGCGTATTGAAATTATCAACGATACTTTGACCCTCCGATGCCCAACAAGGTCCATAGGGACCTATGGCGTTTTAAAAGCAATTATTTTGTGTTGTATACGTTTTTGCATATCTGTCTGTAGTAAAAAATACATATATGTTCACTAAAAAATATACACGAAGCTTAGCTTTTTGGCTTTCCAAACACATATACATATATCAGGTCAGTCCATAAGTTCGTGCGTTTTTCTGAGGTGGTTTTAAAATAAATAAAAAAGGAGTTTTCAGTATTTATTTATCAATAATATATTTTCCTGCATTATTTACAATGTCTTCCCAATGTTTAGGCAAATTTTTAATTCTCTGCTCAAAAAATTGTTTGTCCTTGGAGCCGAAATACGCGTCGATATCCCTTTTTATAGCTCCTTTTCATGTGTAGTTCTTATTACCCATATGGGACTGAAGTCCGCGGAAAAGGTGATAATCGCACGAACTTATGGACTCACCTGATATTATGAAACACTACACTATATGCAATATTACAGAAGAGGTCCCTGGGGACCTTGTTGGGCTTTGGCCGTTTAAAACATTGTCGGTTATCGGAGGGTTAAGGAACACAGTACATCGTCAAAGTTTGCCGGGCTGCGTTTAGGAACCCGGCAAGTTCGGTTCGAGTTAAAGCAGCAGGTCTTTTGAAAAACGCCCATAATGTGCGACGATCACAGATGGAAACCGAACTGTTTTGTGGCCATATTATTACTAGAAATAGAATAATGGTTTGTTCGGCGACGTGTTTTTGTATGAGTATATCTGGCAAATCAGAAACTGTCACAACATGAAACTAGTAAAATAAGACAATTCAGATGGTTCGGTTTTTTCGCAAATGGAATTTTTCTTTTTATGAATGTATTTTTCTTTGCTTTATAAACAATTTATGTGCTGGGTTTTAGGTTTGAAATTTATGTTTTTGTTAGTTATTTATGTATACGTATAGCAGTTTTTTCATTACTATGTTTATAATTTCTATATATTCGTAATTAGCTTAAATCATATTGTAATAGTATAATAGACAGTAGTAAGATATAATATATGCTTTAGGTTTATGAATAGAACGACAAAAATTCGCATAGTATTTGAAACAAACAATAATTCCTGCAAACGCATTTCCTTAATTCTTCCATCCCATATTCGTTATTTACAAAAATTTCTGCATATAATATACGCGAGCGTGCGCTCATATGTAGCATACAAAAGATCTTGGGGGAGAAAATAACGTGCATTTGCGCATTACACTCGCAGGAAAGAGAAAACCCGCGACCAGAAGATCGGGAAAATGTCTGTTTGCAATAAATATGCTGTGAAAACACTAGTTAAAAGCTTGCAATTCCGTTACTGTTGTTAACTAAAGCTAAGGTCCCACAATTGTCGAAATGCCCAAATTAAAATTAATGCAAACAAATTATAATATCAACAGTTCAAGCAACAGCTTGTTCGGTATGAGGAGAAGTCAACAAATTTTGTTAAGATTCACTGATTATTTTACATGGATATCAAATATTTTGCTTATGACCGGAGCATTCGCGACAATAGTACCTTAGCTCATGTAGGTATTCATTCCGTTTGTTTGCAGGGAAATACTTCAGGAGCAACATTTTATACTTGTATTCATGTATCTATATACGCGTATTAAATGTAGACAATCGTGAACTTTGAAATGAAACAAAGTGGAAGAGTTAAACAATATTTCAAAAATCGCAAGAAAGTAAGTAAAAATGTAGGCTTGATTTTTAAGTTTTTATTTGTATTTTATTTCCAATAGAAAACACAATACAACTGCTTAAATAGGTGCAAGTTCGTGAATGGGTGTGTCTGTAAATTATGTGCGCGCCTGCACATACGTTTATGTATTCTCAGTGCTTTCATTTTCAAACACTTGACAATGCTCCGCATAAGCATTCAAATGTATCCCAAAGTAGAATTGTTTTCACCTCTGTTAAATCTACTCTCTTTACTACTCTTGCTCACTTGCATTTTTCATTATGTAATGCGTTTCCAAACCAAATCATATGAATTTCAATAAAAACTGTATGTATTGTTTAATTTTTAAATTTATTTTTATGCGGTATTTTGACGCCATTTTACGTTCGCTAGTGTGTATTTTTAAACTACAAAAGTATTAATTAAATGTTTACAAAATAAATAAAAAATGTATGTATGCATAATTTAAAGAAAATATGTATGTATATATTGATATATATTATGCTTTTCGTATATGTATTAAACAGATTTTAATAATAGTTTAAACAATAGAGCAAAAGCGAATCTAATGTGCTGAATATTTTGGGAGGAGAGCGCAACTAATAGCCAACGAAGTAGCAGCATAGACCAAAAAAAAATTGGCAACTTCGTGAGTTGTCGTCCAATTTTATCAACTCACAAGCAAAATTGAAATTCCGATTTTATCAGTGAAAAGTCGTTGATTCTGCATTGATTTCAAATATCAAATACTTTTGGACTTCAGTTACTTTTGAATTACTCGTAATATTTGTTATGCAAATTCAAATAGAAATCTCCATATTAAGTAATAATGGTCCTATTAAACTACGTTTACCTGAACGTAGTCAGCTGCACTTATTCCGAATCCTAGTGGAACACAAGAAGGAATTCAAAAGTGAAATACAGCAGCAGTGTGTTGTGGTAATACCGAAGATTCGGGTTCGTGACGGTAGACGTAAATCCGGTAAATGCTCATTATGCACTTCTAAGTGCACCACATCGCTTGTAAGTTAAAATTCAACGTTTACATAATGGTACATTCCAGCAGAAGCATGTGGACCGCTGCGAAACAATCGTCAACTATCCGTATACTAACGTCGTTGCAGGGTGCAACTGTTCGCTGTACCACTCCTCACCTTAACACACAGAAAAGACAATTCTACGATACTTTTCTCTCACCAAACTTTTAAGCGGAGTATGTTAGCTTTATCTTTTCTATATTTTGCCAACATGCCGCTGACATATTGACTTTGTTTTCTTTCAAGTTATTCCATAGTGTTTAATTTTTTTGTTTGTTTTTGAAAATGTTTAATTTTAATAGTATATTTTTCCCATTTAAATATTCACCAGCAAACGTCATTGCTTTAACGGTTGTTAATGTGTCTATTCGTGTTTGTGTATGTGTCGTGTGAAGAGATGGGTATCCACTCAATTACCTCGACTTGCACTGCTACCAGCGTTATTCGCATAGTACGGTTTATTCATTTGCGGAGGTGGACCGCCGCCACTACCACCGCCACCCGGACCACCATTACCACCGCCATTATTAGGACCACCTGGGCCTCCACCAGCGGAACCGCCTCCACTGCCGCCGCCTCCAGAACCGTTGTTCGGGCCACCGGGTCCACCATTCGATGGGCCATTGCTGCCGGCACTACCGCCGTTTCCTGCAACTGAGCCACTGCCCGGCCCTTGCCGCATATTTGGGGGCCGTTGACCTTGCTGGGATTGCTGCTGTTGCGATTGCGGTCCGCCTTGCGGATGTTGTGGATAGTTAGTCGGCCTCTGTATTGGCGTGGGATAGCGACCTTGTCCACCTTGCACACCGCCGCCGCTGCCTCCACCTCCCTGTGAACCAGGCGGTCCACTACCTGCACCCCGGCCACCAGGATTCATATTTTGCACATTACCTCCTCCTACTCCATTGCCACCTCCGGCGCGCTGTTGTGCAGCTTGTTGTTGAGATTGTGATTGTTGTTGAGCCTGCTGTTGCATCACTTGATTCTGTAGTTCCCACTGCGAATTATTTACGAACAATTTTTTAACAATTCATTTGAAAGTATATTAAAGTCATTTACATTTCCATAGTTTTTGTGATGTGGGGGACTGGGTTGAGATTGCACTTGCTTGGCTAAACTCAAACTAACATCCGCACCTAGCGGGCTTTTTAACT
This sequence comes from Melieria omissa, assembly GCA_963971225.1. NCBI lineage: Eukaryota > Metazoa > Arthropoda > Insecta > Diptera > Ulidiidae > Melieria > Melieria omissa. The sequence goes on along the minus strand of OZ020268.1, from coordinate 44,400,831 downwards.
GACGACCCATCTGCAAGGAAACCGCATTATCAGTACTGGTCATATTGTTGTTTTTACTCGGATGCTATCAACGACGAACACTTACCGAATCTTGCAGGTGGCCCTGCCCCTGTCCAGACTTCATGTAAGCTGCAGCAGCTGCTTGTTGCTGTGGTGTTGGTCCAGCACGAAACTGATTCATCGTCGCTGCCGTCAATAGTTGCGAGTTCATAAATTGTGTATTAAAGTTCCCCATTGTATGCTGTGATTGAGGTCCAGGCGGACCCTGTGGTCCAGGCGGACCATTCGAGCCCGGCGGCCCGCCCTGGTGACCGCCGTACAATCCAGCTGCAGCTGCCGCCGCTGCTGTTAGCCCATAATTTCCGGTTCCACCGCCTGCGCCTTGTGGCGGTGGCGGTGCGCCATAGTAGGCGGGACCATTAGGACCACTAGCGGAATTCGAGTAGTAACTGTTAGACTGCAACTGATGCGCACCTGGTGGCCCGCCTTGCGGATGTTGTGGCGGTGGTCCAGGGTACAAATTCATGTATTGCTGCGCCGCATATGGTCCGCCACCTCCACCTCCCTTAGAACCAATCGTACCAAGTTGTTGAGATGACGGAGGCGGTTTCACCGAACCTACGGATGACATCAGCGAATTGGAATTGGACGAGATAATAGCAACGGTTGGCGTATTCGGATTACTCAGCTGCTGAGAGTTCGGATTTCCGAATGGTGACGGTCCGCCGCCCATGCGAAACTGTGACGTTAAATTGGAATACATTTCAGGTGTGGGGGCAGTAGCCATATTGGGTGGTGTTTGCATTGCATACGCATTAAAGGCACCGCCCGCAGCAGCAGCCGCTGCTGCCGCTGCGCTGTAGTGACCGGGGAAGCTGTGTGCAGCTGCTGCCGAGAATTGTGACCGGCTCGAATGATCGAGCGAATGGAATGGTGCGTAAAGGCTGGCCTGCGAGGGTGGAGGTGGCATTTGTGTTGAATTGAAAACAACTGTGGGTGGACTGGCGGTAAACTGTGGCGAAGCCTGGTAGGTGAAGGGTTGCGGGGCCGCGTGTAGTTGTTGCTGCTGTGCAGCGGACTGTTGGTGTTGCTGCGGTTGTTGCTGCATATTCGGTGGCGGTGACATGCCCATCGAGGAGCCGTGATGCTGCTGCAGTTGCTTAACTGCCGCCGATGCTTGCTGCTGTTGTTTCACCACATCGGGATGCTTCAGTACTTGCTGTTGCTGAACAGATGCAGATTGCTGCTGCTGTTGTTGTTGTTGTTGCGGACTCGGGTAACCGACGACGGTTGAATCGTCCGCACCCACCACAATACTTCCACCTTGTGCGAACTGCTGCTCCAATTGTGCGGCGGTGGCATCAAAAGGTGATCCATGACCCCCGTAAGTATTCTGCACCACGGGTCCAGGCGAAGAGAGAGAGTGGTGCTGATGCATTTGAACCGCAGCTACGGCGTAATGCTGCATATGTTGTTGTTGCTGATGTTGATGCTGTTGCTGTGACGCAGCCACTGCCGCCGCTACAAACGAGGTCATATGACCACCGGCGTCAACCTCCATTTGTTGTTGTTGTTGCTGCTGCTGCTGTTGATGCTGTAATTGCTGTTGTTGTTGTTGTTGCTGATGAGGATGCTGATGTTGATGGGCATGTTGCTGTTGCAACGTCGCATTGGCCTCCGTCGCCATGGGAGCAACAGTTTCCCACACCTTTTTCACACTTGCAATTTTCATGTTCAAATCAGCCGTTGAGATTATATTCTGCGCTTGCTGTTGCTGTTGTTGCTGCTGACCAACACTCTGAGTTTGCTGAATGTGCGTCACATTGGCCTTATTGTTATCTGGTTCATTCACCACACCTGGCGGTTTGCTTGTGGTGCTGGTGTACGTTTCAGTGGCGTCGCCGAAGCTGAAGCCAAGCTTCATGTCCTTGTCATAGTCCGCAGTCGAAACGCTCACGGAGCTGGCAGATTCGTTCGCTGGAGCTTTTGCAAAGGACATTTGAGATAGAGCATTGCTCAATGTTTCCACGGCAGCAGCGCTTACACTGGTTACGCTGGACACCAACGATTCAGACGAATGTTTCAATTGCGCCGCCTGTGCTTGCTGCTTATAGTTTGTGTTTTCGAAAATGATGGTATTGACCGGAGCGCCATCTAACAGCAAACCGCCTCCACTCACGCTATTGGTTTTGTCTCCAACGCCAACGCCACCGGTGCCTCCAGCAGCCGATGCCAGTTTTGGCTTCTCCGAATCGGCCGCAGAAGGTCGATGTTGCGGCATAGTGGCTTGTTGACGATTAACATTTGCTTCCGATTTGCACTTTTGCAAGTCGACGCTGCTCTGCTTTTGTTGCTGCTGTTGCGTTTGTGTGTTACTGTTACTGCCAGGCGTGCTGGATTTGAAATTAACGCCACTACCGACACCCATACCACTGTCGCTTCCACCATTACCTGTCAAACCAGGTGGCGGCTTTGTTATAGTTGTCGATTGGGATGTGGGCAAAGATGCCATAGGCAAGTCCTGCTTTTTGGTACTTGGTCCTATGCTTGCATTCGAGTTACTCCGCTGTGGTGGCAGTTGCCCAGAATTATTACTGCGTTGCTGCTGTTGCTGTGCAGTACCGGTTGTATCTTTTTCCTTAGAGCCGGATTTTTTATCTCGATCAGCGGCCATTTCTTCATTCTTTGCACTTGATGTACTTTCTTTGCGAGTCAGCACGCTGTTGTTATTGTTGGCGCCTGTTCCAAACTGCTTGGGTGGGGAATTATTGGAATTTTTCTTTTCTGGCTCATTTACCTTCTTTGATTGCTGCCCTGAATGTCCAACGCCACTTTGTGGACTCTGTTTCCCAACCGGTTGGCCACCAGTTGATCGACATTTCTCATCCCCGGCACATGGAAGGTCCTTTACCTTACTCAGCCCTGCGCTTAACGCAATTTGATTTTGTTTAGTCTTATCCAAATCACTGGCACTGCCGCCAGTTTGCTCCGACTCGGAATTTCGTTTGTGCTCTTTATTCTCGTCATAGCCTTGTCGTCCATACTGCCGTCCTTGACTTAATGTGGCCCCGGACGACGTACGCCGATATGTAGACGAAGAGTTGCGGTCGCCCACGTTGGCACCAGCACCGCGTCCACGTCGTGATGGCTCACCGCGTGGAGCGAAGCCATCTTTTGAATTGCGCTCATCACTCCCACCACCCCCACTGCGACGACCACCTCCGCTGTGTTCCTTTCTTGGTACTTTAGGGCTGCGCTCTCCACGTCTTCCACCTCCACCACCATAACCATCATCGTCGACATCTTCGGAGTGTTCAGATTCGCTGGGAAAAGGTGGTTCATTTGAACCATAATAACGACCGCTTCGCATGCCGCCGCCACGGCTACTCCAGCTCCCACCACCGTCACGATCACGTCCACCTCGATATTGATTACCGCTGCTGCCGTATCCACGACCGTGAGACCCACGCATTTCGCGGTCTCGGTCACGGTCGCGATCTCTATCAGTTCGCTCTCGGTCCCTCTCCCCACGGTCACGATCTCTGTCTCGCTCACGACCGCTACCCCCTCCACGTGGACTTGGACGTTTTTGTTCGCGTTGTGGTTGGCTGGCGCCGGTGGTAGCTGTGGCAGTACCGGTGACCGCTGTATCGTGTTTTTCATCCAAAACGCTTCCACCTATTAACTCTTTTCGTAACACGTTCTGATTAATACCACTGCCTGTGCTGGCGCCGACGTTACTACCCTCGCTTTCCACTCGCTTCTTTTGAGATTCAGCAGTTTCGGCATTGTCTGAATGCTTCGCTTGTGTGCTACTAACCATTATATTCGACTTCGGCTCGTCACTGGTTTTTAGGTTAACTTCAATGCCGGGCGGCAAAGATGTCGATGACTTGCTTTTCTCGTCACTCGACTCAGATCGCCGAAGAATTTGGGTTGGAGCAAAGTGAGTCTGCTCACTCTCACTGCGACGTAGCTGTTGTTGCGTTTGCTGTTGAGTCTGTTGCAGCTGTGGCTGGTGGTGGATAACCTCCTCTTCGGACACACTTTTTTGCGTGTGCGGACGCTGTAGAATTTTAATTGGTATTGATTCATGACTGTGAGAAGATGAGAAACTTTCCTCACGCTGGCGTTTTAGCTCTGCGTCAGTTTCTTCAGCCCAGGATGAGACTAAGGTGGCGTTAGCACCGCTAGATTCCTTCGAATCATTTATGCTGCCATACTTGATGGAGTCGTCATTCGACGATACGCTTGTTTTGCGCTGCGACGTGTCCGATATACTACGCGACAATTGATTTTGCCCAACGCCGCCATTGCCGCGAACGTACTCCTCACCACCGCGCACACCAGTCCCACTTACATTTCGCCCAGCATGATAGCGATCTTCCTCACGGTCGCTGTCAGTGCGATTTCGTCCGTACCCACCACCACCGTTGCCACCACGCACATATCCCTCACGATATTCACCTCTTCCGCTAGAGCCTCTTTGCGACCCACCACTCTTCGACATGTAACGCCCTGCTTCATAAGCAGACATAGCCGAGACCGACTTCTCTAGACCTCCTCCGGATGTTGTGATGGAGCGGATATTGCTGCCACCACTGCCCCCGTTTCCACTGCCAACACCACTTGCTGTCGAAAGGGCGCTAGATGTGCCGCCCTGATGCGCTTGCATCTGCTGTTGTCGTTGGAAGCGTGGTGGCAAATTTGACTGAAAATGTGCTGAAAATATCATTTTCGAATTTCCACCAGGAGCGCCACTCACTGCAGAGCCACTACCACGTTCACGTGTGTAATCGCCACCACCACGCGAGTCATAGCGTCCAACGCGTTCATAATCGCTTGACATACGTCCACCAGGAATACCGCCTCCATTGCGTCGCTGCTGGTTATGGTAGTCTTCTTCACTACCACCCCCCACCGATGTAGGTGGTGTGGGTTGCTCGAGCACATCGCCAGCTCCTCCTCCTCCACTAGAACCTTGGCCACCACTGCCCGCAGCCGTCGCCACTTTTTTACTGTGTATCTTCATTTCTAGTTCCTGTAGTTTTTTCGCAGCTGCCTCCCTGCGCTCGTTTTCGCGACGTTCCTCCTCTTCCTTGCGTTGCTTTACACGCTCATAAACGCTCGCATCAAGGGCAATACTGCCGGCCGCACTGTTCCGGTGGCCATTTTGTTGTCGCGTGTCCTCGCGTTCATCTGATTTTTCTCGTTCGGTACTGTCGCGAGGATCCTTGCCCCCACTACGTTGCCAGTTGCTGTTCACGCTGCTCGCATTCGAACTCTTACGCTGGTCGTTACCAACGATACCACCTCCAGCTTTATTGAATACGGGCCGGTCTCGCTCTTGTGTTGGTGTTTGCTCTTCTGGCGATTCATCATCGGAAAAAGCCAACTTTTTCGTGTAGTCAATATCATCCTGCTTCGTCCAACTATCGTCCTTGGCGATCGCATTTAATCGTTCCAAATCTTCTTCACGTATGATGGGTCGCTGCATTTGCACTACTTCAGGTTCAATTGCATATTCTTTATCTTTTCGACCCCCACCGTTTGGAGTTTGTGACCCAAGGGGCGGTGTGCCTAGTTGCGGTGGTCTTTTTGGGATGGCTGTGGCAGCACGAAAGCTACCAATGGCAGGCGAGCCCGCACGGTAATCCTGCGACGAATTCCCACCGCCTGTACTTTGAGCCAAGGGGCGTTGTGGTCGCACGTTTGCACCGCTACCTGACGCCACTGAATTTGTTATATCCTTGCCTCCGATGCCGTTCTGATAGCTGGGCGGCGTTTGCGAACGCCCACCAGGTGGAATTGGTGCCCCGCGTTGCATAAAAGGCGGCATCAACTGCAATATCGGCAGCGGCACTGCTGCTCCCGTACTAGCAGCGCCACCGGACCCTTGGGGGCCCGGGCCCTGTTGGTTCGATGCATTCTCCGCAGCACCCTTGGCCGCCTTCTCCTGCTGTTGTAACCAAGCAGCCGCATCTGTTTGCGGGCGAAGACTCACTTCGTTCAGCTCGCGCTGCTGTTGCTGCTGATGTTGATGATCGCTTTGGCCGTATCCGCCGTCGCCTTCGTTGCCATCTTTGTAATTGTGCGCATCGTAGCGCTGATCGTGCATATGACGACCGTGCTGGTAGTCCCGCTGATGAGGATGATAGTTCTGGTGATTTTGTTGAGAATGATGTTGATGCTGATATTGGTGCTGTTGATGATGATGGTGTTGTTGCTGATGATGGTGATCGTGTTGTTTGTTTCGGCTTGAGTTGCCACCACCGCTTCCTCCTCCGCCAACTGTGCCATCGAGCGTTGGAAATTCGTACTGAAATTGCGGGCTCTGGTAAAGAGGAGGCATTGTTGTTTTGCCACCACCACCGCCACCACCACCCTTGCCCATGTCGTTGCCTGTTGTCACGGCTGACCATGTTATTGGTGAATGTCGTTGCTGTTGATTAGCGTTATTTGTTGCTGATGAGTTGCGCAGCTGCTGGCCACTACCGCCGCCGCCACCACCGGTTGCACCTGTTGTCGATGAAGAGTTGTTCACTAATTTGGTACCTACACCAACACTACCGCTGCCGCTGTTGCTGCTGATGCTGTTATTATTGCTAACCACAGTCTTGCTGTTGCTGTTTTTCAGTAATGCTGATGTTGTCGATTGTTGATTGGTTGCTGATCCAATGGTTGCTTGAGTTGTTTGACCACCACCTGAGGAAATCACTTTAGTGTTTAATTTTTTTCAATTTAGTAATGTGTAAAATATTAGTTTTTGCTAAATGTTATTTAGAATCTATTCTATTCGAAATGTAATTTAAATAATTAACACATATTACCAGAATTTTAAAATTTACTAAACTTGTTCATGAAAGTTTAATATAAAACAAAAATCTATTTATATACATAATTGTTTGAATTTTTTAAGAATTTCTTTCCTATATCCAAAATTACTACATTTTTACAATGAAGCTCATCAAACGCAGCAGCTGGATCGCAGAACAGCCATCTTCACATCATAAGTTAAAGCAATACGAGTATGCTTCTTTTGGCATAGGTATCATTAGATATTTCGAAAAGTAGCACTTGAATTTCGTTATCGATTTTCATCTGATATACACTGCAAATTTTACTGTCCATTGTCATCGTATAAGCTCCATGTGAGAGTCGTTGATCAATGCTACATCTGTTTCTTTCAAACTTCAAAAACTTTGATACAATTTGTAGACTACTTTATAATGTAGAACTTACCTTCTTGTCCACTTGATATTATATTGTTATTGGTATTTGGTGAATTTGTTTCAGCTTTCAGGGATGGTAAATTAGCTGGGGGACGCCTTGCGGACGGCACTTTGCCCAAACTTTGCATTCCATGTTTACGTGGCACTTGATTTTTCTGTGCAGATGGTTCAGCTGGTTCACCCTGTAAATGTTTCAATTACTTAATTTAGTGTTTCGCTAATACGCTGATTAAACTACACAAAAACAGGCTAGCTGAATAAATTTCATGTATATGGAATCAGCTCACAGACTGTATAACTGTATATTTAGCGATATCTACTCATATTTACAGTTATTTTTTAAGCAATCGGCTTACAACCATTTTAAAAAAGATTTTCAACAGAGTTGAAGTTCTTAACGAAGTAAAAACTCGTTGCATTTCTTTTCAAAATGACAACTTTAAAGATCTACAATTCATTTAAATTCCCTGGAAACAAGATCTCTTGAGAACTTTTTTAGAGGCAACACACGTACATATACTAAGAAGAGAAATATTAAAAATTGTTTCCATACTGAAAAGTTTTGTTCGTGTGAATTTTTAATGACATTTTCAGAGTTTTCATAGAACATATTATTTATATATATGTAAATAAAAGTATATTGGAATAAAGAATAAATATCGCTTTTAATCATCTATTCATATGTATCCTATACGTAACCCCTTAAAAACCACCAAAACGGGATAAATTAGTAAACCTTAAATTTTCAACATTATATTGCAATTTCATATGAAATTTATGCAGCTACTATAACAGTCTGGTAATCCATTAATCAACTTACACGACTATTTTTGTACATTCGATTTATATCGAGTGCTGAGAACTTGGGCTTGGCATTTCGCTCTCCCCTACTTCCCCCCAGTGTACTCATGCTGCCAATAGATCCTCATTAGCGTTACCTCCCCCTTGCGTCTCGCTCTTCACTACTACAACAACTGCAGCGGGGCAGTCTCGTTGCACGCAGATGATTACGCGTTACCGCTTTGAGTACAGGGACCCAGCTGGTCCTGAGTTGTAGCAAGTGGAGCGAATTGCTGTCTCACCACTTCAAGGAATTTATTCCACACGATGTGCTTAGGCGACGTTTGGACTTTTCGCAATGATTCTGTGAGCAGTGTTGTGCACTGAAACTGTTGACGCTTCTTTCTTTCAGTTAATTGTCCCTTTGTGGCTATTGACTTCTTGAATTCCCGTGAATTTTGATTTGATTTCAATTCAATTTGTTTATTTATTTTTGCGATTTTGTAATTGGATAGCGTTTGTATAGTTAGTTGAAATCGCTCCACTTGCCTTTCCTCTCGCTGTTGCTGTGCTGTTCACCGTATGTGGTTTCTATGCGCCTCAGTATATATGCGCTTATGCAAGGTTAAATAAAAATGCAGAAATGTTACTCCCACAAACTATTGAAGGAGGATGGAACGGAAAACAACGGCGTTAATAGAGGGTGCGCGGTATAAATCAGCGATTATATGTTGCTCTTCTTTTGTAATGGTTCTAAACCCAACCTGGTGACGTTCACTTTTCCAGAATTATAGTATTTTATTTGAAGCAAGTGATGCGTTTGCTTGTGCCCCACGATGCAGTGTGCAGAAATTTCGCTTTCAACTTATATCTCTGCTCGCTTTGGTGTTCACCAAGTGTTTTTTTTTTTTCAAAAGTAGAAAGAAAATCCGAATATTTGATCTTGGTGCTAATCACGCGGCTTTGCAGTGTTGCACGACTGCGGTGGCAGATTAACCCAATAGCGAATAAAACTTTATTTCGGTTTCTGCCGTCCTATTAGAATCGTTGACAGAATTAAATCCACTTGCTTTATATCTAAGTCCTCAGTCTTTAATAAATCCTGAAAATGAAAAAGGAAAACAGATGTTACGATTATTGTTCACAGTAAATATTAACAGGAACATTTATATGGAAAATATTACGCATATCTGATGAGTTTTTCGAATTGTAACGAACATAGGCCCAGCCATCGGCATATAAATTCTGAGATTCAATTCAATATTCTTAAATGAACCCATATATTAACACGTTAACACACACGGAAAAAGCACCTGGCTGATTTTGCTGCACCAACTTCGGACTGGGTTCCAGAGGCTTAGGAAATATACAAAGAATCCTCTTGGATACTAGACTCACCGACGAACAGTGAAGTCCAAGAAGAGGGCACAATAGATCTTTTAGGTCGCAGTGCACATTGCCCGCCAATAATAATAATAATAACACACACATTTGTGATGTGCAGAACCACAAGGTTTTTTTCCCTATTCCTTTCCAAAACAAATAATTTATTGGTTGCAATTTTCGTGGTTTAAGTGGTTGAACCACGGGACGACACTAGTACATATAAACCTGAGTTACTAGAAGGACAACATCTTATTTTGTGTGATACTTTATACATTTTGCTATTGTGCTATATCCATGTGACAGGATCACTTGACTTTGAAAAAAATACCATCACATTAAATGGTTTTCTTTAAACGATTACAAACATTTCTAACTTCATGAATAATTCCAGATACCCGCGATTCGATTTGACTTTTAATATCGATTTGACAACTCTGTAGGCCTGAAATTGTTAGGAAATTCAATACAATTATATTTTCTAATTATCAATACAAGCTTTGTTACAAAATTCATTTCAGCTACGTAACCAAACCTACAAGTGAATCAAAAGTGTTTTTTGAATAGGACTTTAATGTTTGCGTAATTTTTTACTAGCTTAGACAGGTCACCGGTCTTCTAACCGGGCACTGCTGAGGAAACATATGCATATAATCGAGCTAGAACAGGTTAGCATCTGTCGACTTAGCGATACAGCAGAAGAGACTCCCGAACGCATCATATTAAACTACGATGCGCCATGTCGTTGCAGGATGCGCGACCTGGGGCAGTTCTGGTTTACAGAAGAGAACATTAACACTTTCAGTCACAATGTCCAATATATTGGACTACAGCCCATACAATTCATACAGAACGGGTTTATTTTCATGTCGGAAAGGGTTAACCACCTAAGCTCCCGTGAGTAATTAAGCTTCATTATGTCGTTGGGGCACAATAGATCAGTTCTGGTCTAAGTGCAACAAACCCCATCAAATTCTATTCTATTCTAAACTTTGAACACTTTATCTTGATACATGTAATTGTTTGTCCAGTCTGACTGATTCATCAGTAACATCATTGCATCAAACATGAAATTGAAACCTACTTTAGAAAATGAATCCCCGCTAAAAAGGGATTGCTTTCAAATTAGTTGACTAAAGGGACAAAAAAATAAGCCCCTTAAATTAAATATTGTATATTTTTCATATATTTTTTTTAATTAAAATCTATGCTCAACAAAGAATAAATATTTGTAAGACTATTAATAGAATTGATAAGGGGTATGTTGCACTGAGACCAGGATTGATCTATTGTGCCCCCTACAATTGTTAGAGCACATCCCCTAAACCTACCGCCCTAATGAAACTTAGTAACTCTCGGGGGTTTAGGTGCTTGACGTCCTCTTCTGCAAGCTAAAACTGGCCCAGGTAACGTAACCTGCTGCGACAAGCCGCATTACAATGCAATATGATGTGTTCGTGAGTCTCCTTTGCTGTTTCGCAGTCTACAGACGCTTACCTGTTCTATCCCGATTGTATGCATGTGTTTCCTCAATCTGCAGTGCCCAGTTATCAGACCTGTTACCTGTCTAAGCTGGTTTCTCCTTAGTTTGAGGCATTCTTCACTCCATTTGGGGTTATAATCTTTGATGAAGATTTTCGATTGCCTGAGACCGGGGGCGCTAGCCCAGTGTTCTGTTTTCCTGGTTCTTTCCTCAAGTCTCAGTGACTCCGTTATGGCGCTTTTGCCCAGCCCAATGAAGGGTTCAGGACCCAGGGGGGGGCGTGGCTGTCGCGGTTCTAGCGAGGCTGTCCGCTTCCTTCTTCCTTCTCTATTCTATTCTAAGACTATTAACGTGTTCATACGACGGCCCCAGTCGATTCCCAGGTGTCGAGCCGGGTGTTTACATACATTGATTTCAGAAGCTGAAAACAATTTGAGAAGTGAACTTTTTGTCCACTTCGTGAAAGTGCTTCGTATTGGAAATAATTCAACATGTTTTTTGAGAAAATCAAAATCTTACGGGTTCACAGTGTATGAAGAGAAACACTATTGAATGGGCCTTTTGAGTTCCTAAAAGTCCTTCAAAATCAACGGCACTTCAAATCAAAATCTGACGGGTCAATAAAGGGTTATGACAAACGTTGTTTTATTGAGCCCATTGACTTCAGACTAGAATAAAGTACAGTTGAATCTCCCAAAACACAACTATCAAACAAACCGGATAATTACTTTTGAAAATGCAACTTTCTGATCATTTAAAAAAACTTACATAGTAGACTTGCGATTTAACGAGCTTCTATTTCAGTTTTTGCCCATTAGCAAATCAAATTTGTCTGCCTAAAAACAAGTTAGCTACTTTGAACCAATTTAAATGAAATTATATTTATTCTTTTTTACTGAAATATTTGTTGTTGTACTAATTTTATTTTAAATTAAATACTAATTAACATATTTTTGTTTCGGAAGTTATCCTATTTTGAATATAAAATGCAGCTATATAAACAGCTCAATAAAATATGATTGTACTGAATAGTTGAGGTTTTTTCAAATCCGTCTAATAAATGCAAATTCTCGCTATTTCCAACCAACTCTTGAACAATTTGGTTGGGTTTTGGGAAATTCAACTATACTTAAAATCAGAAATAATTTAGCGCATGTTTTTCAGTGCTCCAAAATCAACATCTGACTATTTTGGAGTTATGTAAAAATGAAGTACTAACATTCACGCGCGCAAAACCGCCGAGCACTGTTAATATTAGTATGTATTGTCCTGTGTAACAGATTTTCTAGTATTTTGTACTTTTGTACTGACTCGTAAATACAATTTTCGTTTTATACAAAAAACTTGTCCAGAAATGTGTCACAATGTGTCAAAGAATCGAATAAAAATTACAATTTTAACTTATTTCCAGTGAATGTAGTGTAGTCGCAACATTTTTAAAATTCTTGCATAAGGGGAACTGAATAAAATATCAGCCAGAAATAGTCAAAAAGTAGTTTTTAAGAAACTAAATTGTATAACAATCCAAATACACAATAATGCAGCATTACTAAATAAATCAGTTGTTCATTTGCAGATTCTGGTGAGACGGACACTTCAATGATCTAACAGCCTCGAGCAGTTAATTAATGAACTGATCACTGGTATGTTAACTCCGCAAAAATTAAAGCTTCGAACTTGTTTACTGAAGTTGAAGTGGCCGAAGAACGAAAACATATATTTCCGCAGTTTTGGGAGCGTTAATCCACTAACGTATTTCGTATCCTACAATTTATTATGTTTCAATGCCAATAGTCAAAAATCATAAATAAGAAAACTGATAACTAACATACAGTTCATAACATCATGTTATGTTCCAAAACACAGGTGTCAACAAAATTACAAATATTAATTTAACAGATTAATCCAAAGTGTGCACATGTACCAAGTTACAGTTACGTCTAAACTAGCAATGCTTTTAGCATATTAGAATCATTGCATCCTATAAAACCCTATTGCAACATGTTTCATATTGAGACTTTCACTTCGTCCAGGAGGGAATGAATCCTTCTTTATCCTTCTTTCAATAGATGTCTTAAATGAGTTTAAAGGCAATGACAACTTTTAGGATGGAAATATTCAATTTAAAGTATGTTTAGTTTGTCGTTCAAGACGAATAGCACACACTATTTCTATTTCTAGCATTATCAATATTCAAATTTTGAATTTTTATACATAGAACTTAATTTACACATATTCCCAATTTTAAATCATTCTGGTAAATATTCATGCTGGCAACACTTGTTACGATGTACTTCTAAATACCCAAATGCCTGAATGTAACGAACGCGTTAAACCTCGGAAGTGCGAGTGAGACCGATATATTATTAGAAATTTGACAACTACACTAACGAGTAAATTGTGACAGCAACGAATTAATGTAAAAATTTTAAGGCAATGGATAAGAAAACTATGATGAGGTAAAAAGGAAAATTGACGACTGCGTTGTAGAGGAAAGTATCTTATGAAGCAAGAAAATGCAAACGCGACGAGTAAAGCCAGCGATTTGACGAAAGAATGCGGCGGTGGCGTCTTGCAATAATGGCGAAAACGATTCTAACAAAGATACAACTACATATCTGCAAATATCGAAAAGTTGCAAACAGATATTTCTGTGAATATCTCAACTTCACCTATTTACCCCCGATAGTATTTAAATTCATAAAAAATCTCTTCAAAGCATTATACGTATGTGAAGATGAATCAACAACCCACCGAAATACAAGTCAATGCTTTGCTTTGCTGCTGCTGTTAGTATACTGCTGCCGTTCTTTTTGCTTCCAGGCCTTAAAATGTGTTGTGGATTGTTCACACACAATTACCCTTATGTGACTACAACCCGATTTAAGCGTTTTGCTCGCCGATTCCACTACAATATTCGTACTAACCGTGGTAACTGATGGCGATGTCTGCTTTCGATTCCAATTTAATAAACTACGTTCAATGGGTGCCACTCACTTTTTACACTTTCCCCCCACTTTTTTCTACAGAAATGTAATTCCTGCTGCAACTGCAAATGTTGGCGAAACTTCCGCAGTACCTCGCTTGCTCCTTTTCGGACACTTCACACTCACTTCGTGGTTTTAATCCACCTCCACTTCGCCGCTTGAATTGCTGTTGCTCTTGCTGTCGCTGTTCCGTCGCAGTTGTCGTCTTCGTTGGGGGCTGTGAAACGATTGTAACAGGGAAGGTTTCTCGTCCAGCTTCTCACACAATTTTCATCTAATCTACTCGCTACACACACACACACGTTAGTTCACAGTATGATTCCTCTATAACGCAATTTTTTGCGCAATTCCTAACGTAATTAAATTAATATTTTTGGTAGAAATTTTCTGATTCCGACACGAAAATTTTTTCGTCTCACACTCGTCTTTTTTCTTAGCTTTTCACTACTACTCGCTCGATCTCTGCTTTGCTTTGCTTTCTTGTGCTCTGCTGTGTACTTGCAGTCGGAACGTTTCGTTTCCCTGATTGATGGAAAAGGAACTATTGGCTTTCTTTTATCACATCTTCGCTCGTTCATTAGTAACAAGTCTCCTATGTTTGTCTCGTTTTTATGTATGCATGCTGCTATACGTGGGAGTAAAACAGCTAGTGCAGCAATTGTATACGTGATGTGTCAAAATTAAATTCAATTCACAGAAGCAACGCTGCCAGGCGAAAACAATTTTAGTCAAAATCTCGCCGCATTGAACAAAACATTACCCATAAAAAACTTAGTATACTTCATACAACTTTTTGCATCGCTCAATATTCACTTTATGCCTACACAGATTCAAAAAATTGTTGGATCTGGCAGCACCGCTATTAATAAGCTACATAACTTTTGGCGCCGACCAAAGCCAAACTTGCTGTATTCATTGCAAATTTAAAGCTCCTTTGCTGCTTCTTTCCCAATTCAATTCTATACATATCAATATTTGAACGAATGAAGCTGTTTATTTAGTAATAACACACCTAATACCCCTACATATTGCACTTGCTTCTTTGTAAACCGGTTCTCCATCACAAGCATGCAAGAGACAACAATCTCTGCACAAGCCTATTGCTTACCCTTTTGTCCAGCGCAGTTCGTTGCTCCGCTCCTGTAGAAACGCGTGCACACAACTCAACACACACACCACCGCGCCACCGACGAGTGTGTTCAACCCAGCAACTAAGCGTGCCCCAACAAGCACCTATCCTCTTTCCACACTCGCTACTCAACCAAACGTTAGTTTCAAATTAGCAACGCCTGTCCTTTTTCCGCAATTTTCTTTACTCGCCTTGTTTTGCCTTTTCTACTTTTTTGCAATTGTTTGTTAGGGTAACGGGAGGGAAATCCAATGAGAATCTGTTTTTCGATACGAATTCTTACGTTTTGAACACTTTATGCCACGACAAACTGCATTTACCGGTATAGTGGAGACGCCCTTATGTATTTTCTGTATATTTTCGTAACACCGAAATTGATTTTAATAGCCTTTTTCACGTCCACCGTCACGAACAGAACAGAACACTTTCTTGCGGTATGTCACAATTTCTTAAAATGGCGTGGATTGCTCGCATAGTGCACTGGTTTGGCTCTCAAAGTACAGCGCCGATGTATTCGCCGGGGCGGCGTTGCGAACATTGAGAGCGGCGAAACATTATTGTTGCCATTTCAATATAACTCCGCAATTTTCAAACCATAAAATATGTCGCGACAGTAGTTTTGCGTGACAAATCAATGTTTAGTATTTGATTTTAAAATATTAATACTAATTTAAAATGAAAAACCAATTTTTTCTTCAAATAACCATAGCAATAGCTTTTTTTGTGAGGCTAACAAACTGCAATTTTTTTTAACGCTTACAAGAGGCTTAGGGGAATCAAAGTCGAAAGTTTGTATTAAAACTCAGTCAATTCTTATTTCTCAATTTACACAATAAAAAAGGTCTCCCACATCTTTTTATCGAATTCGCAGTAACAAGTTTGAAGTTGCATGCAAGTTTGAAGTCAAAAGGGCCAATAAATCAAGTTTTTCTTAGCCCTTAGCCCGACAGATTTTTATCAAAAAAAACTTATCTAATTATTTGTTATTTGAAGTGCTTTCACCACATTTGAAGTCAATTGGCACATTAAGTCATATTTTCCCATACAAACGCTTAAACCACCGTTGACACTGTCAGGTTTTCATTTTCGAAAAAATAAAAAACAAGTGTATAATTGTTTCTCATCAAGAGTACTTTCACCATGTTTGAAGTCAAAAGGCCCATAAAATCTTATTTCTCCATACAAACTCTTAACTTCTCGTTGACACCGTCAGATCTTGATTTTCGAAAAAATTAAAACCCCATAACGAATTATGTCTCACTAAAAGTACTTTCACCAAGTTTAAAGTCAAGAGGTGTAAAAAATCATATTTCTTCATACAAACTTTTAACCCTTGGTTGACCCTTTCAGTTTTGATTTTCTAAAAAATTAGAAACACGTGTCAAATTTATTTTAAATTTCAAGTGTTCTTACCAACTTTGAAGTTAATAGAAAATTTTTCGTAGTCTTTCACCAATTTTGAAAGCCATAGGCTTATTGAATCGCGTTATACAACACCTTAACCCATGTTTTGCTCCTTTAGAGCTCAAATTTCAAAAAATGCCCCTCTTAGTGGAGGTCCTTTTTTAAGATGTACCTACACTTCATATTTCATATTTGTAGCTTTAGCGGTCAATCAGTCAATCAGTCAGGACAAAAAATTATAAGACGTAGCGCAGCAAATTAACGTATCCCGGTAAAGGGTTGCCATGGCTAGTTAAGTAATTAAATAGAGTACAAAACCCAAAATTTCTTACGCTCGGGTATTATTAGATAATGATCAGATTGTGGCAGCGAAGCAAGAATGTTTGATTCTTTTAGGAAATTTCAGATAACTTTTCGAACAGATGAGAAAAGATTCAATGGGCAGCTGTTCGCTCGCACTTTTATCATTGTGGCGTGAATTTCTTGTGATTATCAAGCTGTCTCGCTCACTCACATCAGTCTTCAACAGAATTTCTGTCAGTCCTGATTCATCAGATGATGATAGAAACTTCATTGATTTCTGATATCAGAGCTGGTGTATAAACCTATCAGCACTGATTAAAAGTCATTTTTCGTTGTTTAATTTTTTTATTTTACTATATAATAATAATTCACTTATTTCTACATAAAGGAATTTAAATGAACTAAACTGAAATAAATGAAAATTGTTAAATTGATTATTAATTAAATAATTTAAATCATAAAAAAATATAATTAATTATTACTTTCTCTGCAAGCGTTTTCTTCATTACCGCATCAGCATCGATGTCTCCATCTCCAGTTGAGCCTTTGATTTTGTGCAAGTTCGCCTGCAAGATAGGACTGATGGAAACTCCAACACATCCATAAAAATTCTCGCTAACTAAGCCATTTACATATTCCCTTTGAATTAAAAAAAAATGTGAATAAACAAAACCTAAAATTATTGAAATTAAATTATTAAATTACTATTATTTTGATATATTTGGATATATTCTTCTAATGAATTGAATTTTTGAAATAAATTTATATTTTAATATTGTCATAGTCTGTAGGAATTTTATGTTCATAGACTGAAATAAATAAATATTACTTATAAGTAACAATTTCCCAGAGTTGCAATCCTAAATAGTTAATTTACGATCTTCCAGAATGAAAAATGAATAACATATAATTAATAAGCTTTAACGTGGTCTTTAAATGTTAAACAAAAAACAAAACCGTATCCGAGAATGAAGTAGAAAAACATCAGATTAAGACGATCGAATCAGTTTTATTACATCTCATTATAATTATAATTATTATATTATTGCAATGAACTTTAAGTATGTCCTATTGATAAAAATTAGCGTAGCTGTGTTTTCATGGAAGTTTATCCAAGTTTGATGCTCAGCGTTTAATTCGACGATTATAAACATATATGCCCTGGCAGTGCACATTCCTGACAATTTTTAATTCATAAATTTCCTTTCAAGTTTTATAATATAAAATTGTATGGCTTCAAATTAATTCCTGCGATAATTTTTAATATGCATATTTATATGTGCACTTTTACTACTTCGGCGTTGTCCTATACAAATTATTTCGTTTATGTGAGAATAAGTGTACATATTTATATTTGCAATGTGCCAAATGGGGTGACATGGGCTGGGGATACGCTTAAGGGGTGGCAGCATTTTAGGATTTTGAAAGAATCGATATTTGTTTTGGCTCAAACAATAAATTACGTTTAGAGCCATAAAGACAATATCGAGTTGGTCCTACAGTGAAAACAAATTTTAACTGGTTCAATTGTTTGTTGTCAAAACTTTAAACACGTTTTCTCGAAACCACTCTAAGGTAGTGCGCAGCTGTTTTGGTTTAATGGACCAATTTTTTATTACAAAGATCTTACTGCAACTTTATTGGACAAAAGAGCAACACCATTTTATTCACACGTGCGTGATTTTCACAAAATTGTATTCCGAGAAAAACCCTTACCATCTATGTACCATAGGCAATTCAATAGAGATTATAAAATTCTTGAATATAGGTCCAGGTCTTATTCTTTACGTAAAATCCGCCCCCCGTTTAGGAGTTAAAAAGAAGTTGAGTTGAAAGCGCCGCTTGCATCGTCATTTTGAATAAAAATAATAATTAAAAACTTACTAAAACCCTCTGAAAAGAAATCCTCTTACTGTTCTCATAGACGCCAATCGTCAAAGTTCAACTTTTATCCGGCCTCTAGACTGATGTTATCCCTTACTCGTAATCGAGTTATTCCAAATACAACTCTAGTCTTGAAACTTCATTAGTACTTTGTCTACATTAAATTCTACTACAGTCACTTATGTATGTGGTTTCAATTTGACTTCTTTTGTTTGTCAAAATACAATATATAGACATATTAATGTAGATAATCCAATCTGAATGCTTTCGTTTGCTGATTTCTGCTCATATTACATTTTATCTATTTTCTCAGTTCCCCAATGTCAATGTTGGAGCATAGAATACATATAGTTTAAAATGGCATTTCGAAAATGGCAAATACAACGATTTACATAACATGTCCAAACCATGAACTGTTCAAAGGTACAATGCTTCGGCAAAAAAGGCATTCGAGACGGGAGGAGGAGACACCCGAATATTGGTTGGAATTGCCATCTCAAAGGGTTCGAGGGCAGTGACTCCTTCTAAGGCTTTTGTATCTTTTCAAAAATTTAATCAAAATTATACATTTATTTCAAAGTTATGAGTCATAGCAACTTGGCAGACAAAAACAACAAGCAATTTCTTTAAATTCATCGTATCATATCAAAAGTTCTGACAAAAATTACCAACTTTGGTGGAAAATACGTTGAAAGCCCACAGTTAACAAATATATAGAATGCACACTTATATGTATATATAAACTATTTCAAATGTACATTCGTTATATTTATATATGCGTAATAATAAATAACTGGCTATTAAGTTTGCAAAATACAATATCTTTTATTGTGTGTTGTTGCCATATATGAATAAACGTACGATTAAATATTGGAATTTGAATAACGATTCATTGAGGGCAGATGTGAAAATAGAAAATATGAGTGCCCACATTATTTTCAATAGTATCGATTTAATAGATTCAATTTATTGCCAGCAAATCAATAACTCATACAATAGGTGAATAATTAAGTGGGAAAGGCACAATGATATGTAAACGACGAAGAAGTCTTCGACTGTAAAAAATTAACCAACAGCTGTAATAACGCCATTGCATGTTGCATTGAACAATCTCGCATTTGGTAAAATATTTTCCCTCCTTACTCGAGTCTATTCCATTTCGATATGTGAAATATGACTTAATGCATCTTAGGGAACGCCAAAACTAGAAAATCAATTTTTCTTTTCGCCACTTTCAGCGGGAAACAGCAAACCTCTGAGAGTAAAATAATTACCCTTAAAAACGCTTCAATACCGATATACAACCATAGATTTCTTCTATCCGTGTACATATCGCACGCATAACATAAATGCTTACGGGAAGCAAGGCAATCTCGCAGTATCGCAATCGGGCTGTCATACCACTAATGTTTGTATGTTTCTATGTATCTTCAAATACGCAATCGAACTCCACATTCATTTGTAAAAACATCAACAATATCGCCACGGCCGTTTCCGTGGCGTTATAAAATAAAGCCGTCAATTGGTTATCGTTAAACTATTGCATTTCAAATATATCATAGCAATAGGTAAATGGATGAAAATTTAGAATTGTTAATTTCTAAAACTCAAAAACAATACAAAATTTTAATGAATAGGAAATTTCTATCTTTTCATTGGTTACCCAAATACCGCTTTGCGTACTCATTTTTATGTAATAATAATAGTTAATAATATTATGACTGGCACTGCCTTGTTTACTGTCCTATTTGAAAAAAGGATTTTTGGAGGCTGAAGATTTCATGGTGCAGAGTATTTGGCGCTCCAACTGGAAATCATAATCAAGTCCTTTAAGTACGTCCCCAATCAATGGCAGTGAAGGAACCTAGAAAACCAAGCGATTTTAATATAATCCTGATTAGTTCAGAGTTGGGCGCATTTCTTAACTTACTTC
The DNA here is from genome assembly GCA_963971225.1 of Melieria omissa. Lineage (NCBI taxonomy): Eukaryota > Metazoa > Arthropoda > Insecta > Diptera > Ulidiidae > Melieria > Melieria omissa. The sequence continues at coordinate 44,380,313 of OZ020268.1, read as the reverse complement.
ATTTTCAGAGTTGCGCTTGAGTGAGGGATTAATGATGAATGGTATGCCCTCCATTTCTGAATATGCACCCAGAGTGCCTACACTGTGCATGGAAGTATTTGTAGCAGCGGATACTGTGATTGGTGGATGTGGCGCTGGCCTTTGTGGTGATTTTATCTGGTACGATGTTTGAATCTCCTCGTAATCATGGTCATTGGGAACCGTTGGCAACTAAATATATGGAAAAGAAGTTTTAGTTATTTGTGAACTTGATTTATTTATGTTTTTGGCCTTTTTTATTTATTAAAAATAAACAAAAATATTTCTAAGTTAAATAAAAATACGTCGTTTGTCTGCTTCCACATGTAATGTAAGTATTTTATGTTATTCGATTACAACTCCGGTGTAATAACTTCAGGTGGCAGTTGGCTTAGTACGATGGACCATGAATCTAAAACAAGTTCTGCTACCAGGTTCATTTTTCTCTTGTTGCTAACTTTACAATGTAGAAAAACTTTTCTTTCAGCGATTTCCCTTTCCATATGGCAAACTTTTAGGAACAAATAATCTCCATCTATACACATGAACGTTTGTATTATTGTCGTTTATAGACTCGGAAACTACTTGAGCGATTGATCTGAAATGTTAACACAATGTGAAGTATCCCTAGGCAAATGTTTCTGGATATCTTATGTCTGTATGGAGAAGATAAGCGTGGCAACGCCGACGCAATTCAAATCTATAATAACTAAAACATAAACTTGTTTAACTAAAACAATTGTTACTTTTGAACCAAACGTCACATTGTAATGAAATTACAAGTACCTTTTGAAGGTTACTATTTAAAATAAAAAATATTTCTCGTTTTGTAGCGCTTACTTTGGGTCAGAACGGGGACTTATCAGCCGATGTGTTATGCAATAACTTCGGGATTATAAGTTTCGATGTGTCTCTTCACTGGTAAAATTTCATGAGCATTGGACAAGGAGCGTTGCAATATTTTGCAACTTAGATATTAAGTATAACTTGTGAACTATAATTCGCCCATCCATGACATTCGGTATAAACTTACCATCAAATTGTGCCCATTTACGGTGGGGTGGAACGATGGCTGGTGCTTACAACTCAAATTTTAAGTATGGAATAGGTTCAAAATTACAATCGCACAGCATAGAGCTAAAGTAGAATTTCTAAAATTTCATAGGAACACAGCACATCTACACAAAATATTTTTCTATACGACTGCCGGGTGTAGCAAGTCCCTAACTCGTCTCTCCTATCTATTCATTTACAAATTCAAAGACACAATACGGCTGGCCTTAGTTTCGCAATCGGACTGTCGCAATAATTACACAGCGCAACAAAAAAAACACTTTTTTTCTGTTGCATGGAGTTTTTCTACTGTTTCTTACTAATTTGGGTGCGCTGATTCCGAATCTACCCTCCGATTTTTTCTAGCAGCTCTAGTTTGTGAGATATAGGTACCCTGTCATTTTTTCAGTTTTTCCTCTACTTTTTCCATATTTTCGATCGTAGTTTCTAAACCAAAAAACTGATTCACATGATTTTCACCTTATCGCATTAACAACACCGCACGGCTTCTTTTCCGATGCAACTTATTTTCATAAATGTTAAAATGCCGCGGTAATTGGACCTCAAAGTTGGAAAAAATGTAATTTTAAGGCGTTTTCTTTGATGGTCAAAAACATACACATTTTTTGTAAAACAATTAACGAGTTAGGTGTATAACGAAAGTCGACACATCAAGTAATACAACACAGCTACATTATTTGGCGGAATACACATTCGCATCGAAATAACAGGAAAAATGTACCATCGCGATTTTCATCACTTTTCTTACTTTTTCCTTAAAAAATTAGGGGCCTGAAAATATGCAAAGTTTTTAATTTTTTTTTGTTTCGAAAAATTCAAAATATTTTTGTTTTTGCTTGTATTCCAAACTATAAATGGAACATAAAAAAGAGCATATTTTGAGGCTCCAATTTTTTAAGGAAAAAGTATGAAAAGAGATGAAAATCGCTATGGTAAAGTTTTGTTATTATTTCGACGCGAATGTGTATTCCGATAAATAATTTGGCTGTGTTGTATTGCTTGATGTTTCTTCTTAAGATATTCATATACTTCGAAACTTGATTTATGAAACATCTGTACAATTTTCGCCATCAGAAAAAACGCCTTGAAATTCAATATTTTCTTACTTTGAAACCTTATTATCACGCCCATTTAGAACGCATAAAATTGATTAATGTCAGGAAAGATGGCGTGAAATGTTGTAAGTGCAACGATATAAAAATAATGTCGATAGGATTATTGGTTAAGAAATAACAGTCGAAAACGAGAAAAAGCCGAGGAAAATTCGAAAAAGTGACACGCCCATTTTTTGCAAAAACTAGAGCTGTTACATAAAAACGGAGTATGGTTTTGAAAACAGCGTGGAAAAACGATTCAGATTCATGTAGAAAACTGCATGCATGTTGTGCAGTGTTATGTATGTGTTCGAAAATATATATATGTACATCGATACACACCGGTTGCTGTGGACTCCAATTATTACTGATGCTAGTACCACTCAGATTCAAACGATTCAAAGCTTTCTCGACCTCGGTGTTGCTGTTGTTCAACTGCGGTGATTGCACGCTAGGCACTGGCGGTGGCATACGAGTGGGAATGACTCCGGTTTTATAGCAAATCAAAACACCATTAATATCACTAGAAATATATTTCTTTGAATATTACTTAGAACACAATTAGCAAAAGTCACACAATTTGACATACCCAGCCAATTTAAAGCCTTCTGGCGCCACCTTCAACTTCGAACAGAGGATAATATCTGTTATAGCTTGTGTGACGGTAGTACGTTTGGTAAGTTTATATGCAATTTGACGTTTACGCCACGCCTTCTGTTCGGTATCAGCGGTACGGGAGAGCAGGGAAAATTCTTTTGGTGGTTGCATCTTCTCAGGTAAAACTCTGAAAAATATGATACATTTATTCATATAATGAATGTGATTTATAGATCCAAGTCATTGTATTCAGGGACCGAAAATAACAAACAAGGCATACAGAACTAAGTGTTGTAGAACTGCTTCAACTACACTAGGAATTGTGATGCTTCGAGGCTTCAATAAAATGCCCTGCTTTTTAACAAAAATAAAAGGTAATTCTGAACTTACTCTTTTTTTGGCTAAAATAACATTTTTCTTCTTACTTTTATTTTTATTTAACTTTCCATTTTTATTTATTTTTTAGGTAAAAATACAAAGTTTTTACTTTTGTCCCCGCTTTGCTGGCCCCTACCCACTTCAATTTTGAATTGTTTTACAACTGTTATATGTTTTTATAATTTTCAAGTATCAATACAAAACTGATAAAAACATGGATGGTAAAAATGATTAATGTTTTTTATTACGCGAGTAAAATCACCTCAAATCGCCCCGAGCCTCAAGGCTAGAATACCCCCTTAAGTGATTCCAAACGGTTTTTGTGCAATGTTTAGTTTTTGAGCAATAGAGAAAGTGCTTATATGACAGCGAGACTCGGCGATTTCCATGATTTCATCGATATTTTCGACAATTCCAGAACTTGGTGATGCGAATTGCGATTGATTTTTACATTTTAGGACTATTTATACTATACAGTTTGTTTACGGCAGCTGTTGAAACCAGTTCACCTCAGTAGTGCGTTGCGATTTTGTTGAGAATTTTCTTCAAAATGAGTACCGTGAACAGGTCTCTGTGGACGTGCTTGATCGTGCCAATTCCGATCCAACTTTCATGGAACGTATCATAATTGGTGACGAGACATGGGTCTACGAGTACGACATGCAAACAAGCCAACAATCATCGGAATGGAGAGGAAAAGACGAGCCGAAACCGAAAAAACCACGCCAAAGTCGCTCGAAAATCAAGGTAATGCTGATTGTTTTCTTCGATATTCGTTGTGTGGTGCATCATGAATTCGTCCCTGAAGGACAAACAGTCGGTAAAGACTATTATTTGACTGTTTTAAGACGTTTGCGTGAAAATATCCGCCGTAAACGGCCTCAATTGTGGAAGGATAATTTATGGATTTTTCATGACGGTAATGCTCCCTCGCACCGAGCCAACATTATAAACGATTTTAAGGCCAAACATTCAATAAATACCATCGAACAGCCACCGTATTCACCTGATCTTGCACCGTGTGACTTTTTCCTGTTTCCCAAACTCAAATTACCACTCAGAGGAACGCGATTTGAATCCATAGAAGACGTAAAACAGAATTCGCAGAGGGAACTCAAAGCCATACCGGAAAGCGCCTATAGAAAATGTTTTGATGATTGGAAGAAACGTTGGCATATGTGTATCGCTTCTAATGGAGCATATTTTGAAGGAGATAAAATAAATATTGATGAAGATTACGAATTTTGCGTTTTATTTAAAATTCCCGGAAACTTTGCGGTCACAAGGTATATATATAGTATATATAGAATATTTTCTACACTTTACGAAACTTTAATACAGCTGTTTCACCTAAGTCGTTAATAAACCACAATATTTTTTTATTATATTTACAGCTAGTCATTTTTTTCTGATAGACACATTTAGGTTAATGTATAGTATAGGTATATTTTTTAATTAAATATTTAATTCATTAAAATGCTCTAATGCAGTGATGGGCCCTAACACAACCAAACATTTTGGCATTGTATCCGTAAAAAGCACTGAACAAACTTTAGGTCTCAATAAATAAGTTTTAAAATATTAATTTGAAAAAATTATCTTTACAACATTTTATGTGTAGCAGGACTTCAAAATACTTGTGGGCTGAGAGAAAACGGTAGTTCGAAATTATATATTTTATAAAAAAAGCAAAAAACATTACTGTGTCCAAATATGCGAGCAATCGCTCAACAAACGAGAGTAATGTTACTCGGATGAATTCTGAAACCACACCCAATCTGTGACGTCATAAAACCAGTGGCCAAAAGTAGCTAACGTTGTCCAATTTCGATAAAACTTGGTGAGCATATTTGTGTGGTCCAAATTAAGAAATTTTCAAAAATTACGAATACGAATTGAAAAGTAAGTTTGGTAAGTAATTACATTTTAGTAAAGTATTAAATTATTTATTTCTAATTAAGTTCGAAGGACGAAATTCAAGAATGTAGTAGTGTACATATTAGTCCTTAAGACTTAAAAAAAAAAAACTATTGGAAGTTTCCAAGGATATTCAAGGATAAAGTTTTAAAAGGACATTTGCAATACCAAACATTAAATTTTCGAAGATTCTAAGGATTTTCCTCTTTTATTTGATACATATTGTTATTCTACAATGCGCTCAATTTTTAAAATAATTCCTTGAAATAAACATGTCCTTGAAATTTCAAAGTCCTATAAAAAAATCCTGACGTCTGAGAGAAAAACTAAAAACGCAGTTTCACTACATTTGACGCCTAGTTTCGCGAGGAAAACAGTTTTTTTTTGTGTGTGTGATTTTTGTCGCACGGTGTAATAATGCAAGCATTAAAAAACTATTTCGGTTTTGTCTTAATAGGAGTATTATCTTCCGATATGTAAAATAATTTTTCCACATTTTGAGCATCGATTTTACCTATTTTTGGCCGCACTCGTTACACTGTGCGACGCAGTGAGGCGTCCGTGGCCAAAAATAAGAAAACCAAATCTTTATATTGAAAAAATAAGTAAGCACGATCGAAGCCAAATCCTCAACTAAGATATATCAAAAGGAATTTAAAAAAAAATTTTTAGTTTTGTAGTCTCACGAAGGTTTTAAACTTTATATGTTGCATAAACACAAATTTAAGGAAAAATAAAAATTCAACATTGCGAAACTAAAGATGTTTTTTCTAATGGTTACACTTATTATTTTTATTTTTGTTCTCTTATGTTTTAGGTTTTTACAGTCTGTTAATGCTTTCGTTTTCGTTGTTGTTTTGGTTATTACTTTTCGCTAATTGTCGTTATTTGAACGTATAGCGATTCTAAGCCCAATCAAAAGTTTAACTGCAAACTTCAAAAGCAAATATCTCAAAAAAGTTCGAAGGACGCTTTCAAATGTTTATGTTACAGCTGCAGACGCTTGCAGATTCACATCTAATTCATTTTTTTACAATGGCACCTCTTGTAGAAATTCATGAGCTGTTATATGTGTAGTTGCCGTCACGTAATTTAACTCGACCGGCTGGCACTACAAATGCATACAAGTATTTGTGGAAAATAAACTTAGAAGCGAATTGAAGAGGGGCCCAACATGAAAAAGTTGGAAAACTTAATAAAATGGATTAAAAAATGAATTATAGATTATACCGTAATGATATTTTGTATACAATTTTATGTTTCTAGTGTTAATAGTGGCCAAGCTATCGAATTAAAAATATTTTTCAATGGGAGTTTCAAGTAGTTAAAATTTCACAAGTTTTCGTATTTTTCTAAATTAAGCTAAAAAATGGGCGGATGCCAAATTTCGTGAAAATTAAACCACGTTTACTATTTTTGGCCATGCGATATATAATGGGACGTCCCACTGTGCGATGCTGCTTTGTGTTCGTATACATGCGTCGGCGTTGAATGGTCATTAGTGCTCTGTTATCTGTAAGCCTGTGAGATGTCTTTATTTCAGGGGCTTAAGAGTAGCGTACCCTCGTGAAAAAATTAATAAGTATACTTAAAGAAAGATGTTTGACTCCTGAATCTAAGGAACTAATTCAAAAATGTTCCTTGTTTTTTTTCACGAGGATACCCTATTCTGCACTTGTTCCCCTAATGGCCACAGCCGGATAAGGAAGGATTGCTATATTTTTTTTTGTTATGTTATAATTAGGTATCGGATTTATATGCAAAACCTATGCAAAAAAATGCAAAATATGCAAACATATGCAAATATGCAGTGCATATGTTAACTCATTCTTAATATTTTTCAATAAAAATAGTTTCTGTTTTGGTCCCGTTCAAATCGGAAGCTCCAAAATAAATATGCACTTGCATATAATTCCGATCCCTAGTTATAATATAAGCAACAACTCCCCAGAGTTTTAGTCCTAAATAGTTAATCCCCGATCTGCCACAGTTAATATAATAAACAAGTTATTTTCACACTAGGCATCCGATTTGGATGGGAATTTGCCATATTATATCACTTAGACGCATTACCAGAAAAATCGGTGGAACTCAAAAATGAATATAACCTAAACAATTTTTTTATCAAGTTAGAATTTTGGTACAATCACCTAGTTTTTTTATATATTCCTCGTATAAAATATTACATCATATATTTTTTCCACATGCGTAATTTTTAAACATAATTCTTTAAGTTTTTAAGTTATGTTTGCCGTACAATGTATGTAGTAATCACCGAAAAATGCAAATTTTTAGGTGGAATATTGTAAAATTCCGAGACCCTAAGTAATAAATCCAATGTCTGCTCGATGCATTAACGAAATTTCTCAAACACTCAAGTGTTGCTTGAATTTATCATCGTTCGTGAATATTTGAAGAGTGCAAAGTTAAATTGCATATGAGTTTTTGACGTTTGAATTAACGTGCAGGTTTGAATATTACGTGCAGGCCGATTTATATTTCTGATATTAAGAAAATAAAAAGTCGAAAGGAAATGCAATTTCAACACACTTGGATAAATTACTTTAATGGGTAACACCACTTTAGCACTTCTTTCCAGAGAGTTTATTGAGCACTTTATGAAGTATGGAAAAAGTTATTAATATATTCATTAATTTCACATTTTTTACACTCAATGGCTTTAAATAGCAAAAGCAATGATTGATTTTTAAATTTTTTTTGACTATAAAACCAACTGGGTATTGTTTAGAGTCTAAAGTGTTGTTAACGGAAAAAAATCGATGTTTGCAAAATCTTAGTTGTGTTACAAAGTTTCACCATAAATTTCAATCGGGTGTAATCTACGAGTAAAAGTGAAATACTTCACATTTAGAGTTCTTAAAAATCTTTCAATAAAAGTGGAGAAATAATATAAAATGATCAACAAACGAAATCACATGGACGTTTATACGTACTTCAAAGTCTCCACTACATACTCGGGCAATCCCTCAGTCTTCGATAAGCATAAGTAGCGCGTTGTCTGACGACCAAAAAGTATATTATTTTCACGCCACAAATCAGCGTCTGCATCTTGATCATAAGTACGATGTACGGATGTAAAGTTCTTCGGACATCTAAAATTATAAATTATAATTATTTTACTTAATAATTATTTAAGAAAATCACGTAGAAAACCTTGAAAGAAATGTGGGTCATTGCGATTTGCATAAGTTGTAGTGCATTATGTGCATAAGTTTTTTTGTGCCTACATAAGCAGAATTTTTCGAGCTCATACTCACTTTTCATAATCCTCAACGATTTGCAGTGATGTGATGGGCCGATTGTCTGGCAAAAAACTCATAATGGAATTGATGACATTCTTTTGCGTTGCTGGTGCTGGTGAAGCTGGTGAAGTGGGTGAAGTTAGAACACTACCGCCAGCCTTGCTGACACTCACACCACTTTGTATATGTTTGCTGGCTTTATTCATTTCTTACGCGTTCACTGTCTTAAAGATGAGATGAGCAAAATAAAGCGCGCACCAGCAGATGCAGCACTGCCTTTATAAGCTGAATTTGAGCTGAACTGACGCAGATAGTCGGGTTGGTGTTGCTGTATGCGTAGCAATAACTTTCACTCTGCCGCAATGTGATTTCCAAATATGAATTTTTTGAGTGTGAATTGCGTATTTTTGTGTTGTGTCGTCGTTTTATTAACGTTGTTCAAACGAGCTTTAAGTAAAAAAAACACAAAAATTCTGTTAATCATTTCTTTCGGATGCGAAAGCTCAGTCGCGCATACACTTTGTTGGTATAAGTGCAAAAAATGGCAACTTTTATTTTGACCCAAGGGCCAACTCATTCATTTTTTGTTTATATATATTTTTGATTGTTCTATACTTTTGTGTATGTATTAAAAAATACTGCTCTGAAGAAAATGCATGCACATCCACATCCAGGTTACACAAATTAAAAAAAACATTATATGTATTGTTATAAAAAGTATTGCTGCTTCAGTTGAATTCTCGCAGGAATTAAGTAACAAATAAATTATATTTTTGTTTTTACACTTTTTAGAACATTGTTTAATTTATATTTGAACCAGGGACCGAAAATAACAGTTATTTATGAAAACTATATTTGAAAAACGGAGAATAAAACTTGGCAATACACTTTTTTTTTAAACCATTACAGCAAGAAATTTTTGTCCAAAAGTCCTTGTACAACTTCCAAGCGCGAATTTTTCACAACTACTCTTTAGTACCATATCTATTCGAAACTTTTTTAAATGTTCTTATTTAGGTTTGCCCTATTTTTGCTTCTGTGAAAAGTTGATGCTGATATTTAAACTGTAGTAGCACCATCAGAGATTTATGAGCTAGATATTCTAAAATTCTCAACCGGAAAGGATCTGTAATAAAGTCCTACATGAATATATTAATTTTGGCGGCTACACTACTGTACATACTGTACGGGTACTTGGTATTCGTAGAATGTGTACAACGAAACGAATAGAAACGAGAACCAGCGAGCGTCGCATCTCGTTTCTATTCATATTCGATGAGAATCGAATACTGCAGTGCTCGTATTCGGTAATAGAGAACTTTGCGAAGTATTCGAAGATCAACAGTTTCATCGAATATTTTTATGCGCAGTATGCCACTTTTCCATGTGTATGCTTGTGGTGCGGCTGAAGTATATACTATATATTAGTTAACACGCAAAATGGAAATTATTGAAGAAAGTAGCATAACATAATAAAGAAATATTCATATACAACATAAATATCTCTAAATAATCTTAGGAATAATAAAACGAGTATATTCGAATATAATCGAAGCAGTGTGTACTATTATTCGAATGCTTTTGTCCTCGTTTTCCCGCTTCCAGCGAATATGAATAAATAGTGCACGTCTACTCGTTTATGTTTGGAGTTCACTCGTACTCGAAGGGAGCTGTACTCGTATTCATTCGGACTGGTGCGCTGAGATGAAGTGAAGTATTCTGTTCAAAAGCAATTGAATGTTTTCGAATAGCAAAAATGCATACTCGTGCAGGACCCTAATCTGTAAATATGAAAGGGAAGCTGCAACACACGTAATATAAAAGTAGTACATACACTAGTCAGAATAAGTTTGCGTACAAGGGGTACGTAGTTTTTTCATATGAAAAATAAATCACTTAAAGTAATTTTTCAAAAACAAAATATTTTTTATTTTTTGCGTAAACTTAGTTCTTTTATTCCATTAAGATAATAATAACAAAAACTTGACCAAACTGTAAAAGGAGGGCCAAAAACAAAATATGTTATGAATTCACCTCAGAAAAAGTTTGCGTACAAGATGAGATTATGTAGTTAAAATTCAATTGAAACTAAGTTTTGTCCAAAAATTAATAACTTTGTGAATTTTCTTTTCTCGCTTGAACTCCCTGCAGAAGTTTTGGCGCAAATTTTTTTAAATTCGGTGTTTTTTCAGCGGTTATTTTGTTATATCCTTGAATTGTTGTATTGGTTAACTATATCTTAGAAGATGGAGTTTTGTTCAGCTCAGGGTTTAACTGAACCCCTTATATACTCAATTAGATGCACGGTAGGTGACTAGGGAGGGACTTTTGCAACTTTGTTGAGCCAGTTAATAGCAAACATAGCTTCGCATCGTATGCATTGCGCGCTAAGGTTGAAAAGATATGTTGGAATCTGATCCAAAGTTTTGAAACCTTGGCTTACATAAGCTTTTAGAATATGTAAATAACCCCCCGGAAGCATTTCTGAATAAAACAACACAGCCTGCTCACTCCTTTTCCTGACATGCAGCCCCCATACCATATCTCCACATATGCTATGCTTCACTGTTAATTTCAGATTTTTGTTATTAACAGGATCCTGTTCAAATTAGTTGATGCTTTTTAATTCCAAATATGCCAAATCATTATCAATGAAAGGTCCCACTTTCTATAGATAACAACATTTCGTTCCGGAAATCCGGTTTTTTAGACTCCTTGATGGACTCTTTTACGAAAGCAATTCTGTGCTCCTTGTAAGTAAGCTAAATATGGGCTTCTTACATGCTGTTATGTAGGGGAAGTATGTTTTTTTTCAGAACTTTTCTTATAAAGTAACTGCTAATGGGGTTTATAAAATATTTCTGTACATTTCTGAAGATATTGGATGCAACTAGCCTTAGATTGTGATGCACTGATCGCAAACAATCGAATCCTCTTGCTCGGGTAACTTAAGAAAATGGTCAGATCGTAGTAACCAAACAAGATTTTCTCTTTTTTTATTTTAGATTTAAGATGGCTTTTTGAAATGACGAATGTGCTCTCCCAAAAGTTTCCCTAATTTCATGAAATTTTTTGTCAATTTTGAAAAGTTTTTGTAAGATTATTCTTTATCCATTTTTAATATTTTTCTGTTGAATTCTATTGCTTTCTATAAAATTTCAAGCACATATACGGTTCCAAATAACTTACAAGTCCGTTTACTGTTCAATGGAATACAAATTTTCCAAAAAAAAATAAAGAGCATAACCGGAAGTTCCCGTTATTAGTTTTGTACGCAAACTTATTCTGCAACGTTTTGTGAGTATATTGTCAATAAATACGAATACATGGAAAATTATTATTTTAATTCATCTAAAACAGAACAAAAAGTGCAGTTAAGGCATATATGAATATTGTGGATACGTTTTTATAAACAGAGAACCCATTTTTGAGGTCAAAATTAATCATAAAATATTTTTGACTTGCCTGTACGCAAACTTATTCTGACTAGTGTAAATACGATTTTTTGTGACGTTATGTTGGTACTAGACGTCTGCATGAATGGACTCAAAACGTGTTTTGACTCATTCACTCTGAAATTACCTACTCCCTCACTCACATTCATTTTTGTGAATGGGAATGAATGAGTCATAATTTCTCTCCGAGCGAGAGATTCACTCAGACAGCACAGAGTAAAATACAGTTTTGAGTGTATTCATAAATTGAATGAGTCATTTTATACTGTACTCAAAGAGAAACTGTATTCACTTTATGATATGAATACAGCAAAATCAAATGAATGCATCGCGTCATTCATATTGAGTAGTGTGTCCCAAAATGAAATGAAATGCTTCTCTATCAAGTTTTAGCAAAGTTTGTTGAGAATAAAACTATTAAATAAGTTAAATTAAATTTCCTCCAACTAATAAGTTAGTTCTTTGTAATGAAAGTGAGAAAGATTTGGTCAAGGAAACCTGTATTCAAATAATGAGAAGCTACTTGAATGATTCCGATTTGGGGAATGAAGGAAGTATTTCCTCAGTAATTTCTCCAGCAAACCCCTTTTCTGATTTCATCCAGCCAATGCCAATTTTAAGTAGACAAGATTCTGTAATTAATGAATTACAAGTCTATGAAAACACAAACGAGCCTTACAGTGAAAATTTTAATGTCCTGGAGTGGTGGTCGGTAAACAAATCAAAGTTTCCACTCATGTACAAAATGAGCTGCATGGTTTTAGCCACACCAGCAAGCAGTGCAGCATCAGAAAGGGCGTTTTCCCTCGCAAGAGGACTCATTTCAGAAAAGAGGTGTTTAATTGGACTAAACCAAGTTTTGGTTAATCAAATTATGTTTTTAAACTCAAACATACCAAAAGAAAAGATATCAGAGTATTTAGACTTAGATAGTGTTAACAATGAATTGTAGTTATTAATTATAAGTTTTATTACACAGAATTGTATTTAATTTCAATTACTTAACCCTTTCGCTATGTGGTATCCATATGGATACATGATGTTTGTGGACATCTGACTCTTCTATGGTTGCAAAACTAAATTTTTTTGCTGATCCTTAAAATAGTTTAAAGTTTTAGGAAAAATACGAAAAAAAAATGAATATTTAAGTTAAAAAAAACAAGTGTACACGGTTATTTTTCTTGAAGTAGAAAAATAAGGTAAATTTTTAAATTAAAGACCCTTTCAATTTCGGATATATTTTTTAAACAACTTTGACGGAAGTATATGAAGAGACATTAAAATTTTAGATATGCGTAAACAAATTTATGTTGAAGTTATTATTACAGCCACAACAATGTGTTTTCTCTCACATGAAAACACTCGAAGAACAGGGTCAGAATTTAAAATTTAAACAAATTGTTATGAAATGTTGCCAATTTAATCACATAGAAGTATAAAACTATACATTTAAAATTGTAACTTTCCCCATTAAAAACTTGTAGCGAAAGGGTTAATTGTTATATTCTCAATAAATGTTGCCAAAATTTGATAAAGAAGCATTTTATTTCATTTTGAGACACACTGCTTAATATGAATGACTCAATGCATTCATTTTATGTTGCTGTATTCATAGCATGAAATGAATACAGTTTCTCTTTGAGTACACTATAAAATGACTCATTTTAACGTGGTGTGTTATAACTCTCTCAATTTTGTGAATCATTCTTTTTGTGCACAGCTTTTGCTTTGATTACAGCATTTACTGTATTCACATTGTAATGATGCTCACAAAATGCGCACTCAGCAGAAGTGTCAACACTGTGGGAGAGAAAGTGAATGGAGCCATGCAGACGTCTAGTTGGTACTCATGTCCCTCACTTATGCGGACAAGTTTGGCCTTTTGAATGTTCAGTTAATTTTTGAAAACTGTTTTTCTTTGACGTGTCAAAGACGAGCCAAAGTCTTCAATTTTTACGTATTCCATAAAAAGGTGTGAAGGTTTTGATTACAGTTTTCTTCGATTACAGGGGTGTGGTGTATCATGTGTTCTTGCCACAGGGTAGAACGGTCAATAAGGAATATTGCCTGGAAGTTATGCGCAAGTTATGCGAAGCAATCCGCCAGAAACGCCGGATCCGGATTTGTGGAAGAACAAAAGTTGGCTTTTACACCATGATAACGCTCACACATCGTTACTTGTGCGCAAATTTTTTTGGCCAAAGACAACACACTAATAATGTCGCAGTCACCGTATTTCCCAAACTAGACCTCCTGTAAATTTTTCTTGTTTCCCAAACCGAAGAGGCCGATGAAAGGACGACGCTACGATTGAGGAGATGAAGACGGTATCGATGGAAGAGCTGAACAAGATCACGAAAAATATTTTTTTGAAGTTCTTCGAGGATTGGAAAAAACATTGGCACAAGTGTATAATATCTGATGGGGATTACTTTGAAGGAGACAAAATAGATATTCATGAATAAATAAATGAATATTGAAAAAACACAAAATTTGCAATACTTTCTGAACAGACCTCTTATGTAGATGAAATCAAGGATTGTTCTAGAACACTTTTTATGGTTCTCTTTTATTTTCCGCAACGGGACAAGCACTTTTACTATAAGGCAAAAGAAGGCGCTGGTGTTTTTTAAACTTTCTCTTTGGCATAAAGGCTTATGCGATACTTTCTCTTATATTATTCACGCCCGTCAGTTGTGAACGTGATTCTGTTAACGCTCCGGACATTAGTCTAACACGTTTGGTCATCAATGCCATTGTACAATCACTCAGAAGCAGTGATTCACACAATTATAGCTTCGTCATATATATGTGCATGTATGTATAACACAGCACCACAGCTTAACAAATATCCATGATTTGTTTGTGCTTTGTCTTGCAAGAAGAAACACGCACCTGTTCAAATGCGCGTTGTCTTGTAGGGTCATGCTTGCTAAAATTTCAGGAAATCGCAACAAAAACCGCAGAAACACTTAACGACTGGAGAAAAGTTAAAGCTCCAAAAAAAACCCAGAAGATGAAAAGTCAAAGAATGAGCAGCAGACATACTTATTAATGTGAACTTGCTGATTCCCGTGGCTCTACTTGTGAACTCGAATAACAAATGCTTTGTAGGTGGAGGATTTTAGAACAAAGCGACAATAGAAACGTGAAGTTGCAAGAAGTGACCTCCACAGAGATGACTGCAGCTTTCATTCAGAAGAGATCAATGCACTTTCTCTCTGCGTTGCCTTTGTTCGCAGAACTACATAAAAGAAGAAATGTTGTTCATTTCACCATAGCTTAGGTTAGGGTTGAACTAACTACAGTTCAGTAGTTTAATAATTCTTTTGTCACTCAAAATGTAGGTTCGTGTTATCTCGATAGCGGATATACACATATATCAACATAGACATGGGTAGCGTCCCCTAGACGCTTATGCTAAATTATGTTTTCTACTTCCTCCTTTTCTACTACTCAATATTTAATTGATTTCATAGAAATGCAAGGCGTTAACGGAGTGTTTGATAACACTGAGCAACAGCCAAAATTTTTCCGAGTTCTAGTAAACCTTTTCTAAAGGATTTTTGGACGCTGATTACAACTGCGTACTTAGTTTTTTGATTGTTTGAGCGGTTTGTAAGTTATTGGTGGTTTTTGCTATGAGGTGTTTTCCACGTTTTTTCATCTTTGAATTTTTATTGCATTTATAATATGTTGAAAAACACGATAATTTTTTTATGACACAATAACGAATCCTCAAGCTATAATTTTGATCATAGTCGATTTCGATTGGTCAAGGGTTAACATGGCTATGGCCCTTCAAAGTTCAATTTTCGCGAATTTTCCATAAAAATTCATTTAAAATCGATGTTGCAATTTTCAACTACGAGTTAGTGTGCAATGTATAGTGTAAGGCTGTAACTTAAACTTATAGAACCGATTTTTTGTATTGTATGTGCCATTCTCGGCCTATGCTCATTAGAGTGTAAATGTGACTTCATCTTCTGAACACGTGTTTGTATTGAAATTTCCTAATGCTTTTCGCGTCATTGACGAAAGTAGCTAAAGTATTTTTGCAAGCGTCAATATTTGTCTTTTCAAGGGCATTAACAAAATTTGAATTGGTTCATTACTGTAGGAGCTATTCTAAAAAGAGTTGCATCACACAAGTAAAAATTTTAACCACACCCACTTAGCAAACTACTTGCTGTTTTTCCATATTTCATTGCGACATATTTTTAGGGCGCAAAAAAATCAAAATCAAAGCTGAAAATTTTATGAATTAAGGGCATTTGATGAATGTGAGCATTTTCATACCGCTGCCTAAAATTGTGCTCCGATATTATAGCTCAAAAGTAAATCCTTGCTTTTGTTGCTGAATTTATCAATGGAGAACTTACATATTTGTACACATACTCTATTACAAACATCGTATTTCAAAAATTTATTTTTTAATTGAAAGCCCCAACATTCTTCTTTCACTATACGACAATATATATTTTTTGTAAGAAAAATTCTTTTGTGTATTCGCAATCTTGCAAAGTAACTGAAAATTTGACTTTGCAAATGAATAATTCTTGCAAATTTGAACCGATTTTAATGTTTTAAATTTTAAATACATAGTTAGAGTATTGTTAATCTATGTTAAAAAACTTGCATTTTAGACTTCAGGTTTGTAGGAGCTGCATGCGTATAATGGTCAAAAAACATGGAAAACGCCCTCCGAGGAAAACCATCAATATTTCCTAAGCCGCTCAAACAATCAAAAAACTAAGTACGCAGTTGTGATCAGCGTCCAAAAATCCTTTAGAAAAGTATGGTTTGATTTCAGAAAAAAAAATAATGTCGATTTTGTTGCTCTGTGTAATCAATTTATATACAGTGAAATTCCTCATTACGAACATAAGGACTGTTTATAACCGGACAATTTTTGGTAGACACAGCAATTCCATTAAGTTTTCCATACAACATCATTTCCGAACGCTCTATTACCCGTCGCGAACACTATATTTTAAATTTTGATTAAAACATCTTTCATAAACGGAAAAAACTCAAAAATATGCCCAACCAGTTTTTACTGTACTACTCTATAATCCAAATCTCACACTTATTTGAAAATGAACATTTGATATTGAAACAATCAACCATTACAAAATGTGTTCAACCAAAGCAGTACTAAAATTTAACGACTTGTACTTTGTATGTTCTTTGCCTATACATGTAATAAATATTAATTAACTATTCAACTTTCATAAATTGGTACAAAATATTAAATAAATAAACGAGGAACACGTGGATACAATTTGAACTAATTTTTTGGACCCCCTCCCCATAACCGAAGAAAAACACTGCGACGGTGAGTGTCCGGTTATGAGGAATTTCACTGTATTAACATGGGTATACAAATTGCTGCCGATAAATTGCTGTAAATTTCAATTTCGACGAGATCAGACGAGGGGCTGTTCATGGTCATGAAAACGTTTTATTCTAATTAATACTGTGACTGTCGTCTTCTTCTTCTTCTTGACTGGCACGACAGCCCGATTACGAGACAGAGGCCTAGCTACCCGCAACCGTCCGTGTTGTGCGTGCAAATTTGTACACGGATGGAAGGGACTGGCTGTCGTTGTTCAACTAAATACACAGTTAATTCGTTGGACCGCGAATCTGTACGACGAATGACCTTTTCTTTTGTCCATGATAAAGCTCCAAAACAGCCACTCACAATCTTCATTAAACTGTACGAATTCTGAATCTAGGTCTTAGTTTCATAATCGGGCTCTCGTATCCATTTTGCATATGGTTTATACATTTGTGCTAGGAATTGCAGTTCTGGGATCCCTGACAATTTCAGTCCGGAATGATCCTGGGATTGACAAAATCCGATCCCGTGATGGAAATATAAAAAAGGTTACCTTTTGCTTTTGTCACCTTAATTTCGAAAAAGGCAGAAAGTTTTAAAAATGCATAAGCTTCACTCTTATTTATACCAGTCTGACATATCACATTCGCAAATACATAGAGAAAAGGGTTTAAATAAGAGGGTTAAAGAAACAGCTGATGTAAAAGTTTCATTTGAGGTTTAAAGCTATAGGGAAACTTCAATTATTGATATTAGTCCTACCGAATTTGACTTATTTTGAAATGGCGGGGACAAATAGTATATGAAGATTTACATACGATTTCATCTATAGTATTCAACCAGAGAGAGCAGGTATACCAGGTAGTTTGGCAATTGAATGTATTTTTGCTTTAATCTTTACGAATGTTTTGTTCTAAGAGAACAGAATGTATTTAATATGAAAAAAATGTATTGGATAGAAAAAGATGTCCGATTTAATTCTTTAAAATAACATATTCATTCTCAAAAAAATCCCGGGATCCCGAAATTCCCAATTCTCAACATTCCCAGGATTTGTACATACATATGAACATATTTATTAGAGTCCGACCGATGCCAAATTTTTTGGCCGACGCCGATTAATCGGTCGGAAGAGCGTGAGTTGGCCGATGCCAATTAATCGGCCAAAAGAGAGAAAGAGCATCGGCCGATGCTGATTCCATAGAAAAAATAACACGAATGAATTCAATCAAAAACACAAAAAAAATTCAGTTTCATCTTCAACTTAAAAATACGATTCTTACATTAAAAATTGTACCCTTAACCCGTTTAGTACCGGGGGCCGATATATCGGCTCTTGCTGCACTAGCGAGAAGTGCCAGAGCCGACCCGTGCCTTGTACCGCTTTACTATTCGCATTGCGGGAGAACTCTATCTCAAAATAATTTTGTATTACGTTATAAATGATCTAATTTCATTACGAGGGAATAAAACAAAAATAGTTTTTTATTTTAACTCTTTGTGGACGTTTATGTTATCGGAACTTTTCGGCAGCGTGTTATGTAAACAACTTGTTTGAAGACTCTTGCGAAATAACGTTGCATTGCCGCAGCGGAACGTAGGATCAGTTAGTGTTTCCTCGATCGTTGTTGTAAACAGTATATTTCGTCTCAGTTGCAGTTTGAAAGCGTAATTTTTGTTATTGCCGTTGTTTTACGCTTGTGTGAAACATTGTTGTTTTTGACAAACCAACAATTAGCAATACAGGATTTCGAAAATTCTATTCATTCCCTATTTATTTCTTAGTATACTGCTTTTTGAACCATGTAATTATTGTTTGTCGTTTGGTTTTTATGAGCATTTTCCCAAACCCTAGTAAAACTGTGAAATTCGGCCGGTTATTCTCTTTTTCGCCCGGCACTAAAAGGGTTAAATTGCGTTGGAGCAAGGCGACCCGATGTGCAAGTGTGGCAGAATGAAATCAGAAAACAAAATTTGGAAAAAATAAAAGGCCTGTTTAAAAAAATGCTTCCAATTAAAAAAAGAAGAAATCTTATTCTTAAAAAATAAAATGCCGTAAAAATAAATGGCCTTTTTCTGATGCCCTTATTAATAGACGAAATGCCATAGCCATAGCCATTTCGAGAAAACTTATGTTTTTAAGAATACCTAGTTTTTATAAAAAAACGTTTATAGAAAACATTTATATTAAACAATATCTAAAAATACGTTATTAAAAGAGCAGAATAGAGATTCCTATACCCATTTTCAGTGACCAAAAAAGGCCGATGCCGATACTTATTTTATTAGCCGATGCCGATACCTATTTTATTGGCCGATACCAGCCGATGCCGATTAATCGGTCGGACTCTAATATTTATTAGTATGTAACTAGTATATGAGGTCTGTTTAAAACTGCTTTTGCAATTTTACGGGCTACAAGCATTTGATTTTCGTTTTTTTTTTGTTGGTACACATGTTCCCAGAATATGTTGGCACTAGCTCTGTTTGGGTACTTTTGCAGTAAAAATTTCCCAGCAACTAAAATCCTGAGAGTACATGGCCGTTTATAACCGATGTGTCTCGTTTTTTACGTAATTTCATACCAATGAGTGAAAAGAAAATTCCTTAACCGAAAGGAAAATTCCAACCATCAGTTGCACTTCAATCATATGCCGGCAATATACTTGTACCTTAGACCCCTTCGCAAGTGAGCGAGTACTCCGCCGTGTAACTACATCTTAGTGTGTTTATAAAAACCATTTAATCCGAAGAAACAGAACGGCCAAATAGCTTCCATCATCTAATCTCCTGTGATCCCAAGACCAGTTTTGAACACCTACTGTGTTCGGTCCAAAGAAACTGAACCCAAAGGAAAACTGTATAGAGTACAATGTTCTGGTAGCGTTGCACTTGGCGACGGTTGCTCCATTTCGAAAGTGATGGGTTTGTTGTTTTAAGATTCAAAAGAACGTCGTTGAAATAAATTGTCAACCGTACGATGTTGAGCGAGATTATTTGTCGTTCAGCACAAACAAGTTGTCCCCACTTAACCTGAAGATTGCCTAGCGAATCGTCTTCTTCAAATCATAAATATTTGGAAATTTAATTTGGCGAAAAAATCGCGAATATGTTTGTAAATTACCTTAAATTATTCAATATTGAATATTATTACAACACTGAAGCTAGAACGGTGGCACGTTAATTAGCACACCTTCCGATAAAACAAAAGCAGTCCAAGTTTTCGTGATGCCATTAATATTTTCTAAAAAACTTTCATTTGTTTACGGAAGAATTCGTTACTGAAATTCTAAATCAGTCATTCAATTTAATTTTTTTTATGGATATGCATTTTGAGATATCGTTTTTTTAGATAGGAGTTCCCCATTGTGGTTGGCACTTTAATACGCAGGCCGCAGCTTCGTTTTTTGGAAAACAATCTCCGGCGATGTCAGAGTACAAAAAAAAACCGAACCCGAAATGAAAATATGATTATTTCTTATAAATATTTTCTACTTTAACTTGTGTCTTATACGCTTTTCGGTACTATTGGTAGGGTGAACTAATTAGCGCGCCACCATTGTATTTTTAAATATTTGATTTCTTCATATCGACAAAATCGCAACAAAATAAAAGCACCAACTCGCACCCACTTAAAGAGAAAACGAGAAGTTCACGCAGTCCAGCTTCCCTATTTCACTAAGTATTCTGAAACGAACGCCAAACACCAATTTACCTCACTTTTACTTTAGCATTCCACAGTGCAATTTTGAGTCAAGTTCTTTCATAACTTTTTTATATTCCATAAAAACTGCACACAATTGATTTGCTTAGTTATTTACGTTTTCAACTATTCTATTTTTATTCTTGTTATTTGTTCTGCGGCGTTAATTTTTATTTTTTTCTGCTTCCGACTGAACGCGCACACCCGATGCTCCACTGCAGCCACTGCTACTCTTCGCCCAACTGAAATCTCCCCACGGCTCCAATTTTGCTATTTGCTTTACCCTCCACCTAATTTTATTATCTTCTTTTTTATATTCCCTTTATTCGGGCTTCTTTGAATGTCTCTTTTCGAATCGAGATTCCGGTGTCTTGTTTGTTGACTCAGTTATTGCTTTCTTTCTTATTCTGGCATTTGGCGTACTGGCGCGAGTGAAAGAGCGATGGTTGCTTCTATTATAAAATGAGCAGTCTAACAAGGGGACTCTGATAATTAAAGAATGATTTGGTGAAAGAATGCATTCATGAAACAGATACCCGAGAGACATGATGCAATTATTAAAGGTGATGTACGTTGTGACAGCCGAGTTTTGACACTCCCTTAGCTCAGTGCTGTATTTCAGAAGCAGGGGTAATGGGGAATAAATTGAGGCCTTTTCATGAAAAGGTATTTAAAAAAGTAGTATTTAATGCGTGTTAAACTGCCTAAAAGGAGGAAAATCCATTATTAGAATTTAACATATAGGAAGAAATCTTGACCCTTAAATGCCCGAGGATACTGATTTTGATTAAAAACTAAATATAAGTAAAAAAAATGATGTGCGGAAGGTCAAAATATATAAGAAAGTTATTTAAAAAAATGTTACCATCAGAATGCTTTTGGACAATGACACGAAACGACATAGCGGCCCTTGGAGTGTTCGAGAGGAAGGTACTTCGCAAAATCTTCGGCCCTGTTCGTGTTGGTGACGACTATCGCATACGAACCAATAACGAGCTGTATGAGCTGTATAAGGACATGGACGTAGCGCAGCGAATTAACATCCAGCGGCTACGCTGGCTCGGTAGTGTCTGCCGCATGGACGACGAAGCTCCGGCGAAAAAGGTGTTCGATGCGATGGTTGGAGGTCGGCGGCGAAGAGGGAGGCCGTGTCTCCGGTGGAAGGACCAAGTTGAAGAGGCCCTGTCATCTCTTAGTGTTACCAACTGGAGAAGGCGAGCGCAAAGCAGAGGCGCCTGAAGAGAAGTTTTGCGGCAGGCCGTAACCCGATCACGGGTTGTTATGGCCAGTTAAGTAAGTATGTAGAATGGCTGCAGCGGGTGGGAATTGCAGTTGTTGTTGTTTGTGGAGCTGAATTAGCCGCCAGTCTCCACGTAGTGGATGGTAAAATTATTAAATATACCGAAATTCGCGCGCTTTAAATTCAAATACAACGAAAATATATTTGAATTTCAACGAAAAGAATCAAAACAAACAGCGTGAAATGGTTCAGTAATACCCACCTTTTGTTTTTAGAGAATGTTACTATTTGTAAGTACTTTTTTCAAATTGTCTTCTAAATAAAAAAGAACTTTTTCAAAGAAGCATTACTGATTTGCTAAGGGAGCCAACATTGTCAAATTAGAACGAGACGGCTGCCTACGTACATCACCTTTAATAATTGCATCATGCCCGAGAGATAGTTACGCTGTAATTTTTTTCTAAATAGTTTTTGAGTAGCAGCAACAAAAGCGCTCCAAGACGGTTGTGGATCAATAGTCTCACAAGCACACAACTTTTGCAATACTTGTTTGTTTTGGCAGTCTATCACGTTTTCACAAAGTGAACTATCACTAGTTCAGTTTAACTTTGAAATCCACTGTTTCTATAAGTTTATAAAAAAAATTACATAGAACGACAAGATCCGGGCTCCGTAAGCCCAGGCCGAATGGAAACTTTCCCAATGATACAATTAACAAGGCAGACGAAGTACGATAGATGATTTTTTATATGGTTTGATGCAATTCTATTTTAGGAATCTAAAGTACATCGTTAGATGGTCACAAGTATCAAAAAGTTAATTTTGGAAACCGAAAATTTACTAACAACATTGTTGCATATGACTGTTTTATATTTCACATTTAAAATGTATATTTTAAATAGTAAATCGCTACCAATATATGTTGTTTTGCCTATTTTTTTTTAATGCTAACGAAAAGGGTACAAAACAAATCTACGTAAAATTGTATCAGTAAACTTTCCCACCTACCAATCCCATTTTTTAGCGCCGCTTATATCGTTTTTGCAAATTTCTGTTTGGTTACTATATTATATAGTTTTATTTCCGGGTAATAGCTTATATATTTTGGCAAATTAAGTTGTTGGGAAATGATTTTTGGCCTTAAAAACATACTAAAATTTCCTCCCAAAAAATCTCCTAAATTGTTTTTAAAATATGTTTTAAAGGAATTACATTTCTAATAATAGATAAAAATATATACATATATTTTATTTTATTGCGGTTTGTTTTTCTTTCATTCATTCATTTTTGTCATCTTCAACATAACAACAAAAACTTAACAAAAACAAAACATATAACAAGTGAATTAAATAAAAAATGTAACTTTTACGGGATTTCATTGCGACAGCAATAAGTGAGAACAAGATGGAGCGAGCTAATGTATATTTGTAGGCTTAAACATATTTAACACAATAGGGTGCTTAGACTATTAAAATAGCTGCCAAAATATGTTTTGTTGCCAGTGTTCCCAATACATCTTACTTTATAATCCGAAAATCTACCAAAAATCCACTAAGGATCGGAAAAATCAACTAACATAACATGATACAAATATAGAAGGTAGAACCGCTGTAATTTGTTTTGACACTAAACGTGTTTATTGATGTTTCTCGTATTTGTCAATAGCTTGGGTCGTGATGCCACTTCGTTGTAATACTAAATTAGGGCTATTTAAGGTTCTAAGGATTTTTAGATCTTTTTTAAAATAAACACGAAATAGACATTTCAATGTGACTAGTACATTTTGTTTAGTAATATTATGAACTGTTAGACAATCAACAACGCAATAAATAATACAAAGGTAAATTATTATGTAATTGTTTTTTTTAATTTCTTATTAAGATTCATTTTTTTACCGCACGCAGTAATCCACCGTTCACGCATGAAGGGTATTGTGGGGAAATAGAAAAACGTTACCGCACTATTATGGCAAATAGAACGAGTATTGTGACAACCGTTAAAGCAACAACTCATATTGTATTTTATATTAATTATTAAAATTGAACTTATTGCAATTTCTCAACCACCTACGTTGCGTAATTAAAGAACCGTTATTTGTTTGTTTGCTTTCACTTCTTAGAATCAGCAGAGTTATAGAAATGGACTAGATTGCCAAGTTGCATTGTTTACATTTGAAGTTTGAAAAAAAAAAACGGAGCTTAAAAACAGGAACAATCCACCAAGCAAAATGTGGGAAATAGGCAACTATCGTCAGTGCCAACAAATTGGCGACTCACCGATTAATTGGCACGGCGACAAATTACGAAAACAGTTTGTTTTCTAGTACTTTGAAATATCGAATTGAACTATGTTTTGTATTTCAATGAGATTGATCGTAATTGAAAAATTTTTATTCGTTCGTTAACGGTTGATTCAAGCCTAAAACATCAAACACCAAAACTATAAGTATGATGAGTTCATTGCGGAAAATATACACACGGAACTAATACATATTCACATTTTGAGAATCTAAACTCAGTTAGTTAATATTATATAATACATAAACTATATAAGTATATAAATTGTATATAATATATTTAAATATACGACATATGTGATATATTCTATATTTTTATAATAAACATGTGTGTAGAAATACTCATTATGTAGGTGCAATGGGTTGAGGCACTGAATGGATTAAATTCCTTCAATATTTAATTGTGACTTTGTGCAGCGAGAAGAAGAAGCTAGACGATTTTGCTGTCAATCCACTTTCAGTTTAGTTGTCGATATCAGTGCACGTTAGAAGTAATTTAAAAAAAAGGGGCCAGACGAGAGGAAGTAATTCATATAACGCTATTCAAAATATCTCGATATGAATTATTAATATATGTACACAAATTAAAAATATTAAAATATCTGCCACTAAATTGGAAATGGAGACCGATAAGCAAACGAAACCAGAGCAGCAGCGTAGCGAGCCAGTAGTGAAGATGCCGGAGACCGAAGATACGGCATCCAGCGCATTGGTTGCACAAGCCGAAACAAAGGATAACTCTGCAACAATAATATCAACATTGGCAATGGTAACGAATAACAAGGAGGGTGATCAGCCTGTTGCAGATATGCTCGAAGCATCAGGCTTAACGCAGGGCGATGTTACTAAGATCGAAAGTGAACGCCAAGGAATGCAAATTATACCTGCATCGGCTTTACCGACTGCCTCCGTCACTCACGATAATATTCCTATTATATCGTTGTCGGACGGCGAAGATACTTGTGTAGCATCGCTGCAAAAGATGGGGAAAAAAAGAAACAGCGTTGGTTGCAGCGGGGGAGAGGAAGAACAACACTTTCGCCTAAAGCGACGCAAGATCAAAGTCGCTGGAGCTCCCAAGATGCCGCTGACAGGTATGTAAAGGAGGTGTACATAAGTATTTGAATTCAACGAATATACGTATTGTACACACAGCATGTACATACTCGTCTCAAGCAGCATCTAACTTATGTATAATTAAAGTTTGAGTGGCTTCATTATTCTGTATGGTGTTTAGGTTATGTGCGCTATATGAACGATCGACGTGAGTCGCTGCGGAAGGAATTGCCCTCGAAAACGGCCATCGAGCACACAAAAATTATTGGCGAGGAATGGCATCATCTGCCGGATGAACGAAAAGCACCTTATATGAAAGCTGCGCAGTTGGACAAGCAGCGGTAAGTCGAATAGTAATTAAAATGTGTTTTGTGTTCACGGTAGTATGGGAGTTACTATATTGATTAATAAAGGCTGTTGTTGTTTTATAATTGAAACAGAATGCTGTCCGCGTGACCGTAGGAACATGCTCATTTTTGAAAGCAGGAGAGCATAACTGAATAACACGATTTTATGAAATTTATCGATTGAGTAACTGATTTGTTGATATGCTAACTTCAGGAATTGTGGTATACTCGGCTAATGTGATATAACAGTGCTTTTGATTTGCATTTTAAAAATACAATCACATTCTCATGTTGACATGCTGAAAGAAATAAAAAAGCTTGCACCAACATGCTTTAAGAAATAATATAATAATATTGTAGCTTCAGTCAGCTCAACGTCCCGCTTGCGAATTTTTACAAGGTTGGATGGGATCTACAGTTTTATGCCGATTCCGAACGGCGAGTTGGGAGCTTTTTCACAGGCACTCTCAGAGGTTTGCCATTTCCTGCTGAGAGGAGAGCCGCCGAAAGAAAAATTGTTGTCAGCCAAATCACATGATCCGCTAATATTTCAATGAGCTTTTTTGGGGTTTTAAAAATGTTTCAAAAGCGTATAAATGTGTTCATCAGAAGTTCTTTCCAGTTTGTTTGTTTGAATACTAGTACACTTAATGTGGACCGAATTTGACTGAGAAATATACAAAGAAGCAATACAATTAAAAATTAAATTTCGAGTTGAATTGATTTTTATTGATAAATGATTTTGACCATTTATGACTCATTTCGCTCTATGTATGACAAAATAATCACTTGAAAATATTATTCACAGCTACCTTGATGAATTGAACACTTTCCTAAAAGCTCGTCCAGACGTTTTGGCGTGTGAGTTAGCCAAAAATAAAGTACGGAAAAATCATAACGACCCTGGCAAACCGGTGCTTAGGGAAAAATCTCAATCGATTAGCAACATCAAGAATGCAAAAGACCTGAACAATGCAAAAGAAAAGGCGCGCAGTAACTCAGACAAGGACCTCACACCTCCACCGATTGATAAACCAAAACGTAAGTGCTTATATTTAAAAATTAAAGACACTGTCACGTTAATTGAACAAATGCAATAACCACAGCACTAGTAACGCCAGTATTGGTGTCTGTAACAACTGCCGCTTCCGTCATAACACCAGCAGCAACAATCGGCATTCCTATACCAGGTGAAATTCCCATTTTTACCAATGAATTTCTGGAACATAACAAAACCTTCGATATGGAGCTGCGTACTTTGCGGAAATCGAAGGCGGACTTGGAACAGCAGAACGCCGTCTTGGAGAAGCATGTGGAGAATATGAAATTCGGTGTAGAAAAGATGACATCAGAGAATGATGAGCTGCAGGAGAAGAATCGCCTATTAGAAATTTATCTGGAGAAACTGAAGCACAAGTTGGCAAATGCACTGGCCGGTTTATCTATACCTTCAGAACCGAATGGTGCCACCGTGGATAATATCGATAAATACATGAATGACTTGTATAAGATGGCTACAACGAATACTCATGGTCCAGCTAGTTTGAACAAGGCAAAAGATATTATACGCAAACTGGACTTGCAAATACAGTTGTAAATGAAAATGTTTGCAGCTTGAGTGGTTTTGAGGAAGAAGCTGGTGAAATTATATCTGTGGTCAAAAGCAATAATCGCTTAAGTGAATAAGTATTATTTTGAGCAGCCCGCTTCTAGGGAATAGGCTTAACTCAATGATATCGTAAGTTGACTTAAGCTTTTCTCGTTTTTGACCACAAATATGGATTTAATGTCAACACTTGTTTACTTGGTACATAGTTAAGTTTTGATTTTCAGTATAGAAATAATCTTCAACGCTTATCCACAGCACTTTTCATATATAATTCGAGCTTCAATGTGCCAGCTGAAATGAATGGTGAAAATGTAGTTTTATACTGAATATTTGACTGAACTTTTTGATTTGTGCCGCTGAATTTTTTATGCCGCTGAGTATTTTTCGCTATTAGATTTAGAATATTTGCGCTTCAACACGGCTATCTCAAACACAGCCGGAGTTATGTAACAACACATTCCGATGCTGCTGCACTTTTTGATTAAAGTGTTTTAAATCGAAAGTTTCTGTGCATTTAATGTTTCAAAGCACGCAAACATTTGAGTATTCAAACAGTGTTGTACGTATGTATGTATGTATCAAATGAAATCGAAACATGTTTTCAATAAACTTAATTCTGATGGAAAATTATTTAAAACGATTTTGATATAAAAAGACACAACAAAAAAAGCAACAGTTTAAACAAAGAAATAAGGGCTCCAGCGTTTTGAAATTGAAATAAATTTTTGCAATTGAAACTGCCATCTGATTGAGTGTGAAGAACAGTATTGACGTCCCGTTTTGTGCCGATTACAAATGGTGAGGTTATAATGTAAGTATGAAAGCATTTAATTCCGGGATTCTGATCCAGGCGTTTAGGTTAATACATGTAAAACCAGCTGATCCGGCGAACTTTGTCTGGCACAACATTTGCTTTTTTAATGGTAAAATGCGCGAGATGGCAAATCTATGGCGATGCAAATTGACGAAGGAAACCAACTAAAGTAAGAGCTACTGATAAGCGCAATTGCAGCCCACAAATCAGCAATGTTGCTGCTAAGTTTAAGTAAAGAAATGGACTGCGCTTGAACTATGCCAATTTAAAAATCAATGTTTATCACTTTTACTTTCGCCACGCCCCCTTGTTCAATACCCGCACCATTACCTCTGTCGAAAGGGAAAACGGTAGGTTCGTACAGGTCTCCCTCGTATAGCGCGGTAATTCTACAACGCGTTTTCGATATAACGCGATTTAAAAAAACAGTTTTTTCCATTATATTTTTTAATTTTTTAAATTAAGTATGAATTTTAATTTTGAGTTGGAATGTACATACATACATCTTTAATTTAATACCTATTTTATTTTTGAAAAGCTTATTGGAACATAACCCTAAAATTTATATGAAAGTTAAGGTCTTCTATAACGCGAATCACATAACGCGGAATTTTCCTGGAACGTAACCACCGCGTTATACGAGGGAGACCTGTACTTAGTTTCATTGCAGTGCGACTTATAGCTCAGCGGAATATTTGGGTGACAAAAATTGTGCCCCCCCCAAGGAAATCGGCCGAGACATTTAAATGTGATGCGCTTACACACATACATCCACTTTTTTATATATATAGAGATTATTTCCATAATTACTAAAAATAAAAATATCTCTACAAACTTTTTATGTGTAAATTTTATATTTGACTTGTTGCCTGCGGCTTTACCTGAATGTTTTCCGTTAAATTTAACGAGGAGGTTGAATTTCAACTCTTTTAAAAATGTTTGACCCCGTAGATGTAGATTTTTGGAAACTGGAAAAACATGCGTTGAATTACTTTCGCCCAGTCCGGAGTCAACGGGATTAAAAATCATGTTTGTGTTAACTCTTTGTTGACCCCGTTAGATTTTCATTTAAATTAAATAAAAAATAATTGTGAATGTAAGAAAGTTGCATGGCGAGTTATCTTTGAATTGGTGTTCTTCCGCCAAGTTTAAAATAAATTAAATGACGATTCTCTATACAACACAATTTTGTGCCCCTAAAGACCCGAAATGAAAAATCGCGTATTAATTAAGGTTCCTATCTACAGTTCGAATTTCATGCTTGTAGCGTAGTTTCTCGTATGAATACTTATCATGTGAGTATATAAAATAAAGCAGTCTGGATTTTGACAAAATATTTTCCATATCAAAAAGAAGTTAAAACACTGAAAAGAGTTAAAACACTATTCGGATATGGTTACGTCTTTACGTTAGTAAGGGGAAAGTATCAATTCTGTGGTCAACAGCAATAACCGCTTAAGTCCACTTAAAAAGAAATTTAGTTATGGATGCCACCACGTTTTCTTGACTGTGCTCTATGTTTGTGTAAAATCGGGGAATTTGTAACTTTAAAATAAAAAAAGTTATTAATAAAAACCTATTCGCATTCCCATAATGAACACACTGCGCGCTAAAACTTTAAAACGAGATTTCTCGAAACAGCAATTTTCGACTTAGGCGGTTATTGCTTTTGACCACAGAATTTTTGAAAATTTGGTTTAGTTGAATAAATTTTGTAATAAGAAACCTTTAAATTCCATTGCACAATTGTTTAGTTGGCGCGGCAGTCCAAAAACTAATGCGTTCTAGCTTGCGTGCATAAATTTGTTAAAATTGTTAATTTATATTTTGGTGTTGGCTATATGAAATCATAACATTAACTTTACATTGATAATGGAATTGAATGAAAAGGAGATTTCCTGATAGATTGAGACCAATACATTACCTTAAAAAACGCAACAAGAGCTTTCTCCTATTTTCAAATGGCTAATGTTTCTCTTGAAAGCAGTTTTAGTAACATAATTTTATATCAATTATTGCTATTTAAATGTGTAAATTCTAATCGCGCATTCTTCAATTTTGTATGTTTGGTCACACTCTATTATTTGTGCATTAATTTGTTTTCATATCTGGCAATGCTGCCGCTCAAGAGCGCAAATAAATCGAAATGAACGCTGTACAAGGGAAATTTCGATTTGTGGCGCCGAACATTGTGTTCGTTCTTCATAAAGTTTCAGTTGCGGCTTGGATGTTTTGGTGTGTTTATTTGGCTGCGAGTGTCGGGTGAATGCGATTCGTTGGTAAATGCGGATACGGAAACGGTGCGCACGGCATAGTTGCGATTTTTCGGAATAAAATGATTTTGTATAAATAAATACCTAAAAGATAGCATTTCAAAAATGTTACGGTAGGAAAAATTAAATAAAATGCATAAGCGCCGGCAACTGCACTGTGAAGAATATCCACAATTGGAAATCACCAATCTAAATAGAGTGCAAACAAAGCGAAACCAGCAGCAACAAGGTGTGCACTTGAAAGGCATATTAGGCGAAAATGTGCGGGCGTTTGTCTTTTGAGCGGTCTTTGAATGCGGGTGCTGGTTGTCTATGTGAAGACCCACTTATATGCATCAGACATCCCATTGTTGTAAATCTACTGTCCTCGTCCCACACTGTCCTCGTTTCAACGATGCTACGATAACAAATGATAACAAACTACAACTACAACAATATCAACTACAGCAAGAGCAATAAAATCAATAAAATTGATAAATCGCGAGTTAGAAGCGAGAAGGAATACAGCTGCTGTTGATAATGCGTGAAAGTAAACCTGTACATTCGTGTCTGCCTACAAGTGAATACAAGTGTATGTACGTATGTATGTATGTACGGATATCAGGATTTGACATTGAAACAATGAAAATGTATGCCAAATTAAAAGTTGAAGTTGGCCTTCTAGTCAGAATTTCCAAGAGGAAAAATTGCACTACTGCGGTACATAAAACATACACAAAATGACATAAACGCATAGAGCTGCAGGTGAAAGTGGTGTCATGTACAACATTTGTACATACATATATGATTCCAAACCAGCAAACAACTTTTGTCAACAAAAGAGAACATCGTACTTTTAATCTCTTTTTAAGTATCATATTAGTAGTTGTAATTTTGCCTGATGGTCACCAAAATTCTTATGAAAATTCAAGTGAAGCGTTAGAAGGTTATCGTAAATTTGGAAACATTAGTGTGCACATATCTATACATAACGACATACATACAAACGTACATACACACCTATGATAAGTTTCATTCGATGCATTGCTTCTCTGCAAATAATCTTTACACAAACCAGCTGTAATTAGTCATGGACTAAGGCGAGAATAAAAACAAACAAAAACAAAAACCAATAATAGTTATTGCTAGTTCAATTATAATTTGAAATGTGCCTCGCAGCCATCCAGCTGGGGGCAAGCAGTGATTTCGGGAAATAAAAAAAAAATGAAAATGTGATAAATATTCGTGCAAAAACCAGTTTACCAGAATACGAGTCGGAGAGTGATTTTAGTATTAAAAAAAATCCCGAAACGAAACCACGCCAAAGTTGTTTATTCTCAGTTATCAGCGTCATGCCTATAACAACAACAACAACAACAACAAAATACCAACAATAAGAAGTATAAGACGACATTATCGAGCTAACAACAAGTTGAATAGATGCATAATGTATAATGTATAAAAATAATGAGCGCGCCGGTTAGGAATTTTTCGGTCATCACTTGCCGGTGGCTCCATCTCGCTTCTTGCTTCAACGCTGTCAGTTTACTGGTGTAAATCAAAAAGACGACGAAAAGAAGGAGAAGTAGAAATTACAAAGTGGAATTTATAGAAACAAACTTAAAGTTGTTGTTTGTGTTGTGACCGTGCTTTGTGTGTGATAGAATTGAAATTCAATAAAAAATTAAAAAAGATACAAGTAAAGAGCACCGCAAATACTATCTTTGTAGTAGCTCTCTCATACGTTCTTTCTGTTTACAAAATAATTAATTGTTTTTGTTGGCCCCGTGAATTAGCACAAATTGCATACCAAGTGAAATCAAGTGAACATAAAAAATTACAAGAAATAAAGATGAACATAAAGAAATGAAAGACAAGTTTGTTAAAAACAAATCAGAAATCTTAAATTAATTGTCGTTGATGCCTGGCGTAGAAATAATTTGAACACAGTGCAATAATCCCTCATGTTATATGAAGTCGAAAATCAATATTTGGAACGCACACTAGAAAAGGCTGCTGCCACAGCAAAGGACTTGATTTTAATGCAAACACACGCATCATTTTTGGAAAATCTATAAAAACGACGCCTCTTGCTGCAACATCATCATCACACACCCCACGCATAAACCCACGCACACACACACACACACAGGCTCGCTTCTCTGCGTTCACTCCAACTACCCCTTCAGCTCTGCACACCCCACTTTCAAATCTGAGCGTCATAAACAGCAGCAAACCATATTACGACGAGCATCCTTCGTGCATTTTCGTTGGGTTTTGTGTTTCTGGGTGGGTGTGTGTCACATGCGAGCGTACACTACGAATCTGCAAGAGAGCACATTTGGCACAGCGAATTCTCATCCGGCTATACGATAAACGCGAATAATAAGTGTACGAAGTAATAACAACAACGACAGCATCAATTGTAACATCGACGTAATATAGCAACTAAAACATCAAGTTGCACTGCTGTCATCATCAACATGGGCCGTCGTCCTTTCAACCGCGTTTGCGCCATAACTTACCCAAGTCGCGTTGAAGGTTGGCTGGATGTTTGTGGTAAGTATTGCTATCTAAATGTACCCAAACTTTGTCGTAAGATTAGATTTCTTGTGTTTTCTTTTGAGAACATTGCGATATTCGTCCTGCAAAAGGGTTGACAAACGTTTAAACAAAGACAGTAATTACTATGATTAATAAGAATAGATGTTAGTTCAAGATGACAATTTCATTGAATAAATGTTTTCGCTACTCTTGTAATCTAAACGTTTGTTGAAGGACAAATGTCTGCATTTATTTTTAGTTTTAAGCATCCCTGCTCATCACTCTGAATGACTCTGGAGTCTACGCACAAGCCAACGCAGACAATGTGGCCTGTCTCGTAACCGGCCCTTCCCTTATGCACATCTGCAGGAAGGTGCAGAGAACTCTGGATATAATTGACACCTGGTGTAATGCGTACGGGCTATTTGCTAATCCCGCCAAAACCGGTATGGTTCTCTTTACCAGGAGGAGGAAGCTTGATTGAGTCGTTCTGCCAACACTCAAGGGGCACTATCCCGCTATCCAAAGAGGTGAAATATCTGGGAGTTATCCTAGATGATAAACTCTTTTGGAAATCTCACGTAGAACTAAAAACATCGAGAGCACTGTCGGCTTTCTGGCAGTGCAGAGAAGTATTTGGGAAAACGTGGGGTCTCTCCCCTAGCAAGATCCTCTGGATCTACAAGGCTATGATAAGACCCATCATCTCCTACGCATCGGTAGTCTGGATGAGCAGACTCTCTCTTGCAGGGGTCAAGAAAACCTTGTCCAGACTTCAGCGTACTGTGGCCATATGTTGAACGGGAGCCTTCCCGACTACTTCTGCCCTATTGCTAGACGCCCTGGTGAACCTTCCTCCACTTGATGTTTTCATCCAAGGAGAGGCCCTAAAGGCCATGCGAAGCCTAAAACACAGTAGCCAGTGTTATGACGCTTGTCAATTGGCACTGAACAATTGTGCTGGCACCGACATCGACCTCACAGCCATGTCCATGCCCCTCGACTCCATGCCTTCAACTGTCATACTAAAAAACTCCGACTCTTGGTCGGATCCTGAGGATGAGCCCGGTAAACACTGTTTCCGTATATTGACGGATGGCTCCAGAACGGTAGAAGGTTCTGGCTCTGGTCTCTTCGTTGAATCCACGGGGACTAGCAGGTTCATTGCCCTAGGCTCGCACGCATCTGTGTTTCAGGCAGAGGTGCATGCGATACTTGAGGCGATGAACTTTGTCGTAGAGAGTAGGTGAAGAAGCAGGTCTATCTGTGTCTGTAGCGACAGCCAATCTGCGCTTATGGCCTTGGACAGCCATCTAACCACCTCTATGCTAGTCAAGTCCTGCAAGTCCAGGCATAATTATGTCGGCAAATACAATATCCTGATGCTTACCTGGGTGCCGGGACACGCAGAAATTGCGGGTAACGAGACCTCGGATTCCTTAGCTAGAATGGGCTCTGAGACTGATTTTGTCGGACCTGAGCCTGTTCTGCCACTCCCATCTGCGGCCATCAAAGCCACTGTTAACGAATGGGTCACTATGACCCAGGAGCGAGCATGGCAGGCTGAGAGCGGCTGCAGGTGGACGAAACTTATGCTTCCCGCCATATCCGACAAATGCTCACAGTTTCTTTTATCACTAGGCAAAATGGACTGCAGTCGGGTTAATGACGGGCCATTTTCCATGGGAAAAGCACATGGAAATGGTAGGCATATCTGACAGTGCCGTATGTCCTGCATGTGGGGAGGACGTTGAGACGGCGGAACACTTCCTGTGTCCCTGCCTCGCGTTCGCTCGTATCAGGTTTTAGACGTTTGGCACTGATGTGCTAAGAAGCGACCACCTTGGCTCCTTGGCACCCCAGGATCTATCAAGGTTTCTTCGGAATTGGGTAGATTTAAAGCATATTAACAGGGAACAACAAGTCGTAGTACAATGGACGTATAATTGTCTGAGTGCTGTGCTTGCTAGATCGTTCCGACAAGGGTTCGACAAACGATCGGATTTGGATTGTTCCCGATATCTTCGTTTGGCCAGGATCTATTGTGTGAATCAGCTGGTTGACAGCCAGAAGAGGTGATTTAAAAACACCAGCTATCGAAAAATACATACAGCGAATTTAATTAAAATTTCAATATTCGGATTGTTCCACTCGTACCAGACAATTCTTAAATGAAAAGGATAAGTGTTGTTTGGGTTTGTACAAAAAGATATGATGATTAAAAAACAGCAATAGTGACGTACTGAGTTTGAATATTGTGGCATGTAGGTGTAGACTGCAGAATATGCGCTCATCGCTAAATCGAATTAAAAACGTTTTTAGAGATTTAGTTGAAATAACGACGTTTTTGACGCAATGAGACGCGGTTCTAAACTTGAATGCAACAACAAAGCACATGTAACGCTTCAGTGAAGAATAAATTCAATGTTGCAGCTTCTGACGCATTGACCGTCTGTCTAGGCAAATACAATACTTGAAATTTGAATACGTGATCATTCGGTTGACTTTTTATACGTTGCTGTTTTCGGCATTTTAGGTTAATGACATCGAATTTGTTTAATGATGTTGAAATTTTACTTTTCTTTCTTTTCTTCATAAAATTCATCAAACAAAAAAATGGACTGGCACAAACACATGATACGAAAATTGTATTTTGCATTGGTTTCTTTTTAGCTTTTCGTTATTTAATTCTGTATGTTAGGGCTGGGCTTCAACGATTTAGAGTTGAAGTCGCTGTTTTTGGTTTAAATGGGCATTTCTTCAATTTCTCTTTACTCAGGCACACCGTTTCTGTTTTGTTTCCGTAAAGGCAGTTTGCTTTTGTTGTTTATGTAATGGTTTGAAGTTAATGAAACGTGTTGACGTTAACTTCTTTCCAATGAAGCAAATTTTCTCCACCGATTCGAAATAAATAATAATTTCAAAATCAAGTTTCAAAAGAATCAGAGATTTTGTGGTGTGATATTGATTCTTTGGAAAAAGCGCAGAACTCATTAAGACGCTTGACGCCAGGAAAAATGAGGCTTACAAGGTGTTCAGAAATATACAGGACCTTTAAAATAGGGCATTCGTTGGAAAGTGTATGAGTTGCACCTGCGACTTAAAAACGGTTCTGAGGACATGAGTGATGATCAATATGCTGGTCAACCGAACTCTGCAGATAACCGTAGATTTCAAAACTGTGCATGAGTTCATTAAAAATCAGCCAAATGGAAGTTCTTGAAGTTGGATTTAAGCATCGTAACAACATTTTAACTTAACATTTGTTTGTTATGCACAAAATGATTGACGCCATCTCACCGATTGACATTTGTTATCAAAAATCGCTCTTAACCAGCAACCACTCCTCGTATTCACCTAAACTATCGCCGTGTGACTGTCATTTGTTCGAATAAATTCATTTACCGATGAAAGGGAAGCGCATCGACTTGAAGGACATCCTCGCCGGCGATTTTAAACACTCATACATACACTCACAAAAATCGCGAAGCTTATTTCGACACTGTGTTATTATGTTTAAGAAATTCTGTTTACTTTCGAACGTAACTTGTATTAAGCAGAAGAAATAAGCAATTGGAGCAAATCACATATTTATATCCTTGTCCTTTGTAGTGTTGAAATTTTCCTCTATTAAGGGCGGCGGGCCCGTCTTAAATATAAGTATGTATGTATACGCGCGATTGTATTTATTCAAATTCTTTGAACATGAACGTTAGAAGTGAACTCGCCACTGGTTCTCTTCGCCACTTGATAATTTCTGAAAATAAAACACTGAAATTAAAGAAGACCTAGAAACTGTTGTCTTGAAGTGCTTCATGAGCCGCGTTTATGGATGTGCCTTCAAGAGAAAATAACCCCTTTATCCTACTCCGCCCCGCAAAGTGAAATGTGATGCTAAAAATTGCGCTAAGGGGAATGGGTGTGAAGGTGAGAACAACAAGAGAAAGAAGCAAGACCACAAGATTAAGACAACAACAGGTTGTTACGTATTGTAGAAACTAGGTTGACAGTGTGTTGTACTGCTTCTCGACGACTGCGAATGCCATTTGTTGCTGCTACTTCTATGGCAACTTGATCGGCGGTCGTTTGGGTTGTGTTCAGCTGTTCTGTTTCAGTTTTGGAACAAGTCGTGACTGGCGGCACTGCAATAAACTTTCGTACTTATGTATATGTATACACAATGTGTTATTGGCATGATTTGTGTTGCCTTGCATTTCTTCTTCTTATAATTCAACCAATTCTTCGCATAATATCTCTTTCAATTATATGTCAGTGAGCAGTGGATAGTTTGTGCAAAGACACTGCATTGTTTTTCTTTTTTCTCACGATTTCCCGATTGCAATTTATTGATATTCTAAAGTTTAACTTCAGTTCAAGCATGTTCATTTTCAGGCTTTGAAAAACAGACAGAAAAATTCATAAAATAATTATTTATAAAATATTAGCTTGTCGATGTTACTTGGCTGTTTTATGTACAAAAACATATTACAACTACTGGGGTTCTAGAAGAATATGGACAACTGTAGGGTGAGATAGGACTATAAAAACTGGTTGTTGAGTGAGTGGTGAGGTTGTTCACTATATCAAGGTTAATATTTTTGTTCAAAAACGAGTTTTATAATACAATTTTTTTTATTGAAAATTTTTGTTCTATATTTAGAGGCTCGATGTCAAAATTTGGGTGTTCACTATATCGAGGTGTTCACTATATAGGGGGTTCACTATACCCAGACACGACTGTAATTCTAACATTCCATTAGAGGATTACATAAAATAATGGTAGAGAAAATCTTTTGGATTTATCACTTTTAGTGAAACTGTGAGGCTCCTTTCTGGGAATTAGGGTTAATATAAATTTAAACGAAAAAAATACTATGTTTTAACTCCCATTGTAATACTTTGACTACTTCTTTTCAGAAGCTTTCGTTAGGATAAGTTTACGGCGAAGCGTATTTGGAGCGATTCGCTTGCATTGATTTCGCTAGCGATTGAGTGTTTGTGGCAAAGCTAATTCCCTGAATCCATTTGAACTTTGAAGTTTATCGATCGAAACAGTAAAATGTCAGTTCTTCCCACGATTTATCTGAACGGCTCGGCGGTTGATTATGTTGACAGGATGAAAAAACCTTGGAATAGATTTCATCGGTAGTTTTAATTTTAAAACACTTGTCAACAAGACAGTTTCCCGTGTCTATGGTGCACTATCTGGTCTTAGTCTGACAACGAGTTACTTGTCAACTGCTGTTAAGATAAAACTCGTGAAATCTTTTATTTTTCATTTAGTTTTCTACGGCTGTGAGATTTTTTCAAGCTTGGAGAGAGGCACTCAATGACTGTGCAAGGTATGTGTGTTTGGAATAAAACGGCGCAAGCAAAATTGTGCTTCGGTCCCAAAACCAGATCTTTTCAGCTCATACTGTCCAGGCACAATCACTTAATAACTGGTCGACAATTTTTTGTCCACTTAGTTTCTCTGTGGAACGCACGTCCGACAAGCATAAAAAGTGAAACCAACCAAAAAAAAACGTTTCCAATACTTTTCTAATATTTAATGACATTTTGTTCTCTATTTTCTTCTCTCCCTTTTCCTCTTCATTATTTATGTTTACTACTTTTCCGCTTCCTATTTTTGTTACAACATTGTTATATTATGATACTACTTGACCCGGCGAACTTCGTTTCGCACATTTTTTTTTTTTGATAATGAAAGGCGTGAGATGGCGAATCTATGGCGATGCAGCTTGACGAAGAAAACCAACTAAAAGAAGAGCTACTGATTAACCCTTTCGGTACTTCTTTTTTGTTTTTAACTTTAAAAGTCATTCTTTTCCAGTTTATTACTGTTTAAGCCCACATAATGAATAATCAAAAGTCATTTTTAAAAATATTGTTCGAAAAAGTGGTTTTTGGGCATCATGCCATATGGCTTAGTAAAAAATAAAAAAAATCGTACAGCCTTAGTGAACTATATTTGGGATCTAACTTTTTTTACACTTACTAAAGCAATAAATACCTACAAGATTACTTACATAAACCTATAAAATAAATTGATTTTTTAATAGAATAAATAAAAGTACGAAGTGATCTCTTTTTGTAAAATACGCAGCTCGATAGGACTGCGCACTTTCTGAACCTTTACAAGTTACTTGGTACACTAATCAAAATATTTTTTTCATGATTTGGTATAAAAATCTTCAGAGAAAAATACAAAAATTGAAAAATATAGTATCCACAAGTTTTTGACCTAAAACAGGCACTGAAAAGAGACTATGCCATATGGCATAGAATAACCGAAAGGGTTAACGCAATTGAGGCCCACAAATCAGCAATGTTGCTGCTAAGTTTCAGTAAAGAGATGAATTGCGCTTGAACTATGCCAATTTCAAATTCAATTTTTATAATTTTTACTCTCACGCCTCCTTGTTCAATATCCGCCCCATTCTCTGTCAAAAGGGAATATGGTAGGTTCGTAGAAACTAAGTTTCATAGCTTTTCACAAAAAATTTGCCACGCCCCTTGTCTAACGCCCATCAAATCTTATCAGTAGAATGACACATCGATGGGACGACGCTATACTAAATTTCAATGCTGTGTCAGAAGAAGAAGAAGTCAGACTTCTTCTTCACCTTAGAACTTCTAAGAAATTCCATTATAAAGATATTGGTTGTATGCATGGTGCCACGCCCCCTTGTCCAATACCCGCCCCATTCCCTCTGTCGAAGGATATGACTAAATAGTAAGTTCGTAATGAATTTAATTGATGTGTAATTTATGGTTCCAAAGTTATTGTTTGAAAAAGGGCCACGCACCGTTTTCCTAAAATTGTCTTTCATATAAACCTTGTTCACACAACAAACAGACTTCGCGGAAAAACATGGCAGGGAATTTCTGACTTTTCGAATAGATTTTCCGGAATTTTCTTTTGCACAAACCTGAACTGACTCAAGACGAATCCAACAAAGAAAACCCATGAAAATCGGTTGGTCCGTTTGCGTGTGATGTGGTTACACACATATATCCACTTTCTTTTATGTATATAGAAGAAAGATAGATATATACATACATCCGTGTTATACCAGGCGAAGAAAAAGACTTAGCCTTACAAGTGCCTTTGCAAGTAAAAAAAAATAAATAAATAAATAAAAGTCGTGAAGTGGCGTTTGTTTGTTTTTACTGGAAGGTAGTTTTTTACTGCTTAAAAA
Organism: Melieria omissa; assembly: GCA_963971225.1. NCBI lineage: Eukaryota > Metazoa > Arthropoda > Insecta > Diptera > Ulidiidae > Melieria > Melieria omissa. Next base: position 44,340,110 of record OZ020268.1, on the reverse strand, counting down.
GGTATTTAAAAAGTAAAAGTCTCATATGCATTTGTCCGCCTCAAGGCTAGGTAAGTCTTTTTGCTAATATAATTAAAATTTAAAATACGATAAAATAAACAAAACTATGTTTATTAAACAAAAAATAAATTAATGTAGGTATTTGAAAAGCACTCTCTACCACGCAAGTTGAATGAATTGTTACATAATTCACTCGCGATTCGCTGAATTAATTAACCAATTTTTGATTGAACTTTTTTATCGTTTGCATTAGCTGAATTCGCTTTTCGTCATATCGGCGCGCTATCAGAGTTTACATATGTCCACGTGTAGTATTTAGTTGTAGTCGCTAGGAGCGAAACTTAACGCATACGCGCCGCGAATACGCTTCCCCATAAACTTAGGCTAAATGGTGTAAGAGGGGCAAAGCCTTGTAATGTGATTATGCCGAAAAAATAGTTGACTAGATGGTGGCAGGACTTGATATTAATCACTTTTTAACTTTCGATTAACATAAAAAGCTCAAAACAGTCGTCGTGTATTTAAGTGACAAGACTCCTGCTACAAACGGCATAGAAATAAAGTGAATGCCTGAAAGCCAGCTCTGACAACAGCCTCCACGGGGGAAGCCTCCCCTCATCAGCGCTGGTGGCACTTCATCATTAGGACAAACGAATAACATTTAAGATAAAAATCGAAAGGTCCTGTGGTAGTTTAAGAAAATTGTGCAATACATATTGTAACGATTAGGCACTCTGTCGCTGTACTATGCATGAATGCTTTTACGGGCATACTTTTAGGCACGCACTTTAGAGTACGGCCAGCATGCTATAATTTCGATGTGGCAAGGATGGCTCGCCATGGTAATGGGATGTGCGAGAACGATCGAGAGATAGTCCAACTGGAATATGCGAGAACAATCGGCGCGATAATCAGACAAGTATAAAAGGCAGCCGGGTGCAGCGCAGAGGGATAGTCTTATTTGAACAAGCAAAGTAGTAACAAGTGTAAAGACAAGGAGAGTGTAAATCTGTAAATAAAGTTATTGTTGGTTTCTGACTGCGTTTTGCGCTGAGCAATTGAAGTGCGTTTTATTTTTCAAGCACAATCCAGAGATTAAAGAACTCATTTTCGTAAAAATATTTTAACTTCATGCTTAAGGCAGTTACAAAAATAGTTTTAGGTGCTGTTCGGATTTGGTATGATTCGATTTTTAATTTTTGTTACTCCGTTCAGCATAGTAAAGTGACACAAAAAGATATGAGGTGCAAGACATTGCATGCCAGTATGTCTTCATTCAACAAAATGTCACCCAGAACTGTGTCAAATCGTTAATGATATCATCGCAACAATGCGTGTGTGGGGCTGTGTGTTTGTCGCTACGGCAATGACCCACGACTTTATTTTGTAGCTTTTGTTTGGACGTTATGGAATGCTTGAAAAATGAAGTTCTTGCGATTAACATGTTGCACGCCAAAAGCATGAAGTAATTCCAAGTTGTGATTGTAGTGGCTGGTGGTATTGAAATTGAAGTCAAATAACGACAATGGGTAAATGTAATCGTAATTTGATATGTAGTGCATTGTTGCATTCATTAAAAGTGATTACTAGCCACCAGATTCTAAGCGTTTTCAACTCTTTTAATTTTTCAAACTCCTTTGTCCAATTTTTTATTTTGATTTTGTAAAATTTGAAAAAGTTGTATTTGAGCCGAAACTTGTTTTTGAAAGAGCAGCGCGATACCCAAACCCAACGCAACCTGTCCCCTCATCCCTTTAGGCCAAGATCCTAATCTACCTATATATGGAAGCCTTAATGTAGAAAGGACTTAACCCATATTTTCACATTTTAATGGACGAAGGAAAACTTAGTAAATGTCTCTAAATTAAGGACTCTTAAAAGTAGTTTGTAATGTAAACGGCAAACAATTTCAATAGTTTACAAATTTGTATATTATTTTTGTTTTTGTACCAAAGAAAATTCTTTAAATTTCTTTGTAAAGCCAAGTATTCACTGCAGAGTTACCGCAAAAATTGTGAATCCACTATAGAGTTTTTTTAGGCGAGAGAAGTATACCGTAAAGTGGATGTAGAGCTCTACGGGGCTTATAAACTTTGGTTTGCATTATTTATAATCACAGTAAACTAAAATTTTCAAGCAGGGTGTACTGTATTTAAAGGTACTGCATTTGAATATACAAAAAAGATACTTCGAGTTACGTTCTTAAAGCGACATTAATGTAGAAATATTTAGAACTAGCACGGCAGTTGTTTATTTTTACCAAACAACACTTTCACACGTCAAGCAAGAATCTAGGGCGAATTTTGTTGGAACTGTTAATAGGCCACACCGACCATAAACCATCTAATACAGTCACAAACCTACACACCCTTTCAACCATAAGATACGCATGCATACAGATACTCTGCTGTTTTTCCTAAATGTGCCGTGTATAATTTTGCATAATGTCAAAAGCCAAAAACACGAGGAGGTAGAGGTAGCGTGAAATAAATTCATTATTGTTGCTATAGTGGAAACGCCGCTACTAACCTTGACACATCGTAACGTATCGATGACAACTTGGTCTGCTCTTCTTTAATTTCCTTTACTGTGTATATTCGTTGGGTAAGCGGTTTGAAATTCCAGTAAGAAAAGAAATGAATTTGGGTTAGAGTTCCTAAATATACGAACCTCTACCACTCCGTGTTCAGGAGGTTCGTAACCCTCCAAAATGCTGAAATATTTTTCTAGTATTTATATGGTAAAAACTTTGTAGTTAGTACCTACTATTATTTTGAATTTTTGTGTTGTAAAATATTTAAATTTTTTATTGAAACGAAGCTTTTTTTCACGAACAATACATATAGTTTGCTTCTTCACGAAATCATTCACCTAAAAGTTTAAACTATCTTGGCAATGACAATTTTGGCTGTAAATATTTTGTAGCTCGCGAAATCAATTTTTAACAATTTCGATACGTCGTCACCATGGTGAAATGGTAGTTATGCCAGAATACAAATGTAAAAAACTGTCAAAACAAAAAATAAATACTTCAGAGCAACAAAGATCAAAGATTATTACTGACTATAAGTAAAAATATGTGGACAAGAATAAAAAGTTGATTTTTCTTAGAGAGCTATTGACATTTTTAAAGCCAGATTGTGTCAAGTTTCCACACACATATGTTTTTTAATGATTTCGTTTTCCAATAAGCATTAAACTAGCTCGAAGAGGCTCCACTCTTGATGAAAGCGAGGCGCTGACGCTTCACGCCCCACTGGGCTCCATCAAGAGTGAAGTCTCGAAGGACTTCTTCGCCAAAGCCAACACTAGATGGCAGAGGACGCAATTCTGTAAAATCAGCAGACAAGAACAAGATTGGCCAACATACGACAAGAACAAGACCGTGGAACTCTTGAACAAGGGCCGCCGGGATGTGGCAAGACTAACGGAAGTCCTCACTGGCCACTGGCATGCGGCAAAAATGGGGATCCCATACAATACCAGCCGTCACAGCTGTGAACACCCGGATGAGAAGGAAACTGTATACCACTTCCTCTGCGACTGCCCGGTGCTATCAAGAAGGAGATGGAAAACGCTGAGAAAACCGACATTTCAGAATTTCGAAGAGATAGCAAAGTGCAGTGTAAACTCGCTACTCTCTTTCATTAACCTCTCGGACTCGGACTATATGGATATATAAATATAAAGTCCAGAAGACATAACACATAGGGATTGCAATCCCAGACCAGTTTTACAATCCCGGGATTTTCGGGACTGAAAATCACAATCCCGGGATCCCGGGATTTTTTTCGGGATTGAATATATTACTGTAAGAAACTAGTTCAGACTTTTTTCAATCAAATAAATTATATCTATGTATTAAATACAATTCTGTGTACTGAATTTAAAACTAAGAACAAAATATTTATGACAAATAACTTAAAAACGCATTTAATTGCCAAATCACCTGGCTAACCTGATAAAAAAGGCATCTCTCTGATCCAATACAAGTACATCAAATCGTATTATGTGTAAATCTTTAAGTTTTGGCCATTCAAAATAAGTGAAATTCGGTGTGAGTAATAACTATCAATAATTTAAGTTTCGCTATAGTTTTAATTCACTCTTTCTCCTCTCTTTACACCATTTTTTTTGCGTACTGTGAATGTGATAAGTTACATTAGTATAAAGAAGAATTAAACTTGCATGTTTTTAGAAAATTCTGGTTGTTTACTTTTTTGAATGGATTCATTTTTGGGAGCTTAAGCTTGTTTGCACTTCTGATTTTGGTTACTGGCAAATCTGTACGGGAAAAGACAGACTGGACAGAGCTATTTTGTACAAATTTGAAAAAAGTAGTTCTACACAAACAGAGCTATTGTTGCAATAACACTTATTCAAACGTCACAGGCAATGGGTAATTTATTTTTTGTGTTAAATAAGACGGGTTACATTTTTTAAATCAACGTGACAAAAGCAAAAAGTAAGCTTTTTGTTTTTCTTTCGATCCCGGGATCGAATTTTGTCAATCCCGGGATTTTTCGGGACTGAAATTGTCCGGGATCCCGGGATTACGGGATTCGCGATCCCGGGATTGCAATCCCTAATAACACAGTATACCCTAGTGTACCTACCGGGAATAGTGGTAACAAAACAGCGCCAACGCGCTAATTGAATGATGGAACACCGCCACGTGAACCAACCAACCAAGTCCAAGTCCAAAAAAAGTCAATAACTATTACAAGCACTTCCTTTAATTTACATTTGTTGCGAAATCCAATGTAATTTAAACTAAAATCAAATTAGCTAATGACAAATCACATACATACAGTGCGTTTCAAAAATAAGTGTTGGCCATATCTTTTGAACTGTAGAATTTTGCCATGATTTTAATATCAGATCATCTTCTATATTAAATTACCGTTTTCGCGTGTGTTTCTGTTTTCTTAGTTGGGTACAAATTTTCGCGAAAATATCAGGAATTTAAAATGAGTGCTGTATTTAAAAAACGTTTCGAAGTAGTGTTTTTGATAAACCATCCAAATAGTCTAAAAATTAATCCTCCACAAGTCGCAAAATACACAAAAACATCAGTTTCATTTGTGAGGAAGTGGATCAGTCGATTCAAAGTGTTCGGAAATGGCGACGACGAGCCACGGAGAGGCAGGAGGAGAACCACTCAGAACAAAGCGGATAAGGCGATAGTCCGGTTGTTTGATAACACTTCAACTCTTAGCCTGAAGCTAGCGAAGAAAAGATTGTCGCAAAAGAGAGTCGAAGTATCAACGGCCACTATTGGATAAAAACATATGGAAAATCGTCTGAAATGGGATAGAAAAAATTTGGGGTGGAAACACTGAATTGGCCATCTCAAAGTCCAGATGCAAACTCAATCGAAAATGTTTGGTCCTTAATGAAGCCAAAGGTTAGAGGAAGAAGAATATCAACAACAAAACAGCTCAATTTGGCATTAAAACGGATTTCGAGAGGGGTTTCTTTGGAGTACACTCAAAAATAAGCCAAAATTGTAACAAAAGATGCCAATTTTGACAACAACGGAGACTGAACAAAGTTTTGATAATAATGCAAAAAAGATATTTGCACAGCCTTTCAGAAAATATATATAATTCATTACTATACCTTCTTTTGTAAGTTTTAAAAGCAACACTTATTTTTGAAACGCACTTAAGTGGCCAACTCGTCATCACGTTTAGGGTAAACAATTGTTGTACGACACATTGAATGCCATAATTTTCCCAGTCGTTATCGTAGATTAGATGTCGTAGTTCTCTAGTATTGGACTGCTGCTTCTAAGCCATTTTTATTGCATGTAGTCTTGAGGAAATAAATAGATCTTGAAGTAAAGCTCACTTGGCCCATAGAAGTCCCTTGCGATAGTGCATACGAAAATGTATTTCGTTCATTCAGAAAATTGTTTATAGACTGGTGCATGCATTCTGTTCTATAGGGACTTCAGTCATTCAAATGAAAGCGTTGTGGTATTTATAAATGAATGCATCCCCTTGAGAGATGCATATCGAAATAGCTCTTGTGCTCTTTTCCTTTCCTATCCATGTTAGTAGAGTAAAAATGTCAACGGGGCGAGGATGTCATCATACTGATGCAAATACTACAGATGTATGTACGTATATGCGCGTATTTGATTTGGTTAGAACTTTAACACAAAGAAGATTTGCAATAAATGGCGTATATTTGTTTAAAAAAATGCTGAGATCGAATAAATACAGTTTATAACATGGCGGCAAACGATAAATGCCGGCTTGGTTATTAATCATGAACAAAGTTGGAAAATGTCAACAGCATTATCAAACACAACAACATCGCAAACAATTGGTTGTATGCACGTTTCTATTTGTTGTGTGTTTATAATTGTTTGTGATAAGCGATTATTTCTTTCAAACAATGATAATTTGCATAGAAAACAATGACGTGGCTTGGCGCTAAATTTGCTTCGACGATCATGAAGCGTTATTAGTCGTATAGGAGTTTTGTAGAACCCGACCGATTCATAAGCTTTAATATCGGCCAGAATATAGCTTGTAGCTAAAGCACTGTTTTCAGAGTTTAACATTTAAAATATAAGCCAAATATAGTTATAAATTTGATGAAATGAAACACTGATTCGTTGGTTTTTTCAAGAAGTTATGTGCACATTGCACAAGTATACATCATCTGTTTGTTAGTGTTAAATTTTTTTAAATACAAATCTGTTTTACACGTATTTCACTTAAACATTCAACTATTTAATAATTTAATACTAATAATTGATTGGCACGACAGCCCGCTTACGCGAGACTAAGGCCTAGCTTCCCGCAACCACCCGTGTTGTGCGTGTGAATTTTATACGCGGGTGGAAGGAACCTACAGTTTTATGCCGGTTCCGAACGGCAGGTTGGGAGCATTTTCATAGGCAATTTTTACTCTCAGAGGTTTGCCATTTCCAGCTGAGAGGACAGCCACCGAAAGAGAAAACGAGTTTCCCGTTATTTTTTTTTAGGTGTTACTACATGCAGTATTCGATCTTGCGTTGCTCTGCATGCGACTCGTTGGACCGCGCACTAACCAACTGAGCCACGGCGGCTGCCGTTTCCGAAATTCAGGCTTCAGGTGGTTCAGGCTTCTGTAATTTAGGTGTTTGCCTTCAAACGAACTGAATTCGTAAGCATCCAAATTACAATTTGTTCAGGCACTTTCACTGGCTGCACACTGCGAGTATCATTTACTCGTAATGTGCGGTAATTTGCAGAAGTGTCGCCTCATTCACTATCATTGGCTTTGTTGAAATATAAATGTGCGGTTGTAGAAGTCATAATTTGTCACATGCGATTTTTCAGCAGTCGATCGCTATTTAATTGCACTGAATATGAATGGATGCTGTTGTTGTAGTTTTTTCTGCAGCAGCGAATATTGGTGTTGTTTTCCCTCTATAATTTGTTAACTCTCATTGCTGCTGCTTTTTTCGTTGCCGCTCTGTTTCTTTACTTGTCGGCTAAGTGTTTGAAGAGTTTCGGGTTATGATTTATCTTCATTAAAGCGAGGACGCAGCGAAAAGAGCAACGAAAAAAGAAGGTGATCAAGATAACTACAGGGAACCTCTTAAAGTTCAAATTGTTATCAGCAAATTTAGGGAACTACAGTTGTCTAAGAAATTCATCTGTTTAATGAACACATGTAAATTAGCACGGAAGCGTGAGCTCCAGTTGTCCATCCCGCACATTTTTTGATATTTGTATTCCTCAGGGAGGCCAGAATAATTCATAGAAGCATAGACACTGTCGCAAAATCTTCGGCCCTGTTCGTATTGGCGACGACTATCGATTACGAACCAATGGATGATTAAGCTCCGGCGAAAAAGGCGTTCGCCGCGGTAGTTGGAAGGTGTGTCTCCGGTGGAAGGACCAAGTTGAGAACCCCTTATCATCTTTGGTGTGACCAACTAGAGAAGGTGCAGGCAAAGTAGAGACGCCTGGGGAAAGCTTTTTCAGTAGTCTGGAACCCGGTAACGGGCTGTTATGGCCAGTAAAGTAACAGGCGACCGAAGGCCGAAGAAACAGGCGACCTTATGCTTCGATGTGCTACGTGCCCGAACAACTTTTGTAGGATTTGGCTCGTCTTGGAAGACCCACACGGTCGATTGCTGTTTTGTTTCGGGCTCATACGCATATATCCATGATTCGTCACCTGTTACGATCTTATAAACGTCTTTCGAAGCACCATGATTGAATTTTTCCAGCATTTCTTTGCACCAATCGACACGAGCCTTTTTTTGAGCGATTGCCAAATTATGCGGGATCCAACGAGAAAAAATCTTTCTGACAGCTAAATGTTCATGCAATATCGAATGCACGGCCGTGGAACTAATGCCCAAGGATGCCTCTATCGCACGGTATGACACATGACGATTTTTCGTTATCAGTTCACGCGCAGCATCGATGGTTTCTGGCACAATGACTGATTTTAGACGACTTTCACGGAATTCGCTTGAATTAGTTAATCCAGTTATAAATTGTCTTGGGGGTTGATGCTTCATCTTTAAAAGCCGAATGAAGGCGATCAAAGCACTGTTGTTGAGATCATTCAATTCGGAAATCGTAAAAAATCATTACTCAAAAATGTTCACGAGTTAAATCCATTTTTTGTCCGAGATAAATTTTTCAAGTCAGTGTAAACAACACAAATAGCGCTTGAACATCAAAATGTTCTAAGCACGTTTATGGTAAAAAATGACAAACTTTTCAATGGCAGTCTCAGATTTTTCGAAAACGTACTAGACCATTCTTATTGAAAAGATATAAAAGGCAGCCTACGTACAGTTTGGGCATGAATTTAAATTCTATTTATTTGGCTTTATACAAATTCATAGCTAACCCAAACACTGAACAACTTGTACAATGTACATCCGTTGTAAAACTTGTTAAATACAACAACAAGCTGTTGAACTGCTATTGTCTGATTTATCGACCGCTCGTTATTCTTTACAATTTGAGATGTTTCGATCCAAAACAGGTTTCCTACGAACAGTTCTCCCACTTTTTACTAATAGTATTTTTAGTTTGAGCATTTATGGGTTAAAATTTATGCTCATATTAGTTCGTAGACGTTTGATCTATGAAAATGCAACTTTTATTGCGAGTCTCAAATTCCGAATCAAAAAAGATTTTGGTTTACTGAAAATAAATCTGTGTATATGTATGTATGTACAAAACCTCAAAATTGATTGATCGTGGTAAAATTTGGAAATACTCAGATTAACTCATTAACATGTTGCCAAACGATTTGATTGGATTTTTTTGAATTGGATTTCGATGGATTGAAGAAAAAATTGTAAATCTCCATTTTAATGCGCCCATGACTAATGCTCAACGTTCCCAAACTGAAACACTTTGCATATGAAGCAAATAGAGTTAATCCTCTTATGACAACAAGTTTCAATCAAGTTTTCTTTTTGTAGTTACTTCAGCTTGGGTTTATTTTATTACTTTCTTCTTTCACATAGCTCCGAACATACAACATACTATGTGCAAAAAGTTGTTTGTGCTAGGTAGCTGAGTCAGCAATGACTTGGAAAACCAAAAATGATTTATAGTATTCACACTCGTAAAAAAAAAAAACACTCTAAAGAAAGCGAAATTTGACATTCAAAGTGCGATGCCGCTAGATGCTGTGAGGCAGAGACGACACGAGGTTACGTGCCCTTTGCTAATATAATACTTTTCCGGAAATCAAAAAACTTGTCGCTTAGAACTCGATAGCTCAGCAGCGTTGGATTGCATCACCTGTCACCGATCACTCGTCCAGCGCGTACGCGACCACGGCGCACAAGTTTGCGTGCATCTGAAAAAGCTCATTTTCGGAAAAGTGTCTGTCGTCGTCTTTACGTTTGGCTTTACAAGCTGACGTTGTGGGGCCTAAAACCGGCTTTGGTTGCCACTCTCATCGACTCCAATCGATTTATTGGCCGTGGTTTGCTGCATTTTAGTCAAACTGGTCGCTGCCTTTTCGTCTGCTGTTGCTGTGGGTTTCTTTTTGTCTACGCGCTGTTTTATTTTGCTGAAGGAAAAAGTAAAATTTTCCGTAGAAAGTTGTGTGGCTGCATTTCCTACTTTCTGTGCGCCTTTCTGGTTTTGCTTTTTCTCCACTGGCTATGCATTTTGCAACACTACTCTCACTAGTTTGTGCCTGCGAAGCGCCAGGGAGTGTCGATTTTACAGCTTTGAAAATTTGTAAACCTATCCAACCAGCAAAGCATTTGCCAATACTTAAGAAAAACGTAGTTGCAAACACAAACGTGTACACTTGCTGCTTAAATGCAGTTTTACAAAATGCACAAATACGTGTGTGCGTACCACACTTACACAGTATGTACTATGTAAACGCATTCATATGGAAGCTAGAGAAGATGTGATCGACACTACCGACCCATTTTCCAAAGTCAATATTGACTTTAGTTGCCAAAATAGAATTTTTTGTTGGTATAAATGAAACGGTTGAATGGTACGACTGCAACTCTTTTACTGGTTTATGTTTCAACTTCCGCTTTGGTGTGCTGATGTCTGAATAGTTGTGATAGAGATCACCAGACACCTCCTGCCCAAAACTGCACTTCAATGTTTTCATGCTTCCAAACGATGTGCCCGTCCTCTTAAGCTGCATGAGCGGTGCCTTGAAATGTTTGTGGTTACGTCACACTCCACAATTATTTCAGCATCTCCAAATCTGTCGCTTGTTCTCCTCTCCAATGAACTTTCCCACAAAATTTCCATTCTTCAAGCCTACTAACAATTCATTATGTGATTCTGTTACAGCTTCTTGCATTTTCCGTCAAATATTTTCTTTTCTGCATTTAATTTATTAGCCTTTCAGTTGGCGGTACAAGCGTATTGTAATGCAGCACACTGTGGGCGCATTGTTAAAAATAGCTACCACACTAGAACGAGCTGCTCATCACTTCATATAATGTTGGTGGGCAGTGTTTAGCTTTACTCATGAATGGGCCGCTAAGGCACATCACAAAATGTCAAACATGTGTCAGTTGAACTTATTTATTCCGGCTTCTCCCAACTGCAAGTGACCCAATTAATGAGATTTGAATTATTGGAACACGCTGGAAATATATTGTTTTGTATACAATGCGCACCACTATGGCCAATGTGTGGAAAACAAGAGATGCCGTTACGTTTTCTTGCCTCGAAATCCCTCGAATTTACACAAGTTTCCTTAGGAAATTTTTTGATTATGGAAAAAATTTTTATGAATTTTCATTACATGTATCTCAACGATGCACATAAATAGCTTGAAAACTTTCCGCTCTGTGCGAAATTTACCGCATGAATTTTACTACTTCGGAATTTGTTCAACTTGAATGTGTGTGTAACACACATACTACTTACTTACTTACTAAAACACATTGGTTTCATCGATTAAACGAATACCTCTTAATTAAATTTTACCATTTCAGTTCACTGGTCATGACACCGACGAAAAGCTTTTCACTTTTTCCTTAAGAAATGCAAACCAAAATGAAATGTGTGACTTTTGAATACAATATTCTTAAATTTGTTTTAAATGATCAATATTAGGCGGATATGTTGTTTGCATTGAATTCTTTAAAATAAATGTCAAAAGTGTATTTTTTAATGAATCTCGTGACTCCCGTTCCGGCAACGTGGAATAAAATCTGTGGTCATGTGGACTTATTGCAGCCGCCGTGGCTCAGTTGGTTAGTGCGTTGGACCACGAGTCGAAGGCAGCGACCCAGGTTCAAATACTGCCTGTAATAACACCTAAAAATAATAACGGGAAAACTCGTTTTCTCTTTCGGTGGCTGTCCTCTCAGCAGGAAATGGGAAACCTCTGAGAGTAAAAATTGCTTATGAAAGAGCTCCCAACCTGCCGTTCGGAACTTTCATAAAACTGTAGGTCCCTTCCACCCGCGTACAAATTCACACGCACAACACGGGTGGTTGCGGGAAGCTAGGCCTTAGTCTCGCGTAAGCGGGCTGTCGTGACAGTAAATTATTATTATTATTCATGTGGACTTATTGCGTTGGGAACTTTATGTATAGAAGTCACCCGTTTTGAAAGATTATGTTTTAAGTTGCGTTTATTTTTTAGGTTTACTCTTTTAAAATAAAAATGCATAGTTTTAAGCTGGATGAAATAACCTAAGGGAAGTCATTACCTCAAGCACTCATGCTTTATAGCCCATTGTACTTAAGGCTCAGGAAAAAGGTTGATAGAGAAGGTGGGAATAGAAAAAGAAAAGAGAAAGTGGGTGAAAAGGGAGAAAGGGCTATGAGATCTCCTGTGCAAATTTCCCTGACTCATTAATGAATCTCAGGAGATCATACACGGTGAGAGAATGAACTTCGTCCATTCACATAACATCTGAACCCAGCGTGCGCAATCTCGTTCTAGAGAAGGCAGGACATGCACAGAAAAAGTGCTCTGTACTATATACCTTCTCCAGGCAAGACGTGCAAGGCGGATCTTCGATGATGCCCATGTTGGGCATATGTCGCCCCCATGGATAGTGTGCTGTGATTAACCCGACCATTCGACGGAGGTCTTCTCAGCTTCTGGGGGAAATTCCCTGCTTTCCTGTTCGGGCTTTTCACAAAACACTTGGCAGTTTTACAGCTTCCCAAGCTAGATCAACGTTCTCTATGAAGATTATTTAGAATTTGCTCTAGTCTAGGGTTCCTGCTAGACTGGTGCTGATTATTGGTTCTGGTCCCATGGGTGTACACCCTGATCCGCAGTTAGCCAGTTCATCGGCAGTTTCGTTACTTAGAACACCAGAGCGTCCCGGAACCCAGATAAGTTGGAGCTTATTACGTCGCGCGACTGATTCAGTTTTAAACTACTTAAGCCACAGAAATGTTCAATGTTGTGTAATTTTTCGCATAAAAAATGCAATTATTGATATTTTAATATGAAAGTTGTTTTCTATCAGCGAATATGTGTTTATATTTTATTACACTTGGCAAAATCTAAATATTAAATCCAAATTCGTATCTTGTTTGGACGTTCCTGGTGTGGCGAATAGTTATGTAACTTCGAACATTATCTCCGAAATATGAGAAATCTATGGCCGAGGTCAAGGTACCCGTTCGAAATAAGTGAGTGTTAATTTAATTTAATTAACTCGCTATGTGAAGTCTTGATTAAAATAAAACCGCGTAAATCAGTAAATGAGAAAAAATTACAGTTCGTTATTGTTTTTATTTGTATTTCGTGTGTCTGGCCGCGCGTCAGCCACTGCTGCGGCATACCATGCTGTGCGTAGCAGTAATCAGGCTCGATTGACGACTATGCCACCCTGCGTCAGTGTGTCACGCGGTGGCAGCAACAACTCTGCACAATGTCGATTGGCTATAACGGAAACCGGCACTGGAGCTGGTCTCTGCGGTGTCGGTTGCTGCCACCGGCATAAAGACATTCACATCGGCGGCAAACGCACAACAAGAAAAGAGCAAATAAAGACCAACTCACAGTTTGATTTCATGCCATGCCGACACTATTGACTTAATTTTCATGAATTCATCATAGCAATAAAAACGTCTGGTGTTGCCTGCATGCCAAGAAAATACGGGAAAGCATTTTCAAAAATAAAAAACAAGTTCGAACAGAAGTGGGGATAATGTTTTTATAATTATTATTTCCACTGTATACCGCAGTGCAACAAATTATTTCCACTGTATACCGCAGTGCAACAAATTCTTTAATCAATTCAACTCTCATTTTGATTTTTTATGAAGAGTTGCGAAAAATATTCGCAGTGTACTAATGCGCTGTGTCGCTGCGATACTGTAGCGACGGAAAAATGCTGTCGGCAAAAATGTAGTTGCACAAAAAGGAAGTCGAAAAACAAGAAAAATAATTGTTAGGTTGGAATTAAAATTAGGTTTGTGAGCTGTGTGAACAGAAAGCGAATAGCGGCACAATGGTATAAGCGGTAAGAGAGGAACTAAAGGGCAAATAAATAACAGCAAATGTGTAAAAACCCAGTTAGTTTTCATTCCCGCAATGATGAAGATTAGTTTGTCTTCTGGGCTTGGACTGCTCTACTGCCACCACTTCCTTTCGCTTCAGGCTTTTCGACCTCTTTAGCTATCAACATTAAGCACATTGAGTGATTGCGTGTAACTTTTTGGGAGAGGTGCCCAAAGCCAAAATTTTACGAGCAATTTAATGGATATTAACGCAATGTAAAGGACTTGAAGACTGGGTTCTGATCCGCATAAATGTGGGCATTGTTGCAACAGAAAATATTAAATTATTATCAATTGCTTCTTCAGTATTCGACGTCACGAATACGATAACAAAAGATGATTCATGTGATACTTATTTCTTAAAGATGATCATAAGATATTGGGTTGGACTATACAGTAGAAAAGTTGTATATTGGTCGTATTGGAGATGCGTGATGCAAGTGCATTACTTATATAATTATTTATTTTTGGTTTTTTCTTTCGCCGTGGAGGTAAGTTTGAGGCAATTTTCAATGGCTTTTTGACACTATTCGGCTGGTATTTCAGTTATAAATGTTATTTGTGAAATGCTCAAGAGTAAAGTAACACAAGGATGCAGATACAAATCCAGATATAATCGTCATAATGAGCTGTTGGACAAAACGCAAGGTTCGAATCGATCGCCACTCTTTTACAACAAGTAATAATGTTTTCAGTATCAGTTTCAATGTCATTGATGCTGTGTTGTACGACTTCTTTTTTTCTTCTTTTTTTTTAAGAACGAAACATGACCACGGACCTTTTTAAAATATTAACGCTATCTCGCATTAACTTTAAGTCTTATATTATATACTGCGGGATTGAAACCGAATCTTTTATAAGACCAGCCATTCTTTTCACCGCTGTCTTTGCGGCAATCGAAAGATAATCTGCCAAAACGGCTCTTGTAGCGGCTAGGGTCTCACGTCGAGGCTGACAGGTATACTTTTGAAGTTGAAATTATCAGCCTGGAGATAAAACAAAGAATTTTTCTTGAAAATAGGTGCTACTACTCCCTACAGGCAAAACTTGCCCTCTTTAAGACGCTTATTTTGCCCGAGCTCCTCCAGCGCGTAACGACATAGCGGCCCTAGGGGTATCTGAGAGAAAGGTACTTCACAAAATCTTCGCCCTGATTGTATTGCAAAGCATAGCAAAGCGAATTAACATCCAGCGGCAACGCTGGCTTGGCCAAGTCTACGATGAAGCTCCGGCGAAAAATGTGTTCAATGCGGTAGTTGGAGGTCGATGGCGAAGAGGGAGACCGTGTCTTCGGTGGACGGACCAATTTGAGGACGCCTGGTGTGACCAAATGGAAAAGGCGCGGGCAAAGTAGAGGCGCCTGGAGAGAGCTTTTGCAGGCCGGAACCCGATAACGGGCTGTTATGTCCAGTTCAGTGAGTAAGTCAGGGGCCTTTTTCACTACATAAATAAAGGCGCTAACTTCACGTCAAATATAGCCAGATTTCCAAGCTCTTTAAATGGGAGCGCCAATATGGGGCACGCAAGCATGCTGATACAAGATGGGTCCACACCAAAAAAATTGACTACACGCGCGTCTTTTACCAACAAATTTAATACCCATATCCCAGGTATAGAGAAATGGTCCGAAAATAGGGTATCAACTGAGGATTGATACAATTGATGAGGGACGATTGATGGTGGACGAAAATGCACAAACATGAGAGGTTCTTATTGAGAGCGTGAAATGAGAAGCTGTGAAGAAAATTCTTTTGCGGGGCAACGAATCGCACGGGGCAAACCTAGTACATACTTATATAAATACAACTTTGATAAAAAATTGACTTTTGAAGACTCTGAAGTATGCTACTCATTTGAAACAATTACAAATGTAACTCTCAACTAGATACATTTCGATTCGGTTTGTAGGGACCCTTTTCTGCAAACTAACAATTAGAAATTATTGACAGTTGTCTGTTTTACATAGAAAACTCGAATGGAATAACTCCCACAATAGCTATTTCTTAAAGCAACAACATGGTGCAACAGTAAGTTAGTAAATTAGTACATAAATGAAAATTTATCATGCTTCATTTATGCGATCCGTTGCGGCTGCTGTCGCTACATCTTCCCGCAAGAGGGACCTAACAACTTAGCTCGGGCGGAGGCCAGTACCAATTGGTCTGAGTAATGGCACATATTTTTACACAGACACACATACTTATGTACGAAAATTAACGTACACATGTGCAGCCTCATGTTTTTTTTTCAAGTTTTAAATTATTCACTCAAACTGACAAGCAAGCTTTATATCATTTAGTTAAACTTTAACCCTTCCCACCCATACGAACAATTATTTTCGTTTGGGAATTTGACGTATTACACTCTGCAGAAACGCTGTAAGCGTTTAATTATGTTGAATTGTGCGCTAATTAAAACGTTGAACTTCAACTACGAGTACGGGGGAGTAGGAAAGTGAGACGCACACATAGTTTGTTGACATCTACAGTTGCTTTTGAATGCTTTAATGGTCCGTTGATGCGTGACTTTAATTAACGCCCGAGAATGTCAACAATCATTCACGCGGCTTTTAATACCAGATAACAAAAATTTCAAAAGCTATTGACTCAAAGAGCAATGTTACTTATATAATATGGACAGTAGAGATGATCATTATTTTCCTGTAAAGGGAAATTAAATGGATAAAGTTGCATTATTCTCGGGGTCCCTGGACACAAAGGGATTGATGAAAATGAGGAAGCGGATACTCTTACTCGAACTGACGCAGCCCCAACCCCCCTTGGACCATAACCTTTCATTGGGCTGGGCAAAAATACGCTGGCAGAGTCACTAGGACTTGAGATAAGAACCAGGAATTCAGAACACTAGTCTAATGCCCCAAGTCTTAGGCAAAGGAAAAATATTTATTAACTCCAAATTGAGTGAAGAATGCCTCAGACTGAGAAAAGCCAGCTTAGACTGGTCACCGGGCACTGCAGGCTGAGAAAACCTACGCTTACAATCGAACTAGAACAGGTAAGCTTCGGCATGCTCTGCGGAGCAGCAAAGGAGACTCCTGAGCACATTAGACTGCACAGCGATGCGGTATGTCGCAGTTGGAGGCAACACCTTCTCCCCCGTAAGTTACTAAGTTTCATTAGTTCGGTGGGATTAGGAGACGTTCTCTAAAAATTTTAGGTGGCACAATCATCTCTGATCTCAGTGTAAATATCCCCTTTTTAAATCTAACTATCTATCTGTGTCACATAGCACAGATATGATGTTAAGCCTATTTTAAGCAAGTGCTCGCGTACACGCATTGAATCATCAATAATTCCCTCTTCGTAAAACATTAAACACATAACGCACAAACAGAAACAACGGCAAAAAGAAGTAAGTAGAAACGAAAGGTAACGCAAAGGCAACGCGCCAACATGAGCCGCAAAGTAAAACGCGTCAGCTATACGCCTTAACAGCTGTTTGGGCAAATGACAAAAGAAACACAACAACACTGACGAATGAAACTTTGCATAAACGAACATTAACTGCCAAGGCGGACACGCAAGAAATCCAATGATCGCTCCACTCAGCTCTTTACGTATGTGGGTCAGCTTTACTTGGGAGCAGGCTCCTAAAAATTGAGAGCGCTAATTTTTACCTCTTCAACAAACACACTCAAGACTTTCGTATGTATTGATCACAGTTTCACTCCAGTCTTTGTCAAATGGCACATTAGAATTGTATCGGCTCGACTGGTCTATCGACTGCTGAAGACTGTAGGCACTCAGTGGTTGACATCATTCATGCATACATATTTATTAATATTACTAGCCATACATACTCGTACATGTGCGGCGGGTGTGACACGTGAAACATCACACTCACTGGCAGTTTGCATTGGTCGTCTTTGGGTAATGTACAACAACTGGCCAACATGCCAAACGAGTACTTTTAGCTGTACTTGCGTTTGTACATTGTATGTGTCTATGGATGGTTGTTAAATTGTGTGTCATTTGCCAAACTGAGATTTCACTCTTCACTTTTGGGTAGACTTGACATTTAGAAACGTTGAGTGGTTTTTGGTTCATTAGCACGGCTTAGACGTTAGTGCGACGGACCGCGGGTCTGGTGACGTAGGTTCGAACTCAGCTAACATGAAATAAAGAGAAAACATATTTTTCTTTGACGGCTGTGAAAAAGCTTGCAACTTGCCGTTCGGAATCGGCGTAAAACGAATAGTTTGCGGGAAACTAGGGAACTAACTCCACAAGGAAACTGTCTCCCAAGTTATGAAAATATGACGAAGGATTCGGTTAATTAACTGGAAAATTGATGATCATGATTTGATGCTGAATTATATTATGTTAGAAGTACTAAGTACTCACAACATCTATGAATGATTAAAATTTGTATTAGGATTGTAACTCTTAATGAGGAAATAACAGAAACAAATGTCAATTGGTTTTTTAAACTCCTAGCAAGATATGCTTTGCCTGCTCGCATTGACCTTAAACTCTGCAATTCAGTGCAATTCAGTACCGATTTCAGCAGCTTATAGGTATTGTTTTTATTGTGGCTGATAAGAGACAACTTTTATGCAAATTCCCACTGACACACTCAAGACAATGCGTATAACTTGATTGCGCTTACGAGTGTTCAATGTCAGGAAGAAGAGTTCAAAAAACTTGACAACTGATTCTGATTTTGCATTTATGTGTGTACGCGATCAGGGGTACTAGTGTTTTGTTTATATAGTTTGCTCTTGAACATAACAGTAGAAATAAGTTTTTTAAGGTATGAAGTGGACTTAGCATTATTATGATTTATAAGTTTTCCAGAGATGATTGATACCGCAGTGTCATAGGCCATGTTTTTGAGAATGTTTTTCATAAAGATGTTTTAGTTATATAAGTATTCGCATTCGATTCAGAGAAAAATACGATATTCTTCGTCGTATACTCACAACTACTTCCTAAGCTAAAAGTCTTCGGCTATATCAATGTGAAATCTTAGAAAACATAATCAGTAGTACAACGCCAGTGCAGACTGTGCAGTGTGATATGGCGTGAACAGGCACAAATGTTTAATCATGTTTCTCTATAAAGTTGCCGAAGGTGTTGCTGACATATCAAAGCGAACTGAAATTGATATGGTTGTGAGATGGTGCAATGATACGCGGAAGTGAAGTACGATATGAAGATGAAAACGAAGAGAATTGAAATAGAGCGTGAGCCGTGTGAGTTGCAGAAGTATTGTAAGAAAAGTACAGACATACATGTGTACAAATTAGATATGTATGTGCCTAGACATTTTTCAATTACTTCAGGCAATAATTAATTTTTTTACAACTGTGCACAGTTACTAATATATTTGTCCAAGTATCGAGCATTGTGCAATACGGCAGTAATGTTATTTTACTTACATTAATCATATGATTGAAAACTCGCAACACTGCATTGAAAAGCACAGTTGGCTTAATTAACCCCACTTGTTTGTGTTCGTTGTATTTCGCCCAGTGGCGCACACAGGGTGGGGTTTTGGGGGTTCAAGCCCTCCAATACAAATATTCTTGCTACAAAATATGGTTCGACCGTATTCGGTTTAAAAGTTGTACGCAAAACACCCACCAAATTGAAATACTGTGTGCGCCAATGATCGTACCTATATATCAGAAAAGTTAAAGCAAGACAATGTGTATATACGCAATTTCATTGAGAAATTAAGAGTAGGGTGGCTTCGGGTATTGCGGTATAATTAGTCCGGGAATGTGGTGTATCAGTTTTTCTTGGAAACTGCAGGCATTCAGACAACAGAATCACAATGAAATCTGTGATCGAAACCAATAAATGCTTAAGACATCACTGAGTTAAGGGTGCCAGCATGATTCTGTAAAATGTGCTGCTCAAAATAGTACTTATGGATCGACTGAGCGATTATTGCTGAGTGATTATTGAAAATACAAAATTACACAACAAATACAAAACTTACACTAACATCCTGTTTGCTAGCATTGCCTTTGGTCAATTGTTAAAAACATCTCTGACATGCGACAGAATTTTTTTAGAACTTGCGAAAAGGCATCAAAAGAATAAATTTTAGTTATTGACTTCATTTAATATCAATAACTAAGTTTTGTATAAATATAAAAAAAAGATAATATAGCATATAAGAATAATTTATCGCTCGATGTCCTGAAAAGTGTCAAAAAGCATAAAAGTTTGACAAATGGAAACAAAACGCTTTTCTACTAAACAGGAAGTTTAATTACACTGCACAACCAAATCAATTTTTTTTTTTTATTTTCTGAAATTTCTGGTTTTGACAACGGATTCTGGTAGAGGGGTCCAAAAAAAATATACGCGTATTAGCGTTTTGAAAGTTTAAGTCTGAATTTTGTTTCAGGGGAGTCAAAGATTTCCCCTTTTTGCACATTCTTATGGTGAAACCATGTAACCTCACATTTTAGATACATGATGTGTTAGCAATTTGATGTATAATACTACGAAGAACATTTTTGTGGAGCATTTTAACCCTGTAGCTCCTGTTCGTATGGGTCAATTTGACCCTTTTTTCTAAAAAGCCAAAAATGCCATATGAAACAGGACTTTCTAAGGACAAAACATACCACTAAAATATTCGCCGTAAAATTCTACTATAGGTCTCTGAATACATCAAAGCTCAGAAATTATTATTTATTATTATTATTTTGTAATATTACAGTTTTTAGTTGGTCTGTTAAAAATTTACTTTTGTTTGACTGACTGAATTATAAATAAATAAATAAATTAACTTGAACTCTAGAATTAAGCCAATACTGAAAATTTAAGTGTTTATTTCGTACTTATTCAAAATTGGTATTAAAATCTCCTACAATACTTGATTTTTGAGGGTTAGTGTGTATGGGAAAAATGTTAGACGCAAAATTTCACTATAAGTCACCGTACAAAAGAAAGCTCTGGATATAATATACGTGGGTGGTCCGATAAGTACTTAGCCTACAAAAGAAAAACGAAAATTTTGGAAAATTGGCGATTTATTTCTCAACGTAGTCTCCTTTGAACTCGATACACTTGACCCAGCGATGCTCCAACTTCTTTAACCCGTCTAAAAAATACGTTTTCTGGAGGCCTCCGTGGCGGCGATAACCTCCTCATTCGACTCAAATTTCTGCCCGGCGAGTGACTTTTTGAATCTACAGGAAGTATTTACAAAAGAAAAACGAAAATTTTGGAAATGTGGCGATTTATTTCTCAACGTAGTCTTCTTTCAACTCGATACACTTGACCCAGCGATGCTCCAACTTCTTTAACCCGTCTGAAAAATACGTTTTCTGGAGGCCTCCGTGGCGGCGATAACCTCCTCATTCGACTCAAATTTCTGCCCGGCGAGTGACTTTTTCAAGTTTGGAAACAAAAAGAAGTCACACGGGGTCAAATCTGAAGAATACGGTGGATGGGGTAGCTGTTCGTAGCCTAATGCGACCAATTTGGCGAATCACCGACCGATATTGCTCTTTTTCCATTTTTCTAAAATCCGCGGACACGTTCGTTTCCACACGCGGTCAAAACAAAACTACAAATCCAATAGGGCTGAAATTTTGAAAGTAGCCGTCAGCGAGGATGTACTACACGATAGTAAATTTCTCTAACGATAGTGGCATCATCGGGCGGTGGGGCTAAGTACTTATCGGATTGCCCACGTATATTATATAATTTTGGGTATTTAAGGTTTTTTTTTTGTGTTGTACAGTGTTACCTAAAAAGGTAATTATTTCTATATACATATTTCATATTTGTTTTAGTTATTTCAAAAGAAGTCAAGTTTGGGTTATGTGGTGTTTGGGTTAAGATCGTGGAGTGTAATGTGGTATTCTATCTTGTTCAGTACTAAGCATGACAGAAAAATAAGAATTTAGCAAATGGAACGCTTAAGACATTTGAAACTTGATTTTGAGTGAAAGGAATAATAAAATAGGAATAATATTAGCTCATACACCTCTTTAGGGCATGGCAAGTAGTAAAACAAGCAGTTGTAGAGTTTCCATCAACTACACTAAGCCGAGAACTGATTTTAGTCAGGGTTTCTTGCAAATGTTCGAAAATGTTTAAAATCATATTTTCTCACAAATCAATCATATAAATTTAACCCTTTCGGGACGAGGTTTAGTTTTGAAAACCAAAATACTGTTGTTAGAAATGATCCCATTCCATGAATGTTGGGGTTAGAAAATTATATAGAATTCTCACAAATTCTGAAGTCATCCTCTTATGCGTAAGATTTTAATAATTTTTTTGGGGTGCATTAAAAACTTGCTGGGACGAATTATCACAATAGTCCCGAAAGGGTTAAACACATAGAAAAAAGTAGAATACCACATTACCCGTACATGCTGAAGCACATCGTCCGCCAATGTTTGTTCAAGAATGTTCAATGTTCAAGAATATCTCTGAGAATTTTAATCAGAAGCCTTTTCCAGTTGTTTTGCTTAAAAGCCAATACTAGAAACG
This sequence comes from Melieria omissa, assembly GCA_963971225.1. Taxonomy (NCBI): domain Eukaryota; kingdom Metazoa; phylum Arthropoda; class Insecta; order Diptera; family Ulidiidae; genus Melieria; species Melieria omissa. The sequence goes on along the minus strand of OZ020268.1, from coordinate 44,317,627 downwards.
TCTGATCTGTTGAGTTTCATTCATTCAAAACAAATAGTATACCACAACAAACGAAGGTACCCTATGAATTTAGTTGTTGGCTCTGTGTGTAATGCGTATTTTCAGTTAGTAGTTAATCATAACCACTTGATTGCCATTTGTTTAAATCTCAAAAAGATGAAAAGTTTCATGTTATTCGAAAACACAATTTTTTACATAAGCAATTTATTGATTATTCCAAATACGGATAATACAAAAATATAAACAAGTTTCAAATCATAATGGAGGAAACCAGCAAGATTCGTGGTCTTATGTTAGTGTCACAAAGATGCGGGTATGTAGATTGCGATTGTTTATGAGGTCATTTTCTGAACTAACCAGTTTGCTTTTAATCGTAAAATAAGTAATTTAAAATGTTTTCACTTCAAAATGTTTTACTTAGGATTGAAGAAGTTGGCATGGATGGGTTCGTCGTCTGGCCAGTTTATTTTTAAATCTAACGTTCTGCTGATATTGTTGAAATTTTTTTGTTTGGCATTTTAATTGCGCTAATTGTGCAATGGCACTCTGTGGAAATTTGTTGTGTTCATCGACCCCGCCGGGCTCATGGCTGCCGACAAAATGCAGCGTCACCAGTTGACGCAGTGTAAAGTCTTTTCTGCCTCTGCAGTCTAAGTACATACAGTGACTCAATAATTTGTCCGTACACCTCTAAGTGCATCATTTGAATATGTGTATCTCAGGCTTTATACATCCGAATTCTATAAAATTCATATCAAATAAAAGGAAAACTTGTAAAGTTTTAAGGAAGCATACATTTATTCAAATTCCGTTTTCATTGTAAATGTAAAATAACAAAAACTAAAAAAAGTACGTCTGGTGAACTCAAACAATTATCCGTACATTTAAAACATTAATTTTTAGAAAGTTAATAAGACTAAGTTAATATTTTGTATGTTTTCCTTTTGCTTTAATTACCGCCTTTAATCTGTCCTTCATCGAATTTATTAGTTTTCTGGTAAGTAATGGGCTTATTTGCTCCCACTCCTCCTTCAAGGCCTCAATTAGGTCTTCCTTGCTTCTTATCCTTCGTCTTCTAATTTGTTTGTCGACGTAGGCCCACAAGTTCTCGATAGGATTAAGATCCGGACTTTGTGGAGGATGGGGGAGCACGTGTTTTATATTATAAAGCAGCCATTCCTTTACAAGATAAGAAGAATGCTTGGGATCGTTGTCGTGAACAAAGGCCAGCTTTTCTGTAATCCCATATTTCTCGGCATATCTAGGCAAATTTTGCTTTAAAATGTTCAAATATTTAAATTTGTCCATTATACCGTCAATTATGACCAGTTCACCTACGCCATCTCGCCCCATTATTCCCCAAACCATGACACTTCCATCACCGTGCTTTACGGTATGATTCACGTTTTCCTCCTGAAGAGCTGTTCCACTTCTGCGCCACACAAAACGACGTCCATCTGAACCCCGAATGTTGAATTTGGACTCGTCAGCAAATAAAATGGTATTCCAGTAATCATCATGTTTATTAACATATTCTTTCGCGTACTTAAGCCTTTTAGAAATGTGAACCTTTGAAAGATATGGTTTGCGTCTGGGTGTCCGGGCCATGAACTCGTTAGAATGCAAAAAATTTCTAATAGTTTGTGGATTCACGGGTTTCCCCAAATCTCTTTCTGCAATTACAGCCAATTCCACAGCACTTATTTTGGGATCTTTGGTCACCGTTCGTATGATTCGACGTTGAATTTGTGGAGTATTCAACAGCTTTTTTCTTCCTCTGCCGGGAGCCATTTCCACAGAGCCGTTTTTTTTATAATTATTTATTACATACTGAACTGAAGAATGAGTTCTATCCACAAGACTTGCAATTTCCCGCAAAGATTTCTTCTTTTTCCACAATTCGATGATCAATTTTTTGATTTCTGTTGGAATGCCACTGCGCGCCTTATTTGCCATTGTGTCTGTTCGAATATTATATTTCCACTAACATTTGTCAAGAATGACAATTAATTGACGGTAAAATGACGGTAAATTGTAACAGTTAAATTTGTGAGAACAGTAGCCAAGACATATCAAACGTACGGATAATTGTTTGAGTTCACCAGACGTACTTTTTTTAGTTTTTGTTATTTTACATTTACAATGAAAACGGAATTTGAATAAATGTATGCTTCCTTAAAACTTTACAAGTTTTCCTTTTATTTGATATGAATTTTATAGAATTCGGATGTATAAAGCCTGAGATACACATATTCAAATGATGCACTTAGAGGTGTACGGACAAATTATTGAGTCACTGTAAGTGTAAATGTCACTGGTCGCTACTTGACTTACCATTGGCATTATATATAAAAATCACCATTTTAATTTTAGCTCCACTGAAAATATGTCTTCGATAGCCTTTAGTTTTATCGTTTGATTAGATGTATCTTGAAATAGAGTTGCAACACTTCTGACGACGTGGCGTGTGTCAAGTGCAGTGTGGTCTTTGTTTTTGCATGTCGCTGTTGGTGTTTGAATCAGTCAATCAGCATTCTTAACGTAATTTGTCTAGGAAGCTCGAAAAATTCGTCTGTATACATATTCTACAGAAAATTATTACTTTCCATATGCAGTGTGAAATAGAATCGAAATATAATACAGCAGATTCTCAGCGGCAGATTCTCCTAAATGTTAAGAATAATAAATTTTTGCAATATGCAATTATTATAATTTTGCACAACATAATAAAATAAATAAAATAAAATAATTGAATGCTCTTTTTTTTTAACAACCAATAATTTCATTACTTCATAAAAAAAATAAGTTCATCTAATTTCCGCCCAAGAACCTTGATTTGTCCACTCGGAAATGAGTTCGTCGCTATTAAGTTCGGTTGTTTTTTTCTGGCGATTCTGTGCCAATTTAAAATCGATTAAAGCCTGTTCGCAAAGCACAAGGTTGATATATGCAGCACGCAAAGTGAGAATATAATTATGATAAGGAGTCTGAATTTGTGAGCATAATGAAGCGTATCGGCAAGTTATTCGAATCATTTCATTTTGAAACTCATGGGAACGAAAAAATGACATCAGCGCGTAAATGATGAGTGTATGAGTGTGTTGCACGAGACTTGCAAAAAAGCTCACACGCAATCAAGACGTAACCGCTGCATTATATTCTATGGGGAAATGCGTTCAACCACATCAAAAAAGTAGCACCAAACGTGCGTGTTTATAATTTGACATGCACTGGAAATATGTGTAAACACTTGAACGAGGCGTGTGGCTGGGGGAGGTGATTGCGAAATGGCTGCATTTGGCTGGCATTTCTGCATTTTTCACATTTTAGCTGCACAATTATTGCAACGAATACATAAATCTCGATTTTCCCCTCCTTCGTACATCTCACTATGCGCCAGTTTCTGTTGCTGAGCGAGCTTTTCAATTGAATTGAATTCGCACATAAATTTGAATTTGATTACTTCTAATGAAATGCAATGAAAGAATTGGCAGAGTATTAGTTGGTTTTGTTTTGCTTTGATGGCATTATGACGACACCGCTGCTACGTCTTCGTGCTTCGGTTCTCTACACTCGATGACCGGTGTGCAAAAACAGTATAGTCAGTACATAGTATATATGTACGTATGTATGTGCATACGTGTACGTTTATGAATATTCAATTTAGGGTAAAATGCGCTGATGAGGCATGGTTAGATTTGTAAAGTTAGCTAGGAAAATGGTCGGCATGACCAGGAAATTCTATCTGACTTTGTGCTCGTTTCTGCTGTTTGTCAAAATGTTACTAAACTCTTTCATGCAACGTTTTGCCTATAGGTATTCTAAATTGATTTTGTTTTCGTTGTCCATACCGCCTGGCAAGCTGGGGAAATTTGTGTAGATCCTGTGCCGCCACAGAGCCAAGGTGGTTGCTTATCAACACATCAGTGTCAAGTGTGCAAGCGGCCAAACACACAGAAAGTGGCCCACTGTCAGTGGCCATTGTCATTCCTAAAGGCAGGACATAGCACAGATAAGCCCACCTTTTTCATGTAATTTGCCCATAAAAATTTCCCAACGCCTAACTGCCTACAGTTCCTCCTGCATTGTGACAAAAGAAGTTGCCGTGAAATATAAGTTTCGACCAACTGCAGCCGCTCTTATGTTAGTCTGCCATGCTCGTTCGTGGGTTGAAGTGACCCATTTGTTGAAAAATGTCGTTGACGGCCGCATATGGGAGTGGCAGAACTGGCACAGGGCCAATAAATGCAGATTGGCTCTGAGCAATTCTTAAAAGTCAGAGTTCTCGTTACCCGCAATTCCTGCGTGTCCCGGGACAAGTAAGCATCAGGCTTTTATATCTGCCGACATAATTCAACCTTGACTTGTAGGACCTGACTATTGCGAAGGTGGCCGGAGGGCTGTCCAAGGCCATGAGTGCAGACACCTGCTGTTCACAACGAGCTTCATTACCTTAACCCATTTTTTACCACCGTGTCTTTAAAGACACGGCAACTTTGAAAAATTCTGAAAATAACAGTTTCTAACGCATATTAAATATTTTTACATTATCGGAAAGTTACATTCACTGGCTTTCAAACTGCGAACAACTATTTCCGAATTTTAGGGTTTCACTTAGTGTAAAACTGGTATAAACAGGAGCACCTTTGTGAAGGGTTTTAAAATTTTTTTTTTTTTACTACAAAATTAATTTTTGTTTTTAATAAAACACTTAATACTGCTTACCAAAAAAAAACAAAGTTTGCATAAAAATTATGAAACTTTCAGTTTTCTAAAGTTTTAAGCGTGTTCTAACTTAAAATATTTTGGTGTGTCCTTAAAAACACGGGAATCGCATTATATTGAACTTTCTCCTTGGTTGCAACTACTTTCGATGCGTAGTTAAAAAGAAACAGTTACTTAAACTTGAAAAATGTGTAATTTTCCCAATTTGGCTTACGTATTTTGCCAGCGTGTCTCAAAAATCACATCTGCTCCAGCCCAAAAAAAAATTTTTTTTAAATTTTTTTGAAAGCAGAAATGGCATACGGAGGCTCTAAAAGGCTGTTTTATGAAAATTTTCAAAATCGGTCCACGGGATCTAGGGGCGGTAAAAAATGGGTTAAGTATCACGTGCACCTCTGCCTGAAACACAAATACGTAAATTGTTACAAGATTGTCTCTTGTTTGCACATAAATTATTTGGATATCACCCGCAGGGCAATGGCTACAGTAGTGAAATTTTATATATTTGAGTTGAAATGTGAACAAAATTAGGGAAAAATACCATCTCCATGATCTCATATTAATCAAAATGGCGAAACTGGGACTATGGGACTAATGCGTTTGTCGTTAACATAAATATATGCAAACCTAACCTAATCTACATGCAAACGTATACAATGAACCTTTGTACCTTTGTATTAATAAATATGACTTTTTATAATCCAAACACATTTATTTGTGTAACGAAATATTATCTTGTTACTTTTTCTTACTGTACTAAAACACCACAATTACAACAGGTATACCTTGTGCTACCTGCAAGCGAACAATATGCTCTTCCTTCCTTGACATAGTCAGTTAGTGGTGGCAAGAGGAAGTGCTCTCCCCTCTCCTCCTCCTCTTGGCACGATGGCCAAACAGCTCTGACCCACTTTCAATCCCAGACGCACTGAAACACTTGTCTCGCTTAGCAGACATAACATGAGCATGGACGCAATTTCAACAAGACATTATCTATTCAGACGTCATGCTAACTGATTAAGTCTTGACAATTGCCAAAATGAAGAAGAGGAGATACTATAAGTTACTTTCTCTGCCACTGCTCGGTTGTTTTTAGACAAATAACCTCAGTTCAGTTAACATTAAGGACTCAACCACAATTCAAATTGGCTCTCCGACTTGCAGTGTGAGAGATCACTTTCTCCTTGTGGTATCACAACGGGTCCATTACGTGGCCTAAGTGTGTCTTTTCCCAGCCACCTTAACCAAACCTAACCTGCTGCTTCTTATGATAAAGTGTTTTTTATTAATATTCATATTTGGAGAATTTTTTATTCTCGTTAAAAGCCGCAACAGTGTGAATTTTGTTTTGCCAGATGCTCATATCCGGAGACAACCGTGTAGATTTGTTGCATGTTTCGAGAAGTAAACAACAGTGAAGAATTCGCACGTGAACAACCGCGGTTATTGCCATCTTGCGGTAATTCTGCACACCACAAAAAAATGCGAAAGAGAAATAACAGAAATTTTGTAAGTAATGGAAAAATAAAGGTGATGAATAGTCTGGCAAATCATAAGTGCCTCTTGCGAGTTGGTGGAGCGCGGCTTGAGTAATGAAAACGTGATTAACATTTATTTATCCATAGTCGTAACATGGCCCTCATGCCACGACGCTTGCGCCTAATGCTTTTCTTGTTGCCAACGTTCTTCTGCCTTTATTCTTTATTCGCAACATTCTTAGTAAGCATTTCGCTGCTTCGATCTGTAGAGGCGCTGCCTGGTCGCGGCCAGTAGCCACTGCTAGTACCAGGTAGCATTAGGTACCATTCAATAATATGTTAGACACCTTGGCCGCATGTGCATACTTGCGTTCGATTGACTCTGGGTACTAGATGCAGAACTTGGGAAATCTAAAGCAAGACATATATAACTGCTACAAAAACTGCTGCAGAAATCACTAGTCTAACCATAAACATTTTCTCAGACACGTACAAAAACTGTCCTTTCTTCCTTTAGGAAATTGAAACTTCTTCAAAAAACAATAACGTTTAATAAACAAACAATACACAGGCAATCAGCACAAGTGTAGTGGGTTTTCATATTCCACATGACCGATTGCAATCACTGAACACCGTTTGCAATGTACGGATACTAGAAATTTAACAGATATGCATGATTTCTAAGCGAGCACTAACTTTTCTGCTGATAGAAATTAGTTCTGCTTGCTGTTATTTGTTGATTCGACTTCCTCCCCGGGTAGCCACCGCTGCAACTGCTGACCACTGAGTGGAGTTACCTTATTACTGTGTATTATCTGCACACTGCTCGCACCTCTTTCTTGTTCTTTTGTGGGTTTTATTACAATAATTATCGTCGCTTGTAATTTTTGCTGTGCTCATTGCGGCCAAAAGTAATATGAACTGAACCAAACGCATCGTCCATCAGTCCGTTTCAATCCGTTTTAATAAGACATGAATAATTTATGAGTCTAACATGGGTTCTCTAGGCACTTGACTTATCCTAATTTAAAACGAGAATTTCAATGCAATATCGATGAAATTAAAAAAAAACCATATATACCACAATCCATCAAATCACTGCTCTAACTCGGACTAATGTCGAGTTTCGTAAAATGCGACTTTTAGTCAAAAAATAAATGATGAAATGAATAAATTAAAATGCGATAAATTTATGTTTTTGAGATTCTTACTTACCAAAGATGAAAACAGATGCTTCCCTCACTATTTGAAATAAAAATTACAAAAATAAATAATAATAAATAATTTCATTCAAACCTTAGTAATTCGCATCTTCCTGTGGTAATAGTCCGTTTTTCGAAAAAAGACCTAACTTTAACGATTTATTTTGCAACTATGGAAAACATTAGAAGATTTCTTTCTAAGGGATTTATTCAACACATACTGAGGTACGCAGAAAAAATTGTATTGTGAGTTTTATTTAACCTTAGAACCGTGACTTGGCTATACAACTGAATCTCGTGACTTGTGCTCACTCAGTGCCCAGTAATGTATTTTGTATGGAAATTTAAGCTTTTTATGATTTTTTTTATAAAAAGACCAATATTTATATATTGGCATGGGTAGTTGATATCCAATATCCACCATAAAGTTTGATCGTTCCTTTCTTGACCAAAATATTTTTCTCCACGATTGGCCTTAGTAACCGAAGTTGAAAAAACAAGCCTGTTTTATCAGGATCCATGTCTACTGCAGCTTCCTCGTTGTCATATTCTTTGAAACGTGGATCTGGAATGGGCTGTACGTGGTCGCCATCAAATGTAGGTTCATTTCCACCATCATCACATCGCTTTTTTGAGCATTGAAATAATTTGGATCTTCTTCCTCTTCTTCTTCGGTCAATTCACGGCATAGGCTAGTCAAATAAACTAAAAATGAACTCTTAACTTGAAATTTTTGCGTGAAATCTTCAATAACCAACAAAAACCATTAGAAAATTACCATTATCCATACAAAATATATGAGGAAATATTATGGGCACTGAGTGCCCCAAGTCACGTATAGCGTACTCATCTCATAAAATGACATAACTTTCTTATTATAAGAGAAATATACCTGTCAGTTTGGCAACATATAAACAAAAGTCTATCTATCTGCCTACCATAAACATGAACATAAAAAATGAATATGGGCACTAAGTGCCCAACTCTCGGTTCTAAGGTTAAAATGGCGGCGAAAGCGCTTGTTATCACTCAGGTGGGTATTTGATACACAAAATGACAAAATTCAAGTTTAAACATAAACAAAATTTCCAAACAAATATTTGTTCTGTCTTCGCCCCTGTCATATACTATTTGAAAGTTTTGGTCACGGTTTCCGCCATTTCGAAATAAGTTAGAGTTGGTATCAGTAACGTCAATCAATCAATAATTCAAGTTTCCTTATAGCTTTAAACCTCAAATGAAACTTCTATATCAGCTGTTTCTATCTTTAATCCTCTTATTTATACCCTTTTCTCTGTGTATTGTGAATGTGATAAGTCGCCCTGGAGTAAATAAGAGTTAAACAAACTGAACTATTGTTGCATTGAAATTTTTATGCAATTTATTTTTGTATTAAGAAGGTTTGCTTTTTTCGAAATTAAAGTGACAAAAGCAAAACGTAAGTTTTTTGCTGTTTCGATCCCGGATTAATCGGATTTTGTCAATCCGGGAACTGAAATTTTCCGGGATCCCGGGATATAGCATTGTGATCTCAGGACTGCAAACCCTAATACATATATAGATACATACAACGAATTCGTTAAAATAATTTTGAGAAGTATGAGTCTAATAATATTTGATTTGGAAATCAATCAAGTTTGAAATCAACACACATATGTATTAAATAATGTTTCTCCATATAAAACTTTTTGTTTAGAACCTACAGTTCATATTTTGTATTTGTAGCTCGCGTCGGTTTCGTAATTCATTTTTTAAAGTATCGGAAAATTCTTAGATACTTGAACAACTATCAAGTATCTGAAAATTCGTGACCAATTTGTGTTTTCCTCAATAAAATCAATAAAAATTAGTATCAATAATTAGTCTAACTTCTTACTGCCTCATATAAGAATCACATATATCTTTTAAATTGGTTTAATGGTATCTGCGTGTTTGTTGAAGACTAAACTAATCAATGTGTCAAAACATACGCAAGCACGCCGCTAATTGCATCTAAATCTCACCTCGCCGCACCCTGCCAGTTCGTCATGTGACTTGCTATTGAGAGAAATCAGCGGTGTAAATATGTCTTTACCAGAAAGAGAATAAAAATGTGTCACGGATTTCAAAGGAGGAAACCCAATGAAGTTGAAGGCTGTGAACAAAAGCAAATAACATATACATGTAAATAATAATTATTTAAAATTAGACTAATTGCAAAATTGGTTCGCTATTTTGGGTTCAAACAAGAGTACCAAACGAGCGAAGTTCTAAATTACAAGCGCCTATTGAATGGGTTAGAATAGATAATTGAAATGCCAGTCTACCGTTCAGGTATATTTTTTTTTCAAATTTGTACATTTTGTGAAATTTTTCAGTGGTCTTGACCTATCCCCAATGTCTATAGTCTTCATAGTTCATAGTCTTGCTCGAACTTGTACCAAATTATTTCACGTTATCAAAACTGGCGTGCGAGTTATTGCAGCGAAATAGCCCGGGGAAAATACTTAACACTAGAATGCCCGAGGCATTTTAGGTATGTCAGATTTTCGGGCATTCTAGTGTTAATAATTGCCTTGTTTGAATTCATAACTACTGTACAGTTATTGTCAGTGGCTTTTGCTGTTGAAATTAAATTACAGTGTAATTCTGGTACGTATAGTGTTTTGAATAATTTAAAAAATAAAAGACCTCAATGGAGTCAAAATGACTCCCTCGGGCATTTTAGTGTTAAAGAGATGGGTGTGCGGTTGCACAAAGGATGAGGCAATCCAGTAGTGGACACAGACGGCGAGTCTTTGATGGGTGCGGCTCAAATTTGAACAACGAATCCAAACCAAACCTTATTTACAAATTGTGTTTAAAAAATGTGAACAATTGTGCTTTGTGGTTCAATAACTTTTGTTTATTAACTTTGAATGGTCAGTATTCAAATCTCGTTGCTCTGTTTTTCTTCTCAACGTTTTACTGCAATTAATCGGAGTTTTCCGTAGAGCTTATGGTCTTTTCAGAATCACATACTTTTCCTGAACCAATGTAAAAATCAGATATCGCTGTCGTATATTGAATAATTTGCCAGGTACTACCTGTTGTCTTCTTCACTTTGCCTGTGTTAAATTTTATACGTTTCTGCACGACATACTTCGCCAAGGGTGGAAAATCCCAGCTTTGTTTCATCATACAAGTCAAACATGCGTGAGTGACCCCTCACGCTCTGCAAAATGCCAACATTCTTATTTCACCGAATTACGAACTTTGTAACATTAGCTTGTTGTTAGTAAATAAAGTAAGAATTTTGGCAGCAAGAAAATCGTGGCCAGCGAGAAATGCCGCGACGGGCATAAAATTCGAATTAAAATGCCAAAACTAGAGCTGAAGAGTCTCTAATTGATCTCGGTGGTTTTGTTGTTGTGCATAAATTTGGTGTAATTTGAAGTAGAGCAGCTGCTGGGTTGGGTGGTTGGTAAGCGAGAGGTGTAGCGTGGTGAGGCGGGAGTGTAAACAGGAAACGATTTGGAAGCGCGCAGTCAACTGTCAAATTGTGTTTATGCGTCTATAAAGATTTGAAACGTTTGATGCAATTTGATTTCGTCAGAAAATGGAGCACGGGTAGATGGTTGCTATTCGCATGTAGAATGAGCGATTGAATATTTTTAGCATTTATGAGAAATAAATTGAAGCAGAGAACAGTGAAAGTTTGTTATCTAGCAACGAAACTAAAAATCTATGAATTGGAAATCAGCAACAGCTTTCAATTTAGTTTTATAAAACTGCATCAACTAAAAGTAATACAAATTGTTGCAGTGAAATATACTATTTTTAATGCACACCAGGTCGCAACCCTATTAGGCTTCCTTGCAGTGCTAAACGGTCGATTTCAACGCACCTGATTTGCTTCAGCAAATCCAAACAAAACATTGTCCTCAAATCTCATTACATCAAAACACAAGTTAAGCTACTTTTTGCCCACTCATTCGTAATATTCTTCGATGCCACCTGGCAACGCTTCTTTCCTCAAATAACAAATCAGCTTTTGGTTTGTATCTCTGCTTGGGACTTTTAGCCAAGACAACAGTGGCAATTTCGAAATATTATTCGCGCGTAGGCTAGCAGTCTTATTCACACGTTCACGCATAGCGTGGCGCTTGGACTGCAAAATCGTTACTGTAATTTGCTTCGAAGTTTCTATTAGGGCCGAGCTCACAACTGAATTCATAGATATATATTTTATAATAATAATTCGACTTTTCTGTTTTAAATTTTTCTTTATACAAAAAATTAAGACACATTTTTGGTTAATTCATATACCTAACTATTATTATTGTTTTTTATAGAAAAAGTTAGAAATGGTCGAGCGTTGATTTTTGTGTTTCGCTGTTCTACTTTAGTGAGCAATTTTTATAATTCCGTTTGTGTGTATATTTAAGATTTGTTTATGAATAGTACAAGTAACTCTTATATATATTTTGATCAAAATGATTTTAGTAGTTGCCTCTTTTCCTTTTCAGAATCTGAGGGCGAGTTGACACGCAAATACAAAACGCTGCCATGGAGTCCACTGTACTGTGTGCTACAACAGGATGAACAATCGCTCACAGCTTATTGCAGTGAAGAAATATCGGTGCGTAGAAACTAATTTTCGTTGATTGTGCGTTCGATAAAATTTATTAACAAATAAGCACCGAATTATGTCGATACTAGAGATCAAAGCAAATTTTTGGTCATTTCTAATCTCGGGATTTTTAGGCTTGCAAAATGTAATCCCGGGATCGCAGTGCTCGCTTTAAATCAATAAATAAATTCCTATGCGCATACATACCTACGTTTACAGATTTATTTTAAAGAAGTCAGTGCAAAGAAAACTGCCAAATTTAACATAAGACATTAAAAAAGGTGATGAAACTTAACAATTAAATAAATAAAATAATTGAATAAAAGACATAACATCATAGCTTTAGTTTCGGTATACATTTCTTAAGAAATCGGTAACATTTCCCATACACACAGAATGCTTACCGGACCGAATTTTCGTCAGCCCATTTGTTCTTATCAGGTTCAAATTTAATTGTAAAGAACTCGTTAAATCGATTAATTCATTGTGTTTATACTGTAAAGCGTTGTAAGGTGATTAGCTGTAAACTAAAGGTCCCTTCCATACATTCACCATGTCCCTTACATACATAACAGCTGAAAAGTTCGTATCCTTTCTATGAGATGACGCCACTAGAATAAAATCCGTATAATTTTTAGGTAGTAACAACCTTCAAAAGAGACGTGTATATCAAATAATCCTACAGGATAGGATTTCGAAGATTTTTTGAAGCTCGATCTACGGTTGGACCTAAAAATATATGTATTACTTCATGCTCGTTAAGGCTTGATTACACGTAACGAGTAGAGCGACGAGACATCACATCAACTCTAACGAGTACTCGTTTCGTCTAAACGGTAAGGCGAGTTCTTGATTGAGTCAGTGACCGATGAAAGTGACGAGAGAGTCACTAGAATCACATTTTGTCTGCTAGGCCGACCTAGGCGACCACTTCTTTACCGTTATATTTTTCTCTTTTTCGCAGCGATTCGCGGAATCGCTCGTGACATGCGGTATGCGTCACACACCACTTTTCGCTCGGTTGAGTTTAATTGCGCGAGTTGCTTAGTTCATTTTGTGTATTGTAAAACCGAACTGACTCGCCGCGTGTCGAAATACGTTTGAACAACTCGTCGCTTTTGCTCGCTCTCCTAATTCTTTCGGCCTAATACTATTTTGATGTCTCGTCACTCGACTCGTTACGTGTAATCAAGCCTTTAATTAGGCTTAGTGAATAAATTAAAGAAATTAACATTGTATGTGGGTATGTATGTTCATATGCAGGGGCGTAGCCAAGGAGGGCGTGGTTTGTCAAAACGCCCATTAATCAAAAGTTTTAATAATTTTCACTTTGTAATTTGCCAGTAGCCCCAGTAGTAAAATAAGTAGTTCGCGAAAAGTTTCTCGATCAAAACAAGAATTTGTATGATAAATGTTTACAATGTCGACGAGTTGTTACATGATGTATGAGAGCATACAAATTTCGATAAATGATAGCGTTGTCCCCTGACTCGACAGAGCAGTCAGCATTGATACGTTTGCAATTTTTTTATTCACTTTACAAATAACTGTGTATACTATTTTTTTTTAAATATCATACATAAATTGAATACCGACACATTTTTTGTTTAAAGCTCCATGACTAAATTCTGGCTATGCCCCTATTTGAATGTATGAGATCAAGGATTGGCTGATCCTCTCTGCCAAACAGCTGTTCCATACGCTTTTCAGCTATCGCATTCATTGTAAACCTTCATGATTTTTTTAAAATGTTGTACATGCTATCTATGCAGTGAGCGTCAACTATTTATGTACATAAATCTTTAGCATTTATGTAAAAGACTGCACTCAATATTTAATATTTTTTTTAAGTCTTCTACAAGTAATATTTTTTTTAAGTCTTCTACAAGTAATATATTTGAAAGTCTTCTATAAGTAATAAAAAAATGTGGTTGTGTAGTGGTGAGCACTGTAGGATTTTTACACGTTTTATGTTAATTAACATAGTTTTGCAAAACATTGTTTCTTGTTTTTGTGTTTTAAAAAAACTTTAACATCACCTATGAATTGAATTGCTTAATCCACACTTACTAATGTGCTTAATACATTTAACGCAAACTTAGATATTCCCGGCCACGCCCAAAAAAGAGGTGGGTAGTTTCAACGCTTTTAAAACCATTAACATTAACTTTAAGTTATCCCGTATTTTTTTTTTTGGTAGATCGATACTCGGAGTAAAGAACTTGTGTCGTATATATGTAATGCATACGCGACTTTAGGACATTTGTAAATAGTTTTATGGTTTTAATTATTTATTTTACTTGCTGTTAATTTAGCATTAATATATTTTATATAAATTATAAAAACCCTTTTCATGTGTTATTCTTATTGTTTTTTGTTGAGGCGATGTTGATCAAAACTGTGACAGCGCAGTTATTTGATTTTAATTCGACTTTTAGCAGGGAATTTTAATAATTTTAAAGCATTCATAAATTAAAAGTTTCGAAACAATGCATAATACCAAAAACTCAACAGGCCTAACCCCAAAACATGTCCATTCCATCCATATTTACTTAATCAGCCGATATTCTGGCGATGCTGAAAACCCAGTCTTGCTACTTCCTTTTCCTTTTCAATCAATCAATCCGTTTACGTTTTGATCAATGTCGCCTTCAAAATTACGATCAAACAACTGAAGGGAGATTGCTCAATAATAATAATATATTTCTTGGTCCAGCTAACGGATGTGCTCTTTAACGACTATCCCCGCGTACGGCTGGATCGTGTGCGTCGCCCAGCGAAGGTGCTGTGGGATGGTCCGCCGACGCTCCGAGAGGAACCAGAAGACTCCGATACATGTGCCGTGGACATAGCATTGAACACAACGCTCTACAGTGATTTAGGTAAATAAATATTGCTAATTTGTTGCTATATATCAATAGAATATATAAGAACAAATAGCAGAAATTTTAAATTTCAGTTTCTACTTTAGTCAATTAAAAACAAAGTAAGTCAATTAAATGATGTAATATTTATGTTTAAGTAATTATTACAGCCCTAACGAACTATTGAACTACAGCCCTATTGAACAGGGTTCAATAATACAAATTAAAAAAACTGTTATGGAATGTTTTGTATACAACCACACACAAGACTAAATTGATAAACTAAAAATTTTAACTAAGATTTTTCCCTATTAAAAGCTGTAGCGATAGGGTTAACATAGTTGGTGCGTGTACAGAACACCGACAAATGCACTGAATCAAAACAAACGTGAAAATAAACGCTAAACGGCAACAGAACAGGCAATAACCGCTTACAAATGCTATGGGAATGAATTCGAAATGAAACTTGAGCATCTCTTCGTGAGAATAGCGAAAATCACGGTTGCCACATAACTGAAATTGTTTGTACCAAAGTTTTCCCAAGAAAGGCTCAAAATGGGAACGAAAGGACAATTTTGAAAATTGTTTTTCAACACAATAACATGTTTAACTTAAATATCGACATTTTTACCGATTGCCCTCATAAAGTGAGTCAGTCTCTTTTTGAGTCGAACATTTTAAAAGAGAAACGAGCGTTTCGTTGCCACTGCGTACCCTTTCCACTTGGTAGTGCAAAGCAGAGATGATAAATGGGGATTCTATTTGTGCCGAGGGGCAAAAAAGTACTATATTTTTCTAAGAAGGCACAAGATTTATTGGAATCCATATTTTTATAAAAACAATTTTATAATATGTATGAATTTGTTATTTATTTATTAAATATCAATGTGTTTTTGTAACAAAAACTTGAGCTTCATACATAAAATACATAAAAACAATTCTTCAACAAAGAGAAAGTGATATTTAGTTTAATAGTTCTTCACACTATTGGAAATGATTGGGTGTTTTAAAAACGAGTTTTCAACAATTTTACTGTGTTAATTTTAAAAGACATCATTCAAATGTACTGGATAATGTGAGAGGCCGAACAATGTGACATAAATGTACAATAATGTACTTTTGAATACCAAAATGAGCAAACAAGTATACCAAGTACTTTATGTTGGCACTGCCACCCATTCTTAAAACCGAATGTTTTGCCATTGCCTGACAAGAGCGCCCTTGTGCGTTTCTTATAATTCTAATCTACATACTTTATGCGACTTTTATAGCTCTAATCTTAAACATTTATTTATCTAAGTTTAAGGACGAATTCTTGTTTAGAAGTGGATATTGTATAAAGTAAACAAAAGAATTTAATAAATAGAAGTGATCACGGTTGAATCTGTTATAATTGTCGGAATAAAATAACTCTTTAGGTTGAGTATGAACTTAACAAAAATCATTCTAGTTTGAGACCTGAAGTTACACTTTACAATTTTTTTTTAGTTTTATTACAAAGTTTTACAAATGACAAGTTTTCTATCAAGTTTGTTTTGGCGGGATCTATAGAGGAACACAAAGTTTTAAGATCATAAGATATTGTGTTCGCGTGTTAAAAAATACGCTTGACATTTTGAATGTGGATGTGACACGTCGCCTTCAATATCCTTAATAACTCTGTAACCAAATTTGTGGAATTCCAAATCGAATGTGCCAAATTCGTTTTCTTTCGAGCTTTGCAATAACA
Source organism: Melieria omissa (assembly GCA_963971225.1). Classification (NCBI taxonomy): domain Eukaryota; kingdom Metazoa; phylum Arthropoda; class Insecta; order Diptera; family Ulidiidae; genus Melieria; species Melieria omissa. Next base: position 44,301,038 of record OZ020268.1, on the reverse strand, counting down.
TTTTTTTTACGACTTAATAATTATTATTTAGAATGATTGAAATCATGCAATCTTGAATGTGTGTGTGCTTAGTGTGTTTAGAAGTTAATTCAAAATTTGTCAGCGACTCTCGACTGATAGAAACATATCATTCTAGGTAAAGAAAAAACGATGTTTTCAAAACTTCAGTTTCTAGTTCAGTTCTGTCAATACCTGGGTACCTTTTGCATTTTTGAGGTAAAAATATCCTACTTTCGGCCAAGGAAAGCTATGCTAATATTTTAAGTATCTTCCTAAAAATCAATTTACTATCTATTAGAGATCTTATATAGAAAGAAATATTTTTCTAGATCAGTGTTGATGGGTTTTAGTGGTGCACACAGGATTTAACATGGGCGGCTTGCGTACAACTTTTGAGCCGAATACCAATCGAAATCATATTTCGAACTAAAAATGTTTGTGTTTGGGGCGTTTGAACTCCAAAACCCCCCTATGTGCGTCACTGTTAGGTTTCATATATGCATGCATGCTTTTGTTCCACCGTGCGGATATGCGAACAACAAAGGGAATCACTCATACGCAACCAAACGCAAAAAAACGAATTTTCAAAATTCAACTACAGTCGTGTCTGGGTATAGTGAACCCCCTATATAGTGAGCACCTCGATATAGTGAACGCCCAAATTTTTACATGGAGCATCTAAATATTGAAACAAATTTTGAAAGCAATTTCAAGCAAAAAACAAAAAGTGTATTTTGAGCAAATAAAATGAGTTTTTGAACAAAAATGTTAACCTTGATTTGGTGAACAATCTCAATACTGTGGCCTTGCAAAAATTAGTTCACTATATTCAGACACCACTGTACTTACTAACTCGATCGAGTAACAAAAATTCAACAACGACATCAACCAACTAACACAAAAACATACGCACGCACACACACACATATTGAAAATGTGTGTGCAGTGTTGCATGACAATGTTACTATGTACAAGAACCAAAACCCAACAGTAAAAAAGCATTTACTCATTTGGCAAGCGAAATGCCAACTGGCAAGCAGTTGCAGAATGAATTCCATTTCCGACTCGTTCCGCTAAAGAGATAAACTTGTGAGAGGAACGCACTGCACTAGGACTGAGAACAGTGGCTACACTCAGCTGTGCACGGTGGAGTTGATGGGAACGTCTCCAACTTGAACGGGTTTCAGTTGAAATTGAACTTCCGGTGTTTGCGGTGCGATGTTGACGGTTGGTGGCGTTGTCGCTTGGTGCGATTTGTTTATACTGAAATTTTTGGTCGTCAATGCGTTTGAAATGAGAATAAATATATAGTTTAAAAAGAAAATGCGCTCGACTGAGTTGTGTGAGCCAGTTGACAAAGGCTAAATAAGCATAGCGGCGGCGAAATTTTGTGCACACGAATATTTAAAAAAGTAAACACAAAAGAAATCGTTTTTGATTGTAATGAATTTGAATTTTTATAGAAAGGCTAAATCGAGAAGAGTTTATGTTGTGTGTATAAAAATTCATCACTGCAAATGTATGCAATGACAAAAGAATGCGTATTCACAAAAATTCTATAAAATTTTAAGTGCTTTCAAATCCTGCTCCCTTTTATTGCGAGAGTGAAATGTCCCGTCAACTTGCGCTGCTGAATGTTTGTTTTAATTAAATTCTGTAAAAAAAACAACATTGACATCAATTAGAATCTGACCCAAGGCACAAATTTGTACTTCTCGCTTTTAGTGTGGTGTCCCTTTTGGGCCGATGTAATGAGCGGAAGTTAATGCTTCTCTCTCCAAAACAGTTTTAAGAATACGAGTTAAATGAGTTGCGGCTGCTGCTTATTTATGGTTAATGTAAGCGGAAATCGAAAAGTTGCAACAGTCGACAGTAATGGAGTGTATTTAACTGCATTTTAAACCGCACAACAACAAAGGCATTTTCCTAAAAAAGCGCACAAGGAAGTGAAAAAAAGAAACGATCAGCAAAAAGTGACAAGCGTAAAGAAGCGACAGCACAAAAAGAAATTCAACAATGTAGCAGCAATAAGAATAACTACAACTGCAGCAGCAACACCAACAGCAACAACGCATAACTGCATTTTAAGGCTGACAGTTAATTTGAGCCAAGCCACAAAAGCAAAACCATGAACCACCAACCAACAGCAAACCAGAAACCGTCAATGCCCACCAGCTAATGTGGTCCCGCCATCCCGCTCTCACCATACAACTATCACAAACATTGCATTGCCTGCCGCTCTTCACGCTGAGCCTGAGAACGACGGTACACTGTCGCATTGGCACCGGCAATTGCAGTGATTGCCACGGCTCCGCCAGCAACATTAGTTGACATTTTAATTGCCGATCGGACGGAAATTTGCATTGCAATCAGTCTGGAAGTGAAAAAACTGCAAAAAGTGTTTAAGTTTATCAACTGTTTCACACTTTTTGCTGTACCGCAGTCAGTTGGCACTGCTGCCTCGAAGCGGTACGTATCGGTTCGCTGAAACTGAGCCAATGTTGACTTGAAGTGGTACGCAATTGAATTGATTGAGTTGACATGATAGCATTGTCTGAGCCCGAACTCGATACGGCAAAAGTTGACCCAGTTCGCAAGTGTGAACATCAATAAAATTCCTTTCATCAGTGGCAATTTAACCCATCATATCCCTGGCCGTGACTCACGTGACAAGTGTAACAGAGCAGTATGAAAAAATGGCGAATGACATGTTTAAAGTCGATTCGATATTTTGCGTATATCTGACATTGGGGTCATTGCAATCAAAGTTTGCTCTAGGAATATCACATATTCAAGCCAGTGTTGCCAGATTGGGGGTTTCCCTCCTAGATCTGGGGTTTATTTGTTTGGATTGAGGGGAAATTTTATGATAAATATTTTAGGGGGAAAGTTTAGAGAGATATATTTTACAGACATTTTTAATTTACGCTTTTTACATGTCTGTGGCGCACAGTGACGGATTCAGGGGTGTTTTGGGGGTTGAAACCCCCCCGAAATATTTGGATCGCCTATAAAACTACATACAAATTAAAAGGCATTTTACAAATATTAAAGAATTACTTTTTGAAACCCCCCCGAAATATTTTTCTGAATCCACGCCTGGTGGCGAACCATGTTCCATTTTGGTTATATCAACACCTTGTTCAGATATATTGGCTAGTGGTCTTTTTTTGTGTTCATGTACCCAGGCGCGGATTCAGAAAAATATTTCGGGGGGTTTTAAAAGTAATTCTTTAATATTTATAAAATGCCTCTTAATTTTTATGTAGTTTTATAGTCGATGCAAATATTTCGGGGGGTTTCAACCCCCAAACCCCTCTCCGCCCCTGGATCCGCCACTGCATGTACCAAATGGAATGAGCAATTTTTATGAAATATTCATTTTATGTGTGCATTATAAATTTGGGGGAATTGCATTTTAGGCGGATTGCTTGAAATTCATCTGGTAACACTGATTCAAGCATTCCCTGAGTGGTCTTTGAGTCTAATGAAAAGGCATTGGAAACGAGAGTTTCGAAAGCTAAATCTTGCAGATTGCATAGCTGACATTTGATTTTGTATGAAGTCATGGTGCTGTATGAAAAGTTTATTCGACGCTGAAATTGAGAAATTTTTTTATCTCGTTCCAATAATTTCGATTTTGATAGGTTAATCACTACATAGACGAGGTTTCACTTAATGTAATGTAAGTTTAAATGCTGAAATGTTGTATTTTTGAATTGAATGTACATATTATTAAATATATGCGTTCTGCTATTTAATTAGAACAAAATTACTACATTTCCATTTCCAAGCCAGCTGTTCGTTTGGTACAACTATAAACACGAAAAACTGATATCCATACAGTTTCGGAACGATTACTTATGGCGAATAGCGGATTACTCTTTCATAGAAATTACATATTTTACTTCTTGAGATTGACAATAAATAATTTACATAAATAACAAAGCTAGAAAAGTACCAAAAACTGTCAAGTTCCCATCTAATAAGCGTTTATAAGGTAATATTACACCGTGCGACAAAAATGAAAAAATGTGTTCACACTGGAAAAAATCCATATGGGCGTGAAACTAGAGACCAAACATAGTAACATTGCGTGCTCCGTTTTTCATTTCTACATCCTTTGTCCTTTTAAAAGGACTTCAAAATTTTGAAAGGGATAAATAATAAAAAAAATATAAAAAATACTTAACCTCGTTAGAATATGGCGATATGCATATCAAATGAAAGAGGAAAGGCTCAAGAATTTAAATAAAATGGATTTTTGATCTATTTGTAAACAAAGGATATGGAAACCGTCCTTTGAAAATTTTAATTCTTTATATACTTAAAAATTTACATTGAATTTTCTTGAAAAGTAAGTATGTTAAAACCCAAAATCTCCTTGATCAGGTGTCAAAATGTCATTATTTTCGCTTAATTGATTTGGTATCTAGTTATTATTTAAAATACTGATACGTAAATAAATTAGAATTTTTGTACTGTTTTAGACTTGCAGCTTCCGCCTTTTTTTAATAACTTTCGAACCAATAAAGTTAGAGCAATGAAATTTTGACACGTGATCAAGGAAATTTTTGGTTCTAACATACTCACTTTTCAAGAAAATTCGTTATAAATTGTCAAGGATATAAAGGATTAAAATTTTCAAAGGACCTTTTTCATATCCTTGTTTTACAAATAGATAAAAAATCAGTTTTATTTAAATTGTTGAGTGTTTTCTCTTTCATCTGATATACATATCGCTATAATCTAACGAGGTTAAGTATTTTTTTTAATTTTTTTTTTTATCTCCTTCAAAATTTTCAAGTCCTTTTAAAAGGACAAAGGATGTAGGAATGAAAAACTGAGTACGCAGTATTACTATGTTGGGTCTCTAGTTTCACGCCCATATGGATTTTTTCCAGTGTGAAAAATGCTGTCGCACGGTGTTATGTTTGGTTTCATATTTAGTCAACATTTACTTTTATTTCAACTTTAACTTCAATTTAATGAGGGAAAACTTGGTAAATAGAAAGTGGAGTCATTGTTATTGTTGCCCTTCTAATATTTTGCAAATGTTAAGCTGGTATACTAAATGCCATATCTATACGACTCTATGCGCCGCTGTAAATTGTTTTACTATTACAACACCGAAAACAACTAAATCAGATGTGAAACTCAAGTCTGCATTTTCCGTTGGTTGGTATGCAACCACAAGAATGATGGAAAAGTCTGTTTGCGCAAAAATTTCAAATATTTTCTGTAGTTATGCGTGAATGCCTGCGATAACTTACCACTTGACAGACGTGAACAAACCAACACAGACGTATGCACGTTAAGGTGCATTAATATACTTAAATGCATAAGTGTGTAAAATGCAGCTTGTTCTCATTTGAAGGGCAGAATTTCGAAAATAGGTTTAGTGCGGATTTAAACATCGGATGCTAGTAGTAGGGGGTCATTTCAGTAGGAGAAATGAAGTGGCATTTTAAAATCTTGCCCACATGCCGTCCCATCCACCCAATACGCAGTGGAATATGTACATACATACATATTCACACTAATGAAATGCTGGTGTGCTGCAATTTTAAATCATCCTCATATACATACATATGGCTTTGGCTTTGCATGATTACAGCAGCATGAGTGAGACGTGGCAAAGTGTCTAATGTGGGCCAGACGGCAAATAATTCAATGTTTATGCGAATCTTTAAATGTTTTTTTTTGTAAGTGACGTTTCTTCACCAAAGCAAACTGTAAGAAAAAATAGAAAAGTGTTTGTGGTAAAAAATGTGCGCGTGAAAGTGTTGAAATGTTAGCGGTATCTGGCGTTTTTGCTTGCCTCGTCGTGGCTTTGCCTGAAAATGAAAACTTTGAATTGAAGCCTGAGAAAGTTGGGAAAATGTTGCACGCTAAATTAAGTTTATAAACAAGTGCGAGCAAGTAGACGTTAATTATGTGAAGCAATGCGTCTAGTCGAGTGCGTGTGTGTGGATGTGGATTCGGAAATTTGATATGCTTGCCTTAACCTGTTCGCATTCTTCATCGCCTTCTGATTGGTTCACTTGAGACGCGCAAGGGGCCCGACGAACTTTTAAATGGTGTTGCGCACTGTTGTGTGATATTTAACTTGAATTAGACATTTGAACTTTGCATTCACCTATTTTTACATCGCTTATATGTTTAATTTGTTCCCGCCACAATAAGACTTGTTCTGTGATCTCATGAAAATCCTCAATTCACACTGATATATATATGTATGAATATATGAATTTCTAGGGTCAGTCTGTATGTACGAAACTACTTGAAAACGAAAGGCACCAGTCAGTTGAGTTTTTGCTTCAAATTTCCACACATCCGACACGAAGACAAAGCTGACCACATTGTTCATTGTCAGCACTTTGTGTTAGCGGCTTTTTATGGGGCCGCGTGTTTAATTCGGAATTGTAAGTGCCCTAATTTAATTAGCACACTCGAACAAATCAAGCTTCAAAATTTGCTGACAATGCGTTCTTCGTCTATTCTCTTTTATTTTGAATAATTTCATTGTATGTGGTTTCATTTGAATTGTGTTTTGTTGCTTCTTTCAAGCCATTCAACGCCATACCTGCCAACTTTGCAAAACGGCGTTGAGTATTCATGTCAGCGTGACATTACTATATAAAATGACAAACACAAAAATAGTTGCAGGGAACATGTGGGCATAGCAGGTAAAACCACGCCTTGATGAATACGCACAATTATTGACCACAGTTTCGGTGTGCAAGCATAAGGTGAGTCGGCTGGGGGAGTTGTTGCCGGCTTCACAGTTTGCACATTTCTGCCTGGATGCGTTACATATGCATTGAGGGAGTTTGTAGACAACCACAGCTTGTTGTGTGTTTTAAATATCTGTTAAATAAGCCAGAAATAGCCAATATTTTTCTAATTCCTTTTAAGGACTAACATTTAGGACCTTAATCAAGAATATTTTTGGATTTTTTTGTGTGTTTTTTTTTTACAAAATTTTTTTATAAAGTGGCTGGTCGAAAAATCGACCAGCGACCGAAAATGGGTTAAATTTCAAGCACATTCGATACGATTTTGGCGGTTCCAACTATTATACTTGTTCATTCTTATTAATGCTTCTGTCTGTTCAAGCGGTTTTGTCTGAAGCATTTATTACTTTACAGCTCGAAACAGCAGAAAGTGCCGCCGTCTCTGTTGCGGACACAACTAAAAGGGCCAAGTTAATGTATACGCAAACCAGTCAATAATTATCATTTCAGTTATTTACATTTACATTTGCTTTTAAAAAATTCAAAAATTCAAAAACAAAATTATTCAAATTTTCCTTCGGCATTTTACATAGATTTATTCCATTTGTTCACTTCGACTGTACGTCGGCGTTGTGCATTTCATTATAATTAATGCATTTTTTTCATTCCGCTATTTTGAATTTAATTTATTTTTATACCAACCTTGAAACACTTCTAAGCCGCTTTCTGATTAACGCGGCAAACTTGTTCAGTGTCCGACAATACAAAAAATACCCAGACGAGCATTAACAACAAATACGTACTCTAGCACACGTTGCGTACGGCGCTCGCCATCAACTGAAAAGATCTGTAGTCTGTACATAGTTACATACATATATGTATATCGCATAGGCTGCTCTAGGCAGAGCAAGTCATACGACGAGTGTCGATCTATGCGCTTGCACCCGCGTCCGCATTCGCACGAGCCGGTGCACTCAATAAATTTGCATAAATTGTAGATTTAAATAGAGAAGACGGAGAGTGGCCGGGTGAGGAAAATTCCACAGCAAGTACAGACGAATGATGTGTTTATTCACATTTTTGAAATAAATAAATGAATTTGTTTGAAGAAACGTTTTTGGACAAGTCTCCCAATCCATAATTTTTAACTTGTAAGCGAATAGAGCAGTCTCAGCCTCACGGCCCAAAGCTTTTCAGATGTAGAAGTCTGGTATTTGACATGCACACAAATTCTTGTACAGCTGGAAGCAATTTCGAACTGGCGATAGATAGCCTTGGGTAATTATTAGCACTGGACGAACCCTGACCGATACAAGACAAACGATTCCATTGATAGTTGACCAACAAATATTTGAAACATTTATTTACTCCTCATGCCAGCGAGTCGCCTTGTTCATGTCAATATTTCTTCGTTATTATTTCATTGGGTCTGTTGGCGCCCCGCTTGCCATTACTTGCAGAAGAAATCAAAATCCAAACAATTGAATGTCAATTCGAATCGAACGAAAAATAAATGTTTTAGTATTTGTCTTGTACACAATTTTTATCGGTGAGTCCACACAGCCAAAATGGACTTACTTGTGTGTTATGTGTGCAGTTGTGGTTGTAATTGTGCGCGTGTTAATTATAGTTTAACGAATTGTTTGAGGAGTGATGACTGGACGCTGGTGCTGATGAACAAGTGGTGTGGTGCATTGTAAACAATTTTGGATGGTTTTCGAGCTTTTCCGAAGCTTTTGGATGGAATATTCCAACAAATATGTGTAGAGAAATTGTTAATTTAAATATGAATTTTTTAAAATATCCAAGTATCCGTTGTTCGTATGATTTTCAATGTGAAGGTTCAAAAATCGCAAAGTTATTTAAAGCATTTTCGAAATGTTCATAGACAGCAGCAAATGTGTGTTTCTGTTGACTGTCGTCTAAGAATCTGGCTGCTGCTGCTAAATTTATTCGGGTCGCATTTGTTGTGTGCTGTTTTCGCGCCGTGGCTTCACTACGCTCCTAACATTGGAAACTTATTTTTGGAAATGATACACTCGAAACAATGAAAATAAAAAAATTGAAGGTGTTAAAAAGCCGCGGCAGCGTCGAGTGTTTTGTTATGTTTTCTCTTTATGCAATGTAAACAAAATGCCGAAATTATTGAAAGTTGTTTATGGGATGGTTTTGTTTTTCCCATTTTATAAAAAAGAAAAAGAGTTGATTTCAAACTGCAACTACGTCAATTCGACTACGCTTTTCGTTTGATTTGAATTCAATTGTAAATTGTTCTCTTTTATTTAAAGTGAGATCTCCTACCAACTCAACATAACCTCAAAATTTCAGTATCCGCTTGTGGAATGTTTCGCTCTTTGCCCCTCCTCTTTCCTTTAAGTACTTAAAAATGCGGCTATGCCCTGTGGCCTCTTGCGATTGCGGTTACTGTTTGCTAACTCGCTGTTTTTTATTGGGGAAACCGCAATTTCCGCTTAAAGTGAGATTATCACCTTTAATCGCCTCGCCTTCGTATTCTCTATTTTGTATTCTTATTTAAATTTAAATTTTCTCAACTTTGGCAATTTCTTTTTCGCATATTCTACAAAAAATCTACTGCAATTGAGATACCTGCAATATGTTTTATTAAGTATTTGGCTTATTTTAACTGGTGAGAGCGGATGAACAATGGATTGGCCGCGACTGTTTTCAAAAGAAATTATTTGCGTTCGCTACACGTTATTGTTAGCGGGTTTTTCAGTGGGTTTTGTGTTGATTATGTTTTTGTTGGATTTTTATTTTTCACTTTACGGCTTTAACTTTTGACTTACTTTCGCAATTGTTTATTGTTGTTGTTGTGGCGTTAATGAATGTTTCGCTAACTGTTCGTGGTCCGAAATCTGGCAACCCAGGTAGTGCCACTCACTCTCCACTAGGGATTGCAGTCCCCAGGATCCCGAATGCCGAAATCCCGGGTGCCCAGACAATTTCAGTCTCAAAAAATCTCGGGATTGTCAAAAACCGATCGAAACAAAAAAGTTTACTTTTGCTTCTGTCACCTTAATTTCGAAAAATTGCAATTTAATACAAGAAATAAATTGCATACTGCCTGTGACGTTCGAATAAGTTTCAATGCAACAATAGCTCTGTTTGTGTACGGAAGGTTAACGAAATAAACTTACTTACCAAGAGATGATAGGGTGTCATCACCTTGGTACTTCCACCAAGAAGCGGTCTTCTCCTTCGTCGTCGACCTCCAACTACTGCGTCAAACACCTTTTCCGTTGAAGCTTCATCGTCCGTACGGTAGACATGACCAAGCCAGCGTAGCTGCTGGATGTCTGTAAACAGTTCATACAGGTCGTTGTCAGTTCGTATTCGATAGTCGCCACCAATACGAACAGGGCCAAAGATTTTACGAAGAACTTTCCTCTCGAGCACTGCAAGGACCGCTGGGTCGTTTTGCGACATATTCGTATCTGGATTGTGCTTGAAAATAAAACCACTTTAATTATTCAGCGCAAAACGCAGTCAGAAACCGACCATCACTTTATTTACAAATTTACACTTGTTACTACTTTACACTACTACTATTGCATGTTTCCCCTTTTCCTGCCTGAATCAGAATCGTCCCTCTGCGCTGCACACTGCTTTATACTTGTTTGGTTTATCGCGCCAATGGTTCTTGCACATTCCATTACCCTTCGCGAACCATCCTTGCCATATCGGAATTATAGCATGCTGGCCGTACTTCAAAGTGCGTGCCTAAAAGTATACTCGTAAAAGCATTCTTGCATACCATAGCAACAGAGTGCCTCATCGTTACAATATACATATCAACCCAGTTTTTCTGCATATCATACCCATTTTAAAATAAAGGTCATCTTCAAAATCGTCCTCCTCAAAGTGAGAGTAACATATTCTTTCAGTATTGAAATTGATGTTGCTGCGTCTAAAAAACGTTGACCAAATGCTTCTCTGTAGTGCGTCTTTCGGGAACCTCAAGCAATGTGCCGCGTGTGACTTTGGTTTTTTTTGTATTACTTGGCCGTCTGCACACTTAATTTTTTATGAAAGTAATACAAGGAAAAGCAAAATTTGATTTTAGTAAAACTCTGCACATGTTATTGCAGAATATGCAGAAATTTATTAAACTGTCAAAAAAATATGCATATAAACGTGTAATAAAAATAAAACATTATACTCTGAAATGGTCACCTCATAACCTTTACCAACGACGACGTCATCAGCCGGTTGGCGTAATCTTTAAATACTTAATCATTCTTGGTTACAACACATTATTCAAACGGGTGGGGAAAGGGTGGGGGAGACCTACCGTTTAGTGCCGAATCCGAACAGTGGTTGGCAGTTTTTTCTTTCACACTTGGAAGTTTTTCTATTGCCTGCCAAGAGCAAAATTCTCATCTCCTTTACCAGCTCGAGCTAGGACTCGAACCTAGGGACTCTGGTATGAGAAGCCATTGCACTATCGCGGCCGGTCTCCTAATTGACCTACTCAGGGTAAAGAATTATTTGCGTATCCTAAGTAAAGTCTTTCCGTCGTCCGCGTCGTACATTTAATTGTTGCTAATTTCATTCATGCCAACATTTTGCTTTTTTACCCCGCAAATCACATAAACATATATTTGCATTAGAAATGTGAAATATGGAAAAACATTACTTTTTATTTTGCTGCTTGCGTCATTACTGAGAACGTAGGCCCACTTTTTGTTCAATTTTTGAAGACGTTTGGTTGTTTGTGTCATTTTGCGTACTTTGCATGGCTTTTGTTATTTTGCCTGGGGCTATTATTAACATTTTTGCCTGTTGTGTTGTTGTATGGAAGAGACGAGCAAAATGAGTTGCCATTGTGTGCTGCGTTGCCATTGTGTGCGTTTCGTTGTTTAAAGTACAAGTAAAAATTTATTACTATTACACATTTCCATGGACGCAGGAACGTAGGCATTGCTGTCCAGTGCAGCTCAGCAGTTGCCTTCCCCCTTGAGTAGAAAGTGCCTGGAATTGAATCTGGCCACTCCCCTCGTTAGGTGTCTTTGCGACCTTCAATAAACAGCTCTTGACATCAAGTTTCCCAGATACTCTGGATCGATTTTATAAAACGAAGCGAGTAGCTCGTAATCCATTAGAGTCAACTAGCCAAAGCGTATGTGTCTGTAATGTCCGAAAACTGAACATTGTCTGATATCGTCAGCAGTAGTCATCGTAAATTGTTAAAACAGCTTTCAGCAGCGTTGGAAGAAAAAAGTGTTACGCAGGGTTGCAAAAGTGAAAGTATGCGAAAAGGAGTCATTAATCCTTGCCTTATCTAACCTTCATTTGATATAATAGTACAATTTCGGAACCAGACCACGGAGTAAGCATTTGGCAAAATTTTCAGAATGATTGATTGGTTACGCAGAGTGCTAAGCACTCTGAAAAAAAAACACAGGCAAAAATAAATGCAAGTTTTCAAGATGCTTGTTATTTTTAGCCAGGAATTTATCATTCGTGCGCTTTAAATATAATGAAATGCTATTTGTAAGGTTTGAATGAAAGGCTCACGTCTGTTTTTTGGGTGCCGCTTTGCCCTAACTAATCTAGTAAATAAATGTAGTACATAAATAGGACAATTTTTTAATAACAAATGATGTATTTCTTTTTAGTGTAAAATATAATTGTGAATATTTTTCGACTACATTACTTGTAGCGAAATCCTCAGAAGACTCAACACAACAGTGTCTTCAGTTCATATCTCAAATCGAAAAAATCGCAACAACAAGAACAACAAAAGTCTGCTTGCACAGTGGAGCGTGTATGCAACTGCTATATGTAGCTGAATTAATCAGCGCCAACCAAAAACAACAACAAGACAAAAGTTTCACCGACTGGCTGACTGACTGCCAGCTTGGCGGCCAAATTGACTGACGCTCTCTGACTGAATGCGCTGCAGTCATAAGCGAACACTGCTCCCTTTACGCACTGTGCACTGTACGACAAATGCAAAGCTTAGAAACCCCAGCACATACTTACTTACATACATATGCTGCAAATGTCACTCGTGCATAGCATATTGTTGCTGGCGTTGATGATGACACAGCGGGCAGACAACAATGAAGCTCCACTTTGACGTTTTTTTTTCATTACTTATTTCCCGCTGTCGTTCATTAGTTGAAATTGGGCAGAATTTCGGCCGCTGCAGTGCATACTGTAACTAATGGCCTCGTGAACAGTGTTCACTGAACATCTTTGGGTGCGGTATGGGTAGGGGGTTACAAGCCGGGGATACTAGGGGCGTTTATCATTCTAGAGGAACAGTTATAGTTGAACTTTTATAGTTGAACAGTTATAGCTTCTGAACAGTTATAGTTGAAATTTCTAAGTATCTACTACACCGGTCACTTCATATCCTGTTTCATAAAATTTTTCAAAAAAGGATATTGTTTCTTCGACTTCATATCATTAGCTTTCATTTGACGTACAAATTATTGCTTTCTGACATTTGAGTCAAAAGATATGATATGATGTTTAAAAAGTCCCTCGAAATTTTTTTTGAATTTGTTGCACTGTGTTATTAAACTGAATAGCAGCTTTCGTGACTACGACTATGTGTAGAAGACTTCTTACCTTTCGTAATGTTCACGCTGGTTATCGTTGAGCGGCCATGTTGCACCAATTTGCTGACATGTGTATGCGGAGTTTGGGTATGTGGAGTCTCTGAATCGAATCGAAATACATAGGCGCATATATGTGTGTATGTTAAAAAGTGTCTAAAGTTCGTTGTTGTGAACACAAAGACCTAAAACTTTGAACTGGCTTTAAGCAGTTGTACACACACGTCGAAACGTGGGCTCCATTGTTCCACGTGAGTGCACCTCCGATGCCTTACGAGTAGTTATTTATTAGGCCTCATTTACATAAGTTTGAACCATTATAAAGCTTTGTTGCTGTAAAAAATTTGTATCTCCACATATACAAAATCAAGTGCGTTGTAAACATGTTGTTGCGTAGTGTACGTTTGCACTTTTGTTTGAACTCACAAGGAGAGATTGGCGCACTCAGTGGCCCAGGGCTAATTGGGGAGTCGTTACATGACAAGTTGTGCCACGACTGTGTGCGACAAAATATTTGGTGTTGTTTTAGTTGAAGTGACGCCAAACTGTTTCAAGTGGGGCAGCATATGGGGTTAGTGCCAGAACTTGCATCTAGAGTTTTCGCACGACCACCACTGTTGAATATATTCACAGAGAAGTGCTCTCTCAGTCATTGAAATAGAACACAAGTTTCGGTTGCAACTCTTCCGCTTTCATATTTTGAGAATTTCCACTATTTGCACCGACTGATTTTTTCGTTGACTCTGTAGGCGTCAACGTGTGCCCACATTTTTGAAGCGCACTCTTTGCTCATGCATGGCTACGATTTGAAAGTGTGCGTTTGCGTGTGTGGTGGTTTTGAAATTTTTACACTCGCTTGCCTTTTCACGACTGAGGTTGCACTAATTGAAGGGAAAACCACGTGTGCGTAGCGGCATGAAAGGGCAGTGCAGAAATTAAATTATGCTCGGCATGTATAAGTGAAATTAAAATCTGATTACACATATGAAAAATTTGTAGTTTTGCCAAAAAGGCATTTAATGCCATGAACTTGAGGTTCTATTCTGATAGAGGTGGACATTGGAAGAATAACTTATGGGATTTTTATGTGTTGCGGTTGTGTAGATTATATTTAATTTCGAACTTGTCATGTTAAAAATGACAAAAACCATGATTTCGCTGTCAGAACGCTCAACAATTGTATCGATGTCAAGGTTTTTGCCCATTTCACTTCACCCTGTCACGTCTTATCTCTAATATATTTCTTGGATGTATTTTTTTTGCAAGTAAATCTCGTTATAATTTAACGGAATAGACAATCAATTGCTACCAACGTCAACATGGTTCAGTTAGCAATGAATATTTCCATAGAAAGATTAAGTGTAATGTCAAACTTTACAGCAAATTTATTAACCCAGGACAACACATGCAACAATGCACGCAGCTTTACAGACATAACAAGTAAACAACGCAAAAGTATTAATCCTCAAAGGAAACAATATAAAATCTCACGCAACAACACCAAAAACCACTTATTCATAAATGTAAAAAAATCAACCAAAGTTTAATCTACCTGAATCGAAGAGATGAATTGTGTCGCTATACCGCCAACCGAGGAAAAGTCGCTACAAATACTGCACAATGAGCTGACGCTGCCACCTATGGACACCAGCAGCGTTAGCGGTAGTGGTGGCAGCAATGGCAGTGGCTCCAAGAACCAGTCGCTGCAGCGCACCACACACCTCTACTGTCGGTCGCTGGAAAAGGAGGCCGTCAATCGACGCACCTCGTCGCGCGGTCTGACATCTTGTTTGCGTGGCGAACGAGACGAATTCGTGGATTATCGGGACCTGCGCCCACAGGCGCAACAACTGGAACAATTGCCCGCGATGGGCCTGAGCATTGCCATTCCTGGCGGCAATGGAACTGCTGTCGATGCTGGCAGCTCCGAGGCGAGTGGCAGGAGTAAGTGTACCAAAATTGAACA
This sequence comes from Melieria omissa, assembly GCA_963971225.1. Taxonomy (NCBI): domain Eukaryota; kingdom Metazoa; phylum Arthropoda; class Insecta; order Diptera; family Ulidiidae; genus Melieria; species Melieria omissa. Next base: position 44,285,748 of record OZ020268.1, on the reverse strand, counting down.
TTTCAAATCAAGTACAGATAGTATTCGGACGTACGGTTTTTATTGTAAACAGGTCTTTGCGATAAAGGCGGTCGTAGTAGTATAAAACACCATTAGCGGTTAAACCTTAATGGTATTAAAAATAAAAATTTTTAGGTTTGGATCAAATTCAAAGTCATCGGTACAGAAAAATACAGTACAAAAAATATGTATTTTTTGATGTATTTATTTGTACCGGAAGATTTTTCAAAATATTAAAGAACGAAAGTATAAATTTCATTTTTTTTTTATAGACTCAGAAACAACTTGATTGATCTGATATTTTGACACAATGGGCGGTGTGCCCAGGAAAAAGTTTTTAGATATTGTTTGTTGTTTAAAAATAAGGAACACAATGGGCCACACGGCCTAAGTGATGCCCTAGAGGCGACCACTTAACCTACCTACCTTATAAATAAGGGGCGAGGTACCGCCCATAAAATTCATTGACACACAGTATTGAAATTTTGATGTAGCGTCCTCATTTGGATGTGTTGTTCGACTGAAAGAGTGGGGTGGGCATTGGAGGAGAGGCCGTTACACTACCCATACAGTCCAAACCTAGATATAGGTACGTACTCGTGTACAATACTTATACATACAATTGCTTGTCCTGACTGACTGACTGACCGATTCATTATCGCCCAGCCCAAACCCGTAAAGCTACAAACATGAAATGTAAACATCTGTTAGTACATCTTGAAAAATGAACCTTCGTTTAGAAGTGATTTTTTTTAATTCGGGGGTCTAAAGGGGTACAACATGGGCTAAAGTGTTGTATGGAGATACTTGGAAACTTGTATTAAATGGGCCTATTGATTTCAAATTTGAGGAAAGTGCTCCAAATCAAAAATAATTCACATGTTCTTAATTTTTTCGACCATCAAAATTTAACGGGGTCAACAATGAGTTAAAGTATACGAAAAGACTGCGAAAACAATATGAATCGATGGTCCTCAACAATGGATAAATATTCACATACGAGAAGGCTACGAAAAAACATGAACCGATGGGTCTATTGACTTCAAAATTGGTGAAAAAACTTGAAATTAAAAATAATTAAATATGTGTTTTATTTTTGTAATAATACAAAATTAAGGTAGTAAGCAAAAAGTTAAAAGTTTGTATGCAGAACTAGGATTTTTTGAGTCTTTTGACTTTGTGTAAAAGCAAATGTAAAATAATTCGATACGTGTTTTTTTACGGGTTCAATGACAGGTTAAAAGTTTATTTAGAGTAAACCTGATGAAAACCCTTGAAATAAGAAACAAGTAGACATCTGGTGAAAGTACTCTTACTTACTTACTGAACTGACCATAATAACCCGTTACCGGGTTACGGCCTGTCGTAAACAACCCCTCCTGGCGCCTCTGCTTTGCGCGCATCTTTTCCAGTTGGTCACACATTCTCCAGTTGGTCCTTCGGCCGGAGACACGGCCTCCCTCTTCGCCGTCGACCTCCAACTACTGCATCGAACACCTTTTTCGAAAGTATTCTTAGTGAGAAATAATTGGACACGTGTTTTTCACTTTTTCGAGAGTCAAAATCTGACGGGGTCAACGATGGGTTAAAAATTTGTATGGAGGGAACATAATTTAAGAGGTTTATTGACTTAAACTTCAAGAAAGAAACACTTCAAGTAAGAAATAATTAGACATACAACTCTAACGGGGTCAACAAAGGGTTAAGCGAAACTTGATTTATTGGGCCCATTGACTTCAAACTTGCGTGCATAGCCGCGGTCCTGCTAGTCTATCATGTTGAATATCGTCGGAATTATAAGTCATCCCAACGATGAAACTTCATGACCGTTGGACGAGAACGTAGCAATTTTTTGCGACTCAAATTTTCTGTAGAACTTCTGAACTATAAGTCGCACATCAATGACTCTTAGAGCATGGGGCCGCCCCATATTTATTACAGTTTTTAATATGGATTAGCTTTGGAATTATTTACAATTCTCAATGCTGAAATTCGGCGTAAAGCTACCGTAAAGCTCGGCATAAAGCTATCGGCTTTAAACAAAGTGAATGACACTTTTCAGGCAACTCGAAATCTAAGTACGCATACGTATCAAAATAGGGGTCTTGGGAACAGCTTCAAATATCTTTTTTACGTACAACGCACACCGGGTGTATACGTTACTTGAAAATGAAAAAGTAGTTGTTGTGGCACCACAAATTAATTGCTCATCAATTAAAGTCAATTGTCAAAGAAATTGTGTCGTTTCCCTCAAATTCTGCTTGCAAGTTTGCTCCGCAGAGTGCGTCTAGTAATTGTTACCCTGTTCCACTACACACTTCTTTTCGGCTGCCACATAAGAGAGGAGAAAACATTGAATGTGATCTAATCAACGACACATAATTGCAGCGCATGCCATTTGAATGAGGGAATCGGGGGCACGTTCAAGTGAGCATCTTTGTGCGACGCAGCGAGAGGGTAATGGAAGCTGGTGGTGCCACACATTGTCAGAGGGGAAACACTGCACCAAACGTTCACAGCAAAAACAAAATAAACCATAAAAAATTGCATTGCCTCACTGGCATCCCGTCGATCTTAAAGAAGGGTCTATGCGGCTTTCTTTGTGCCTGCGTGGAAACATATCGCGCCTATTCTGAGTTGTAACAACTGAAACTGTCATATGGACAGGATTTTGACCAATGTTCTTATTTCCACAAAAGGCAGTGCGCGTGGTATGAGTGTGTACGACCTCATCTTTCATTTTACGAGGCAGCGCGTTATTTATGAAATATTTAATTATTATTTAAGTCCAGCTAAGGCTCGATCCATTTCTAGATGTCTCTGCAAGAATGTCAGGGCTGACCTCACGATTCTTGTTGTTTGGTGTTGTCGTTGTACGAGACGCAAAAATGCAACACCATATGTCGGGAAAGAGTGAGTAGTTTAATTATAGAAGTAAGAAGTGCCAGATTCGGCGATGCTTAAAATAAGAAAAATTTTCACACAACATCTCCTGTGTGGGTCTATTTATAATTGTATATATGTAATATATTTCATCGATTTTCATCGGTTACCACAAGAAACTCGCAGCATACTGAGTCATAGTGCTGTGGCGTCTAAATTTGGGGCTCGCACAGCCTACACACAAATTTGCATAAAACAATTTCATATTTATTTTTTGGCATTAAATAAAAGTATGAAGCAAAGGTGGCCACAAACATGAACACATGTTACTCGCTTTGGCAGTTGCTCACATGTGTAGTCAAGCAGATATGTTTTTGGCAATTGAAATTTTTTCAAGGCATAACGACCATGAACTTTGTGCATGTGATAGTATTTTGACGTAATAAACAACCTGAAATGCAAACTATTTGTTCTGAGTTCGTATGGTTCGCTTATACAATAAAAAACCATATTCATACATAATCTTTCTGTTTTTTGTTTGCTCGTTGCAACCTTTTTGTTTTTCAACATGTTGAATACCAAAGTTGTCAGTCTTATCTTAAATGGTAATTAAATAATAACAAGAAAATAATAAAAAATAATGGGAAATCATTTGATATTGATGAAATATGGAGAATACGAAGAAGGGCTCCTTTGGCAGGGTACAACTGAACAGTTATGTCACGAAAAGGTAACGTTCGGAATCCCTCTGTTAAGCCTTCAAGTATTGTACTCATGCAAACTTCATGCAAGGAATTAACCAAAGATGGGTAAGACAGGGGTGTAATTCGATATCAAACGAAAACCTGTATCGAACCATCGTTTTTTGCTTTTTGTCGTGTTGTATCAAACGTTTAATAGTTAAAGTGCTATCGAAACTTTTGCTCCCGTTTTACCTTTTCACAGCTGTTAAAAGCAGCGACACTTAAGTGGAAAATTTGAGTGTTTTTGTGATTTTTATAATGTTTTTTTATTTAGGAGTCCAAAGAGGAGTCCAAAAGAACGTTGCTCAGATGATGGTATTGGTGGGATTAATGGCGAAAGAAATGGCAAACAAAAAATCTTACAAAATTGTTCATAAAAAAGGAGTTATGGAGCAGATTACGGAGCAGAAATGGGTATTCAATCAAGTGGCCAGCAGTAGTTTGTTTGGGAGCTGTAAAATGGAAATAAATTGATATTCGAATTGAAAATATTACTCTGTAGCTCCATGGGATTTAATGCATCCTTCACCCTTCGTTTAGTAATAGAAGAATTCATCGCACTAAAACCGTCCGAAATTAAGAAATAATGCCAACTGTGTATTATTCTTTTCCAAATTCTCGTTACTTTGTTTATTTCACACAGCTTTTGACAGCTCCAAATCACTTCCCGAACACATCCTTAAATATGAAAACGAGAATACGGAAAGAAAAACGGTCTCGTCGAGCGCTCGATACCGGATTGAGGTGTCGAGTCGACGATTTTCGTCTATTGAATTACGGAAAGCCACCCAAATTTGGACAACCTCAAACTTCCGTTATTCTAGAGAACTGCTCTTACTGAAAAGAGAGCAGACGAGGACAATGACGGACAATCTTAAGGTCAAACTCCATGAAGCGCGTTTCAGGCGTTCAGGGTTTGTCGCGTTATGGCGTTTCACACGTTATTCGCGTTGCAATGTTGTATGCTTCATAACACGCGTTTCACGCGTCTGCTTCTTCTTCTTACGTCAGCTGATGCTAATTTTTAATTGTCAAACTGCTGATTGATTTCGTTGTGAACTGTGAAAAAGAACGAAATGAAATTGCTATACGACGTTATAGACTTTATAGAATTTACTGATTTCATTTTAAACACAATAAATGCATATCGAGCATTGCAAAAAATAAAAAAAACGATTCAGTTGAGTTCAATTTGTAGCAATTTATTTCACAGGAATGAGCAAAATTCGATATACATCGAATAAGCTATCGAATTTCCAATACAGCGAAGACTAAGTTTCGTCTGTCAAAGAATTATGTTAATTTTTAGGAATTTCTTCACATTTTATGTTAAAATGTTGAATTTTAAATGTTTCTTAAATATATTTTATAGCTTTTGTGTAAAATAAATGCATTCGACTTTTGCGATATCACAAGTTTGTTATCGGCATTACCATTTAACCACATAATCTATGACATCTTTAGGAGCTCTGTTCAGCTGTTTGACGTCGTTAAGCGCGAAACGCTTGAGAAAGTTGAAAATAGTACAACTTTTGACGACGTCAAGTCATGGAGTTTGCTTCATAAAAACACACTGACTCTACTTTTTCTCGATGATACGCTTGAAACGCGCTTTATGGAGTTTGGGCTTAAGTGATCAAACCGAAGAGAGTATTCACGGTCTACTAGGCTTCGCAAGAAGCTCTAACTAGTTCATTGAGTGAGCGATTTTAAGCTCGATTAATTGTGGTATCACAATGTAAACTTTTCAATATATATGTACATATATATAGAATTTATGTTTTTATTCCTTCTATATATATAAAAATTAATACCTTTTGGCTGGTCCCACGACACTTGAACTCAACAACTACACGATCGATTGAGCTCAATCTTTGACGAAATGTTCTTCTTGACTAAATCTCGGTAAACCACATAGTGCAAATACGACCTGATAGGTGGGCAGGCACCCCCCATTTATCCTAGATTTTAAATATGGAAAATCTTCGGAATTATATCTTGAAACGATAACGTACACATTCATGATACTGTGTACAAAGTTACGATTTAGTTGTGTTCTTCGACAGAGGAAACGGGGCGGATGTTGGTCGAGAGGTCATGGTACCGCCCACACAACCCACGATTAAATTTTAGAATTTCACTTTTATGCGACATTTTGGCAAATTTTCCAAACTTCATATTGCTTAAAGTGAACCAAACTCAACCGATTGCGTCACTCTGTTAGCAATCATACCACATCCTTGAAGAGAGCGTATACGAACCGAATTTTCTCAATGCTAATCTGCTCATCTGCCAGGGCAATTGCCACAGATCGCGAAGGCCGTGATTATTTTCATAGCGGAAGCACAGCAACATTTGAATCTATTTTTTACAGACGTGCAGGTCTGTGTACCGTTGTCTCTCTCTGGCCATCATTTCGTACCTGGAAACATTAATTTCATGCCTCACATCCGGCTAGTGCGCATTTTGCCGTTTTAGCACTTTTCACCTGTATCTATTTTTCCGCATTTGTTTTTGTTGATGTTGTTGTTGTTTTTGAATTTGTTTCGAGTTAATGTGAGCTTGTCATGTAAACTCATGAACGCAGTACACAATTCAACACATTTTCATAGCAATTACGGACGCATTAACGAATCCAATTATATTTCGTGCTCAAAAACTCGCACACAAGTTTACACTTGTCCAAGTTTTGTTTATTTTCTTTTAGCTGTGCACGGCAGAAGTTTTGCAATAGTTGCCAAAGCGAGCACACACAGATTTTCCAGCTAAACTATGGAAATTTTAGTCGCATGGAATCGTTTGTTGCTCTATTTGAAATATAAAAACACATTGTTGCTATTGTTGTTATTGTTCGTTACATTATCGTCGACATTTTGGGTGTGCATGAAAGAAATTTTCACATTCGCGCTCGTATTGTAATTATTGTGTTGTTTGCTGAAACTGCTCAGACAATGTATACATACATATGTACATGTGCGTGTATGTACAATGTATAAATACATATACATTATATTGCGAGTATATTTTTGTACGTTCATTGGGCCATGACAACCCAACACTATGCAACCGCAACAACACTCAACTCGAAGCAAACCTTTCCTTCGTTGCTCTCCCTTCAGCAAACCTCTTGTTGCCTATAAAAGGCTTCCAAATATTTAGACTCACACAGGATAAGAAAACATCGACTACAGGAATTCCATTCTACTTTAGGCCACTTGCAATGCCACTTAATGTTTCTCGAATCTATCGGAAACCCATCTGAGTAGATCCCGCACACAGTAAAATTATACAGGCGAGCCAGGTAGAATGACACCCTTTTTCTGAATGACAAAATGAGAGTAATTCGGGAAATGTTTTGGTATGCATCATAGTAAAAAAATAATAGTAATAGTCTAATAAAAACCCTCCCTCTCAGGGCAAACGAGTTTGGTTGGTTGGTTAAGTGGCTGCCTCTGTATGAGACACACTTAGGCCTATGGGCCCGTTGTGATACCACAAATTCCACCCGTTTGAAATGTGTATGCAACACTGTTTTTTCCAACATGTGATACAACACACATTTCAAACGGATGGGGGAAAGGGAGGGAGGGAGGGGACCTACAGTTTAACGCCGAATCCGAACGGCGATTGGCAGTTTTTTCTTTCACACTTGGAGGTTTTGCCATTGCCTGCCAAGAGCGCACTTGTGCGATTCTTGTAATTCTCATTTCCTTCATGTGGATAGCGATAGAAGTAAATGAGTGTTCTTTCCAGCCCAAGCCAGGAATCGAACCTGGAGCGCTCGGTATGAGAAGCCAGCGCGCTACCCGCTGAGCTATCGAGGCCGACCAAACGAGTTTATTTTTAAACCTTTTTTTGAACTACCTCAAATTTGTCAGTTCATAAATTGTTGATCCGCAGTCTTATTTTCATTCAAATAAAATCATACCAAGAGCAAAAAGATACAACTATGTATGTATCCTCACTTACTTAACAACCCGTTATTGGGTTACGGCCTGCCGCAAAACTTCTCTCCAGACGCCTCTGCTGAGGTGAATCTTAAGACAAACTGGTGAACGGAGCGGCAGCTAACGTCGAGGGCAATCTTTCTCTATTATACCTCGCTTATCTTTAGATATGTTTACTCAGGTCTTTGTCTGTGATCTTCGGGCCTAACATAAACCATGAGCCAAACATTTGCAACTGTTTACACTTGAATGCATTTCCTTATCTTAAGATTTGTTTGTTCGGGTGCCTGTGTCTAATCTTCGGACTAAACAAAACCACCGAGTGAACTGTTTGCATCCATCCACATTCGGATGCACTTCTTTATCATTTGACAAGGAGGTGCGAATTTGTCGCTTATGTTCTTAGTGGGTATTTGTTTAGGATCGCCTGAGACGTTGCTGACGTATCTCGCTCGCCTTCTCCAGTTGGTCACACTAAGAGATACCAGGGACTCTTCAACTTGGTCCTTCCACCGGGGACACGGTGTATCCACCGTACATATATTGACATATATAAGACTCTGCTGATGACTTTTATGACGATAATCGGCAAAGAAACTAGAGATACATTAGGGGTTCTCTCCTTTATTAGTCTACTTTATTATACTATTGATATGTATGACAAGCTCAAAAATAGTGGACCAAATTTTTAAGCTGCTAAGGCTGTCAGCGTTAATATGGATCTAAAAAACATATGGGCGAACTCTTAAAAAATGGTCATTCTTTAACTCTATACTGGCAGAGAGCACTTCTCTCTATGCACTCAACTCGACCGCATTTTTATGCGGTTCTCCTGGTCACTACGTTTACATCGCTGATTCTATCATAACTTTGCAGTATGTAACAGTCGTTAAGACTGTGGTATTATTATCAAATTGCGTACAAAAATATAAATATTATCACCAAAATTAGTGCTGCTAGCTAACAGAGGCGTAGTTCGTATCGCTGGATTGTGCCAAACTAAAACACGCTGAAATCCTGTAACGCAATTCATTACTGTAGTAATTTTATTTATAATTTTACAAAGTCAGTTCACTGTTTTAACACTAATTCAGTAGTCACTTTCACTTCACACCTCTTATCCGTGTTGCACCGTTGCTTGCCAAAACCAAACTGATTCGCAGGGCCACTCCAGGCAGCCGTATTTTTCTTGTCTGCTCGGACCGAAACTCGTTCCCGAATGTTCCAGCTTCGTCTCGAACCGTTTTTGCGGACAAATCCCCAATTAGTGTTTTCGTGTTGCCTATGCTAAGGGGCCCGTAGCTGCGCAGAGCATTATCGTCACAATATAACTTCTTCTTCTTCTTGACTGACACGACAGCCCGATTACGAAACTAAGGTCTAGCTACCCGCAACCAACCAACAATATACATATATTAGTATTAATATTACTATCAATTTTTAGGAATATTATTCATATTTTTAAAATAACTCTTTCAAATTACTATAACTTAGAATAGAATTTCTGCGAGCTTTAATGCTTCTTTTCACGAACATCTTCGTTGCACGTTCTTCCTACATCCGATTACGAACACTGTTTACTGCATACAATTATGATTTCAATTGAATTTCTGGGCGAAACTTATAAGATGTGTAATGCCCCGAACACATAAACGACGGCAGCGACACGACTGCATCTGACAAAAGTATAGAATCAGAACAATCACATGGGAACGATTATTTTGACGACAGCACGACAACACGAACACCGAACACAGTTGTCGCTGTGGCCAAGCTTAGAGCTATTCTCTGTTTTGTAGGCGACAAAACCAAAGAAATTGGTATCACTGCTTCAATTGGCAACATCGATTGCTTGTTTGCATACTCAGTTGTTTCATGAGTCAAATCCGTAGTATTGTTATTTTGGAAATAAAAATTAACGAACGATTTCAAATTATTCCTTGAACAACTTCAACGCTTACAAACAAATACGAACTTGTGAAAATTCAAGCATCACAAAACATATGATTGTTGTGCTTCATTGTAATCACGTTGCCAATTACATCGCAACCCTTTGAAGTTGACGCCATCTTGCGGTCGCTTGGCCGTGTCGCTGTCGTCGTCTTTGTGTTCGGGGCATAATGTGGATATATGTAAATGTCGCCATACAGACAATATGGCGAAAGATTGCCCAGTTTTGTTTGAACGAAATCGCCTAACATTTCTACATTCTACATGTGTAACATGTTTACAACATTTCGCAAGTCTTTATGGTGAATTGAAATATGCGTGTATGACGTTAAAGCATAAACAAATGTTAGATACACTTTTGTTTGTCGAGGAAATTAAATGATCATTGCGGACTGGAAGATATTTAAAAAATACTGAAATACATGACGAAGAACGCACTTTCAAAGCAGTTCGGCAGACAGTGTTATGAACTGTCACCGCTGTCCGCTCTGCTCGCTGGTCGCAGGGCCGTTTTTTCACTTGCAACAATCACTAAGTAGCGTAACGGCGTCCACTCAGACGTGTTAGCACGCCCGCTCATTGCCAGCAAATTTCAGCGCGTATGCTTATGACTTACGTATACGATGTCCCATTGCGTCCCGCACCCGACATGGTGTTTATTATTCTCGACAACAGCCGCCTACAATAGGAACTCAATTATTGTTCATTAAAATATGACAATACACACGAGAGCCGAGCCGAGCGTGTGTATTCCGTGTGGGTCTATGCATGGATTGTGTGTGAGCTCGTCGGTGGCCATGGACGTACGCGCGAGGAAAATTAGTTGCAGTTTTTACGCAAATTGTTGGTGTCAAAGCGTCAGTCGTGCAGCGGCAAATCATATGCGATCATTAAAATATTAGATATGAATGTGTAAGGAGGAATTTTGCACACATTTTCGACTGAGGCTGCCGATTGTGAGCAGATCGTTCGCAGTTTTCAAGCGCGCATTAACTACATTGCCCACTTGTGCCTTACAATTTTATTAAAATGATGATGATGACAGTATCTTCAATTGAAATTTCCGACGTCGGAACAGATGTGTACATCGTCGTGGCGTATGACTCGAGTTTTCTTCAGAATGAGATAATTTGGCTGGTGGGATATTAAATATTTGGATGAGAACATAATTCTAATTTTGTGCTCTGGCTCAGCTTTTACCATTTGACCTCGAAGTACGTTGGACGCTGATGGTTTGAAGTTTTACGAGACTCTTTTCAAGCCGATTTACTATAGAAATTAGGTTTAGGACTAATGGGAGAATAAAAGATATTTTGTAAAAGAACTTATTTTAAATTCTCGATATATGTATGATGCATTATCTTACATGAACATATTGATATTTGATGTTCGAAACATCCTTTTTATAAAATGATGAGATCGTTGAGATCGTAATGGGGAACCTGCCTGCTACAACCCGCCTGGAAGATATGTGCAACCTTCGGAAGTTGAATAAAAATGTTCTGACCCAGTTATCGGGAAAAGTTGCTACATCACACTTTATCTTGGAGCCATTTGCGTAAATTGCGGTATCGCAGTTATGATCGTTGTATCCCATTTTTTCTGAGAGCGCATAAGGTTGCGATTTTGGTGATGTATAGGTCCACTAGGAGTAGGTGCGGGATAGGTCCACTGATTCGAACGTTGAGAGTTTGTGACATACAGACGAGCGTTGGGTTGTTATTCCTTTCACACGAAGAAGAATTCAAAAAGTGGCTTACCCCGTTCGTTGTTCACGGTGCCACCCTATGGGTGGCTTTACAACCCACGAGCACTGTGATACCATTCCCGTTGTCGGCGATCAGCTTCTTTACTTTCTCGGGCGGCACAGGTCTGGCAATTGTGAGTCAGTCAGTAGGTCATTAAAAATGCTGCTTTCATTTTGCAACTACGCAAAAAATTTAAAACTACAAAAGACAAAATGCGTTGCATGTGGCGAATGTTCGCGCCAAGCCACCGCACTGCACAGTGCGGCCACACCGCGTGCTCGAATAGGCACACGTTGGCTTTAATCTAAACAAAAATGGTAGTAAAAGCAGCCAACTTGGCTTTTTATGCATTTTCTTCGCGAAAACCGAAGCGAACAGCTTAAAAAGAGAGAAACTTGGGGGAAAATTCAAACAAAGAAAACGTTGAAAACGTTAGACATTTTCAGGCGTGTTTGTTGTTTAGAAACTTCACGCGAAAACCCATAAAACTGTAGGTGGACGCAATTTTACGTAACGCAACATAGAAAACTACAACAGAAAGCCTTAACGAAGAAAATACTGTAATAAGATTACTGGTCTTAGTGAAAATAACAAATGCATTAGTTGTTATTAAAATGAAAATAGCGTTTATGTAAAAATGTTAAGAAAAACGGAGGAAATCGGTGAAACTTCTGCTGAGAAATAAATGGAAAAAGAAAAGATAACCAAAGGACAAAATTATAGGATACTCCAAGACATTGCAACAAGAAGAACCGCAAAGAACATATGTCCATACAGAGGATCCTTGGCGAAAAGTGTAATCACGACGGTAAATGGGCTTCAATAACTAGCGGTAGAAAATAGTAGGGATCCAGGAAACATAGGTAGAAAATGAAGGGAAATCAAGGGTAAACTAGGACCTTTGATGATGATGATGACAATAATTCAAGTCTAGTGTTGTCATCTACCGTTTCTCTCTACAAATAAATATGATAGTTTTAATACTAACGGAAATAATTTAGCTAATTAATTGGCTAATAAATATTTACAACTCGATCGGAACAGTTTTCGCTTTTTAATTACTGTAAAAAAATATGGTATATTTACGTAACCGAAGTATCTAACTTCCCACATGGGCGTGGTTTTCGTGTAGCGTGTAAACAAAACGGTGAACAGTGAGTGAAAGACTTTTTTGTTATAAGGAACGAAATTTCTAATATCAATATCAAAATTATGTTGAAACAAATTTTTTAACCCTAGTGTGGGTGCTGAAAAAGAACACTCTTAACCATGTGATGGGGTACCCCAGTACAAAATGTACGAACATTTATCACTTTTTATTTACACTGTAAGACATTTTACCGTTTTTGTTAAGTTTTAAAGTTGTCTTTCGACAGGTTCAAAAAATTTTTACGTTTTAAAGTTTTCCGTAATGATGCTAGCCGACCTTTACGACCCCAAACAAATAAAGCGGCTGCCATTTTTTGTTGATAAAATTGTTCTAAATATTACAAATTAATTGCCTTAGAAAGTTTCACTTACAAGAAATATCTAAGAAATTGATGAAACATAAAAAATGTGTTGGGTTATCCGGGTTCCCCAGCAACTAAATGGAATCAAACACTCGAAAATAAAGACATAATACCATTTTGGGAGTTGTCATGAAGTTTCACCTTTCTAGGTTATCCGCAAGTATGTTAAATTTCAGTATCAAAGTGATTTGGGTACCCGGGTACCCTATCACACACATAAGGGTTAATTACGGACATCTTATTGTTAAAAGCTTTTCCCCAATTATTGTAGTTTGGGATTTCTCTCATAATCTTACTGACTAAAATATTGTTTTAACTATATCTGCATTGCAATATCTAATAATTCAATTTTCAAATTGCCTATCTAAAACAGTTTCTTGTTTTTTTTTCAGGTGAGTACAAGTCGAAAACTCTGCCACGAATACATTTCGACAATTCAATAAATGATACATCATTGAATGAAGGTAAATTAGAGCATTAGTTTAGTGACTTAAGCCAACAACTTTGTTCTTGCATTCCTTCAGAATGCTTTCTTTATGGTTTGAAAATATTGGAAAGTTGCCTTTCTGTTAGTTAACCCTTTCGCTATTTTGTTGCCATATGGGAACATGCTACTTTGTGAACATCAGAACCCTCTGTGGTTTCAAGAATACATTTTTTGTTGGTCCTTAGAATAGTTTGAAGTTTTAGGAAAAATACGAAATTAATAAACTGAATATTTTAGTTTAAAGAAGAGAAGTATACACGTTTTTTTAATGGTATATCTTGACATAGTAAAGGAAGAAGAAGCAGAAATCTATAGATAACTTTTTAATTTGAGGTTTTCTTTCAATTTAGATACTTTTTGTTTTAATTTTGGCTGAAGTAAATGAAGAAATATTAAAATTTTCGTTATGCTTAAAAAGTTGTATGTTAAGTAATTATTACAGCCACAACGATGTGGTTACTCTCATAGAAAAACACTTTAACCCTTTGAGTACGGAATTATTTGGAGACTTTTATGCATATGGAACGGATTGAATTTTTTGCTATATGGATTAATATGTAAGAGTAATACATTTTATTTGGAATATGCTTATATTGGTGATATAAATATATATATAAAATCAACGCCTACTTATCAAACTCAGATGACGAGTCAGACTCGTCCACCGTAACTTCGCCCAAGTAAACACATGACGAGTCTCACTCGTCAAATGTACTCAAAGGGTTAAAATACAGGGTCCGAGTATAAAAATTAAAAAAGTTCTTATGGAATGTTGCTAATAAAATCGCATAGAAGCCTAAAACGTAAAATTAAAAAATTTAACTTTCCCCAAAAAAACCCGGAGCGAAAGGGTTAAAGCCAAATGTAAATGTCAACGATAAACATTTGAGCCGATGACCTCCTTCTCGGTTAGCTTCTCGGTTTCTGCAGGGGTTGCAGTCGGCAGGAAAAAAGCGCCAATTTGGACGCGAGATTTCGAGATTTTGTCATCGAGTTATGCGACGTGCGAAGAAACACCATAATTCACATATTAACATGTCGATATACGACTCGGGCTCAAGACTGCATTGAATTGACTTTGTTGTTGTTGCGTGCAAATGTGTGGTTAATTACAGCCGCGTTACGCGTTCATTCTTCTCTAACACTTTCCTATTCGCTGATTGATTTTTGTTGTTTCTTTCTCTTTTTATTGTTGTTCGTTTCGTTGTTGTTTTTCCTCTCTTCCGCTTGGCTCTAATTGCTTTTGTTGGTGTTGCGTTTTGTAGGTTTTATAGGTTAAAATATCACTGTTGTTGCTGTGCTGTGCATTTAGCGAAGTACCACAACGATTCCGTTGTTGTTGTTATTAGTGTGTTAGACTTATTTGAATTGTTATGATTTCTGTGCTAATGGCGCGTTAGGAAAATGCAAAACGTGTGTGTGCGAAGCGGCAGTAAGCCAACTGCAAGTTGTGCTTTACCTGCTGACGTCAGTGTGTTGTCAGTGTTTGAACGCCGTTAGACTAAACGAAATAAATTTCTCTTTTAGGCAAAAAGTGAACTTTCAATTGACCAATGCAATCGACTCCAATGCTGCCAAGTTGCCTCACGTCATTGCGTTTACTCGTCACCACAAACAGTTGACTGACCTCCGCTGCAGCGCTTCCAGCGATCAAGGCAACTTCAAGCTAAACAAAAACACATTTTTGTTTTACTTTTAAAGTTTCATTTTTGCGCTTCTCCTAATGCACAATTGCCATCCGAACCGGCGGCCAAGCGCACGACCATCATTGTTCGTTTTCATCAATGCGAGAAACTTTTCATTGTTCTCAATGCCGGTGGCATGCCTCACGCACAGTTCCAGCGGCGCTGTTCGCGTACAGCCTGCGGCCGACAATGGCAACGCAGCTCGCTCAAGCCACGTACCGCCAAGCTTTTAAATTGTTTTATTTAAGTGCACTTTTTAAATTTAATGTTTTTAATTTAACTCATGCATGACTCCAACACGATATATGTACATATCGCACACGCACTACAAAAGTGACACAACTCAAAATTTTTAATTTTCGGGGTTATGTGTAAAGACTGTGCACAATGCATCTATCTACCAATAAGCAAAAGCTCAGTATAATTTGTTGTTGTAGGTCTCTCTTCATGTCGAGAAGTTTGATGCTATTTGATCGCTACAGCTCAATGCAAAAGGGTCCTAACTCAAATTGTGACACTTTTGACGAAATACGTTTTTTTTTAAGTTAACCCTTTCCGCCATGAAGATAAACCCGTCCTGTATGAATTGTATGGGCAGTAGTCCAATATATTGGGCATAGTGACTGAAAGGGTTAAGTTTAAGCAAAGTTCTGACAATTTTATTATATATTTTCAAATAAAAAAATTAATTTCGAATTTTCAAAATTTTTCTTTCGACTTTTTAACTGTCATTTATAATTATAAAACTCAGCAAAAGTGACATAACTTAAAATAATTTCGTAATTATTGAATTAAAATATCATCAAAACAGTCCCAACTCAAAATTTTGGATTTTCTAGTGTAAAATAAAAAAATTCTTGTTACTTATCCTAAAGCATAATCTGTAAGGATTTTCTACTGAACGGTCTATACGTTATTTTAAAAAAATATTTATTTAGCTCAAAAACATTTTTTTTTGCGTTTCCAAAAAAATCAAAAATTTTGAGTTGTGTCACTTTTGTAGTGTGTGTGCAATATGTGGTACACAATGTACCCGAACACATTCGATTCCATGTCCCTCTGCTCCGCTAAAGTGGGGGTTCTTTTGCGTTTTGCACATCAAAGCGGCTGGAATTTCAGTTGAAAAGTTCGCCAAAAACAAAAAACAAGTAGCAGAATGAATTAACGAAGTTTAAATGAAATTGCATGAAGCAAAACAAAAGCAAAAACAACTACATACGTGCATGTCTGTCTGCGCCAGCGAAAACTGCTTAATTACGCCTGCAGCGTATGCAAGCGATTCGACTCATCCGGACACCGCATTGCCTCCTGTCCCCGCCATTCAGGCCATGATAGCCGCGAACGGATGCCTTCTGGTATTGACGCGGACGGACAACCGGACGACCCGTACATACTGACGCACATTCGCTAGCCATTTTTATAATGGAAATAAAATTTTCGAACTTGGTTCCACACCCACACACACATCTGTACTTTGTTTCAGCACTCTCAGTACATGAATAATAACAATTTTCAGTAGCTTTGCACACGACTTTTAATTCAAATCTATTTCACATGAGTACATATCTAGGTATATATACATGGTATGTATATAATAAATTTCACATTCATTGCCTACAAATTTGAAATTCGTGTTTGCACATTTACGGGAATTTATTTTGATTTAGATTGAAATAATTGCATGAAATTAGAGTTTACTAATCTGTACACAATGCCTCCCAATATTACTGTCACACAAACATATTTTACTGGCGCAAAATCACCAGCTGACAGTCTGAAAAGTTCCGCTCTCTGGGTTAGGTCTCAAACTGAAATAATTACACTCAATTCAAGCAAAAAACATGTTTCTGAAACTGTTTTGCACTTGTTGCCAGTAATTTTCAGCATTTTCATAAGCACGATTCGCCAATTTTTAAGCACGATTGCCATATAAGAGCAGTGTAGAAAATCTACTTTGCATGATTCTCGATATAAGAAAATTTCGCTATTATATCGGGCGAATATTTTGCCGGTATATAAGCCACTTGAGACTGACTGACACACTCATTCTTATTTAAATTTGTTGAATAAAAAGTTTCCTTCCGGGGTGCTCGCATACTAAGAATGAATAGTGTTACGAAAATGACTTATCTGAGTTCGTCTCTGGATTGTGCTTGAAAATAAAACCACTTCAACTACTCAGCACAAACGCAGTCAAAAACCAGCAATCACTAATTTACACTTGCTTGTCTTTACACTTGTTACTACTTATTGGACTTTGCTTGCTCAAAACAGAATCGACCCTCTGCGCTGCTACCGGCTGCCTTTTATACATACATGTCTGGTTATCGCGCCGATTGTTCTTGGACATTCTATTGGCCTAACTCTCGATCGTTCTCGCACATCCCATTACCATCGCGAGCCATCCTTGCCATATCGAAATTATAGTAAGCTGGTCGTACTCTAAAGTGCGCTCCTAAAAGTATGCCCGTAAAAGCATTCATGCACAGCACAGCGACAGAGTGCCTCATCGTTACAATAGTGAATAGTTGTAATTGTTGTGAAGATAAGTTTAGATAGTAGAAGGTCCCCAGAGTTCTGTTATTGTGGTTTAATCAAGAACCAGGATATTTTAGACAGCTTAACAACATTTATGTACGTATTTTTAAGTGGCCATTACAAAATTACATTACGTTTATAAATTTGCACGTGTCTAACTGCTGCCAATTTTTCACCATTAGGTCCTTCTAAATTGGGGCTTGGAGCTTTTAAGTTCATTCGCTCCTATTGATGTCATTGCTTGACAATTTCATTTGTATTTGTAGTTCTATTTGTCACGTAGCGTTATCAAATTTCGCAAACTTACCAGTACCAGTAATGTTCGAAAGCCAACAGTTAACGTGTAAAAAATTTACGACCTAAATGACGACTAAAAAGCATCAGAACAGAAAAACAAATGTCGCAAATTACAGATTTTATTTGGTTTGGAATCGTTAAACTAAAGGAAAGGCAAAACAAAACATTTGGTAAAACCCACCTGACATTATCTTTTATACCGATTTGACAACTGGACCGCAATTCGGCATGTCCGCGAGTTTCATATTAAACTAAATTAATCACTGCGAACCCATTTTAACAAATTCCTCTCTGAAATGAGCGAGTGGGCACAGCGATATGTGGAGCAGCCGATTTGCCGATCTGAATGCTGCTTTCCAACTCGTGCCCAATCGGTGACCCATCAACACGCAAACAACGGAACGACGAAGCTCAATAAAGCAGTAAACTGCAAAAGGCAGCAAAATTGGTTTAGACAATTTTGCATACGAGTGCAGAAGATTATCCCCATTCTTATTCTTCAACTAACACAAATCTACTTTGCTCTACGCTGTTCACGTTTTCCTTTTGCACACAATTTTGCGATTTCCATTCGGTGCCATCCGCGCGCGAATTGGCTTCCACACGGTTTGCACGCGCGTTTCGCCAGAAGAGTTTTCCATCATCTGGGCGCATGCCGGGTCACAGCGCCGCACACAGGCGTCAGCTGAGCGTCCGTCAGTGCTCGCAAAGCAGAAATTCTAAATCTTTTGCTTATTTATCTGCTCACATACTTTTCATGTGCATGCGCCAATGCGTCGATGTGCTCTAAAAATACTTTAATGAGCACGTTAACATAAATTCTCTGCACTTTTTCGACTTTCATGTGAATCGAGCATAAAATGCTCGACGCTGCAACGATTTCATTTCGATTTCAGTGGCATGTCGCGGCGTGGCTTGTGCGGCTTTTGATGTGAGCGCAACGAGGGGGGCGACAGGAGCAGGAGCTGCGTGCCACTTTGTTGGTCTGCATTCAGCGGCAGGGCGGAATCAGTCCGCATGCAACCGATTGATTTGTTTAGCATAGTTTGAACTGGCGTTTCATTGATCAACTTCTACCATTTTTGGGGAAGCTATCAAAGCAAACAGTTGAAGTGACAAAAGAGAGAAAAACGAGGATGTTGATGCGGATATTGCTGTCTTTCGGCAAGTTTTACAACGAGCGTTTTGCAAGCGACATGTTTAACTCTTAAGTCTTTTGTTCTCTTTTTCAACACATAAAAGTGGTCGAGTAGTACAATAGATATATGTACATATATACAAACACATGGACGTGTCCCATTTTACAGGCATTTGCTATTACTGAGTGCATTGTTTGTTTTAATTTTCTGTGCTACTGTTCACCGGCGTGTCGAATAGTTTATTCACCTCAGCCGCACTCAATGCCGGTTGTTGTCTGTCGCATTCCCAACGTTTCCATCATCATCGTCTGTCGCCTATTATTTTTTGGTGGAAAAGGAAATGAGTTTGAAGTTTGTTGGCACAATATGAAACCGAGAAAAGAAATAGTTAACACTCACTGCTCCATTTTCGGTGCGGTTTTAAAGTATGTGCGTTTTTTGACTATACACTCGTATGTATTTTACACCGATTCCAAACGGTAGCTACGATCTTTGGAAAGTGAATATTGACTTAAAATTGACATCTATTAAATGCACTCGTGTATTTGGGTTCTTTGGAATTTGAACTTGAAAAGTTTTTGCGAAAAGAAAATAATGAATAGGTGCAAAGTTTTGGTTCGTTTGCTTGGGAATCAGTTACCATTTATATCACCGCCTATCTATAATTTGATACGCATTTTTCAATTTTTCAAAAATCAAAATTTGAAGGGGTCAACAATTGGTTAAGGTTCATACACGAAAACACTAGAATAAAAAAAATGAACCAATGGGTTTATTGACTTCAAAGTTGGTGAAAACTCTTGAAATCAAAACAAGTGTTTTTAGTTAAAGCGAAGTCTTACGGGTTGAACCAAGGGTTAAGAGTTTATATGAAGAAGCATAATTTTTTGCGCTTTTTGACTTTAAATTTGACGAAAGGACTTTAAGTGAGAAATAATTCAACACGTGTTTTTTATTATTCGAAAATCAAAATCTGACGGGTCTACAATGGGTTAAAAAGTTTTAGAAACTGTGAAAAAGCATGAATTAATGGGTCTATTCAATTCAGACTTGGTGCAAGTCCTTAAAGTGAGAAATAATTCCACACGTGTTTTTGATTTTTCGAAAATCAAAACCGAACGGGGTCAACAATGGGTTTAAAGTTTGTTTGGAGTAAGAAAATATTATGGACCTTTTAACTTTAAACTTGGGGGAAGTACTCTTGGTGAGATTTAATTTGACACGAAAATCAAAATCTGACGGGGTCAATGATGGGTTAAGAGTTTGTATGAGAAATATTAAAATTAGCGTACGAGAAATGACAATTGTGTCAAATATTCTCATTGAACAGGATGGTTTGTTGCATTTTAAGTTAAGGAACCGAAAGCAGAAGACCAGAGTGTTACAAGTATCAAAAAGATAATTTTGAATCGAAAATTTGCTAACAAAATATTTGCATACGCCTATTTTTATATTTATTATTTGAAATTTATATTTTAAATTGAACATCGCTCACAATATTTGTTGCTTTGTCTATTTTTTTTAATTCTTACGAAAACGCTGCAAAACTATATACGAACTTCTACTTGCTAAATGCAACCATGCTTTTTGGGAGATTCGAATTCTAGCTGTCATTCAAATTGACTTACGGCAAAGGGTTATAACAATTAATGCATTTCTCAAATGAACGCTGTATTAGTAACAACTAAGTTTCTCAAAACAACAACTTTACCCTCGAACCAATTGAAGAACTCCATTTACTGTGGTGTAGAGTAATTTCTTTCTCGTTTTAAAACCATTTCTGCCATCTGTCCGCATTATGGTGAAAATTGCTGTTATTTAAAAAACTTCCTACAAATTTCATTATTCCTTTTATTCTTGACTTATTATAGTTTACCTTCTCACCTCACGGAGTGATTTGAGAGATTTTGTTCCAGTTTTGGACTGTTTTACGAAAACTTTGCTTACCGTTAACGACAAAAAATTGCTAAATATATGTAATTTTAATTTTTGCCGGGTTAGCGTTAGGATTACAAAAACAAAAAACATTTGGTGATCTTTTGAAAGTAAAAACGCGTGAACTAAATTCTCGGTGGATTTTCAAAAGCTTCGCTGCCAATTTTAGTTGAGTGTATGCAAATTTGCCTTTTAATTACAACATAGTGAATTGCTGCTTCCATACTATTCCCCTATTCTTCTCTCTCATCACTATTGCCGGCATGAAATGATAATAAACCCAAATTTATGCCTCGACAGCAACAACTCATCATTTTCTATTTTGTTGTTATTTTGCATTTGTTTTTGTGTGTTTACGCTGGTGTATTGTGCTGTCAGCTTCGTCGTCTCCACAAGTGTCTGCAGTTTCCCACACCGTCTGTCTATCTGTCTGTCTGTCGCCATTGTGTTTGTTGCACTGCATTTCAAGAGAAATATTTCACAACTGCAGGCAATTTGCGAGAAAACTGCTGTTTTTTGTGATTGATATGAGTAAATGTGCAAAAGCTGTGCTGGACGTGGCGACTCTTTTCCTAAAATCGTTTGCGTTTGTCCAATACGGGTAGAGCCTCAAAATGGAAAATAAGAAGTAACCGACATGGGCGAATATTTAAGGGCATTACCTCATTACTGGCTTGCTTGGTGTTGCTTTCAATGTTGTCATATGAATGCGCGAGCGTGGTGATGGTTCTAACTATTTTTAGTCAAAACTTGTACCTGTTGTGCTGTTATACTTTGCACTCTTTTTGATTTGCCTTTTTCCATTAACCACTTTAGTGCGAATACTTCTTGCACACACTGTGCCATTTCGTTCCAAGCGATACACATAGATTCCGTGATAAGGATTCGCTGAGCATAGTTATTGGGTCGATGTGTGATAACTGTTTTATTCATGTAATGTCCACTGCATCCAAAACAAAAAACAACTATTAAATCAAAGATCGTGAGTTTAAGGTCAAAAACCTTTTTATAAATCATACTGTAATTGTGCTTTTGAAATATGTATACTTTCATATAAACTAGGAATTACTATTCCGGGTTGTCAAATAATTTTGGTCCCGAAAAGTCCTAGGATTGACAAAAAGTTCATACCTTTTTACCTTATTTAGATTAAAAGTAAATTGCAAACACCTTGTGACTTTTGGGGATGTTAAAATGCAACAAAAGCTCTGTTCACGCTCTGTTCGTAAGCAAGTAAGTTAGTAGTAGTTAGTTAGTAAAGTAGGAAGACTTACCAAAAAAGGAATTTGTAATTTACAGAAAAAGCTGAAAGTTAAGTTAAGCTTGGCTCAATCATCGAAATGCTTGAAATTGATTTTAGAAATGCATATAGAAAAATATTTACTTACATCGTTCTATACAGAAAAACCCAATAATTTATTGTGTGCTGAAAATTGCGAACGATCTGTCACTTTACTCTCTCATTTTCTCTCTTACCTAATCTCGCGATCTAGTCAGAATTCGCAAAAGCATTTATTTTTAAGAAATTATATTGTAGTACCAATGTATTGTAGATTCAATGAACTAAAAATCGTTGGTTTTAATCGAGAATTTTTCAACGACAGTTTACTTGAATTTGTTTTAAGTTTAAAGTGAAAAATGAATAATGAATTATGAGAAATAACGATGAAAAAATTAAAAGGAATCATTGAAAAAAACGTCCAGAACTGATATTGTATTAAATCCCGAAAAAATCCCGTGATTCCAGGTTTGCGATTTTCAATCCCGAGAATTTCCGGAATGTTACAATGGTCGGGAACTGAAAACCTTAGTCGCTTATATAACTGAAATTATTTATAGAAATATTCACCCTGTTCTTGTTATGACCCGAACACAAGAACGACGGCAGTGACACGACCGCAACCGTAAAAGTTTAGAATAGAACATCATTGTGGGGACGTTTATTTTGATGACTACAAGGCGACCACCAACCACAGTTGTGGCTGATGCCAACCTTATGGCCCCAACACATTGAAGACAGTAGCGACGCGGCCACACAACTTTAAGATGACGTCGGTTTCAAATGCCCTGTGCCCTGTAGCTGTGTCTTCAATGTGTTCGGGTCGTTTGTTTGGTAATGTTGATGTGGCAAAGTTTTTAACTGTGAGACTCACCATACTATTTATGTATTTTACAACAAATAAAATATGTATACAAAATCTTCGATTGGGAACTAATGAAGCTTCTTGTGTACTTATGTATCTATCTTTGGAAATATTATTTATGAAATTTGCACTTCCGTCATGAAAGAAATTCTATTACCAGTTTTTTCTGCCTCAGAACGATAGCTGTACAATTATTAGGCTATTGTCTTGCTCTCAGAATCTGTCACTAAAAAGCCTTCGTCATTCACAATTTTACTCAATAAGATGATCGAGTCCAGTTAATTTCCATAATTTACTTGTAACAATTTAAATTACAATTAAGTTTCATTGAATCAAAGCTTGGGGTCTTGGGCTAGTAACGATTTTGAATTACTACCTAATCAATGATCGCAAGCAAGCATCAGGTATCAATTAGTCCCACCGTTTTTTGGGCCAACTGTGACCGGGAGCGAGTTGTCTTTATTATTTTTAACACCGCCGCAATTGACCGTTTTTCGCTCGTCCGCTCTCAAATGTCGACAACGGTTGTTCGCGTTTAGTGTGCAACAAGCGGTGTAAAATGTTACACAACCTAACGCTTTTTACTTTAAATAGCTCACAAAAGAAGTGGCTGACATTTTCGTATAAGAGAAAATGGCAATGGCGTGAGACTTTCTTTCTCCTACCTCGTTCCGAAATCTCCTCCACATGCAACTTTTTATTTTTACTCGTTGCCTTTTCCAAACTTTTATATAACCCAACATTTTGATATTTTTTCGTATGAATTTTCGTCAATTTAGCAGGTTTAGAACTTTGTAAAAAGAAAGTTGTATTTGTTTGGCGAGCAGAAAATAAAAAATGACACTTGATTGCGCAGTGAACAGAGCAGAGACAGAGTAGTGGCTGTCTTATGGAGCTTTTTACTATTCAAATTGTTAATGCTTAAAGTTTCCTACAATAATTTGGAGTAGCTTTACTTCTCTGGCATTTCCCATAATTTGTGGTGTTGTTAATATTTTTGACAGTTTGGCATCGTCCGGTCATTTTTCGTAGCAGTCATTATTCTCTTTCTTCGTTCTACACCTGCAATATTGTTGGGGCTTCGTTGAAAGCGCACAACATTCAGTTGAATCGTTGGTATAATGACATGATCAAGCGGATGGAACAGGTAAAAAAACGAAAACTAAATAATGAGATTGAATGAAACATGAGAAGTGGGTCAGTTCGAAGGCAAGAGCGGAGTGCAAATACGTCTTGAAACTGAACAAAATCGTACAGATGTTCCAAATGTTTTTTGCAATTCTGGTGAAACTATTGACAGCTGTTCCATTAATTTTATTTAATCCAAATGTGAGACATAATTGCTGGTGCTAAATGGTTTACCAAAGTCGATAGACACTGCTTCGTTAATGTTTCATATGAGATGCTTTTGCCACTGGATTTAGTGCACGATTTTTCGATGCTCCGCAACCTCTTATTTTATGCGGTTGGGTGAAAAATTGCATGAGCCCAAAAATTTGGGGCTGGGGTGGGGCTAAATGGCGTCGCATCGAGGTCAAAGTTCACAAGAAAGCTGGGAAATTCGACAAATTGCTCCACAGCTGGTCAGAAGTTGCTCTTAGAGGGTTAAAATCTATGAAGGACCCCTTTAGTTTTCCTTACTGAACATTTCTTTCAAACATACTCACCCCCTATCTCCAACCCTTCATTGAGCTCCCATACCAAATGGTCGTTTTTATAAAATGGGCTTAAATTGCTCCCAGGTTGCCCCCACATGTATCAAATGTATGACCGACATACATTTATTTTCTCTACCGAATGTTTCTTCCAAACATACTTACTCGCTAACTCCAAGTCTTAAGGGGGCTGCCATACAAAACTGGTCCCCCACTTGCAAATGTAGTAGTTAAGTAAGCGAGAAAACATCGCATATCGGAAACTACTGAACCGTTTTGAATGATTTATTGAGCAATCGCCAACATTCTTGAGTACAAAAAATACAAAATTAATTAATGTTCAGAAATTCACCAACAGAGGGCGTCCCCCATACGATCGGATTTGTGACGTTGTCAACCTTTGCGTTTCTACAAAGCAATAATCAAAATGTACTGTCGAAACCCCATTAAACTCCCCATTTTGAATATTCTATTAGTTAAAATTTCAAAATCTTACCCAAAATTATGAAATTTTTTGACATTGCTGATATCCATATCAACATGTAAATACATTTTAGTCCACTCTCAACTTTGCTAACGAAGACGAAGAGTTCAACTGAAAGCCTGATTTGCAACAGTTTTGTTTAGGTCAACATAGGACTAGACTAGACAGAACGCCAAACAAACAATTGCACAAACAATTTCATCGACTTTTGAAAATATTCGAGTATTCTATCATATTTACCGCCAATTTACTCGTTGACAGAATCAAGCAATCAAATGCCGTAGTCGTCGTCGCTGTCAAATTGGGATTACGAATTGTGGCGTATGACTTCATTCGCTGTATGTATGTACTAGGGATCGCAATTTTTTGCCTTTTTGCGATCCCGGGATTTTCGGGATTGAAAAGTCAAATCCCGGGATCCCGGGATTTAATCCCGGGATTCATATAACACATTTTTTAATAAAACAATTTTCCCTAATTGCATAAATACTTGTTTATAATATATTTATCATAAAAATGGACACATTTTAATCACATTTGGGTAGTTTCAAGATTTTGTATCTTGAATTTAATCACATTTTGTTTAACCCTTCAATTCCCATGTCCAAAATAGTAAAAAAGAAAATTTTCTTTTTAAATAAAAGAGCTTATATACGTTTGGATAAGACAAAAAAATACATAAAAAATGTTTAAACTACCCTCATTTTTATATTGAAAGAAACCACACAAACTCGCACTGCTTTAATTACGCGTGAAACAAATGAATAAATTTTACAAATGACATATCGCTAGTGTTGGTAGGAAAATTAAATAAACAAGTACTACTAATTGACTTTGCTATACAAGTGTTAGAATTTTAAAATAAAAACCTATGTGGTAGGAAAACAAATATTAAGCATCTGTCACCTACAGGTGACACTGGGAATTGAAGAGTTAACTTAAAAGTTTTTCATTTGACATTTAACTTCAGTTTCATAGCATTTTGTTTTATCCAAAAATGACACTTAAACATAACTTATTACTTTGCAACCGATGTATCATAAAGTGCATATATATGCATATTTGATAAAAAAAAATAAAATAGTTAATTTGTTTGTGCTTTTAGTTTTACTTCGATTATTTCGATAAAAAAGTTAAGCGTTTTGATTAACTAAAAACTGAGATCTTAAAAATACAAAGGCATTAAGTGTTTTGTTCTCTTATCTAGAGCGAAATTTATTTCTAATGAACCCTGCTGAAGAGAAACATCCTTCAGATTCAACACTTGTTGGTTGAATGCTTAGTAAATAATCATAAGCCTTTTGCAAAAGACGCACTCTATCCCCTCCCTTCTCCCTCAAATAAGGAATTGGGTTTTTGTGCCTTAAAATTTATTTCATTTGAACTTTGAAGCATCTTTTGCAATCTCGAAAATCCCGGGATAAAAGAATTTGAATCCCGGGATTTTCGGGACTGGAAAAAGTCCGGGATCCCGGGATCCCGGGATCCCGGGATTGCGATGCCTAGTATGTACATATTTTGAATGTATGTACATATTTTGAATGTATGTACACGCGATCGACACACTTGCCAACGTCGACCGTCGACGACTCTGTCTCATTGTGCATAGTGAGTGCTTGTGTGTTTTCTTTCGCATTTTGCAACTTCAAAATGCGTTTATGGCCTGTCTGTGGTTTTTGTTCACGCTTAATTTTGCCGCTTTTAATTGATGACAAACCTGCACTCGTACTTAATTTATGCAAATTGAGTAATCGTCTTTTCGAACTTATTCTCGACGCATTTCAAACTGACACGTTAGATTTTCAAGTACTCATGTTTGCGTAATTCGTTTGTCCATTAGCTGGTTAGTTCATAAGTATAAATTATTTTATGCCGATCGTCAATATAAAACATATCCACTTATATTTAAGACTTGAGACATGTACTGCATGTCAGAAAAGTTCATTAATATTCTGTTCAAACCTTAATAACGTTGAAAAGCCTTATAATCATAATTTATATTTTGTCCATTTCCACAGGTATGTTGAAAAATATCCTATAAGATTGTGGTGAGTAATGAAACAGTATCATTGCTTCTATAGTTAATTGACTTTCAACGCTGCAAATTATCAGTGAATTTTAGGTTAGGTAGCCCAGTAGGTGTCCCAAGGTTTCCCTGCTGCCTACCTCCTTACATTTCCTGCAGCTGTCGTTATGCCCATTCTATGTACATGTGCTGCTACATCTACAGAAATCTGCATTCGATTATGGGAAAGTCAGTATCAGGGTTCGGACTTTGCTACGATTGTAGTGAATCTGCTACGGTTTTCACAACATTTTAAAATCTGCTTCGCGACTCCGCTTGAAACTCAATCTACTTCGATTTTTTCAGAGGCAAAATGTGGGGAAAATGTGCACATTTTATAATCCCGGTTGCCGAAATACGTAAATTGTTGTAAGTTTTTTTCACTCGCGAATATTTTCTCAGCTATACTACCATATCAAATGAACTCATGGATGTCAATTTAATTGGATTTGTCTAAATTCAAAAATTCACTACGGAAATTTTGGTTTCACTACGCTTTTTGGTATCTGTCACTACGATTTTGGATTTGCCAGGTCCGAACCCTGGTCAGTATAAATCTCGTTCCACTTTACTCATACAACTTAAGCATGGTTCCTGGACTTCGTTTTCCCCTTGGCTGCGAAGCACTTGCAGAGGCATCTGTACATTGCTGATACGCTCATCGGGAAGTAAGGTCGGTTTTCTCTGCTTTCGGTATAAAGGCTACTGTCGCTACTCTCCAGGCAGTCAGCACATACATAGGAACTGCATTTTGCTTTTTACAAAAGTTTTCAAAAGACTTTCCATGTAATATGACCAAATACGTGGGTTTCTAACTCTAACTATGAACTCCAAAGGCAGAAAAAACATTTATGGAGAGCTGTCATTGCTCCAGGCAAAGCTTGGCTTAATTCTATGTTGTTAGCTCTCAGTGTAGGATTGTCGAAGTTTTTTAGACTATTGATTAATAATTTATATAGTCATGGAACAGCTGTAAATTATGTACAATTATTTAATAAAACTAGTAGTATGTCACTTCTTAATAATGCACATTCACCATCAGTTTAAACTCAAATACAGAAACCAAACAAATAATTGCTACGTTACCATTGAGAGGGTTAAAAGACAACATTCCCAGAGAGAAATTATTGCAGTGTAGTTCTGGGCGTTTTGTTCAACTCGAACTGAGTGAAATTCTGCGAGACAAACCTTTGCACAACTACTTGCTTCGGCAACGTTTCTGGTTTGTGTCTTAGCTAAGTATGACCCCTAAAAGTGTGCAGCATAAATGATTCGGTGCCGCGGTTAATAAATTTAGTAAATGGGAATCGTTGTGAATATCAGCTATGGATGCCAACTCATTTTGATATTCTTTTTTTTAACACCTTCCCACATCAATATATATGTATGTATCTTTTTAATTTTTCCCGGTGAAAACATACATTCTTAGGCACATACACAGTTCTAATTGGCAGGCGAAAGATATTGTATAATCTTAAAAATCATCATCAGTGTTTTTGCTATGAAAAATTCACCAACTTCCTTGGAAACATTTCACGCAGACATGCAACTTTTTAAATGGGGTTTGTGAGTTTATTCTTGAATTTATTACTTACTGCATTAAACCTTTCCGTAATGATGCTTTAAGAATCGAATTTTACATTTGGATATGCGTTTGTTGTGCCTCATACAGTTGTCAGTAAACTCATACAAATACATTTACATTTCGTTATTATTCTCGCGAAGAACTTCAGTCAATCTAGTCCAATAAACCCATATACGAAACATTGCGCAAAGCGAAAAATGGAAGTGTGTATGTATGTAGAAAGGACACAGATGAAAACATTTTGAGAGCAATAAGTGGTTGCTTCCACTTCTAATACGTTTGCCAGAAACTGTCGATGACGATGATTTACGTTTTCAGCGAATTCGTTTTCCATTGTAAAGAAGGGGCATTATCCTGGTTTCACAATTCTTTGAATAGGAAATCAAAAAACATTTGTGGAATACACATCGGTTCCCTTTCGTTGTCAACTTATTCGTTTTTCCTTTTTGGTTTACGCTTATTTACTCGAAGAACGCGTATTAAAAAACCAGGTGGTTGCTCTCACAGTTCTTTCTTTAGAGTGTGAATACGATTATTAGTTAATTTTTATCTGAATAATATTTTTGTCAAAAAACGACTGAATTGTGGTAAGATTACAAAAATAAATTAACACCACGCTAAACTAAAGAATACGAAAGGAATTTGATTAAAATTTAATTTTCTTTGACTAAACATGCGGCCGTCAAGGCACAATGAGTGCGTTGGGTGCGTGCATGTGACGGTTGTCTGTCTGTCCCAAATGTTTGCTTAGACAATGGTAACAGTCGCGGCTGTGGTGGCGGCAGCATCGAACGGAAAGCCGGAAGTTCGTGACATGCATATTGGACAACAGTTACTGTTTAATTCTACGTTACAACAGTTGTATTTGTTGTTGTTGTCAATGTAATTGTCGTGTAGGTGTTTGGGCTGTCAGTGAAATGTGGTTGCAGTTGCTGGAGTGCTGTCCCGCTTTTTCGTTGCCGTTAGTATGGTTGAATTTTCTGATTCGATTCTCAGTCAGAAGCATTTCAAGTACAACTATGTGGAATTCAGGCACAGTTGGGGCCTAAAAGATACTTCGGCGTCCAGTACGGTTTGCATTCACCAGGGCACAACAACCCGGTACAGAATTCCAGGCAGCCACTGCAGCCACCTTTCCCATTTACCTCCTCCAATCAAACATATTCAGAGATTCGGTCCTAGGGAAAGCAAACGGAAAACAGAAAAGCAGTATGTGAAAATATCAAAAATAAAATGTCAACAAATATCGACCACTGTTGGTCTTATAGTATTGTAAAATTTGTATGAATCTATGTTTATATGTTTTTTAGTTTAGTTTAGTTTAGTTTAGTTTAGTTTAGTTTAGTTTAGTTTAGTTTAGTTTAGTTTAGTTTAGTTTAGTTTAGTTTAGTTTAGTTTAGTTTAGTTTAGTTTAGTTTAGTTTAGTTTAGTTTAGTTGTAAACAAGTGGTGGCTGTTTTCCAATTCCGGGATTTTCGGGCTCAATCTCGGGATTGATTTTAACAATAAATTTATATACATCCACATTAAATTTATTTGCTAGGCCTTAATCTCGTGACCCGGCCAACGTCCCAGTTATATATGGATGTATGTATTTTCATATTGTAATTATAATTAAATAATTATATTTACACAAATTCTGCGATTATCATTTGCCAATTGAGCAAATTCTGAAGTAGCAAAATTCTTGCAGTGAAGTTTCCACACGTTTTCATGCAAAACTGTGCAAAACCCCCTAACTGAACTGCTTAGAACAAAGTTGCTACTTATTTGCAACATAGGAGTGAATGTGTGAATATTTAGAAAAGTTGCTTGCATAATTAAAAATTTAACTACAAAAATGCATTTACGCATAGTCGGGAAACTGGAACTTTGGTTGAAGAAATTAAATTCCGGGATTTCGGAATTCGCATCCCTAGTACATACTTATAAACAGGGCTCGTGTGAATGCGCCGAACATCTGTGCTGGACAAACGCAACAACACTTTCCACATTGGAATTGAATCAGAGCCATTCAGAAATACTTGTGGATTAAAAAAAATGTACATAGATGAGATCAATTTGTGAAAAACGGAAACATTGGCAAAATGCAGAAAATGAAATGTAAAAAAATGTAAACAATGCTTCACAGAATTTGTGTCCTTGAAATGTGTGAAGTGTTGCTTTGGCATTTGCATACAAACATTGGCCACAAGAGGATACATGCACAAATCAATGCAATGCAAGCCTCCGGAATACTTTGCCCAGATCGCTGGGCACTTGAGTGTGTAAGATGAAGCGGGAGTTCAAATACGCTGAAAATTCAAGTTTGATGTGAAGTGTGAAAGCATTACAAACTGTGCGAAGAATTTGTCGAATGCAGTGCGACGAACTTCTTTACGAATCCGTGCATTATTGCAAAGCCCAAAGACATTCGTTGCCCGTCACTTGCACAGGTCGTTTTAAGTGCTTCGTTTCCTTTTTAATTTTATGCCACATAACAAAATTTGCATTAGAATAGAAATATCCTTCACGCATTGCGAAAGGCAAATGATATTTAACCCCAACGCCTGATTTATTTTTCATACGCAACAAATCCGAACCCTCGTTTCCGTCTTTCATCGGCAGTCTTTTATTGTCCAAAACAAAAAAAAAATATGATTATGAACAACTTCCGTCCTTTTAGTAATTTTTGCTGTTGTAGTTGTTTTCTTGTCCTTTAGGGATTCCACCGTTTCACCAGCACTTCGGTTGCTCGTGAAAATGCTCCTTAATTTCTACCGCATTGTGCTGAGTAATTGTGGGAATTTCAGATGTGAAAACTATGCACCTTTAGAGAGTTAAATGAGATCAGAATCTGTTGAGATTATGTTGCAATCAATTGCATAATTAAATAACTGGCTATAGGAGCGGACGAACGGAGCCGGTGAACCACGGACTATTGCTTCTCGAAGGAGCGGCAGAACCGAAGAATAGGTACCTTCTTATTTTATGGCGGGAGCTAGGAAACATTTATTCACATGTATGAATGTGTAAGGCGAATGCCAATGCTGGGTACCTGTGTGATTTGCGCCACAATCTCTCTTCAATGGGATTATTGCTACAGTATTTTTAATTCAAGCTTTATTAGTGCAGCTACTTATGCTCTTGGATGTAATATTGGTCTTTCAATTACGAGTATAACAGAATAAAGTAGAAAAAATAAGGAAATTTGTGACAATTTAAAATATTACCATTTCTTCTTTAGCGAAAATAGTTGTTATCGATATAATGTGTCAAGTCTAAATGAGAATTGCATTCTGACTGAAATGCATGAAGACTGGTAAAACAGAAACATGAATACTTCTACCTACCAGCAGTTGTGTAAGGCGAGCAGTTTTACAACATATGGTCGCGAATCCGGTCGTGTGTAGTCTTAACAAGGAAAACAAAAGAGTCCAGTTCACACACGGATGTTGTTTAGGCATTTGGCGCAAAAATGTTGCCTCACATGAGGGCACATCTAACGCCGGCTGGCTGGGTGCAGTGGTAACAAATGTAAGGGGAATTGTTGACACTTTATAAATGTTTACATTTCTAAAATAATTGATTCAATTTGAAACTGTTGAAACTGTTCAATAATATTCTTCACACAGGCATATGAACTAGAAGGGGTTAAGCGATACTCCAAGATTGCTTTCGAATATAAAAAACTGAATTCTTCAAGATAATTAACCCAGAATTGCTGATTGAAAAAGTACAGGTTTCGACAAAATTTTTGAGTTAATTTCATTGTGCTTACTTTCCGGGTTCTTCTGTAATTAGTAGTGAGTCTTTAATTTCCACATAATAGAAGCATTGCACAAAAGAATAAAGTAAGCGAAACAGAAGTAAAAAACGTGTAGTTAGGGGTAGCAACAACAAAAGAATTAAACACTCCAAGACGCAGGCTGCAAATGCTGTGTTTCAAAGTAGGAAGCAGGAGCTAGAGGACAGAAAACTAGAGGAGCTAATGACAGCCGGCTGGTGCTGTTAAGCGAAGTGGAAACAACAACTACCACCAATTGTATACAACACAGTGCGAGAGAATTTTGCTAACAGAAAATTTTTGTTAATGCATCTGAAGTCTGAAAGTGTTTATTTTATCAACTGGTTACAAAATCGTACAACCAAAAAATTAAGAATACATTATATTGTATTCCAAAGTGTTTGACACACCGTTATGACATTATACCTCAGTGCATCTTAGTTTTTCAGTACATATTTGCATATATTTATCAACAAATTAGATGCAATCATATTTTGTATGTCACCACTTGGTTTTGTCTTTCAATATATTCGATTGCCTTTTGGTGTAGCATTCTGTTTATTTCTGGGCATTGTCAACATTTCGATGTCATTCCGTTCTTTGAATGCCTGATTGGGAGAAACACTGCTACCCCATTAGCCGACTATACCACAATACCCAAAGTCATCCAAAAATTTCGTATGTAAAGTTGCGGATCCGGAATCGATCATCCACCCTTATTGTCTACGTATGCATAGTTGTACCAGCTGTTACGGACTTTTAAGTATGATGAAGGCTAGGTGATAGAGTCTCGCATACATAGAAAGTCGCTCAAGATACATCATGTGGTATTTATGATGTTACTAGAGTCCAGTGGCGCAGGGGTTCAAACCCTTTCCCTGAAATACAGAAATTGCTAGTGCAACAAATAGTTTCAAATAGAATTTGGCTCAAAGTTTGTACGCAGAACTGCCCCAAAATGAAATCCTGTGTGCGCCACTGCTAGAGTCACTAAAACGCTTTAGTCATGACCGTCAAATAAATGGTATACGAACTTTGGCAAAGCGTAATTTGTACTTTGAGCGCACAAAATATTTCCTTAATAAAATGTTTGGTAAATGTGACTTCTTGCCAATTTTTTCGTAACTATTGGACTATTTCCATGATGTAGAGTTCAAATAAGGTTTTAAGAATCGACTAAAATAATTATTTACTGCACAGCAATGCAAACAAGTAGATGATAAAATAAATTTAATTTTTATGAACACGTAAAAAGGTAGTTTGTGGTGGCCGCCTCTGTATGAGACACACTTGAGCCTCTACATGGGGCCGTTGTAATACTACAAATATGAACGCATCACTGCTTTTCAACTTGTGTTACAACACACAGTTCAAACGTTCGGTTGGAAGGCGGCAGGGGATCTATAGTTTATTACGTTTCCAAATAAAAAACACTCCTTAATTTGTTTCTATTTTTTTTTTCTTGCATATAAAAGTCAATAGAAATTAATTTGATTTAATATTCAACTATTCAAATGTTATTGTCTTAGCCTCGTACTATTCCGAAATCAACCTGTAGTAGGACTCCTCTGCCTGCCTTCTTTGTTTTTTTTCTGTCGGAGATGGAAAATCTTCAGAAGATACTGAGCTCCAGCCCAGCATGCCGCATTCTTAACGGCTAAAAACCAACCCCCAATTTCGATCTTAATCCACACAGCAACAACTTCCGGTATTAAATCTTTCCCCTCCTGTTATGTATATCTGTGTATTTGTGAACATAGGTTGTATGTTTCGACACTTAAATTGGACTGTTAAGTGTATTTTTAGGATTTTTTTGAAGATATATTTGGATTTTGGTCCTTTTTACAATATTTTGATGATTATTTGTTTTGGTTTGCTGTTGTGCTGTCATATATACATAAATACATACATATGTATGTACACACTTAGATGCAAACAAACAGATTCCAATTAAAAAGCTTTTATCTCGAGTGAAGCACAACAGAGCGAAAGATAACGAAGACTTTTTCGTTGTAATAGCTAAAATCTTTTATGCGGTTTTAGATAGTTGGAATCTTATAAAAATCCGTCAACTATATCTGTCAGAATAGCCCAGTAAATATAAAATGTTGTGCCAAAATATGTACTGTTAATTTGTAATCAGTAATTTTAAGGTCACAAGCAATTACTGCTTATGTTCTGTTCAGACAGCCAAATAAATTGAAGCAATTAAGCTCTTAATTGAGTTCATCGCTTTTGCTGTTCACACAGCTCAATTTAGTTGATATCGAACATGTTTTGGTTTTGACGGAAAAATTTTGTTTTCTGTTTATATATAAAAAATGGACTTAACAACATTTATTAAACATTCAGTAATATTTATTTAACATCTCTACTGATACATAAAATTTTCAACGAAATTTCAAAGCAAAAAAATGTCAACAAACGTCTTTCGCTTCTATGAGTTTCTAATTTATGTTTTGGTTAGGTCTATTGTGAATGAATTTGTTTGGTTGCATGGAAAATCTAACTCAATGTATGCTCAATTTAGCGGTAATTACAATTAGCTAAATAGAGTTTTTGTATGACAAATTGAGCTCAATTTAGACCTAAATTGAGGATAAATTGAGAAAATTTCCAAATTGATACTAACCTTCGCTTTGCTTATACTAACCCGGGTGACCTTTTCAAATTTAATATTTTATAACTGCCAGATTTTTATCTGTTTATCTATTTCGACCCACTGAAAAAATTCGAAAGTAGTTTTCAATAAGTAAACAAATATTCTTTTGGAAATTGTTTTCATGTTTAAACTTGAATTTGTCAGCTTCTGATAGTCAGAAGGTCATCGTCGACCGATTCACTTTCGATCCACTTTCGTCGTTTACCTCTACTTCAAAACAACTTTAAGGATTTATTTTCCACCTATGGAAAATATTAGACTATTTCTTTCCAGAGGGTTTATCGAACACATACTAAAATATGGAAACAAAATTTGTTATTGTGAGTCATAAACATATTAGGTAAACGATGTATGTATAAAAAAATCGTTGGTAAGTGGAAGGCAAAACCGATTTAAGAAGGGAGTTTTGGGTGCCATCAGTCGCCTTAAAGTTCGTTTACACTGTGTAGCAAACGCCGACTTAAGCGATTAGTTCTTTCGGCCACAGAGTTGAATAAATTCGAACAATTTATAAGTTCAAAGATCGCATATGCATAGATCCGTTTGAAATGCCATCAACGGCTTCAACGAAAGAGAAATAAAATTACTCAGCCTCAGCGTCAACGGAAACGATGGGAATGAAATAGCCCAATAACGCCGCTGAATATTGTTATTGAAAAATTGTCAAGCACTTCAGATGACACAGAAACTCGCACTCAGTTTGAGTTACTACACAAGCACAGAATAAACAGTAAACCGGATTTTTTCGTTTTCTTTTTGTCAGACTTTTCGGTAACGCGGCACATTCGTACACAAGCCACATACACAATGGGCATATTTAAAAATACGAAAGAAACAAGGCACGAAACAAAAATATCGCTAACACCACGAATGCAAACGCATGCAAGCGACGAATGAGTGTGTTTACAAGGAAAAGCGAATGCACAAAATAGGTCTGTTTGGGTACGAACATATGTACAAATTTTTACTTCAAGTAATTTGTATATGCCCTCCCAATATCTTACAAGAGAGAGAGAAACTGAGAACATAAAACGACAGTTCATAGACAGTAATAAGAAGAACAAGGAAAACATAGGGTTATAGCCATATGATCGACTGTCAAGAAAACAAATGTTTGAAGTCATTTGAAGGTAATCGAAACCAATCAAGAAATTATGCGTTTGTGAGACTGCTGATCCACAACTGTGTTGCTCAGCTTTAAAGGGAAAAATCGTAGATTGATCCCAACGAACATTTTTCCTGTTGCATTAAATGTCTGATTGTTTCCCAGTAGCTTCAAATTTCAAATGAAAATTTTAAATTAGCTGTTTCTTTCATTAAACCTCTTGTTTACTCCATTATTTCTGTGTATTGTGAATGTGACAAGTCACACTAGAGCAAACAAGAGTTAAAAACATTTAAATTGTACACATTCTATATGTTAATTGTTTTGGGTAGTTTCAATTCTGGGAGCGTAAGCTGGCTTACTTCCTGATTTTATTTACTGGCAAATTTTTACTGAGAAAGTGCCCAAATAGACCTAATATTTTACTAGCAAATGGGCGATATGAGTGAAAATGCGCGGAAAGTTGAAATATTCGGTCTGTTTAGCAGAGAATAATTTGTACGAATTTGTACAAATTTTTACTGTATCCTGTTTGTTGACCCCAAATCTCCAGTAACGAGAGAGAAACTAAAAGCGCAGAGTGACAGTTCATTTCGTGAGAACTTGCAAGTTTTTACTGGAGACATTTTGTCCAGTAACTTTTTGCCAGTAAGAAGAAGAACTAGAAAAACATATGACCTGCTGCCATATGATCGACTGCAAAGAAACATAAATTTTGCAAACATTTGGAGGTAAATGGAAACAGCAAGTCGTTCGCAAGTCTTCTGACCCACAACAGTCTTGCTCAGCTTTACCCGCTGAAGCTGAAAGGGAAAAATTGCAGATTGAGCGCCACGAACTATTTGCATTTTGCATTAAATGTCTGATTTAACTTAATTTTCCCTACCACTTCTCAAACTCAAATACAACTTTTAGATCAGCTGTTTCGTTCTTAACCCTCTTGTTTACACCCTTTTTTACTGTGTATTGTGAGTGGGCCAAGTCCTAGTGGTGTAACCAAGAGTTAAAACTTGCAAATTCTTATAAATTGCTGTTTGTTTACTGCTGTTTTGGATAGTTTGATTTTAGAGAGCGTGCGCTGGCTTACTCTCCTGATATATTTTACTGGATAATTTTTACTGGAAATCTGGCCATACAGACCTATTGTGTAAAATGTGCTGCCACGAGGAATGTCTGGAAAATATTTGACAAGGTTAAAGATTTATTACGCAGCGCAAAACTAAAAAAGGGACAAGATCTAACATATCGCGTTCGATAGAGGACCTTATCGGCGCTATAAAACATGTAAAAAAAATTTAAATTATTCAAGAGGGAAACATCATATTTCGAAAACTCGAAAATCGTTAAAATCAAAGTTCAAAAGTTCGAAATTAGATTGCTTACTCAATTCCTTAAATTAAATATATCGAATGAATATTTCGGTGGGTAAAAGATAAAAGCCTACAAATATATTTAATGTAGCTGCCAAAGTTTCTTACGTTATTGGTTAACTTATTAACTTATTAACCAATAAGGCAAGATTTCAATATTGAAGGTTGCTATTCGTGAGCAATCCGGCAGCACCTAATTGGTGACCACTCAATTTGTCGATCAAATGCGAATGAGCGAAATAGGGGGAATGACTGGAAATTGAAATGACGCTCGAGCTGTTGAGTGTGAAATGCACAACTTCGCACGTTGAGTAGCTTTTTTAAATTCGGAGCAGAAATATTAGTTGAACGGAAGACAGAAAAGTGATCGTGTCGGTTGTTGTGTGGTGGTGAAGTGCAAATTAATTGAAACTAAAAATACAAAAGAAATAAGAAAAGGTTTGGATATTTCATTTTACTATTGCGTTAGCAAATAATTCGAGTTTGCTGGTCGTGTGAAATTTGTAATGAGAATAGTTTGAAGTGTAGCGACGCAGCGGTGTATTGAAAAAGATTGCTTCACATTCTTTAGATACACACACACGCACACAAGCGCATTAAACAAACGAAGTGGCATAAAAGGGAAAAATAAAAAAGTGCAGTAGAATGAAAAAATTGGCAGTAAGAGCGCATCAAACGAATAAAATGCGTTAAAAACGGCATTAAATGTGAATGTGACGAAATGCAGGACTGATTGGACGTGGTTAAATGAGCCGTTTTGGCATTTGTGACCACACTGAAAAATGCAAGTGCGTTCATTAGAAAATTTCATTACTGCAAAAAGTGTTTCAATGCACTCAAACATAACTCGCCCTGTTAAGAAAAAGTGTGTTGGTATATGGTAGATAAATCATAAGCCATACAAATCTCAGAGCAAATATATGTTATTATATATGCAAACAAAGTTAATGCCAAAAATTATTGTTACTAAAGAATTTGCGGACAAAAGCGTAATGCCAATTTTTATAGAAAAAAATCAATTGATCCAGTCATTGAGCGCTAAAAAAGTACCTAGAGATATCAACCAGTCAGTGCGTAAATGTTGCCATAATAAATAAAGTACCAAAAAAGTAGTAGTGGAGAAGCGTGAAGTATGTATCCGTACTCAAAGAGACTCCGACTCCAAAAACGTGCCTAACCTTCTTATCGAAGTTTTCATCCGAAAACATGTTGCAAACCATTGAAACACCAATGCTTGCATCGAATACAGCTTCAGGATCAGCAATAGCAACAAGCACAGCCACCATACCAACGACGCTAACTGCCACGCCTTCTGCGTCGAGCATCAGCGCAGCAGCTACCACTACAAACAGCGCCTCCAGCACTGCGACCGCCGAGGAGAAGCAGCAACGCCGGCGCTCCACTTTCTACGTGCCACTGGTTATCGAGGACGACGCCGCCAACGATTCTTGCAGCAGCCTTGCCACGAACAGCAGTGTGCGTAGCGCGGACAGCAGCAGCTTGGGTGGCTGCTCCACCAATTCGTCTACAACTAAAAGCACTGCGAACGCGCAAGAGCAGCGCAAAAGCAACGACAGTAGCAGCAGCACCAGCACAAGGAGCAAGGCGCAAAAGAATTGCAACAACAACAATTTGAAAAAGTCAGCCTCACTGAAGAACGCATGCGGCGCCGCCCCCACCACATCGAAGGTGGGGAGTGTGGCGTTGTTCTTTGAGCGTGCCAACAGCACGCTGGGTT
Source organism: Melieria omissa (assembly GCA_963971225.1). Lineage (NCBI taxonomy): Eukaryota > Metazoa > Arthropoda > Insecta > Diptera > Ulidiidae > Melieria > Melieria omissa. Next base: position 44,246,312 of record OZ020268.1, on the reverse strand, counting down.
TTGGCAGCAGTAGCGGAAGCAAGCAGCAAAGCAGTACTGCGCACAGCGCTGGAGGGCGTGAGTTGGCGACGAGGATGGCGCCTCCATGTGGCTTCAACTGGAGCATGAGCGGCAGTGCGGCCGACGCGGATCTCGACGACGAAAACAGCGATGCCGGCGAATTCATTGCGGCAACGGCAAAGAAACGTGCCATAGAACAAAAGGCCGATGAGAAGCTGGTCGTAGAGGCAGCGAGCTGTGATAAGAGACCAACAACTAGCAAGCAACAAGCGCAGCCGCAGAAATGCAATGCGGCCGCCAAAACGAAGCGGTACGGCATTGTTTTAAATGGCATAAACTTGGATGAGGATGCCATGAATTCAACGACTACAACAGCAAGAAGCCTTTTGAACTTTCAGCAGAAACAGCTGGAGCCACAGCGAAAGCAGCCCAATAGTTTGGTGGAGTTTAATGAAGATGACATTATTGTCAAGTCACAAGCCAGAGATAGGGGCATGGGCCCGCCAATTGTGCTCCCCTGCGATAAAAACTGTAAAAACCAAAACAAACGTTGCTCCGATAACGAAAACCACAAAAACGACGTCTCTTCGAATTCCGAACTAGACACCGACGACGGTGCCGTCGAAGGTGATAACGATGATGACGATGATTCAGAAATAAGTCGCATACAGACCAATACTTCGACTCCTATCAAAATGATGAAATCGCGCTCGCGCACCAATATCTTATCGGTGCCGAGCGTGGAGCAACACCTCCTGAGTGTGGCGGCTACGACGAATGCCAGCAGCGGCCACAGAAACCAAGAGTACACGAAAGTTAGTGGTACACCGCAATTGACTGCGCGCGCCAAGTCCAAAACATTACCGCAAAACTTGTCGCCGTCAGTTGTTCTACAACAAGCGGAGGCATTGCAAGACGACGCTGCTCCCGCTGACGTTACGTCGCGCCACTCACGTCGCGTCGGTCCTTTAAGTAAAGTTCACCAGCACATATTCGGAGGAAGTGTGGCCAGCCACATTGGCGCCAGCGCAGATAAATCGTCCGCGCCCAGTGCTGCTTCAGCCGGCCACAAGCTGAGTTACAGCTCGTCGGCTTCGCTGATCACACAAACATTTCCGCCAAAACACCTCTTCCTGTTGAAGTCCACACCGAAACTGCCTACCAGCACCGCCAGTTCGGTGCCCTCGTCGTCAGCTTCGTGTCAGCTCGAGCACAAAGCGTCGTCCAACGCCAAGACCAAGTCGAAAGTAAGTGCGACGAAAAGCTTCAGCTCAGATTCGTCGTTTGTTGCCTCGCCGCCATCATTCTCGGGCGCGCACGGCCCCATACAAGTGACGTCACCGGCCAAGAAGTCGTTGAGTTTCATACGCCGCGCGCACTCGACGAAATTGTCGCGCAACAATTCGCTCCTGAAATCCATTGCCAACCAACACCAGCAACACATACAATCCGCACACATGGGCGGAGTTGGGATTTTCGACTGCTCGGGCAGTTGGGGAAAGGATTTCTATCTGAACTACGACGTGTGTCCTTTGGCACTGGATGAGCTCGAAACGTATTTTCGATCGGAACGGTGCACGGCGCTAATACGTGAGCGTTTTAAAATTTTGGATATGCCGCTAAACTGCTCGGCGGCCGCTGAGGCCCTCGACACGCATTTGAGTAGCAGCAGCCGCCAGCATCTGCAAGTGCCGACATCTGGTGGCTGCAGTGACAGTGTAACGAATGAGGATGATGATGCTGGACATCATTCGGGTGAGTTATCGAAAGTAGCCAAACTATGATCTGTTTGAAAACTGTTCTTGATATTTTGAGTAAAAACCACCACCAGCCTCTTACCCGTCGTAATCTTAACTTCCACTTTCTAGCTCTTTTTTCCTCCCTTTATTGCAAGTGATATGAAGGACAAACAAACACACCTGAAAACCACTTTAACTGTATGCAGCGAAACAGATAAAATAATATAAATAAATAAAATTCAAACAACGCGTAGAACTGCGATTGCTCACCTCATTCGTTTTTAGAACTTGAAGAAACCCCTCTGCCCTAACGACGTTCCCCTGCATGTGCAGCCAAATGTAAATGCTAACAGAAAAATGATTGATGACCCTTCAATTGAAATGAACGTAGTTTAGTTCAGATAATTTTAAAAACTGCGTTTTATCGAAGAAACAACTCTTGACATTTTCTTTCTCTCGGATTATTACTCAAAAGTTTGCAACCACTGTCCCTTCGTAAGTTTAGTAGAGATATACATGGAGTTTTTTTGTTTTGTGTAACCGTGACAAGAAGCCAATTTGAAAGTTCTTATACATTTGTATACATGTAAGTATGTATGCACTACTCATATACATAGATTTTGCCATGCAGATAAGACATGGCGACCAGAAAGCAATACTGAAAATGCAGATATGGACATTTTGTACAATATACTTCATTGTTTTCTTCCATAACATTCAACGATAAGATAAGAAATTCGTTTCCCTGCCTCCTTCAAGCGAACGTATGCGGTGCTTAGATGCATATATGAGTACATATGCTTCAATATTTAAGCGGGTTATATAGGCACAAATATTGGCAGTGATTGCGACAAAGACTTCGTAAGAGTAATCAGGCTGCGTTCTGTGTCAACATAAGTTACATAAGTAGACTTGTGTGAAGTAACTAATGTTTAATTCGTCCACATTGCCTGTGATTAGGCAGTTATCACTTTAGCGCACAAATTGGCATTTGTTCCCATTGTGATCGTGCTCCAACATGAGCTGCCAAAAAGCTTTTAATTTTAATCTGCTTTGCGCAGACTTTACGTGGCCCTACCTCCGCTGTCGAATTCGTTTTTGCCATGAAATTGTTGGCAGCAATTAAGCCACCGTCATTGCCATCCACCCATTCGAAATAACCTCAGCTCAATCAAGTGAAACAGGGTTTACGCTTTCCGCATTTGCAGCACTTTTTTGCTAAGCAACTCTGTCAGTTTTCTTCGCAGCCTATTTCCAGTCGCGCATACCCGAACAAACAGTAGTTGCGCTTTGTTTTCTTACTAATGCAAGTTTCTTGCTGCTGTTACATGTTGTATGTATTTGTGTTTATGTAAGCAGGAATTCATAATAGTGCAAAAGAAGCTTATGTTTGTATAAAATAATTGTTCGTCTGCTTTTATCGCAGTAGCCACTTGTTTGTGCATTGCTTCGGGCCGAGTTGAAAGATGGACTTTGCAAAATTCGGTGCGAAATGCACTTTTAATTTTGCTGTCGTGACCTTAATTTTGTATTATGCGCCACGTGTTTCCAAATGTCGCTTATTACAATGCCAAATTTCCCTTCATTCATCTGACAATTCATTTTCTTGATTAACTAAAAATGTTAGCTTGATTTCCTAATAACGGGTTTTTCATGCGGTTGTCACGCAAGCACGCGATCTGTCAGCGATCATATCGGGCACTGCTTTGGCAGCTTTTGACTTCTAGTAGTGTGATAACATTTCAAAGTTCTCATCCGTTTTGGCAGCATGTAATTTTGAATGCCGAAATGTTTGTCTAAAGCTGTGAGCGTAATATGCTTGAAAGTCATCGCTCACAAAATGCCTTTGTTGCCTGAATAAGGCCCGATTTCACAGTGGTTGATTAACCATTAACCGATGGTTAACAAACCTTTTTCAACTGCAAAGTAGCTGGTTAACCAGCTGATAACCAGCCAATGTGTTAAATGTTAACTGATGGTTAACCAATAATAAAACAGCTGATTTGACAGCGTCCACAATAGGTCTGTTTGGGAAGATTTCCAGTTAAAATTATCCAGTAAAAAATATCAGGAGAGTAAACCAGGTTACGCTCCCTAAAATCAAACTATCCAACAAAATAAACAAACAACAATTTGTAAGAATTTGCCAGTTTTAACTCTTGGTTACACCACTAGGACTTGGCCCACTCACAATACACAGTAAAAAGGTTGTAAACAGAAGGGTTAAAGAACGAAACAGCTGATCTAAAAGTTTCATTTGAGGTTTGAAGCGGTAGGGAAAATTCAGTTCAAATAGAAATTTAATGGGGCTCAATCTACAATTCTTCCCTTTCAGCTGCAGCAAGTAAAGCTGTGCAAGACGGTTGTTGGTCAGACTCGCAAACGCACCATTTCTTTGCCGATTGCATTTTCCTCCCAATGTTTACAAAATATTTTTCTTTGTATTCGATCATATGGCAGTCAGTCATATGTTTTTCTTGTTCTTCTTCTTACTGGCTAAAAGTTACTGGACAAAATTTCTCCAGTAAAAACTTGCAAGTTCTCACGAAATGAACTGTCACTTTACGCTCTCAGTTTCTCTCTCGTTGTTGGAGATTTGGCGTACAAAAACAGAATCCAGTAAAAATTTGTACAAATTCGTACAAATTATTCCTTCCAAAACAGACTTAATTTGTGAAATTTGTCAACATTTGAAATTGAGGAATGTAAAAGTTATTGCCTTTTCTTTTTCCACCAGTTAAAGAAGTTTGGCAATTTTTTTAGGTCGCAAAATTTGGGCCTCTTTCATTTTTTTTACAAAAATCCAAGCCAAATCGTTCGATCGCATTTTTGTATAATTCTGTTTTGTTTTGATTTCAATAGCGTCAGATGAATGTTGCCAATAATAGCCTAAATCAGCTGTTCAGATAAGTGCGTGGGTCTTTTTCAATACTCTTATAAGAACTAAAAATCTAGTTTTATACATTTATTTTGGATCGCCGAAAAGTCCCTTTAGTAAAAATGCGGAAAACGCCACTAAATTTGCGGTGTCGCGCTCCATCGTATCTTTGCTTCGTGTACTTTGTCCTAAAATGCCAATGTCTCTTAATAAATAAGTGCAAATGAAGATTTTTTTTAGTTTGCTGAAAATCGTTCATCACTTTTCAATCATTTGCAAAGTTCATTTCCCTTGCTTATCATTAGTTTAAAATGTACTTCCCACACGTTTCCCATGCTGTGCCAACGCCGCTGACGAAACTAATATTAAAAATTACTATGTTTTTGCCTTACCGCCTTTCGCGCCGTATCTTGGTTATTGCGTTTTAAAAATTGTATTTGTAGAAAAATGAATGAAACCGAAGTTCAGCGACGAAGCACGTCGAAAATTAGGAACTGTTGAAAATGACTCACGTGTATGGCAAAGTGGAATTGCGTACATATGTATAAATATTTCTTAATTATATTTGTAAATGTGCAGAGAAGAAATTGTTAATAAAACCATTTGTAGCGGATTATATTGTGAACACCTAAGTAAAATGTGCATATACTTAGTGAATATGAGTAAGTATGAATAAGTGCGCAATAGACTAAGCGACGATGCGAGATATACTTAACTATGTGTTAATTTTTATTTTGGAAATGGAACGAATGATAATTTGTGTGTGCACAGAAGATGAGCCCATTTATCAACTATGTGTTAAACAGAGTTATGTGGGAAATTACAAAAGTTAATTGTTTATTATGTAAACATAATTTCATATTGAGTATCGCTGGCCTCATGGGTTTTAATGAAGCTCTTAGGCTCAACTTTTTCACCAATACTAAATAAATTGAGAGCATTGTTGTGTTAATTCTGAATAACAAGTTTAGAGTTTTGAGTAGAAATTTATTTGACTCTGCGACTTCTCATTACCTGCCTATAGCAGTCGCCGATAGAGTGATTTCCTTTCTAACTAACTAACTTTTGATCCAACGCACCAAAAGCTGAGCCGGTTGCTATTTTAAATTCAGTGATTGTTATTAAACAAATTTATTCTTGAATTACTTCAGGTGCTATGAGCTGTTTGAATAGAAATAAGTAGGTTTGTTAACAAATGTGGCTGTTCACTTTTCTCGAAAAATATTTATTCATCAATATATCTGTGGAATTTTGACAAAAGCACTTAAGTCGACTTGAGTCAAATTTCCAATTTTTTTAATCATAAAGAAACAATTTAAAGACGCATCTTTTGGTGTAATTGGTTTGTTTCTATGACATTTAGTTACAGAGATATGACGTGTATAATTTCAACTTTTCTCGAGTTTGGTTTTCTGCACCTCATCAGTTTTTTCGCCCTCCTGAACATTTTGAAAATTAGACTTAGGTTGTTTTGTCAAAATGCCACAGATATGCATTGACCCCTTAAAAATAATCCTCCGCAGCTGTAATAGCATTTGTGGCAGCGCTTTTGCCAATCTTCGAAGCACCTCTGATATGCGGTTGTTTGTATGGCAGTAAGATCTTTTAGCGATGCGGTCTTTATCTCCTAAATCGTGGCGAATTACCGTCTTTTAAAATTCCTCTTCAGTTAAGGGAACATGAAAAGATAGCCAGCGACCAAGTCTGGTGCATACCTTGGCTCAGGAATGGTTTCGGTGTTGGTTTTGGCCCAAAAATCACAAACAAACAACAATGTGTGACCAAATAATCGTTTTCCCGATAGCAAAATATCGCCGAGCTCCGTCTGCCCGTAAAATTTGAAAAGTCAAAAGTCAGTTGCATTCTGTGCAGTTGTTTGAAAAAGTTGTTAGTGTTACCATGACACCCAGTCATTGTTGACTCAATTTTTTTTTACTATGTTGTTACTAGTAGTTCTTGATTCGAATATCGTTTTTAAAAGTGAGTTGCGCTTGAATAAAAGTGTTTAAAAAAAAATTTTAATAAAATTGGCACCCAAAATCGAGTATTCCACTCGTTCTTTATTCTAGTTTGTGCCTTTGTGTTGCGATAATTGCAAAAATATGCAAACTGCTATGCAACAAAACTTTGAACAGTGCCGAAAACTGCCAAGATATGTAAAAAAAGCAATTAGAGGAAGCAAAACAAAATTTGGAAACATTTAACTTGTTGAAATGGCGCGACCTTCCTATTTGACCTCCCCTGTTCCTGCACTCACCGCATGACTCTTGACCTGCTCAGTGTTAATCCACGAAATGTAAGCAGTAGAAATGCTAGAAGAATGTTCCGGCTTTGTGTTGACGACTTAGAAGCGTGTTTAGAAGTAGTGCCGGGCGTCATGTGTACATTATTTCAATTATTCGTATTCATGTTTGTGCGAGTATATACAGGGTGGTCCATTTAACGTTTGGAATTTGAACTACTCTTTATTTCGAGTATGGCAGTCCAAATGTCATTCAATTTGTGTTCGTTATTTAGTTAAAAGTTTGACATTTACGAAATGGGACACTATACGCTTCAACAAAATTGGGAAATATTGAGAACTTACTTCCAAAGAAGAGAGTCTTCAACCCAAACTGTAAGAAATAAAAAAAAAAAAAAATTCAAAAAAAATATTGGCCTTCAACTCAGTTCGTGGATCAATTTGTGAAGCGAGCTAGTGAAACTGGATCGTTAATGGACCAAACAAAACCCGTTCCCGTTCTCATGCAGTGCGCACAGCCGGAAGTGTTGCTATTGTAGCCGAAAACATCCATCAACGTCAACTTGCCATCGCTCTCAGGAATTGAACATTTCCCGCACTTTTTTGATGAGAATTTTGCATAAAGATATCGGTATGAAGGCTTACAAAATTCAATTGGTCCAAGAACCGAAGGCTCATGAGCATCCGGCACGTAAAAATCGAACTTTTGGGCACCGTTTTCGAAAATCGAATAATCAGCCGTAATTCTGAAGTCAATTGGCCGCCTCGGAGCGATTTAAGTCTGTTGGACTTTTTTTTGTGGGGAGCAGTAAAGGACAAGTGTTACGCTAACCCTCCAGAGACGATTGAAGCTTTGAAACATGAAATCGAAGTTGCAATTCAGGAAATTCTGCCCGGAACAATCGAAAAAGTACTTGAAAATTGGGTTGACCGAATGGCGTTCTGTAAGGCCAGTCGTGGCAGTCATATGAACGATATAGTTTTTTATTCTTAAATAACAAAGTCCAAGCCTTGTAATAAAACAGGAATTTTCAAAAAATATTCATTAGTTTGGTTTTTACAACTGATTCAAATTCCAAATCTTAAATGGTCCACCCTGTATATGTATACATGCATATCCACGCATTCATTTGGCAGAGTGACTCATAATGTGACGTTTATGTTGCTTTACCACATTGTTTTTTTATTTATACTCCAATGCAACGCAACAACAAGAAAACAGTTTATTGGGGGTGAGTATGAATTGAAACTTGTATTTGGCTATTTTACTGTTGAAGAATAACTGATGACTGGATTCGATTTGATTCCTTGCAGTTTCTGTCATTGATAGTAAAAAAATTATTCCCAATAAAGTTCTTCGTATCGCACATTCGACAGTTTGTTGAAGCAACACTCCACTTGAACGCCGGGTTTTTGCTTTTATGTGTACGCAGTTTATATTTCCATGCAATTTGCTCTTGTTCCATTTAAAATTTTTAACGCCGCAAACAAAACAAGTAAAAAGTACCATGTGGCACGCAACGAAGGCATTTCTGCAGAGCACGTGAAAACCTGAACAACATGAAAGAAACGGGGGACAACTAAAGTGGCTTAAATAGGGGTACAACAGGACATTTTCTAGAGGGACCACTACTGCTTGTTAGTCACAAAGGGACCGAATTTGCATGTATTGAATGGTTAAAAAAAATGAAATTTGTACGCGCAGCCGGCCAATGAAGTTTATTCATTGTTTTGCATTGTTCCAACTTATTTGTAGGAACACTGAAACGATATTCGTATTCGAGATAATTTGTTCAGAATTTGTAAAAAATTACAAAAGTAGTGAAATATGAGTTTTTCCATTAATTATTGCGCACACAGGGTATTTTGTTTATTTGGTTATTTCCGTTCGTTTCATGCATTCAGATTAGTCAGAAGTTGTTGCGATCACAATGCAACTGCTGGCGAGCAGCTGTCCGACGAGTGTGGTCTGCTCCGTCGAACAGGTTGAGAGTGCAGGTATAATAATTGCCTTGTGCATTCCGCTATGACGTATCCTTTTTGAGTCGTCGATCCCACATTCGTTCTGTGTGTGGAAGTCGAGTTGTCGCTTGACCCGCTTCTTCTTGCCTGACTGGTTTGTTGGTCGCCACACTGTCGGTCAGTGGCTGCTGATTAATGATCATTGATGTTTGGTAATGCTGTGAGTGAGTCATGTGTGGATCGATCTGTGTGATGTGGAAGTGTATGTGACTGAACTTTACCAATTGGCAATGTTCGTTAAAGTTAGTTAATTTTTCCTAAATAATACGAATTAAATAACAATCTTTTCTAAATACTTACTTCAAAAAATTGATAGCACAGTATTTCTGTATTTATTAATTTTTATATAACTGTGTTGGCATTTTTGATATGTAAGCAGATAATAATAAAAGTGCCTACACAGCGATGTATGTTGTTTTTCTTTTTGCATTCTTGCAGTCTTCTGTTGTGTTGGGGAAACAAAAATTTTAGCTGCTGTGGCAGCAAACATCAAAAGCGGAAGCGTTCGAGCCACACAAGTCTTAATCACCCATAAAGCAGAAGCGGCAGAAAGGTGCAAAAGCCAGCTCAAAGAAAGCGCGTTGGAGCTTCTTGGCAACAAAGAGAGCTAAAGCAACATTTAAATGTTTAAGAAAAATTTTTGTATAGAAATATTGAAAATGGTGGGGGATGTTGCATGAAATAAAGACAAAAATAAAAGGAAAATGTTTCGTCGCATCTGTCTGCGTGTGTGGTCGGTGCCATATATTGCAGTGTTCTTCAAACTGAGCGGACTCTCCTCACTATCTGTGATTCTTTCAATGGTTCCGTTCGCTTCCGATTAATGTAAATATTTGTGCTTATAAATGGAATGTTGTCTCTGATCCAAGCGATATTTTCTTAGTAAAACAATTAGAACGCATCAAATGATAGTCCAATGAGCACGGAAGTTAAAGAACAGATAACAAAAGATAAAAAAAGGTGATAGATAGTGTCTTTCTCACGTCTGTCATGTACGTGCGTGTAAAATTGGTTTTCAAGAAAGATGCCATCGTCCAAACAGTATTCTTGATAATAACGAATAACTAGGAATTTTCATTAAGTATTTTTATATATAAGATAACTATATAACCGATTACTCTATAAAGTAATATAACTAGGGTAATTTGAGTTCAAAGTTGAGCACAAATGCTATAAAAATGCAATAGTTCGAAACGGAGAACTTTAAATTGCCAACACTCTTTTCTATGAAAGCCGATTTGACAGTTCTCGGTTGTTATGAGGTTAGTATAATTTGGCAATTCATCATGAATAGACTCACGTCGGAGCAACAGATCTTCATACAACACTTTAACCCTTGTTTTGCCATTTTAGCCCCCATTTTAAAAAATCCCGTCTTAATGAAGGTTAATTTTCTTTAATGAACCTACAGTTCAGATTTCATGTTTGTGGCTTCAGTGGTTGTGCTGAGCGATAATGAATCAGTCAGTCAGGATAAACAAATATATGCATGTATATAGATTCAAAACATGTTTGTGGTACTACCAAACAGAGTTGACGTTTTTTCTGCTGAAGCTTTAAAAAGGGTTAGGTTAGGTAGGGAAGGGTGTGTGCGTCCCAAGGGCAGCACTTTCACTCGGAGGCCAAAATGGCCCATTGTGAATTCCTTCTTAGAAGATTCTGGAGCTAGCCAGTGGCTCTCAGTTCGGGGCAAACCAATTCGACCTCTTGATGAAGGAGAGTAGATCCGAAATTTCAACTACTGCTGCGCAGGCCAAGTCTGCCAGGAACCTTGAAAAGGGTTTGTTGGTAACTTAAATTGAGATTTACAAAAGCAGTGCTCAGTTCGAAAAGAAGTACGAAGCATGAAAAAGTTTCACCTTATAGCAATCTAGGGCGTAGGAGTTGGCAACACTGTTCGTAACACGTGTGCTGCGAGTTTTTCTCGCCAGTGCAAAGTCCCACTGTTCGTTTGTGTTAATTTACGCACACAAGTTTGATATAAAATGTTGTTTTTTGACGATCGCGCTTACACTTTCATGGTGACCTACATTAAAGCGAAAATGCGGTAGAAGAGTGCTGAACTCTAATGTGGAGGCTCAAAAGAGCGCACACGACTTTTATAGACAACTCAAAATACACTCAAAACACAGTTTTGTTTATTTGCAAAGATTCTGCTAAGGAATTAATATTGATTTATTGGATTTTTGAGCAACCCCTTTGACTCTCGTCTCTATAGCCGAATTCCTTGATTCAAAAAATGTAGTTAGTCACTGAGAAACGCTTCTCTGACATTTTGTAACTCTTTTACATATCAATGAATGTGAAGTCGCTGGATGTGTTTTATTTTGTTTTGTTTATGGTCTCATACATTTTTAAGTCATTCAGCCGCTTTATTAACGAAACTTTCGCTGCTTTTGTGGTTATATAAAAAATCCCAAATATACCCGTAATGCAAATTATTAGCGATCTGTCACTTTCAAATTTGTGTTGTGTTGTTTATGTCATCGCATTAATTTTGCTATACCATTTATTTGATTTTAACACTTTGAAAAATTTTAGCAAGTGGAGTTTGTACTTTGCTGATTTACCTAATTCTCATTGCAATGCAGTTTAGCTATCAAATTGTAAGCAATCTTTGATGAATATATTTTTAAATTTAAGAAAATGCAATTTCTCTGATTTCTTTGATCGCATAGAGTTATAGGAATATTTCATAGGCATTGGACGAGGTGTGCGGTACTTTTCAAGCAACCTTGGGTCTTGGTAACAGCTTTTCATATAAATGATATGGTTCAAGACGGTTGTCAGATGTAGCAACGCACACCGGGTATATATATTTACGCTAGTGATAACCCTTTCCGACTTGAAAATAAAGCCGTTCTGTATGAATTGTATGGGCTGTAGTCCAATATATTGGACATTGTAACTGAAAGGGTTAAATAAACTTCGTTCAATATTAACCCTTTCGACCCCAAAGTTGCCTGAGAGCAACTTCACATATTTGTCATATTATAGCAAAAGCTACGATTGATTTATAGGGTTAATTTAAGTAGACACCAACAAATTAATATTTTTAGAAGTCAATTCAAAGCAAATTACACAAATTTTACTGTCATTCCACAATAAATTCCCAATAATTTGCAGCGATATCAGTGAAAGTTTGTGTTCTAAATGAAGTCTACGAATTGGGCGCATTTGATCAAAATCCTGTTTCTTTAATAATGGTTAAATCAAATAAAAAAGTGATAATTTTGTATTTTTCCATAAATATTAAATAATTTTCCTGTTATTTAAAAAATATTGATACAAAATTTACTTAACCCGTTTTAAGCTAAAATTGTTCAAAAGTAAACTAGCTCTAGAACTCCAACAAAGAGGCGTGGCGACTTCAAATGTCGTGTGCACACTTCTTAGGAAACTATTTCATGATTTAAATACCAAAAAGTAATATAGAGACACGGGTTAAAATTCGGGGTCGAAAGGTTTAATAAATACTTTAAATCTCTCAGAGTTTAGATTACAACTTTTGATACAGTTAGACAATGCTACATTGTATCAAAGTGGTAACCCAGGAGCGAATGATGCATATTTTGTGTGTGTGTGTTTCGCATTCAACGGTTCTGTAGACCTCATAATAGCGAATTCCAAACATAGTTTGATTTGGTTATCAAAAAACCATTACATTCCAAAAACTCCTTGAAAGAAATGCCTCGCCGACTTGTACAGTATGAAGAATATTTTGGAGCTTTTAGTTATCTTCGTTGTCTGTGCGCTATTAGCAGGTTAACGCTACTTTTTATGTTGATCCAAATTTGTACAAAATGGGAAAGCAATGACGCCTCACATCAAACAACGAATATAATTTCAGATTTCACTGTTGAACTGGGGAGGTCGTTGTTGATGGCTTTTCGCCGCTTCTTTTTCGGCACATTCGCGTACATGGGCATCGTTTGAAAATCATTTGTATGCTTAACACTCCCCGTGCGCGGAGCATTTTCGCTATTCCATTCTCCGTTTTTCTTGAATGGAATTTCTAGCGTTCATTTTGATTTCGAACGTTTTTGGTGTTCTGGGTCGGTGTGTTTTGGTATCGACTTGGGTGTTAGCATCAACTGCGACAAATGAGCAATTTCGAGTCGTTGTACTCAAAAGGGCGTGTGGAATAAAACGTTGGTAGAATATTCCACTTATTTGTACTTGAGATGAAGTTTCTGTGGCGACCAAGTCGGATAGCTTGAAATTTTACACAAAAACGTTATTAATAAAATCCTATTCGCTTATAGAAACTACTGCTTCAGTTTGGTTTTTCATAACTTACGTGTTTTGTGGAAATGCCGGCATTATAACAATCGCTAACTTTTAGCAGTAAGAAAAGAAACTAGCAATAAACACTGAAGTCTATATAAGAGCACTAAATGTGCACTAAACGCCTTATGAGTTTTATCTTAAACATATATGTATATGTACTGTATATATACAAAGGGTATTTCCATAATAAACATTTATATGTATATGTACTATATATATTTATTTATTTATTTATTATCAGAAAAATAACAATTAATTGCTCCATAATAACTTAGCATATTTCAATAACTCAGATATGTGTCACCGACTAACTACAGCGCACAGTGATTCTTTCCATAGACAAAATTAAAAAAATTTATAGTCTCAGAATGTAACGATTTTGATGTCATTTGAAAGGTAAAACTCCAACTACGAAAACCCCAAAAAATCTGTGCAAAAAATTAATTAGTGTCTGTACAAAAGCTGCTCAAAGTTGAAACTTTTTTCACAAAAAAATGTAAACACATCTTTTCTGTTTTTTAGTCTATTAAGGAACAAAAATTTTAAAAATACATGGTTACCAAGAAGTTGCTAAAACTTTTAATATAGATTAAGAAATTATGTGGCCAAATTTGCAAAGCTGAGGCTTTTACATCTTTTTTAAATCATAATATTTTTCCAAATTAAAAATCTGAAAATTGGCAAAACTTAGAGGGAAATATCTAAAAACTATGTAAAAGTATGTTCCTGGATTTTTTTTTATTTTAAGAAGCATTCTTTCTTTTCGGATAATGTAATTATATCCTCCGATATCTTCCGATCTTAGAAAATAATTCAATTTGAAAAGTGGTCTTAACACCTATTTTTCGACGAAATTTCTTTTTTTCGTGCCTAAAAGTATGCAATCAGCATGAAAAATTGAGAAAACTGTAAAAAAGCAAAACATATGTCTATTATTATCGTTTTTATTGCAAAACTAAAGGGTCCTGAGACAATTTCTGTTACTCTTTGCAATAATCAATGTTGATGTTACCGATTAAATGTAAAATCTGAAAAATCTAGCCAACACACTTGGTGCTATAGCTCTCCAAAAGTGACGAAATTTGAAAATTTAACACTCTGGCATTGCCAAACTACAAAAGTTTAAGAAAACAACAACAACAAATTAGAGATTTCAATTCAGCAGACCATGATTAACTAGTATGCCAAATTTTATGAGGAACGGACCACTTCTTCTAATTTTGTTCCGCGGTTGTATGGAGTCGAATCACTGTGCAGCGGTTCAAAGTTAAAATGAAACACGCCACTCAAGAAAATATTGATCAGCAATATTAGAACGAAACGTAATTTTTTTTAATTTAAAAATAACATTTAATTTAAAAGCTGGAAGCAAAACCATTAATATATTTTTTTTTTTATTCGTTAAAAACCATTCGTTAATAAACATCATTACTTAGAAAATCTTAGCTTTAACTTTTCTGCATATTGAAAAAACTAATTGTTGTTTATTTTTCTTATATTTTTAGGTAAGTTGGATTTAGCAGAATACTACTGTGAACCATATTTTCGTTATTGTAAGTGAATGTGAAGTGAAGGACGTTGACTTGGTGGTATTCAACTCGCATATTGTGTTTCAATAGTTCATTCATATTGGCTTTTATGTACATATTTGTTTGTTGCCTTGATATTAAGAAAAGGGGGTGGTGTGTAGTTGAAACAATAAATAAATAAATGTCTTACATTCTCAATAAACCAATCGACGAAGCCATTGACCCGTACACATATTATAAAGCTACAGCCACACCCGCTCGCAGTACGGTGGATGCTGTTTGGAATGAAAAAGCCCGAAGGCGAAATTGCTGACGCCACTGCATCCCCTTAATTCAAATGCCCAACTCGAGTATGTGTGGCCGTGCCTTGAACTATTTGCTTGTGTAATCTACGCTAATCTCATTCAGAATTTTGGGTGCTCCGGACAACGTCGCCGCCGATCTGCCCATCTGTTTACCATTTGGCTGTATCTAATTGTGGGGCTCAGTGAAGCAGAGTAATGGCATTGCATGGAGTGTGGCATAATATGTGCTTTGTTTGGCATTAGTTATGGCATGTATTGTCGTCGTATTGGGACATGGCATACGTTTCGTTTTGACAATATTGCAATATGTGAAACTTTAGGAGTAATGAATGAAGAATGGTAAACGTTTGCAAACTAATATTTTTCCACCGATGATTTATGACTTTAACTGCGAAATATCGTAACTAATTTGTGGCTGTCAATGCAAGTATTTTTCTATTTACAAGTGTAGTTGCTACACTCTGCTATTGTATTGAATAACATCATTTATACACTTTTGCCAAGACCCCTATTTCGTTACGTTTGATACTATTTTGCAATATTAAGATTTCGAGTTGCCGTTCCGTTCATGCTTATGCAATTTTACTGTAGGTCTATGTCGAATTTTAATGCTGTGCGACTTGTAATTGCGAAGCCATTCAATACTAAAATCTATTCTTAGCAAATAGTAAGTTCGTACCGAGTTTCGTTGATGTGCAACATTTGGTTCCAAAGTTCTGCGATAAGTTTGGGTCGCTAAAAATTGCGACGACCCCTGTTCAATTACCAACCACCCTACACCAAATTTTGATGCTATCCGACTTAGGATTACGGCGGACTGAATTTAAATGCTTTAAATTTAAGATCAATCGGTGAAGTAGTTTCCGAGTCCATAAAAGAAACAAACACTCTATCTCAATCTTTGTAGATAATGTAATGTTGTAGTAATGTGAATACTCGTACTCGAAAAAAGCAAAGTACCATTGTTTTCGAAAATATTTCGTATTACACGTTTCGGCTGAACATTGAAGTGTCAAATTTAATGAATATTTTGATTTATTTATAAAATTTCAATTGCTTTTTGACAACGTTACGCTTTGCAAGCGTTACGTTGCAAGCTTAAAGCTTTTATTTTATCGTCAGCCACTTGAACTAAAAATTTGCAACGCCCATAATTGCGCCGGTTTTAAGTCTCATGGCTATAACGATTTGATTTTGACTTAGACAGTTTCTTTTTGTTTTTCTACAAAGACTTAGAGAATAGTATGAATAGAAAGATAGAGGCAAGGTGAAGAAACTTAAACACGTGTTGAACTGCAAAAGCAATGCAAAAATCACTTAACTGCACAAACTTCGTGATTGAACGATCTTCCTTGGAACGATCATATTTTTGGCGTGTCGAAAAAAGCAGCCAAGTGCCTTGGCTTCCTACAGCAGTGCAAAAAATAGTTCACTCCGTCTGATCTCCGCATTATTTATACTACCTATATCCGACCTAAAATGGAGTTTAACTCGCACCTATGGGTGGGGGCTTCAAAAATCCATTTGGAGCTCCTCGATCGGGTGCAAAACCGTGCGATTAAACTTATAGGAGACAGTAGGGCATCCAGCTTTATAGACTCCTTGGAACATCGTCGAAACGTGGCATGTGTGGTGTTATTTTACCGATACTTTTTCGGTAATTGCTCAATGGAGATGAACAGCTTGCTGCCATCACTCCGGGTATTCCTTCGGGCAACCCGTTTGAACACTGGCGCCCATGCATTCCACGTTGAAACGATATTCCAGCGCACTACGCACTACAGAGAAAGTTCGTTCCTGACTTGTACAGCGCGATTGTGGAATGCTCTCCCTGCAGATATTTTTCCCAGCACTTATGATCTCGTTGGGTTGAAGGCAAGAGTCCATAACCACTTCACTCATAACCCTATCTCCTAACCTGTATATCCTTCCTGAACCAACGCAATGCTTCGCATTAATAGAGGTCATCCCCTGCGCGTTTGTTCGAGTTAAAAAAAAAAATCTCGATCAGACTGCAGAACCGTCATAGGCGTATTGACGGGGCACTACCTACTAGCAGTTCATGCACATAGAATGGGTTTGACGAATAGGGAAAGTTGCAGAATGTGCGGGACGACGAAGCTCTGGAGACATTCGAACATGTGCTCTGGTTCTGCCCCGCCATCTCAACAACGACAATCGACAACACTTGGTAATCTTAGGGGCACACGAATTCGCCTGACTAGAGGTAGTGGCGATGTTAGCCCTGAAGCGTTTGCCGAAGTTTGCCAAAAACATTCGTATTCTCACGGATCTACTACTACAACCTATAAATGGACCTCCACCTGGCATCACTAAGGACCCAATAAGGGTCTATGAGTGTAGTTCGGGTTTAAATAAAAGTGAGAGAATCATATACAATTTATAGTTGTATATATAGTACATACGCTGTGACTGTAGTTCATAAAATACGAAAGTTTCTAAGGATGTGGACTTAAATGTATTATTTAGAACTTTTACTTTTATCACTTCAAACCTGCAAAACTCTCCTGTGGGTTATGGCTTTGATTTTCAGTTTCTAACTCTAATAAGTTTTGCAGACATTAAGAATTAGAAAAAAACTTACTCTTGTGATTGCAGCAGCAGTTCACGTGGTAACTGCTCGTCCTGCTTGCAAGTTATAATTCATATTTGAATGTTGCTACATTTGCCATTTTCGTATCGCTGTTGCACGCTTTCAAAGCATAGAAAATTTCTTACACACCGTTGATGGCAATTGCGACCAACAAATGTCAGCAGCAAACATTCAGCACATACAGTGTTTTGCAATCTCTCCTCTGTCTTATTCACCTCTTGCATTAAGTCGACTTGCAAAGTACAAATGCTTTTATTTCAAACTGCAATTTTCCTCATAATTGACTTTACTGTGGTCGATGAGGGTCGGGCGGCGAATCGGTGGTGGTTGCGGTGCTGCGGCGGCTTTTGACATGCAATATTCACACTAAAAAAAGTGTCAACCTCAACCACAAGAACAAAGTTCCGTTACTGACGCCATTACCATTTCCATTACGAAGAGTAGAAAGAGCATACCGTCTTTAACGCCAGCACGAAGCGCCGAAGTGTAATTATTGACACATTTTCGTGATGGGGAGGCTTGGTTGCGTTGTTTGATCGTGTGCTTGGGTAATGGTTTTGGAGTTATTTGATACGTTTTTTGGGCGGCTTATTGGAAATCACAATTTGCCGTTAGTTTTGTGATGATGCCGCTGGCGAAAGTGTGATGAGTGCACACAGTTGAACAAATCGAATACTAAAAGCTTTAAACTTATACAAAGAAATTGAAATGTACGCCTAAAGCAGGCTTTGAATTGATTATTAATTAGACGGATATGGCACTTCGATCATAAGATCTGTTGTGCTTCCCACTATAGCTAAAGAATGTTCAATAAACGTATCGCCTTAACGAATGCGGGAGGTTCCCGCGGGATTTGGTGTGACATGTCGTGGTCTTATCTTGATGAATTCTACTCAAGTATCCTTCCAAAGCCTGTCTCATCATCTGCGCACCTTCCGAAACCAACGCAATGTTTCGCACTAATATCTTTATTATTACCAAATGAAGAGTACATCACAATGAAGTAGTGAATGCAACAGTTTGTGTTGCTTTGTGGATGAAAGCCTTTCGGAAAAATCTATTTTAAATTGAGCTTAAGCTGTTTGCTACATATAATTTATTTTTGTTTGTTGTCTTTGAACATAAAGAAGACATCCTAACCCAAAAACTGAAAAGGTTTATCCTCGTTTGAAAATGTTTATCACTCATGCAAAATTACATTTAAAAGGCTGCGCCGAAGACAAGTGAAAAATTATATTCGGTCCATACCGAACTGAGGTCCCGTTCGGCTTGATCCGTGGAGGGGGAGGGGGGGGGTTAGCGTACAACATTTGAGCCCAATCCCATTTAAAACCAAATATGTAGCACCAATTTTCAGAATGGCCGGAGTTGTAACCAGTATGCTCCCAACAATTTCATTTTTTCATCATTTTGCAAAAAAAAGCGTCAGCAGTAACCCATTTTTGCTAATAAGTAATGTTTTTTTAGTTTTAATTTTATTTAAATAAATTTTAGTTCGTTCAAAAAAATTTAATGCGATCGACTTAATGCGACTCTACAGTCGGTAGAGCGCATTGTAGAGCTCTATTCTTTCTCTACAGCAGCTTTAAAGTGGAGCTGGTAGAGTACACACAACAAGTGGAGTCTCTATGTTCTACACTCTACTGAAAAAACTCTGTAGTGAACAGTTGGATTTGGATACGACAGTCCGTCCTTACAACTATCCAATCATCTGGGTATCGCAAGATGGTGAACCTCCCAGTATATGTAAATTTTGAAAGAGCCGGAATATCAAAGAAATCCAGTAATGATTAGAGTAGAACTGATAGCAAAATACTCACGCTGAAATGACATTATATAATTTTTGTTTACTTCAATATTGAAATTTTGCTAAACATGCATGACTACAATCTGAGTGTAGAGTGTAGTTGGCGACGAGACGAAACCACACATTAAACATCGCAAAAAGGCATCAGGAAGAAAAACAAGCGACTGTTGCGCCGGTCTGAGCCGCCTTCAGATAAAATGACTAACCTAATTTTTTCTGGTCATACATATACACTGTGTGTAAGTCGAATGGGGAAATGCTTGCTGAGGGGTGGGGCGATAACGATTACTCCATGAGTTGCTCCACGCAGAGACAGAACTGAAATGCCAAGAGGGTGTGTCTGTGTGTGCCTGTGTGTGATAGCCACCACATTTGATCTCCCTATAACAAATGCGGCGAAGGGAAATACAAAAGAACAAAGCTTTTGACCAGTCTAAAAATTTCATGGCGAGTTTATGGTGCTGGGTCTGACATCTACTCAAAAGTGAAATTTCTTACGAATCTGTGTTGCATCATTTTACTGCATTTCTATTTACGTCTGATTAGTTCAGTTTGCACAAACTATTATCATACAATAAGCGTTTGTCTCTGCTGTCGGCCTCTCCTGCATCCGTTCAAAAAAACACCCTGCAGTTCCGTCAATTTATTTCCATATGTATAGCGCCTTAGTCTGAAACTCTGAAATATTTGTTGTTTTTGTTTTCTCAAACTAATTTGTTTTAGTTGCAACCTTGGTTACACATATATGTACATACAGCCGGCCAATGGTGATCATAAACCTGGAATCTGAGCGAAGAAAGTTGTGCCGAAAATGTATGTAAAAGGTCATTCAGTAGATACGATTTTTTAAAGTCCCTGAGTGCCCACTGAGTTGAACAAGTTTTAGGGGTCCAAGCCCCTAAATATCTACTTGCTATTAAATACATTTAATTAGGAATTATTGACTGATATTTTTACATAACTAACTTTGCCAAAAATTAACTAAACACAGTTTTTCGAAACAAAATCAGGTTATCTAACGTTAACATAACCAAACAAAGTGTTTAGATAGATTTGAAAGGGGAAATGTGCACTGAGACCAAAGTTGATCTATTGTGCCCCAAACAAAGTGTTTAACATAGAGTTGGCCGGACGGTGTTCTATTTTGAAAATTTTTTTCCATTTAATTTTCCTACATATAGACAAAACAGATTAAATTTCTAAGCCCAAAACCCAAATTTCCTTTCTGCTTCTTATCCATTACTCTATATTTTAGACCCAGATATTCTTATAATTTGACTAATGCTACAATGATCAATATTTAGTGCATCTGAAGACCAAAACCCATACCATCTATGCCGTATACGGTAGCAGGCAAGTCCTGCATCAAGTGTAACTCAAACCTCAGATGGTCTCTCTTTCATCCCACCACTTTAGTTCTGTTGTTGCTTTAACGGAATAATTTGATCTGCGGGGTAAAACAAATAAGTTTTGAGGTTTTAACTTTAAAGCTTAATTCATATATTTTATTTCAAATTATTGTCCATTGTTAGTTACGACTTTTGCCCATCATTCAGGCAACATACGGATTCCGCATTAAAGAAATGCTTCGTCTTTTGAGGCGATACCAGAAGGAGCAATCTGATGGGTGGTGTAGGACATCTCTCTTACTCCAAAGTCTTCTTGACGACTTTTGCAACATATGGCTGAGCCGTGTCGTGCAGATATATTAGCATTTTCCGCAAATTGTGTTTCATTCGCACAAAGATTGGCATGTTAGAGCACAAAGAAAGCTTTTTACACTTCAGCGAATTGAGACCGATAACACTTTTTACATGAATACAGTAACTCAATGGTCCGATGCGCTTTTATGTTAGTTAAGAGTTAATTTAAAAATTCTTAAAAGTCGCGAGTGAGTAGTATATTATGTCGTTATATGCCTCGTGGTCGAATTACTTGTAATAAAGTGCTGGCTTAGTTGCGAATAATTCCCGAGCAATTTGAATAATTCCGAACATTTCCTTCTCCCGTTGAGTAGATTTGCCCACACTGCGAATTTGTCGCATCTTCGACGTGAATATATTTATTCGTGTGCATGTTATGTTGATTTTATATGTGGTTTTCTGCGCCCGCATCTTTTTATTTAAAAACTGTCTGGTGGTTTTGAGTCACTCATCGGTTGTGATGCTGGCTTTGGTTGTTTGTAGACTTTTGTTGTCTGCTGTTTTCAGTTTTTCTGGCTGCGCTTTCTTGTCGTTTCGTTGCTCGTCTGCATTTAACCTTTGAAATTGATGTGCTTTGGTTTTTAAGTTGAAGCTACCCTTATAGGAGGTTGTACCGTTTCTCTCTCAACTGGTGGAATCCTGTAGTGGTGGTGGAACAGACACAAATGCAAAACATATTTGCATACAGAAGCGAGAGTGTGTTATCTTTATCTTCGTTTTACTCTTAAGTTTTGTTCAGACTTTATTGATTTTCTTTCGTTACTTGCGTTACACGCGTTGAGCCTGTTTGTACATGGACGTATTTTTCAGAAATGGTTCATTTAAGTTTACTTTCATTGTACAGTCTTTCCCTTCAAGTTCAAGATGAAGGACTGCTCACCTCTTGAAAAAACTTTTTTCGAGATTAATTCTGATAACATTGAAAGATATTATATTAGTTCTGTATTTTTGTTAATGACGATGTTTTTACGTGCAATCGCTGAAAAATGTCAAAATAAATTTTTGTCCAAAATTTAGTTGCATCTGTTCAAATCATCGATTTTAAATGTGAACCTGCAGCGCAAAAATCGCGCCAAACGGTTATTTAGTTGCGAACATTTCCAAATAAACAATGTTATTTATTATTGCAGCTGTTTTGTGCGCACATGAAGTTGTTGAAACTAATGCTTGATTTGAAGTTGTGGTTTCTAAAGACCTTCATTATCTAACTGAAAGTAATGAAAAATCGAAATACAGTAACTTGAAAGTGGGGAATTGGTTTCACGTAAATAAACAAACCTCATCCACAATTCTGTACATACATATATACTTGTATGTATAGTATACATTTGTATACACGCATTTTGTTGTTGACATTTGAAATGTGCACGAGCAGCACTGGAAAACTAAGAAACCAGCTTTGTCCTCATGTGTAAGTTGTGGTAGAAAATATAATGGAATACGTGGGTTCAAATATGAATTCTAAATGCAGTCAAAAGTCAAAACGTAGTCATAGCAAGAAAACATAAAAATTTAAATGAGATTCTCATTCAAACATACATTTGTAAGTATGTAGTTTTTTTTGGGGAATTTTACCTTTTTCTTGACGATCATGAAATGATTGTCGTGCGAGGCCGAATTACCTTCACATTTTCTTTTGTCGTTAAGATCTGTCTAGAGGTCGCTAACTGGGTGGTCATATAATTAACTACTGTATTGTGAAGTGTGATGTTTCTCACATTGTTATCAAAATATTAAACTTTTAGTGTTTGTATGCGATGGCGATATTTAAGATTGAGTCAGCGAGTTGTGTGGGTAGAGTGGGTTTCTATGGGGGCTTACTGCGCTCTGAACTGTGTATTCAGTTGTATAAAGTTATGACTGATTTTAAGTTAGAAATGAAAGCAGTTGTAATAAACGCAGGTAAATAGAGCTTAGGGTGCAGGTATGTCTGTAACGATCTATGAGAACACATACTTGTTCTGCAATTTGTTTGGTTCCATCACCACAAACTATATTGTATTTTTAAATAATTATGGGCCAGTTACCCGAGACACAGAACTTAAACTTAATCGTAACCATAAACTTAGTTTCCCTAAACATAAAATTCGAAATCAGCTGGTTTACCTCGGGGACAGAGAGAAAGATATCTCCACTCAGCTTTAATCCATTTCGTGCACATGCAAATGAAATCTTTTCCCGGCATATTTTAACTTAATATTCGTGAATTTGTGAGCATTCAACGACTTAAAATATTAGTATAACTACAGTCGTGTCTGGAGATAGTGAACTAATTATTGCAAGGCCTGTTCACAGTATCGAGGTTAACATTTTTGTTCAGAAACTCGTTTTATTTGCTCAAAAAACACTTTTTGTTTTTTGCTCAAAGTTTTTTCCAATATTTAGGGGCTCAATATCAAAATTTGGGTGTTCACTATATTGAGGTGTTCACTATATCGGGTGTTCACTATACCCAGATACGACTGTACTTACAAAAATAATAAGAATATCATTCCATTTTGTCTTTTAAACAAACTCTGGTAGTTGGTTCCTTTTAAAATTCACTCAAAACGGAGTGACGAAATTTCCCTGAGCATCAGCTGATTGTATTTTCCGTAAACGTCAACCAGAAACCAGAACGAAACAGATTTCTAAGTTTATGTTTAAATTCGAAATTTGCGTTGTATGCCTTGATTCAACTGTCAGCTGACACGTCAAACTAAGTTACGTCTCGGGTGACTGGCCCATTACAAAGAGAAATAAACATGAATGACAATATCAATCATTCACTCAGAGTAAAACAGATAATCATTGTTATATTTTTCTCTTTCCTCTTCTGTTTCTATTTCATTTTCAAATTCGCCCACTACATAATAGTATTCTACCTATATTGCTTGATAAAATGTTTCAAAGAGAACTCGACAAAGCTAAAACCCACATTGTGGCATTGTTGCCAGTGTTGTGCGCAACAAATATTGTGTACGCTAAATACACACTTTGGGAAGGTTTTAATAGGCATCATCACACACATTAAACTATATGCATTTGTTAACATTATTTCATGTATTGTGATATTTGGGATAGAAAACAGAAGAATTGAGTCGAAGTCGCCATAATACTTGCCATACACCTGAAGGTTTTACTATACTTTGTAGCTTTGCAAGAATTGTTCCTATTTACATACATATATCTGTATATAATTTTCGATGTGTGTATGTAAAGCAGAATAAGTATTATATATATATTTGTCTATCGTTTTGCAGAATATTATTATCAATAGTCACACACAGTGTCCAACACTGGCAGTCGACTGCTAGTTTTTTATTGTGTTAGAATGTCTTTTATGGAGACATCGTCTTCGCCCTCAATGCTAGATACGGTTCATCATTAGCCTGACATCACCGCTACAGTATTGTAGAAAAAGAATACACTGAAAGTTAGGAAATAAGTATTTTCTCTATACACTATATATACTTACATCATCCACAGTCCAAACTGCTAAAGCTAAAACATGAAATTTGAGCCATGAGCCAATTTCGCCATCTAGCTAGAGTTACCAGACTTCAAAAATCGTGAATTTTTCGGAGGTGAAAAATGTGGCGAAACTTAGTGCCCCTAGAACCGCACAAAAATCTGCCTCCTAACTTTCCTGTAAAAAATATAACTTTCGTTCACGTGTTTAGCTGATCACTTCACAAAGTATGGAAAAAAGCTACCATTGCTGCGTAATGGTTACAAAATACCTAATGAATATCTCAGCAACGTGCAGAGATATAAAGCTGAAATATCAAAATCGTATGGGCGGAACTGGTACCCGGCAGCAATGGGTTAAGACGGGATTTTTTGAAAATGGAAGTCTAAAGAGGCAAAACATGGTTGTATGAAGAAACGCGATTTCATTGGCTCATTGATTTCAAACTGGGTGAAAACTAAAAAAAAACTTTTGAATTTTTCTAAAATTAAAATTTAACGGTGTCAATAATGAGTCAAGGTTCGTATACGCGAATACTATGAAAAACCGATGAGCCTTTCTTACTTCAAAATTAGTGACAATACTTGAAATGAAAGAAAAAAAGTCATATGCTTTCATTTTTTTTTCAAAAACAATTCAACTAACATTTGTATAGAGATACAATGCAAAAACATGAATTAATGATGTAAGTCAAATAAGAAATAATTCAACACTGGTTTTTCACTTTTTCGAAATCAAAATCTGACGAGGTCAACAATGTGTAAACAGTTAATCAGTTATCAAATAAAAAAATAATTAGACAAGTACTTTTCATCAAAATCTAACTTGATTTATTGAGCCTATTGTCTTCAGGCTTAAAGAAACTACTGAAAATCGAAAAAAAATTGAACGCATGCAACATCAGACGATAAAGTAGGGATTAATTATTTCAATGAAATCATCAAATTCATGCGTGAGCAGCCATGGAAGGTGTGCTCCATCCAATGCGGCATATGTCATCTCCTCAGCTATGACAACATTAATTGTTCGTAATGTATAATGTAGTAGCACAGCTGCTTCGGCAGAATTGCAAACACTTTGTACGCTTTTTTCTAAGTGAATAGAACATCAATAGAACAAGTATGTGCAGATAAGAAAATCGCATTTCCTACGCCGCCATGCATTGCACGATGGCGCAACAGGCTGCAATATTTTGCAAAAAGTATCAAAGTTGTCTCAAGAAAATGCTTGATGAGCCGGCAGGCCGCCGAATATTATTAACTGATTTGTAGATTACTTTTGCTTGGAATGTTTAAATTGGGAGTCTTATAAATCGTAAGTCTAAAATATGTTACATGGAATTGTAATAATTAGTTATCTACTCTAATTTTAAGAAAAACCACAATACTTGATATCACACGCAAATTGTGCAACTGTGCAAAGTTTCGAGGGACTTTTATGCCGGAAACCGATATGGTTATAGTTGGTTATATTAGGATAGGTAATCCAGTACCAATTGAAATGGTGATTCACATCGTGTTTCACACAATCGAATCCTTTTCGATATATTTAGTGTGGCTTTAATAGAAATACTGAAATATACTTTATAGCACGTTTCTCATTACACAGTGTTTAAATTCAGAGCTCTTTGTTCATTTCGTGGAATAAGACGCTTCTTGTACCATAGTGCAATGGTATAAGCTTCTTACTTTTCAATATGTGTCAGCCAGTGTAATAGAATTTTTAATATGTGTTCCTTCCTTCAGCTCACCGTACCAACACGCCACAGACAGAATGATATTCTGCCTAATGCAAACAAGTCTTGGTTGTAAATGCTCTGCTCTTTGCGCAATATTTATCTTTCTTGTGCATTTCTATCGTACTTTTGGTGCCAGCCTTGGTTGGCCATTGTGCGATGTCCACATGGAAAACACGCCAAAGATTGCCACACTTTGTACGTGCTTACTGTTCAAACACAAGTGGAATTCTTCCTGATTGCATGGAACCATTTGAAAGCTATCGTTGTGGTATGCGACTATCGGATGATGCGCGAGGTGAGGCTATTCAACACCAGATGGCTCTGAATAGAAGGAAAAATTCCAATTAAAATTCTTATTCACGTTTTGAAAGTATTTTCAAACAAGAATTTGCTGTTTAGTTCGGTTCAAAACTAACAAAACCGTTGAAAGTGTGTGTTTGTTTTTGTAATGTAAAAATGTAATCATTTTGAAAAGTATGTTCCATTCGACTTTCTGATTTGAATTTATGTAAACACTTGGGACTTGAAAATTCGCGTCTATAGTATTCCTAAAGATTTTAAAAAGACTGGAGAATAATATCACGTTCAAACTGACGACTTAAACATGTTAAACTAGAAGAGCCCTGCGGCTTTGCGCGCAAGTTTGAAGTCAGTGGGGCCAATAAATCAAATTTCTTTTAGTCCTTTGTGGACCCCGTTAAATTTTGATTTTCGAAAAAGTACTTTCACCAAGTTTGAAATCAATGAACCTGTTAAATCACGTTTCTTCATAGAACACCTTAGCCCCTGTTTTGTCCTCTTGGACTCCGAATTTCAAAAATCCCTAACCTACAACCTATCCTACAGTTACAATTTCATGTTTGTAGCTTTCGCGGCTTGGGTTGAGCGATGATGAATTAGTCAACCAGTCAGTTAGTTATTCAGTCAGGATTAAGAGTTATATGTACCTATGTAAATGAGCTTAAACAAGATAAATTAACAAATTAGTTCGAAAACTTGTTTGTTCAAATGCAATTGTTGTTGGAAATTAAACATGTTAAACCATTTATCATGATCTCAAACCAGTTTCGTTTGTTTTGGTTTAAAAATTCACTAAAAACATTTTATTTGGTAAGGAAAAATAAAATTTAAAAAACTATTTAAGTGGTCCCCGAGATTATTCAAGTGTTGGGACACCAAATAAATGATAACGTGGCACACCAGTTCACAAAAATATTTATTTGTTGATTGTAAATAAACAAATGTCAAACTAAACCTTGTTAAGCAATGTGGACGGTCGTGTTCAACAAAAAGGTCTTTTCATACATATACGGGTATACGAGGGTGGTCCAATAAGTACTTAGCCTACAAAATAAAAACGAAAATTTTGGAAAAGTGGCGATTTATTTCTCAACGTAGTCTTCTTTCAACTCGATACACTTGACCCAGCGATGCTCCAACTTCTTAAACCCGTCTTAAAAATAAGTTTTCTGGAGGCCTCCGTGGCGGCGATAACCTCCTCATTCGACTCAAATTTCTGCCCGGCGAGTGACTTTTTCAAGTTTGGAAACAAAAAGAAGTCACACGGGGCCAAATCGGGAGAATACGGTGGATGGGGCAGCTGTTCGTAGCCTAATGCGACCAATTTGGCCGTGACGACGGCGGAGGTGTGAGCTGGTGCGTTGTCATGGTGGAAGAGCACTTTTTTCTTCGCCAAATGGGGCCGTTTTTTCTGCAATTCGGCCCAATAGTTCGGCATAGTAGAGCTCTGTGACCGTTTTGCCCATCTCCAGGTAGTCGAGCCCAGAAAACGGTGGCCATAACCTTTCCGGCCGATGGGACAGTCTTTGCCTTCTTCGAAGCACATTCGCCGGGCAAAGTCCACTGTTCCTTGGTCTCTGATGTGTACTAGTGAATCCATGTTTCGTCGACGGTCACGAAACGACGCAGAAACTCCTTCGGATTGCGCTTAAACAGTGTCGAACACTGCTCTGAAGTGGTCTCACGGATGCGCTTGTTGTCCGGAGTGAGCAAACGCGGCACCCATCGAGCCGACAGCTTTTTCATACCCAATATTTCATGCAGGATATGACCCACGCGGTCTTTTGAGATGCCGACTGTCTCAGCTATCTCGCGCACCTTCAATCGGCGGTCTGCCAATACGAGATCGTGGACATTTGTCACGTTATCCTCCGTGGTAGCCGTTTTTTGGGCACCTGGGCGTGGCTAATCAAAAACTGACGTGCGACCACGTTGAAACTCGTTAAACCAATTTTTGACGGTCGCCATTGAAGGAGAAGAGTCACCGTACACGGCATCCAAGCGCTCTTTGATTTCGCTGCGCGATTTCCCTTCCAAAAACAAGAATCGAATCACCGACCGATTCAAACTGATTCTCTTAAATTAGTTTTAATGAACAAACTTTTTGTTGAACAAGTTTACTCCTAAAACGTTTAAACCGTTTTTTTAGCTCCTGTTTAATTTAAACTATTTTTTTCGTTTTCGTTTTTATCGTTTATTCAAAACAAGTTCCTTTGTTTCGAAAATGTTACACACAGTATTTCACCATATAAAAGCTGAATATTATATATTTTCACTTAAATTTGGTAAAAAGCCTTTATTTATATATTTACACAATTTATTTAAATAAAATTGGAATGTATTTCGCAATTTCCACACAATTTTTTGTTTTGCAAATCAAATACTTTTTGCGTCGCGCGAAAAAATGTTAACAAACAAACTGTGTTCACACAATTTTTTGCTTTCACATAAAGCACAGTTTGTGTCGGTTGTGTTACCATACCCAGCATGCTCCAACATCCAACAATAATACTGGATTTCAGACAATTTTAGGGTTTGTAACGTTACTGTCACACGGCCATATAAAGGGTTGAAGCATGTGCAAGAAGAAGAGATCAAATTACAATAACTAACATTAAAGTTCAAAGCATGTTTTCTTATGTTCTTGTCAATTAGTTTATTGTAAAATAAAGAGAGGAAGCTAAAAATCTATTTAAATCCTACGTTAGATAAGATTACAAACCCATAATTGTACGTTCAACATGTATCAGATAACAAATTAACTTTTGATAACTAAAAACTGATTGCGTAGTAAGTAGGTTTCTCATGTCTATTTTAACCATGAGTCATAAGGCACGCAAGATTCTCAAACAAAGCGAGAATGTCTGCAAAGTTATTTTGGAACTTTGTGATACGCAAAAGCGTTTGAAAGGCATTGTGTGACTGATAAGACGTTCGCCAGCAAGGCGGAGGTGTGGAAAGAACGCTGAATGTTGTAAGTAATACGAATGGCGCAAGTATTTGCCGTTATGCGCGCGTTTATGACAACAATAAAGTCGAGGGGTTGGACCAGTAAAACGGTTTATGGAGGTCGGAACTATAAGCAAAGATCCATAGAAGTATGGACACACAAGCATGGCAAACTGTTGTCAGTTTGGCCCACTGTAGTGGCGTCGCAACAAACGTGTTTCACACTTTGCGGCAAACATTGTTTACTTTTCTGAATTTCAAAACTATGGCCTACTCGTGCATTAACCAAAGTGTCTGCAGACAGTCGCAGAGCCATTCATAATTGCCTGACGTTTTGGTCGTTTGCGCTTGAAATTGTACCTGTTTATTTTGCTGCTTTGCTCTTCTAACGTCTTCGAAGCATGCAACTGTCGATGTGTATATTTACGATCACCTCCGTGTAAATGTTGTGTGTACATAGCATTGCAAGTTTTGTTTTTGTTGTTTCAAATTCGATGCGTATCGGTCAGTAGCAGGTGATATTTTTGGAGTGTTTGTAAATGTGGAAAGTGGCAGTTGTTTCCTTTCATTTTGAACTATTATAGATTCTTATCTGAGCATAGATGCAATGGGAAAAGAGAGGAGTTGTACGTCGTTAAACCCAGTGTTGCCACAGTGAAGATATTGAACCTCTGGTGCACCAATTTTGTTTGTAAAATTGTTTAGTTTTTTCAAGG
This sequence comes from Melieria omissa, assembly GCA_963971225.1. Taxonomy (NCBI): domain Eukaryota; kingdom Metazoa; phylum Arthropoda; class Insecta; order Diptera; family Ulidiidae; genus Melieria; species Melieria omissa. The sequence continues at coordinate 44,216,029 of OZ020268.1, read as the reverse complement.
GTTATATTTTATGACTTTTGAAAAAGGCGATTTCAATTGATTTGATTTGTTTAAAGATGAATTGTCGTTGTTTAGTTAAGTACATCTTTCTTTGGCTGGGAAGTACGTTTGTTCTTTCTTTCCTTAACCAACTTTATTTCCATGATTATTGCTTTGGCAACCCTGCGTACCAGCTGCTCTCTACATTTGCTTCAATAGTTGTCTATGTAAAATTTGTGGATTTCTCTCGCGCTCTTCTCTTTTATGTGAGTTGTAATTTGATAGATATTTGAGAGAAATATTGCAGGATCACAGGATGAGACGTGATCCTGCGCTTCCTGCTGAGTAAGATCAGTTTGAACCGTAGACAGATGCGTTTTCAATGTTTTTGGCGGTAGAACTCTGTCGTAGAAGTTATTTGGTGAAGTGGAAACGGTTGTGGCAGTGCGAGTGGAAATTTACCACTTGTAAAGACAATTTTTTGTGGTTGTGGCAGTGACTACGTGCACTTAAATTGTTCATGTAAAATATAGAAAGTGCAGAAATAAGCGAAACTAAAAATGCAAACTGCAATTTTTATCGGGGGCCAACGAAGGAATACATAAAATTACTGAGTATTTGACGCGTAAACAATTCAAACCCGCAAAGTGGTCAGATTAAATTTCTCAAAGTGAAAACTTTGCAAAGGTTTTGCTATTCGCCGCGTCCGTATATGAACACCTTTTATACAAAGTTTTTGCGCCGTTTTGTTCTTCAGCTAATGTGTCCAATTTCAAATGTGCGTTTTACCAACAATTTGCGTAGAAACCGGAGTGGCAGTAGTCGCGATTATTTTCACGAACAACTGCCAGCGGCACCTTGAGTTGGCCGGCAGCTGTGAATTATTATTGTGAAGCAAAGCAAAACAAAAACTCAGCATAACTGCAACCAACAGCAACTGCCGTTTCCGATAAAGTGCCGCGTATCGTTTCGTTTCTTTTGGCTTATTTCAAGTTTTATTTCATGTGTATGTGTATGTATGGTTACATTCGCAACAATTCTTTCGAACCCAACATAGAGCAATGGATTTCTATAGCAAATTTTTCGATATCTCCCAAACAATGGGCTTAAACATATCGGAAAGTCGCATTTGTACGATCACGCGGCGCATGTTCTACGATTTTTGGGATAATGAACCAACCAGCTACAGCATCGAATACCATCCAGGTGATCTTGAACCTATCTTCAGCAATGACCATAATCGTATCAAAGTTAAGAAGAAGGAAAAGAATATCATTCAAGTCATATGAAGTTCTGAAGTTTTCAAGATCTTGATTAGTTCAAATCTCGACCGACAATTAAAAGAGGTTTACGTGCATTTAATTCCCTATTCAGTAGAGCAATGTGAAAATTTAGCTATAGATCAAAAATCTGTTCAACGTAAATAATATACGAATATTTACTCATGTAATGTGTATCCCCGAAGGGATAATACAACAGTTGTCGTCAAAATGTTAAAATGAAGATTCCATTAAGTCCATACAAGTTTTTACAACTTAACTTAAGTTACCCTGAATTGTGCCCTAACGCTCCTTAAAATTAGTACTAAGTAAAGGAGAAAAAGCAAACTGAACTAAATTAGTTCCACATTCAAACGAGCATATATATGTACATACATGCATATAAGAGATCCGGCACGACAAAAATTTTAACTTGCATTGCTTGACACACCCAGAAAGCAGAGTGACTGATTAAAGTTGTGCTTTGAGAACTTTTTGTCGCTTCATTGTACTAAACACACAAGTGCTTATATGTGTGTACTTCACATCCAGAAATTTACTGACTGCAATACTTGAGTTGAATGCAACCTCGACAACCAGAAATTATTTTCGTATTACTAGCGTCAACTTGCAAATTGTCCATGTTCGTATACACAGTTGCGAACAGATGTGGCGCGACCAACTGTTGGCATAAATTTCAACTAGTGTTTCAGTTTTTTTGTTGGCAATAAAAAGAGGAAGTAGCAACAAAGACCAGCGAACGAACGCAACACACCGAATTAATTATGAATGCTACTTTGGAATGAAAATAGGAAAAGCGCGCGTGCGCATTGCAATTCATGAGTTGGAGTGCGAGCTGGCTGGCCACTAAAGTTGTTTATGAACAAACAGCCACATTCAACACAGTCGAGTTACTGCTGTAGATGAGTTAATGTGTGTTTTTGCTTTACGCAGCAACAGCGTTTCCACACGGAAAGTCAAGTTGAAAGGACTCTAAAGAGTCTATCTTTCGAAATAAAAAAAAATCTTTGTATGTGTAATTCCCACAAATACTTTGACAATCCCTTTAATTTGGATTCATCATTATTATTATTATTTTTATTACTTATTAACCCTGTAATTTAAAAATTCTGTAGTATTTTTTACGGTAAAAGTTAATGTTATGGAAAAGAGATGCGATAACGGGTTTTGCCATTTTAACTTGTGCACATATCACACACGCACTACAAAAGTGACACAACTCAAAATTTTGAATTTTCGGGGTTATGTGTTAATACTGTGCACAATGGATAAATCTACCAATAAGCAAAAACTCAGTATATTTTGTTCTTGTTAACTGTTGCAAAAATACAGTAAGGTCTCTTTTCATGTCAGAAGTTTGATGCTATTTGATCGCTGCAGCTCAATGCAAAAGAGTCCTAACTCAAATTGTGTCACTTTTGACGAAATAAATTTTTGTTAAAGTTAATTTTAAGCAAAATTCTGACAATTTTTGTATATATTTTTAATTTTTAAAATTAATTATGAATTTTCAAAATTGTTCTTTCAACTTTTTAACTGTCATTTATAATTATTAAATTTAGAAAAAGTGGCACAACTTGAAATAATTCGGTAATTATTGAAATAAAATATCATCAAAACAGTCACAACTCAAAGTTTTGAATTTTCTAGTGTAAAATAAAGAAAAAAATTCTTTTAACTTATCATAAAACATAATCTGTAAGGATTTATTACTGAATGGTCAATTCGTTATTTAAAAAAAATGTTCATTTAGCTTAAAAACAGTTTTTTGCGTTTCCTGAAAAATCACAAATTTTGAGTTGTGTCACTTTTGTTGTGCGTGTTGCGATATCTTTATTTAGTGTGGCTAAAGTGCAAATCAACTACAAGTTTTGTATGAAGGACGGGTGAAATATTACTCAAGATCGGCCCGTTTTTACATTCAAGTGCATTCCTTTTGGGACATGCCACAAAATTCCACGAATACAAACAAAATGAGACACTATGTGTTGTAAATTTGCATAAAGCTGCGATAATTAACCAGCAAAAAGAAGAAGCTGTGACCTCAACAATTCGGTTAACACAAAGCAAAATTTCGAAAATATGAACAATGACGACAAAAAGTTTCTGCTTCAATGGGATTTGATCAGCCAAGAAGCAAACGACAAGCAAAACGAAGTGAAGCAGCTGTTCTTTCGCCGAAACCACACCGGTTTACCAAGTGGTGTCTGAGAAGAGTCCTTTAACTTGGTTTTCACGTGTTCAATCAGCTTCAGCTTCGACAGTGATGTGCTTGGACACCGATACTAAGATCTGAATTGTGGATAAAGTAAAAGCGATCCTAACACGATCACAGCCAGAATCGAAAACCACTACCAGTACAAAGCAGCACATGGCGCATTGCAAAAGACGCTGGAAAAAACTTGTTGTGTGTAATTCAAGTGCTACCACTGTGCTGTCGCAGTGAGCGCAACGCTAGCAGCTGCTGCGACTTGCGCCAGTGGTGCCGCAGTTGTGGCGTGGCAGTGCATGTGTGTGTGTTGGCCGCGCGCTTACATTCACCGTAGGCCACTAGAGCAAAGCGGCTGTTATTGTGGCGGGCAGCGTCCGCTCGGGTTATTGTTACTTGTGTTTATGTTGTAAGGAAAACAAATTCGCATTCGAACTGAAACAATTAAATGACTCAGAACACAAATGGCCGCTGGACGCCTTGGTGCCGCTGGCGTCAAAGACTGCAACAAGGGGAGCGCTGCAGACTCGACGTGAGCTGTGTGCAGGCCACAGGATGGCGCATGGTGTTCGATTGGAATGAAAGTTGAAACGCATTGCTCTGCTGTCGTTTCGAAACTGGTACTTCAAAACATGAGCGCTTAATGAATTCGTTGTTAGTGTTGCTGTTGAAATTCAGACGCGGTCAACAATTTTCAGAATGGACTCGTCTGTGCGAGTGTTGATGTGTACGAATATGTTACTTTACGGGGGGCGGTATTATATCTGCTGCACACCTGATTTTGACGCTGTGGGATTGAACCAATAATGTAATTAGATTACAGGCTTAGTCGATCTTGCGTTGGATTAAAAATCCACAATTTCGATCCAAGCTTCATGAACATAATTTTTTTGGCCGCCCCCTTGCCTCTTCCGGTTTCTTTCAACAAATTTATTTTACCAATTTATTTGCTTTAAATAATATTTCTGAAGGTACAGTCAGGCGACAAATTGAGGTCGAGCTTCTCGCATCGATCTGAATTGTGCGTTCTTCCTTTTTTTGTTGCTTGCCGATTTAAGTAAAATGAAACGGTTTCACCACTTAACTATTTTGATAATATGTTTCGGTATATATGTATATACAATACAATAAATATAAAATAACGCTGTGCAAGTAAATAACAATCCTTCTTTTTGTCTTACAGATACTTCATATGAGAAAGCATGTAGGCGCGGTTCCGCTCCGGCTACACCAATTTTGGGACCAAAACAAAGTCAACAAGAGCACAACACCACATCAAGATTTACGAATTTCTTTTCAAAGCGGTAAGTTCCGATGCCTAAATAATGCTTCAATACTTCTCTTTAGGACTTTTGCATCGCGCACACTTTAAACATATTAACATTGTAAACTATTGTACGTTTATTCATTTTGATAAGCCAAGTACGCAACACTAGTACATACATACTTACTAAAGAGCTGCAATTGTCCATTTGAAAGCTGTTTCAAGACACTCTCTCTCTTTGCACGGCACTGCACTGCACTGGCTCAGTGCAAACAGATCGAATCAGAGCGGCCAGCGAAGGGAAGCAAAAAAGAAGTGTGTGCATGACATATGAGAGCTGAGTCTTTGTTGCTTTATAACATTAGTGTGTGCGAACACACTAAAGGCAATTCACAGTAAAGGCAATGAAATTTACTGCAATGACACTGAATGCAGTAAGTTATACCAAAAAGTATGGAAAAATATTCTTTGGTTATACCAAAGAATATGAAGTGTATAGAAGGCGCATCTGAGCTCAAAAATTCAAATTTTTGTTTGCGAGCTTCATAGAGCGGGGGGAAGCCACAAAAGGGAAAGAGTGGTGCCAGCTGGAGCGCAAGCGCTTCAGTTTACGCTCAACAAACACACATGAAGTGAAAGTACCGCTCTCCTATGTACTTTGAGGCGTTGGTGGTTGTTTTGGTCACTCAATAATTTTTTGTGCAAATTTCTCACAGCGACACCAGCTAGCGCAATGATCGTCGTTTCAACTACGGCGTAGTTACTACGCTATTGTTTTTGTTGTTGTAGTTTTTGTGTGTATGCTTTTTTTGTATTGACGATTGCTTTTGCTACATAGCTCGAGAAACATGTAAACAGCTCTTCTTTTGTTGTTTTTCTATTGTTTATGTTTTGCATCGTTTGGAACTTCCTTTTTTTAATTTACTGTCACAGCATTCATCAGGAAATCTGAAGGAGCAAATAGGTAGCAAAAGTCTGTAACCTATTATTTTCTTTGGTTATACTAATAGAACAATTAGTGCTTTGTTCTCATTGTAATAATAACGCATACGAATTTACAAATAAAATATTTTAAAATTTCAACAAAATTTAAATTATTGAAATATTTATATATTATTATTATTATATATTTCCCAAATATACTTTCCCAAATACATTCCACACATTACTCCGACCTTTCTTTCCACTAAGGACATATTGCCCGCTCAAAATTTTATTTTTCAAAATGGCGTTGGTTAGCTGATTGCTAGATGCTACATCACTTGCATTTTCGACTGCTGTTACAGTGTCATTTGACTAAAAATGACAATAATAACAACATATACATTAATATTACATTTAAATTATTTATTAAAATATGTTATATTAACTCGCATCATCAATCTCCATTTTAATTAATTTTTTATCACACTAAAATGTTTTCCGAACTGTCTCACTTAATTACGCGTGCCAAACTGTCCTTCAATGAATCATTGCATTCAGCGGACATGTAGCATTTCGGCCCGTTACGCACTGTCAACGATTCATTAGCATTGCTGGCAGTGTGTATACCAGAGAGAAAAATGTCCGTGCCTTGCAGAGACAAGCAAATGAGTGTTGACAGCTCTTGCGGTTTCCGTTTTGTTGTCATTTTCATACTGCTCTCTTACCACAGTGAATGCTAGCAATCAGTGCACACTGTACCGAATCACACTGTGTGTAGGGAGAAATGAATCATCCATTGCAGCTCTTTAATACTTACTTACTTAACTGGCCATTATAACCCGTTATCGCGTTACGGCCTGCCGCAAAACTTCTCTCCAGGCGCCTCTGCTTTTGCGCGTTCTCCAGTTGGTCACACCAAGAGATGAGAGGGCCTCTTCAACTTGGTCCTTCCACCGGAGACACGGCCTCCCTCTTCGCCGTCGACCTCCAACCATCGCATCGAACACGGCAGACATGACCGAGCCAGCGTGGCCGCTGCATGTTAATTCGTTGCGCTACGTCCATGAGGAGCACAGGCAAGATGAGCGTCCTATAGAGTGCAAGTTTTGTCGGTCGAGAGAGGTCTCTACTTCTCAATTGCCTACCGAGACCGTAGTAGCACCTGTTGGCAAGAGTAATCCTTCGCTTTATCTCCAGGCTAACATTGCTGCTGTTGATGGCGGTGCCAAGGTAGACGAATTCCTTGACAACTTCAAAGGTATACCTGTCGGCCTGGACGTGAGACCCTAGCCGCTGCGAGTCCTTGCGTGTAGACAGCATATACTTAGTCTTGCCCTCATTTACCACCAGACCCATTTTGGCAGATTCTCTTTCGATAGCCGCAAAGGCAACGGTGACATCTCGCTTGTTACGTCCGATGACATCAATGTCATCAGCGTAGGCAAAGAGCTGGATACTTTTGTTGAAAATTGTGCCATTTCGATGTACACCGGCCTTGCGCAGAACACTCTCCATGGTGAAGTTGAAGAGGTCACAGGACAAAGGATCGCCCTGTCTGAAACCTCGAACGGTATCAAATGGGTCTGAGAGGTCGCTTCCAACCTTGACGGAGCCTTGACGGAGCTGCTCATACATACATACATACATTATTATCATACATCATACTTTATATGTATACTTACGTAGATGTTGTGATATCTACAAGTGATGACTGAGTTTTGACTGAATCAAAAATACTAAATCGGCATCCATCTGTGTATCTGATTCTTACCGGCTTGAACTGTCTTTTATCGAAAGATTGGCGATTCCATTTTTTGTGAACCAAACTGTTTTTAATATTAGACCTCAATGAAAGTAATAATAATGTCGCTGTCAAATTTGGCTCCAAGTGTTCGGCACTCGCATTCGCCACACCTACCACGCATTGCACAGTGGGGTAATTGACGCCGAAAATGGCGATCAACTCAGCCAGGCTATTTAGATATGAAATAACTATTAAGTAAACAAATGTTTTGAATATACTTTGGTAGAAATTTTTAATAGGTATTAAAAAAACAAAAAAAGTAAACAATTAAAATAGATAATTATAATTAGTTAAGTTGAACAGTTTAATTAAAACATTTCATCGCCGTCTCGTGCAGCCAATTCGATATCATTATTATTATGATGATTGTTATAATTATACACAAAAAAACAATGCACATATTACTGAAACACCTAAACATGAAGGCTGCAATATTAATTTCAAAGTAATTTTTGCAATTCACAAAAAGAAATTGGTTTAAAATAAAGAAAAAATGCGTTTATCGCTGTGCGCATAAATACTGAAAAGAAATATCAACTTTCAGAGTGCTTTGCTGCAAAATGCTAAACTTTTTTGATACAACTTCTCCACCTGATACCAAAAACATACATATTTGTGTTTTCATTTTTGAATCAATCGACACTTTAGTTACACTTTACTCCACTGTGCGTCGTCTTGGCGTGTAAATTATGGTAACTTTCAATAGTGGGCCACCTGCCAATTTGAGTGTTGCCAACACACTCTACTTTGCCGTTGCCTAATAAATAGACAAGCAGCCAAGCTCGAATGGACATTGCGGCACTTGCCAATGTTGTAGTCAGCAATTCGGCACTTTGGGCTTTCCGTGCGCCAATTTGTTATGCGTTGCAACTCTACTCAATTTGTCTGCATAAAATAAAAAGCAACAACATAAATAACTATGTATATGTATGTACACAGAACTATGCATGGCCTCCAATAACAACGTGTAACAGCTCGTCACACAACAACGGAACATCGAATGGTTGCGACTTTTACTATCGGGTCCAACGTTTGTGATGCGGTGCACTCCGCTTTGCCAGCGCCGCGGCCGGTGTTTCCTGAGAAAGTCGTTGCCCAGACGTAGCGGGCGTTAGGAATATGCCGTGAATACGTTTTGCTTGGTTTTGTTTGTTGTTCGTTTTTCTGCCTTTCCCAATCAAAAGTTTGCATATTTGATTTTGCAATCGTGCAGTCTGCTGTTTTGACATTGTTGAGCGGTTTTTGTCGGCACTTGGTGTCAGTCCTGTCTCAGAATGTGACGTTGATTGTATTGTCATTTGTGCACTTTGACTAACACGGAGCTAGAAGTGAATTTGTGCACAATGAATTGAATTTGGCACGTGATACCAGAAAATCAGGTGGATCTGCTCCTATAGTCAAAATTCAAAAAAGTCAGCAACGTTATAATACGAGATTTATGACAAGAGGGACAATAAGTCCTTCATATATGTATGTACATGTCTTTGTTTATATAACTAACGTATCACTTAGTAACGAAATATGATATTTGTGTTTTCTTATTTTTTTATTGGTAGATCGAATCCCCTCAAACGAACAAAGTCTGTGACCAAACTGGAACGCACCAAAAGAGGCTCTGGCGGTTTGCGTGGTTCCCGTTCGCATGAGAGTCTACTCTCCAGTCACGCTGTCATGTCTGCAATAGGTAGGAATTTAATTGTTGGAGTATTGCAAAATCCATTAATGCGCACTTCTCTCCTCGCCTTATAGATCTCTCGTGCACTGGCGCTGTGGGTGTGGCTCCCGTGCATCAGTCTGTGCTCGGGCGTCGGCACTGTTTCCAGGTGCGTGGCGGACCGCGAGGCGAGCGGTATTACTCGTGCGGCTCGAGGCAGGAACGTGATTTGTGGATCTACTCACTGCGCAAATCGATTGCGCCGAATGCGGAACATACCCGTCACACCGACAATTCGCTGAAGATGTGGATCTATGAGGCGAAGAATCTACCACCAAAGAAAAAGTACTTCTGCGAGTTGCACCTGGACAAAACACTGTACGGGCGCACGAGTGTGAAGCTGCAAACTGATTTGCTCTTCTGGGGCGAGTACTTCGACTTTCCCGATATACCAGAAATCAATGTGATTACGGTGAATGTATTCCGCGAGGTGGAGAAGAAGAAAAAGCGTGACAAGCACATGTTCGTTGGCTCTGTAAAAATACCCATACATGAGGTGACAACGCGTCTTTTCTCCGAGGACTGGTATCCGATTCTGAGCGAGAAGAGCAATGACAGCCTGAACCGCAATGGTAAGGAAGTGACGCCGACGTTGCGCATCAAGTGCCGATTCCAGAGCACCGATATACTCCCCATCAATGTGTACGCCGACTTTCTTGCGTACCTGAAGGAGAATTACAAGCGAGTTTGCGAAACGCTGGAGCCGGTGATTGGCGTGAAGGCCAAGGAGGACATTGGGCAAGCGCTTGTGCTGCTGATGCATGCACAGGGCTTGGCCGGGTCTTTTCTGACCGATGTAGTGGCCTTGGACCTGTTGCGCGTGGGCGATCAGCGGCTAACCTTTCGTGGCAATTCGCTGGCCACTAAAAGCATGGAAGCATTCCTCAAGCTTACAGGCGAACAGTATTTGCAGGACACCTTGTCGTCGCCAATCAATGAGATAATCCAGTCAGATCGTGACTGTGAGGTAGATCCAACGAAAGCGAGTGGTTCGTTGCAGCGACAACAAGCGTCGTTGCGGGCGGCAGTGCGCAGTGCTTGGCAGTGTATCTACGAATCGCATAAACGCTTTCCACCGCAGTTGCGTTCCTGCTTCGCCACGTTTCGCGACAGACTTCAGCAGCTGGGCAGGCAGGATATGGCGGACAATTTAATATCTGCATCGATCTTTCTGCGGTTTCTCTGTCCGGCCATACTGTCGCCGAGTCTATTTAACATTACGAATGGTAGGTTTTGATTATCAAATACGTACTGCAATTTCAAATTGTGTATTAAATCGTTTTCATTTGTTCTCCAGAATTGCCCTCTGCTCGCGCCACTCGCAATCTCACGCTTGTGGCAAAGACTCTACAAACGTTGGCGAACTTCACTCGATTTCAGGGAAAGGAGAACTTTATGGAGTTTCTAAATGATTTTCTCGAGCAGGAGGCTCCCCGTATGAAGGAATTTCTTCAGGAAATCTCTACGCGGCCTGAACATGCTTCGCCCGAGTCCATACTAGACTGGGCTGGCTACATAGACCAGGGCAAGCAGCTGTCCATATTGCATTCGTTGCTCAGCGAGAGCATCACTAAGCTGCCCGAGGCACGTCAGCATGAATTAGACCCACTGCAGCACATACTCGACGAGATTAGTAAGGCCAAAGAGAGCAACAATTACACGCATCACATGCCGCATATGACCTCTGAGAATCAAGAGAACCGTAACCCGGACGAACTGCCTAACACACAGCCCGTTCAGCATCAAATGCAACTGGCACAGCCGCAGCATGCCGTAGTAACGAAGCCCATACCGGCGGAACGGGGAATTATGCGCGGCGTACTGACGCCTAGTTCGTTGGAAAAAAACATTTTCCGATACAACGACCCCACGGTAAATGGGCTATTACAACAACAGCAACAGCAGCTTCACCATCATCAGTTGCAGTCACAGCTCTCGTCTGGTGGCATGGACAAGCGCCACTCAAATTCTCAGAGCTCAATTGTCGGCTCTCAGTATATGAACTCGCAGCTGCAGCACGCGCAGTCTCAGAGCTCTTTGGCCTCGTCCACTGTGAACGGAGGCAGCAGCCACAATTTGCTCATACCGACCACAGTGCAGCACCACTGCCCGCCGGCACCGACCACCAGCGCCAACAACACGATCGAGCGGCTGGGAAGCAGCGCTCACTACTTCCCCGGCGTAGTGTCCAATGGAAATCTAACGAATTTGTCTTCAACCACTAGTAGCAGTTTGGCGCACAATAGCAATGAGCTGAACGACAGTTCGAACATTCTGCGTGCAACTACATTACCACGAGGCGGCAACAGCAATTGCAATACCAACAACAATAACTATGATGAGCTAAACGGTGAGTTTATACAGATTTCGGGGCTGGATACGAACAGCGCGTTTGTGCGGAAATCACCCACACCCATGCTGAAAGCGAACGCTGGCATGTTGCAGCATCAACAGCAACATCAACGCCAGCATAAAGTACACAACTCGAATGCGAGCACAAGCTTGTCAATGAGTGATCGCACTCCTAGCAAGCTGAACTTAGGCATACCCGATCACTCGAGCAGCTCGCCGCTGTCGCACAAGTTGCCCGCTTACCAGAAACCGACTCCCAGCGGCGGCCTTTCGCATTCACATTCGCACCAACACCCGCACTCACATCCACACTCGCATCAGCGCGACTCGAATCCCAACTCAAACATGCCCATGAATCTGGAGGATCTGGACGACCTGTTAAAGTACGCCGAGGAGCACGCAGTTGTGCCGCCGGGTGAGCTGAGCACTGCATCCACAGGCATGGTTGGTGATCGAAAGTCACCGAAAGAGCAGTTGACGGCAAAAAATAGCCACTGTAGCTCCGGCTATCAAAGCATCTCGACCAACCCTCCATCGCAGTCCTCCAGCCCAATTGAGCAACAGCAACAGAAGGGCGGCAACGCACCACTCGCCTTCAAGAACCCCTCCTACCAGCTGCAGCAGTCCACAACGAACGGTTCCATTGGAAGCGGCGCCAAACACCATCACCACCACCACCACCAGCGCCTGAACTACAGCAGCGGTTTCAGCGGCAACGTGGGCAATAGCAGCGGCCAGTCGGCACATCAGCAGCTTTTCGGGGCACAGCGTGCCAAGCCTCAAGGTGGCGGCATAGTGGCCGCTCGTGCGGCGATGCTGAACAACGGCGGAACCGTCAGCTCTTCATTAACTCCGTCTTCTTCTGAGGAGCGTCTTTCAACGGAAAACTATCACATCGGCAGCGGTGGTTTGGGTGGCTATGCACCGCCGACGAAATTGTTAAAGTCGCCCTCCCATGGACATCTGGAGGCACAACGTTCGCTGAGTGGCGGCAGTAGTTCGTCTTCGTCGGGAGCCAACCTGGGCTTGGGACCCATTTCGATAACGTCAACGTCAAGTGGCGCGGGTCGCATGCCCCGGACCAATCCACAATTCAAACGTGAGGACATTTACGGTCCAACCAACAACAGCAGTGGTGGTTACCTGTCCGGTTCTGCCTCGGCGGTGGGTATTTTCAATAACAGCGGCGTGCCGCAGCAGCAACGGGTCAACAGCAGCGTGCCACATAATGCGAATATGAACATTAGCAACAGCAGTGGTGGAGGTGTGGTGCGGTATCAGCGCCGCCTAAGCTTGGACTCGGCACGCACGCTTTCTGATAGCTCTACTGATACGGAAGGTGAGAGTGTAATTGATTTTCCTAAACGAAATTAATTTGCTTTTGCAATTTGCAGTCCTATAAAGATAATTGTTTCATATTTTGTTTGTAATTTTTAGCGCATTGTCCGCCGCAAGAGGGTAAACGACGTCGTCAGCCGCGTTCCAATTCCAACACAAACAATATAGTTGCGAATATTTCATGCTCGAGTGGTGCTGGCTGTGGCAGTGGCAGTGGATTTGACCAGAATGGGGAGATTCAATTGCTGCAAGAAACACTGGACACACTGCGCTTGACTCTGGATCGCGACGAGGCCGAATTGCGTGATTCCAGCGATGAGCTGTTCGTGCTCAGTCGGCACAGTGGCATAGGTGGCAGCGCGGGTGGAGGTTTAAGTGTTGGAGCTGGCAGTGGAGCGAGCAACTTGAGCCTACAATCTGAGTCGACAATGCGCAGTATTATTGATCGGTGGGTGACCGAGTCGGCGTCGAGCGATATTAACTTTGAATCAAATATACGATGTGTTGTTGTTTGCAGGCTTATCACCATGGAAGAGGAGCTGCGACGTGAACAAATGAAAATGTCCCTGGCGTTGTCGCATAAGCAGCGCGTCATCGAGGAGCAGGGCCAGCAAATAGCTGCGTTAGATGCGGCCAATAGTCGACTGTTGAGCGCGCTCACTGCATTGCGGCAGCGCTATGAGACCCAACAGCAACAACAACATAATGCCAGTAGCACACAGCAACAAATGCCCCAATGAAGAACACTCGTTAAGCAGCTAAAGTCGCGGAAGGCAAAATGTGAACGAGATCGAGAGAGAGCGGATCAATTCAACATACACGCAGAATTCATGTACATAAATACGTAGTTTTGTAACACTAAGCGTAGAGTTAAATGAGCTTTTTACCGCACCAAACAAGAATTTCGCATTGCATAATGCTTTGCCGCAGAAGTTGTATGAAATGAATTTGTGAATGTTCTGCTAATAGTTATGTTTGAGCTATTAAACATACATTTTTCTTTATGCATTTGCAGATTTTAAAACGAAATTTTAAAGCATTTAAGTATTTAAAGGAAAAACATGTATATGGAAGTAAATGAAAGCGAAGCTTTTGCAATAAATCAAATCCCAAACATGATCCAACACCTTGCACATGCACCGTGTCTGTGAAGGCAAATTAAATGTTAAATAAATGTCAAGAGGTAGAGGCATAATTTGTGAAAATGTGAACCAAAGTTTTTAAAGCAGCAAAAATCACTCGCCCTGTGGCTTGTGACATTTTAAAGGAATGGCAAGAGGCAGTTCAGTGTGAACAAATGCAAAAACCTGGTGACTGCCTTCCCTTTATTTATGTTTTATTATATATTACTATAATTTTTGTGAAATAAGTTAAAATATGTATTAGAGTTTGTAAAGCGTATATCATAAACAAGTATGTGTAAAGTTTTAATTAAAGTTTTAAAATTTAAGAAATACATTTATTAATTTAATTTATATATGCACACATATTAATACACACAACTTCCACCCCGCATACTTTATACCCATAAAAACAAAAACGTTAAATATGACCGTGAACAGTACTTTAGGGTAAAAATAAAGTATATAATTGCATCAAAATTTCATAAGAGATATGAAAAACGTAATGATGCAAGTTGTATTTGGGAGCAACTAAACTCAATTTTGGAGATACGACTGTCAGTTGCGCCACACCTTCACGGTTATCCCACGTATATACATGTATCTGTAATTGTTACTAACCAAAAAGTATGTATGAAGCAACAAAACGAACAACAACCACAACAAAATGTACACTCAGATTTACACCTAAATGCAAATACGAGCACACAATGTATTCGGTTCGCAAGGAAAATAAAAAGTGAAAAATAAACGAACGTATTTATGAAAATGCATATTTGGCAGTACGACCTTTTGCTCGTCAACAGCAATTGTAAGTAAAACAGCAACCGATTTCCTAGAGTTTCCAAAGAAAGAGAGTTTGCTGAGAAGAGACGGCGATTGGCTTAACTGGTAAGCATTCAAAAAATAATGTCAGTCGAGGCCACATTCGCTATTCTTAAAATTGGCAGTCTTATGGCATCTCTAGGGGTATTTTAATAACTTGATAAAGAAATACAGATATAAGACGCTCATGAAACTACGGATCAGTTGTCGTTCAAATCACTTTTGAAAATACTCCTTGGGCAGTTGCACGCCTATTGATAAGTATGAGTATTTTTTTGTGTTACCCACATAGTCTTTTTATTAATAAAAACTATTATGTCTAATGTCGTCAGCTAATTGCTTAACTGTTCAAGGATTGAAAACTATCACAATGAGATGAGACAATTTCCACGGGTTTTACTTATAACCCACAAACCGCAGCCAGGATGAACTTAGGATAAATTTCATCCCAAAGTTGGGTAAAAGTGGTCACGGGTCTGGGATATTTCAGAGTTTAGCCTATCCTCCTTAGTTCTGAACTCTTGAAAGACTCTTAGCTTTGCATATTAGGCAAACCTGGCAGGAGGCTATAGGCTCAATTGAGTGATTATTGCATTACAAACAAAACACATTCTAAGACATAGCAGGTTTCTTAAATAATGTTAAAGTTGGGGCTATTCTGGAAGCGCTCGATGAACTAGGAAGATTATATCCGCCAGTGGATCATCTTCATGTTGAGCATCAGATTTATAAGGGCCTATTTAGGCAATAGCTGCTTGATAAGATCCTCAAAAAGCTAATAGTGTTGTGAAAACTGTTGCGCATGCGGACGATGTAGGGATTTCACATCACATGAAGGGGCCTTGTATATATTCGTAAATACGACTTGTGTAAATGTGTTATGGCCAGTTATGTAGGTATTGGATGAGTGCATAAGTTCGTGCCCGATTTGAAGACAAAACTCAAATTGAAATTTTTCAAAACAAAATCTTTATTAATCAATTATGTATTTGCCATCATGTTCGGCAATCCACTCCCAACGATCAACCAACTTACGGATGCCGGATTCATACAAATGACGCGTTTTTTCGTTAAAAAGGAGGACAAGGTGGTTTTTAACTTCGTCCATGGTTTAAAATCTTTTTCCTATTCAAATTGTTCTGCAATGATCAGAATAAGTGGTAATCAGAAGGCGCGATGTCTGGTGAATATGGAGGATGCGACATGATTTCCCAGTTCACCTGCTTCAGTTTGGACAGAGTCGGTTTTGCAACCTGTGGTCTGGCGTTGTCGTGGTGGAAGAGGACTCCTTTGCGATTGGCCAAAATTGGACGTTTTTCTTCAATTGCTTTCTTTAATTGGGCCAATTGCTGACAAAACTTATTCGCGGTAATCGTTTCGCCAACGGGCAATAGCTCAAAATATATCACTCCTCGGATATCCCACCAAACACACAGCAACACCTTCATCGGATGCAATTCACCTTTGGAGACCCGTTCCGCCTTCTCGTGTGCCTGTTTCCATGTTCGTTTTCGTTGGATATTGTTGTACAGAATCTATTTCTCGTCACCTGTCACAAACCGATCCAGAAAAGACTCATTTTTGATACGTTGAAGCAAAGAAATGGCTGTTGTTACACGGTACACTTTATTTTTTTCACTCAACTGATGCGGCACCCAAGTATCGAGCTTCAAAGTGTACCCAACCTTTTTTAAATGATGCAATGCAGTTGATTTGTTGACGTTCAGTTCTTGGGCAGCATCGTCCGTTGAAATGCGTGAATTGTTCTCAACAAAAGTGCGAATAACGTCGTCGTCAAGGTCGGCAGGCCGTCCAGCGCGAGGTTGGTCTTTGAGGTTAAAATCACCAACTCGAAATTTAGCAAACCATTTCTTCACTGTGCGAAGCGCTGGTGCACGGTCCAAATAAACTGCTTGAATAGCTTTTGTTGCGGCGCTGTTTTACCTTCCGAAACTCGTATAACATAATATGACGGTAATGTTCGTTTCCGTTATCCATTTTCAATGCGCTTTTCCAACAAGCAAACTCAAAGAAATCAAAATGATTTGACGCTTAAATCAAAGTTTGATTTGTCACCTTTACAAAGAATTATAACAAGTATACATTTCAGTCATGAGTACCAACCGTGAGCGATTGAAACGCAACCTAGTAAAATCGGGCACGAACTTATGCACTCATCCAATATTTAGGGTTAATTAGCATTTGTGGATCTGAGAAAATTACTTTACTTAGTTCGATGTTACAACCCTGTGCTACTTTACTTTGTGCAATTACAATGTTGATCCTTCCGGCAGAGGTACGCGACAACGAGGAACACTCGTTATCAATGTAACCGACTTCCGCATCGATAGCTATTGCGCTGGATTTTCGTCTTCTATATGAACAACATAGCCGGCTGTGCTAAGTCCATGTCGTGGAACAGTTCGTGGTTCAACCGGAAACGGCAATCATCGCCTAGCAGCGCCTATAGTTATACAAAGAATTTTTCGATTGAACACTCCCGAGGCAGCAGCATCATTTCATTACAAGTCCATGCTCCTACAGAGTGCCAGCTTTGTTCTGCTTTTCAATTGTCGACAAAAAGCAAAATATCATAGCACCCGTTGGGCTGACATCGTTTTTAATTGAAATGATGAAACCCACTTGAACGAAATTTATTCCTCGACTGAAAATGAATTTTGAAAATAATTCCCTCTCAAAATTTAAGAAACCAACTACTTACTGTGCACTTTTCTATTCTTTCTTGTACTGTAGCATGTACACACACCAATTTCCCCCTATAAGCAAAGACACAATTATAAATGTGAGTTATCTGTGGTTTGACATTGAGAGAATGCCAATAGTTGATTATGCAGGGATATTTTTCTCAGAGCGAATTTGGCGCGCGTGTAGCCGACGCGCTGTGAGAGCAGCAAATCGCAATGTTTACAATTTTTTCATAATAACATAAAAGTCAATGAACTTGGCCAGCGCACAAACTGCTGGCAGGCTGTTAGCCGAAAACAAAGCAAAAAGGAGTGTTCAAGCTAAGAGTAGTGGAGATGGAATGAAGAGAAACCTCATACAACGAAGAAACACTGCTCAAATAGTTTGCCGGGAGTACAAGTCCAGAGCAACGACACCAAAGGGAACTGACAATGAAAGGGGACACTGACAATGGTGCGGACAGAGTGTGGCTCAGTAGGTGGAGTATGTATGTGTGTTGGGTGTGCTTTTGAATTTTGTTTTGGTTCCTGAAGGGGACAATGAACGCCATTCCCGAAAGCGATATCGATATCAATGCAGCTCGAGCACATGTGAGCGACGCAACTTTGCGAAGTTCTTCTGCTCGTTGCTTTATTCTTTGCCTTCTTCAATAGCTGTTGCTGCATTTTGCGACTATTGTGGGCATTTCTGAGTTTAGGCGCGCTTTTGCTGACCCTTACTGAATTGCAGCTATTAGAACCTTTGAGCGATTGAAATATTATCGACGTTCTCCATATACCACCTCAAGTTGTATAATATCTAATCCGATTTGTCTATAACACAATCTAAGCACTTATGAGGGCCGATTTTTCAGTTAAACTCAGTTTAACCCTCTACTGCTCCACATGGCTTTAAGGCAGGGTCCACAAAAACCTAGAAAAGCGCACATAAATTTTAATTTTTTAGGGCATTTTAAAGATAAAACAAATTGTGATTTCTTTAACCCTTTTGCTATTTTGTTGCCATATGGCAACATGCTACTTTTTCATGCTACGTCTCAACTCTCTGTGGTTTCAAGAATACATTTTTTGTTGGTCCTTAGAATAGTTTGAAGTTGGATGGAAGTGGATGAGTTTTATTGAAGAAAGCTCTATTTCTTAGTTTTCAATGTCTTGTGAAAAGAAATCCTTAGGTTCAAAAGATATTCTAATTATTCTAGTTATTGCATTTAACCCCTAGAATTGCAGTATTTGTGTTTGTCGTATGGTGCAATATATCTTTGATTTATAATGAGAAATATTAAATTTTTTATACCCTAAACTAATAAAGTTAGAAGGACGAAATTCGAGGATGTGGTAGTGTACATATTAGTTATGGATTAGATATAGATATATTTTTTTCAAAAAAAACTATTGGACATTTTCAAGGATATTCAAAGATGAAGTTTTAAAAGGACATTTTCAACACCTCTTCGTCCTTTTGCACCAAAACATTAAATTTTTTAAGATTCTAAGAGTTTTTCTCTTTCATTTGACACCCATATTGTTATTCTACAATGCGCTCAATTTTTAAAATAATTCTTTGAAATAAACATGTCATTCAAAGTTCAAAAATTAAAAAAAAAAATCCTGACGTCAGAGAGAAAAACTAAAAATGAAGTTTAACTACATTTGGCCCCTAGTTTCGCGAGTAAATAGATTTTTTCGTATGTAAAATTTGTTGTCGCACGGTGTAAGCATCACATATTTGCCATTATTAGCAGTTGAAATTTGAACTTTGAGAAAATTAGTGGAAATAATTATTTCGTGAAAAGTAAAGAAAGAAAAAAATATTAAAAATACTTTTTGTTAAAAGATTAAAACAAAAAAATATGAGTGGGTAGCTTCTAATGTAATTTATTGATTTGAAAAAAGGATTTACAGATACTTTTTCGGCTTGGGAAAGCAGGCTGCATCAGGCATCAAAGCGAAAAGATTTAATATATTTGGTCACTAACGTTTGTAGATATCAATCGGCATATTTTGTTTTAAAATTGTCGGTTTTATGGAACAAAGAAGTGCAGGAAGTATGAGAAAATTCCGATGTTTTGGAAGAATCTGCTGAAGATAGTTTTAAAACTACGACTACGAAAACAACCAATTGGACTTGCATTTTGATGAAGAAACTGTTAATGAAGTATTAGCTATGTCAGACTCAACTTTAGCGAACATAATAACTTCTAATCATAGTGCGGAGAACGACAATGAAAAGAATGCTGGAACAATTATTAGGAATATTGGCCAGTAATCTCGAACGTTTATAATTTAGACTATTTATCAATTAGTTGTTCTGATGAAGAAGCACTTAGAAAAGAAAACTCAACGCAAAATATTTCGAAAAGGTTGTCAGATAAGAGATATTCACCTACCATTCAACTAAATCCAATTGATATAAATCCAAAGTCAAATAAATTCAAAAAATACTATAGCGAAAGAAGGACTTAGACAAACACCAATCTAAAATTGAATTCTACGAAAATGAAATTGGTCCAAATTTTGCATTATTCGGCACGACATTTAAATGTTTTTCATATTTTTTTGACGACTCTTATTTATAAATATGTCGGTGCCCCGGTACCCTAATGTAAGATCAAACTGGTCGGAATACACCTTTGTTTCAATTGAAAATGCAATTACAAGAAACCGATTTACATCATAAAGAATAACAAATTAAACTCTTGTAATGCCCAGCCCGAAGTTATATGCAGAAAATGCGATATGAATCTAAGATTTACCTAGGAAAGAGTTTTTTATTATAAGTATCTCAAATGTAACCTGTTTTTATATTAATGAAATATTACATTTATTACACAAACATATGTATATTTTTAAATAAATATTGATGTACAATTAATAAAGTGTCAAAAATTCATTGAATAATCAATAAAACGTGAAACTGTTGATCAGTTAAATTTGTCAGCTTATGTACCCAGTACGATCATAAAGCACGCAAATTTATATAGGTCTCACACCCATACAGAAGCAAATTTTTATGTTTCAAAAAAAATAAATATGATATGATATGATCTGGTACTGATCCTCTGATATGATCCTAAAACTACATAATGAACAATTTTTTGACTAAAAAGAAAATTGGGGCAGTAGATGGTCAAACGTGGTTTGCTCAAACTTCTTTTAAATTTAAATTAAGTTAAAAGGAGTTAAACTGGAGTTAAGTGGGGTTATTTTCTGTCATTTGTGTATGGCAGTGCTAGTTATTTTTATAAACAAATATTTGTTCTGGTTTTCATTCGTAAATTCGTTGAGCTTACATACATATATATGCATATTATTCCAACACAAAACTAAAAATGACCAGCAAGGTTATGCGGTAGCGATGGTGGTCCGGTCTGATACTCAGCGCTTTTGGTTTTCTAATCACCGTAAACTTTGTGACGTACTCAAAGGTGTTAGTTCAATGAAATTATATTTTTAAAACAAAATCTTAAGAATAGTTGGCAAAGGACTTTTAGCATAATATGAAGTTTTTCAGAAGTCTTCTCATGACGGCACTTAAAAAATAAAACATAAGATATGCATTACTATAAGTACATAATAGATAAAATGATAATTTACGTGTCAGCACACGAGCTTTCAACTGCGAAATAGTTTAATTCTGGCAATGCTCTTTAATACATTGACGCCCATAAAAGGCCGGTAGGGCCGCGGCTATGATGAAATTTAGCTCAATGCACGCCACAATTGTTGTTACTAGCAAATTTCTAAGTTATCCAAATGGTATGAGCAGCGTTGCCAGAAGTTTTTGAAGAAAAGGCTCTAATTATTCACAGTTTTATTGAATTTGTTGAGTGCATGCGCTTGTGAGTTTCTTACTGAGCTTTGTCCTATAGATGTGTTTGGATTATGAAAATATTTGCCATAGTTAAAATGTGGATGTATGCCAAGATATTCACCGAAATGTATTTTGAGCATGAGAATAAAAACAAAAACCTTAAATGAAAATTATATACTTTTGGATTAAATCCAATGGCCACACAATCAAAGCACACAATTTGAATACAGTCGTGTCTGGATATAGTGAACACCTCGATATAGTGAACACCCAAATTTTGACATGGACCTTCTAAATATTGAACAAAGTTTTGAAATAAAACGAGTTTTTGAACAAAAATGTTAACCTTGGTATAGTGAACAACCTCAATACTGTGAACAGGCCTTGCAATAATTAGTTCACTATATCCAGACACGAATGTATCAGGTTTTTGGTTTTCGAACAATTTTTGTGTATCGCTGAAGTTAAACAATTTAGACGGATTGGGAAAGTCTAGAGTGGCAACGCTGGCAATTGAGCGTTGCGGCGCGGCGGTACAAAGGTAGGTGGTGAAATGAGTGATAAAATGGAGAAACCAACTGAAACCCAATATCGAAGGCAGTAGTAAAAAATGACAAAATACAGATGATTGCAAAGCAGAGCTAAGTATAATCAAGAGAGAGAGACGACGGCTGCAGAGAATTTGTGTGTCGGTTGGAAGAGCAGAGGCAAAGAATGTTCAAATGTGTGTGTGAGTATCTGCGTGTTCGCTTCCGCGTATCGGAGTGTGTGTGGAAAAAACACGTAGCAGCAAGGTCATTCACCCCAAAAAAGAAATTATTGAAAGCAAAGGCATAAACAAAAAATATATGGATTCGAATTGTAGCGAAGGCAGAATTAAAGTCGGAAGCGAAACTGAGAAGCAAAAAGAGCTGTGGTGCAATCCTATAGTTTTATGAAATACAAATTGTGTTGCAAATTCAAATGTGGACATGAAAGCGGCAGTTGTGGTGCATTTGAAATCGTGTTGTAGGCATAAAATATTTTTGTAAGTGATGCGGAGCACTGACAGCCGCAGAATTGCAGCACATTGAAGTAACCAGAAGCGCCCGCTGCTCCGCGCCTGACTGCGGTGTAGCAAGCGGCAGCGTATCGTGTAGATATACAACAATAATAATAATAAGAACATCAACACAAACCACAACTACAGCTAACGGCCACTGGTATTGCCTCAGCTGTGCGGCCCTTCCTGGCCACCACCAGCGAGCCAAATGTGAATGAACTTTTCTCTTATTGTTTTTGTTTTGTTCCCGCTTTCGAACGTCATACGTAGCGCTCGGCACTCGATTGGGAGCGGTACGGGGTGAGCGGCGGCTGCCAGCACGCAAACTCTTTCTGGCTTGCGCTCTTCGGCCCAGCTGTCTCTTGCTTCTTGCTCCGAGCTGCATGCGACTGGTTGTCGTCGCCCCACGAAACCAATGAAATCAGCATTGCGGGTTCAATATAACGCCGTCTTTTCTGTCGCTCACGTTGTACGGATCGGATACGGCACTCCGCTCTTTGTTCTAGCTGGATTTCGGGCACTGTGCGTGAAAACTTCTGTACGTTTTCCAAGGATATTACGAAAATTTCGCAATATTAAAAATTAAAAAAATACCAAAAATAAAATCAGAAAACCCGCTTTAAAGAAGCCGCCGAAGTTGCCGATAGTGCGAACGTCGTTTTCCCCTACGCACTCTACTCATACCCATAACTCGAACGCAAACTCGAAAAGGAGAAATGTTGTCAGCTGTCATTTACTAACGGTCCACTGAACGTTTTCGTTTCGATTCTTTTGAATATTGCAAAAGTCGCTTTATAATATTGCAGTGGCTGTTTAAAAAAACATCGACCAAAAGCATAAATATGAATATTATTGAAATGGAGTGAAATTGTGAGTAACAGTGAAGCAAATTTCATTCGAAGTGCCGACAAAATTCTCCACAAAGATCGGCAAAAATGCATTCCTCAATAAAATAAATGTGCAAATACAAATATAAAGGAATTGTGGAATTTGCATAACTAACAACAGAATTATAATGTAAAAGTTTCGAAAGCCATAAAAGCCCACATCAATGAAGAGGAAAAAGAAAATGCTACTAACAGCGAACTGTGCCGAAAAGTACAAAGTACAAAAAATCAAGTGTCAAACACAAAATTGAAATGAAGGAAGTGCAACAAAAATGTGAACTTACTGTAACAAGGTTCCCCAGGTTTCTAAAATGATTTGAAGGAGTCGTGGCGAATGGCCACAAGCGGTATTTAAACAGGTGTCAGTGTGTGTATCATCGATTGTGCCGTTATTTCGTAATTGCCTTTGAAGTGAGCGCAAAGGTTTTGAAGTTGTTTCATTTTACTTTCTTAAAAATGAAAGGCGCAACAAGGTTTGTGCCCTTAGTTGGCAATAGTCGTAAGAAAAGATTGGTGCTGGTGCCAACCGACAAGTCCATTTCGCGCTTCGTCACAATTACCCTCTTGAATATTTAATCTAAAACACGAGTGTTGCGAAAAGCCAATTGCGCAAACTTTACAGTTTCGTACGTGGCAGTGAGAGATGGTGAACAAGTGTAAAAAGTTCGCGTTCAAATAGTGGTGAGAACGCGTAAAAGGCAACAACAACAACAGTGCTGTGCTCGGTGATTACTACGTCCCGGGCGGACGTTGGTCACTGGTAAAACGCTATTCGGATAATCCAAGTGTCGCCGATTTGTTGGGTAGTTTCCAATCGCTCGCGTTTCTGCTGGCAACCACACACAGTGCTTCAAGTTAACGTGAGTATGGAAAAATACACTCTTATCTAACTTTTCATATAAATTTGTTGGTGCTTGCAACATACCCCTTCACCGCCTACCACTTCTATGCGGAACTTTTGTATTTCTCGCAAAGGCTTCGGTATTTGTTTCCCTCTATGTATTAGTAATTCCTTACAAAACCTTAACAACCGTAGTACCTTTTCAGCGCCAGTACACCTTTTTAAGTACTGCTGAGAGGTCAGCCGAAGAAACAACATTTGTTTCTAGGCACGCGTCAGAGTTGGCTAAGGTAGGGCTTGGACCTGGAATTGAGGGTCGTCCTCGGCCACGAATCCTGACAGACCTGTCTAGCGTCACAAAAGATCGATACTTCGAGCCTCCAGAGTACAACAAGGAACAGGGGCGGGTTCAGAAAAATGTTCCGGGGGTTCAAATAGTAATTCTTTAATATTTATAAAATGATACAAATGCCTTTTAATTTGTATGCTGTTTTAAACTCGATCCTAATATTTCGGGAGGGTTTCAACCTCCCAAACCCCTCCCCTGAATCCGCCACTGACAAGGAAGGATTCACAATGGGTTGTTATGGCCTCCAAGTAGATCTTCCTTACCGTATCTAAGCTGGGGTACTTAGCGTTTAAGTATGAATTGATTAGATTAGATTTATGAAAGGGTGTACACCACGACCGATGTCTGCTGTAGATTTATGCCTCGAACACATAGACGACGGCAGCGACACGGCCACATGACCGCAAGATGGCGTCGGCTTCAATGGTCGAGGTGTACTTGGCAACATGATTACAATGATGGTGACAGCGGCAGCACAACAATCATATGTTTTGTGATGCTTGAATTTTCACACTTTCAAACAAAAGAAAGTGTTGAAGTTGATCAATGAATAATTTAAGATCGTTCGTGGCTATTGAAGCAGCTGAGCAAAGTATGCAAACAAGCAATCGATGTTGCTAATCCAAGCAGTGATACCAATTCTGTGGTCAAAAGCAATAACCGCTTAAGTCGACTTAAGAAGAAATTTAGTTATGAACGCCACCACGTTCCCTTGACTGTGCTCTACGTTTGTGTAAAATAGAGGAGTAACTTTAACTGTAACTTTAAACTAAAATAAAAAAGTTATTAATAAAGACATATTCGCATTCCCATAACGAACGCACTACGCGCTAAAACTTAAAAACGAGATTGTTCGCAACTGTAATTTTCGACTTAGGCGGTTATTGCTTTTGACCACAGAATTGCTTTGGTTTTGTTGCCTACAAAATAGAGTTTAGCTACGTTGGCCACAGCGACATCTGTGTTCGGTGTTCGTGTTGTCGTCAAAATAATCGTTCCCATGCGATTGTTCTGATTCTATACTTTTGACAGATGCAGTCGTGTCGCTGCCGTCGTCTATGTGTTCGGAGCATTATAACTATTGGCCGAATCGAATTAACCCTTTCGCTACAGGTTTTTACTGGGGAAGTTAAAATTTGAAATTTAACGCTTTAGGCTTCTATGTGGTTATATCAGCAACATTTCACAAGAAAATTTTTAATTTTTGTACTCGGACCCTGTATTATAAAGTGTTTTTCTATGAGAGCAACCACATCGTTGTAGCTGTAATAATTACTTAAACATAAGACGTTTTACGCATAACGAAAATTTAAATATTTCTTCATTTACTTCAGCCAAAATTAAAAAAAAGTATCTAAATTGAAAGAAAACGTCAAATTAAAAATGTTATCTAAAGTTTTCTGCTATTTCTTTTTTTACTATGTCAAGATATGCTATTAAAAAAAACGTGTATACTTCTCTTCTTTAGACGTAAATATTCAGTTTATTAATTTCGTATTTTTCCTAAAACTTCAAACTATTCTAAGGACCAACAAAAAAAGTATTCATGAAACCACAGAGGGTTCAGACGTCCACAAAGTAGCAATGTGCCATATGACAAAAATTGCAAAAGGGTTAAAGGAGTCGGCTTCTGTTCAAAATATGATATTCTGTTTATAGTTGGCATCATATTTAAGAGCTTTAGATATACAGTTGAATCCGCCAAAACGTAACCAAATTGTTCCAGAAGTGAAAAACATAAACTATTCAGTACAATCACATTTTATTGCGAAAGAGGTGCATTTTATATTCCAAATAGGGTAATTTCAGAAACAAAAATATATTTCAATTAAAATAAAACCAGTAAAAACAAATACTTCATTAAAACTAATCAATTTAAATTACATATTAATTGGTTTGAAGTAGCTAGAATGTTTTTAAAGCAAGCAAATTTGGTTGGCTAATCGATAAAAACTGGCAAAGAAGATCCTTAAAATGCATGGATACTATATATGCTTTTTTATTGGATGCGTTTATTGGATAGTTGCGTTTTGTGGGAGATTCAACTGTATTTGAAAATATTTAATATTTAATATTAAACAGCCAAAAGTTTTAATAATTTCCTTCTAACATTAACAAATGTATTTTCTTTTCTACTTTCAGATGAAAAAGTTGTGTGCCAGTAATATGTAACAAGTTCGCCGGCAGAGCTGTAAATTGTATATAAAGTCTTAAGCTGGAATATATATTATATGCAAGAAAGTGTATATTATAAATGAGTAGATTAAATTAGATTAAATAAAAGTAAATTGTAAGCCGACTTGTAAATTTCTTCCCGTATGATACCCAACTTGTGTTCAGTTCTACTCTAATGTTTCGTAAATAAATACTAAATGATAAATATGATATAAAAAATTAATATAAATTGATACTATCTATGTAAAGGGAATTATTATTACGTACTTGACGTATCGAGCAACCAACCAACCCAACAACTAAGACACAATTCTAATGCAAAATATTGCTGCTTTTTGAAAACGATTCAAACGATTCAAAACTATAATAGGTATTTAAAATACTTTGTCGAAAATACTAAATCGAAAATAATTGTGTTTCGTGTGCAAAGAAATCACAGAATATGGATACGGTCAGAGATTGCGACAGAAACTACGGACTTGCGTGAAAATGCGGCTCGCTGCAAAACATTTATGGTAAGTTACATTCATTGATTGACTTAGATTTGGCAGCCGAACTGTCCAACTTGCCGCGAGGCGCAGTATGAGGCTTTCGGGACGTCCTATACTCGTACATGACCGCCCTCAACGTGCGCACTGCACTCGCTGGCCGTGCATGCGCGTCGCTTTTGCAGCGCAGGGGTGAGTTCCGTGCAGCTGCATTTGCGCGCGGAGTGGTGCTGCGAACGTTATTGCTGCACTTTTTATTAATTCGCTTTGTTTTGAAATTTTGCGTTTGTGTTTTCCGTTTTACTGCCACTGCCATGGTCGTGGTCGCGGCCGTTGCCTACTCTCTTCGCCTCAACAAACAAGGAAGCGAAATGAAATGTTAATTTTGTAGTCGCACAAATATGAATTTACAATACAGACGTAGCTACGTGCATGTGTACGTACGTAGCGTAGCGTATTTGTACGAGTGTCAAACGTGGGCTGTTATTTGTGTTGGTAGGTTTAGAATTTGCATTGCTTTCGGTTGATTTCGGTCGGATTGAGAAGTGAGCCGGAATATGAGTGAGTTTGATGTGAAGCAACGATACATAGATGCAGGGCGCAAACGTTTCTGGGGATTGCAAGTAAATGCGGGATTTTCTAAACACATTTTATATATGTATGTTAGTACCTGTACAGCTAATAGTGTGCCCTATGGGCACTACGGGCCACTGCAACTTGATCATCGTGTACTTGTGCCGTTCCTTGAAATGAAGGAAGCAGCGCACAGCTTTTTGCTTTTGCTGAAAAAGTACATAAGTTGGAATATTACGGGTTTGAGCTGATTCCGCATAGTGGTTGCATTTTTCAGGGACAATTTGACACTCACAGGTTTGCTGTCAGGAACATATACAGTGGCAAACAAAATTATTGCCACAGTAGAAACCGCCAAATAAATCTACAGTTTCCATGCAATCGAACTAGTTGTTGCAATGCACAGTGATTCGTTCCATAGATAAAATTCAAAAAGTTTATAGTCTCAGAATTTAACGATTTAGATGTCATTTGAAAGGTAAAACTCCAACTAAGAAAATCCCAAAAAATCTGTGCGAAAGATTGATTAGTGTCTGTGCAAAAGCAGCTCAAAATTGAAACTTTTTTCACAAACAAATTCAAACACATATTTTCTGGTTTTTAGTCTATTGAGTAAAAAAAAATGTAAAAATACATGGTTACCAAGAAGTTGCTAAAACTTTCAATATAGATCAAGAAATGATGTAGCCATTTTCGCTTTTAATGTTTGCCAAAAATTTACTAAGCTGAGGGTTTTACTTCTCTTTTAATTCAAAATTTTTTTTAAATTAAAAATCTGAAAATTGACAAAACTTAGAGGAAAATATCTAAAAAGTATGTGAAAGTAAGTTCCTGGATTTTGTTTAATTTTAAGAAGCATTCTTTCTTTGTCAGATAATGTAATTATATCCTCTGATATATAAACAATTGCACAGTCGAATCGCTGTGCAATGTTTTGAATTTTAAAGCTTACCTATTCATACAGTTACAAACTAATTCTTGGCGACATAAACTTTAATTACCATTATTCATCAATTACACTCGTGCGAAATTTGCAAAGTGTTTATGTTAACTGCAAATCCTGGAGCCTTAGTTCAATATCAAATATGGACTAAAAACAATACGATGCTTCTGGGAAAAAACGAAACAAACCAAAGAAAGTTTGTCCAGGAATTGTTAAAATTATAAATGGAAGACAATTTTCTATTACAACAGCGTAAAATTGTATTCGGACGAGATAAACTTCGCAAGTATGCATTACAGCGAACAGCTATAGGACTTTCATGCGGGAGAAGGGGCTTAGGTTTAGCTTAGGTTTATCAGCTTACCTGAGATATAGTTAGAAGGCACTTAAAATAAAATTCTCATAAATATCGTGTTGGTGTATTGCCAGATTACACGACGTGAGTCGCGGATCCAAACATCGATGGAAGTAAGCCAACAAACTGTGAACGTATCAATTTTTTTATTTCGCAAGATCGTTAAGACATCATTAGACAGTTTTTGTACTCTTTAAACAATGGTTTTCCGTAATTTATCTCATAAAAGACTGAAGTCCCACTTCTCTGTTTATGTTACTTTTAAAATTCTGGGAATTAGAGTTAAACTAGCTGCCTGATTAAGATGAGATTATTGTATATTGTAGATATCACTTAGACGCATTACCAGAAAAATCGGTGGAACTCAAAAGGGAATATGATGACATCAATAAAATTGCAATAAAAGGGCTGCAACTTGGGTCAATTGGCCTTTGTTGACTTAAAAAAAAAACGTACAATTTGTATAATTGAGCTAAATTCAAATTCAATTATTAATCATTTAAAAATGGCGTTTGGTTATGAATTTGGCCTAGGAATAAAGGCCACGATTGATCTTGGCGAAATATAATCAAGAGAACATCACTAAATTTTTGCAGATCCTGCGTGGAGAAGTTCTACACGATCGCCCACGCATCGATCGCAATGAACGCAATGGTTCCAACATTTTATTGTTGAGCCGCAATGGCGACGACTTTTCTTTCACCGCTGAATTCTTTTTTTACTATATTGCGTTGTCTTTGCGGTTTTTCCAGTTGTTTGACTTTCGTTTTCTGGTGTTGTTCAACCAAGGAACTGCAATAAAATGCGAATCGCTTCTCGGTGCAACTTTTAAAAAATTTGTGCACTCGTCTCTTACGGCTCCACGCCCACATACGAGTATTCATGTATAGTTTTAGTTTTTGCTATTTTGTGTGCGAGTGAAAATAAATGCTATAAATTAGAAACAAGTGCGTTTTGAAATAATAAAAAGATCGTTTAGTTGGCTACAAAATTTAAAATAATTTTAACTGCACAATTTTAATTTTTAAATTTTATTCATTAAATTTTATACATTTTTGAAGCCGGTGGATCCACTTTGTAATGCATTACACAAAATTGGGTTTTCCAGCCTTCAGAGGAATGACAGATACAATATCTCCCTTGGTGAAGTAAATTAGCATCATTGCTTTTGTGGTTGACTTCAGTTGCCTGGCTTTAACCCTTTCGCTATTTTGTTGCCATATGGCAACATGCTACTTTGTGAACGTCTGAACCCTTTGGGGTTTCAAGAATATTTTTTTTGATGGTCCTTAGAATAGTTTGAAGTTTTAGGAAAAATACGAAATTAATAAACTGAATATTACAGTTTAAAGAAGAGAAGTATACAAAATTTTTTAATGGTATATCTTGACATAGTAAAGGAAGAAGAAGCAGAAAACCTTAGATAACTTTTGAATTTGACGTTTTCTTTCAATTTCGATACTTTTTTTTAATTTTGGCTGAAGTAAATGAAGAAATATTCAAATTTTCGTTATGCGTAAACATTTTTATGTTTAACTTATTACACAGGGCAACAAATTTCATTTTTTGGTCGGCTTTTCTGGGTTTGACTTCAGTTCTAGGGTAATTAGGTACCGCTGATTTCGAATCCGCAAGCCGTTTTTCAAACTTAGTTTCCGTTTTCGCAAAAAATGGGCGTGTCACTTTTTCGTATTTTCTCTGACTTTTTTCACGTTTTCGATTGTAATTTCTAAATCAACGAACCGGTTGACATGGTTTTCTATTTGTGGCATTTACAACACCTTCTTTTACTTGTAATTCTTCTTCTTTTACAATGTAATTTATTTGTATAGGTTTTAAAATTCCGCGGTAATTGGACCTCAAAGTCGGAAAATATGGAATTTCAAGGCATTAATGCGTTTCAATATATTTTTGCGGGGCGGAGGCTTTAATTTAACCCTTTCCTTCCCATGGTAGCCATATGGCTACCAAATTCAAATTTGGAATTTCCATGTATCATTTTCGATTTTTCCCCATTCTATGAATTGTATCGCTTAAAAGAAACATTGTTCTGAACTTTTTCAGCAAAATATGTAATTTGTTTTTATGGGAACATTGAAAATTGTTAACATTTGTGCAACGGTTCCCGCTCGACAGGGCAGCAGAATTAAATGGCAAAAATGTAATATTGCTCTATGTTTAACAAAGGACACCAAATAACTCTAAAATTCTAACAAATTATTCTAAAAACTTGTTAATAAGGGACATTTTGCTTCATTAATTTTGCTTCATAAAAGCCCCGTGTATTCTAGTGTAGTATGGCTACCTCCTCCTCGCACATCCCACTGGAAAGTCGAAACCATTTTAAATATGATGCAAAATACTTTTAAATAGTTCTCTCGTTTCAAATAACCAACTTCCAATTTTTTTCTATGGCTATTTCATAATTCGGGAAGGAAAGGGTTAAGCCTGCAGGATGTGTGATTGAAGGTGACTGGAATTTCATTTCATTGCATTTGAAGACAAAGTTGTGCCGGCAGCGTTTCCGTAATTTTTAATATGCGCACTACTTCCTTCCACTTCCACGCAGTTAATTGCATAAATGCAAATTACATCATAATTTCAATACGTTTCCTACTACACTAAATATAAAACAAGAACGCAGCGAAAAGAAACAAAACACAGCGACATCCCGGTTTTGGTTTGTGCTCTCTTTCTCTTGGTTAAGTACGCTCTTACGCGTTCGAGTGGACAATTTCGCACGCTCTTCGTCTTTGGCGCTCTGTTTACACCGAACTCGACGCCAACAATGACAACCGTGGCGGCAGCGCCACTCGGCAACGTCAACAGAGCAAAAGAGCGATAGCCAGAAATTACGGCGTGGAGTCAAGCTACCGCGAACGCACATAAGCAACGCGAAAGCTCCAACAACAAATGGGAACAAGCCAAAAGAAACAACTGACGACCACGGGACCAACAACCATAGCAATTACAACAACAACAACATCAACTGTACAAAGCATTTTCGGCAGTGCCGAAAAAATTTCAACGTGCCGCACTCGGAGTTCATTGAACTTTGCTATTGAAATTTTCGGGAACAGCAACAGTACACACAGAGATGCCCACCCATACGCAAGCACACTGTCACGCACACAGATACCACACATCGACAAACATGCAGCTGTATATTACAAAATATCCATCATGCTGCCGTTCTTGCTTGAAATGAACGCGGCAAGACCCAGCAACCAGAGGTGGGGTAGACCGAGTGAAGGTAAAGCGGATGGTTCGAAGCACTGTAATTGGGGGCTATTGGTTAATGCGGGCGCTGACAGTGCGGCTTTCTATCTGCCGAGCTTACTGTTCTGTATGTGTGTGTGTGTGTGTGCTTACACTCCCCGCAAGTGTAAGCATTTTTTGTAAATTTATATGCAAGTGGGTGAATGTACCGTTTTATGAGCACATTGGCCGTTGAAATGTAGTGACAAGGGCGTCCATAGCAGCCACACTTTCGGCTCACTTTTTCATCTTTATACAACTGTTGTTGTTGGTGCAGCAACCCTTAAGATTGGTAATTCATCTCATAATGAAATTTATAACGTCTCAAACCCCCCAAGTTGGTTTGTACTGCTCACTTTCACACGTTCAAATCCAAATCTAAAATCTAACTAAATCTTTTTGCCCGCTAATTTCTCAAATTCGCAAACATACACAAATACATATGAATAAATACAAACTAAAATTTACTTAAACTAAACACTTAAAAATCGGCAAGTTCGACGACTGAATTCAAGAATTAATGCATAAAAAAAGTATGAAAAAGGTTAATAGAGCCAACACATTGTGTTCCTTGTGAAAATGTCCAATTTTGGACTTTGAAAATAGCAACCAGGCGGTGTAGATGGGTAAAAGGGTGATGGGCGCCTCATTGAGTCATTCATTCAATAGTTGGTCGATCCGCATTTATGATTTACTACATACCAAAGGAATAGTTTGTTGCTGCAAAGGATAATTTTGTATTGTTTTCGCAAGGATTTTGTTTTGCGATTGGCTTATGGTGCATGGCTTGCTGCTAACATATCGCACACGCAGTACAAAAGTGACACAACTCAACATTTTTAATTTTCGGATTTATGTGTTAGTACTGTGCACAATGCATCAATCTACCAATAAGCAAAAGCTCAGTATATTTTGTTGTTGTTGACTGTTGCAAAAATACAGTTAGGTCTCTCTTCATGTCAGAAGTTTGATGCTATTTGATCGCTGCAGCTCAATGCCAAAGAGTCCTAACTCAAATTGTGACACTTTTGACGAAATACATTTTTGTTAAAGTTAATTTTAAGCAAAATTCTGACAATTTTTGTATGTATTTTTCATTATTAAAATTAATTATGAATTTTCAAAATTTTTCTTTCAACTTTTTAACTGTAATTTATAATTATTAAATTCAGAAAAAGTGGCATAACTTGAAATAGTTCTGTAATTATTGAATTAAAATATCATCAAAACAGTCACAACTCAAAATTTTGGTTTTTCTAGTGTAAAATAAAAAAACAATTCTTGCAACTTATCATAAAGCATAATTTGTAAGGATTTTCTACTAAACGATCTATACGTTATTTAAAAAAAATGTTTATTTAGCTCAAAAACAGTTTTTTGCGTTTCCTGAAAAATCTAAAATTTTGAGTTGTGCCACTTTTGTTGTGCGTGTGCGATATACAGTCGTGTCTGGATAAAGTTTATTTATTTATTTATTTATTTACATCTACCGGGCTTAGCCCTCACAGATTACAAAAATAACTTACATCTAATGAAAAATAAAATAATTAATTAGCTCCTTTTTAAAGAGCATACGGCCAGCATCCATGTCGACATATTTACTGACAGTGTTGCAAAGACATGTAAACTTATGAATCGGTTCATTTTTTCCATACTTGGTTCTATGGACCGCACTATAAAAAATATACTTTTCTCTTAACGCTCTTCCTGGCACAAAAAAAGGCAGAAGCATTAGCAGTTCCGGCGAATCAGTCTTATAGTCGCAGATATCTTTAATAAATAGAATACCGAGCATTTTTCTTCTGCACTCGAGACTTTGTAGGCTTAAAATTCGGCATCTAAGTTCGTAGGAAGGCATAGATTCAATTGAGTATAAGCGGCGAAGAGCAAAACGGGTGAAACGTCTTTGAACTCTCTCTAATCTGATTATGTGAGCCTCAAAATTGGGATCCCATATAATACATGCGTACTCTAGAATAGACCTAACCAAACTTGCGAAAAGGCTCTTAAGAGTTAGTGGATCTTTAAAGTCCTTCGAATTTCGCATTAAAAAACCCAGTTTAGAATTAGCTGAGGAAACTACATATTCCCTATGAAAGTCGAATCTAAGCTTAGAGTCGAGGTACACCCCTAAATCTTTGACAACGTCCTTGCGAGTAAATGTGTTACTGCTGTTATATGTGTAATCGCAAGTCAAAGGAGCATTATTCCGCGAGAACGTTATTATGCAACACTTGGCGAAATTTAGCCGCAAACCATTCTTGTCACACCAGGATATTAGGTTATTTATGTCCAGCTGTAGCTCAAACTGGTCACACCAATTTGCAATGCTGCGATAGATTTTTAAGTCATCAGCATACATTAAGACATGGCAAGATCTCAAAACCAACGCGATGTCGTTGATAAAAATTGAAAAAAGCAGGGGTCCCAAATGGCTTCCCTACGGAACACCAGATGTAACAACAATTGGTTGGGAGATACCTTGGCCAACCCTTACAACAAGCTGCCTATTAGTTAGGTAGGACTCCAACCAGGCTAGCGCACAGGAGTGAATGCCAAGTCTTTCTAACTTTGCAAGTAGCAGTCCGTGGTTCAAACTATCAAATGCCTTTACAAAGTCGGTATATAAAGCATCCACCTGCACTCCATGTTCGACACTGTTAATAACGAAATTCGTGAAAATAGCTAAATTCGTGCAGGTCGACCTGCCAGGGAAAAACCCATGTTGTTGCGTAACAATATGGTTTCTTAGAGCTTGGAGTAGGTGCTTATTAACTATTTTATCTAATAGCTTAGGGATAACAGAAAGCTTTGTAATTGGCCTGTAGTTCACAACACAGTTTCTTAGCCCGGACTTGTATATCGGTGAAATGAAAGCTGTTTTCCATTCATCAAGTACATACCCAGTGCTAAGAGATTCGTTAAAGATTATTGCGAGAGGAATGTACAGCGAACTTCCGCAGTTTTTTAAAAAAGCGGGTGGTAGCAAGTCATACCCAGCACCTTTGGCCGAGTCTAAAGACTCAATAGCTTCAAAGACTTGCTCTTCGGTGACAGAGATTCGTCCTATATTAACGACTTGGTGCAATACGGACAGGTCGGCTGAGATTCGCGCGTCGTTGAAACTATCGGACACGGAACCAAAGAAGCTTGCGAAAAGCTCACAGATACTTTGCGTCGTAGAGGCAATTGCGCCTTTGAATTCCATTGAATTAGGGATACCATTTGTTTTGCGCTTCGAATTATAAAAGACCCAAAAAGAACTAATTATTGCAAGGCCTGTTCACAGTATTGAGGTAATTCACTATATCAAGGTTAACATTTTTGTTCAAAAACTCGTTTTATTTGCTCAAAATACACTTTTTGTTTTCTGCTTGAAATTGCTTTAAAATTTGTTTTTCAATATTTAGAGGCTTCTATATGGGTATTCACTATATCGAGGTGTTCACTATATAGGGAGTTTACTATACCCAGACACGACTGTAAGTACTAATAGATACAACACTTACAGGTCGTTATTTATATACGATGATGTTGGTGTTTTTTGTGAGTATGAGTCAGTCAGGAATGAGAGCTGAGAGCCTTATTCATGTTTCATGAGTAAACACAAGTTTCTAACATTTTTTGACAGTATTTACCTTTAAGTCTGATATTCATGTTTTGTTACAAGTTATATGTTAATATTAAGCATGAATTGTCATACCATACTTGGAAATTGGAAAACTAGACTCATGAGGTGCTCATGACGTCATCACATAAAAGGCATAAAGTGGCGTAAGACCAGGCAAATGCTTAAGTCTTTAATTTTAGCCGCATTCATCAAATTAGCAATGTTAATGACTTTGCTTACAACGATAAGTAAATAAATATATATATTAGGAAATGTCAACGTCATACGAGTTCAACGAACTAGTTTGCTGAATTTTCGGCTATTGTGTGAAATTTCCCATTCATTGGTGAGTGCGAAAAAAGCCTAGCGGCAGTAACAGTAAATGAAGCTCGTGGCTGCGTGACTTTCGGCTAGCAAGTTCGTTTGTACATGACGCGGAATTCCTTGTTGGCAGACTACGGGCGAGAAGTTCTTTAAGATTTAAGATGTGCCATTAAGTTCAAATATATTCGACAATTTCGGCTGAATTGATTATATGGACACCCTGATCTGGCCTGAATCATCTTGTCCAATCGAGCTCCAAGTCCAAGCGTTGAGGTTGCGGCGTAAGAAGTATGGCATCGCAGAAAAAGGATGCGATAGTAGCAGTGAATCCAGTTGACAACAACAACAACATAAATCCTAAAAAATTTTGCTTTTAAAAGAGATGTGGTTTGAATGGAACAATGTTTTATTTCCGCTGGCTAACAATTACTTAGAGAACTTCAACTAAACACTGTTTCTTTTATTTTGTTGCAAAAGGTAAACGTTCGCATGCCAATGAACTCTGCCCGAATTACCGAACTCTACTGACGCCTTCGCACTTGAATACTAAAATATAAAAGGACACTGACCCGGTAAATGTGTGTGAGTACTTTGTCCACGCGGCAATGACTGAGGCCCATTGAGTTCGCAATAAGAGTTCAGCCTTGCAGGGTCAAAGCTTTTCCGCATTGGAATATATTTTCAATTTCCCGCAACTATGTGAACGTTAAATTAGTGACTCCAAATATTGTTTGCTTCTAAAAAGGAACAATATTACAAATTGATTTTCGAAACCGAACGCAATCTGGACTTGCATAGGTGAACAACTAGTCCAAATCGATATTGAACCTCTCTGGCAGCTGTATATAGAAGATATGTAAAACAGAGTTGGGATTTACTGAAAATTTCATTTAATTTTTTAAATAAATCTGCTGTAATTTCTGCCACTCGAATTGAATGTGTACATAGCCAAAGCTTGAAACCGGTTAAGACGCTTCATAACTTCGTAAATTAATCCCAGTTGATATGACTAGCTTTCTTTATAAAGCGGGCAAAAAGAGAAAATGTGCAAATGGAAGAATCAGTGAACGTGGTACAGCCCCCTTTTTGATTGGACCCGCCGACAAATTTCTGAAAGAAAGAAAACCTTCAAAACGCGTTTCAATGTCATGGCAAAATGTTGCTCTCTGATACACTGCGGACAAACACACACACACACACATATTTATATATTCGTGCACACCCATACACCCATGCGTACATAAATCCCTACAAGGAGACTACCGGTCATATGACTAGTTATATAACCGGTATACATAACCAACATATCGGTTATATTTCTAGTCAGATTTGTTCTAGCAGTGTGAAAAATCTGACTAGTCCTTTTGTGTACGTGTGACTTGATTTTGTGTCCGTGTGATTTGATATCACCTTCTAACGCATGCACTCTGAAACCTTGGCAAACGTACAGCTGCCTCGCTTACTCACATGGAGTCTCGCATGTACCATTCAGTTACGTCTAACCGACAAACCGGTCAGACCTATCTGGTAGGCATAACGTATGAATCGGTATGTCTACCGTAACAATCAGTTACGTCTAACCGACAAACCGGTCATACCTATCTGGTAGACATAACGTACGATTCGGTATGTCTACCAGATAGGTCTAACCGGTTTGTCGGTTAGATGTACCTGATAGTCATTACGTAAATATACATTAAAACTATTTGGACGATTAGTTTAAAAAAATGTATTTGGCTATCATAAAAAAGAAATACAAAGAGGAAAAGCGAGAAAGACACACAAAAAAAACACAACATTTCTTCCGGCGCCTTTGGTTTTAGCCTCCAGGGTTCTTTTGTTGAATTATCCATATCCATGCTTCGGAAAAGATCTATATACAACAATCATGAAATAATAATTCAATTTAATGTTATTTTTTAGTCAAGTAAATATTTTATTACCTTCAAAACGTTCCACAAAAATAAATTCGTCAGCGGACGCTTGCCTGACGTACCAGTTGAAGTCTTCGCGTGAACTACGACATTTTGGGCATAAAATCAAGTGGCACGCCACGTTTATATCGTTATCTCACTCTTTCATACAGAGAATATGGAAGGTACTAATGCAAATATATTCTTTCATTCCCACTTACTGGAAAAAATCCCAAAATGTGAAATGCAGATTTGAATGTGTTAGTGAGATTTGGGAAATTTTTATGCATGTGTTAGTTTTTAGACAAATTTTGAACTTTTTTCTGGAGTTTCGGTTAGGCATTCCTTGTAGGGATGTATGTTACTGCCTGTGTATACGTCAAATGACGGAAAATGCCAACACACCCTGCGGACATAAGCAGAGCAATTGCGAGTGGGAAACAAACGCGATTGCTACCCCGAAAATTTCACGCTGAGCGAATGGCTTTTGTTGCCGCTTTACATGCACCCTCAATGCGGCATGAACAGCGTTCCATGGGGAGCGGTACGTGGTACTGAGGGACGGGGCAGTGTTGCTTTAATTTCTTTTCGCAAACTTTAACGAAAGAAACGGGGGCAAAAGGATGAGAAAATTAAACGGAGAGCACCGAACAAGGAAGGTTAAATTAAAGGAGCACCCCGTACCCGAAGTGTCTTTGCGTAACACGACATTGACAATGATTTTCAGCAATGACAGTAAGAACAACAACAACAGCAACTTAAAGAGAAACAAACAACGATGACAGATTTAGAAGTAACGCAAGCAATTTTGAAAACCCCGGAAAATGTTTACATCTATCTCGTGTAACTTTTGTGCCACCCACCATTTGGAACCCCCGAAACAACCCTTGCGTGTGCGACTGTATATATATACTGTTTATATACTTACTACATGTACTATAGATATGGGCAATTTTTCCAGAACTTTTCTGACTAAGCATGGACACTTTGAAGTGGTGAGTGTAACTTTCACTTTAGGGGGCGAAAAGCAAGTTTGTGAAGTTGTAAGGGTGGGTCGGAAGTGTGATTGGTAGAAGTTTGGAAATTGTGTGTAGATAAAACAAACAATTTTAGTAAAACAGAAGAAAATTGGAGAAGAAAACTCGAAAGCATACACAAACTGATTTGCGCACTGCTTTCTGCCTCGGCTTTTTAAAATTCCCAAACTGTATAGAACTTCTTAGAGTCATATACTCTCAACTACATAGAGAAGTTTGAACGTTGGGATGGTTCTTCTTCTTAATGTATACATTAAAACTCAACTCACCATGTCGGACTTTTCAGTATTCCGGCAAAATGTATTGAATTTTGAATGGGTTCAAAAATCCATTTTTTTTTTTAATTTTTTGATAATTAACACGGTTATAAATCTATTACCATGTTTATACGTCGGTCCCAGTCGATTCGCATTGACTCGATACGCTTTCGAGTCAGGCGTTTATACATTGATTTCAGAAGCGAATTGACTGCAAACGGTTTGAAAAGTATGCTTTTATTCTTTCGTTTTTCCTATTTTTTTGACGTCTTATAAATTTTAGCTGTTGGGGGTCCTTGTTTGTTACTTGAAAATGCTCAAAAAATTGAGTGGACAAGACCATCAGCTGATTTTCAAGGCACTTTGAAAATGTTAAACCGTTTATACGCATTTTCGAAGCGACTTAAAAATTTGAAATCTCATTTGAAAAGCGCTTTGACTCGATACGCTTAGAACGTTCAAAGCGGTAACATCTTGTCTAATGTAGAACAGTTGTAAAATACTGAAAATTTTACATGTTATTTTTCAAATAGAAAACAATTATTCGTTTGATACCCATATCCTGTAAATTAGTTGGAGATTAATTTAGTTTTTTTGATAAAAACTTTAAACTTTGACTCCGAGCCATGCCTTTTGTGGGCGTTTCCCCGGCAAAATTTTTATTTTGTTTGTCAGGAGCCAACCCTCTATATAAAAGCATCTATTTTTTCACGAGGGTTTATACTGCATTTATGCCTAATTTTAAAATTGGCTTCAACCATTCAAGCTCGATTTCACGGTTTATTATGATGATTACACTGCACAACACAAAAAAAAACTAACAAGGTTCTGACAACGGATTCTGATAGAGTGGACCAAAAAAAAATATACGTGTATCGGCGTTTTAAAAGTTTACATCTGAATTTTTTTTTAAGGGGGTCAAAGTTTTCCCACTTTTGCACATTCTTATGGTGAATTGCCATATGAAAACCATGTAACCTTACATTTTAGGTATATGATGTGTTCAACAATTTGATGTAAAATACTACGAAGAATTTTTTTGTGGAGCATTTTAACCCTGTAGCTACTATTTTTATGGGTCAATTTGACCCTTTTTTCTAAAATGCCAAAAATGTCCTTTAAAACAGGACTTTTTAAGGAAAAAATGTACCACAAAAATATTTGCCATGAAATTCTACTATAGGTGTCTGAATACATTAAAGCTCAGAAATTAACTTCAACGCCAGAATTAAGCCAAAACTTACTTCCTAAAGTAATGGGTACCGCGGCTTCGCACGCAAGTTTGAAATTAATAAACCCAATAAATAAATTTTTTTCATGCAACACTGTATGGGCGGTGCCACGCCCTTTTATGCAGAATGGGTTTGCCATTCTTCTGGTCGAATAGTGCGACTCATTTCATTGATTTGCGACTTACAGTTCCTAAGTTACGCCGAAAATTTGAGTCATCAAAATGTGCCACGCCCTTTGTCCAACGCCCATCTAATTTTAGCAAAAAATGACACATCTATGAGACGACGGTATACAAAATACCAATTGTTTACTGAGATTTAGACAAGACGAACATTCCGTGAAATATTCGGCTCAACTCGCCTTTAAGTTTTTGAGTTTTAGTGTCGTGTGACCAACAAACAAACAAACAAACAAACAGGCATTCATTTCTATATACAGTCGTGTCTGGGTATAGTGAACACCCTATATAGTGAACACCTCGATATAGTGAACACCCAAATTTTATCATTGAGCCTTTAAATATGGAACAAAATTTTCAAGCAAAAAACAAAAAGTGTATTTTGAGAAAATAAAACGAGTTTTTGAACAAAAATGTTAAACTTGATAATTAGTTCACTATATCCAGACACCACTGTATATAGAGTTAATTAAACTACTGTGCAACCAGTAATTAAAATAAAGTAAATTAAAAAAACACACATAATAAAGCAACAAATCGAACTAAACTCTTCTTTTTCTGAACACAAATTTGAATTTTAAGGAAAAAACTAAATTCAAACATAATTTTTATTTCTTAGCGAAAACTAAGTCTCACTTGAAAACCGTTATCCGATGAATATCAAATCATTACAAATGAAAAAATTAGCTTAAAAACTATACAATTTCATTGTTCGTACAAATTTTCCGATTTCCGAAGTTTTCACAGTTTGGCAACATTTAAATACGTCACCAAGTTCCCAAGACAGTTGTACCCGCACCCACAAGGTACAGTTATTTTACAAATGTACACAAGCTCACGTCAAATGGTGAACGCTAACAACCACAACAACAACAACAACAACCATGCAGGGCAGCCGCGTATGCATCGCATGTTAAAATGTCGACTGCTGCTCGCGGTGCTGGTTGTGTCTGCGCGGCTTGTGGCAGTGTCGCTATTGCTGTTGCTATTTCTTTGAGTTGATTTCTGTTTTGTGCAGGTATGTTCTGCAAATGGCATAACGCAATTGGCAGCCGTTGTTGCTGCTACTCCCACCTGCTGGCCCACGGGGCCAGTGTTGCTGACAACTCGAGTCGAATGTAACATTTTTATTTTAAATAAATTGCTATTGTTTTGCCATTATGGTCGGTTTGTTCAGGTACTGCAAATATTGGAATATGGGCTGATCTCAGTGAAGCCTTCGATTCATTTCACACCTGCTCTTTGGTGCGGATTATATCTCGGAAAAGCAGAAATCCCACTCGTTTGGCGTTGTTGCTAATGTAACGAATATTTAAAAATTAGGGAACCAGGCGTTTTTATTCCATCTTGCAGAACTAACTGTTTACTTTTCTTTAAAAAATGATCTTATTGTAACGATTTTTCGCACAGGAATATTTTCTTAAAACAAATTTCACATTTTCACATTTTCATGAAATTTTTAATTAGATTGCTATTAAATTACAGTAAATTTATAGATGATATCTATTTGGAACTTTGCTAAAAATCCTAATTATTTTCTATAGTTTAATCGAATAATGGTTTTAAGACAATATTTGTATTACCTGCAGAAAAGAAAAGGCCCTGAAGAATGTTTGTACAAAGCGGCCGCTTTGTGCTCAACCGTTAACTGGCTTCTTGCTATCCATGCTTCTTCTTTAATTAAACTTGACCCAAACGCTAGTTGCCAGCGTTGTCAGTACGTAGGCATCGCGATTGTACTCAACGTTGCTTGTCAAATTGACAAAAGACAACACTGTCGCACACACTCGTTGGCTCCGTTGTGTGCATGTTTTCCTTAAGCAACTCTGCGTACTTAAAAATAATTTTAGTACGACTGACTGTGTGCGGCGAACGCAAATTAGTGTCACAAATTACATACCGCTTTTCATTTTAATGACCGTCCAACAGTATCTGGGGAGGAAAGACGAGCGCTGCTAGCAAAAAGACAAGGAAACGCCAACAAAGAATGAAAATCACGTTGACCATAAGCAACAGCTAACGGTTTCTGAAACAAAAGCAATTAAAAAGTTTCATTTAAAAGTGCCATCAGTACACGGTGCACACTGCCCTTGGCATCCTTCCCCTTGCATTGCATTGCATTGCATTGCACTTTCCTCAACTCGGCTCCACTGGAACGAAAACTACAACTACTATCTATTTTCGTGTCTTTCCA
The DNA here is from genome assembly GCA_963971225.1 of Melieria omissa. Classification (NCBI taxonomy): domain Eukaryota; kingdom Metazoa; phylum Arthropoda; class Insecta; order Diptera; family Ulidiidae; genus Melieria; species Melieria omissa. Next base: position 44,173,046 of record OZ020268.1, on the reverse strand, counting down.
TGACTTACCGCTGCCATAGATATTCCGCTTTCACATATTATTTGGATTTTTAGCCTTCATTGACTTTTTTCATTTTCCGTTAATAAATTGTATGATTACGCAAAAATGCAGCATTATGAACTCCGAGTCAACTTGGACAAAAAAGCAAATGCCAGTCCGCGAAATGCAATTAAACTTTGGCTTGTCCCCATTGCTCAATCCTTCTTTGCTTCTGTAAAAATATTCGTTATTAGGTTAGTGTGGTTGGGCGATTTTGCCCATCTGAATAGTAAATTTTAACAAGTTTTAAGAAGTAAGAGTGTTAAGTGAATGCCCTTAGTTCTATTAGTTGTAGATATTAATTACGAACAGGTTACTTGGAATCCTGAATTGCTTGAAATTCTCTTCAGCTAATTTTAGGCGTATCTAGCTTGCTTCCAATATCTCAACTATTTCAACGCTAACTTACTTAACTGGCCATAACAACCCGTTATCGGATTACGGCCTGCCGCAAAACTTCTCTCCAGGCGCCTCTGCTTCGCGCGCGCCTTCTCCAGTTGGTCACACCAAGAGATACCAGGGCCTCTTCCACTTGGTCCTTCCACCGGAGACACGGCCTCCCTCTTCGCCGTCGACCTCCAACCATCGCATCGAATACCTTTTTCGCCGGAGCTTCGTCGTCCATGCGGCAGACATGACCGAGTCAGCGTAGCCGCTAGATGTTAATTCGCTGCGCTACGTCCATGTCCTTATACAGCTCATACAGCTCGTTATTGGTTCGTATGCGATAGTCGTCACCAACCCGAACAGGGCCGAAGATTTTGCGAAGCACCTTCCTCTCGAACACTCCAAGGGCCGCTATGTCGTTTCGTGTCATTGTCCATGCTTCAGCGCCATAGAGGAGCACGGGCAAGATAAGCGTCCTATAGAGTGAAAGTTTTGTCGGTCGAGAGAGGTCTCTACTTCTCAATTGCCTACCGAGACCGTAGTAGCACCTGTTGGCAAGAGTTATCCTTCGCTTTATCTCCAGACTGACATCATTGCTGCTGTTGATGGCGGTGCCAAGGTAGACGAATTCCTTGACAACTTCAAAAGCATACCTGTCGGCCTCGACGTGAGACCCTAGCCGCTGCGAGTCCCTGCGTGTAGACAGCATATACTTCGTCTTGCCCTTATTTACAACCAGACCCATTTTGGCAGATTCTCTTTCGATAGCCGCAAAGGCAGCGGTGACATCTCGCTTGTTACGTCCGATGACATCAATATCATCAGCGTAAGCAAGGAGCTGGACACTTTTGTTGAAAATTGTGCCATTACGATGTACACCGGCCTTGCGCAAAACACTCTCCATGGTGAAGTTGAAGAGGTCGCAGGACAAAGGATCGCCCTGTCTGAAACCTCGAACGGTATCAAAGGGGTCGGAGAGGTCACTTCCAACCTTGACGGAGCTGCACGTATTGCTCAACGTCGCTCTGCATTCAAAATAAGTGAAATTCGGTGTGAGTAATAACTATCAATAATTTAAGTTCCGCTATAGTTTTGATTCTTAAATGCTGATGGTTTTATATTAGCTGTTTCTTTCTTAATTCTCTTATTTAGACCATTTTACCTGAGTATTGTGAATGGGACAAGTCACATTAGCGTAAAGAACTTGCATGTTTTTAAGAAAATTCTGGTTGTTTACTTTTTTGAATGGATTCAGTTTTGGGAGCGTAAGCTTGTTTGCACTTCTGATTTTGGTTACTGGCAAATCTGTACTGGAAAAGTACCAAAACAGAGCTAGTTTGTACAAATTTGTAAAAAGTATTGTAGTTATACACAAACAGAGCTTTTGTTGCGTTAACACTTATTCAAACGTCACAGGCAATGGGCAATTTATTTTTTGTGTTAAATAAGAAGGGTTACATTTTTTGAAATCAACGTGACAAAAGCAGAAAAAATAAGCTTTTTTTGTTTCGATCCCGGGATCGGATTTTGTCAATCCCGGGATTTTTCGGGACTAAAATTGTCCGGGATTCCGGGATTTCAGTCCCTAATTATAACCTGTGTAGTTTTAGATCATTCAGATTAGCAATTGTGCCTGTCGGAGACCAGAATTTAAAATATTTGAACAATATTCCTATTTAGGATTTTTCTTATCCAAGTCATTTATCATAGAAAAATCGATTGAAGTGAGAACTGCCAGACGGTTCTCCTCCCTTAAATGCTTATAAAGTATCTTTGGTCAAAACAAATTTGGTTTTTTTTTTCCAACACAAGAAGTAGTATTTTAATTGAAACTACTCGAAATTATAAGAATTTTTTGTTTTAATCTATAACTTGTCTGTAAGCAATCGATAAAGTCATAGAAAACTAAACTTAAGGAACTTTTTATAAACTGAACGAGGGTGTTTTTACTGTTGTATTGAATTGTTGGGAATAGGGAATTCAACTTGTCGAACCAAATATTAAAGTATTGAATCAAATAAATTATTAACCGTAGATCGAGCTTAAAAAAAAATAAGGATTTCTTAATATCCTATGTATACAAAGGAGAGAATTATAAACATTTCAATTTTCTCAAGACCTCTTTCTTAAAAAAGTGTGAAAAATGCTTTTAAACGAGCATAATCACAACACAACAAAGTCACAAAGAATGGTTAAATTAATTATATCCTGAAAAATGTTATAATGAAACAAAAAACCAAATGTATCATTTTCGATACAAAGCTCGATCTACGGTTAATTCATAACTGGTGAAATACATTATGGTAGTATTTTCTAAAGTAAAAACCGAGCCCTAGGCGTGTTCTGTAGTCAGTCGCCGAATCGTTATTTTTTACGGTAAGGAGGAAAGGAAGTATTGTTGTTAGTTTTATAGTAACGAAGTATCATATTTTTTGAGAGAAACTTCTCAAGGAGCACTTTCTGAGGCCTTTTCACATCGACTCTTCTCAGATTGCGGGATAAGTATCGTTTGTGCCGCTACTTTTGGCAAAACAAGACGAAATTAGGAATGTCCGCAAAATGCAAAAAGGCGAAGATGGGTCAACAAGGTGCAAGACTCATTTTCACATATTCTGTTGTTGCTGTAAGTGGAGTCATGTGGAGTGCAGTAAAACGATGCAGCATTTCCGCATATTGCACTGTCAGCGGAGTTTGTGTTGTTTGTTATGATACAAATACAGCAACAGTGACAATACTCGGGACGTCAGTTAGCAGCGGAAAACGCAGCTAATTAACGCCAGCGACCGCGGTTCAGTGTGGCTTCTCCGCTGCAATGGAAGCCACTGCCATCGAAAACATGGGGCATTAGAGACAAGCGGACCGCTTCGCCGTATTTGAGGGACTTCTTTGTGATTGCTCGCCAGACTTCCGTGATTATTCAAAACTTGTGTTTGCTTAGCAAAGCTTACGAACAATGAAAACACTCGCATTAAGTGTGATAAGAGTTGAAGCTGACTCATAATCTTCTGTGCGACTTATAATTTCAATGTGATCCCATATAGGAGAAGTGACATGCCCCTTCGTCCATTCTTCCAATCGAAAGGCACATCTAAGAGAAATTTTGTACTGAGTGTTATTGATGTGGGACTTATAGTTTTAAAGTTTTCAGCAAATTTAGGACACAAAAACAGTGGCACGTCCCTTGTCCAACGATCATGAAACTTTAAGGGACAAGACTGTATGAAATTGCCAAGCAGTCCTACATACAATTCCGGCGGTATTCAATATTATAGATTTGACAACACTAGATTTCCTGGACATACCACCTAATGTGCCAAAATTTTAGTTCGATTGGTCAAATAGTTTCCGAGTCTATAAAGAACAAACAGACTATCATACAAACATACATTCTTATAGATCAAGAAAAAGAGAATAAATAAATAGATCTGTTTTCGTGAGCCGTCTTTTTTGTTTTGCGTTTTGTAGTTAAACTATTAACGGAACTTCAATAAAGTTAGATCCACATTTATATTTTCGCGCCCATTAATTAATCGGAAATGATATTTATGTAATTTTTATTTTTCGCCAGTATTCTTGTTTGCCGGGATTGAGGGTTAACGCGCCGAAAATAAACAGTAAAACCGTCAGTAAAATGTCCCCAACAACAAAAAACTAATAACGTGTACGAATACCAAATACAAAACACACCCTCTCCATTGGCGCTTACGCACCAACAACAAAATCAACAACAAAACCAACAACACTATCAATAGAGGCTTGCAAATGCACACATGCTCACTCACACACTCGCACACGCGCCCAGCCAGACGCACGTTGAACGAACGAACGCAGAAGAAGAAGAAGCAGAACCAGCCGCACAGCAATAGTAGAGGAAACAAAGAAAGGGCACGGTAATGGCATTTGCTGGAGCGGTGTGAATGACCGCGGCTAACACACATTTGAGGCGAAGCTCTTTCTGTTCACTTCATTCCATTCCGCATTGGCTCACTGTGCGGAGTCACGGTTTCCACAGTTGGTTACTTTTAACCAAAATAGGTTAATTTTTGTTTCGTTTGGTTACTTAGTTACTTTATTTTCTGTTTGATGGCTTTTTGCAAGGGAAATCTAATACATTTTTGGAGAAAAACATTTTTGGCGAATAGGCCCTCTTAGGTTGTTGGACAAAGCAGGAAAGAAAGTTATAAGTACATTTTTTTTGTTTTTAATCTTTTGTCTCCGAACAAATCTGGTCAACAACATTTTGGCCAAATGGCAACAGTGTGTGGAATTGAGTTCAGTTGGGCTCCCGACCACACTACACTACACCACACCACATGGCAAAACCAACACAAAAGAGGCAGAGTCAATGATGAAATTAACGGAAAAGAGAACCAACAGCGAAATAAGACGCCGAAGAAATAGCAAATGAAAAGAGGAAAGGCGAAGGGACTTGGTTGCTTGGCGCAAAGGGGGAGGGGTAATACATACATGGTCGTATGGTGAATAAAACCAAGAAAATGAAAAAAACGTACATTTCCAACAACACACATCGTTTAGTAACAAGGGCGAGGGTGCATAAGGTGAATCAATTTTGTGATATAGTATAGTAAGTGAGCAAATTCCTATTTGGGCTCTTGGGGAAACTTGCTATTCTTGAAATATGATATGAAAAAAACTAATGAATCTTTTTATTTCGTACATTTTCGTTCTCACATTCTCTCTCACAACAATACTTTGTCCAGTCCATTTTATTTGTTCAAATTTTTAGTTGAGGCCACAAGTGAATCAAAAAGAGTTTTCCGAAAAATATTTGCCTGAAATCTGAAAACTGATCATAAATATACACAGCACTTTTGAAAAAATGTAGAAGCAAGCTTTCTATGCAGAAATTTGCCCAGAAAGAGCGATATTTCAAAGGGGTATTTGGTGATAATAAGGAGTTGTCGCGCGAGGTTTCCTAAATCAGCTGACACAGAAAGTAAGAAGCAATGGCAAATTCAACAGCAACTGTGTTGCCAACTAATTTTTTTGTAAGTAGTGGGGAAATGTTTGCAAAAGGCTAATTTAAATCAGTTCTATTTACCGATGCTATGAAAGTTTGTTTATTTTGACAATTAACCCTCTAGTTTTTCAATTAACCCTTTGTCTTTTTTTAATGAATGAAGCTTTTTGGTGTACAAGCAATTCGAAAGAAAATGTTAAAGTCCATTAGAGGCGCACTGATCGATTAACCAGAGACCTGGTTTGGGTGGGAGGAAAGTTTTCTTAAAGCACACATTCACAACTCTGTTTTTTTATGTTTAATTATTGAAAATTTTTATTTTTTTAATGTTTAATTATTATAGTCCCTGAAAGTCTCTCAGCAAGTTAACCCTCGCTATTTTGTTGCCATATGGCACATTGCTTCTTTGTGGACGTCTGAACCCTCTGTGGTTTCAAGAATACATTTTTGTTGATCCTTAGAATAGTTTGAAGTTTTAGGAAAAATACGAAATTAATAAACTGATTATTAAAGTTTAAAAAAGAAAGAAGAAGCAGAAAACTTTAGATAACTTTTTAATTTCATGTTTTCTTTCAACTTAGATACTTTGTTTTTTAATTTTGTGTGATGTAAATATAGAAATATTGAAATTTTCGTTATGCGTAAAAAGTTTTATGTTTAAGTAATTATTACAGCCACAACGATGTGGTTACTCTCATAGAAAAATACTCTAAAATACAGGGTCCGAGTATACAAATTATAAAATTTCTTATGGAATGTTGCTTATATAATCGCATAGAAGCCTAAAACGTAAAATTTTAAATTTTACTTTCCGCAGTAAAAACCTGTAGCGAAAGGGTTAATAAAAGACATAAAACATTTAAACATTTCCTCAATTTTGATTGCACTTTCCATGCTGTGCGCAAAACTTTAAGCATTCACGCATATTATGGGATTTTTAAAGTTTAGTATATCTCAGGTCTTGCTGGTAGCTATAAATTAGGCAGAGTTATATTTAATGCTTCAAGTTAGGCAAGTGGCTGCTTTCGGATAGTTTTGGTGATTTGAGTTGAAAGCTTCATACTTCCGTACTGCAAATCAAAATTTGGTCATAAATAACGAATTGAAACCAAATAAAATGTGAACATACATTTACAGATTAGTATACATAGGTATATACATATGTACATATATGCAGTGAATAACTTATATTTAAGGAATCACAGCGCATGAAGTATCTACGCACACCGTTGCAGATACAACACATTGAGATACGTGTATATTTCACACTCATACACACAACGGGTGGTACGTCACCCGCGAGCGTCACGATATAAACAGCAAAAGACAAAAAGAAAACCAAAATAAAAAGCAACAAGAAGCAGCACCAAATAAAATAAAAACAAATCTAAAGCGAAAAGTCATTAAACTTTAAATAAGAGCGAAACTTTTCCTGTTGGTAGAAGAGAGACGATACAGCGAGAGCGCCAAAGTAATAGCCAGTGTGCCCAACAACTTAATAAAGGAGGCTAAATTGTCTTAAACAAAGCTAGAAAAAGAACTAGTTACTTGAAGTGATTATTTATTTATTTATTTACAAATAGCCTAAAAATAAGTAACAATTCATACAGACTAACAAACAGTAGAATAGTGAAAAATTAAAATATTTGTATTATAAGTCTTTTAAGTAAATTCTTATAAACGTTTTTAGATAATGAAGAATCTACAGAATTCGAGTATAAGTTAGCCTCAGTCAAAGCTTGCAAAATTGGGGCGTTAACAGTATAGTTTGTTTTACAAAGACTGTTTTACAAATACTTGTTTTTGAAGACTCCGAAGACTTCTCAACGGAGCTAAAAAGTTTATCGCTGAAGTAGGCACGATGAGTCAATAGCGCCCCGAACATATACATAACACAAAGAAATGATTTTGTGCTGTTTAACCCTTTCAGTAACAATGTCCAATATATTGGACTACAGCCCATACAATTCATACAGCCCGGTTTATTTTCATGTCGGAAAGGGTTAAAGATCGCAAATCGATGAGCATGCATCATGCACTATAAGAGGTGGTGGGATTTAAGAAGTGTAGGCAACGAAGAGTAAACCGAGGAAAATCCTTTTGAATGCGTTCTTATCGTTTTATGTGGCACTCACAGAAGAGCCTCCAGATAAAAACCGCATATTCTAATTTTGACCGAACCAGGGAAATGTGTATGATTGAGTCGAAGTAGACACCTAAATCCGAAAACTCAGTCATGGCTTAGAGACATATTACAGATACAATAACAAGTAGGAATAGGAGCATGAGACTTGTTGAGACTTGATGTTTAACGATAAACGGTTGACACGACACCACTCGATAACATTACAACTACTAAGTGAAATTTCTCATTACGGACAGTCCTAATAACCGGACAGCTTCAATAGCCGGACAAAGTTCGCAGACACAGCAAATTTTCCATACAAATATCATTCCGATCAACCGATTGTTCGAATAACTTCACGTGGACCCTATATTTCAAACCATTTTGATTCAAAAATATCTCATAAACGGACATATTCGTAATTCAAAAATATGCCAAACTAGTGTTTTTTAATCTGTACTACCCCATAATACAAATCTCATTCTTATTTATTTGAAAATGAACATTTTATATTAAAACGATCAGTGTTTAGGCAATCAACCATTAAACAATATTTTCAACCAAAGCAGTATTTATATTTAAAGACTATATAGTCGTGCCTGGGTATAGTGAACACCCTATATAGTGAACATCTCAATATAATGAACACCCAAATTTTGACATAGAGCCTCTAAATATTGAAAAATAAAAGTTTGAAAGCAATTTCAAGCAAAAAACAAAAATTTGAACAAAAAAAAAACGAGTTTTTGATCTAAAATGTTAACCTTGATATAGTGAACAACCTCAATACTGTGAACAGGCCTTGCAATAATTAGTTCACTATATCCAGACACGACTGTATGTTTAATAGGTATTCAATTTTAAATGTTTATTATTTCGTACAAAATATTTAATACGTAAATTAGTTACAGAAACACTCGGATACAATGTAAACTATTTTTTTTAGTTCCCCCTCCGTCCCCCCGTACATATATGTATAATAGATCAATCAGTTGAAATTATGTTATGACTTGATTTTATCAACTTTATGATCACTTGTTCTTTCAAAATAAAACGCTGTTTGTTTAAACCATTCAGTGAAAATGGTTTAGTATTTATTTGACTGAATATATTTTAACTGGGTTTGGCATGAAAACGTTTTCAAGGTAAACTGGCCACACTGGTAATAACACCAATTTGTGTCGAACCTCTTTGGCCACAACGGCAGAGAAATTGTCGATTTGAACGGTATTTATAAAGTTTGTAACTTTAACAATAGCTGGGCTGGGAGTTGCTGCTCTTAATTTCGTTATCTTTCTGGGCACTTGGCCATTGGCCCAATCAAAGCCAACGGGGCCGTCATGCGGTCAATACGAGCCCCAGCGCTCTTCGCGCTGCCGGGCCGTTAATAAGCTGCTTCGCAATGATGTGCTCTTCTTGGCGCTTTCTGCACTCTCTTATTCGTTCTCTCTAGACCGTTACAATTTATAATTTTCTTGCCTACAAGTTCAGTGAGTATTGCGCGCCCAAAGAGTGTGAGACGAAGAGCGCGAGTGCGCATCTTCATTCCATATTTGCTTCCTGCTGCCATTGATACTTGTTTTTCTGCTTGTTCTTGTTCTCATTGCCAGTGTTCCTCTTCTTGTTTTACGATTTGCCGGCTCCAAATGTCATTCACCGCTGCCGGTCGTTGCTGCTTTGGGGGTATGTTCGGCGCGAGCACAACGCCGAGGTGAACGACCGACCTAGCCATTTGTTTTTTCAGCGCTTACCCACCAACCATTCCGTACTTCGGCGAGTGACGGGCACACAAACGCGGCAAGAGCGAACCGCAATTTTGTTGTCCTCTCTCTCTTTGCTTCTATGCGATGAATGGAGCTGTTGGAAAAGTTTTTATTGTTGTTAAGTGTTAGTGTTGGGTTTGCCTTAATCTTTGATGCTTTCTCCCGCATTTTGCCATCACAGCTCAGCATCCCAAACCAATGAGTCACTTTTCTTCTTGTAAATGTCGCTGAAATGACAAATTCTTCGTTTTCGCTTGTTCAAGCTCTTTAGATCTGTCGCTCTATACTTGTACACCGCTCGCTCTCATCATACATACCGTATATATGAATTAGTGGCAATGTGGGTTGCACAGTAGGGCACACAGGATTTAATTCAGAGGCGACTTTTGAGTTCAATATCATTTGAAACCATATTTGTCAACCATAATTTTTGCAACAATAGATATTGGGAGGGATTGAACCCCCGAATCCCTACTGCGTGTGACGCTGGCACGCACGTTATCTAGACTTAGATAACAGTTTCAGATTCGTCCATTTGGCCCATTTCTAAAAAAAGAGTAAGACGTTAGAGAAATTTCAAGAAGGTTGATTCACAAGTGTGGCCAACCTCATATTTAAACACAATGTGGGCCCATTTTAATTAGTATTCACTGTAGGCAGGTAGGCATGACTGATTTCAAGTTTTCGATTTTCTATATTACTGAATAATTTCATATTTTAATATATGTACAAAAACATACTGCATATATCCAATTCGTTTATCGTAGGAGAGTGAAAAATACGCGTAACTAAGCTTTCATAACCTATACTTGCCAAGTAAAACTCAAAAGCGTCTAGAAACCATCTTGCGTAACCGAAATTTTCCATAATTTATTATTATGTTTATTAGTGACTGGAATTTCAGGTGGTCGTACCTCGAAAAATAGGCGTGGCTGATTCTATATAGTCCATGCTTGCTGCCATGACACGCTGAACATTTGGATATCGATTTCGCCCTACAAAAGTATACCATAGTTGAGTTTTGTTACCATAGTGGGCGTAAGAGGGGAGGGGCGTGGTGAATCTTATATAGCCTGTGCACTATCTCCACACATAAGTAAACATTTACATCGGTATAGTGTGTTTTGCCTGATTGTAGTTTTTATATAAAGCTGAGTACATATGTAGATACATATGTATGGCCTTATTTATTTACTTATACATATTTATTTTATGCGTTGCTTATAAAATTACCGTGGCCGAAAGAACGCATCCATTTAAGTAAGGAGTTGACCCAGTCGACTCCCCTAAAACCGGCCTTTGGATGCTTTAGGGCCACTGGACTTAGTTGGACAATTGACGGTTGTGTAATTTTGGAAATACCCTAAAATGTACACTAGGCAACACTCAAATAAGCTAAATTAGCGCTCACACGCTAAACAAAAAATTTGGTGAAAATAGAGAATCAGTCAAGAATGACAAACGGGTTCGGGTGCGCTGAACGCGTATTAATTCGCCCCCACAACACCCGGAAGATAAAAGGAATGCGCTGAGTCAAAACACCGTTATGTTCGAGGTCTGCCCAAAACGAAATGTCGCTTTCGGTGGCAAACGACTGTTGGGAAGCGGGTGGTGGGGTGAGTGGTGATTGCAAGTCATCAAGCGTTCAATCAACTCGAAACCGTCAAGCCGACGCTGTCGGCTACATATGTACATACATACATATAGTATGTGTGTGGCTGTGTGCATATGCGTAGGTACCGCATTCTATTTTTGACGTAATCGCAACAACAATACAATATGTTATACAAAAATATCGAGTATTATCATCGCAGTAAGTGCAAACAGAACGGTGAGCAGCAGCAAACAATGAGAGCCAGAATGAAATTTGTATTTCGCAAACTTTTGACATCTGGCGGTTGAATGCGTGAATTCTCTGGCGTCGGTCTGCGTGTGTGTGCCTCCGGCCGTGTGACCGATACGTTCGTTCATACGACCACGCATCTTGACCTTGACTGTGACTTTCATAAATAATGCGAGCCGGTAGCAAAAGCTACAGCTGTGTGTTTTCTTTGTGCTTTTTGGCGTTTACGTTTTTTTGCTTTTGTTTTGATTTAAATTTTTTTATAGAATATGTATTGCATAAATTATGATGAAACGAGCATATTTAGAAAAAGAGTTTTAATTTTTCGATATTTTTAATGTCCCACTCGTCGAAATTATATTTAATTTACATTTACATCTATAAAAACCATGAACTAATGGGCCTATTGACTTCAAATTTAGTGCAAACATTGTAACTTTTTCGAATGAAAATTCCGAGGGAGCTCAACAATGGGTAAAGATGATTTTATGGGCCTATTTATTGGGTTCAAATATAGTAAAAGCTCTTCAAATGAGAAATAGAAAAGAATTAGAATATCCTTAAGTGAGTAACGACTATTTGAGTAAAGACATATAAAATTAATGCCCGAAGCCACTGAGAGTAGCAAACACTCTATACAGTGTAAGAGATGAAAATGGTAGCCAATTGCAAACTATTCAAGTTTAATTTAACTCTTTCACGACAAACGGGACATACATGTAATTATTTCGTTTTTAAATTGCTGACTGTATAAATTCAATTTCATCGTCACACTTCCATTTTGTAAAGAAGTCACTAGGATTATATACACCGTCTTTGATAGTTTGGTAGCTCGTTTATTGGTAATCTATTAACATATAATTGTTTGTCCTGACTGACTGACTGACTGATTCATCATCGCGCAGCCCAAGCCGCAAAAGCTACAAATATACAACTTAAACTGTAGAAACATCTTGAGAAATGAACCTCCGCTAAGATGGGATTTTTTAAAATCGGGGGTCTAAAAGGGCTAAACATGGGTTAAGGTGAAAGGTGAACTTGGTAAACACGTATTTTGAAATTTTTCGAAAATAAAATTTAACGGGGTGAACCAAGGGTAATGGTTCATATACGGGAAGACTACGAAAAAACCCCGAACCGATTGTCTTATTGTCTTCAAAGTTGGTGAAAACACTTGAAATAAAAAATTATTTGACACGTATTTCTCATTTTTTTCGAAATCAAAAGTTAAAGAGGTTAAAAGTTTGTATGAGAAATATGATGTTTTACGCCTTTTGACTTCAAACTTGGTGAAAGTAATCTTAGGGATAAATAATTCGATAAGGGGATTCTTCGTAAAGTACCACCCCTGCTGGATTTCGACGTTCCAGCAATCCAAGCAAAAAAATTCCTACCGTAATTTAAGGTATAAATGACAACATCAATTTTTATGTGGTTTTTGAGGCAACAGACCCAATAAAACGGTCTTGGTAATAAAAAGTGTAAAATTTCAAGTGTTCTTAATCAGTTCTTCTCTAATCCTATCATGAGAAATAAATTAGTTCAGTTTTGGTTATTAATTTCCATATAATTATTCGTTTTATTAGTTACTATTCAATTTGTATTTTCCTTTCGGTTATTTTCTATTCAATTAAAATTAAATTCAATAATCTTTCGAAAATTTTCTTAAGGGGTGGCACTTTACATAAAAAAATTGAATTCCCCTACATGTTTTTTTTCGAAAATAAAAAACTAACGAGGTCAACGAGGACTTTTAATTTCAAACTGAGTTAAAGCAAGTCTTATCTAAAATAATTCAGTTTGTATGGAGAAACACGATTTATTGTGAATGAGATAGAATTAGACAAATTTAGGGTGTCAACAAAGGGTTAACCCTTGATTGGTTGATTTATTGGGCCCATTGACTTCAAAGCCGCAGGGCCCTGCTAGTTCATTGTAGTTGTTTACTGTGGTTATACTCTTCTCTGCTGTAGTCTTAGTCTGCTATGTACCTCACCCGGTTTTTCCTTATTTCTTCACAAAAAGAAGTAAATGCAAAACCTCAAATATGCCAGTTCGTACTTAGTAACTTTTGTTGTTTAACGCTGTTATAAAAAATATAAAAAAGCCAATCGCAGTTTTAGTAACTAGAAGGGGATAACTAATGAAGTTATGGGCAGTGTGAATACCCTATAATACCAAAAATCAAACCTCAAATATTTGTTTGGTGTAAAAATGGTGGGTGGCAAATATGGTTTCAAATGGAATTAGTCTTAACCAGTGTTTAAATTGCTGACTACAAAATAGCAAACTACTCGAGTTTCGGCTCTGCTCCCGGACTATTGGTACCGAAAATGAAATAGCAGTAGCAGGAGTCGCAGTACGAAAACGAAATGCAAGCACTCGCCTCTGCTACGGAGCTGCGGTAGCAACACGAACAACCGTAACCTTTTTTTTTACGTCTCTCAGCAGTAGCCGTGGTTCTCTGAACTGAGGTTCTCGGCTACTGCTCTGCTCTGCATTTTTTCATCACACAAGTCTTATGGCTCAGAATGTGCGGTCCGCTGAGACGAAAAAATGGTATCAAAAGCTTTTTGTTCTGTAAAACGGCCTTCGAAAAAATTAAATTGTCCGATATATTTGACCGAAAAAATAAAAGTCACAAAAAAACTGTAATTTTTTACCGATAAAATAAAAGTCAAAAGTAACAGTTATTTTTGCCTGAAGTGAAATATAAGGCAGAAAATAACCTAAGAGGTTTATTGTGCCGCTAAAGTCGTCTGGTGTCTTATTTATTCAGAATTGAATCAGACTCTTATCCGATATTTGCATCAGGTCCCAGGTTTTGATAAATCCCACCCAAATCGGATAACCAGTTCAGAAGTTATTAATATTTGATATTTATTAAGATCTGTAATTTGGGCGAATGGTTACTTATGTTAGTCTTCTTCTTCTTGACTGGCACGACAGCCCGATTACGAGACTAAGGCCTAGCTACCCGCAACCAACCGTGTTGTGCGTGCGAATGTTTTTACAAGGTTGAAAGGGACCTACTGTTTTATGCCGATTCCGAACGGCGAGATGGGAGCTTTTTCATAGGCAATTTTACTCTCAGAAGTTTGCCATTTCCTGCTGAGAGGACAGCCGCCGAAAGAAAAATTGTTGTTTTTCTTTTTTTGTTTTCGGTGTTAACGCAACGGAGTATTGAACTCGCGGAGTCTTGACCCGCGGCCCAACGCACTAGCCAGCTGAGCGATGGCGGCGATCCAATGTTAGTACTTATATTAACAAAAATATCCCAATCGAAGCCGTCGTGGGCACTTTACCTTTCTTTATACGGCTATGGCCTTTTGATGGCTTTATTTGCGGCAGATCTTTTCAAAATGTCTCTGACTGAGTAGTACTGAAAAAGTGAAGTGTAAAAGATGGGACATAATCGCTTAACTTGTTTGCCCTTCGTTGAAGGGGGAAGTGCATTGTGCTTAGTTTTGAAATCAACGCGGAGCTGAGCAAATAATAACGATGTAATAAAAAATAATAAAAGACCACTTTCGGGGTGTAGTTATAGCGATGATTATGAAGTTTTCATGGATGGATTCTAAGAAGTGAATTCGAATGGAATTCAATGCGAGCTGCTGGGACAGCGGGGCTGTAATTAAATGAGAAGCATTGTAATATGGGTCAACAGGATGCGTATTGTGTGAAGATGAAACCCTTTTGCAGGATTGTTCAACGTACGGATTGTACGGACTCGCCATGTCATATGCGAAGGTATTCGTATAAGCAAAGTTGCGCTTGCGATATCTACAGACATGCAGTTACGTACTTGTATTACATTCACATGCATATTGAAAGCATTATGACGATGTCTGTGTGCCTCTTACTTCATCTCAGGTCTTAATAGATGCAGTGAAGTTTAAAAAGGCCCAACCTCAGTGAACTTTTCCATCTCGTCTTTAACGTTTACAATATTCATGCTTCACGTTCAAAAGTATAATACACACATAATTTGTGCTCAAGCGATGTGCTTCGTCGTTAAATATGTTCTTTGTCGTTGTTTTATTCAACAGGAGCACTGCTTGCATTAGTGACTGCATGCAGCTCTTGGCCTTTGTGTTGTGGTCCTTGCCATGTGCCCGTAAGCAATCTACCCTCGCGCCGAAGCAACAGTTACAGACAAAGCGAAACGAACCGAAACGAAATCATAAAATGTTGGTACTGCACACGACACTACAAACTTAAGGCTTAATATTTTATTTTTATCCATGTTATGTATATTTAAAGTAGGATTCAATTGAAATCTCTAAGGACTACGTCTAAGTCCAGTATTCACTCAGGAGGGCACAATTTAAACTTGATGTCATCAGTCTTACACCTTCAATTAACTTTTTATGAAAGCATGAAATTCACATTATGACATTACTTTTGATCCACCTTGTATGTCCCACTAATTCTCTATCTGTCTACAACATGAATGATAACGTAGCTTCCTGTAGTGTGCAAGTATAAATATTTAAACACTGCTCTGAGCCGGCACCCTTCGAGTGCTTTCAAAGGACACAAGATCGAACAGTGGAAATTGATGGGCGCGTGTTACTGGTTTCAGGTGCCCACTGGTTGCCGTTACTTCCATTGCATTCTGCAACTGCCATCGCCATAGCTCAAAATGCACTTCCGCCACTACAATCAATATGGCACTTACCCGTCCTTGCCGCCATGTTTTGCTTCGCATCGCTGCCGTTGCCATCGCGAACCTACGCAGCGTTTACTGAATGCTAGCTTCAATGTGGTTTTTATTTTCGTTAAATTTGCTCTAACATTACGAGCACTGTTGTGTTTCAGTTGCTGGCTCTATTTGCGCTGCGCTCGCGTCTACGCACTCAGACACGGATACATACGTACATGGAGGGTATGGACAGAGATTGCTATTTGCATAACAATAACCGCTCGAAAATATCCTTGTCCTACGTCAATGCATTTCACATTTGGGGAGGACTCGGCGGCTGGCAGTCGTTTTTGCGCGCCGGTTTCTCTCGCAAACTTGTCTATCAAGTTTTTATTATGTCGAATGGAAGCTTGAAGACTGTTGAAATTGAATGCTAAATGCTTACGGCGATTGTTGTGTTACAAATTGTCAGCAACAGACATGCCCAGTCATTATTTAAATGCCAACACCTTTCAAATTTGAATTTTTCTCAAATCATAGACACGATTACATGTATGAAATGCCTTCCATGCCTTAAGTTGTACTCTCGGAAACTTGGAACCTTATGGGCACAAAAATGCCGATTCGAAATGGTTCACTTATGTTGTTGGTCATTACTGGTACGAGAATTTCAATGGAAATATTCGTCAACAAATACCATCATGACGCATTTTCACGTCTGCTTGGTGTCAGCATAATTCTCAGCTCCGATTCTCGCTTCTTCTTCTTCGTGCTTATTCAGCTCAGCAGTAAATTGAAACCGAGTTTAGTTGCGTTGAAAGTGCACTTTGGCATTAAATTACAGCGAATATGTGTGCACATATATGCTTGTATGTATATACATACATACATGCATACTTAAGTATGTACAATGCACATATAATCTATATGTGAAAAAAAAACGATCATTGAACGATGCAAAAATTAACAACTGCACAGCTTGCAGTATGCAATCGAAGTTCAGTGTCCTTGTTATCCTCGCCACCATTCTTTTGATTGTTCCACCAACTGGCCGCAGAACTCTCCTGTTGTGCAGCGCACCGAAGCCAAATGACTGAACGCTTATTTTTATTTTTATGTTTTTTGTTTGCTTCAATGTTCTCTTTTCTGGTATTTCAAGGACCCACCTTGTTATCCCCTGTTATAAATATTTTTTGTTTGCTTTTATATAAAAGAAAACTATATGTGCAGCTGAGAGCAAAATGCCTGGGGGAAGCGTAGGGAGTGCTTATCGCGTTGCTCACTGAAAAGCGCAGTGAGTGAGGTTAGTTTCAGGAGCATTTTGAACGAGCATTTTGTCGGTTCGAATATTTAACGAAAGGCATTCGTTTGGATTTAGAATCTATGGAAACGAAATACAAAAATTGAGTTAAGAGCAGTTTTTTGTTTAGGAGTAACTTAGGTGATCGATGTTCTTGACTTAATTTAATGGCTTTTCCGGAAATGAACTCCACTGTTTTTCTTGTAATATTAAAGTTTTATTATTTCGCTTGCAACTTTGCAACCACATGTTTTTTAAGTTATGTTTCGTTAAAAATTAAAAAAAATTTTTAATTTCGCACACCGTTCTTTTAACTTTTTTAATGCTCTGTTTATTCAGTCATCCTTCTTCAGGTTCCATATTGGTGACATATTGTGTTTCTTATGAAATGCTATACGATGCTTTGTGTCGAATTGGATGGTTTTAAGACCACAGTATGAATAGCCGGCCGAGTGGGAAGTTTCTCTTCAAATTTGTCGACTTAAGGCAGGTTCTCACCTTGTGAGGGGGAAACAACGATTGTTTTTTGCCTTATCGTGTAGATATATATTCCACAAATGTGCTCCAGAAATTTCAGATCAAAATCTGAAAAATTACAAAAGTTACAGGCCGTTACATAGAGCAGTGTGGAGCACCGGCCGAGCGCGCTTTAAACTTTAAACGCGATTTTCTGAGAACCACATTTTCGGACCTAACGGAAGTGATTGAAGGCGCTGGAATGAACCAATCGTCACAAAATTTTTTAAAATTTTTTTAAAATGTTCCTTAGGGTTTTTTCTAACAAACGAACCACGATCAGCCAAAAATATTGAAAATTGTTTATTTAAAAAAATAATAAGTGAACAAAAAAATGCGAAAATCGTAATTGTTTTTTTCAAAACCTCATAACTTTTGTAATTTTGATTTTTTTTGTTCATGATCTTGTTCATTAAATAGATAATACGGTACACATTAAGAATGTGTTCGATTTTTGTGTTTCAGATCACGGGTTTTGACGGAATCACTTCCGGTAGCGGTAGCGACATGCCGCCACTGATGGACGCCCCCTCCCCCCTTTTTTGATTCATTCAATTTAGAAAATTGTATTCTCTCAAAAAATGTGTGTTCACATCCAGAAAAAATTTTCAACGTTTTATCTTCAACCGTTTTCTCAAAAAAAAGTCCTAAAAAAGTGCACTTTTTCGGATCCACAAGGTGAGAACCTGCCTGTCCGGTCGCTAGCACCCAGTGTTGCCAGATACCTGAAATGACTTTCTCCTAAATCTTAAAAAAAATACTGAAATTTCCTCCCAAAAGTTAAAAAATCTCCAACATTTTTTTTTATTTGCGGCATTATTTTAATTTGCGTCATATTAAAATAAATAACCTTCTCATAAAAAAAGAAAAATATATACATATAATTTTTTTATTGCAGCCTTTTTTTATTCATCCTCAGCTTAACAAAAAAACTTAACAAAAACAAAACATATAACAAATAAATCAAATAAAAGGTGCCAAATTTGTAGGGATTTCATTGTGACAGCAAAAAGTGAGAAAGAGATAGAACGAGCCAACATTTTTTAAAAATTGGATGCTTAGACTACGAAAATAGTTGCCAAAATATGTTTTGTTGCCAGTGTTCCCAATAGATCATACTTGGTTATCTAAAAATCTCCCAAAATCCTTTAAGGATCCAAAAAATCCCCTAACCTAAAATATAAATCTCCTAAACTTTCTCCTAGCTGCCTTAGCTCAGCTGGCTAATGCGTTGGGCCGCGAGTCAAATGCGACGGTCGAACCCAGGTTCAAGACTCCGTTGCTGCCAACACCGAAAAAAAACCGGTGGCTGTCCTCTCAGCAGGAAATGACAAACCTCTGAGAGTTAAAATTGCCTATAAGAAAGCTGCCAACTCGCCGTTTGGAATCGGCATAAAACTGTAGGTCTTTTCTAGTGTCCGACCGAAACCACTTTTTTGGGCCGAAACCGAATATTATTTTTTTAATATTCGGCCGAAACCGAAACTTTCTAGTTGAAATAAAAATCACCACATCAAGCTTCAAAATCACAATTTTTCAACAAACGAATTTTACTTTAAGTAAATAAAGAACAAACAAACATAACAAAACATAAATAAATACATTATTCATAACATTCATACATTATAAATAAATTTTTCATAAAAAAAATTGATTCATTTTTTTAAAACATAAACAAAAAAAAATCACCCTTTCGTACCTTACTCGCTAAAAATATTCCAGAAAGTTTCAGTTTCGGCTATTCGGCCATTTTTTGGCCAAAACTGAAACCGAAACCACTTATTTGGGCCGAAACCGAGTTTCGGTTATTTGTTTAATATTCGGCCGAAACCGAAACTTTCTAGTTGAAATAAAAATCACCACATCAAGCTTCAAAATCACCATTTTTCAACAAACGAATTTTACTTTAAGTAAATAAAGAACAAACAAACATAACAAAACATAAATAACTACATTATTCATAACATTCATAAATTATAAATAAATTTTTCATAAAAAAATTGATTCGTTTTTTTTAAACATAAACATAAAAAAATCACCCTTTCGTACCTTACTCGCTAAAAATATTCCAGAAAGTTTCGGTTTCGGCCAGTTTTTGGCCGAAACTGAAACCGAAACCACTTATTTGGGCCGAAACCGAAACCGAATATTCGGTCGGACACTAGTCCCTTCCAACCTTGAGAAATTTACACGCACAACATCGATGGTTGCGGGTAGCTAGGCATGAGTCTTGTAATCGGGCTGTCGTGCCAGTCACGAAGAAGAAACTTTCTCTTAAGCAATTCCTTCTCCTAAAATTTCTCCCAAAAGGCCAAGAATCTCCTAAATCTAGGAGGAAATCTCCTAATCTGGCAACACTGCTAGCACCACCTTTCTGATTTATTTGTTCATTAAGTAAGTAATTAATTAATAATTAAATAATTAATGAATTCGTTTTTGTTTATGAAGGCCAGCGCCTTCAAAGATAACAAAATGGTTCTATCCAAAGCTTTCCTCCAGTTTTTGGCAAATCTTTAGTAGTTTTTAAACCATTTACATAGACTGCCGGTATGAAATGCCATGCAGTGTTGCAATGCAATTTTTGTGCACACGTGGAACAGCAAGATGACAAAAATTACAATATTTGACGTAAATATGCTTAAAAAGCAGAAAACTAAATACTGAATAGAAACAATTGAACAACTCTCAAACAAATTAGGGTTATAAAGCGTTTTGTTGCATGGATCGAATTGAAATTTTGACAGTAGCTTCACAGTTATATTCAATGAGGTAGTACGTAGGTTTTTGATGAAAACTTGTTTTGTTATAAATAATTTTTTTGTTTTTGATAATTGTAAGCTGAATTTAGTTATTGATAATTTTATAAAGTTAGGCATGTTTTTGTGGTTTTAGTTCTTAACAGTTCATCGCAGTACAGTAAAAAATTTTAACAATTTCTACCCATATAACATATTTGAGTTCGGTGCTAACTAAGTCACGGTCGCCGTTCTAAAAGCTCAGCTTAATTGCATCGTCATCAGCGCGTCGGCTGCTGACACAACAACAAAACGCGCAGCAACAACATCAAAAATCGTGTGACTATAGTGCGCGAAAAAATTACTCACAATGTGAAAAGAACAACAACAATGCCAAACTGAAATACAAAACTCCAAAAGGCGTTTCATCTTCAAAAGTTTCTGCTTGTACGGCGCGGTCAATGACCCTCGACGCTTCTTTCATTTTCTGTTACTTGAGTGCGGCAGAAGTGGTTCCCGAAAAACGCATCACAGAAAACGGAGAAAACTGAGACAGTAAGAAACACAACCGAAGGCATTGTAAGAACAAAAAAAAACGAGCAATCTATGGAGGAGCAGCTGCCCAGCTGTTTGCGGCTACCGGCTGCGGTGTAAGCGATTCTTAAAAAAAGCTCAACGCTCCACTTTGTTTTTCGAGTTTGTCGATTTCTACCGCATGGCTCATCAGTTGCTTCGAATTTGCTCTGCTTATGTATCGACATTTTTTTGCTTCCGAAAATGACGTCTTCCAAGAAAATTGTGACGCCTTAAAAGTTTCGTGATTATTATTTTTTACACGTAAGAACTTTGCTTTAAATATGAAAATATATTCGGTGTTTTGCATAGTTGGCCTATGATACTATAAAATTAAATTAAAATTGTTTACTCAGGGCATTAAAGACTAAAAGCAGCGAGAGAAAAGTTTTAAACAAAGTCTGCCAAATTAAATTAGTGCATCTCAAACCTCTTTTACTTTAAACCTACAACTTTACTGAAGTGTGTGTAGACGGTCAAGCATTTTGTAATGAATTTTTAATAGGTCCAACCACGGAGCACGGATCAGATGTCTCATACGGACCTACTACCATAACACCTTCTGTAACTTGTTTGGACGTAAAGTAAACAAATTGGGTGTAGGGACACACATCATATGTATGTATGTATGTATGTGTGGGTGTATGCATAAATATGCGGCAAGAGCTCTGGGTGCGTGGGTGAGCGGCCGTTGGTGGGAGTGAGACAGCTACAATGCCAAACCCTCACCTCCCTCCGAACCGACAAAGCCGCAGAAAGGGCATTAAACTTCACGGTCATGGCGTAAATAAATATTGATAACGGCAAATATATGACACTCTCGACCGATAGAGCTGAAGAAGAAGAAAACAACGGAGCAAGAGAACAGCAGCAGTAGGGTGCGGAAAACAAGTTAGTTTGTATTGCGGTTTTGATAGGACTCACGCACAGGCGATAGGCGTAGGCGTAGTCGCGGGAGGTGGTAGGTGGAATGCGACATGGTGGGCAACAGGGGGAGGCAGCGTACGCGTGTGTTACGCACACACTGGCGTGGCGACTGTGGCGGGTGCAATGGCCGATAACAAAAACACACAAGTGAAAAGCGATAATCGCTTCGCCCGTCGCCTCTAGATGACTAATAAAACAAAACCAAAAACAATAATAACAATAAGCAGCGCTGAACGCACACGGTCAGCGAAATTAATAACAACACATTGGAGCTGAAACAAAAACAAATACATTTTAATAGCAACGACAGCCCATGACAAACAGTCACTTTGAACTTGACAACAACGAAAACGCGCTTTTTATACTTCGATTGCGAAATTAATGCAAGGGAAGGCGGATTTCATGCACAATGGGAACGCGCAATGCGAGGTATTCAAGATTGTTGGCCTTTATCTGGCCACAGTGAGGCGGTGAGGGGCGGGATGGGTGATTCTGTTTCTGTTCAAGTTTGGTCGACCGCGAAAACTGGTACTGAAATTACCAGTTGCCATAACATTTCATACTTTTAGTATCACACTAGGAATGTTTTCACTATTACATAACTGTGTCTTAATGACTGGATTAAGTACACTTTGTTACATTCCTTGTGTTCCTGAATGTTCGTTCTCTGCTTTTTTCTGTTTTACGGCTCCCGACACACTTCCTTTCTTAAAAAAAAATTGGTTTGGCCTCAAACTGCTCATTTAATTCTTTAAGATAAACTGTTGACGAGTTTTCTAATTACAAATCAATTACAAATATCCAAATAATGACGTGATATATCCGAAAGAACATTATTTAACCCATTCCAGCCGGATGGGGTGTGATTTTTCTTTGGCCTCCCTGACTAAATGTGTTATACGATTTGGCTGAAATTTTGTAGAATGAAATGGAATAGATGCAGGTTTATTTCGTTTTTAATAATATTGAAGAATTGTGACATTAAGTTATCCTAATCCGTGTTTAAAGTTGACTAACTGTTTTTGTGTACCTTATCGAGAAAATTCTTAAAAATAGTAAATATTGGAAATTCCAGCAGTTTTTTAGTTCATTGAACTGCATATCATCTGTGAGTTGATGGTATTGCTTGTACGATCTATCTATCACGTAGATACTTGAATTTTTGTGTATAACTATTATAAGCACCCCTTACCAATATATGTACATTTAGACAAAATTCGCTGGCCAGAACTATATGCAGGCAATAATGGGTTAACAGACCTATTGATTTCAAACCTGGTACAAATACTTGAAATCAAGAATAATTAGAGACGTGTTCCTCATTTTTTTTTAGAAAATCACAATCTGACGGGAAAAACCAAAGGTTAAAAATTTGTATGGAGAAACATGATTTCATGTTTTTGTTTATTTGAAACTTAATCATAACAGATTTTGAGATTATTCCACCTTAGATATTATAATATATATATATACATGTCTGTATACAAATAGTATACTATATCACATTACCCAAACTTATTACAGCAGTGCTATTTATATACAGACATGTATTTTGTGATACAGTATATCACATTACCCGAAGATTACTTTTTGCGAAAAAAATAGTATAAAAATGTATTAATCAAATCATTTTGTTAAGAAGAGTGTACCTAGCAAACTCATAATCGTAATCACTCGAAATTTATAATAGTTTTGTTTGTAACTTTTGGGTGTTGAAACTTTTTAATCAAAAACTTGTGCAAGTACTACTCAAAGCATTTCTTCACACTAACTTAAAACTATTTTAGCAAACAAATCCAAAATCGTGCAGCACGAGTTTTTTAGTTGTTATGATGTTTTAAAAAGGTTAATTTTGAAAGAGGTCAACACACTGAAATAGGCCACTATATCACATTACCAGATCATATCACATTATCCGAACTTACTCTATGTATGTATGTATGTATACATACGTATCAGTAAATACAAAAATTACATTCAGGGACAAAATTAATTCATAAAAATCTCTTTGTGGAAAGTCAAAAATTTATTTGTAAGCTTTATGAACCTGTTCCAAAGGTTAAATTGTGAAGTTGGGTAAACTTTTATTAAAATTAAACTTATTATTAAGATTAATTTTTTTCAAGTTTCAAGATGACAATGAACCATTTCTATAAATTTGGACGTGTTTTTTCAACCCATATGACCATTTGCACAGGATTCAGATATGGCCTTTATGTATTCGCTGCTAGAACCAAGTCATAATCAAAAATTTGGAACTGTCCATCACACAATTTTTTCAGTTCCCTTCTCAACTCTTTTAAAAGAACTTGTTCTGAAAAAATGATCTACCTCCCTGGACTGTCCATAACAAAATTTTATTTAACGGAAAAACCCTGCCTTAGCGCGGGAATGTGGCAGGGTTCCTTCTCCTTATATCTATCAATGAGCTGTGGCTATCGAAAGGAGCAGCCAAATGCCTTAGATTGCTAAGGCGGTGCAAAAAATAATTCACTCCGTCAGCTCTTCGCATAACTTACTCAATCTAAATCCGAACAAAAATGGATGACTTTATTACATCCTTTTTTCAAACACTATTCACGTATGACAAGAAGTTTTGGCGCATTACGCATCATACAGTGATTTTCTTTCTGCCTGGATTCTTCCCAGCACCTATAGCCTTGATGACTTCATGTCGAACCCTCAAACCAAAACCCAATTTCCTAAAGTCTGGATTCTTCTAGAACTAACCCAATCCCTCACATTAATAGGGATATCCCCTGCGCGCTGCCTTGTACATTTAACTATTTACACTTTATTTCATTTAGCAGAGAAAGAGAGAGAGATATATATAATTTACCATAAAAAGTTCAAAACACTACTTTTTACCTTTTTCGTTTGTAGTTCCAGTTGCCAAAAAATAATTTGTTTGTGTAGAATCTATATTTTACATCACAGTTCTTTTAAAGCTGAGGAAGAATTGCCAACAATTCAACTTCAACTTACTGAATTGTGCTTTCATACATATGATATATATGTATATATATCATACACATATATATATCATATATATTATGTATTCCTTGTGTGCAAATTTATTCTGTCTAGCGTACATATATTGTTTTAAAGTCTTATGGGACCACGTCCATCTCTTTCACCATCAACGAATTATGACTTTAATAAAATGCGTGCGAAAAGGTGTCCATATGTATACACGAGTACATAAGGTAAGATGCAATTGCACGAAAACCGCACTGCCGCCCTTCGTAGCGCGCACAATACAAAATACTCGCAAGTGCATACGTAAGTGTGTGCGTGTGTATGTGTGAAAATACCTAACCTCCGACAACAACGTTCCTAAAAAAATGATGAAACTGCAACGAGGCGCTCGGCCCAACAACAACAACAAACAACAAATGTTTTTCCCCCTGTGTGTTTGTGTGTACGTCTAGTTGTCTGCCAAACTGCAGCTGCTGCTGTCTGAAAAAAGCACAATAAAATTCCTACATATACGCCAAAGGATTCGGCTACAAAAATATGTACCGCACCAGAAGCAACAGCAGCGCGGGGAAACAAATTTAAAATGCCAAATGCAGCAATGCAACAATGCGCAGCAGACCAAAAGACCAACGACCAACACACATTTGCTGAATGTGCAACCCCAACAAATGGCAACAACAGCAACAACGCTGCAATGCCATCGTTGGGAATCATCCGCATGCATACAACATCACATACATACACACACACACACATACCCAGTGCGACGGGTTCAATAACCTACGACGACCCTGAGCGAGGTCAGCAACCCCCATTCGCTGGCTCGCCTATACGTTTGTGTGTGCTTGCAGTGGTTGTTGTTACTCCTGTCATCGGTCGTTGTCGTCATCGTCATCGTCGGCAAAAATACACACAGCTACAGTGGCGATAATCAGCGTCATCATTATCCCCTACAACGTCGTCATCGGCTTCGGCCGTTCAGCCCTTCGCGTCTTTCGGCCGTGCGTTGGCTCCTCTATTTCGCGTTCATTGGCTCGTCGGGGTCGTTGATGGTCGTTATCCCATATACCGAGAAAAATCTATTTTTGTTGCCGAGTTCCAGTTCGTGCCGTCGTGTGTTGCCCTTTTCGCATACCTTGCGACCGCCTACCAATGTGGCCAATGCACCGTCTGTCGCACGGTGGGGTCGGAGCAGACACAAACCAGATATAAAGTTACGAAATTTACTTGGCGCTTAGTTCTTTAGGGCCCGATTTCACAGTGGTTGGTTAACCATTAACCGATGGCTAACTATCCTTTTTCGACTGCACAGTACCTGGCTAACCAGCTGATAACCAGCCAATGTTAAATAGAGGTTAACTAATGGTTAACTAATATGTGCCTATGCCTGGAATACCAAACGTAACGCCTCAGCTTAATAATTTCCGTTAGTTCACATAATTGCTTATGAATTAACTCCAAAACAGTTGTTTGGAATTATTGGAGAATTTAATTTATTTTATTTATTTAATTTATGTCTGTTCAAAAAGTATTGGGAATTTCGTGTTTTTTCAAAAATTACACTGCACAACAGCATGTCTGTTGCATGGAGTTTTTTACATGAATCTGAATCATTTTTCGACGCTGATTTCAAAGCCATACTCCGTTTTTATGTAACAGCTCTAGTTTTTGCAAAAAATGGGCGTGCCACTTTTTCGAATTTTCCTCGGCTTTTTTCTCGTTTTCGACCGTTATTTCTGAACCAATAATCCTATCGACATGATTTTTATATCGTTGCACTTACAACATTTCACGCCATCTTTCCTGACATTAATAAATTTTATGCGTTCTAAATGGGCGTTGTAATAAGGTTTCAAAGTAGGAAAACATTGAATTTTAAGGCGTTTTTTCTGATGGCGAAAAATGTAAAGATGTTTCATAAATCAAGTTACGAAGTATATGACTATCTTAAGAAAAAACATCAAGCAATACAACACAGCCAAATTATTTGGCGGAATACACATTCGCATCAAAATAATAATTAAACTGTACCATAGCGATTTTCATCTCTTTTCATACTTTTTCCTTAAAAAATTAGGAGCCTCAAAATATGCTCTTTTATATGTTCAAATTTTAGTTTGGAATACAAGCAAAAAACAAAAACATTTTGAATTTCTCGAAACAAAAAAAATATTAAAAACTTTGCATATTTTCAGGCCCCTAATTTTTTAAGGAAAAAGTATGAAAAGTGATGAAAATCGCGATGGTACATTTTTCTTGTTATTTCGATGCGAATGTGTATTCCGCCAAATAACTTAGCTGTGTTGTATTGCTTGATGTGTCGACTTTCATTATACACCTAACTCGTTAATTGTTTTACAAAAAATGTGTATGTTTTTGACCATCAAAGAAAACGCCTTAAAATTCAATTTTTTCCAACTTTGAGGTCCAATTACCGCGGCATTTTAACACTTATAAAAATTAGTTGCATCGGAAAAGAAGCCGTGCGGTGTTGTTAATGCAATAAGGTGAAAATCATGTCAATCGGTTTTTTGGTTTAGAAACTACGATCGAAAATATGGAAGAAGTGGAGGAAAAACTGAAAAAATTACAGGGTATCTATATCTCACTAACTAGAGCTGCTGGAAAAAATCTGATGATAGATTTGAAATCAGCGCACCCAAATTAGTAAGAAACAGTAGAAAAACTCCATGCAACAGAAAAAAAGTGTTTTTTGTTGCGCTGTGTTATTTATTTATTCATGAATATCTATTTTGTCTCCTTCAAAGTAATTCTAATTCAAGAAATCATTATTCATGATCTTGTTCAGCTCCTCCTTCGATGATGTCTTTATCTCCTCAATCATAGCGTAGTGTCGTTATTTCATTGGCCTCTTTAGTTTCGGGAACAAGAAAAACTCACTGGGGTCAGGTCTGGGGAATACGGGGCAGTGGCATCGTTAGTGTGTTGTTTTTGGCCAAAATGAGGGGGAGGGAAGAGGGAGGGGCGTTATCGTGGTGTAAAATTGCTAATGCCAATTTTTTTTCTTCCACAAATCCGGGCGTTTCCGGCGGATTGCTACGCGCAAATTGCGCATGACTTGTTGGTGATATTCCTCATTGACCTTTCTACCCAGTGGAAAGAACTTATGACGAGAAAACTGTAGGCAAAACCTTCACATCTTTTTTTGTTATAGGCAATAATCGAAGACGAGCCAAAACATGTCCAAGCAAAACAGCTGTCAACACTAAAAGTGGCATAAGTGAGGGACATGAGTAGCAACATAACGCCACAAAAAAAATCAAAAATCGAATATACCGTAACCTAACCGGAAATTTAAAATTCGTGATACTTTTTGAACAGACCTCGTACATATATTTGTGACAGTCTTTTTGCTAACCAGTCAAAAGAAAAACCATATAACAACCCTTGACATATGCATGTACGTGTAAAACTCGCTTTCAATACGTAACGGCAGTTGAGTTTCGGAATGTTCGATCTCTTTGCAGTGAAGTCGCCTGCCTGTCTCTATTTTCCCTAAATAAATGTCATCATAGGCTTAACTAAAAAACTTTATAACAGTTGAGTACCCTTTATATTTTAAACGTTTTCATATCATAATTCATAACAGTTTAGTAAACTTTATATTTGAAAAGTTTTCATATCATAATTCACCCCGTTTGCCTAAACGTCGACCCACTGTGCATCTTTTTGGGAGCAGAGTGGTTGTTGTTGTTGTTGCCGTTTTCACTTGTTCGCTTGCGCTCTCAATGGCTGCGGCTCGACTCGGCTCCTCCGTCGGTTGCCAGCAGCTGGCTCTCCTTGGGGAGCATGCGCCTCGACGATTCTCTTTTTGGCCGCAAATATGGCGGCACTGCATTGACATTGTTTTTATTTTCGTTTTTGTTTTTGTTTTGTAACGGTGTTGTTGTGAAGTTGCCGACTTGTTGGTATTGCGGATTTCCGCAGCTCGTTCCGTCGATTGTATCCAACCAGCTGAATTTTCATCGAGCGCACCGATGGTAGCGAGCCGTAAGGGCGTGAAACTACTTGCTGTCAATCACGATGTTATGAATTTTCGCATATTGGTCGGGCATTTGCATGGCTTGGCGCTGTCATTTTTCTGTCCTAATACCAGAAATGGTGTGGGATTTGTGATGACTAGGAGGTGGCATGACCCGTTTGAAAAAATACTTATTGTATATGAATTTATGAATAAGATTGGTCCTTATGCGGGAAGGACTTAGCGGAGGGCAGAAATGAAGCAGGGTTGCAACTAGGAACCTATAAAAAAATTTTGTGTAGATTTCAATTACACTCAAATCGCACACATTATGTAGTTAAGACGTTCATTTAACAATTAATTTCTTTGAAATGGATCTGAATTGAAATCAGAGGTAGTGGTTTGAGTCCCGTCTGAGCCACCCATAAATATGTAGTTAACTATTCCACTAGGAATGGCTCCCTAACGGAGGCAGGTACCGGAATCGGGGTATATGGACCGGGATCAGATACTCGGAACATACACGAAAGCAGACCACCATATTCCAAGCGGAAATATACGCCATTGAAAGGTGGACTCACTTCAATCTGGTGAGGAAATACCGGAACTGGAAGATTAGGGTCGTGTCAGACAACCAAGCGGCAATCAAGGCATTAAGATCCTACCAGGTATCCTCGGAACTGGTGTCGGAATGCCTTGAGAAGCTAAACAAACTTGGCCTCTACAATCAGGTATGGGTCCTCTGGGTTCCGGGTCACGCCGGTATTGATGGGAATGAGCAGGCCGGCAAACTTGCAAAAATGGGAGCATCTACGCCTTCGTCGGCCCAGAACCCTTTTGAGGTCTGGGCAAACGAGCCCTATCCATCCTTACCAGGATAGACGAGATAGCCATTCGGAATCAATACTGGGAAAAGGCCTTGAACATTCCAAGATGGTTATTGGATCTACAACAGCCACCGTAGCTCAGGTGGCTAGTGCGTTGGGCCGCGAGTTAAGACTCCGCGAGTTCAATACTCCGTTGCATTAACACCGAAAAAAAAGAAAAACAACAATTTTTCTTTTGGCGGCTGTCCTCTCAGCAGGAAATGGCAAACCTCTGAGAGTAAAATTGCCCATGAAAAATCTCCCAACTCACAGTTCGGAATCGGCATAAAACTGTAGGTCCCTTCCAACCTGGTAAAATCATTCGCAAGCATAACACGGTTGGTTGCGGGTAGCTAGGCCTTAGTCTCGTAATCGGGCTGTCGTGCCAGTCAAGAAGAAGAAGAAGCAGATTATTGGATCTTACAAGAAGAAAGAAAAGGTTCGAGAAATGTATGAGTCTCTCAAAGAATAATCTAAGGATTATCAGAGGGCATTGTAGACTTAACTATCATCTAACCAAACTAGTTATCAGGGTGAACGAACTCCTGTAGGTTCTGTTTGCAGGTCAATGCAACTGCAATACACAAAAATAAAAAGGATGTGGGTGATTTTATTATATCAGGTTCGGACTGGGTTTCCAGAGGTTTAGGAAATATACTACGATTACTCTTCGATACTGGACTCACGGACGAACCCCACCAATAATAATAATAATAATTCCACCAGGAAGTGACAAATTTAAGAAGTTCGAAATTTTATTGAGAAGTTCGCACATCTACGTCTCTATTTAATTGGGTTTTGTCGGTCTTTCACCCATTGCTGCCTAATGGGTATAATTTTACCCATGAAAATTTCTTTTTTTTTTAAATCACAAAAAAGTCAATGTTTGAGATCTCTCAAAACCATTGATAGGGATAGTTAGGGTAAAGATGGAACTACCTATGGAACTATGGAACCTTGTGAAGGTCACCCTAAAATTTCGCTATTTAGCTAGAGTTACCAGACTTCAAAAATCGTGAATTTTTCGGAGGTGGAAAATGTGGCGAAACGAAATCTGCTTCCCAACTCACCTGTAAAAAATACAACTTTCGTTCACGTGTTTAGCTGATCACTTCACAAAGTATGGAAAAAAGCTAACATTGCTGCGTAATGGGTACAAAATACCTAATGAATATCTCAGCAACATGCAGAGATATAAAGCTGGAATTTTGTTTCTGATCATTTTGGGTCGTGTATGAAATTTTATCAAAATCGTATGGGCGGAACAGATACCCGGCAGCAATGGGTTAAAGCGGGCGTTTACTTTTTGAGAAAGTTGTATTTTAAATGATTTTATTATAACTAAACAATATTTAAATACACTCGTTCAAAATTGTCAAATAGAAACACAACACTTGTGTAAACAAAACTGATCGGTTGTAAACATTTGCTGTAAAAAAATGGGCGAGGAAGGATGGAAGTTAAACAGTTTAAGATCAAAGTGTATGGTTTTGTTTTGACCAGATTTGATCTCTTTGCAAATTTAAAAGTTTGTCTGCGCTAAACATAAACAACTACTTTACTTTTACAAAACAACAATACTTTTACAAAAAGTAGTACCACTATCAATCAGTATCAATATTATTGTCACTCCCAAAAATATTGTGCTCATTGATATTTAAGATACATTTTGTATCAGTGTGCTATATTCTAAAAGATACATTTTGTCATCAGTGGGCAATGTTCTAAAAAATAACCAAATGGGATCAAAAATCACCAAATAACCAAAATCTATTTGCAAAAATAAAAGTAACCATTTTTGGTTAAAAATAACCAAAACGGCAACGCTGATACCTACATACATATATGTATGTTGGGTTTGGTCCAGCAACCGCCTAAAAGTATACATGTGAGCAGTTAATGGTTATTTGCGTTGCATTTACTACGATGTTTGGTTATTTAACACATCGCCTGAAGAATATTGTACGCGTAATTGCAGCGACAAATAGGCACAGAAACTAAGAAATTTGCAACACAAGTAAACAATCCAAATCCAATTACAGCGGCTAAAGTAATTAAAGCGCAGTGCCGAGTAGGAGAAAATAGCTCTGAAGAAATGAGGAACTGCTGGAGCCGCATGCATGGCCAGACGAGGCTCGGCGACGATTACGACATAGACCGTACACAGCCATACACATACAAACACACACACACATACACGTACGTGAAGGCTTGGCTGCATTTTAAATGAACGAACGTACTTTGTTGACCTTTTAAGTTGGCTGCTGATGATGGCGACAATGATGACGTTTTGTCGTTGGCCTCTGCGCAGTGTTCACTATTTTTGCTGTTGTTGTTGGGGTTAATGAAACCGATTGGCACAGAAAACGCAGAAATGCAACAGCAACAGCAGCGGCAGCGCCAGCACCATATGGAACTACAGTTGAATGGGTGCATCGACAATGAAATATGCATAGAGAGAGAAAGGATTTTTGAGATACTGAGAGCGAGTGGGAGAGCAAGAAACAAGTTTGCTGTTTTGCCACAGCAGTTTGGAGGCAAAACCTATGTTTCTACATGGAAATATGTAAATGTTTGTTCATCCCCTTTTGCCCTTTCGGTACAAGCGACCTAGTGGAAAGAAGCAGAGCGAAAAGTCTCTTTCCTTGATGCTGTAATTAAATATTATGAGAACGATTAGAGCAAAAAGTAGTTTCCGAGTACGAGAATGTTTCTTTCCGCATGTTTTTTGCATCTCAACTTGGAAGGAAGAATGCGTTTCATGCAGAAACACAGCCAAGTCGAAGATTTGCGAGCACAAGGCAGAAGCGATTGCAAACTACGCTACAACTTTTTCAATAATTTTAACGATGAAAACATTAAAGGCTTTAATTGGTAGTAAGGAATTGACTATGAGGATATGGATGGAAGGATATGTGATAAGTGAGATTTACTAGTGGAAATAATTCGATGCTGCGCCCGATTTTTCCGTCATTTATGGTTCATATGCAGCAACAACGTGCCCATTTGAATTCACCTCGGACAACGGTTGGAAGCATTAAAAATAGTATAAAATTAATTTTTTTTTTAATTAATTGCTGACACTCTTAACTTAATGATGTCTTAAGTGGACTTAGACGTTTATCGTTTTTGACCGCAGAATTAATACTAAAGCCCAACTTTGTGAGATAACTTCGAGGATTTATTTTATGACGCGAGCAGTTCAGAAATGTTGATTGCATTGAAGATGAAATGTTGACAAGTGCCAAATTTGTCAGATGTTGAGTTAATTTTTATTAATTTTCGCTTTTATTTCAATGGTAAGAGTACAGCTACTTTTTAAGAGAGGCCACATTAAGAGCACGTTGATATTCAAATATGCTCTTCGGCGTGGATTTTCTCTTATCCAATGCCAGCGTAAAGTTTCTCTTAATTCACAGAATGCGCTCTTAAACTGCATTCCACTTGCTCAGCCACAATGCGCTCTTTGCGTGTTGCGAATCAACTGAAAGTGAACGTTTTTCAGCAGCAACGGACAAACCCGTACACACACACACACACACACACACACACATTGTCGGTGGGCGAACGCTTCCGCGTTTTCTTTCGCTTTTGTTTCACGTGCTTCACGCTGGGCAGTGCACTGCTGCACCAACCAGAGCATTACTGATGTCTCGCTCGCGCGCCCGTACAACGTCGCTGGGCTGCACTACACTGCCAGACAGAGAGTGGCAGCGGCAACGGTTGTGGAAATGCGCGCCAAATTCGGTGCTTATGAAGCTTTGACGTTTGGTTGCAGTTCGTTGCTGCGCGCGGCAACTCTGACAGTTTGGGCCGCTCCGTGACAGCTGCTCGCCAACACACATGTGCACGCTCAGCAGTTACACATGCTGCGTGTAGATGGCGCTGCGCACACTTGTTGGACGACTGCAGTGTGCACGTGTGCTATTTGTCGTTTTGAAGTTTCCGTTAGAAATTGCAAACACACACTAATTTGCCACAAAGTTGCTGATTTATGTTAATATTTGTTTGATGTTTTTATTTACTTTTAGTGCTCTCCTATATAAAGACCTTAACAAAAAACTAAAGCACGCCACCGAAATCAACGCAAAGGATATTTTGTCGCCGTCAATTTGTCGGTTAGCAGCAGCTGAGTGTACTAGGGACGCAGCAGCCCCGACCACAGCACCACCAGCTGCCGACAACTGCCGCAACAAGGACAACTGTACACACCACCGAGGAACTGACCAACCGCAAGCACTTTTTATGGGGTAAGTCACAACTTGAAGTCTATGCTCGACTTGATTGTTTCGTGTTTTTATGCAGTTTGAGCACAGCAAGGACGAAGGATGTTGTTGCGAGCTGTGATACCTACTTACGCGTATTAATCTTGGGCATTCCTCTTGAAACGCTTTGCTTTGAATTTCCGTGCGCAATTTTACGGGAAATGTTGCTTTGGAAAATCATCTCGGATCTCTTTGGATATTATATTTTTACCTAATACTAAGAAAGGGGGAAAAAGGGGAAATGCGAACAAGATTGTTGAGTACAAAGTTTTTTTTTACTTGCCCCCTTATTTTGCGTGAACTCGTTTTCGAAGAATGATAATTCTGTTATTGAATCTCGAGTTCACGCATAGTTTTGGACTCATTTTTACCTGTCTCCTAAATTCTTACATATGTTATCGCATGGCTGAATATTCTGAATATCCTGTTATTTTATTATTATTTATTTTGATAATATATATATTATAATATTATATGTTATTTCATTCTAATTGATTTTTGTCATGAAATGTGTTACCACAAACTAAAGATGGGTACTAAAGCTGTTTTGACATATGTATGTACAACCAGTCAGGATTTAATTTTGGGTAATTTGAAACCATATCTTCCTTTCACAATTTTCACAATTTTGAACCCTAAAAAACCCACGCACGCGACACTGAAATTGGTACATTAAGCTGTCAAACTGAGATAATTTCTTTAACCCATTAAGCCCTGAGCGTTGCGTTTGCGCAACGTTTGGGAATTTCGCTACATTAAATAATTCATAAAGATATAAGACTTGAAAATGGGTAGAATTGGATTCGAATTGATCGTTTTAGATTCTGCCATACTCAAATTTCAAAATTTTTTAAATATTCATATCTTTTTTTCGATCCAAAGTCAAAGGTTTTTTTTGGGGAATTTTTTAAATTCAATTAAAAATACTTATTCTTCAAACCTATCAAAATCCCTTTGTGGGCTGCATTTTGTAATGCTAAACTATTTAAAAATAAGTTTTAAAAAAATTTTTTTTTTTTAATTGCGCAACGTACCCTCCTGGTTCAGGGGGTGGGGGTATGAATTATTTGCTTCATTTTTTTTCTTGATTAGGTCAATTACTAAGATTGTCTAAAATTTTATGGAAATCGCACAAGCCCTTCTGGGGTCAGGTTTTAATGGGTTAAAGTGAACGGTAAAGTGTTCAGTATAAGCTATCACCACAATGTGTAAAGCCACACTGATAGGGTCCAATCAGCGCTTTCGCAAGTGGCTTCAATCTTTCATATAATACGCTTGTTAGGACCTTATACGCAATAGAAAGTATATTGATACCCCTGTAGTTGGCGTCCAACAATAGATCGCCTTTCTTCAACACAGTACCGAAAAGGACACTTCTATATGGGCCCGTTTTCATACCACAAATTCCACCCGTTTAAAATGTGTATGCAACACTAGAGTAGCAAGGAGACTTACAGTTTGACGCTGAATCTGAACTACTTTTTTTGGAATTTTTTTTTTTACTTGAAGGTCTTGAAATTGTCTGCCATCGCACTTGTGCGATTCTTGTAATTCTCACCTGCTTCGTGTGGCAAACGATACAAGTAGACGGGCTAGGAATCAAACATAGGGCTTCAGTATGAAAAGCCAGCGCGCACCATCAGCTATGGCGCCCAGAAGAAATGGTGGAAGTTGGAGGATCGATGATATAAAAACTACTAGAATATATAGAATATATCAACAACAGTATCAGGGTTGTGAGAAAAGCTAGATGTGGCAGAAAATCGGGCATGAACATAGAACGTGTTGTTACGTTTAAGATTAGAATTTCTATATAGATTTTAGACATGACTGAGTTCGCGAGCAGAGAAGGATCTGCTGGAGTCGCGCGGCGTAAATAAAAGCTGTCCTCAAGAAGGACCAAAGGAGCTGCCCTGTCTCCCTTGCTCTGGTGCATGGTGATTTATCCTCTGCTTATCATCTTAAAAGATTCTGGAACCTATGCACACATATATTCGGATGATGTGGCCTGTCTCATAACCGGCCCTTCTCTTATGCATATCTGCACGAACGTGCAGAGAACTCTGGATATGATTGACACCTGGTGTAGTGCTAATGGGCTATCCGCTAATCTCGCTAAAATTGGTATGGTTCTATTTACCAGAATTAGAAAGCTTTGTAGATTCATTTTGCCTACTAAAGTCCTGCATGAATATATTCATTTCGGCGGCTACTCTACTGTACATACTGTACGGGTACTTGGTATTCGAAGAATGCGTACAACGAAACGAATAGAAACGAGAACCAGCGAGCGTCGCTTCTCGTTTCTATTCGTATTCGGTGAAAGCGAACACTGCAGTGCTCGTATTCGGTGAGAAGCGAATACTGCAGTGCTCGTATTCGGTAATCGAGAACATTGCGAAGTAACATATTCGAATATCAACAGTTTCACCGAATATTTTTATGCGCAGTATGTCACTTTTCCATGTATATACTTGTGCTGCGGTTGAAGTGGCTTATTAGTTAATACGCAAAATGAAAATTATTGAAGAAAGTAGCATAAAAAATTGATAAATATTTATATATAACATAAATATTTCTAAATAATCTTAGGAATAATAAAACGAGTATATTCGAATATATTCGAAGCAGTGTGTACTATTATTCGAATGCTTTTGTGCTCGTTTTCCCTCTTCGAGCGAATATGAATAAATAGTGTACGTCTACTCGTTTCTGTTCGGAGCTTACTCGTACTCGAAGAGAGCTGTACTCGTATTCATTCGGACCGGTCCGCAGAGATGAAGTGAAGTATTCTATTCAAAAGCATTTGAATGTTTTCGAATAGCAAAAATGCATACTCGTGCAAGACTCTATTGCCTACACTCAAGGGGGTCACTATCCGAATATCCAAAGAAGTTAGATATCTGGAAGTTATTCTAGATGACAAACTTTTTTGGAAATCGCACGTGGAACTAAAATCATCAAGAGCACTGTCGGCTTCGTGGCAGTGCAAAAATGCCTTTGGAAAAACGTGGGCTCTTTCTCCTAACAAAGTCGTCATCTTCTATGCATCGGTGGTATTGATGAGAAGACACTCTCTAGCAGGGGTCAGGAAAACCAAGTTTTCGTCCAAGGGGCCTCTCCTTGGGCCATCCGAAGACGAAAATAAAGTTGAGCACTGATATGTAGCTTGTCCGGCACTGGATAATAGAACTGACACCGTCATCGACCCTTCGGTCATGTCTATACCATTTGACTCCATGTCTTCAACCGTCTTACTAAAAAAGCGGTATACGGTGTTTCTGCCTCTCTGACCCTGAGAATGAGCCTGGCAAACACTGCTTCAGTATGTTTACGGATGGCTCCAGAGCAAAACAGGAATCTAGCTCTGGTGTTTTCGTCGAATCAAGTGGGGCTAGACGGTGGTTTGCCCTAGGCTCGCACGCATCTGTCTTTCAGACAGAGGTGCGTCCGAATCAAGTTTAAGACGTTTGGCACTGTTGTGTTGAGAAGCGACCACCTTAGCTCCTTGGCACCCTAGGATCTATCCGAATTCCTCTGGAGATCGGGTAGATTTAAAACACATTAACAGGGAACATGAAGTCGTAGTACAATGGACGTTTGTAATGTCTGAGTGCTGCGCTTGCTAGACCACCCTGACAAGGTGGGGAGGAGTTCCGCCGAATGTGGCTTTTAAGTCAAACGGTTGAGATATTGTGGTCGCTGTTTGGGAATAGCTTCTAACCCGGTGTAATAATTCACATGAGCAACAGAGATGATGAAAATATTTTGCAATTCAGGTGTCACTGTGGTAAACATAGCCTATATAGAATTGGCTGCGCCCACGAAACAAGCACAGCAAAGACAGTACATGTCTGCAAATAAGTATTAATGTCACTGGATTCTGTGTTTTATAGCGGACTCCTGACTCCTGTGCCGCCCATTAGAAAGACGTCAGCTATGGTATACTTTTGTAAGACGATATGGGTATTAAACTATTTTGCGTTTCAATAGGGTAAGTGTACCATTCTACTGACAAAAATT
Source organism: Melieria omissa (assembly GCA_963971225.1). Taxonomy (NCBI): domain Eukaryota; kingdom Metazoa; phylum Arthropoda; class Insecta; order Diptera; family Ulidiidae; genus Melieria; species Melieria omissa. The sequence goes on along the minus strand of OZ020268.1, from coordinate 44,135,097 downwards.
AGGTAAACAATATTTCTTAAAGGGAATTCGGATCTCAAACAATTATGTGTTTCATTAAGACAACCATAGGCTTCCTGAAATTGGCCAGTACGACTATACAAATTACTTCAGAAACTATTTACCAACAGAAAGAGTTCCCTGGACTCGAAAAACCTCAGCACCTCAGTATTGCATGATAGCCACATCACTAATTTTATTTATATAGCGCTGCACTCTTGGCATAAGTTGAACGCGCAACCCAGAGCCGTTGCCGTTGGCGTAGCCATAGCAATGACCCTTAATTGGGCCAACAACCACTTTAGCGTGGGGGCATGCAACGTTGCAACACTGAACGGCGCTCGTGTAGTGCACCAACAGTGGCGCGTGATTACAACGCTAGGCCGCTTCAAAAGCAGCAGAACTTTGTGCATAAAAAAACGCAAAAAAATAAATAAATAAATAGGAAAAGTCCAATAAATGTGCACAGTACGATTGGTCGTGTGTGGCATCGATATGAATGCGATGTATGTATGCACGTTTGTGTTCTTAGTATGCAGGGCTCCAAGTGGCCAAAAATTACCTTCTACTGTTGCCATCTTCCCCGTAGATCCTCTTTCGGCATATTTTCCTCATAACTTCCACTTCTCCGCATTTATAATTGCATATGCAACTGACAGACGGGGGGCTTAGGCCTAGTTTCCCGTTACTACGCACATTACGTGTTGCGCGTACATGAACACAAGCGACAAACAGTTTTATTCAAAACCGTGAGATTTACATCTTTTACATAGGTTTGCCAGTGAAGTGTGTTTGTGTGTTGTGAGTCGGGATTCAAGGTCACAATAGTATAAATGTTGGTCCAATTCAATAACCACTGAGCCACTAACCAATTCACTAACCACTGAGCCCATTTGAATATTAAAGAGGATTTGTGGGAGTTTGTGCCACAGACCAAAGCAATTATATGTGCATCAAAAAAAATTTGATGCATTTCATTCTTCCTTGATCAAGTGTACCGTACATTCACATTCGTACATTAGCTGACTTCATCATCATACAAACGTTGTATGCATATGTGCTGTTCTATAAGTATAGAAGTGATGACAATAACATAACATGTACATGTCACCCAGGGGGAAAACGTGAGCAATACGGAAATGCGTCGTTACAAAAATATTCACTGAGTTCTCTGAGATTGAATGTGTGAGGTCTGTTAAAAAGGGTAGCTTTTTATTTTCTCGAAAAATATTCATTTATTGATCAGTATTTATTTTGTTCTGGTGCCAGCGATTTTCTTATTCTTGAAGCACTTCTAATATGGCGCTTTTTTGTATGGTATCAACTTTTTCAGCAATGCGGTCTTTCATGGGCCTTTTCCGTTTTGGAAACAGGATAAAAGCAGAAGGCCAGGGCCGGTCATCACGAACAAGCGACATGTCTGAGCGAACAATAGAAAACAAACGCCAAGGACACCGAAACACGTTTATCCTTTATATGTGTCAAAAACTCAATCTCTGGATCCTTAACAGACAATTTCGAAAAGATTCCGAAGAATCTTAAAAAAACTCTAACCAAGTCATACGAAGTGTGTTGAGTTCACAGTGACTTTCAACTAAGATTTATAGAAGATTTATAGAAACGACAATGCAAGAGAAGCAATGGGGAATACGGGCTTTGCGAACATTACAATGTTTGTTTCGAACAAATATTAAGTGACGACCCACAAATAAATTGAATTTGACATATGTCACCTACTTATATTTTTTCATTAAAGACTAACTTAAGATATTTTTTATTTTCTGAATGCATTTATTATGGTAAGTTCTAAATTATTATTTACTGCTGCTAACTAGCTATCTTCTAGAAAAGTATGTATTATAGATAAAAAATTGTACAGTGGTATTTACTGATCGGCATTAGCAAAAATGTGTATCGGTCGAACACTAACTGTCATTCATTCCAGCAGTGGTTTTTCAAAACCTTACAGACCTTTTTGCGACTACATCTATAGATACAAAGGTACGTGTGTGCGTGCGAAGCACACTTATGCAAATTTTTTTGAACGAGTCGCTAGCAGCCAATGTGAGGCGTTCGGGGCGTTCTCGGGCGCGCTGCGTTTCTCCTCTGCGTGCCTGTGCTTTGACTCCAACAGCTGGAAGCGCTGCAGCGAAAATCGCACCGCGTCACCAACGAACGCTCGTCTACGTGCGGAGCTATTTACACTTCGGGTTGCATTGGTTGAAGGCGAAAAGGTTGTTGCACGCCAAATAGGTAAAGGAGAAGCTTTTACCTCAACTTTTAGCGTCGCACGGCTGCGACTATGTCGGTGGGGGTTCCGTTTGTGCGTCTGTGTGTGTGTGGCCATGACGTCGGTGGCAGCGACGCCAATGGTGCGGCTGGCGGCCAATGCACATTGTGCAGTTTTGCTGGAATAACAAATTGTCGTTGTTTTTGTTAGTTGTTTGTTTGCTCGTATCGAGGCATTGCTATTTTCCATTGTTACTTTTTGTGTTCTCAGCCGCTACGCAGTTTTGTGTGCGGCGTCTTATGTATATGAGCCTGCAACCCTGCTTTTCCATTGTTTACTGATTGCCGTGCTTTGGACGCGCACACTTGAGCCCAGTCACACTCATTGTCCAAGTGGCTGCGATTCTCCTCGACTTTCGCGCTAACCGCTTTGGCTTCTGCCTTGCATGGCACTGCAACATCCTTGCTCGCAACTTCTCGCCGCCTTTCTCAGTTGGAACAACAGAGTTTAGCGTCCATAAATTTTCTCCTTAACCTCAATTCGATTTGCCGTGCTCCATTTTTCTCGAAATGTTTGCTGATTTTATTGTGGTTACCGCCTTCGATTGCCGTTTGGGGTCAGTGGTGATGGGGAGAATTAGTGGCTCGAGCAACGGAAATTAGATTTTCTCCTTCCACATATTTGTTTTTCATTTGTATTTGCCTTCAACTCGCTCGATTTCTAAGCAGAAATGACTGCGGCGTAACGTCACTCATCCTTGTGGCGAAACGCTCAAAAGTATGCAACGCATGTGAGAGCTGGGCAATGCACCAGAGGCGTGAAGTTTGATTTAGAATAAACTTATTCCTTTAAAATGCGATGTGATCCGATGCTAGCAGTTGAAAACACCAATTGATGCATCAGGTATTAGTTGGCTTATAATAACAAAATAGGGTTTTTGATAATAGCAATGCTTGAGCCAGTCCCTACTGCAGTTCTTATGGGTTATCGAACCACATAGAACAGTATTAGCAAAGGTATTAGCCAGTTTAGTTTAGATTCTTTCCATCTGATATCGTCAGATCTTCTGCATTCGGATGAGCAGTTTGTGTACAGGAAAGCTTTGATATTGCTTTAAAAATCACATACAGCCGAGAATACAGTATGGTATGTGTTTTTATGTAGCGGGTACTGTGCAATCGCTCCATGAAAATTTATTGAGTATTTACCTGAATTCTGCTGCTGGACGCTTCTCCTTTTTTTTCAGCTCAAGTTTTTTCTACTTATTGCGCCTTCAATGGTTTCAACGCCTGTCAATCTGACATCCTTGCTGTCATCTGAGGACATTGTGCCATTTCCTCTTTCCTCCGCCATTTCAGTATGAAACCCAGACAACTGAAAGATAAAAGAAAGACCCAAATGAAAAATAAAACAAAGAGCTATCATTTGCATTGCTAATAATAAGTATGTGTTTTGTTGTGGGTTCATGTGGGTTGTTGGTGTTGGTATTGTTGTTGTGGCTGTGGCTTCGTTTTAGTTATTGTTGGCATTACATACAAATGCACTCGGATGTTCTGAAACATAGGACAAAAGGAACATAGACAAAAGGAAGTTAGTTAACCCATATCGGCCCAATGTTCGATTAAGCGAACAGTAAATTTTAGCATTTTCCATACATTTGTTTGGGTTCTTTTTTAAACTTTAAACGCGAAAGTTTTGCATAATATGATGGTCTGATTTGTAATAAATAATAACAAAAGTTAACATGGGATTTTTGTGTAATATGGGATAAATATATTCATTTCTCATAACTCTTCCCAGTTGTATGAATTCCCCAAACAAAAGGTAATTTTTGACATAATTTCAAAAGCACCGAAAAACATTAAAAAACAATAATATTTAAAAAAGTAACTATGAATTCGTGTTAAAAATCGATCAAACTCTCGAAAATATATTTACACTTTTCCCATAAAACAAATATTATAGGCACAATATATATTTATAGTTAGGTGTTCGATTTATTAAACACCAAATATCTCGAAAACCAAAAATCGGAAAATTTTTTTGACCCCAAATTTGAATTGTCCGACCCCATTTCACCTTAAAAAAGAACTGTTTCAATCGAATATTGACACAAAAAATCGCTGGGCTTATATGGGTTAAAGTGTGTTCAAGCTCTCATTGCTCAAACCGTCGAGCAGTAAGATTGAGCATAAGTTTTGTAGAGATTCTTTAGCTCCAAATATGAACAAAATACTGGAATAAATTCTTTACATCTTTGATCGATCTGAATCGATTCAGATGTGAGTTGGGGACTCAAAACTTCTTTGTTTAATTGTGTGTTTCAAATGTTTGTCTGTTAGAAATAGTTTAGAAATCATAATTTTCTTTCCCAGTTCTAAATTTGCGCTTAATTTTACAACAACTTGTAGCTTTAATACTTCGGGTCATCTTTGTCGTCTGTACAAAAAGTAATTAAAGAGCGAGGATTTGTTAAAACTGGAGTCAAATTTGTTTGACATGTGGCGTATGGTTTTTAGCTTTGGTTCTCGATCACTGTCGCGAGCACCTTTGCGGCTCATTTTCGAATGGATAATAACAAAGAGTGATGTTGTTTAGCTTTATAACCGAATTTTTCGTTAGTTGTTATTTTTCCCAATGAATTTATTGGGTAACTGTCCATTTTCTACTACGCAACACAAAAGTAAAGTTTATGTTTTACTCCTGTGGCAATCGCCCTACTCGCCGCCGCTGCTCCTGTGTGCAATTTAGCTACATACGAATATATATAAAAGTCACATGCCCCTTGTGCTTTGTACATTCAAGTTTTTATTTGTCACCCTTTGAGTTTTCCGACAGTCTGCTTTATCCAGGAATCTAAAATAAAAAGCCGCACAGGTGGCAAGACTAGTGAGGCATGCATGGAACTGGTGGGAAATAGGCCAACTTAGGGGCGTTGCCAAAATCTTGCCAAGGGGTTGAAAAGTGGAAACATTTATATAAAAAATTAATGGTAAATATTGCAAATATATAATTTGTTGAAAGGTGATAGAACTGGTAAAAACTTTATTTGAGGTTTCTGGTTTTGCTTTCGTTGGAGGTCCACGCCCAGTTTCCAGCTCCATAGGTTAATATTTCTTTCGGTGACTATCCAAATATTTTTAAAACAACAGTATTGCGTAGTAACGAATTTCGAAACAAGGAAACAATTTTTGGTGGCCATGGAGGTTTCGAACATTCGAAACACTCTTGACTGCGCCCCTGGACCAAGTCCAGACGTATCGTCAGCACAAAGTGTCGCAAATATACAAACAAGTATAGAAAGCTCACAACAAATTGTTAAAAGAACACATACATACACATCCAAATGAATAACAAGGTGCAAAAAGGAACGAACAAAACGTGCATGCGGCAAATCCTTTAATACACGTGTATGTATATGTGTGCGCGGGTATGCACACACACACAGCAGCATAAACAGGAAGCGGTGGTGGACGAGGTAGTCGATAGATGTGCCAGCCTTGTGGGGTTCATGCACCATGGAGAGTGTGTCGCCAACGACTGGCAGAATGTTGCGTTGGTAGCTGGTGGGACGGGGGTATGCAGGGGCGACTGCAGTGGCAGCCATGCAGGTTGTTGGCACACTTTTCGGTCGTTGTAGGCTGCCGTTTGAGTTTTTCCCCCCAGTTCGACTCATTGTTTCCGCGAGGGGTAGAAGAGTTGGCCGCGGAAAGGACACACTGTTTAAAAAGTTGAACAGCAAATGGCATTTGCCCAGCGAACAGGATGTAAGAAAGTTCCGATTTTGATTGAAAATGAAAATGCAAGTTTCCTCCGCGAAACATCACATCATAAAAGGCGACAATTTGTGGCCTACTGCTCTGTGATTCTGGCAATTTTAATTAAAAATTAAATTAAATTTAATTAACTTAAATTAATTTATTATTCGAACGTTTGGTTCTAAAATCTTTGGCCGTATGTGATCGCACCTGTCGAGTTGAGTTTTCCACGACTCCCTCTGTTTACTCATCTTCCAGTTCACCATCTGCTGTTCGGATTCTCTACATCGTCTCTTTCGATTTTTGCTACTTTTTATTTTGCAAATTTATCGACCCAGACCGCCAACGACGTGTGGCGAACATGAGTGCGAGGTCGTTCTCGCTATCCTTGCTGCACTTGCTGGCGCCACGACTACCTCCCACAACTCGTCGCGTCAATGTGTGGCGAGGCAACTCGTTCTACGCTCACTCCCCATTCGCGCTCATCCGCTCGCCAGTTCGGTCGTGCGATTTGGTTGCGGCGCGCAGTTCGCACATCGCCGCTGCAATTGGCGCTGCTGGCTGCGCTTTGTTGGCGTAGGTCTCGTTATCGGCGCTTCCCATGCTTCTACCAAAGCAAAGCAAAACACGAAGCAGCTCAACTCGAACGGAATTGCGGCAGGTTAGGAGCAATTATTGCAAAAATGAGAGAACGCGAACAAAACACTTGAAAAAGTGCACGTCGTACGGCAGAATTTCTATGAGTGGGGTGTGCGGGTGAGGTGGTGAAAGAAAGGGAGGAAATGTGAGGAGTGCAGAATGTCGACAGATGGAGTAAAATCGTATTGAGATTTTCAGCAAACTGTGCTGAAGTGGGAGTGTGGGCGCAAAAGTAATTACACCAGTCAAATAACTGAGATGTCAATAGGTTTTTATAAAAAGCAGCAAATTGCGATGCATAAACAAGAATCACGGAATAGTTTACACCATGTTTCCACAATTTCCTACCAGTCAGAGGCCTAAAGGAAATCGCTTTTACTAACAAATGTGGTGGACAAAGCTTATATGTCGCCCGAGTCAAAACGCCAGAGTCGTATTAAAATACTTTTTAAAATTATTAACCACATGTTATCTGTTAAAATTCAATTTTTTCATACAAATCGATCCACATTCATACAATAATTATAATGAATATGTGGGAGTATTTATTTGAGTGCAACTTAAAGACAATATTTTTCTGAAATTTGGCGCCGTTTTTAAATATTTGTTTCTTCATGTACCACATTGGTCGCTTCGCTCGCAAATTTTGACACTCCCTCCAACATGCCGCTCTAGGCATTTGCCTCGTGCTTTGACCGCCATCGGTCACCAATTCAATATTGCCAGCAATTCAATATTGCAGTAAAGTCAGCCGGTTTTGTTCTTGTTTTGGACAGGGACCAAAATGGCAGATTTGCCCGATTTGTAGTCAAAACTCAAACTGAAATTTTTCAAAACAAAATCTTTATTAATCAATTATGTATTCGCCATCATGTTCGGCAATCCACTCCCAACGATCAACCAACTAACGGATGCCGGATTCATAAAAATCACGCGTTTTTTCGTTAAAAAAGAGGACAAGGAGGTTTTTAACGTCGTCCACGGTTTTAAATCTTTTCCCATTCAAATTATTCTGCAATGATCGGAATAAGTGGTAATCAGAAGGCGCGATATCTGGTGAATATGGAGGATGCGACAAGATTTCCCAGTTCATCTGCTTCAGTTTAGACAGGGTCGGTTTTGCAACATGTGGTCTGCCGTTGTCGTGGTGGAAGGTGACTCTTTTGCGATTGGCCCAAATCGGACGTTTTTCTTCAATTGCTTTCTTTAATTGGGCCAATTGCTGACAATACTTATTCGCGGTAATCGTTTCGCCAACGGGCAAGAGCTCAAAATATATCCCTCCTCGGATATCCCACCAAACACACATCCCACCAACACTTTCATCGGATGCAATCCACCTTTGGAGACTGGTTCCGCCTTTTCGTGTGCCTGTTTCGTATTCTGATTTATTGAACTGAACTGTTGACACCGATCGTGAATACCCGAGAAGCAAAATCCATCAAATCGTTTTATGAAATCTTTCCGTCTTAAAAAAGCTGCTGCAACATTTCACTCAGCAAAAAGCTCAGCAACATTTGCATATAAACAATGTTGAGTTAATCTATTCTGCCTTCGGCATAGACACGATCAAATTACAAATTTCACGACGCCTCTAAAATAAAACAAATCGCAAGCAAAAGTCGGGCGTGGAGCGAGCTTTGTTGCCGAAAGCTTTTTGCACGAGTCAAAAATGGTCTACGAAAACCGCCAAATGTAGTTGTGCGCAGCTATTTTGACTTTCTCGCATGGTGCTAGAAACGCGCAAAGAAAAGCGAAACTGTAAAAATTGTAAATAAAGCACGAAGCAGCGAGTCGACGAAGCAGGAAAAGCCGCACGAAAGTCAATCCGTCAGCCAAGCGCGCAGAACCATAAACGCCAACAACATGCTCCATCAACCGCATCGTCAACGTCAACGCCAGCCAGCAACGTAATCGCGCAACATAGCTCCACCGCTCCCCTTCCTGCTAACATACACCAACACTAGCGCGACACAGCGATTCGCCCCACTCCCGACCTGTCTTCGGTTGGCGCGACTGCACCAACTGCACAGCGTGTTCTGGTGCTCAGTTGTCGCCGCTGCGTCAGTGTGTGTCTATTACGCCACTAATCAGACGACATCAGCTGGCGGAACAGGCGCTGCTAGCGCTGAGTGTTCGGCGCCAGTCTTTCGTCGACATCATCGGCATTGGTTGCTGCCATCGTTGCCGTCGGCATCGCGTCGTCGTCGTCGTCGTCGAATTCTGTCTTCGTAACTACAGACACAACGAAAGCGAAAGGCCATTGGCCGGAATTTTATTTGACCTACTAAGCAAAAGTAAACTTAAACTGCGAGCACTGTCATTGCCGTTTGCCTGAAAAGACTTTCGGCTGCATGCGCCGGCGGAGGGAGAGCTTTCTGTATGCGCCCCACTCGCTCTCCCCAGCAGTACACACACGCTTGAATTGCGAGTGCAGCGCGCTGCCGAGCTTTTCCACGCCGAGCGGAGCTGTTCGACTGCCAAAAGTGCTTGAAGGAAGTACGTGGTTGGCGCTCAGTGCTCACTTTGAATGAGCTTTTGCAGTTTAACTAAAGTTTGCTTACTATTTAGTTGCATTGTGGCTTTGCCAATAAAAATAAAGCAATAAATACAAATGAGAGAGATGGAGAGAATGAGAGAGCTTGGAATCACAATTTTCGTAATGATCAATTTCCTCAATTTTTTCCGCTCGGGCCTTTATTTGTTTTTCTGTTTTGCAGAGTTTGGAAAATATTTCAAAACAATTTGTAGGAGAAAATAATTGGGATGAAAGAAAAATAAATAATCTTTGAAATCATTCTCCATGCAAAAGGAATCAACTCTGACCTTCCATTCAAATGGACTCTATAGTAGGGGATAGTACACTACGATCTCAAAATCGTCAAACATTGATTTGATATTGAAGGTGGGCACACATAGAGTTGGCGCTTCTCTGGTGGAGTCTTGAAAGAATGAAGAGTATTAATAGCTGGGACAATGCATGAGTGCTGGATTTAAAGTTGACAGTGCGCCAAAGATCACTGGGTATTAACTTAATTTAACTCGCATACCTCTTCCCCACCTATTTATTTATCACAAGTACAGTCGTATCTGGGTATAGTGAACACCCTATATAGTGAAAACCTCGATATAGTGAACACCCAAATTTTGATATGGAGCCTCTAAATATTGAAAAAAAATGTTAATCTTGATATAGTGAACAACTTCTATACTGCGAACAGGCCTTGCAATAATTAGTTCACTATATCCAGACACGACTGTATTCAGTCAAATGTCTAACCCCTCCATCTTGCTTCGAATTTATGAGGTCGTGTCTTCTAAGTTTTGGCTCAGTTGCAATAAAATAAATGCAAAACAAAAGTGCCACTTTTTGGATTAATTTCACGAATGTGAAATCGATTTTCGCACTTTTGCACTTTTGTATAGTAACAGCTTTCGGAAACCGAACAATTGTAGGCGTGTTTGTGTGTCCATCTCTTTGGCTGTCCGGATTTCTTGATGACGCCTCGACCGTGCGTCGTAGATGCATGAATCATGAAAACTACCTCAGTGCCAAGCAGCTCACAAAGACCAACAACGGCAAAAACGCACTGACGGCGGGGGCTGTGGCAAATGCCAACTTACGAATTTAATCATCAAACAACAACAACAACAATGGCAACCAAAAGCCAGGGCAATAATTTGTTCAGTCGTTGGTGTTTTGTTGTTGTTGTTGTCAATTGGACGCAATTCGCACAGCTCTTGAAGTGCTCCCGTACGCGTAGCCAACTGGCCGTTCAGGTGGCAGACAGTTACACAGCCAGACATAACGAGTGAAAGTTTTTCAAACAAAATGATGTTGTTGACTGCTGTTGTTGTTGTTTGTTGTGTTTTTCTAATGCTCTTTTGTTCACTCTACTCATTTCCTGTTGTTGTTTGCTTTTGTTGGAGCAATGTCTCTCTGCTTTTGTTGCCATTAGCCAACAGCGGCCGCCCGAGCTAAGCCCAGCCTTTTTTAAGGCACGGTCGGCACACCGTTGCCGCGACGATGGCTGACAATGTTTGAGTACATCGTTTTTTGTTTGCTATTGTCGTTGTTGCTTGTGTTGTTTTGTTTTTGATCGTCTGCCTATTTAAAGTGCCCACTGCTTTGTTTTTGTGCTTGTACACATAGCGAATAGAAAAATAAAATCCAAATTCCAGTTAGATTTCAATTATATGTTGTTAGACGACTTAACACTAGAAAGACCGGACATTTTCCATACCTGGGAAGTCCTCAGCGGTAATATAAACATGTGAACTTGTGAACTTTTTTTGTGGTATATATAATGTTATCTTGTATACATCTTTTACATTTTGAAAAGGCGCGGATTCAGAAAAATATTTCGGGGGGTTTCAAAAAGTAATTCTTTAATATTTGTAAAATGCCTTTTTATTTTTTATGTAGATTTATAGGCGATCCAAATATTTCGGGGGGCGGTTTCAACCCCCAAAACACCCCCATGAATCCGCCACTGATTTTGAATACTGATATATGTATATTTTTTGGCTCATGTAAATAAATAAAATAAAAAGGATAAAGTGAGTGATGTTTTGGTTTTTGAATTAAAACCAGTGGGGGGAACACATGTTCTCAAGGGGGGAAATAGGGGCATTAAATCAGGGGCGTGGCATCGCCCGCACAACCCATTGTAATGTAAATGTACACTAGAAAAGGTTTAAGGTAATAATTTCACAGCATCGAAGCAAAATATTAGGACTTCTTTAGTTTTTACCGGGAAAGGGTATGAGGAGGCGTTACAGGAGGGCTGCGACACTTCTTACGAATAATAGATCCAAACTGTATCACACGTATGAATATCCAGCTTTCAATGAAAAACATGAAACTAATGCAAACATTTTCAAATATAAAATATAAAATAAACCTATAAACAGATTACTATTAAAAAGTCAAAACCCCATTAATTTTAATTAAAAAAAGTACGTAAAAACATTGCAATTATATTGTTTTGCGATGGACTCAGAAACAGAAAGTTGAATTTTACAAGCAATGATAATTCGAAAACTGCACATCGGCTTTGGAAAATTTTTAACACAATTGTAGAGCTCGATAAAACAAGTCATCAAAGCAAAAGTTCTTCGAAGAAATATTTAAGAAAATACAGCAATTTAAAAATGCAAAACCGCCAAAATGACCGCAATGGTATTTTTCGTGTTAAATACCTTTGGTGCGGTTATTGACGTCGGCCAGCGAAAGGTTTCTGTCGCCATTTTATTTCCGTACACAAAAATAACCCACGCGCTGTGGAAAGCCGGAAAGAGCGGGAGGAATAATGGAGGAAGAGTAATAATAAAAGTTTTAAAATGAATTCTAAAGCCGACCGCAGACGTTGCAACTTGTTGTACAATTTGACTTGACTAAGTTCAAACTAATTTTCGCAAAATTAAAAAATATGTGTCGAATTCAATCAATAGGCCCATTAAATCGAAATTCTTCGTACAACACTTTAACCCATGTTTTGGACCTGGAATTTTTAAAGAGTTTAATTCTAGCGGATGAATCAGTCAGTCAATCAGTCAGAACATCTATGATATAGACTAATTAACACTATTCAGTAACTACAGAATAAATAAATATATGCGGCTGGTCCAGAGTGTGCCTCATCGTTTCCTTTCACTGAGTATGTAATCTTGTCTTTTGACATTGTAATTTTGTCAATTCTGCATAGAATGAATAACGCCCTTCTTTACGTTGCCATTTCAGTAATGAATAGAGAGTCAATAGAGTTGCAATCTACAGCAACGAGACAGTTTTCATACTATTGGGTTTCGATTCTGTGTAATTTATAGTTCCAAAGCTATAGTACAGCTTATTGAGATGTGTGGGCGGAGCTGCGCCCCCTATTCAATACCCCCTGTGTATGTTCGAACAGAACATTGATGGGCAACTTATGGGCACTTTTTGGATCGTTAAAAAGTGCGTCTAAATGAGATCGTAGTACGGCTTAAACCTTTGATTCTATTACATAATACAAATTTCAGTTGAATATACGACGCCACGCCCTTTGACCAATAAAAAACCAACAAAAATATGTCCGAAAAAATGCTTCCTCAAGACCCGGAAGCTAAATCGAATTGCATCGATGAATTTCTTGCACTTAAGTAGTTCTCGGGGTCATAAAATGACACTAAAATCAAATTTGTATGGTCACTCGATTGCAAAAAAACCAGTGTTGCCAACACGTTCAAATTGCACTCACTTTTTAGTGACCCAAATTTAGTCACTGAGTAAAAAAAAACAACTTTGGATCCTAAACCAGAACAATACGGCAATTTAAAATTAATTTTTCATCGAAAATGAAAATGAAATGCAACAGAAGTGTTAAATTTCTAAACCATTACCAATATTTCGAAATCATTATAAATCGGAAAGTCTCCAATTCGTAAACAAAGACGCTAGAAAAGTTCAGCTAACCAACCAATCAACCAATATTAGGAGGCTTAAGGATCTAATATATATTTTTATTTCAAAATAATTCATATGCTGGCCGAATTTTTAAACTTTCACCCCTCGAAGAATGGTTTGACTTTGTTGTTTTTATTTTGAAATTGTCAAATAATTCTAGAATTTTTCAAGAAACATGCTGACTAATTATAATTAAAACAGGAACACAATAGTTGTACAAACTATTATTTTTTATTAGATTTTTTTTCTACTGTTGTTGTTGTAAGTTGCTTATTTGCCGGTATTTTCCCTTGACTTGACACCACAAACCACAAACAGACCGCGGTGGAAGGGTTGTGGTCTGCGTAGCTGTTTTCCTCAATTATGCTGCGGCTCACCTTCCGCACAGCATGTCGTTCACTACTTGACAGACTCGCCTGTTCCCGCGTCCCGTACGAGCACTGCAACAGCGAGTCCGATGTCAGTGGCGTGGGGAGGGACGTCGCATCCCTCACACTGCGTTCTCTGCTTGCACTCCACTTCATTTCAACAGCGACTGCCAAGTCCACTTGTCTATTCCCTGCTTTGTCAGAACACGCATACCATATGAATCCATAAATGAATATATGTATGTACATAGTCACTGACACACTATGTATAAATATGTATGTATGTGAGTACTTTTGCAGACAGACATTCAGCCACCCTACATGTATGTCGGTCCGTAGCACTTTTCACTCCTACACAAACTTGGCCGCCCCCCTCTTTGCCATGCTACATGGATAATTTTTCATAACTGTCGTTTGCAAGTGGCGTGCAATGCAACGACCAAAACAACAACTAACAATGCAATATTTCGTTATGAAAGCACTGTGGAGCTTTAACCCAGTTAAAGGTCATTCTTTTGTGTGAGACGAGAAAGTACACACAAAAGGGTTAAACGGTGGGAGTATGAGTGGGATCGAGAGAGAGAGAGAGAGATGGAGAGAGAGAGGAGATGAAATGGATGTTAGCAGTGTTGCCAATTCACACATTTGTGAAAAAAGTAAAAAAAAACCACAAAGTCTCAATAGATATCAAAAGAATGCACTCGGACTTTTCCAACAGGAAAAAATTAAGTTCAAATAATTTGAGAGATAATTTGAAACTTTGGTTTATTATTACTTACAATTCATAAATTCGTTCCATTCATTGCTTGTTATATCCTCGATTGGGACGACGTGGCACTGTCCCTAAGGATATGCGTATCGAAAAGTATAGGAAAGTTCATTCAGTAATTATGACAGGCACCCAAAACTTTTTTTATAACTCGCAACTGCTACTGCGAAGCGATTGATTTTTTCGTCGGCGACTCAAATGAGGTCGGTTTTCAAGAAACACAACTATTATTGAAAACCATTTCGTTTCCACCACACTTCGACTGCGCTTCGCCAAGCACCATTGGGCAAAGGCGTCGAGAATTGGGGGCCGTAATCTTGACATTGTTGGCATTTGTCACAATTTAAGCTCTTTTCGTTTGTTTGTATTAACTATTCGTTCAGATTTCTCGAGTCTGTTTTGGGGACACTGCCACCCGCCACTGCGCCCTCTCTCTGGTTGCTTATCAGTGTCGTAGCATTGCGCGTGAGGTCTGTCTGTCTCTGTACTTCTATATTTCCATTTCATTTCGCAGCATTTTCTCAGATTCGTATTTTGTTTGCCGTCCGCTTGATAATGAAATCGTATTTTCATTGTTATTAACGCGTCGCAACTTAAATTGAAAAACACACACACACACGTAATTGACCTCATTTTTTGTTTGCGAAAAGATGATAAAAGTTCTTTCATTAGTTTTATAATTTTCGAGTATTTGTCTGGGAAGGTGTTTTTGTTTTTTTGTTTTCGGGTAATAATTCTGCTAAGCGTGTTTGTTAAATGATTTCAAGGACAACTGGTTCTTTATCACGCGTCGTTATCCGTTTTTTTCAATTTTGATAATACTGCGAACTTTGTTTAGACTAAAAATTCTATCTATAAAAATTCTAGAAACAAAATTCTAAAAATTTTCTCTGGCTGAAAATGTGTTTTGCATTTACATTATTTTCATACATCAGCCTCCTCCACTGAACAAAAGATCCTTAAGTCACAAGCTTTGACAATTTAACATGACATTTAATATTTTTGTAATAATTAATAAAACAACTAAAGCAAGAAGTGAAAGCAAGAACCCAACTCTAGAAAATGGGAAAAATTCATATCCAAGTACTTTATTGTTCGATCTGTCTGCATGCCTGTCCGCCGGTTTGTTTGCTGTTCGGTGGCTTTTTCATTGTTTACATGTCTCTATGTGCACTCATCATCTGTGGGGACTGTTCGGCAAGAGTTGCGTTTTCGTTCATGTTCTCCTTTCTCCTTTCCCCTTTCAAGTTTTATGTATCATTTCGCTCGAAACAGAAAAAACGTGAAAACGTGAGCGAACACTGCAGACGACGGCATAAACTTCGTTTTTGTGCAAGCTGAAAGAGCACAAGAATTTCTATAAACAAAAGTTTTGAAAGCCAGCAAAAGTAGGTGAAAGGTCGAGGAACTGCCGTGATAAAAATTGCAGCAACGCTGTTCCACAGCACACCACCGCACACACATGCACCGTACACACTCCCACATACATATTGAAATTGCTACACACCCACCTGCCTGCTGGCAATTCCTCTCCCGTGATCGTGTCTTCGAATGGCTGAAAGAAAATTCTTTGTTTGACTTTGCTGCCAGTCAACGACCAGCACATCTCCATTCAGAGAACTATTGGTGAAGTTTCAGTGCACAATATATGAAAAATTGCGTGGATATTCGAAAAGGTTTTCGAAAATTTCGCAAGTGGACTGACCAGGGATAAAGAGCGAACTATGTCCACTTATTTCAGAAGCTGTGGCATTTGCTTGAAAAACCTTGTTTTTGATTTCTGTTTGCTCATTGTCCTTCAACGCTGTCGCTTCAATCAAATTCAGTCAAATTCATTACTTTGGTACAAGTTCCCCTATTAACTCTAACTAACTCTAACTCTAACTCTAACTAACTTAACTCTAACTCATATTCGCAACAACAAAACCACTCACTAGTTAAATAGTCAAAATAATAGAAAGTTTAACTAAACCAGCATTTATTGAAAGTTACTAAAAACTTTGACACTTTTATGTTTTTATGTTCCAATGCGCCGATTCGCCAAATTGTGTTCCTTGCAACAAGGAACTGCAGTCATCTTTTTTACTGAAAAGTGTTGCCACCTGGTCGCTTGTAGCCAATGAACTGCTCTGCATTTCTGCCAATGCAGTCAAATTGGACTCTTGACCCGATTTGCCAATTATTGTTTGCTTTGCGAATTTAAATGTCAAGTGTGTCAGTGTGTAGGCAAATCGCTGGCTTGCAACTTTGGCGTAAATGAAATTGCAAAGCGATCAATTTTTAAATCGGAAATTATGCTTAATGCTCAAAACATGAAACAAAACCAATACAAAAAAAAAGCAATATGAAAAAGTACGAAAACAACTGGGAAGAGGAGCATGCAGCAGCTACATTGAGGTTAAGGCAGGTTAAAGACTGCAGAAGTCAGTCTGCCCTCGCTGTGGCCAATATTGCGCGCAATACTCGAACGTACTAATCAGCAATAATCGCAACAACAACGCACAAATTCACTACCAAATTACAATGAACTGCCATTGGTCAATTTGTCAAACGAAGCGGGCGGGGATTATCGCTTCAAAACGGGGTTAATTGCGCAAAATTGTCAATGAAAACTGACACACATTGCTACTGCTGGGCAGCAATAAAAGTTGCAGTGAAGTTTTGCGTCAATATTTGTAATTGAACTCGCGAGAATTCGGTTAACCAACAAGAAGTTGGCGCCAAAACAATAAAACTGCTATTTGAAAAAGCAAAGAAAATTTCGTTTCAAATTGAAGATGTGCGCACACATTGACACATCACAATTCTCGTTGCCTCGAATTAAATAATTATAGAAGCTGTTGAAAATGCTTGGATGATAATGACACAAGGTAACGAGCGCGTCAGAATTTGGCGCATCAATTGTAGCAAAACATAGTAAGACTTCTTTTATAATTGTAAAATTCTTTATTTATTCTTCCAAATCTATTTCGTCCCCTCAAAGTATTCCCTCCGGCCCCAATACACTTGTGTCAACGTTTTTTTCCAATCCTCGAAACAGTTGTTAAAGTTAATTTCCGGAATAGACTTCAATGCGCGTAGCGATTCACGTTTAATCTTTTCATTTGACTCAAAACGGTTTCCCCGAAGCGGTCGTTTGAGTTTGCTGAACAGCCAGAAGTCACACGGAGCTAAATCAGGAAACGAATCAGGTGGAACGATATTGGTTGAATTTTTGGCGAAACACTCACGTAGAATCAATTTTTTTTTAACCAATCGTGCTTTCACTTTTTTTAGGCCCAAATGATCTTTTGAAGTGGTTTTCACTGATTCTTCCGTGTTGATCATCAGTTGATGTTGATGGCCCTCCTGGACGTGGTTCGTCAGCAAAGCGTTCTCGACCCTCTTTGAAAAATTTGTACAAATCAAATACACTTGCTCGCGACATACAATTATCATCAAATGCATTTTCTGAACGTTTCGGCACCAGATATTTGATTCCGCACACAAAATTTAATGGAACTTCTTTGTTGCATAACTTCACTCATTGTAAAAATCGCCGAATGCACTTTTCTTACTTCAGAAAGACAAGCGTATACTAAACACTAATGATTATTTTGAAGTGATATTTGGCACAGATGTCACTGACAGCCATACCAACCTAGAAAAAAAATATTTCGACGAATGGGTTTCCGCGCGAAATTTAAATTAAAAAGTCTTACTATTTTTGGCCACAGTACTACAGTGCACCGAAGGTCCATCCTACGCGTAGTTCGAGTTTAACATCACATGTAATTACGCAGAAAAAGCGTCTATCGAATAGGGAGTCACTATGTAGTCTAGGGGAGTGGATAGGGAACAAAATATTTACATAAGTACATTCCATATTTTTCGGGAATCGACGGAGGCTCAGAGTCGAAAATTCGGTGGTTGTTGTATCACTGAGGGCCAAAACAACTCTCTATGGCACAGTTTTACCTATATCCGTCATGAGTACCTTCGATTCATTTATGAAGTCATACACAAACTAATCACTTCGCTGCAAACTAATCACCATGAGCTTCAGATGATAGTTCCGAAACTTACTAACCAACCTTAACCCTTTCCGACATGAAAATAAACCGGGCTGTATGAATTGTATGGGCTGTAGTCCAATATATTGGATATTGTTACTGAAAGGGTTAAATAAGGAAACGTTTCTATCGAAGTTGACGCTCTGCAGTCAATGGTAAACTTTAAAAAATAGAAAATATTTAAATTAAAGTGACTGCTTACAAGTTGTATTCCTGAACCCATGGACAGCAAGGTTTCTCGCAGACCGAGTATTTCAGTTGAAATTGAATATTTTTAAAACGATTGTCTTCTAAAAGATTTCCACTACCTTAAAAATGTCTTTCCATGTTGAACTGCTGCTTTTTTTTGTTATGTAATTTGACAGCAACCATGCTAAATCCTAACATTCATTAAGTTGTGGCCAAAACTACCCGGAAAAGTGCGGATAAAGTTCTTAAAATTTTCGTAGCCAGCAATAGATTCAAAGATGGAGACCTACAGTTCCATGCTGATCTCGAACGGTTGGGTGGCAGCTTTTTCAGGGGTAATTGTTTCATAATTGGTGTTTGAAAACAATATCGGGTGAATAATTTTCCTTTTTTTTTTAATAAAACAATAAAATTGGCTTTGGATCACCCTGTATATTTAATATTACGATACTTTATATTTGAAAAATTATGTGTTCTGCAAATAATATTATTTCTCTTAGCAAAAAAGATTTCCACGCTTTCAGAGCTTTTGCTTCTGCAGTTCTTCGCTCTCTTCTGACGCTAAAAGCTCGAGCGCCAACCAGTCAGCACATACATAGATGTTTACTTGTGTCGTTGTTAGCTTTTCATACCTCACACTCACGTCCTTTCGGCGGTGCACTGCAACGCAGCCCCCACTCGCAGCGGTCACTGACTTGGCAGCCTTGCACCGGCTTTGTTAGTTTTTCTGTTGCAATTTTTTCGCATTCTTGTTGTTGCATTTGTTGCGGCAGTCGTCTTTATAATGTGTTGTTGTAGTTTTGCCTCGCCATTGCAGCCGCTGAATGCAAGTTTTGCATTCGAGTGCACACAAGCACATACAAACATACATGTGTGTGTGTGTGCGTTTGTGTAGAGCACACTTAAAAAAGTGGACTGAAAGGACAATGTTTTAGTTAACATTACTGGGGAAAATGCTGTTAAATTTAGCTTGGCGAATAGCTGGATTTGCATATGAAATATTACTAGTAATGGAATGCAATTATATTTTTTTCAAAGTTGCTGGTTTCAAAGCAACAGTGGACGCCTAATGGTGCTTTTTAGCTTCGTAAGACTGCGCTGAATTTCGGCTGCTTTTAGAGTGTACTTGTCGGTTATAGCTCTTTTCAAATGTGCTAAACCATATACACCGAATAGGGGTCTCCAACTGCACAAAATGCAGTTGTTTTCCTTCATTGACATGAGTGCTGACTATTGCCGACAACAAGTGTTTCGACTCCCACAGGGCAGCAGCCCATACATAACATACATATATACATACTAGTATACATATGTATATATCGGTATGTATGTTCACATAATTTGCGAAACTGACCGACTCCCTGCCCAATTCGTCGCCTCAGAAAACAAATATCGTATGTCTTACTAAGCTCAATGGAACATACGACATTCGTTTTCTGAGGCAACGAATTGTCTGCTGCAGCTTTGCTAAAAACACTATTTTTTTTACAAATTTAACGGCAACGTTGGATTTGCATGTCGCGTTTACCGTAACACGGCACATAATGCGAGTCGCCAGCGTCCGCTCCCCGATCCAGGCTTGTCCCAGCACAATGCTGCACTTCATTAAAATAATGTCATATGTGGCGCTATGCGTGCACGTCAACATCGCCCTGATGCGATTAATTTATGATAATGAAAAGCGCGATTACTAAACTTAGCAAACCATTGGAGTACATAGAACATAGCAATTTGTCAGTTCGTAGATATTTTTGCTGCGAAACTTTGAAGCTATAAAAAAGTCTATGTTTTTTCTTTTAAATGAAATCGTTTAGAAAACTTTCTTCAAGCATGTTTAAAAAATATCACAATAAGTTATATGAAATACCATCAAATATGTTTGCAAATTTCTGATTTGTCTATTTTGCTTGCTTTACAGAAAACGACGTATCTGCACTGCAACGGTAAGTTAATTTTTTCTCACTTTTGGAAGAAAACTGGATTGTAGACTTTTAATAAAAAATAAAAAAAAAAAATTTGCAATTTTA
The DNA here is from genome assembly GCA_963971225.1 of Melieria omissa. NCBI lineage: Eukaryota > Metazoa > Arthropoda > Insecta > Diptera > Ulidiidae > Melieria > Melieria omissa. Next base: position 44,114,623 of record OZ020268.1, on the reverse strand, counting down.
GTAGAATCGTGTAACACTAACTTATTTAAAACATGTTAGGTTTTAGTGGCTGCATTTGTATGAGACACTCTTAGGCCTCTATATGGGCCCGTTGTGGTATCACAAATTCCACCCGTTTCAAATGCAACATTGTTTTTAAACATGTCTACAACAATATTTCAAAGGAATTGGAGAAGTGGATTGTTGTATTACATGTAATATACATACATATAGTGTTCCCTATTTGAAATCAAGTTCCAAGCATCTTTTGGAACATTGTGCGATATTTTGAATTTTATTTCTAATTCCAAACTCCATCTGAAATATTTATATTTAGCTCTTTTAAGGGGAGGTTCTCTCAAATTTGGCCAAAAAAAGGCCTAAGTTTGGAAATGATTTGTGGCATGATGAAAAAACATAGAAACATCCGGTTTTGACGGTTGAATGGATATTTTATTATACAATAATATGATATATTTTTTGTAACAAAATTCAAAATGGCGGCTGAACAATGGCGGCTTTCGTCGATCACTGCCTGAAAAATCTAGTCTTCGAATTTCAAGCCTACAGCCTCTTGTAGTAATCTGAAATGAAAAAGGTTTTTTTTAAATGAAAGTAGATGAAATTTTCTATGGCTTATACCTAACTATAATGATTTTTGACCAAAAATTGACTGAAATGTGAACGCTCGAAAAAAAAAATTTTTTTTTGCCACTTTTTTTTTATTAAACCTTAATTATAAATAACAATTTAATAGTAACTTATGCTCGTTTTAGGTATAAGCCATACAGAAAATGATCACCTTTCAAACATTCTTTAGATTAAGGAAATTAGAACAATAGATCAAGAGATATCCTTGAAATTCAGATGGAAAACGTGGTTTCGAGAAAAACGTGTTGAAAGATAGCAGCTCCGGGCAAAAACTGGGGAAAACACTGTAGAAGAAACAAACTCGTGTGCAGACAAGGCGATCGTATCGAAAAATCCTTTCGTACACATATTCTACGGACATACAGCTTTCATTTTATCTGAAAAAAACACGATTTTTTCAAAAAAATTTGAAAGAACCTCCCCTTAACTGAATTCAGCATGAATTTTATTTTTTTTAGCGATTTATTTATTGAGATTCACGTCTTCCCGCTTTCAAAATACTCCATTTTGAATGCCAAGTAAGTCAAGTTTTAACAAAAACCTGCTGTGAAGATGATCGAATAGAAACAGCTCAAAAGAGGTAAAGAGGTTTCTGGTTTATATTGACACTTCTGATCAAATATAAACGTGTTTTCCAATTGGTTTTGAATCAGTATATATGTAGTATGTACTAACTATTGCAATCCCGGACCAGTTTTAGAATCCCGGGATTTTAGGGATTGAAAATTGCAATCCCGCGATCCCGGGATTTTTTCGGGATTGAATATATTATTTTAACGAACTAAAGTAGACGCAATTTTCAATCAAATACATTTCTGTGTTCCTTAAAACTAAGAATAAATATTCATGGCAAATAACATACAATTAATAACCTGAAAATACAATCAATTGCCAAACTAGGAAAGAAAAACAAGTAGCCGATGGCAAAAACAAACACCTTACATCAATTAGACTTTAGGTAATATCTTAAAACTATTAAAGCATTAAGGGTATTATCTCCTAAACGAGATCTTAGCTTGCTGCATATCTGTGGCAGTAAGGAATAACAGCCAACAGCCAGCAATCCCTAGTATGCACGTACTGATATTTCTAGTCGTGTTTACCAGCCGACTTATAGTTGAACATCTGAGCCGACACGCGCATATTGCTTCTTTTCCCGAAAGATTCTGGCCACGCCTCCTTCTGGGCGTAACACAGCATACTTAAATGCCCATACCGAACTCAAGTTGATGAAAATGCATCGACAGTGCCAGTGAAATCTGGTCAGCGCGGTACTTTGTGTATGGAAGCAGAATTGCGAGATTGGTATGTGGAGATAGCAAGCAGAAGAAGAAGAAGAGCGAAACTGTGCCATTGCCCTGACGGTAGCACGTAGGTGATTGGAGGACGGGCAGAAACCATTGCGGCAACAACAACTGCCACGTTATGACAATAGATGCAAGTTTCAAAAAGCTCCATGTACATGTACAAAGGTACATTTGTGCATGTGTGAATGTATGTATATATGTATGCGTGTGTGTGCGCATGCAGCTTGTGCGCATGTTGCCGCCGGTAGAGCGATACATACTTCTCGAGCATTTGTTGTGCAGCTGCATGCAACATCGACCCGAAACAAGGAAGTGAAACTGTTGGCGGCAACCAACGCATTTATTTACCATTAGAAATGAATGTGTGGAAGCGCATAGGGAGTGAAATGGCAAAGGGGCGCGGGGGCCACCAGACGCCAGACTAAGTAAAGTGCCTCCATTGGTGGCTACTTGCAGTTCGCACGTTCAACATTGTAAGAGCAGGAAAACGCTGCGACGACTGCGCCTGAAGTCTGTCTGCTCGCCGCAAGTGATTGCGACTGATGTGCGGATATACACATTCAAATTCATACATACATTTTTATGTACATATTTATGTGCGTTCATGTACTGCTGACCGTTGGGGATTTGAGTTAGTTGGCGCGTCGCCAATTTGTCGCAACGCCGGAGCGCAGCGCTCAGGCGCACAGCAGTCGTGAAGTCAGTAGAAGAAAATAGAATGTCAACATTTTGGGTGAATCTGGGAATAGTGTTCGACACCACAGAGGCGCGAAAACGGGCCATGTTACTTGCGCCAAGTAGTTAGGGAAGTGTTGCATGGAGGCAATATTCCATAATGGATAAAATGTAGCTGCTTTGAAATACTAAAACCAACGATTCGTGAACTCAGGGTGCGGGAGGGGTGCGCAAGCGTTCAAGTGCAGAATTGACTTGCTCAGCGAGTCGGCAACACATTGGCCGCAACTAGGAAATAAATATGAAAACATTGATGCCATTGCAGTGGCGGCAATGACAACAGCAATGGCGACGCTGTAGACCACAACGCTGCTATGGACCCCACCAACCGACTGACCAACTCAGTGAAAACGAAAGTTCAACAAACTTTCACGTAACGGCAATCGGCAACGGCAGCGAGACAATGCGAGTGGCGCTGGCAACAGCAACCATTATGAATAGCAATGCATAATGGCACCAAAAGCATTGCAGCAACTACAACAACAGCAAAACAGCATAGAGAGAAAAAGAGCGGAAAAACAGCATAGTCGAAATAGAAAAAGACTGGGTGGTGGGAGAAGCGGAGAGAGGAGAGTTGTGGATAGGTTGGTTGGTCAGTGGAGATGTGGATTAGTGGCGGCAGTGACAACAGCAGCAACCAGCGCCGCCGATAAAAGCGGCCACATCAAATTAGCCAGGTGCCGGTCGATGTATGTAGCGACCTGAGGCTAGTGGCTTCGACCAACAGGCGAAGAGACGTGGGTTCGAACCCCAATCTAGCCGAGCTTAAATCGAAAAACCAGTGCTTTTGGGGAATGTAATCCTGTCAGAGCAAAATAGTTGCTATCAAAATATCAGTTATTCAAATGATCGCTGACATGGGCCCAACAATAAAAGTACGCCCCTGGCAAAAGTCACAAGAGCGCAGTCACTTTAGCGTCATCAAAGTTACAATGTAAGCAACAACAACGCTATGCTATTGCGATCTCGCTCTTCACGCATCACGCACGCTCGTCCGTCCTTCGGCGGGCCAAATGTGGCATACTTGCGGCGTGCGTTAGTAGCGTGTAATGATTTTTCGTCGTTGCTACACCGCGCACTGGGAGCAACATTCAGTAGGAGGAATGTGCGGTATAGAAAAGCAGATATGAGATGTTCGGTGTTAACAGCAGAACCAACCAAACGGTGTTCATCTAAATATGTTCCCACTTTGGACAAGTTTTCGACTATATGCGAGACAAGACTTGGCAATGTAACGGCCCTGGATAAATTAGATGGACTTTTCGAATATTTTGAAAGCGAAAACGCTTGTGGCTGGTTGAGTCACTGACCAAAAACAGACTAGAACTCGCTTTGATAGACACGGGATGAAAGCATATAGCAATATAGTTTCTATTTAATTTCGAAATTAGGAAGAAATTGCAGTTGCAGGTAAACAAACGGAGGGACTCCATCTAGAAAGTTCGACGAGCGCATGAGCATCGAGTTTGTATATTTACTGTTTTAATATGTGTATACACATAGCAAAAACAACTTTGTCATTCGCCGACGAACTCTAAATTTTGTGAAACGGAAATTCGGACTAAGGATAGAGACCTAAATCAAAGCTTGAAATTGTTCTAATATATATATTTCATATATATATATATATATTTCATATAAAGTTCATAGTTACATGAATGCAATTCGATGCGACCAACAACTCAGTCAGTCAATCAGCCAACTCTTAGCCGCTCTGATGCGATTTTCAAAAGCCGCTAAGCGCACCGTGGCAGCAGGTATTACAAAATCAGTCAAAGTAATAAAAACGTAATAAAATTTTACACATTTCATTTACTACTTACTTACTCGGCTCTGCCTCCGATCCACTGCCAACGCGTGTCACTGCCCCCTGCCGTTGACGGTAATTTTTTGCATCTAGTTTTTGGCATTTTGTGCGTGAGCCCCATAATTATTTCGTACTCCGCCCGAACGCTGCGCTGCTGGACAGAGTGGCGAGATGTTTGCTTTTGGGCCGAATTGTCCAGTTCGTCGCCGACTCCGATACCGTCGCAGTTGCCAATGCCGTCGTTGTTGTCGTTGTCGCCAGTATCGTCGGCAGTGGGTTAATGTTGTTGCTGGTTGCTGTTTTGTTGTTCGCATGCGTGCAATTGCCACCTTTCTCTTTTCATTGCTTCCTTTAAAAAAAAATAAAAACAGAAAAAGTGTGTAGCTCTGCGTATCCACTAAAATCTTTCATGTGTGCAAAATTTGCAAAATTTACTTTTTTCCGTTCGGTAATGAAGTGCGGTTGGTATTCACTTAACAACAACAACAACAACAAACATTTACTTTTTTTTTTTTTTTAACAAAAATGTTTATGCAAAATTTCATCGTTGCTGTTGCTTACTTTAGTAGTGCCTTGCAGTGCGGTGACCAGCTCTTTTCGCAGTTCGTTTGTTGCTAATGTACCTACATACTATATGTTTGTTGTTGCTACTTTTAGTTGTTGTTTATATATTTAATTTTGACACAACTATTTTTAAACTTCACCTTGCAGCATTTAAGCCATGGCTAAATTGCCGTTGCGTATAAAATTTCTTCACTTGCGACCTTGTTTTCTTCCACTCAACCCGTCCTCTCTTCCGCTTCCTGCTCCCCTGCCCGAAATTGTAAAACAATACTTTTACAAAATTTTTTTTTTTGCTTTGCCATTACTGCGTTTGGGTGGTCTACATGTTCGACTAAGCGAAAGAATTAAAAATCCGGTGAAACTTTGTACTCAATCTACGCATTTCTCTCAGCTCGAACTCAAGTTGGGGAATTGCATGAAAATATAGCAGATACTTAGGTCAGAATGTACAGTTTTGCCGCGATATAAGCATCAGTCCTTATAAATACGTCTGAGCGAACCAATTGCGCCATTCTGGGATATATTTTCTACATATAAAATAATTTAGAGTTCCATTCCTATGACTGGGCTTGCTAAATCGTCGACAGTTTAAAACGCTGCTAAGAGTATCTTTTCCCATCGCTCCTTTCTACCCTTACCTGTTATTGTTATTGGGTCGGCTATTCATAAAAGCGCATTCAGATAGGAAAAAAAAATTTCAAGAAGCTTCTTAGAAATAGCGTCGAAGTGATCTTCTGACAATGAATTTGAATGCAGCCTGCCCCCGGATCCAAGAGACAACCTGAATTGCTTAGCTTTAGCGTTTTACATGAAAACCGTTTGAAAAGCTCGTCGACCATCCAAAATCGATGGCTGCTAAACGGAAACGACTTCAGCCTGCAGCAAGAAGCGTAAATCATGACGTGCGGCGACATTTACTGGGACGTCAGATGGTGTAAAAGGATCTTTTGGCACTTTACGCTGATTTCCATTCACCTTCCTGGCCGACGCAACGGTACAGCGTCACAATGATTGAGCGTCGCGCTGCTGTTGTTGCTTATTACTTTTCCCTCGGCTTCTGTTGCTCCTCTAAAAATATTCTGCACCGGTGCTCGGCTCGAATTTGCTGTTGTTGCCCCGCGTTTCGGATCCGCCCTATCCCCCGCTGCTCCAACATTTATTTCTGTGCTCAACTGGCTGCTGCCGTCAGTCGTTGCTGCTGTTGTTGCCATTCCGCTTTGTGCTTTCTGTTCTGCCGCTGCCGCTTTCACAACTATTCCCGCCGATTTGTTCTTGTTTATTTATTTTTGTCGTTCTGGCGCGAGTGTGTGCGTGCGTGCGGTGTAGTGTGGCGTTGAGCGGCTGCTCGTACGTGAAATTGGGTCAGCCATTGAACCCGTTGCCACTCGGTCGACGTCGTCGTTGGCGTTTGCATGATGTTGTTGCTTGTGTGTGCTCGTCATCAGCAGCGCCATCATCATCGCGTTCGTGCAGTTTGTCGTCGTCACTTTCGGACGTGGCTCGGCACGCGGGCTGTTTCATTTTTGCTGCTGCCGCTGCCGTCACGCCGCGTTGTGTTGTGTTGCTGGTGTGGTTTGACTGATGTCTGCATATGTATTGCATGTACATACATACCCTGCTGGAATTCGGACTGGGCCGATTCTAGTTTTTCAACTGGTTGTTTGTCAACCACAATTGACCGCTAAACCGATCCGATTCCTAAGAGCGAACTCACCCTTTTCACGTGGCGATGTCCTAGGCGACAGTTAATTGTCCCCTTCTGCATATCTGAGCAACTAGTCCAAAGCCAGTCCTAAGCAAACCAGTTTTGGAACTAGTTTATTCTGGGTTAGTTCTATAACCAGTTGAACTTTATTAGGGAAATAAACCAATGAAATTTTGCATAATTTGTTTTCAAAAATATTTTCAAAATACAACAAAAATTCAATGCGAAACAATTTCAGCAAAAAAAAAGATAAGCTTGGATTTGAACTTGTTGCAGACACACTTCTGGCGAAAATGTTTGGGACCTGACGCAGATATTTAATGTACGGTTCCTCATCATTATAAAAATATGCATGAATAAAAATATAAAAATATGAATACGTTCATGGAAACAGACATGTTCAAAAAATACCGACGTTGTTGTTACAAAAGCAGTGGCGCACACAGGGGAGGGTTTTTGGGATTTAAACCCCCCGAAATATTTTTCAAATAGTACAGAAATTGAATCTATAACCCTCGCATATATATTCAATCATCAATAATACTACTCGATACAAAAAATGCACCTAAAAATAAAAGTATTTTCTGGGCCGCTAAACACGAAGTGAGGATAAAAAAATTGTTGTAAGAAGTGTTTTTGAAAAATCTTTGAAAAACCAGTATTTTTCCTGTTGTTTCAGCTATAACCACATACCTCGTAAACGAATCATCCGACTAACACAAGTTGTCCGTCGATCAGAAGATAATACCTTAGCCTTGCCAGAGATATACTGATTGTCCAAATCAGATGAGTAATTTGGAGAAATTACTGACGGTGAAAGTTGTAAAAAAGTGAATTCTTCGACGGTTTTCAAAAATCATAAATTTTGTTTTTGATATTTTTAGAAAAAAAAACTATATCCTTTGGTTTTTAAATCTAAGATGAAAGAAAAAATTTGTTTTAACCGAGACCCATCCAAATGTTGATATAGGCCTGAAACTAGAAGTAATTTATAGTAACCTGACATAGTCAGTTTTCATTTTCTGGCCCCCAGTCCTTTTTAAAGGACTTGAACATTTTAGGAACATACACATTTCAAATATTTTTTTAAATATTTTTGGTTGTGCAACGATGAAGATGAAGATATGGGTATCAAATGAAAGATAAAAATTATATACAACTAAATTTTATTCTATTTCAAAGTTCTAAAAAAAAGTTCTGCACAAAAGTATCATATTATCAGACCTAACAGTATTTTCTTGATTATTTCATGTCTCTCTCATCTTCCTTATTTTTATGTTCTCTTCTCGCCTATGAATGCGCATTCAGAACGTGAACGATTAGACGCAAGCTGACTGACTGGCGTACATACAAAAAAACCACTTGAAAAACGAATGAATTTTGGGAACTAGTTGTGCCAAGTCCGACAGGGTATGCGTACATACCACACGTACATATGCAGATGTGTGCAAGCGAGCATTTTTGTTGTTATTGCTTTGTTTTCGTTTAGAATTTGTAAAATTGTTTGTGCCATTCGGCTTTGCATTTTGTTGTTATTTTCTGGGACAGATTCGCCGACATTTTCTCGGAAGCTGGACACAGCTTAATTTGTGTAGAGGCCCGCATCTCTTCCTGCATTTTCCGGTGCTGCGCCTTGGTTTTGACACTCGAAGAATCAAAGTTTCATAGATCAAACAGCAGCAGCACGAAAGTGCGGTGCTTGCCGCCACTTGGGCCGCTTCAGCCCCAGCTCGGCGACACCGCATTACCACCAATTATGACACACACACACATATGCATTCTTCGCACTTGCTTATTTATTTATTTATTGTCAAAATGTGTTGTTGCTGTACTCGTAAGCTGCCGTTTCACTTTTGTTGGTTAATTTCGTTTTACTTTTACCTTTTTGGCCCGTACACTCAAACATAATTTAAAGGTTATGGTCGTCATAATTGTCCAAAAATATTATAAAACCAACAGTGCGACAGCAAATTTGGCAGGTACACACCGAACACAACAACAACGACAAAGCGACAATGCCATATTCAGCGCACAAACATGAGTGCAATAATAAAATTAAAGCCCTCCAACGACAACAACAACAACATCCTCAAAAATGGTTAAGTGTAAAAAAGTTTCACTTTCACACAAGATCAACAATAACAACAACAGTGGCAGCAATAATTGACATGCCACAAACAAAGCACGCAAATGCGCCGAAAAGCGATACGAGCGTTTACAGGCTTCCGGGGAGCTGAGAGCGGCCCGACGCAAAATAAGTCGCTGCACATGCGCAGAAAGTGAAACTGTCGCGGCGCAAAAGGGAAGTGCACAACAACGATGGCAGCTTGGCAATTGGCAGCCGGTGCGTGCGCGGGGCAGGCGGGCATTCGGCGTGACAATGACAGTGACACGTCCGGTATCACCTCCGCAAGTGACCGATCGGCAAAGTCACACAAAAGTCAAGTAGAAACTTTCAAGAAAATCTATACTGAAAGCAGCTTGAGCGCGTTTGAATGCTGGCTTAGGCAAAGTCCAGATATTTTATTTCTGTAGATTTCCTCTCATATGGCACAGACGATCCTAAAAGATTACCAGCCGGTTCGCGGATAAACAGGCGAACAAGAAATTGTTCAAGTATGATAATTCGAAATAATGATTCATTGTGCCATCGAACAAATGAATTGAAACGAAGTCAAGCCGTCTTGGAACAGAAGTGATTTAAATTGGATATGTGGCAATGTCGCGATTATTTAAGGCATGGTAGGACTCCTGTCAATCTCACAAGGATCGCCACATTCACATCCTTCAACGAGTTTCTCTCTCGTCTACTCTGCGCCAGACGATTGTGGTAATGAAACAAGACTACAAACACAAAGCGCTTTTGTGCTCCACCCAGAGAAAATATTTCACTAAACTTGAATGAACAATTTTCATGATCAATGGCCGAAAACCTTTGAGATAATAATGCAACGACAACGACAACGAAACAAGAAAAGCAACTAACAAAAACTGAAATTAATTTTGTGAAACCTTTCTCCGCGCCTCCCCTCGCTTCCGCAACGTACCAACACAAAGCCGAAGCCGAGTAAAAGTGAACTGGCAAGTTCAAGTTTATCTTTCTTTAAACTTTTACCAAAAAAAAAAATGTATCGTGCAACAAACTCCAAAATTAAGCTAACCAGCAAGCCAACAACAAAAGAAACAGCAACAACAATGTTAACGCGGGCCACAGAAGCAACCGCTACGAAATGACAAAAGGTAACGTCAGGTAAATTATTTTGACCCTTGAAAATATTTTTCTGGCAACCGGTTTCCAAAAAACGACCATAAACTACAACAATAATGGCAACAACAAAAACAGTTAACGCTAATGGGTTACGCTACGCTTAACTGTCGAAAAAATATCACGAAAAAATGCGTGGAAACATTGGAAAAGATTGGGAAAAGTACGAAAAGACAATAAAGGTTGAGTAAACAACGATGGAAAAACATAAAGCAATTGGAAACGGTGCGAAACGGAAATGAAATTTTGTTGTTGCTGGCGAAAAATAAGAGCCACGTTGGCTCGAAAAAAGGCATAGACGTTGAAGGGCCAATGACATTAAAAATTCGGTTCAACTTGTGTAATACGAGATCGATCCGAAAAAGTAGTCATAGCTCTCTCTCTCTAACACTCATCCGCCGAGTAACAAGAACCAGCTTAATGTTATGTGTGTATGTTTGATTTATTTTCAAAACTTTATAAAACTTAGAAATTCGTTTGTATCCAAATATCTAAAAATCTTAAAAACAAATAGGACTTTAGGGAAATTCTACAAGGAGTAGTAAATAATGAGTTGAATTATAGAGAAATTAAATTATTGTCTATGCAAAAGTGCTGAATTCGACGTTCTGATTCGACATAAAACTGTAGGTTCCTTCAATTCACGTAGAAATTCACATGCATCACTCGGACAATGGCGGGAAGCTGGGCTTTAGTCTCAGAATCGGACGTCCGTGCCAGTTTAGTAAGTGTGTGAGACATTTGCCTTCCGATCCACCGTTTGAACTTGAGGTGTTGTTGGATACTAGTTGTTGGGACCGCCTATTGCGCCGCGTGCAAATCAACGCCTTCGTGGATAAATTGATGGGCTAGAACCCAAATGTCTGGTTCCCAGTCATTAGGGCAGTAAAGGAAATGAGTTGGTGGGTATATTTACCAAAGAATAATTTACTACATTTGTCAAAGTTACTCAATCTCAAATAAGACACTGACTTGGAACTCTCATCTGAACAATGTTATCGGCAAAGCTACGCGGGCAATGTATGCCTGTCAAAGATTTTACGGTAACTTACCAAAAATAGTCTACTGGTCCTATAACAGCATAGTTAAACCAATAATCACCTATGCCTCTGCAATCTGGTGGCATAAGGTTGAACAAAAAAGTCCAGTAGAAAAATTAAACAAACTGCAACGTCTGGCGTGTATAGGCATGAGTGGGGCAATGAGAACGTGCCCGTCAATTGTAATGGGGGCAAATTTAGGTGTGCCTCCTCCCAAGTTTTCCAAGGTTCGTTTGGATTGTGTTTGAAAATAAAACAACTTCAATTATTCAGCGCAAAACGCAGTCAGCAACTAACAATCACTTTATTTACAGATTTATACTTCGCTTGTATCTACCCTTGTTACCACTTTGCTTGCTCAACACAGACTCGACTCCTTGCGCTGCCACTACTGCTTTTATACTAGTTTTCTTATCGTGTCGAAGTTTCTTGCACATTCCAGTTATACTTTCTATCTCGATTGTTCTAGCAAAGTTCATTACCTTTCGCGAACCATCCTTGCCATATCGGACTATCCAAGCGAATTATACCAAATTTGCCATACTTCAAAGTGCATGCCTAAAAGTATGCTTGGAAAAACATTCGTGCATAGAAAAGCATTCAGCACAGAGTGCTTTATCGTTTCAATATTAAAAATGCTCGAAAATGACCCAATGCTCAGGATCTCCACCAAAGGTAGGATTCTTCAAAAGGTACAAGATTAACATCTTGGACAGACAATTATGGAGATCAAATCGATTCATACCAGACCTAGGGTCGCAACTTTGGTACACGGATGGATCAAAGTTGGAAGATGGCAGCACTGGCGGCGGTGTATATGGTCCCCGGTTTCAGAAAGCTTTTCCAATGGGGAATTTAGCTACCTTCTTTCAGGCGGAAACACACACCATCATAGAGTGTGCTAGCGAGTGCCTACGCAGGAAGTCGTCTGGCACACATATCTATATACTGTCCGACAGTCAGGCAGTCCTAAAGGTGCTAGAAGCCTATTCGACTGGTGACGGACTGCCGCAATCTTTTGAATGAACTAGGCAGACACAACACTGTAGAACTGCACTGGATACCAGGGCACGAAGGACATAACGGCAATGTCGCCTAGCGAAAAAGAGTGCCTTACGCCCACTGATTGGCCCGGAACCATTCTGTGGACTAACAAGAGGACACATTCAGGAGTGGTTATAGAAATGGGCTGACCAGGAATTTGTGGACTAATGGACCAACGCACCGGGATTACTGCAGACAACCCAATTCCTGGCCCCGGACAGAGGGGAATCCAACAAACTCCTCAAGCTAAACCGAGAGGAGCTTCGCATCCTCACTGGGTACCTAATAGGGTATTGCTAACTTAGGTACCACCTCAAAAATATGGGAATATCCTCAACGGATGTGTGCAGGATATGTGAGCTAGAAAAGGAAACATTCACTCCACATTCTATGCGAATGTCCTGCGCTCAGTAGAAAGAGATTTCTCCAGTTTGGTCAGCCATCAACCATCTGGAAACTACAACCCCGAAAAGTGCTAAATGTTATAAAAAGCTTTAACTTGGATGGTTAAAACAAAGGCTGCACAAAAGATCAAATTGGTCGCAGTGCACTATAGCCTACGTGGGTGGTCCGATAAGTACTTAGCCTACAAAATAAAAACGAAAATTTTGGAAAAGTGGCGATTTATTTCTCAACGTAGTTCCTTTCATCTCGATACACTTGACCCAGCGGTGCTCCAACTTATTTAACCCGTCTGAAAAATACGTTTTCTGGAGGCCTCCGTGGCGGCGATAACCTCCTCATTCGACTCAAATTTCTGCCCGGCGAGTGACTTTTCAAGTTTGGAAACAAAAAAGCATATATCCATACATGGTGTTCCCCTTTTTCGCTCCTTTCGATGTGTTTGTGCTTTCAATGTTAGCCGATCGGGAAATGAAATGTATACTACTCGTCGAATCTGCATCCCTTCGCAAGGGCAGCTGAAATTTCCATCTCACTTCACGCGACGTGTCTGCCTGTCAGTCCCTTAATGCTTGTTATGTTTATTTGTATGTTCAACTGTCGGTTCATTTGCGTGTCGTTCGGTGTTAATGTAGCCGATGTTGCAATTATGTAGATTTTCATTTGCGTTTTTGTGCGCTTCGGTTTTTAGACGCGAGCATTTTCCATTCGACGGGAGCAGAGAGTTGCATAAAACGCGCGTTCCGTTCATTTTCCGTACATGCAGTGGGCTCTGTGTTTTCCTCGGTGTTCGCCATTGGCCTCTTGCCGCTTTCCACACTTTTGCATGCAGCAAATTACCCGATTTGCTTGCGCTCTGCCCCGGCCGCCGGCGCTGGTCTCCATTATGCAATCGCATACAGTGTATTTGGTTTTCGCTGCTCTGGGCTGCAGCGGGCAAATTAATTGATTACCAAATTAACTGGCGTCATAACATGCACAGCAGGAATTCGCCTGCGAATTGTTTTAATTAGAATTTTAACACTTTCGGTGTTTATTTACGTAAGAGGCGAAGTTTTCCTCGGCACCTGCTACTGTGCTGATGTTTTAAAGTCGACTCCAGTCGCTTTGGTCAAGATTTCGGGCAATGTTGGCACTGATTAGTTTGCAGTTGTGTTGGTGCTTCCACCATGAAGACCATTGTCTGTCACATTCGACTATACCGACAGAAAGAAGTTATTAGCGATTAGTAAGTTGTGAAGCCCAATGAAATTTGCTGAACTTTCGCTACTAATCGAATCCATTACTCGAAGCACACTCGATACTACAAGACCCACTGTGGTCCCATTGTTTTATAAGGTTGCCTTCAACCCTCCTCGTCTCCACTTGTTTTTTCCATGTTGGTAAAGTTGTAATTTTTGAAGTCTTTTCAGGAAATGATATATTTCTTCTTTTTCGGACGTTTAAGTTTTTTAATGAATGTAAGCAGCCGCCCTATCTCAGCTGGCTAGTGCGTTGGGCCGCGAGTCAAGACTCCGCGAGTTCAATACTCCGTTGCGTTAACACCAAAAAAAAGGAAAACAACAATTGTTCTTTCGGCGGCTGTCCTCTCAGCAGGAAATGGCAAACCTTTGAGAGTAAAATTGCCTATGAAAAAGCTCCCAACTCGCCGTTCGGAATTGGCATAAAACTGTAGGTCCCTTCCAACCTTGTAAAAACATTCGCACGCACAACACGGTTGGTTGCGGGTAGCCTTAGTCTCGTAATCGGGCTGTTGTGCCAGTCAAGAAGAAGAAGAAGAATGAATGTAAGGAATCTTTTGTTGACATATATTGAGTTTATCTATGCGTCCTTCTTGTTCATTTTCCTAGAACGAATGACCCGTTTTCTTTGCAGTGTCCTAAACGTCCTAAGCTATAATAGTTTCTAAACACGAATATCGATTTTGTATGCATTGTCCCTTCAAGCCACAGTCTACGCTTTCGTTCGTTTAAGACGCAAAAGTTGTTAGGAAAAAAAAAACGAAAATGTTAGGAACGGTTCCAATTTGAGATATCACAATTATGAGCAGTTTGTCTTGCTACCAGTTTGGTTTTTTCGCTTTGAAGCATCTCTTTCGGGATTGGGAAGCATTTCATTGCTAGGTAGGTGAAATGTTTTAATTAAATTATACAACTTTTTGCTGACTTGTGTAGCTGGGCTTCAGTAAAATATTCAGAACTATTCAAGTACGAGGAAATCGGCTCGTTCAAAACAAAACAAAGACAAAATCAAAAGCGAGCACTCCGAATAAAAATCCGAATACTCGTAAAAATTGTGTAATGCGTTGGGTTGTTCGCTGCGTTGGCTTTGATGCATTTCGCTCAAATGTCACGAAAAGATGGGCACTGAGCACGCAGCGAGTCATTTTCAATTCCGAAACTCATTTATCATTTTGAATTGGCCGAGGCCTAAAGAAATCATAGAAATCACCCAACATTAAGTTTGGGAAAATTTACAGCAGCAAAAAAATCCAACCAACATAAATCAAATGTGAAAACGACGAAATGTTTTTCCACCGGTGGCAACTTTGCCGCCTCACATATCGAATGCGAATGCACACAGGGAGCGGCTATTTGGATTTTGTGTGCGTGCGCACGCGTGGCGCTGCCTGTGTTAGATAAGGGCGCCGAATGCAGTTAGCGAAATGTCTAATCAAACGCGGGGAGCTGAGCGGGCGAGAGCGGGACCGTTAGCTGATGTAAGCGCAACGTTGCGGTGAAGCATGCGAAGACCTTCAGTGTGGCCCTTAACCTTTTTTGGGTGAAGTGGTTTTGAATGCTGTTGTTGGCTGGCGCCGCATTGTGTTTGTTGTTATTGCTAGCCATACTTATGATGGGCACAAGAGTATTTGTAGCTTTTCCAAAACAGCGATGCTTTTCCCTGTGAAAGAGTTTCCCTGTGATTGAGTTAAGTTATTAGCCTGAAATATTTGGTTAGAAATATTAGGTTAGAAATATTAGGTCAGTTTAGGTTATAGAAGGTGTAGACACTGTTGAGTGATTCATTGCGATCTCCTTCATTATAGAATCCGGTGGGTTTATTATGGATTATTATTAACCGATTAACCAAGTTACTGAGTTTCCTGCTGAGATTTAATCAGTTCACACCAATAACTGAAGTCAAAGTCATTAAATTGCATTATCATATAAATCAACTTTAAATTTGAATAAAAAACAATGAATACTTACTTCCCGCTTAATCTTACCGACACTTGGGTCTGCCAGAACTTTTCTAGTCTCTGAAGTGCAAAGTGCAAAAACTCACACTAACCAACACCAGGGGAATCCATTTCTGCTCCTAAAATACCTTCGAATGCCAGAACCAATGACGGTGTACACAACTTGCCCAACGCCTCAACACACCCAACACTGCCAGGTTCCAGCGCCCTCTCCCACGTACCCCTACCGCTAATCATTGCTATTGTCGGCATACATGCTTCCATATGTATTGTTCGCTGTTTTTAGATCGCTGGGTGCGTTCTAATGCTCGAGCAAATATCAGCAGCGCCCGTTTGCGCCGCTCGCATTTCTCTGCTGTCTCGGTAGCCTTCGCCGCCAACGCGAACGGCAACGTGCAGCAGTCGTCGCCTTCACCTCTGCCTGCAATTGGAGTTGAACAAATATGAACAAACACACGCCCACACACACACACACATACACGAAGAGCATGACTTTACAAATGCCTGTATTGTGCAATGACCCACACATGTGCATTTAATCTGAAAAGTGAAATGATAAAAATAGTAAAGAAAAACTCAAATAGAAGCCGAATAGACGCAAGCAACAAGAAAAGTTATAAATGGAAAAAGGAAAAATGTCTACATGTAAATAAAACCTAAGAAGTAGGTTAAAAGTTTATTGCAGCCGAAACAGAAATGCACGCACATACACAAAAACAAATACATGTACACATATACACTGGCACAAACTTGTGGAAACGTTGGTGCGCTTGTAGGACGTTCTCGTATTGAGGGGTATCGGCAAAATGTTGGTATAACTTGAGCGGTGAATACGACTGAGCGATCTCTGGCCGGCTGGCAGCAACATTAATTTGGTGTTTTAATGATGGATGGATAGGTGTGTTTGTCAGCCTTAGTATCAATTTGTTATCTGTTGCTTCAACCCACAGTTACTTGGGTGAAGCGTTGCATTCTGAAAGATTATATTGAAAGTCTGCCCAAGTTTTAGAAACGAAGAGAGGTTGGAGTAATTGAGCCTGTCAAATATCCACTGGGAGACCTAAAAGAGAGAAGCTTTCTGCATTGTTTTTATAAGTGATTTAGTCATTACAGAAGCCTTCATAATTAAAAGCTCTTAGATATATGCAAAGAATTTTGGTTAATGGTGGTTAATGGACTCACAACCCTCAGGAAAAATGTATTCCACGCGACTGCCCTTTAAGCAACTAATGATAAACTTCTAATCCTTAACTAAGTGCATATGAAAAATTCATAATCTACCGTTTTGAGTCGACGGTAACAAAACAAAAAATAGCACGTGCTGTGCTTAGTCTTCTTAACGTTTTTTTTTGTTGCTATTTACTATGTCATATTAAAACTGAATTTGTATAAATGATCTCTTTGTTAGCCATACTACACGTCACTATGAAGAAGACTTGCTCACAAGAATCGTGTAGTGGGTCTGCACTTGCAGGGTACATATGAGTCGATTACACTGTTACACATTCATTTATCTATGAACGTGAACGCACGCACTTGGCTTTTGTCCGTTGACAGTTGGCATTTGTTTACTTTGGCTTGAGGGCAGCACACACAAACACTCGTATGTGTACGTATGTATGTATGTACGTAGTTCTGGTTTCTAGTTCGGCTACTCCTCGCTTTTGTGCAGCGTACACACCAAAGTCCGCTGCTCGGCGCCGCTGGCACCGCTCTCTGTCCCACGACAAGTGCAAGTCTGGGGAGCGCGTCGTTCTCCCGTTCGGGCGACTGTACTGCAAAGATTACTGGGACTATGACCGCTGAAAGAGTTGGTGCCCACCTCGTCATTTGCGCCAAGGGTGGGTGGAAAGTGGGCGATTGGCTGGCAGATATGGGCGAATGGCCCGCGCGTTTTCAGTTCCCAGTCTGACACAGCAACTAAGAATCACGAGAGAGAGCATTGTGCCGTATTTTTCACCAACTGCTTTTAAAAAAATTGAAGCATTCTTTTACACTCCCTGACAACTTTGCATCCGTAAAATATACGGCTGCATTTTGTTTTCACCTATCAAATATTTTTCTCGATTTCGGTCCTTCCATAGCACGTAGTTCATTGAGCCTAGTTTTTAATCAGTTTCCATTTCGACTTTGAAGATATTGGTCCAATCATGTCGCACACCCACTACAAAAGTGACACAACTCAAAATTTTTAATTTTTCAGGAAACACAAATACATTTTTTGAGCTGAATAAATTTTTTTTTTAAATAACGTACATATATACCGTTTGGTAGAAAATCCCTACAGATTATGCGTTAGGATAAGTTACAAAAATTGTTTTTTATTTTACACTAGAAAATCCAAAATTTTGAGTTGTGACTTTTTTGATGATATTTTAATTCAATAATTACCGAATTATTTTGAGTTATGTCACTTTTGCTGAGTTTTATTATTATAAATGACAGTTAAAAAGTCGAAAGAAAAATTTTGAAAATTCGAAATTAATATTTTGATTTGAAAATATATACAAAAATTGTCAGAATTTTGCTTAAAATTAACTTTAACAAAAATGTATTTCGTCAAAAGTGACACAATTTGCATTGAGCTGCAGCGATCAAATAGCATCAAACTTCTGACATAAAGAGAGACCTAACTGTATTTTTGCAACAGTTAACAACAACAACATATACTGAGCTTTTGCTTATTGGTAGATTGATGCATTGTGCACAGTACTAACACATAAACCCAAAAATTAAAAATTTTTAGTGGTGTCACTTTTGAAGTGGGTGTGCGATGTCTTCTAAACATATTAGACATCTTCGATATGTGTGTTGTTGTCACTACATTCTAGCTCGTCAGCGCAGGTTCGTGACATGTCTAAGAAATTAACGGTAGCAAAGAGGGAGAGACTTGTGTAACCCGAATACTCCCTGATTGAAAAATTTGAAAGATTCTAGAAAAGTAGAAACCGCTGCAACTAAGCAAAGAACAGTCGGTAGGATGTTCTCGTGGTGTTGTTGTTTCATTTAGATTTTCTCATTACAAGCATCCAGTTGTAACAGGCACAAGAAAAGTCGAATTCAGTTTGTTGATCTCCATGCAAAACCGTTAAAATAATTGGCTTATAAGATTTTTCATATTTACACACATGAATACATGAAAATATTTGCAAGTAATATGAAGTGCAACGAATCTTATTTCAACGTTTTTCCTTTCAAAATTCTTGTCCAACCCAGCAGGATGAATGTTGCGGTGACAGTCTTTTTACTCCAATCCCCGGGTGTAGGACGTATAAATAGCAGCAGAAATTAGGTCGGAAGCGCAGACTCTGGCAAGCGCTCTGCCGCCATATTTCACGTTCTATGGCCACATGTGGCCACACACAGCCAACTCATAGAGCAAGGGACAGCGGTTGACGGGGCGTATAAGTTGCCCTATGGTGCTGAGACAATGTGTGCGTGTGTGCTCACTTTTAATTTCTAAATAAAGCGGTAGCCGCATCCAGAATAAAAATGAAAGAGCTGAGTACATAAAAACATCTAATTTTTTAACGTGTATGCACGAGAATATAGATGTAAGCAAACAACAACAAAAGCACCCGGATAGAAAGGCATGAGCAGAAGACATGAGCACTTTTAGAGAAATCAACGATATTATGATTTTTGGAGCTTGTTGTGTGTGCAGTTCCTTTTTTCTATTCCATAAGAGTAGACTAGAAAAAATTTATTATATAAGATTTTATAGTATTTTACTTACTTTATTTCAATGTTTGGCAATGCTAACAGTTTTATTAATAAAAAAATATGGCTCAAAGTAGGAAAGAGAGTACAGGTTTTGAAAGGCTCTTTATGATATTTTATTGTATAGGATTCGTTTATTCTTATTATTGGTGGATGGTGATGAACGGGTCTCGAACAGTTTTACGTACGCAGATACAAATTTCTTCAATCACTTAATTATTTTTTTGCAATTTCCTGAAATATGCAACTCTTGATTTCAAAGTTGCCCACGACTGCCACGCCTTGTTAAGTGCATAAACGTTGGCGACCGGGAACAGCACCAACAACCAACAACAACCACAGTCGCAACAAGCAGCGACGCAGCAACGAATTAGACGAGCCAGCGAGGTGACGAGCGAACTTCAATGTATCGCACGAACGCAACGAACCGCCATGAGCTTGCACTGTTGCTGTGCTTTTCTCTCGGCGTTGCCGTTGCCTCTGCCTTCGCCTTTGCGTTGCTTTTGCATCTGTGGGTCAAAGACCTGCGAGAGGTCGTTGTTGCAGTTGCAACAAGCGAACAACGTCCAATAGCACACGTTGTGATAGCATTGGCAAAAGAGCACATCAACAATGCAACGACAGCAGCAGAGACGACAATAACAAAACGCGACACTCTGACGACAGCTGCTTGTGAGAGCGACGACCAAAGAGCGCTGGGTCGCCACCTTGTGGAAAAGTGCTAAGACCTGGGAAGCCCAGTGAATCTAAGTTTTCTCGAAGTCAAGGTCGTAAGTCCCGGTTTCCACTAGGAATATTGCCATGAGCAATTCTTTTTTCAGTTTGTTCTTGCCGAATGCGATTTCCGATATGTAGGTGATTGATGAGAATAGAAGCCTCTTTAGGAAACTAATAAACTATTTAATTAACCCTTTTAGTGCCGGGCGAAGAAGAGGTGCCTATGCGAGAATAACCGGCCGAATTTCACAGTTTTACTATGGTTTGGGAAAATGCACATAAAATCCAAAGGAGAAACAATATTTACATGATTCAAAAAGCAGTATACTAAGGATGAAATAGAGAATAAATAGAATTTTCGAAATCCTGTATTGCTAATTTTGGGTTTGTCAAAAACAACAATGTTTGACACAAGCGGAAAACAACGGCAATAACAAAAATTACGCTTTCAAACTGCAACTTGGACGAAATATACTGTTCACAACAACGATCGAGGTGACACTTACTAATCCTACGTTTCGCTGCGGCAATGCAACGTTATTTTGCGAGAGTCTTCAAACAGTTGTTTACATAATACGCTGCCGAAAAGTTCCGATAACATAAATGTCCACAAGACTTAAAACAAAAGACTATTGTTTTATTCTCTCGTGATGATATTAGATCATTTATAACGCATTACAAATTTATTTTGAGAAAGAGTTCTCCCGCAATGCGAATAGTAAAGCGCTACAAGGCGCGGGCCGATATATCGGCTCTGGCACTTCTCGCTAGTGCAGCAAGAGCCGATATATCGGCCTCCAACACTAAAAGCGTTAAATATACTTTTCTTTATTACACAACATGAGTCTTAACAAACGACTTGACAAATATATGTGTAAACGAAATGGGTCAAGAGTGGATTTTAGTGTAATTACAGGTCGTAACAGTCTTTCCCCCTTGTTCAAGAACATTGCAGTACTCCCAATGGGAACCGAGTCTAATGGACAATGATCTTTGAGTTTTAATATTTCAATATCGTTGCACGATCTGAAACTTTTGGTTTCTTACTAACTGCAGAGTGGACTCACATTTTGCAAAACATTTTCAATCAACACGTAAAAAAGCCTCGTTTCTCAACGGCATTGGAAAAAAGATTACGACTACGATTCCCTGATTAATACAAATGCATATATAGTACATGTACCACAAATTTAAATAGTACAAGACTTAACTTTCATCATTCAAAAGAATGTATCTTTCAAACAAGTATGTAAGTGGGTCTCGCATTTTCCAGGAACGAAACGTAACTCGTGCTAAGCGAAGTCTACTTGTGCATACAAAACAGCGAGGAACTGTACCCTGCTAAGTCCCTAAATAATTGGCTGATCTAAAGTCATTGGATCATTGACATTTTCGCTATTTTGTTGCCATATGGCAATATGCTACTTTTTGGACGTCTGCATCCTCTATGGTGGCAAGAATAAATTTTTTTGTTGGACCTTAGGATAGTTTGAAGTTTTGGGAAAAATACGAAATTAATAAACTGTGTATTTAAGTTTAGAGAAGAGAAGTATACACTTTTTTAATGGTATATCTTGACATAGTAAAGGAAGACGAAGCAGAAAACTTGAGATAACTTTTTCATTTTACGTTTTCTTTCAAATTAGATACTTTTTTTTTAATTTTGGCTGAAGTAAATTAATAAATATTCAAATTTTCGTTATGCATAAAAAATTGTTTGTTTAAGGAATGATTACAGCCAGAACGATGTGGTTGCTCTCATAGAAAAACACTCTAAAATAAGGGTCCGAGTATAAAAATAAAAAAATGTCCTATGGAATGTTGCTAATACAACCACATTGAAGCCTTAAACGTAAAATCTTAAACTACAACTTTTCCCAGTAAAAATCTGTAGCGAAAGGGTTAAGAAGAAACAAACGCACTGCGTCAGAAGCTTCATTTGCCAAAATGTGGACCTTCGGTGCAGCGGTAAAACGTGTGGTGCCACATTGAAGCCTCTCGTCAGTGTTGCGAAGTGAAGTGTTGAATAGAAGTGGCCCGAAGCAATTTATGTTAATAGGAACGTTACAACGTAGATATAGATTAACACCTGTTTATAGTGTTTTGCGCCTCGCTATTAATAATTTTATTTAATTTATTTCCAGGGATGCCACTGTCAGCTCGCTTCCACACCTTCAATCTTAACACAATTAAGTGAGTATGAGTCAAGTTAAACAATTTGAATTAAAATAAATTAATCGTATTTATGACTATAATTGAATTTGTTATGTGTGTATGTAACAACTTCAGTTGATAATAATTTAGGAAATAACCAGACTCTCATGAGCTACAAAAACAACAAAACTTCCGCAATGTTAAATCTAAACAATCGCTTGAAGTTTGCAAATTATTCAAAAGCAGCAAAACATTTAACACACAAAATAACAACAATTTCAACAACAACATCAACAACAACAAGAGCAACGAAAAATCCTTAACGTGGGTTCAAGACCTCCAAAACGTACGGTCGTTCGTGCGGTCGTTGCATGAAGGGTCGCTGGTGAGTGCAGCATGATTTGTGGCTAATGCCGCAAGCAATGCCGCAACAGCACAAGCAAATAAAAAACAACAACAACCACAGCAACAACAGCAAATGCATTTTATAGTCTCTTATGGCCCACATGAACTCCACCGCACTGCCGCATGGAAGTATGCAGCATGCCGTGCGCCGTTTGCCGCATTCGGTGTCTATGAACGCATTGTGCAACCGCTTGCAACCTACACTGCACTGCTGGCACACAAAATCGCAAAAAATTACATAAATGCTGCGCGAAAAAAAGTGCACAAGACTTGCAATTTCCTCGCGTTCGCTTACGTAACCGTTTCAGAGTAGTAACCCCGAAACTCCCCACTCTCGCTCTTTCTTTGACTCCACACGAAGTGTGCAATGCAACGTTTGTGTTTTTCCTCCATTCAAACGTTCGTTGCATTTCTGGGTCTCCAGCTCCAGTCCTCCTCCGGTCCGTCCCACTGTGCTGCACCCACCGCTCCCACCCGCCTCGTTGCCACTCAAGCCACCAGTTGGCTGTCTGTGCCCCGCAGCTGCTCTCAATGAGAGTCTGTCGCGTGCGCGCCTCTCTTTGCCTTGTCGTCGCGCCGGTGTGCTTTGCCTGGTTGCCTTGTTGTTGCCTGTGGTGGTGGTTGCAAACTTTTTCCGCTTTTCACGTTCAACGACGATGATCGTCATGAAGTTTTCTTCGTTTTGTGTCTTTGTTGTCGCATTTTCTGACTCGTTCGAGCGAGATTACATAATGGCAAATAGTAGAAAAACCACAAATTGTATGTGTGTGTGTGTGGTGATTACTGTTGATTTTGGCGTTTTGAAGTGAACGTTCGTACACTGAGGCAAATCTTTCGGCGTTCTCGATGTTTGAAGAGACATCCTTCGCAACGTGAAGTTGTGGATTACGACTTTTGAATTACACAAATAATTCGAGGGTTCAAATCATTGCGATAGTTCGTTTCTGGCTGCATCGAATCTATTTTCTTGAGTTCTCTTACACTTGGCCATGGAAACTCCTTATTGGAATTCGCCTTTCGGTATTAACTCTCTTCAACTCCACTTCCTGTTTTGTCCTTCATCGGACAATTTTGCAAGGCAAGAACCAGCGTTTTTGCATTCAGAACGTCGAAATTGTTCTTACGTGCATTGGCGCCAGTTGGAGATTTCAAGTGTTGTGAAGTTGGTTGACTTCTCCTTGAGGCTGCTCTCAGCCCCTAAGGCTCTAAGTTCCATTCCTGGGTCGGCCTGACTTAAAAGGGAGGTGTGAAAGGGAAACCTGCCAATGCCAAACGCTGTTCGTATTCGGGGTTAAATTGTAGGTCCCCTAGGTCCCCATCCGTACGAAATATGTATGTGTTACGACACTTGTCGAGAAAACAGTATCAAAAGGATGGAATTTTCCATATATATATATTCTTGGAATCGCCGCCCATTCATCTCTCTGAGTGTACAGCACTTTCTTGTTACTAGATTTTTTGCAAGTATGGTACTAAACAGATATACATATATATGTATACATATGTGTGTGTGGAGTGTATATGTTGCATAAGTGCCCGCACAGACGTAATCATTATCACACAAAAGTGCAGCAGGCCAAGTCGGAGTCGAAGAAAGAAGGAAAACTGCAACAAATGCAGTCGCAACATTGCAATGAGTGCAACAAATAAAAATAGCGCAACTCCATCAAACACCAAAGAGGCAAAAATTTAGTTTGAGAAAAAATGGCATAAAACCCGCAACGATCGTGTAACGTTTTAAGGCAACTGCACAGTTCTCCTCACACGCCTGGCCGCTGCACTGCCACGACTTTCGATTAAATAATCGCCGCAAACTAGTTGTGGCCCACAACCGCGGCACGCCATCACCTTCCCTGCTTGCCGCGCTTCGCGGTCGCTTTTCATGTTGACTCCATTTTTCACTTTCATTTGGAAAATCGCCGATACAACAACAGCAGCAGTGGCAGCGGCGTTGCTCGCAGCGCGATTTGCTTCGTCCCGCTCTCGTTTGCCGCACTAGACGGCTTCGTTTGCTGCGCCGCGTTGCGCCGTTACATAACCGACTTTTCCATAATGTTTGCTTGTTTTTCTTTTGATTTTCCTTCGACTGATCTTGTCCAGCAACAAAAGCTGGCAACCTACCGAACAGTGACATGTGGCATGCCACGATCGCGTCGTCAGTCTTTCACTTTGCTTCACTTTGCTGTGTTTTGTTTTTGTAGTTATTTGCTGTTCGGTTTCGTAACAGTACGGAAAAGTCTGGAAAATGGGAAACTTGTTCTGCGCCGGTTACGTAGCATTTTGAGGTTGTTGGTGTTGTCGCTATTGCTCCTTGCACACTTGCACTTCAACTCTGAATTAATTTGATTTAATCGCCGCGTGCAATTGTTCGGTTTGAAAGCGCAAAAACCAACTGCAACGATGGTAAGGAAATGTGCTCGTTTTGGGGAAAAGACTTTTTTGTAAGGAAATTTGTAAATCGAAATTCTGTGGACTGTATTAGGCGGGTTTCGTATTCAGAAGGTATTTTCTGTTGGCTTGTTTCAAAATCAGTCGATAATTTGTTAAACTTTTATTGAGATTGGAGCGAATGTTTTAAAAGCAGAGACCTAAACTTACCAGAAAAATTGCCCTAAATTAAGAATTTTTTCGTAAATATTGCGTTATTAAAATTTTTACGTGACTACGTTAATTACACTTTGCAAGTCGAAAATTCAGACATGGGGGGACCTACTGAGCAACTTTCTCTAGGTATACTGAGTTGAGATCCACCAGCCGTTTGGCTGGCTTGGCTCTAGTTTAAGAGAAATTCGACTTTGAAGTCTGCTCATTTTAGTCGAGTTCTTTGCTTAAGTCTTCGAACGTTGAAATGCTAATAGGTCGTAAATCGTTCCGAATATCGCTTTACTGTCTTCGGCAAGTTTGTAGATATTTTAACGACCAACAAACTTGTTTAAGACACCAATCCAAAAAAAAAATACATTCAAACTGTGTTTTCGACAAAAATGGCCCAAAAACCCCACTTTCGTCGAGGCATAAATGTAGTATAGTGAACCCTCGTGAAAAAAATAAATGAGTCAGTTTTTATATAGAGGGTTGGCTCCTGCATCTAACAAACTAAAAATTTTGCCTGGGAAACGCCCATAAAAGGCGTGGCTCGGGGTCAAAGTTCAAAGTTTTTATCAAAAAAACTCAATCTCCAACTGATTTACACGATATGGGTATCAAACGAAAGTCGCTCAGTAGGTCCCCCCCATGTCTGAGAATTGGGGGTAAATTTTAAGCAAAGAAACTATGTTTAATATTAATTACGACATTGCAATTATTTTCTTGAAAAACGTATAATATGAAGTTAAGTTCCTAGTTAAACGGTATTGCAAAGCAAGGGTGAGTGAAGTTCCAGAAAAATAATTCGATTTTAAAATTTTACTAAGACAAAGGAAAGATTGCCGTACACTGGTCGATCTATCACTGAAAAAGCCGATGCAGCTATGGACAAGGTTCAAGAAGACCGTTATGTGAGCAGCCAAGATATCGCTTAGGAACTGAAGATCGAAAACAAATCAGTTTTAAATCATTTGCACAATGTTGGTTTCAAAACGAAGCTTGGTGTTTGGTGCCTCATGAACTATGTAAGAGCAAAAAATTCAACGCACCGATTTTGCATATAGGATTCGCTGTTGAAAGGGAATGAAATCGAGCAAAATTTTAAAACGTCTGGTAAAAAGTTATGAAAAGTGGATCATATACGATAATGTTGTTCGAAAAAGTAGAAAATATTAAGCTCTAAGAACAGTGTCTAAGCCGGAGTTTACGACAAGAAAGGTGATGTTGTATGTTTGGTGGGTCTACAAGGGTATCATCCATTATGAGCTACTACCACCTCGCCAAACAATTGATTCGACTTATTACTGCCAGCAATTAAGAAATTGACAAAAGGCCGACATTGACCAATAGGAAAGGTGTGGTGTTTCATCATGGAATCCCTAGGCCAACCCCATTTTTTTTACCCGGAAAAATTTAAGAGACTTTGTTCATACATTTCACCGTACGATTATCATTGCTTTCGACCTCTCTACCAACCACTTGCGGGGAAAAAGTTGGCCCCAAAAGTGTCTGTTGTTAAACCCAAATCCCGGAATTCTACAATAAAGAAATAATGGTTCAAGCTGAAAAATTGCAACAGGTAGTTGAAAAGAATGAGCAATACTTGGATTAATAAAATTATTTTTGAATAAACAGATTTTTATGTAGTTTCGTTCAAAAACATCGAATACTTTTACCTTTTTACCACAAGTTAGCAGTGATTCAGAATCCGGTCCTAATTAACACCAAATAAAGATGTTTTCTCTGACAGTTTTATTGAGTGCAATTTGACAAAGAATCATCTAAGGAGAACCAACGATTGAAATTAGTTCAAACAACCAGCAAGCGCACAGCGACAGTGAAGACGATAATTTTGGAAACAGTTTTGGATTATGAATTGGAAAAGATTGCATTGACTTGATAGTAAATCCGAAAGCAGTGCTACAGACAATGTGTAGCCAACTAGTTTTGGTTTTAGAATTCGTGGAGTGCAGATTTTGATGTGTACGCACTGAGACTGTTGTGGATCGCCCACAAAGCGGTTAAATAAGGCGAAGAGCAGTTGCGCCCAGTCGCACTTTTGTGTGGCACTCTGTTTTGAGTTGTAGCTGCGTGGCTCTTGCCGATTGCATCACATGAGGAAGCGAGTGCACGAAAAACCGGCAGCAAGATTTGCGATGAAAAATGAAGGCAGCCATTGCATGCAATTTAGGCATTTGCACGCGAACTGGGAAATTGATGAGTTTCTTGTGTGGGCGCTGCGTAGACCTCGAAGCGATTAGGAGACAAGGTTTGCTTGGGGATTCAAACCCCGAAAAAATATCTGTTATAAAAATTGCAACAAAGTGAAATCCTGTATGCGCCACATGATGATTTATTTTAACTATTAAGTCTGCTCGCAATAAGTATTTAATGAATTTTAGATATTCAGTTTGATAAGCTCAATGAAAAGAAAACCAACAAATTTGAGCGACACAGGTAGTGTGAGCATCTTGAACGCCCTCTTTATTTCTTCTTTCATGAATTGTCACAAAAGCATTTGACAAAGTAGGTTTGACAATCTCTCGGTCATTAGTGAGGCGCTGTTACAATGAAAAGTCGAAGAAACCCGCTACATGTGACAAATTGGAGAGCACTCCTAATGAGAAGCCATACGTGCGAAATCCATTAGTCGAGAGCGAAATTTATTGTGAATTGATTAAAATTATGACTAGGTTCCAGATCTTCATGCAAATCTAAAATGTTTCAAAATGTTGTAAACAAAATAAATGAAATATCTTTCTGAATCCGAAAGTTTCCTTTAGAATGGATTCCAATTGTCTGTGCGTATTTTTGTATATTTCGTTTTAATGGCATTTTCTTGCTCATTTCTTAGCATCATTGAAATTTCACTTAATTTCATTTTAAATTGGTACATTTTGCATACTAACAATAAAATGCAGAGCGGTTTTTTTTAAGTTTTTTCCATAGTATTTCTTAAATGTTACAATCAGCAATATGCATCAATTTAAAATAAAACTGAAATGTAAGTTTTGCGTGTAATTTTGTTTAGTCATTCTTGTGCTGAAGGCGGCTGACCAACAAAAAGGCGATTACGAAGCAACCTGCAATGTGTCCATAATAAAATAAAAAAAATATTTCACATTTTCATTTGATTATTGTATAATGTTTTCAATGAATTTCATATTCAACTTTTGTTTACTGCCTTTTTTCTAAATTCTAGTTTCTTATGTAATTTTACATATATATTATTAATTTTTTTGAGCATAAAAACCCGGCGGTGCGGTGGTTCGACTCATCCAACAAACGGTACAAGTAAAACTGCAAAAGGAAGCGATTCAATCCGTTGCAGACATCAGACTTGGTTTTGATCCCAAGACACGAACTTGGTTGCAGACGAACATGCACAAAAACAGACAGTTCGTCAGACCTGGGGTTCGATCGTCAACGAGCCTACAGACGAATTGTTTTTTCAACTCTTAAGCCTGTAGCGGGTTTTATAGAAACGGAAAACTCAAACTTGAACAAAAAAATTTTGCTAAATCTTTCGTTGTCAAAGTTTCTAATGCTAAGAATTCAGCTTTGTGTGTGTGTGTATTAGGGATTGCGATCAGGAATTGTAAAACTGGAGCGTGATTGCAATTCCTAGTATGCATGTATATTGTAATGTTTTCAAACATCAGATTGTCACGGTCGAAATTGCGAAATTCCAATTTGAAAAGTGTCTGACCGCTTTGACCGTTCAAAAATCAGGGTCTGAAAGCTTGGAAGGCTTTGGTGCCGTGGATGCTTTCTGCAATATGGCCAGAAAAAATAAACCGTTCGGTGCCAGCTCCTCCACGACTCATAGTGCGGTCGTAGCGAATCTGGGCGTGCTGCCAGCAGCATTCAATAATCCATTTGTCCAAGCAGCGCACGACTGCGGATGCGTGTGCGAGCACTCTGGCCGCCTGTCCATCCACCCGCGCCGCCGCATCGTCGGTCCCACGTCCCGCGCGCGCCTTCCGTTGGCTGGTTTACGTAAGCCTCACATTGAACTTTACAATTCGAACGTTATTTGCTTTCCGATGCCGATGGCATGTGACGGCGCTGCTCTTGTTGTTGTTTTTATTGTTATTGTTGAGCCAACAATGTGCCTCGCATCGTTGATGTGTAATTGTTTAAACAGAAAATCATAAAGAAAATAAAGGTAAATAATCACCGAAGAAGGTTTCGCACTTTTTTCACTTTCTCCTTTTGAGGAGTGCGCCGACTACTGCGCCGCCGGCGCTATTTGACATTTTAATTGCGCAAACGTTTTCGGTTTCTATAATGGCACAACGTGCACTGTGTCAAGGCGCATCATGGCCAGTGCGGCGGGTGTGTGGGGGGCGGGCACTGCAACATTATGCCCACTTACTGCTCATCGGGTAATTGTTAATTGTTGACGCGTACTTTTGGCATTCAAAATAAGTTTCATAAAACTCTTTCAATAGCAACACAAACAGCAACGGGCCCAAAAACAACATCGACCGCACACTGCCAACAAAGCCGCTGCTTGAAGCTTAGCCGCGACAGCGACAGCCGCGTTTGTTAAATGTAAAAATGGAAATAACAGTGAATTCGAGCTTGTAATTGCTTCATTTGTGTGCGCTGCGGCTACAAAGCGCCAACAGCTGTTCGGCTCAGCTGGCAGCTGTATGTGGGGTACACAAGAAGTGGGGTTATTGACCTCCGTTTTCGATACTTTCCGCCAATTTGCTTGCTTAGTTGCGGGCGTAGCTATTGCCACTGTTTTCGTTTCTGTTTCGGAAGCCAAACCAATGCAATGTGTTCATTAGGTGTTTAATGACTTGTTCAATAAATGGGAAATGGAATGTCCTCTAACCTTCAGTGCAGCCGTTTGAACACATTTCCAGCAACTGCGTTCAGCGAGGATATAGTTTTGAAATCTCTTTTAGACGTTTTGACACTCGATTTAACCTTTTTCAACAATGGAATACCTACTAATGTTTGTCGATTTGATTTGTGTTACAGTTGCAGACTAAGATTCGAATCCCGGGGTTAAGTTATGATGTGTCGTTATTCAATTTGTTAACTCTTTAGCTATTTTATGCCCAAACGTTAGCATTCAGGTTTGTTTGTCTTTTTATTTCTGAAAAATTCCACTTTTTAATTAATCGACTTCCACTTTTTAATCGATCGATCAAACGATTTGCGATTTGAAACATACCTAAAACTGTTGCCGGTCAATCTTAAGTTCCGTAGTGATCAGCACATTTGCTTTAACACCGATCTTGCTCGGAAGGTTTTCGTATTTCAACAACTCTTTCAATAGAAAGTCGATTTCTCCCTCACCCAAGTCGACTGAAACTAGAAGAAAAATTTATTGAAAAATTCATCTTAAACGACATTGTGGGTCATGAAAACTTCGAAGCCATTTTAAAAGTTCAACGACTTTAAAAATATTAATGCCAGCCGATAAAACCAACAGCGGAGCAGAAAAGTAAAAAATAGAAGGCAAATACGGCAAACGAAAACAGGAAAGTTATGTAACATTTACCCACTGACGTTTCAAAGACAACAACAACAACAATTGCAACAATAACGGTGATACCAAAGCAACAGCGAAAGACAGGAAACCTAGAAAAGCCACAAACAAACAAAAAAATGTTAAACTGCAACAACAACAATGCGAAGTGCATGGAAAACTGCCATATCGCATTGCAAATATTACAAAAGTGCAAAAACGTGGGGGAGAAGCGGGAGGGAGTATCTGTGATCATGATCATTTTTGATCAAATGAAAATAAAACATACGTTATTTGGTGATATTGTATGAGGAGTTTTTCATTTGGGGCCTGTGTCGTGAATTGACGTTCGATTGCACCAGAATACGTTCGTTGTATTAGTATCGGAATTGATACTTTCATATATCCCGCCAGCGTATATATGAAGATGAATATGGAACTGAACAAATGGTTACACGTGTAGATGCCTACTCGTATATAACTATATATACATAGGTATATAACTGATTCGACAGGCACACGGCAACTTAACGTAATCATCAATTTTTCATACAACTTCGAAGGACGAGTTCCGAACTTATTTTATTTGTCAAGTGAGTGAAAAAAATTTATCGAAAAAAACTGCACTTATTCTTTTGAATTGATTATGAACTCCAATCCACGACGCTCTGACTGAGGAAGGGGTAAAAAGTGGTTTTGTTGTAGAATAAAATTATTTTGAAAGAACAAGACTTTCGTAGGTATTACTTAGGCCCTAAAAATAGGAAATCTGATATCAAAGAACTTAAGTAAGTTTCATTTAAGTTCCATCTTTTTAACCGGATAATTTTTTTTTGCATGATGGCTCTTTACAACCAAAAAATTGAAGGACGAAGCAGCGTTGGGAAAGGTCCCTAATGGCAAAAATTTAGATTCGACAGAGCTTTAAGGTTACATTTTCTCTCAATCTGTGAGTTGAGTATAAAAACAGTTTTTTTGGTTAAACAGAGTTAAGGAAATCATATTATCCCATAAAACGACAAAGCTCTGAGTATATGTCAGACACTTTTGTCGCCATCGATTCACTCTTACTTAAGCTTTTCTATTTTAATTGCCTATGTAATTATTTGCAATCAAACTGTATCAACAATTAACAACAACATTCAACATCGGCACTGGTGGCTTTCAAAATTAAACTTTCACTTTGCGCTTGAATTCATTCATTTCTAGCCGAGTTCGGCTAAACTGAGTCGTGTCGATGCGAACTGAGCCGATCCGAGCCAATTCCATTGGCGCGAGGATGACAATGCGACGCTGCCTGATTGTGACGAACCCAGAAATGGAGCTGCGAGCGCGCCCAAATCTAATCGAACCCCGAACACCACGCAACACACAAACGGCCACTTCCTGTCTAACGTGTCTGTCTGTGTCGCCTCCGCTTTGCGCAAAAGTGCCTTCTATCTGCAATCGCAGTCCAGATGGCGTTGCCACATGTTCATTTTCATTTTCTCCCACTTTATTAATTTTCTACCGCTCACTGTTGCTAGGTTTGGCTCTCGTCGGCTTCAGCGTTGTCAAGTTGCACTTCTGACTTTTGACTTGTGTCTTCCCTCATTGAAATTTCATTTGTTTCCCTTCACTCCGTTGGCAAACTTCCGCTAAAAACAACAAAACAGAAACGGTTGCTTTGCTTCCTTGTGGCGTGGAATTGAGTGCAATTTTCCGTTTCACTTTTGTTTCAGTTTTTCCCACAACTTATCCAGCCGCATGGAGGAAATTATGTAAGCGACGCGTGGCTGCTACTTAGTTGACAATTGGCGAATAGGTGTGCGTTCAATTATTCCGTATGTGTGTGTATGTGTTTGCGAATGAATGGGATTGCAACGGGAAACAGGAAGCGTCCGTGTTCCTGTTTAAATGTCTTTCGCTCAATCAACATTACTTCAATTTATGAAAAAAAAGTCCAAATATAGATTTACCCCGAATTTCGTGATCTTTTACTCAACTCCAGGGCGTGGCTCATTTACTCCGTTTTCAAATGATAATGAAGCTGTTACAAAGCTGCACGTTTACCTTATCGCTTAATGCATTGAATCACGAATGAGGTCGAATGAGACGAAATGATCTCAATTACGAAACAAATAGAAACCTTGTCTTTCCAAATTCCCTTGACTTTTCTACAAAGAAGAAACGATAACACTAAACCAATGTTTTCTACTCAATGCGTTTTTAAAAATGTTGCCATTTGGCAAAATAGCACAAACATATTAATTTATATCAGTCTATATTCTTCAGATCTTTTCACTTATTTATATTGCAACTATTACATTTAATGAAGTTAAGAATTTTTTATTAACTATCACCATCAAAAAAAAAAAAATATTGTAAATCTTGCAGTTTTTGAAAACGCATTTCCTCTAGTTTTCTATATTCAACCATAACAACATTATTTTTATGAATATTCTTCAAGCATACCATTTAGCCCTTTCGCTATTTTGTTGCCATATGGCACATTGCTTCTTTGTGGACGTCCGCTCCCGCTGTGGTTTCAAGAATACATTTTTTGTTGGTCCTTAGAATAGTTTGAAGTTTTAGGAAAAATACAAAATTAAAAAACTGAATATTTAAGTTTAAAGAAGAGAAGTATACACGTTTTTTTAATGGTATATCTTGATATAGTTAAGGAAGAAGAAGCAGAAAACTTTAGATAACTTTTTAATTTGAGGTTTTCTTTCAATTTAGATACTTTTTTTTTTTTAATTTAGGCTGAAGTAAATGAAAAAATATTCAAATTTTCGTTATGCGTAAAAAGTTTTATGATTGAGTAATTAAAATATTACAGCAACAATGATGTGGTTGCTCTCATAGAAAAATACTCTAAAATACAGTGTCCGAATATAAAAAATTAAAATTTCTTTTGGAATGTTGCTTATATAACAACATAGAAGCTTAAAAACGAAAAATTTTAAATTTTACCTTTCCCCGGTAAAAGCCTGTAGCGAAAGGGTTAATTGCAAAAACCTTTAGTGTTGTAACCAGTGTCCACAAAATTGAATGTTGGTGTAAGACAACAAAATAGCAAAGGGGTACGTAGGTTTAATTTCGGTCGACTTTTATGGACAGAGATGTGCTTGTGCAATGGCCGCTAAATTGCCTCCATCTAACCAAATTACTATCTACTTGCTGCATTATGAGCTCCTCTTGAACAATGAAAGAGCTAAAACTATTGAACTAGAAACGACGGGAAAACATAACATTTCCCAATACTTACATATTTATGAGTATTCGTATAAAATCAAATCATTTGTTTTGTACTGACGATGAGTAACTAATTTAGTTATCATTTGGTCAGTCAATTGCATTTTATAAATGAAATTTGTATGAATTCAAACAGCTATGCACACACACAAACAATACATTTATGTGCAATTCTTATGTGCGTTTGTTCAAATATGTACATATGTGTACAGACGAATATATACATAAGTATCTGCAAAAGACATACTGGAAAAGTCAAAAGTCAGAAGAATATGGAAAGCATGGAAAAGCGATTTGAGTTCAACCGCCAACTTGCATTGTGCGAGAGATAGAAATAGTGATTGCAAGGACGCTTTGCCACTGCAGCACCGAATGTCAGAGAGTGACAGCCAAGCCAACATCGCTGAGCGCAGTTGTCGATGATGCAAGGGTTTGCACGAACCGTCGCACAGTGTGTCGATTGGCCAATCTGAGGGGACTTAAGTCCAATTTATAAAAATTGCTTTAGAGTTAAGAATGATTAATGATTACAAAATTATATTTAGACTTTTTTATTTAAAAATTATCTTTTAAAATTTTTATTTTTATTTATCACTCTTACCATTATTTACCATTTTGTCGGCCACAAAGCTCATCAAACCCTATAATTGTTTGGTTTTTCTTGATATTTAGTCATAGTTTAAAAAGAGTGGCACGCGAAATGGTCGCAGCAGTTTTAATATTTTTTGGCAAATTTAGGCAACATTTTTTATTAATGCTCAATCAGGAAATATGCCTACATACGCCAAATGATCGTCTGTAGACTACATTTTGTACTTTAAGAAGGTTTTTTCATTACAAAATTTAAAATGTAAACAATGTTTTTTCGTATAAACTACGAATTCGTACAATGAACGACTGCAAAATGAACGGCTCGGTAAACACTATTTCTAACTAAAGTTCTTTTTTAGAAAAAACTGTAATAGAAGACCGTAACGAAATGGAAACTCTTTAAACTTGCGTAGAAAAACAGTGTAAAAACTGCTCAAGCGCCAACAAAAGTAATCTGCCTTTGACAACTGTTATCCTTCAGAGCGTTGGTTTCCCAATTTCTTTTGTGCATTTTTCCTAATAATCAATCAATTGAGAATTTAATCCCTCAGATTGGCTAAACCGCACACTGTGCGTCGGATACGCATAGCTTCACGACAGGTCGAAGGACAAAGGTTCTTGGCGCCTGCACGCAAAATAGTGCAGACTGATATAAACTATTGCAGTGCAAATTTCTGTTTGAATTTGCTGTATAAATGGTTTACTTACACCTCTAAACTGAATGAGTCTTTTGCACTCCCCTCCTGGAATCTGGAATCAATGCTTGACCTTCTGTAGGGAGTTGCACAAAAAGGCACATCATCGCTTGGTCTGCAGATAACTTCTGGCGGGACTGGCTGAATTTGAACTCATTGTTGTTGGTGTTGAAATATTCCATTGACTTGCCATGACATTATGCAACGCTGCGCCGCCATTTTGCACAAACAAACAACTCCCCCCGGCATGGAGCGCCAAACAGTCAAGCGCCGCGTTGCACACACCTCCGTCCGCCGCGACTACGAGTCCAATTGCATTGCGAAGCCGAGTGACGCCAATATTTTTCACCACTGACCCAGTTAGTGGCACACAAAAAACGAGCGCAGCAACACATCGCACGTACATAGCTACGCACATGTATTGGGAGAGGGGGGTGAGGGGGGCAACGGCAAAGGACAACCCATACAAACGAGGGGTGGCAAACGGAAAATGTGTGAGGTAAATAGAGAATGCACGAGTGCGCTGAGCAACGTAATTGCATCGGTGTGTGTGCGCGTTTTTATCTCGGCGCGCGTGAGCCTTTGTATGGGTGTAGGTTATCGATATGTATAGGGATGTCCTTGGACTCGCACGGTGCATGACACTCGGCCGTTGAACTTCGTGCTGCACGTTGCCTTGGAAAATGCGACTCTTCCACCATCGCCTCTCCTGCCGTCCCCGTTGCAGTCGCTTGTGTTGTCATCGTTCGTACTGCACTGAATTTGGCATTTAGAAATGGGCAGCGGGCGCACGGAGCGGGGCGCTTACCAAGCAGCGCGTTGTGGCAGGTCAGTTGAAAGCTTTCCATCCAAACACAACTGCGCTCTGGCGCAATTGCAACCCTGCGCCCGGCCACGCTGCCGCTGCGGTGCAGAAAGTTGGATTCGCACTTGGCGGGCGGCGTTTGCAGCCGCCCGCTGCAAACAGCGCACTTTTCGGCAAGTGCAAGTTCAAATGTTTCAAGTTGTAGCGCGCACACCCTCCCCGCACGTGCCCCGCGTCGCACAGACGTAGCACGCACGAGTAAATGCATCTGCGATCCCGGGATAATGTCATTGCCAAATTTCCCACGTTGCAGCGACGCGTAACGTGGCTGCAGCTACGCTACGCATTCTGTGCCTCGGCGTTGGGCCTCCGCTTAAGGGGTGTGCCGGGTTCGGAAATGGCTCGAGATTTCGCAGTACGAGTATAGCACAATGCAGCTGAGCGCGTGAGCTGGCTGTGCATATTAAGGTCAGAGGTCAATATCCACTCCTCCAGCTGGTTTCCCAATAAGGCAGAATTTCGGTTTTGGTCTATTCACGAAGTTTAGTTTTATGTTTTCAGAACCGAAGTCGCAAGGAAGCCACACGAAATGAAGTAATATTCCAATATTTGAAACAATAGTAGCCATGTTTTACGTATCATATTATATATGTACATATTTTTTTTTTTTAATTAAATTCAAGTATGGAAATTCTTACCAGTTATTGAAATATAGTACAGTGGACGTCCAGTATAACGAACTTTCCATTTAACAAATTTTCGATTTAACGTACGGCCAAATTTTTTCCATTGATGTTTCTATATTACGAACAAAAGTGAAATTCGCTATCCGATATAACGAATATTTATGTTGTTTTTCACTCATCCAATTGTTTTTATTTGAGTATTCACATTCTTTTCAATAACAATGAATGTTTGGTTTGCTGATCATTTTTACAGGATTTGTTTTGCGTTCGGTCGGTTTTTTTCTTTTAAAAATTAAAATTTCAATAATTATAATCAATCAAGAGAAATTGCCATACAGAAAAGTTGACTTGCGGTAAAGAGGCAATCCGCATCGAAAATGTTTTCACTGTACACACATATAAATTTTTGCATTTTGAAAATTCTGGCATAAAACAAGATATTTGTTTAACCTTCTGTCTGGCCTTGGCTCAAAATTGCGATCACTGTCCTTTGGGGTCAGGATGACCCCAATCAAACGATTATATAATTAACTGACAAAACATAAATAAATGTTACATATAAATCACAAAAGAAAAGGGGAAGCTCCGAAAAGTGTGTTTTCTCGATTTGTTAGTGGGTGGTAAGCGCGATAAACACTAAATAACACAAGTAGCCACGGTGTTATTTAACGGTTTTTTAATTCCGCCTGGGGTCAAATAGATCCCAAGGGACAGGCAGAAGGTTAAAAACTGAATATGTGAGGCTTATTTCTTTAAGAAAGACGGTTAAAAACAAAAAAAGCATTCAATCGATGTAACGAATTTTTCGATTTAACAAATTGGGGGTACAACATAAGATTCGTTATATTGGACGTCCACTGTACTTGTAAGTATTACACTCAAACGGACCGGCCGATTTTCATGTTTTTTTTTTTTTTTTTGTTAGATCCATCTTGAGTTAGTTCAGGTTTAGGTAGGTAGGTAGGTAGGTGTGGCTGCTTCAGAAGGAGCACACTTAGTCCAATTTGCCTAGTAGATCAGCCTTCGTCTGGATAAAGATGGACAGTTACTTAGTAAGTGAGGTATACCTTCTTCCTCCTCCTCGTCCAAACAGCTGCGACAGAAGTCATTCGAAAACAGCCCCATCCTTTTTGCATGGGTGCCGATGAGGCAGCGACCCGTAAGGATACCGATCATGGTTCTGAGAGGAGCTCTCTGGAACATCGAAGGTTTAAGGTTGGCCAAAGTTGGCGCGCAAGGAGGCTTGTGTTGCCTTCAATCCATCTTAAATTTGTATCGTGTAGGGACTCCGAACGTGGTCATCTCTTGGCGTAACTGCTCAGTAGTACCATGTCTCGCGAGCTCGTCCGCTCTACAGTTCCCTGGAATATACCTATGACCTGGAGCCCAGTATAGGCGAATTTGAGGATTTGCTGCAGCTAAGAACAGTCTTTGATGTTATTTTGACCGCATCCAGAGCTCTAAGAGCTGATTGGATGTCCG
Source organism: Melieria omissa (assembly GCA_963971225.1). Classification (NCBI taxonomy): domain Eukaryota; kingdom Metazoa; phylum Arthropoda; class Insecta; order Diptera; family Ulidiidae; genus Melieria; species Melieria omissa. The sequence goes on along the minus strand of OZ020268.1, from coordinate 44,076,359 downwards.
ATAGTATCAGGATATCAGTCGCCGATATCCTGTTTACCCTGAACCAATCGGAGGCTGCGCATATTGCTGTGACCTCAGCCTGGAAGATACTACAGTAATCTGGCAGCTGGAGCTTTAAGTTAAGATTTAATCCTTCTGAGTAGATACCACAGCCCACCTGACCAAGCAGTTTCGATCGAATGGAAAATTCCGGAAAATCTATTGGAGAAGTCGGAAAATTCCTGCCATATTTGACCGCGAATCACTTGGGAACGGCAGGACCGATTTGGCTGTTGTTTTTGTTGTGTTCGTAGTTGTTAGAACAAGGTTTGTATGAAAGAAAAATTTAGGAAAACGGGGCGTGGCACTTTTTCAGCGGCCCAATTTTCAGACTATAACTTTGGAACCATAAGTCACACATTTAATTCACTACGAACTTACCATTTAGTCAAATCTTTCGACAGAGGGAATGGTGCTGGTATTGAACATTGGGCGTGGCACCGCTCATGCAGCCAAATATTTAATATAGAATATATTTGAAATTGTATGTCGTACTGCACTGAAATGTAGTACCCCATCGTCCCATAGATGTGTCAATCTAGTGGTAAGATTTTATAGGCGTGGCACATTTTTGTGACCCAAATATTTCGCTCAACTATAAGTCACACAGCAATGAACCTAAGTACGAATCTACCATTTTCCCTTTCGACAGAGGGAATTAGGGGGGATTGAACAAGGGGTTGTAGCACAACCCATAAAATTTAAATCTATATATATATAGGAAAGTGACTGTATGTGAGTAACGGCGCACACTCAAGCGGATTGTGCAATTTCCATGCGTTTTTTTGTTGGATTCGTCTTGAGTCAGTTCAGGTTTAAACCAAAACAGGTGACGTTATACTTCAATTAATTCAAATGTTGTGAGAGACGAAGTTCGCCAGGTCAGCTGGTGTATTTGTAAAACAATTTTTATAAAGCGAGTCTGAGCTCAAAAAGTTACTTGGGTTACTTGAAAACTTGTTTACAGGAACCGACCATCAAGTTTAAACTTTATATAAAAAATTTAAACTTAAATGAAGCCAAGTATTTGGAAACAATAACAATGTATGTGGTAAGAGGGACAGACAGAATATTGTTATTGTTTTAAAATCATATACTATATATAAGTTGAATAGCTATTTTCAAAATTTGGAAAGTGAACAGCGTTGCGTGTTTGAAAAAAAAGAATGATTTCTCGAGCATTGCAGATATTTTTTTTGTTAGAAAAATATCGAATACGATGGGTAAATCCATACTCGATTGGTTAACATTTTCGTATGATGAATTCTGGAAATGTTAGATGCTGCTTTCTTTGAATATAAGCAATTGCTTACTACATAGATAGGACATTTTTTAGAAATTATCTCGGAAAATTTCTGGCTACGCCCCGGTATTCCAAACTTTTCAACACAGTCATGTGTGTTGAATTGCACAACCGCCACTCACATCCGCCTGCCAGTGGCCGTCGTAATAGATCGGCCAGTCAATGCAGCTGGCATCGCAAATGCCAACTTTGCTCGCCGTCTGCTTAGTTAGTCAACCAGCGATTGCTATTGTTGTTGCTCGCTTACAGTTAAGTTCAATGTCAAAATTAACATAAAGTACCGTTAATTACAACTTAGTGCGAGCTGGCTGCGATCGCTCGCGCGCTTTCTTTTCTCAGCCGCTTAATTGACAATTCGCAATTAATTGGCGTTTGCCATTTAGCCAACGCTCCACGTAACCGGCGATTGCGACTCGTTATCCTTGAGCATGACAGTGGCAGCGCCGTCACCGACATTCCCAAAGAACTGCCGTCCGTCGTTCTCGGCCGTTCGCCACGGAACATTCTAACGCGCCGGCCAGCTGCCAGTCGCGCTGCCGCTAACTGAGGCAAATCGAGTTCTTTGTGTGCGCCGACGCCAGCGCAACATCTCCCCTCCCGCGCCTACCCGACCGCAGGCGCCACTCGTTGCTGCTTAGTCAACAAGTAACGCTGCGTGTCATTCTGGCCATTAAATTGACATTGAAACTGCGCGGCTCTTACGTGTCTTTGTTGCGCGCACTATTCTCGCGGTTGCAAACTTGTGTTCTTTACAACAACATCGATGTTACTGCAATGGCTACGGAGTTGGTTCTTGTGCTTGATTCTCTCTTGTGCTCTCCTATAAGTTTAGGAAAATCTAAATGTCAACCTAAGCCCGGGTTTCTTTGACAAAGTGCTCTGCCGCTCACGAGTTCAAGCTCAGCGAGCTGCAGCCGCGGAACTTTGGCAACAACATAGGTGGAAGAAGTATTGCATGTTCTTCGTTCAACAAACAGAACCCTACTTTTTGAAACGGTAACATTGTGTTGTGAAAACACTCTTAACATGACACTCTTAATATATCAAAACATATTTACAAATTCCAAATGGTCAGATTGCCGACCAATAAACAAATTTAAAAAGTTGGCGGCCGTTAGAATGCAGAACCCCGAAAGTGTGGGTGGGTCGAATTATTCTGGCCTAAAAATAAATCTGGCTTGTTCGTCCAGTTACACGTAGAACAGTCTTAACCCAAGAAAGCGGTAACACTTCGTTTGAAGTACTAAACATTTGCATCAGAAGTGTTCTCAGAAGCCCTGAGTTATTTCACAAATACTACGTATTACATATGCTTCGGCTAAACAGAAATAGAAAAGAACAGAAATGAAATCAGAAATAGTTCTGGTTTAAAAAAAAGCTATATCTGTCCCCAACGTCTTTAGTATTAATTGTGATTATTTAATATTTTTTTGATAACATTGAATTATAACTGATAAACCACTGAAGGATAGTAGCGCAACAGACAACATAAACACACACACACACACACACACGTACAATTAAGTTCTACGTGAGACATATATTTATTAGTTATTGCATTGAAAGCCCAAAAGCTCATCGATCAATACACCAACAAGACTGAGCGCTAGAGAGTTCAGACCAAGAGCGACGCAAGTCCAACGCTAGTGTCTCTATGTACATAGATATGTATGTATGTATGTACATGCATACATTTACATATGTGTGTGGCACAATAGGCCTTAAGTGCATTTGAATGGCAAAAGTGCATTAAACGCACCTGGCAATGATCAAGATTAGAATTTGTTATGCTTTTCTGTTCTGCATTGTCTCAAAGCAAAAAATGGTTGTTATTGTTGTGGCTGTCGTTGCTACATACGTTAGAGTTCCTCTCTTGCTCTTCAGCTGCTTGAGTTGGCGAGTTGAAGGAAAAATACTAATATAAAATACTATAAATAAATAAATACTAATAAATTGAAGTAATTTTTCTCACTTGAGGGGACTAAAACAAATTTTTAACCCTTTCGCTACAGGTTTTTAGTGGGGAAAGTTAAAATTTTTAATTTTACGTCTTAGGCTTCTATGTGGTTGTATTAGCAACATTCTATAATAATTTTTTTAATTTTTATACTCGGACCCTGTATTTTAGAGTATTTTTCTATAAGAGCAACCACATCGTTGTGGCTGTAATAATTACTTAAACATAAAACTTTTAACGCATAACCAAAATTTGAATATTTCTTCATTTACTTCAGCCAAAATTATAAAAAAGTATCTAAATTGAAAGAAAACGTCAAACTAAAAAGTTATCTAAAGTTTTATGTTTCTTCTTCCTTTACTATGTCAAGATATACCATTAAAAAAACGTGTATACTTCACTTCTTTTAACTTTAATACACAGGTTGTTAATTTCGTATTTTTCCTAAAATTTTAAACTATTCTAAAGACTAAAAAAAAAATGTATTCTTGCAACCATAGAGGATGCAGACGTCCACAAAGTAACATGTTGCCATATGGCAACAAAATAGCGAAAGGGTTTAGTAAGAAAAGAAAAGAGGAAGACACAAATCGGCTCGTTTTAACTGTGTATGGATTCGTCCAGGTAGATAGAGTAATATTGGGTTCTCTCGTAATAACCCTTCTTTGCAACTATAGTAAAATAAAAGCGTGATCGAAGCGTTATTATTTATTATTTTTCTAAGTATTGTGTTCAGGGAGGCTGTAAAGTACGGTATAGATGCAAATATCTATGTGTGAAGAATAAAAATGTGCGGACTGGAACAATTTGCTAACATACGTGGGTGGTACGATAAGTACTTAGCCTACAAAAGAAAAACGAAAATTTTGGAAAAGTGGCGATTTATTTCTCAACGTAGTCTCATTTCAACTCGATACACTCCGTGTATCCGGCCTCCGTGGCGGCGATAACCTCCTCATTCGACTCAAATTTCTGCCCGGCGAGTGACTTTTTCAAGTTTGGACACAAAAAGAAGTCACACGGGGCCAAATCTGGAGAATACGGTGGATGGGGCAGCTGTTCGTAGCCTAAAGCGACCAATTTGGCGAATAACCGACCGATATTGCTCTTTTTCCATTTTTCTAAAATCCGCGGACACGTTCGTTTCCACACGCGGTCAAAACAAAACTACAAATCCAATATGGCTGAAATTTTGACAGTAGCCGTCTACGAGGATGTACTACACGATGGTAAATTTCTCTTACGATAGTGGCACCATCGGGCGGTGGGGCTAAGTACTTATCGGACTGCCCACTTACTTTTACCCTCAGATTTATAGGTTATGAGATTATATTGTAAAAGGACTCAACTCGGCGGATTGCTCTTAGGAAGGACCTAGACAAGGAGGGAGGGAGTTTGTCGTTAATCAACATTTTCAATCACTTTGCTGGCTTAATTGCCAAACAAACAAAAGAGGCCTTTCACCTTTACTTTAAAGTGCGTAGCTAACATAAGGAATTCGAAATGAAATTGGTTGGAATGAGCATGTATGTAATTTGTTACTTTTTCTATATATTTTCCTTTTTTAATTTCCTTTCTTAATCAATGCTTAATTTGAATACTTCGCAAAAACTCCCTGTTGAACATTTCAAAATCTGCTCATATGGTGGTGGTGGCCACTTTACTTTGGTGTTCAGTGTTTGACGACCCGAGTGGCCTGAACCGCTCTAAACCGGACTGCCTTGGGTGAGAACAACCGAACACGCCAGCCCGAAACAACCGAACGAGCGAGCCAGAAGACCCAGCCGGCCAGGCCTGCGCTCACCAAGCGACGCATTTCGGAAAAGCTTCGCCTCAATAAAATGGCACTTCCATACACCGCTACTTACATGTCTTTGTTTGTGTTCGCAAGTAAAATAAACACACTGGCGCCAATTTTAAGGTTGTCGGGAAAATCAAGTCCAGAACTGACACTCGAAACAGCAGAAACGCAAATTGCAACCAAAGAACGCGGCGATTGTGGTGAAAAGAGGCGAAAACGTAGCGGCCAACCATTTACATTTAGCTATTGAACCTGGTTTACGGATTGGCGATATAAATTACAAAGCCTGAATCCAAATTGCTAGTGCTAGGTTGTTTGTATGTGTGTGTGTGTGTGTGTGCTTGCAAAACTGTGACTTAAGTCTGACTTGCAGCGGGTCAAGAGCTTTCGAACTGCCACTCGCTTCGGCTTTGTGGTGCAAGACGACAGGAGGCGGGTGTGAGGGAGACATCTCAGTGCAATTTGCTGAATTTTTACGTGACGCCGTTTGAGAGGAAGAACGCGGCCAATCGCTACTTGTTGTACCGCCATATTTTGGCCGTGACTTTAAACCTTTGTTGTTGTACGTGTAAAGGTTGTTGTTGTGCAGCTATTATTGATTGATTGCTAAAACATTTGTGGGTATATTTTGAAATTGAATAAAATATGAAATAATAGAAATATAAAAAGGTAAATGGACAATGTTGTCCGTTGCCTCTTGCCATGTCCAGCGCCAGTCGCTACTTCTAGTATTGTTATTATTTATTTACTAAACTTATTAAGTATTTGGAATGAAAAGTTTGACCAACATGAACATGGGTTTTTATAAAAAATTTTAACAAACGTCGAAAACTGCCAGCGTTGCCGTGTGTTACGTCAGATCACTAACCTGTAAATGTTTGGATATAGTTGACCCCACTATTTCGCCAAATATGAACATTTGTGTGTCAGTTTAGCCTAAAAACATGTTGGAGCTCATTAACAAAAATTGAAATTGTTTAATGCAAATTGCCACCACAACTACAACCAAATTTTGCCAAAACCAACAACTACGCGCGAAGGAGCAGGGAGGGGCAATTGCTCAAGAACCAAACGAACGCAAACAAACCGAAATAAAAACTCAAAGGCAAACACAAACAATTTGTAGCAACAAAACATACAAATATAGAGCAGATGTTTTTTTAAATTTTAAAAACAAAATGCAAAAACGAATATTTACAGTAACGGTAGAACCAACACAATATCAGAGAAAATACATACATATACATACATTCATACCTACATACATAAATAAAACAAACATTTAATCATTTGACCCAGATTCGAAGGCAGCACCAATTGTTTCAAAATATCTATCGTCACGGATGTGGTTGTTATTGTTGTTGTAAAGAAAGCATTCAACGATAAGATTAGATTGTTGATGTTGTTGTTGTTGTTTTGCGGCTGTGTCATGCTCCTCTTCTACATCCATGAAATTTCGTAATTACCAACAAAAACAAAAAAACAAACAATAAATATCATATATTGTTGTTGTTGTTGTTGTTTTGGTTTTGGCTGATGGTCGCTACCGCTATAAACAAAAATAAACCTTCAACTTGGTAAGAATCCAGGGATGCGAAGCCGCGCCGACACGCAGAAAGCACGCAGCCACCCTGCAGGAACATTGTTGGTTAATATATATGATTGATCATTTAACATATAGTACTATAGTACAAGAATTCCCATCAGTTTCTGATGGAAACTCCCACATATTCATACAGTTGTCTAACGCACATACTGTTCAATTTTATTGACCGGGCAATGGCCTCGATTTCACTTTCACGTGGGTCCAAATTTCTCAAAAAATCTTGTTGATTAATCAGTACTGAGAGGAATTTCACTCAGTACTGATGTTAAAACCCATCAGGACTGGGGTATAGATAGAGATCAGTGATTACAAGTCTATTTTTATTTTGCTCACTTATTTGTTTTCATTACAAGGTAAAAAAAATCATGGCAAATATTTTGAAAAATTCCATTAACTTGTTGTCAAGCCGTTCTTCAATCGACAGAACAGAGAGGTTTTTAATTTACGACCTAACAAGAAGAAACGGTAAATTTAAATTATTTAAAATTAAATAAAAACATTAAATTACAAATTAATTTAAAATTAATGTTATAATACTAACGGTTATTGCTGCCACAATTCATTGCTGTTTCAATCACGAAAAAAAGCATCATAAGCTGACCGAGTTACTTCCAGTGTTGTCACTTAAAAATTTTTTCCGGACCAAACTTCCGACCAAATGCGACCTCAGATGACCAAATTAAAAGTTTGCGTTATCTTTAAAGTAATTTTTAATCAAAATTTTATTTTTTTAAATGAAAAAGATATTTAATGAAAAGATATTTACATCACAAAACGGACCGAAAATCGTTTAAGCAGACCAGCGGAAGAGAGTAACAAGATCTGACCAATTTTGGTCCGAAAAGACCGACACCGGCAACTCTGGTTACTTCAGATATTTTGTTGATTTTTCACCTCTGTTTTATCTTTCAAATTTTTATGTTCTTTTTCTCGCCATGAACGCACACATGATCGATTAGACCCGAAATGTTAACTTTTTTTTCGCAATCTTTGACAACAACTTTGGCAACTAGTTGTCCAATTGACTTACAAGAAACCAGTAGTTGTCTCCGGTCCGATCATGTCCAGCAGGGCACACAACCACACACACAAGCGCTGCGTAGACGGCATTGAAAAAATTGGAACAGCTGGAAATATGAGCGAGAAATTTATTGTGTTTTCCTTCTTGGCTCCAAAGATTTATTGGTTTTATATAATTTTTGGCCTATCAAATTGCTGGGGACAATCAAATAAACTCTAAAGACTTTTCTAAATAGGAAATTGTGAGATAAGTGTTGTGGAAATAGTAGAGGTGTCGACTATAGGAGACTATGCTATGAGGGACTATGCACGTAACCTGAATAATTTTGTTGTCAGGGCCAGCCGTTTTAGTTAGTATGTCGTTCAAAGTTGCAGCATATTTTTTGAATGAAAATTTTTAAGGTAAACCTACTTGTTATGAAATTATAAACAGATACTTTTTATTAATTACGCTATAAATAAAAAAAAAGCAAATTTCATAAAAGGTCTTCTTACACAGCATTTGTAAACCAACGCCAAATTTAGAACATCCTTGTAAATACGCGACATCTGGCAGCACTTCTTGGAATAACCAATGATATGGAAAAATCGTTCGCTGTCAAAAATCACGTACACCCACGACGGCATTGATCATTGACGCGCGGAACAGTTCAAATTGCCTCTGTCTCCCGCGTAATATTAGTTCCGAGAGTAATATTACTCTCTCCGGAAGGAAAGTAAAAATCAAAGTAAAGATGAAATCTTTTTGTGCGTTGCATGCGCACTTTGCCTACAAGGTGCAAAATGCCACATTAGAAATCGAAGAGGTCCAACCATTCGGTCCGCTCCGTAGCGCAGTGTTGATTGCTTTGAATTCTGGCGCAATTCCTAAGTGCTCGATTCACCAACGTTTTATTTTTCTATCTGCTTGCTGCAATTGTGCGTGCAGTACTCGTACACCTTCATATCACGCGTCGAGTCTATTAACCTAATTTTCTAAAATTATTCTTATCTCCACTTCGCAACGGCAAGAAATTTGAGAAAAATAAACAAATATCGGGGTGAATGGAAAAATATTGAAATGCAGAAGAAAACTTTGTTGGCCATGGCAGCGAAGAGCTGAAGTACTTTTCGTCGCCTCAGAAAACGAATGTCGTATGTTCCATTGAGCCTAGTAACACATACGACATTTGTTTTCTCAGGCGACGTCTTGTGTATACAATATGCACTCAAAAGAATCGAACTCCATGAAATTTTCAAGTAATTAACCCTTCGTGGCATGGTTTACTTAATTTCCGTGAAGAAAAAACATTTTTGTCATATTATTATTGTTGCTTGTTAAGTTTTGAGGGTAAAAATGAAATTTTATTGAATTCCTGCGTCTATGAAAGAAGTTTTGCGTAAATCTGCCACCGAAAGGAAAGTAATTTGTTTCTATTTTTTAGAGTTGGCTACTACGGGGAGTCTAACCTGGGTCGGACGTCACTGTCTACTCGTAATCCCACGCACTAAACAGCTGAGCGACGACGACCGCCATATCACCATCGCCATTAATAACCAAAATTGTGTCACCAAATCGAAACACATGTGGTTGTTTTGACTTTTGCTCATACTTTCAATGTTATTTGCGAAATTCTGTTAGTAATCAAGTGTTTTAGCATAACAGACGCAGTTGAAGAATGAACGACTGTAAAATGCTGAATGGAATAGCTCCCAAGTCCATGAAAACTTAACATTGCATACATGCAACGAAGGGTTAAAGAAGGAATGCTTTGTAAATGAACCTTCCCACATTTTATCATAATGACGATTTTAACCGCTAACTACTACATCGTTCGCAATTGATGAAATGGACCGGTGGCCCAATTCAAAAGCCACCGAGCCATTTTATGGGATGCCACTTTTCTGCCCACGCAGTTGCCACCTATTGTGAAATTCTCTAATGATTCTAGCTTTGTGTTGAATGACAGGTTTGCTGTTTATTTCATTTTATGAAATAATACAATTGGATCGGAAGGATTTTGTAACAACTTCATAAAGTGTTGAGTGTTAATAAAAGTTCCTACAGGACCGCTTCTCGTTTAAAATACCTATTTCTGAGGAATAAGATCACGTTCTATCTTTCTCTCGCTGCTGAAAAGCGATTTTGAAATGTATAAATATGAGGTCGCACTTGGAATTGATGTCATGGCTGCTGCTCATCCACTACTCAGATGTTCATTCAAAAAAAGATCAGTGCAAGTATATACCTCAAATTTGACAAATGTGTTTAATGTTCCGTACTGAAGAACAAACGTTTTCGGTGGAAAGCAATGCAGCAATGGCCAGCGCCAACAACGTCATCGGCGGCCGACGGCGCTCGCGTGTATTCTACGCATTTATTTGCGTCCTCATTTCTGGGTCAATTTTGACAACGCGCTCTGTAGTAAAAAACAAAACGCAGCAGCACCGAAACGCTCGCTGTTGCTTGACAGCAAAGTTGCCAAGAACTTGAAAGAGTTCCTAAGAAGCAAAAACAAAAACTAAAATCGAATTTTTGAGGAACGTAAATTTCATATAGAAGAATTCTCCACAGAAATTTTAGCTAAAAGGAAACGTGAAAAGCTGTCAAATCTAATGATCTAGCAGATGCGTCGGTTCGACTACACGTCGACTATAGTTGAAGGTGGCACGGAGGCGTGAATGAAAACTGGAGCATTGTGGGCACATTGGGAAATCGCATTGACAGTGGCGACAATGTTGACGACATCAAAAGCAAAAACAGAAAACAATAAATTGAAATGAAATATTGTCGAAAGGTGAAGCTGGCTGGCTGTCGGTTATTTCGGCTGCAATTTTTCAAAATACCAAAACTGGGACAAATGTGATACACACTGTTGCACTTCGACAGGTAAGCGAGGCAAGAAAAGCGGTGGAAGGGCATGTGTGGCAAAGCAATGCTAATGCAAGAGTTGTCAAATGAGCAAGCAGACATTGGCAGTTCTTCTTGCTACTGATTTTTTAAATTTGTTGTTTTTTTTATTTAGCCACATATATTCGTAACGAGATTTGAGCTGTGGGTTCGAGAGGTCAAAAGGTAACTTAACATTTTAGAAAAATCATTATCTTAATATGAAATGATTTTGATTGTTGATTTCGTTGTGTACGATTTACATATTTCCATTTGCTTGGCAAAAACAAAATCAACAATAACAAACCCATTTCAATCTAACGCTTCCTACTCAAATGCCAATTTCGTTTGACTATTAACCGTTATACTCTTAGGCGTCACTTTGACATTGAAAATTATAATATAATTTAAATTTATTGCAAAAAGTTTAGGCGAAGCAGAAAACGCAAAAACCAACCAGCAGACACACAACAACCAACTGCTGAGAGATGAAGCAAAATAAATCTCTTAAAATGCAAATAGGAATAAATACTCGTATGCAGACAAATCGTTAGTCAGTAACGCATAAAACCGATCGAGAGAGATGGCCAAACCAAGCCATGTAGACTACATAGCGTATTGCGTAAACTACTTAGTTAAGACATAAAAGAAAACTGGATTGCTAAGGAAATTACAAATACAGTACAGATTACCAAAGGATTCCCATAACATATTTGCCAAAATAACGAGCATCTGATGTGTCAAAATAATTCCGACTAAGAATTGCTCAGAATACATGGCGTCGATAATGCAACACGACAATGCTGAGAAACAGAAAGTCAAATCTCTAAGGTTGGCCTACGGTCTTTTAATTTGTCTCTTGTCTGTTTTTGCGAACAAAGATGGCAACAAGAAAGATGAAAGCAAAACAAAAGTGAAAAATCTTTAACTCAATGGCTGTATTCCCAAACGTCATAAGTTCAAAGCTCTGTGTTCCTAAACGTAAACAAAAAATGTTGCAATTGCGCTCTGTTTCCACACGCAGGCATCAAGTAATCAATAAGCATCAAGTGCACAAACTGCTCATCACAAGTTTTGGTGATGAGTTCATGTTTCTTTGCGCAAGATGGCAGAGTCGGGCGTGTCGCACTGGAATTTGTGTGCAGCGATTAATTGTTTTCGCGTTCGGCTCCTCAGTTTAGCAAAAGTGCCCAAAAATTGTTGGGTACAAAGCGGTGGCCATTGGAAGAGAAATGTTAGAAAAGATTTGCCAGAATGGGGTAAAGTTGAACCGGACAAATAGGAGTATAAATGGATAGATTTAAGTTTTAAGATTTATACGCTAGCTTCACCAACAGCCGTTCATATTTAGGTTAGAGATGACGAATTGTTATATAACATGTACCACAGTAAAGGTTACCCTTAAAATGGGTCGATTCCTTATTGAACCGGAAATAGTCATCCATCGCCTTAAGTAATTTGAATTCATGCAATGCTAGTAACTAATTAGAAGGGACCTTAAGCACCTCTCCCTCAGTCACTAAACTTAAGAAAAAATCGCGGTACACCCTGTATTAAGTTGTCTTTCACTTGAAAACCACAGCGACAACTATCGCTAATATGCACACGATGTACCGTTACTCAAGTAATAAATTATTAATTGTTAATGCGCCATGACAACAAAAACAACAATGATATAAATTATCGTATACAACTAAATAGGAACAATGGGCGCCACCCGCTCTCACAGCAGCAGCCGCAGCTTCGGCGCACTCTTTTCCCGCACTCTGGGCCTAACATCTCCCACCACCCATAACAGCTCACTCGGTTTCGCCCACGTCAGTCGTCTACCAACGGCTGACCTTCCCACACCCGCCCGATCGTACGAGGCGCCGCTGACGTCTAGCGGCTGCTTGCGCATGCGCGCGCGCTCCCGTTGCGGCGCATGTGAGCCAGCAGCGGTCAACAGCAGCGCTATCCTTGGACTTGGCTGCTGTTTTGGCCCGTGCGCGTGTGTGGCCATCGGCCAATCATCTACCGCTATTCCAATTCCACTTGTTTCCATTTCGATTCTTTTCGCCGCTTTGCCACTTTGCCGCTTTGGTATGCAACCTTCAACCGTGCTGGTTGCTTTTGCTATTATTTTTGTTATTGGTTGTTGTTGTCATGCTTTTAACGATATGTTATTGTGTGCGCCATGTCTAGTCGCTATAGCTATTTCTATTGCTTCTACTTCGTCTACGTCTTTCTTGTTTGTTTTGCTGCTGCTTCTCTCGTACTCGCCCGCGCCAGCTCTGGCTGCGCCCACCCTGACGTCGCATTTTTCTATACTTTTCCACACCATCTTTCCTGTTTTATGTATGAAATTCTTTTATTGCGTCGCGCGTTTCTTGACTTTAATTAGTCGAGAGAATAAATTAAATACTGAAGTTGGTGGCTGCGCATGCGCGGCGGCAACATCTGCGTACACGCTCCGCTGTCCGCTGGTGTGCACTGAGCACTGGCTCTCGCGCCCCGCAAAATGCGTTTACTGGCGGCATTTTCATTATCATTTCAACGCGGTTTTCCATAAAACACTGTCGGGCCGCTGTCTTTCGCATTTCAGACGGAAATCCGCGCGCACTTTCCAATTCGCTCGAGTCCCATACACAAAGTGCGTTACCGCAGTAGCTGGTTCCACGACCCGCCAAGTAAGCCCAATATTTGGTTTACGTCATCGTCAACGCTTTACTTGCAATTTATTTTAAATCAAAACCCATTTGTGCTGATCTGCATTTTCAATTTTGTCTTTTCAGACCTATTGGGTAATGACGCGAGCATTTCTTTTGCAGCGTTGGATTTTCTTTTTATAAGGTAAGTAATGTGTCAACTTGAACGATTCGGGACCGGTTGTGGGGTTGGCCACTCCACCAGGAGTTGGCTAATAAATAATTAGACTCTTAATAAAAAAGCGTTCACCTATCTTCTGATGTTGGTCCAGGTTATCGGACCACAAATCGATTGCTTTTCTCTCATCAAGCAATGATAATCTCATAAACTATTTTGACGCACTGGAAACAATTGTTATTTCCTCGACCTTTTTGCATATTCTTTCAATGCATTTAAAAATGTTAGAAATAAAAGTTTTTAGCATAAAGAACACAGTCGAACCAGGAATAGCCTGAAATACATAGAATAGTTGCAGATTATAATAGTTGAGGAAAGAATAGTTGCCAAGCTGTTACGAGAAGATAACATTGAATACAGTCGTGTCTGGGTATAGTGAACACCTCGATATAGTGAACACCCAAATTTTAATATGGAGCCTCTAAATATCGAAAAAAATAAAATAAAACGAGTTTTTGAACAAAAATGTTAACTAACCTTGTGTAGTGAACAACCTCGTTACTGTAAACAGGCCTTGCAATAATTAGTTCACTATATCCAAACACGACTGTATATGCAATGCAGCGAATTGCCAACATGGTGGAAAATCAGGAATCAGGAAAATCAGTTAGTTAAACGACATCAAACGTGCATCGAGTTTAAAATGCAAGAACAACCAACAAATCACTTCCATCCTACTCCAGAGGCGCTCCTTGCGGGGTAAAATATCAGATCGGTCCTCCTAATTAATTATTAATTCCAAACGTTTTTCATCAACATGTTTACTCTCTACCACTCACCCTTAGCAATGTCTTCATATAAAATCAGAATGCTAACCATGGATCTTTCCTTTTCATCCATTTTAAATATATTTGTTTTACTGTAGCTGTGCAATGTCAGTCAAATCTTATTTAGAGAAGTTTGCTCCTTTAAAAGGAATCGTGCCAAGCAGACCTTGAACGGGTTGTCGAATGCATAAACGGACAAAAAATTGGACGAACATATCTAACGCCACTTTCTGGCATTTTAAAAGATAAGTAAGAAATTTTGCGACAGGTGGCTTCAAATTAGTGTTAGGTTTAAGTCTAAGCGATGACCTAAGCCTCAACATATTTTCACGTAGCGTTCGACTTATGCGACCAACGAACACCTCGTGCCAACATCGCATTTATTTATGATACTCGCACGTGCAATCAGGATCGGAAAAGGAGGTTAAAGTCTGCCTTTAGGAATATACGCAGGCGTGTTTTTTTTAACCCTTATGTGTGTGATGGGGTACCCGGGTACCCAAATCACTTTGATACTGAAATTTTACATACTTGCGGATAACCTAGAAAGGTGAAACTTCATGACAACTCCCAAAATGGTATTATGTCTTTATTTTCGAGTGTTTGATTCCATTTAGTTGCTGGGGAACCCGGATAACCCAACACATTTTTTATGGATTTTCATCGATATCTTAGATATTTCTTGTAAGTAAAACTTTCTAAAGCAAATAATTTGTAATAGAACAATTTTATCAATGAAAAATGGCAGCCGTTTTATTTGTTTGGGGTCGTAAAGGTCGGCTCGCATCGTTATCGAAAACTTTAAAACGTAAAAATTGTTTAAACCTGTCGAAAGACAACTTTAAAACTTAACAAAAACGGTAAAATGTCTTACAGTGCAAACAAAAAGTGAGAAATTTTCGTACAATTTCACATGGGTAAGAGTGTTGTTTTTCAGCACACTCACTAGGGTTAATTATTATTTTTGTTTTTTAATTTTTTTTTTATTTTTAACGCGGAGGAAAGCATCGAAAGCCTCAAGTAGTACGCATGCGTGTGTGTAATTGGAATTGTGTGTAGTGGAATTGATAGGCGTTGCCACATCGACAGTTGGCAAGCAATGGTGTGAAGCGGAAGTTTTTCTCGCCCTGTGCGTTATTACTGCAGACAATTTATGAGAGAAGAAAATTTGCATTTTACAATAATATACAGTCAAATGCAATGTAAGCTGCCGCTAAGTAACTGTGAATACCGTAAAAACGCTGTAATACTGTAAAATGTCGGCAGTTAAAACAGCGCTGAGCCGTTTACGATGGAATTGAAATAAATTTTTTATAACCAATTGTAAGCAGCATACAACAAGAATAACAGTTGCAGTTGCAAAAGTTGCGCAAATAGCCACAAAATTTGCGCGCCAACAACAACAACAACAACACTAGTTACATTAGCCGTCCTCAAATGCGGAACAGCAGTGAGCCCATAACGTGTTTAATTAGGAGAAGGCCCCACATTACAGATTGTGAATTTGCCGTATCAATTTTGGAATTTCGACAATGCATTTTGACCGGCAATAAGAGAGCCGAATAGTTAAATCATCATCAACAGCATGAAAATTACTTCCTTTCTGGGGCCGGGGCACATTTCTGAGAGGTACGGTTGCCGAAATTTCGATCTGAAACTTGACAGATCTGTTTCTTGGCTAACATTATGGACAGAGACCAGCGATGATAGAAGCTTAGCTCAACGATTTTTGTTGTTTTCTTCATGCGTCCAGCAAACGTTGCTGTTTGTTTTTGGTTTGCTAGTCGGTTTGTCTTTGCCAGAAAGACTTATTTTTAGGCTAAAACAGACCCGAGAAATTCGTTGAACATGGTTAGGATCTCATTGTAGCAATGCCGACCACAACAACGAGGAGAGTTCATACGAGTGTGCAATCCGCGGCCTAAGAAATGGTCAACATTGTGAGGAACAGCACTTGGCAACTATGTATAACAACAACAACAACTACAACGACAAACAGCGCAAAACTGCAGATAATATCGAACAAGCCAAATGTAAACATGATGAATTAACGCGAAAAGCAACAACGAACCAGTGACTGCAACAATAGAAATATTTATGTGTGTGTGCGGCAACCATACGCGCAACTGTGACAAATAACAACAACAATCGCACAAAAACACGAACCGAGCAGAACAGAACCGAACCGAACTATTGAAGCAGTGTTGATAAGAGCGAGCGACGCATTTGTCGCATGCGACAAAGGGAGTGATGGGGCCAACGACGGGGGCGCTGGGCGTCGGTGCTCGGTGCAATGGCGAGTGCACTTTTATTTTCAACGGTAACGTAATCATGTAAGCGCGAGCGGGAGAGCTCAACAATCGACATTTTCGCGGGTGCCGCTTTACCTCAAAGTGGAAGATAAAGAGAGAGAGGCGGTGGAGCAGTTTGGAGCATAAAATGCTGTGTTGCTTTCGGGAGTGGGGACCGTTCAATGGCAATGCAGAGGGAGAGCACGAGAGCGCAGCGCCACGAGTACAATGACCAATGTGACAGATTGACCCAGAAAATGTGGCTTAAGTGCATTTGAACAACTGCAAAACAGCTGAAGCAAAATAATGTCGGGGAAACAAAAATAATCATTAAGTCAATATTGAGAAAAATTCAAAAGGGGCAAAATAAATAGTTGCAAAAAGAGAGAGAGAATTGGAGGTAACGAAGGCGGAGATGAATTAACAGTTTGAAAATGTTAAAATAGTTTAGAATACAAAAGAATCAGACTGGATCCGAAACCACTACAATTTTGCTAAATATTAGCATTATTTGTATACAACAGTTCATAATAACTGCTCCCAACGCGACATTGGAAATAGACATAACACTCAAGGCCCTATGTTAGATTAGGTAAAGAGAAATTCTTAACCGAGATCCTTCAGATAAATTTATCTAGGTGCAGAAAGAGTGCAGTAGGGTTTGGCCCAAAGTATAGTTAGAGTTTTATTGTACTCAATAAGTACTCACACACACACACATATGATGTACGTATGATTGTCAAAAGGAAGAATATTTTTACTAATTTCAATAAATTATATTATTATATATTTTTTTAAATCCTGAGCTATTGTACTCACCATGGCATAGATATGTTACAATTTATTGCAACATTGTTGAGTCAAATTGCTTTCTTTGCAAAACTTAACTAACAATGATTTAAATTATTTTATTAAAGAGTTGATGTACAACTAACAAATTGTTCTTCCAATGGTTCCATCAGATTTGTATTTGTTATACACCCAAGAAACCAAACATTTTTTGACAAAGAGTACATGAATGTTTATATAAAACTTTAGTAATTCAAAACTATTCATTTTCGTACACATTGCGGTAAGTAGATGCAGTAAAGATATTAAAAACAGAACATAATAATTAATTGCATTAACCATTTACATGTTATGGGTACTAGATACATTAATATCAATGTGTCAACTAAAAGAAAAATCTACATAAATATATCGACGGTTGAACTCGCAATTTTATGCACTGCTGAAATTAGCTGTCACAATTATGTCTTCAAAGCAAAATGCATTTTTCTGAACTTAACACGTTTAGTAAAATAAATTGTAGATAGATTGTGTGAACACAACTGGGTATACATTTACTTCCCTT
The DNA here is from genome assembly GCA_963971225.1 of Melieria omissa. NCBI lineage: Eukaryota > Metazoa > Arthropoda > Insecta > Diptera > Ulidiidae > Melieria > Melieria omissa. The sequence goes on along the minus strand of OZ020268.1, from coordinate 44,058,487 downwards.
CACGACTTGACAATACATTTTCCTGCAAAATTTTAAATGCTTCAGTTCGGTCATATTTTCCGCCGAAACCGAAGCTTTGCTGAAACACCAAGTCGGCAGTGGACGCAGAACACCAAGTTGCGCACACTGTTTCAGAATGTTTCAACCCAGTCAGTAAACCCAAGCTCAAATGGGATCAAATTGTGTGTGCATAATTGAAAAGCAGTCACTATTCTTAGCATGGTTTTTAAAATTCATTAGTTTTCCAAAAATAAAATTAATATAATCTGAGAGAGAAAATTAGTTACATAGTTAGTTTTCTCTTTCGAAAATCGTTTCGTATTTTCCGCAGTTTGCAATAGTAGAAATGTAACGTGCAACATAAACTGATTTGAATTTTAGCGTCGGTTTTTATAAGAAAAAAATCCCGCCCACACATTCGTTTATCAGTTGTTACCTTCAGAAATGCTACTGCACTTTTGCACTAATTGTCATCTTGACATTTTCCCCGGCTGCCGCGTGCCCGCATGAGTGCGGCAATGCCGACGCTGCCAGTCGGTCGGCTGGGTACCCGGTTTGGCCGCCCTCTATTTTTAATGCCCGCCAACTATCTATCAATCTATCTATTCGCATTTTCGTTCGCAGTCGTTCACTCGTTCGTGCGGCCGTTCGTTAGTTTCTGTACGTGTGGTTGTGTGTGTGTGTGCAGTTTTTCAATGAATTTCAAGGATTTGTGGAAAAGTGTTGTTGAACCCCGTTTTGTTGTTAGTCGTATGGCTCCTATCATCGTTGTTGTTGTTGTTGTTATTTGTATAATGACAGCGAGCACAATGCAGTGTGTTGCAATTGCAAAGCTCGCCTTGCAATTGCACATGCATTAGCCAGAGTTGCCACGCCATCGACGAATGAAAACTTCGACCGCTAAAAGCAAAGTCTTCGACTCGGATGGCGAAATCGTCAAGTGGAAGTGCATTGGTTAAGGTGGACTTTTCTATAAAGGTTCCACGAACTACCCATGGATGGCTGCCATCCGCATCTTCGCTGCAGATCCTGGAACATTTCCCTGTTCAAGCCTCGGCGCTATGCATGTGAAATCATTCGGATTGGCAGCGCTTACATTTGCATTTTACTCTTCTTCGTTCCCTTTGCAGCGCTGCCTTCGAAATGACTCGCTTTCATTGCACTTTCACTGGGCTGTGGCGTTGTGTGTGCCGTTCCACTACCATAACAACAACAGCGCAGGCAACAAAACACATTTCAGCTCAAGGATATGGGCCCATAGCGTACACCTGACCTTCCAGAGTTTATTCACTTAAACTGGTCGGCAAGAGAGGCGGGGCGGGCTATGGGGCAATTGTGTGTCAGAGGGAAGGGGCGCCATTTCAGAAAACTTACAGCAATAGCAACAACAACTAACGATTTTGGGCAAAAACATAGGCAGCTATGGCAACACTGGCATCGCTGTCAGCGGCAGCAACAGAAGCTGCAAGATGCAAAGCAACAACAACAACAACAACAGCCCAAAACTGGCATGCGATTTTCGTGGAAGAGAGCGCCCGCCTGCAAGCGCAGCGAGAGACGACGAGAATGCAAAATTGAGAGTCATACAAAAACAACTTTGTGGCAACAACGGCTGCGGCGGCGGCGGCGGCAGCGTTTTGTGCTGCCTGCGAGCACCTGTGGCAGAAAATGCAGTCGGGTGCAGCACATGGCGGGCACCATTGCAAAAGGTAGTAGACGAAAAAAGTAGTAAGAATCGTAGTCGGCACGCAATGCGTACGGCAGCAAATGGTAGTAGAATTAGTAGTAGACGGCGACGTCGTCCTCCCTCTCCAACGCCAAAGCAAAAGCTTTGGTCAGAATGTGCTGCCGTGTTTTGCTACTGCCAGTGCTCTGTTGCCGTCTTCTTCTTCTTATTCTGCTACTTGTTTTGTTGTTGTTTGTTAAATTTTGCAGTTTTGCTGACTGCGTCAGTTGCAATTTCCGTTTGCGAAAAATCTGAACCGGACCGGATCGCGCTCGACGCGAGTTCGCATCGCATCGAATCGAATCTGAACTCGAATCGTACCGAATTGGATGAAATTGGCAGCGCGTCACGCTACTCGATTTGCCAAAAAGTGAGAAATTTTGCGCTTTCTTTAATGAAAACTGGCTCAAATCGACAAAAATATAGTGAAAAATTAAGAAGTGAAGTATAGGACGCCGTTTCAGAGTGACGGCAGGTGCGAAAGTGTTTTCAATTGTTTTTAAATTGCAGTTGGACTAATGCGAAAGGACTCAAATAACGTTGCTAAGAATTGCAAACTATTTCAAAACTATTTCATGAATTGTAAATTAAAAATAATAAAATTAAACTCGTTGATTAAAAAACCAACAGAAATTTGACCACAACATAGTTTGGGCAAAATAATAAATGAAAAATGTTTACGTTATTATCAAAATAGAAAAGCGAGCATCTAAGCGTATCTAATAAGGTCTAATAGGTTTAAAATAATGGTTCGTATTAATAAAGCAAAAAACACAAAAAGCAAAACAATGAAAAGCGTTAAAAGACATATTTAAATTACATTTGAAATAAATGTAATCCACCTGGTTTTTTTTTAACGTACACACAAACAATTTCTACCGGTTTCTGCGCATTAAAAAAATAGTTCTTTGTAACAAGATTTGCAAAACTTTACGAAAAAACATCTGTAATAAATAAAATAACTCATGAAGTAGAGTTGAACAGCTATAATTCTATTTGTGCATTGTCCTGAACAATTTATATTGAAAGGATATGATTAACAGGATACGATTAAATGCGGCTCGAATATTTCCTAAACTGATACTTTGACAAAAGTTATCATTTAAACTCAAAAGAATCATACTTAAGATTCAGATTTTCGTTATATTTTTAAATGAGTATTTTATTTGATTTTGTTTGACACGAGTACAAAAGCGTTGCTACATAAATCATGAATGAAATTTATCTCCTAAATGAATGGGCACATAGGAAACAGGAGCTCGTGCGTAGAAGGGGCGTGATACGCCTTTGGCGCTAGTTCCTAATTTAAATGAATTAAATTTGATTTATTGTTACTTTGTTATTGCGCCACATATTCCTCTTCATTGGTGACATACATACAGTGTGCAGCGCTCACGCACACATGCACGTGCACACTATGCGCGCAAGTTTTCAAAGTTTATATAAACAACTACAACACAAAAATCAAGTCGTCAGTAAAAAACGATTTTCGTACGCCTTTGCTCTTGCTTGTGCTTCGGTGCAATTTGGCATGAACGCGAAAAAAGTAGTCGCGCCGCGCTCGCCCAGTTCAACGCTTGCATCGGCCAGCATTAAAATTGTGAAGCGCTCAACGAAACAACAGTTACCAGCGGCCGCAATGTCGACCGCGAAAACGTACGCATTCGATGTGTTCGAAGAATGGCGTAAAAACCGCAAAAACAGTTTCAATGCATTGAAACAAACACTACGCACAAATTTCGGCCAAGCAGAGAATTTTTAAAAAACAGCCGAAAGGCGGCCAAATTGCAAAAAAAAGTTGCGACGGATGTCAATGTTTGTGAGTGAAATGAAAGAGTTGAAGTTTAAAGTTTGAAATCAACGAGACGATCGGGACACGGGGTGGCTAAGTGTGAGTGTGAGTGTGTAGTTGTGTGCTCGCTTGGGGGGTGAGACAAAGCTGAATCTCTTATTGTTGCTGTTGTTGTTGTTTTTGTGATGCATGTGCATATATGTATGTGCGACTGTGTACGTGCAAACCGATGTGTGTGTGTGCAATCCTACGAGACTCTGCAACAATTCAAACCGACTGTGTTGAGCATCTGCAATCGCTCCATTATGACTAAAAGTTAGTCAAATTTTAACAATTTGAACAAAGCGTGACCAGTCAAAGAGTGCTGGTAATTAATAAGTATCAAATATGAATATTGTATACGATGTATATCGAATCGAATATCGTATACAATGTCATTAAAAAAAGAAAATTTTCAACAACAACAGCATTTTAGAAAATACCCTTTTTGCGGAGTTGAAAGTGCCCTTTCTAGAATAATTAAATAATTGCGCTAGTCAACTAGAAGCTAGACTAGAAGTTTACTAAAGACAAAGCACATTCAAACTGTCGTTAGAACACTAAAAGAAACTCGGTGTTTGAAACTAAAAACTCCAACTTGTTTCGAGTTGGAAATGAGTCATGGAATCGGTCAGTACGAGTGTGCGGACTTGCTGCATGCTCGGCGCCAACACTACTTATATCGCATATCTGAAATTTAGGTTTGTCGCGAGAAGTTCGATTGCAATATGAAAATGAGATACAAATCGCGCGCAGACATTTAAACATTCAAATGCTGACGATAACTAATCAGTGAAGTGGGCCTCACAAATTATGACCTAAAGTGTAACATCTGCGAGCCAGTTCTTCGAGGCACCGAATTTGCAGCAAATCGGAATAAATCGAAAAGCACACAAACAGCACAACTGCCATAGGGGCCAAATCTCGGCGGGTAGCAGTAAAACCACCAAAATTACGTCCCACAAAGTATCAAGAGAAACTCAAACTATGCCTGGCCCGGCAGTGTGGTCCGGTGAGTACACACACATGAGTTGTATTTCTTTGTTGCCCAATGGTTTTCGTTCGTGTCTATTTTAGTTTTGCTTTGGCGCCTCGCTATGAGATGAGGTTGTTATTTATTAACTAAGTTTAAAACTGACATGTAAGATCACATTACTAAATATCAACAATCGGCAACAATCATAAACACTATTTATGAAAACGAAATTTCTGAAAATTCAAATTCAATTTTAATACTGAACGTTCCCCTATGCTGTGAACCTGCTAACGAAATGCGGAAATCAAAGTGTACGAATTAAATTACGTCAAGACAATGGCAACAATGAGAAATGTTGGCACAAAAAATGTAAATAAATATTTAGCAATTTTTATGCGAAACAAGAACACAGAGAGCGCGCACTGGAGGAAGAGTGCGAGGCGAAAGAAACGGCGATTGATGAGCAAAATAAAACCTGAAGACGAAAATCCGCAAATCACTTTAAAATGCAAATACAAACGCTATGTTTGTATACAAGTTCGCGTGTTGGACGAATGAATGAGGAAATCGGGTTTGCGGTTTGTTTTGGGTGCTAGAGTGCTAGCGTTGATGACGTTTGTGCTTTTGTGACAGTATACAAAAACTGCAGCAGAATCGGTCGTTGAACTTGTCAAAAATAACGAAAAGTATCAAATGTGGGACATGTTGGTAAAAGCAGCAACAGACATTGCAGGCACAAAAATATTGCAAATTAATATACATAAATGCATTGAGTAATGTGAGAGAAAATAATGAATAAGCTTTTATTAACCCGAATATGCCGGAATTATTTTCCTTCGAGTCTTGAGAAAACATTTTTTAAGCGATTTACCATAGTAAATCATAAAAATATGCTTATGAGAAGGAAGAGCAGTGTAGTTCGCTGCCCTGCCGGCAACTCAATTAACTTTTAACGCACTTTAATCTAACTAATTCTCAACTAGTTGTGGTTGATAGTTGGATTATTTTCAATGGAGCCAACTGACTATTTTAACATGGCGATGGCCTAGGCAGTAGTCAATTGTCCGACTCTGCATGACTTTTCAACTAACTTAAAGTTAGTTATTTAAAAGTTAGTTAAAAGTTATCTAATCTGTGGTTAGCTATAAACTAATTACATTTCAGTTAGCTTCAAGTTGACTTTATTTAAATCAGCTATAACTCAACTATTAGTTAATACGTCTTTATCCATAAAAATGGATATTTCTATGCTTGTTTTGTAAATTTAAAATTTTTTTATTTCCTTTTTTATTTGAAAAATGTTTAAATACCTAACAACTCTTGAAAACACTTGCGAGATGGCCTATTTTTAAAATACCAATCACCGATTTTTTCTTTTAATGCATTTTTTGTTGGACAATTTTTTCGGAACAATTTTCTTGGACACAAATATTTTCAATATAAATTCCGTTTTGGCTCTGCACATTAGCAGAGGAACAGGTGGCTTCTGATTTACCAACATTACATGAATTTAATTTATTTGAATACGAATCCCTTTCCTTTTTCAAAGGCTTCTTAAATTTCTTTTGCTTGCACCTCTCATTTTGGCTTAGCTTAAATAATTAAAACTAAAGCAATCACTTGAAAAAATTATATAAAATTGTTTAACAATTCAATTTAGTTAGGACTCCGACCGCACGCACGAGACTAAGCACTGATTATGATTTCATAATGCACGAAAGAAAATGACAAATATGTAAAATAAAATTCCAAAGAACAAAAAAAAACAACAATTAGCTGTTTTTTAAATTCCTATGCCATAAACGCACGCCTTAAATTTGGGTGGGTTCTGCATTACTTTATAGTTAGCTTATAGTTAGGGACATAAAATCGCATAAGAACAAATAGCAATTAACTGTTCTTTAAAATATGCCAAAAAGCAAAAGTTGCATTGATTTTTGGGAAGGTCTGCATTACTTTGTAGTTAGCTTATAGTTAGGTTATGAAAGTTAACTAGAAGTGAGTTATTTTTGTAGTCGACTACCGAATTGCTTGCAGGGTGGTCAACTCCTTCCTCCTTGACAGCCCTGCGCTCAAATAAATGCAGCACACCATCTGGCACTTTGCATCAGCGCCATCTCTTCCCCACACAGCTATCCTCCTCTCTCAGTAAGCCGCTCTGTTGCCAACTTTACCAACATTGCCTGCTTTGAGCAACGTTTTATTTCTCCTTGGCCAAGTTTCGCTGTGCCCATTGCAGTCGCCTTTCTTTTCTTTTCTCATTGCATTTTCTTGAATTTTGTTTTGCTTGCACACTTTAGTGGCATTTCTCTTCCGCGTGCGCTCTCTTTTTCACTCAGTGCAGATCAGCCGGCACTAAGCCGCAGCGACTCGATCGACATTGGCTGTGCGCTGAGGCGCGCCCAGCCACAGTCGTCAGCACATTGCTCAGTGAGAGGGGGAGAGTGCTGCGCTTGGGCCACTGATTGCTATCGGTGTCACGGACGGCCAAAAGAACTTTCACTTGTGCAACTTTGCTCGCTGCCGCGTCGGTAGACGCCGAATGCATACTCAACTCTGCAGCGACTGGCGCCGAATACGTAACGAGCTCGCCGCAAGTCGCTGCAGCACGAACAGCTGGAGATGTCAGTGGCCCAAAACGAAGTCAGATTGCAAAATCATGCAGCCAGCCCAGCATGAAAAACGACTAACGGAGAAAGACGGAAAAGAGGCAAAGTCAGAGAGCTGGGTTCCTGTTGTTGGAGTTTAATTTTTGAATTCGCACTTTGTGCGTCTTGCAAAGCCTCGGCGCCTAGTGCAAGCGAATTTCGGGTGCCGCTCGTCTCAGCGGCTGGCAACGTCGCCGAAGAGGTTTGCAGGGCTGTGGTGTCTGGGCTCAACGTGTTGTCGTTGTTGCTAGTAGCCACATTGCTGGCTTCGCTGGCAATTGACTTTATTGCATGCAAAGAAAGAAACAGCAAACGGCAGCAGTGAGGCAAAGTTTAGAGCATTTGAAAACGAAAGCAAACCTCTTCGAATTGGCAGAAAAAATGAAAAGAAAACCATTTCATTTTCATGTCTTTTACTTTTTTCTCTATTTTCGCTTAGGTTTTATTTATTTTAGTTGGCATGTGCTTTTCTATTTCCGCCTTAAGTCGTTTGCACTCGAATTACGAAATTTGGAAGTGAAAAAAATTGTGTCTACATTCGGCAGAAGACGAAAGTGAAATGCAGCTCAGGCTGAGGCAGCTTTAATTGTGGGCGCGCAGCGGTTGCTGCACATATAGCAACATCTGAAGTGGTGTTCTAATCGCATTTGAGTTGGATAGATAGATATGAGGGGAGCCGAGAAAGTGAACCCTAGAAGGTCAAATTTCTGAAGCACTCAAACTAGGGAGCCTATTGTACTTAAAGCATCCAAGTTAGTTGAGGCTAAAATTTTTGAAAGCAAATCTATTCTGACATGCCGGCATCGATAGTCCAGCAGGTAGCGCGCCGACGGTAGTAGCTCCCCTTCCCATCTGTTTGAAATGAGTGTTATAATACATGTTGAAAAACCAGTGTTGCATACTAATTTCCAACGTGTGGAATTTGTGGTGCCACAACGGGCCATATAGGACCAAGTGTGAGTCTCATACAGAGGCAGCCACTTTAACCCTTTCCGACATGAAAATAAACCCGTTCTGTATGAATTGTATGGGCTGTAGTCCAATGTATTGGACATTGTGACTGAAAGGGTTAATCTACCTACATAGTTTGATGATTATATAAGGTGACGGAAGAGGAGGGCGGCAAAATTTGCGAGCAAAGCGACATATGTACTTGAAGAAAAACCAATATTAGTAATGGGTGCCAAATTTCAGAAAAATAAAGTCTTTAAGATGCATTCATATAAATATTCTCATATGTTAATTATAACTTTGAATAACGATCGATTTGTATGAAAAAAATTGATTTCAAACAGATCGCATGTGCTTGATGATTTTCGTAAGTATTTTTTTAGCCCGAATGTGCCGGAATTCTGTTTCCCTCGAATTTTGCGAAAACATTTTTTGAGCGATTATAAGAATAAGAAGCATAATTGAAAAATTACATTTTTTGAGTGCATGTTTAGTGCCTCGGGCGGCATATAAGCTTAGTCTGCCACCAATTATGATTAAATAAATGATTATGATGATTAAATAAAAGCAAATGTATACTTTTGTTTTTTCTGACTATATTTTTTAAATTTTTTTCTAACTTGACTCTGAGTCCAAAGCCATTTCATATTCACCTTCGCAATCAATTTAATGTTTAAAAATATTTTCAGAAAAAACAAAAATATCAAATGTTTTATATTTCATTGTAAAGGGAAACAATATGGTATCAAACTTATTGTACCTTAGTAATGGATTTTTTCAAGAAAAAAATCTGTTAAAAAAAAAATTTATAAAAAAATTATTTTTTCGCTTAAAACTTTTTATTAGTACATCTTACGTGTCTAATGTTGCACATCAAAAGAAAGGTATGAAAAATACCTTTCGTTTGATACCCATATCGTATAAATCAGTTTGAGATTAATTGAGTTTTTTTGATAAAAACTTTGAAACTTGACGCCGAGCCACGCCTTTTATGGGCGTTTCCCAGGCAAAACTTTTAGTTTGTTAGATGCAGGCCAAACCCTCTATATAAAGCATACTCATTTAATTTTTTCATGAGAGTTCGCTATATTGTTTTTATGCCTCGACGAAAGTGGGGTTTTTGGGACATTTTTGTCGATTTTTTGTATGTATTTTTTTTGGATTGGTGACTCAAGAAAATTTGTTGGTCGTTAAAATATCTATAAACTTGCTGAAGAGAGTAAGGCGATATTCGGAACGATTTAGGCCTAATTAGCATTTAAACGTTCGAAGACTTAAGCAAAGAACTCGACTAAAATGAGCAAACTTCAAAGTCGAATTTCTCTTAAACTAGAGCCAATCCAGCCAAACTGCTGGTGGATCTCAACTCAGTATATCTTTAAAAAGTCGCTCAGTAGGTCCCGCCATGTCTGAATTTTTGAGGGCAAATTTCACGCACAGTGTTATCATGTGTCCTGCACCAGCTTCCTTCACCTCCTTTCTACTAAGCTCTAGCAGCAGCAAATGTTTCTTCGGTGCGCTCTCATTCAGATTATACGTGGTACGAAAACGATCCATGCTTAGTCGATTCAGTCGCTAAGATGGGCGATTACGTCGACCGCAAAGTTCCTGAATTAAACCATGATTTTCGAAATAAATTTGCACAATTAGCAAGCGTTTTTATCGATGATGAAAAGGTCTGATCATTGCCTGATCTGTTCAAAAACTTTTTGTTTTTTAATTTTTAATTTCTTCTGTTTCAGTTAGAGTCACCATATTCTTCGTTGTGTTGTTCGAACTTAAGTAAACGATTAGTTATTTTCTCAATGCAAAAATCAAATTTATTATTGCAGCTACAATAATAATAGTAATAAGATTGTCAGCATAAACAGCAACTTGCACCTTGTGTATATTTTCCGAAAGCTTCCACCTACAATTCCCTACTCAAATTTTTAAATCGCAGAAGCTTTTGCGCTCCACCACACCAGAGACGAGTGTGAGAGACTAGAAACTGAATTATCGCAAACTGGTGAGAGTAGCAACTTCCAAAGAGAAAGAGAAGTTAATCGAAAAACAAAAACCCTGCCTTGCCAGCTGCAACGTCGATATATGCATCGATAGGTATAACGAAACGCACGTGTGTGCAGCAAATGCCGAGCTCGCACTCCGTGAACTACGGTGCGTATGCGCGACATTCGTTTTCACACTCGCGTCTGGCCGCGCACTCGCGGGCGCTTTATGTCTCCCTCTCGATGGCGCTCGCGCCGCTGCACTTTGCATAATTGGCCTTTAACTGTGTCAAATGTTCACGTCTATTTTTGTCGCCTTCCACTTCGTCTCTGTCTCCATCTCCATCGCCATCGCCATCGCCATTGCTCTCGGCATAGTAGAGTGTGGAGTGTGGAGCCGCTCTCTACTGTACACAAAATTGCCGGTGTTTGGTGTTTTCCTTTTGTCTGTGTGTTAATGTTGTTGTTCGTTTTTTACTTTTCGCTGTCCCTGTCGCTTGATAGTTTGCAGTGTTGCTCTTTGAAAATGTGTGCTTTTCTTTTTCGACATTTTCCATAATTTATGCCAGTGTTGTGTTGCTACTGCTGTTTTAATTGTTGTTGTTGTATTATTTGTTATTATGTATTACGTTGAGGCATGCAATGTGCAATAAAATGCAGTGCTCAACGTCTCAAATAGACGGAAAACTTGCGCTGGCTCTTGTTGTAGTCACTGCTTGTTGTTGGCATTGCAATCAGTGTGTTGGGAACGAGTTACGTTTTACGAGGTGCATAAAAATTGGTATTGTAGGGTGCATGACATTTGCTTGCATTTCCCTGACACACATGCAAAATTGTTGGCACATGTGTGCACTGCAACGCACACATTTCGCTTGGCGTTAGTGGCTAATGGTATGGTTTATGATTAAAACTATTTGCATACGTTCATACATATTAGTTCATAGGTATATAAATACAACCGATACCCTTAGATTTGCCTGAAATCGGTTTGTCATTGCAAATATTTTCTTTGCCGACCAACAGTCAGACAATATACTCGTTGTTAGGCAGTTTTACAAACGATTTGCCTCCAGCTTTCTCACCTCTGGTTGTACTTCAATCGCCTGTGCTTGCAATGGGTACCATTGACAACAACAATGCACCTTATAATTTAGCACAGTCAGTTAACTTTGTAAAGAAATTTGTCATACATATCCATGTGTAAAGTTCACATATTTGTGTGTATGTGTGTGTAGGTTTTGCAAGTGTACCTGTTTACATCCACAGCAAATGGGAGGGAAGTGCACTTAAAATGGCGCGAGCAAGAAAAAAATCAATCTAATGAATACAGATAACCAGGGTGAATGCGCTCCCAGCAAACACATCGAAAACATGTAGTGTCTGAAGTAATCGAGAAACTCGTTTTACTCATTTTATCGCTTACTAGATTACATAAGGATTACATTAACAAAAGCATTTTATTGGAAGTAATTGCTTACATGTAATGACCATAGACTTAAAACTTCTTGTTTATAAATTATATACAGGAAGGGCGGAAAGTTTCTACATACATCGTTTCAATTGTAATATAGTTAAAATTTTGATTGTTTGTTTTATTTGAAAACGAAATAGGGAAATCCCCAATAATGTGATGGTTTGAAAATCCTAAGCAATTCCCTCGTACATCTACAGCGATTTTTATGCAGAACGGTGCGCGATGCCATACGGCGAAACAGTCAATAAGTGCTGCTAAAAGTCTATTTAAGCTAGTATGGGAAGACTGGCCGGGAAATTCGCCAGATCTTAATCCTATTGAACATATCTGGTCCAGGATTCAAGATTTAGTATTTCGGAGTCCAAAACCTGCCAATAGCCTTCAACTTATTGAGAGAGTAAAGCAAAAGTGGGATGCCGTATCATTGGCCGAAGCGTCGGTCTTGTGCGAAAGTTTTCGAAAGCGAGTCCTAGAGTGCTACGAAAAAAATGGCACACATATACAATATGAAAGATCAATTGAATTTCGGTTGGATATGACAATCGCGTTACAATCGCGTTACATGCTAACGAAAGAATATAGTTTTCATCCCATTATTCTTTGCATTATCAGTGATCAGCTGCCAACCGTCGTCGCTCTATCGTTTAGGTAATGAGTTCTAAAATTGGGAAACAGTTTGCTGGGCTATGGAGACACACACACAATAGCACTTATGTGCATGTAATAACGCACTAATTTAGTCGCAGACAACATGTTGTTGGTCTTCACACCGAGTGCGCTACTTCGTTCTTCGTTGTAGAGTAGTTTTGATTTTATGTTCTTTTTTATATATTTTCGTCATTATGCACGCGCTGCTCAACAAAATAACTATGAACTAGCACTTTTTCTTGGATTTTTTTCAACAAATATGTAAAAATCGGCTGTCGGAAAGGCAGATAAAAGTGCACTCGCAGCTAAAACCTTTACCGCATTACCCATTAACAAATTATCAAACCAACAAAATCGGTGTGAATACCCCTATTGTAAGTTACATATCTACGTATGCATACATATGTACATGCAACTATAGGTACATGCATGCAAATCAGCATGTACGTATGTATCTATGTACATTTACGAGAATGATATCATACATACGTAAATATGTACGGACGGTATTTACAGAAATTTTGTGACTGGATTCATTTTAAACGAAACGAGTCACAGTCAAAATATGACATCTTGTAATATTTCTACATAAAATCCTATTTTCAGCAATTTTAAAGAGTGGAAAGAGTCCAATATCACGGCGAGCGAGTGTAGTTCTAAGCAGCTACATAGTCGCGAGAGCGGAGTGTTTAAACCACCTAAAGCTGTTTTAATTGTTTCAAATTAATTTTACATGTCCCTTGGTATATTTATTTGTGTGCATTTCAGTAGGAATAACAAATGTCGCACAGAATTTAGCAACTGTAACAATATAACGAAACCATTTAGTATAAATGAAAATTACAAAACTTTCAATTGTTGCATTGAATTTAAAATCGAAAATAGTAGTCTACATTTGGTGTTGGGCTTCGTCAGGGAATAATTAAGATCCGAAAAAGAGTGGCTAAACTATTTTACGAAAATGTTCCACATTATCGTTTCAATGCAACCACATTTACAGTTAAATCGGTTGCACTCGAAAAGGATCCAAGACACAACGACGAAGATCAGTCGTCATTATTTGCAGCGAACACGGAAAGAGAGTTGCCTACTCAGCGAAGCTTTTGTGTGGGCAGCTGACGCTCCCCACGAACGAAAATTTCACTTTTATTTTGTGTGTAGCGAGAAAGCTTTTCTTATTTTTCTATCGGCTATTGGCCCACATACGGAGCAATAGGCTTCTTGCTAGCCGGCAGAAAAGAGGAGCAGCAGGAAATAAGCTCACACCGACCGGTTTAGTTGTACTTTCGTGATGTCAGTGAGAGTGCACGCGAGCATTGCTCGTCGTGGTCGTAGAGTACTCGAGCGAGAGACGAGGAAGCCATTCGATTTATGCGAAAGCTTTTGTGCGTTAGTTTTTCCTTGCCTGATGCAGTTCGCTTTCATGTTGCATTTTATGCTTTTCTTCGTTTTCTCTCTCGCTCTCTCACGCTCGTTTGCAATTTCTCTGTACTGTCTGTGTTTTATTGAGGAGAGTGCATTTTCCAGCTCCTTGCTCCTGCCGTCTTGCTTCGCCCTTTCGCTTCAGAGTGCATTGAATGTTTTCCTGGCTCAAGTTGCTTTTGTTGTGCCACCACTGGGTGGCTGACCACTTTTCGCTCCCGATTGCAGCGCGTCAAACTTCAAAAGCTCGCGGCCGCACACACATCTGCCGCCAACATAGCGGTAGTTGGCGCATTCGACTTTGCGCTCGTTCGTTGGCTCCACTCCGAAACTATCGGTCGGTCGGTCGTTCGTTCGCTGTTCGCTCGCTTGCTTTGATGTGCGTGTGCAACTGTGGGTGTATGTGTTTGGCCCACTGTGCGTTTGATTTTCTTTCTTCTTCTGGTTGTTGTTGCCGCGGACAGTTTTACTTTTAGTCATAGACAGCGCACGGTCGTTGTTGTTGTTGTCGTTGCTGCGGCTGCTACTGCTGCTGCTGCCACCTCGACCGTTTGAATAGCAGCGACGCCGACCGAACTCGACGACCGCTCGAGCACAGTTGGCGCTTGTTGGTCGCTTTCTTTCGTCTACTCCTTTCATTTCACTTTATTCCGTTCGTATGTACGCACGCTGGGCGCGGAGTAGCGCGCTACGACTAACGCCGATACCGACCAATCACCCGACCCACCAACTGGCGCGCACGAGACCCCAAACAACAACATAAACATTAGAAGCAACGCCGAAACAGTCAAACGCGCGCCTTGCACTTCAACGCAATGCAATTGTTGGCGGCACGACGCGCCAACATTCGAGCGGTGTTTTTGGCCCCAAACAGTTTACGTTAGTAGCGCGTCGCATTATCCAACTGCGAGCTGGCCGGCTGTCGATCGATGTGTCAGCCGTGAGCTGCCGCCAGACATGTCGCAAGGACCAATTGCCGTTCATTTAAATGGTCGACGGTGCGCCAAACGAGAGTCGCCAATTACCGCCAAAAATATGAACTTTGGCGCACTCAAAAATTAAACGGCAACCGAAACCAAAAGTGCGTGTGTGTTATTACGAATTTGTGCTAAAAGTTGGAGATCAATTTTCGAGAACGCACGGATCTTTGTGCTTTTACTGTGTGGTACGTGGTCGACAAAGTTTGCTGTCGGCATTTTTTGCAGCGCCAAAGGACACCGACTAAACAAATCGAAATACACTGCAAAAAATCCAACTAAAAGTCGCGAAAGATAAAATTAGTTTTTAAGTCAAGTTGTTGTTGGCGGTGTATGATACTCAAACAAAAGTTGTTGGCTCGTGAATAAAAATGTTCCGCTTGTGTTAAGTGCG
This sequence comes from Melieria omissa, assembly GCA_963971225.1. Taxonomy (NCBI): domain Eukaryota; kingdom Metazoa; phylum Arthropoda; class Insecta; order Diptera; family Ulidiidae; genus Melieria; species Melieria omissa. The sequence goes on along the minus strand of OZ020268.1, from coordinate 44,043,452 downwards.
AAAAAACTCGAAAGTTTTAAAAAACAGCTGAATTACTGTGCGCTCAATTGTGAGAAATTAAACAAATAACTTCAGCTCAGCTGGCAATGAAGACGCAAGTCGGGACAATAATTTGTAAAATTGTGAATATAAGAAATTATCAGACTTCAGAAACGTTGAAAACTTTTAATTTCACAAACACCAAGCATTACAAAAAAATAAATTTCAATTTAATTTCGAAAGGTTTCAAAACTATATATTTTAATTTTATTTTTAATACATTCAGAACTGAATTGTAGAACATTGAGAAATTGTAATGCGATTGTGTGAATACAAACTGATATCTGAACAACATGACGTACAAAAATTATAGTAAAGGGAAAATAATAAAAAAATTTAATAAATAACGTAATAAAGCAAACGTAACGAATATCTAAATTCAAGTTCTATTTTCTTTTTGAAAGTTGTATGCTAACGTTTTTTTTTAATTTACAAAATTAATTTAATTTAACAACCAAAGCCTTTTAAAGAGTTTGAAAACCTCAATAGCAGTTTTGTTCTCAAAAGTCTTTCAGAATTTTTAAATTTCCAATACAATTTAACGGAGAGGCGAGTACAGTGATAAAAGCGCACAATCAGCGCGGACATTGAAACAATCTAAAAGTGCAAACATTAGTTTCCCAGCAAAGAAATCGGCCATTTGGATCTTTCGACTGAGCAATCTGTGAAAACTTCAGCAAAAGTGGAAAAGGGCAGTGACCAACAAACACCTGTAAAATTCGAAAAATTTCATTTCTAAAAGGAACTTTCGACTGCGTCCCAATTGCATCCGTCCTTAGCTCGTTTTTCGCAAAATCAAAGACTAATAAAAAGACTGACAGCATTTTGTTGCACAACAGCCGTGAAAATGATAATTTCCAACAGGAATATTAGGAAAAGTAGAGTGAAGTAAAGCCATCAGCCTCATCAACATGCAAAACTTTCATGCAAAAGCCAGGCTTTCAGGGAATAATGTGAAATTTTCCTCTTGAAAAAATGCTGCAAAAGACTGATGAAATTTTAACATAGAAACTTAATGTCTAACATACAAAGTGCATTTCTGTCGGGCTTCAGAGCCTCAGAGCCTCAGTCTAAGTGAAGTGCAATTCAACACATTTTTTGCAATTTTACAAACGCAAAAAATGAAATCATTAACAAGTTTAATGAATTTACTTTTAATATGAAACATTAAAAGTTTGGATATAAACTAAAACCACGCGCAAAGGTGACATAAACAGTTAACACATCGAGAGGGAAACCGCCAGACGCCTTTGTCAGCAAAACTGAATTTTATGGAACACGGAACTAAAAGCCTTTAATATGAAACAATTAGAAAACATTAATGGAAACCAAACCAAACAATTTTGAAGAATATTGTTTTTGTGAGAAGATAAAGAACTTGAAACAAGTGACTTGCATTTCAACTATCAGTTCAATAGTTGAAATTACAAACATTTTAAAGCGTGAAATGTGCAGCAAAGTTAAAAGTGCACGTGCAGAAATTAATTTTTAAATGTTCATGAAATATGCAATAATTATAACAAAATAAAGGACTACGAAAAGCCTTAAAACAAAACACAAATAAATAAAACGAATCAATATAAAAGTCTTGAGTTTTGAAACCTTCTCAAAAACTGGAAACTACATGAACTCCAAAAGTTTAAAAAATATATAAAAAATACGATTAAACAAAAAATTTCCTGCTAAATATTCTCTGCAAAGGTAATCAAATTTTGATTAAAAAAAATTAAAAATACACCACAAAAAATAACATTGTTTGCATTTGTTTTAATAACAAAACATTAAAGGAAGAATGCATAAATGAACTAACCCCCCCAACCTTCGCGGAGCAAAAACATTTCATGTAGTCAAAGGTCAAAATACTGATGAGAATTTGTTTGGCCAAGTCCATCAGATATCCATTCCAGCGAAACGAATTTTCCAGAGACTGAAACTGATTCAAGATGTGCTCCGCTGCCACACCGCTTTCCATTCCACTCGAACGTTAATGTTGCAGCATTGTTGTCAACATTGGCAGCTTGCAGCACTGCACTGCAAGCCGCCAGCCGCCCACCGTCAGCCACATTAAGCTTTCAGTAAGCAGTCGAGTCCTCTGAATTAAAACGAAAGTCGCGAATCAGCAGAAGCACTTCCAATGAATGCCAACCAGTTGGCGTCGGAAGTGCCAAGAACAGCCAGCAACAGCAGTAGTAGCAACAACTCCAGCAGCAGACACGCCAGCACGGAAACCCTGAATCTGAGTCTAGCGGCCAAGCCGGAAGCTGGCGAGAATGTGAATAGTGCTGCGGCTAGTGCGACGTCGGCAGCGAAGTGCACTAACGACGATGGCAACAACGGCTTCGAGCTGCCCAAACAGAATGGCCAGCATCATCTGCATGCTGACGAGGTGGAAAGAGCGCTGGGGCCGCGCGAGGGCGTCCCCAACAGCTGGCAGCATCAGCAGTCGGGGGAACAGCGCTTGAACGGAGAAAACGCCAAAGCGCATGGAAGCACCAACACCAACAACGAGAGCGATACTGATGCAACGGATCGACGCGACAACACAGCCGCGAATGTTGCTGACGACGGCAACGACGACGACAGTGTTGTTGCCGCAGCATTGTTGACAACGGCCGCCATCATCAAAACGCCGCTAACAAAGACACTGCTAAAGCGCTCGAGCGTCAGCTACAGCAGCATCGGCAGCAATGCCAGCGGCAATGGCAATGGCACCCACAGCAGCAACGGCAACTCGGCCCCAACATGTTGCAGCAGCAACACGATGGCGCCAAATGTGGCCGGCGAGGGTGGCAACGCCGAGAGCAGCTACGGCGACACTTCCGCCTCTGAAAGTGACAATCATCGCCGCGCCAGCAACGCAGACCACGAGCAGCAGCAGCAGCGCGAGAACAATTTCAATGGCGACGAGCCGCAATCGTTTTCGACTGATTTTTTTAATAAATTGCCAACAACAACGCCAACAACAACTAATGCCAATGCAAACATAACAAACTGTAATAAGTGCAATAATAACAACAACATACACTACAACAATTACAATTGTTACTACCGTAAAAAGTCGCGAATGCCCATTTGCCGTTAGTATGAATTTTGCCATATTTTTAATTGATTTCAATTTCATTCTAGCTCTTACGCAATTTACCTTGGAGAAAATGCGATTCTTGACAAAAACATTGAAATTGGTCGAAATTATACAAATACATCAATCCTACATCAAAATTGCAAACATTCAATTTTTCGACGAATGCCAACAATCGAAAATTATAAAATTACCGAAAAATTTTTACAAAAAGTGCGCATACCAAGTTTAAAAACAAACACAATTGGACACTTTTACAAAATTGTAAAGCTCCCGGAACCACTTGCTAACCCCAACACACCAACATCAAACCCGGCAAATTTGCTGAAAAGCTCCCCCACTATTGGCTAAGTGGCACATTTTGAGATGCACCAAAATTGAAGCACCTCAAAGCAGAAAATTTCCCCCTCCGTTTTCAGTATCTTTTTGGCAAATAACTGATCCAAAATTTGACAACAAAATTATGACTTCCATAGGTAAATTGTGTGTTTTATTTGATTTATCGTAAATTTAAATAGGTGTAAGAATTGTGTACAAATATGTATGAAATATAACTATGCTTTTTGCCAGGCGGATTTTATGAGAATTGAGAAACTTTAGTGGCCTACTTCACGCCTTAAGTGCGCTAAGTGTTTCTACTAATTTCTGTTGAAAAATTAAGGGGTGAGGTGCCTCACAACATGATTTGAAAAAGAAACAACGCATTTTATTTGACATACAGTCGTGTCTGGGTATAGTGAACACCCTATCAAGGCGAATTCATACCAGGTGATAGCGTAAGGACAGCAACAAAATTTCAATGTATTTTGTTTTTGTTTTTTTTTTTTGGGTTTAGATTGTCAAAATCAGCCAATCAGAACAACGCTTGCTTTTTTGATTTTTAAACTGTCAAAGTTTTACATAGGCATTTTGACAATCTAGACCTTTTCCACCAGAAAAAAATCAATTCGCCTCATTCAACGAGGGCACCTGGTATGAATTCGCCTTGCACCCTATATAGCGAACACCCAAATTTTGACATGGAGCTTTTAAATATTGAACAAAATTTTGAAAACGATTTCAAGCAAAAAATAAAAAGTAAGGGAGAGGGCTGGGTTGTGAACAGGGGTTTTGTTTTTTGGCTCTAACTTTTTACAAAATAAAGATATCGAAAAATCGAAGATACCGTTGGAAAGGTGAATATATAACGCAACTTTGTTATGAAGACAGATTACCGTTTTGATTGAAATTTAACTCTCTACGTCCAATTTTCTAAGAACGTGATTTTTCGCTTTTTCCCATAAGTGGCTGGGTTGTGAACCATCTGGAAAATCCCTATTAAAGTCGGAAAATACGAAGAAAACACCCATAATTTTTAAGTACATTGAGAATTTATTTAATCAGGAAGCCTCAAGAGGTGAAAAAAAGTTATAATGACGCCTCTTAGGCCAAAAAATCACAATGAATGAAACTGCTCAATTTTTTAAATTTTCATCCTAATCTGTGTCGGAATGTTTGCATGTGAAATACGAACGTGTTCTCGTATTGGCTCACTTCAAGTGAACACAACGAAATCGAGTGAAATTATATAAAATGACTTTATTTTTATATATCCGTCCATATTTGACAGTGTTAGAACAAATGTAGTACGAAAAACAGGTGGTTCATAACCCAGCCACCTCAGTGGTTCACAGCCCAACCACGATGCCATTTTGGAAACTTTAAAATAAACGACACTTTCAATCATAATTCGACATAAACAAATATTGCATCGTAAAGTAGAATCAAAACACTAAATAAACATGTATTACACAGACTTTTTGCAATAAGCTCAGTCACTAAGATAGCACTTAAAAAAAAAGCCAACAAGTTTTCGCAGTCGATTTTCAAACACGATGTCTTTCAAACTCGATTGCTGCCACAAGCAATACGTGTTTGTACTTCGGTGTAACCACAAAAGCAGAGTCATATCATAAGACATAATTGACAGTTGAAAGATTGGCGATATGTCAATTAGGGAAAGAAAAAACGGCAATGGTTCACACCCCAGCCTGGTTCACAACCCAGCCCTCTCCCTTACTTATATTTTGAGCAAATAAAACGATTTTTTGAACAAAAATATTAACCGTAGATCGAGCTTTGTATCAAAAATGATACAATTGGTTTTTTGTTTTATTATAACTTTTTTCAGGATACAATTAATTTAACCATTCTTTGTGACTTTGTTTATGTCGGGATTATGTTTGTTTAAAACCATCTTTCACAATTTTTTAAGAAAGAGGTCTTGAGAAAATTGATAAGTTTATAATTCTCTCCTTTGTAAACATAGAATAGGATTCCTTATTTTTTTTTTTAAGCTCGATCTACGGTTAACCTTGATATAGTGAACAACCTCAATACTGTGAACAGGCCTTGGAATAATTAGTTCACCATATCCAGACACGACTGTACCTGTAATGGCATCGACCGTGACTGACCACCCTTCGATGGGTTTTGAAAGTAAAATATTTGTCTATGGAAAGTGTTCAACTCGCCATTTAGAGTCGACCTAAAACTTGTAAGCACACAGGAAACTGAATCCCCTTAACTGACACGACAGTTACACATACATACATATTTAACCGATCCTTCTTTGAACTAGTTAGTCATTAAGTTGCGCAAGATCTTTCCAAAATGCGGAAGACTCAACCACCGGACAAACGCGTACAAATGTACAAATTGTGCGGAGAGTACAAAGTTAATTTGCCTCTGACACACTTTTGAATGAAAATACAAACAACAACAATGAGTATACTCGCATCGTCATCTGCTATGTACTATGTATGTAGGCATACATATGTACATTTGTAAATCAAAATCAAAATTTATTTGAGTAAATGTTTCTTGATTCTTTTAAATTAGCAAAACTTTGTTGTCATGAGAGCAACAAAAAATTGCCGAGCGCAGAGAGCAACCGAAAAAATTAAAGTAAAATAGGAAGAGAAACTGTAGTAGCAGCGCAATCGCTCTCAAGGGCGCATCAAACTTGGCACAACCGGGGCTTGTGTACCCACGCAATCAGCAGTGCACATTAAAAGTCAAAATATGAGTTCTTCATAAGCAATAAAATCAATGAAATTTCTTCTTCTGCCGGCTATAAAAACGAATTAGAAATTGTTGTTTCGAAGACAACTATATCTCAAAAATATTATCTGAATCCCTGTGGTGTCTACGAGATTTTCGATTAGAAAACATGGGCTCTTGGATCACGCCAACCTTCTTTTATAGTAGTTTTCCCTCTCCCTTTGAACCCTCCCCCCTTTGATCTTCAATGCAGAATTAAGTACCGGGTATCGAGGTGTCGGATCTCGGATGTCGAATTGAGGTGTCGGACTAACTAATCATCACTCCCGTTAGCTTTTAACTCTCCATTTTCTTCCGTTTGCCTGCGTATGCGCGCAACAACAACGCTATCAATAGTCAGCTGCTATTTGTTTCACTTTGTTAATGGTGTGGTTTTTGTTGTTGTTGATTTTTATTGTTTAGAATAATCTTGCGCTTGATAATGAAAATAGGTCAAATTTTAAAAATACACATCATAGCAAAAACAACAATAAAACAAACACGCACATGTGTCGGTAGATAGCGCGAAGTGTTCGCGTACACACAAAAACTACCTACACGTAAAGTTTTGTACATATGTATGTATGTGCGTACATATGTGCGTTTGCCTGCATGTAGATTTGTGCGCGGACAGCCACATATCCAACCACGCACTCGCCCAACTCACTGCTGGGGAAGTGTTCGTTCGCTTGCTTGGGCGTGTGTTGTCTGTGTGCCCGACCATATCGTGGCGTATCGCCCAACTGGTCGTCCGTCCGTCCGCCTGTTCAAATAAATTGGAAAGAATGTTTGAGAGCGTGCGCTGCTGTCTCATTGAGCGTTTACGAAATTCCATTTAAACTGTCTGTCATGGTGGGGCGAGGCGCGTAGCGGTGTGGGGAAGGCCAGCGATAGACGCGAGGGGGGATGCATGCATGAAGCTTGACAATGATATTCTACTGCAGACGTGAATAACAAAGCACATTTCGAGCGCACACTGAACGTCAGTTTGAAAATGGTTAATTAGCTATGGTTTAAAGTTCATATGAATATATAAACAAATATACCATGTAATATACTATGTAACTACACACGAGATGTACATATGTTACATGTACATATGTAATTTTCAAAAGTCAGATTTTCTCACTCGTCGCATTTTCTAACAGATTGGTTATGAAAATCAGATGAACAGAACATACTGGACCATCTATGGTGTAAAATTTTCAGGCCTTAAAAGTTACTCAGGAGGTCTCAAAGTTGACCTCCAACTATAAGTGATCGAAATATGGAGGCAATCAAACTTTTAATCTAACATTCACCTATCTTAGTGTGTTGGGCGATCAAAGTAAAAATTAAAAGTAAAGTAAAAGTTTCTTTAACGGTTCAGATAAAAGGATAATTATAATATATAGAACATAAGACTGGGCCGTTTAGTGACAAAGACCGGGTTTCCAATTTGAAGCTTCGTCATAGAAACGTATTTTACTCGCAACGGTTTGTCGTTTCCTGCTGAGAACACAACCGCTGAATGAACGGTTTTAATTGTGTGCTGGCAGAGTCGGACTCAAACCTTAACCCTCCAACTGTTTCCCCAAAGTGCTCTGTTGTCCGAAAATTCGATATTTTCGTTTTTGTGGAGGCCTGTGATTGCCGATTAAATTTATAATTTTCGCAATGTTCTTAATTTATATTTTATTTGCAATTTTAAACTTAATGTAGTTTGAAATAAGAAAAAAATAGCTTTCAACATTATACAATTATTATTACACAATTATTGTATTTCGTTGCTTAATAAAAAGGAGCCTACAGTATTTCCGATATCATAACAGTACAGTACAGTATTGACGAAAGTCAAAGCCAGTTGGTTGACGAAAATAAAAAAACCATAATGGGAAAGGGGTTTAGAAGCCGAGAGGGGATAATACAAAATGCGAAGATGGCTCCAATGTTTTTAAATACTGATACAAACGCTGGCAAAAGTGCATTGCAGTATTTTAACTTTGTAAGTGAATTCTGGAATTTTTTTTTGTCACGGTGGTATGTAGGAAAGTCATATGTATTGGATATTTTGAAAGACTTCAGTAAGAATTATTCAAATAAATTCATCACAAGAACTACACCCGACTGTTTAGCCAAAGAACGCGAGCACATGCCAATTTAACTTGAGGAGATTTTTCACTTTTTTCAGGAGTTTGTTTCCATTAAAAACGAGGAAGGAGAAGGAAATAGTCTTAAAGTGTCAAACAATTTTGAGATTGTTTTAATTTTTCAAACAACATCGTCATAATAAATTTATATATTATTTATTTATTTATTTATTAATTTTTTTATTAACAGCCAAAGTTTTAATTTTTGAATTTGCTTTAGATTACACTAGATAAATTTTAGATTTTTGGGCGTAAAACATTCATTTTATGAGCAAAAGCTATAGAATTGTGTAGTAGTACATTTGAATACGACGAATGCAATGGTGGTAATAACTCAATTTTGTCCTTACTCGACTTTGGCTGTTATTCCTTACGGCCACAGAATTGTTTATCCCGAAGAGACGAAAGTAGTATAAGTAGTAGTAGTAGTGGTAGGTGTAAAAAGTAGCAGAGGTTTACTTGTGATTAAAGCAATCGCACACTATTTCTCTGACTCTAAATTAAGATGTCAGCGTCTATGCACAAGAATTCAGCTCAGGATTTGTTTGGGATTTCCATAGGTTTCCTTGGATTTAAACTGAATCAAAATAATTATTGAACCCATTCTATGGTGAATTATTTACAGTTTTACAAACCCCGAACAAGGACACATATTGAACAGTTTTTTGATTAACCCGATCAACTCAATGCGACAATCATTCAAAACTTAGAGTGTGGGTGTTACCTGTCTTTCTACTTCCTGTTGTCCTCCCAGAACAACTGCTACACAATCACTCAAGTTAGCGTTGTGTTTCGTCCACTACACACCTCTCAATTTTCTGATTCTAGTTCTTCGTTGCTGGGGGTAAATTCAGTACGAAAAAGCCACGACCTACGGCAACATTTTACGCATTGCGCACTCATCGAGCTGACAACCGCAGCACCGATTGGGGTAGAATGAACGTTCTTTTGAATGTATCAGAAACGAAAAGGAGAATCGCGACACTTTGCTCAGAACTTTGAGCATCCGAGGAACATTCTAAGTGCAGAGCAGCCGAGAGAACACGTCGTGTTATAGAGAGTCGTATTTCAATTTCCCCTTCTTACATGTACGTGTGTGCATGTTTGCGTTTTTGCACAAAGCTTTTGCGGATGTCACAAAGGTATTTATTTTGTGTTGCTAAACACACAGAATGTTTCTAGACATGTGTAGCTCAGAAACTCTGAGCTCTAGAGCTCGAAACGCACGTCTTATCCATTTTAAAACCTAAAAGTTACGGCTTCATTCCTTGGTAGAGGTTCCGCAATAAGAAATCCCTAAACGTCTGATTACCTCGCCTCGACCTGAACGTACTTCTGTATAGGATCTCAAAGTGAGAAGTTCCGTCTCAATTAAAGCTCATATGATCACTGAATGCAGACACCGAACAAATCACAATTCTTTCTTCACGAAATTAGAGTGTGAGTGATTTAGCCAGTTTTAGGGAAATCATATTTTGACTGTTAATAGTTTTGAGTTATTCCCTGTATTTTCTGTACAAATCACTAGTGAGTATTAAACATTAAGCAGCCAACGTCAATTAAGCCACGTCAAAGTAACTTGAAGCACTTTTGAACAGTTTGTGTGAAAACTGGCAACAAAAAGGCAGAAGAATATAGTAAAGCATACAAAAAATTGTCCTACATTTGCACTGCTTCCGCATCCACACAAATGCACACAAATCACTGAACTGTTTGCGTGCGCGCACAAACACAGGAACAATAGTCAGTGAGTGCTCGAGCGGGTGATGGGTTGCCGCAGGGTAATGTTGCGCGTTTTTATTGCTTAGTGCATGCCTTGCCACTCGGTAGTGTGTGTATGTGTGTGTGAGTATGTGTGTTTTTCGTGTATGGGTGACTTACATTTACACACAACGCTTATGCACCTCACCACTTCGGACAACAACAAAAACCAATATAAAAGCTCTCACACACACACATTTGCGGAGATTGCACTCACATTTGTTCCACTACAAATGCACAAATAAATGGAGTAATGATTCCTTCACCTTTCTGTCGATCATTGAACTACAACCTTTTTCCTCCTCTTTCTGTTTTGTCCCTGCTTGTGGCGCTACAGTGGTGCGAATCCACTTTTAACTGCACAATAAATGTTACAAAAAAAATGGTAATTTGGACTTTGTGGGAATTTGTTAACTTTATGCACTAAAGGTCCTTAGTTATTTTTGGTAGCTTTACTCATTTGACCGACAGAGGTCCAAGGTGTGGGTCCTCGGGCACAAACTAGAGCTGGTTCGCAGACACTTTTTGTGGGGCCTCAACAAGCGATAGGGTGTAGTCTGGAGGAGCACAAGGCCGCTATAACTGACGGTCTGCATTACCAATTGTGAATCCGTTCATATTTGTTTCATGTAGAGATGCCAATCTTAATGAAGTTATGCTGACCCAAAATTTTGACTTCAGTTGCGTTTTGCGCCTTGTTTCCATGTCAAGAACGCTGACCCTACCATACCAATTCAACATTCCTAAAGAGCTGGCAAATGGTTTATGAAGTTGCTTTCTTTTGTTTGTCATCGACTTCTTTCGCAGTTCCGCAGCTCCTAAAAAAATCGCACAACGGGAGGTGCTGTCTTCAATATTTTCTTATAGAATTAATCATTCTAGCACACTGTACTCGCTGCCCACTCAACCCACAACCACACTGCTCCTACTGGCACTCAGCCGCCTTTGGGGTGGCAACCTGCCTGCCTACCTGTCTGTCTGGCCGCTCAACAACATTTTATTTTAGTCACTGGGCAAGTCGCGTCAACTACAGCTCCACATTTCATTGCAGTATTTAATTTGAGCGCAGTTTCGGAATGGCTGTGTGATGAGTGCGCTGGGCCGCCTGTGACAGGGTGAACGAGTCCTACTGTTCCGTGTGCATTGCCAACAACCCTGGCAGTGCACTGGAGTGCACAGAGAACTGCGCTGACTGGCCCCTTTCGCACTTCTCCCTCAAAAGGCTGCTGCTGCTGATGGCTGAACGGCGCCATGGGTCTTGTTGTTGTTGCTCATTGTTTTAGTTGCAACCATGATTGTTTCGTTTTTGGAACTTTCTTTGTTTGTGTTTTGTCTCTGTTTGAGTCGCTGTTGAAGTTACACAATATTGTTGCTACAATGTAAACTTTTGTGGGCTTAAAAACAGTTGGGGGCAACTACATGCTTTTTATGCGACTGGCATACTTAGTTGTTTTGCCTGCAGTTAACTAACCGTTTGACTACAGTTCATGCAAGCAATGACATCCTTAAATTTACCAACCCATATCCTTACTGCATTAACCGTAGATCGAGCATTGTATCAAAAATGATACATTTGGTTTTTTGTTTGATTATAACTTTTTTCAGGATATAATTAAGTTAACCATTCTTTGTGACTTTGTTTTGTTGGGATTATGCTTGTTTAAAACCATCTTTCACTCTTTTTTAAAAAAAAGGTCTTGAGAAAATTGAAAAGTTCATAATTCTCTCCTTTGTATACATAGGAGAGGATTCCTTAATTTTTTTCAAGCTCGATCTACGGTTAACCTTTAGCATGAGCATTCATTCCAAACTCAGTTTTCGGCGTCAATCCTGGACAGAAAATTTAGTTTGAACCACCTTTTTTTGTTGCTTCTAATCTGTTCTATTTTATTGATAACGTAACCATCGCCAAAATCTATAAAATTTTTCTGAATTAACATCGAAAGTTTTTATAATTTAAAACATTCAAAATGTATATTTGTTACTGTCAAAAACCCGTATCAAACTGATGCCTGGCTCCCTGCACCATAGCCATGCGACATGTGCATCTTTGAGTTTTGTATTTCAAACGCTGTCTTGTTCAATATTTACCGCGCTTTGAGCGTTGCAGACTCCAGACTGAAGTGAATATAGCACAGCATCCCCAGTGCTGAGTATGAAAAAGAGCAACAAAAGACTCAAACAACAAACTTGCAAACTTGCACACAACAAAACACCAAAAAGCACAGCAATCTAAAATGTTACAAAAACCTTGGCAATGATCGGACAAAGCGGTGAAATCGCGTTAGCTGTCGAAGCAACAACAAAAACATCAGCAACTGTTTAAATTCCAAAATTAACAACGTATGCCAAAATAAATCAGCAAGACTTTTGTTTGAGCGCCGACGACGAAGCGAGATGTCGGCGGGGAGCGAAAGCGGTAAATTACTTCAACTAAATGGAAATACATGTGTTTGTTGTTGCTGCTGCTGCTAGCAAATGCAAACCCGATTCTTTTGAAATGAGTTACGTTGTTGTTTCCTTGCCCATTATAGCCACATTTAATGAGTTAATAAGCACGTGTCCGCGCTCCGTTCATTCGCCTTTTGGTGTGTGCAGCCGCTGCAGTCGACGTCAAGAGCGATACTGACAGCGATTATGGCAGCGCGCACGCCGTTGTCGTTGTTGTTGGCCGTATTTGTGTCACTTGCTAGCTTCTAACTAGCCGGGCACAGAAACTGTTAGTCATGAACGATCCAAAACAGCAAAAGTAAAAACAACATAAACAAACAGCCATAAAAATGACAACCAACAACGGCAACAACAAGAATTTAGCGTAGTTAACCAAACTTTGAAGAAACTGGTTAGTTTACGCCAATTTCAGTAAGATTTTAGTTCGGGAAGCAAATGCAAATGCAAATTTTTGTCTCACAGTTTTGTTGTAGTTTTGAGGCTTTTGGCTATTTTAACGTAGTGAGTGCCTCTGCTGAGCTAGTTTCTTCTTTCGTTACTAATTGTCTTATTATCTGTTGCTGGCAAATCAACTTCCGCAAAAATGTTTAGGCCAGGCAGTTTCGAGTGTTTTGCTGAGGTTTTACCGACTTGTGGACACGCTCTCTTGTATTGAACACTAAAAACGAGGTTGCAAAATGGCGAACTTTCCTTAATATTTTTCAAAATTTCCAAATCGGGTGCTGCATTATGCAAACTCCAAAGCATTCGACATAGTTGAAGTAGTTTTCATAACTCAGTAATTGCTGTGTGCGCAATGTCAAAGAACCCTCACATCATAAACGACGTGTGAGTTGGTAGATTATTTTAACAACGGCCATTGTGACGTAGAGGATAGTTGGTTGGCTTCCGACTCAAGCAACAGCAAATACAAAGTCGTCTTCCACCGAACTTGCTCTCAGCAGTCAATGGAAATTATCTGATAGTAAAATAACCTCCAATCGCGCAGTTTGTTTCTGGCTTGGAACTAAAGAAACCTCCCTATCGTTTTGTCTCCAACCCAGTCAACTGGTGCATTCGCAGCACAATTCAACACTTTCCTTGGGGCACATCTACTTCTGTTTTCTACCTTTTTTAATCTGCGTGCTACAATTTACTCGAAGTATCAACGTTGCACTTCCGTACTATGTCGCTTTTGTAAAAGTTTTGCAAAAAATCAATCGAATTTGTCACATTTTTAACAGTCTCAGCCCACACACATTGCAAATTGCTTTTTCAGTTTGGTTTCAGTTCTGTTGTTTCAGTTCTGAAATCGTGCAAATCGTCTAACTTGCGAAGAGGCTGATTGGGAAGGGACGCGGCGTGGGACGCACGGCAACTTGTGCCCGCGTCGGTGTTTTCCTGCTGACCTCTAAAAGCCACACATTATTTTAGTTTTTATTATGTTTCACGTTTTTGCTACTTACTGATTTCGCATTATACATGTGCATACGTAGAGAAACTTATGGAGGCTGGTGTTTTTATTGTATGCCGTCTGTGTCTGTCCACTAAGTGCCGAAAACGCACGAAAGCAAAACACGTAAAATGCGAATTCTCGCTTCAAAACAAGACTAAATACTGTTGCGAATATAACGAAAAATGCGGCTATTATGCACAACAACAAGTGGCTGCGCTGCTGTTGCTGGCGTCACACAGCATTTGCAAAACATTCTAATATTTTCGCATTTTATGTTTTTGCGCCACAGCTACAAAATACTACAACAACCAATGAAATTGCATCGTGAGTGCATTCGCGAGGCGGAATAAAAATTTAGTTAAAACTTTATTACGCGTAATAACAGTATGCAACAACGAGGAAGAACAACATATCGGTGGAGGAGGACGTAAAGAAGACTATAATTAATTCCTGACAATATTTCAACTTGACTTAGACAACCAAATTTTGATATACTGTGCACCATTAGTTGTTATTGCACTGTGGCCAATGTAAGAAACGAGGAGCAGGATCAATAGGCGATATATGTAAATAGCTATGTCAGTCCGTCCATCAACAGGCTGGAACACACGATTTCAAACGAGTTTATTAATCGAAATTAAATTTGCTGTAAAGCGTTAAATAACGTTTTTAAAAGTTTATAAAACATTTCGCGAAATAAGGGAAAATGTTGAAAGAGCCCATTCGTCTTTTCAAAAATCCATTACAAATTTCCAAAAAAACAGAAATTATTCGTTGCTACGATCTGGTGATTTTCTGAAGTTACCCAAACAAGAGAAATATATTGTTTTGCAATGAGTGCATCCAAATCTTAAGCCAGTTGTTTCCAATATCTTCAGAAATGTGCATACATATTTAATAAAACTCTGTAGCAGTGACTTAATGAAAAAAGTCCTGAAAAAACATATTTCCCCTACAGTAGAATTTTATGGCGAATATTTTCGTGGTAAATGTTGTCCTTAAAAAGCCCTGTTTTACAGGACAGTTTTGGCATTTTAGAAAAAAGGGGTCAAATTGACTCATAAAAATAGGAGCTACAGGGTAAAATGCTCCACAAAAATGTTCATCGTAGTATTTTACATCAAATTGCTGAACACATCATATACCTAAAATGTGACGTTACATGGTTTTCGCATGCCGATTCACCATAAGAATGAGCAAAAAGTGGAAAACTTGACCCCCCCTAAAAAAAATTCAGATGTAACGTATGTCTTTTTTGCCCCCTCTACCAGAATCCGTTGTCAGAACCTTGTTATTTAAAAAAAAGGTTGATTTTGTTGTGCAGTGTAATCTGTCTCATCGCTTGTCTCCCTTTGATTTCTGAGGACTTCGAGGACGAAAATGTTAACGCTCCCGCGTACATCGCCGCGGTGTGATGATCATAACTTACTGTGCAAGGGCAGTTTGGTAATTTAACATGAAGTACTCTTTCGAATCCATCATAAACTTAAATCCAGAAATTGGTAAAACGCTCTACATTAACTCACTCAAGAACTCGAACTTGTTTACCTACAAAACCGGCATTGTGCCACATGTTGCACGGTTATATTAGAGCAGCTTTGTAACCTTAAGTTTTGATTTATTGCTACCCCACCTAATTTGAATGGCAATTTGCTTAGTATCATTGGACATGTGCAAAAGTGAGGAGAAATAAACTATTAATTCTCAACAAATGAAAGACTTTCACTCGCACTGCCAAAAAGTATTTGGTTTGGTTGGGGCGACAACATTTAACCCTGCAATGTGCGTTCCTAATTACATTACTGCATTTAGTCCTAAAAATGTTTTACTCAACTTCTTTTCAAAGAGACCGAGGTCAATCGTCAAAGCCTGCGTACAGGTATATATTCCATCTATGTTCCGTATGCATATCCGTTGTTAGACTTTATGGCTGGGCAATGAAGAATTCAGCACGGTAACGAATCATTTCTGATGATAAAAGTCAGTGCAGCAAGATGCCAAACCAAAAAACAAAAATGAAGTTAACCAATGCCTAAAGTTCAATAACCGAATTGGTAAGATAATATGGCAACAGTTGGCGTCAAGTGGACACGAACGAACCCAGTGTGCGTCGTCTTGATATCAGATGTCTCAATGTTGTAGACGGTCAGATAAACGGACAACTGTACAAGTCATGGCATACAATGTTTTCGGGTTAAAAAGAGTCAACCGTTTCATTGAAAACCCATACATACATAAAAATCATGAAAGTTTATGAGTTTTGCTTCAAACTGTCTAGATATATATTTATTTTCTCTTTACTGGCGCACAAATTCATGTGCCATAGTACTAATATATGTATATAATAACTTCCTTAGTAGCTCAGACAAATATTTAAAAACTGCTATATTTTATATCATTGCTTTGATAATACTTACATACATAGGTGTTGAAATAATTTGGTATTTTTGTATTTGCAGGAATTATGACACTGAGCCGTGGCCCGTACAGCGAGCTCGATAAAATGAGCCTCTTTCAGGATCTAAAACTGAAACGACGCAAAATCGATTCAAGATGCAGCAGTGATGGCGAATCAGTAGCTGATACATCCACGTCGTCGCCCGATCTTTTAGCGCCGATGTCGCCGAAAATGTGTGATAGCGGTGGCGGTGGCGGCCCGGCACCCCATTTGCCACTGCCCGCCACCGCCGTTGTGACGCTGACCGCCACCTCCACTGTCAGCGCGTCGACGTGCTCAAGCAATGTTGCAACCACCACCAGCAGTCCTAACGCAGCCACACCAGCGGCAGCCAACGTTGTAGCCACGGCCATCAAGAGGGACCAACAGCAACAGCAACAGCAGCAGCCACTGCAACAGCAACAACAGACTGAAATTCACTCGTCCAGCAGTACAGTGAGTGCGGCATCCGCATCGACCGCAATGTCGCCGCCGTCAACAACGCCAGCGTCAACAACAACGGTGCGAATGTCGCCCGTGCCAACCGATATGACGGTGGCGACTGCAGAGCGCCGTGCCACGACCTCGCGTGCGACGCCTACACCGCCGCACAACAATGGCAATGCCAGCAGCAACGAGGGTAGTAACAGCCGCACATCGCCGGATTCACTGGACGAGAAGCCGTCAACGACGTCAGCAACGATTACCACACAAATGCCAACGAATGGTGCGCATGCGGGTTGCAGCGGAGGAGGAGTTGGCGCAAGCGGGAATGGAAATGGGAACGGCAGCGTGAGCATCAGCAGCGCTGCGTCCGAGAGCAGCAGTGGAAACATGAGTGTGATACGATCGGTGAAGGAGGAGCGCATTCTGGCTTCACCCACTAAACTAATGGCCTACCAGCCACATCCACCACAGTCCAAAGGTCTCACGCAGTCGCAGCAACACGTCACAGTGCTTGTGACGCCATCACGTATTAAGTCTGAACCACAGCAACTATCGCAGCCAGCCCAGCACCAGCACCAGCAACAGCACTCGCTATCATCGTACCCCTCCGTTTCCGCTCCCGCCTTGTTATCGTCCTCATCGTCAGCGACCACAACAACAGGCACCGCTAGTGGCAGCGTCTCCAGTTTACACACGAGTTCGCCGTCACCCTCCCCTCTGTCACACCAACACCATTCGCATCATCCGCCGCCACCAATTGTGCAGACACACCATTTGCACCAACAGCTGACACAACCGCAGCTTCGCAAAAGCAGTCCCCCCTCTGGCGGCCTGCAGCTGCCGCCTCAGCATCTCCTAAATCAATCCATGCAACATTTGACGCAACAGCAGCAACTGCAACTGTTGCAGCAAGCCGCCGCCATGTCGCGTCCAATGCAAATGTCGCCCTCGTCGCGCCATTCTTCCTCGTCACATCAGTCGCCAACACCCTCACCACAACACCTGCAACAACAACATATGCTGCAGCAGCAGCAACAACAACATGTGCGTGTCAAAAAAGAGCCAAACTCGCAGTTGCTGGCGACCTCCGGAGCCTCCGCGCAGCGTCACCTCCACTCACCGCTCCACCATCAGCATCAGCACCAGCACCAGCATCAGCACCAGGCGCTGCCGCAGCAGCAGTCGCAGCAGCACCCGCAGCCACTGTCTCAACTGCCGCCGCAGGCGCTGGGCAACATTGCACAACTGATGAATCCCGCCTCATTGCAATCGTTGCGACATCCCAATCGCGACGCGGCCATACTTTTTCGCGTGAAGAACGAAGTACAACAACAGGTTGCGGCAGCACAACTTCTGCAGCCAGGTGCAGCTGTCGCCGCCGCAGCGGCTGCGCAACGAATGGTCTGGGTGTCGAACGCGCGCATCAACGGCGTCAAACCGGAAGTCATTGGTGGCCCACTGGGTAGTTTACGACCTGGCGGCCCGCCACAGTCGCCGTCGCCTCACCACTCCCACTCTTCCTCTTCATCCTCGTCACAGCTGTCGCCTCAGATACCCTCGCAAACGCCGCCACGTGGCACGCCCACCGTCATCATGGGCGAAAGCTGCGGTGTGCGAACCATGGTCTGGGGTTATGAGCCGCCGCCGCCACCGCCTGCGTCATCGGGCCCATCGCCCACGCACTCCAGCAGTGGTTCGCACCAATCGCCGACTCCCCCACAACATCATCAGCACTCGCAGCAGCAGCCACCCCCACCAACGTCCTCATCGTCCATGTCGCAACAGTCCCACCATTCCTCACAGTCCTCACTGCAGTCGGCCTCTTCCCCGTCGGCGGGGTCGATCACTCCCACTCACACACCTGGGCCCTCACCACAAAACAACGAGGAAGCTGCACAGCTGCTGCTGTCGCTGGGTCAAACACGCATACAGGATGCGGCGCGACCACGGCCTCATCAGTTTCGCACACCGCACGCATTGAACATGGAGCGGCTTTGGGCCGGTGACTACTCGCAGCTACCGCCGGGCCAACTTCATGCACTCAATCTTAGCGCCCAGCAGCAGTGGAGTGGGTCGAGTACGACGAGCCTACATAGACCGCTGGACACGTCCCACGAACCCACCGATGAGGACGAGCAGCCATTGGTTTGCATGATCTGCGAGGACAAGGCCACGGGTCTGCATTATGGCATCATCACATGCGAGGGGTAAGTGC
Source organism: Melieria omissa (assembly GCA_963971225.1). Classification (NCBI taxonomy): domain Eukaryota; kingdom Metazoa; phylum Arthropoda; class Insecta; order Diptera; family Ulidiidae; genus Melieria; species Melieria omissa. The sequence goes on along the minus strand of OZ020268.1, from coordinate 44,024,378 downwards.
GCCACGCAACACCCACGGGTAGTCACGGCGACTTTATGTATAATTTGTCGGTGTTTCTCTCGTTCACAGCTGCAAGGGCTTCTTCAAGCGAACGGTTCAAAACCGGCGCGTCTACACCTGCGTAGCCGATGGCACATGTGAAATAACCAAAGCACAGCGGAACCGGTGTCAGTATTGTCGTTTTAAGAAATGTATCGAGCAGGGGATGGTGCTGCAAGGTCAGTTCTACCAACTAGAAACAAATATATAGATTAGATGTAAATAGAAATACTTCTTATTATATCTGTCTCACTCTTTGTACACAGCTGTACGCGAGGACCGAATGCCTGGGGGACGCAATAGTGGCGCCGTATACAACTTATACAAGGTCAAGTATAAAAAACACAAAAAGTCTGCACAAAAGCAGCAACAGCAACAACAGCAGCAGCAGCAGCAACAACAGCAGCAGCAGCAACAACAACAGCAGCACCTACACTCGCCTCAGCATCCGCACCACCAATCGCAGTTGTCGCCGCACCATCAAACGCATCTTCTCTCGCCGCAGCAGCACTTGCATCAGCAACAACTGGCAGCTGCGGCTGCGGTAGCCGCGGCCGCCCAGCATCAGCAATCCAAATTGTTAAGCGCCACATTGGGACAAAACGAAATGAAGCCCATGTTCTTAGGACCAGCGCTGAAGCAGGAGCACTTGCAGCAACACCAACAGCAACAGCAACAGCCGCAACAACTTCATTCGCCGCACCACGCGCAACAACTGCTATCACCACACCACTCGTTGCATGGCTCGCCGCACGGGCCGCCTCCTTCTGCCTCGGGCGCGCTGCACAGTCCATTACCACACGCCGTACCCTCTCCTTTATCAGCATCCTCATCCGCGCAACAACAGCAACAGCAACAGCAGCAGCAGCAGCACCACGCACACCACTCTCCGCACCATCACCACCTACACCACATACATCAACATCAACAGCAACAGCATTCGCAGCATTCACAACAACAACAACAGCAACAACAGCAACAACAGCAACAGCAACAACAACAACAACACTCTCAACATTCAACACAACAGCAGGAGACTGCCATCAAACTGCCCTCGCATTTGGTTAACGGTACAATACTTAAGACTGCCCTCACGAATCCCAGCGAAATCGTGCACCTACGCCATCGACTTGATTCGGCCGTTAGCTCGTCGAAGGACCGCCAGATCTCTTACGAGCACGCGCTCGCCATGATCCAGACGCTAATCGACTGCGACGCCATGGAGGACATTGCCACGCTGCCACATTTCTCCGAGTTCCTCGAGGACAAGTCGGAGATCAGCGAAAAGCTCTGCAACATCGGCGACTCTATCGTGCACAAGTTGGTGTCGTGGACGAAGAAGCTCCCCTTCTATCTGGAGATACCCGTCGAGATACACACCAAGCTGCTTACAGATAAGTGGCACGAGATCCTCATCCTCACAACAGCCGCTTACCAGGCGTTACACGGCAAGCGCTGCTCCCTGCCACCCTCCACGACCACCGGCGACGGCAACAATCCGGCGTCCGCAACATCTACCACCACAACGCGCGGCTCGGCACCTACGAGGAACCTGTCCTCGCCCGGTCCACCGCCACACTCACCCGCTCCTTCAAATCACCACCATAACCACCATCAGACGGCTGCGGCGGGGCCCGGCAACAGTGGGCGAACATCTCCACATGCCACCGCGACCAATGCTGCTACCGCCGCCAGCAGCAGTCATATGCACGCGGCGTCACCACCGCCACTGCTGCCCAGGGACGACCCCGAGTTCGTGGCCGAGGTGAATGCTCACCTTAGTACCCTGCAAACTTGCCTCACCACCTTAATGGGCCAGCCGATTGCCATGGAGCAGCTGAAGCTAGACGTCGGCCACATGGTGGACAAGATGACACAGATCACCATCATGTTCCGACGCATTAAGCTGAAAATGGAGGAGTACGTCTGCCTCAAGGTGTACATTCTGCTGAACAAAGGTGAGTAGTTGTGCCTTGCGAACACCACTTACGCGCTGGTTATAACGTGAAGTCGCCCTTCCTCTTTCAGCAGAAGTGGAACTGGAGAGTATACAGGAGCGATACGTGCAGGTGCTGCGCACTTACTTGCAGCACTCGTCGCCGCAAAACCCACAGGCGCGCTTGAGTGAATTGCTGTCACATATACCGGAAGTAAGTAACATTCAAGCTCATTAAGTCATTTTTAATTTGGACTCCTTGAGCAAAGCCTTCATATTTATGTACTTGAAAACCAAAATTAGCAATTACGGTTGATTACGTTAGGTTCCATAACTAAGTTCAATCACTAAATCTTTTCTCTCTCTCTCTTGGACGGCACAGATCCAAGCGGCTGCTGGTTTATTACTTGAAAGCAAAATGTTTTACGTTCCCTTTGTACTGAACTCGGCGAGTATAAGGTAGCAAATGCTTGAGCGCGGTCTTTTGCCGATCGACGATGATCCTCCAAAGGCTTTGACGATGATGCGGATACAACAGCAACAGCAGCAAGTGCAACCACAGCAAATTCATGGAGCCAAAGGCCAAAGAGCCGTAATGGTGGATATGGCCGAGCAACAACACGAAATGCATCTAAAGCAAAACTACCAACAAGGGCACTACCAGCTACCAGTGCTGGAATTACCCCGAATTAAAGTAGAAGCAGAGCAGGACTCACAGCAACCCATGGAGGACGACGACCCAACTGAGGAAGAGGACCAGGACGAGGAAGGAACGGCAGCGAAGGGCGAGAAGCTCAACTTGCCAATACCCCAGCTGATGGAGTCAACCACGTCGATACTAAAGACTTCATTGCTGGCAGGAGCGGCAGCTACATTGGCCACGTTGTCCGCAGCAGCGGAACAAATTAATCGAACAGCATCAACATCGTCATCACACCATGAAATACAACAGCAGCAACCACATCATTCCCACACCGCTTTCTCATCTGCGAGAATTCCAACTGCAACGACAACGACAACGTCAAATGCTGCCACAACAGTCATAAACACTACCGCAGCAACGACGACGTCGACCGCCAAAACAGCCACGTTGTTGCAGGGTAAACTATTTATGCAGCAACAACAACAACAACAACAATATCATCATCATCATCAACAACAGCAGCAACAGCAGGAGCAACTGTCAGTGTTACGCTCACCGGAGTCATCACAATACACATCCATATTGCAGACGGCACTGCTGGGGGAACGCGTTGGCATGTCTGCCGCACGCTCGCCTGCCGCAGCTACAGCAACAGCAACAACTGCCAGCAATATGCCGCCGGCGCATGTACTCAAGACTGCCGTAACACTTGCGAGCCTGAGCGAAATTGATGCAGCCAGGCAACAGCAAGAGGAAGAACAACGAAAACGTCAACAACAAACGCTGTTGCTGGAACAGCATCAGCAACAACAACCACAACAACAAAAACTGCAAATCACACTGCCATTGAAGAAGAAAAGTTTTCAACAAAAACTAACAGCCACCTGCAATATGCTGACAACTGCGGCGACATTATTGCAACAGCAACAGCAACAACAACATCAACCCTTACTGCCGCAGCAACAGCAAAACGCAATCACTATTCTGCCCATACCTACAAATGCTGCCATTTGTACAAAAGCAGCAATAAATGACAATGAGACGGCAGCAACAACGCCAGCAGTGACGGTTTTACGCCGAGCAAATTCTAGTGCGGGTACGACTGCAACGACTACGACTACAACTAGCAAATTTAAAACAACAACAACCATAACCATCGACAATGGCAGCAACAGCAATAAGAGCACCAGTAGCAGCAGCAGCAGCACCAGCCAAGCCATCGCTACACAAACCATGCGCATGCCAACTGTCAAAACAGCCACAGTCACCACACAAACGCAAACCGACGAGCTGCTGTGCAATCGGCAGCATTCTGCAACAACAGTCAGCAGCACCGGCAGCACTTGTGGTGCAGTCGCGAAAAAAGCAACAGTGGCACGTGCTGCAGCGGCAACCGAGCGACAGCAGCTTGCCGCACCAATGCTGCCAACTAGGTCGGCCAGTGCCCAGCCATCTCCTCCATCACCAACACCCTCCACTGCCAACAACTTAACTACTGCTGCACCAACGACGTCCTCCGCCGTCACTGTTGTTGTTTTTAAAACAATGTTACCTGATGACTGAATTAGTTTTTATATGTAAAAGAATAATGTCGCACTTTGTGTTTCAAAGTCCAAAACTTTTCCACAACTATTCTTGTTCCACGCATGCCGGTAGAGAAAACTGTACAGACTTTTAAACAACTTCAAAATTAGCGCAATACAATTGTTTTTCTTTTAAAGAACTTAATGGCTTAAGACAAAGACTGATGTATTCTTAAGAACGCTAACATTTGCATTGTTCCCCTTTGTCAGAGCTCAGTGTCCGATAGGCATTTAACAAAAAACAATACTAGAACCTCAAACATCCAGAGCTCTCTGCAGATATTAAGAGGAAAATAAGCCTATAAGTCTATAACTACATTTGAAGGAAATCCAACTGATTCAAGTAGTAGAATAAAGCCAAAGGTCCTATTCGCCTTCAATGTACGAGTAACTTAAAACAAGCTCTCATAATTCAAAACTAAATATTTTCAGAAAGAATTGCCCACTTTCTAGTATTTTTCTCGTATGATTGTACCCTGCAACCACTAAAGTTTTTCCTCCAAATATTTCTGGCAAGATTTCCCTCTATAATGTTATGAGCATTGAATCAAAATGTATATTATATTTAGATTTCTTATTAAGAATATATTCCCATAATTGCATTTAAACTTCCTGAAAAGTATACATTTTGGAGCATGACAAAAAATATTTTGCAAAAATTTTAAGACATTTTTCAAGGATTACATAAGTATCCTATTAAACCTATTAGACGATTTCACAAGGCAACACAATTCATGTCGCCGTTTCTAGTTTCGGCATCGATTCTGGGGTAATTAGGGTTCGCTGATTTCGAATCTGCAAACTGACTTCATAACTAATTCGAGTTTTCGCGAAGAATTGGCGTCTCACTTTTTTGCAACCAAAGAAGAAACACAACTTTGAGTTGGTTAAAGGAGCTTGCAAAATTATTTTGCAAACACTTAGAAATCTTCCTCTTCTAAATTTTCTTGCTCAGTTAACATGTCTTTGTGAATCAGTGAATATTTGTTAAATGGATTTAATCCTTGAACAATTCTTCAACTTAATACGCAAACTTAAGTCGTCAACTCGTTGTATTTCAGTCAATAACAACAATAAATGTAATGTACAATTCTAAAGAAACAATCTTCAGTTCTAGACAGCAAAGTGTGTTTAAATATTTCTGCAGCACTTTCTGTACCGGCGTTTGATTTCTTCATTTCGTGGTTCTACGCTCTTAACCAAATGTCATCATCCCACTCTCCTCGCAGTTACTCTGACTTTGCGCTGTTGTAGTTTCGACTTGTTAATTTTATCGACTTTATATATACCTAAGCGCCCACAGTTTATATGCGAGGTGTGCATCGCTTGAACCTGTATGGGTACTTTTTTTTGAGAATTTAGTGGATAAGGCGAGTTATGTAGTGGATTTGAAGACATCAAAGTGAAGCTGCAAAATGATAACATTTTTTTTAAAACAACTGAAAACTGTTTCCACTTAACTTTAGCGTGTAACGAAACTCCTTTTCTTCTTTGTTTTCTGGCTTTGCCACCTATGCCCTATTAAGAAATTACAACAAAAAACCAAAAGCATGAAAAAATCTAATGTGTAAAAAACTAATTAAAGCAAATGTAGCGTGTTCGATTTTATGCAGGACGACGATGAAATGAATGCAACTAATTAATTAAATAATTAAATTATAATTACGAGTAATTGATAACTGTTAATCGTTTAGGTATAAGTAACTGTAATTAAGCGCAATTAAATACATAAATGTTAGATAGCGACTAAGCCGATAATTAAGCAAGCAAGGCATTAGATGAATAATGCATTTTGGCATTAAGTAAATGAATTAGATGGCACTAAGCAATTGTACAATATTAAATGAAAAGAATGAAACCAGCAAGACCACGCCCATACATGCACATACACGTGCACATACATATAGTTATATGTATGCAAGTGTATGTGTACATAGTAAACATTTTTCCTATTAACTAAACACACATACATATACATTACACACACACACACAATTATGTATACATATATATATACAAGCATACAAACATATATACATTACCTATATGCGTATACTCCATTCTGAGAAACAAACATGCAAACAAACTAAACAAATACATCTACGTCTTCGTATGTTCAGTTGGAGTTTTGTAAAGTTCTAAGTCCATCGTCGGTTCATTTTCAGATCTTACCAATTTACAATTTTTTACGCTAGTTCTAAGTGTACAACCTGCAGCATTTTCCAACGCCGGCCCTCCGCCGCCAATCACCAAGTCTATTGTTGAGTTTCGCATTTACAACAAGAGGAAACTGAAATTGCTATTAGCTTCGCACTAACTATTTACTAGACCGACAAACGTTGCAACTGTTTGTCCCCGACCTCCTCCTCCTCCCCTCCGCCCACATCATGTTCATATAGGTCCCACTCACGCGCACTACACTTCACATCCCTTCCCATCCATAATTATAGTGTGTAATAGATACATGTACGGAATTTACATATTTACATATGTATGTAGTTGTATTTGTATGTGTTTATACATAAATATACATACGTATATGTAATTGTAGTAATTTGTTGATTTTTTTTAATTTTAAAGCATCATTTTCATTTTTGTATTTTAATTTTTTTTGCATATTTTTAGTTTCCCCTTGTCTTTGTGTAATTTTTTCTACCAATTTACATTTAAATGAAAACAGAAAAGAAGCAAAAAATAAATGTGTAATTTTTACAAATATTATTTGCAGTTTTTTATGTTCTTTATTCAATCGCCTACTTTAGCTTTACGCAAATTCGCCAAAGAATAAAATAGACGGAGCCAATTAACAACTGAACTGCAAACAGTGGAACCCACATGCATTGTCACGCATCAGTAGCGCACACAGCATTACATTTGAACATCCAAACCCCTCCTCGCGAGCGCCAGTGTGACTATGCAACAGTAGCAGAAAGCCTAAAATAATCACATTTACAAAGCGACATTGTGAATAAAAAAAGCATCCTGACGCAGCCAAAATAAAAATATAAACAGTCTTTTCGAGGGTTGCGCATTCACTCGTTTACATAAATTTTAAAATTTTATTTTAGTTGTTATATTTTATAAATAAACAATTTCGAAAAGTGAGCAAACACGGGTGTCTCTGCAATTTTTGTATAAGGTCATCGAAAAATTATGGTTATGGTTCTGGCAGCTCGGTCCAAGTGTCCCATAGGGCTTTCGCCAAGAAGGGAAATTATTCGGGCCTATGGCTAAAAGCGATTCCCCCAAACCGGCTTTAGGCTATTGCGACGAGGTTATTGCAATCAAAGCCTCCCTGTGGTACAAACAAAGTTCATTCGATTGCACTAACAATGAAATTTCATGAAATTTCTTGCAGAATCGTGAGATGTCTTTAGCAAAGTATACATTTGTAAGTGTATATATATTCTTTAATACAAGTATTCACGTAAAATCAAGTAATAAACGAGCTCCATTCTAAATTGCAGGCTATTGAATCTGTCTAGGAAAGGCAAATAGATGAACAAACGCAATAAGAAGCAATAATAAAGTTCAATTGCCACAATGCTGAGCCTTAACTTAAATTCTGTGGTCAAAAGCAATAACCACCTAAGTCGAAAATTGCTGTTTCGAGCAATCTCGTTTTAAAGTTTTAGCTCCTCCTTTTTTTACACAAACCCGATTTTACACAAACGTAGAGCACAGTCAAGGGAACGTGGTGGCATCCATAACTCAATTTCTTCTTAAGTCGAATTAAGGAAGGTTCTCACCTTGTGGGAAAAAATTTTGTTTGCCTTATCGTGTAGATATATGTTTCAAAAATGTGCTCCAGAAATTTCAGATCAAAATCTGAAAAATTACAAAAGTTACAGGCCGTTACATAGAGCAGTGTCGACCACCGGCCGAGCGCGCTTTCAACTTTAAACGCGTTTTTCTGAGAACCACATTTTCGGACCTAACGGAAGTGATTGAAGGCGCTGGAATGAACCAATCGTCACCGAAGTTTGAAATGTTCCTTAGGGTTTTTTCTAACAAACGAACCACGATCAGCCAAAAATATTGAAAATTGTTTATTTAAAAAAATAATAAGTGAACAAAAAAATGCGAAAATTGTATTTTTTTTTTCAAAACCTCATAACTTTTGTCATTTTGATTTTTTTTTCATGATCTTGGTTCTTGGTTATTGCTTTTGAACACAGAATTAGTTATAGTGCTCCCGCAGCTTTCACCTTAACTTTTATTTCAGACAATTTCGACTTTTCAGGGCTCACTGGAATCTCTAGTTAAGTGCATGGAATATTAAAATTCGCTTCTTTTCTTTTCTTAAAATTATCATTATCTCTGTACATATTTTATACATTTTTGACAGTAACTCTTGACGTTTCTTATTAGTATCTAACTACGAAGAAAGAAATTTTTTAAATTCACAACATGATTAGTAATGGCTGTAGTTTCTTAGTTCTTTATTAGTGTTCTCGTTCTATAGTTTCAACAGTTGCCAATTAAAATGTGCAATGCAATGCAAAATATATTTTTGTCGGAGGCATTTTGAATGGTAAATATGTTTTCACGTGGTATTAACTTCGAAAGTTGTGTACGAAAAAGTGCCTCTTCAAATGCAATCCTGTGTGCGGCACTGGGCTTTTAGCAAGGTGGCACTATGTCCTATTACATTCGAAATAATAGACTCAGCCAAATGGGAACAGCGCCAAGCAGAGTCCACGACTGTTGTCTGCTTAAAATGGACTTTTGATGTCGAGAATAGATTCCTAACGAATCATGTTTCGCCCTTCACAAGTTCCAATTATTCAAAATCTATAATCTGAATTTCAAAAGCAATACAACGCAGAGGTAATTATGGAAAAAAATATGCCAAACCAAAAAACACAAATTGCAAAATCTTAATAGATTTCGGATGAACACCTCACTTTAGAGTTTGAAGTAGCCAGTTTTTAAACAATAAAATGTCTCTCTTACATATATCAAAGAAAAGGTTTTCAACTTGTCACGTCAAGTATAAAAGTCCATAATTTTAAACTAGTGAACTGTTACTGTGCAGATGTAGGCATGGCTATTGCTGCTTCCTTGAACATATGAAATCACAGTACAGTCGTGTCTGGCTATAGTGAACACCTCGATATAGTGAACACCCAAATTTTGACTGGAGCGTCTAAATATTGAACGCAAAATTTTGAAAGCAATTTCAAGCAAAAAACAAAAAAATTATTTTGAGCAACTAAAACGAGTTTTTGAACAAAAATTTTAACCTTGATTCAGTGAACAACCTCAATACTGTGAACAGTCCTTGCAACAATTAGTTCACTATATCCAGACACCACTGTATTTTCAAATTTATGAAGAATGCCACTACCGCACAAACACACTCCGACCCCGCACAAATCCTCCAAGACAAAGACCAGACAAAGACATTTTATCTTCACCAAGAAAGCAACGTACTTACTGCGAAACTCCTCAAAAAACACTTTTCTTCTCTTAACTTCATCAACAAATACCCAAAACACACACACACACACATACGCAAAACATAAAGTAGAAGATATGTTTAGATGAGAGGTGACAGAGCGTAGAAGCAAGTCTGATAAAAAATTGCCTTGAAGTGTTTTTAAACAATTGCAAGTGTGAACTTTTCTTTTTAATCAACAACAACAATTGGAAAGTGTAACAGAAATTGTAAAGTTAGCATAAAATAGAAAATAAAAGTAGTCACAGCAGCCTCGTACCCCCCGAAGGGACGAGCAAAAAACATTGAAAGTAATCAGAGAGATGAGATGCAGTTTGAAACAGATCCACATATTTTTGCACAGTGTAGTTAACGCTTAGGCATTGATTGCAAATGGAGAACTAAGTATATATGTATGTAGAGCAAACATTAACACTTCGTTTGAGTGCATGTAAATACAAATGAAAAAACAAAAACAAAGATCATCCACAAGCACGGTTGCCACATTTGGTTAGTTTTAACCGAAATAGGTAAATTTTTTGGTTGGTTACTTTCATTTGACTTTTTGTAAGGAAATTCTTTTGTACATATTTTGAAAAGCCCTTTTTCACTCGCATGTTTTATGTTAGATGAGGAAAGGAAGAACGGCCGAAATTTCGTTTCTCTTTTTATATTTTGGTCAAGTGGCAACCGTGTCTATAAGACCGAACGCTGAGACGAACAGAGAGCTTCGAAAGCTTCAAATTGAGAATGCGGAAAGAAAACACCACAGAGCACCACAAAGCTGTGGAAGTACAGGGTGTCTCGCATTGTCGCAGTTTGAAAGAACTCATAGTAGCTTTTGAATTTTGTAAAATTCCTTCACCTACAGCTGATTTCATTCTGAGCGGGCGGCTCCTACAATCCAAAGAACTATCACTCATCTGTTCTGAGTTCCTCATACTATACTCGTTAAGATATCCTCTACATTACGTACGCGTTAACCTACTCATATTTCATACTCGAATGGGTAAATCTAATTTGATCCAAAGAGCAGAACCACCAAGATGTGCGTCAAGGCAGTTTAGGGGCGAAAATAGTTGAATAAGAATCGCAGAAAAGGCCAAATGCTGTTGCGCAACTGCTGCGACAGTTGGCACTTGCAATCGTGTACATACTTAGACTTTATGTCATAAATAGTTAGGCAAATTCTAGTGTTTAGATCGGAGCCATCAGCGGCTTTTGGGGGAAAATGTAAAAGCAAAAACCATGTGCAGACACAAAGATGTTCCCGACTAAGGTAAAAATGCACACAAAAGTACTTTAACCGAATCCAGCTGTAAAGGAATATTGCTGAATATCTAAAACTACGTTGGTACTTTTACAGTGAAAGCTGCTTGGTTCGGAACTTAAACTAAATAATTACACACAATGAAATGAAAAAGAAAAAACCGAAGACATTTCGGCAAGTAGACACAATAACTGCTTAAAAGCAAATCAACTCGGGCTTTGCTCTTCTTCATTGCACCGTTGCGCTTCTCTTAGTTGTACTTCAGTTACTACTAATCGGTTCTGTTATTACATTGAAAAAATCCCACACGAATAGCGTTGCAAAGAAGCTTAAGTGAAACTTTGAGGTCGCGTATGTTCTTAAATTTTTCCAATAAAAATTATTATTAATTCTGGGTTTGTTGTTTTCTAGTGTTTATTATGCTTTAAACTTTTTTAAAATGGCAGCGAATTATGAAAACTTAACTGAAGTTTCTGAAAATATGTTAATTCATACCTATAACTAAGCAAACTTCAATGGATTTGCCTTAAGCGCAAATCTGAATTCTTCGATTTTGAACCTCGAAACCATATCCGAGCCCGCAGGATATACAAACTAAGGGGTTTTATACTAACCTTATTGAAATATAAAATAGAAAAACATTTAATTAAACTCAATCGAGATCAAAATCGATCCAATGCGCCCAAGACCCGCTGGATATCAGCAAAGATTCACTCAACTCAACTGTTGATAGTCTCTTGCAGATAAATTCTATTATAGCCCCAGTCAACGTACGTTTGGCCCACTTCAAGAAACCAACTTAGAAGAGCACTGCCGCTTAAAAAGTCAGCGAAATAGCAGTCAACGTTCAGATACAACTGTTGAAAAACCCTATACGTTTGTTACTATAAATTTAAGCGTTTACAACCTTTCGGTCAATGTCGATCTTGCCTTTTCGCAATCAAACCAGCAATTTTAAATGTAAATGTTTCCAAGCCATAATATATTTGCTAATGTTTTATTTGACTCACATTACACTATACACATATGTATGTATGAATTTTACTACAATAACTACAATAACTAAGATACGGTGCTCAAAATAGCAATTCATATAAACAAATACCACAGATAAGCCAAGCACACATCTGATAAATGAACATGTCACGACCGACACTCCCTTCAGAGCACGTGCCACGGCGACGAAATTGAAATGACTACAAAACTAATCCTTTGCATTTGTATTGTTGCAAGACACGTTCAAGACATTGTGTGGTTTTGCCAAGAATTTGTGAATATTGATTGTGATAGATAAACAAAAATTATATTTAAAAATTATTTAAAAAACAATTTTGGTTTAAATGATTAATTGTTTGTTTGTTTATTTTTTACCATTTTATTCGTTACGAAGCTCATTAAACCCGCTAATATTAAACCCGGCAATATTTTTTGTTGATCAGCCTAATCAGAAAATATCCCTGCTCTCGCCAATGCTCATCTGCAGACTGTATTTTGTACTATAAGAACGTTTTTTCCATTCAGGTTTAGTATTTTTTTGTTTGAGTAAACTTTAATGACCTGTAACGACGACCACAAAATGAACTGCGCGGTAAACATTGAAAAGTACCACAGAACAAACAACATTGCATTACAACAGAACACCACTATTACTTACTAAATATACTATACTACATACATACATTACTGTACTAGAAACGTTTTGCAAAACTAACAGCGAACAAAAAATTTTTGATCAGACATTGTGTAGAAAATGCTGGTAATCGGCCTTTGAAAACTGTTATCCTTCTAAGCGTTGGTTTCCCACTTTCTTTTGTGCATTTTTCGTAATAACCGATCAATTTGGAATAATAATTTTAGTTATTATAAGTCCCCCAGATTGGCAAAAGCGCACAATGTGCCTCGTCAGTGACCGTGAAAATCATGAGTGTGTGATTCCTGTTTTTCGCTTTAATTCTGTGGCCAAAAACGATAAACGTTTTGAATTAAAGGTGCTGGCATGTTGCTTTAAAGTATGCTACTCAAAATACTACTTATAGACTTAAGCGATTATTGCTTTTGGCCACAGAATTCACACTTTCCCTGAATCTGCTCCTGTTTCAGCTGATCGCAACATTTGAAATATTAACGGTCTATTTTCTCTGAACAGTGAACTGTTGCGTATCGTAGGCCCTTCTGTTAGCATTTTCTCGCACTTCAGAGTACATCTTGTCGTCGATCACTTATTAGGAGTTAATCACGCACCGCCACACACGTCTATACTGAATTGAAACGTTCGCCACACAGCATCTCTACGCACCAACCGAAGGTTGAGGGGCAACTTAGTCACATGAACGTCACATACGTACACATTCTTGTATAGCAAAAGAGGAGTTTTTATATAACAAAGGAGCATACGCAAATCACAACTTAGCATAGACATCTGCATACACACAATACAACATACACATGCACGAGAAATCATGTATGTATGCATGAGAAATCCCCCCAAAAATGGATCCCATACAAATTGTACGCATAACGAAAACTAAAATCAATTATTGTTGTTTATTTAGAGTGAAGTTTAGTTTATACATAAAATACTGTAACTAAAATTGAATAACTATACAAATTTATATTTACACTCGATGTAAAGACGAAGATCTAAGCCGATCAAGCAACAATTGAACGCTTTTGTTGAACTCATTTGATTGTTGATTAAAACCATTTACACTTAATCGAACACTGCACCGGGGAGTTGCTCGTGCTCCGCATTTTTGTACGATTAGCGCATAGCAGATTGTGGAAAGTCGAAAGTGTTACTTACCTATAAATATGGATGCTTGACTATTGTTTCAGTAGAGCGTTACTGTTGAGTTAACTGAGCATTTTGTGCGGAAAGGATCGTAGCGAAATTTCAACTTGATTTTAATAAGAAAGAATTAATCAAGGCGAACATGTAGTGTATGTATGCCCGAACAGAAAAGCTTGTCGTACTTAAGAGCACAGAAAATTGCAAGTAAATTGTATTAGATTAAGTAGCAAACCAACCGACACGACACACATATTAACCGTTAATGCATTTAAAGTGAGAAACTTTAAGTGATGATGACTGAAGGCAAGTTTCAGATGACAGATGACGTTCGAAACGGCGAAAAAGAAAAAAAAAACACCATATATAGGGACATACATACATACATACATATATATATATAAACACGTATTGATCAATAATAAAAGAAAATAGTAATAAAATATATATAATAAAGTATGTATGATCATTATTATTATTATTATTTATTAAAATTGAAATTACGATTATTGTCATTATTATTATTACAATGAGAACAAAAAGAATAAATATTTAATAAAAAAAAACAATTAGTCTGTTTTAACAGTTCGTTCTAAAACAGAGGTCTTCGTTTTTGAGGAGGAAGGTCAGCGCACATTGAAGCGACATTGATGCATTTCTATCTGTTCCTTTTTTGTTCCTTTATCGGTCAATATAATATTTAAAACCAAGATTTTTTTTCTATACCTTCTGTTTAATTAAAAAATACCTTTCTTTTTAATACTTTTTACGGAACTTTAAATCGTTTATTCCAAAAATGTCATTTGTTCCAGAAATGGTACACACAGTATATCACTATATAAAAGCTGAATATTATATATTTTCACTTAGACTTGGTGGAAACCCTTTCTTTATATATTTACACACTTTATTTATAATTTATTTTTATTTTATTTGCAAAATAAACATTTGTTGCGTTTTCAGAAAATTTTGGGCACTAAACTTTTGCCGCAAAACATTATACTGTGTTCACACAATTTTTTGCTTTCACATGAAGTACAGTTTGTGTGAGACTTCAGTTAATTTTATGGTTTGTAGCATTACTGCCACGCGGCCAGATAAATGGTTAACTGGCGTATTTGGTTTTGATGTCTAGCAGCAGTGTTTGTTTTTGAAAACAGTTTTCAATTCGATGCGAGCTAAGGAGATAGAGGACTGAATTTTCATCATTAATCATCATCTATATAATCTCCATTGATTTCGACTGAACAGTTCAATCTACCAACTAATATTTCAAAGCGGAGTTCAATACAATTTGAAACTAAATTTTGCACCAGCAGTTTTTGTATTTGGGGGTATTTGACCCCAAACTTCTGCTCCCTGTGTGTGCCACTGGAAAACTGGCGGAAGGGCGAGCTGATGGAAGATTAGTAACTGGATGCCACGGAAATGCGATAGCGTGGAGAACAAATCATAAAACGGTACATCCGAATCAGTACACACAACTGAATTTCGTAACAGAAAAAAGTTATTTTAATACCTTCTAAAACTCGCAAATAAAAGAACACAACCATTGTGTAATTCGACGATTTTAAACTCCTCCAATACAATAAGTATAAATATAAAATATATAGGCCATCCAACTCACCTGGCTTGACAATATTACAACGAAAAGAAAATAAAAGTGTCTTTTAAATTTAAAGGTACATTTAATTCCAGAATCGACGAGATCAAAACCATAAACAATAACTAATGTGCTGTCAAACAAAATACACACTTACAAATACTAGAAAGAGCGGAAATTTTAACTACTTTTCCTCTTCACTACTATTCATCAAGGTATACCAAAATAAACGAATGGAATCCCCTTTCGTATATGTAATACGTTATTTTGTATATAATTTTAAGAATTGGCTTACTTTATATTTTTAAATACAGAGGCAAGCAAAATTATTGGCCCACACTTTCAAATAAATCGAACATTTTCATCTGATCAAAATAGTCACTGTTGAATTTAAAAGATAACTTACATAGGTTCGATTTACTTTCAGGAGACATAAAATAAAGAATAAATGAAATCTAATCTCGCTCACGTATACACTTTGGCAACGATAAAATTATAGGCACAGTAACCCTTAGCTTTTATTTACTTATTTATGTATCGAACGAGATCTACAGGTGAATGGTTACATACATTTACTAGGTATCTACCGTTATTTATGAACGACACTGTTAAAGATTCATATTCTTGGTTCATCATCAGTTATGGAAGGATGGCAAATCAACAAATATTTACAAATAAAGCTTAATGTTTATTTGTTTGTTTGCTTGTTCTTTACAATTTCAGGAACTTCTTGACCGATTGAAGTGAAAGTTTATTTTTGTACAAAGAAAGCTGGATACTTGTTTGATTTTATTTGGCGGCAGAGCGTGGTACGTGTCATCCACTTATTTTTTATTTATTTAATCATTTTTTTGTGTATTAAATAAAAATATCCAAAGAAATTTTCAATGATTTTTCTTAGCGATAGATTCAGAAACAGAAAGTTGAATTTTACAGGCAATGTCTACTTTGCACTCGTACAACCTTTCATTACTTTAACCCTAGTGTGTGTGCTAAAAAAAACACCATTACACGTGTGATGAGGTACCCAGGTACCCCAGTACAAATTGTATGAAAATTTATAACTTTTTGTTCGCAATGCCCGGAACACATTTTCAGAACCCGAACAGTCACAAAAGCTAAAGTTGATAGAAGAAATACTAAAGAAAATAAAGCCAATTAAAATTCAACCAGGGAAGTTTGGTGGGGGTGGGGAAGTTTGCGTACAAAAACAACCATATTTTTCCCCAACAATGTTTGTATTTAGGGGGGAGTTGAATGATAAAGGAATGAACTTGAACTTAATTTGTTGTCGGGCGTAATAAGACTAAGTTTCTAATACCCAACCTGGGATACAGCAATAACTTTTGTAAGAGTTGCGGTATCGGAACGAAAGTTGATAGTAATTATACTGCAAAGACATTTACATAGATTGGGCTAATAAAATACTTTTGTGTAGTGTGCACTTTAGTCGATTCAGATTGACCAAACCGCTACAAGAAATTCATCAAGTAATTACACAAATTATTAACATAAAAAACTGTACTTGCACAACTTTTGTTGTCCGTGTGAGTCAAAGTATTCGACTTCCTCGGTTCAATAACTTACCTGGCTTGATACATACATACATATTTACCGCAAAATGTGCCACCATTAAATCAAAATAATACAATAAACATATTATTGAAATTTTCAAAATTACTCAGAACGCTGACTGACACTTCCCACAAGTGTCATAATCGAAATGAGCTTCAGGTCTTCTTAATTGCCAGAAACGTTTTTGATAAAAATGTTATTCACCTCTTTTATTGGACGAAAATAAATCGTCGAATCGAATTACTCATTTTTCACAGCAGGGCAAGACACATTTCGACGACAAGCTTAATTAATTATTTAATTGTAATTATTTGCCTTCTTTCTTTGCTTAACGCAAAACTAGTTTTTTCATTAAAGGCGCCAGAGGAACAACCGCAACACATTAAAAAGTGAAATTAACGTTCATTGCAGTGGGCGACAGCAGCTGCATCAAACATTACAACTACAACAACAAATACTTTGCACAGAAGCAGAACAATCTGAGGATGAAAGGAAAGAATTTTTATGACCAGCGCGTTTCCGCTTCGATGACAAATTAATTGATTATAAATTCATACAAAAAAATGAAATACCGAAACGGGAATACTGTGCACGTTGGTGGAGAGAGGTTAAATAAAAAGTTCAAAGACGTGTTTGTGACTCCCCAAGCAAAGCACAGACAACTCAAATACTAGGAGCTTCGTATATGATTCACCTGTGTGAATGCATTTATGCGCGTGTACTGATTATGTAAATAAATGTAATTTCGAATAGAGTTCTGCAACTGTTTGACTTATGGATTGCATCACAACTTAAAAAGATTGCTCTTGTTTGTTGTAGAAGGTCGTGAATTCCAATGCTGACCCAACTAAAATCAAGCAAATAAATAACACTTTCTTGTCGACCGCTAGTTCCTCAACAGCCAGAAGAAGAGAAAAACTTAGCTAGTTCATGCGGAAGACACGGCCCTATTTCCCTAGTTCCCTATAGAGGTGTGGTACCAAAGTATATCAATCTCCTGTAGGCCTTCCGGTGTCACGTTATTTCCGTCTTACATTGTGAAATAAACCAAGTTATCCAAGCAGTGCAAGTTGTCAAAAATTTGTCATTTGTTGTCATTAAATTTTGCATATAAAAACTCAATAAATTCTCAAAAATTCAAATGAATTCAAAATTGCATAATTTTGAAAAAAGATCATTTGTGATGTGTTCTTAAAAAAAGAAAAATGAGAAAACAAAAATATAAAGCGCTTTTTCTGTTGTATGACGCTCTGTTTTTGTAGTTTACGAGTATATTAACCCTAGAAGGGCAAGCATATTTTATATACGTTGTTGATAATCTTCGTCGAATCTACGAAGTCGTATTCAACTCAGATTTTTGGAAGAACTAGAATCGTATGAACTCAAACTTCATTATATAATTATACTTAGATATTTTTTTTGTAAATAATTCGCACCGTATATATTTTTTAAAATTATTTGTGTATTTTTAAGTAATTTTTGTTTATGTTCATTTGATTTTGACATCAAAATGAGTATCAGAAAATAAAAAATTAATTATATTTAAATAAGGTGAAGAACAAAACATAACTTCTCCATGAAGACAGAAACACAAATAGAATTCCTTAAAAAAATAATGAAAAGAAAAATTATCAACAAATGTAACTAATTTTTTAAAATGCTAATTAACTATTTAACTCACTTACTTGTTTCTAATTAACTAATTAACTCATTAACTTAACTAATTAATGATTGATTAATTAACCAATTCCAAAATTTTTTCAACCGAACCCCGCATTTCGAGACATTTTGAAATACTGAAATGCAATGTGCAGTATTCGTATTCAATTGCAAATAGTCACGTTAAAGGTAATCTTCGTGGTTTCGACGAAGACTAGTTTTGTTTTTCTATAAATTGAGATTACACGAAAAGAGAAAGCAATCAGATCGGAGAATAAGGATACATTTGAAGAAATCAGTGGCGGATTCAGGGGGGTGTTTTGGGGGTTGAAACCCCCCCCCCCCGAAATATTTGGATCGCCTATAAAACTACATACAAATTAAAAGGCATTTTACAAATATTAAAGAATTACTTTTTGAAACCCCCCCCGAAATATTTTTCTGAATCCGCGCCTGGAAGAAATGTATGTGGTGTTCGTCGAATCGACGAAGGTTACCCTTCTAGGGTTAAGTAATACATTTATGTATACATAACATTTATTTTTCTTACACCCTGCGCGCACTCTTCCCCATCTAATCCAATCTTAGCTTTCTTACGAATTTTTTACTAATTACCGCTTAAAGTTTCACTTAGGCTTGAACGAGAGATATCGAAAACGAATGTCTTACTATAGCAATGGAATAACTTTTACGTACAGCCTTTGCCAAGTTGCGACACTGTGCGACAACTTGACCTGCACGCAATACAACTGCCGAAGTTTAATGCGCTCAGCTCACAGCGAGCGGCAGAAGTGCCGCAAACGTTCGTTGTTGCCATTACCGTCATCGTCACTGCTTCCAGTCGGCTGTAATTTGTATAAAAACTCCAAAAACAAGTGTCGAGCACCAGCACTCACCGGTCTCACGTTGTAGGCATTTTCGCGCTGCGATTCGCAAACATTCCATTTCGAACAACTAAGCAGAAATTTATAAAGGAACAGGACAAAATGAACTTGAGCGTGTGTGTTATGATTGTTGCGGCTTTAATTGTTTTGATTGTTGGTACTGGCGAGGCGGCGGTGGCCAGAGCGGTATTCAGTAATCCTGGTGAGTGAAGCATTTAAGTACAAAAGTTGCGGCGGTGCACAGATAGAAAAGGATTCTGCACATCCTTGTTTCATCAGCGGTAAAACTGTTTAGAAAGTCAAAAACCACAACTCTTTACCACAAAGGAGACTTCTCAAAGGACTAAAAACAACCTTCATATTTTATGCAGATTACCCAGGAAAATGTGTGATCACCTCCGACCTCATCTTGTCGCCCGGTCAGAGTGGCAAGGCGCCCAACAATCCGTGTGCCAGCGCCCAGTGCATGGACGACGGATTTGTCGAGTTCCGAACGTAAGTAAGCCGCCAGTGCGTCCTAAATATGTACGAGTATGTATAACGCGCATAAATACAATTTACAGGTGTCCTGCCGTGGCGCCACCGAAAGGCTGCAAGATGCGTGACTTTGTCAATACGGATCGCGCATACCCCGAGTGCTGCGAACGGGCCTACGACTGTACGCGTAGTTTCTAGATGCTTTGACGGCAGTCAGAATGTCATCGCACTCACCTCAATGCCGACGTCCGAAACTTGTAGCGGTGAAACGGATGATTCACGAGCCGCTTAAACCAGAGACCAGCCCAACCCTGCCAATTTACTGTTTGCTACCTCATTGACTCGAAGCCAGCGATGGAAGCTGTGATGCTCTTGTTTTTAGTTGGCATTCGTTTACCAGCGTTGCTTGTTGTTATTTTTGCTATCTGATTACACCAACATTGGTACATAGATTTGTATTTCCTTACGTTCACACTCATATTTCAGTCGTTTGTAATTTTATTGCGCGCGTCAAACTCCATTTTCGTAAATATAAATTAAAAAACAGTGATTAATGGATTATTTAATTGAAGTGTTAAAAGTGAGAACCAGGCAGGCCCAGTTTTCAACTTGTAGTTCGATGGTCGACAGTCGTTGAACGGCACAATAAGTGCATACTTAGCTGAAAGCAACAACTCGTGGTTCAATTCAGTTTACGCACACATATTTTCTATCATCTAAGCCCTATTTGTTGGAGTTTTATCATTTTCAGAGCGAGATTCACGTCGTTAAGCTATCTGCTCAATTTGTTATTCAAGCATTTACGTCATGTTACGTTTGCATTAACGAAAACAAAACATCAAGTACATAGACGTTTTGTATCCTACACTTACCATACACTGATTTATTCGAATTATATATTGCATTGATCAAGAATCAAGAATTACTAAAGACTTCTCTCGTATCAGCTTTGCACCGTTGTGGCCTTCATACCAGTCTGTTGGAAATTGTTGCAATGAAATTAATTCAACTTCAATAAAAGTTGTAGACGGCTAAAATAATTTTCCAAATTGAGTGTGAAACTTGAGTGCCCTGCATCAAATTTGCATGAAATATTTAAATAAAAATAAATTTATTTATAAATCTATAAATTTTTATATAAAACTTAAATGAAAATAAAGTTTATTTAAATATCAGTTTAAATCAATGTTTTCCTTTTTTAAATCCGCATTACGGATATATCAGTCATTTGTAGCCAGAGGGAGATAGCTACACTCATAAATGTATGCCAAACGCTATTATGGCCAAACTCCATAAAGCGCGCTTCAGGCGTATCGTGGTTTTTGGCGTTTCTCGTGTTTCGAGAAAAAGTTGAATCAGTGTATTTGTATGAAGCAAACTCCATGACTACGCCCGAAACGCGGCAAAAGTTGAACTATTTTCAACTTTCTCTCGCGTTTCTCGCTAAACGACGTCAAACAGCTGACAGAGCTCCTAAAGATGCCATACATTATGTGGTTAAATGGTAATGCCGATAACAAACTTGTGTAATCGCAAAAGTCGAATGCATTTATTTTACACGAAAGCTATTAAATACATTTAAGAAACATTTGAAATCCAATATTTTAACATAAAATGTGGATAAATTCCTAATAATTAGCATAATTCTTTGACAGACGAAACTTAGTCTTCGCTGTATTGGAAATTTGATAGCTTATTCGTTGTCGATCGAATTTTGCTCATCCCTATGAAATAAATTGCTACAAATTGAATTCAACTGAATCTTTTTTTTATTTTTTGCAATGTTCGATATGCATTTAATGTGTTTAAAATGAAATCAGTAAATTCTATAAAGTCTATAACGTCGTATAGCAATTTCATTTCGTTGTTTTTCACAATTCACAACGAAATCAATCAGCAGTTTGCCAATTAAAAATTAGCATCAACTGACGTAAGAAGAAGAAGCTGACGCGTGAAACGCGCTTTATGGAGTTTGACCATTTGCAACGCGAATAACGCGAGAAACGCCATAACCCGACAAACCCGGACGCCAGAAACGCGCTTTATGGAGTTTGGCCATTACTATTTTCATTTTACATTTTTGTTTGACTACATTTTGATCTCCGGTCATCGGGAACAAATTTTGATTCGCCAATTGTCGCACATGCAATTGTTTGCCAAAGCTGTGTTGATTGCAACTTTTCACTTTTAACGTTTTTAAGTCTTTCGCTAATATTTTGAAAACTCCGACATAGCACTCAACGGTTCGCAAATGAACATCAAGTAAATAACGATTTTGGCAGTAATTTCCGTAATTGGGCAGTTTGGTGTCGCGCACTCATGCACTCATTCAAATCTCCCAAGTGAATTTTCTCGAAACTTTTGCAGCAAATCCTAGCAAATGTACTACACATCGTCGCAAGTTATTTCATCTGGTGAGACTTTTATCATAGTCGAAAACTCAAATCGTCTGTGTGCCCTGGGCGCATGTTGGTGCCAAGAAATCAACATTTAAAAGTTGGAAATTGCTAACTTCTCCCTTTCAGTTCTGGCGTTTCCATGCATGTAAAATGGTTCAAAAAAGGTAAAAAAAATAAGGCTACATAGTGGAGCGGCTAGCAAAGCGACGAAAACAAATCAACGCTTTTGAATCGAAGCGCACATAGTCACGAAAAAAGCGAAGAAAGCTGAAAAGAGCAATGCAACGATTTCAAAATATTTTGTTTTCATCGCTTTGCTCGCCGCTTTGCTCCATGGTACAATATGTTTTATTATATATATATATATATATATTTTTATATTTATTTATATATTTTATTGTATCATGGCTTTGCTCTACTTGAAAATCCAAAAGTTTCTGCTATTAAAAAATTTGTGTGAACAAAAAAACAAAAAATTAATGTGGATGGATTGATAAGCGCAATATTCGCAAAAAAGGCCTTATGGATCGCTCTACGCTTTGCTCGCCGCTCCAATATGTTTTTAGCCTAAACTGAATATAAAACGCACAAAAATTTCATAAATATTTTTTTATTTGAAAAATTCTATGGGAAATTGGGATTCAAACTCGACTTTGAAAGCGCTTCGTTTTGTCGCCGCTTCTTCAGCTTCGATGGCAGCATTAATGAAGTCTCTGAAAGTAAAGCAACTCATCAGTAAAGGATTTAGGAAACGCATAATTTTCAAAACGAACTCTTCTTCTGCTAGTGTGATGTTCACGCGCCCTGTCGATATTTCGGTGGGTCGAATTGATCCGAAAAAATCGGTTATTGGAACCTTATTCGGATCGCGATTATACAGATCTTTGCGTACTCCCACTGTAGAGATACACACTCGTTTGGGACAAACCTGAAGCTATAAAGTGAGCAAACAAACAATCAGTCAGTAATTTCGAACCAGTGCGAAAATGTTTGCTAATGCAATCGACTTACAAATTCGCCCATTGTCTTTTCACTATTGGGTTGTACTTTTTCCAAAAACTCCAATGCATAGTATGTATAGCGGTCAATCATATAAACGCCAATAGACGGGTCGACGTGATGCTGTCGAGGGAATTATTTTGAAGGCCATTATTGGTGGCTGCACCACAATTCAATCTTACCGAAAGCGAGTCTTCGCCTACTAAACTGCTGGCCACCGCGAGCACATTGGGAGACGTAAACTTTTCATACAACGAGGCCGCCTGACAGGTGTCCACCATAAAAAAGAGCTCATTATATCTGCGAATTAGATTGAAATCATTGCTCTTGCCATTATTATTGCCAAAAGTACACACCGTTTTTTCTCCCACATCTGCTCGACAGCATCGGCCAACTCCTGACTGGTGATCTCCTCGGAATCTTGGAATTTTAAGAAACCATCACCACCATGCCCCGTCAAGTAGATCAACACATTACTGCCTGCATCGGTGAGCAGTTTCTTCGAGCGCGCTGTGCCATTTTGCGTGCGCCCAGTCAGCAAACGCACAAAGTTCTCCACCGTCACCTCATAACCTCGATAATCCACCTCCACGTCGTCGCCATAGACGTTGATGTGTTGGTTGGCATTGTTGAACACTTGGCCAGGACGCGGATTGCGTGGATTGCAGGCCATGTCGTCAGCTATCATAAGTATTATCTGCGAATCAGGTATGCCCAGGCGCTTGACCGAGCGATAAATGGAGAGCACATTGGCCACATGCCGATAATTGAACCAGAAGCGAGACGCATCCACTAGCACCGCCCAATTGTTTGTGTGCGTTGAACGCTGCACCGCATTCACATAGTTCTCCGGCAGTCGCTTGTCGTGCTGGAAAAAAATGGCACATGAGAACTAATGCCGCAATTGCGTTTCCACTACTCACCTCCTGACTTGCTATGCTAACCGCCAGCAAAACAACACACAAAACTGGTTTAACTAAATTACACATTTGTTTACGTTTGTTTCGACAAAATGCAGACTTTTCAGGCAAACGATATCATTCCTTTCACGCAACATAAATCTAATCGAAATCAGCTGTTTACCCGGCACTAGGGACACATGAGAACGGAACGACGATGATTAGGCCAGAGTTGTATTTCCAATTGCAATTCTTAGTATAACTTTTAACCCGAATACTTCGAAAACCGTAGCGACACGGCCACACAACTTCACGATGGCGTCGGCTTCAACTGTCGCCGTGTAGTCAATTATTTGATTACAAAGAAAGCAGCAGCAACATCATTGCAATCATATTTTGTATGTGTGTAAACACAAATTTAGGATGCCGTATACAGACGATTGTCTCCATGAGAATGTTCTAATTCCATATTTTAACAGATGCGGTCATGTCACCCAGCACAAATTTTGAAGATTTTTTTAACCCCTTGCGATCGTAACCGCTTACAAATTGCATAAATAAATACAGTACTTTTCGCTTAAAGCGAACTTCGAGGGACGGGGCAAAATGGTTCGTTTTAACCGAAAGTTCGCTTTAAAAGGGGTCCGTAATAAGCGAAAACATAGAGCGCGTACTTTTGAAATTGGTTCGTTTTAGGCGGAAAATCGTTTTAAACGAATTCGTTATAAGCGAAAAGCACTGTAAATGTGTGACTAAATTATAATGTATCTAAAATTAACAAGCAAAAGGTCGCAGAATACAAGGACAATAAGGAAAGTGGTGAAATTGTATTAAAAACCCCAGTTAAGGTACTATATAATATCGGTATAAGTATCACATTCATTTTTACTCACCAATAGGTCTGTTTGAGAACTTTTCCAGTAAAAAATATCAAGGGATTAAGCTAGCTTACGCTCCCAAAAATGACACAAAATGACAAAAAAAAGTCAACAAACAAAAATGTGCAAGAATTTGCAAGTTTTAACTCTTGGTTAGACCAGTGGGACTCGGCACAATCACAATACACAGGGAAAAGGGTGTAAACAGTAGAGTTTAATAAAATAAAAACAACTAATCTAAATGTTTCATTTGAGGTTGTTTGGGTACGGTTAATTTGTACGAATTTGTACTAATTCTTTCTGGATGCTGTTTATGTACGAAAATCTCGATACGATAGAGAAATTTGGAGCGTAAAGCGTCTGAGAAATGTTTACCATAAACTTTTAGTCGATAATAATAAGAACAAGAAAAACATATGATTGGCTGCAAGGACAAATTATTTTTTTTAGACATTTAGGGCAAATAGTACCAGCAAACAAATTGTGCATTAGTG
This sequence comes from Melieria omissa, assembly GCA_963971225.1. Taxonomy (NCBI): domain Eukaryota; kingdom Metazoa; phylum Arthropoda; class Insecta; order Diptera; family Ulidiidae; genus Melieria; species Melieria omissa. Next base: position 43,998,812 of record OZ020268.1, on the reverse strand, counting down.
AGTCTGCTGAACCAGAACCGGCTTGCTCAGCTGTATTGATTGAGATTGAGCCCAACGAACCATTTGCCTTGTACATTAAATGTCTGATTAAACTTAAGTTTCTCTACAACTTCCAACCGCAAATAAGACATTGAAATCAGCTGTTTCTTTCTTTAACCCTCCTGGTTTACACCCTTCTTCCTGTGTCTCGTGAATGTGCCAAGTCCCATGGTGCAACCAAGAGTTAAAACTTGCAATTCTTACAAATTTCTATTTGTTTACTCTTTTGGATAGTTTAAATTTTTGAAGCGTAGCTGGCTTATTCTCCTTATATTTTTTACTGGAAAAGTTCCCAAACAGACCTATTACCAGGCTAACGTTTAGTTATTTGTTATAATAATTTATATTTATTTATATATATTTATTTATTCATTTATAATTTTTCTGTAACGCGTTAATGGGTTAATGGATAAAGATGTCTCGAATTTTGGAAACGACTTTTTATTGCTTTAGAACTTTCATAAAATATGTTAGTATTTCTTGATAAATCTTCAAACTTGCTTATTTACAATTGTCAAGTGTATTATTTAGTTTATTCAAGTTATGCAACAAGTAATTAATAAAAGTAATTTGATTTTCTTAACGCAATTGATGGGCGCGGGTCGTCGTTGTTCGTCTCCCGCTTTCATCGCGTGTGAGCTTGGCTACGGCACCTCCTGGAACCAGTATGGCCAAATCACTTGACACAACTTATAGATCGGTTGCAGCATTCATCAAGAGTTGGTGCTTTCAAGTTGTATTCGCCCAATTTGCAGTTCGGCGGAGGAGCTACAACACCACAGCTGTAACAACATAATACACAAATACTCGTTAGTACAATGACAATTTCTCAATCATTCATTTCAACATACGTGGTGATAGTTGCCATTCCAGCGGCATTGTCGCAAGCATATTGCACGCACTCATTTGCAGCTTTCATCTTCTCCCCGGGCGACAGAATAATCTTCTCTGAGATGAAACATTTACCAGGGTGTGCTGAAATTATTATATTATTAGTTTCAATAATTTAAACGCTACTACTCGTCGTTATAAAATATGCCGCCACAATTTCTTCCGTCAATTTTGTTCAAACTTTCAAGTGAATGTTTACTACTTTACTTTACATTTTACTAGGTTTAACTAACTTTTCATTGAAATATAATTTGATCAAACGATCGGCGTGCCCGCATATGTATGTATGTCAAATCAATTTTGGTTGATTGAAAGCAAATATAACTTAAAATTTATATTGAAATAATTTTACTCGATTTTTGAATTGTTATGAGAAACAAATTTTTGTTTCGTTGTCGATAACTATTATTTTGGAATTTTTTTGTTTATATTGCTTCATAACTTTTATTTATGACATTTTTTTTTAATTTACGTTACCGATAACTATTTTGAGAAAATTTTTTTACGTTGCTTCATAACTTTTATTTATGATTTTTTGTCATTTAAATTGAAAGAAAACGTCAAATTAAAAAGTTATCTAAAGTTTTCTGCTTCTTCCTTTACTATGTCCAGATATACCATTAAAAAAAACGTGTATACTTCTCTTCTTTAAACTTGAATATTCAGTTTATTAATTTCGTATTTTTCCTAAAACTTCAAACTATTCTAAGGACCAACAAAAAATGTATTCTTGAAACCACAGAGGGTTCAGATGTCCACAAAGTAGCATGTTGCCATATGGCGAAAAAATAGCGAAAGGGTTAATGCAAGTTAGATGCACTTCAGCCCCTTTTCATTTGTTCAAGTGCAATACTTTTTATAAACATATATTTACCATCATTGTGGTAAAGTCCTCTTGCTTGTGCTGCTTCCGTTGTCTGCGAGAAGAAGCAAATTGACAGCAGAGCCACGCAGAATAGCGATAATGGAAGTTTCGAATGCATCTTAAAACTCGTACAGTAAACGCCGAAAAAGCACAATAAGCGATCGTATTAACTTGGACACAGTAGCGAACGCACTCATCCTACTGGAGACATCGATGTGATATTTATGGAAAAAATTCTGCTTACCTTTCATTGACATTTTTGCAAAACAAAAAAACAAAAACCTCCCGGAGCGAAATTCTGGTTTGTTTAACATTAACTCGGTGCTGCTCGACTGGGGATGGGCCCGTCAAGAGATGTGGTTTAGCTAGTTTGGGCACTGAATAGGCTCTGCCATTGTCGCAAAGGCGGTTAGACCAACGCTGTGCTAATTGTATTAATTAGGTTAGTTAGATAGTAGTCTGTTTACGTCTGGCGATTTGGCATTTGAGAGCTGAGAATGAATTTATTGGCCATCTAATTAATTCAATAAATTTAAGATACACAAATACAATGGAAGTATAGTTCAAAATATATGGTATAAGTGAATAAATTCAAATCTGGCATGTTTAAGGCTAAAACCTTATTGAAAATTTCATGTATTTACGTCAAGAGGCGTACTTCTACTTATAAGAGGCGTTCGGAACTTGTACGAGAAGTTTTAGTAGTCAAATGTCTGTGTGACGTATAGACGAACATATATCAACAAATTCTTGTTCGTACTAAATATTTGATACGAGTATTTTATTATCCAACTAATATTATTATGTTGCCCTGGCAATGTCGCGTCGATAATACTGTCCTGGAATCACTGGTTCTGCCTAATATGTCAGTCGATTGTTATACTCATTTCAAAATTATTGGCGTCAGTGCGTTTTGGATTTTTTTTTTTTGGATTTTAAAATCATTTCAGACAGGTATGCAGTTATTTTCCTTTTATTTAATGTTGCAAGTGAAGTGTCAGAGTAGGTTGCACATTATATATTTTGCATATTGATAAGTTGCAATCACATAAGGAATATAAACACAAAATTTCGGTATTTCGGAACAAATTCATTGCACATTTTCAGTGTTGGCGAAGCTGTCATTTTGATCGATTCCTAATGAGGATATTAAGGATCTAAAACCAGAGACCTATCTGATGACTGCTCCCGATGATAACGCTCAAAATGTCAACTAATATAATCACAGAGAACATATCGAATATACTATTTTATACATACAACATATGTATAAACTGAAGACACAAACTCATTGGTGATAACAGCAACGGTATTCATTGTTTTTTGCAATAATAAACGTTCGACTATGACTGCTAACTATATATACTAAGGCCAAGCCTGCATTTATTGGTGTAGTGCTTGCGAATTTGTGGAATGGAAGGAACCAATAGCTGTATTCTGATTTAAAAACCGACTTTTTCCGGAGAAAAATATTTTACTCTCAGATGGTTGCAATTTTTTGGTGAGAAGACAGCCGCCAATACATTACATATTTCAATTCAAACGATACAATCTTGTCGTGCAACAGGTTGGTCGTTAGGACACACACGTTGCGATTTCCGACACAACTCGTTCGCGCAACTTCATTTTTCTCATACATGATAAACAAAATAATTGCGCTTCGGATCAATTTTTTCATAGGCTATCAAAAGTTTTTCATATGCGGTATGACGAAAACTTTTATTTTTGTATATTCCCCATTTGCTTTTCCATAGTTCCGGCAAATTTCGATAAGCTTCGATAAAATCGCTCCAGTTTTCGTTGCGCTCGTCGATTTCGTTCGCAACGCACTAAAGCTAAAACACGAATGAAATCAGATAGTTGCACGAAATTATACAACATGCCCACACACCTTGCGACCGCTCACACAACACGACCTAAATATCAAAATATTTTGATTTTCATACAACCGGTTGTGCGACAAGTACAACTGCGCTATACACGATGCGATTTGTGTACAACCTTGTCCAGTTGTACAACAAATCGCCGCACAACAATTGAATTGGAACTTATTGTTTCCGTATGATAAGCTTTTTATTGTAAAAACATATTTTTATTGTGTTTGTTCATTCATTTTCAAATCATTTTCAAATGCGGGCCAAAGCGCGAGACTCCGATGGTTGCTCTAATTCTTGCCAATTGCTATTGAAAAACTTTTGCACACCTTTTAAAAAAGCTAGGAATCATTTTGCGAAGTACACTAATGAATTGGAAAAAAAAGTGCTGAATGCTAGTTTAGCCGACGAAGAAGATAACACGATTGCCGTTGTGACTATTCTGCCACCAGAGACGTTGGCCAGGTTACCGACAAAGAAGACATTATCAAGGAGCGGGCAAAGAGATTTGTGGTTCTTTTGAAGTGCAACGAGCCGATACATCGGAAGGTGATAGATACTAATGATCCACCGGAGACGTCGAAAATAAACTTAACTACGCTTTCGCCTGCACCAATCTCATCATCGGTCACTGTATGTAACAAACGAAATGTAGAAAAACCTCTAATCCACAGGGTAGCGTAGGTGGTCATGCTTCATTGGACTTAGAACCACACCCGACTTCTTTGAAAGAAGTTAAGGAATACTTATATAATGCAATAAAAAACTATTCGTCGTTTGAACTGTTTTCTAAGTTCTTCACAAACGATGTCCTCGACTATATTATAGACCAATCTTTAACGTATCCCAGACAAAAAAAGCGTTTTGGCTATACTTTTACTATCAAACTTTTACACTGTGAGAAAGATTGCAGATTACTGGTCAAACATTCCATTATTGATTGAAAAAACAATACAGAACGCAATGTTTCAAATTGTTGGTCAAATAAATGGTATTGGCTATTGTTTTTTTTCTGGACTTGATTGAACCATTCTCAACGCTTTGAAGCTGCATTAGTTTTGCGCTTAGATTTAGTGACCAAGAAACTATGGGTCTTGGTTGAGTGGGTAAGAGACAGGGCGAGACGCACTCCACTTAGCGTCGCCCCAAACACAGGGAAGAGGAAGAAGGGTCAGCGTGGCAATTTTGAAGTTTTCTTGTCCGTCTGACATTTTGTCTTGTCGTGTTGAATTTGAGTATTTAGAACAATCAACTGGCAGAGTAAACTGTAATGCAGATTGTAATGATTTGGAACCGATCTCATTCCCCAACCGTAAGCATTATTTAAGGATCCCATTACAACCTGGGTTGGACAATGACGTGGGCCACAATTGGTTCTTGAGCACACGGTCAATAACATTGAAGGTTTATCCTCTGTCTTTCCGTCTTCCACTTTGCAGCCGTAAGGAAAGAAAAGCCCAATTCAGGATGTTTACACTTCCTACTAAACAACACTACACTTCCCAACACTAAAAAACAAGTCGTAAATTCAATTTTTGTTTTATTTCAACGCTCACCAAATGGAACGAAAAGTTTTGTTTTGTGTGCTAGATTGAAAAACGTTTTCTCGCGTTATGAATCAAAAACCTTGTGTCTGATCCGTTGTGGGTTCAGTTGTATTCTTCTTTATTAATTGGAAGGATATTTTTAATTTATATATTTTTTTGTCCTCTACCCACCACACCTGTACAACGAGTCGCCTTGTACCAAAGCAATTTGAAAGTACATATTGAATACAAAGAATCATAATCCTAATTCTAATCCTAAGTTGAAAAATACACTGAACTTTAATGCAATATTTATTATTAAGTCGTGATTACGTCAGTATTTTTTTATATATCTAATATTAATAAATACCTAATTACGAAATGGGTTAAGAAGGCTCTTCGATGTAAGCACTCTTCGCTTATGAGTACCGGATTTTGTTTTCAGTTCAGTCCGGGGGAAACTGCATTCACCACAAGCCACCTTCATGAGTTAATATACCTTTTTGTATGTTTATGATTTCATTAATTTACACTCACATAGTATAAGTATACATATGATAATTTAGCCCTGAACTTCCACAAATCTTCAGGAAGTAGTATTTTTCATGCACTACTTTCACTCGAGCTTTTCTTGAGAAGCAGCACTGGTCAGCCCACGTTTCATTGACGGCTTAAACATATTTATGATGTGCTCTTGAAAGGCTCGGGTTTCGTTGGTCATGCCGTCCTGGCAGATCAGATGCCGTGCACAACATTCCTGATATGGTGCATGGACGTTTATATAATCGCCCCACTCACAGCCGGGAGGAGCGCCGATGGCACCACAGCTGCTCACAGAGAGCGGAAAGAACAACCATTACTCACATTATGACGTTGGCGTAAACAAAGCTAATTGCGCATTTGCAACCTTTTCCACTCACCCAACTATAGTTGCCCAGCCGTCTTCGTTATCGCAACTGATGTTTGCACAGTCATTCGGTGACTTCACGGTTTCTCCTGGCGAAATGATCAGCGTCTCGGAGATGAAGCATTTACCGGGATGCGCTGCCAATGAATTCGGTTATGAGTTATTCAGAAAACTGTCATTTGTACGCAGACCTACCATCATCGTGATACATTCCTCGTGCTGTCCACGCGTCTGCCGTACCAATGCTGCCGCCACAGCAGAGCAAAGCGGCAAGGAGAACCACACTTGTCGGGCTTATACACATTTTGTAGTTGTTTTTACTTGCTATGTCTGATTTCGATTCGATTGATGCTCAACTCACTGTCCGTTTCATTATGAACTTCAGAAGGTGAATGCGTTTCTGGCGCTGTCGAATGAGAAATGAGTAATGCGAAAGTACAAAATGGAAAAACAGCTAAAGCGAAAATTACTGGATGAGCGGCGATTGCCGCAAATATCGACGTGGGCGTACTATTTTTACACTGTTGGGAAGACTTTTCTGTTAAGCTCTTGAATATTTTTAAGATTCGTATATATGTATGTACTTGTTTTCAATATTGCTGGTGTGGTGGGTGATTGTTTATAAACGAAAGCAAAAAACTTTACAACTTTTGGCTGAAATTTCTTAACCCTCCCAAGCTAAAAAAAGTTCTATGCATTTCGACCATCATGAGTGAAATCCACTTGCACAAGTTGCCACATTCATATCACATAGAGTGTATAGAGTGTATTTCTGGGAATGGCGAGTCTTTGACATGTTGCCAATGTTTTCATTATAAATTTTGATTATAAATTATATTTCGCAAAAATTGTTCACCAATGATAATTATAAACCAGATATCAGAATAATAGAAAATTCGAGTGTGTGATAACATTGAGTATTTAAAAGCAACCCAAAACTTGTATCAAACTGTTTTTCATTTAAGATTTAGGATCAAATTGTATATATAACATGGATTTCTAGTGGCTTCATCTGTAAGAAATTTAAAACCAACAATAAGTTTTGCATTTTTTCCATTTACAATTCAGTAAAGTATTTAACCCTAGAAGGGTAACCTTTGTCGATTCGACGAACACCACATACATTTCTTCAAATTTCGCGTTATTCTCCGATCTGATTTCTTTCTCTTTTCGTGTGATCTCAATTGGCGATGTGCTTTATTGTGCGAATTATTTACAAAAAAATATCTAAGTATAATTATATAATGAAGTTTGAGTTTATACAATTTCTAGATCTTCCAAAAAACGAAGTTGAATTCGACTTCGTCGATACGACGAAGATTACCAACAACGTATGTAAAATGTGATTACCCCTCTAGGGTTAATAACAACTATCTCATTCCTGTGTTAATTCAGTGTGACTTTGACATCTGCTCTGTAGATGCTGAAGCCGACTCATTTGCGATGCACGATGCCGCTGGTAGATATTTGTTCATTCGGCTCTGAGAGCGCCTAACCTCACGACATTTGTTTCTCACTATCTCAGCAACTGCTGGCTGAGAGCCAGGCCATGTTCACTGCCACTTTCTATTACAGCATGGGCAATTTTGGTTTCAGCTGTGTTACCTTAGACATACTGCATGGACTCGTGACAATTAGGCGCAATAGGTTAAAAGTGTTGACCAAGACTATTCATCGAGATCACTGTGCTTCCTACATTTACGTAAGTTTCAAACAAAACTGCTCATTATTTCCATTCATTTTGTTTAACTCATTGATATTTAGCTTCACTAACTTATTAACATAAATTATTGAAAACACACTACCCATAAAATGTTTTCAAATCATTGCCAAAATGTACTTATTCGCTGTGTTGTTGCAACTTGCTGGCTGGGAAGTTGAAACGACCCACGATGCGACAAACAGGCAAAAACGCTCGCATCGTCTGTTCGAGCTCTAGAATCTACAGTTTTTACACTAGATTACTGAAATTCGGCTATTTTCTTCAGAATTCTTTAGAGAATTGTATGGTATAATTTGTTTGTAATTTTCCCTACCAGGAACTGGTACCCTACAATCGACAGTTAAGTCTTTTAAAAATATGCATAACCAAAAGCAAAAAAAAATCAATATTTTGGCAACTGATAAATAAAGTATTTTAATTCTAGCACTTTTTCGCAGCACCCGGTTTATGGTTTCCGAATGTTTGTACATATAACGAAAAATGTTACAACTTCGAAAATAATAAAGATAAAAGATTTAAGTTTAGATTAATAGTTTGACATAAGTAGACGACGATTTGTTCCAAAAATTTGAAAAATTCGCCCTCGGCTACGCCCACTCATGAAACAGACTTTATTTTTAATAATATTAAAATAGGTTCACATTTTCATGGCATGCATTAAAATCCTCTTTAAACGAAGAAATTTGAATAATGTGACACTAAGCACACTTTTATAAAAGTAGGCAAACTCTTTTTTAAAAAAATTCAAAATCTAAGCTACTCATTTACTTTTATATAGAACTGACAAGGTTAACTGACAAGTATATCTTTGCTCACTAAAAGTTAAAATAAGGACTTATTACACTGCACAACAAAATCAATTTTTTTGTTTTTAAATTACAAGGTTCTGAAAATGGATTCTGGTAGAGGGGGCATAAAAGAAATATACGTGTGTCGGCGTTTTGAAAGTTTACGTCTGAATTTTTTTTTAGGGGGGTCAAAGTTTTCCCCTTTTTGCACATTCTTGTGGTGAATCGACATACGAAAACCATGTAACCTCACCTTTTAGGTATGTGATGTGTTCAGCGATTTGATGTAAAATACTACGAAGAACATTTTTGTGGAGCATTGTAGGTCCTATTTGTATGGGTCAATTTGACCCTTTTTTCTAAAATGCCAAAAATGTCGTGTAAAACAGGACTTTTTATGGACAAAATGTACCACGAAAATATTTGCCATAAAATTCTACTATAGGTCTCTGAATACATCAAAGCTCAGAAGTTAACTTGAACGCCAGAAATAAGCCAAAACTGAGAATGTGTTTAAGTGTTTATTTCGTACTTATTCAAAATTGGTACTAAAATATCCTATAAAAAAGGGAAGCCACATCTATTTCAAGACAAAAATATCCATATACAGACGATAAATATTTAAAATTTCATATTTTGAAAAATATCGGCAACCCTGTAAAAAAGATTTGCAAACCATGCCCATTTTAGACAATATGTTGTTCTCATGATTTCCAAAGCTTTTGTACGAAATTTTAGTTTTGTGTCTCAACTTTTAACATATTAACAGACGGAGACTCGAGTGCTGAGTACAAAAAGTACTCGATGTGGCATGCGAAAAATGCTCTCATTTACGCTGACGCAGGTCTTTGCGGATAAATTTAGTACTATCATTTAGCTGAATGTCCTGTCTAATCAGTTTAAAAGTATTTCGAGGAATGCTGTGGAATCTCAAAAGTTATAGTCAATAGAAAATCACGATTTTTTCCATTTTTATAAAAAAAAAAAATAAGGCATAGGTTAGATATGCCTTTTTTTGTCAAAATAAACACTTGTGAAATAAATTTATTTTTATATTAATTGCTTTAATATTATAACCCCACATGTGAAAAAATATTGGGTTTCATTCAAAAATATAAATCTGGGCATCTGGAGAAAGCCTTGTTAATGATATTTTGCTAGAAGTGAAAATTAATATAATAAAACGTTCAACTTTGAAAGGCCTTAAAGCACAGGTTATGGGATGAAGGTACTTGAAAATTTGATTTTCTATAATGTATCTATATAACGATAAGTAAAAAAAAAACAAATGCAGGTTCGCAACTTTTGAATTTGCTCCAATGCGAGCGTTTTTGCCTGTTTTTTTCTCAACGTGCGACGTATTGCTATGACATACGAGTACAACTGTCTCTCGGAGGTCAAGAAGTTGTACTTACTATAGAATTGATTCTTGTTGACGGGGCAAATCGTAAACTCATAATCATAATACATTTCACTCGGGAACAGAGCACCCAAAAATCTGTTCGTTACAAAAATTGTGGATAGCAACTATGCTTTCAAATCGTATTGGGGTCAAAAGTCGAGTACGGAACTCCCCTAAAATGAAATCGTGTGAGCACCTCTGATGAGGAGTATATGTATATTACAAGGACGTAGCCAAGGACCTCCAAACATTTTCAACCTTTCAACTTTTTCAAGCACCTTGCTTCCTACATTACCACACTAACAGAAAGTTGTTTTCAAAAAGTTCCTTTCTGGTCTTGCCTTGCTCCTCGCCTCCTCCTTGGTTGGTTAGTTGGTTAAGTGGCTGCCTCTGTATGAGACACACTTAGGCCTATGGGCCCGTTGTGATACCACAAATTCCACCCGTTTGAAATGTGTATGCAACACTGTTTTTTCCAACATGTGATACAACACACATTTCAAACGGATGGTGGGAAAGGGAGGGAGGGGACCTACAGTTTAACGCCGAATCCGAACGGCGATTGGCAGTTTTTTCTTTCACACTTGGAGGTTTTGCCATTGCCTGCCAAGAGCGCACTTGTGCGATTCTTGTAATTCTCATTTCCTTCATGTGGATAGCGATAGAAGTAAATGAGTGTTCTTTCCAGCCCAAGCCAGGAATCGAACCTGGAGCGCTCGGTATGAGAAGCCAGCGCGCTACCCGCTGAGCTATGGAGGCCGACCGCCTCCTCCTTACACAAAGATGTTCATATTACTCCAGAAAAAGTCTTATGCGAAATGGCCAAAACCATAAACAGGTTTCTTTCGTGTGATTTTTTAATTTGTGTAACAATGGATGTACATTCATTGACTTACTTTTTTATTGCATAATGTATTTTTCTATTGTTTTTAATTTTACAGGATGCGTCCCTAAGCAGCGTTGCCGTTTTTACTTCGATCGAAATGTTTCACGTAGTTCGACATTTCCTCTTTAACCAAAACACTTCGATTTTCGCGGATTGAGTTTAACTGAATGTGAATCTAGCTTCATTTAATTTTTTTAATTTTGTTGCATTTAAAAACCCGTAGGTACCCAGTGATTCGATAACATTACCGCACAGTAGTGCCACAACAAATGGGATTTCTCACGAATGAAATTAATAAAAACTTCAACTAGAAATTAATTATGAGTATGCATCTCAAAATGTTTCTGCATGATTTATAAAATATGCAGACTGAATTTGAAACTCATTTTTGTAATTATAATTTATTACTAGGCTAAGTTACCTGCAAAATGTTCCTATAATACTTATTAAACCTGTGTTTTTTTAGACACCAAATACTTTGAAAATGCTGTCAACAATTTACTTTTACAGCCGGCTTCACTTCGCTTTACAATTTCCGAACGGCAACGCTGTTCCTAAGTAAACAAAACTTAAAAAATAATAACTTTACATTTGTTTTGGCAAAACCTAAAAATTGTAAGCTTATGCGTTTTCTTATCAAACCTCATGAAATGAGTGATTTCATCATATCGCAATCTAGAATTCTTGTATTTGTCCTTTTCACATTGTCCTATTTAGTTGCTACTACTTACTTCGGCTTTTAGTTTTAGTTTCGACTCTTTCTTGTACCTTGCACGATGGCTAGAGGACTTCGGCTCAGCCAAAGCCGAACCTAACATTAACCATTTGTTGTTATCTGCTTCCCAATTATCGAAATTAAATTTTTTCAATAAATCCATTTCTACATGGCTTCCTGGCCTTCCTCTCGTTCTCACATAGTGTCACATTGTTACTTTGGCCATAATTCAAAACGTTCTTTGTTCTACAACAAAAGCATCAAATTTTTGTTTTGCACTTTTTACTGCTTCATAAAAGTATCAATCATTCTGATGGGTTCACCGAATGTCAACACGACAAATGACAGTTTCTCTCTCTGCGGGGAGAGTGCGGCTGCAACCTTCAAACTTTAAATAAGTTCGACCGCGCACCCCACCATAAATCACGTTTGACTCGCATCAAGCGACCAAGAAGACGGGATAGGTGCACAAACTAAAAGTAAAAAACACGACCAAAACGCCAACAAAACAATATTTGTACGCACATACACACATACACGCAAATACGTACGTATAACAAAACCAAGTCGACATTCCGAATGCTAGAAATTCAATTTCTCCAACAATTCACGCGGGCAAACACAAGTCGTCAGTAGCCGCAGCCACAGCACCAGCGCCTGCAGCAAATTCTAACCGTCACAGCGCACGACGCCGACAGAAGTTTTCGCAATGCATTGCCTACCGCTAGGCGCGAGCACGCCTAGCATTGAGCGCCGACAACATGGCAGCGGAAACCGAAGTCGGAGCAAGCGAAATTCGATTAAATGTTTGTTTCTTTTGGTTTCAGTGCTACTTCTAGCTCCGGTTAGATTAAATATTGGCACGAGATAACACACACGGTTTCACGCCAAGTGCGCGTGAAGCGTACAACAAATACCCACCATGGAGAGAGTGCAGGGCCAGAAGTACGGCGCTGGGCGCTGTGGTCGCTTAACACCGTCAAACCACACCATCATCAATCAAACCGAGCAACAATTCCAATCGCTCTGCGGGGGTGTGGTTGCAGTTGGCCGCAGTGCCACATGGCCGTGGCAAGGGGCGCCAACGCCGCAGAAAACTGATCAATTCATGGAGCCTTGTAGAAACGTAAATTTACACGCTCAAAAGATTTAGCCTGTCATGTGCAGAAACATATGCGTGCCAGCCTGACGGCATGCTAAGTGCAAACATGTGCACGTGAAAGCAGCAGCTGCTGCATTTGTGGTCAATCACGACTAATCACGCTTTTGTCATATTTGCCAAGTGTCAATACGAGACTGATGGACTGCTCGCGTGAATTTCGGAGTACGAATCATTGTGATAACATGTATTTATTTGTTTACGCGGACCCGTTCTACAATCTCGTGATTTTTGGGACTGAGAATCGGATCTTGGGACTTTTTCAGATGTCTTGTCATTCAAATAATTTGTATTTTCGTATTACATACAATTCTGTGTTCTTACTTTAAAACTAAGAACAAAACATTCCTGAAAAATAACATAAATAAATAAAAATACGTTTAACCCTTTCGGTTATACTAGAATAATTTGTCCCACCAAGTTCTTAATGCCGCCCAAAAACATTATTCAGATCTGATGACCCACGCAAAATATTTCCGTCCCGAAAGGGTTAATTGCCAAACTACCTGGCAAGCCTGGTGATAAAACGCATCTCTCTGGAGATTTAAAATCAAAATTCTTTTTATATTGAATTAATATCGAAAAAACATATGCATTTGTTCGTAAAAATATTTGGTACTTTTATGTCTACTTTAGTACATTTTTTTTTGCCTTTTGGTACAAAATGGGAAAACTAATTTATCAACACTGGTATACGGCTTTTATAATCGATTGTGATAACAAAAATGATGACCAACATGTTGGCCCAATCAAAGTCTGGGATCACATCAGATGCCACCAAAACGGTGCATTAATTCATCAAATATCAACAAACATCTTCATTGAAATCTTTGAAATTCGATTTAAGCATCTCAATTTATAACATTTTAACTGAATATTTGTTGCTATCGAACATGCATGTGTGTACGGTTTATTCTGCAAAACAATTTCATCTCATCGATTGACACTTGTGACCCATTTTTTTTTGCTATTAATCGCATTTTAACCATAACCCACTAACCGTATTCGCTTGATTTGGCACGGTTCGAATTTCATCTTTTCTGAAAAATGCTTTTACCGATGAACGAAAAATGTTTTTTTGGGCGTAGAAGTCATTTAAGCCGCCGCACAGTGGGGTAATTGATGCCGAAAGTGCCGATTAATTCCCCCAGGCTATTTAGATATGAAATAACTACTAAGTTTAGTTAACTGAACATTATAAAGTAAAAAACAAATGTTTTTGGGTATACTTTAGTGGACATTTTTTTAAGAAACGGTAAAAAACTAACATAGTAAAAAAAAAAAATTTGAAAAATGAAATTTAAGTTGAACAGTTTAATTAAAACATTTCATCGCCGTCTCTTGCAGCCAATTTAGTTTCATCATTAAAATCATCATTATCATCATCATCATAATCTTCATCAGCATCATAATCATCACCGTCACCATTATCATCATTCGTCATTTGTCAACTCCATAGCATCTTTGGGCATATACTGCACTTTTTTTTTGGCAATTTTCTTATTTCGTCATTGACTCTTTCTTTTTCGTTTTTAGAAACTGCTGCCTTGACGAATTCAATTTTTAACGGCCTACAAAATCGTGTAGATGCGGGTCGCGGGTTTTGCCATATAATTTTTTTTTTCCACAAAACATTCGAAGTGGAACAATTTTGAAAACACGCAATGAACACATTTTCAGTTTTGGCTTAATTCTGGAGTTCAAGTTAATTTCTGAGCTTTCCTGTATTCATAGACCTATAGTAGAATTTTATGGCGAATATTTTCGTGATACATTTTGTCCTTAAAAAGTTCTGTTTTACAGGACATTTTTGACATTGTAGAAAAAAAGGGTCAAATTGACCCATAAAAATAGGAGCTACAGGGTTGAAATGCTCCACAAAAATGTTCCTCGTAGTGTTTTACACCAAATTGCTGAACACATCATATACCTAAAATGTGTTGTTACATGGTTTTCGTATGCCGAATCACCATAAGAATGCGCGAAAAGGGGAAAACTTTGACCCCCCCTAAAAAAAAATTCAGACGTAAACTTTCAAAACGCCGATACACGTATATTTTTTTTTTTGGCCCCCTCTACCAGAATCCGTTGTCAGAACCTTGTTATTTTGAAAAAAAATTTGATTTCGTTGTGCAGTGTTATCAATTTCGTTTGCACAATGCATGCATGAGGCCCTTGGGTGCGCAAACAAAAATCGAAATGCTGGAAAAGTGCGCAACATCGCGCAACTTTTTTTTTCATAAAATGTTACTGAAATATCTAAGCTATATGCTAAGGAAAACAGTTTTGCCCGACCTCACAAGACTCACAACTATATGTCTATGAAAAGGTAAAAAATTAGACAATTATTATGCTTTTAAACAAAAAATTAAATGAAATACTTATAAACATTTTTTAGCAAAACCAAATACACATTGCATTGCTGAAATGCCTGAAGATGAAGGCTGCATCATTAATTTTTCAATAGTTTTTCAAATTCACACAAAGAAATCGTTTTTAAGTGACGACAAAAACACGTTTATCGCTGTGCGCACAAAAACTGAAAATAAATGTCAACTTTCAGAGTGCTTTGCGGGAAAACGGTAAACTATTTTGCAACAACTCTTACACATAGTGATACAGAATTTTATCCCCTTTAACCCGGTACCAAAAACATAGTTGTATCTTGATTTTTCATTTTTGAATTAATCGGCACTTTACTTATATATTACCCCACTGTGCGCCGTAGCAGATTCAAGATTCCGTTGCTGCTAACACCGAAAACAAAAAAACAAACATTTTTCTTTCGGCGGCTGTCCTCTCAGCAGGAAATGGCAAACATCTTAGAGTAAAATTGCCTATGAAAAAGCTCCCAACTTGCCGTTCGGAATCGGCATACAACTGTAGGTCCCTTCTAATCTTGTAAAAAAAATTCACATGCACAACACGGATGGTTGCGGGAAGCTACGCCTTAGTCGCCGTATCGGGTTATCGTGCCAGTAAATTATTATTATTATTATTTAAAAGTCATTTAAAAAGCATATGTCGACACAAATCCCGGAGTCGAAATCCCGGTCTACGACCTAAAGCACTCGTTAGACATGCTTAGTCTGTGCAATTAAGTGTATTAAGTCTGAAAGGGATTCAATTTAGTGTGTTTTTGATTTTTATTGTTTAACGGTAAAAAAATCTTTTTGCTACTGTGACAATGTGGCTCGCATGCATAGTGATTGATAATGTTGACTAATGATAGGCTTTGGGGGAGAGATTTAATACCCAAACCCAGTTGTGGCTTAAGGGAGGACAGGGGGGCGGATGGTCGGACCGCCCGGCTCCCGAGAAAAGCTTGCTTCTATATGTGATTACACGTTTATAGGCTTGTGACATATGTGGAGCTGTGTTTTGAATTAAGTGATTTCAGTACCAAAATATTTACAAAAACAAAACATTACTTTTGGCATGGGTTTGGTTAAACTCAATGCTTTAAACGTCAGGAACGTTGTGAAATAGTTAAAAATTCATTGGATTTTGCAAAACGCAGGAGTAACGAATTGGGTGTGGATATGTTTCGACGCCGAACTAAAAGACTACTGCCAGGAGAGCAAACCCCAGACATTGGAAGAAGAAATGCAATGCTAGAGTGTCCGTTCCGAAATGGCAGATCGTTTTTTCAAACATGCAAATCGTTGTAAATACTTTTAAAATGGTCAATTGCGATTTTATTTTGACTTCTACACGCACCCACATCAATGAAACGACTTATTGGCTAGCAATATAAAGACGGAAGAAATTTCTCTGTCGGGTGGACTAAAATTATTAGAATTCATTGTAAAATGGGACTTCATTGAAACACTTTCAAATTTAAGTTTAATCGTGTAATATTTCTTTATAATTTGTGTATCGGTGTCAAGTTGCGAAAGAAGTTTTTCAGAACTGAAACTTGTAAAAACTTATTTGCACTCCACCATGGTTGATGAAATACTAAATTGTTTGTCACTTTTATCAATTGAAAGAGGCACAGCATCGACAATTGACTTGCAAAATGCAATAGAAAAATTCAGCTCAATAAATAACACTTGATTACAAATTTTCAAAAAGTTTTCCTCCAAGATTGCAACATTTAATTTTTAACTTAAAATTGTGTGCAAAATATCCAAATACAAAATTCTAAGTGCTCGTAAACTAGTGTAAATAACACTTTTCTTTACCCCTACAAAACAATACGTTGACATAACATGTGCATACATTTTACAAACAAATTTCGTCTGTTACGGTCTGTCGAATGTAAATAAGAATTAGAAAAATAATTGAAAATTAATGTTCCTTTAAATTTGTTTTTAAACGTTATGTCCCGAGCACCTTAAGCCGCCACTGCCAAACCGCTCCCCTTTCGCTACGCCCCTTATATAGGTATGCGTCTAACTATCGGCTTTGATTTTATGTTTTAAAAAAAAAAATAAACAAATTTGGTTCAAATTATTCTCATGTCCCGTTGTGGCTGTGATGGAAACGGCTAAAAGCCCCTGCCGAGTACAGCAGCTTGAAAAGTAATCAAACGATAAGCAATTTCCTTACTACACAATATTAAATTCAGGCCACAGGGTCATGTCTAATTAAAACTACCCAAGATTTCTGACACCATGTGATGACAGGACATATGGCGCTCTGTCACACTACTTAAATGTAAACGAGTTGTGCTTTGAAAATTTAAATCTTACCGAATCAAAGATAATTTGCTTGTGCGTTAGTCAGTACACAAGTTCCACAACCACACCAGAGCAACTATTTGATGTTCGATTACAATTGACTTTCCACCTACATATTTGATATTGTTCAATTGCACCCAGACATTGTAGCTCTCACTCTCACTCATTCGATTTCAGCTCTTACATTATTCGCATTGTGTCCACATTCGTTCACGCTCGCATTCATTGTTGTTATTAGCGGACTCTGATCCACTGCACAGCGTGGATTGACAGTGATTGCGAGGGGAAGACGCATAGTCGGCCAAGTTGCGCTGAATCAAAAACGCGCATGGCGCGAATTCCAAACATACATTCGAACTCCCACTCCAACTCACGCGCTCAGATATCGAACAAGCATTCAGCAGGCGAGTCATGTTCCCGAGCGCATAATCTCTAATTACTTTATTACGTTTTTAATCAAACTTTGCTATTAAATTTAATATGCCTCCCTGCATGACAGTGTTGCCAAACGAAAAATATTTTCTTCCAAACTATTCCTAAAAAACTCTACCAAAACTCCATCAAACTACTGTGTCAAACAAAACATACATTGGGTGAGATCAAATTTCTATTTTCTTTTGAAATTATTTCTAAAGTAGGTAATACATCATATAAAGTGTTAAAAGTGTTAAACGTACTTATCCATTTTTAAGCATTAAAACTTCGATCGCAACACAGTTGCCGTATTTTCCGCGCATTTGGAAAACCATGCACCTAAGTCGACTCAATCGTCCCCCATGGTGAATATTGGCGCTGACAATATAACAGATAATAGTGCGTTAGTTTATCACGTTACCGCTAAATAAATTCAAACTAATTAAGTTAAATCATTATAAATTAAGTTGTTTATAGCGCTAGTCATGCTAAAACTTTTGGTACAATTTTGCCAGAATTTTTTTGATATCTGAGAATTCAAGAAGCTACACAACTTTATCTGAAAATCCACCAAATCGAGATCAAATCTACTAATCTATCAGGTGTACAACTTTGCTTCCGCCGTTTTTTTCCAAAATTAAAAGCTTTATTGCGAAAAAGTGCTTACAGATGTATTATTCAAAGTATTGTCCGTCGCTAGCGACAACTTTCTCCCATCTTTCCGGCAATTTTCGGATCCCGGCTCGAAAAAAGGAGTCCTCTTTTGACGCTATCCATGAAGCAATCCATTTTTCCAATTCTTCGAAGGATTGAAAATGTTGATCTGCCAGGCCGTGTGCCATCGAACGGAATAGGTGGAAGTCAGAAGGGGCGACATCTGGGGAATACGGCGGGTGGGGCAAGACTTCCCATTTCAGCGTTTCCAGGTACTTTTTGACCACTTTTGCGACGTGAGGCCGAGCATTGTCGTGTTGGAGGATGACTTTGTCATTCGAAATCACCATTTTTAAAACGTTGAAACCACTCCCGACACGTTCTTTTACTCAGAGCAGCATAACCGTAAGTTTCTGAGAGCATTCGATGCGCTTCAGCTGCATTTTTTTTCGAATTGTAACAGAAAAGTAAAACTTCGCGCAAATGGCGAGAATTGGGCACATAAACGGACATTTTCGAGCGTGAATAATACGAAAACAAGAACAACTGTCACTGAAACGGCGATGACAATTCGTTAGGCACTGTCCACACTCACTTTAAAGGCATTACCATCTATGTATTTCAACCAGCCTCAGCCGGTACAGCCACCTATCGGAAAACGCCGGAAGCAAAGTTGTACACCTGATACCAAAAAAGAAAATTCATAAATAAATCTACCAAGTTTGGTAGAATTCTTCCAAAGCGGCAACACAGCTCCCAGACCCCTCTCCGCACATACGCACATACCATTCTGCTGGTTCGGCTTGCCCACATTGGCTCACATTGCATACTCGAGTGCTCCGAAATGCGAAAGGAAACACCGAGCAAGCAACAACAACCCAGCTGCGGCCTTCAATGTTCATACGCGTACACACACATACACTGTACACTGCAATGCCTGGAGACAGTCGTAAAAGAAGCGGCAAACTCATTCACTTTTGCTAATTAAAGAAATCGAATGGTAATTAAATGAATCGCATACAACATTAACCAGAGCCGGACAGAGCCGGACAGGACCTAAACGTGACTCTAACAGCAGTCGTGTCTGCGAAGGCGCAAAGGGAATCGTGTAAAATTTGCCTAAAATGTGAGGACAGCGCCTGCAAAAAGACATGGGAGCGTGTACATACGAGCAGCCGGAGACAGAGCGGAAATGGCAGGAGAAACGATGTGGGCCCATTTGTAAATGTATCACCTGCACGCAAACAGCAACTTGTAACTGCTGCAAACATAACAGGCGATGTTTTAACATTTACAAACAGAGCAGAGTGCAAACAAGTTGAGCAAAATATTATTCAGGACTGTTATGGCTCTTGTTAGATATCGATGCGTGACGCCTGTGCACTGTAGAGTATCCACCTGAATGCACATAAATATCTAAGCACATGATGTACACATTTATCGATATTGTGTTCAAACTGTGCGGCAAACGGGTCGTATGAGCAACACTAGGAATTACGGAATAAACGAGCAAAGTAACGTCCCAAAAATTTTAGCCCAAGTGTCACCACATTTATTTTCTTGCAAAAATCTCTGAAAATACTCAGCTATGTTGAGGAATCATAAAGAAATTGGAGGTGGAAGCTTATCACAACTCGCTACAAGTGTATGGGTGGGGTTTAAGCCCCGATGTACAGCCTACATAGATAGATTTTAAAGGGGAAATGTGCACTGAGACCAGAGTTGATCTATTGCGCCCCTACAGCTTTAGAGAACGTCCCCCAATCCCAGGACCTAATGAAGCTTAGTAACTAACGTGGGAGAAGGTGTTTGACGTTCTCTTCCGCAAGCCAATACTGGCCCAGGTGTAGTCTCCTACTGCGGCATACCGCATCGCATTGCAGTATGATGTGCTCAGGAGTCTCCTCCGCTGTTTCGCAGAGTCTGCAGACGTTTACCTGTTCTAAACCGATTGTGTGCATGTGTTTTCGCATCCTGCAGTGCCCGGCGACCAGTCTAAGCTGGGTTTTCCCCCAGTCTGAGGCATTCTTCACTCCATCTGGATTTATCGACGTATAGACGTATAGCCTAACTTATCATTCGGAATGGACATACATGGACCATTGGCAGTAGATACAGAAAGAGCCAAATGAAGCAATTTCTGTCGTCAGCAACCCTTTCGGCCAGAAGAACGCACCATATTTTATAAGCGCCTTAAAGTAAATTTAAATTTTAGCCTAACATCATTCGCATTCAGCATGACTCATTCCAGGGTTATGTTTCAAGGAGCAACGTGGTCACACAACGAATCAACTGTGCTTGCACTTTCCCGCTTGGGAAAAGTCAAATGAAAATCATCTAACTTCATTTAAAAACTACGAAATATTGCAGTGCATGCAACACAAACATATTTAAATCTTGAAAGCTGCCCGTAACCATTTGTCTACACTTAACCCTTTCCCTATTTTTTTGCCATATGGCACCATGCTACTTTGTGGACGTCTGAACCCTCTGTGGTTTCAAGAATATATTTTTTCTTGGTCCATAGAATAGTTTGAAGTTTTAGGAAGAATACGAATTTAATAAACTGAATATTAAAGTTTTAAGAAGAGAAGTATATACGTTTTTCAATGGTTTATCTTGACATAGTAAAGGAAGAAGAAGCAGACAAATTAAATACCTTTTTAATTTGACGTTTTCTTTCAATTTAGATACTTCTTTTTAATTTTTTACTGAAGTTAATGAATATATATTCAAATTTTCGCTTTATGTTTAAGTTTTATGTTTAAGTGATTATTACAGCCACAACGATGTGGCTCTCATAGAAAAATACTCTAAAATAAGGGTCCGAGTATAAAAATAAAAAAATTTCTTATGGAATGTTGCTAATATAACCAAAATAGAAGCCTTAATAATAAAATTTAAAATTTTAACTTTCCCCTGTAAGAAACTGTAGCGAAAGGGTTAACAAGGAAATACTTACATACTTGCTTAAAGGGGTCTGAGTGTTCAGCGGTTAATGTTTTCGTAACTACCGTTTCAAATTGAAGCACTTTACAGATCCAGATTCATATTCACAGTCACTGCTAAGTACAATTTCATTGCATTCACCAATCAATTGTTCATGTTTATAAATATTTATAAGCAGTCGCGATACGAGTATGACGACGTAATTTCTCTTTAATGTTAAAAGTTGCGCAGCGTTTTCACTTAAAGTCCATGTCTGTTAACGGGTGCAGTTCTCTGCTGTGTCTCTTTCATTCCGAAAATGCTCTCCAACTGTTACGCAGCTGTTCTGCAGACGCCGATGCGCCCTGCCCACGTCCATTGGCTCCGTCCTCCGATTCCATGTGTTGCTGGCCAACAGCTGTTGATTTCCTGCCTTGCAGCGCTGTCGCTCCCGCCGCCCATATCCACCGCCTCGCGCAAACAGCTGTTAGTCGCTGTTGTATCGCTGTCACAACGGGCACATAAATTACCGAAACGCTCTGCGATGTGGTTCAGTTGCTGTTAAATTCGCCCTGCTGACGGTTGTCCGTTGTACGTGCGCCGCATTCCACAGTCAGTGTAATGTGTGTGAGAAATATTAACTTTAGCCAACGAATAGTTTCCGAAACGGGTATTCGCCAGACAAAAAAAAGTAAATAAAAATACTGAAGAACGACATCGAATCGTTGATATGAAACGAAAAGCGGATTTCTTGTGTGCAGGTGAAAACCTCAGCAATTGCAGATGCTAGAGGCAGAAGCGGCAAGAAAGGTATTAAGGACACTTGTTAATCCGTCTAAGCACCTGCGCTTACTGAACCGTGATTGGAAAAATTAATAGTATTACGGTTCAATAATTCCCATAATCCGCTTTGCGAAATTTAAGTTCACTTCGCGTATTTCGCTCATTTTTCCACACTTCTAAACCCAAAACGATGTTGGTTTAACTTCAAAGTCCGCACAGTGGGGCAGCAAGTCCCACTCGTGTGTCTTTACGAAAGTTTGCGTATGTGTTGACTATATCGAACCGCGGCAGCAGTCCTTTCCTCACATGTTTGAACAGTGCGCGCGAATCTGAGGAGGATGAGCGACTAACAATTCCCACGAGTTGACAGTTGTTCTGCTCGCCTGGACATGAAATTTCCTCATCAATACATCGATAAACACAATGCAAACACAAATAACAACGCAAGCAATAATAATAAGAAAGGAAAAGCATTGACACAACAATAAAGACTTTAATAAAACAACAGCAACTACAACAGCACCAACAACAATAACCAAATCGCCCAATATCGACACATCTGGGCAATCAATAATTCGCGCTGAAAGAAAAAGTTAATGGAACATTTGTGGTGGTTACGGCTTGAAAGTAGAAAACTGTCACAGCTGAAGCAGGCGCGTGTCTTGGGGGATGTTGTGCTGCACTGTAAAAAGTGGAAACCATTGGCTGCAAGAATATTTTTTCAAAAATTTTTCGATTTTTACGTGGTGTAAAATACCCTCAAATGAATTTGTGTGCGATTTTTTGTGTTACTAAAACTACATGTGAGATATGAATATCAAATCAGAATATCAAAATAATCTGTGTCGGCTACAGTCGCCAAATTGTACAACAAATGTTTTTGAACGGCTGTAGTTGATCAAGAATGATGTACACAAGACGGTCTCGCAATTTCCTACCCCTTTAAGGTATTCTTTCGTATAAAATCAACACGATGATCGCTCGTGTTGAAGGTTGATCTCTATGAAACAAACAACTAATGTAAAATACATTTTCCAATCGCGCATCGACCCACAATTGACATTCTAAAGAGTTTTTTATTGAGTTAAAATGAAAAAACCAACCGTTTTTTATTTCAGTACCTCCCCTGGATCCTTTAAAATATGTATTTGCATACTATTTGCCATCAAAACCCCTCTACACAAATTAAACTTGACACTAAACCTCTCTTACTGGACGATGTTGCTTCGAGCGCGTATCTTTCAGGAGGCAATTGTTGTGCAATTGTTGTAGTTTCTATGTCCACCACAAAAACATGACACATGACATGAGATCAGCTGTTGAGTTCATTGGACCGCGAGGCTCAAGCCATGATCGAACTTAGAGTGGATACATACATACATATATATGTATGTATATGTATACATATACATTTGTATGTATGTAGTACGTTTAGAATCAGGAATCATTCAACACTTGTTGCAAGCCTTTTTACCATCTACCAATCAGCAAAAGCTCAGTATATCTTGTTGTTGTTAACTGTTGCAAAAATACAGTTAGGTCTCTCTTCATGTCAGAAGTTTGATGCTATTTGATCGCTGCAGCTCAATGCAAAAGAGTCCTAACTCAAATTGTGTCACTTTTGACGAAATAAATTTTTGTTAAAGGTTATTTTAAGCAAAATTCTGACAATTTTTGTATATATTTCTAATTATTAAAATTAATTATGAATTTTCAAAATTTTTCTTTCAACTTTTTAACTGTCATTTATAATTATTAAATTCAGAAAAAGTGGCATAACTTGAAATAATTCGGTAATTATTGAATTAAAATATCATCAGAACAGTCACAACTCAAAATTTTGGATTTTCTAGTGTAAAATAAAAAACAATTCTTGCAACTTATCATAAAACATAATCTGTAAGGATTTCCTGCTGAACGGTCTATACGATATTAAAAAAAATGTTTATTTAGCTCAAAATCAGTTTTTTGCGTTTCCTGAAAAATCAAAAATTTTGAGTTGTGTCACTTTTGTTGTGCGTGTGCGATATGTTTGTGATTTACTAACAATAAGCGGATTCTAAAATGGGCAGCTTCAGAGTACAAACAAGTCGGTTAGAACGCACTGAAACACTTTCACATATTAATCGCGTCAAATGGCCATGATGAAGTCCGAACGATTCTTGTGCTCTCCCCGCGATTGCTACCACTTTTTTACGGCATGAAAACCGCTGCTCAAATGTTACAAATTACGTCCCATTTGTTACTTTGACGCGCTGCCCCGTTGACCACATTATTCCGGGCAACTCCTTTAACCCAGTGTCGGTCGCGTTTTTTCTACTCTTACAGCGATTATTGTTGTAAATTGCACACAAGAAAGGGCAACTTGCAGTGAATTGACGGCAATTTCGCAATTGGCCATCCGAACCCCACTTTCCTTTTCTTTGATTTTTATACTTCCTTTTAATTTTTCTACCCTCCATACTGCACACACACACTCACACACCCAAGTACATATGTGTGTGCGTATGAGCTGGTGCGCGCTTGTTCAATTACAGCCATTTAAGGTGGACTCACGTGCCCCGCACCAGCCACAGCCTTCAAATTGGCGCCCCTGTGCAATACCTGCGCGTCAAATTTTCACTCGTTTCGTTTCAGTGCATGCACGCGTGTATGTATGCGCATACTTATGTGTGTACAAGCAGATAAAATGTGTAAACAGAAAAGCAGTTAATTTCGGGTTAATTGCTCAACATTAACGAATTTTCCTTTTCAGCACACACACACAACCACTGGTACGTGTTTGGGCATTCAATGGGAAAAGAGTTCAAGAGAGTTTATTTATCCCTTAAATAACGAACAATTCTCGCCCCATGAACGCTAACCCTATTTACTCGGCGCATTTTCGCCTTCCAGCCATTACTTTGTGCATCATTCGCTACTCTCGTGACCTGCTTCCGTAGCCACCCACATTGAAGTACAATAAAAACAAAGCGTTTTTCAAAGTGTGAATCGATATACATACACACATACCTAAAAATAACATACAAAACCTATATAATGCACATTATGGTCCTTTGACGAAGAGTTTTTGTTAAATGTTGTTTGATATTTTGCATCATTATAATTAATATCTACACTATACATACATTATTTATATACACCAATAATTAAATAATAATAATGGGCGCAAAATATTAAGACTTTTGTCGAACAATGTAAAAACATTTCTTTATATTAACAAACTGCATTTCATGCAAACAAAAATTGGAAATATAAACAATTCGCGTGTTATATTTCCTGTAAATTATGGAATTGTATCCAAACAGAGAGTATTTAATTTATAAATATGTATGTAAATATGTATATGTATGTTAAATAATGTATTTCAAGAAAGTTTGGTGTACCTGACAGTGCTACGCGGGACTTAGGTCGAGCTTCCCGAAACTATCAAAGCAAATTGAGATTTTATTTTCTGAAATACTCCTTTTTACAGTATAGATTTCTTTTATTGTAAATTAAAAGTTAAAAATGTATAACTACTAGTAGTGAACTCTAAGACACGATAGTCTTGTCTTAACAAGTGGTTTTTTTGCGAGCGGCAGTAAGTCATCGAGGGTTTGGTTTCAGTGCAACACATTCTACAATAGTCCATCGATAGTAGACTGGAGGACAAAACAATTAGAAAACCATTCAAAATTCTGCAAATCTTAACTGTTGACAGCATCGCCGGAATTATTTTTCTTTCGAATTAGAATGATTGATTCATTCCTTGTACTTTAGTGAAGAGTGTTTTCTTTTGATTACTTTGAATTCTTCATATCTCTAACAAAGCATTAGTAACATTAATGACTAAATGGGAATGGCATTTTTTTTAAGTTAATGTCCTAGATATATCACATTAAAGGTGTAAATTGTAGTATACTTTTATTAATTTAAATAGTTAACCTTTGGAGAAAACACCTATTAGACCCTCTTTAATTTTGAATGCCTATAATTGTACAACTTATGAAGATTTTGACCTAATACAAAACTCTGATGTGTACTTTGAACATTGTTTTAACAATTTATAAATATTAAATTTGCCTCTGAACTTTGTAGCATACTCAAAAAAATGAAAGAGAAAAGAGGTTCTGGAATAGGTATTCTCGCTGAAAGTAGGATTACACCGTGCGACAGCATTTTTCACACTGGAAAAAATCCATATGGGCATGAAACTAGAGACCAAACATAGTAATACTGCGTACTCAGTTTTTCATTTCTACATCCTTTGTTCTTTTAAAAGGACTTCAAAATTTTGAAGGGGATAAAAAATAAAAAAAATTTAAAAATTACTTAACCTCTACTTGTAAAAAGAGGATATGAAAAAGGTCCTTTCGTTATAAATTTTCAAGGATAAAAAGGATTAAAATTTTCAAAGGACCTTTTTCATATCCTCTTTTT
Source organism: Melieria omissa (assembly GCA_963971225.1). Lineage (NCBI taxonomy): Eukaryota > Metazoa > Arthropoda > Insecta > Diptera > Ulidiidae > Melieria > Melieria omissa. The sequence continues at coordinate 43,972,151 of OZ020268.1, read as the reverse complement.
ACAAATAGATAAAAAATCAATTTCATTTAATTTCTTGAGCCTTCCCTCTTTCATCTAATATACATATCGCCATATTCTAACGAGGTTAAGTAATTTTTAAATTTTTTTATTTTTTATCCCCTTAAAAATTTTGAAGTCCTTTTAAAAGGACAAAGGATGTAGAAATGAAAAACTGAGTACGCAGTATTACTATGTTTGGTCTCTAGTTTCATGCCCATATGGATTTTTTCCAGTGTGAAAAATTTTTTTCATTTTTGTCGCACGGTGTTATGGGCCTACATGAAGGTTTATTAGTTTTGTCGACTTGATTTATAAAGTTCTACTTATTTAAACGTTTCAAGTTTCAAATATTTAAAATAGTTGGACTACGTTACACCATAAACAACTCGTTTACTTCTATGTAGAGTTATTCTTTGAACTACACGAAAGTCGAGCAGACGGACAAAAAGATAGTAGTACTACAAATGTGGAAACCTGTCCAACCGTAGCTAAGTAATTGGTACTTAAATTTCATTCGATTTATCCACTGTAATCCCTTTACAAATCACAAAACAAGAACTATCTCACCTATAGAACGTAATCCGATATCATCTACTTCTTCTTCTTCTCTACTAGGCATCCGAAAAGGATGGTACGAGTAATTTTATTTCATTTAGAATATGTACCTCCTACTTCATATCAGACACCCCTCCTTATAGACTTTGGACACCTCATTCTGCGCTATCAAAACAATATGTATTAAGTAATAGAATAATGAGTGAATGTCGTAAAACTGAAAAAGAATAAAAAAATAAAACATATTTTACAAAACCCGGTTAATGAAAGAAAATGTAAAATATTTTATCCCTCAGCTTAAAATATGTATTTGTGTTGCCGCAATATAAATCGATTGTAAAATGAGCATTTTACATCAATCGAAATAAATGTCTGTAATCAGTAATGTCTGCAATTCTTTTATCTTTTACAGGCATACATTTCACGTATTTGGAAGTAAAAAATTAGAAACGATGAAACGATCTCTACACAGCCAAACCGGACTAAATTAATAACTCCGAATTGCATTTTCGTAACGAGTTTATATTCCATTAGAAAAGGCGGACAACGAGAACGACAATTTTCGCGGCAATTTCCATTTTTCAAGTACGCACGAAAATTCTCAGTGAAGAAACAGCAAATTTTTGACCGCGACACAACAAGGCAGCAGCAGAGGCAGTGCAACCGCGAACTGTGAATAAAAAAGGAAATACAATAAATGTACGCAGGAATGCCGGACAGTTTGGCAGCGAATGAAGTTGAAGGCATAGGAGCAACAACATTGTCAGAATTAATGAATGGGCAACAGTGAACGTGACGGTGAAAGTGTAATAGCGATTTATTAACGTAATAATAGCACAACAACAACTAATAAAATTTGCCCGAATTCTGCTGTGTTAGTGTGTGTGTGCATTGGCAAAACAAACGCACACGGCATACGGCACCCAATAGGAGAGAAACTAGCAAGCCGGTCGCAGTGTAGCCGGCAAGTAGCCGGAAAGATTTATCAGAAATGACGGAGAACAAAGACAAACTCGGAGGTGGCGGCAACGGCAACGGCAGCGACAGGCACAAGAAAAATGGCGCCGATGCCGCCTCGCCGGCGGCAGTAGCAGACAAGGACCACGAAAAGGATAAGGACTCGCACGACAGGTGAGTGCGTGACACGCGTGACACGGCCCACGCTGCTCGTCACTGCTTGGCCTATGTACAGAATCTCTTGTGTTTACTTGTTGTTGGTGTTTTGAAATGACGAAAAATTTGTTTATAAGTCGCATGATAAGAAACAACTGGGTAAATAAATTACGGCCACAGCTGCTATCGCCATATCGAATGAGTCGGGCAAATTGACTCGCTTTGTGTGCCAGCGAGGAGTAACGGCGTTTGCCGCTGAGGCAACAGGTACGCAACACTGGCACACAAACAATGTACAAAGACATCCGGGGGCATTTTCAATAAGAAAATATTTACCGCTGTACAGACGACTTCTGCATGCCGCCCGCATTTCAATTACATAATTAGTAATAAAACATCAATAAAAAGAATGAAACCGAATTTACTGAATGCTACCGACTTGTGAACGGATCGCCGTACAAAGGGTTTCGATGCACCTTTTGGGCACTTTTTACTCTGTGCTCGATGTTGAAGACTGAATGTGTGGCATGTTATAAATATGTCATGTCATAACAGCATTTTTGTAAATGAATATACACACATTTGAATACCGAACAGAGCTATTATGGTTTACTAGTTGTAAGCATTTTTTTTTACATTCTAATATTCCAAAAATATAAACAAATAGACAGAAACTAATCAAGAAAGTCACACTAAAAAATCAAATAGTTGAAAACGAAATACTTAAAGCTGTTCTGAATTGATCGTTTTGATTCCGTTTTAAGCTCTTCTGATTTGTGTAAAATGGTCAAAATTTTCATAGAGTTTAGTTCAGCTTTGGGTTATTTTAGTTAGATTCAACCACCAAATATTACCTGTGGATAGATAGATGTATAAGTACTATATGCCCTGCTGAGCATTCTACTAGATCAAATATTAAAAAAAAAACAGTATTAATAAGCTCAATTATTATTTTTGTAAATGAAAAGGCCCCCAATGTAGTTTTTTTTCATTTTTATTTCGAGTATGAATAAAACATACCGGCTGCTGATAATGAGATAATATGAAGCAAAAGCATGAAAAAATATGCAGATATGAAAAAATACAATACTGTGTGGCCCTCCACACATATGAATGAATGAATGAATACCATTGACAGTATTTGATGAGAAATATCCAATTACAAATAAAAGGATTATCATAGACAGTATCTATTGGATGGGGTATTTTATTTAAGTTTATTGTGAAACATGGTTCAATTTTCATTACTATTTTTTGTTATTTCAGCTTTTCATTTAGCCGCCAGTTGTGGTTGTATTTATTTAATTCACTAATTTAATTATATAAATCAAATTAGTTTGTGAACACTTTATTCATCTAAATAAAGGTCTACGTGGTCTCGTTTTACGTATGGAAAATTGTAAAGGATCAAGTAAAATAAAATTAAGTTTAGGCCGAACCGAAAGTTGAATATCTAAGAAACACGTTTTTGGTCCAGAATTTGCATTAACAAATACAGATATCCATACAGATAATGCAATTAGAACTTTTTTGTTTTAACTTTGCTGTTACCTACCAAATGTTGTTGATTCCACTTCCTAAATGACTAAATTATGTTTTATTAAGACAGTCAATAGTTACACATAAAAAAAGTTAAAACATGAATCATGTATAGTTGGAGAACTGATTTCAGTTAAACGGACCATAATGTCAAATGTGCACAGTCAGTGTTGTTTTTTGAATTCGAGCCAACGACTGCAATTTGTGGTGAGAGCAAAAGTTTTCCCACCCACTCACTTGTGTGCTTCTGCATTTGGGCTCTCAATTTCATGCAAATTAATGCAAATCCGCACACACATATATGTACATATATGGTATTTGTGTGCATGCGAATGTAAATTCGATATTAATTGTGCGAAGCATGCCATATTATTATACAATCAAACATATTTAAATTGCCCGAAAGCGATGAATATGGCAATTTGCTTCAATTCGCAATGGAATTTAATATTAATTTAATATTAAATCGCAATTTAAATATAATTTTCATAAAAAATTCTGACATCCTATTTATAGCCTGAGCTGCCAATCAAACACTGTAAACAATCCGGGTCAGCTGTCGGTGGGGGCGTATTGTATTTTAAAAATTGTTTCGCTCAGTACAGTTTTTCTTTGTCCTTAAGCTTTAAAGGCATTTCGGAGAATCTGTTAGCGCCATCAGACAACATACTCACTCAGCTCAGTCACCGGGTTTCGGCCGACTTCAACAGTGACCACTGCATTGCGCTCCATGCGATCACAGCAAACGACAGGACTTGTCGTCTGCGATTTCTACTTGAATATAAATTCATTTAATGAAGAGAGAGTACGTTGATTAAAATGCTTGACGCATTTTGTTGGAAAATCAACCACGAGTATAAATGTCGGGGAATTGTTCACTTCTCAAAAAATATGCGATTCTACGAAGTAGAATTAGAAGTAGAAGTAGAATAGAAGTCAACCACGATTAGAAATGTCGGGAAATTGTTCACTATCACTAATTGTTCACAAATATGTAATTCTACGAATATACTTGGTGCTGCACACCATTGACTCAAAGCAATTTGGTTAAACAAATTTGACTGATTTCTTGTGTATTCAGTTGCATCGATTCGAATTTTCAATTGCAATTTTGATTTGAAAACCCATACTGATTTTTTGTCCTCGCACCTGATGTCCTCTTACATCCGCCGCCATGACATTGCCTCTTAACAGGGGCGGATTCAGAAAAATATTTCGGGGGGGTTTCAAAAAGTAATTCTTTGATATTCATAAATTGTCTTTTAATTTGTATGTAGTTTTAATGTCGATCCTAATATTTCGGGGGGGGTTTCAACCCCCAAAACACCCCCCTGAATCCGCCACTGCCTCTTAAAAGGGCTTCTTCTATCAATAATAAATTTCTCTACCTTCCCAAAATGTGCAATGTTACACACATTATGAAATGTTAAAGGAATCAGCCGACGATGGCTCACAGATTATAAATTCTCCCATTCTGTGTGATATCACCACTTACTGAATGTGAGAGTTTTTTTGCAGTTTTTTTTTCTTCAATTTAACCAACAAATAACTTCAAGGTGTCGCATATTTTGGAAACTCTGAATTCAGTCTATTTTGTGACCAAATATTTACTGGAACCTTTTTTTTATAATTGTTTTACCCACAAAAAGGCCAAACAATTTTATATTTCACTTTCATTCCCCATTCGACACTTAATTGGATTCTCACCCATAAAAAATTTAAAAAACCATCAACAACAAGAAAAGGTTAACCAATGCGCTTAAAGTAGACTTGTGTGTGTTAAACTTCCCTTTCCTTCCCTCACCGCACTCATTCATTCCGTTATTGATAGTGCGATGCTGCAACAGAGTGCGCACCAACAACTTCAACTGTGCGCAGACAACATGCGGAGAGGCAGCGTTGCTTACGCGCGTTAACGATCAACGCTATTTATCAGGGCACCAAGGCAATTTTTCAGTGCTGGCTTTGAAAGCAGGGAACCATGAAACATGCAGTGTAAAATTTACTGCTCACAGAATGTGCCGCATTAAGACGCCGACGCAGAGCGACGTCTAACTGATGCTGTGCGCATGGCGGCATTTCCCTTAAATCAAAAGCTAATTGGCGAAGAACTGAACAAGTAGCGCCGACGCATTACTCCCATAGTAGAGCAGTAGAATAGCTTCGAGGCATTAGCATTTTTAACTTTTGTTCATTGTGAAAGCCAAGCGTTTCCATTACATTTGAAACTGCGCCTTTAAGTGCCTGAGCGATAATTGCCCGTCGCTGGTCACTGCGCCGCAAACGCCGAACTGTTCAAGCCGCTGCAAGGTGTGAGCGCACACAAAACCGAGCCACAAAGTTGCCGCAATGCAAATAACAAAATGGCAAAACGGCAGAAGGGATAGGCGAAACCAACTTAAAAGGGGAAATTAGCGCGGAACTTAATCCACGCCACCGTAATTAAGGCATCGTTCGAGTTGTTTGTCAACCTTTAAAACGCTCTTAATGCGCACAGGGAGCGCTCGGGGCGCACTCAATGCGAAGTGGCGGCCCGCCTCCGTCGCCCACGCGATGCCCTGCGCTGTAAATGTTGTTATTTATTTTCGCTGTTGCCAATGACGCCGACAAGCTAATTAAATTCATCTGGCGGACTTCTTTACACTTCTTTGCACTCTTTTCGCTTGTGCACAGTTGCCAGTTTAGGTGGTTTTTGTCCGACTGAAATTGAATTTTTGCCCGCTAGGGTTGACGCCAATGAAGGAGGGCAAACCTAAAACGACACTGATAGCCCTTCGTGCGTTAGTCCATATGCGCATTGACCCACGAATGGTACCTAGTCGGAGCATTGGTTTCTAAATTGGTTCTTCTTATTTGTTTGATGACGTACAGTGGGACGATTTTATATCACGGTTGGATTGGGCAACATTAGAAGGTTTTGAGAGTTTTATTCAAAATAGCGGCGGAAGCGCCTGGCGTCATCCGGGTGGGCATTATTAAACGACGCATACAAAAATCTTTGGTAAGGCGAAGGTTAAGCGTTTTAACAACATAAAATTATCGTATTTTTACTGAACATTTGGCTATCGAAAGACGACATCTCATCGATAGACACTTATTACTGACTTTCTGACTAAAAGTCTAATTTTAGTCACCAACCACTCCTCGTTTTCACCTAATGCGGCATCGTGCGACTTTCACCTTTTCAAGAAGAAAAGCATTTACCGATTAAATGGAGGCGTTTTGAGCACGTGGAAGCCATCCAAAAGGCTTGTACCGACATCCTAAAGGACATTCCAGCCGACGATCTAACACACTCATTAGACCTGCTTATTGCGTATGGACCATATCGGTTTTACCAACAAGTTTTTGTATTATTATTTTAAATGTTTAAAGGTGAAAATACCTTTTTGCTAATGTGGATTGTGCATACCATGCATAGTGATTGCAAATTTTATCCATAATTCCTAGAATTTTAAAAGTAACGTAAACCCAGAAGTAAGACTGTCAGGTTTATATGAGCTAAATTACTGAAAACATTTGTTTAAAAAGTGCAAAATATGTCTAAAATGTTAAATTTGTAAATGCATTCCATCTGACATTCCATTAGAGGATTACATAGAATAATGGAATCGAAAATCTTTTGGATTTATCACCATTTGAAATCTTTAGTGAGACTGTGAGGCTCACTTCTGGGAATTAGGGTTAAGTAATTATAGGCCATGGGTGGTTCTGACACCCAAACCCCTCTTGGCTACGCCCCTGCATACATATATGTCGTACTCGTACATATTTACTTGCTTGAACAAAGTATCTATGAAATTGAATATTTTCAAATTGTTCATCATTGTCCATCACACTGTGCAACTCCTCCTTTATGCAATTTTCTGTGTCACCGCTTCAATTTTGAGTCAAATCCTTTAACGAGCTCAAGCCCGCATATGTGTGGGATTTACATGGCATTAACAAATTGGCAGCGACGGCAATGCACGCTTCAACTTCGACGCCAAATAAAGTGGCAGCTCGTTTATCGACCATTTCGTACTTTTGCCATTTTTCATTCGTTCACGGGGCGGCGGACATGCTTATTGCATAATAATCGTGTTGATCATGGTCGGTGATTTTTTTGCTGCCGCATCTACTTTACAGTTTAACAACACAATTAACATGTCCTTCTATTCCATTTATCCTGCTGAGATTCCTTTGTCGCATAGTGTTTGCTGCCTTAACATTCCGCCCCATTAGGTCGGCGTTTGCATGCTTCGGAGTTCATTTGTATGCCGTTTGCATGGCCTGCGGGCCGCTCACGCACTCAGCGAACATCCGTCCGGCTATCGGTCCAACCAGTCTGTCTGTGCTGTGTGCACAATATGCTCAACTCAGCAACCAAAGCTAGAAAGTCCCGTTCACGGAGGCGCTGAAGCATGTTCGCTTTAGTGTCGCCGTTTGCAACATGCAAAAGTAGGCGTGGCAAATACAAACATATTTAACGTGACAAGCGATTCGATTAAGCAGGTCCGTCTGTCTTTGTTTATAGGGGAGAAAGCAAGAAAATCCTATGTATGAACTTTAATGTGCTAAAACCAATGGCAGGCTTTGTCCCTCTGCGCGTCAGTGTATTTTTCCACTTTCACTATTTCACGACCAAAAGGGTGATTAACTAATCACAGTTGTCTTAAAACTGCGTGTAATGTCGCAAATAAATTTGATATAAGGCAGTCGCAATAACTTCTAACCAGGAAGCAATTGAAAATTTCTGGTGAATTGAAATTGTCTAATTAACAGCTTTTCACTTTCTCTTTCGCAATTCAGTGTACACACGAAACTCTTTCGAACAAAATCGAACACCTCCCCGTAGCATTCAGCAACCAATCTAATATTCACCTTCATACTGTAAGACAAACAGCTCATTGCGGTTGTGTTATCAGTTCTGTCTAGTCCGATTCTCTATTACCACATCAAACAGCTAATGGTTTGCATTTACATTTAATGCGTTACAGATCAAAACTATGCAAATGATAGCAAATACCTGCCATCCGTTCCTCCAGCGTCCTTGTGATGCTACCACTACGCTAACGCAACTGACAGACCGTCAGAAAAAACTACCAAAAAATTTTTTCAGCTTTTGACATTCTTTCCATTTTTTTTCCTCTCCACTCACTCAATTGAAATCAATAAAAATCTCCGTTTTTGGTTTTTTTCTCATTTCCTCTGTTTCACTCGTTCGTATGTACGTAAGTAAGCAAGGCTCCAAAAAAAGCTGCAATGACAACTTTTTTCTGATAATGATTAATCACACTCTCGGTTTATTATTCTCAAGCACACTGCCAAAGGATAATGAACTCGCAATATGTGCCTTCGATATGAATAGCAGTTGCGCCATTTTCAGCAAATCACTTTGCACATTCCCCAGTCAACTGTTGATGAACTTTTAATTTAATTAAAATCCAGCCAACCAGAAAGGTTCTTATCGCTGGCTGCTTATCAAGCGATTACATTCAAGTAATGACTTTCATACTTTTCGCTGCGACAGTAACTGTTGACTCCACATTTAAGCAATCTGCAATACTTACCTGATTTTTTCTAAACGACATTTTTAAATTACACGCGAACACGAGTTTAACTATGTACATGCATACATACAGTTGCGGTCAAAATAATAGTAGTACGCGTACAACGAAAAGAAAATTAAGAAAAAATAATCTGCTTTTCTTTACAAATATTTATTTTGTATTTTTTTTAACAAGTTATATGTGTTAACAATGCAATCATAAAAGAAAACTTAAGAATTAAACTCAGTTTGGTTTGATTTAAATTAAATGCGTCAAAAGCTCCAAAATATGGACGGTCAAAAAAATAGTAGTTCGCTTTACTTTCATAAAAATGAAGCAAAAATTGTGTTTCATTTTAAAAGATTTAGTGGTTAAATAGTAATAACGTAATTTTTCTTCAAATTAATATTTAGTTGCGTGACTGTTGTTTGACTATTACTGCAGCACAGAGCCGATGCATTGAAATAACCAAATTTTCATATCTTTCTCTAGGGGCGTGGTCTACTGCTTCTCAAAGTTGATTATTATTTAAAAGATTATTGTGAGCAACTGCTCTCTTCACGTCACACCACAAATTTTTAATTATATTGAAGTCTGGTGATTGTGCGAGCCATTCCATAACCCTAATCCTGCTTTTGCGAAGCTCCTTTCATGCGACCTTGCTTGTATGCTTTCGGTTATAATCCTGTTGGAAGATCCAAAGCATTGGCGTTTTTTCACGGGCATACGGTAGCACGATTTCCCGCAAGATTCGTACACATACACATCGATCCATCGTTTTCTTGATCAAATAAATAGCGCCACCCCCATACAACGTAAGACATGCTCAATAAATAAATGCATGTCTTACGTTTTATGGAGGTGGCGCTATTTATTTGACATACGGTAGCACGATTTCCTGCAAGATTCGTACACATACACATCGATCCATCGTTTTCTTGATCAAATAAATAGCGCCACCTCCATAAAACGTAAGACATGCTGAATAAATAAATGCATGTCCTACGTTTTATGGAGTGGCGCTATTTATTTGATCAAGAAAACGATGGATCGATGTGTATGTGTACGAATTTTGCAGGAAATCGTGCTACCGTATGTCAGTGAAAAAACGCCAATGCTTTGGGTCTTCCAACAGGATTATAACCTAAAGCATACAAGAAAGGTCGCACGAAAGGAGCTTCGCAAAAGCAGGATTAGGGTTATGGAATGGCTCGCACAATCACCAGACTTCAATATAATTAAAAATTTGTGGTGTGACGTGAAGAGAGCAGTTGCTCACAATAATCTTTTAAATAATAATCAACTTTGAGAAGCAGTAGACCACGCCCCTAGAGAAAGATATGAAAATTTGGTTATTTCAATGCATCGGCTCTGTGCTGCAGTAATAGCCAAACAACAGTCACGCAACTAAATATTAATTTGAAGAAAAATTACGTTATTACTATTTAACCACTAAATCTTTTAAAATGAAACATAATTTTTGCTTCATTTTTATGAAAGTAAAGCGAACTACTATTTTTTTGACCGTCCATATTTTGGAGCTTTTGACGCATTTAATTTAAATCAAACCAAACTGAGTTTAATTCTTAAGTTTTCTTTTATGATTGCATTGTTAACACATATAACTTGTTAAAAAAAATACAAAATAAATATTTGTAAAAAAAAGCAGATTATTTTTTCTTAATTTTCTTTTCGTTGTATGCGTACTACTATTATTTTGACCGCAGCTGTATATCAAGTTTCATAAACATACATACATATGTAGGACTAATGGTTGGTTGTCATTGCATAGGCACGTCAAATACACTGAGGACGTGAACTATTAGATAAGTTGCACAATATTTCGAAAACGTTTTTCTGACATGTTTCAACATTTAACGTCTGCTTTACCGTCAGGTCGCTTTAATAGTGCAAGGGAATTCTGTATTTTTTAATAATGCGTCATACCAAATTCTATTGTAATTCTTCGTATGTATAAAACAATAACTTACAAATTTTTTTAATTAATTTTTTTCATTTTTTAAGATTTCTTCGTAATCGTTTACTCTTCCGCTGCAAAGTCTCCTCGGTTAATCTCTCTGCTTGACCCTTCTAAATAAGCGCACCAAAGTGAGAATTTGGTTCTTGATTGATTTCGAAAAGGACATGGGGATCAACATATTTTACAGCCTCTTGTTGATTTCCTTGTAAGATTGGCTTGAATTGAAAAACTTTCTGATTTTGTTGTTGATATGGAAAGACTTCTTACTTTCCTGTTTGACACGTGATAAGCCGAGCGATACAAAGAGACCAACAGTTTCATTCCGATTCGAAACGACATAGAACGGAACAAGGGGGCTTTTTATGGGCCATCTTACTTTCACACGATGACCATTCTCAAAACAGACAAATTATATTTATTCATATTTTCTTTGGTACGCAAAGCCAAAAAGATGCCCATATGTGAATTTCCATAAGTAATTGGCTTCAACCGTAACATAACCACACCTTTTCAATCGTAAAATGAGAATATTTGAATTCATAATGAGAATGCGGAAATTGATAATGAGAAACATAAATTAATAATGGGAATGCGGAAATGTAAATAAGAAAAGGAAAATTCAATTCTAGAATGCGTAAATTCAAAATGAGAATATTTTTTTGTATAATTTTGCGTTTGGCCCCATATTTTCCAATGCTAAATTCAATCGAAACTAAGGACTGCGTCGAATAAAATTGTCCGTTAAATTTTTTCGCCTACAGTGCTATTGAAACTTTCAAATAAAAAAATTGTTATCTTAGTAGCTCTGAATTAAACGTCAGAAAATATAGTGCGTCCGTTAGAGCCAATAAAAATTGATCGGAAGAAAGATTCTGGTAAAAAGAAGGAGCCACATGATCATGAAAAGGCGAAGGGCGTTGTGACCATTCTGAAGAAGGATCCAAGCATTTCGGGAAGGAAACTGGTGAGAATGGGTGACTGCTCAGAATCTTTCGTGCGCAGAACTAAGAAGGAAGCTGGACTGAAGACGTACAAGGTGCAGAAAGCTCCAGACCGAAACACCGTCAAGAATGAAACCGCAAAACAACGAGCTAAACGCAAGATTTTGTAAAGAAATTCGAATCCTGCATAATGGATGACGAAACTTACATATGTTTTAGCGGACTTTTCCCAGCTACCTGGGCAGGAATTTTATACAGCCTGAAAAATTCCAAGTCCAAAAAAGTTACAAAATTCCCAAAGAAATTCCTTGTTTGGCAGGCTATCTGTCAAAAGGAGAAGATCATACGTTACATCGGGTACAACCAACAGCGAAATTTATGTGAGGGAATGTTTGCAAAAGGGATTGCTCCCTTTTTTAAGTCAACATAAAGTGTCCACTTTTTTTGCCTGACCTCGCTTCATGTCACTACAGCAAAACGGCTTCAGAGTGGTTCCAACGAAATAAAGTGATTTTGGTACCTAGAGAAGCCAATCCTAACTGTCCAGAACTAAGGCCGATCGAGAGATACTGGGCTTTAGTAAAAAGGGAGATGAAGGTAACCAAGAAAGTCGCCAAAGACCTTCAAGACTTTAAGAGAAAGTGGCTTTTATCAGCTATGAAGGTGTCAGACACTACCATAAAAACGTTAATGGACGAGGTTCCTGAAAAATTAAAACTTTTTATTAAATAAACATAATATCTGGTTTCTTAGTTTGGTTTTAAAATCTATAAAAAATTTTTGAACAACAATACTTTAATTCATAAAATCGGGCTACTGGTTCAAAAGATTTCATCATTTTTGTAACGGACAATTTTATTCGACGCACTCCTTATTTGGGCAAAAATTAGAAGTGAAGTAATCTACGCATACTTAATGTCCACGCTCCTTCAGTATGTGAACAACGTTTGCAGTATCTGAAAGCAATAATTGATAACGTAAAGCATACCATAACTATTATTAATATTAATAATTAATAACCATTACATTAGATTGTGCAAGAGCTGCACAGCACACAACCACATTCCATGCAGATGGTCTTACTTTGCAGGATATGCACGTGGGAATATAACGACTTTTTAATTTAAATTATTCTGAAAGTACACCTTTTCAAATTTTCCTTTTCCCAATTTGAACTTTCGCATTCTCAAATTGAATTTTCCTTTTCTCTTTTTGAATTTACGCATTCTCATTATGAATTTATGTTTCTAATTATTAACTATTAACACATTCTCATTTTGAGGTTGAAAAGGTGTAGTAGCATCGAGAAATTTACATACTTGTAGAAAATTTTGAAACTTATAATTTGTATTAAGTATTTATTTTAATGAAAGAAAAAGACATCAAATATAGTACAACGATTAAACAAACCATTCTAAAGTTACTATATTGCGGCGCATTGGAATTGTATCGTTAAATCATGTGTAAATTTACTTTGCCTCACATCGAATGTTGGCGGCTATTGTTTCAGCACAATTCCCTTATCCGTGACAGCTCGCCCAGTGTTATTGTTACTGTTTCCGTCTGACAAAACTCTAAACGGCTAAAATTTTAACAATGTCATCCGTTAACCACTGGAACATATGAACGTGTATAGCCATGAAGCCACAAAACCGAACAATGTAAACACCAGCAGCATAAATAGCCTCGCATTATTTCAACGCCTCCACATCACATTTCCCCCATCGCACTGCAGCGCTTTAGTCACATCCGACGGCCGCTGCATCCTTTTTTTTTTGCTAACGCTGCCGCGGCAGTAGCGAAAAGCTCCACAATAGGCGCACTTTCACTCTGCCCCGCGAACAGAAGACTGTTGTTTGCTTTTCCTCTCTTTGACGCTTTTTCCCTCGGATTTTTCAATAAATGCGCATAATTACTCCTCGTCACTTTGTGTGCATGCGAAAAATTTAATTTTAGAACTTTGTGGCATTGCAAAGCTGCAGTGAGTTTGGGCATCAAACCGTGCATACAATTTAATCTGGTTTGATAAAGGATGCAGCCGGACGTCAGAAGAAAGCTGTCGTATGTTAAGAAACACATAAAAGGAGATATGGATGTCAGATCCGCTCGTCCAATTTACATTTGCTAACGAATTTCCCCTTTGATTAAAATTCTTTAAAACAATAGAGAAAATTTAGAGTGAAACTAGCAACTGCAGCAGACAATTTTTTTTGTAGTTTAGTATGAAAAGTTTATTTATAGTTTAAATGAAAAGAGGTTTTTGTTGAACACGACCGTCCACACTGCTTAAGGAGGTTTAGTTTGACATCTGTTTGTTCACAACCACCGCGATGACCACACAGTCGTATTTTACGAGTTGGCTGAAAAACGTGGCTATTTCGTTTTTGGCCACAAATCAGCAATGTAATTCCCCCACCTCTGAATAATAGCATTCCCGCTTAAGTCGTTTGTTTCTAAATATTATTCACAGCAATTACAAGAATACAAAATAACAGAATTTCTGTATTGTTTTGTTTGGCGAAATGACAAATTAGTTTTGAGGGATGTGTTTGATACAAGAACTGCTGTGTTTCATTGGTAAAACGCTTTCGGAACAACCCTCATCAAACTAGTTTTAGATCGTATTAAAAGTTAAACATGTTGAATTTCCAAAACAAAATTGCATGTTACTAAACTCGTTTTCGAACTGGTTTTGTTCATTCAACTTGTTTAAGCTCATTAAACAAGTTTAAGTCGTCGGTTTGAACATGATACAACCATAAACATGTTTTCTTATTATTTGACACAAAATTTAAGCTCTTTAGTACAGGGTGGACCATTTAAGATTTTGAATTTGAATCGGTTATTAAAAAAACCGAATGAATATTTTTTGAAAATTCCTGTTTTATTACACAGCTTGGACTTTTTTATTTAAGAATGAAAAACGATATCATTGACAGTACGCCATTAGGTCAACCCGATTTTCAAGTAAAAAAATTTTCGATTGTTGCGGGTAAAATTTCCTGAATGGCAACTTCGATTTCATGCATCAAAGCTTCAATCGTCTCTGAAGGGTTAGCGTAGCACTTGTCCTTTATTGCTCCCCACAAAAAAGGTCCAACGGCCTTAAATCGCAGCTCCGGGGCGGCCAATTGACTTCAGAATTTCGGCTGATTATTCGATTTTCGAAACAGGAGCCCAAAAGTTCGATATTTATGTTCCGGATGGTCATGAGCCTTCACCGAGATCTTTATGTAAAATTATCATCTAAGAAGTGCGAGAAATGTTCAATTCCTGAGAGCGATGGCGAGTTGACGTTAATGGATGTTCACGCACATTTTCGGCTACAAAAGAAATGCTTTCGGCTGTGCGCCTTGAACTTGTTGAAAAAATAGTTCGATGGAAGATTTTAAAACTTAATATTTAAAAACAAAAATAAACTCTCATCGGAAACCTGCCTCGGAGGCAGCTCAGCAGTGTTTAATATATCAAACCTGTGATCCTGGTTCGGTATATCTCCTTTTCCGAAAACTCATGCCATCAGAAATACTTGTTTGGTTATTATAATGCCAACCCAATCAAATAGAATATGCTTTAAAATATTTTATATTTTTATATGCGATTTCAACGGAATGTCAGAAGTACCACAGCAACAATAGCGATCAGCTGCGCTTTCTTCGAAAAATACAAAGGAAAGTGTGTAATGACAAAAGTCGATACAGTGGGGAGAGCTGGGAATTACGCATTTCTATTGTGTATGTGTGCATGTGTGTATGTGCTGTATTCAGCGTGTTGGCCGGCCACAGCCCCCCAACAGCGGAACGGTCACTGGCTTTGCCGTTGTCGCAGTTCCTGCTGTGTCCTGCGGCAGCACACAGCATGTCTGCTGCAAA
This sequence comes from Melieria omissa, assembly GCA_963971225.1. Lineage (NCBI taxonomy): Eukaryota > Metazoa > Arthropoda > Insecta > Diptera > Ulidiidae > Melieria > Melieria omissa. Next base: position 43,956,619 of record OZ020268.1, on the reverse strand, counting down.
CTGCTGTTTGCAACGCTTCTCCGCAGCTGGCTGGCTTTTCAATCTTGTCCCACATGGCGTGATGTATGCTCTCGGCTCTCCTGCCATAGACATTTAGGTACTGAGCCATCGCCGTTAGCGAAGCAAACAAGGCAAATAGCTAACAATATCGAACACGAACGCACAGCCGCTCCAATGTCCTGCAGAGCAAGGAATTAGAAAGTGCTGTAGCACTAGCGGCAACAAACGGATTACAGAGTAGGGGGAACAAGCTCCGAGCAGAGGGAGAGAAGGAAAGTTATAACAACATGGAATTTGCTTTCGTGGCGGCTGTGCGATGAGCGGACGCAATGGATGATGTAAGTGGCCCCTTTTCTTTGGATTGCAATATGAATATTGAAAATTAAGCTAACAGTCGCTGATCTTTTAGGACAAACATTCGTTTTTGTTCCTCTTTCCCTTTTACACATTTCGATTTGTCACAATTAACGAATGCAATTTACGAAATAAGACGAACCAAATTTTTTTGAGCTTTAATTTTTTTGGGCAAAAATAAAAGTTATTCGCTGACAAATATTGATATTTTTTAGGCAAAAAAAGTTATTTTTTAACTTTTTTGTAAATAATAGTCTAATTAATGTTATTTTTTGATTTTTTTATACTATTTTTCATATTTTTTTTATATAGTAAAAAACTTTTAATATTACCAAAAAATTCAAAAATCAAAGTCAAAGTCAAAAATTAACTTATATTTTATCTCAAAAAATAAGAGCCATGAATTTCAAAGGCAGGACATTTGAGGGTTTTCATGGCAAAAATTAATAAGGTAAAAAGTAATGGGCAACTCTTAATTAAACTTAATTGTAAATAAATGCGCCGGAACGGCTACTCTTGCATTGCTTGCCTCCCAAGCAAGCACACACCCGCACCCACTGCCGGGTCGCCCGACATTTTGTACCACGCCCCAAGGGACCGTTTTCAACTTCTTGTAGTTATTCGCCGCACCTTTGTTTCAACATTCCGCCGCCAGCTCGGAATCGCAAATTTCGCCGCCGCACTTTTGTTTACTTGACGCTGCTGGAGTCGCGGCACAGCACCAGAAATGCAATGCATAGCCAAGCAATAACGTCAAAACGACAAAAATATGAATGTGCGGACTGTCGATGTTTACTTAGTAGGATGTTTCGGAATGGGACGAATTTTGACAAGTAGAAGTGCTAGACTTCGATTAGTTTTGGCCGAACAGCACGAGACCTGCACTATAGCAACGCTCTTTCTTTTCATTTATATTTCACTGTCGCCTTTGTTCATTACAACTCGGAAACTTTGTCAGTGACCCTTTGTATTTCTTGAAAGCCATTGTATTTTTTGTGGAAAGAAATAATTCAATGCGTAGAATTTGTCTGGAAATTACCTCCCTTTAACTTCCAATTAATAATTCCGCTCTAATCATGTTTGTGAATTCTTATGTTTGCGTTAATATTGAACATTTCGTTTCGTTAAATATCCATGTGAAGCAAGTTCAATAGAGTTAAAATAGAGCGAACCACACCTATTTTCTCATTACTTCTTTGCCTACTACACTCTACACCAAATTTCGTTTAGACTTCTCAACTATTGTGAAAGTTATTATGCGTAACACCCGACTGACCAACAATTGGGCTTTATCGATTACACCGTGCGACAGCATTTTTCACACTGGAAAAAATCCATATGGGCGTGAAACTAGAGACCAAACATAGTAATAATTTCGACATGTGAACAAGGAAATTTGGGTTTTAACATACTTAATTTTCAAGAAAATTCTACATAAATTTTCAAGGGCATAAAGGATTAAAATTTTCAAAGGACCGTTTTCATATCCTTTTTTTACAAATAGATAAGAAATCAGTTATATTTAAATTCTTGAGCCTTTCCTCTTTTATTTGATATACATATCGCTATATTCTAACGAGGTATAAGTATTTTTTAATTTTTTGTTATTTTGTATCCCCTTCAAAATTTTGAAGTCCTTTTAAAAGGACAAAGGATGTAGAAATGAAAAACTGAGTACGCAGTATTACTATGTTTGGACTCTAGTTTCACACCCATATGGATTTTTTTCAGTGTGAAAAAATTGTTTCATTTTTGTCGCACGGTGTTATCAAATGCTATGTTCTGGTCACAATCACACATACATATACATATACACATGAACTTCATGTTCATGCCGTATGCCGCATGCTCAAATGAATACAGCCGGCCAACTCAGTGTAGCGTGCAAAATGGAAACGGAAACGGAAGTACGCGTGCACAGTTATTATTTGATTTAATTTGGATATCGTCGTCATTGCGCTACTGTTTTATTTATATTGTACAGAATGCTTTATTTTATTGTTTTTGTTTCAGTTGGAAGCGATTCACTGAAATCAATAAAACGTGTACCTTTTGTTTTAAACGAAATCAACAGTACACATTCTTAAGATTTGAAAAATACAAAAATATCCTGACCATGCCTGCTTCTTTTATAAAACAACATGGAGTATTGTTGAGTAATAGAGTAAAAGAGTAAAAGAGTAAAAGAAGAAGTAAAATAACCTGGTAACCCAGAGCAAACCACAGCTGGTGGAAATTCCTGTGAGAAATGTTCAAATTGTTTTTAGCTGGTTGCATAAGAACCTCACAGGAAATAGCAGCAGCAGGGGACTGAAATAAGTCAATACATAAATAATTGATGAAGAGTTGAATGAAGACGTCAGCTTGCGTCGCCCACGCGCCAGAGTCAGCCAACACTCGAAGTTCTCGTATTTAGACCTGTAGGCGTAGCTAATCAATAACTTCTATAGAAAAGGCTCATGCGACAACGCTCATGCGACAACGCAGCAAAAAACTTGCAAGTGTTTTCGCCGCTTTTGCTGGGAAAGTCGGTAAAAAAACATTAAGATGGCAAAGCAATGAAGTGAGCGAAAAACAGCAAATCACGCAATAATCTAGAAGGAAAATACGTATGCAGTACGTAGGGAGTTGCAAAATAGCTCAGGAAGTGTTACGGGTTGTTTCAATTATTTTTATGACAAACAAAGCGAAATGCCAAGGACAGTAATAATAATTTTACCCAATTGCACCTCATAATAAATAATGGTAAATGTGGCTTGAGGAAAGGTCTTTCGGATCGGATAGAGGATAGAGCTGCAGTGGCACACGCAAGGGGGGTTTCGATAGTTCAAACCCCCAAACTTCAAAATTACTAATGCAAAATATTGTTTCGAATGGTTTCAGCTCAAAAGGTGTACGCAACCCTCCAAATGAAATCCTCTGTGCACCACTGGACATTTGTATAGTTATGCAATTAAGCTGATTCTTTGCATATTTTCGCACAGTCTTTTCTTTACCCTTATTTGGCTAACAAATACAATAACAAAGTAAACATATACAGGATAGCCAAATGCCGCGCCTATGCCGCTTAGACCGCAAAATGCAATTTCAAGTCCTAAACAAGCTAAACAACTCACGTCACATGTTTGCTTTTGTATCTCGTTTTTTGTTGGTTGGCTGCTACTCATTTTCTTTGTCGTTTCCTTCTCCGCCGGCACTCTTGTTTTATTGCGTACAGAAAATGGTTGTACCCGTGACGTCAAAGCGTACCTTCACATTTCCTCTACTTTTGTGTTTTTTAGTTGCCATTTTCTTGCGTTTCCTTTTTTATTCCTTGCGGGTGTATTTTTGTATTTTTAAGAATTTTCTTTCTTCGTACTTACACGTATTCGCATACAGGATGTGGAGATACAATTTCATGCTGGTTGCTTGGTTGGTTGGTTGCTGTTCTATTTGAGTTCGTTTGTTAGTTGTCGTAGGAAATTAAGTGGGGAAAATAAATTAAACTTTTCAGGTCCCAATGCTTTTAATAAATTCAACAAAACAAAAGTTGTCAAAGATAGCGGGAGCCAAAAAGGAGCAGAAAATATTTGGGTGATTTGTGGGTTGGAAGGGCAAGATAGTGCGTTGTAAATTCGAATCTTGACCCAAACATACAAAAAACATTCTTCAATTCTTTAGTGACATATACATGAGTATAAAATACGAGGTGTGATAATTATGTAATGAGACTGATATCTGATATATAATCTTTAAACCGTATATTTAAAAATTATTCTACAACGCTGCGTCCCCTTGGGCAGCTATGGAAGATTCCAGCGCGTTTTCCATGCTTCGTAACATTTCTGGAACGCTTCGACTGGGATGTCCGCGAGTACCCTCGTCCTGTGGCAACCGATTTTGTTCTAGGGAACAAAAACAGTCACAGGGTGACATATCGGGCGAATAAGGCGACTGTTGCAACACGGCAATCCCTTTAGAGGCCAAATACTGGGACACGCTGAGGGCGGTGTGGCACAGCGCTTTGTCGTGATGAAGTATCCAGTTACGAGCGATGTCTGGGAGCACCCTGTTGACTCGTTTTCGCAATCTTTCGAGTACTTGGCGATAGTAGACTTGATTTACGGTTTGCCGCGATGGAATAAATTCTTTGTGGACGATTCCACAGCTATCAAAACGCAACGCTATCGCGACGCGTGGCTCTTGATTTCGTTTCTCCATTTTCGTGACGAGCACCACCAACACACGACACAGCAGGCGAACTAAACAAGCTGGAGCGATGGTAAATATATCAATGGAGAGAGGAAGGGAATTTCAAGGTCGCAGATTTACCACAAGCACGGCAATAAAATCATTCTCATTACTTAATTGTCATACCTCGTATATATGTATATTGGAAGTATCGCTCATGCTCGACAACTTTGCGGACCACATTACCAGGACCAGCTAAAATCTCATTACGGTCTAAAGACGGTCAAGCAAATACAAAAAAGGAAACATACGGCGAACAAAACAGCTGCATGGGACGTTAGAGTGGTCTCTAATTTTGTGTTCCGATTTCCGAGAAGCTCTCGAAGGTATCCGACCAACATAAACCATTCTAAGTCTGCTTGCCTATGAAAACATGCAACTCGCCGGTACACCATCGAGTTATTTCCAATCACGTACAAAGTCGCAGTGCCTTAATTACCTTCCCACCAAGGAGCGGGTGGGGTAGAATGTGTACCTGTGCTGTGAATATTTATAAATCTAACCCAAAAGAAAGCACCACCCCAAAATATACCTTGGGATTTGTATGACAGCAGTTACATCCTCGTGTTTCCATGCAAGTGTCTGCCTTTGCATTTTAACGACATCATTATTTTAATGAAAACCACGTTTCGTGGAATAGCCAGAAGGTCTTGCGACGTCATAACAAAATCGTGTGCTAGTAATAATGCCACACTTGATAATGGTAACTTTAGCTCAAACCCCCTTGCGCCACATTTCCCGTCCACTCATGGCTCATGTGGAGACATAAAAATTCACGAATCTCGTCGTGCATGCAGCATAATGGCTCAATCTCATACTATATCTGCTTTTGCTTTCCTCTCTCCGCGCAGCAGTTTTCCGCTCAATCGAAAGAACTGAGTTACCGCACGTAAATTCGGTGCAGGTTGTACTTGGACTCCATCTCAGAAATAATTTTTATATAATAGCGCCAGTCTAGAATTGTTATAGATGTTTGTAGTAGTCATTCCTTTCCTTCAAGTTTCAATTTAAGAAGATAAAAATTTGGATTAGCAAAAGTAGTGCAGTTGTTATTGCATCGAATTCATTAAAAATAAAACATATAGACTTCATTAAAAAATGATAATGTTTCCGTTGCGTAAAAAATACCCTCCACAGGAAGCATGGAGTGCTTGCAGAAGCTTTCTTGTATATTTTTATAAAGTTGACTCGCTCACAAGTACGCAGCAACTCTTCTAATATTGCGTTGAATTCTTAGCATGACACTGTGATTATAAAATAATACTAATAGTGCCGAGAGTAGACCAGACACAACGTCATACAATGCCCAAAATGTGAGTCAGTTTTTCCAGAATATGATTTAACGTTGGAGTTATTGGCGTTGGTGCGTAGAACTTTTGAGCCGAATACCACCCGAAACCAAATTGTGTGTTAGCAGTTTTTGTGTTTGGCGGGTTTGAACCCCACAAAACCCCCCTGTGTGCCGCACTGGCCCTTTCCGGCATTCGTTTGAGGCAACCGAGTTCAATATTTTAGTGCTCAAATCCATTTGCGTACTAATTCTGTACTTTGAAGCAAGCGAAATTAATTGCATTTCGAAATAGCACAGTTCGTTTACTTTCTGGTGAATTTGGACCAAAATTTATGGAATGTCTGTTTAAAATCATTTTCCTTTTTTTTTTGTTGTGGTTCAATTTCTCGGCCCACCCAATGATGTTTACAAACGGCCGCATGCCAATGTTCCCAAAACACTTTAATCATAAAAGTACACAAAGCCTAAACCTTAAATCTCATCTTTCCACGAAATCCAAAACACTCAAACGAAACCCGTCGAACCTGCCCACACGGCAGCACAATTGCTGTCACATACTTACATGGGTGACCGGTTGCCAAATTCGTTTTCACAGCATGTGTGCGTTGTTCGAAAAATATGAGATTCCCTCAATTAGTTTTGCGTGCTTTGAAAGCCGCTAGCTGCAAAAGTATTTCAGCCCAATTGCCAACGTTTGTTGAACCGTTACGAGCGCCCTTTGCGCCCAGCAACCACAGAAATTTGTTTGAAATTAAGTGCGGTTATGTCAGAACAACAAATATCCTACGCACAGTGCTTCGAAGTGGAACGAAAATAGAACAATTTTATGTCACTGATGTCATTAAGCAAAATCCCAAATCAATTTTCATTTCTTGTCGGTTAAATTTTGAGAGAGTTGCAGCATTTACAAGTTGATCAAAATCAAGAATTATGTTTTTGTGATAAAATACAATTTTGAGTGTCATCGATGAAGAATCAAACCTAAGACGGGTTTTCCTACAACCTGAGGTAATTTCATTGGCATTTAAAATTGGCATGGTCCGCCCAACACCGACAGAGTTGCCATAACGAAGTCTTTCATAAAATATAAAACATTCTACATAATATGTACATATATTACATATATTCATAATTTGAAGCGAAATATGAATTTTTTATATAAAAATGGGTATCGCTCGCCTGTTTAACCCATTGAGAGACATATTATTCTATTGTTTAAGTTTTAAGAAATTTGTTTGCTAAAATGTGATTTAATGGTAATATTTTCTAAGAAAAAGGAGAAAACTTAAGAAGGCAATTTTTTTTATACTCACACAAACTTCTAACTTAAAAAACGCTAATAAAAAATTAACAAAAATTAGTTTTCTACCATAAAAATTTTACGACCCCCATTCCAACCTCTGAAGGTTTAATTTTGAAAAATTTTTTTTTTGATAGTCTTTGTTGTTATAAATTGAACTGCATTGCGTCTTCATAGCTATGTCATTTCCATGTCAAGATCCACGGAAATCAAACACATCAAAACAAACCTCCTTTTTAAGGGTTGACTTTTCAAAATACAATTTTTGACCAAATTTCATCAATATATATTCAGCGGTTTGGGCTCGGTGGTGATAAATTAGTCGGTTATATTTATTTGATTTTTTTTTAAACGATATATTTTTTGGAAAACAAACAACATTTTTTTAATCAACAGCCCAAAATTACTCAGCATTGCATTTTCAGCGAATTTCGAGCACTACTTGTTTTTTGTCCCAATTTAGAATGGAGTCGTGACACTGTGCTACGCCTATTTCAGTTCTGGCACCAATGGGCAATATAATTCAAATATATATTGATCACTTATTTGTAGTGAAATCACGCCCAGCTCAGATTTACCTACATCCAGAAGCTTCACGACTAACACAACAAATGCCGAAAATGTTCTCAGTTAACTTGATTCGTTTTCGCACCCAGGTTTTGCACGTTTGCCGTTGCACAACATAATTTTTGCACATCAAATATGCAAAGATCTTCGGAAGCGCTTCAAAATGTTGGACTCTGTCGTTATCTTCCAACGCTTCTAACTTAGGAATGAATATGTGTGTATGTGTTTGGTTATTTGCGTTCGACTAATATTTAATTGATTCGACCAAAAAACATGTTCTCCCTCCAGACTAAAATAGAGAAAAAGAAAACTCCAACCCTCGTGTTTTTATGCTTGAGAGAACCTTTGTCGAGTGCTAAATTCTTAGGATCTGCCAATGATTGATGATTTCTCCGTCACCCTTTAGAGAATGATTGCTTTCAGCAAATGTCAGTGCTTTCGCAGCGAAAGAATGTTTGCACATTTCCGGACAACACAATAGTAGCTTGGCCAACGAATGCCTCTGCGGGTTGGTGGGAAAAGCTCCGACAACCCAGATTCCCTTTTTTGACATGCAACAATGCTCACTTCTATTGAAATCGATAAAGAAAAAATATCTCCCCAGAGGGAAGTGTCTCGATACGCGGCACATTGCCAGCAGCAATGAGCCAAGTGGCCACCGCATATTATTGCAGGTTGTGGCAACTGCCAAGTGAAAAGTGTCAGGTACAGCTGTGCCGCCAGGTGGCTTCAAACCCCGTTTGTGCTGCGGCAACTTTTCACATTTACATTTTCACATTTGTTCAACTTATGTTTTGCCGCGCGACATTCTTTCCAACTACCCGCTTCGCCATTTTTCGTTCGTAGTTGCTTAGCAAAAGTTGCAAGGATTTTGCTGAAAATTAAACACGTCGCAATGCCAACTGGAGGCGCTAACACCTAAACGCACGTCACTCTGCCCTGCAGCTGTGGAACATGCAACGAACACGAACAAAGATAACAACTGAAATGCCATCGACAGGCACGCAACTCAATGAACAGTTGAAGAACGCTGAAGCAGATGCTTTATCGCTTCTGCTGTCGTGATTGGAAAATGTTGACATTGGTGTTTTGTTGCATTAAACGACTCGCACTTCTGGCTTCCTCTCTTTGAAGGTCGCAAGAACCATCGGAATGAACAGTGTAAGTTTAAAGAATGAAAACGGCGCAACAATCCTAGCAATCTTTTGTGAACCTCAGGTCACAGCTATCAAGTCACTGCAGAAATATCGATTCCAGATCTGGATTTCAAGATGATCGACAGTTTTGGCCAACTCTGATTTATCGATACCCACTTGACATTTCAGTTGGTGTTCGGTTGATGAACTCTTCCTCGTTAAAAATAAAATAAGCTCTTTTCACGGCCTTGCAAGCTTGCGTGCGTGCATGTGTGAGTCGTTTCCACCTTACATTGCCTTGGCCTTGCGTTCCTCCAGCGAGTGAGCCCCCTGCAATTGTCCGCCCGTTTGCTTACACTTCGCACACTTGTTGCTGCAGCTGGGACTCGCTACTTTGCCTTCACCACACATACACTGGTAACATATTAATTCGTTTGGAATTTCGTATTTTTCCATTTTCGATTTCGATTGTTTACAAAGGCTCAAACACATAACATATGAAATATGACCAACGCGTGTTTACGTTTACGATTCTCTCAGCACACACAATATTCAGTGTTTCTGAATTTATTTTCATCTTCTACTAAATTGAATTTACGACACTCTAACTCGCAAATGCCGAAATTATTTTGCTTGAAGTTTTCTCGAGATTATTTGAATTTGGGTTATTTTAAGTGGGACCAGAGCAGTGTAACTGAGCATTCATGAATCTGAGGTTTTTTTTAATAATTTCTCAACATTTTGTCTTTAAAATTAATAATGCTAAAATGAAGCCATTTTCGAGCACCTTCAAGACCGATTCACTTGTCTGCTATTTTGTCAACTTGTCTTGTCAAATTAATTTGTTTTTATTGATTAATTGTTTCGGCGATTATCACTGCTTCGGACCGCAGTTTCCGCCACAGCGTCTTCTTCTTCTAAATCGAATTTGTTCAGCATTTAGGACAATTTCTGCACGGATTATCTGATCCCATACCTGGATTTCGACACGCGCGCACTATAGCCTCATATCGCACAAGGGAGGAATGGGAGCTGACAGGTGCGACGAGAGACGGTTCCATCACCGTTTTCACCGACGGTTGCAAAATATAGGAAGGTACTGGAGCTGGTCTCTACTCCGATGTACTGCAGACCCACATGTCATTCAGACTGCCGGACTTCTGCAGTATTTTCCAAGCAGAGATCGATGCAATTTGGAAGGCTGCCGAACTTATCGGTGGCAGTGGGCTACCACCCACAGATGTCACAATTTTCGTGGATAGTCAGACGCCGCTTAGAGCGCTGGAGTCAGTTGTTGTGAAATCAAAGGTAGTTCAGAGCTGTCGTACCGCTCTTCAAGGCATTGGGCATCACCAGGTCACTCTCTGTTGGGTTCCGGGCCACTTAGGAGTGGCAGGGAACGAAGCAGCGGACGAGATGCCTAAAATAAATAGGTCGCCTTGTCTGCCACCGAAATGGATACGTCTGTGTTTCCTCCGATATCTGCCCTGTGCATGTATGTATATTGAAAGATTGACCAAAAAGGAAATTGAGTCGTCATGGCGAACCAGGACCGACTGCGGCACCTGTCGGACACTGTGACCCTCCATCTCCTTGACGAAAACACGATTTGCACTGTCCCTGAGTCGTGCTTCCATTCGGCAGCTCGTCGAAGTCATCACCGGACACTGCGCTATTGGATCTATGCTTACCAAATGGCGCCTCTCGTCCAGTGATGTCTGCCGTAGCTATGGAGATGAAGAAGAAGTAGAAACGATAAAACACTTCCTGTGCCACTGACCGGCTCTGCAGGAACGCCGACTCCGACACCTTGGGGTCAAGATTCCTGACAGACCTGGCTTGCGGAAATTCGAAATCTCGAATATGCTCTCCTTCATTAAGAGGTCGAACTGGTTTCCCCTTGACTGAGTCTATTGGTTAGCTCCAGAACACCATAAGAAGGGATTCACAATGGGACATTTTGGCCTCTGAGTGGAAGTGCGGTCCTGCCGCACACACCCTTTCCTACCTTATCTAACCTAACCTAACCTGGGACAAAATTTGTGTAAGCAGTTATTCACACAATGAACTGCCACTAGTTGAATTGTTGTTGTATGTGAACACTTGAGATCTTTGGGAACTCTATGAGTATAGATGAACTCCTGTAGATATGCTCGGCGAAATATACGTATAGACTATTCAAATGCAAATCATCCAAAAGTCAATGTAGCCATTTATTCTGCCCTTTGAATGTCGACCAGATGTGCGACACATTGCACGTTTTGCAACATTTTAAGCAATATTATTTTTTTCAATTCATATAAGTATTCCATCATGAACATTTGTTTTGTGCATTCTTAATGACTCAGCGGATGTTGCTATCTTCTCGTCCACGCTGTGACATTGTTCATTCCCTGCTCTCTAATCAATCTTATCAATGAACTGTGTGAGTTTTCAATTTAAGTAATTAGTTTCAGTCATAATTTTCAACTCATTTAAATAGCTGAATGCAATAAACAAAGCGCGGGAAAAGCTTTTCGTATATAATTAGCGCCCGCATCCAAAACTGATTACGTAAACAACATGTGCAACAAACAAGTTATAAATAGCTTTGCATTCGGCGAAAAGTTAATTAAAAAGTAGATGTATGTCAGGCTTTGCTACACACATGATGCTGCTATGCAAATGTACAATGGTGCACTTGTTATAAACGAAATTGCGGCGAATGGATGGAAACACTATTCGTCGATCCTTCAATAACACGTGCCATGACTTGATGATTTTGCATTTTTCAGCATAAATGTTCCCGATTATTAGTTGGATACTTGCATTGTGTTTAGATTTGGTCCAGCAATTGAATATCGCGATGAATTTTGTTAAATTCGGGGTCCTAAGGGGAAAAACATGGATAAAAGCGTTGTTTGTGGAAACATGATTTAACCCTTTCAGTCACAATGTCCAATATATTAGACTACAGCCCATACAATTCATACAGCGGGCTGTTGTTTTCATGTCGGAAAGGGTTAAGATGTCTCTTTACATCAAATATGGTGAAAGCAATTCAATTGAGAAATAATTAGACAAGCATTTTTTTTTAATGTGACGGGATCAACAAAGGGTTAAGAGAAACTCAATTTATTAGGCTCATTGGCGTTGAACTTGCGGGAAGTGCCCCAAAGCATAAATAATTCAATCCGTGACGCACACAGGATTTCATTTTTGGGGGGTTTGCATGCAACTTTTGACCCGAATACCATTCGAAACCATTTGAACCCCCATCCTCGCTTTCCCTGCATGCGTCACTGAATTCAACGCAACGCATGTTTTTCAACTGTTGAAAATCAACATCAGACGAGGTAAAAGTTTCCTAAAAGTTTATGCGAATGAACATAATTTAAGATTAGATAGCATCAAATAGTGGGTAAAGATTATTTTAATGAACTCATAAGATAAATGTGCACAATACCGGACCCTGCTAATATTGCATATTACTCACACTTGCTGTGCGCCCATTTGCCCACCTGATGCACGGCTCACCACTTAAGCACCGACAACCCACACTTGGCCAGCACGTTGTCTTAGGCAAATATTTCAGAAGCGACTGAAAAGTCTCAATGCCCACTCAGGCCACAACAGCCACTTTGCCACGCCGACTATTGTACTTGTGCCCAAGTGCCATTTGCCGAGCGCCTGAAATTGTGCTTCATTACGTTTTATGTTTGGTCTGCTTGCTGCCTCGTACGCTGCGGCGACTTTTTGCCTCAGGCACAGCTGCTTATTGCAGCAGTGAAAATGTGTAGTCTCGCTCGCCTCGCCACTCCGGTTTGTGAAAGCACCGAATAGCTTGCTCCAAGCACTCCAGGTGAGCACTGACTGCGATGCCGCCAGCTTCAGGACACGTGGGAGCGGACGAGAGGCATCAGCGCAACTGGCGCCGCTTAAGCAAATAACCACACGCACACAGGAGCCAATACAACTTCCGCTATATGAAAAATTACCACATGTGAGTTGAGTGATGGGCGTGACCGCCAACACTTGGCCGCTTGGCTTTGCGTTGCTTTCTGTGAGGTTTTCAGTTTGTGGTACACTCAAAGGTAACCGATCTACTTTAGTCGTTTACATACCAGCGAGAGCACTTAAGTTAGCTCGGTATCCATTAAAGCGATGCATTGGGTGAAACATGCGGCATTTCCTTTGGAACCAGCGGCTTTGCATTTAAATACTCTAAAAACTATGCGTCTAATGTTTAAAGTATTTTTTTTTTTTGTACTGCTTCAAAAATATTCGATTAAGCAAATTATTAGACCGTTCTCCCCCTTCCTCTTACTCTTGGTTCCCGCCTTCCTACTTCCCCCACCTTAACTGTATGCAAATACCACCTCACACACAAATCCTGCCTGCTTTGTGAACGCAATTAGTCCGGTTGAATGCACCGCTTTGCCTGATTTTGCCCAAACATATTAACGCAAATAAGCAAATTGCCTGTTTTTCATTACTGCTACAAAGTCGCCGTCTTTGGCAAAGCACTTAGGTATTTGCACGCTTGCACTGAGTTTCCCATTACTCGATTATTTATATTTGCCAACAACGAGCACTGATGGCAGCAATCATGGTCACGGGGCTCTGGCGGTTGCGTTGTTTGCCCGTTTATTATTGATTTTAGTAAAGTCTGACCCATATCGGGGCACTCGGCTGATTTGCTGTCCGTCCACCTCCCTCTCCGTATTTCGCCATCCGCCACAGTCGCAGATAGTCACACATTGCTTCAGTCTCTGGCTGACGCGCGCAATTGCGCATGCATTCACAAACACACTCACACACCCACACATGCAGCCACCCATACACACTCGCACTTGCAGCTCCGTAGCCGGGCTGAATACTAGAGGCCATGCATAAATAACGGCGCAAAATGTTGATTTTTTGCTTTTCGTTTTTTGGCTGACATTTCTTTGTCCGTCGCGTCGCGTCTGCTGTTCGCCCGCCTCATGATTAATGAACAGATTTTCTTATATGTATACTGACATATATGGTATGCGGTATGGTATGTGTTGCTGTTGTTATTGTGTGTGCTGTAGTTGCAATGACAGGGCAGCATTTGCATTTCACATTTCACATTTTACCTTTTGCGGCGCTGCACTCTCCGTTGCAATTTAATGCGCTTTGTACTTTCTCTAGAACTCTCGCCAAGTAATTCGAATCCTAGGAGACGCAGTAAACATTCTCACGTTACAAAGCAAATTGTGCCCTGAAATGTGTATTGCTCCGGACAAATAAGAACTGCTTCAATTGAAATCCGGCAAGCATGAAGTGACAAAAAAAAATTAACTTCAATGTGAAAATAATTTTTTTTACTTTTTCCGAACATTGCGTAATTTATATTTACGATGTTCACAGTTTAGCGGTATCTAGCATGTTAAATTCCCACCTGGAAATCTTACCGAATTCCCATAAGGTTCTTTTTGCTTTATATGAAAACTTTAAAATTTTCCGCACTACTGAGCATGTTTATTGAAATAGTCAAAGAACAAAGTCAAATGAATTTTTTGATACAATCTCCGGAGCAATTTTTTTTAGTACTCTATGCCACTATCGCGACGATTTCTTTATTTTATGTTAAACGCTTTTTTACCGTTTTAGTGAGGCATTTTTATTTTGAAAGTTCTGCAAAAAATCTGCTTACAATTTGAATTGAAGTCAAGATTGTGCGTTTAATTTTTTTATCGAATCGTGGGAAAAAGTCTTGTTTGTTTTTTCTTGAGATATTGAATTTCTTACAGTTTGGCATTCATATATGGAAAATTTCAATAAATCGACAAAAAAGTGGGGTTTTTGCGACATTTTTGTCGAAAACAAAGTTTGAATGTATTTTTTGTGTATTGGTGTCTTAAGCAAATTTGTTGGTCGTTTAAATATCTACAAACTTGCCGAAGACAGTAAAGCGATATTTAGAACGATTTAGGACCAATTAGCATTTAAACGTTCGAAGACTTAAGCGACGAACTCGACTAAAATGAGCAAAATTCAAAGTCGGATTTCTTTTAAACTAGAGCCAATCCAGCCAAACGCCTGGTGGATCTCAACTCAGTATACCTATAGAAAAGTTGCTCAGTAGGTGCCCCGCTTGTTACTATTTTTGAGAATAAATTTCAAGCACAGTGAATTGATGATTGATGATGACATATTAATTGATTTGGGCATTTAATGTTTTCTCAAAATTTGCAAAGCTGAGGCTTCTACTGCATGTTTAATTTGAAATATTTTTCAAAATTAAAAATTTTAAAATGAGCAAAACTTAAAGGAAAATATATTAAAAGTATGTGAGAGTATGTTCCAGGATTTCTGTGTATTTTAAAAAGCATTTTTTCTTTGTTGAGTAATGTAAACACATCCTTCCATATTTTCCGATCTCAGAAAATAATTCAATTATTATTAAAGATGGTCGAAACATCTATTTTTCGACAAAATACAAATTATATTTATCCCTGAAAGTATTCAATCAACATAAAAATTATTATCTATTATTATTTTTTTAACAAACCTAAAGGGTTCTCATAACATTACTGTTACTCTTTGCAATTATCAATGTTGACGTAACTGATGAAATGAAATATCTAAAATATCTATGTTAATATATCTATAAGAACAGACCACTTCTTCAAATTTTGTCGTTGTCATCAACATTTTTGGTACAATATATGATTTGTTTTTAATGTTTTGTATAAAGAGGACCCCAACGTGCCTCTTTGTCTACCATCAAGCAAAATGTAAGAAGCAATCCATATGAGTCCAATCCCACAAACTTTGTTGCCGCATTTTGAAGTTGCCGCGTTTTAAATACCGAGGGATACAATCTCACCGAAGTTCAGCTTTGTCAAACGGTTCGAAACTGAACTTAGTAACAAAAAGAGATGGGTAGGTATATCGGAGATATTTTCGATAGACAAGCACATGATATCCTGGTACACAGATGGCTCCTTAACGGAGGAAGGCACCGGGATAGGAGTATATGGGCCGAGGATAAGATACTCGGAGCCGATGGGAAAGCACACCACTATCTTCCAGGCGGAAATATACGCCATTGAAAGGTGTTCTCAATCTGGTGAGGAACTACCGGAACCGGAAGATTGCCATCCTTTCTGACAGCCAAGCGGCTATCAAGGCTCTTAGATCCTATCAGGTGTCCTCGAAACTGGTATTGGAGTGCCTTGAGAAGCTGAATGAACTTGGCCGTTACAATAAGGTCTGGGTACTTTGGGTTCCGGGCCACACCGGCATTGTAGGGAACGAACGGGCTGACGAGCTGGCAAGAAGGGGGGCTTCCACACCCTTCGTCGGCCCGGAACCTTTTTGTGGGTTGGGAAAAGGAGCCTCCTCCATCTTACTGAGAAAGGACGAGATAACCAGAAGGAATCAATACTGGGAAAATCAACCAGGTCTAGAGCATTTGAAGCTGGTTATCGGATCCTATAATAGGAAACGATTCGAGGACTGTATGACTTTATCAAAAAAAAATCTTAGGATTATCACGGGAATGCTTACAGGGCATTGTAGATTGAACTATCATCTAACTAAACTAGGAATCCGTGAAAACGGGTATTGCAGGTTCTGCTTGCAGGAAAACGAGACTGCGATACATATACTAGGAGAATGCCCTATACTCATGCATAAGAGAAAGAAGCACCTGGGGGATCACCTCATATCGGGTGCGGACTGGGTATCCAGAGGTTTAGGAAACATACTAAAATTTCTCTTGGATACTGGACTCACTGATAGTCTTTGAGGTCCAAGAAGGGGCACAATAGATCTACTAGGTCGCAGTGCATTATCCCCATCAATAATAATAATTGAAGTCGGTGGGCCTCACTCAATTGCACATGGGTCACATTCTGTTTCTAAGTAATCTAAATATTTTGACGTTCAGCTCGGATTAAATAACTAACTGGCTGCTTAGAACTCTACTGAGTTCGCATATGGAATTTAGGCACGATTAGAGTGAGGTGACTATTCCAATGCACCATCACAAAAACCGATCTTGACAAGAATTCTTGGCTAAGAAATCAACTCAACACAATGACCACCGATTTTGCTAAATTTATTTCTGCATGAGAAGGCATCTACATTCGATCGTAGATGGAGGCCCTCAAACTCAAAATACTCTCTTTGAAGGCAACAATTTTTGCTAATACATTAATTCCCTTCGTCCCTTTGGTTCAAACTTTTCGCCTGCTTTTTACATACACAAATTGTAATGCAAACTTTTACTCGATATTTCTTATTTCCCTTCATGTTAAGTCAGCTGAATAAACCGCATAAGCCCAATTGCTACTTTCATGCATCCACGTTCGCCCCTCTTTGCGGATTTTCCGCCAATTTCCTTGCAAGCACTGCGGTTAATCGCAGCCACAAGCCATTTCGGGCAGCGGCCAAGTTCTCCCAATCCTTTCCTTTTAATATCCTTTTTGCAATATTGCCACTTTTCGTAGGTCATTTGCACGAACTTGGACGTATTGCCCTTTAAATAGAAAGCAGGGACAACGTGCAAACATCGAGCACTTGTACTTTCATTTCAAGTAAACGAAAGTGGTGAAATACTTCACTGTGTAATATCCTCTCACTTTAGTGCCCACATGCACACTGGCAGGAAATAGGCACAAATGCCCGTTTATGAGGATTTTTTACTCAGCCTCTTCGATTTTCGATTTTATATGCCATAAAACTGGCATTGTCTACTCAATTTTGTGAAAATGAAAGAGAAGAGTTATTGCTAAAACCACATGCGAATGCGTACGAGTATGTGACTTTGTGGGGACAATGATGTTTAAAGACGCAGCAAAGTCCCAGTAAATGTCAGCGCAGTTCGATGTATGAAGCAAGTTGCCACCAAAATCAATAAGTGGAAAAAGGGAGAAGGAGAAAAATATGAAAATTGAACAAAATGTTCCAGTAGATTATGTGGACGTATTGATACACTCCTGAAAATACAAAAGTATACTTGAATTTCATTAATATTTAGTAGTATTAGTATGCATTAGTATTTTTCCAAATCTTATTAGTATGGCAAAAATTCTAGAGAAATGTTTCTAGAAAAACAACAACAAATAACAAACTAGCAAATAAGACTTAAACAAATTTTTTGGGAATATTCCTAATTACAAAAGCATCCCAAATTGTGTGGACGCATTTAAATCCATACACCATGTTTCTTGAACAGACCAAACATACATAAACCATGTATACATATGTAATAGAAAAGAAACTTTAGTCATCTGTGTTGTTGCAGTGCAGCAGTAGTCGCTCTATACTCGTACACCCTCATCCCCAAATTAACCGTTTTTCTTACTTCTAACACATATCACAATTACATATTCTTTGATTAACATATATGAGGAGAGAATGACAGACGAATAGACGACGAACAAACGGTTATGACGAAAACATTTGTCACGGTCACACTAATCGCTTGCTCAGCGTGTCTGACTGATGTGACAGTTGAAAGCTTATAACCTGTTTGCAGCTACCAGCAACGTCACCGCAAACAACAGATTTTTGCATACGAATCCATACATATGTGCGTTCTTAAGAATACATAAGCTCAAACAAGTATACATGTGTACCCAGAGGGCGAAACTAAGGGGGGCTTTGCGTGTGAGTACATCCGCCCCCCCACCCATAGCCTATCATTAATCAACATTTACAATCTCTAATCTCTACAATCTCCACCCATAGCCTATCATAAATCAACATTTACAATCTCTATGTCCTTTACTACACTAGAAAAAAGGTGTTTTAACTTGGGACAATTTCAAAAAATAACAGCAACACATTTTTTTTTTTGACAAAAACGACTTGTTTTATTTAAAACAATCCCCTGAGGACTCAACACAGGGATCAAAAGCATATCGACTCAATGTCTTAGATCGTCTGCTGGGAAGTCCTTCAGGATGTCGGTACAAGTCTTCTGGATGTCGTGCAAGTCTTTAAAACGCTTTCCTTCCACCGGTTATTGGTAGCAATCGCACGGTTCCAAATCAGGCGAATACGAGGAGTGGTTGATGGTTAATGCCATTAATGCGATTTTTAGTCAAAATATCGGTCACAAGTGTCCATCGATGAGATAAAACTGAGGACAATGTTCAACTTTGCAGCCGTACACACACTGTATTCAGTAAAAATGCTATAAATTGATGTTATTGAAATGCTTAAATTCAATTCAAAGGATTTTAATGAAGATTTATCTGAGCTTTGATGAATTCACGCCCAGTTTTGATGGAATCTGCGGTTGTCGACAATTTCAATTGGTCATCATTTATGTCCTCCCAACCGTTTTTCAATCGGATGTACAACTCTTGAACTCTGCAATGAGATAAACGTCATCATCATAAACTTGGTTCATTAATTGAAATGTTTCGACAAAAGTTTTAGCAAGATTTAAATATATTAATTTAATTTAATAATTAATTTAATTTTATAATATGAGACGCTACCAGAAAATGTCCTATGTCGAACGTCCTGTTAACTTTAGAACACACGTTATACTAAAATTGCTAAAAACAAAAAACGTTAAAGGTCTTCCTCCCCCCGCTGATGAAGTTCTGGCTACGTCCCTGTGTGTAGCACATATGTACATATGTATGCAAGCATGGATATGTAGCTGAATGCGCCACCACTTACCCGGTGTCTTCACATTAGGCAAATGCTATCCGTGTAATTGTCAGCAGACAGACAGCTGCAAATGTGCTTTACTACTTCGCTTGCGTGGCCACCAGCAATGTCGCGCAGCCTTTGCCGCTCACCCATCGGCAATGCTAATTTCATATCGAGCACCATTGGCGGTGACACTATTTTGACAATTACCCGACAGGCTGGTTGTCCGATCACATCCCCGAGTGCGCGCTGAGTGCGTGGCGACAGTGGGCCAGGTAGTCTGTCATATTCGATCCGACAGCTGAAATGTGTGCGATGGCAGTGTCCACTCGGCGCTGCCTTCCACTCCCACATCGGCGCTGCCCACGGGTAAACGACGACTCAAGGCGCACTCATCGGAGCGTCAGAGGCAGCAGCGCTTTGTAGAGTGTATGTATGTATGTACATGTATCGAGTAATTCATAAATTTCCATTGTGTATTAATTTTTGTGTGCCGCACTCCTCGTCGCCATTGGTGGTAATTGAAATTTTATTGATTTGCTGGCGTCGTTGATTTGCCCTCCGACGGATCAAGTGCGCAGCGAGCAGCAGCTGGCACTCGCTCTGATTGTGCGCCTCTTTACGCACACAATCCGAATTGTTCGTACTGAAGGAGCTTTAGTGGTATTAATTTTTTGTTTTGGGCCTTCAAGCTGTAATATGCCGGCACTACAGGCGTTCGGAGTCATGGCAATGACAAATACAAAGTGATGTCAAACCTAATCCAATACTCTGCCGAAATATGAATACAAATCCTTGAAGTTTTTTATTAGACGAGCCACGTAGAAGCCAACGCAAAGCGCTGCGTTGGCTACAAACAACTAACGTGGTTTTGGGAATTGAAACGTTGGTGAAGGAATCTTCTTATTGACACTTAAGTATCTTAAGGCAATCCAAGTCATACGTGTCCGTTGTCGGAGAAACAGTTTTTGTGGCGAGTCCGTTTGGTACAACGCTGGTATTTGAAGTGCGTGCTCAGTGTCTTTTACCGTCCGAGCTCCAACAAGTAATCTGCTGTCGAAACAGTTGAGTCGTTGTCTGAAAAGTTTCATATATAGGACACATCTTAAGTTGTCATTAATTGATGAAGTTGATAAACCTAACATAGGTTTAGCCTGAGGAGGGAGCCGCTCTTAGCCTAGCTGCTAGGTGTTTCTAATGGTTCGGAACCCAGAAGAGTATTTTGGGTTATTAATTTGATTATTTAACTCAGTCTTTGAATAATTTTTCCATGCATATGTTAAAAAATAAGAACGCTGGCTTCTCATATCGAGGCCCCAGGTTCGATTCCTGTTTAGCTCAGACAACGTTCGATGAATATGCGCTTTACGTCCATACAAACGGAAGAGAACGAAAGACTTTTCCTGGGGCATTATTTTTTATTTTGACCAGAAGAACAGGTCAGTCAACAGTCGCAATAATCAGATCACCCATCCACTTCAGCATTCTTTTGCATTGATGTGCTACCTCGAAAGTAGAAAGGGGCTTGGGGTCAGACTGTAGAATGTTCCCTGTTCCTCGAAGTCGCAGAGAAATGTTAGGTGCTGCGCTTGTAGTAAATAAATCCAGTAGAGCAAAGTCCAGTGTCATAGAAAACGAAACCAAGGCAAACTGGTCTCCTGTTTTCACTTGATTGGTTTTGCTTCACTAACCTCATGTTTGTTGCTCCCAACTAGGCTGCGTCTTTACCAGCAGCAAGGCGCCAAAATTTATTAAATGCAAATTTACTAGTCTGCCACGTTTCTTTCATTTAGTCTCAAATCATTTATCAATTTATGCATTCATTCTATTTAAATCAATCAATAACCCAAAGAGGGAGCTCATGCCCCCATATGAAAGTTCAAACATTACGTAATCGCATAGATTTGCAGTTGTTACTCTCTGAGCTTGGAGCCTGCCTCCAGGCGCTCGTAAATACAATAAGTAAGTACACTCAAGTAGGTGTTTCTGCCCCACTTAAGTGTACGTTTAGTACAGTGGCAGCTTTTACGTCACGAACAGTCGTTACGCATGTCAATTGTATTCAATGGCTACTTGTGCGCCTACAAGTAGACAATGCAAATGTTTAAAACAGTCGCCCATTCCCCAAAACAAAATGCGTACTTGGCAATAAGAGCGATTTCTTTTACACACAAAATCAGTGGCAACTCTGGCGAATCGCTTCAAGAAAAGTTTAAATTGTTCTATGAGCTCACGAGTATTTTTCGCGCTGACTTTTCATGCCGGAGGCTCTCGGTTCAATTCGTAGTTCGCTATCCACATAAAGTAGATGGCAGGCAATGGCCAAGTGAAAAAAATCAAAAGCGCCATTCGGAGTTGGCATTGAACTGTAAGTCAGCCCCTCCCTTCCCCCATCCGTTTGAAATGTGTGATGTAACAGTGTTGCATACACATATCCATCGGATGGAATTTTCTGTTGCTGTTCTACAGCTAAATTTTCTTTCCTTTGTTTATGTAAAAAACATTTAAGGAATTCAATAATCATAGCACGCGTTTTAGTGATCGCAGAGTTTCGGCAACACATTCCTGCTACAACACTTCGATATGAAGGAGACAGCTCCTGCTTAGCATTTCACGGTATCTGTCTGATCAAAGTTTCTACTACAAAAAAATATATAAATTTTTTTTCACAACTTTTAAACGTTTGAAACATTGCTAGAAACTAATTTCACCCTGGCGCACAGTGTTTCGACTCCATACAAAATTGGGACAAAAATAGAAGGAGTGCTCTAAATTCGCTGAAAATTTGCAATCTGAATTATTTGGGGCTACTGACTTAAAAAATGATGTTTGTTTTCCAAAAAATATATAGCTTTAAAAAAAATCGAATATATATAACCAAGTATGCTATCACCACCGAGCCCAAACCGCTGGAGCTATAATGATGAAATTTGGTCAATAGTTGTATTTTAAAAAGTCAACCTTTAAAAAGGAACGATTTTAAAAAATTCGACCTTGAAAGGCCGCAAACGGGGTGGTGAAGCTTATATAGACGGACATTGTGTTTTGGTCGGATTGTTTTCAAATTTTGTATATATATACTCAAACAAAAATAACTAAATACGTATTTCAGCGCTTTTCAAAATTCGACCTTCAAAGGATGGAAAGAGGGTGATGAAGTTGCTTGAAAGAAACCATTTTTGGTTTTATTTCCATAGAGCTTCACATACAGATGACACAGCTATGAAGATGCAATGCTATGATAAAATGTCGAGGATGAAAGAAAATAACTGCCGTTTTTCAAACCGTTCAGTTTATTCAGTTTCACTATCATCAAATATAATGTTTTTAATCCCACACAAACAGTTCAATTGAAATAAAACTATTATACAAATAGTTTTCTCCCATAGTTTTCTTCTTTATTGTAAACAAGTGTAAATAATGCAAGGTAATTTTAACAAAATTCAATTCAATTCAACTTTTCCATATTCTCCAAAAAATATGAGCATTACATCACACTTTATCAAAAAATTTTTTAGAAATGGGAAAAATAGGATAATATGGTTTTAAACGGGTTAAACGGGTAAGCCAACCCCATTTTTATATAGAACATTGATGAATTGAGACATTGGATTTGTTAATATAGACATTTTCATATTTTATGAAAGACTTCCGTATGGCAACTCTACCTTTAGTGGGCGGACCATGCCCATATTAAATAACGACAGTGCTACTATACTTTTTCTTTACAGTTACATCACTTTCTGGCCGTTACAAGCTCCGTACCACAGTGAATGTACCGGTGGGCACCTCAATGTAGGGTACAAAAATCCAATTTTTTTTAGTTAGAGTAGTTTACAAAAATTCTATTATTTTCCAAGATCGCAGGAAATCGCAGAATTTTTTTTATTGATCCAAAAGAAGAAAGTCCATTCTATAGGTTTGCGTAAAAAAGTAGGTGTAATAATGCGCAATTCGACATTTGCGATCTTCAAAAATATATAGTTTTTATAGCTTTTAGAAAAAAAAAATGTGTTTTTTAATTAACGTGCATCCCCGTTTTTATTTAACTTTTTTTCAAAATAGCTCCTGAAATGATGTTTTGGACTCTTATAAGTGCATAGCAGTAACATTTTCTCCGATTGAAGCGAAAATAGTGTTTTGGTTACGTTTTCAATTGTTGACGCTCAAAACTGCATTTTATCATAAAACAATTTTTCTAGAATTTGGTCAACTTGTAAATGCTATAACTTTCTCAAAATTTACCCGATTAAGAAATAATTTAAGATCTTGCTTAATAAAAGTATTATCTTTCAAATGACACCAATTTCTTTGAAATCGGTGACATAAAATTTTTCTATTTTTGTCCCACTTCGGAACACTGTGTGGCGTTGGGATATTTAGTCTCTAGCCATCAAATTTAATTTCGCTCACTGGGCTGACGCTTCAAGTGCTCCTTCCTCTGCATCAACTGAACGACGAGCGAAAAGAAATACAATATGAGCGTTAAGTACTGGCAACAACAATGACTACACCCATGCAAATACATACATATATAGCACACGCACTACAAAAGTGACACAACTCAAAATTTTTGATTTTTCAGGAAACGCAAAACACTGTTTTTGAGCAAAATAAACGTTTTTTTTTAAATAACGTATAGACCGTTCAGTAGAAAATCCTTACAGATTATGTTTTAGGATAAGTTATAAGAATTTTTTTATTATTTTACACTAGAAAATCCAAAATTTTGAGTTGTGACTTTTTTGATGATATTTTAATTCAATAATTACGGAATTATTTTAAATTATGTCGAAAGAAAAATTTTGAAAATTCGAAATTAATTTTTTTATTTGAAAATATATACTAAAATTGTCAGAACTTTGCTTAAAACTAACTTCAACAAAAATTTATTTCGTCAAAAGTGTCACAATTTGAGTTAGGACTCTTTTGCATTGAGCTGCAGCGATCAAATTGCATCAAACTTCCGACATGAAGAGAGACCTAACTGTATTCTTGCAACAGTTAACAACAACAACATATACTGAGCTTTTGCTTATTAATAGATTTATGCATTGTGCACAGTATTAACACATAAACCCGAAAATTAAAAATTTTAAGTTGTGTCACTTTTGTAGTGCGTGTGCGATATGTACTTACGTGAGTGGGTGGGTGAGAGAGGGAGAGGTAGCTGCTCGAAATGCCACAATTGTTTAAATTCCACAATGCCACTTTCCAGTGCTGCCATGAAGTGAATGCGCTGCCGAACAAAGCACATCCTCTAGGCGCGTATACGTTTATTTGAATTTTACCTTTTACCCCTCCGTCGCCATCCTTCGCGTCGTTCACATTAGAGCGTATTTATTCGAGGGCAACAAACTGAAAATATACACACGTCGCACTCGAAAAGTGCGAAATGTCAGTTGCGCTGGCGAGCTGACAGCGCGAGTGAGAAAAAACTCATTAAGTGGCAATGCAGAAAAAAGTCGCAGCGCGTTTGCTGTGCACACACACATATCAAAGATATTTATTTACACAACCCTGCCGGCAACTCAATTAACTTTTAACGCACTTTAATCTAACTAATTCTCAACTAGTTGTGGTTGATAGTTGGATTATTTTCAATGGAGCCAACTGACTATTTTAACATGGCGATGGCCTAGGCAGTAGTCAATTGTCCGACTCTGCATGACTTTTCAACTAACTTAAAGTTAGTTATTTAAAAGTTAGTTAAAAGTTATCTAATCTGTGGTTAGCTATAAACTAATTACATTTCAGTTAGCTTCAAGTTGACTTTATTTAAATCAGCTATAACTCAACTATTAGTTAATACGTCTTTATCCATAAAAATGGATATTTCTATGCTTGTTTTGTAAATTTAAAATTTTTTTATTTCCTTTTTTATTTGAAAAATGTTTAAATACCTAACAACTCTTGAAAACACTTGCGAGATGGCCTATTTTTAAAATACCAATCACCGATTTTTTCTTTTAATGCATTTTTTGTTGGACAATTTTTTCGGAACAATTTTCTTGGACACAAATATTTTCAATATAAATTCCGTTTTGGCTCTGCACATTAGCAGAGGAACAGGTGGCTTCTGATTTACCAACATTACATGAATTTAATTTATTTGAATACGAATCCCTTTCCTTTTTCAAAGGCTTCTTAAATTTCTTTTGCTTGCACCTCTCATTTTGGCTTAGCTTAAATAATTAAAACTAAAGCAATCACTTGAAAAAATTATATAAAATTGTTTAACAATTCAATTTAGTTAGGACTCCGACCGCACGCACGAGACTAAGCACTGATTATGATTTCATAATGCACGAAAGAAAATGACAAATATGTAAAATAAAATTCCAAAGAACAAAAAAAAACAACAATTAGCTGTTTTTTAAATTCCTATGCCATAAACGCACGCCTTAAATTTGGGTGGGTTCTGCATTACTTTATAGTTAGCTTATAGTTAGGGACATAAAATCGCATAAGAACAAATAGCAATTAACTGTTCTTTAAAATATGCCAAAAAGCAAAAGTTGCATTGATTTTTGGGAAGGTCTGCATTACTTTGTAGTTAGCTTATAGTTAGGTTATGAAAGTTAACTAGAAGTGAGTTATTTTTGTAGTCGACTACCGAATTGCTTGCAGGGAATATTTGGCATTGCGTCCGTTTGTGCAGCCGGAATGGGGGGTTTTCTTAAAAATCCAAACACAACATGGCGTGGTAAATTAATTTCAGGTTACATTTATGCGCCCGAAACGATGCGTCACGACTTGATGAGGGATTGTAGAAGTGTGCGCAATCTTGTTTTTCGAGTTGGCGCCAAACAAACCTCACATTCACCTTTTTGGAATTCAGGTACAATGCAGTACTTATTGCGGACCTACACATGAGCGTTACAAAGCATAGAGAAAGTGATTTATGCAGCGGCATAGCTTGCTAAAGTGATGTAAAAAAATTGTCGTATACATGTAAATACTGGCGCAGTAGGTAAACGAATACAAGAAGTTTGAACATTTTAATGAATTTGTGTATCACATCCACATTCAATATTTCAATGCTACATAGAACTCTTCACAAAATGTTACATGATATCCCTATATGTATTTGTTGAACGATTCATATTTATATGCGAGGCCTGATTAATTTTTTTTTAATTTTTCTCAAAACATACATACATATATATTAATTCATGAATATCAATTTTGCCCCCTCAAATAACTCTCTCATACATAGCTTTTTCTTCATCGAAACATTTTTTGGTGAGGCCTTAAGCTCTTTCAGTGATGCGGTCTTTTTTGGGATGTTTCAGTTTTGAGCAGACAAAATTTTAAGAGACTGATACATGATTATGGTACTGTTGTTGACAAAAAAGTCACGAACAAGCAACAATGTGTGAGCACACGTCTAACCTTTATATCTATCAAAAACAAACTAAATACAGTATTTTTCGTTTATAACGAATCCGTTTAAAACGAACTTCCGCCTAAAACGAACCAATTTCAAAAGTACGCGCTTTATGTTTTCGCTTAGTACAAAATCGTTTAAAGCGAACTTTCGGTTAAAACAAACCATTTTGCCCAGTCCCTCGAAGTTCGCTTAAAAGGGTCGTCTACGTAGCGGCCTGATTTTCGAGCCCCTTTTTCAAAATTTATTACAAAGGAACGAAAAAGATATTCACTCACTTTTTTTTGTTTTTTGTTTATTTAATCTTTCAAGAGGCAAGATCATAAAAATTATATTTCTACATATTCAAGTGCGGGATGACCTTGAACCTGCCTTCATCAGAATTTTGATATTAATTTCCCTGCACGATTTTGGGCCAACCACGTATCCTACAGCAAAAAACGAAACTAATCTATAATTGATATTACTCGTACATCAGCTATGGTTAGACACGAGCTTTTTGTAAAATTCAAAAATCTCTCGAAGTGGTGGACATTTTTGAAAGAAACGTTATTTTTCCCTTTTTTTCAAATGTTTTTTGCCTGTTATAACAAAAAAAACAATATTTTGTCAAAAGCGCGTGTCTACTCATAGCGACATATTTTCTGAGCAAGAAAAAAGAAATCGAATCGATGCGTGTCAAACTTTTCTTAAAATCGTGCAAATCGTGCGCGTTTAAAGTTCACAAGGAGCGCGCGGAAACACTCTGAGCGAGCGTGCTCAATGATCTACAGCTCAATAACCGTAAAGAGTTTACCCAAATCCTTTCGAAATAATATTCCTCACGTCTTCCAAATGAAAATTATGTAAAAACAAAAAACGATTTTTTGAAACTTTATACGTAGACGACCCCCTTAAGCGGAAAGTACTGTATACGACAAAAAACAACCAACTATTTTGATGGCACTAATAGTTCTTATTTTTTTTCAATGTATTGAACTTTGAGTTTGTCGAGCTCAGCATTGATCAGTAGTGTCAAATGGAATAAAGTCGGCCGATTCTGTTCTATCTTCGTTTTCTTCGTGTGGTTACCCTTAAAAGATCATGTATTATCTCAATTTACACTTTTTTGCTGTTAACCCAGTAGCACCTAGTGTGACCAATATGGTTACACTAATCATGCACTAAATAAAGAAAATTGCTCAAAAAGTGAGTTCAAAAGAAAAATAATTCCGGCACATTCGGGTTAAACGAGCCAACGTCAATTATCGTAAATATCGCCGACTTTATAATAGTGCATACTTTTACAGCTTTGAAACTTGTGAACTTACAAGCTATAACCTGCAAGGGGTCAGTCCTGTATATTTATTGCAACGCTGCATTCATAATTTTATGAACAATTAAATTTTAAATATTAGTAAACATTATCATTGGATCTTGGACATAATACAAGATTACATCAAACCAACTAGGCAGCTCACATAGGATAACATTTAAGAATCACATTTGAGATTTTCACGAGCCACATATATTAACTACCTGACTTCATTTCTTACTTCCAAGTCTCATGGTATGTAGTCCATGTTCTTTGGGCCTCCCTGTACTACACTTTAGGCCAAAGCATCCGCTGAAGCTCTTTTTTCTGAGACCGTCTTGATGTATTCGCAAAATCTGAGCGAATTAAAAAAATATGTA
The DNA here is from genome assembly GCA_963971225.1 of Melieria omissa. Taxonomy (NCBI): domain Eukaryota; kingdom Metazoa; phylum Arthropoda; class Insecta; order Diptera; family Ulidiidae; genus Melieria; species Melieria omissa. Next base: position 43,928,054 of record OZ020268.1, on the reverse strand, counting down.
TTTTCATTATTAGTATAGAAAACTCAATGCTCTTTGTTCTACAAATCCATTATTTATTACACGATTTTGGGGAAAGTTACTAAATGTATTACTTTTGGGAATACATTATATCTATTCGGAATTGTAAGATAAAGTGAAAAGCCTGCATCTATATAACACTTTTCGCAACATTCTTTGATATCCATATTTGAATCCCGTCACGTCTACTACACCTTTTCTAGTTCGATTTCAGAAAGTGTGAAAGCAATTTCAGAAACCGAAAAAGCTTTTTCAATTAATAATAACACTGCACAACAAAATCAAACTTTTTTTAAAATAACAATGACAACAGATTCTGGTAGAGGGGGCAAAAAAAAATATACGTGTATCGGCGTTTTGAAAGTTTACATCTGAATTTTTTTTAGGGGGGTCAAAGTTTTCCCCTTTTTGCACTTTCTTATGGTGAATCGGCATACGAAAACCATGTAACCTCACCTTTTAGGTATATGATGTGTTCAGCGATTTGATGTAAAATACTATGAAGAACATTTTTGTGGAGCATTTTAACCCTGTAACTCCTATTTGTATGGGTCAATTTGACCCTTTTTTCTAAACTGCCAAAAATGACCTGTAAAACAGGGCTTTTTAAGGATAAAATGTACCACAAAAATATTTGCCATAAAATGTTACTATAGGTCTCTGAATACATCAAAGCTCAGAAATTAACTTGAACGCCAGAATTAAGCCAAAACTGAAAATGTGTTTAAGTGTTTATTTCGTACTTATTCAAAATTGGTACTAAAATCTCCTACAAAACTGACTGACTTGGCTGATGGACCCCATCCGCCTACATCTACTCGTTTGCAAAGCTTTACAACATAAATTAAATGCATTTGTGTTCTGCTTTCTGTGTAAACACAATAAATTAAAACAAATGTTTGATATGGACTCTTTACAACACTTACTCAGGTGCGAAAAACGGCGAAACAACGAATTTTTGCTCGTTGCATGAACAAATTCGGAACCCTACATACAAACGGAATAGCTCAAGAAAATCAAATTCTTGCAATAGAATAGCTAGGGGTACAAGCACCAGAAATGGCTGCCTCTACCATTACAATCAAATAAAAACACATACCTATGTAAAAATATGTAATCTTTATTGTAAATAAACATCACCAAATATCTTGAATAACTATCATTGTACACTCTTCCCTTTAATAATGTTAATATTTGAAACTCAAAACTATAAAGAAATGTGTAGCGTAAGCTGAAAGTCCTAAGGGGCCAGCAGATATATGAAGCATGCACCCAAAGTACTTTACCTATCAATGAAAACTTTTATATCTTTACTAACTAAAATTGCTCGCCGCCACGTGGTCGTATGCCATGCAAGCTAACCGAATAAATATTTTTGCAATTGAAAGCAATGCAAGTAAATGTTTTATGTAAAAACTCTGACTGTGCATGTCAAACGAAAAAGTCACTGGATTATTGTGGAACTTGAGTAAAGTTGTTGAAATTGTAAAAATTACAAACGTACACGAAAGTCTTAAGTTATCGCGCAAACGTTACGTCATCAAGTCGAATATATTCTCTGTTTTGTAAATAAACCGAAACTAGAAGTTTTACCTTGTGAGCCCTGTGTAAATAGGCTGACGACACTGTCGCCATGTGCGAACGAAAAAACCACACAAAACTGGCGCCACCCAACCAACCATTAAATTTCAAAAAATTATTATATTGAACCCCGCAGGATCAAAAAACTCACGCAGCTCCTGACCGAGAAGCGGCCAGCGATCAGTGGCGCGGCGGCGACGCCTTCATCGACGGCACGAATCGACGCGCGCAATCTGCTGCAGCTGCCTCCCGTAGCAACAACCACACCATCTCCGCTTCCAGCAGCAACGGCCGCGTCAACGCCCGCCGTCTCGCCAACGTCCTCGCAGCACCACCAGCTGCACCAGCAACTACAGCAACAGCAGCAGCAGCTGCTGTCGAGCGATGAACTGCGTCGCAGTACATTCTACCGGACGGTGTGCGCGAGCTTCCAGAGCGCCATTCTGCTGCTGGACATGGACACCGGCGAGATCTCCGACTTCACCGAAAGGTTAGCGTATTCAAGCACATGTTGTTGTACTTGCATGCGTGCGTGCAGCCGTTGAGCTGCCTGTAAATATGCAACACTGAATTGTAAAGTAAACCGGAGCAATTAACGTGCCAGATGGGCGCAACATAGTTTTCTACATCCATATGCAAAGGTTTTATTGTATCCCTGCTGTTGCTTTCGTTTATGCCACAACGAGCACAACTTGTTTCCCACGACGACCAGGAAATAAGAGACAATATTTGACGAATAAATAGCAGCTTATAAATTTTGTTATAAGTACTTAAGTACAACAAACATGTTAATGTGTCAACGCTGTGGATTACGCGTGGATTCTTACTGAGTTATATGTAGAATAGAACTTTTCTTATTGTCTTTTTCATTGCTTTTAAAGATTCCGCAAAACAACAACCACACATAATCCCATTTTTTGAACTTAAAACTAGACTATGGGTTTCCCGAGCATTATTTTTTTTTTGTTCTTCTGATTTTGTAACAAATTGTAGGAATTAAAATTGCCTAAAACTTTTTATTTTAGGTTGGTTTGAGTATAGTTTTGTTTCGGCTTAAAATTATCCACTTTGTGTTGCGTGATTTAATAGAAAATATTATTCCTACTACAGATTATTACAGAAACTTTATAAGTATATGATTGCTGATTCTTGGACATAACCTCGAAATGTAGAAACACTCGCCTTGCAAAATTTAAAAATCTTGCGCCGGCAACCTAATTGAATAAGCACATCCCGCGGAACAGAAGATTTCGGTTCGCCTCTTCGCGTATTTTTACTGTGCCTGGCAATTAAGTGAAAACCGCACGTGCCCCACACAGTGCTTCCGCCGTTCACGTGCACGTGCACTCACAGTCAATGCGAAAGCGAACCGAACCGAACGCACAAAATGTTTGCACTTGCGTTGACCTTTTCGCACCAACTCAATTGACGGCATTTAGCTGCCTGCGGCACTGTTCGCTGCACGGAGTTCGCCCTCCCATTCTCGCAGCCGGCTAAACTTAAGCTCATTACACCGTTATTAATTATTTTTGCTTGCTGCGCCACACAACCGCACACAAATGTAATCATTTAATTGCGGCCGTGCAGTGCGCGGCGCCAAGCAACGCCGACCGCCGTGGCCCCGGTCTCTGCTGTTGTCTCCCGACACTTTATTTGCTTGCCGACGATCCAACAGTCGTCGGGCCGTGGCAGTGACCAACGTGTCTGACGCCCGTTGCGCACGCACCACAAAGCAACTGACACTGATGGCAGAATGAATTTTAATGACTTGACGTGACGTTTGAAAAGTCAAATGGCCACTTTTAATATTTCAGCTGTTTTTGCCACTTTCCGCTGTCTCACGACGCAACGGTATCAAGGTTCACCGCTGCCGCCTCTGCGCCTCTTCCCGGCCGCGCTGTCACATGCACCACCAGCACTGGGCACTCCCTCGCGGCCGCACGCTCCCTTCCCCCCTAACCCATTCAAGAGCTTTGTTACTCGGCCAGTGTTTGCTTTCTTCGGTTCGCACGCTTCAATGCAACTGAAAGGCCGCGTCTTGAGCGCGTTTCCCTTTTCGCTTCGGCTTTTGCACATTTAATTTAATTCTCTGCATTTGATATTAAATGATGTGGTTGAAATTGAAAAAGTGGCCGCCATAGAAGGCGAAAACGAAAACGAAAAATCATAACGCTCGGCACGTATCGCCAACCGAAGAAAAATATCGAATGCGCTCGACGGCGGAAAAGGCAGCAGTCGTCATTTCTTGCTGACAGGATATTGACGAATTTTGTCTGTTGATGAAGGCTCTCTGGGTGTTTTTGGCGCAAACAAAAGCCGTTGCGTGTTCAACTTGAATTACAGCTGAATGAATTTGGTGCGTTGCGCGTTGGGTGTGTAAAGGCGAATTCGCACCGCCTGAAATATGAAAATAACGAGCAATCGTGAAGGGACGCTCAGTCTGGACTGAGTTATTTATGTGCTGCACAAAAGCCACGCGGCTTTGGACAGCCTATTTCAAATTATTCAATTTCCCACCGCAAAATCGGAAAAAAAATATCGAATAAAATATTGGATTAATGTGTATCACCATCACAGGCATTTTCAGAATTAACTCTCTAGTTCCCAAAAGGTTTGCAGATATGTCATTGGCAACGTGAACTTGTTTTGGAAATTTAAACTTGCAACTTTTGAAATATGCGTTTTATTTGTTGAAATTGAATTCGTTTTAATTTTCTAACATTTTCTAAATAGCTTCTGAGCTCACTAATTAACAATTTATTGGTTTGTGGTTTTACAAAAAACTTCATTTAAACTGAGAACTGGGAGCTTACACACCAACAATAGAGCCAGCGGCATAGTTAATCTATGCTGAAAATATGAACAGATACATATAAAAATAGAGAAAAAACAAACTCGAATGAGCTCCGGCGTTGAAGAAATACTTTTACTTAACAAAATAGTGACTGGTGCCAATTCCTTTGCGGAAAGTATAGTATTCAGTGCAAAATATCTGCTCCTCAATCGTGTATTGATGCCACAATAGAATTACAAATTATATCAATCACAGCATTTTCTCTGTAGGCAAAAATGCAGTGAATTGAAATACGCGTTTCTTCATCTAATTTAGTAAGCGTAGTAATTAACTTCAGCCGGAAAACATCACAAACCCATTGATTTATATGTAACATTTCCAATTAGGACAACTGATGCACACCTGTCATTGTTCCACGCACAACAACAACTAAACAACAACTGTCTGAAAACTGTTACTTCTATTTACTAACTCACCGGCGGCCACTTAAGAAAACGGCCCCCAAGTGTCCGCAATAATGTACGAGTCCGCCCCTACGTCTTTCGGTCAGCCAGCACTGCATAGTTGGCTGATGACGTCGATGTGGGTGCAGGCTTTGCCATGCAAGCAACTATAACAACGGCAACAAGAGCAATCACAATGAATTTGATTAGTTTTAAAGAAAATGTAAAGCTTACCATGTCCTGCGCGCAACGCCAAACGCTAATAGTCATTGATATTATCGCTGCTCATCTGGGCGTATAAGCAACATAAATATCGTTTTGCTATAAACAGGAGCAAATGATTCGTTTTATTTTTCAGTTCAAGCGAAACCTTGAACGCAATTCGTGGAATTGGATTCAAAATCTGCGTTGTGGTGCTCCTTTTGCATTTACTGAGTATTTTGCTATTGAACGCTCAGATAGAAAACCAACAATTACCGTGAATCGAAATAAGTTTTCGCAGAATTGCTGCCAGAAAATCGTCTTCCAATTATCCTTAGTTCTTTATGTCCAAATGCTTAAAAAAATATCTTAATATTTATCACCGAAAAGTCCATTGAGGTTCGAATCAAATGCTGCCAATAGCAATTAAAGGCAATTTTCCTGCTGCACAACAGAAATGATTGCAGAAAGCGTACTTAGATCCGTTGGACTTTATTCATTTTAATCAGATTCAACTCAATTCTGTTGTGCCATTTGCTTTCATTTTCTCTTTATTTTTTTAAATTCCATATTCATTTAAATAATACTACTTGAAAAGTGCCACTTAAAGCTGGCAGCTTTTTCCGGATTTGCTTCATTAGCCGACAGTGTGGCATCGCCAAGCTCTTCCCTGCTTTCATTTTGCTGCCGAAATTCTCCTCGTTCGTATTTAGACAGCTGTCTGCAGCACTAACAAAACTGTTGATTTTTCTACGCAATGAAGAAAATTTAACTGTTGCAGGAACGGATCTCCCTCTTTCAGGTCATAACAGTAACAAAAATTTAGAGTGTAACTAGAGTGGTTAATACATCAGGCAATCGCATTGAAAGATACTATTTGCATGAGCCCATTGTTCGATACCAAAATCGAATATCGATCGTCTAATGCCTATGAACTCTCACTGTAGCTCAATGCCAAATTTCATTGCTGTGCTACTTGTGATTCCGAAGGTATTCTATGCTCAGAATTTAAATTGTATGAGCAGTTTCACGCCCTTTCGTCCAATCCACACCGAATTTTTCGACTAATTAGAATGTTTGCACCGAGTATCACTGATGTGCGACTTATAGTTCCAAAGTTATACTGAAAGTGCGGCCAAACACATCCAAATGGGGACACTATACCAAATTTTAATGCTATGCGACTTATAATTCCGATGCTGTTATAGATTTAAGTCGCATGGAAGCCGCGTCCTCGCAAAAAAATTAGTGAACAAACAAACAATAATTCTTATAGAGATTTAAATCTCAACTCGATTCAAGCTTTCTACAGGGTGGACCATTTAAGATTTGAAATTTTAATCGGTTATAAAAAAAAGTAATATTTTTTGAAAATTCCTGTTTTATTACAAAGCTTGGACTTTGTTATTTAAGAATGAAAAACGATATCGTTCATATGACTCCCACGTCTGGCCTTACAGTACGCCATTCGGTCAACACAATTTTCAAGTACTTTTTCGATTATTCCGGGTAGAATTTCCTGAATGGCAACTTCGATTTCATGTTTCAAAGCTTCAATCGTCTCTGGAGGGTTAGCGTAACACTTGTTCTTTACTGCTCCCACAAAAAAAGGTCTAACGGACTGAAATCGCAGCTCCGAGGCGGCCATCAGAATTTCGGCTGATTATTCGATTTTCGAAAACGGTGCCCAAAAGTTCGTCATGAGCCTTCAGTTCTTGGACCAATTGAATTTTGTAAGCCCTCATACCGAGATCTTTATATAAAATTCTCATCAGAGAAGTGCAAGAAATGTTCAATTCCTGAAAGCGATGGCGAGTTGACGTTGATGGATGTTCACGCACATTTTCGGTTACAAAAGCAATGCTTTCGGCTGTGCGCACTGCATGAGAATGGGAACCGGATGTTTGGTCCACTAACGATTCAGTTTCACTAGCTTGCTTCACAAATTGATCCACAAACTGAGTTAAAGGCCAATCTTTTTTTTGAATATTTTTTTTTTCTAATTTCTTACAGTTTGGGTTGAAGACTCTCTACTTTGGAAGTAAGTTCTCAATATTTCCCAATTTTGTTCGGGCGTATAGCATCCTATTTCGTAAATGTCAAACTTTTAACTAAATTAAAAAAAAAAATCTCATATTATAGTGTCATATAAAAAAATTCAAAAAATTCGTTCTTCACCAGTTCTTTCACCAGTTGCACAATTTGTAGTCAATACGCCTGTAATTTGTAAGACCCACTTTTAGATGCTGATTTCAAAAATTCCCTATTAAAATTTCACTATTGTAGTTTCAAGTCGACAAATCAAAAAACAAGTATGTATATGCATACATATAGATAGAGTATATAGATTCATGATTTCGTCATTTTTTCATAGTGAGTCCAAAAACAAACACCACCACTACAAACCACAAGCAAAATAAGAAGAAAGAAGAAGAAAAAAGAATAAGAAGAAATAAGAAAATAAATCATCTCAATGCGTTGAACAGTGAAAATTTTCGGTATGTCATCTCGTGTCACTAAGTATCTATAAATTTTAAAACTGTTACCGTTTTCAGGATTCTGATCAAGTAAATAAATAAACTTAACTGTAACGCACATGTTTGTATTACAGCGGCAAATTTACTTTTACTCTTTCTAGTTTGCATTATTACTTATGTGCTACTTGCGATGCAAACAGCAACAAGTAGTTTTAGTTGTAGTTCATTGCTAAACAACTACGAGCTTTTTTCATTCATGGTCAACAAACATAGCCGAACAAAACGTTTGTACAGTTGTGTAAGTGAGCGCGTTGGTTTCATTTTAATATTCGCTACTAATTGCGCACTTGCAAGTTTTTGAAAACCAGACAACTTGAAACGCACTGCACAATTTCCTTAAATATTCTTGAAATAAATATCCTTGAGCTGAGAGTTGGTCTTCAATAAAACATTCGCTTTGTTCGACGCCACTACAAGTAGAACAACATCAACAAATAACACAATTGCCGCAGTGATTTCTTCTTTCCCCTCCGCTCAACAGTGATTGTTTATTTGGCTTTTGCCAATTTTAAGTGTCTATGACAATAATTATTATGTTTATTTATGTGTTGGGTGGCTGGAAAAGCCGCAAACTAACCTTTCCGGGGCAAACAGTGGGGTGAATTTTCAAGTTTAAGTAGAAGAGCCTTATGTGCCAAACAATGGCTTAAAGTTGTTTAGTAAACTCGAACCCGCACGTGAAACAATGCCTCTGCCGAAGATAGTAGAAAAGTGAATCCGTTTCAAAACAAAACTAAAACTAGTTTTTGCAAACCTTTTCTTAAGTTCTCGCTTTCCGATACTTTTTTTTTTAATTCTTTTCCTACGAACGCTAACTACCGACTCAATAAACTTTGGGCTTGTGCTTCTCTGCCTTTGTTTTAATTATTCACGCACACACACACATACACACAGAAATATGCGGCCGCCTCAAATATTCATTTCACTTTCATATTTGCTATGTACTACGCGCTCCAAAGCCCAGCAAATGTTTTCCCGTCATTCACTGCGCAACATTAAATATTTGCCATTTCGATATATGTCTTCGCATGTGTGCGTCTCCCGCCGCCGGCTGCACAATGCTGTAACCGCCGAGGGCATAGACCGCACTCGCGTTCGCATGTGTGTGTGTGTGTGTGCCTTTATTTGTTATGTTTCTTATCTGGCTGCCATCAAAAGGATTTCACAAATCAGTGCGCCATCCGGCGCTGGGCACGACGGGCTCGAAATCTCGTCGTCAAGTTCGCGTTAATCGGATTATCACTTCATATTGTTGCGGGCTGCCAGGCGCCACGTTGAACGCCTCGAGCGGGCCTTGTAGTTAGTTTTGTGCGCGCTGAGGACTGACTATCCGCCGCGGTGGCAGGCGAAAGCAAACAATTTAATTGCAATATTTGCTCAGATCTCGCTTTGTTCTTGCGCTGCTGTGTTTGTTTTCACTGTTACTACATTTTCTTTGCTCGTCTGCTGCCGCTTGCCATTGCTGCGCTAGCCGACGGCGGCACAGAGCTTAATTGAAATTAATTGAGAGCAGCAATGCAATTAAAAGCACCGTAACACACGAAGAGAGTGCCACTTGTGGCGGATGAGGCGCTCGCTTTGTTAATGTTGCTAGTGCCCTTTAGTTCTATCGACTTGTCGGTAAATACTGCTTAATAGCTGAGTGCACTTCGACCCGTGCTGAAGTGCGCCGCTTGTGTGAATGGATGATCTGAACTGCAAACAGACAGACAGCCAGTTGCCAAGAAGTCAAGTTTCGAGTGTGGCTGACAGTGTAGGTGCCGCTGCGGCTGCAAGACTGAGTTCAGCAAGTTCATCGGGGCGTATGAGCGATATGCATTGTGCTCTGCGCCACTTCGCTTTGCGCGGCAACTCGTACATTTGTAGCCGTGGGGCGACTGTGAGTTGACTCTTCGTTCACTTTCATTTAGCTGTCCAAATAATGGCATGACAAAGTTTTGTTGATTTAGTGCACTTGTGAGGTTCGGTGTCTACAAAATGGAAAGTTTCTCTCACACACGCACACACACACAACCTTTATTCGACTTTCCGTTGCACAACGATTTCCTTCTCATATTGTTACCAGAATTATAAGTAATTGTGTTATAACAATCATTGTGTTATGATTCATGTAAAATTGTGCTCCTTATTATATTCAGCTCCTTTCTGATGAATATGAAAATTGAGTACTTTCATATATTACACCGTGCGACAAAAATGAAAAAATTTTTTCACACTGGAAAAAATCCATATGGGCGTGAAACTAGAGACCAAACATAGTGATACTGCGTACTCAGTTTTTCATTTCTACATCCTTTGTCCTTTTAAAAGGACTTCAAAATTTTGAAGGGGATAAAAAATAAAAAAAAATTAAAAAATACTTAACCTATTTAGAATATGGCGACATGTACATCAAATGAAAGAGGAAAGGCTCAAGAATTTAAATACAATTGACTTTTTATCTATTTGTAAAAAAAGGATATGGAAGAGGTCCTTTGAACATTTTAATCCTTTATATCCTTGAAAATTTATATAGAATTTTCTTGAAAAGTAAATATGTTAAAACCCAAAATCTCCTTGATTACGTGTCAAAATTTCATTATTCTCGCTTAATTGACTTTGTATCTATTTATTATTTAAAATACAAATACGAAAATAAATTAGAATTTTTGTACTTCATTAAAGTTGCAGCTTCCGCTTTTTTTTAAATAACTTTCGAACCAATAAAGTTAGAGTAATGAAATTTTGACACGTGATCTAGGAGGTTTTGGGTTTCAACATATTTACTTTTCAAGAAAATTCTATGTCAGACTTTAAGGATATAAAGAATCACAATTTTCAAAGGACCTGTTTCATATCCGTTTTTTACAAATGGATAAAAAATCAGTTTTATTTAAATTCTTGAGCCTTTCCTCTTTCATCTGATATACATGTCGCCATATTCTAAATAGGTTAAGTATTTTTTAATTTTTTTTTATTTTTTATCCCCTTCAAAATTTTGAAGTCCTTTTAAAAGGACAAAGGATGTAGAAATGAAAAACTGAGTACGCAGTATCACTATGTTTGGTCTCTAGTTTTACGCCCATATGGATTTTTTCCAGTGTGAAAAATGCTGTCGCACGGTGTTATCAGTTTTATTTGTGATACATGTATGGGTTCATGTTGTGGGCGCTTTGCCATCCTTGAATGCCTATTGTATGCTTTAAACTACAATCATTACGTACCCTCACCGCGACCGTTTTCACGTTTTCAAGTGCTACAAAATTTCATCAGTTTCCTAACCCTTTCAGTCAACAATACTTTAGCAAAGTTGCAAGCTTTATAAATAAAAATTGTTTGAAATTTGACATTTGTACAATGTACAAAGAAGGGTATAATAGTTCTTAATGATGTATTGCAGTTGAAAGCAACTTCTGACTTATTTATAATCATTTGTAAATCTAAACTTGAGGGCAAAGTATCCAAGTTTTTAATTTGTCTAAAAAATTTAACTTAAATAATTTCGAAAGCTTTGAAATTTGAGCACAGCCCACGGCATCATTAAAGTAAACAGATGTTGTGTAAAAATTGTATTACTACAACGCACTAAAGATTACTATTAACTTTAATGTTTAGAAATGCTTGAAATGCTAAGTGCTCATTGCAAATCATGCAGCTCGCAAATGCTGCATTTAATAAAACATCCACAACGCAAGTTCGCCGCCATTTATTTGCGTCTCCACCGAACTGTGTGCGCAACAATTTGAAGTCACATTAAAAGCCCATAAATGCTGCTATAGTTACATTTTATTGAGTTATACCCATCGCACTGCCAAGTTTGCGTTCCAAGTACATATTTCACCGCCAGGGAACAATCGAGCAACAACAGTAAACAGCAGCAGCCACAACGCGCCAAGGCATCCAAGGCAAATTGCGCAAATATTATTTCGATATCTGAACGCGTACCCGTCAAGCCGCCATCATCGCGGCAGGCAGCCTGTGAATAAATTTGTAGGATTTTGAAGCAAACGCACCGGCAGCGAAAAGGCAGCCGTGACGCGTGAGAGGCGCGGCCGAACGATTACACGGACCCTTCCGCAGCGCTGCGACACATGTAAGCAGGCCGGATTTGCGCACAAAGCCATTCATTGCTTCTTGTTGGGTCTTGGCTGCACTTTTTTCGAATTTTGCTGCAAACGTATTTCAGTCGGCGAACGAGTTGAGTCAAGTGCTTCTCAAACGCGACCAATGTCGACGACATCGAGATGAGTTTACTTTTAGTGCCTCGATATTGCGAAAATAATCGCGCATAACCGTCGTTTCACATAATTTGAAAGCAATTCGAATTCGGCGCGGCTTTGGCATTCAGCTGTTACGCAGCATTCACAAAAAACAACCATTAGCACAATTTGCTCTTTAAGGCAATTTCGATTTAATTTTAAAGCAGCTCACTAACAAATTCATTCCGTGCACCTGAGAATAAGTATTTCGTCACATGCAAACATAAATACCCATAAATATCCATTACGAAACTCTCCAGCGGCATTCCGTCTCGCTTGGTCCTGCACGATTCCGGGTCCTGCCCCACGGCTTACTAAAATATTGACTTTGCAATGCCAGCAACAAATAACTGCAAACACTGCTCTTTTCGCAAAATAAATTCTAAAATATCGCCATATTATTTTCTGCTACGCCGACCGCCCCTCGGGCCTATTCGTACGAGTATGTCGGGACGAATAGCATCGCTCTAACAAAAGAAAACGAAAACAGCTGAAACTGGGGGAAAACTTGCGTTTGCTCGCTTACTCTCGCCGAGCACACTCAGTTATAAATTATGCTTTCCATTGCATACTTTCTGGCTTGCACGCTGTGCAGCACTGTAGCCAATACCAACGGACGTCGTACAAAAATACAACCTAAACATTTTTATTGCAAAGTTCTGTTGTGTTATTTTTTCAAGTTGAAACCAACAAAAGGCAAGGAAAACGACACGAAGGAAAAAATTACAAAGCAAACTTCAGCATTAACAAATTCTTGCGAAGGTCATAAAAATCCAAAGCATTACATAACATTTTTGAACACTTGCTGTGAAAACGGGCGATTTGCCGACAGGGCAAGGCGCCGCAAATGACAAACAAACGCCCGACTAAGTGGGGTGGACAAACATTGCGGCAAATCACGTAAACCAGCATTAGAATTGTCTAAGCAATTTCAACATTACTTGCGGATTCGTCAAAGCTCTATAAACTCGCTGATTATGTACGATGCCCCTAGCGCGTCGTATGAATATTGTTACGAAAATGACTTCTCTAAGTTCGTTTGGTTTGTGTTTGAAAATAAAACAACTTCAATTATTCAGCCCAAACGCAGTCAAAAACCAACAATCGCTTTATTTACAAATTTATACTTGTTCTACTTTACACGCGAACCATCCATGCCATATCAGAATTATAGTAGTTTGCCGTACTCTAAAGTGCGTGCCTAAAAGTATGCCCATAAAATCATTCATGCAAAGCACAGCACAGAGTGCCTCATCGTTACAATATTCATAAATTTATCATCATGAAGACTATTTAAAAAAAAACACATTTTATGGAATTTTTTGCTAATAGCTCTCGCAACAAGTTTTTAGCAACTTTTGACATTATCCTTTTTTATTCTTAGTAGTTGATGGAAAAGCCGTCAGCTACTCAATTTTTAACTCGAATGACACCAGAATGGGTTGATTTAAATTTGTTCTTCATAGAATTCGTGCTTTACAGCACTTGAACGAGACAATGAAACAGTTAAAATCGTTACATGTCCAGAAAATTGAAACGCTTCACTGCAACGGAGAAGCCGAAGCAGTGTTTTCGGAGCACAATTACACATTTCGTGAAGCATACACGACCTTCCAAGCAATATTTGGCAACATGCGGTAGCGTAGCAAAGTGATTGCTTAGAAACCAAGAGTTTACAAGAGAATGTTGTGCCATAAATCAGTGACACCACGAAGCAATTATGCAATCTCCACCACTAATGAGGCAATAAAGTTCAGTAGGTGAAGCTCGTGAGTGGATCGTTTATCAGCGGCACTAATTAAGTAAGATGTTCATATTCACAAGTGTTGGCGGTTGCTAAGCTATGTTGCCTGTTTGAGCATTGAATATTTAGTTTGAAACTATTGCTTTAAGATATTTAAATTTATACTGAAAACAGAATTTCAGTCGCAATAACGTGCAAGATTCGACCAACTTTAGCCATTTGTTGCATATATTTGGCGCATATAAAACAATCATTACTGACAGCAGACAACTTTTCGCTCCACTGCCCAGGGCCGCCGAATAAGAACATCGTTGCTATCTAATCTGGCTTAAGTCGCCTAATTTCGTCCCACAGAAACTTGTGTCATTATGTCGCAATTAAGGACGCCCTCGAAAACAACGAACTTGACACAAATATGCTTAAACAGTTGCCAACTCTGCGGCCCAGCAACGCAAACACGCACACACGAAAACAACAACCAGGCGCAGGACAAATTCGCGGAAAGTAAAGTCAAGTGTCTGTCTGCCTGTCGCCGTGTGTGTGTGTGTGTATGCGTGTGGCTCTGTTTGATGGCATTTTCGCCCACACAATTTTAATTACACACCACGCGACATTAATTATGCGCTCGCGCATCACACAATATAAACATTCGCCATGGTGAAAGGCAAACGCGCTAGATGAACGCACATGTGATGACGTTGACAGGTCGTAAATGGCCGCTGCAGCTGCTAAAATGTCTACAAATTGATCCGCTTGAAGCGCTGCTCTCGACTACATAAATTACTCGCCGCTATTTGTTGCATAAAATTGTTCAACGCTGATTCGTTCGATGTTTTTCGTGTTTCAGATCCATGCACAAGGACGAGTTTGGCACGCAACGCGTCTACAAGAAGACCTCACCGAACTGCGTGCTGACGCTGTATTTGCCCACGCGCGAAATCACACTCTCGGGCAATAATCCCTCGATATTGCGCGGCATTATTTACGTGGACCCAAAGGCGATACAAGGCTATCGCGTCTACGCGCAGCTGACGCTCACTTTCCGGTAATGCTTTTCAATTAAAACTTACTATTTCACCTAAGACTTTTCAGTATAGAAAAATACTGAACACTACAATATTTCAAATATTCACTTTAAATGAAACAAATTCTCATTAAAGCCAACCTAAACACCTTTAAGACACTCCCCAAACACACATAATTGTCACGATTAATTTCTTCCCTGCGGTTCATAACTTTCCCATCCATTTTTATATGTTGGCCCCATCGTACTGCCAGCACTGTATTACCCTCCCCTTCGTCCCTTAACCGAGTATGAGTTCGGAATTACGCGCTCATTTTGTGTTTTCTCTTCACGCAGGTACGGCCGCGAGGACGAGGAGGTGATGGGTTTGCGCTTCTGCAACGAAGCCATCATGTCGCTGCATCAGGTGTGGCCCCGCAACGAGGAGCCAGCGCGCGAGTCGCTCAGCCCACTGCAGGTGAGTTTCGAAGATATGAATCGAGTGTTCTCATATCTTAATTGCGCCTTAATACGTTGTCTGCGTGACGGCTAATTTTATGTTTTCTGCTGTTTCATTGAGCCCTGCAGGCATCTGCCGTACCACATTGTTCGTCCCATCAGACGCCGTTCGTGTCTGTTTGACACAGTTGCCGATCCCCAACAATCACGTGGTTCATTTTTTGTGGTTTCTCACATGTTTCTATGTTGAACTAAAGCACATAACTGTGTCACACGTTAATACCGGAAATGTGAACAAACATCTGGTGGCAACAGCTCTGAGTGCTTTTGTGTTCGCCCACCCAAATTACGTGACGATTCATCCCGAATCAGCGACACAGTCCCGCAATCGGGCTGTCACACAGTCGGCACGGCAGTCTTACAAGTCTTATGTACTTATGTACATGTACATAAACATGTCTCAAATACTTACATAAGTATCGCTCGAAACATCACTTTTACTAAGTAAGCTATTTTTTTATTCGCTTATCGAATACTAAGCGCCACAGAAGATTTTAATCACGGCTGCGGCTGCTGTCTCAATAAAATTCTCAACATTTATTGTGCCTCACTTACGTGTCCCTGTGGAACTCGGCTCGTCTACGTCACAGTGACTTAAAGTTAGTCTCAATAGGTACGAGAACATAATAAAAAGCCTGTAAGTAGCTTACGCGGAAATCGACAGCAACCCCCAAGTTCGCATGCGCTTCATGCAAAAATGCGAAGCGCTAAAAGCCTTAAAAGTTCTTACCTTTCGAAGGGGAATCGTTGGTGAGCACAAAAATCAAAATTGTCGCCCGTTTACAGTTAAAGTGATAAATTTCAAACTTTTCGAGTGCTGCCGAAAGTGTCGTCGAAATTGCTGAGCTCAAGTCTTGTTCCTGGCGCTGCGTGGGTGCAGCTGTGTGCGTGGGGCATTTGCCAAAAATTCAAGCAGCACAATAAATTGCAAAAGGATTTGTTGTACGAGAGCGTGTGTAAGCTAAGGTTTGCCCAATACGAGTGTAGGCGTCCAAATGCCCACGAGTATTGACACAGTCAAGCACATTGCAGTCTGCGAAATGCGCCGACTTGTGCGCACATCAGACTCAACGCCAATTGCCAGAATACGTCAATGCACATGGAGGTGTGCAGCTTTTGGTGTGGTGTCCGCTTCAGGTAAGTCGTCTGAATGGGTTCTCACAAATTCATCCCACCATTTTCGAAGCCTTGCATCACAGCGACATCTTCTGACCAATTTGGCTGTTACTATTAAAAGGAATAAAAAATAACTTTGACCGCCAAGACTTGGCAATTATCACTTCGGCCCAAGTTGCATCAATGAGAAGGAGACGAAAGCTATGAATTCAGCTACTATGCCTCTGTTCGACCCTCTCCAGACGAAACTGACTAACTGTTGGCAGCAGTTGGCAAGTCATGACTTGCTACTGCTGAAAGAAATTCGCGAAATGGTTCAAGTAAGGTTTTCCACTCTTTTTTGTGTCATTACATTGACTTACTGGCCTATGTGATTTTGGGCAATTTCTGACTTCTGACACCCATTTTACTCCAAACCCTACTGAGGATTTGCCAAAAATAATTAGATGATTAGGTGAAAATTTGCATGGAATATTAAATGTTGTAACGACGAGGCACTCTGTTGCTGTGCTATGCATAAATGTTTTTACGGGCATACTTTTAGGCATGCACTTTGAAGTACGGCGGGTTTGCTATAATTCCGATATGGCAAGGATGGTTCGCGATGGTAATGGACTGTGAGAGAACGATCGAGAGAGAGAGAGTCCAACTAGAATATGCAAGAACAATCGGCGAGATAAGCAAACAAGTATAAAAAGCAGCAGTGTGCAGCGCAGGGGGACAAGTTTGATTTGAACAAGCAAAGTAGTAACAAGTGTAGATACAAGCAAAGTGTAAATCTGTAAATTGATTGTTGGTTTCTGTCTGCGTTTTGCGCTGAGGAATTGAAGTGTTTCTTTTTCAAGCACGATCCAAAACGAACTTAGAGAAGTCATTTTCGTAACAATATTTTCAGAACCCACTACGACAATAGCATTCCAATTGAAATGCTCAGCATTCATTGGCAGTGTTTTCAGATGGACAGCGACGTCATCAGTTTAACGACTTTTTGCCTGAATGACAATTGGCCAGAAATATTTAAGCACTCCAAAGAAACATATCATGTGAACAAACCAAAACAACAATAGAAATGCCGAAACTAAAATTAAATTGTAATCGATGTGAGCGTCTCGAATTATGCAGGCTGAAAATCTTCAATAATCGCTGATCGGTCATGTGAAGCATTAATATCAACAAAATTACATAAATTGTTTTTGTTGTCTGTTTAGTGTGACCATATGGTCCGAACAGACTTGGGCGTAGTGCACCAAATTTCAAGATCCACTCATATTAAAAATAGTGAAAATTTTCTTCACAATAACTTAATGAGCGGAGTGGTATTGGTATTGTTTCCACTATAACTAAGTGAGTGTAGTTGTAATATAAAATTGTTTCATTCATTTCTGAGTCCGATAATATCGAACCAATATTTGTTCTCCTGTTTATGAAACGCCTTTTAAAAATAATATTGTTTGAAAGTAACGAATTCACTGGCTAGTGGCTACATATTAGTGTAGTTTCTGACAAGGAAAAAAATAATAAAAAGTAAAAATAATAAAATAAGTAAAATAAAAAAGTAAAAATAATAAATAAAAAATATTAACTTTCCCTAACCACTTACTTACTTACTTACTTAACTGGCCATAACAACCCGTTATCGGGTTACGGCCTGCCGCAAAACTTCTCTCCAGGCGCCTCTGCTTCGCGCGCGCCTTCTCCAGTTGGTCACACCAAGAGATACCAGGGCCTCTTCCACTTGGTCCTTCCACCGGAGACACGGCCTCCCTCTTCGCCGTCAACCTCCAACCATCGCATCGAATACCTTTTTCGCCGGAGCTTCGTCGTCCATGCGGCAGACATGGCCGAGCCAGCGTAGCCGCTGGATGTTAATTCGCTGCGCTACGTCCATGTCCTTATACAGCTCATACAGCTCGTTATTGGTTCGTATGCGATAGTCGTCACCAACCCGAACAGGGCCGAAGATTTTGCGAAGCACCTTCCTCTCGAACACTCCAAGGGCCGCTATGTCGTTTCGTGTCATTGTCCATGCTTCAGCGCCATAGAGGAGCACGGGCAAGATAAGCGTCCTATAGAGTGAAAGTTTTGTCGGTCGAAAGAGGTCTCTACTTCTCAATCTTCAAACTTCTCTCCCTAACCACTGGTCAGTAATATTTAAAATATCTTAAATCATTTCGTAAGCCCTAATATTTTGTGGATATTTTCCAATTCCACTACCTCTTGGCTAGTAGTCGAAAGTCTATTACTGCTAAATTTATAGTGTTAGTATGTACATCGATGTATCAGTAATAGTAAATAAGTAGTTCGTAATGTCAACCAGCCCCACTACCCCATTACCACTAACGTCAGTGGTAGCTAAGAACGTAGTGCACTCAACAATTAGTGCCTTCCAATTCCTTAATCGTAGCCGGTTTATCCAAGTAGCTTTTGGACTTCACGTTGCCCTTACGGTAGCAGTCTAGAGATGTGTTATTACTAGGGATCGAAATTATATGCAAGTGCATATTTTTTTGGAGCTTCCGATTTGAATGAGACCAAGACAGAAACTATTTTTTTTTTTTTTAAATATTAAGAATAAACTAACATATGCACTGCATATTTGCATATGTTTGCATATTTTTTGCATTTTTTATAGTTTTTGCATATAAACCCGATACCTACTTATTACACAATCAAGGCGACCAAATCGTAAAGTTAACTGTTTACAGAATTCTTACCGCAATTAAGCCATATAACGGGCGCCATTTACAGATACGGCTGAATTATTTTTATTGATGTTTTCTGGAAATCGTTTGCGTTACAAACAGTCAAAAGTAATGAAAAATAAACTCCTCCAAGGATGTGAGAACACAAAGAAACTACAGGGTTTTCCAACAAGAGGTGTTATTTTGGTATTCAAAGAAAAATGCCATTTTTGAGATAAATGATCGGATGTTTATTTCATAATAAAGAGGAAGGTATGCCGTTAATAATGAAAAACAACATCATCCAAATGGCCATCACGACCACGCTTACAGCACCATATCCTTTTCATGAAATTTTCCATAACCAAATCGCAAAGTAGCTACCCTATTTCCTCGATAGCCTCACGAATTCTATCTTTGAGGTCTTGAATCGACGCTGGGCTGTTGGCGTACACCTCATCTTTCACGTGGCCCCAAAGGAAGAAGTCACAAGGTGTTAGATCACAAGATCTCGGTGGCCAATTGTGATCACCTCTTCCAGAGATAACACGGTCCGGAAACTTTTCCCGTAAAAGAGCAATGGTTTCGTTGCTTGTGTGGCACGTAGCGCCGTCTTGTTGAAAGTAAACGTTGTCCAGATCAATACCATCCAACTCCGACCATAAAAAATCATTAATCATCTCTCGATAGCGCAATCCATTCACCGTAACTGCTGATCCAACCTCATTTTCGAAAAAGTAAGGTCCAATGACCCCGCCGGACCATAAACCGCACCAAACAGTCACACGTTGAGGATGGAGGGGCTTCTCAACAATAACTCTTGGGTTTTCCGAGCCCCAGAGGCGACAATTTTGCTTGTTGACGTAGCCACCGAGGTGGAAATGGGCTCATCAGTCAAGATGATTTTTCGATGGAATTCCGGATCATTTTCATGCATTTCAAGGACCCAATCAGCAAAGACACGACGTTGTTGAGGATCGGTCGGCTTGAGTTCTTGTGTTAACTGAACTTTATAAGCCTTAAGACCCAAGCCTTTATGCAAAATACGGTGTAATGACGTTTTTGGAATGCCCAATTCCAAAGAACAACGAGGAATCGACAAACCTGGGTTTTCTTCAACACTTTGGGCTACAGCAGCAATATTCTCAGTTGTTCTTGAGCGACGTGCACGGGTTTTATTCTTCACATCACTAACTTGTCCCAACAGCTCGAATTTTTCCACCAATTTCTGTATTGCGGTCCGACAAGGTGCTTCCCGACGATCCAAAAATGCTTTAGTTTTGCGAACTGTTACTGCCAGATTTTCACCATTTTTGTAGTGAATTTTAATCATTTCAATGCATTGTTGAAGCGTGTATCGTTCCATTTTTAGTAATGGCGTAGTTTCTACTTGTCAAATGTCAAAGAATAAAAGCTTCAAAAGTGACAGCTACCGAAATACCGGGTGATTCAAAATAACACCTCTTGTTGGAAACCCCTATATTTCCTACATAACATACATTTTAATCCTGACTGCCAGTTTCCGAACCATTGTATCCTTGCTTGATTTAAAAAGTACTCCTTCGGCGGGCTTAAAAAATAACTTAAAAATATTTAGCACCAATTTATACTGATTTAGCAACATTTACCACCTACATTACGACAATGTGTGCGACGAAATGTGATTTATGGGTTGACAATCCGTCTTTCCTTCCTCTCCCACTCCAAGTTCGACAACATTACAAACCCGCCATCCGTGAAGCTGATTTGAGTCCACGCCAACAAGCCAAGAACTCTCCCCGTCATCCTTTCCCTCATCGGCAAACATTTCATTGCAGTGCCTACGAAAGACACTGCAAAGTTTATGCTAATTAGCCCGAGTTCTGATTCTGAATTATGTGTCAGTGCATCAATCTTCTGACGCTCCAAATCCGTAGGCAAAACCCATGACTCCCTCTGCAGGCGACAATTTCTGCCGGCAAGTCACAGTGGCGGCGACATTGTGAATGTACATACTTACAAATCTATGTACATGTAATGATTGTGCACTCCCCCTCTCTAGTCTTTCTGCTCGCCTTGTCTCGTTCCGCCGTCGCACCTGAATTTTCAGTCAATCAATTTCAATTATCCAGCATCCGTGAATGATGAGACCGAAGTTGCGGTTGCCATGGAGCGTGCACCAGGTGCCACCGCTCCAGCTACCGATCCGCTCCGTCAGTCGCCGCTAAGAAAATGTCAATTTAATTAAAATCGCCCCAAAACATTTGCAGCACTTCGTTATGTTCATTAAAATATCCGCAAGCCGGCAGCGCAGAAACGCGGCTACTTGAATTTGCTATTTTTCGCCGCTAGTTATTCAATTTTGTATTGTTATTGTTGTTATTCGCCGCTTCCGTTTCGGTTATGCTATTTTAATAAATTCTCGTCTGCTGCTGTTGGTAGCCTCATTTGCAATTTTGCTTTTAATTGACTGCGTATTTTCGCATTCTTTCTTTGTCTCACTTGCAGGAGGCCCTTGTAAAGCGACTGGGCGATGGCGCGCATCCGTTCACGTTGACGCTGACACCACAGGCGCCGCCCAGCGTGCAACTTGTACCTGCGAAACGTTACTACGGCGCGCCAATCGGCACCAGCTATGACGTGCGCTGCTTCATAGGTAAGTGGCGGCCGGTCGATGGCAAACCAAGACCGTTAAACGGAACGATGAAGTAAGAATGAGGTTGATAAAGAGTAAATGGTTATAAGCGAAGGAAACGAAAGATGCGCTTTGAGAAAAGAATCAAATTTCTGAAAAAAAAACGTAGGCCTGTCTAAAATTTTAAATATATTTTGTTAACCAATGACTTAACCCTTTAGGGATTACTGGGATAATACGTGCCAGCAAGTTTTTAATGGCCTCAAAAAATTATTAAAATCTTACGACCCACGCAAAATATCTTTTCGATTTCGGTGTTCCCGTATAAACGGATGATTTCAGAATTTGTGAGCATCCAATACAATTTTCTAACCCCAAAAATTAATGACATGAGAATATTTCTACTGAGAGTATTTTGGATTTCAAAATTTAACTCCGTCCCGAAAGGGTTAACCAATACTTTTTCATTGTAATCGAGTGCTATCCGATTAAGTGGAGCATGTCGCTTCCCGCTTTGTCACTCCAGCTGCGCCGTCCCTTGCACCCCCACTAAATGCCAACAATATACTCGTCAATAAGTCTTCCTCGTGGGTATTGTTGTGGCGATATTAATTGAATTAGCCGCATCTAGCCGCATCTACCTACACGATGTAATAGTTCGTTCAGCTTGTCGTATTTGCGGGTTGCTTACTTGTCTCTATCAGAAATCAGTCAGCGCACAGGACCCTTTGCGGGATCCCTCCTCCGAATCGGTATTCGATTTTGTTGGTTTAAAAAGTCATTGCCTTTAAAACAATAACTATTTACATTTAGCACTTGATCGATCGAGGCAATCAACCTCAAATTCGCTTTTACCCGTTCTTGTTTAAAATTATTGGGATCTTACATTAGTCGCAAGTAATTCAATCGTTTACCCAATGACAAATATAAGCATGCACTGATGTTGCATAAATCACATTACCCGCAAAGTAACAGAAGTTTGACCCGCGAACGTAGCAACACTTCGTCGTTAATTGGATGCAACAAGTATTTCCGCTTCCTTTGGCATCATGTGGCATCATGTGTGATCGGAATAGCGACAGGATATTGAATTTCCCTTTCCCTAATGAAATTTTTCCCGTGCATTGCAGCAGTCGCACACACTGACGTCGCCAGAGTCAAACACGTAGTTGGCCACGTGAACACCTCATACATATTTAAAACTGCTGCTGCCAGCGTGGCTCCTGGCGGCTCCTCTGCCATTGTTTACAAGACGCAGGTGCCCTTCAACCTCTTCGCAATCAAGCTAGCGCCTTTCCATTTTGCTTATTGCATTTTCATTTTGTTTATTACTCTTTGTCCGCGCACTTTCACAAAATCTTGTAGCAACGATAAAAGCATTTATTTGATGGATATTGTCCCGAAACCTATCCTCTGCATGAAACTACCATTAATTTAACTGCTCAAAATTTAACTGGTTCATGCTTCAGTAACTTTAAGAGCTGCACTTTGATTTGCAGTGATAATTAAATCTCAAATTGATTTACATTGTTATTTGAAAAACCAAGTACATACATATTTGCTGTTCGCGAAAGCAAAAACAACGACACTCTGGGGAAGCATTTCTCGATAACATTTATTTTTATATCCTCAATGCCGTCGCCCCAAGTCGCTTACATTCGCACCACGTTTCGAAGATACTCGCGTTCAACTCGCTCTTTCTTTTTATTCTTTATATCTTTTATTAATACGTATTTTTCTCGCCTTCCTCTTTATCAAACGCAACCCCTTCCATTCGCTGGGATTTTGTCTCGCTCGGGCGCATTTGTTGGTATTCCTCGCGTCGGCAAATTGCAGAAATTCAAATTTAACAATGTTTTGCACAATTTTTTGGTGATTTGCATGTACGGCAGACGGAAGTGTGGAGCAGCGAAGGCGACGAATGTGCCACATTCAGGGATTGAATACATTGTGGCATTTTCAATATGTTAAATACTCCTTATTCCTTATACATAAAGCAGCAATAAAAAAATGTATTGTGACAGAAAGTGAGGCTTTATGTAGATTTAATGCCTGCTTCCGAAATCACATATTTATTAGTGTCAAATTTATGTTATTTTTTGTTGTTAATGCATTCTTTCACATCAGCAGGAATAGCAGAGTGGAAGACGAAATACCAAAGTGTTTCAAATATAAATTAATATTAATAGAAAATGTTTTTCTGATAACTTCTTGTGCATCATTTTGTACACCACCACTGCGTCCGCGCTCTCAGTCATCCGATTTGACTTTTGTTTTGTGGGCTGTCCACATGTCAGCAATATTTCTTCTAAATGTTCGCATTTTAGCTTCACTTTTGTGAAAGTGACGCAATGTTGAGTACATCTGTGTTTTGTTCAGGTTTCGATTCGATTCAACTCATGGACCACCGAAATAACCTGATTCCTGATTTCTTTGACTTTTTCTGCGTCTCAGTCGAGGAAAGGGAACAATGTAAATTTTAAATTAAAAACATTTTTTAATTTTACATTACTTGTAGGAAGTTGATCACAAAAGCAACATTCGCCATAATTACACAATTCACAATTCAATTTTTTTGTTCAAATAACTAAAAAATATTTGAAAAGTTTGGTAATCGGTGTTTGGCTTATTGCATTCTTTAAAGGACGTTGTTAAGAAGTTTTCTATCGATTGTTCTCGTGTTCTTTCAGCAATAGAGCTATTGTGTTCTTGAAAGAACTATAAAGAATCGTTAGGCATTCCATTATAAAGAGTGTGCAAACCAAAATCGGGACACTTGTTTTCTGATATAAAAATAAAACGAAGTAATCTAGAACTTTTTTTTAAATTTATTTAAAAAAAAAAAGGAATTTTGCCCTTGATTTCACCTTGTATTCATCAGCAACATCTTGGCGATTCGTAGCTGTGTAGAAATCTTGCCCAGCTAAAAATGTAAAGTTGTTGAAGCAGTATGTTTCATCACCCGTGATCACACTACTAAATTTCGTTAGGCAATTTTCGAACAAGTTACGACAACGGTGCTACACGGTGAAATTTCGTTTCGCGTTCCGATCTGGTACTAAGAGGTGAACCAGAAAAAATGTAGAATTTTTAAGGATAAATTAAAAAAAAGTAATAGTCTGATTTTACTAAAATAAACTGCAGTTTATTATACATTTCTTAAACTCGAATTAACAAAAAAATTTCATAAAATATAATTAGTGGTTGCAACATTTTTTTATATTTTTCTTAACGGTCTTAGTTAGAGACTGGACGTACTTTCGGTGACTATTGCATAGGCTTGCTTCCATCGATTTCGGAACTGTACATCATTTTTGCAAACTTTCTTTGTTTTTCTTAGAGTTTGCTTCATTACAGCCCAATATCTTTCAATAGGCCGAAGTTCCAGGCAGTTGGGACGATTTGCCTCTTTTGGGACCACCGTGACACAATTTCCTTCATACCATTCCATAGTTGACCTGGAGTAGTGGCTTGTCGCTAGGTCTGGCAAAAACAAAACTGTTCCTTTGTGCTATTCAATAAATGGTAGAAGTCGTTTTTGCATACATTCTTTTATATGAATTCTAGAGTTTATTGTTTCTGTCGTAATGAACGCCTTGCTCCGTAGACAACAGGTGCAAATAGCTTGCCAATCCATGAAGCGTTTTGGAAATTTGGTGTATTTCACTTCGGAGTACTTTCTTTGTGTTCCATTCTTATTGTTTTGAGTGAAATAGGCATTCCCAGGCAACTGCTTGAAATCCACCTTAGAGTAGATTTCATCATCGAGAATCACGCAATCGAACTTGGTACGTAATCGTCATACAGTTTTCGAGCCCGCGTCTTCCCTATTTTTTTCTTTTGCTTCCGACCGGTCAGGCACTTTCTGCTGTTCGTAGGTCCTTAACCCTTGACTTCGCTTATATAGCATCTCAGTTGATTGCGATGTGCCTGTGCAATATCTCAAGTCGCCCTCGTGGGTTTATTCCGATATGTGCTAACAAGCCTCTTCAGCACTTCTGGGTTATTGGACCCTTTTTTCTGCCTGATTCTTCGGCTCTGTAGATGGAGTTTCCCACGTTGTAGTTGTTTATAACATTATAAACCGTCACTACGCTCGCTTTGCTTTCCCTTGCAATGCTTAGTCTGGACTTCGTCTTATCAGTCAAGTAAATGTCCAGTATTCATTTGCGGCAGGGCTTTTGCAGGCTGCAAATGTTGACTAAAGTAGATCCAAGATGCAATTGAGGAATATAGCAAGAAACTGCAATATTTATACATACTTTCACTCCCAAATACCAGCCTCCTAACTCTTGTCATTTTCGAATGCTGGATACGTAAAAATTCTAAATTTTTTCTAGTTCACCTCTTACTTGAGCCTTGTAACTCTTCAAGCTTGCTCGCCTCTTGGCTTTCTGGACAAACGATGACGATTTATCCACGATTTAAGCCACCGAACGACTTGACATTCGCGGATTTTTTTTAAATACAGCAATCACTTTCTTCGTGCATCTAACATTCTTCTGGCCATGGTCACCACCACTACCCGCCTTACGATCAATCCTAAGCCTTTCCTTACAATTTTTCAATACTTTACTGCATGTCGATGGTGCAAAATTTAGCTTTTTTGTAATGCAGCGTATACCAAGGTTGGGATTCGTAGTGTGTTCGTGCAAGATGAGTTTTCTACATTCGTTTGCCATTTTCTTGCTAATAAAACGGGTTTTGCAAATTTTTTTATTCGGATATTGAAAACCAAGTCATGGAGTACTTACGTCTAAAATTTTATTTATTTATTTTAAAAGATACAAGGGTCCCGATTTTGGTGTGCACACCCTTTATAATGTCGCTTTATACCGAATGCAACAGTTTGTCAAAGAGGCCAGCTTGCAACAATCAGTAATCAAGCTCAACTTTGTCGCATTTTTTACAAAACATACAAAGCAAAAACACCAAAATATACCATGTCGCGAAATTTGAGACAATTTCCATATGAAATCTTAACATGGTAGATACCGCGTGAGCACAATGCTTTTCCCATTTTAACTTTTAAATAATGTTGCAATCAGTTAATTTCTCGTATATTCTCTTGTTCAGTTCAAAAACTATTTAGATAAATGTTTAAGTACCATATTAAAACTTTAATCTTTGGTCCAATGCTCTTCAATATTCTACTTCGTTCCGTTTTAAAGTAGCTTCAAAGTTGATGATGACAAATACATATTCGTTTCAAGTTTTTGGATAATTCTTTATGCTGAATGAAAACTCAAATATTTTGCATTAAATCAAATATATTTTTGCACACTTTCACATATTTCATATTTTTCGGTTTGCTTGTAACAAGACCCAAAAACTTTTGTGGAAACAAGTTTAAAGAAGTCAAAAATCCCTTTTTTAGTTTCAACCTTATATTACCCAAAAAATTATGTATTAACATAATCTGCAGTCATTTTTTACTTATAACTGCTTGTTGGCTGTGATTCGCACTTCGCATTTTGCTAGTGACGCATCGACTAAACATACGTGACGTTTTCAAAGTGTGGCGTAAAGCCTGAAGCCAGAAAGCGGACAACAAAACTTAAATTTCTGATAACTTTTCTTAAGATTTTAATCTTTTGTAGATTTTAATGATGAACAAAAGCAAAGTTTGCGGCTACTTGAACTAAAGTTTACTCAATGTTGGGCCCCCACCTGCCGTACCGTACGCTGTTTTTATTAAAAAATATTTCAACTGGCTTTAAAATGTTGCTTAGTATGGGAGGTGGACCAGGTACTGGTTTGACCCACCCATTTTTTTACCATTTCTTTGTGTAGAAAAATAAAGTGTATACACCCGATTCTGTTGCGCTATCTTCCATAGCACAAAAATTATGTTAATTTGAAATTTTACTAACTATGGGAGGTGGGCATGGTTTTAGTCGGATTACGCCCATTTTTATAGCACATAATTTATTTCTCCCAAAACAAAATTTAGAAAATTTGTTTGCTCTGCGACAATGCTTTTCTATTCTTGGCCGCAGCTTTTACGGAGACAAAACACTGCGCCGCTCCCAAACGAATAATGAACGAAATTGAAAGCAAACTGTTAACAAGCAACAGCACAGCTGTTCTCCTCAGTCCCCACTCCCCAATCACCATTGAACGACGGTCGTTTCTAGGTTGATAAAAAAGATTTAATGGCGTCAGCAAAATTTGCATATGAGTACGTTTTATGCCCGGCAACAGCAGCGACAGCACCAATAATGACGGCAACAATAGCCGAACATCAAAATCCGTTCACACATCCTTTGCGTCCTTTTTCTTGCTGGCTGCGCCAACCAGCGCTTGTCCTGCTCCGTTCGGGCGCAACAGGCCATAGTTCCGATTGATTTTCATGTATCGATTGTGCAAGCAGGAAATTTCGAACGCGACCTAAAAAAGCGCTGCGCATAAAAACGGAAGGAGCTCATTTACATATTTGACTTGTTTCGTTGCAGCTGACAAAACGGATGAGAAATTCCATCGACGGGCCTCGGTCAAAATGGGTGTGCGCGTCATCTACCGCACCGACGTTTTCCACAATGCCAACGGAGCTGAGAACTTTGCCGCGCTGTTAAACAACCAGGCGGCGTCTCCGCCCACCACGGCCACGCTCACTTCACCGCCCGCCGCACTCACAGCAACCGAGGGGCAGCTGCAGGCAGTGCAACCGCAGCCCCCGAACGGCAGCACCACAACAACAACCGCACTCACTGCTGCCGCCTTAGTGGGTGGCAGTGCTGACGCAACCGCCTGCCAGGAGGCGAACGTAGTCGGCGTATCGTTAAGCGATCGCGTTGCGCCGAACACTAAACCGCGCAAGTCCGAGCGCGGCGATTCGTTTCCCAAGCTGCGGCTGTCGCCCAAATCGTTTCGCTTCAGCGGTCGCTTCGGGCGCAGCAAAAGTGAAATCGAGAGGTGCCCAAACGATCCGTTCTACAACTACAGCAAATCCTTTCAAGAGGTGAGTACCGGGGGGCGGGTGTGGTTGCCAGATTGCAGACAAGAGTCTGGAGATTTTCATTTCACATCGCTCACAACTTAAAGTAAAATGTGCTTGAGTACTTGTAAATGTCGCTAAATGTATATCGAAATAAGAGGAACGGTGTTCCGACGCTCGAAATGCCATAAATATTGGAAAAACATCTGAAAATGTTGCCTCTAATCAACTCTGGGCTACTGCCAACTAATCAAATTCCCGCTTCCGTTTTCTGTTTATTCCACTTTTCATGACGCTTCCGGCGGTTGTTGCGTGGCACGCGACTCTGCCCACCGCTGTCTACCGTCAATCAACCGACTCAATCCACTCGATCATCGTCGCCGTACGCAGTACGACAGCAGCGGTGGCAGTAGCATTACAGGCATCGGCGGCAGTGGCAGCGGAGTGGCAGTCGGAGGAAGTGCCGTTGGCTGTGTGACACACGGTGCTGGTGCGGCGGCTGGCGCTGGTCTTTGTTCTGGTGCCGGCAGTTGCGGCAGCGGCCCACAAGGCGCTGTGGACAAGCCATTCCTGCTGCAGGACGGACGCGTCGGCTTGCGAGCCAGTCTCGACAAGGCCTGGTACACGCACGGCGAAGACGTCTGCGTGACGGTGAACATCAGGAACGACAGTCGCAAGACGGTGCGCAAAGTGCGGGTGAGTAGCTGAGTTGAGCCGAGTCCTTGCGCTCTGCCGCCACCATAACTTCTTTTTTCCCGCACTCTTTAACTATTTACATTTTCAAAATTACTTACAATTATTGCTGCATTCTCAATGTAGCCGCTTTCTTGCGTCTTTGCGTTTGCACTCAAGTTAAGCCGCTGCACAGTGATTCGACTCCATACAACCGCGGCACAAAATTACAAGAAGTGGTCTGTTCTTAATAAAAATTGCTATGCTCGTTAAACGTGGTCTGCTGAATTGAAGACTCTATTTTGGTTTTCTTAAACTTTTGTAGTTTGGCAATGTCTGAGACTTGAATTTGAAATTTTCGCCAGATTTTTTTAGATTTTACATTTAATTAATTTCGTCAACATTGATAATTGCAAAGAGTAACAAGAATTGTCTCATGACGCTTGAGTTTTGCAATAAAATTGATCATTTTTGTAGTTTTTTTTCATTCTTTATGCTGATTGCATACTTTCAGGCTTAAATAAAATATATTTTGTCGAAAAATAGGTGTTTAGACCACTTTTCAAATTGTATAATTTTCCGAGCTCGAAAGATATCGGAGGATGTGTTTACATAAATAGTCAAGGAATGCAGTCTTCTTAAAATACAAACAAATCAAGTGAAGTGTGGAAGTACCACATACTTTTTAGATATTTCCTCTAGTTTTGCAAATTTTTAGGTTTTTAATTTAGAAAAATATTTTCAATTAAATGTCAGCTTTGCAAATTTTCTGAAAACAGTTAAAGCGAAACTGGCCACATCAACTCTTAATCTATATTGAAACTTTAGCAACTTTTTGCTAACCATGAGTTTTTACGATTTGTTTTACTCAATAAACTAAATCAGAAACAGTGCTTAAATTTTTTTTTAAAGTTCCGACTTTGAGCAGCTCTTGCACAGACACTAATTAATTTTCCGCACTGATTTTTTTGGGTTTAGTCAGTTAGAGTTTTTCCTTTCAAATTACATCAAAATCGTTAAATTTGGAGACTATAAATTTTTTTGTAATTTGTCTATGAAACGAATCACTGTGCGTTGGCGCGAACGCCGCCAGCTGGCCATCGCCTAAGCTCCCCGACAAATGGACGCCGCGGCCCCTCTGATCCCTGTACGTGTGTCCGCTGCAGCCGTCAACTGCTGAGCTGGCAGCGTTGGAGTGCTCGCAACAGTTAATTTTCCTCAAAGTTTTACTTAGCCGAGCTATGTTTGTTGCTCTAAGTGAGGCGGATTGGCAGCGAGAAACGAACGCAGCCAAAGTTTTAAGTCACACAGTGCTGCCGGCGTAATCGCATTAGCGCGTTGTATGGCATTCATTTGTGGTTTGCTTTCGAGTCTTTAATGTCACTTCGTTAGACACTTAATGAGCGAGTATTCCAAGCACAACGAAGCTGAAATCGTCCAACCAACAAATATTTTCATAAAATATTAAAAGCAAATAGTTTGCAAACTTTCTTAAAATAATTAAATACACTTTAGGACTCTAGGCATAAATGCGTAAACATAATATGATTGACTTCAGTTTGCCAATCTATGTTGCTTGACTTTTTAACGGTGGTTGAAAGCATTTAATGGGCAATTTTGTCCAACGCGACAACTAAAAAACTAGCACTACAACTGTGCTATGAAAACAAATCTTCCAGAGTTGGAAATTTCTTCTTGACTACTATTTGCCTGCATTGATGTAAACAAACGAACATGTCACTATTGACGCAATTTTATTAAAAAATAATCTTTAAGAATCAGAATATTAGTTGCAACTAAGCCCAGTTCTAGTCATCAATTGAGATAGGATAGGTCAAATATGTAGGAGTTCTTTGGCATTAAGGAGATTCGACCAAAAATGAGTCAATTAGATATCAAGTGATCTCTCGTATTGGAAGCTGAATAAACTAGTCAAACGCCAGCGCCATTTGTTGGGAGTCAAAGCATCGATATTTACACACATATCGAAAACTAAAAGGCTAATGAAGGATGTATAGCAAAATTCCGATATTTTATTGAAGTGGGAAACAAAGTGTTGCCAGGGAAATTCGACATTAATTGCGATAAATAAGTAAGCGCCCCAAATGCGCCGCAACCAATTGACGGACAGGACCAATGACAAATGGATGTCATACACGCCAATATTCTTAGCCGCCTTTTCGCTCAGCGTCCGTTCGCGCCCACTCCAATACAGCCACTGCCGACACTCCCGTCGTTCGGCTGTAAGTCCCAACGGGACTGTTGCCTTTAGCTCTGCTATTATTTCACTTAATGTCTGCTGTCACTACAATTGCAGTTGCCGCAGTTGTCGATACTGGCGCCGTTGATGCCTTAATGTTCGTTGTTGCTGTCGACGTTGTTGCTGCTGCTGTTGTTGCTCTAACATGCACCAATTCGTCGCTCCCTGTATCGACAGGGTGTCCCAATATTACAACTTGTTCTAATAACGGATTTGCATTTCGGAGTCCTGGATTTTTTCTGAGCGGCGTTGCAAGACTAAATGCCGAAATTTAGTCAAATCCGTTGTGGAAAAGCTGCAAACGCTCTGGCTGAACACAATCTTTATCGCCATAGCAACACACCCCTTTTCTCATAGCCTCCGCAATCCTGGGTAGGACAAAAGTGTACTGGGACCATAAACCATATACCTCTCATGTTGTCTCTGCCCAAACTCTAGCGGATGGAAGTTGCCACAAAATTGTATTGTTACGAAAATAAGACCACCTCAACCCTGACGTATTCGTTTTTCAGGATTGTGCTCAGAAAAAAGACACACTGCATTCTTCAACGCAGCTCTCAAATAGTAATCACTTTATGAACAATTTCGCACTTTGCTGTCTCTACACTTGTTACTTATTAAACTTTTCCGTGATGTACCTTTGCTAGCTAAAACCAAATCTTCCCTCTGCGCTGTACGTTCGCGCAGATCGTCCTCGCACATTCTAATTGGACTCAAAATTTCCAGCAACATCGCGAGTCATCTCTATGAATGTTCTAACGACAATACCATTTTCCTTAAAGTATGCCAACGCGCAAGTCGTATTCTAATTTTCCTTACTGCACAGTGACAGCGAGCACTTTCGTCACAGTATGTAACTTATACTCGGATGTGACTTACAATTTCCCCTCAAAATTTCACTTAGTTCTTTGGAATAGAGCTATTGCGTCTGAAGTGGTAGTATGTTTGTGTCATCGAAACAAAATTTTAGCATCAAACAAAGAGGAAATATTAAGTTTTTTTTCAACCTTGGTAAAACTTTTACCAAAGCAATTCAATTGATAAATCAATTGAACCATAAATCCCATCACATAAGTCATGAGTGGTGTACCGGATTTAAAAACGGTCAGGAAGACATAAACGATAGTCAACCATGTCACCGCAGATTTCATCGTAACTGTTCATGAATTCATCAAACGTCAACCAAAATCTTCATTGAAATTCATAGCAAGGCATTTAACCCGGTAACGCTTAGTGTGACCACAACTGAGGCAACATTTTTGGCGGAATACGCATTATCATCGAAATAATACCAAAAATCATGTCAACCGGTTTATTGGTTTGAAAATTACGATCGAAGAGAGAAAGTTCTGAAAAAGTGAAACGGTACCTGTATCTCACAAAATATGAGGGTAGATTCAAAAATATTCAAAAAACAGTAGAAAAACTCCATGTAACAGAAAAGAACTGGGATTTTGTTGTGTTGTGTTGTTGGTCGAATGAAGCCGAAACCGAGGCCCAAAGAATATAAAGAAAGCACTTAAAGGCAACTTTAATTTTAGCC
This sequence comes from Melieria omissa, assembly GCA_963971225.1. Classification (NCBI taxonomy): domain Eukaryota; kingdom Metazoa; phylum Arthropoda; class Insecta; order Diptera; family Ulidiidae; genus Melieria; species Melieria omissa. The sequence goes on along the minus strand of OZ020268.1, from coordinate 43,895,153 downwards.
GATTACTTTCGTAACCCAACAGGTAGTCAAATTTAACTTCACTCAAACCATATTGCTGGAGCAATAAAAAGACCAAATTAAAGATTGTGTTTGTGATATCAAAGAGATGAATTTACATACGTTATTTTAACAAAAACGTGCTAGCAAAATATAAAATATCAATAATGGTCCCTTTCTTTGGAAATTATTAATGAACACGGGATAAAAAGAAGTCCGTTGCTGTTAAGTTTTTACCATTTTTTCAATTGAAAGGCAAAGGAGGCCTTTCAAATATTGTCTCTCCGACCCTTGGCTGAAAAACAATGTTTCTGTGTTACAATTTTTTTTTTAATTATTTTCGTTAAAATTAAACATTGATGAGATCGAGTTGAGATGAGTTTATTACTATTCTGAGATTATTATCATTTCTTAAGCAAAACTATTGGTTGAGTTCAGACTTTCTAAAAACTATAGTTTTTCTGAAACAATTTGTCATATTACACAGTGCAACAGCTTTTTCTTACGTGGACCCGGCGACTAAGGGTCGGTACTACTGATATAGAGTACAAGTGCAAAGTGCAAAGTTAGTTGCCTTTTAAAAGATACTGCCATCTAAAGTTTATATGTGTTAGTATGTTTTCGAAATCAGTTTTTCCTTTATAAGTCGTATTAAACATTTCTTATTGCTGTCTTCAACAAATTTGCAGCTTATGTTTAAATTGATAAATTCTGTGAACATTCTATAGCCAAATAATTATACCTCACCGAAATTTCGGCGGTCAATGTTAAAAAATTAAACTGTTTTCGGTTTTTTGGGCTATAACCAGTTAAGTATTTGATATTTTTTATTGCATTGGTTAAAGAGAAAAAGATTAGGATTATTTCGTAAAACTCAAACCTTTCACGGTATCAAAATCTGTATTTTCATAAGAAAAATTTATTGCTTCAGCCAACAACTTCCTACTGAATCCGACGAACAAGGCAAGCGATATCATCAGACCGCGCTTTCTTTTGAGATACTCTCTTACCATAAACACATTTTTTCATATATTAATATTTTTACTGTAAAAAGCAATTTTATTTGCTTGGATACAAAGGAAAGAAATCCCCAGATGCGATACTGGCGGAATATCGTTCGTGCAGTAAGCATCTGTATGAAGGTTGCGATGGTGTGGATGGTGAAGTAGAAACGCCACCGGGGGATTTTTTCAAAGATTTTATCGCTTTTGGCAAAAAACGCTGGCATTCTACATGAATATAGAAGAGCTCGAAATTAAATTATAAGTACCTACTTTTTAACATCAAACAAGAAAGCATTTATTTGTATTGCCAAATATGAAAAAAATTATTTTAAACCCTTTAACCCGCGAAACTTTTTTAACTTTTTAAATGGGACAGTGGTATTTTTTTGCATTTCCCTCTCTCCGATCTGTACCAACTTTGCACATCATGTAAACCGTGGCTATGGTGTACGAAATACAGAAATCTTAAATTAAACCACTACTCTTCCAAGATTAACTTTAGTATAGGTCCTATAAATATGGATTTTGAATTATTTTCGATCTTTCAATTTAAAAGAACTTGTTTTAGTTTTAGAATAAGTAATAATACACATTTATTGGTTTAACATGTTATTGCTTCATTCGATATTTTTGTATTTCTTGTTTGTAAGTCACTAAATTAATCCCGGATTTCAAGACTCAATATTGAAAAACCTGGAATCAGTAAGAGTTCAAGAAATTGGCGTCCCTTGTTCGTTTGAGCATGTGTGTGGGTATTTTTTTCGGGGTCTCAGTACGCGCTTTGTGCGTTAGTTTCGTTTTGGCGCAATGCCGTCGTTCTTAATCTCTGTTCACTGTGCGGGCGTGCGTGCGTGTCTGCGGGGGCGTGGGTCGATGCTCGTATGTGGCGAACACACAAGAGCGTTTACTTTGTAAATTTGCAGCAAATAGATTAACTTCCAGTGGCGAGGCGAAGTGGCAACGAAGAGAAGACGTTTTCGCTTGATGTCTCAAGAACGGAGCGCACCGTTCTGTGCAGGCCGACCCAAGCACGTGCCCACTTCTCCCTATGAATCTGCTCACGCACGCAACCTGTCCCGTAAGAAACTTAGAAAGGCGACTGCGCTTGAATGCCGATTTTCGCGCGTATTCACAGTCACTTTGCATATGCAAACAGGCCGCTGTACGGCAATGCAATCGAAAATCCAATTCAGCGCAATTCCATTCACAAGTCCTTCTTCCGTTCGTTTCCAACCGGTGACTGCTGGCATAGCCGTGCCTGAACTATAATCGGGGTGTTTCCAAAGCCACACAAAGTCACAAGTCCCGTTTGAAAATAACCTATGACGCTTGTCAGCCGCCTGTCATACTTGTATGTCGTATTTCAGATGAACGGCCGCGAATTGGACCAGAAGATGGTGGAGTTGGCAGCAATTCTGAACGAACCTGTTAAGCAGTCGGAGAACTATCCCCGTAGAGTTTTTCATGACAGTCAATTGGACCAACATATGTTGGAAAACCTCGAAGCCATCAGACTAAGTAACGACATCTGCTTCTGGAACTGACCAAATATATTTTTCACTAAGCAGATCGTTTCGTTTCAAAGTTTTAAATTGAATGCAAAAATTATAAAATTTAATGTTTACAAAATATCAGTTTACATATTTCTTGTTTTTTACTCGAGTTTATTTATATACTTAGTATAATGAAAAGAATGCTCGGCTGCTGGGGCCTCCAGTTCGAAATTGTTGGACCGATTGCCCTTGCAGCTAAATTGTTTTGCTACAATAAATTTGTAATTATATTTACTGTAAATAAATAAATTGCCTAGTATTCAGCTTCTTGTACAATTTTTGATAGCAAACTTGCTAAAAACACACTTTTCCCTGCATTCTTGTTTGCCTATAAAGAATGTAACTGTTGTATATATCAACACAGAACAAGTACCAGAACTGGACACTCCAAAACAATGCGATACAAATTATATTCCGAAGTTACTTTACCCTCAACTGGCGATGTGAAAAGTATTAACATGGAATCTGCCTGCCGGTCCGTTGTCATCTTTAGTAAACCTGAAGAAGCTTCTAATGTTTATTTACAATAAAAAAAGTCGACCAATAATAGATTTGTTTTCAACCGTGCACCAACCAACTATGGTGGCTGCCTCTGTATATTTATGGCCCCCGCTATGATACTACAAACTCCACCTGTTTGAAATGTGTATGCAACACTGTTTCTTCAACATGTAATGTAACACACATTTCAAACGGATGTTGGAAGGTGAAACAGTTTAACCCCGAAAGTGCATCGTTATTTTGACCCTTTATGAAACATATGGTATTTGCTAGACAGGGTTAATGCCGAATCCGAGCGGTGGTGGGTAGTTGGCAGTTTTACTTTCACACTTGGAGACTGTGCCATTGGCTGCCAAGAGCTCACATGTACGTTTCTTATTATTCTTATCGACTTCCTGTGAATAGCGATAAGGTTGGGTTAGGTAAAACAGGCGGCTTGCTGCTTTTCAGCAAGTACACTCGGAGGCCCCAAAGGCCCATTGTGATGCCCGATGATAGTGTGGCAAGCCCTTGTCATCCTGTATTTCGCGAGTAACGATAAACGTAGACGATTTTTTAACCAGGCCGAACTACGAATCGAACCTAGAGCCTCCGGTATGAAAAGCCAGCGCCCAACCCGCTGAACTATCGAGGCCTGCTTTCTATTCATCCATTTTTCTTTTTAGAAGAACCAAGAACGTAATCCGAATAGCTACTGTAGATTTTATGCAATAAAGTGACAAAATAATTGTCAGAAAATGAAAGTTTCCAACAGGAATGACCCATGTTCGTTAAAGAGTAAGTATTTGAAGTGAATGAAGTCACATGGGTGACTTAGGGTGTTTTTTTTAGAGGTATAGAACTTCGAATTGAAATAAAACACAAGAAAATCGTTTTAATGTCCATCAATTTGGCTTTATTGGAAGGATAATTTTATGCCATTAATGTTTAAATATGATTTCGGGCATATGGCCGCCGCGGCTGGCTCGAATAAAGCCAATTCTACAGGTCCAATTTTCAATCTTCCATAAAGTTGATGGACAAAGCTCCAATTGCTGTGCACGGTGGCGAATCGATTCATTCGGGTCCTCTTCAACATTTTGCTCTACAGCGGTAATTGTTTCTTCGGTGCGCACTGTTCGACGTCTCTGCGGATGCGTATTATCACATAGAGTAAACGTAGTGCGAAAACGACCCATGGTTAACCGAATTAATTGCTCTGATGGACGATTATGTCGACCATAAAATGGACGGAGCTTACGGTAAACTTCGCGAACTGAACCATTATTTTCGAAATAAATTTGCACGATTTGCAAGCGTTGTTCTTTTGTCAACCTGTTCATGATGAAATGGCAAACCAAACTGAACATAAATGACATTAGAGTTGCCAGATTTGACCACAAAATGCCAGTTTTATCTCTATTCGAAAAACAAACCTCTAAAAAAAACACCCAGCTTACAGACAGCTATACGACAAGCTATAACAGACAAAATCAATATTAACCCTAGTGTGTGTGTGTGCTGAAAAAATACCCTTACCAGTGTGATAAGGTACCCGGGTACCCTAATACAAATTGTATGAAAAATTCTAACTCTTGTTCGCAATGTACGAAATTTTGCCGTTTCTGCTTATTTTTAAAGCTCTCAGCAATATAAAAATATATTTTATGATTCGATATAAAAATGATTTGGGTACCAGGGTACTTCATCACACACATAAGGGTTAAACAAATGTGCACATTTTGTATTATAAAGAAGTTCTGTAAATAATTATGGACTTATTATGCACTTATGGAATTATTTTATTTCTTTTTTATCTCATTTTATTTTATTTTTATTATTTCATTTTTTTATTTTATTTTACTTTACTTTATTTTATTTTATTTTTTTATTTCATTTTATTATAATTTATTTTATTTTAATTTTAGTGCTTTAGTTTTATTTTATTTTCATTTTATTTTATTTTATTTTATTTTATTTTATTTTATTTTATTTTATTTTATTTTATTTTACTTTATTTTATTTTACTTTTTTATTTGATTTTTTAATTTTATTTTGTTTTATTTTATTTTATTTTATTTTATTTTATTTCTTTTATTTTATTTTCATTTTATTTTATTTTATTTTATTTTATTTTATTTTATTTTATTTTACTTTATTTTATTTTACTTTTTTATTTGATTTTTTAATTTTATTTTGTTTTAATTTTATTTTATTCTCATATAATTTTATTTTCATTTATTTTATTTTATTTTATTTCTTTTATTTTATTTTATTTTATTTTATTTTATTTTATTTTATGTTATTTTATTTTATTTTATTTTATTTTATTTTATTTTATTTTATTTTATTTTATTTTATTTTATTTTATTTTATTTTATTTTAATTTTATTAAATTTTTATTTTTATTTTTTATTTTATTTTGTTTTAATTTTATTTTTTATTTTATGTTAATTCTATTTTATTTTATTTTTATTTTTTATTTTATTTTATTTGATTTGATTTGATTTGATTTGATTTTAATTTATTTTATTTCATTTTATTTTATTTTATTTTATTTTATTTTATTTTGTTATTTTAATTTTATTTAATTTTTATTTTTATTTTTTATTTTATTTTATTTTATTTTATTTTATTTTACTTTATTTTATTTTACTTTTTTATTTGATTTTTTAATTTTATTTTGTTTTATTTTATTTTGTTTTAATTTTATTTTATTCTCATATAATTTTATTTTCATTTATTTTATTTTATTTTATTTCTTTTATTTTATTTTATTTTATTTTATTTTATTTTATGTTATGTTATTTTATTTTATTTTATTTTATTTTATTTTGTTATTTTAATTTTATTTAATTTTTATTTTTATTTTTTATTTTATTTTATTTTATTTTATTTTATTTTATTTTATTTTATTTTATTTTATTTTATTTTACTTTATTTTATTTTATTTTATTTTATTTTATTTTATTTTATTTTATTTTATTTTATTTTATTTTATTTTATTTTACTTTATTTTATTTTACTTTTTTATTTGATTTTTTAATTGTATTTTGTTTTATTTTATTTTGTTTTAATTTTATTTTATTCTCATATAATTTTATTTTCATTTATTTTATTTTATTTTATTTCTTTTATTTTATTTTATTTTATTTTATTTTATTTTATTTTATTTTATTTGATTTGATTTTAATTTATTTTATTTTATTTTATTTCATTTTATTTTATTTTATTTTATTTTATTTTATTTTATTTTATTTTGTTTTATTTTATTTTATGTTATTTTAATTTTATTTAATTTTTATTTTTATTTTTTATTTTATTTTATTTTATTTTATTTTACTTTATTTTCTTTTATTTTATTTTATTTTATTTTATTTTATTTTATTTTAATTTTTTATTTTATTTTATTTTTGTTTTAATTTAATTTTTTATTTTATTTTAATTTTATTTTATTTTATTTCTTGTATTTTATTTTAATATTTTATTTTATATTTTATTTTATTTTTTTTTTATTTTATTTTATATTATTTTGTTTTATTTTATTTCTTTTAATTTATTTTATTTTTGTTTTACTTTATTTTATTTCCTTTATTGAACTCCTTTAGGGTTACATATTAAATATCGGTTGTTTGACAATAAGATATATAAGACTATTGGTCGGATATAGATACTTAGTATTATATAATATAAATATACATATATACAATTTACGTTTCAATGTTCCGAAAAGACCGAACCTTGATAAAAAATAACCATTAAATAATAACCATAATAACTGCATTAAACTACAATCGCAGTTGTTTAAATATCTCCTGCATCAAGTCTATCCAGTCCATGATGCTAAAACAACTTGCAATTAACAGTCTGAGTAATTTGAATTTATTTGCATCATTATCGCCTGGTCCTTTAGTGTCAGCCAAGTGTCGTGCAAACCATCACCTACCACCTCAACTTTCGCATCGCTACCCGCATCGTCATGTTTGGGTCATCGATGTATTTTATTTGATTAAAATATATTTGCTTTTCTCTCCGAGCCGGCAGCCCAGCAGCTGTGCTAGTAGTGCTCATATTACCCATTAATTACTTATAAACTTAATAATTATAAATGGCACCTTTCTTTCTCTTTTACTCTGAAAAATTACTCACATTTTGCATTTCTGATTATTTGAATTGCATGCAGTCCGCCAGCTGCCAAAGTTCGCAGCTCTTTCTGTCTTGCTGCAAATTTCAATTAAGAATCGAGAGTCCGTAGTGCCAGGCGAAAGCTGTCAGCATCAGAGCCATCAACTTTTCTGAAAAGTGTTAATGCTCATATTTTCCCTGCTGCATACTTAATAAATAATGCACATCAACCGCTCTCCGCGTGAGCCCAAAACTTTTGAATTTCCGCCGCACTCAGCAGTGCTCAGTAAACTTTTAATGTGCCCATAATGCCGGTTTACGGCGTCCCAAGTAGGATAGTCCAACGCGGCGCAGCAACGAGCCGCCAGGCACCCGTCTTTAAAGCATCACAAATGTCCTGGCGGCATATGTGCTGCTCCGGGGGATAACGAATCACAAAAGAAAAGTTGCAAAGATTTACAATTAGTCACAAATTTCATGATCCAACTGACATGGTGCCAAACACACACAACAACAGCAACAACAGCAGCAGCCAGTAGCAATAAAAGTCACATCACATTTGATATGTGCACACAGCTCATATAAATTTTATTTCCGACAACATTTTAGAGGTCAATAAAAGTGCCACCCAGCACCACCTCTCAGCACACAAATACAACGCGAGCAACGAACAACAAATTCAATAAGTTCGCCCACTCACAAACCCAACCAACAACCGCCAACAAAAAAACAAGGCCCAAACAGGATCCAAGCTTTTGTAGTTTTTCTTCACTCGCACTGGTATTTTCCACGGTCGGCGAGCACCTATACGCGTCACTCGACGACTCTTAGTGCGCCTCCAACAACTCAACTCACCAGTAATGCGAACGGCTAAACGTGCACTTTACACGCACGAATGGATCAATAAGGCTGCACACACTCGCCGCACACCTTAGCAGTTCTGAAATATTTATTGATCCACCCCATGTAAATGTCTAAAAGCATTTGTACTCGAGCGCAGCCAACAACATTCGATGCTTAACGACGCTTAAAATCCGAAACACATTTTTGCGCAAAGTAATAAAGTGAGCATTTTTCATTATTAATGACGGCAACGCGGTTGTTGTTGAAAGCAGGTTTGGGGTGGAGAAAAGCCAAGTCACGTCTAAAAGGACCATCCAGACCGCCAGAGTGCATCAAAGTTGTATCGACTACTGCACGCAATCGAATGGGCTTTGCGAATACTGGATCTCGGCTGCTTGTCTGGAAGCTATTGGAAGACTCCAACTTGTTGTCCAAGCCCCAGAAGAAAAACTTTTATCAAATTCAAGCACTGAGAAGCTGGGACAGACGAAATTATTTAACCCTTTCAACCCCGAATTTCACCCTGTGTCTCGATATTACTTTTGGGTACTTAAACCATGAATTTCTTACCTAATAAGTGTGCAAACAACATTTGAAGTCGCCACGCTTATTTGTTGGAGTTCTAGAGCTAGTTTACTTTTGAACAATTTTAGCTTAAAACGGGTTAAATAAATTTATTATCAATATTTTTTAGTTACGGAAAAATTATTGATAATTTATGGAAAAATACAAAATTATCACTTTTTGATTTTATTTAACCATTATTAAATAAACAGGGTTTTGATCAAACGCATCCGATTCGTAGACTTCAATTAGAACACAAAGTTTCCTTGATATCGCTGCAAATTATTGGAAACTATTTTAGGGATAACAGTAAAATTTTTGTAATTTGCTTTGAATTCGCTTCTAAAAATATTAATTTGTTGGTGCCTATTTAAATTAAACCCATAAATCAATCGTAGCTTTTGCTATAAGATGACAAATAGGTGAAGTTGCCCTCAGGCAACTTCGGGGTCGAAAGGGTTAAATAACAATAACAAAAATGGGCTAATCGCGTGCGCCTAAAAACAAAAGAATTTTATGGACTAACTTAAGGCCGCTGAATACGAAAATGAAAATAAATTTTTTTTAAGAAGCGTTTTCGAAGAGATATACAGATTGTTCAAATAAAGAAACTTGGGGAAGTTACTGACATTAAAAGTTGTAAAAAAAAGAATTGTTAACCATTTTCAAAAATCATAAATTTTCGGATGTTTTTTTATAGATACTATACAATGAATTATATCCTCTGGTTTTAAAATCTAAGATAAAAGATATATTACACAGGGCAACAAATTTCGACTTTTGGTCGGCTTTTCTGGGTTTGACATCAGTTCTAGGGTCATTAGGTACCGCTGATTTCGAATCCGCAAACCGTTTTTAAAACTTAGTTTCCGTTTTCGCAAAAAATGGGTGTGTCACTTTTTCGGATTTTTCCTGACTTTTTTCACGTTTGGGATTGTAATTTCTAAACCAATAAACCGGTTGACATGATTTTCACTTTGTGGCATTTACAACACCTCACGGTTTCTTTTCCAATGTAATTTATTTTTAAACCCCCCTAAATGAAATCCTGTGTAGGCCACAGACTAAAAGCATAGTCTGCATTAAATTTAAATTCGCAAAATACGAGTGCACACACACACACACGCTCGAGCAAGTAAAATAGTACATTAACTCATTTAAAAGGGAACGGAAACCATATCTCCCCACGAATGTAAACATTTTAGGAAGTGACAACGCGTGAATGTTATACTTCGGCGCCACAGTTCAAACAAAAACAAACATACTACATAGTTGCATAGTTCTCGAACCTAAAAATAGGCTAAAGTTTTTAACTGCGAAGTTTTCTAATGAAAATGTTAATGTTTAGGAAAATGTTGGTTGAGACATCAAAGGCTCACTAAACCTCATCCGTTTACGTTGAATTGTGTTTACGAGATTTGCGATTAATTTCTCGCGAATTTCAAATGGTGCGGTGCGATTTAAAATGCCAACGCGTGCAACCGCTGAAGCAATTCCATGAAAATATTGCAAAAATGTGATTGGAAACAGACTTTACTGTATTTACTATATAAGTAATGAAACTGTTTATTGAAAACCTTAAAGTGTCGTTTAATTTCAATTTGATTTAATTACATGCCTTGCATGCTACAATTTCGTTAGTTATCCGTCTCGGACCGTCGAACGAATTTGGGTTTTGGGGCAGTGACACCCCTCGTTAATTTAAATAAACTCAAGTCCAAAAATTTTTGCTCCCCAAAACACACTTTGCGTTTAAGTTTAGGCTCAAGCGCACAAATAACCTCCGAATTTATAGAAAAACAAATTTTCATTCATGTGTGGGCCCAGACGTATACCTGTTGCCGCCAGTCGTCTTAAACAATTCTGAACTTTAACAACACGTAATATCTGAGCAGAGGGAAATGACAAACTTCTGAGAGTAAAATTGCCTATAAAAAAGCTCCCAACTCGCCGTTCGGAATCGGCATAAAACTGTTGGTCCCTTCTAAACTTGTAAAAACATTCGCACGCACAACGCGGTTGGTTGCGGGTAGCTAAGCCTTAGTCTCGTAATGAGCAGAACTTGAAGTAGCATTCAGCTCTTTTCCTTCAGGTCCTTTGAGCATAGCTTTCAAACATTAGAGAAAAAAGTTGTGATTGATCTGCCTGCATTTGGATAGAGTTAAAATTGGTCGCACAGTGTAAGTAAGTACGAGTACAGCAATGTCTTGTCATATCATGTCAAAGGCTTCGCTTTCTTGCTTATTTGCTTACCCCAGCCATATGAAAATAATAATTTTTGGAACATCTCTTCGAACTCTAACCATAGCACACTTTCGTTAATGACAGTGAAAGGCGGCAAGTTTTCCATTTTAAGCAGTACAAACAATTTTCAACGCCAATGCCGAACATTTTTTCAATATTCATATTTTCCTTCTCCTGAGCATTTCCAACTAATCTACATTTACCACTTTTCGTTTCCAAACTCAAAACGCATATGGCGAATATACGAATTGAAGACGAAAAAAATCTCATCTTTTCAAAATCACTTAAATCTTTGATTGTTTTCATCCCAATCTTCCTTTGAATTATAAGTAAATATTTACAACCCTACAACAACACGACCACCCAGCGTATCTACGCCCCAACACAAGGCTCGACCTGGACGACGAGTTCTGAGGCGACGTGCTGTGGTCCCCACTTATGCGCTTCAAGTTTTTTGCTAAAAAAATTAAATAAGAATTACATTTGAAAGCGAAAAATTGTCAACATTGTAACGCACGCACACCTATACACACCCACAGAGATGACCCCAACGGCCTCCTGAAGCCATACTTATCGGTGAACCAAGGGTTCGGTCTGAGCTTGCCTCATCGTTAAAAAAACCCACACACACACACATTTTGCGGCACACAGAAAGCAAAAAGTTTGATTATGTTACAGCTCAGCAAAGTTGCCAACTTTGTGTTCAGCAGCTTCAATTATTTTAAATTATTGTTTTTAATAATGTTAAATAACATTATTTTTTTTTTTAAAACAACTTTTGCTGCTCTTGACCACAACTTTCACTTTTACGCGAGTATCCAAGTGCGAGTTGGCTGTTGTTAAGCTTTGAACGTTGTCCAGGGGAATGCTGAAGGCACTCAATAAGTTTGAGGAACACTTCAGCAAAGCACACAAAGCAGATTTTTTAAAATAGAGAATAAGTAGAAGAGATGAGTGTTCAAGGTAGATAAAGTTTTATAGGAAGATATCTGCTTCCTAATTGCGTAATGAAATATCCAAACACACAGTTATACTACAGATAGAGAAAAGTTTCTCAGGCCACCGCTTTCTTAGTTACAAACGTTAATGGTCTAAATTGTTACTGTTAAATGTTAAATAGTTTTGATCATCCCAGAATAACTTGACAGAGTGGTGTCTAATTTTCGGATTTTCTAGGTTCTTCTCTCAATCCATATACCTAATCTTCTATTTTCTTAACCTAAGCAATGCTCTCGTAGTCCTAAGATCATTTCTATACTAAACAAGATGACTCGGTGAACGTTGTATCACCTAATATTAATTTGATTGTAACTAGACACAGAAATGTTTTGACAATAATTTAAATTTGTTGAGTTTCCTTGAGAACTTCAGACCTTGAGAACCTCAAACTAAATCTTAACTCGTGGTTGCGACTAAGTTTGTAGAGAAAATTTACCTGATCGAAATGCAAACTTTAATCAAATCTATTCTTTAAATAGACTTTACTACTTTTAAAACGATGGGAAGGTTAATGGGACTTCGAAAATACATTTTGATTTTTGCTTCGTAGAAACCCAAAAGTTGATAACCTCACAACTCCGATTGTAGGGGAGGCGCCCTCTGGTGGTGAACTTTTCAACCTTAATTAATTTTGTATTTTTTGTACTCAACGATGTTGGCGATCGCGATCGAATCATTTAAATCGGTTCAGTAGTTTCCGTGATACGATGTTTTCTCGTTTACTTAACAACTACATTTGCAAGTGGGAAGCCAATGGCATAGAAAATGTCCAGTTTTGTATGGCAGCCCCCTTAAGACTTGGAGTTAGCGGGTAGGTATGTTTAGAAGAAACATTTGGAAGAGAAAATAAATGGATGTCGGTCATACATTTGACATGTCTGAGGGCAACCTGGGAGCAATGGGAGCCTATTTTATAAAAACGACCATTTTGTATTGGAACCCCATTAAGGGTTGGAGATAGGGGGTGAGTATGTTTGAAAAAATTATTCAGTAGAGAAAATTAGTGGGGGTCGGTCATGTATTTTAACCCTCTAAGAGCAACTTCTGACCAGCTGTGGAGCAACCTCCTTGCGATGCCATTTAGCCCCACCCTAGCCGCAAAATTTTTTTGCTCATGCACTTTTTCACCAAACCGCATAAAATGAGAGGTTGCAGATCATCGAGATCCCATTATTGAGAATCTCCATACAACACTAAATCATGTCTAGTGCTATATCACGTTTTGTAAATCAATGTTTTGCAAAATTGCCAACATTGCAACAATCGCTAATTTCGAACCAAGCGACTATTGTAAATTTGGAATTCAGCTAAAAAGTCCTAAACTTTAAATAAACCTAGGTATGTGATTTAGTGACAGGAGTAAACTACAAAGTAACTTAGTGGAAGGAAATTGCACTACCACTAAATAAACTTTGCGATTACTGGAACATGTTTCAGTAACGTCCACATCTATTTGGCGATAGTGAAAAGCATAGTGAATTTAATGCCAAACCTCCATAGGTATAAGTTCTTAGTTTAAAAATATATATAATAACAGACAAACAGATAGGATGGATGGACATTGCCGCATCTATTCTTCTATTCTTATCCTGACTACACTTCCTTAGGGACATTGCAAACTCCTGGTAGAAGTGTATGTTAAAGAAATGTTCTCGACATCTGCCTCCGTGTTGAAAATTCGCGTAAAAAATAGGTATCATCTGCATTCGCACCCGCTACGGCAAAATCACAAGCGCTCCATTACCTCAGTGCAGAGTACAAAAGTTGACTGGTTGTGACTGGTTTTCCCTTCCTCTCGATTATTTTCAATTAAACCGTTGCTGATGTGTTGTCTGATGCTAATCCGAGACTAACTATAGCAGCAAAAACTATTATAAAACATTTTGGCACAACTCAATGTACGTAAAGATAAAACAAAAACGGCTACAAAAACCATTACAGTAAGAACCACCAAAATGCACAGTGATTCGTTCCATAGACACAATTCAAAAAATTTATGGTCTTAGAATTTAACGATTTTTATGTCATTTGAAAGAAAAAACTCCAACTAAGAAAACCCCAAAAAATCTGTGCAAAAAATCAATTAGTGTCTGTGCCAAAGCGGCTCAAAGTTGAAACTTTTTTCTCAAAACAATTGAAACTCATATGTTCTGTTTTTTAGTCTATTGAGTAAAAAAAATTTAAAAAATACATGGTTACCAAGAAGTTGCTTAACCTTTCAGAATAGAATAAGAAGTGATGTGGCCATTTTCGCTTTTAATGTTTTCTCAAAATTTGCAAAGCGTAGGCTCTTACTTTACTTTTAATTCAAAATATTTTTCTAAATTAAAAATCTGAAAATTTGCAAAACTTAGAAGAAGATATCTAAAAAGTATGTGAAAGTATGTTCCTGGATTTTTTTTATTTTAAGAAGCAGTCTTGTTTTATCGCATAATGTAATTATATCCACCGATATCTTCCCATCTCAGAAAATAATTCAATTTGAAAAGTGGTCTAAACACGCATTTTTCGACAAAATTTATTTTATTTATCCCTAAAAGTGCAATCAGCATGAAAAATGATAAAATCTGCAAAAATGCAAAACATACCTCTATTATTATCGTTTTTATTGCAAAACCAGAGGGTCCTAAGTCAATTTCTGTTACTCTCTGGAATAATCAATGTTCATGTTACCGATTAAATGTAAAATCTGAAAAATCTAGTAAACACACTTGGTGCTATAGCTCTCCAAAAATGACGAAATTTGCAAATTTAAGTCTCAGGCATTGCCAAACTACAACAGTCTAAGAAAAACCAAATGGAGATTTCAATTTAGCAGACCATGGTTAACTAGTATACCAAATGAAGAACGGACCACTCCTTCTAATTTTGTCCCGCGGTTGTATGGAGTCGAATCACTGTGCAATGTGCCAATTTTTACGAGCAAATGCGAGAGGGGCGAACGCAACGAGGGAAGAACAGTGTCGAAGGGAAATCGCACGCAATAAAAGGTTCTGCAACAAATCGTGGTCTGAATCTGCCCATAAGACTATTTCATAAGATGGCCGCAGAAATTCAGTTATTCCAACCAACATAATACAACCACAACTACAGCTACATTAAACTGCCAGCTTGAGTGCCCACAGCGCCTGTGTCCCAATCTGGCCGAGTATCTACGTGAACATGAGGCTATGCATAACATATATGATCTTGTTGTTGTTGGGCATATTTCTTATATTCCGCACCACCCACTGCTGTTGTTTATTTGCGTTGATTTGATTTGTGAATTTCCTTCGCCTTGGCCGTGTGAAGGTTTGTGTATTTCGTTGGTTGTAGTTTGTTTGCGGTTGTGTGTTTGTGTGTTTGCGTTTGCGCCAATACTTGACTGGCCGCGTACTGGAGGTTGAGGTGTGCTACTCGCAACTGGAGTAGGCCATGGCTCTCGCAACCCAAATGGCTGTCAATGTCACTCAATGAATTCGAAATGTTTTTCTTCTGTGTTTGCCTACTTGCTGGGAATTGTGCTGTTAGTGTTGCTGTTACTGTTGCGGTTCGTGTTGAGGGCAGGAACTTACATTTCCGTTACATGTCTATTAAAATAAACGTTTGGGCTGTAACAATGGAGAATAAGGAGTACGGTTGAATGCCCGAAAGTATGCCTCAGTAATTTCACACAGATTTTAATTAAAATGTACACATGTAGTGCTAATACAAATGGGCGTGCGTGTGTCTGTATGTGCATTGAGTGAGTAGTAAAATTTCAGACTACATTTGAGGAGTTTACTTTCAAAAGGGCATATATCCACTTCTGATTTTTTTTTTAGAAATCAAGAGAAACGTTTTACGGCAATTAAAAAATTAACTGATTTTTTTTGTTTACTAAATTAATTCCGTCTTAGGCTAAGTAATATACTACTAAAAGTTCCAACCTCTGCGTGCGTTTCATTGCGAGTTACACCTGATTTTAATTTGGATATGTGCCTTTTTGGTGTGAAAATGGGATATGTTCCCTTTTGGTAAAAAAAAACAGCTGTTTTATAAACTTTAATACAATTTTTTTTTTACAATATTATTAGAATGACATATTAAATGTGAACTCCATTTTCATTGCTGTCGAGACAGTCACATTCTTCGAAGCTGCTGTCATTTTCATCTTCTTCCGGTGCCTCAGGTTGTCCAACAAGGGGGATGTACCACTTAAGATCCGGGTTATCTTTCCATTCTTTTCCAAAATGGGTTAATAACAGGTGCTCTACGTCCCTCTGTTTTTCTTTACTGATCGATTTTCCGAGTGAAAGAACACTCGGAGTTTTGACGTCGGATTCTTTTTTCCCCCTTTTGACGATCGGTTTGAATATTTCGGTGTGGCTTTCGAATCTGAAATGAGCCATAAACTTCACTCTCGTAGTAACTCCTCCATTTCTAGCGTGGAATTTCTTTATTTTTTTTTTTTTTTTTTTTTTAACAGGAACAAACGCGCAGGGGATGACCCCTATTAATGCGAAGCATTGCGTTGGTTCAGGAAGGATATAAAGGTTAGGAGATAGGGTTGTGAGTGAAGTGTTTATGGACTCTTGCCTTGAACCCATCGAGATCATAAGTGCTGGGGAAAATATCCGCAGGGAGACCATTCCACAACCGTGCTGAGCGGGCCAGAAACGAACTTTCCCTGTAGTGCGTAGTGCGCTGGAACATAATTTCGACGTGGAATGCATGGGCTCCAGTGTTCAAACGGGTTGCCCGGGGGAATACCCGGAGTGATGGCATCAAGCTGCTCATCTCCACTGAGCAGTTACCAAAAAAGTATCGGTAAAATAACACCACACATGCCACGTTTCGACGATGTTCCAAGGAGTAATAGAGCTGGATGCCCTACTGTCCCCTATAAGTTTAATCGCACGGTTTTGCACCCGATCGAGGAGCTCCAAATGGGTTTTTGAAGCCCCCGCCCAGAGGTGCGAGTTAAACTCCATTTTAGGTCGGATATAGGTGGTGTAAATAATGCGGAGATCAGACGGAGTGAAATATTTTTTGCACCGCTTTAGGAAGCCGAGGCACTTGGCTGCTTCTTTCGACACGCCAAAAATATGATCGTTCCAACGAAGATCGTTCTTAATGGACATGCCCAGAACATCAAGAGCTGCCGATTCCGCAATACCCACACCACCCATAACCAGGGATGTGTTGGGATGTGGGGAGACTCGTTTGTGGGATAACAGGCAACATTGGGTCTTGCGGGGATTAAAATCGACCCTGTTCGCTTGACCCCACTTGGAGATTGTTTGTAGGTCGCTATTAAGTGTGTCATTCATACGGCGCCGTTCTCTCTCAATCTCCACAGAGCTGGGACGCTTTGTGAAAGAGTATGAATGACAAATGGTGCTGTCATCCGCAAACGAGTAGATGGGATTCTTCGTCGACGACAACAGGTCGTTGATGAAGATCAGGAAGAGGGTTGGAGAAAGGACCGAACCCTGCGGCACTCCCGCGCTAAGGGAATGCTTTTCCGAGGCTATGCCGTCTACTACAACACGAATAGAGCGATCATAGAGGAAGCTCGTAATCCAACGAGAGAAGGTACTACCGACACCATAGGCAATCAATTTTGACACGAGTGCTTTATGCCACACCCGGTCAAAGGCCTTGGAAATATCCAATGCAACAACCTTGCTTTCACCGAGGTTTAGAATGCTATGGTTCCATTTCTCGGTGAGGACCGCCATAAGATCTCCCGTCGATCGTTGTCTTCGGAAGCCGTATTGGCGGTCACTTAGCAGTCTATTGTGCTCCAGATATTTCACAAGGTTGAAGTTTACAATGCTTTCCATTACTTTGGAAAGCACCGAACAGATTGCTATAGGTCGGTAGTTCGCAGGGTCAGTAGTCTTGCCTTTTTTAGGAACTGGTTGAACATTTGCTACCTTCCAACATGTCGGAAATACACCTGTGGTGTATGACATGTTGAAAAGTTTGCGTAATGGACAAGCCAGTGTGGTAGCGCACTTTTGCAAAACAAGGGCTGGAATGCCGTCCGGCCCTGAAGCCTTATTTACATCGAGATTTGCAAGCACTCTTTTAACTACCCGTGTCCGAAAATGAATTTCTGGCATAGAGCAAGATACGTTCTCGACTACGGGTAGTGGTTGATCGCTGGGGGGCAGGGAGGAATTCTCTGCGAAAATTTTAGCCAACAAATTAGCTTTATCAACCGAGTGAGTGATGATTTGATCATTGTTAAGAAGAGTTGGAATTGAAGACGATGTTTGATTCTTCACCTTCTTAACGAATGACCAGAAGTTCTTACTACCACGCTGGCATTGAAGAACTTTTTTCCTTTGGCGCTGTTCGTGCAGAAACTTTTGGCGCCTTAGGATGGCATTGCATCGATTTCTAGCCTGTTTACGCAGCTGTTCAGTGGTGGCATTTTTATTTGCCTGCCATGCTCTGAAAGCTTCCTCTTTAGACCTGACAGCAATTCTGCATGTCTCATTAAACCAGAAATTGTCCTTGGGTTTAATGCAAATTTGCTTATTGGGGATAAAGGACCGCATTCCCAATAATACAATTTCTTCAACCATTTTGGCTGCGGCATTTATGTTTCTATCAAGAAAACACAATTTCCAATTGAAGTGGGCGAAAAATTCATTAAGTCCACTCCAGTTAGCTTTATCATACATCCACACTAGGCGCTTCGGGGCTAAGAGCGAAGCATTGCGGATAGAAGAGTATGAGAAAGACGCCAAAATGGTACAATGGTCCGAGTTTCCAAGAGGTGCGTGCATTTCAACATCATATTTTTCATGATGTGAAGTGAGAAAAAGGTCTAGAGTATTGAGAGCTTGCCCCGCAACGCAGGGGATATGCGTTGGTTCATGCACTAATTGAGTCAAGTTATTAGACTCGGCAAAGAGCTCGACAAATAAGCCTTCAGGAGTTGTGTGGCTGGAATGGCGTAGCCAATTGGAATTATGAATATTGAAATCACCAGCAACTACAATTTCACTATTCGGATACGATTCCAGAATCTGAGAAATAGAATCAGAGAGAAGATCAAACTTGTTATATGTAAAATCTCTCCCTGAATTCGGGCTTCTATATAGGAAGCAGAAGTGCAGAATGTGCGACTGGATATTGAATTTAACCCACATGGAGCTAAATTCGGCATCCGTCGTGTATAGTTGTTGCTGGCACTGGTACGCAACATTACTGCACACATAAAGGGCAAGA
The DNA here is from genome assembly GCA_963971225.1 of Melieria omissa. Taxonomy (NCBI): domain Eukaryota; kingdom Metazoa; phylum Arthropoda; class Insecta; order Diptera; family Ulidiidae; genus Melieria; species Melieria omissa. The sequence continues at coordinate 43,876,138 of OZ020268.1, read as the reverse complement.
CCCCTGTGGGGAGAGAATAATGGCAGTAGGTGGTAACCAGGGATGTGAAAATCCAGTGGATCTGCATCCCCACACACCTGGGTTTCACCTAGTGCCATTATATGGGGTTTATGGAGGTTAACAAATGCATATACAGCAAAAAAGTTCGCCCTGAGCCCGCGCACGTTGCAGAAGGCTATGCGGAATTTGTCCACCACCATGGTCTATATGGGCTAAAGAACAAGGAAAGTAGCTGGGAATGAGATCTGTCGCACTAAGAAATTGATTATGCCCTGTGGTAAGTGTTATGCCTTTACCACAGAACAGTCAATTTCTCAGTGTCGAACAAGACCGCATGTAGCGCCACTGAAAACGGACGGATGAGGGAGACACGGAAAATGAACCATAACAAAGACAACGCGAGCAGAGGTCAACGCAGCGGACAGCGAGCACGATTTAACGGCAATTTATGTTGGTTTTACATTTGCATTTGGATCGGATAGTAATTTATATTATTTTAAGTTATTTAATTGTTGGGCACACGCGGCGTAGTAGCAACGCAACGAGACACATCATTCGGACGAACACCAAAACACGCGACCGACGGACATAAACAATAAGAGCCGCGGAGCACAAGACGGCACGTCTGCCCACGTGTAACACTTGACACAAACCCATCTATCTATCGTTTGGCGTGACTGATGCCTGTAGCTTCACCGTACGTTTCCTCGAGTTCCTTGATGTCAACCATTCTCCAATCCACTCCAAAAAAGCAACTAATTCGCCCATGTTGTGGGGGCTGAAACCCCATTCATCCCTTTTCCCCCTTCCGCATTTGAACCAAAAATATCTTAAGCACAGTCCACTTTATGTTATCCAACTTAGCTCAAAAAATGAAAACTGTCTTTATAAAACGGATGAAAAGAAAAATATTAACATATGTTAATAGTGGCGGTTTCCGTATATAAACATTGGTTACAGTGTGAAGTCTAAGATGGCGCACAATGACCAATCAGAGTGCACAAGGACCTCACGGTGGCGTCACCTGTTGAGGGGAAGAGTTAGACAATGTAAATCACGTCCTTGGCAAGTTCTGCTCTCAAGCGATAATGTACTAAACTACACAAGAAAAATTCGGCAGAAAACTCATTGTGGATATGTGCCCTTTTGAAAAAAAAGAAATTTTAATGGAATAGGTTTTATATGGATATATGCCGTTTTGGTGTAAAATTTTCTATTAAAGACAAGACAAGAAAGAGACTGGATATGTGCTCTTTTGGTGGCAAACTCAATGTTTGGCATGCTTTAAATATAGGATAAAAACAACTTTGGTAGGAAACTGATCCATAGGCACATACATCTCATGGCAAAGAATAGATTAGAGCGAAAAAACGAAAAAATCTCAAAAGTGGATATAAGCCTTTTTGTAAGTAAACTCCTCAACTATACTTTTGTGTACTGATTTGCGTAACATTGTAAAATACATATACGCGAAATATAGCCCATGACACCAGCCTGATACGCACTAAAATATATTGTGGAATGAATACAAATGAAAGAATGAAATAAATTGAAATTGAAAATTGTGAAAATGTGTTAGCAATTTGTGCGAAATTGTATGTTCTTTTCCTAATTCTGTTCAGCTTGCTGAAGAAGTAAAACAACTTTATTTTAATGTAGAATGTATTTTAGAATAAGGAACTTAAACAAAAACAATTGAGAAAACGATTTTACGTAAATAAAAAATTATTTACGTAAGTTCCTTCTTCCATAGAAATTTACATTACATTTTTATTTTTGAATGGGCAACAAATGTATAAGACATTTAGCAACACTATAACAATTAATACCAAATTATCTTTGTGGCATTCTATTAAAACTAACTAATTATAACATTTGTCCTACATAAACGCAGTTTTTAGAGTTTGACGAACAAATACAGTCTGTCCAGTAGAAGCGTGATCGACAAAATTTTCACTTAGAGTACCGTTATCAAAAAAATTTGAATGCAACTAAGTAGCCTCATCATTTTTGTAATACGCACTGCAAAAATTGTCAGTCTCGTGAAACAATTACGAAATACAGGGTGTTTTAACAAGATGAGCTCCGCGTGAGAGAAGCGACTTGAAGCCGTATTCCTTTGTCTACACCCTGGAGGGTCGTAAATGTCACGTTTAGCTGCAGCAAAATATATGAAGAAGTCGAAGTGATTCGTAACGAAGTGGACAAATCGATATATGGAAGCAAAAAATTTCGGCGATGTGGCTGGACGGGGCCTTGAAAAAAAGACCTCCCCAAAACAGGACAAGAAAATCATTGATTTGTTTGCGACGAAGCCATTACGTAAAGCTAAAGCAGTTTTAGAGAAAAGTGGTGTTCAAACATTAAAAGAGACGATTCGAGGTCGTTTAAGATCTAACGACGTTAAATACCGAAGCTCTTTGAAAAAACTGTTGTTCTCATCATCACACATTCAAAAATGACTTGCCTGGGCTTATGCCAATTCAGACCGGAGTTGGAATGATGTAATATTTACGGATGAAATAGTAGCATAAATCGATCTTGGTGTGCCGCCATCAACCGATTTTTCCAACGAACTGTTAAAGACCCAGTAAAGGTCCATGTTTGGGGCTGCTTCTCAGAAAAAGGATTTGGGCGACTTTTCGTTATTACTACCAACTTGAACGCGGTTTTGATGACCAAATTTTATGAAAAAGCTTTATTACTATCAGCTGCGAAGATGTTCGGGAGAAGAGGACTCTCTTGGATTATACAAGAAGACAACGACCACAAACATCGCAGCCGAATGAGAGCTGAGTGGAAACAGCAAAATGGGGTAGAAGTGTTAGATTGGCCCTCACAGTCGCCTGATGCCAACCCGATAGAATATGTGTGGGCAATTGTAAAGCAGAAACTCAGAGGAAATACTATATGGACAGCAAAACAGTTATCGAGGCAAATTCGGCTGATTTGAAGTCGATTGCCTCGGCAACTTGCCCAGATCTTAGCGCAAAGTATGGGTCGGAGGCTTGAGGCCATAATAGCGAATGGCGGCGACTATACCTGTTATTAAAAATATTGCGTACAATAAATATTATAAACTTATAAAATGCAGTTTGTTTGAAACGAATCGGACAAATAGTTTCCAAGTTACGACGATCACGCTTCTGCTGGACAGACTGTACTAAAAGATGCAACCAACAATTCATTCCTAACAAAAAGCAACTCTGATTTGGCCCCTTATTTTGACGGCTCTCTGAGCCTGGCGTACCTTGTTAATATACCTTGGTAGCAAGCCACCGGCTGATTGTTTATCGCTTTTGTCAAAATCGTCGGTTTGCTGTGTTGCCGCATCGGTTGAAATGAAAATAACTGACTGAAAACAACTGACCTGAGCACTTTTCCCGTTTTTTCACTCAAATACAGCACCGTCTGACAACAATCACTTTTGTTTTTTTCAGTTTCTCCCTCTTTCGTCGGAAAATATCAACTGATTTTGACAGTAGCGATAAACAATCCTACCAACAAAATACATGTGGTTTTTGGTGTTGTGGGATGCTATAACCTTATTATTGAGCCATGGTGCAATCTAATCTAATAAACGCACAAATTTAATGTTAATAAAAGATACATTAAACCACAAAAACAAACAAATGCAAATCAGCTGCCTTGCAAACTTGTCACTCTCACCACTTTCTCATATTTGATAACATGAACAACAAAAGCATAAAACGGATTTAATTTATTAATGTCGTATGGAAAAAGAATTAAAAACATAAAACTCACAATCTTCAACTCCTGATCTAATTATTCATAACATTAGAATTAGAACAAATCAAACTAAGGATTAGTCAGAAAGGGCATAAAATTGATCATCACACTTTTGTACTATTTTCGGATTGCCAACTGCAGCATTCTTCGCCGACTTGGTATTCCCCGCTTTAACTTTCGGTGGAAGTTCTCAAACTCCTCCAGCGAACCACCCATGAAGAGTTTTGGAATGTATCTTATACTAATAGTTCGAGTATCATTCTCGGCAAAAGTTGAATGATCCGACACAGAGCTGACCGAATCGGCAACGTTCACCATTGAACGACGCCAGTCGGCCCGTCCATCGGTCATTCTCCTGAGTTCACCAACGCTACCCGCGGATCGTTCGCCACCGTTCGGAAAATGCAACATTTTGGCATTGTTATTACTGCCCATTGGTAAACGTATGTTGTTCGCCGCGCTGAAGTGTTGCACTGATGTCGCGACAGTTTGTTTGCCCACCAGTTCGTGTTGCGTACGCAAAAATTCAGTTTTTGTTTTTAGTTCATTTAAGTTTTCCTCGTGCTGTGCTTGCAATTGTTGGATGGTCTGTTTAGACAGCTCCAGCTCGGCTTGTACGTGCATTTTCTCCATAGTCAAAGCCGTTGACAATTTTCCTTTGGCGGCAACTTCACTCCAGGCTTCGTCCAGTTTGCATTTGAGCGATTTGATGCGTTCGCGAAGCAGTGCTTCCGTCTCGGCCGACAGCATTTTACGCATTCTGCCCAACAACTGCTGGCACTCTACGTCCCTGTCAATCAGTGCTTTGGCATGACGCTCGTTTTCAGTTGTTAAATCCTCAATTTTCATTTGCAACATTTCCTCAGTTCTTTTGTTGCTCTTCTCTAGGTCTGTCACCCTTTCTTCGCTTTGCTCCAACCGTTGCTCCAGCCCTATTTTTTTCATAAGCAAATCTGAAAAAGCCTCCTTCTCCTTAACAAGCAACGCGCTCAGCTCCCCCAAACGTCTGGTTGTCTGGTCTTCCTCGCCAGCCGCAGAGCATACATTGGCCAACACATCACCTGTCTCACCTTTTAGAACTTCTATTTCGCGTTCTTTGCGCTCCATTTCCTTTGTCAGAACTTCAATTTTTACCTGAAGTGCTCCTTCGACCATTCGATACTGATTTATAGCATCGCTTTGCTGTTTCAACTTGTCTTGTAACTTCTCCTTATCCCTAACCAACGTCTTGGATATTTGGGTTTCTTTCTCTAGCTGTTTAGACGACTGTGCCAATTCTTCCTTTGTATGCGCCAAACATTGTTCATGGTTCGCAATTGTTTCGGACAACACAGCCGCTCTCTCCGTCAACACCCTCACAGAGTCGATCTCCTTATCGAGCTGCACCGCGGTCTTGTCCAGACGTAGCTTCAGTGACGCTACTTCATCGCGCAGAGCCAACTCCTGCTCGGGCGTCGAATAGAGCTTCAGCATTTGCTTCAGTTCTGCATTTTCCCTCGTCTTCTCGGCGTTTTGTTTTTGGCGACTTTCATTTTGAATATCCTGGTATTTTATTGTTTCGCTGAGTTGTCGATTCTTGTCTTCGCTCTCCATGTACTGTTCATGCAGTGCCAGGAAACTTCTCTCCGATTCGTCCACTTTCAGCTGCATTTCGCTCATCAGTACAACGGTTTCGTCCAGCTGCGTTCGAAGCGTGGCCGCCTTCGCCAGTTCATCCGTATCCTCAAATGTCAAGTAAATTTTGTGACTTGTTGGATTGAGGGTGCGACACTCTGGGCAGCTCGTCGAACTGGGGTAAAAAGACAAATTTAATGGTTAGTTACAAATGCTTACAAACGGAATAAGTACTGAGCAAAGTTTTGATCGATGTTCTGATGTCTGTTGACTTGGAACGACAACGGTAACAAAAAAGGAATTTTGTTTCTGGGAAAAACTCAAAACTAGATAAGCACAATATATTTCAGTACAACCAAATTATTTGTAGCTACAATTCATTTGCAGTTGCAAAATATATCTTCGACTCTTAACTATCTCATTAACCTTTAAATGAAATCAGATTTTGATCGTCGAATATACCATATATCACAGGGATATAAATTACTCATGAATTTCTTTGAGAAAAGAATTCGTTTTTAAAACTGTTGTATAAAAAAAATATTTTTCGCTTATAACTTCTTATTAGTACATATTACAAACCTAATGTTGTACATCAATAGAAAGGTATGAAATATACCTTTCGTTTCTTAATTGATTTAATTGATTTTAATTGATAAAAACATTGAACTTTGTCCACGAGCCACGCCTTTTGTAGGCGTTTCCCAGCAAAATTTTTTGTTCGTTAGATTCATGAGCCAAAACTCTATGTAATAGCATACTAATTTTTTTGCAAGAGGGTTTGCTTTACTGCATTTATGCCGGTGTTGTTAAGGGTTAAAATAAATACGAAAAATGCCAAACAATTTTTATCTGTACTAGCTGGGCCCCACGGCTTCGCACGCAAGCTCTCTTCTTTCACCCGATACAAATTTTGAACGCATTGTTGACCCCGTCAGGTTTTGATTAAAAACAAAAAAACATATGTCTATTATCTTTGATGTCAAGTGGTTCTAACAACTGTGAAGTCAAAAGGCCCTTTAAATCATGAGTTACCACATTTACGCTAAACAAATTCTTAACCATTAATTTATCAATTTATCAAAAATATGAAAAGCACATTTTAATTATTTCCCGATTGAAGTGCTTTTTGTCTAAGTTTGAAGTCAAAAGGACCAATAAATCGTTTCTCCATACAAATTGTTAACCCATTAGACCCCGTTAGATTTTGATTTTCAAAAAAGTGAAAAACGCGTGTCAAATTATTTCTCACTTAGAGTACTTTCACAAAGTTTGAAGTCCGTGGCCCCATTAATTTATGTTTTTTACAGTTTCGCCATACATACTTTTAACCCGTCGTTTATCCAGTTAGATTTCGATTTTGAAAATAATGACGAAAGCGTGTATAACTTTTTTTATTTCAAGTATTTTTACAATTTTTGAAGTCAATAGGTCTATCGGTTCATGTTTTTTTTTCAAGTCTACCCTTAAACAAATCCAGTCCAGTTAAATTTTGATTTTCGAAAAATTATAAAATATGTGGGGCATTCCATCTCAAGTGTTCCCACCTCAAAAACGAAACATTTCCGATTTTGATGATATTTGGTAGAGTTGTTGTACTATCAGAGTACATTGATTGTGGAAAAGGAGGGGCGGATTTATGCACGGGTTGCAGTGATACAGGGGCTTGAATTTTCGCCCTTTATTTCGGACGTCGATTTTAATTAAATTCTCAGTCCAAAAAGCTGTTGCTAACGAAAAAACAACATGCACGTATCTTTCAGTATTTTTTCCGTACTTTCCAAAAAAAAGTATATAAAAAATTTTTTATGAAATTTAATAACATTTTTTTAAATTTAAACTTTGTTAATAAAATTTTTTTAACAAGAGCCTGTTCGGATTTTTTTCAAACTTACCTTATAATACGGTTCATTCCCTCCCCTACAAAAGTGTATATGGTATTTTATGGGCAAAGTTGAATTTCTTCTCTTTTTGAGGCTCCAAACCCAAAGCGTCTACCGCGCCCGATGCGCGACTCAGCCGTGGTACATTTTACTTGTGTCGCGCGCGGTAGACACTTTGGGTTTGGAGCCTCAAAAAGAGAAGAAATTCAACTTTGCCCATAAAATACTATATATACTTTTTTGTAGGGGAGGGAATGAACCGTATTATAAGGTAAGTTTGAAAAAAATCCGAACAGGCTCTTGTTAAAAAAATTTTATTAACAAAGTTTAAATTTAAAAAAATGTTATTAAATTTCATAAAAAATTTTTTATATACTTTTTTTTGGAAAGTACGGAAAAAATACATAAGGATACGTGTTCTTTGCTTTCCATTATCAACAAATCTTCGGACTTACAATTTTAAATAAAAAATGTTTCGTTTTTGAGGTGGGAACACTTGAGGTGGAATGCCCCATGTGTCGAATTATTTTTGGTTTAGAGTATTTTCAAGAAGTTCGAAATCAATATGTCTCTTAAATTACTTTTCTTCATACAACACCTTAACACATGTTTTGCCCCTTTACACCTCGAATTTCAAAAATCCCGTCTTAGCGGAGGTTAATTTTTCAAGATGTATCTACAGTTCAAATTTCATGTTTGTTCAGTGGCTTGGGCTGAGCGATGATGAATCAATCAGTCAGTCATTTAGGGCAACCAATCTATGTATATAAAAATGGAGGCGGTACCACGCCCTCTTGTCCAATGCTCACAACTTTCTTCTAGTCGAATTGTGCTACTAAGTGGAAAGTTCGTACCAAGTTTCACTGATGTGTGTGTGTACTGCATAACTGTTGGATCATAACAAATGTGTCACGCCCCTTGACCAACGCCGATCAAATCTGTATGGGCGGTGCCACACCCCCTCATACGATGTTTCATTGATGTACGATTTTCAGTTCTGGTGCATAAAAAATGTGCCACGCTCCTTGTTCAACGCCCATAAAATTTTAACAGTAAAATGATACTTCTATGGACATGATTAAATAGTAAGTTTGTACCAAATTTAATTGATGTGTGAGTTATGGTTCCAAAGTTATTGTTTAAAAATGTATTCTTGTGGTGCCACGCCCCGTTTTCCCGACTTTTCGTTTTTCCTAAACCTTCATGTAACAAATTCGAACAAACCCGCCGAAGGAAGTATCCAAGTTGATCCAGTCGTTGTAAAGTTTTAAGCAGCCGAACGGACCACGATTCATTTTTATATATATAGATTTAACGATTGCTCAATGCTCCTATCTCAAGCAATAAATCTAGAGTTCTTAAAAAACACTTGAAAAGGTGCGCATAAATTGTTTCCTAATAATATTACGGCAGCATCGCATACTTATGTGCACATATTTAAATGCAGTGCTTTTCGCTTATAACGAAACCGTTTAAAACGATTTTCCGTCTAAAACGAACGAATTTCAAAAGTACGTGCTTTATGTTTTCGCTTATTACGGACCACTTTTAAAGCGAACTTTCGGTTAAATCGAACCATTTTGCCCGGTCCCTCGAAGTTCGCTTTAAGCGAAAAGTGCTGTAAATAACAATTTTAAACACTTTGAAAAAAAATAAAAGGGATCGACCCAGACCCGGTGAGCACTCGCCCGAACGAAACAGGCACAAAATTAAACGCTGAAAAGCTTCAAATATATATCCGCTAACAATTCGTAGTTCTGCACAAGCAGATCTGCAACATTTTGGCGCACTAGAAACTGCCGCAGAATCAGCGTAACCACATTTTTTGCTGACACAGCAAACTACAAACTCTTTGTTTGTTTGCATGCAGTTTTTGTTGTTGCCGTGATAAGCAATGCACAGAGATTCCCTTCAAAATGTCGCACGATTGTGTTCGCTCGTTTTCAACTATTTCCGTTAAGCATTTCGACGAACTTGAGAGTATACATATAGAATCTATATTATAGATATATATTCATATATTGAAACGTTCACTACGTACCGGCTTTTCCACTGTTGCATGCAACCAAAGTGGTAGACATGCCCGGAATTTTTATAATTTTCCGAGCAAATCGAACACGATAAGGAACCCGACATGGCGACACAGACAAATAACAACAATCTATTTACGTCCGAACGAACGCGCTTCTCATCAACGACTGTTTGCCCTTCGGCTCGATCAAGAATTGATAGCGCGCGCCAGCTGTCAACATGGTTGCCACCATGGTTCAACTAACAAGGTTGTAGCAAGCCACCGGCTGATCGTTTATCGCTTCTGTCAAAATCGTCGGTGTCAGCAGTCGTGCGGTGTTGCCGCATCGGTTGAAATGAAAATACCTGACTGAAAACAACTGCCCTGAGCACTTTTCCCGTTTTTTCACTCAAATACAGCACTGTCTGGCAACACTCACTTTTGTCTGTTTTCAGTTTCTCCCTCTTTCGTCGGAAAATGACAGCTGAATTTGACAGTAGCGATAAATATCCTACCAACAAAATACATGTGGTTTTTGGTGTTGCGGGGATGCTATTACCTTGTTTAATTGTGCCATGGTTGCCACTCACCTAAAATTTTTTCTACCAAAATTTTTATATAAAGTTACCAAAAGATACCAATTTTTTCATGACAAAAAAAACAAATATACAAAACAATGCATTTCATAACAAAGGTCCAAAAAATATTTCACTTTTATAGTAAAATCATCACATGTACACCTATGGTCAAAATTATAGCAGTACATGCATGTATAAACCGCTAGATTAAAGAAACACCAAACTTGAAGGGATTGCCGCAACATTTTATTTTTACAACATCAACAATTATAAACATAAAATGTTGCGGCATTTTGTTAAAAAAATAACGCTTTTTTTCAATAAAAATGTTCTTTTTTTCCAAGAGGCATAACATCTGTAGCATAGTAAAATAAAAATCACTGAAATGCCGAAGAAATCGTGCACGCTATGTAGAACTGCTCATGGGGACACGATCCCATGTATTCAGTACCTTAAATGTGCAGCAAAAAAGAAAGTGGGAAAGTATTTGTAATACTGAGTTCGGCACACATGCGTTCGAGAACAGCAAAATCAAACGGGTTAATTCAAAACGAATTGACGTGAAACAAATTTTCAAAGTAATTGACATTTTTTAAGCATGCCTCTCCCTAGCTGGTTCACTTTATTTATTTCATTTATGGTGTTCACAGTTCAGCGGTATCTAGCATGTTAAATTTCCCACCTGGCAATTTTCCCGAATTTTCCCATATGGTATCTCAATTGTGTTTGTTTTGTATGAAAAACATAGATACCGGTAGTTTCAAAATTTGCCGCACTGCCTAGCATCTTTATTGAAATAGGCAAAAAACAAAGTCAAATTAATTTGTTGACACAAACTACGCAGCGAATTTTTTTGAGTACTTTATGCCACTATCGGGACCAACTGTGAATACCATAATTATGCTTTAAAAGTAAATATCAAATTCAATATTAACCCTGGAATACTAATTTTCAACTGTATCACAAAACGTTCGCAATGTTAGTCGATGTTAGTTAATCGAATAGGAGAAGTGTGCCAACAATGCTGCCATTGAACCGGGCTGAAGGCACTGTTGCCAGTGCTGCGTATTTAACGTATATAACAAGATGTGATATAAATTTATAAATAAAAAAAACAAATTTTCGTGTCTATTACTTCAAATCAATTTTTGATTGCAAAAGTTACCAAAATGAAAACAAAGTTACCAAGTTACCAAACAGTTTAAAAGTTACCAATTTTGGTAGAAAGTTACCAATTGTGGCAACCGTGGCTGTCAATGCCGCTAGCCGCTGGGGGTTTCCCCTTATTCGCAAATCTGTATGCAAAAAGCTCACATGTTTCTCGATCTCAATCAAAATAAATTCTAAGTAGCGAAACTCTTCGACAACCAGACGTCGATTCTGTTTGCCAAGATCTGTCAAATTGTTGTTGTTCACGTGTAAAACTGGCACTGTGGTGAATATGTGGCAGTGTTACGTGCACGTGAAAAATACTGAAAAAACTGCGGTTTACATGAATTTAAATGTTATATTAAACGATTTTACATAAGAAGCGCTGATATTTTATGTCGGTATCTCCAGGGCAAAGAAAGTTAAACCAAATTCTCAAAAATACGTTTGTTTTCAGCAAAATTTATGAGCATATTTTAAATTATACAATTAAAATTATACTGGCGTGCAACGTTAATATCACTGCGTTTTGGGTCAGTTTGCAAATTTTCGTTGATTTTGCGCGACTTTCCGTGCAATTTTTGTTATAAACAAACGAAGTTATTTGCGCACCGTGGTGAGTATTTACACATTGTGTGGTAAATGTGCTAAAATTATTATCAGACAGAATTGAAATTTTTGCTATCGATGGTGAATATAGTAATGTATTTAAATGGGAAGTGTTTATATAATGGTTCTGATTTAATTATTTCAGTCGCATCAAGGATTTACTTTATATATTACTTTGTATATATTGTTATTAAATTTGATTTTATTTTAATTTATTTTATTTATTTTAATTAATTAAGATGTTAATTTTTACTCCACAAGTTGTAATGTTAGCAAACTGAAATAAATCCATAAATATTTGTAATCCCCGTGGCTCGGTGATTAGTTCATTGAACGACTAATGCTGCAGTCGATAGAATTTAATTATTGTTTTTCAATTTTTTTGAAAACAAAAATATGTTGACTGATTGAGACAGTTATATTTTTCAAACAAAGTTATTAAGTAAATTTTATTGTAAAATCATTATTGCTTGTAGTTTTGCGCTGTTTGAAGAACAGGTAGACCTCGCTTAACTTGTATCACTTATAACACGGCCTCGTTCTAACATAGTTCACAAATTTAAGGAGGACAAGACCTCACTTTAGTCAATCATATATGTATACCTACGTTCCAAACAAGTATGTTTGTATGTATCTACATGCTGGTAGACCTCGCTTAACCCTAATTCCCAGAAGTGAGCCTCACAGTACCTCACTCACAGTCACAGTACCAAAAGATTTTCGATTCCAATATTTTATGCAATTTTCTAATGGAATTATATTGCATTTATAAAATTAACATTTTACGCAATTTTTGTACTTTTTTTAAACCATCTCTTAAAATTGTAACGAACCCCCAGAAGTGAGCCTCAGAAGCTCATTTGAACAAAAAACTCAAATTTATGTAGAATTTCTTGACTTTTTGTCTTACATATGGAAGAATATATTGATTGTTCATGTTATGGTACATTTTCAAACGTGTCAAGTTCATCGTTTTTGAGCCTAGCACACATCTAGTCATCATGGGATGAATTCAGTAAAGTTTTTAACTGGATAACTGGTAACTAGATTTGGAATAGTAAAATAAATTGGGTTTTTCAGTAGTTTAGCTCATATGAGCCTGACAGTCTCACTTCTGGGTTTACGTTACGTTTAAAATTCTGGGAACTAGGGTTAAGACGGTTTTGCTTAGCACTGCATTTTCCAGGAACGTAACCTCAGTGTTAAGCGGAGTCTATCTGTCATAATATTCTGAATGATTCTGAAGATCTCTAAACTCTGTGATCGATCGAATAAACAACTCGATGCGTGCAGTAAAATACTTCAATGTACAATTAATGCCTTTAATTATGATAGACAAATTGTCAATAAATACAAATACACAGTGCAGTAGCCAGCTGTTCATAAGCTACATACAAATGCTTATTTATATTCGTTATGTCGTTTTAATGCTACACAATTAATTAAATAAATTCTATTCTATATAATATTCGATTTGTTTACACTGTCGCACGAGCGATAACGGTACACGAGTATATATAACTGGGACTATGCTGACAAATTCACATTCATTTATAAAAGTATATAGAGCATACGGAAAGTAACGGAAGGGAGCTGGGAACTCTACAAACATCGACCAGATACACTTGACGCCTGCAACATTCGCTTAATTTCATTTGCTAGTAGAATACAAATATTTTTGATTTAAATTTTTTATTACATAAAACTGACAAGCTTGCCGAGCTTTCTTGGGTCATTTAAGTGGTGTCATAGATGTTTATATCAGATTTGTTGTTTTTATTTTATAATATTGGTTAGACCAAGTCTCTGGTCTATGTTAGCTTCTTGCATTGTACAAATTAGTAAATAATTGCTTGGAATGTTTGCAGATCAGGTTTGCCAAGTAATTCAATCACTTAGTTGCTTAGTTGATTTTTTCAAATAAATGTCAAAACAAAGTGCAAACTAAATATTAAATACTAACATTTAAAACTTAAAACTACAATTAAATAATAAGACTTAGTTTAGTGGAGTTTGGAAGAGATTTCGATAGAAAACTTGGAAAGTGCTCAGCAGTGAATTCAGGGCTGATAGCTAAGTCTGAGCACCAATTGATAAGCGCTCAGTGGTGAGCTAAAGGTTCCAGACATTTGCCAACCTAGTTTCAAATGGGATTTTTCCGCATGTAGCGCCACTGAAAACGGACGGATGAGGGAGACACGGAAAATGAACCATAACAAAGACAACGCGAGCAGAGGTCAACGCAGCGGACAGCGAGCACGATTTAACGGCAATTTATGTTGGTTTTGCATTTGCATTTGGATCGGATAGTAATTTATATTATTTTAAGTTATTTAATTGTTGGGCACACGCGGCGTAGTAGCAACGCAACGAGACACATCATTCGGACGAACACCAAAACACGCGACCGACGGACATAAACAATAAGAGCCGCGGAGCACAAGACGGCACGTCTGCCCACGTGTAACACTTGACACAAACCCATCTATCTATCGTTTGGCGTGACTGATGCCTGTAGCTTCACCGTACGTTTCCTCGAGTTCCTTGATGTCAACCATTCTCCAATCCACTCCAAAAAAGCAACTAATTCGCCCATGTTGTGGGGGCTGAAACCCCATTCATCCCTTTTCCCCCTTCCGCATTTGAACCAAAAATCTCTTAAGCACAGTCCACTTTATGTTATCCAACTTAGCTCAAAAATGAAAACTGTCTTTATAAAACGGATGAAAAGAAAAATATTAACATATGTTAATAGTGGCGGTTTCCGTATATAAACATTGGTTACAGTGTGAAGTCTAAGATGGCGCACAATGACCAATCAGAGTGCACAAGGACCTCACGGTGGCGTCACCTGTTGAGGGGAAGAGTTAGACAATGTAAATCACGTCCTTGGCAAGTTCTGCTCTCAAGCGATAATGTACTAAACTACACAAGAAAAATTCGGCAGAAAACTCATTGTGGATATGTGCCCTTTTGAAAAAAAAGAAATTTTAATGGAATAGGTTTTATATGGATATATGCCGTTTTGGTGTAAAATTTTCTATTAAAGACAAGACAAGAAAGAGACTGGATATGTGCTCTTTTGGTGGCAAACTCAATGTTTGGCATGCTTTAAATATAGGATAAAAACAACTTTGGTAGGAAACTGATCCATAGGCACATACATCTCATGGCAAAGAATAGATTAGAGCGAAAAAACGAAAAAATCTCAAAAGTGGATATAAGCCTTTTTGTAAGTAAACTCCTCAACTATACTTTTGTGTACTGATTTGCGTAACATTGTAAAATACATATACGCGAAATATAGCCCATGACACCAGCCTGATACGCACTAAAATATATTGTGGAATGAATACAAATGAAAGAATGAAATAAATTGAAATTGAAAATTGTGAAAATGTGTTAGCAATTTGTGCGAAATTGTATGTTCTTTTCCTAATTCTGTTCAGCTTGCTGAAGAAGTAAAACAACTTTATTTTAATGTAGAATGTATTTTAGAATAAGGAACTTAAACAAAAACAATTGAGAAAACGATTTTACGTAAATAAAAAATTATTTACGTAAGTTCCTTCTTCCATAGAAATTTACATTACATTTTTATTTTTGAATGGGCAACAAATGTATAAGACATTTAGCAACACTATAACAATTAATACCAAATTATCTTTGTGGCATTCTATTAAAACTAACTAATTATAACATTTGTCCTACATAAACGCAGTTTTTAGAGTTTGACGAACAAATACAGTCTGTCCAGTAGAAGCGTGATCGACAAAATTTTCACTTAGAGTACCGTTATCAAAAAAATTTGAATGCAACTAAGTAGCCTCATCATTTTTGTAATACGCACTGCAAAAATTGTCAGTCTCGTGAAACAATTACGAAATACAGGGTGTTTTAACAAGATGAGCTCCGCGTGAGAGAAGCGACTTGAAGCCGTATTCCTTTGTCTACACCCTGGAGGGTCGTAAATGTCACGTTTAGCTGCAGCAAAATATATGAAGAAGTCGAAGTGATTCGTAACGAAGTGGACAAATCGATATATGGAAGCAAAAAATTTCGGCGATGTGGCTGGACGGGGCCTTGAAAAAAAGACCTCCCCAAAACAGGACAAGAAAATCATTGATTTGTTTGCGACGAAGCCATTACGTAAAGCTAAAGCAGTTTTAGAGAAAAGTGGTGTTCAAACATTAAAAGAGACGATTCGAGGTCGTTTAAGATCTAACGACGTTAAATACCGAAGCTCTTTGAAAAAACTGTTGTTCTCATCATCACACATTCAAAAATTACTTGCCTGGGCTTATGCCAATTCAGACCGGAGTTGGAATGATGTAATATTTACGGATGAAATAGTAGCATAAATCGATCTTGGTGTGCCGCCATCAACCGATTTTTCCAACGAACTGTTAAAGACCCAGTAAAGGTCCATGTTTGGGGCTGCTTCTCAGAAAAAGGATTTGGGCGACTTTTCGTTATTACTACCAACTTGAACGCGGTTTTGATGACCAAATTTTATGAAAAAGCTTTATTACTATCAGCTGCGAAGTTGTTCGGGAGAAGAGGACTCTCTTGGATTATACAAGAAGACAACGACCACAAACATCGCAGCCGAAAGAGAGCTGAGTGGAAACAGCAAAATGGGGTAGAAGTGTTAGATTGGCCCTCACAGTCGCCTGATGCCAACCCGATAGAATATGTGTGGGCAATTGTAAAGCAGAAACTCAGAGGAAATACTATATGGACAGCAAAACAGTTATCGAGGCAAATTCGGCTGATTTGAAGTCGATTGCCTCGGCAACTTGCCCAGATCTTAGCGCAAAGTATGGGTCGGAGGCTTGAGGCCATAATAGTGAATGGCGGCGACTATACCTGTTATTAAAAATATTGCGTACAATAAATATTATAAACTTATAAAATGCAGTTTGTTTGAAACGAATCGGACAAATAGTTTCCAAGTTACGACGATCACGCTTCTGCTGGACAGACTGTACTAAAAGATGCAACCAACAATTCATTCCTAACAAAAAGCAACTCTGATTTGGCCCCTTATTTTGACGGCTCTCTGAGCCTGGCGTACCTTGTTAATATACCTTGGTAGCAAGCCACCGGCTGATTGTTTATCGCTTTTGTCAAAATCGTCGGTTTGCTGTGTTGCCGCATCGGTTGAAATGAAAATAACTGACTGAAAACAACTGACCTGAGCACTTTTCCCGTTTTTTCACTCAAATACAGCACCGTCTGACAACAATCACTTTTGTTTTTTTCAGTTTCTCCCTCTTTCGTCGGAAAATATCAACTGATTTTGACAGTAGCGATAAACAATCCTACCAACAAAATACATGTGGTTTTTGGTGTTGTGGGATGCTATAACCTTATTATTGAGCCATGGTGCAATCTAATCTAATAAACGCACAAATTTAATGTTAATAAAAGATACATTAAACCACAAAAACAAACAAATGCAAATCAGCTGCCTTGCAAACTTGTCACTCTCACCACTTTCTCATATTTGATAACATGAACAACAAAAGCATAAAACGGATTTAATTTATTAATGTCGTATGGAAAAAGAATTAAAAACATAAAACTCACAATCTTCAACTCCTGATCTAATTATTCATAACATTAGAATTAGAACAAATCAAACTAAGGATTAGTCAGAAAGGGCATAAAATTGATCATCACACTTTTGTACTATTTTCGGATTGCCAACTGCAGCATTCTTCGCCGACTTGGTATTCCCCGCTTTAACTTTCGGTGGAAGTTCTCAAACTCCTCCAGCGAACCACCCATGAAGAGTTTTGGAATGTATCTTATACTAATAGTTCGAGTATCATTCTCGGCAAAAGTTGAATGATCCGACACAGAGCTGACCGAATCGGCAACGTTCACCATTGAACGACGCCAGTCGGCCCGTCCATCGGTCATTCTCCTGAGTTCACCAACGCTACCCGCGGATCGTTCGCCACCGTTCGGAAAATGCAACATTTTGGCATTGTTATTACTGCCCATTGGTAAACGTATGTTGTTCGCCGCGCTGAAGTGTTGCACTGATGTCGCGACAGTTTGTTTGCCCACCAGTTCGTGTTGCGTACGCAAAAATTCAGTTTTTGTTTTTAGTTCATTTAAGTTTTCCTCGTGCTGTGCTTGCAATTGTTGGATGGTCTGTTTAGACAGCTCCAGCTCGGCTTGTACGTGCATTTTCTCCATAGTCAAAGCCGTTGACAATTTTACTTTGGCGGCAACTTCACTCCAGGCTTCGTCCAGTTTGCATTTGAGCGATTTGATGCGTTCGCGAAGCAGTGCTTCCGTCTCGGCCGACAGCATTTTACGCATTCTGCCCAACAACTGCTGGCACTCTACGTCCCTGTCAATCAGTGCTTTGGCATGACGCTCGTTTTCAGTTGTTAAATCCTCAATTTTCATTTGCAACATTTCCTCAGTTCTTTTGTTGCTCTTCTCTAGGTCTGTCACCCTTTCTTCGCTTTGCTCCAACCGTTGCTCCAGCCCTATTTTTTTCTTAAGCAAATCTGAAAAAGCCTCCTTCTCCTTAACAAGCAACGCGCTCAGCTCCCCCAAACGTCTGGTTGTCTGGTCTTCCTCGCCAGCCGCAGAGCATACATTGGCCAACACATCACCTGTCTCACCTTTTAGAACTTCTATTTCGCGTTCTTTGCGCTCCATTTCCTTTGTCAGAACTTCAATTTTTACCTGAAGTGCTCCTTCGAACATTCGATACTGATTTATAGCATCGCTTTGCTGTTTCAACTTGTCTTGTAACTTCTCCTTATCCCTAACCAACGTCTTGGATATTTGGGTTTCTTTCTCTAGCTGTTTAGACGACTGTGCCAATTCTTCCTTTGTATGCGCCAAACATTGTTCATGGTTCGCAATTGTTTCGGACAACACAGCCGCTCTCTCCGTCAACACCCTCACAGAGTCGATCTCCTTATCGAGCTGCACCGCGGTCTTGTCCAGACGTAGCTTCAGTGACGCTACTTCATCGCGCAGAGCCAACTCCTGCTCGGGCGTCGAATAGAGCTTCAGCATTTGCTTCAGTTCTGCATTTTCCCTCGTCTTCTCGGCGTTTTGTTTTTGGCGACTTTCATTTTGAATATCCTGGTATTTTATTGTTTCGCTGAGTTGTCGATTCTTGTCTTCGCTCTCCATGTACTGTTCATGCAGTGCCAGGAAACTTCTCTCCGATTCGTCCACTTTCAGCTGCATTTCGCTCATCAGTACAACGGTTTCGTCCAGCTGCGTTCGAAGCGTGGCCGCCTTCGCCAGTTCATCCGTATCCTCAAATGTCAAGTAAATTTTGTGACTTGTTGGATTGAGGGTGCAACACTCTGGGCAGCTCGTCGAACTGGGGTAAAAAGACAAATTTAATGGTTAGTTACAAATGCTTACAAACGGAATAAGTACTGAGCAAAGTTTTGATCGATGTTCTGATGTCTGTTGACTTGGAACGACAACGGTAACAAAAAAGGAATTTTGTTTCTGGGAAAAACTCAAAACTAGATAAGCACAATATATTTCAGTACAACCAAATTATTTGTAGCTACAATTCATTTGCAGTTGCAAAATATATCTTCGACTCTTAACTATCTCATTAACCTTTAAATGAAATCAGATTTTGATCGTCGAATATACCATATATCACAGGGATATAAATTACTCATGAATTTCTTTGAGAAAAGAATTCGTTTTTAAAACTGTTGTATAAAAAAAATATTTTTCGCTTATAACTTCTTATTAGTACATATTACAAACCTAATGTTGTACATCAATAGAAAGGTATGAAATATACCTTTCGTTTTTTAATTGATTTAATTGATTTTAATTGATAAAAACATTGAACTTTGTCCACGAGCCACGCCTTTTGTAGGCGTTTCCCAGCAAAATTTTTTGTTCGTTAGATTCATGAGCCAAAACTCTATGTAATAGCATACTAATTTTTTTGCAAGAGGGTTTGCTTTACTGCATTTATGCCGGTGTTGTTAAGGGTTAAAATAAATACGAAAAATGCCAAACAATTTTTATCTGTACTAGCTGGGCCCCACGGCTTCGCACGCAAGCTCTCTTCTTTCACCCGATACAAATTTTGAACGCATTGTTGACCCCGTCAGGTTTTGATTAAAAACAAAAAAACATATGTCTATTATCTTTGATGTCAAGTGGTTCTAACAACTGTGAAGTCAAAAGGCCCTTTAAATCATGAGTTACCACATTTACGCTAAACAAATTCTTAACCATTAATTTATCAATTTATCAAAAATATGAAAAGCACATTTTAATTATTTCCCGATTGAAGTGCTTTTTGTCTAAGTTTGAAGTCAAAAGGACCAATAAATCGTTTCTCCATACAAATTGTTAACCCATTAGACCCCGTTAGATTTTGATTTTCAAAAAAGTGAAAAACGCGTGTCAAATTATTTCTCACTTAGAGTACTTTCACAAAGTTTGAAGTCCGTGGCCCCATTAATTTATGTTTTTTACAGTTTCGCCATACATACTTTTAACCCGTCGTTTATCCAGTTAGATTTCGATTTTGAAAATAATGACGAAAGCGTGTATAACTTTTTTTATTTCAAGTATTTTTACAATTTTTGAAGTCAATAGGTCTATCGGTTCATGTTTTTTTTCAAGTCTACCCTTAAACAAATCCAGTCCAGTTAAATTTTGATTTTCGAAAAATTATAAAATATGTGTCGAATTATTTTTGGTTTAGAGTATTTTCAAGAAGTTCGAAATCAATATGTCTCTTAAATTACTTTTCTTCATACAACACCTTAACACATGTTTTGCCCCTTTACACCTCGAATTTCAAAAAATCCCGTCTTAGCGGAGGTTAATTTTTCAAGATGTATCTACAGTTCAAATTTCATGTTTGTTCAGTGGCTTGGGCTGAGCGATGATGAATCAATCAGTCAGTCATTTAGGGCAACCAATCTATGTATATAAAAATGGAGGCGGTACCACGCCCTCTTGTCCAATGCTCACAACTTTCTTCTAGTCGAATTGTGCTACTAAGTGGAAAGTTCGTACCAAGTTTCACTGATGTGTGTGTGTACTGCATAACTGTTGGATCATAACAAATGTGTCACGCCCCTTGATTAACGCCGATCAAATCTGTATGGGCGGTGCCACACCCCCTCATACGATGTTTCATTGATGTACGATTTTCAGTTCTGGTGCATAAAAAATGTGCCACGCTCCTTGTTCAACGCCCATAAAATTTTAACAGTAAAATGATACTTCTATGGACATGATTAAATAGTAAGTTTGTACCAAATTTAATTGATGTGTGAGTTATGGTTCCAAAGTTATTGTTTAAAAATGTATTCTTGTGGTGCCACGCCCCGTTTTCCCGACTTTTCGTTTTTCCTAAACCTTCATGTAACAAATTCGAACAAACCCGCCGAAGGAAGTATCCAAGTTGATCCAGTCGTTGTAAAGTTTTAAGCAGCCGAACGGACCACGATTCATTTTTATATATATAGATTTAACGATTGCTCAATGCTCCTATCTCAAGCAATAAATCTAGAGTTCTTAAAAAACACTTGAAAAGGTGCGCATAAATTGTTTCCTAATAATATTACGGCAGCATCGCATACTTATGTGCACATATTTAAATGCAGTGCTTTTCGCTTATAACGAAACCGTTTAAAACGATTTTCCGTCTAAAACGAACGAATTTCAAAAGTACGTGCTTTATGTTTTCGCTTATTACGGACCACTTTTAAAGCGAACTTTCGGTTAAATCGAACCATTTTGCCCGGTCCCTCGAAGTTCGCTTTAAGCGAAAAGTGCTGTAAATAACAATTTTAAACACTTTGAAAAAAAATAAAAGGGATCGACCCAGACCCGGTGAGCACTCGCCCGAACGAAACAGGCACAAAATTAAACGCTGAAAAGCTTCAAATATATATCCGCTAACAATTCGTAGTTCTGCACAAGCAGATCTGCAACATTTTGGCGCACTAGAAACTGCCGCAGAATCAGCGTAACCACATTTTTTGCTGACACAGCAAACTACAAACTCTTTGTTTGTTTGCATGCAGTTTTTGTTGTTGCCGTGATAAGCAATGCACAGAGATTCCCTTCAAAATGTCGCACGATTGTGTTCGCTCGTTTTCAACTGATCCAGTAACTTTATCCAAATTTATGCCAAATCAAAAAAAAAATTGGCAACAGCGCAATTCTTTTTGCGTTCGCTTTAGGGGTCCAAAGGAAGCTTAAATTCAAAAATTAGTCACCCTGACCCCTTGGGAAATTCCGCCATCTTGAATTGAAGGGGTGAGTTTTTATTCTGCATGTAACTCTTTTTAATTTTATTTTTTTTTTTTTTTTTTATAACGGAAAAATGATGTACGCTAAACGTTAACATTTTGACCGCAAAGATTAGTGACTGTGATGGAGAATTATTGCCATAAATAGTCATAACGCACTACGGTGCGTATGAGTAATTTTAATATTTCATTAGTTATCAGTAATAATAAAAAATAAAAAAAATAACAAACGACGTTATTCGTTAAGATATTTTAAACGTCTACAGAGAAAATTCGTTTTGAGTAACTTGAAATTTCAATCGAAATCGATCCCTGCAGAATTACATGCAGAATAAAAACTCACCCCTTTAATTCAAGATGGCGGAATTTCCCAAGGGGTGAGGGTGACTAATTTTTGAATTTAAGCTTCCTTTGGACCCCTAAAGCGAACGCAAAAAGAATTGCGCTGTTGCCAATTTTTTTTTTGCTAATTCCTATAGTTACTGGATCAAACTATTTCCGTTAAGCATTTCGACGAACTTGAGAGTATACATATAGAATCTATATTATAGATATATATTCATATATTGAAACGTTCACTACGTACCGGCTTTTCCACTGTTGCATGCAACCAAAGTGGTAGACATGCCCGCAGGATGTGGCGTATATTGTGTCGGAATTTTTATAATTTTCCGAGCAAATCGAACACGATAAGGAACCCGACATGGCGACACAGACATATAACAACAATCTATTTACGTCCGAACGAACGCGCTTCTCATCAACGACTGTTTGCCCTTCGGCTCGATCAAGAATTGATAGCGCGCGCCAGCTGTCAACATGGTTGCCACCATGGTTCAACTAACAAGGTTGTAGCAAGCCACCGGCTGATCGTTTATCGCTTCTGTCAAAATCGTCGGTGTCAGCAGTCGTGCGGTGTTGCCGCATCGGTTGAAATGAAAATACCTGACTGAAAACAACTGCCCTGAGCACTTTTCCCGTTTTTTCACTCAAATACAGCACTGTCTGGCAACACTCACTTTTGTCTGTTTTCAGTTTCTCCCTCTTTCGTCGGAAAATGACAGCTGAATTTGACAGTAGCGATAAATATCCTACCAACAAAATACATGTGGTTTTTGGTGTTGCGGGGATGCTATTACCTTGTTTAATTGTGCCATGGTTGCCACTCACCTAAAATTTTTTCTACCAAAATTTTTATATAAAGTTACCAAAAGATACCAATTTTTTCATGACAAAAAAAACAAATATACAAAACAATGCATTTCATAACAAAGGTCCAAAAAATATTTCACTTTTATAGTAAAATCATCACATGTACACCTATGGTCAAAATTATAGCAGTACATGCATGTATAAACCGCTAGATTAAAGAAACACCAAACTTGAAGGGATTGCCGCAACATTTTATTTTTACAACATCAACAATTATAAACATAAAATGTTGCGGCATTTTGTTAAAAAAATAACGCTTTTTTTCAATAAAAATGTTCTTTTTTTCCAAGAGGCATAACATCTGTAGCATAGTAAAATAAAAATCACTGAAATGCCGAAGAAATCGTGCACGCTATGTAGAACTGCTCATGGGGACACGATCCCATGTATTCAGTACCTTAAATGTGCAGCAAAAAAGAAAGTGGGAAAGTATTTGTAATACTGAGTTCGGCACACATGCGTTCGAGAACAGCAAAATCAAACGGGTTAATTCAAAACGAATTGACGTGAAACAAATTTTCAAAGTAATTGACATTTTTTAAGCATGCCTCTCCCTAGCTGGTTCACTTTATTTATTTCATTTATGGTGTTCACAGTTCAGCGGTATCTAGCATGTTAAATTTCCCACCTGGCAATTTTCCCGAATTTTCCCATATGGTATCTCAATTGTGTTTGTTTTGTATGAAAAACATAGATACCGGTAGTTTCAAAATTTGCCGCACTGCCTAGCATCTTTATTGAAATAGGCAAAAAACAAAGTCAAATTAATTTGTTGACACAAACTACGCAGCGAATTTTTTTGAGTACTTTATGCCACTATCGGGACCAACTGTGAATACCATAATTATGCTTTAAAAGTAAATATCAAATTCAATATTAACCCTGGAATACTAATTTTCAACTGTATCACAAAACGTTCGCAATGTTAGTCGATGTTAGTTAATCGAATAGGAGAAGTGTGCCAACAATGCTGCCATTGAACCGGGCTGAAGGCACTGTTGCCAGTGCTGCGTATTTAACGTATATAACAAGATGTGATATAAATTTATAAATAAAAAAAACAAATTTTCGTGTCTATTACTTCAAATCAATTTTTGATTGCAAAAGTTACCAAAATGAAAACAAAGTTACCAAGTTACCAAACAGTTTAAAAGTTACCAATTTTGGTAGAAAGTTACCAATTGTGGCAACCGTGGCTGTCAATGCCGCTAGCCGCTGGGGGTTTCCCCTTATTCGCAAATCTGTATGCAAAAAGCTCACATGTTTCTCGATCTCAATCAAAATAAATTCTAAGTAGCGAAACTCTTCGACAACCAGACGTCGATTCTGTTTGCCAAGATCTGTCAAATTGTTGTTGTTCACGTGTAAAACTGGCACTGTGGTGAATATGTGGCAGTGTTACGTGCACGTGAAAAATACTGAAAAAACTGCGGTTTACATGAATTCTTTAAATGTTATATTAAACGATTTTACATAAGAAGCGCTGATATTTTATGTCGGTATCTCCAGGGCAAAGAAAGTTAAACCAAATTCTCAAAAATACGTTTGTTTTCAGCAAAATTTATGAGCATATTTTAAATTATACAATTAAAATTATACTGGCGTGCAACGTTAATATCACTGCGTTTTGGGTCAGTTTGCAAATTTTCGTTGATTTTGCGCGACTTTCCGTGCAATTTTTGTTATAAACAAACGAAGTTATTTGCGCACCGTGGTGAGTATTTACACATTGTGTGGTAAATGTGCTAAAATTATTATCAGACAGAATTGAAATTTTTGCTATCGATGGTGAATATAGTAATGTATTTAAATGGGAAGTGTTTATATAATGGTTCTGATTTAATTATTTCAGTCGCATCAAGGATTTACTTTATATATTACTTTGTATATATTGTTATTAAATTTGATTTTATTTTAATTTATTTTATTTATTTTAATTAATTAAGATGTTAATTTTTACTCCACAAGTTGTAATGTTAGCAAACTGAAATAAATCCATAAATATTTGTAATCCCCGTGGCTCGGTGATTAGTTCATTGAACGACTAATGCTGCAGTCGATAGAATTTAATTATTGTTTTTCAATTTTTTTGAAAACAAAAATATGTTGACTGATTGAGACAGTTATATTTTTCAAACAAAGTTATTAAGTAAATTTTATTGTAAAATCATTATTGCTTGTAGTTTTGCGCTGTTTGAAGAACAGGTAGACCTCGCTTAACTTGTATCACTTATAACACGGCCTCGTTCTAACATAGTTCACAAATTTAAGGAGGACAAGACCTCACTTTAGTCAATCATATATGTATACCTACGTTCCAAACAAGTATGTTTGTATGTATCTACATGCTGGTAGACCTCGCTTAACCCTAATTCCCAGAAGTGAGCCTCACAGTACCTCACTCACAGTCACAGTACCAAAAGATTTTCGATTCCAATATTTTATGCAATTTTCTAATGGAATTATATTGCATTTATAAAATTAACATTTTACGCAATTTTTGTACTTTTTTTAAACCATCTCTTAAAATTGTAACGAACCCCCAGAAGTGAGCCTCAGAAGCTCATTTGAACAAAAAACTCAAATTTATGTAGAATTTCTTGACTTTTTGTCTTACATATGGAAGAATATTTTGATTGTTCATGTTATGGTACATTTTCAAACGTGTCAAGTTCATCGTTTTTGAGCCTAGCACACATCTAGTCATCATGGGATGAATTCAGTAAAGTTTTTAACTGGATAACTGGTAACTAGATTTGGAATAGTAAAATAAATTGGGTTTTTCAGTAGTTTAGCTCATATGAGCCTGACAGTCTCACTTCTGGGTTTACGTTACGTTTAAAATTCTGGGAACTAGGGTTAAGACGGTTTTGCTTAGCACTGCATTTTCCAGGAACGTAACCTCAGTGTTAAGCGGAGTCTATCTGTCATAATATTCTGAATGATTCTGAAGATCTCTAAACTCTGTGATCGATCGAATAAACAACTCGATGCGTGCAGTAAAATACTTCAATGTACAATTAATGCCTTTAATTATGATAGACAAATTGTCAATAAATACAAATACACAGTGCAGTAGCCAGCTGTTCATAAGCTACATACAAATGCTTATTTATATTCGTTATGTCGTTTTAATGCTACACAATTAATTAAATAAATTCTATTCTATATAATATTCGATTTGTTTACACTGTCGCACGAGCGATAACGGTACACGAGTATATATAACTGGGACTATGCTGACAAATTCACATTCATTTATAAAAGTATATAGAGCATACGGAAAGTAACGGAAGGGAGCTGGGAACTCTACAAACATCGACCAGATACACTTGACGCCTGCAACATTCGCTTAATTTCATTTGCTAGTAGAATACAAATATTTTTGATTTAAATTTTTTATTACATAAAACTGACAAGCTTGCCGAGCTTTCTTGGGTCATTTAAGTGGTGTCATAGATGTTTATATCAGATTTGTTGTTTTTATTTTATAATATTGGTTAGACCAAGTCTCTGGTCTATGTTAGCTTCTTGCATTGTACAAATTAGTAAATAATTGCTTGGAATGTTTGCAGATCAGGTTTGCCAAGTAATTCAATCACTTAGTTGCTTAGTTGATTTTTTCAAATAAATGTCAAAACAAAGTGCAAACTAAATATTAAATACTAACATTTAAAACTTAAAACTACAATTAAATAATAAGACTTAGTTTAGTGGAGTTTGGAAGAGATTTCGATAGAAAACTTGGAAAGTGCTCAGCAGTGAATTCAGGGCTGATAGCTAAGTCTGAGCACCAATTGATAAGCGCTCAGTGGTGAGCTAAAGGTTCCAGACATTTGCCAACCTAGTTTCAAATGGGATTTTTCCGCATGTAGCGCCACTGAAAACGGACGGATGAGGGAGACACGGAAAATGAACCATAACAAAGACAACGCGAGCAGAGGTCAACGCAGCGGACAGCGAGCACGATTTAACGGCAATTTATGTTGGTTTTGCATTTGCATTTGGATCGGATAGTAATTTATATTATTTTAAGTTATTTAATTGTTGGGCACACGCGGCGTAGTAGCAACGCAACGAGACACATCATTCGGACGAACACCAAAACACGCGACCGACGGACATAAACAATAAGAGCCGCGGAGCACAAGACGGCACGTCTGCCCACGTGTAACACTTGACACAAACCCATCTATCTATCGTTTGGCGTGACTGATGCCTGTAGCTTCACCGTACGTTTCCTCGAGTTCCTTGATGTCAACCATTCTCCAATCCACTCCAAAAAAGCAACTAATTCGCCCATGTTGTGGGGGCTGAAACCCCATTCATCCCTTTTCCCCCTTCCGCATTTGAACCAAAAATCTCTTAAGCACAGTCCACTTTATGTTATCCAACTTAGCTCAAAAATGAAAACTGTCTTTATAAAACGGATGAAAAGAAAAATATTAACATATGTTAATAGTGGCGGTTTCCGTATATAAACATTGGTTACAGTGTGAAGTCTAAGATGGCGCACAATGACCAATCAGAGTGCACAAGGACCTCACGGTGGCGTCACCTGTTGAGGGGAAGAGTTAGACAATGTAAATCACGTCCTTGGCAAGTTCTGCTCTCAAGCGATAATGTACTAAACTACACAAGAAAAATTCGGCAGAAAACTCATTGTGGATATGTGCCCTTTTGAAAAAAAAGAAATTTTAATGGAATAGGTTTTATATGGATATATGCCGTTTTGGTGTAAAATTTTCTATTAAAGACAAGACAAGAAAGAGACTGGATATGTGCTCTTTTGGTGGCAAACTCAATGTTTGGCATGCTTTAAATATAGGATAAAAACAACTTTGGTAGGAAACTGATCCATAGGCACATACATCTCATGGCAAAGAATAGATTAGAGCGAAAAAACGAAAAAATCTCAAAAGTGGATATAAGCCTTTTTGTAAGTAAACTCCTCAACTATACTTTTGTGTACTGATTTGCGTAACATTGTAAAATACATATACGCGAAATATAGCCCATGACACCAGCCTGATACGCACTAAAATATATTGTGGAATGAATACAAATGAAAGAATGAAATAAATTGAAATTGAAAATTGTGAAAATGTGTTAGCAATTTGTGCGAAATTGTATGTTCTTTTCCTAATTCTGTTCAGCTTGCTGAAGAAGTAAAACAACTTTATTTTAATGTAGAATGTATTTTAGAATAAGGAACTTAAACAAAAACAATTGAGAAAACGATTTTACGTAAATAAAAAATTATTTACGTAAGTTCCTTCTTCCATAGAAATTTACATTACATTTTTATTTTTGAATGGGCAACAAATGTATAAGACATTTAGCAACACTATAACAATTAATACCAAATTATCTTTGTGGCATTCTATTAAAACTAACTAATTATAACATTTGTCCTACATAAACGCAGTTTTTAGAGTTTGACGAACAAATACAGTCTGTCCAGTAGAAGCGTGATCGACAAAATTTTCACTTAGAGTACCGTTATCAAAAAAATTTGAATGCAACTAAGTAGCCTCATCATTTTTGTAATACGCACTGCAAAAATTGTCAGTCTCGTGAAACAATTACGAAATACAGGGTGTTTTAACAAGATGAGCTCCGCGTGAGAGAAGCGACTTGAAGCCGTATTCCTTTGTCTACACCCTGGAGGGTCGTAAATGTCACGTTTAGCTGCAGCAAAATATATGAAGAAGTCGAAGTGATTCGTAACGAAGTGGACAAATCGATATATGGAAGCAAAAAATTTCGGCGATGTGGCTGGACGGGGCCTTGAAAAAAAGACCTCCCCAAAACAGGACAAGAAAATCATTGATTTGTTTGCGACGAAGCCATTACGTAAAGCTAAAGCAGTTTTAGAGAAAAGTGGTGTTCAAACATTAAAAGAGACGATTCGAGGTCGTTTAAGATCTAACGACGTTAAATACCGAAGCTCTTTGAAAAAACTGTTGTTCTCATCATCACACATTCAAAAATGACTTGCCTGGGCTTATGCCAATTCAGACCGGAGTTGGAATGATGTAATATTTACGGATGAAATAGTAGCATAAATCGATCTTGGTGTGCCGCCATCAACTGATTTTTCCAACGAACTGTTAAAGACCCAGTAAAGGTCCATGTTTGGGGCTGCTTCTCAGAAAAAGGATTTGGGCGACTTTTCGTTATTACTACCAACTTGAACGCGGTTTTGATGACCAAATTTTATGAAAAAGCTTTATTACTATCAGCTGCGAAGATGTTCGGGAGAAGAGGACTCTCTTGGATTATACAAGAAGACAACGACCACAAACATCGCAGCCGAATGAGAGCTGAGTGGAAACAGCAAAATGGGGTAGAAGTGTTAGATTGGCCCTCACAGTCGCCTGATACCAACCCGATAGAATATGTGTGGGCAATTGTAAAGCAGAAACTCAGAGGAAATACTATATGGACAGCAAAACAGTTATCGAGGCAAATTCGGCTGATTTGAAGTCGATTGCCTCGGCAACTTGCCCAGATCTTAGCGCAAAGTATGGGTCGGAGGCTTGAGGCCATAATAGTGAATGGCGGCGACTATACCTGTTATTAAAAATATTGCGTACAATAAATATTATAAACTTATAAAATGCAGTTTGTTTGAAACGAATCGGACAAATAGTTTCCAAGTTACGACGATCACGCTTCTGCTGGACAGACTGTACTAAAAGATGCAACCAACAATTCATTCCTAACAAAAAGCAACTCTGATTTGGCCCCTTATTTTGACGGCTCTCTGAGCCTGGCGTACCTTGTTAATATACCTTGGTAGCAAGCCACCGGCTGATTGTTTATCGCTTTTGTCAAAATCGTCGGTTTGCTGTGTTGCCGCATCGGTTGAAATGAAAATAACTGACTGAAAACAACTGACCTGAGCACTTTTCCCGTTTTTTCACTCAAATACAGCACCGTCTGACAACAATCACTTTTGTTTTTTTCAGTTTCTCCCTCTTTCGTCGGAAAATATCAACTGATTTTGACAGTAGCGATAAACAATCCTACCAACAAAATACATGTGGTTTTTGGTGTTGTGGGATGCTATAACCTTATTATTGAGCCATGGTGCAATCTAATCTAATAAACGCACAAATTTAATGTTAATAAAAGATACATTAAACCACAAAAACAAACAAATGCAAATCAGCTGCCTTGCAAACTTGTCACTCTCACCACTTTCTCATATTTGATAACATGAACAACAAAAGCATAAAACGGATTTAATTTATTAATGTCGTATGGAAAAAGAATTAAAAACATAAAACTCACAATCTTCAACTCCTGATCTAATTATTCATAACATTAGAATTAGAACAAATCAAACTAAGGATTAGTCAGAAAGGGCATAAAATTGATCATCACACAGCAGCATTCTTCGCCGACTTGGTATTCCCCGCTTTAACTTTCGGTGGAAGTTCTCAAACTCCTCCAGCGAACCACCCATGAAGAGTTTTGGAATGTATCTTATACTAATAGTTCGAGTATCATTCTCGGCAAAAGTTGAATGATCCGACAAAGAGCTGTCCGAATCGGCAACGTTCACCATTGAACGACGCCAGTCGGCAAAAGTTGAATGATCCGACAAAGAGCTGTCCGAATCGGCAACGTTCACCATTGAACGACGCCAGTCGGCAAAAGTTGAATGATCCGACAAAGAGCTGTCCGAATCGGCAACGTTCACCATTGAACGACGCCAGTCGGCAAAAGTTGAATGATCCGACAAAGAGCTGTCCGAATCGGCAACGTTCACCATTGAACGACGCCAGTCGGCCCGTCCATCGGTCATTCTCCTGAGTTCACCAACGCTACCCGCGGATCGTTCGCCACCGTTCGGAAAATGCAACATTTTGGCATTGTTATTACTGCCCATTGGTAAACGTATGTTGTTCGCCGCGCTGAAGTGTTGCACTGATGTCGCGACAGTTTGTTTGCCCACCAGTTCGTGTTGCGTACGCAAAAATTCAGTTTTTGTTTTTAGTTCATTTAAGTTTTCCTCGTGCTGTGCTTGCAATTGTTGGATGGTCTGTTTAGACAGCTCCAGCTCGGCTTGTACGTGCATTTTCTCCATAGTCAAAGCCGTTGACAATTTTCCTTTGGCGGCAACTTCACTCCAGGCTTCGTCCAGTTTGCATTTGAGCGATTTGATGCGTTCGCGAAGCAGTGCTTCCGTCTCGGCCGACAGCATTTTACGCATTCTGCCCAACAACTGCTGGCACTCTACGTCCCTGTCAATCAGTGCTTTGGCATGACGCTCGTTTTCAGTTGTTAAATCCTCAATTTTCATTTGCAACATTTCCTCAGTTCTTTTGTTGCTCTTCTCTAGGTCTGTCACCCTTTCTTCGCTTTGCTCCAACCGTTGCTCCAGCCCTATTTTTTTCTTAAGCAAATCTGAAAAAGCCTCCTTCTCCTTAACAAGCAACGCGCTCAGCTCCCCCAAACGTCTGGTTGTCTGGTCTTCCTCGCCAGCCGCAGAGCATACATTGGCCAACACATCACCTGTCTCACCTTTTAGAACTTCTATTTCGCGTTCTTTGCGCTCCATTTCCTTTGTCAGAACTTCAATTTTTACCTGAAGTGCTCCTTCGACCATTCGATACTGATTTATAGCATCGCTTTGCTGTTTCAACTTGTCTTGTAACTTCTCCTTATCCCTAACCAACGTCTTGGATATTTGGGTTTCTTTCTCTAGCTGTTTAGACGACTGTGCCAATTCTTCCTTTGTATGCGCCAAACATTGTTCATGGTTCGCAATTGTTTCGGACAACACAGCCGCTCTCTCCGTCAACACCCTCACAGAGTCGATCTCCTTATCGAGCTGCACCGCGGTCTTGTCCAGACGTAGCTTTAGTGACGCTACTTCATCGCGCAGAGCCAACTCCTGCTCGGGCGTCGAATAGAGCTTCAGCATTTGCTTCAGTTCTGCATTTTCCCTCGTCTTCTCGGCGTTTTGTTTTTGGCGACTTTCATTTTGAATATCCTGGTATTTTATTGTTTCGCTGAGTTGTCGATTCTTGTCTTCGCTCTCCATGTACTGTTCATGCAGTGCCAGGAAACTTCTCTCCGATTCGTCCACTTTCAGCTGCATTTCGCTCATCAGTACAACGGTTTCGTCCAGCTGCGTTCGAAGCGTGGCCGCCTTCGCCAGTTCATCCGTATCCTCAAATGTCAAGTAAATTTTGTGACTTGTTGGATTGAGGGTGCGACACTCTGGGCAGCTCGTCGAACTGGGGTAAAAAGACAAATTTAATGGTTAGTTACAAATGCTTACAAACGGAATAAGTACTGAGCAAAGTTTTGATCGATGTTCTGATGTCTGTTGACTTGGAACGACAACGGTAACAAAAAAGGAATTTTGTTTCTGGGAAAAACTCAAAACTAGATAAGCACAATATATTTCAGTACAACCAAATTATTTGTAGCTACAATTCATTTGCAGTTGCAAAATATATCTTCGACTCTTAACTATCTCATTAACCTTTAAATGAAATCAGATTTTGATCGTCGAATATACCATATATCACAGGGATATAAATTACTCATGAATTTCTTTGAGAAAAGAATTCGTTTTTAAAACTGTTGTATAAAAAAAATATTTTTCGCTTATAACTTCTTATTAGTACATATTACAAACCTAATGTTGTACATCAATAGAAAGGTATGAAATATACCTTTCGTTTTTTAATTGATTTAATTGATTTTAATTGATAAAAACATTGAACTTTGTCCACGAGCCACGCCTTTTGTAGGCGTTTCCCAGCAAAATTTTTTGTTCGTTAGATTCATGAGCCAAAACTCTATGTAATAGCATACTAATTTTTTTGCAAGAGGGTTTGCTTTACTGCATTTATGCCGGTGTTGTTAAGGGTTAAAATAAATACGAAAAATGCCAAACAATTTTTATCTGTACTAGCTGGGCCCCACGGCTTCGCACGCAAGCTCTCTTCTTTCACCCGATACAAATTTTGAACGCATTGTTGACCCCGTCAGGTTTTGATTAAAAACAAAAAAACATATGTCTATTATCTTTGATGTCAAGTGGTTCTAACAACTGTGAAGTCAAAAGGCCCTTTAAATCATGAGTTACCACATTTACGCTAAACAAATTCTTAACCATTAATTTATCAATTTATCAAAAATATGAAAAGCACATTTTAATTATTTCCCGATTGAAGTGCTTTTTGTCTAAGTTTGAAGTCAAAAGGACCAATAAATCGTTTCTCCATACAAATTGTTAACCCATTAGACCCCGTTAGATTTTGATTTTCAAAAAAGTGAAAAACGCGTGTCAAATTATTTCTCACTTAGAGTACTTTCACAAAGTTTGAAGTCCGTGGCCCCATTAATTAATGTTTTTTACAGTTTCGCCATACATACTTTTAACCCGTCGTTTATCCAGTTAGATTTCGATTTTGAAAATAATGACGAAAGCGTGTATAACTTTTTTTATTTCAAGTATTTTTACAATTTTTGAAGTCAATAGGTCTATCGGTTCATGTTTTTTTTCAAGTCTACCCTTAAACAAATCCAGTCCAGTTAAATTTTGATTTTCGAAAAATTATAAAATATGTGTCGAATTATTTTTGGTTTAGAGTATTTTCAAGAAGTTCGAAATCAATATGTCTCTTAAATTACTTTTCTTCATACAACACCTTAACACATGTTTTGCCCCTTTACACCTCGAATTTCAAAAAATCCCGTCTTAGCGGAGGTTAATTTTTCAAGATGTATCTACAGTTCAAATTTCATGTTTGTTCAGTGGCTTGGGCTGAGCGATGATGAATCAATCAGTCAGTCATTTAGGGCAACCAATCTATGTATATAAAAATGGAGGCGGTACCACGCCCTCTTGTCCAATGCTCACAACTTTCTTCTAGTCGAATTGTGCTACTAAGTGGAAAGTTCGTACCAAGTTTCACTGATGTGTGTGTGTACTGCATAACTGTTGGATCATAACAAATGTGTCACGCCCCTTGATTAACGCCGATCAAATCTGTATGGGCGGTGCCACACCCCCTCATACGATGTTTCATTGATGTACGATTTTCAGTTCTGGTGCATAAAAAATGTGCCACGCTCCTTGTTCAACGCCCATAAAATTTTAACAGTAAAATGATACTTCTATGGACATGATTAAATAGTAAGTTTGTACCAAATTTAATTGATGTGTGAGTTATGGTTCCAAAGTTATTGTTTAAAAATGTATTCTTGTGGTGCCACGCCCCGTTTTCCCGACTTTTCGTTTTTCCTAAACCTTCATGTAACAAATTCGAACAAACCCGCCGAAGGAAGTATCCAAGTTGATCCAGTCGTTGTAAAGTTTTAAGCAGCCGAACGGACCACGATTCATTTTTATATATATAGATTTAACGATTGCTCAATGCTCCTATCTCAAGCAATAAATCTAGAGTTCTTAAAAAACACTTGAAAAGGTGCGCATAAATTGTTTCCTAATAATATTACGGCAGCATCGCATACTTATGTGCACATATTTAAATGCAGTGCTTTTCGCTTATAACGAAACCGTTTAAAACGATTTTCCGTCTAAAACGAACGAATTTCAAAAGTACGTGCTTTATGTTTTCGCTTATTACGGACCACTTTTAAAGCGAACTTTCGGTTAAATCGAACCATTTTGCCCGGTCCCTCGAAGTTCGCTTTAAGCGAAAAGTGCTGTAAATAACAATTTTAAACACTTTGAAAAAAAATAAAAGGGATCGACCCAGACCCGGTGAGCACTCGCCCGAACGAAACAGGCACAAAATTAAACGCTGAAAAGCTTCAAATATATATCCGCTAACAATTCGTAGTTCTGCACAAGCAGATCTGCAACATTTTGGCGCACTAGAAACTGCCGCAGAATCAGCGTAACCACATTTTTTGCTGACACAGCAAACTACAAACTCTTTGTTTGTTTGCATGCAGTTTTTGTTGTTGCCGTGATAAGCAATGCACAGAGATTCCCTTCAAAATGTCGCACGATTGTGTTCGCTCGTTTTCAACTGATCCAGTAACTTTATCCAAATTTATGCCAAATCAAAAAAAAAATTGGCAACAGCGCAATTCTTTTTGCGTTCGCTTTAGGGGTCCAAAGGAAGCTTAAATTCAAAAATTAGTCACCCTGACCCCTTGGGAAATTCCGCCATCTTGAATTGAAGGGGTGAGTTTTTATTCTGCATGTAACTCTTTTTAATTTTATTTTTTTTTTTTTTTTTTTATAACGGAAAAATGATGTACGCTAAACGTTAACATTTTGACCGCAAAGATTAGTGACTGTGATGGAGAATTATTGCCATAAATAGTCATAACGCACTACGGTGCGTATGAGTAATTTTAATATTTCATTAGTTATCAGTAATAATAAAAAATAAAAAAAATAACAAACGACGTTATTCGTTAAGATATTTTAAACGTCTACAGAGAAAATTCGTTTTGAGTAACTTGAAATTTCAATCGAAATCGATCCCTGCAGAATTACATGCAGAATAAAAACTCACCCCTTTAATTCAAGATGGCGGAATTTCCCAAGGGGTGAGGGTGACTAATTTTTGAATTTAAGCTTCCTTTGGACCCCTAAAGCGAACGCAAAAAGAATTGCGCTGTTGCCAATTTTTTTTTTGCTAATTCCTATAGTTACTGGATCAAACTATTTCCGTTAAGCATTTCGACGAACTTGAGAGTATACATATAGAATCTATATTATAGATATATATTCATATATTGAAACGTTCACTACGTACCGGCTTTTCCACTGTTGCATGCAACCAAAGTGGTAGACATGCCCGCAGGATGTGGCGTATATTGTGTCGGAATTTTTATAATTTTCCGAGCAAATCGAACACGATAAGGAACCCGACATGGCGACACAGACATATAACAACAATCTATTTACGTCCGAACGAACGCGCTTCTCATCAACGACTGTTTGCCCTTCGGCTCGATCAAGAATTGATAGCGCGCGCCAGCTGTCAACATGGTTGCCACCATGGTTCAACTAACAAGGTTGTAGCAAGCCACCGGCTGATCGTTTATCGCTTCTGTCAAAATCGTCGGTGTCAGCAGTCGTGCGGTGTTGCCGCATCGGTTGAAATGAAAATACCTGACTGAAAACAACTGCCCTGAGCACTTTTCCCGTTTTTTCACTCAAATACAGCACTGTCTGGCAACACTCACTTTTGTCTGTTTTCAGTTTCTCCCTCTTTCGTCGGAAAATGACAGCTGAATTTGACAGTAGCGATAAATATCCTACCAACAAAATACATGTGGTTTTTGGTGTTGCGGGGATGCTATTACCTTGTTTAATTGTGCCATGGTTGCCACTCACCTAAAATTTTTTCTACCAAAATTTTTATATAAAGTTACCAAAAGATACCAATTTTTTCATGACAAAAAAAACAAATATACAAAACAATGCATTTCATAACAAAGGTCCAAAAAATATTTCACTTTTATAGTAAAATCATCACATGTACACCTATGGTCAAAATTATAGCAGTACATGCATGTATAAACCGCTAGATTAAAGAAACACCAAACTTGAAGGGATTGCCGCAACATTTTATTTTTACAACATCAACAATTATAAACATAAAATGTTGCGGCATTTTGTTAAAAAAATAACGCTTTTTTTCAATAAAAATGTTCTTTTTTTCCAAGAGGCATAACATCTGTAGCATAGTAAAATAAAAATCACTGAAATGCCGAAGAAATCGTGCACGCTATGTAGAACTGCTCATGGGGACACGATCCCATGTATTCAGTACCTTAAATGTGCAGCAAAAAAGAAAGTGGGAAAGTATTTGTAATACTGAGTTCGGCACACATGCGTTCGAGAACAGCAAAATCAAACGGGTTAATTCAAAACGAATTGACGTGAAACAAATTTTCAAAGTAATTGACATTTTTTAAGCATGCCTCTCCCTAGCTGGTTCACTTTATTTATTTCATTTATGGTGTTCACAGTTCAGCGGTATCTAGCATGTTAAATTTCCCACCTGGCAATTTTCCCGAATTTTCCCATATGGTATCTCAATTGTGTTTGTTTTGTATGAAAAACATAGATACCGGTAGTTTCAAAATTTGCCGCACTGCCTAGCATCTTTATTGAAATAGGCAAAAAACAAAGTCAAATTAATTTGTTGACACAAACTACGCAGCGAATTTTTTTGAGTACTTTATGCCACTATCGGGACCAACTGTGAATACCATAATTATGCTTTAAAAGTAAATATCAAATTCAATATTAACCCTGGAATACTAATTTTCAACTGTATCACAAAACGTTCGCAATGTTAGTCGATGTTAGTTAATCGAATAGGAGAAGTGTGCCAACAATGCTGCCATTGAACCGGGCTGAAGGCACTGTTGCCAGTGCTGCGTATTTAACGTATATAACAAGATGTGATATAAATTTATAAATAAAAAAAACAAATTTTCGTGTCTATTACTTCAAATCAATTTTTGATTGCAAAAGTTACCAAAATGAAAACAAAGTTACCAAGTTACCAAACAGTTTAAAAGTTACCAATTTTGGTAGAAAGTTACCAATTGTGGCAACCGTGGCTGTCAATGCCGCTAGCCGCTGGGGGTTTCCCCTTATTCGCAAATCTGTATGCAAAAAGCTCACATGTTTCTCGATCTCAATCAAAATAAATTCTAAGTAGCGAAACTCTTCGACAACCAGACGTCGATTCTGTTTGCCAAGATCTGTCAAATTGTTGTTGTTCACGTGTAAAACTGGCACTGTGGTGAATATGTGGCAGTGTTACGTGCACGTGAAAAATACTGAAAAAACTGCGGTTTACATGAATTCTTTAAATGTTATATTAAACGATTTTACATAAGAAGCGCTGATATTTTATGTCGGTATCTCCAGGGCAAAGAAAGTTAAACCAAATTCTCAAAAATACGTTTGTTTTCAACAAAATTTATGAGCATATTTTAAATTAT
The DNA here is from genome assembly GCA_963971225.1 of Melieria omissa. Classification (NCBI taxonomy): domain Eukaryota; kingdom Metazoa; phylum Arthropoda; class Insecta; order Diptera; family Ulidiidae; genus Melieria; species Melieria omissa. Next base: position 43,838,064 of record OZ020268.1, on the reverse strand, counting down.
ACAATTAAAATTATACTGGCGTGCAACGTTAATATCACTGCGTTTTGGGTCAGTTTGCAAATTTTCGTTGATTTTGCGCGACTTTCCGTGCAATTTTTGTTATAAACAAACGAAGTTATTTGCGCACCGTGGTGAGTATTTACACATTGTGTGGTAAATGTGCTAAAATTATTATCAGACAGAATTGAAATTTTTGCTATCGATGGTGAATATAGTAATGTATTTAAATGGGAAGTGTTTATATAATGGTTCTGATTTAATTATTTCAGTCGCATCAAGGATTTACTTTATATATTACTTTGTATATATTGTTATTAAATTTGATTTTATTTTAATTTATTTTATTTATTTTAATTAATTAAGATGTTAATTTTTACTCCACAAGTTGTAATGTTAGCAAACTGAAATAAATCCATAAATATTTGTAATCCCCGTGGCTCGGTGATTAGTTCATTGAACGACTAATGCTGCAGTCGATAGAATTTAATTATTGTTTTTCAATTTTTTTGAAAACAAAAATATGTTGACTGATTGAGACAGTTATATTTTTCAAACAAAGTTATTAAGTAAATTTTATTGTAAAATCATTATTGCTTGTAGTTTTGCGCTGTTTGAAGAACAGGTAGACCTCGCTTAACTTGTATCACTTATAACACGGCCTCGTTCTAACATAGTTCACAAATTTAAGGAGGACAAGACCTCACTTTAGTCAATCATATATGTATACCTACGTTCCAAACAAGTATGTTTGTATGTATCTACATGCTGGTAGACCTCGCTTAACCCTAATTCCCAGAAGTGAGCCTCACAGTACCTCACTCACAGTCACAGTACCAAAAGATTTTCGATTCCAATATTTTATGCAATTTTCTAATGGAATTATATTGCATTTATAAAATTAACATTTTACGCAATTTTTGTACTTTTTTTAAACCATCTCTTAAAATTGTAACGAACCCCCAGAAGTGAGCCTCAGAAGCTCATTTGAACAAAAAACTCAAATTTATGTAGAATTTCTTGACTTTTTGTCTTACATATGGAAGAATATTTTGATTGTTCATGTTATGGTACATTTTCAAACGTGTCAAGTTCATCGTTTTTGAGCCTAGCACACATCTAGTCATCATGGGATGAATTCAGTAAAGTTTTTAACTGGATAACTGGTAACTAGATTTGGAATAGTAAAATAAATTGGGTTTTTCAGTAGTTTAGCTCATATGAGCCTGACAGTCTCTCTTCTGGGTTTACGTTACGTTTAAAATTCTGGGAACTAGGGTTAAGACGGTTTTGCTTAGCACTGCATTTTCCAGGAACGTAACCTCAGTGTTAAGCGGAGTCTATCTGTCATAATATTCTGAATGATTCTGAAGATCTCTAAACTCTGTGATCGATCGAATAAACAACTCGATGCGTGCAGTAAAATACTTCAATGTACAATTAATGCCTTTAATTATGATAGACAAATTGTCAATAAATACAAATACACAGTGCAGTAGCCAGCTGTTCATAAGCTACATACAAATGCTTATTTATATTCGTTATGTCGTTTTAATGCTACACAATTAATTAAATAAATTCTATTCTATATAATATTCGATTTGTTTACACTGTCGCACGAGCGATAACGGTACACGAGTATATATAACTGGGACTATGCTGACAAATTCACATTCATTTATAAAAGTATATAGAGCATACGGAAAGTAACGGAAGGGAGCTGGGAACTCTACAAACATCGACCAGATACACTTGACGCCTGCAACATTCGCTTAATTTCATTTGCTAGTAGAATACAAATATTTTTGATTTAAATTTTTTATTACATAAAACTGACAAGCTTGCCGAGCTTTCTTGGGTCATTTAAGTGGTGTCATAGATGTTTATATCAGATTTGTTGTTTTTATTTTATAATATTGGTTAGACCAAGTCTCTGGTCTATGTTAGCTTCTTGCATTGTACAAATTAGTAAATAATTGCTTGGAATGTTTGCAGATCAGGTTTGCCAAGTAATTCAATCACTTAGTTGCTTAGTTGATTTTTTCAAATAAATGTCAAAACAAAGTGCAAACTAAATATTAAATACTAACATTTAAAACTTAAAACTACAATTAAATAATAAGACTTAGTTTAGTGGAGTTTGGAAGAGATTTCGATAGAAAACTTGGAAAGTGCTCAGCAGTGAATTCAGGGCTGATAGCTAAGTCTGAGCACCAATTGATAAGCGCTCAGTGGTGAGCTAAAGGTTCCAGACATTTGCCAACCTAGTTTCAAATGGGATTTTTCCGCATGTAGCGCCACTGAAAACGGACGGATGAGGGAGACACGGAAAATGAACCATAACAAAGACAACGCGAGCAGAGGTCAACGCAGCGGACAGCGAGCACGATTTAACGGCAATTTATGTTGGTTTTGCATTTGCATTTGGATCGGATAGTAATTTATATTATTTTAAGTTATTTAATTGTTGGGCACACGCGGCGTAGTAGCAACGCAACGAGACACATCATTCGGATGAACACCAAAACACGCGACCGACGGACATAAACAATAAGAGCCGCGGAGCACAAGACGGCACGTCTGCCCACGTGTAACACTTGACACAAACCCATCTATCTATCGTTTGGCGTGACTGATGCCTGTAGCTTCACCGTACGTTTCCTCGAGTTCCTTGATGTCAACCATTCTCCAATCCACTCCAAAAAAGCAACTAATTCGCCCATGTTGTGGGGGCTGAAACCCCATTCATCCCTTTTCCCCCTTCCGCATTTGAACCAAAAATCTCTTAAGCACAGTCCACTTTATGTTATCCAACTTAGCTCAAAAAATGAAAACTGTCTTTATAAAACGGATGAAAAGAAAAATATTAACATATGTTAATAGTGGCGGTTTCCGTATATAAACATTGGTTACAGTGTGAAGTCTAAGATGGCGCACAATGACCAATCAGAGTGCACAAGGACCTCACGGTGGCGTCACCTGTTGAGGGGAAGAGTTAGACAATGTAAATCACGTCCTTGGCAAGTTCTGCTCTCAAGCGATAATGTACTAAACTACACAAGAAAAATTCGGCAGAAAACTCATTGTGGATATGTGCCCTTTTGAAAAAAAAGAAATTTTAATGGAATAGGTTTTATATGGATATATGCCGTTTTGGTGTAAAATTTTCTATTAAAGACAAGACAAGAAAGAGACTGGATATGTGCTCTTTTGGTGGCAAACTCAATGTTTGGCATGCTTTAAATATAGGATAAAAACAACTTTGGTAGGAAACTGATCCATAGGCACATACATCTCATGGCAAAGAATAGATTAGAGCGAAAAAACGAAAAAATCTCAAAAGTGGATATAAGCCTTTTTGTAAGTAAACTCCTCATTTAACTAGTGCTTACTGCGGTTCAATTTTTGAAGTATTTGCTAACGATTCAGTTATAATCTGCATCAGAGTGTTTTAAAGTTAAATAAACGTAGTAATGAAGGGTGTTCGAACTCTATCATTCAGGCCAATCTTTAATAAAATGCCTTCAAGTTTGCCCCAAATATAGGGTTTCCAACAAGAGGTGTTATTGTGGTATTCAAAGAAAAATGCCATTTTTTTAGATAAATGATCGGATGTTTATTTTATAATAAAGAGGAAGGTATGCCGTTAATAATGAAAAACAACATCAGCCAAATGGCCATCACGACCACGCTTACAGGACCATATCCTTTTGGACCATGAAATTTTCCACAACCAAATCGCAAAGTTGCTGCCCTATGTCCTCGATAGCCTCACGAATTCTTTTTTTAAGGTCTTGAATCGACGCTGGGCTGTTGGCGTACACCTTATCTTTCACGTGGCCCCAAAGGAAGAAGTCGCAAGGTGTTAAATCACAAGATCTCGGTAGCCAATTGTGATCACCTCTTCCAGAGATAACACGGTCCGGAAACTTTTCCCGTGAAAGAGCAATGGTTTCGTTGCTTGTGTTGCACGTAGCGCCGTCTTGTTGAAAGTAAACGTTGTCCAGATCAATACCATCCAACTCCGACCATAAAAAATCATTAATCACCTCTCGATAGCGCAATCCATTCACCTTAACTGTTGATCCATTTTCGAAAAAGTAAGGTCCAATGACCCTGCCGGACCATAAACCGCACCAAACAGTCACACGTTGAGGATGGAGAGGCTTCTCAACAATAACTCTTGGGTTTTCCGAGCCCCAGATGCGACAATTTTGCTTGTTGACGTAGCCACCGAGGTGGAAATGGGCCTCATCAGTCAAGATGACTTTTCGATGGAATTCCGGATCATTTTCATGCATTTCAAGGTAGTGAATTTTAATAATTTCAATGCGTTGTTGAAGCGTGTATTGTTCCATTTTTAGAAATGGCGTAGTTTCTACTTGTCAAATGTCAAAGAATAAAAGCTTCAAAAGTGACAGCTACCGAAATACCGGGTGATTCAAAATAACACCTCTTGTTGGAAACCCTATATTTTCAATAAAGTTAAGCACCTTCTTGATTGTTGGAATACACACAGCTTCGATCCTTGGACAACTGCAGAGTCGCTCAGAATAGGGGCGAGTGTTCAAGGGCCGTTCGAATATGGATGTTGCTGGCAATGGAGATTACTTTGAAGGAAAGAAAATGAATATCAATGAATAATTGAATCGTTTTCAAGGGTAATTTTGCGATTAGAAGGAATTTATATGTTTTTCCCGTCCTGCTCTGGTGGCTACTGACCCTTGGAATCTTGCAAATATTCTTGTCGTGTGACTGACAAAGACGACGGTGATTTTCTAACGATTTATTTAACCTCGTGGACTTTTCGTAATCCTTGCAATGACTCTCTGCGTGTATTTGGCACCCATCCGACGATGGTCACCATCACTACCAGCTTTGCGACCAACACTAAAGCTTTCGCCAAAATCCTTCAAAACTTGCAAATTCACTGCCAGAACTACATAATTTTCAATTAGTTCAATTAATGTACAATTGAGGACGTGACCAATCAAGTGGGTCAGAATCCAGTGGCGTTAATTAACACCAATAGTGGAAGCAATCAATTTTCTTTCGGTGCTTCCTCTATTAGCGTCAAGTTGGATGTTAAAATAACTGCGGTGCCATGTAATTGCTGTACAGAATATAAATTGGGCGGTAAGGACAACCTAAAACAATGATATTTTTTGTAAAAGTATCAATAAATTCAAAGACGACTGTGTTACAAATGTATAGCATACACATACTAATTGTTGCGAAAATGACTTCTCTAACTTCGTCTCTGGAGTGTGCTTGAAAATAAAACCACTTCAATTATTCAGCGCCAAAACCAACAATCACTTTATTTACAAATTTACACTTGTCTGTCTTTACAATTGCTACTACTACTTATTGCACTATTGCATGTTTCCCCTTTGCTTGCTCAAACCAGACTCGACGCGCTGCACTGCAGCCGACTGCCGTTTATACTTGTCTGCTTATTCTTCCCGACTGTTCTCGCAAATTCCAGCTGGACTATCTCTCGATCGTTCTCGCACATCCCATTACCATCGCCAGCCATCCTTGCCATATCGAAATTATAGCAAGTCTGCCTTACCTGCATAGCATGCATGCATAACACAGCGACAGAGTGCCTCATCGTTACAATATGTATCTATGCTACATCTATGAATATATTTTTCATGTTCTCAAATAGATTCTACCAATATCTGGTGATCGTTGCCTTTTAACAACATTTTCCCTTTTGGTTTCTTTTCAGGTTTGCGCCATACAGCACGTGGATGTCTGCATGTTCAACAACGGCAAATTCAAGAACATCGTCGCCGACTCCGATGTCAACTCGCCCATGGACCGTACGGTTCCGCCGGGCGGCACCCTCAACACCACCATAGTGCTCAAACCACAACGCGGCCAGACCAAAAATTGGATTGCGCTGGAGGACACGCTGCAGCGCAGCACCGAACCGGAGGAAATCACCGGCGCCATCGCTGCCTCGGCCATTCGATCGCCGAACTTGGTGCTGCCCGCCGGCCACACGCTCAATCCCTGTCCCAGTCCCGCGGTGGGTATACCACAGCCCACGGGCTACCACGGACATGGCGTGTCCGGCAATGTGGGCGACGACCGCAACGTCTTCGCCATCTACGTTTCCTACTACGTGAAGGTGAAGCTGACGCTGAGCGGCATGGGCGGCGAACTGTCGCTGAAGCTGCCGTTCGTGCTGGTGCACGTGGAGGAGACACAGCGCGCGGCTTGTGACGCCAAAGTGGAGAAACTGGCGCTGGACGATGTGCCAGCGTGCAAGAAGAATGGTAGTAAGATCAAGACACTCGCAGAGGCAAATCCCGAAGTGATTGCAGCGGAGAGCGCCTCGTGTCGCAAGGCCGGTCATGCGCACGCGAACGCTTTGGATCGCATTGAGTCCGTCGACGATGAGATTCGGGTGCCCATACCGAGCGGTATCAGCCGCAGCAGCTCGACCAGCAAGCGGCGCCTGGTGCGCAGCGAAACGCTGGCCAAGGATTTGGACGACGACACCGAGGAGCAACTGGGTCCCGAAATGCCCAAACCACCGCTCACAACCGACGACAGCGCTATGCAGAGCAGTTTGGACGTGGAGCACGTGCATGTCGTGCAGATACACACCCCCGCGCCTCGACCGGAAGCCGGAAGCGAAAACCAAAATGAAACTAAGCACAAGAGCACAGAGAGCAACACAAATCCCGATGGGAATATGGAGTTGACGGCGAAGGAGTCGACTGCAGGCCAAGCGGACATTGAGACGGTGTCTCAGCAAGACGAGTCGGTGCCACTCAAATGCGAGAACACAGCTGTGTCGGCAGCGGATGCCGAGGCGGATGGCAATGGCAGCGCCGGCGGTGGCGGTGACAACACAAATCATGTGTGATTTTCATTTCTGCGCGGCATTTTTCACAAGAAGCGGAACACGTAGTAAAAGTTGCGCTGAGGGATAAATCGCTTGAGCAGAAAATTTGGCCGACATTCATGCCACACGACAAAACTTGTACATTGCCAGTGCTCGTCTACTCGTCTGCGGGACTTAGCAATGAAAATTACACTACGCGAACTGAACAAAAGCATGTGGCAGTTTTCCAACTGTTTTCCAGCTGTACGCTTTTCTGTCGTATTGTAAGAGAATGTGTATAAATGCAATAATTGTTGCACTCATTTTAGAAAAGCGTTCAAATAAATGTGTTTATGGTATTTTGTATGGTCAAAGTTTGATACCAGACCTGCATAATCGAACGTTGTGTCAATGATTTTGAAATGAGCTAACCAGAACAGGGCTCAACAAAACTGTTGCCTTCAATCATGTCAGCTGGTCTCGAAACCCGCTGCCAGTGAGCTATCGCAACTCAGGCTTTAAGACGGGCCCAAACACGATTAGGACACGAAACGGCAACAAGTGGCACGTATTTTGTTACTTAGACTGGAGTTAAATCAAGTAGTACAAATCGAGCTCTAAAATGAGAAAACTACTTGAAGGAAATGGTTCTGACAAATAAATAATTGTATATGCAAAATTTCAAATGTAATTGAAAAAATTTTGATTGAAAAAATGGTAAATAGAAAAATTATAAAAATAGAAAATTGTATAATAAAATGCGCGAATTTACAAAACTAAATTGACGAATAATGTCATTGCCGTTTGAAAAATATATTAGGACAGCGCGAAAATGACGTATGTACAAAAATAAATGACAAATTTAATTTGGCTCTGTTTGGCTCTGGTGATTTTTTTTTTTAAGAAAAACTTTTTTTTAGTTTTTTCGGATTTAACATTCAAATGTATCAATTATTTCTTTTTAAGCATGGTTTTTCTTTTTAAGGCGAGTTACTAAAATTTTGGAAAAATTTTGTATTTTTGAGGCATTATGTCGAGGTTAAATTTGACATGTTATATTCGTTGAAGCGGACCTATGCATTTGAGGGTTAACAAAAATCACCCTATGTCATATAATTTTTTCACACAAAAAAAATAAAGGTGAAAGGGCCATTGAAAACGTATATTTTCCTATACCGAATTTGATATGCTTTAAATCGATTACTGTAATTGATAGAAAATATATTCAACAGCTTTACAAAACTACAAGAGATACAAAGCTTACATGTATGAAGTACGGTTTCAGAAACTTAACCAGATACACATTTATGCCTGAAATTGAAACATATCGACGACAGATACTAAATTTACAACAATAACATTTTCTTAAACACATTTCAAACAAATATTAGCGATAGTCAAAAGACGTTGAATATGAAAGTGTAGCACATACATTTTGTCAGGACGTCCGACTGGCCGGAGCTGTACGAAAGGATTCCAAGTTTTATCTTCATTTAAACTTGTTCTGTGCACATGTATTCAGAGAGAAGGTTCCGCATCGCATCCTCTCTTAGGCTCCTAGCGAACTTTTTTATTTAAAAAATGTGAATAATGAGAACAAATGTAAACAATGAATTCGTATAAAAATTGTTAATTAACCTATTTGATGGTTTGCAATCATAACGGCAGTCAAACGACAAAAGTCCGCCAGTCAACTGGGGCTGAGGTTAAATAAGTAGATTTGTGTTTTCAACATCACACTCGGGCACCATCGTTAAAAATGTTGAAACAAGTGCAGTAGAGTAAGTTCGGGTAATGTGATACACCTGTTTGTTTTACGGCGACTACCGACACACTTTGCCTTAAAATACACTTTTTTGGTCTCAAACTGCTTACTAACACATTATTTAGTATATCTAAGATTATTAACTCTTTAAGATAAACTGCTGACAAGTTTTTTAATTACAAATCAAAATACCCAGATATTGGCTTCTGATAAAATCGGCGGGTAATGTGATATACCCGAACAAAACTTATTTAACAGACTTATTAGTTTCAAACTTGATGAAAATACTCCAAATCAAAAATAACACTGATCAACAGCAAAATGGTTTTTCTGGGTCTGACATCAGTTCTAAGGTAATTAGGGAGTGCTGATTTCGAATCGGTAAACCGTTTTTAAAACTTAGTTTCCGTTTTTGCAAAAAATGAGCGTGTCACTTTCTCGAATTTTCCCTGACTTTTTTCACCTTTGGGATTGTAATTTCTAAACCAATAAACCAGTTGACGTGATTTTCACTTTGTATCATTTACAACACCTCACGGCTTCTTTTCCAATGTAGTATTTGTATACGTTTTAAAAATCCGCGGCAGTTGGACCTCGAAGCCGGAAAATATGGAATTTCAAGGCGTTTTCTTTGATGTTAGAAAACATGCACATTTTTCGTAAATCAATTAACGAGTTAGTTGTAAAACGAAAGCGGAAACATAAAAAAATACAACATAGCCAAATTATTTGGCGTTATTCCCATTCTTGTCGAAGTATTAGCAAAAATATACCATAGTCATTTTCATCACTTTTCATACTTTTTCCTAAAAAAATTAAGGGCCTCAAAATACTATGTCACATTACCCGAACTTTGGTATATCACATTACCCGAATTGACTTGTTACGAAAAAAAATATTATAAAAAAATATAATAATTTTGTTAAGAAAAGCGTACCTCGAAAATTCATAATCAATCTAATACATTTTTTTCATACCTTCTGAGCTTTCAAACTTTATAATCCAAAACTTGCTCAAGCACTATTAAAAGCACTTCATCACACTGACTGTGAATTATTTAAGCAAATACATCCCAAATCATGCAGTACGATTGTTTTAGTTGCTATGATGTTTTAAAAAAGTTAATTTTGAAAAAGGACAACGCATTTGTGAAATAAGCCACTATATCATATTACCCGAACTTACTCTATAGCAAACGCTCATGAAGAAACAACCGCAAATCGTTCTATATAAAGCTTCTGTTTGCGAATCTAATGAGCTGTGAATTTTGCCTGGGAAACGCACATAAAAGGCGTGGTTTGGGGTCAAAGTTCAAAGTTGGTATTAAAATAACTCATTAAATTCTCAATCGATTTACACGATATCGAACAAAAGGCCTTTTCCTTGCCTTTCTATTGGTATAAGATATATAATATGTACCAATAAGAAGTTATAAGCAAAACCATTTTTTTTATGTACAGTTTTTAAAATCAGATTTTTTCCGAAAAAAAACCCCATTATTAAGTTATAATAAATTAGCCTGTGTAATAGTATAAACAGAATCAAATCCTCGGCCGATTTTTACGCACCGAACGTACGCTGTCAAAATTAAAACACACAGCAGTGAATGTGACTGCCCACAGCGACTACGACTGCGATATTCGGCCGACTACCGGTCGTCCGACGATAGAACAAATTCTAATTTTGTCGCAGTCGTCGTGCGAACCAATCAGCTGTGCAGCTGTCAGAGGTGAAAATCGAAAATATAAACAAACGAAAAATTCTGCAAAAATCTTGTGATTTATGCTACTTTAAGGTTGCGAAGTAGTAAGTGCTTCAAATTTTAATAAAAAAAATTGTGCTAAGTAATCAATTTTGTCTCTCCCCATCGTATGTTTTAGAAAATGGACAAGACGGAGCTCCTAATTGAGGAATTTGCCTTTTCGACCTATTGTGTCTTGGCCGTGTTGGCAGGAATAATTTTTGTAATCAGCTGATGCGAATTGCGCACCCATTCTGTTTCACTGTTCGTATAAATTCGGCCGACGATTTGGTTCTGTTTATACTATAATTCCCTTTACAATGAAATATTAAAATGTAGACCAACTTTGCATTTTGATCCCGAGCCACGCTTTCTGTGGGCACTTCCCAGGCGAAATTTTTAGTTCATTAGATTAAGGAGCCAAACCTCTGTCTAAGAGCATACTTATTTATTTTTTCCGCGAGGGTGCGCTATACTACAATTAAAGAAAAATGTTGAACGCTCTCTGAATAATTTTTATTCATTGTTGCGAACTCCGAGCTGTACTTCGTCATTTGAAGTCCAAATTGGAGCAGTTTGTAAGACCAGCCGGCGCGCATATTTTTGAGACCTGCCACATTTTCATTCAACCTTGATTACTGCTGAAATTATGAAATTTTTCTCAAGTTAACCGGGAAATAATTAGCAGGTAAAGCTCCGATTAGGATCGGTTTGGCGATGAAACGTTCATTTTCATTTCGTATGCATTAATTGATTGCAGAGCATTGTTATTAGAATGGAATGACTTTGTGTGTTAGTTAGTGTATTTGTTAGGGAAGCACCAGAATGTCGCACGCTGCTCTCTGAAATTCTTAGATTCTCAAGTATGTTACTATCAAATTCATAATTTCTTGCTGGAAACAACTAAATGCAGCGTGTGGTGCTGCTTTTTATGTGTACAATAACAACAACAAGTGCTAGCAACAATTGTATAAGTATTCTACGTGTGATGCAACTCTGACTACGCAGGTGTCAAAGCAAACGCAACAACCGTATTGAATTTAGACTACTTATATCTGAATACAATAAATAAGCGTGAACTGAATGAATAAAAGTAATAAGTTGCATGCAATTTGTTATAGATAGAAGGAAACACAAAAGGAGCTGGTCTTCGTTGTGTTGATGTAAGCGTAATTTCTAAGAAAATCTCTCACTGCAGCAACAAACTCTACCAATAGCAAAAAAAGGTGTCTAGTCATATGTGTAAACAGGAATTTGTAATCGAGAGTCAGACGAGCTGTTGAACACAACACTACAACTAAGCTGAACTAATATAAAATGAAACAAAAGTAGAGAACATTACAAGAAAAACAAAACAAATACACTGAATGTCGACTAAATAAATAGAACATTAATACAAAATTTCAAACGAAATGGTCTTTTATATATTGTTACGAAATTCCACAGTTCGTTATCGACGGTTCGTTTTGATTGTATTTGAAAATAAAACAACTTCAATTACTCAGCAAAAATCAACAATCACTTTATTTACAGATTTGTACTTGTTCTACTTTACACTACTACTATTGCATGTTTCCCCATTGCACAGTGTGCTTATTTTCAAATCTAGGAGGACAAAAATCAGTAGCGCGGCGAAATGGTACAAATTTTAATTTATTTTGCTATTAAAGAAGTCGTAAAGACATTGGGATCAATTCAGAAAAAAAATTATATGTAAAAATGTATTATGTAACAACAAAAATCACAAAAATTGTAAATAAACAAGTAGATCTTTTGATATTATTTTATTTTGATATTATTCACTTTCACCGGTCTCGCTTGTTTCATCATCTGAGGAAGCAGTCGAACCTGGTTCAGCTGATAGTAAGTCCATCACGGCTGGAGAAAGATTTTTCTTGCGCTTACATGGCAGTTTTCTTAAACTAGATATAAGTGGATCCGACGTTACAAAAAGCATTTGGAACAAGTCCATATTTGTGTCTTTGCGTGACATTTTTCGTGTATTGTGTTCCCGAAAATATTTTATGTCCTTATGACGGGCTTCTTGGACTTCCTCTGAAAGTTGACCGATGGGCAACAAACAACTGCTAATGATTTGGCGTCCATGACATAGAACTTTATGGACAGTTACTGGCATATAGTACCACGGATAATTTTGAATATAAATATTATATGTTTCCTTACAATACATTTCAAAAGCATCAACGTTAATTGCACGGCCACACGAAATTGTTTGGAGAATAACTGAAAAATTTTGAATCAGATTTAAATTTACACAACTTATTCTTGATGCTTTTTCTGGATCTTTAAAAAATGTCCTGGCAGTGTTCCCATCATTAGTATTGGCAGTATCTTGCTTGGGATAGTCAACAAGAAAACCCATTTCCGCTCGAAATGCCGTTTGCAGCTCCTTTTTTCTTAACTGCATTCTGTGTTTCTCTTCTCCAGAAACGCGCCATTTTTTTATATCCAACCGGTATGAAATATGCAGCACACATTCAAAAAATCTTATTAATGCATGTAAAGGAGACATTCCAAATTGTAAGGCATTTTCGTTTATGGTTTTGTTTGCCAATTTTTCCGGATCGTTCATGTCTTTAGGGGAAGCTCCGCAAATGTAACATATTTGATATGACTTATATGGATCAATATAAAATGAAACAAAAGTAGAGAACATTACAAGAAAAACAAAACAAATACACTGAATGTCGACTAAATAAATAGAACATTAATACAAAATTTCAAACGAAATGGTCTTTTATATATTGTTACGAAATTCCACAGTTCGTTATCGACGGTTCGTTTTGATTGTATTTGAAAATAAAACAACTTCAATTACTCAGCAAAAATCAACAATCACTTTATTTACAGATTTGTACTTGTTCTACTTTACACTACTACTATTGCATGTTTCCCCATTGCACAGTGTGCTTATTTTCAAATCTAGGAGGACAAAAATCAGTAAAATGAAACAAAAGTAGAGAACATTACAAGAAAAACAAAACAAATACACTGAATGTCGACTAAATAAATAGAACATTAATACAAAATTTCAAACGAAATGGTCTTTTATATATTGTTACGAAATTCCACAGTTCGTTATCGACGGTTCGTTTTGATTGTATTTGAAAATAAAACAACTTCAATTACTCAGCAAAAATCAACAATCACTTTATTTACAGATTTGTACTTGTTCTACTTTACACTACTACTATTGCATGTTTCCCCATTGCTTGCTCAACACCGACTCGACCCCTTGCGCTGCCACTGCTGCTTTTATACCACTTTTCTTATCGCGCCGAAGTTTCTTGCACTTCTAATTGGAAAACGCTCGACTATTCTCGCACAGCCCATTTCGAGAACCATCCTTGCCATATCGGACTATACCAAGCGAATTTATAACAGTTTTGCTGTACTTCACAGTGCATGCCTAAAAGTATGCTTGGAAAACATTCGTGCGGAGAAAGGCATTGCGGCACAGAATCTCTCATCGTATCAATATATACATTTGTCTTTGCCCAGAATCCTTTGGGATGTCAACGCGAGTTGGTCATTTATTATTTTATTATTAACGGTTACCGGTTAATAAGCTGACTTATTGACTTTGGGGATTTTTTTAACCTCGTGGCTCCGCACTTTGCGTAAATTCCCTCATGAAGTGCTCCAATCACACAGCGAAAGCTTTTCCACTCAAGCAAATCTCTGACGTTTCGCTGCAACGACGTTTTCCTGCAAAAGCTTTTCGCGCCGTTCGAAAGCTTTAACGTCCAATAAAATATTAGAAACTTCGTAGTCTGCTTTGCGCTCTAAGACTATGGAGCTTTGTGTTTAAGGAACAAATGTACAAGCCAGCGCATTAAATTTTCATCGGTTTCGACATAAACTAAATGCGCTTCACATGCACTTTCAAGCAGGAGGCGATGAAGCCGATCTAAACGCGTATATTGCTTTTTTTAAAAAGCTTGTAAATAGAGATTGAAATCAATGTTTCTGGCATCGTTGGTTCAGTGCAATAGTTGGAAAACTTTCCCTGTAAAATGATTGACTCTTCTCTAACCGATTTTCAGTACCATAACACTTCGTTCAATAATGTGTGTGACTAACTAATTAAAACACATTTTTTTGCCAAAATTCGTTTTTATTCATCAACATAGTCCCCTTTTAGGGAGATACAATCATTCCAACGCTTTTCCAATCTTTCGATACCGCCTTTGTAGAACGATTTTTCTTTGCCTTCAAAATAGGCGTTAGTTTCGGCGATTACTTCATCATTTGAGCCAAATCTCTTACCACGGAGCATCTTTTTGAGGTCTGCGAAGAGCCAGTAGTCGCTGGGGGCCAGATCTGGAGAATACGGGGGATGAGGAAGCAATTCGAAGCCCAATTCATGCATTTTTGCCATCGTCTTCATCGACTTGTGACACGGTGCATTGTCTTGGTGAAACAACACTTTTTTCTTCTTCATATGGGGCCGCTTAATCGCGATTTCTTCTTTCAAACGTTCCAACAACGCTATATAATAGTCGCTATTGATTGTTTTCCCTTTCTCAAGATAGTCGATGAATATTATTCCGTGCAGATCCCAAAATACTGACGCCATAACCTTGCCAGCCGATGTTTGTGCCTTTGGACGCTTTGTGCGGCTTTCACCGGTTGCATGCCATTCAACAGACTGCCGATTTGACTCTGGAGTGAAATGGTGGATCCATGTTTCATCCATTGTGATGTACCGACGCAAAAACTCCGAGTTGTTGCGCGTAAACATGTCCAAACAGCTCTTTGAATCATCGATTCGTTGTTGTTTTTGCTCCGGTGTGAGCAAACGCGGCACCCATTTCGAAAACACCTTTTTCATAACCAAATGTTCGTGTATTATGGTGTGTACACTGCCTGCTGATATCTTTAGAATGTCAGCAATCTCCCCCACTTTCACTTTACGGTCGGACATAATGATTTTCAGTGTTTTTTCAACGTTTTCCGGAATAACAGCGTCATTTGGCCGTCCAGTAGATGGAATGTCATCGGTGTCTGTACGACCACGTTTGAATTCGGCATACCAATAACAAATGGTTCTTTTTGATGGAGCAGAGTCCGAATAATGTTTTTCAAGCCATTCCTGGCATTGAACAGTATTTTTTTTCATTAAAAAACAATGATAAATCAGCACACGGAATTGCTTTGAATTAGTAAGCCTAAAAAGGTTCACAATTTCGAAAAAAAATATGGATTTAGTATTAGTGCCGCCATCTATGTGTCAGTCACACACATTATTGAACGAAGTGTTATGGAGAAGGAGTAACGGGTTTGGACTTCTAAATGAATGTAAGTAATTCGATTAGTTTATAAATAATACTAAAATTATTACTAAATTATAATACTGTTTTTTGAACTTGGTTCTGTGCGAAAAACAAAGTATCACCTGGTATTTCTGAGACGGCTTCTAATCCGCTGTCCTCCCCGTGGCCGATCCAGCCACTACATTTGGAACAAGATAGGCTCCTCCTAGGCAGTGGGTACACATGATTTCATTTCAACCTGATAACATTTGAAACCACATTTGCCGCCAACAATTTCTGTAACAAAACCCCTCTTGCGTGCGCCACTGAATTGAAAAACTGTTCCCAAGGAGGGAGTCGCCTGGAAATAGATTGAATGAACAGAGTGAAGCTTAAGCTTACCTCGAGCTTTAATTTCCTATCTGATAAAGAAAATAGCTCTTACGTACAAACCCAGACAAAACCACCAAAGTATCATTCATATGGAAAAGAAAACAGCCGCACATGTGTACAATATGCTTACTTGGGAAGAGTATACCATACAAAACAGAGGTGAAGTACCTAATCGTAATACTAGACCCAAATACTAGGCTCAACTATGAACCCATGGGGAATTCACCCAGCATATTTCAAGCAGAATTATATGCTATCAGGCTGTGTGCGGAAGTTAACCTCGAGCGTATGTACAGGAGGCAGAACATAGTTATTTGTTCAGACAGTCAAGCCATCAAAGCACTTATCTCTTATTAGATAACCTCAGGGTTGCTGGTGGAATGCATGGAAGCATTGAACAAACTGGGTATACATAACCAGGTTAAAATCCTCTGGATCCTAGGACACAGAGGACTCAATTGAAATGAGGAGGTGAACTGGGGTAGCAACGATCGCCCTTGGACCAGAACCTTTCATTGAGGTGGGCAAAAACACTCTAGCAGAGTCAGTAAGACTTGAGGAAAGAACCAGGAATTCAGAGTTCTGGTCTAATGCCTCGGGTCTTAAGCAATTGAAAATCCTTATTATGGGTTATCACTCCAAATGGAATGAAGACTGAAGAAAAACCAGACTGGTCACCGAGCTGTTAACCGGGCATTGCATACTGGCTAAATGAGTTCTGTGGTTGTTCGGTGATCTGTCGATCCTACCTCTAATCCCTTCCTTTCCTTATCCTCTTCTACTAATATTCCCCCTATTTATGCTCCCCGTTGTTCCGCCGTTGTTCTCGTTCAATGTTTGTTATTCCTGTCATTCGTTATACGAACGTCGACCAATAAAGACCCGAAAACACCAACACCCTAAACAGAAACCCGCTCTTTTCATTTCCACCGCTCCGCCGCGCATCGATTTAAACACATACTGAGAAAACATATTAATACAATCGGGCTAGAATAGGTAAGCGTCTGTAGACTCTGCGGAACAGCAAAGGAGACTTCTGAACACATCATACTGCACTACGATGTGGTATGTCGCTGCAGGAGGCAACACCTGGGCCATTACTGGCTTGCAGAAGAGAACGTCAAACGCCTTCTCCCCGGTAAGTTACTAAGCTTCATTAGGTCGGCGAGATTAGGAGACGTTTTCTAAAGTTGTAGGGGGCACAATAGATCATCTATGGTCTCAGTGCAAATACCCTAAATCTAATCTAATCTAATCTAATAAGATACTAGTTGTACGACGGACGGAGCTGCTCTACCAGTCTGTGGTGACAATTCTTGGCTACAAAATAAACAATCGTTAGACTGCCTGACTGTGCCTGGTTAACCAAAATCAACTATGTCTGGAGAACTTTATGCCATTCATGTTTTTGTTAGTATGTTGAAATTAAACTTAAGTTGGTAAAGACCCTCGTTGTCCCACATATCTCGTACTTTGAACTGATATATGGCAATTTAGACTGTGTCAACCAATAAATTAACAATAGCTTTAAACTTTGCAGCTAGATTCATATACTGTTAGAGAAAATCTTACCATATCTCGCTCATGACAAAAAATATTCTTGGGTTCTGCGTATGTGAGTACCTCAAAGTTCCTAATGACAGATACACACCAAGATCAAAATACAATCAGATTACATTTGACACCAAAGTCACAATCCTTTCGTTACCCAACAAAGAACAATACATAAGGCCGTTCAGTTTTTCTCTTTAATATTGATTTCGGTTTCTGTAATATTTATTCGTATTTCAGTTATAATTACGCGTATGTACTGCTTCATAAACATGCTGTAAAGTAACTTTTACATTCTATTCGTTTATGTTTTCGTGTTCTGTGTGGTTCTTGTTGTTGCTATTATTAATGTATAGGTGTGTTTAGCTGTGTTTGTGTTTGAGTGTATCGACCATTCTAAATAGCCATATAATTCTGATTTACATACACATTTTATGTTATTCAACAAGTTAGACTTTCTTCTTAAAAATCATTTCGAAATTTGTATTAGAAATCGTTTGCTTATTGCCGTTGCTAAAAATTATTAATTTTTATAAAATCACCAAGTATTATTGCAAATACAAACTTTAAAAGGAAGAGGTCCGCGATTTTTCGTAAAATTTTGTCAACAGAAATTCTTATTTTTAATCAAACCGTAACGCATTTCACACCTTCGATTTCGCCTTCCGTATTCCATGCTTAACATGGATCATGTTTCTTGTAGTTAAGTGTTCCAGTTTTGAAAATTAATTGACTTGCTGCGTAGACATTAACAAGTTCTTCGTTCTCAACTGCAGGACTTTTGAGTTGTTTTTCGCTTCGGCTTAAATTTCGATTTTCGCGTTTCAATTTTAATTCAAGGAATTAACTTCTTATGCTAATAAATAACATTTTCTCTTTAGTTGTTTGTATTCTGAGTAAGGGCGATACAAGGAGGCAAAAAAGGCACTACAATTGAAATCTTGTCCACAAACACAAAACAGATCGTTTTCGTTATGATTGAGAAAACATTCCGAATATTTTGTGATTGTATTTTTTTTAAACATACGGCCGTAAGTATATACAAAAACTTAACTCTTGCCGAAATTGGTGTTTCAGTTATCTTCTTGACTTAATATACACAAATTCCATACATAGAAGTATTTTATTAAAAAAGCATACGTTTCAAGTTCTGGAAATGTAAAACTTGGTAATTACTTCAGTAACTTTAGAATGAAGGAAAGAAATTGCGGTCAAAATCAAAAATTTGCTATAAAATCGTAATTAGTTTTCAGACACTCTGATTCATAATCGTCTCTCATATTTTAGACAATATCTTTCAAAAAATCATCGGCAAATTCGACGCGTATTCAACGCAGGCATAAGAAACAAAACAACAACACATTATAAATGCTTGGCTAAAAAGTCAACATATATTATCAATAAATTTTAATGAAGTCAAGTGCAGATTTGGTGATCAACTTAGAAGCAAGAAAACAAATTAATAATAAATTACAATTTATATAAATATATACTCACAATCTAACACTAAAAATAAATTACAAAATGAAATGTGTGAAAGTGAAACATAAAAGCTGGCTTTGAATTACTCCTACAACAAAAAACGACAGAAAGAAAATGCAGGTAATTCGTAGTGATAAACGCAAGTTACCTTTGCAATTACCCTTTAGTGTAATATTTTCTCATTATAACAATGTGAAGCCGAATTTAAATAACCTGTAATCTTTCCTCATTTATTACATCTTGTAGCCGAATTGAAATAATTTAATTTAATAAATATTGATAGTTCACTATGTTTAGCAACATGATTTATTTTCGATTTCATATTATATGCATCTGCAGCTATTTACTACCACTTGTATATATAAATATAATTATTTAGAAACTATATAGTTCTACTCAGCTATTGCCACCAAGTTAACTTCACCCGCTTGTCTGTCGCTGTTCAA
The DNA here is from genome assembly GCA_963971225.1 of Melieria omissa. Classification (NCBI taxonomy): domain Eukaryota; kingdom Metazoa; phylum Arthropoda; class Insecta; order Diptera; family Ulidiidae; genus Melieria; species Melieria omissa. The sequence goes on along the minus strand of OZ020268.1, from coordinate 43,818,569 downwards.
TATGCCATGCCTGCAGTTCACTTTGTGGTTAAAATTTTAAAACTGTGATTTCATATTTGTTCAAAAATATGAATCGTTACTCCTCCATCTACGAGTACTTGTGTTATAAATTCATAGCTTCCACGTATCGTCACGTGTTTTTTTTAGGGTACTACTGTGAAGAAAACCAGTGCTCGGGCATCCATAAGAAATTATTTGAAATTTGTTCGCTCAGATTGGGCAAATTTGGAAGGAAAATCTTCATTTTTCTAGTAGGACAATTTTACAGCAAAACATTTCAGCTTAATCAATCATTTTATAAATACAAGTAGTATAATTCTATGCTTCCAATATAGTACAAAGGAGTTTGTTGCTTTAATACACATCGTTTGCGGTTTCCACTTTTTATTTCTCTTTACATTTCGTTTATTGGGGTTTCACTTAGATTTCAGCCTGAAACTACAAACTCGTACTGCTTCCCCTCACTTTACAAGTTTATTTTTTAACACTTTATTTTATATTCATTTACTTGTGGTTGTGTTTGTGTTTCTGCTGCTACCCTCTTTATTGGTGCAGCTGTTAGTTTGTTTGTTTTTTTTTTCTTTTTGTTTTACTTTGTGGTTACTCTTCTTTTTGCTTGCATTTGCTTTCCCATTTGCGTTTACATTTGCGTTTACATTTGTATATTGTTGTATATTATCGAATTTTAATTTAATATAATAATTAATTAACTTTTAAGGAAATGGAAGTGGATGGATGTATTATTTGCCCTTTTTATTCGTTGCTATCAATGGCGCATTGCGCTGCGGTGTAGTCGGCCGAGATGAATTCATGCCACTGTACAAGTACTTTGCTTTTTTCTCGGAGGGTTTTAAAATCTGCAATCGAGAATTTTTGAGAGCATGTAAAATATAAGAAACAAAAGTCTAACAAAAAAACAAAGATAAGTTTAAAAAAAAAAAAAAAGTCGAAGGCTTCGAAGGTCTGGCCAGACCATGGGGGATTCAACTAAGGGGTATAAATACATTTTGCACGATTCTCGCTTTGTTTTTGTAAAAATTTTGTGTATGTATTGATTTTTTATCATGAAATTTGAGTGCGATAGCTTAACCAAAGTTCAATATTATCTGGCCAGACCTGGGTGCCCACAGAAGGGTTAACATACACTTTCATCATTTCTGAAGTGCAATACTTTCTATCTAAAATAACGCGAAAAACTCAGATTCATAATCTTTTTACTAATAACTAACATTCTAAAAGGTTTTGCAATAACTTTGTCTAAACTATGGCAACTTATTGGTCTGACATTTCAGGTGGCAACGCTTTCATTCTTCTGTCCATATTCCGCCCAACATCTCGGGTCAAGTGATGTTAACGAAGCCGCGGAGGCCGTTTAAATTATATAATTTTCATTGTTTATATACAATTATACGTTAACTAGACGATCCGGTGAACGTTGTATAAATTCGTCGTGCAATGAAATTCGCTTTAATCAAATCAATTCTCAATGTTCACCAAAAAATAAATGATAAATATTATGCTAAATATTACAACTTGTGAAATGTGACACAGAAAGTTAAAGAAAAGTAGTCAAGTGAAAAGTAATAGAAAGTATTTAAAGTAGTGTGGCTAAACATTTGATGGTTGTATGGTTAAAAAATTCGAGGTTCTTTTATTTTTCACACGAAAAATCGTTTTTATCTGTTTTGTTTTAATTTCAAAAGCGTCAGAACAATGCTGCCAATGCTATGCAAACAGTGTTTACTAATTTCTTAATAATTTTTAATAAATAATTTCTATTCAGATAACCAGTCACTATGAAAGCCAAAACGTTCAATGGTTAATCATCTTGATTAAACAGTTAACAGTTGATTAACGTTAGTTACTGTGAATTCGGGCCTAAGAGTTAAAAATGTCAGAAGTTGCAATAAGACAAATCTTCATGCATATACAATTATTTTAAGGTCATACTTTTCATTTTTAATGCATATTTATAAGTTTTAAACGTGAGCTTATAAATTGTGTTTTAATTTGTTTGTGTTTGCTTTAAAAATCAATCAGATTCATCGAGTACCTGGAATGAGCACATTAAAGTATCATCCACCGTCATCATGCCGCCGGCATTATCGAATTCCCCGCAGTAATTTGGCGCAGAGAATAGCGTCACCAGTTGTCGACGCGCGAAGAACTCATAACCATCCTCGACCACCTGCGAAAAATCCTCAGTTAGCAGCGTTGTTTAGTCTCTACGATCAACGTCCACCTACCTGATGTGCTCGGCAAATGAGATCCATTTCGTGTCGACGCAAGAACTTCGACACTACGTCCACACCAAATGTAAAACTAACGCCACGATCATTCTCTCCCCAACCCTGCACATCCTTGTCCGGATCGCTCCACAACAAATCGCACAATAGTCCAGTGTCGGGCACATCCGTAGGACGCATCAAACGTCTGATCTGTTCCATGCCCTGCAGATCGGGACTCAGTCCACCGTGACAGCAGAATATCTTCTCGTCAATAATCGCGGCAACGGGTAGGCAATTAAAACAGTCTGTAAACGTTTTCCACAATTTCACGTTATAGCGTCGTTTGCACTCGTCGTAAAAGCCTTCAAGGATATACACAACAATTATTTCAATTCACGAAAGAGTAGCGAAAAGTCAAAACAGCACAAACTCACCATAGATTCTATTAATACTGGCGCATTCATGATTGCCTCGCAGCAAGAAGAAGTTCTCCGGATACTTTATTTTATAGGCCAACAGCAAGCAAATCGTCTCCAGCGACTGCTTGCCCCGATCCACGTAGTCGCCCAGGAAGAGATAATTGGCAGCTGGCGGAAAGCCGCCATACTCGAACAAACGCAACAAGTCTGTGTACTGACCATGTATGTCGCCGCAGATGATCAGCGGCGCTTCCAACTCCAATAATATAGGCTGCTGCAGAAAGATCTCGCGCGATTTTAAACAGAGGCCGCGCACCTCGGCTTCGGACATTTGTACAGATTTCCCGGCTCGACAGCTGCGAACTGCAAAATAAAATTGACAGATTAGCACACATTAACATTTCACATTCAGCGTCGTCTAAAGCGTTTCCTTGCAGTGAAGGGTGTAGAAAGTAGCGAGAGAATGAAGGAACAAGCGGCATTTGTCACGAAATGTCTGGGACTTCACACAGGACATTTAGCAAGTCTTTGCAAAATACCGTCAAATGTATTTTGGTGTGGGGAACTTTGGAAATAGTTGTGGCGGAAGACAGTAATACATAAAATACGAATAGTTTTTGCAGGAAAGCGGATATTCCTAGCAGTCTATGGGTAGGTTGGCAGTCTCTTGCCATGCAACCGTTTATTTGCCGCTCTCTCAAGCATTTCTCACTGTTCGACAGGACGGAGGCAAATAAGTGGTCTCACGGCGCTTTGCCATCTTAGTTAGCAGTTTACGTAGACCTAGTTCTCAAAAGTGTCAAGTAGCAGTGACAAGCCAATTTTCAGCTCCGTTTTATTAACCATAGTTCAAATCGTGACTACAAACATAAATACATAAACAAGCATATACACGTATTTCCCTATGAAAACCGCTCTGCCAAAACTGACTTCGGCATCACTCAGTATTGACTATTCTTCTCTTTCTACGCCGCAAATTTAAAGCCGCTCAAGCAGCAAATCTAAAATATCCACTTTTTCTTAATTTCCCCGTTCTCCCACTAGCGAACCAGCGCAATTCTAACACTTAACTATTAGCTTATCTCACATAGGTATTTCAACATTTCCAAGCAGCGTAATAACGGCGAAAATAAACAATTCTTTCGTAAGAAGAACACAAACCACTGGAACAATACGATTTACAGTGTTTATTTACTTTGCACAATCGACGATGAAAGATTATTGTTTACAATAATCGCAATTTTACCATCCTTAAAATAGACTACACACAATTGCGTTATGCGTGTGGATGGCGTTCGAAAGCACAAAACTTGAATATTCAAACATTAAAATTGTGCAAAGTAAATAAGATAATTTCCTGAATACTTCGGCTGAGGTTCGTGGTGCTTTAACAGTGGCAAAAATTGTATTTGATTTCGTAACTAGAACATAATGCGGACTCAAATGTTGATTTCCATTTCGCCGTCCCCATCCGCTAACAATGCCCACTTGAAGTCTACAAGCGATGGTCACAATTGCATTCTTTTAAATGCTTAGCTGCGTAACAATGTTGCGGACTTTTTCCAATATTGCTTTTTCAATTCCACACACGGGTGGCTTTCATAATCTGATGATTATAGTGCAATGGAACGAGACGAACGTCTGCCCTTCACACATTTCTGCAAGCAACCATTCGTATTTACGAGTAGAATTCACGCAGGAAGACAACCAAATACCTAATGACCAGACATTTGAAGCAAAGAGATGTTCAGAGAGACAAAGGTTACAGGAACTTTTCGGTTAACATTAAAATGAAGAGCACTGCTTAAAAACACACAAACCTTGTCCAGAATCATGTATTCTTTATCAAACTTGGGACCGCCAAGAGCGAAATCAATTCGACCTTCGGCCAAATTCAAATTGAAGTGAGTCAATTAAAAGTGATTCAGCAACAACAACAAAACTGTTGTGAACACCCAACACGAAAAATAGAATCCTTGAGATTTATATGTTTCTTTAAAAGTAAGAACCGGTACAGAAAGTTCTTCAACATTTTAAATTTCTTTTAGTGGTGTAATCGTAGGTTTATTGAAATTGTTGTTTTACTAGTACAAAGGCATATCCGTGTAGTAATAGATAATAATAGTTAAAATAAAATCAGTTTTCATCAAATCAGACCTTTCATAAAATTCGGTGCAACCGTTTCGTTTACTTTTGGGATGCTTTTCGCCACATAATTTGCATTTCTCCTACAGTTTTGGTGCGTTTGCCCAATTTTTTTTAATTTGCCTTCAACAGAGCCCATGGGTCTTGCAAGACCGTTCGATTGGGCGTAATTCTGACACATTAAGGGGATTCATGTGCTTTTTCACATAATTAATTTTAATATCTTTTAATCGCTTCTGACTCACATTGGCGTAATGTGCTGGAGCCAAATTTGGCCAAAACAACGAAGGACCATTATGTTGACGTTAAAATAACAATAAAAATTTTTAAAGACATTCTTTGACAAAAATTTCTGTGTTGATTGAGCCCTTGGTGAAGTACGGAGTTGATTTTTCCCGCATTGGCAGATGGCTTGCCAAATCAGAATTTTTTGCCAAACTTTTCCATTTGAATTTGAATGGTTTTCTCTGAATCAGATATATCTTCCGAAGGCTGCATAGAGTGTCAACTTGCTGATCTGGCAAGGTTCCATAATCACACAAAAATGTTTGTTCGCTAGTTTCATCTCGTACAATGCCCGTTCAAGGGAAATGCTTCCTGCAGACTGTTTTTCGCTGCGCTTTGGAACTTTTTTCTTTTTATAAGTCTGTATACATTTCTTTGCTTGATGTGAACAACTTGCAAATTTGCAGTTTTGGCTATTTTGGCAATTAGTCTTGTCGACATAGAACGGTTCTTCTTGACTATTGCTACCGCCTTCTTCGCTAGAATTACGTCAGCTAAGCCTCTTTGACGCCCACTTCTTGGCTTATTAAAGAATTACTTTTTTGAACCCCTACGCGCCCCCCCCCGAAATATTTTTCTGAATCCGCTCCTGTCTCAGCCGTTAGATTCTCCCTTAACTTTTAACTTCTATCTATTTTTACCCTTCCAACACCGACTTTTTCTTGTTAAACTCTTTTGGATTCACGTAGGAAATTTTTGCAGTTACCAAACGTTTTTACGTTTCTTAAGTTAACCCGCAGCTATTTCACCCAGAAGTTGAAATCAAGTTGAAAATGAAAACAATTTACTTTCATCATGTTCAAGCACTTAAAAAAGTCTCAGCAAAGGCTGTAAAACACTATTCTACACTGTTCTATACTTAAGCTTCGGTCACCGCCAATTAGTACTGTGAACATTTCACGTTTTTTTTTTTAATCAGATATTGACTTTAAATAGCCTTTTTTCAAAATGAGCACCATGTCTTTTCATTGTTACATTCCACTTCTTTCTTCAAATATTGTTTTTATTTTAGAGATCACTCCACAAATCTAACAAATTCTTTCTTAAATATACCTACATCGTGTTATGCGTATGTCGACACTATTCCATTTAACGTTAAATTATGCTTCTTCACATAAACTTTTAAAACATTTTCCGTGTTTTAACATGCATTGAACTATTTCACGTTTCTCTTAACCCTTTATTTGACACTTTTCGACACTTTGATGCTTTCACCATTTTCCCGGCCCATTAGTTCATCTTTTGGCACAAACTGTTAATCCTATGTTGACCCCAACGGACTTTCGAAAAATGAAAACCAAGTGTAGAATTCTTTATCATTAAGTCTTCAAATCAAAAACCCATTAAATCTTCTTCCTCCATACAAAGACCCATCGTTAATTCCTCCAGGCTTTGATTTTCAGAAAAAATTCATAACATGTTTTACCAATTTTGAAGTCAAGTAAAGTCAAGCGCACCGGCTCATGTTTTTTTCATAACACTACTCGACACGAAAAATGCTCCTAAAAATAAAAGTATTTTTTAGACTAATCTTCGGCTGCTGAACACGAAACTGAAAATCAAAAACATTTCTTAAGAAGCGTTTTCAAAAAATCTTCGAAAAACACTTTTTCCCCTCTTATTTCTTATTATTTATGAGTACATATCTCGTAAACTAACCATCCGACTAACACAAGTGGCCCATCGTAATTAAAAGCAATTAAAGGTAATTAACTAACCTTTCCAACGATATATAGATTGTCCAAATCAGATGAGACTTAGGGAAGTTACTGACGGTGAATGTTGAAAAAAATTGGATTTTTTGACCATTTTCAAATGGTTTTTTTTAGAGATAAAAAAAATTATCCCCTCAGGACCAACAGTTCAAATTTCATATTTGTTGCTTCAGCACTTTGACCTGGGCGATGGTCATTAGTCAGTCAGTCAATCAGTAGGTCAGGACAAATAAATATATGTATACAGATTGTGCAACGAATAATTACAATAAAACACAATACAATAACAAAATGACACAATTAGGCGCGTTAATAAAGAACCTACATATACATATACAATTCTATAATGAAAAACTTTAAAAGAAAAGTTTTATTTTTCAATGTTGAAAACGCCAAGCAAACTGTGTCAACCATTAATAAATGTTTGCTTTCCCTATTTTAATTCGTACTCATTTTTTTATTTACTTTTCCTAAAGCAGTGGATGTAGCAAGGGAAAGGAATGCAACAGCAGCAGCTGAAACCATCCCACTGCATTGCATTGCATCATGGCATCACACGTTGCCACAGAACGAAAGCAAGAAATATCTGCCGTCCAGTAAGTTGTCAAAGCCCTTCACACACGCAGAGTGCCCCCCTCTTCCACTTCTATAACCACTGCGCCCATCGCTATATCACATGTGTGAATAGTCTGTACAGCTATTTCCCCGCTCCTATTCCTTGGGGTTGCTGCCATTCCACCCTCTCACCCTTCTTCACCCGTTCCTCCCACAGCTCACATATGTAGTTTTTTTACTTTTTCTCATTTTTATGCACATTTTTCCAGCTTCTCGCTGACTGTTGACAAGCAAACACACTCGTGAGGAGGTGTGGGTGCATTTTGCATGCGTGCATGTTTGTATGTCAATTCGTATGTGTTTGAATTAGTGCAAAAAAACAGCAACAAAATCTGCAATTTTCAGATATGACAGTTGAAGGATGACACGGAGTAATTGTTTACTCCAGAGTCATCATCGCAGCGATTCACATCATACAGCAGAATGAATGCACAACGAGTGGTGACAACCACTAAAAGTAGAATATGTTTGCATTTGCTTTGCAAAATGAAGCTGCAATTTATGACTCGTTGGACCATACACCGAAAGTTATGGAACTTGAAACTTATTGATTTAAAAATACCTTTTATACAAAATTGTATTTTTTAAGTCAGAGTGTCATAAAAATTTAGGCAATTAAGTTCTTAATTGAGTTTAACGCTTTTGCTGTTCACACAATTACAATTCAACTTACTCTGTTATCGAAGATGTTATCGAAGATGTTATCGAACACGTTTCTGGTTTGACGGAGGAAAGGTTTTTCTATTTATATTCTTATAAACATTTTGTAATATTTATTCAACATCCCTACTGATGCACACACTTTTTAAACGCAATGTCAAAGCAAATAAATGTTAACAAACTTCTTTCGCTTCTATCAGTTTCTCATTTTTGTTTTAGTTCTGTTAATTGTGAATGATTTTTTGTTTATCGATAACAGCACGACGCAGGGTGGCATGGAGAATCGAGCTCAATTTATGCTCAATTTAGTGCTAATTGTAATTTGCTAAATGGAGATTTTTATATGACAAATTGATTTCAACTCAGAACTAAATTTAGGCTAAATTGAGAAAATGTTGCTGGCTGCATATGGCCAGCACTAAATGACAATTTTACTCTCGGACATACATAGTTGCGAGAAGCTCGTTGATTTGTCAGCAGTGGTAATTATAAAAAAAAGTGCCGTGGTAATTATTAGAAGTTGTTTAAGAGTTCAAATTTAGTCAAAATTAGTGGTGACTGACTAAAGAGGGAAACACTTCCGTTTTTATGGTCTTCAACTTTAAGCAATATTTTACTTCAAGTGTACCACTCCCAGCAGCGAATCCAGTTCACTTTAATAGTAAAGCACAAACTCTCTATGGCTTCATTTCTCTCTCTTTCTGCTCTTTTTATATGGTAAAACTTAATGGAAATGAAAACTGAATGAAAACTTCGCTTGATGGCCCAATTTGAAATGTAAGTCGGCTCAACAAAGCCTGTGATTCCCCACGGGCCTATCTAGCGGCACAAGAAAACAAAGCCACTCATTGCGGACACTCTTGTTCTTGTATAAACAGAATCAAGTCAAAATTAAGACACACAGCAGTGCATGTGATTGCCCACAACGACGACGACTACGATATCCTAAAAAACAATTGCGTCTTTGACTTGTCTCGGCTGACTACAAAAACTTAAATACTTGTAAAAAAGCTGAGATTTGAAAGGCAAAAAATCAACGCAATCGTTTTTTCTGTGGGGATGATTTCTTTCGAAATACCTGATTTCGCACCGATTCTGTTTTATTGCGCGTAATTTTCCGACGACATTTTTCGTTGCGAAAAATTCTTGCGACGATATGATTCAATTTATACCAGTAGGCTAATATTTATATAATTCTTAAATAAAACAGTAGATAGCGTAAGAGCAACAAGTCGAGCACAACATGAGGGGCACAAGATAAAAAGTTACTACGAAATAAAGTTTTTAAGATCCAGAAAAGGAAAGTACGTTCTTATTCTGAGAGAGCGAAGACTTACTTGAATTAATTTACATACTGTCAAGTTTATCTACTTTTTAAGAGTTAGTGTTGATTTATAATAAGCATTTGAAAGGTGATGTCATTATTATACTGTATTACTGTTTGTGGATTATAGGACTATGTTCATATGGTTCTGAGGCGACATCATTTATCATTTTCCAATTTAAGTGTCTAGTTACTTCAAAAGTAGCTACTAAGAATTAAAACCTCTAGCTGTTAGCTGTTAAGTAAGAAATACTTCTGATCGGGAGATCCCATTCTACTTCCCCTAATTCACCTCGCAGCAGAGCATGAGGCGTGAAGGCAGCTCAGAATTATCTACGCTGTCGTTAATGAGTGACATGACTATGGCTGAGATGGCTTTGAGCCGTGGACCCCGTGGCTGCGTAACCAAATGGACCCCAGCACTGGGACAGGCATCTTTTCAGAGAATAAGGGCATCCAACTTTGTCACCCACTTGGCAAGCAGATCACCGTCTTTCAGACGTAGGTAACAGATAGCAACTGTGTAGCAGTGCTTGAGTTACCTTTAGGGGTAATGGTTGGTCAAGAATCTGCAGCAAAGCCAAAGACAATCTGCAGGCCATCAAAGACAATCTGCAGGCTGAATAGACTGAGCGAAGAAAATTCTATAGTATTGATGCGAATCGCTGCTCATGCTGCTGCAGTGGTGCACACAAGATTTCATTTTGGAAGAGGAGTAACCGGAGTAAATCAGAGTTTAAAATTGTAAAAAAAAAACCAACCCAGTTGCAAACAGCATTGGTTAATAAAAGTGCAAAAACTTTATAACTGAGCATTGCAAGAGTTGGATGTAAAAAACAAATGTGCTTCAAAATTTAATAAGAAAAGATTTATTGAGCTTAAGCTCAATAAATGTGTGCTGCATTGTTCCAATTAAATGGATATTAAATTTAAACTGCTAGAGAAAACTCCCTCGAGAGGACAATTACGCAGTGCAACAGCGCAGCGGAACGTCAGTTTGCCTTTACAAATAGCTACTATGCCAAAAAACAACAAACTTTGCGGAAAAATCACGAGGGTTTGGCAAGACACAAGCCAACGACACAATTTAATTACTGCGGAACAAAAGGTGCGCAGAAGCGTCGCAGGGCACAAAGGAGCGCTGTAATAATGCAAAAGCGCCCCAAAATACCTCTCGACAATGCCGGAGTTGTTGAAACGTGGCAAATTGTCACAACCAGCGTGTGGCTGGGTCAGGCAATAAATTTAATTTTTGAATAAATTTATATGTACCTAAAGACATGTCAAAAAGGCCAAATTAACACATATGTATGCAGGCAACAGAAGCCATTTTTAAAAACTCGTTGAGTCGGAACTTGACAAACTTTAAGGCAAACACATCAGTTTAAAGTGTTGTCTGCAGCTAAGTGTGTGTTGAATATTTCAAATTTGTTGAGACATAGAACGAAATGTGCACTGCACAGGTATACTCGAGTACTCAAAACTGACAAGAAAAATTATATCAAATTATTCTATACATATACTTATACAAATACTAGCGGGGCTCCCCGGCGTTGCACGCAAGTTTGAAGTGAATGGGCTCAATAAATCAAGTTTCTTCATACTAAACTTGTATGCAATGCCCAATTCATTCCTTCAGTCGAAGAGTGCGACCCAGTTTCATTGATGAGCGACTGACAGTTCTAAAGCTACGCGGAAAATTTGGGTACACAAAAATGCAAAATGACACAGAATTTCAATGCTCTTCGACTTATTATTCCAAGCTATTCCACATTAAAAAATTGGATTGTATGGGCGGTGCCAGGCTTTCTTGTCCAATACCCACCCAATTTCCCCTTGCGAAGAACACGTCTGAATCGTAAGTTTGTGCCAAATGTTATTGATGTGTGACCTGTAATGTAATGATTATGGGTTGGGCCACGCCCTTGTGCACCGCAACCTAAGAGGTTTATTGTGCCCCTAGTGCCCCTATTGTGTGACCTGTAGTTCCAGAGTTAAAACAATTTTTTTGTGACTTGAATTTTTCGCGTAATGGTATAAACAGAATCAAATCGTCGAACGAATTTTACGCAACGAACGTACGCTGTCAAAATTAAAACACACAGCAGTGCATGTGACTGCCCACAACGACGACGACCGCGATATTCGGCCGACGACCAGTCGTCCGACGATAGAACAAATTCGAATTTTATCGCAGCGTCGTACGAACAAATCAGCTGTGCAGCTGTCAAAGGTGAAAATCAAAAATAATAACCAAACAAAAAATTCGGTAAAAATTTTTTTATTTGTGCTACTTTGAGGTTGAAAAGTTGTAAGTGCTTCAAATTTCATTTCATTTGTTTTAGGAAATGAACAAGACGGAGCTCCTAATTGAGGAAGAAGTTAGGAAGAATGCGTGCCTCTTCGACCCATTGTCAGTATCAAAAGACAGTTGTGTGTGTTTGCCGTATTTGCAGGAATAATTTTTGTAAACAGCTGATGCAAATTTCGCACCCATTCTATTTCACTGTGCGTATTTTCACGACGACTGACGCAGCGACGTTATTTTTCGTTGCGTGAAATTCGGCCGACGATTTGATTCTGTTGATACCATAACTTTGGAACAGTAAGTCGCACATCAATGAAACTGGGTCGCACCCTTCGACTTGAGGAATGGATTGGGCATTACATAAAAGGGGCGTGACATCGCCCATACAGTGTTATATGATGAAATTGACTTCAAACTTACGTGCAAGGCCGCGGGGTCCTGCTAGTAATACGTATATGAAAATGAATGATTCTCTGAAATTTTGACGCAATGGGTGGTAGTCCAGGGGTAAATTTCTGAACATCTTTTGTTGCTCATGAGCAACAGGCGTGCCACATACAACTTGAATCCATTATATTGAATCAAGTCGGAATTATAAGTCTGACAGCATTAAAACTTTGTATAGCGTACCACAATACCTAACGTTACCATATTTATGCGCACTTAGGACTTAGGACTTGAATTATCCTTCTTTTTTAATTGCTCATTTCATATTTATTTGACATGTACAGACAAAAGAAAACTCCTATATTTTATGACAAATACTTCAGTGTGAATGTCTGTCTGCGCAACGTCAAGCACCACATTGCTGGCCAATTTTGAGCCTAATTAACACATAAGCGGTGAGCAGCAGCTGGCGACCAACAGTCACGTTCGTCTCTTTCACGCACACCCACATTTTCGCCATTACATTATTTAACGTTGTCGTCGTTGGCGACGCCTTCACCTTGGAAAATAATCAACAAATGCTTTTCTACAATTGTTTTTGCATCAGTGGATATTGCAATAACAGTACCGATACTTGTTTGTGTATTCATATTTTTTCATTATCATTTAATTTTGTTTTTGCTTTATTTGCATTGCCAATGCAGAAATAATAGCAGACACGTGACTCGGTTATGCGTGCGTTTATCTCGCGCGCACCGCTCTCGCTTCCTACCAGCCAACTAATCTGCCATTGTCACATTGTGCAAATAGTGGCGTTCCGGTCCGATTGGCTCGGCTCTGTTCGGTTCAGTGCAGAGCGGTGCGGTGTGGTGCGATGCGATGCGATGCCATTCAATTCGATTCGATTCGTCCGTCGTGCTCTAAGCACATTAGAACGGATTATGCCACTTATTTGCATTATTATTATTATTTGTCGTTGTACTTTATGAGCTTATTTTTGCACGAAGGCAAACAAATGGAACGGCACACAACCCGGCTGGGAGGCAGAAGCACCTAAATGCAAAAACACGCGCCCGCAACATATGCGCAACGAACAATTCATGTCAATGAATAATTGTCTGCCGCTTTGCGCAGCTGGCTGGAGCAACCAGCCCGACATGTTCTCTGGCAAATTATTTTCTACTGGAGTGAAATACTCGATAAAGCGAACGCTGTCCTCACTGTGGTCTTTGGCTGGACCACGTGGCGTATAAGTGCTAAATATTGAAATATTTTATAAACGTTTTCCACAAACTTTAACTTTTGTTTTAATTCCCCGAAATATTTTAGATGCGAATGTTGACTGATCCTATGCCGGAACCTATATGCTACTTGTGGAATTCTAGAATAGACTCCTTCGCTAATATTACGCACCTCAACAATTCAAGAGTACCAATCAAGTTTAGAAGTTTTCAGATCATTTCAACGTGTTTATATTTCCTCAATTTGTTTATCGATTTTAGATACTTATGAGCTGTCAAGGCTGCTTGTCTGTCCAAAGTTCTGTAGCGTTTGGTTCTACTCATAATATTTTGTGTTCCAAAAACTCCACTAACGCAATAAGAAAATATCAGATTCAAACCCTCTCGAAGTATTCGTTTAAATGTCTTTTGTAGCGCTAAGCAGAATTGCGTTATTTTAGGAAAACTAATTCTGATTTTGCTTCCCAGTCCACATTTTTCTACTCGAATTTTATGCCCCTCAGGTTTAGCGTCTTTACACACAACTCGACGCTTCTGCGTGTGTTGGCATCGATTTTTATTTTTAAAAATATCCACACATATATAGAACAGCGAAGAGCGAATTGCGAAACCAAAACGGCATTTGTAGTAAAGACAAGAAAGCAGCAGCAGCCACCATGTGGCGAGCAGCGCTCATCGCCAAAACATAACATCAAAATTGTTAAAACTAAACGAGGCAAATTGATGAGTTAAAAACACGCGTTTTCTGTTTTGCCAGATTACAAATTATTTCCGATCAATTTTTTATCAATTGAAAACAAAATTCAGCCGTTTTGCAGCTAAACACTTTAAAGCTGTTATGAGGATTTTTGTGTCGTCAAGACTAATAAAAAAAATTACGCTATTTTTTTTTTCAACCAAGGATCTGGTGGTTACATACAAATGTTTTATAATTTTTTAAGGAACAATTTCAAAGAAAAACTTTTTCAAATTTAAATAATCTATCATTTCACGAAAACAATTTCGCAAAACAAAAAGTCAGTCAACAACATTAATAATTTAATCCAAGCAAATTACTCCAAGAGATACTGAAGCAAACGATAAGAGGAGTGCATCAAGCCCACCAGCCAACCTGAAAGTACCGAATTCCAACTTCGTCCGCCACGCCACTCAAATTAGTGCACAAACAACCAAACAAACAATTATTTCAATTATCTTATCTCAGCACATTAAGTAATCTAAAACGTTAATAGCCCAAATCACAGCACCGAACAGAAGCACTGACGTCAAAAGTTCTTCCAGCCACACTCGAACCCCCTCTCCACCTCGCCACCTCACCTTCGTCGCATCGGCAGACCACTTGCAATAAACACAAAACACATGTTCCTTGTTTGTTTCTGAGCTTTGCATTTCTCTTTCGTTTCCCCTCAAGCAGCAGTTTTAAAAAATCGTCCAATTGACTTGCATCATTAGTCGACAACGTCGCCGCATTGCCACAGCCGCTAAAGAACGGCGCAATAATTAGTCATGTACTGCGGCTGCTTATCTTATCACACGTAATTCTGAAGCAATGCCGGGATAATTCAGTTCTGCACAGGTGAACGGTTGCAGAGCGCCGAAGAGTTGCCGTGCAAAATAGGTTTTCATGTAATTTGTTTCTGCCGAATAACGAACCAACGAACCCACAGAATGAAAGCGTAATGAAAGAAACGCCGACAGCTGTACATGTGTAGCTAGAAAATGCGTTTCGCCATACCACCCACACTATTCAAATCCAGAGGCCGCTATAGAAATGGGGTGACGTCATTATCAAGGGGGGCCAATAAATTTAAATCTGTGACTAATGTCAGTCCAGAGGGCAAAGACTTTCTGCTTTTAAACAAGCAAAACAATTTCATTTAAGCAAAAATTCAATTACCACCTGCACCTGTACCTACTATACAATTGTTCCATACATTCTCTCTTCATTGTACGAAAATTAAATTTAGTTTCAGTTTTTCAACAACTCAAACTCACGAAATTCTATTTTTGTCTTTTTTGAACAGTTTGAGTACAACTTTTGAGCCCAATACCATTGAAAATCTTATTCTGTTTACCTTATATCCAAGGTAGCAAATATCCATTAACCCATTAAAGCCGGATACCAGTAGTGATGGGACGATTAATCATTTGATAAAAATAATCGATTTTTTCTTTCAATTCACGATTTAATTGTATCGAAAAATGGGTTTGGATTAATCGAAACGTTAATCGATTAGATGCTTAAATAATCGAAAGAAAACGTATCACTACCTTTTTTCTTTGCGCAAAATAAAAACTTGAGATGGACACTTTGATGCGATGTTGAATTTGATTTATGCGTCCACCACAAGTTGCTGGCTCACAAACGTCACAAAAAAGACAACGACCTAACCTAAGTTCAGGATGAGCTTAGCTTTTTTTGAATGCTCCCGTTTTGAAACTAAAACGCAACGCCATCATTGCCTGTGAAGAAACGCGAACAGTGTACCCTAAGCTTTATATAGTTAATAAATAACTCGTCGGTACTGTTATCTTTTAGGAACTTCGGGTACCACAGTAGTAGCAAAGTAGTAGGTAGCAGAGCCCTTCTTTTCAAAAGCAGGTGCCACTGCCACTGAAAATAGGCACAGGTATACGATCTCCCGCCTGTCAAAACTATTACTTCTAAACTCTGCAATGAACAAATAAAACACAAATATATATTTTTTCCTTTAATATGTACTTACCTTCATTAATTTATTGTTATTGTTTTTATAAGGTAATTGGTAAAAATTTACATTTTAACATATTTAAAATTAGACGGTTAAGTTAAAATATTAAGAAAATCATTCGATTATTCGCTTTATATCCATTTCTTTCGATTAATTGCAATTCATAATCGCTCTGTTTCAATTAATCATATGATTCATTAATCGATTAATGCATTTTTTTCCCCATCACTAGGTACCAGTTCCGCCCATACGATTTTGATAAAAATTCATACACGACCTGGAATTGACCCAAAATGATCAGAAACTTGCAAATTTCAGCTTTATATCTCTGCACGTTGCTGAGATATTCATTAGGTATTTTGTACCCATTACGCAGCAATGGTAGCTTTTTTCCATACTTTGTGAAGTGATCATCTAAACACGTGAACAAAAGTTGTATTTTTTACAGGTGAGTTAGGAGGCAGATTTTTATGAAGTTCTAAGGCCACTTCGTTTCGTCACATTTTCCGGAAAATTCACAATTTTTGGAGTCTGGTAACTCTAGCTGGATGGCGGAATTTTAGGGTGACCTCCACTAGGCTAAGGTAGTTGCATCTTTACCCCAACCATCCCTATCAATGATTTTGAACTATGTCTACCACGAACTTTTCTGTGATTTTTTTAAAAAGTAAATTTTCATGGGTAAATTTTTACCCTTTAGGCAGCAATGGGTTAAAAAAAATTCTCTGGAATTGTCAATATGTACGAAAGCGTTGTACATCTAAAAACATTTCAACTAAAAAATCTGAGCTGAACTGAACTGAAAACACTGATCTATTTTTGCCAAAGTATTCCAAAATGCTCATTAGATTACACCGTGCGACAAAAATCTAAAAATTTCAAAACACACGAAAAAATCTATATACTCGCGAAACTAGAGGCCAAATGTAGTAAAACTTCGTTTTCAGTTTTTCTCTCTGGCGTCAGGTTTTGTTTTTTAAAGGACTTTGAAATTTCAAGGACATGTTTATTTCAAGGAATTATTTCAAAAATTTATCGCATTGTAGAATAACAATATGGTTGTCAAATGAAAGAAAAACATCCTTAGAATCTTAGAAAATTTAATGTTTTGGTGCAAAAAAAGGAAGAGGTATGGAAAATTTCCTTTTAAAACTTTATCCTTGAATATCCTTGCAAATTTTCAAGTTTAAAAAAAAAATATATATAGGACTATTATGTACACTACTAAGTACACTAAGGACTAAAATGTACAATACTAGATCCTTGAATTTCGTCCTTCTAACTGTATTAGTTTAAGATATGAAAAATGTAATCTTTCTGTTTTAGAACACAAATTGAGTATTTAGAAGCAAACATTTTTTTTAATATAAGTAAGTACTTGTATGAACTGAACAAAAATATGAACATACTCGACAAAATGCAAATTGCACAGCTACAATTGGTAGTTAGAAAGAAGAACCTGTAAAGCAGGGTAAACTGCGTTAACTGTTAAGGTGTATGTCAAAATGTATACAACCAAAGACACATAGACACAGGCAGCTTTTAGACTATGTTCTTTGTGTCCGGGGCAGGTGATGACAGCGGAGGCCACGCCAAATAAAACGAAATTTAATGAAACGTGCGCAGGATACACAGAGAAAGGCGAAAATTGTGCCTGTCCACACACAAAGCAGGCCGCTTGCGATTTTAAAGGTCAAGTGACACGGGCACTGCGCACAAAGGAGCCCACTGAAGGAATCATGGCTGGGCCCTTTGTGGCAACTGACTGTAGTGCCATATGTGCTATATGAATGGCCGGAGCGGCCGAGATTTTCGAATAGCTCACTCGAGTACGAAGCAATCGAATGTAGTCGCCGGCACCACTTTTAAATATGATGCCAAATGCGAAATTTGCATTTTATGCAACGCCAAAAAGGGTGTGGCGCGCGGTTTTCGTAGTTAAGAAATTTTCCATGCCAGAATGTTTACAGCAGCGGCCATCGCTGAGGAAAATCGATACAAACAACAGCACTAGTAAACATTTGTTTCTGCTGCACTTGACTACCGAACGGCGGAAGAAAGGGGTTAAAAGAATGCTGAAAGCAATGGTGGCAGGAGGGGTGAGACACACACAAACACATCCAGCGTACACGCTAACTGTGTTGCAGGGTGTGGCCCACACAAGCATGCACGCAGCCCCGTCATTGCCCCACCTTGCTCCGAATCTTTTGGCACACATTTGCTGCAGCTACAATTCTTGTTGTTGCTGCAGCACATGCAATGCACCAGCGACTTTGCTGTTACAACGGATTGCTGACGCTCCTGCTCCTCCTGCTCCTCGTTTAGGTCTTGTTAGTGCTCTTGAAACGAAAGTGAACTCGAACAAGTAAAAATCTTTTTGCACATATTTAGCGCAAATTCAACTCTGAGAAAACTAATATTAAATATTTACTTTGCAAACTGTACAACACAATTTAATTACAAACGTGATACTGATCCTCGATAAGCCAACTTCTTGGCAGATTATCACTTATTTAAATATAGTTTTATAACTTTATAATTTAACACATTTTATAATCGCCAAGAGTCTGAATTAATTGTTCAAGCCTTGACCAAAGTTTGCCATTTCGACCACCTCTCAAATCTATATATATCTATTTATAAAACTATTAAACTCAACAATGTTCATCTTGACTAAATCTCGGTAAACTATGTTACAAAGTGCGAATACGACCCGAAAGGCGGGCATGGCACCTCCTACACAATCTAAATCTTCAATATGGAATGTATCTGCAATTAGACCACAGCTGAACAGCAACAAACTTTAAAAGTCTTAAAACCAAAAGTTGAAGTACCGTCTTTTCGTTGCGCCTTTTCGGCATAAAATAGTGAGTCCACCGCTCAATCTTTAGTTCATCTTCGAAGTGGTTCAATTTTATGAACCGCTTCAGTGGTTGCCACGGCTCTTCGTCGCTACCGCTCTCCACATGGCATTTAGTGCCAGAACCAACAAAACCAGCCAAAGCACATGACAGGCACGTGAAAACTGAAAAAATTGAATATTTCTCCAAAAGAGCAGCAGGGCATTGGAGTAGCGTGCGGTGCGCAAATCATGGCAAGCAAACAGCAATTTTAGTTTCACCTTTGACATCTTCGACGTCTTGCGACATCTTCTTTACGCTGAAAGTAATTTGTGGACGCAGCATACTTTATGCATCAGTGGCTGCAACTTGCGCACATGTTGAGTGCAACTTGAAAGTGAGCGTGTCGTGCGCCGCTGTGTTGTTGGCAGTTGGCAACATAAGCTTTTTTGCTGATTCGAAAAATCAGAGTCATAAGGTCTGTTTGGGTACGAATATTTTGTACAAATTTTGAACAAATTTTTACTGCAAGTCACTTGTGTACGCCCAATCTGTTGCCGCGAGAGAGAAACTGAGAGCGTAAAATGAGACATTTTTGCCAGTAACTTCAGCCAGTAAAAAGAACATGACAAACATGATTGAATGCTATATGGACAACTACCAAAACAAATCATTTTCGAAAATAGTTGGAGGTAAATGGAACTTTGCGTTGCTTTTTGTTTGAGTTGACATTGCGAAATAAAGTCAGTCCATCATTGACGCCACTCCAAAGGCTCTTGAGTTTCTTATGCGTTTGCCTCTCGGAGCTATCTAGATATGCGTTGACTCAGTCAACCAGTTACGACGCAGCTTAACACTAGAAAGACCGCCTTCCATATCTACAAATACTACATATTCAGGCAGGTGCCAGATTTCACTTTCACTCGAAATCGAAATTGAATCCGACTGAAATCGAAATTTGGGGTGGTGCATTTCACTACTGTCGATTTCATTTTTGAAAATGAATTCATGTGAAATGACAAGTGCCACAAGTGCAATTTCGATTTCAATTCGATTTCGATCGAAATCTGGCACCTGCCTGATTATATGATAATATCCGCTGATGTCTCGAAAAAGTACACAACGGATTTGGCTAATTGTAATTTTAGAGTCCTAATTGTAGAACTAATTGTAGAACCCGATAAAAATATAAAAGTCAACAAAACGAAAGTTAATAGAAGTACTAAAAAAAGAAAGAATATTTAAAAATTAAATACAGTCGTGTCTGGGTATAGTGAACTCCCTATATAGTGAACACCTCGATATAGCGAACACCCAAATTTTGACATGGAGCCTCTAAATATTGAAAAAAATTTTGAAAGCAATTTCAAGTTAAAAAAAAGTGTATATTGAGCAAATAAAACGAGTTTTTTAACAAAAATGTTAATTTTCATCTAGTGAACAACCTCAATATTGTGAACAGGCCTTGCAATAATTAGTTCACTATATCCAGACACCACTGTACCGTGAAAAGGACCGCAATGGTCTTTCTAGTGCTAAACCATGCGTACAATTGGAATGCACTGGAAATCTATTTGGATTAAGGCACAGAGTTCTGGCAGTTTGATTAATTTTTCAAGTTTCGGCGAAAATCGGCGATTTTCATGTGAATAAGCAAATTTTTATTGTAACATTTAGTGAGCTCTTCAAACGACGAATGAATAATAACTGCGTCCATTTATCTACCAACCAATACAAAACGATATAGTTTATATATGCATAAAATGGTTTCAGCACTACAGCACCAACAGTATGGACTTTTTGCGCTTGAAGCACTCCCACCCAGTTACTACTCAGCACGTCCGCACGCATAATTACACCTAAATAATTAGCACTGCTCGGTCATACACAGACACAGACGTCGACACACGCATGCTCGCACAATATTAAATGTTATACCAACACAAATTGCAATGAAGCGTTGTCAGCGAAACGTACATTTCGTTGAACGCCAGAAGTCAAGGTCAATGCGCAATGTATGTGAAGTGTGGTTTCACAGAAATAGCTGCAAGCTGAGCTTAAAATATTTGCGCCGACGACTACAAAACCCAACATTCATACTTCTTTTGGTAAAATCTCAAAATCCAACTACGACTTAATGTGCTAAACTAGCGAATATAGCGAAACTTATCGTAAAGACAGCAGCGGACGCAGAAAATATTTCGATGTTTTTTCAAAGTCTATTATTCTATGATCTGTTTACATTTTTTTTACTCAGCTGCGTTCGTAAAATGAGACTTGATTTATATATTTTTAAAATTCATGTTTTGTATACTTTAAGGATACTTTAAGGGCTTTAAGGATACCCAACACAGCCAAACAATTATGGCGCGAGCATCAATTCTAGGAGACTACCCTATACAAGCAAGTGCAATCTACTAGAATATGTAGACCACATAGACTAACAGCGGCTGGCACGTTGCCCCACCAAAACTGCATCAGTGCAATAACTAAGGACAAAGGTTTTAAAATGGAATTCAGACGTGTTAAGCTTGACTGCGCACAGAATTACGCCATGTGTGCGGGCAGCACAGCCTTGAAAACATCGTTTTTATATATTTTTACATACAAATACATATTTACGTATATTCGCACTCAAAACTATCGACTTTCCATTGCGAGAGGCCAGAGGCAGTTAAGGAAGAGTAAAGTGCCCTATTTGATTTAATTGTTTTACTAGACATATGTATATATTTTTATCGTGTAGTAAGGGAGAGGGCTGGGGTGTGAACCGGGTTTTGTTTTTTGGCTCTAACTTTTCACAGAATAAAGATATCGAAACATCGAAGATACCGTTGGATAGGTAAATATAACGCGCAAATTTGTTATGAAGACAGATTACCGTTTTGATTAACATTTAACTCTCTACGTCCAATTTTCTAAGGATGTGATTTTTCGCTTTTCCAAAAAAGTGGCTGGGTTGTGAACCATCTGGCAAATCGCAATTAAAGTCGAAAAATACGAAGAAAACACCCATAATTTTGATATAAGTTGAAAATTTATTTAATCAGGAAGACTCAAGACGTGAAAAAAGGTTATAATGACGCCACTTAGGCCAAAAAATCGCAATGAATGCAAGTGCTCAATATTTGTTTGTTTTCATCCTAATCGGTGTCGCAATGTTTGCATATGACATACGAACGCGTTCTCGCATTGGCCCACTTCAAGTGAACTCACCGAAATCGAGTGACATTACATAAAATTACTTTGTTTTAATAAATCCGGCGATATTTGACCGTCCTAGTGCAAATGTAGTCCGAAAACCAGGTGGTTCATAACCCAGCCCCCACAGTGGTTCACAGCCCAACCACGATGCCATTTTGTAAACTTTTAAAACAACGACACTTCCAATCATATTTCAACATAAACAAATATTGGATCGTAAAATAGAATCAATACCCTAAATAAATATGTGTTACACTTACATTTTTGCAATAACTTCAGTCACTTGGATAGCACTTTAAAAAAAGCAAAAAAGTTTTCGCAGTCGATTTTCAAACACGGTGTCTTTCAAACTCGATTGCTGCCACAAGCAATACGTGTTTGTACTTCGGTGTAACCACAAAAGTAGAGTCATATCATAAGACAAACTTGACAGTTGAAAGATTGGCGATATGTCAATTAGGGAAAGAAAAAACAGTAATGGTTCACAACCCAGCCTGGTTCACAACCCAGCCCTCTCCCTTATTATATTTTACAAGCAGTAAATTGATCGGGAACCGTGTGCGATGTGATTTTCCAGCAAAAGATCTTTGCTCAAGAAAGGAAGAGCCCCATTACGTTTGGTTCGCAAAGGAGTTAAATTGATATGTAGCAAGTGCGACTCACGAAAAACTTGCTATTGCTCCGTTCCAAAAATGTAAATTGATTAAATATGGACCGATTTAATCATTTATTTCTCATTTCGTTTATTAAATATATGCGTTAATTTTTTGTATTCCGAAGTTTATGTTAATTTTTCACTTCAGCATGTTTATGTTTTTTGTAATTGTTAATCTTAAACGTCCTTTTTCCACATTTTGGTCCTCTTTATGTTTAATTTTGGTCCAAAACAAAATGCTGGACCGTTACACACAAACATTTTGTGACAAAACTTGAATCATCTTGTTTAGCGCCCCTAGTGGGACAACACGCCTAAATGAGAAAAAGCTTAACAAAATTTCAAAGCAATTCCATATTTTGAAATTTAATAGAATAGGCGGCGCCATGCCCACGCCCAGTAAAGAAAACGGAAAATGTCTTTCATAAAACTCGAAAATCAATTCTAATAAAACTCGCAGTACTATGGGTCGTGAAATAACACTAAAATCAAATGTATCTAGTCCACAATTACACAAAAGCAAGTGTGATGAAATTTAACCCAGTCACTGACTTCAAAAGAAAACAATTTCGTTTGACACTTTAAAGTTCATTTTTCTTTGAAAATTACTCCCAGATAACAGAAGAGTATAGGAAGATTGTATTAGCCGCGCAAATTTAAGAACAATTCATAGTTTCAGTTACAGCATTTTCAACATCAACAAACCAATTTCTGATGTTACCATATGTCAACATTGATATGAAAATTTTCCGTGCATAATTTTTCTTACACTTGCAAATTATGAGCCCAAGCAGTGGGCTTTGAATTTCATTAAAATAACAAATAATTGTTACCTAACAATCGAACATACCTCTAAGAAATAAAAATACCGCCTGCGTGCAAATTAAATAAAAATATTTATACCCTTTCAATGGCATCAACGTCCTTGTTTGATTTTATCAGCGAATAATGCAAATCGTAAAAAAACAGCACATTTCCACTTTAACTCCTGCAACTGCAGAGTTTGTTTGGGTCGTTTACATGTTCACCGCATGCTACATTTTGCGTTTCATTCGTTTCCTTACGAAATTTTGTCGAAATTTCAAAATCACGTCATTATTAAGCAGCAAATTTCGGTTCGGCGCACTGCCCCACCACTGTTTTTCTGTCGCGGCAGTTCGAATTGAAACATTACAACACCATTCAACAATGTGTAGACACAGTATTTGAATTACTACATCACGCGACGTGCCACCTTAGTCACTTCCTTTCACTCTCTGTTTACCCCTTGCCGTGCTTAATCCTTTTATTGGTTCACTTCGTTCAAACAGTGTTCCTATATTGTACAATGCACGAGTGACTGGCCGACACGTGAATACCCCTGCTGCAGCCGCGCGCCCCATTGACTCGTTGACACGTGAATACTACTGCTTCAGCCATATTCCCCTCAGTGATAGGAAGAGAAATAAAACTGCTGCAAAACAATCACTGCTAACGTGCAGTTGACACGGCACATTATTTTTATAATATTTCATGTCACTTCTATTTACGAATAATAAAAGCTCTGCAATCGTTAAATAAGTGTGAGAAAGTCAAGAAGGGGCGGACTGGGGCTGAGCGATTACAATCGCTCATGTACACGCACACTCTCCACAACCTTAACCCCAAGCAGGTCGGCGAAAGTACGAAATATGGACGATGAACATTGGGTGGCGACGTAGTAGGTGCGCCCTGAGCAAGCAGCCACTCATTGCATTAGAATCCCAGTAGGAAATCAAACGTTGAATCAATGCATTACAGAATGCTTATTTTTCGTTGTGGAGTACTCCATATTTCCCTAACGAATTCCAATTACTTTTTTAAAGAAATGGCCGCCTGACGTAAGCATTATTTCGTAAAGTATAAAGAGAATCACATATGCTTACCTTCTCACTTACTATTGTAAATAGAAAGGAATGCAAAGAAAATGCTCGGAATAGTTCGCGCTTGCATTCCAAATACTGTTTACTTTTTCGTACAGTAAGGTAATGCGAAAGTGAGCGCATACCCAACATGCTTTACGTATTGATGAAAAAGTAAACATCTCTCCGAAGACATTCCCATTCCAAATGTACATTACTAAGTAATATAGCGATATGAATGAAAACGTAAGCAACCGTAATGTGCTGACCTATTCCGTTTATGCCTTACTCGCTACTTACGATGGAAGGTTTATTTGGAAATTTTATTATTGCCTGCGATAATTTGACTTGTGCGTTTCTTGTAATTCTCAACTGCTTCATGTGGATAGCGATGGAAATAGATGAGTGTTCAAAAAGCCCGCGCAGGATTCGAACCAGGGCCTCTGGCATGAAAAACCAGCAGTCTACCCTCTAGACTATCGAGTCCAACCCGCTACGCTTGTTCATTCACTGTTTTCTTCCAAAATCGGAGCTACTCGGGATATACCTTACTAATACCTTACTTTTGGTAGCTTATATCTTTTTTTAATTGTCTTACATACTTTGCTTTACTTACTTTGTAAGCTTAAAATTGAAGTATTTATAACTCTGCTTACGAATGCCTTATCGGGTAAGCATTTGTCTTCGTTCGGACGTCGTCGTGTTTTTAAATTTTTCATGCATACTTTGCCTTACTTACTTTGTAAGCTTAAAGTTGAAGTATTCATAACTTCGCTTACGAATACCTTACTTCTGTAAGGTTCTGTTTTCAGCATACGAAATAAGGCATAAATCATGCATTACTTTGGAATCACCTTACCAAATTTCCGACTGGGATGCTTTTACATACATATAGAGCGCACACAAACACACCCCTTACTTGTGTGTGCGGGATTTCGTGTTGTAAAGAGGGGTTCTGAGCAGTATGGCGTTTGACTATAATTCATCCATTTGACTAATCAACATCAGCGTGGCAAAGTCATAGTAGATGGCAAGGTTATGTACGTTCGTCCACCTACTCAACCTTCCAGTTTCCGCAATCAATAACGCCACATTCTTGTACTAGTTGCATAATTTTTTATTGCGATTTTCGTTTGCCATCAGTTGTTTTGACCCACAGAGGTTAGTGAGGAGCCTCTTTTAATATGATCAAACTGACTGGCGTGACTGAATAGAATAGGGACGTAAAAGGCGGACGTAAGTGTATCGACAGTCTTACTACAAGGCTAAAGCCGAACTGTAAGTACAGGGATTTTAACAAGATTTCATGTTGGTGCATTACATTCTCAACGCGTAACAAACAAACTAAGTCGACAGCCAACTCACTCAATTGTCAATCAATATTTCTGATTTATGTGGCGACAAGCAAATCAATTAAGGAAACCGAGCGGAAGCCTTCCTAAACTTACTTACATGAATCCACGTAGTGTAAAAATAGACCTGACAAACATTTTAGCAAAATATCTTATTTAATTTTTCCTTGCCTGATACTTAAGTATGTGCGTGTGTTATTATGAATAGACATAAGCCATATTCACAATCTTGTGCATTTGAGATTGCAAATTTGTGCAATAGCAAACATTTGCCATTAATTGTGAGCGGTCCTTTGCAAAACACGAAATTCACAGCTATTGTGAATGTTTTTGCTAAGAAGCGGTTTTTCCTTACTTCTATTTCGAGAGGTGGAGTTTTCACTCTTTATAGCATTCGAGGTATAAGGTTGCTATTGTAGCAATCTGTCGCTACAACTGCTTTCGAAAACATTGCAAAAAGTCAAAAATTGGTTAAAACAGCAAATTTACAACTTAAATGCTATGAAGAGTGAACTCCACTAGGGAAATAATTAAAACAAGCTTTTTTTTTTAATGGAAACCTACCGTGGTAAACCAAGGGTTACGAATTTTTTTACAGTAAATGTCAAAACACAAGATTTAATGGGTCCGTTGACTTTCAAATTGGTGAAAATACTTGAAATCAATGATAACACAAGACAACAAAATCGCACTTTTTTTCTGTTGCATGGTTTTTCTACTGTTTTTAATAATTTGGGTGCGCTGATTTCGAATCCATATACAGATTTTTTGTAGCAGCTCTAGTTAGTGAGATACAGGTACCGTGTCACTTTTTTAGTTTTTCCTCTACTTTTTCCATATTTTTTATCGTAATTTCTAAACCAAAAAACCGATTGACATGATTTTCACCTTATCGCATTAACGCTTTTGCGATGCAATTTATTTTTATAAGTTTTAAAATTCCGCGGTAATTGGACCTCAAAATGGAAAAAATATGGAATTTTAAGGCGTTTTCTTTGATGGTCAAAAACATACACATTTTTTGTAAATCAATTAACGAGTTAGGTGTATAATAAGTATATATATATATATACTTAATAAGCCGACACATCAAGCAATATAATACAGCCAAATTATTTGACGGAATACACATTCGCATCGAAATAATAGCAAAAATGTACCATAGTCATTCTTATCATTTTTCATACTTTTTCCCTACAAAATTAGGGGCCACAAAATTGTGATGGCGTTGTGAATGCAACGATATAAATCATGTCGATAAGAGTATTGGTTCGGATATTACAGTCGAAAACTTGAAAAAGTCGAGGAAAATTCGAAAAATTAACACGCCCATTTTTTGCGAAAACTAGAGCTGTTACATAAAAACTGAGTATGGTTTGAAAAACAGCGTGAAAAAACTAGTCAGAATCATGTAAAAAACTTCATGCAACAGACATGCTGTTGTCCAGTGTAATTAGACACATGTTTTTTTTTATCAAAAACTGAAGGGGTTAAGAATTTCTAAACATGAACGCGCGTGAAAAGCCGCGGGGACCAGCTGGTATTCAAAAAAAATAAAATCTCCTCCACCCTCCTGACATATAGTAACGTCCTCTATAGAATGCAATACGCTCAACTCAATGACGGTTATGGTACTTCACAGTGTTGTGGATCAATTGTAATTGTGTGAATACTAACGAATTTTTTATTACAGCACAAACAGCAATTGGATAGCGTCACTACTACACATAAACTTCAAACCCATACAAGGTGTGAGGTTGTTGGAAAAAGAGTGCAAATGTTGAAAAGAGGAAAATTACGCACTGTTTATTCATACATACAATAAAATACTGGATAGACATAGTAAACTGGGATTTGTACAATATTTACTAATTATCGGTGAGTGTATGTGTGTGTGACCTTGCTTTCAGTGTGTGCGTGTGTGTTTCGCAAAGGACAATAATTCTACTGTACAGCAAATGGACAAAGTATTATTTGCTTTGAAATAGCAAACTTTGCGCAGACTACAAGTACAAACAGTAAATACCGAATTCGGCTACAAAAAAGTCTCGCAATTTCAGCTTGGACTTCTTTGGTTCTTCACGTGGATGGTGCACCGTTATCTGATCGCCATCGGCCGAAATTAGAGTTTCGCTGGGCGGCGATATGGAATATTGCTCCAGCAAGCGGCGCTCTTGCTCTTGCAAGTCCTCGGCAGCGGCCGCCGCATCGGTGGGTGAGCGCGCATCGGATTTCTGTTGTTGCTGCTCTTTCTCAAGCTGCAGCATATGCTGGGCGACGAGTAGTTTTTGTGCGTTTTCTTCCGCTTCTTTTTGCTTTTTAAAAGCTGCGCCAAGTGGCACGTTGTATTTTTATGGTGAATTATGTGGTGTCGAAAATGTTATCATATTTTTAACAAACCATGTTATGAAGTTTGAACCACAAAAGTTGTAAAAAATATATTACAAATATAAACAAAATTAGACATTTTTATAGTTAGCAACTAGAAACTGGTACATCTTCCAAAAAAGCAACAAATTTATGAAAATTTAAAAACAAAACTGGGACCTTGTAATTGTAAATTGTAAATCATAAAGGAACAAAACTGTTACTTACTAAAAAAACACAAAAAAAACTCATGCACGCAATGAGAATGTGAAAGATCTGCTGCAGCACTGGATCATTTTGTTAATTTTATAAAGGAGATTTCTTAAATTTGTTGGCATTTTTTTCTGTATTTTTTTCAGAGCTGCCACTTAGCTCTGAAATTTGACAGTCGTCGTCTATGGCTTTTTCGGTTATTAAAAATGAAGCGCGACACAAGGGAAGAACGAATCATCATTGTGCAAGCAATCGATTTACAGCGATTACCCGACCGAGTCATCTCCCGAAATTCCTATGTGAACTGGCCACCAATACCGTTCGATTTAACGCTTATTTACTCAAGGCCGAGATCCAACGCACCACCAGTGAGATAGAGCTCTTTTTTTGTCAAAATATTGTCGAAAATCGGAAAAGAGCAAAGGCTTGTGATCAGACCCTATTTAATGCTATCTAATTAGTCTATATGCCGCCGTAGCTCAGCTGGCTAGTGCGTTGGGCCGCGAGTCAAGACTCCGCGAGTTCAATACTCCGTTGCGTTAACACCGAAAAAAAAATTAAAACAACAATTTTTCTTTCGGCGGCTGTCCTCTCAGCAGGAAATGGCAAACCTCTGAGAGTAAAATTGCCTATGAAAAAGCTCCCAACTCGCCGTTCGGAATCGGCATAAAACTGTAGGTCCCTTCCAACCTTGTAAAAACATTCGCACGCACAACACGGTTGGTTGCGGGTAGCTGAACTTAGTCTCGTAATCGGGCTGTCGTGCCAGTCAAGAAGACGAATTAATCTATGTTGGAGTGCAATAAAAATATTAGGACTCGGTCAGTAAATATGCGTTTTGTTTTAAAATTATATTGTGCACTTTTATGCGAAAACGGTGTTCCTAATACATCTGATTAGCAAGTGATGAGTTCATACAGTTGCGGGCAAAATTGTTGCGGGCAAATGATTACATCTCAGAGCTACACTAACTGTCGATAAATATTGGAAATATTGATGAAGAAAATTCATGTTTATTACTTTTTAAGAATTCAGAAAAGAATTTACTAAAAATCCGAATTTACCTTACAAACTTTTATATCCAAGGATATTGTTTACGAGCTGTTTATTTTATTATTTAAAAAAATGGAAAAGGCTTCAAACCAATCGATTGCAAAATGAAAAAGGGTGCTGTATCGCTGTATGTGTATCTACATACATATGTATATTTTAAGAAATGAAATTTCGAAAAGTTGTAAACACAATTGTGCAAGTACTTTAAAATCGAAACACTATTCGGAGACGAATGTTTTGGAGTGTTTCTTAAAATATTCCAATTCTGCGATCAAGACAATGATGCACTAATTTTGTGAGACAAAATTATATCATCGACCTCAGCCAGTTGTCAATCTATCAATAAACTTCAGCTCAGGCCTGAAAAGGAAATAAGTTTTGTTGGGTCAAATAAGAACTAAAATCCACAGAATTGGTTGAACTCGTAGTCTCTGTAGTTATGTGGTTTACAGGGATGGAAGGATCAAGGTTAATACTACTCAACAAATAACAACAAATTCATTACCGGAGATAAGGAATTCTGCATACAATTTCGACAAACTGGGCATGTGCCATGCATGCATGTTGCATTTCCAATTTATGGAATGGCACGAGACAATCTCACAGCAAGACAAATTATAATACAGAACTTCAATATTGTATTAACCGGTTGTAAAAGCTGCATTAAGTGCTGTATAAAAACTTTAGTTGAGAATTCAATTCAAATATTTACCTCTAACTAATTTCTTATAAAGAAGTATTTGCAACATTACGACTTTTTACATGACTGAGAGGCTAAGTTTTGTAACGAATCCGAAAAATAGAATAGAAAAATAGTTCCAGTTCGAATTCCAGTTGCGCACAAAAATGAAAATCCACAACCTACAATAAATATTACAATTTAATGTCAATACGATAGATGCACCAGATACGAGTGGAATGAAGAGGGGCGACAACGGTGCAGCTCAAAAAGCAAAAACCATTGCAATGAGAAGAACATTTGTCATAGGTGTCACCTCAATTGTATCGGAAAAGTGGTAGTTTGTCTTATGCAGCGGTTTTTCCTTTTGCATTGGCAGCGGTGCAGCGTTGGAAAGAAAAGTAAATAAAGTGAAAAAACGCAGACTTTTCAATTTAATTCAAATATACAACGTGAGATACAGCGACACCAATCGGAACCACTCATTGACACCGACACCGACAACGATGTACAGCAGTGTAAGCAACAACGACACGGGCAAACCAAAACTTCACTCATTTCACCGGCTTTTTTTCATTATTCCCCAAAAAATCAATTTTTGTGGATTTTGTCTTTTCCCAGTTTTGCGACCACAAATACGTATTTCTGATGCTTTTATTGTTACGATGACAATTTGAATAACTGTTGTGTGGCGCAAACAGCCACTTTGTCGTGTTGTTAGCGATTTTAAATTTCACTTCTGTTTTAAAAATTTCTCGACTTTTTCCATTTCCATTAATTTCTCATTTTGCTTTTCCCCCTTTGGGTGTAATTGAATTCAATTGAAATGGAATTGAGATTGCCTGACTGTTTTGCTGTTGTTGTTGTTGTTGTGGGTACTAGAATTGTTGTGTGGAATGTCGTTACCCCAAGCTTTAAAAAGTATTCCTTTAATTCTTTCCCACGCCGCATCTCAACGCGCTTCTCAATTAGCCTTCTCTGATGACCAACCATTGCCGTTATAACAGTATAATAATCGCTCGATTTAGCTCTCAAACATTTGTGATATCCACCACAGCCGTCTTTTGTAAAAACATACGTATTCAACACTGCGCCACATTCATTAATGTCCAGTTAGGATTCTGAAGTATGGGGGACATGTCTTGAGGACTTTTCGATCACGGTAATATTCCGCTTTTAAGCAAGTAATGGAATTATGTTTTAAATTTAATTACAAGTTGCGCTGCACTTATCCAATCGATCATAGCGTTTTACCTTTCACTTTTCGTGTATCGATTTGCAGCTTAGTGGGTTATGCAAGCCGTTTCCTTTAGTGGCGTCGCACAGTTTCTGCACTTGGCTTACTTTTCATTTTCTTATTTTTACTGCATTCTCGCACTTCTTGCACCAGCACATCCTGCTCCACAGAGAAATGAGAATTGCAATTTTCCAACGTTGCGCGAAAAACAAGTCAACAATGTCCTCTGATTCAACTTCTCCCGAGATATGACAGTTTCGCAGTATTTGAATCATAAATAAATATAAAATTTAAATACAGTTCTTTTGGTCTAATCGTAGTATTTCTACGACGTTTGATTACACAGGTATAGTAAGCGACAACATCTCCTTTGAAACAGGTTAATCAATTTCGAGAATTAAAATGAAAGTTGTTTTGACAAAGCAACCTGTCCCTACTTAAGGCCAGCGCAATTTCTAAAAACCTTCAACTTCTTTCGAAAAAAGTTCTTTTGTCAAATTCCAATTCGAAAAAGCTGCTTCTTTATCTTGACATACATAAGTTGATTTTTTTATTAATTAATCAACCGTCAGAGTTCATTGCGACAAGACATGTTGTGTTGAAAGAAGTGGTTCTGTGAAAACGAAAATTGAGAAAAGTATTTATTTGTGTGTTTAATTTTATTTCCATTAAAAAACCTGCCAGTATCTAAAACGATTATTGTGCAAATGATAAGAATGAAGTTAGTGTTCGTGCTCAACACTTCACCCATAGAAACTGATCGGTCTTCAAACAACTTCCTAATGAGACAAACAC
This sequence comes from Melieria omissa, assembly GCA_963971225.1. Classification (NCBI taxonomy): domain Eukaryota; kingdom Metazoa; phylum Arthropoda; class Insecta; order Diptera; family Ulidiidae; genus Melieria; species Melieria omissa. The sequence continues at coordinate 43,786,256 of OZ020268.1, read as the reverse complement.
CTCTTTTGATTTCGATTTGATTGGTGACGTGTTGTCGCTACTTTAACAGAAGCGAACAAAATCCAATTATGAAATATCCGCTTGCATGAATAATAGTTCTGAAATCCTTAAAAGTGATTAAGACATTTTTCATTTTTCATGAAACGGGTTACGATGACTCTCGTCTGAGAGCATTCAGGTTATGCCTGACGTTTTACAATGTGCACGAAGTACAACATCTAATTACGTCAATTTGCTTCAGTGAACGAAAGTCATCATACTCATCGCCACACAAACCAATTGTGTTTTCAACGTGGTCTCAATTTAGCAGCTTTGTACTAACTCCCCAGATATATTTCGACCTTTGAATATTATATTTAAAATACCACCGGTTGATCTTTGTAATATATCGAAACATAGCGAAACTGTAAAATCGCAAGTAGCAAATGCAATGGACGTAAAAACAAAGACCCAAATGCTCTAAAAAATTGAAAATTGTTGATTCGTTTTCTTTTGACTTGAAACCATGCTTGCCAACACGGCTTTTGCGAGCATTTATGTTTTTTTATAAACACCCATTATGGACTTTCGACTTGACTATAACTGATGGAGCAATGTTGAACTGTTGAACTGTTACATTTGGGAATAAAACAATTGCAAAGCGTGGCTCTTGCATATTGAAATGCTTGTTGGATTTACCAAACACAATACGGATTGAATTAAAATTGATTCTGATACAATTTTCAATCTCCGAATAGCTCTCGAACACAATGTTGAATGTGGCCGTATGGCAAAGTCCAGAATCGACTTTCACTTCTTTTTTTTTAATTTGCGTAATCTGTTCGGGATTATTCTACCCATATTCCAATTTTTCACTTCAATTAATTTAAAAGTTATCACAAGTTAAATTTTTTTTTGGATCTTGAAACTACGATCCACTTCTTAGTTTCTTATAACTAAGCAATGGTGGCTGCCATTGTGAAAAGCATAGCTTATTTTTGTGTATTTTGTTCACATTTTCTACAAACTTACAACAACGCTGATTGTGAAGCTTCCAATACATGTGGGAACAACATCCGTTCGCCCATTCCCATCTTTTCATATCTAAAGTTTCCATTCTCTTCTCCAAGTGATACCCATTGCAAATTGCACGTTGGTGATCGGTTTTTGCATTAATATGAACAACTAAACACGCGAACGCAGTAAATCATGTTAACCATCCATTTCCAACCAACTAATCCGAGTTTCCTTGCCAACACATTTTCATTTTCCATACTGATTTCAGTGCAATGGTAACGAACACGCGTTGTTTATTTCACGTTGTTAAATTAACAACAATACGCCTGAAATGTAACGGTGCCTATTTCAAGAGTTCATTTACGGCTGTGCATTTTAGGAGCAGCAAAATCAACGCAAAAAGTTTCACACTTCAATTAAATATAATTAAAACTGTACTTGGTCATACTACACGAAGATGCAACTAGCTCGAGGAGCTAACACCAAAACCGCAAAATCTTGAAATCATCGGCGTGGGGCGAAAAAAACGCTTATTCGACATTTACAATAAATGGTTTTAACTATATTTATGAGCAGCTGTGCACACAGAATGTGGTAACTTTAAGACGCTATTCAGTACACAGATAAGGCTGAAAATGGTCCAAGAAGTGACAAAACGGAACGGACCTCCTAGAACTTTGAATTTAAACGAGCGAACGGAAGACAGCTGTAAAAGTCGAAAATCGAATTCAATCACACCATCTGTGTTACTATTGTAAGAAGTTGTAATTTAACGTCTTTATTTGAAAGTAAGCGTTAGGCGATAGTTTATAATATATTAAAATTATTTTGTTCCACCTTTCCGTCAAAATTAATCTTTTCCACCTTTCAGCCAATTAAGTTGAAGTTATTTTAAACTTAATTATAAGTGCCACTAGAAACTCTAAGCGACTCGATATTTAGCAGAAAACAATTTTTTTAATTTTATTACCAATTTTATAGCAGTCAAATTCATAGTTCCAAGCCTTATGATCTTGCAAACGAAGGCCAATTGTAAATACATCGACGATCCCCAACTATCCCAACAGCCAATACCACATTTATTTTTCATTTATGTGAAGCTGATTTAAGCTTCGCTCAAGTTTCTGTTTATCGTTAAATAACACTTCGTTCAATAATGTGTGTGACTGACACATAGATGGCGGCACTAATACTAAATCAATATTTTTTTTCGAAATTGTGAACCTTTTTAGGCTTACTGTCAAAATTATATGTCAATCCGACCATTAGTTTACAAGTTACAGTGCTTTAAGTGAAACTACTTTTGAGTTTTCAAAAAAAATGAATTCAAAGCAATTCCGTGTGCTGATTTATCATTGTTTTTTAATGAAAAAAAATACTGTTCAATGCCAGGAATGGCTTGAAAAACATTATTCGGACTCTGCTCCATCAAAAAGAACCATTTGTTATTGGTATGCCGAATTCAAACGTGGTCGTACAGACACCGATGACATTCCATCTACTGGACGGCCATATGACGCTGTTATTCCGGAAAACGTTGAAAAAACACTGAAAATCATTATGTCCGACCGTAAAGTGAAAGTGGGGGAGATTGCTGACATTCTAAAGATATCAGCAGGCAGTGTACACACCATAATACACGAACATTTGGTTATGAAAAAGGTGTTTTCGAAATGGGTGCCGCGTTTGCTCACACCGGAGCAAAAACAACAACGAATCGATGATTCAAAGAGCTGTTTGGACATGTTTACGCGCAACAAGTCGGAGTTTTTGCGTCGGTACATCACAATGGATGAAACATGGATCCACCATTTCACTCCAGAGTCAAATCGGCAGTCTGCTGAGTGGCATGCAACCGGTGAAAGCCGCCCAAAGCGTCCAAAGGCACAAACATCGGCTGGCAAGGTTATGGCGTCAGTATTTTGGGATGTGCATGGAATAATATTCATCGACTATCTTGAGAAAGGGAAAACAATCAATAGCGACTATTATATAGCGTTGTTGGAACGTTTGAAAGAAGAAATCGCGATTAAGCGGCCCCATATGAAGAAGAAAAGTGTTGTTTCACCAAGACAATGCACCGTGTCACAAGTCGATGAAAACGATGGCAAAAATGCATGAATTGGGCTTCGAATTGCTTTCTCATCCCCCGTATTCTCCAGATCTGGCCCCCAGCGACTACTGGCTCTTCGCATACCTCAAAAAGATGCTCCGTGGTAAGAGATTTGGCTCAAATGATGAAGTAATCGCCGAAACTAACGCCTATTTTGAAGGCAAAGAAAAATCGTTCTACAAAGGCGGTATCGAAAGATTGGAAAAGCGTTGGAATGATTGTATCTCCCTAAAAGGGGACTATGTTGATGAATCAAAACGAATTTTGGCAAAAAAAATGCGTTTTAATTAGTTAGTCACACACATTATTGAACGAAGTGTTAGCTATTTTTAAACGCAGCAAGTAAACGAAACGGTTGAGACTTTAACGGCTGAGAACTTTAAACGCAATTAAAATGAGACAGAGTGAGCAGACGCGTAAGAAATGGGTGAAGCATCGGGACAAATACAACAAATAATAACAGTTAATTCAATATATTAATATAATATATTACAGGCTAATCAATATAGTACAAACTCTTAACCCATCGTTGACCTCGTCAGATTTTGAGTCTCGAAAAACGAAAAACACGTATCAAATTTTTTCACATTTGAAGTACTTTCACTAAATTTGAAGTCAAAAGGCCAAAAAAGGATTTTAACAAATTTAATTATTTTTTTAATTCACCAATTTGGAAGTCATCAGTTCATGTTTCATTCGTAGTCTTCCCGTATACGAATCTCAACCTATTGTTGACCCCTTTAAATTTTAATTTTCGAAAAAAAAGTGCCGAAGTGCCAAATATATTAAAAACATTTACAGCTGAGTGTAGAAATCTGCCGCCCGACGAATGGATGGTGGCCACCTTCACGAGCAAAGAGGGAGCCATTCAAGCAGTTGGGGAATGTATCATGGACCTAACAGATCAAACACCAAAATCTTGGTTGAACATTTCAACATTTTGTGTAACGAGAATCGGGCGCAAAATTACGCGCTACATAGACTTCGAATGTAACAAAGCAGTCCAAAAAAAAACCAAAGACTTATAAACAAATTTTAATCACGACTGGCAACTACACACGCGGTCGATCTGTATTTTTCTATGCTCTCTAAGCAAATAAAAAATCAAAAGAAATGAGGACACATTAGTCGTTTTCTTTTTTCGTTATTGCCTCCGCTCTTTCAGCGCATCTGCATGCATAGTTACACACTCGTACATAGTTCTCCAAACAATCTTTCGGCGCTATTCACCAGTCCGAAAATTTCAATAAACTTTTTCCTACAAGGGTGTGCTTTTTCGTAGTTTTACACAATATCAGTTTGGTTTTGCCATTGTGCGCGCCAAGCTGCAATAATTGACTTTAAATTAATTTGAAAACGTGAGTGACAACTTTTAGTTCTGGCAGTTCGTAAAAACAAGACAGACCATTGCAGCAATTTTCAGTTTTAATTGATACTGACATTTAATTGAGAAAGCATTTCTGACCAAAGCAAGCAAAATACAAAACTGGGAAAACTACATAAGGTGACTCGTTGGGTGCTTTGAAGCAATAGCCAGAAGATTTTTATTCTTCGGAATCCGCGGTCAACAACTCAAGAACAAGAAATCTAAGAACGATGGTCCGTGCAATTTGTAAGCAGCACACAGAACACGAGTCTGCTGAGATGTACGTTGTTATTGCGTTCCAACTTTGATATAAATCAAAAGTCAGATACATTTCCCGACCACACCCGACGCGCCAGTGGTTTCCGAGAACACGTACTCGAGTCTATGTAATAGTGGTGATCTAAGTTCAACAAGCAACAAAAAACGGTTTCAACAATAACAATTGCACATTATTAGCAATGAAAATCAATTAAAATTAATTGATAGATAAGAAAAAAGGAACACAGCATTTCAAAATAAAGAACACGCTTGTACTAAAAAATATGTTTTGTTTTTCATTTGCCGAACAACCACAATAACAACGAAAACAGAGCGCAGAGCACCGCTCAATTTTTAACTGTAATAATGTTAGAGACATTTAGTGCATTTTGTTGTCGTCACTGCGACACGTAAAAGTGATGGTTGACATTGTTCGGTGTCGCTTTTGATTGATTTTACACGATAATTGATCGCTAGTTACTGTCGCACCTTTACTCTTTGCTGTATTCCTCCCCCAAATTTCAATTGTAGAGCAAAAATAATGGATACAGTGTGGCAGTAAATGGTGGCATTGCAATTTCCTAAAACGACAAAATATCACTGCTCGGCCGTTTTGAAGCCCTGTAAGATTAAGCAGTAGACGAACGGATGGCATAAATCAATCAAAAACTGTAGTTATAAAAATAGTTATAAAACGTAATTGCTAAAGAAAGATGTTTTGTCAAATTAGTCAAACCTGAACCTTATTAAAACATCTGTGCATAGCTTTGTCGCATCACAGAACAAACAATAATTAATTAATATATACAAAAACTATATTAGCTAAACCACCTTAAAACTAACATTCGGATCTCTAAAGATTTAATGAAAAGAACAAGAATTTAATTAATCGAACATTAAATAGTTGGATAGTAAGTTTGAACATTTTATGAAATAAATTAAGTTATCAGCTTTCTTTTCATAGTGAAGTATATCACTGCAACCTGGTTCGGTACCGTATTTATCTAGAATAACAGTTATTCGTTTCTCGGAGGGTCTTTCTTCAATTTCCAGGATTATTTTTAAAACGAATCAACATGCATGGTGCAAGCGCCTATGGAATGCAGGTTAACTTATTTTATAACCGCCTTGACGTCAGTATATAAAATATTTACGTGTAAAGACAAAATTGTATTATTAAGTGAAAGGACAACAGACTGCTTCCAAGTACAGTCATAATCTCTGATATCCTTCAACAAAAGATCCCACCCAAGTTTACAAGTTAAGCTTCTGCCCGATACAACAGTCCCACTTATTGCAAAAATAAGTGGGAATACGATTTCATCATCGTTTTTTAAATAATTATTGGGCTGACGTAGCAATTATCTATATTTTTTATATGTATGTATGTTCAACGTATGTATATACTTATGTATTTTAAAGTCAGGGAACTCCAACGCTTATAAACTATTCCAAGAAACTGAGATACCTACTAAACAAGCTCCACAAAATAATTACAAAGCCACAAGTGACGCATCTTAACCCTTTTGCTATTTTGTTGCCATATGGCAACATGCTTTGTGGACGTCTAAACCTTCTGTTTCAAGAATACATTTTTTGTTAGTCCTTAGAATAGTTTGAAGTGTTGGGAAAAATACGAAATTAATAAACTAAATATTTAAGTATAAAGAAGCTAAGTATACACGTTATTTAATGGTATATCTGGACATAGTAAAGAAAGAAGAAGCAGAAAACTTTAGATAACTTTTTAATTTGACGTTTTCTTTCAATTTATTTCTTTATTTATTTATTTATTTAAGCCAATCGAAATACGAAATATCTAATTCAATTCAATATCAAATTTAGATACTTTTTTTTATTTTGGCTGAAGTAAATAAAAAAATATTGAAATTTTCGCTATGCAAAACACTCTAAAATACAGGGTCCGAGTATAAAAATTAAAAAATTTCTTATGGAATTTTGCTAATATAACCACATAGAGGCCTTAGAAGTAAAATTGAAAATTTTTACTTTCCCCAGTAAAAACCTGTAGCGAAAGGGTTAAGAGAACAATATTAACCTTGAACAAAACGCATTTTTCCGCATATGGCGCATTTTCATTACATCATTCATTACATAAATACATAACATTTCAAAAATTACAACTTTCAATGCAATAAAATACTTTACTGGTGTAATCTCGAGGGGTACCATGAATACAAAATTTAAAAAGCATAAGCACATTTTCCTCAGTTTTGTTTATATTATTTAAAAATGAGAGCAATTTGTTAGAATCAAAACTGGTGCAAATATTTATAAAATAAATATTGAAAAGATCGATTAACCTTTTAAAAGTACCAATACCTAAGGACCACCTGAGACGAAGCAGGCGTTAAATACTCATAGTCCCCACCCGGCCAAGGACCACTTATTAATTCCCATTATGGGCCCAAAACAAGGTATCAGCGGCATGAGCAAGAGAAGTTTGACATACATCCACACAAACACAAAATTTGAACTAAACCAAAAACAAAATCTGGGAAAATAAATTAAAAAATCTGCAAATAATAATTCCATTAAAAAACGGAGCATAACACTACAACCAAATATCGTAAAAATTGCCATTCGCACTACTTACGCTCTAGCAGCCGCTGTATCAAGCTGTCCACATTCAGGTCGAAATCAGCCATTATTGTGAATGATGTCTTCGGCACAACGAACGATGACAGGAAAGCACTAATCAGTTAGCCAAGAAACTGCAACAAATCTAACGTGCTTTACCGCAATCCAATTAGTATACCAAATTCGCCTCTGCTGCGTTGCAGTTGCAGTAAAACAAACACCACACACCAACAACAAACTGCGCACGTCACTCGTAGAGAGAAATTGTAAAACTATAATGGCGAGACCGAGAAGACAGCGAACGAGCTAACGGAGGAACTAAATTGTGAACGAGCCGGCCCGAAAAATGCACAAGAATCGAAAAAATCTTTGGAGTAGCCCAAAAACACTTAAATTAGACAATAAAATTAACAGAAATTTTCGAATTTTGACATGTGGAGAATTTAGGTAAATTACAAAACGAAATTTGCACACGACGCGGCGAACGGGCGATTGCGGTGCACACACATACACAAACTGGAGGGAAACACGAAATGAATTTTTCAAAATCTTTTAATTAAAAAGAAACAAACGCCAGGGTGCTGTTTCTGTAGAATAGTAACTTCGTTTCCTGCTTGTCAACGCTCTGCACTATAAGCTTCGCCGCAATACGAATACTTATTCGCTCTGCGATTTACGTAAATATGTATACACGAATATTCACTATTTCTGTATAGTGACCAACAACCAGTAACTTCACAAATTTGCACGGATTCGAACTACTCCTTATCAACACTTTTTTCTTTCACTTCAGCTCTCCACTACACTGCGTCTGATTCGGAATTTTCAGTTATTGTTATTATTGATTTTGTTGCAGAAACACTTTTCGAGTGGATCGATCCTTTTCGTTGCATGTGAATTGTTGCGAAAATTATGTTATCGGTATTTTACACCCCGATTCATCGATATTCAAGTATGAAAATTCTTACTCGACTCCGCAACTTAACTTTAGCCAAACATGGCGGCGCGACCGCTAAACGAATACTGTTGAGAAAATGACAGCACTGTCTTGATACCAGTGTTGCTGTTTTCGGGAAAAAACAGACAGTACTGTTCTTTTGAATTCGTTTTAAATCAACTCTGTCCTAGTCTGAAAATCAGCATTGTAATAAAATATCAACAAGGAGTATATATGATTTCGAGTAAAATACTGCAGGACATTCTTATCATGGCTTGTTTTTACAATTATTTCAATTCTTTATACCGTACCAAGCAATAACAAAGCAAATTTATACACAAAAATTAATCGTTCACTTCAAATTTCGCTTGCGTTGAGACTTCACAAAACGCGGTCAAATCGTGTAACTCCATTGGTCTTTCTCGAAGCATTTTCTAAAAGTTATCACTATCTCTTGGTCTGGTTGGTCGTTTAACTACTGCATGACTTGATCTGGCCGCTCTAATCGAATAAGCATTTTGAGACCCTCATTGTAGCACCCATAGTGAAATTATACTATTTTATTTTTTTTTAATTTATTTTTGTATGATAAAAAGAAAGACAATTTATAAATGATTTGTCATTTAGGTCATAATGCTCGAAAAAAATTAACCTTGAATACTATACAATAGTTTCACACTTGATGGTGCTTCAAAGACAATTGTAAAAACAAGAAATTTTAGAAAATCATGGCTGAGGGGTGTGTGTTAATGCAATAGAACAGCTATTTGACAAAATATTTGTCATGTTTTGTTTTCCTTTTAATGAAGATATATGAAGCCGTATTACCGTAGCCTTTAAGTTTAACTCTGGGTTTGCTTTATTTCAATTTCACCGTTTATATTATATTATTTTATATTATTATATATAATATTAGCACTTTCCTCACTTATTTCATGAGGAAATAACTCAGTTCTTACCTTTTTCGAATCAAGTCAAAACTACAGCAACACTGGTGGCACTCAATATTGCCATATGGAATTTATTGTTGCCACACCACTAAAATTTGTTGTTCCAGAATTTCCTAAAAAAAAGGCCTAAATTGGGAACGAAAGGACCATTTTATGTTTTCGACAAATTATTTTAAATACAAAACCAAAACATAACTTTTATATCAAAATCTTTACCGAGCAGCCCAAAGGCCCAAGTGCAAAATATCGACTTTTGGTCTAAATGGACCATGGACATTTTCTCAGGAAGTTTTAAAAATAAATATAAACATAAGTTCAATACTAAAGTCGTCAGTTATTTTATGACTACTTTACTTGTACCGTAAGAATTCAATAATCAGAAGACTGAATTTTAAACATTTAAATTTTTTTTTAAAGGTTTAATTGTGGCAAGACATGTTTAAATAGTATGTTATGTAATAAAAATAATATAAAATATATGCCAGCAATGTTTTAGTTGAGAAATGCTATGCGAAGGTAGTCTGGTTTACTTTTTAAGAATTGGCTCTATTTTAAATAGTAAACTGATCATATCCAGTTTAAATGAACTAGTTTTCCTTAGTGTTAAGTTTACATTCGTTTATCTAACAAAGTACGAAGGAAAGAACAAAATACCAAATTAGCGATGGATACAAATTTGCTCATTTTCAGAATTCCTCGTCTGTTTTATTCGCAAGTGCTTTGATTTGAATTTTTTTTAAATTTTGGGGTATCGTGAAGATTTCGCGAGGCAATTTGTCCATATCGAAACCTGGTTTCAGCTTATTCTGCGATTACATTGAGCCATTTGTAAGTGTTTACACTACCTCACTTGCATTTCGTTTGGCAGCTGCTGTCAAACACTTAATGATTCTGTCCTCTTGCCGCAGCTCACAGAGCACCTATTTTCCAGCTGCTCACCAAAGAAAGAATGCTTTTCTGCTTTCCCTCTGTTATAAATACTGCAATATTAAAATACATGTTAAGAATAGTTTACAAATTTCAAGCAAACGAAAATTTTAATTAAAAAAAATTCATTTTGATAATTTCCATATGTTGTGGTTTTGAACTGTCAATGTTGATGAAATAAGTCATGTTTTGTCGCATTTGCTTCGTCGTTCTGTCATTTTGTAATAAGCTACTTCGTATATTTGAATTTATATGGGGAAATGCGTGATTTGGCTTCGCATTTGAGAATTTTTGTCCAAATCACACATTTGTGCTCAATGTAAACGAAGTACAAAAACCATCAAAACGTCAAACTTGCAATCTAAACAAAGCATTAATATCGTTCGGTCTAAACTCAATGTCGTCAGGCTCAATAACGATATATAGTTAAGTGCATGTGTATGTATCTAACCATGTATATATATATTTATATATATAATTCATGCAAAACACAAAATCTCATCGAAACCTACCCTGCAAATGTGGCAACACAGCATTAAGTTCCCCTCAATTTCAAACAATTATCGCTCTCTCTCTCATTTTATATACAATTTCTGGAGAGTGACAAGAGAACACTATGGACGATTTGAGTACACTCATAAATTTCCTTATCTATATAATTGTGGGGATTGAATTGAACAACTGCTGAAAAACTTTTGCTGCATATTGCATGGAATTTGTTGAAAAAAAATTTGTTAAAAATATTGTGAATGTTCTTTAGGTAATATAAAAGCCTAATATATTGAAAAATTTCCAAGTTTATGTAAATGGAATTTGGAAGTTTTCTGTTGCCAACGGAATGGCGTCACCGCATGCCCCACCCGTGTGCTCCATTCGACCAGAGAAGTACCAACGCTTAAACCAGTGTATTCCATTTGTGAGATGCGTTCATGCGAATTTTAATTACCGCATTTATCTAACTTTGTAATGGAAATGCAAAATCTTCAATCAAATTGCAGTAAATATCATTTTTTTACGTTTCACAAATATGTGAAAATAGGGGAATGACTACGGAGATGTATTGCATTTGTCTAAAAAGTGTTGCCAATCACAGCCGAAGTGGGAAATATTTTTAAATAATACTAAGTTAAATATTCGACTGATTAATCGTCACCAAGCCGAAGATATTAATATCACTAGCGGACATTAGTTTTTTATTTTTTTAAAACCAAAACTAAAAACAGTTTCTGTGCTCAAAACAGTGCGTATATTAATTGTAGAAGCTATGTAGTGTAGAATTAGTTTTTATCCGAAAAATGCTTATATATATTTCATACCAACTGACCATCCGTTCGGAAATGTGCTATTTCATTACTGATTTATTGTAAAATCATTTTCAGGGGGCGGCCACTGAGAATAACTGGCACTGTCTCGAGAAATCATTGGTTTTCACATGGATTTGTTCATGTGGCTTTCATCAGAGTTAGTTTAGTCGCAAAACCCAATACCAAAGACATGTCTGACAAAGCGCATTGATATAATTTGAATGAGTTTTTTCGATAAATTTTAATTATTTTATTTTATATGTCAGATTTCAAACATTAGACAAGTTATGCCGCAGTACAAAATATGTAGTAATTATCATATAAGGGATTAAGCATGTAAATTCACACTTCCACACTTCTTACTGATTCCCTTCGGCGGCATTTGTGGCGACCAATTTGTATACTCCTCGGTTATGCCAGAGATAGCGGCGATAGTGATAAAGATGTTTGATTTCGATACTTTATCGGCAACACTTACTGTTTACCTATTCGCTGTCCCATTTGTAGTCAGTAGACCGTATTGATCAAAAGTTAAAGTAAAGCTTACCAGTAACTTACTAATACTTACAACAACGAAATAATGATCGCTTAAAAATCAGGTTTTATAAATTTCGAGTGCAGTAAATTTCGCGATTAACAATGCTTTCTGTTAGTATTATAATTTCATGTAATGTAATAAGATATTTTATTTTTCAGAAAAGCAACATTAATCAATGCGAGCTTTACACTCACAGATGTGTATTGTTTCATGGGATATATGTATGTATGTAAGTATGTGGTCTTGACACTTATACAGCAAATTTTCTATAGTAGTTTAATATTTGTTGTCTCAATATAAAAATTTGTATAAAATGATTTAAATTTAAATGTTTTCGTATTTAATGACCAAAAGTATCCGGATTTTTTCAGTAGCAAAATAGCTTTATATTTGGTTGTGACGCTGTCCCTTTTTTCCCTCGATAAACGGATTTTTCCCCCTTTTGAAAAGCAACATTGATGTGAGGTAAAGCCACTCACATGAGTCGAATACCTCACTACAACTGAATCTCATTTCATTCAAGTTAAAATTGTTGAATTGTTCATTACACTACGACATGTTGAAAAGTCGAAAGGAAATACTAAGCGATAAAGAATATCTGTCTCTGAAATAGTAACAACAACAATAGGCATACTACATACATATATATAAAAATATAGTATACCTACTGCTACTAGTTCATTATGTAATTCTGACGCAGCCAGCAATTAAAGGCACCACCAGAAAACCCAAAAAGTAAAGAAATTATCATAACGACATGGAATTGAAAGTTCTATTTTGCAAAATGAAGGTTTTTCCTTAAAGACAAATAGATTTCGGTTGCAGACCATTTTCCCTTCTGCTTGCGCGAGAGTTGGTTAAGTTGCAGAGAGAAAGAGAATAGAGACAAAATAGCTGAGCGGAATGATTAAGCGTTGATAGTTCTCAACGCAATGCGCATATATACATTTAAGTGTACATGGTATACTTTGCACACACAGCGGACGAGCAAAATCGAAATTGAGCTCAAAAGAATGACGAAGAGCACACATAAATGGCGGCAGTACAATAAACTACGCGTTAATTTTGCGTTGGCATGATAAACACAGGATGTTCGGCCGCTTATTGCTCCCCGCTCTTTTGTGTGCTGCGCTGTGGTGACGAAAAGCGCGAATTTGGTAAAAATTGCTAAAAAGTTGTACAGCATGTGTGAAGAAAGATAAGGTCGCAAGCGAATCGAATTGACAACAAATTTAATGCACACATGCATATTGTATATGCAACTCGATTTGCAACTCCGCGTACTCTTCTGGTGATATAAGCCTGCCTGTATGTATACATACATGCGTTGGCAGGCGTTTTACGAACAGTGTATTGTAAATGACTTAATGAGAAATGTGGCAACATTGCCTCGTACTGTGTGTCTCCTTCGGAAGGGGAATTAAAACGACTGATTGAGTGCATGTGGCGAGCGTCTCTGCCTCTCACGCGCTCAAAGATGGCTTCTGTTGTCACTTTTGCCATTGCTTGCCGTCGAAAAAGAGAGGTGCGGACACGTACGTGAACGAAGTAATTGGCAATGAGCATTCCGAAAATATTTAGTTTTAGCGTAAAATATTGCAAAAATTAAGAAACTATAACGAAGTTTGTTGGTCTCATGGTAATTTTTACAAATGTGCAGAAAAAATTCCAAATCGTCATCGCTTTGATAACCATGTCGGCTGCGTTGCTTTGTGTTTGCTGGCAACGCAGTCGGCGTCATTATTGACGATTCACTCGTGTAAGCAGCTCCACACAACGTTGTCATTGTCCGAACGAACGCTTTTTGGCACTTGCGTGCTTTTAGCCTGTATAAATATTATTTGTTTATTTATAATGTAATTATTCTCGTTTTGCAGCAGTGTATTTTGTCAAAACTCATTGGACCCAAGAGTGCAGACTTTCTGCTCCTAGGTTGCCCGATTGTATTTGTGGCTGTTGAACGGAACATGAGCATCGTGTTCTTACACAAGATGATGTTTTGGGCCCAAATTGTTAAGTTGGCCACGTGGTTTTTGTCTGCGCTAGCTGATTGTACTTTCCACTGTTGCTGCTCTTGTTTTGAAGCGTGTGATGAAGGCTATGCCACGTTGGTGATCGCGAGCAAACGCCATGTTTGAAACCAAATGTCACCAGCGAGGAATGACCCTGTCACTAGAACACCACCTATGAGGCCAATTACATTTCAATTGCCATTAGCATTAAACCAGCTGCTATATTTGAATTATATGATGTCAATTAGTAATGAATTCAATGCCAATTGAATTGATGTAATGCACCTCGAACAGTGTTCAATTATCGTTTAAATCGCAAATATTTATTACGTGGCTTACACATTTTATTGGGCCTAGCACATAGCGTCTTGCCTTCGGCAAATTTTTCCTGACTGTTAAAAAATAGTACAAACATGGTATTTTTGCAATTCATCCAATTATAAATCCAAAATTATGTATATACAACATATTTTTAAAAGGAAAATGGACTTTAACGCAATAGTGGCATTGCCAACAATCCAAAATATCTGGGAACCAAAAGTAAACTTTTCTTACTCAAAAAGCAGTTTTATAGATATCACATGTTCGAATATTTTTTTGTCGCCGGTGACTGTGGTATTTTTGTTGTTTGAAAGTTAATTTGGTGTAGCGAATTCATTAACAGGATTCTCAAGACACACACCCGACCGAAAATATGTCGGTTTCATTTTCTGATTCGCTAAGACATGTCTGTCCGTTCTTCTGCTGATGTAAAAATTAACTCACAAGGGAAACTAAACATTTTGCAAACCGTGCCAAGTCGTGTGTTCTACCGATAATACAAAACTAAAACCGATTTGAACTATTCACATTTAAAAAATTTATTGAACAGTATCGAATAGTTTCAGTTTTCATAAAATTTACGTACATATACACGAACTGGCACGGCAGATCAATGTTGATATTAAATGTTTGCTAAGTCGGGTTCAAACCTATATTGAAGAGTACAGTTTTATTACCGATGATAAAAAGTTGTAAAACATTTAAGGACATTATTTGCAACCAGAAAGCTCAAGAGTTCTCTTTGTATGAATATAAGAAATTTAATAGATAATCGAATAAGTTTTGTGTTGATAAGCAGTTATAACCGTTTGCAGTCTGTTAGATTTGTGTACATTGCTGATATAAATTTGTATTTCGCAAGGAAATCAAAGGACACAAAGCCCATGTTTCACACTACTGGAAACCAGGAACATTTAATTTATAACTTTAATTTCACTTATTGCTTTTTATATTATGAACAATTCTACTATTTGCCCCGCACATGTCCTGTATGTATGCCACATTTTACCCGAAATCGACAATGACGCAATATTGTTGGAATGTTACAATATTTTTAACTTCATTGCTACCATATGTGTGTTTATATGTGAAAATACCAGCATATGCCTGCAAACATTTGTAAAAGGGTTTGAATATCTTGTTTTTTGCTTGGTTTAATTTCATTTTGATTTCAGTTATAAAATCAGCCATTCTGCAGTTAGTTTCGGCTCAATATTGTTGCGGATACATTTAAAATAGGGATAGAGAATGAACATTGAATTACAGTGGACGTCCAATATAACAACGAATCTTTTGTTGTACCCCCAATTTGTTAAATCGAAAAATTCGTTAAATCGATCGAAATTTTATTTGTTTCACTTATTTAGTTTTTAACCTTCTGCCTGTCCCTTTGGGTCTATTTGACCCCAGGCGGAATTAAAAAAACCGTTGAGCGGCTTTGTGCACTCGTCTACTTGTGTTATTTAGAGTTAATCGCGCTTACAACCCAATAACAACTCGAGAAAAACACTTTTCGGGGCTTTCCCCTTTTCTTTTGTGATTTATGTGTAACATTTCCATTTCATCCTGACCCCAAAGGACAGCGAACGCAATTTTGAGCAAAGGACAGACAGAAGGTTAATCAAATATCTTGTTTTATTCCAGCATTTCATAATACAAAAATGGCTATGTGTGTACAGTGAAAACGTCTTCGATGCGGATTGCCTCTTTACCGCAAGTAAACTTTTCTTTATGGAAATTTTTCTTGATTGATTATTGAAAGTTTAATTTTTAAAAGAAAAACGCCGACCGACCGCAAAACAAATCCTGTGAAAATGATCAGCAATGCATATAAAACGAATTTGAAAATGTTGGTATCTTGACGTAAATTTGAAAGTTTTAACGTAACAATAACAAAAACAATTGATGTACTGTTCGCTTGACGAAACCAAACATTAATTGTTATTGTAAAAAATGTGAATATTCGTATAAAAACCATTCGAAGGTTTTTCTACGAGGGTGAAAACCAACAAAAATATTCGTTGTATCGAATGCAAATCTCCCTTTCGTTTTGTAATATAGAACCATCAATGGAAAAAGTTAAAAATTCGTTAAATGGAAAGTTCGTTATACTGGACGTCCACTGTTTAAATTCCAAATATTCAAATTAATATGAGTTACTAATTTAAAAAAGTTTACTACAAGTACTACTTGTCAAGTAGCTCATCAAAAAATATAACGGTATCATACGCTTCTATTAGGCTATTTACATATATTCATTTGTATAACGGCTGATCTCTGACATAACCATGTAATTACAAACTTTTGGATTTTTAAGAAAATACAATAGGTTTAGATATAAAGCCAAATTAAAGTCTAAATTTCACAAAAAGGAAAGTAGAAAACAGATTCCAAAAAATTGTGAATGTTTCGGTTTTTTTCTTTTTCACAACATTAAACTTTTTTGAGTACCTTTGGCTTATCACCGAGATGGTTTATCATAATAATGTTATCTATTAAATGAACGAACTTAAACGAATTTTTGCCGCATGTAGAACCACCAAATTGCAAAAAGGCACTTCTTCAAGTCGATTTCGACTAATTACACAGTGCAACACTAAAAAAAGGGACAAGGTCAAACATGTCTCATTCGAAAGAGGACCTCCGTAGATGAACAAGTGTCAGAGGATTTTTCTCGGGATGTTTAAGTTTTTTTTTTTAAGCAGTTTAAAGATGGCGGCTTAGTGTCCCTTCCCGAAACTTTTAAAACATGATATCTCTTGACTCAAATGTCAGAACAGAATCCTTTTTACGTCAAATTAAAGCTAATTATATGAAGTCAAAGAAACCATATCCTTTTTTGAAAAATTTAATGAAAATGGATATGAAGAACCTCAACTAAATTTTTATCCTTGAATAGCCTGGAAACCGTGAGAGCTAAATTTGTATAAGTGACTTCTGTTAAAAAAGCATTCAAACATGTATATTGCTTATAAATTTCATGTAAATCACTTTTACAGTTAAGACTCTAAGACAATGTATCCTCTGTACCAACGTATATATCTTCTTTAAAGTGATCATCTTTCGTAACAACAGTCATATTAACTCTCTTGGGCATTCTAGTGTAAAAACCGCACCTTTGTACAAAATGCGTCTTTAACTACAGCTCTGTGTTAACACATTCGAGACGACGACTTTTTTCGATCACGGTCGACAGGAGTGAAATTATATTTTTATTTTATATTTATATTTTCTTTGTATGTATTGTACACAGTAAAAACAATGCTAAATTTATTTTTCCTGTACTTTACAGATTTCATTAGTTCCACAAAAATCTTATTTCGACGACTAGTTTACTCAGAATAACTGATAATTGCACATTACTGTCTTATAGCCTCGGAAATCCATTGCACACACGGTGTGCAATCGGTCTAGAATGGGTTAATGTATCAATCTTTCATCAATTATTGCAACTAAATTTTGAAATTTTACTATAAGGTTTCAAGAAGTAATGAATTCAGCATTCATTGATCGCTGTTCGATCTAGACTCTCTATAATAGTTGATCTTTGTGTTCGAAAAAGGCCACCAAGTATCACCAAGACTAGATATAACTATAACCAGATACAGTTTACTGAAAATGACAAAATTGTTCATGAAAAGGATAACTGACTTTGCATCTGCATATCCTTTGAATATGCTTAAATGAATATGTGGTATGCCAAATTAAAGACCTATTTGCGTTTTATCAGTTTTGTAAATTTTTTGTAAATCTGTTAACACTGGTGAGTTCTATTACAAACTATGCGCAGCTTTAAAACAAGTGTTCTGTATTAGAAATGAAATTGTTCATAAATGTCCAGACTTTGAGAGCTATTAGAGAGAGAGAGCTTAGAACCTAAGAAGACTATTAATATAAAAAATAGGTTTTCTGAGTCTTTGAACAATGCTCATTACTAAAATAGACCAAAAAAATAATACCCGTCAAATTAGATTGGGCCTCAATGCACGGCTTTTAGGTGTCAATGTCCCAACGTGTGTTGTGGAGCCACTGTGTCTATTTATGTAAATGAATTACATAAACATTTTTAACAACAATTTCGATTTTCTCCAAGCACACGTAGAAAATAAAATCTACAGAATTGTCGTTGGCATTTGAATTTGAATATTTGAACGCGACAAAATATCAATAATGAACCCATTTATTTGCAGGTTCCTTTAACTACATCCATAAATATATGAAAAGAAATACGTACTTGTTTACAAAAGTCCAAGAGGGGGAAAACTGAGAACGATACAAACAAATATTCGATTCAAAAGAAAACGAGAGAAACGGACGTGTTAGCAGATAATTTACAAAAATGTCAGAAATACACACTCTTGAAACAGTGGTAAATGATGAGCATTTGGAGAGTGCTGATGGTATTAATGGTAATGCTGCCAATCACGGTGTTGCTGACAGCGCTGAGGCGCTTAGAGCGGCAGCCCCAGTGGCAGCAGCAGCAGGCTTAGACAGAGAAACAGAGACAGAAACATTGTCAGCAGCAGCGGCACTTGGTACTGATAAGGTCAATGCTGGTGCTGAAGCCGATGCCGATGCTGAAGCC
The DNA here is from genome assembly GCA_963971225.1 of Melieria omissa. Classification (NCBI taxonomy): domain Eukaryota; kingdom Metazoa; phylum Arthropoda; class Insecta; order Diptera; family Ulidiidae; genus Melieria; species Melieria omissa. Next base: position 43,767,348 of record OZ020268.1, on the reverse strand, counting down.
GACACCGATTTAAATGCTGACGATGATGAAGATTTAGAAGACGGTGAAATTGACGATGATGACGATGATGACAATGATAAGGCTGCGAATGTTGCGCCGGCGACAGCGAGCAATGTCGCCACGCACGGCAACGTTGCAGCGGCACACAGTTCACTGCACGATGATAAAGTGCAGCACGGTGAACCGACACCAAAAATGTCAGTAAATGATTTATCACACGAGCACACACCGTCGCCAAGCATTGCAACGCCGAGCACTGCAACAGCATCAACAACGGCCAAGTCCAAGAGGGGACAACCAATGGAAGGTATGTTGAATTGTTCAGCTATAGCTTGCTAAAAAATTTCATACATACGTTTTCAATATGCAATGCATACTTTCAGACGATCATGCTTTGAATGTGGAAAATGCGATTTTAAGCGTGCTGAAGAAAAAGGGCATTGAACCGCAAATGCCCAAATTGATGGAATCACGAAACGGTCCCCACGATGGAAAGGATAACGAAGTAGCTCCCGGTCAGGGGCAAAGTCGCAGCAGCAAACGGCGCAAGCGCAAGAAGCAGCGCGACGAAAAAGAAAAGGAGCGAAAAGAAAAAGTAAGTGTGCTCGGCCTTAGTAACTTAGCTTTCATGCCAGTTAGTGATAGTGAAAATGCAGCACAGAGAAAGAACAAGGCTGCATGTGAAAAGATCACGAAAATGCACCAAAGCACTAATTTCAGTGTACTTTTATATCAAACAGTTGGTGTTTTATTTCGAAACTCGTAGAGATAGGCATTGTGGGTGTAGCACCTTAAACGCTCAGTGATTTGATTAATCATACATATGTTTATTTTACTTAGAAGCGACGTCGCTATGGATCTCCTAATCCAAGTGGCCCACCACCTCTAGAAGATGAAGACGACATGGACGATTTTGAAATGTTGAATGTACGTGGCGGCAGTCCACCAATGGGCTCGCATCAACTTCCGCCCGTAGTGCCTTCACATTACAAGGATCAATACGACTCTGCTGAGGATTCATGCTCAACTGACGACAGCTTTGAGTCCGTCGGCGATGGTGGCGGAGGGATGGGTGGTGGCGGTGGTGGTGTAGGTGCAAGTGGCGAAGGAACGCGACGGCGACGACGTGGCAAGAAAGATCGAAAACGAAGGGAGCGACGTGGACGAAGTCGCGATGATGAACGCTACAGTGGACGACCAGAGAAACGCAACCGACGCGACTCGACTGTGGGTTAATTAATATTTGCACAATTATCACTTTATTATTAATACTAAAATCTACAGGAGGAAAAACATCGCCAGGAGCCACGAAAATTAGAGCTCTGCAAGTTCTACCTAATGGAATGCTGCGCTAAGAAGGAGAAGTGTTCCTACATGCATGCGGATTTCCCTTGCAAATACTACTACCTTGGCATGGACTGCGTTTATAAGGAAGAATGCAAATTCTCACATGGCAAACCGCTAACGGAACAGTTGCGCAATATATTGCTAAAGCACCTGGAGACTGCGCCCAAAGAAATTCTAGGCAACTTCAAACGCATCTCACGCGATAGTGCCATAGCGCAAATGACAAAACGGCATGAGGAGCTGTGCAAGGAGTTTGGCGTAGAGAACACATGGTCGACTATAATGAACGTGCCAATGGGTTCGAATCGCCGGAGCGGAGGTGGAGGGGGCGGCGGAAGTGGTAACGACCAAATGAACTTCCAAATGCAGCAGCAGCAGCAACGCCTGCAAATGCAGCAACAACTGCAGCAGTCTCAACAGCAGTCTCAGTCGCATAGCAATATACCCTCTTTGTTGGATATAGTGATAAAACCGCCGACTGCTGGCAGTGATGGCCCAGCAGTCGCTGGTATGGGAGCTGGCGGATTAAATGCGGCCGCACTTAAAAGCGACAAACACCGTAAATCACGTTGGGCTGATTCGGATGGAATTGGCGGTTCATCCTCTGATCTGCCCAGTTATTTGAACTTGAAAAATTTAACGTGCGTTTTGAGTGCAGAGCACATTGAGAAACTGTCCCAACTGGGCATTGTAAATCTGGAGCAGATGAAACTGTTGACAGTCGGGCAGTTGAATCAGATCGGTTTGACCATAGCGGAGATTTCTGAGATAAGTGAGATACAGAAGAATGCCATTCATATGGCGAAGATAGGTGCGACTCTGACCAGCGGTGGACGAGCTGTTAGTTCCGACGCAGTTGCATTAGCCGCCACAGTGGAATCCAAATCTAACACGGATGCAACGTGAGTGATTTTGCATGGAACTTTATGCTCGTACAGCACGTATATACATCAGCTGCGCGGTGTGTTAGGCAAACACTTCTAAACAATGCACCACTCTAACGCGTTAGGAATTTACGATTTCAGTATTTATGGAATTTAACAAAGTTGTAAGGCACTTGGCCTCAATGTGAATTCCATTTTTCTTCCGGTATTTTGTTTCTGTTATGCTCTTTATTCCGGTGCTTTCTACATTAGCGAAAATAATCAAATCAATCACATTGATATTAAGATTGATTAATATAAAAATTCAGCAGATTGATTAATATTAGGATTTGGTTTGATGGATGGAATTTAACAAAGTTGTAAGGCACTTGGCCTCAATGTGAATTCAATTTTTCTTCCGGTATTTTGCGTCTGTTATGCTCTTTATTCCGGTGCTTTCTACATTCGCGAAAATAATCAAATCAATCACATTGATATTAAGATTGATTAATATAAATATTCAGCAGATTGATTAATATTAGGATTTGGTTTTTTCGTGATATGCGGATGTACTTATGTATGTATGAACAGCTGTTTCAATGTATTTACTGTAGTCTAACTTAGTCTTTCTAAACTCTTCTCTTATGTTCTACTGTACGATTTCTTGATTAAGTTTATTGGATTTAAATATGTGTGCTCATCTATTTGAACACATGTGCATCTCCCAGTATACATTTTGTGTAGCTCTTGTACTTATTGTTTGTGTATTTTTTGTTTTTATTTTCACCCTTTTATTTCTTTCACCACCCTTGGTAATTGTCGTACGTAGACCCCCGAATCGCGATGTTGATATGCGTTTTCTCCCTAGTGCAACGACCACAACTACCTCTGCTAAAGATGCCAAGGACCTACCAGTCGACACTAAGCCATCCGAGAGTGGCGTTGATCTCGAACAAGCCATAATGATGTCGTCCAATTCGAACAGCAACAGCAGTAGCGGCGTTTTAATGGTGAACTACTCACAGTATTTAAAAGACTCAAATCTCACGTTCGACCGCAACGATGGTTGTAAGTGGCCATTTAATTATTGTGATTTGTTTTGCATTAGTTTGTGCACTCACACATTTGTTTCGATATGTTATTTGTTAATCTGAATGTTGTTTACTTCTCTGCAGTTGATGATGAACGGGATGAGGAGCTTTTGGTTATTGACGACGGCAACTTGGAGACTGAAGACAACGCTACCGCCCTCATTGGCACTGCCGAGGGTGGTGTTAAAAGCGATGAGGTAAAAACATACTTTAGTTACCGCTGGAGCGATGCAGCTTTAATATTTTCCTGTTTAATTTCAGCATAAATTTGATAATTACCGATGCGATCTGCCACCACGGATTACGGCCTCGGATTTCAGCACTGATTCTTTGGTAAATCCGTTTAGCAGAATACAAAATCAGCTTTTTGGTAGCAGAGAGACTAAAGCAAAGGACCAAAGTGGCCAGCAAACGAATAGAACGCGCAACCCGTTTAAAACATACCCCCAGGATTCAGTCAGTGATGAAACAAACGACGACTATGGTCGCACAAGAATGCGTTCCCGTTCCCGCTCACGGTCACGCTCCCGATCGCGTTCGCGCACTCCGACGCGGTCACAGTCATCAACGCCTGAGGCTTCGCAATCTCCCGATCCCGATGAAGGGACCTCGCAGCCAGTGTATGAGCGTAGCACCATGTACGACTTTAATGCCCGCCAAGCTGAGGAGGACGAAAAGGACCGTGTAGCAAAAGGGATGAAAGCCGATAAAGACATGCGATTTCTCCAAAGCAGTGGTGGCGGCGTCAGTGGCAGCGGCAGTAGTGGTGCTGGCGGACTCAGTGACATCGATCTGTGCCTGCCTTTTCAACCGGTGCCAAACTACATGCCCGCCACAGAAATTGACGCCTCAATAACATCGCACCTGCCCATGACATACAAGGTGTATGAAATCGAGCCATCTACAGCGAATTATGCTGAGCTTCGAAAGACTTTCAAGTCCGCGCAGACAGACGATCCCCGGCTTCGTCGAATACTTGGACTACCGGAACTGATGCCGACGCGCAACTTGACAGCGCTCACTCGGCCAGCACGCAAACTTAGTAATAATCTAGCCTCACCCGACTCGGAAGATTCCCCGAAATATTACACACCGCCTAGTAGCAATATCAGTCAGTCGTCGGCGACGTTACCAGTTGAAGAGCGGAAGCAGTCGAAAGCCAGTTCAGTAACAGCGACAGCAGCTGGATTAATCTCCCAACCGCGCTTCGATCCACGGAGGCCGGCAGTACAAAACACCGGCAGCATAGCGCGCTCAGTTCCATCGAGCACCAGTTCGTCTTTATCTTCCGCTGCCGATTCGGCGACTCAGCAGAAAAACGAAATTCGTCGATTACTGCAAAATTCCGATTGGTATAAGAACTTGAACTCAAAAGCCAAGATTATGGTGAACCAGCAAGTGGAGTTGCTCTCCACCGAACTGAGGAAATTTCATCAAGATACTGCACCCAACAAGAATTTCGATCTAGGCACCGTAATGAACAGCACACTCACGGAAATACTTACCCAGCTGGGCGTCTTCATCAATGACAGCGGCGAATTGGAACACGTCGAGAAGGATGAGCACATCCCGTTGCCAAACCTTTCACAGCCGCCACCACACTTTGAATTCCTTCGCCATCCACCGCCAATCAGTGTAATGTCAATCGAAACGCAGCCTAGTCTGCTGCGCATGCCGAACCAATTCGCGTACCGCGTACCAGCGGCTGTGATGAGTGTTGGTAATTTTGGCGGCGGCCCTATGGGGGGTGCTGGCGTCAGACCCGGACTTATGGGTCCTGGCCCACCAATAAACTTTGGAAACTTCTCTGCCGGCATACCGCAATTTATGCCGCCCCGCGGCTTTCCGCTACCTGGAGGTCTGGGCGGGCTCGGCGGCATAGGACAGCGTAACCAGCGCAATCAGCAGAATCGACGAAACAACTTCGGTGGTGGCAATAACATTCTATAGCCAACATCGAAAACGCAGAACACTGCGGACATTGCATAAGCAATACTCCATTACTGCAACTACAAAGGAGCGATTCAATTCGAAAAGTAATAAAAAGCTGTAAAATAAACTGATAACACAAATTAAAGCGTAGTGCGATCTTTTTATACTCGTATTTACATACAATTAATGAATGTAACGGGCGAATCGCCCAATTTTCCTGAAACATGTATGTCAAAAATGTATTAGCTTAGGCTCTAGACCAGATACAGGGCACAGAGCGCAATTGCCAGGGTCTGGCAAATATTTAAGGAACTGTTCGCATTTGTCGGGCGTGTTATTATCCGTAAATCTGTAAATAGTAGGTTATATAAAATACGCATCTAAATATATGTATATCATTTCTAATATGTCAATCTTCATATTTGATAATAATAAAAAATTAAACATTTAAAACAATTATTTACAAATTTTATTGTAGTTAGTAGTGGGCTTCTTTTTGTGAGTTAGGGAAAACTCTCTAGAAGGAAAATTATAGACACTCTTCTGAACAAGCACAGGTTATATGTAAGTCGCAGCTGAAATCTGCACAAATTTGTACTGTCTATAACATTTTTGATTCTTTCAAAATGTTGTACTTGATTTCACCTTGCGATACGAATTTGAGCGTAGTCATTATTTGAGGGATGAGGGAAGCAATGTCAGAATTGGCATTCGAATACTTTCAGAAAGTTGTGCTCATTCTATAACATTGAAACCAAAGTAAATCATAAGAAGCGAAACTTCTTTTTGGCCATACACTAGTGGCAGGGTTGCACACAATTTACTTGGATTGAAACGTTGCACAGAATAAGCACGCTAAGACGTAGCAACAAAGCTGTCAGTCTCGGCGCGAGACCCTAGCCGCTGCAAGCGCCTGCGTGTATACACCATATGCTTCATCGTGCGCCCATTTGCCGATGACATTAAAGTCACCAGGTGACTCGTAGATTGGTGGATGCTCTTGGTGAAAACCGTGCCAATACGATGTGCACCAGCTTGCGCAGAACGTGCTCCATGATGAAATTTAAAAGTAGCCCAGAAGAGGCATGAGAAGGCTTGTACGTCAATTTGTATGGGATATCGACAAGAATTGTTTTGGCGTTCGTAGGGTTGAACCACAGAATAAACAGTATAACATTACTGTTTATTCTGTACAGTATAACATTACTGTTTATTCTGTGGTTGAACGCAATTGAAGACCATGCCGTACGTCCGGCATCCATCCCATCCCTTTCATACAAACCATTGCAACACACATTTTCTCAGTATTTGTCTTTTTTTGCTTAGTTTTTGGCATTTATTTCTAAATAATCGCCTGTGTATGTTGGTCTAAAAAAATGTGTTCAAGAGTGAAATTTCACACAGTCAACACATCCAGTTTAATAGATATAAGTTACAACTACAACGACGAAGAGATGACCGTAGCCGTTAAGAGTTAGCAGATTTATATACACTGCGCTGCCATATCGTCAGCATCAATACCCAGCATAGCTAAATCATTCAGTTCCTCCTGACGTCGGTTTTTCTCGCTCTCAGTTGGCGAAGCAGGAGGCTGTGGTATATCGTCGAGGTCGTACATGATAGCGGCGGCGTCGTCTTCGGGAGCAGCAGGCATCGGTATGTCGTCCGGTGCTGGCACAATAACCGGCTCTTCTGTAAATGCGAAAGCCGCTGTCTTTTCATCTTCTGCAGGCGGGCTATGGCTACTGGCAGCAGTTGGCGGCATTGCAGCATCTGTAGCTGGTGGAGGTTTTATTGCGCTCAAATCAATATCAGCTGCATTTTGCGACGACGAATCTTCCAGTACCACTGCGGCTACCGTTGGCGATGGCGTTGCAACAGGTTTGTTAAAGACCAACGGCTCGTTCATACTCAATTGTGAAGCTTCATCTAAGCCAGCCATGGAAGTCTCTTCGATTGTGACAAGATGTATGCCTTCCTTAACTAGATCCTCCGGCTGCATCACCGGCTCCTCCACAATAATTTGTGTCTCACCTAAGTAAACAATTTAACGTTATGTACCAACACTATTATAAATTTACACAAAGCTCGTACCTGTCGGTGCTTTTGCTTTCTTTGAGGCTTCGTCGTTGTCGGCATCCTTTTTTTCACCCGGGAATATTATGTTCAGTGCTTCTTGTAAGTCCTCAGGCAAAGGACCTTCGCGTGATAGTGGCCCCTCCGATATTGGCTTCGGCACGAACTCCTCACTCTCCATTTCGTCGATACCTGGTGGGAGGATGTCTGCGTCATCTGCATCCACTTCAGCTGCACCGTCACCCGTTTGTGCAGCAGCTGGGGGCGGCGGAGGCGGTGCTTGTCCCATCAGATTCACAAATTGAACTGGATCCGGCATTAGATCATCGTAGTCTACCATCATACCTGCATCCGGATGGAAGGGCGGCGCATTACCGTACACATCTTCCATCATGGCCATTTGGATTTGTGCAGCAGTGGGAGCCGGCGGCCGAAGTTGCGCAACTGGCGTAGCAAACGTTGCTGTTGTTGGGACTACAGCGCTCATTGTGGAATGACAAATGTCACTTTCGTCCGCCCGCTTGTCACTGCCGTTACCACCATCAGTCTGTCCACTGGTCTGTTTCTTGAAAACAGGCATTTTTCCAATAAAAGGTAGTTTCTTGCCAGACGAATTTGCAGCCGTAGCTGACGAAGTGCTGCTTTTGGATTTCTTTTGTGCATCTTTTTTGTCTTTGGAGTCGGACGAGGATTTCTTCTCTTTTTCCTTCTCTGGTACTCGGGGTCGGAACTCGGAATGTCGTACAATGGGCTTCTCAACACGACTTCTACTGGTCGAGCGTGTGCGAGAACGTGTGCGCGAATGCGTGCGAGAGCGACTGTAGCGACGACGACGCTCATAAGAGCGGCTCCTAAAGAGAAGAATATAAAAAATGAAAGAATAAAGTATCAGTATAGTATTTCGAATGAAATTGGAAAACCCTCTCAACTATCTTAATATTAAAACTCTTGTCCGTTTTGTTATTAAATAAAGATCATTACTAAAACAGACAGCCTTAATTTCTATTATGAGCCTTACTCAAGGCAGTCATTAGGACTCAATGTGTTTAATACACAAGCATTACGTATTTTGTACCTTCTTCTTAATGAGCGGGAACGTGATCGCCTTCTACGTCCAATGGGCGAATTGCGGCCACGGCTGCGACTGCGAGTACGTGAACGACGTCCACGTCGGCTTGCAGTAACAACGCCACCTCGTCCACCGAAAACTAGACTACGCGAACGTCGTCGGCGATCACGGTCGCGATCACGATCACGTTGCCGCTCACGATCTCGGTCGCGTAGGCGATCCCCGTCATCCTCACGACGACGCGGACTGGTACCACGCTGTCTGTTGCGATTTTCCTTTCCAGTGTCTGCAGTGTCTGACGCCACGGTGCTGCGCGCTGATGTGGCTGCTGTCGTTTCGTCGCGCGGTTTGTTCTTCAGTTTGCCCTTCAATTGCTCCAGCAACTTCTTTTCACTCTCACTTATTACGGGCTGCACTGTGTTCCACTGCTGTATAATGACGTCGTCATGTTTGTTGTCGTCTTCAGTCATCTCGTTTGCAGCTGGAGTGCCAGACGCTTTGGCACTAGCTTGTGCCTCGGTCCATCTGCCCAGGCGACCGCCATTTGTTGCGGTTGTAGGTGCGGTTGCTGCTCCCGTTCCCATTGCAGCTGCTTCTTCGCGGAATCGAGGTGCTGGCGGTGGTACGTCATCGTCGTCTGCTCTTGTAGTTTCCTGTTTACGCATAGCAACTCGTATGGATGCAGCAGGATTTGGATTGTCCAAATCCTTAATGACAACAGGATATGACTTAGTCTTTGTTTTTTGTTGTTCGCTATCTGATGTTGAGGACTCGCTAGAGGTCGAAGAACTTGACGATGCCGCCTTCTTGCGCTTCTTCGAACGCTTCTTCTTCTTCTTTTTGTCCTTCTTGTCGGAACTGGAAGCAGTACAAGCTATTTAAACTGAACAACACAACAATGTCCTGGATTACCTCTTCTTTTTACGTTTTTTCGACTTTTCAGCGTCCTTTTTCGCTTTTTTGCTACTGCTGTCGCCAGCTGTTGTCGAAACCGATGTAATTTGAGGTGGCAACGGCATAGCCTTTTTCTCATTCAAAACGCGTTGGCGATCTGCTAGCCAATTTACCTCAAAGTGTGGGTTCTGATCTAAGAATGCCTGCACAAATAAACATTTATTTAAACATTAATATTTCAAAGAGTACTTCCAAGATGACTTACGTTGTATTTATTAGAGTGCAGCTGGGATTTTAGATGCGTGGAGGCACAATGCAGGTCGCCCATCCAAACGCTGCACAGTTTACAGAACCAAGCAGTGGCGGGCACAAAAAATGTCAACCCACGAATAGGAGTACGTTTAGTGGGAGCATTTTCATAGGCGGGATATTGCTGAAATCGATTAGAAGACACCCCAGATTTTATTATTACAATGAAACATTAACAACGACAAATCATCGCGCTCTTACATCAGTAATCATATCCAAGTGCCACGGTGTCTCGATGCTCTCGCGATCCATGTGTTCTCTGGTATGCAAGTGATTCAAATAGTCCTTTGCCGTTTTGGGGAAAATGTCGCACGTCTGGCACCAGTGCATTTCCGGGTCGTAGAAAACGTAATTGAATCGTTTCTTCTCTTCAATACTACCAGAGGAATACACAAATCATTGTTGCATTCATTTTCTGAGATTTTAAATATTCTTACGCTGTGTCCTCCTTCACTTTTGTATTGCCCATATCTTTCTTCGGCTTTGACTTCATCGACTCCATTACTTTATGTTTGAGGCGTTCGGATGAACTATCATCGTCCTCCTCCTCGTTCTCCGATGACGAAGAACTTGACGTTGATTCCGACGAAGAGCTGGAACTACCACTCGAACTATCGGATGAAGACGACGAGTTTCTGGGTTTCTTTTTGTTGTGTTCAGCACCGGCACCATGTTGTAGCTTCGATACAGTTTGCGGCGTGTCGCCATCATACGTGTCCTGCTCTGGCTCCCTCTCCAGATTTTCCTCGCCAATGATGCCCGTCAACATGTCGATGACATTTTCAATGGTATTGAGCTTCTTCTGAATTTGATTCTAAATAGAGAAAAGTGAGATTTCGCCGGTTAATTTCAATTTTTATTTATGAAAAATTCTATTATGAAATTCATTTCTGTTTTCGTTTTTTCGTTTCATTCATATGACAGCGACAACGACAGCGACAGTGCCAAGTGATACACTTGTAAATCCATTCAACTGCCACAGTATTCCAGCGTGTATGTGGGCGCGCTCCTTTCCGGATGACTACGTTCGGTCAAGCGCCAAACCAGTGGCAGGCAATGTCAGCGGTTACGCGCAATTTAGATTATTACATGTGTAGTTTCAAGTAATTTACATTTTAATGCTTAAATACGATCAGGTTGACGTCCTAGTTACAATTTCGATAACTATACATAAATTTACGAAATATATATGTATGTATATGCTAAATAATAAAAAAGTGCTGCATAAACTAACTTCATCATCATTCTCTCCCTCTTATTTTGGCTCTTTTTAAGCAAAGATGAACGTGACTGAACCTCTACTGCGCTGATGCTGCTCACGTTTTGACATTTATACAAATCATGTTTAAATTGTACGATAGCAATTGCTGCATAACTACAGGTATGCATACAAATCAACAGGTACATAAGCTGTGAAAAATTTATCGTTTATTCACGTGGCAGACTAAATATTCATATTTATAACAAAATTACGACTAATTTAATTAATAACGCCAAATTAACCAACAAATGCTGGAAATGCCGGGCACGGTGTCAGAGTGAGAGAGACCTTAAAATTAAAGTCTAGTGATATTCCCTTACGTACATTTATTTAACAAAAGTAAATTTGTACAAAGCGGTTTTGGTACAAAAAAAACGCTTCAAGAGCAATCTAATGGTATACAATGCATTCTAATTCTTTTTAGACAAATATTTGGTGTTGTAATGTAATAACGTTCCAAATGCCCATATTTTATTTGTAGAAAGTCAGGAGGTGTGACAAATTGTGAGAGATATTTTCATGGTTGTTCTTTAATCAACAACGAAACGTTTTGTATTGCATACATGTTGTATTTAACGCCTGCTTAAAAGTTTGGTCCCGTATAGAAATACCAACCACTGTTTTTATTTTCTCTAGTGCACTTTTTCAATTAAACCGTGTCGTATTCCAGCATTTGCAGCAGACCAGTAACACAAAGCGAAATCAAAGTAAAACACGCTGACGCATGCGACGTACCTGCAGCTTTTCGTTCTCATCAATGAATCCCTTTGTGGTGGGGGAGGGAGGCGCTCCACCAGAGTTCAAATCCCTGCGCTGCTCTTTCAGCATCTTCAGCTCTTTTTTCAGCAACGTTGTTTTTTTCAGGTAGCTCGAACGCTGTTTCTTCAATTCGTCACGTTGATTCTCCGCTTCCTGTGCAACAGCTACTAGAACAATTTGCAAAAAAATGGAGAACAGTCAAGGAACGCTCAGTGAGAGTGAGATAATTTCATAATTCACAAAATGCTTGTCGCATTTCTGTTTATTTACGCATTCGCAACGAAAAAGTTGGCCAATACCAGAAACAGGTCTGTGGCCAGAGTATAGCGTAGCACTGGCCGCTGAATTTTGACGCGGGCACTGCTAATGGCCCTTCGTATCGACGATTTAGCCCCCGAAACACAAGTGACCTTGTTGCGGTGCGCGGTATGCGGTGTGCGATGTACGCCTGTACTTGTGCTCGGCTGTGCGCTGGAGGGGTGGACGCATGTACTCGGACACAGCACGGCACAGCGCAATAACACTCACAGTGGCTTGTTCAAAACTACAAAACTGCTACATTTCTAAGGCTAAACATGAGTCATGGTCATGGTCAATTAGCTGTTACTGCTGTTGTCGCTTGTGGTGGTGTTGCGGAGAGAAGTGCTAGTCGCGTGCGAGTGGGAATGTCAAGTTTGTTCGTTTGGTGTGTTTGTTTGCAGGTGGCACAGAGGTGAGGGGGTAAAAATTTCAAGTTTTTTCGGTTTAGAGAAAATATACAATGTGGAATAGGATAGAATTTAGTAAAAAGAGATGAAATATCGCAACATCATCTGCATACCATCATGTGCTGGATTGGGATCAACTGTGCCTGGAGCAGCGTCAGGCAGTACGTTGAGCGACTTTGCGGCCGTTGCTGCTCCCGTTCCCGATTGCGAAGATGACTGCACTTGGCCAGCTGCGGCCGCAGTAGTTGCTGGCTGCTGTTGTATTTGGCCGGAGTCAGCGCTAATCGACGACTGCATCCAACTTTGCTGTGCATATGCATCTGCAAACAGTTCAAATATTGCATTAAAGCCACAACCGAATGAAGTCAAAAGTTCTGTGTTTGCGAACGTACCGTTCACTGCCCAAGCAGGTGGCGGAGGATAGGCAGCATTAAAGCCTGGTGGTGCCGGTGCTTGCATACCGTAAGCATCTGAAGATGCAGCGAAGGCCGCAGCCTGCGGAGGCGGCACAGTATACTGGTTATACGCGGTTTGCGCGTACGTTTCGCCACCATATAACTGTGGCGGTAGCACGCCGTATTGTGCCGTTGGTTGAACTTGGGAGGGTGCAGCAACTGCAGTAGGTGGAGGTGCACTGACAGCGTTAGTCGAGGGCGAACTAGGCTTATTTTTCGGGGACCATCGGTTGCTGCTGCCGCTGGTAGTACCACCTCCGCCGCGGCGTGGTGAAGTACTGCGACTGCGCGATCTACTGTTACTGCGTCCGCGATAGCGATACCTCCCACGTCGTCTATCGGGCGACCGACGAGAAGAACGCCCACTATCGTATCGGCGTCGATCGGGAGAGTAGTCGCGATAGCGGCCACGTCGAGGCGCTGGTGATGGGGAACGACGTCTTCGACGGTTGCCGCCGTCTAGCGGGGAGGGTGAACGCCGATTGCGTGATGGCGATTTGCGCTTTGAGCGGGGCGGACTGCCCGATGGCGATCGCCTCCGACTTGCCTTACTTCCGGTATTGGTGGATTCCTTCTCCACAGGTCGTGGTGCTTTTTTGTTATCTATTAAGAACTATATAGTCTTGAAACCTTTCTTTTTAACTGTATGCAAACTACTCACCAAAATCCACAGCGTCAAATTCAACCCCTGGCGGCCCGGGGGGCAAAGCATTCGCATTGCCCAATCGCCTATCCGCCGGCTGTTGTAGAATCAAATCTTCCTCCATTTTTTCTACTTTTCCGTTTTTGAAATGCTAAAAGAGCTTTAAAATGTTTAAGAGGGATCTGGCCCTTCCAAGGGTGGTTTGCCCTTGAACCCTGTGAACAGACTTCCACTCCCTTCTTTCCGTACCCAATTTCCACTTTCACACTTTTAAGTAACTAAATTCTTTCGACTCGAGTGCAAAGTCTTTTTCTTTTTTAATAAAATTTTATATTTGCCAAGGGCTGTACACGATTTTCGACAGTTTTTCGATTTTCCGCTGGCAAAGCGTGTGAAATTTTCTGCAAAATGTGTCAGCCGGTACAGCGTTGCCAGTCGAACTCATTATAGCATTGAATTTCAGCACAATTTACAGTAGAGTTCGATGTTGCAAACCAACAATATCGAACTCCACCTTCAGCTCAAAAATGAATTGCTTTGTTGAAATGGGTGATTTCGTGGATTTGAATTTGTATTTCAATTTTCGACCAAATCACGCATTTGTAAATGTAAACGTAATATTAGTTTGACATGTCAGCTGACACGACCTGCCATTCGTTTCTAAGTCATCCCTTTCAGTCACAATGTCCAATATATTTGACTACAGCCCATACAATTCATACAGAACGGGTTTATTTTCATGTCGGAAAGGGTTAATGGCATTGAAACCTTTTTTTAAAGCATAAAATTTAATTAATATAGATTAGGAGATTTAATTTAATTTGGTTAAATGTTATGCTACAAAGTGTATATAGACGGATGTATACACAAAATATTTTCATACCGATCAAATTTATTATATGTTTTATTTGAGTTAAGTTATTGGTTTGTTTATGAGAAGTTTAATTCCTTAGCTTATAATAACAAAAAAAAACCAGTGTGCTTATGACCACACGACTGAAGTGAAACTTCTTTCGCTCCATCTGTATGTATATATATATATGTGTGTGTACAATATATACATGTATGTACATACACATATATTAATTTTCTACTAATATTTAAACTTATTTTATGTTCTCATTGGTAAATTCATATTTTTGCATAGATCCATTATTTTTATTCATTATTTTCATTATTGGATACATCAGTAATTACTGTGGTTGATTGTTGAACCGATACAATAGGCTTATGGTATGAGAAATAAGATATATATATTTTCGAATTAAAATTAGACAGATATCTAGAAAAAACTGCATCGATTGTTGTTCCATGTCTTGTAGTTGGCTCATTACGGTTATTATACATTTGTAGTTCTAATTTATCTCGTAGAAAGTTTACCAAGAGATACTGGCACATTGATAACCTGACCGTATATACCAAATTGCCCATGCACATGCCGTAGTCTTCGTATCTGCATAAATGGGAGACGAGGAGAAATTAATCTTTCCGTAACTAGGTCAAGTTTCGGTAAACGTGCAGGAATTTCTGGATATTTAAATCCATTGTACGTTGACAATATTGGAATATTTTGTTTGTCAAGAGCAACTTTACATGTCGAACAAATCATTGCATCGTTAATGTTGTTAATATTCTGGAAATTATAAAATTTATGTTTGTTTATTTCTTCATAGTGATAAAGTATGTGCATACTTCGTTTTTATTATTTGAAAATAATATTATTTCTTACCGTCATTTTCTTCAATAGATCTTCATAATTGTCAGATGCCTTTTTTAAGTCATTTTTAAACCATAATCTATCGCAGACTGTACATGAATAACCAAATGGATTTTTCCTAAATTTTCGATCGAAATTTTCATGAGCCTTTTTATGTTTTGTAATCTCGTCATACTTCAAAGTTAAATCACAGAGGTCTGTTCTTTATTATTTCCCGATGGATTATTACTATGAACAGAAAAAGATTTATATTAAAACATAAAATATGAGCCTTAAATTTTGTATCAACAACACAACATATATAACTTCAATAATAATTACGATTTGATATTGACATTATCATTTCTTCTCTCACGATATTCTCGTGTACGTTCTGATCTTTCAATTTGTTGCTGTGATTGTGAATCCCCTCTTCTAGTTATCTTTGCGGATATGCTGTTTATTGTTGATGGACCAGCCCTTTGATTCACTTGTGATGATGATGTACTGACTATAGCATCTAAATCTTGACCACTTTGCTGCTCCAGCAGTATTTTCTTTGCTCTAAGTAAGAAAATGCAAATAAGAATTCTACGAGCCTTCAATGACGTAAGTTTTATATATAAATTAATATTTACAATTTTTTTCTCTCTCGGGACTCTCGCATGCGTTGCAGTTTTCGCCTGTTTTTTCTGTGATGACTCACTAACGCATTTTTTTCTCTCTCCATCGCCGTGTTGCCTCTGCAGACTTTGCTCTTTTTTCTATTGTCGTTATTTCAGAGGGTTCAGGGACTTGATTGTTTTCTGATGGACCAGCACTTCGAATATCTTCTGTAGCAATTTCAACTATTGCATCTGGTTCCTGTTGTTGCTTACGTTGTTGTTTAAGCAGTTCTTTTCGTGCTCTGAATTCTCGACCACGTTCTGCAGAAGTTTTTGGCGCTTTATTCAACCTATAATTCCATCATTTTAGTTTGGTAAATTTAGTAAATTAGTAGAGGGAGAAAATAGTCAAGGATGGAGCAACGCTGCATATGACGCTACGACGCCAGCAACTAGTATGAGATACGTACTCACCTTCGTGATTCAATATCAGTTGATTGGGTCTCACTAGGTTAAAAATCTTGCCTTGAATCTGTTGTCACACACTTTTTATGCACAATTTCCGTACGTAATTTCTTCTTAGTTGGTGGTCCTGGAGCAGCGCTTTCATTCTCACAGTCTGTGTCACTTCTTTCCATAATTTGTTATTATTTACCCGAAAATTCACAAAACATTCATGAACTTTAAAATGAATTTACAATTCTATTCACTTTAAACGTAGAATATTGAATGTATTGAACAAAATATCAATTCACAAAATTGTTCCAAACGAAATAGAATTACGAAAAATAACCAAAGAATCACCGTTCGCGTAACGCTAGTAAACTCGCAATAAACCACTCAACTCCCGTTCGCCTCGCCCGATCACACTTTTCGTAAGGCTTACGTCACGCGTTTGCCAGCTTACTCCCCATGCCAAGCGTGCGTAAACCACTCAACTTCCGTTCGCCTCGCCCGATCACACTTTTCGTAACGCTTACGTCACGCGTTTGCCAGCTTACTCCCCATGCCAAGCGTGCGTAAAGAAGTTTCACTTCAAAAATAAAAATAAAGGAGATTTTTTTAATTTTTGGGAGGAAATTTTTAGCTCTTTTTTAAGATTTAGAAGGTAATTTCAGGAATCTGGCAGCACTGAGCAGTCGATCCTGATGTTTCGTTCGGATCGGTACCAAGGTGTATTAATAAGGTGATAGCACTACGGCAACAACAAAAACCCCATATATTTTGTTGATGCTTTTGGGATGCTCGTTGTCAATATCAAATCAGAACCCACAGCAAGCGGGCGGCCATTGTGATAATTAGCATGACCATTCAAAAGAAATAAGTTTAATCAGCTGTGGTGCCACCACCACCTTATAAATTTGCCTTGGTCAGAGACAAATTTGCCTTGGTCCCAATACAAATTGCGGAAAAATTACGAAAAGTAAGCGAAAATCGTTGTGGTGACCGGCGATTATTTAACCGTCTGCATAACATCATTATTGTCACTGGTCTGAATTGTGGGGAGAAAATTAGTGGTTTTTTAACTCAAAATCAGCCTTTGAAAAGGAATCGCTAGCATATGGGTATTACTTGCAATAGAGATTACTTTTAAAAGAATTATATACAGTTGCGGTCAAAATAATAGTAGTACGCGTACAACGAAAAGAAAATGAAGAAAAAATAATCTGCTTTTCTTTACAAGTATTTATTTTGTATTTTTTTTAACAAGTTATATGTGTTAACAATGCAATCATAAAAGAAAACTTAAGAATTAAACTCAGTTTGGTTTGATTTAAATTAAATGCGTTATGGAGGTGGCGCTATTTATTTGACATACGGTTGCACGATTTCCTGCAAGATTCGTACACATACACATCGATCCATCGTTTTCTTGATCAAATAAATAGCGCCACTTCCATAAAACGTAAGACATGCATTTATTTATTGAGCATGTCTTACGTTTTATGGAGGTGGCGCTATTTATTTGATCAAGAAAACGATGGATCGATGTGTATGTGTACGAATCTTGCGGGAAATCGTGCCACCGTATGTCCGTGAAAAAACGCCAATGCTTTGGATCTTCCAACAGGATTATAACCGAAAGCATACAAGAAAGGTCGCATGAAAGGAGCTTCGAAAAAGCAGGATTAGGGTTATGGAATGGCTCGCACAATCACCAGACTTCAATATAATTAAAAATTTGTGGTGTGACGTGAAGAGAGCAGTTGCTCTCAATAATCTATTAAATAATAATCAACTTTGAGAAGCAGTAGACCACGCCCCTAGAGAAAGATATGAAAATTTGGTTATTTCAATGCATCGGCTCTGTGCTGCAGTAATAGCCAAACAACAGTCACGCAACTAAATACTAATTTGAAGAAACATTACGTTATTACTATTTAACCACAAAATCTTTTAAAATGAAACACAATTGTTGCTTAATTTTTATGAAAGTAAAGCGAACTACTATTTTTTTGACCGTCCATATTTTGGAGCTTTTGACGCATTTAATTTAAATCAAACCAAACTGAGTTTAATTCTTAAGTTTTCTTTTATGATTGCATTGTTAGCACATATAACTTGTTAAAAAAAATACAAAATAAATATTTGTAAAAAAAGCAGATTATTTTTTCTTAATTTTCTTTTCGTTGTATGCGTACTACTATTATTTTGACCGCAGCTGTACGTACCATTCTTGTTTCATTGAAGAATTCCGTGCCTTGTTTTTTTAAAGTATAATGTAGACGACGGATGCCTCACATCACCGTGGCTTATTTTGGCTCAATTACAACACAAAATTTGCTGATCCGCTTTCCTACAGTTCATGTTATTGTTTTTGTATCAACTACGGAGTGTGCGCCGCTCTTCTTTTTCCAAGAATAATTATGCAATTATAATTGACGGCATTGTAGTTTTGCTAAATGGATTATATCCTTAGGTACCGCTAAGCTTGAAACGCAGTACCGAGTCGCGTAAAAACTGGCATCGATTTCGAGCTCTTGTTATTAGACGAGTAGGATTTCAGTTGCAATGTTCGACGTATTCCAACCCGTGAGACGACGAATTTCATTCAGATGAAATTCTTCAACTTTATTCAAGTACACAAAGTAGATAAAATTCTCGTTTGGGTTTATTAGTACTAATAAACTAAACAAATGTAGCCCAGTTTCAACACAATGTAATCCAGGGTCAACGAGGTGAATGAATTACACTAGTATCCGTTCATTACAAATTTCGACTACGCATTGAAAATTACATATTCTCAACTATTGCCTCGTGTACAAATAATCTCTCTTATTTCTACATGAAAAACAGAAAGTAATGCATGTTCTTATATAAAAAACGACAGTTGTGGTAATCATTTAGAATTAGCTGATGCAGCTGAAGTGGCTGTTTACGAGCCCACAATGATGTTGTTGATCGGAATGTGAATCAGTTTGACGAAGAAGCCAATGAAGCCCATAATGCAGAAACCAATGGCCGTTGCGATGGCGATCTTCTGAAACTCCTTGCGGTCGGGCTTGGTACAGCGCTTTACCAAACGGATTGAGTCCTTGGCGAAGACACGACCTGGTTCGCAAAATTTCACAACTTTATCCATTGTTGAGTGTATGTGTGGTATGGGTGGGCAGGTGAAAGCTAAAAGAAAGACAAAAAATATATTGTTACAATCTGATTAGAGAAATGTTCTGTGCACTTTCGATTTGAGTTGGAGCACAGAAGGCGTTTTCCCGCGCCACGACACAATCATAGCAAAGTCAACGTAAGACGTTTGATTGCAACTGGACGTATATTTCGCACGGATGAGTTCCTACATAATAGGACTGCTTTCGTTTTTCATTTGCCCAGTTTTATGTTTTGACGTGGCAAATGCCACAAATATTTGCACTCTATTTTCCGCCTTCCGTACTCGACATAACTCACATGCAATAAACTTCTAAGCCAAATGTATATGCAGTATTTTAGATCACCACAATTTTAATAATTTTGTTTTATTTTCTGCAATCATTTGCAAGTTTCCCTCAGTTACCCAAACGCACCTCCTCTTGCTGCACAAAGTTTGATACGAATGTATTTTACATGCACCCACTGCTGCCAACCTTTGGAATTTTGACCAAAACACGAAGTTGACACGAAGAACACGTGTCACAGGCTTCGCCGACTCTTGTTCAAATAGTACTAAAATCTGGATGGACGTGGAAAAATTGTATTAAACTTATTTCATATTGTATGTTTGTCTTATTTCGAACTCAAGTAACTCAGTCATTCTTTTACATAAGTTCATAAGTATTCCATAAATAGTTTACCATTCTCATTTCACATTTCATTTGCGGTAAGCTGCAAAATACTTCTTTATACTAAAAATATCGCATGCTTGACACCTTGATTAATTAGGAAAGTCACGACCGAAACCATTCTGGATAATTGAATTACCTGGTTAATTAAAGTAGCACTTTCTTAAGGTTTTTAAAAACAGAGCCATTCTCATATTTCTGAAAATTGTACTCGGATAAGGAGACCCCAATGTCTCACTATGATTTCACGACTAGACTCGGCGACTCGATAGAATAGAAATGAAAGTTGTTCACTGAGCCAATAGTTTATGTAAAAACAAGTCCTTGTTTTATCTAAATTTGGAACTTATATAATCAAATTTTGGCTTTCAGGTCATCGGCAATCTGGGTTATTGACAAAATAAAATTCAAAATGCTTTCACAGTGGCGTGTAACAGTCGTCAAGGGCAGATCGTGATTTCTTTGCAGTGTCAGTGTATACCACTCCTTGAGTGAACTTTTATGCCCACTAAAACAATAAAGATTTTGTGCCTACGAGCCTGTGCCTCCTTTGGACAATGTAGTGCTGTGTAAATAAATATACAAGAGGGACAAAGTGCCGACGGTCGCGTGCCCGAAAAGAGACGCCAAGGCGTCACCGTCGTGGTCGGCGTCACACGCAGAATTCGAAGAATTTGCGTCGAGCCAGGAGCCATCGAATTTATAATTAAAATTTAATAGTAGAAGCCGAAAGAGATGCTGAAACCAAAAATCAAAATACGAAGAGACTGTATTACTGACAAAGTAGCCCCTTACCAGATGTGGCCACGAGCGAGGAATGTGCCACAACCAGTGCATCGAATAAAGTACCTCATAACTTTGAAACCGTCACATATCCTAAAGAATTTATCGGAGATTTATCTTGTCGACTCCCCTGCAGCAGGTGTAATGAAAAACACGAAAATAAAAAATGGGTTATATTTACTGGGAAATATTAGGAATGTTAAAGCCAAAGGAATAGTAGTCATTAATGCCATAGGTTAGGCTACTATCTCTTTACAAGATAAAGTTTAGTAATGCTTCAGAGGCAAACAATTTTATTACAAATGAGCAGTTAAGAATTAACAAGCCACGTGCCTTTATTCCCAATAGAGACATATGTGGTCATTCGCGATATACCATTATACATTTCGGACAAAGAAATATTTTATCAGTTGAGTCAAACCCACAAAATAAGATCAGTACAAAGTTTCACGAAGCGGGACAGCAATGATCCAACCAAATTTATTCCCACATACGCGGTGAAAATAGAGTTCTAGGTAGTGAAACTCCAAGCGAAATACTATTGAACTATACCATGCAGTCAGCCATTATTTCCCTCCGGTAAGATAATGTAATAATTGTGGACGACTTGGATGCCGATCTCAAAAATGGTGTTTGAAATGTTGCTCCCTTGATAACTGTGGAAATGACTGATCTCCCAGTAAGTGCATCTTATGTGGCGAACAGGGTCACAGCGCTCAGGACAAAAACAAGTGTAAGATTTGGAACCGTGAAAAAGATATCAAACAGATTATGACAATTAAAAAACTGTCCAGAAAGTTATTCGCAAGTACAATCCGTTTTCAACAAATCGTGTTGGGTTATTGGAACATTATAACCAAAAATTTCCAGCACTCACGATCAAGAAGTTAATGGCATTACGCTTACTAAGGAAAAATATTCCAACCCCCATAGTTACTAATCGTAATAGATAGTACAGGTAAAGATGAGTACACCAATCTCTATAAAACCAAACCCTCACAAGATTTCGAAAATAGAAAAAGTTACAAATGAACTCTGAAAAATTGGAGGAGACTACTTAAAGAAATCATAACATTTCAGCAAAAGACTGGAATACTCCCCCTAGGGCGAAAACTAAAAGATGGTGTCAACACTACAAACTTTATTTGTTTGAATGATGGATCGAAAACGTTTCAACGGGACTTGAACAATCCAGCAGGTACCGTCCCACATCTGACTCTGACCAATTCCACTCTTCAAGCGACTTGCATACAACGCTAGTTCTATTGGGAGGTAGTCATCATTTTCCAATCACGGTTGGAATTCAAAAAAGTGCAATAATGTGCAAAAAATTCCTGGCAAGTAGGAAACCTTTCGCTACGCTACATAACTTAGATTTTGAAGCTAATATTGAGGACATCTCTGAAAATATATAATACAAAATTAAATCAACGATGCAACTATCCAAGTCACAAATAAAAGGACCCCAAAATATTCGTGGAATGATGAACTAAACAGACTTTTTAGGTTACTAGTAGCTTCTAGGAATAAATGCTACAGATATCCATCTCCCAAAAATTTGGAAGATGCAATTACCGCAATGTCCAATTTGAAAGATGCGGTCAAAAAAGCGAAAAAGGACAGATACAATGAGAAATAGATGAACTCAACAAAAACGCAAACACATGAGCAGCATGGCGAACCTAACCTATCGCGCTTACGCTTGAATCGGGCTTGAGTCTTCAAAACTTTTACCGAAAATGGTAAAAATTTAGTCGTGAATTAAGGTGTGAGTGCTGCGCTCAGGTTAGGTAAGTGTGTCTCTTGCAGAGGCAGCCACCATAACCTAACCTAACCTTAATATCATTTAACCCTTTCGGTTATTCTATGCCATATGGCATAGTCTCTTTTCAGTGCCTGTTTTAGGTCAACAACTTGTGGATACTATATTTTTCAATTTTTGTATTTTTCTCTGAAGATTTTTATACCAAATAATGAAAAAAATATTTTGATTAGCGTACCAAGTAACTTGTAAGGGTTCAGAAAGTGCGCAGTCCTATCGAGCTGCGTATTTTACAAAAAGAGGTCACTTCGTACATTTATTTATTCTATTACAAAAATCAATTTATTTTATATGTTTATGTAAGTAATCTAGTAGGTATTTATTGCTTTAGTAAGTGTAAAAAAAGTTAGATCCCAAATAAAGTTATCAAGGCTGTACGATTTTTTTTATTTCTTACTATGCCATATTTCATGATGCCCAAAAACCACTTTTTCGAACAATATTTTAAAAAATGACTTTTGATTATTCATTATGTAGGCTTAAAGAGTAATAAAATGGAAAAGAATGATTTTTAAAGTTAAAAACAAAAAAGACGTACCGAAAGGGTTAACTGTATGTAAAATGACGTATTTATTAATTTAGTTTAAATGTTCGACATGAATGGAAGTGATTCTTCACCTGATTTCTTTAAAGTCTATTACATAAACTAATTCGAGAGCTTATTAATGTTATTTAAGCTAACTTTTGTATCTCAAAGTGAATGCATGCACGGGCGATTTCGCAGCTCAGTTCAGAGATGTTGGACTGCATGTCTTGTTAGACAGAAATAGGTTAAGATACAAATTCAATAATATTTGTAAGATATCGTAAATGGTTTATTCAAATTTAATATTCGTTTACGATTTTGTTCCAAACTTTCACATAACTAACGCACCGCTTCTGTAATAGGTTGATAGTATTTATCTACATAGCTATATCTTATAATTGTTTGTTCTGACTGATTGATTGATTCATCATCACCCAGTCCAAACAGCTAGAGCTATAATACAAACATGGACCTTTTTTTTTACCTTTTGACTAGAAACTTAGTGAAAGCACTTCAAATTTTAAATAATTCGACACGTGTTTTTATTTTTTTTTAAATCAAAATCTGATGGGGTAAACCTAGGGTTAACAAATTTTATTTGGAAACATGATTTAATGGGGTTCAAACTTGATGTAGGTTCTCTAAATAATCAATAAACCGACACGGGTTTTTTAATTTTTGCGGAAATAGAAATTTGACGGGATTAACAATGGGTCAATAGTTTGTAAAACATTGGAAACAAGATTTTATAGAAAACATACTTTAATAGGTCTATTGACTTCAAATATGGTGGAAGCACTTCAAATGAAAAACAATTAGAGCAGTATATTTTCATAAAAATCTGACAGGTCAACAGTATGTAAATAGTATGTTAATATAATATGCTAGTATATAAATATAAATATACATACATACATACACATATGTACAGTTGCGGTCAAAATAATAGTAGTACGCGTACAACGAAAAGAAAATTAAGAAAAAATAATCTGCTTTTCTTTACAAATATTTATTTTGTATTTTTTTAACAAGTTATAAGTGTTAACAATGCAATCATAAAAGAAAACTTAGGAATTAAACTCAGTTTGGTTTGATTTAAATTAAATGCGTCAAAAGCTCCAAAATATGGACGGTCAAAAAAATAGTAGTTCGCTTTACTTTCATAAAAATTAAGCAACAATTGTGTTTCATTTTAAAAGATTTTGTGGTTAAATAGTAATAACGTAATGTTTCTTCAAATTAATATTTAGTTGCGTGACTGTTGTTTGGCTATTACTGCAGCACAGAGCCGATGCATTGAAATAACCAAATTTTCATATCTTTCTCTAGGGGCGTGGTCTACTGCTTCTCAAAGTTGATTATTATTTAAAAGATTATTGTGAGCAACTGCTCTCTTCACGTCACACCACAAATTTTTAATTATATTGAAGTCTGGTGATTGTGCGAGCCATTCCATAACCCTAATCCTGCTTTTGCGAAGCTCCTTTCATGCGACCTTGCTTGTATGCTTTCGGTTATAATCCTGTTGGAAGATCCAAAGCATTGGCGTTTTTTCACGGACATACGGTAGCACGATTTCCCGCAATATTCGTACACATACACATCGATCCATCGTTTTCTTGATCAAATAAATAGCGCCACCTCCATAAAACGTAAGACATGCTCAATAAATAAATGCAGGTCTTACGTTTTATGGAGGTGGCGCTATTTATTTGACATACGGTTGCACGATTTCCTGCAAGATTCGTACACATACACATCGATCCATCGTTTTCTTGATCAAATAAATAGCGCCACCTCCATAAAACGTAAGACATGCTCAATAAATAAATGGATGTACTACGTTTTATGGAGGTGGCGCTATTTATTTGATCAAGAAAACGATGGATCGATGTGTATGTGTACGAATCTTGCGGGACATCGTGCCACCGTATGTCCGTGAAAAAACGCCAATGCTTTGGATCTTCCAACAGGATTATAACCGAAACCATACAAGAAAGGTCGCACGAAAGGGGCTTCGCAAGAGAAGGATTAGGGTTATGGAATGGCTCGCACAATCACCAGACTTCAATATAATTAAAAATTTGTGGTGTGACGTGAAGAGAGCAGTTGCTCACAATAATCTTTTAAATAAAAATCAACTTTGAGAAGCAGTAGACCACGCCCCTAGAGAAAGATATGAAAATTTGGTTATTTCAATGCATCGGCTCCGTGCTGCAGTAATAGCCAAACAACAGTCACGCAACTAAATACTAATTTAAAGAAACATTACGTTATTACTATTTAACCACTAAATCTTTTAAAATGAAACACAATTTTTGCTTCATTTTTATGAAAGTAAAGCGAACTACTATTTTTTTGACCGTCCATATTTTGGAGCTTTTGACGCATTTAATTTAAATCAAACCAAACTGAGTTTAATTCTTAAGTTTTCTTTTATGATTGCATTGTTAACACATATAACTTGTTAAAAAAAATACAAAGTAAATATTTGTAAAAAAAAGCAGATTATTTTTTCTTAATTTTCTTTTCGTTGTATGCGTACTACTATTATTTTGACCGCAGCTGTATGTACATGCTTGGGTTGTGTCATCTAATATGGTTGGTTGGGTGTAGAGTGGTGATGCCCCAAGCATCTAATTATCGCAGATGCGCCGTTTTGAAATCACTATCTTGATTCAACCTAGGTAGATGGTTGTCGCACTCCCGGTGACTTATTCGCTACAGCCAGTTCGAGAGGTTTAGGAAGGCAAGAAGTGAGCTTACCTTGTAGTCTTTAATCTCGTCAACGTCTGTAAACGTCGGTTTACCTAGAGTTTTCCACCGTCTCCTTGCTAGGACCGGGCAATCGCAGAGAAAATGTTGAACCGTTTCCTTTTCCTCGGGATTGTTGTAGCTTCTGCAGCAGGTAATACCTAAGGAATGCCCATTTTATCAGTATGTTCTCCAATGGGCCAGTGACCCGTGATGACAGGGTGATCACGTTGGCCTCTGTTAATTAATTCGGCTGATTGTTCCTGTCGTACCTTGGCCATAAGGATCTGCTGATTTTACAGGAACGCATCCGGGCCCATCTGGTATCGGCTTTAGTAAGGAAGCCTTTGGTGATTTCGCTCTTGATGGAACCGATTGGGATGCGGACCATTTCTGCTTCCAGCTCCTCAAGTGCGGAACCACCCCTGGCCAGCTCATCCGCTCTTTCGCTACCCTCAATATCCTTGTGCCCCGGCACCCAGATTAGGGTAACTTGGAACCGACGAGCCAGATCCATCAAAGCCTCCTTACATTCCCACACCAACTTGGATGTTATAACAGACGATAGATTTCGGTATCGCTCCCACTTGTGATTCTTCCTTTCTTCCATTCCGAACAGGAGGGAATTCGTATGCCATACCTTTTCCCGAATAATACAGTGGGAATTTTATAGTCTGTCTCCGCAGTGTGTGCATTTTGTAGTTGTTCTAGTATTGACCCGTACCCATACGGTTTATTCTTCCAGCATCCTATCTCTCTTAGCCTGAGAGCACTTAGAGTGGCGGTGTTGACGATATGAAGATCTATCGGAAGTAAGTGCGCCAAAACATTCAGAGCCTCTGTTGGGCAGGATTTAATCGCCCCTGGTGTTATCGCGCATGACGTTCTTTGTATTCTACCCAGCTTTGTGATGTTATAGTCCCTCTTGAAAGCTTTCCACCAAACTAAGGAACTATAAGAAAGGATTGGACGTACAACCGTTTTATACATCCATAACATTAGATCCGGGCGGAGCCCCCATTTCCAGCTAAGCTTTGCTGACTCCGTGTTCGATGTTTGTTTTGCAGTTTAGCTTTGGGTCCAAGATTACCCCCAGGTACTTGGCGCTAGACGAGAGGGATACTGTCGTTCTTTTCAGTATAGGTAATCTAAATCTAGGTATCTTGGTACGTGTGGTGAAAAGCATCAGTTCAGTCTTACTTGGATTAAAGCATAGCCCACGACCCGTGCACCAAGTCCTCAATCTTTTCAGCGCTGCCTGAAGGATATCACTAATCACATCGAGACACATCCTCGATGTCATCGCCACGACGTATGCCACAACATTGATACCTCTACCGTTTAAATCAGCTTGTATTCTATCCAGGGCACAAACCCAATGTAGAGGTGATAGAACTCTTCCTTGGGGGGTGCCTCTGTTTAGGTATTTGATCAGCATACTTTTTCCCAGTTCAGGGCTGATCGCCCTTGAATGGAGCATTGTTGTTATCAAGCCGCAGATGTCTATGTTAACTCCAAGGTATTCTAGCGATTCCCGGATGGCATCTATTCGGATGTTGTTGCACTCATTTAGCCACCCTCAATATCCATAAAGACCGCCAATGTATTCTTTTTGTGTTCTATGGACTTTTACACCGTCCTTACTACCTCATGGAGTGCCGTTTCCGTGGACTTCCCCTTTAGGTATGCATGTTGGGCATCAGATAGCTTGCTTTCCACCACATTCCTGATATGCAGGTCAAGCAGCCTCTCGAAGGTTTTAAGTACAAAGTATGTTAGACTTATCGGCCGAAAATCCTTGGCTGACTTGTGTCCCCTTTTCCATACCTTGGGAATAAAGACAACTATCTAATATAGCAGCCGCCGTGGCTCAGTTGGTTAGTGCGCGGTCCAACGAGTCGCATGCAGAGCGACGCAAGATCGAATACTGCATGTAGTAACACCTAAAAAAAATAACCGGAAACTCTTTTCTCTTTCGGTGGCTGTCCTCTCAGCTGGAAATGGCAAACCTCTGAGAGTAAAAATTGCCTATGAAAATGCTCCCAACCTGCCGTTCGGAACCGGCATAAAACTGTAGGTCCCTTCCACCCGCGTACAAAATTCACACGCACAACACGGGTGGTTGCGGGAAGCTAGGCCTTAGTCTCGCGTAAGCGGGCTGTCGTGCCAATCAATTATTAAATTAATTATTATTATTATTATCTAATATAGTTTAAAAACATTTCCTCCTTTGTTGCCGTTCTTCCGCATTTACCATCTCGTGCCGATTCTACTTCAGTGCAGTAACATAGAAAGAAGATAAATTTTGTACTCGTGCGTCGTCAATGCAATGTCAATTTCTTCTCTACGTGATGGCGGTTTGACTTTTCACAACTAAAAAAGTCTGAATACGTATGGCTTATGAGAAGCTGACAAACCATTCTTTTACCGCGATTTAACCAAACCAACCAGCTCAATAAAAAAAAAGTATCAGCAAAGACACTTGAAATGTTGACGAGCGCGTCTGAATTGATGAGTTGAAATCAGAATATGGTTATGTTAAATTTTTGAAAATGAACAGCGCTAGAACGCGGTTTGCGCATCTGTGTTTAACTAACTGTGTACGAGTTAATATCTCGAAAAAAGTTGGAACAAACCAAAGTGTATTATATAAATACATACAATATTAAAAGTGTGTATTAACTTTATTAAGTGTATTAATATAATATATTAATATACTTTGGTACAAACAATCCAAAGGGGATTTTTATTATTGGGATAATCTGCCCGTCCATCTATTTGCCTGCATCGCCAGAACCTCAAGTGGACAAGCAGAAGAGAAATTTGTGTGAAAATAATATTGAATTGTTGGCAAGTTGGAGATTCGGTCATGAGGTGTATGTCAAAGCTGCATGTTACGGAGATAATCGTTCAACATTTTGTATCAAACAGTTTTTTACGTGTCGTATTCGCACCTACGATGTTCAAAAAAATCTCAAGTGCGTCTGCGAGAAAATCACCAGGGTGAATGGCGCATTCAGCCGGAAAAATTCAAAGCTCAAGCCAAAGGCACACCTACTCCAAAGAGTAGTAAGCTTCATATTGCTTTAAGCGGTGCCGGTTTGGGCAGACGCCATGGGGTTCAAGACATATACGAGAGACGACTTAGCACACTTCGTCGTAAGCGCTTTCCGCGCTGTGTCAGATGACGCCATCTGCGTCATTGCCGACGAGGCGCCAATCGCTGAAGAACTTACAAAGTTTACTATTGTTGACAAAACTGGACAAGACCTTCTGCTGCCACAAAAACAGCAAGGCGGAACACCACTATTTCTGACCTAATACTCAATGAGCACAGCTGTTTCAAGGAGTACCTGCATAGGTTCGAAGACGTTTGTCCTTTTTGTTCGGGTGTGTCAGAGAATGCACAAGACGTGCTTCTGGAATGCGTTTTGGCAAGGTTCAATGCGATTCGTATTCAGACAGTGGGCGACGGCGGCGAGTTAACAAACCACATGTGCGACACATTAGAGAAGTAAGAGGCGGAAGCTCCGTTTTATGTCTAAAGGAGTTGCGCGTACTCGAAAACCAGCTAAAAGCTGAAGCAAACCCTGTAAGCAGTTTCTAATGTAGTCAGCGCATAGCTGCTCCGCAATTACTAGCACAAAGTAATTTTTAACATAATGTCCGTGCTAGTTAGGAGAGGAGGTTTTTAGTGGGTGTTTCGAATCCGTCGCTCTGGCTGTTAATGCATTTTCTACTCTACAAGAAACATGCATATGGACACATAATTCTCGAACTCACGCTGTTGACGCAAAAAGAAGGCAAACCATTGAAATTTTCTATTGGAATTAAGTTTTCCCTAACCACATTGTTCGGAGTCAGAGATAAAATATTCAATTATAATTTAATACTGTGTACTTTACCTCAAAAGATTATCTTCACTAATTTGTAAACAAATTTCATAATTTTGATTAAGTTTTTCTTCGCAGGAAGGTGCAGTTTGAAGTTTCTTCAACAACCGCGTCTATTGTCGTCATATATTTTTATATGCGATAGCCGGGTGCCCTGTATGCTCCGATTCTACAGTTATCTATAATAAAACCATACATTCACACATATGTGCACGGAGTCAAGTTGAGGAAGGCTGCAGTTTATGTTCTTGCTCTACGGCAGTGATGATCATTCTCAACGGCTACCGCTAAAAAATCAAATTAGCTCCAAACTAAAGAGAACCAAGACTTCACGCGCACGTTCATACACATGCATGTGTGAACATAAGTACGTATGTGCACGTGTACGGAAAACATGCAACGCAAATGCGCCAAGAAAAATTTAAATTTCATTATTGTATTATTTATTGAATTAAAATAAGTGTAAAAACAGACAAAGCAAAAGAGCAGTCAGCTGCCAATGGCATTATCTTGGACGGGCATGCACACACACACATTTCTACATATACCTATACGTGTGCCGAACTCTCACGCATACTCTCAAAGCACTTCGTTCGCCGCTGTCGGTTCTGGTTCAAATTCAACGCCCGCAAAATGCGTTCATTCATTCAACAACAACTAGTGGATACTTAACGCTCGCGAGTGGTTTCTTTCCTAGCAGAGTCAAACATTTCCTGAAAATAAAGACAACCAAAACAATTCCTAGTAGCTTAACGTAAATTCAACGGCGCAGCATTCCGAAACCAATCAAATAGCAACAATGAAACAGGCTGTCGTGATTCTAACGTTTTTCGTGTTGGCTCTGTCGTGCAACGTTCATGGCTTGCAGTTTACTGATTGTGGTATTTATTCCAAAATAACAAAATAAACAAACATACATAAATACATTCATATGTAATGCGTTTCAAAAATTAGGCATATAGATAGATTTGTACGCATATGAAATATGCGTATAGTCTAAAATTGATACGACATCTGCAAATCGTCAAATTTTCCACGTTCACTTTATAAGTGCGGGCATGGAATTGGTCCGATGTGTGTGGGTGTGTTTTCCCGGTGAGCGCCGTTCCATTTAATTTAATTTAAAGCAATTTAAATGGCGTCCATGCTGTGAATGAACGAAGATTATTGAATGAACCGAACGAATTGTCGCAAAAAGCTATCTAAAGGGAAGGGAACATTACGTATGTAGATAGTATTTAGTGACTAAAGCGGATGAATACATACAAACGTACATACGACTGCGAAAATATATGAAACGATGGCGGCAATTAACACCATTGTATGTGAAGTATAACATTTAAAGTGACTAATAAAGCAATTCTAGGCAGCTATGGAAATTAAAATATTTAAACTAATTGCTAAAATTGTAAACACAACGTGACGGACGTTGGAGCTGCAGGGACGTTGGAGCTGCACTCGCAGACGATAAATTAGCGCGAAGCTACAACCGCCAAGACTTCAATTGTCGCTTAGAATGTAAGACGGCAGCTACACCACCACACTAGTTCAAGATGGTGTCGACTTCGACTGTCGCCGTGTAGTTACTAAGTGACTTAAATGAAAGCGGCAGCAACGCCATCACAATCATATTTTTGGGCTCCAAAAGCACAAACTTTAAAGTGCTTCCGCACTTCCTTTATTAAGCATTCGTCTAAATCCGTTTTACCTTAGCATAGTCAATTTAAAACAAAATGGCAATGTATAATATTTTTATGACTATTAAATTTTGACTGATATATTAAAAAATTTGTATTTGTTGTTCAAAGCACACCGAAAAAGTAAGAAATCTTCCATTGAAAGTGGATGTGTTTTTTGTCTAAGAAATAGAGAACTGCTTTCGGTGTTCGTGTAGTCGTCAAAATAATCGTTTCCATATGAACGTTTTGATTCTATATGAAGCAAATTGTTGGTGACTTCTTTCGATCGATTAGACTTGTAAAAGAATCTAATATGTATAAATATTGGAGCAAATGTTAATCCTAACACAAAGTGATGTGCTGCGAAGTAAGTTTTTAGAGACACAACGAAAACAAAGCTACATATATCCTATGAATCGGAAGGAATCGTAAACCGAATCACAGTCGATATCAAGTTTTTTGGCGATATTAGAGATGGCATTTGCGAGATGCTAGAGCAATTTTTAGTTTCAATTTTAACTTAGAAATATTGTACTTTTTAAGATAAGGTCCTAAAAAATACGTCTGCGTAAGATATGAAAATTTAGTTTTGCAATACATGTTTTTGACATACACCTAATTCTGTTTTTACACAGTTTTGATTTAACACGGTTTGAAAATAAAAAAATTTTAAATTTTTTTACACGATTTTATTCCATTAAGCACGATTCAAAATCTTTTGAGCTTAAATTTTTTTGGTCAAATTTAATTTTTGCGAAATATGTTCATATCACAAATTTATGGAAATTCCCTTTTTGTGGATACAAGCAAATTTTCTTGTCAGAGCTATTGAAATGTGTTAATATTTTGTGAACTATCAATGCAATTAGACGTGTTTGGTAAAGAAATTTTTTATAGGCAAATTAGTTTTTCCAACGTTACATTTAAGGTAATAAAAGGTAAGCCAACAAATATTTTATATTCATTCAGTTTTTTATATTTTTTTTATTTTTGTTAGGTTCACTAATCTTAATAAGTTTTATAGATGAGGAACCAATAACCTATTTTTGCACACGATCAACGTCTTTTTTTACACGGTGTTTTTTTAACACGGTTTTCCTTGGAACCAATCTACCGTGTAAAAACCGAATTAGGTGTATATACATATGTAATTTGATGGTAAAATGAGAGTTGTTGTTTGAGTTAAAACTATTTTAAAACTATATTTTTGGAGTGAAGTTGATTTTGTACTTCCACTTCGATTTTGTACTAATGGAATGGAAAAGAAGGCTAAAACGCAAAAAGCCACTGGACTTAACACAGTAGATAAATACTCGCAAATATATTTGTAAATATGTTGTTTTATTCAAACTTCTCGTTAGTTTTAATCTTTTTGTAACTAGTCGCAGTGTATTACTAATCAAAAATTGGTTGAGTTCAAGCTAACTTTCTCGATTTAACAACGCCTCAATAAATTATTTGCTTCCTAAAATTTTCATAAGCCAAGTTGCTGCAATTATTTAAAACTGTTGTAAAATACACTTTCATATTTGTCCCTTTCTAGGCTCGAAAACTGGGAAATTTACCAAGGTCATAGTATCGGATTGTGATACTACGAAGAATGAATGCATACTGAAACGCAATTCATCTGCTTCAATAACCATTGATTTCTCTTTGGGTGAGTTGAATTTTTTTGTGTTGTGCTGCTGTAGTCTAGATGATCTAGCTGATAAGACCATACGCCGTCTACTAAGCTTCGTTAATAGCTCTAATTGGTTTAACGAGTGAGCGAAATGATGCTCGATCTCATGTGGTATCACAATGGGCCGCCTGGCCTAAGTGTGCTCCTCCTGGGACAGCCACACCTACCTACCTACCTACCTA
Source organism: Melieria omissa (assembly GCA_963971225.1). Lineage (NCBI taxonomy): Eukaryota > Metazoa > Arthropoda > Insecta > Diptera > Ulidiidae > Melieria > Melieria omissa. The sequence continues at coordinate 43,734,044 of OZ020268.1, read as the reverse complement.
GTAAGGGAAGTTATAAGTTAAACCTACATAGAAGAACCGATTTGTGAATGTTCGTTCATCCTTCATGTAGGTAATTGATTATACATATGTTATAGCTGATGAGTATATTTTTTGAAATGGTTGCACTTTGCATTAACATATAGTGGCGCACGCAAAGATGGTTTTGCGGGTTAAACCCTTTCCCCAACAAATTACGTAACGACTGAACGAACGATACGAAAATTGTGGGTGTCAAAATTGTATTGGGCTTAACAGTTAACGAGATCCTGTGTGCGCCACTAGCAGGGTTTTTATAAAAAAATGTATTCAATGCGACTGAAATACTGCAAATTGGTAATAACACAAACGCTTTTTCGTTGCCAGCTGAGGATGTGAGCAAAATAACCACTGTCGTGCACGGCAAGGTCATGGGCATTGAAATGCCCTTCCATTTGCAGAATCCCGACGCCTGTGTCGACAGCGGGCTGAAATGCCCACTAGAGAAGGGCGAAACTTACGAGTACAAAGCCACCTTGCCAGTTTTGAAGGCCTATCCAAAGGTAGTAGAAACCGATGATGATTGAAAAAATTATTTAATATACTCATGCAAACATATTTTCTCCAATTGCAGGTGCATGTTATGGTAAAGTGGGAACTGCAGGACCAGAATAATGAAGACATTGTTTGCGTGGAGATACCAGCCAAAATTCAATAGAAAACTCGAATGCAAGAATGTAAAACGAAAGTCTTTAAATAAAAAATTAGTCACGATTTCACTACAATGATGACAAAGTAATTGAACTGCTTTCGTTTCTGCTACATATTTTACAAAAGAAAGCCCGATAAGCTTCGCTGTAAATCAACTTGAACTTTAAACGAAGCATGGCGGTCGATAAATACAATACATGTTTACATAAGTACATATATGTGCAAATTAAATATGAGTAACTGTGTTTTACTTCTAAGGTCTCAGTGAGGCAATGCAATCCTTTGAAATGAGTTCATGCATTTATTTTTCTCATTTCTGCAACTCACTTTGCAACTAGTGACAAAATATTTACTTGGCGTTGTAGGGCTTGGAAATATATCTGGCCCTAATTATTCAACCATAGCAAACATCTATGCAATTTTAAAAAAACGAATCGAGCAAGAACTGTTAGCATTTTTTCGTATTGATTCCATTTATTTCAATTTACGCAGATTTGTAAAGCGGACCTCAAAAGTGACCGAAGTAAAAGCGTAGAAAACATTTGTTCCAATTTAATTTTTTGGAGCCGCGTGTAAGTAAACAAATGCCGATATTTAATACACACAGTGATTATGCTGCATATGCAGATATGTATACATACATATACAATATTTATTTCAAAAATAGTTTTACATTTTACAAAACGTTAGCTGCGGCTTACTCAATAATGTTTACATCTAGATTTGTGTATGTATAGTAAAAAAGAAAAAGTCGGCTATACTGTATACAATTAGGTGAAGATGAGCTAAAGAAATTATGTGCATTTCGGTTTATGGGTTGTGGCCTTTTTGTGATGAGTTACAGTTTTAATGATAATAGTACAGCGGAGAATGAGTTAGTTTGTAATTCCATTTCTTCACATGAACTTTTTCACGCTCATGAACTTTAAGAGAGTTTGCGTTAAAATCCCTTTTAAGCAAATCCGTAAAGTTTTTGTCCACTTAACAGCTAATAGAAGTGTTAAATAGAGTTAAGTAATTGCTAGATAACTACCTATATTTTTGGAGCTGGACTAATTACAATTATTTTGATATTTGAAATTTGCTTAGTTCCATAGACAGTCGGATTTCTTCATTGTTTTTGTAATTCAATAAAAATAAATAAGTAAATTAGTGTCCAACACGGACTTGACAGAATGCTGTTTACTTTTATAATGGAGATTCGAGCTCAACAAAATTTTACAAATTTATTGTATTACATTCATATGAAACATCATACAGCATAAGTAATAATATGCTTCAAGCTATGAATGGACGCTATCATACAATTTAACACATTTGAACCGAAATTATGCTTAACAACCCAAAATATTTCAAAGCTGGTCGCTTGTTTCTTATACAACTGACTCTCAGTACAAAATAATTATGCTAAGATCACTTAAAACAAATACAATTCAGCCTGGTCTGCGACGACTTCCTTCTGCATTTTCCGTTTTTTTAGTTCTTGTCACTTTTAGATGTACATGTAGTACAAAATGCGTTTGGTTGTAAGTAAATGTATGTCGGCGAATTTTCAAGAAAATGTATATACTCAATATTAAACTACGATAAAACTCTCAAGAGTTCAGTTCTTTGCAGTGGGCCAGCTTCCATGTTGCTGCGTCGAAAAGGTAGATACGAGTTTGAACTATCCGCAAAGTTAATCCACGCTGGCCATAGCCTGGCTTAACTAAAACATTTGATTCAATGCATTTACGATAGCTTGTTTGCTCCATTTAGTCTACTTTTGCGACAACAAAGTTAAAAACATTATAACATTCCACATTAATGCTATTCAAATGCACAAACGAGCACGTAAACAGCGTGCAGGTGAATTTTACTCCATGGCATAATCATCCCAGGCATTGAAACTGCTCGTGTAAGCTGCAGTTGACAATTCCTGTCGCTGTGAGCCAGTTTCCTGCTGCTGCTGCTCTTTTTGGGTATTTAGCTGTTGAGGTCGAGCTGCTGGTTCTTGTTGTGTTTTGTGTTGATTGTGATGTTGTTCTCGTTGTTGCAACGGTTGATTCTGAGCAGTTTTGAAATGTGACAAGGGATTTAGGTTGTTGAACAATTCATTTGAACCATTTTCTGCATCGCCGCTGCAATCGTCCACATCAGCCACACATGTTACATCGTCATCCACTTTTTTGCGTTTCAATATAGCTGAGTGTAATTCCCGCGAACAGCTGTGGCCACGTGATTGCGCACGTTGAACTTGCAGTATGGGTTCGTATTCGTACAATTGGCTCATGTAAAACCGATCTAGATCAGCCTTTTTGTAGAAGCTTCTCAGGCGTGCAAATGCATTGCTGCGAAAAGAACAAACAGTTAAGAAAATTCTAAACAGTTGGCTATTACAATAATGTTTTATGACATAGTGTATTTACTAATTGCTTTCCTTTCAAAGAATTACAAGAATTTCAAACTAATTGCAGATTTTGACTGCATTTACATTTTAATCAGATTGTGCATAAGACCGATTTTTTCTATTACAACCAATTCAAGCCGATTTTAGAAAAATATTATTCACCCTGTAAAAATCTTTCCAACTTTATTGCAGTAGTTTGAAGGCCAATCAAACTCGAAAATTGTATTTGCTTTTATATTTTTGATATGATTACGCTGCTGATATGAGTATAGGTAGATCCATGTCCAAGCAAGACAACACTGACTCATAAACGGTGCGTCTTTATAAATACGAGCAAATTGAGTGACAATAGTGTCTGAGGAAATCATAACATATAATTAAATAAATATAACATTTATTTGCCCATTTTTTTCCCACAGGCCATGTAGATTTTTGACAATTTTCGCAGCATACAGTATTCGTAAGCAACAAAATTATAATACAGTTTCACATAAAACTTCATTTGGAATTTAGTAATTGTAAAAAGTAAAAAAACAAACAAATTTAAATATTGTCTTTCTAAAGTCTTGTTAAACTCAAAATCTATAGAATAGCGGTTGCATATTAAAACAATTCGTTAACAATATTTACAAATTTACAAAGAACTAAATATACTGTAATAGGTTTTCTTTAGTAAAAATTGTGTCTTGGCATCCAGCAATCGGGCAATGTACCGAAAATCGGACTCGCGCTCGAATGTGAAGGCTACCCAGCGCATATAACTTTATGCATATCGATGTGTATTATTTCACTCACTACAGGTTATGTGGGCTACTACTATTTAGTGTAGATTTGTATTCGAAATGTTACTGATTCGTTTTCAAGTCTCACCTAAAGTCTATATTGTGCTTGTACATCAGATACGCAACTATGATGGTGAGACACTTCTGCTCGCCGCCGTTGCAATCAATAACCAAAACAGATCCGCCTGCCTGTAGCGCTTTGTTGATGAACTTAACCGCGCGGTAGCAATTCGGCAGCACAGTGGTCAGATAGGATTTCTCGCCAAAATTCAAATCGATCGCCTCAAACTCCTTGCCGAAGTTTAACGACGGCGCCGAAGTCGGATGGCAGGTATACTCGAAAGCGTCAAAGGCGTCAATATCGCTGCATGCAGTCTGAGTGGAAAGTTTGAAAACCGGCGACGGATAGTACAACTCCTGGATGTGCTTGTCAATTATAATAATGTGTGTGAAACCGTGGGAGCGCAGATTTTCCTCGTTCCAAGCAATAAAGTTCTTCGTCAAGTAAATTCCAGGCATAACATTTTCCACGGCCAATTCGAGGGCGGAAAATACAGTTGCCGCTGCCGTGGCTACGTTTGTGCTGTGCAGTTGTGGTTGTTGTTGGTGATGATGATGATGGTGCTGCGCAGATGAGAGTGCAGATGGCTGGGATCGTTGTGCTGTTTGTTCCAACACATCAGTCAATCGTTGCTGCTGCTGTTGTTGCCGCGGGCTCTGCTCGCTGGAGCGATAGTCATAAATTTCGTCCATTAGGGGACTGGTAGTTGTGTTATAGGACATTGTATTGAAGTGATTGAATTCAACGGCAGAAATTGTGGAGTTAGACGGCAGTGTCTGCAAAATAAATATTTTTTTCGGTCATTTATTGAGGGCATCAATGTATTGGTTAGTGCGTTCGACTCCAAATCTGAGGGTCATTTATTTATCTATATACATATAATTGTTTGTCCTGACTGACTGCCTGATTCATCATCTACACACATGAAATTTGAACTATCTTGAAACATGAACCTTCGTTTAGACGAGATTTTTCAAAATTCGGGGTCGAAAGGGGTAAAACATGGGTTAAACAGGAACACGCCAGAGTGAAAAAGTATTAAGCTTTGTTTTACGGTTAAACGGCGCTATCGATATAGGCCCCATCAGTGTAAAGTGTAATTTCAGGCAAAAATTCACGATCTGCAGTTATGAAAAGCGTCTTGAAGATCACATTAGTTTTTTTTTACGTGCTGGCTTAAGTGAGTGTCTATGGCTATGTTGCACGGGTATCTGCCTGTAGTGCGTACGGGTTGTTGGGGTGTTGGAATATTACATCTACGTAGAAAATCGATCGTATTTCTGATCCCACATAAGTACTTTTCGACTTTGGATCTACATTCCCGACTCATTCGATACTGTTCGAGGTTTCAGAAAGGCGATCTTTCATCGAGCGACCTATTCAAGTTCACCGTTGAGAGTGTTGTGCGCAAGGCCGGTGTACTTCGTAATAGCACAATCGTCAAGAAAAGGGTCCAGCTCCTTGCTGCTTGAGCTGGTAGTATGCGTCCAAAATTCTAGCGCGAGTTGTAGGCACAACGATTGTCTGTGTTACACAACGGACAACTACTATCCGCTCTTAGCACGTTTCTGTCCTCAAACTGAGAAATGGAAATTACGAGACCAACCCGCATGGACAGCTTCCCATTTTATGGCTACTCACTTTATTGCCCAACTTCTTCTGTGTGTTGACCTGATTGCATGTGAATTTCAATATTTTTCAATCCACTAGAGCGCCAAGCAAACCGAGACAGCCAAGTCAGAGCTGTAAGAGCAGAGCTGATGACCAATGAAAAACGTAAACAATAACAATCAACAAGACAGTATACAGAGCTATCCCGAATATATCAACTGGTGAGCACCAATTTGTAAACACTTTTGTATGTCATAACGTCTCACTCCTCAGCGCGAAATGGTCGCACTTACGGTTAGGATAAGCTTGGCGATTTCCTTTTTTTCAGCGCTGGCATCTGCATGTTCACCCCCTCGCAGCTACAACCACCAACACATTCAACCCTAATAGTAATTGCCATACATAGGTCACCAACGTTTCCAGTTAGCGCATGCTTTCGCGTTATGCGTCTACTTAAGCACAATTTCTCTTTTTGATTAACCTCGTTTACCACTTTTATTACTGGTCTTGAATTCAATCCAACTCACTGCAATCTGTCTAATCGGGCAAAGTGACCGCTCTACCGTTTGCAACACACGCACTCAGCACTCACCATTTTTTCAATCGTTTATAAGCGCAAGTTTCACCCGTACTCTGCTTCACAATTATTTGTTTGGCTTCTATGTTTATCACACTTATATAATTTCAATTGATAATCAAAATAGTTTGCAAGCACCATCGATACTGCTGATGGCGGCAGCGGCAACAGCCATGGGGTGGGATAAATCGCGTCTTGAGAAAGAAATGTTTTCGGCAATGCCACTTTCGTTACGAAAACACCGCGGTGAGTAGAAAGAAAACGCGTTTTGGCGAAGATAGCAAAAAAGTACCGACAAATTTTCATCCACCAGAAAACATAAATTTTCTAGTATATTTGCGTTTGCTTTGCAGCGCAAACTCAAAAGAGACTGGCGAAAAATGTGTTACGCAGGGTTGCAACCGTAATTGCAATTAGTATAATCGAGGTGTATTGACACAGATGTTACCCGCTTGTTTGTGGCAATATGGAAGTAGTTAAGAAACTTAAATCGACATAAGATAATTGAGTTATTGTAAAGTTGGGATCTTTATAAAAGTCAAGGCGATTAAATATATTTCATCCGTTATAAAAAATCGGTTAGCGATATAATGTGCGTTCACTTTTAACTAGGTTAGAACAACTTATGCACTGCACAAGGTTTTCAAACTTGAATTTTCAACATAAGATTTTACTCTTCTTCTTCTGTTTTGTCGAAACAAGTTTCTTACAAATTTTTATATCTTCGCTCTTAAGCGTTTCACTTTTTACGACGAATTTTCATGTAAAGTCATAATTATATAGCGCGCTAATAGTGACAGTTTTCGAAATCTACTCTTCACTGACGATATGAGTGAGAATAAAAAATTTATTTATTTATTTATAACTGCATACCAAAGGATAAAAAATATATATTTTGGTAGAAATCTTGTGTTTATGTGTGACTTACCACCACAGAACTCTATGACCACATAGGCATACGCGAGCGAGTTTATATCCCACAGCTGCAGTACAATGGGCGTGAAAATATATCCCGCTATTATCTTGCGGGTCCTTTGATTTAATTGTGATGGTGGAAGTATGCCCGTACTTTATTCGATATTTCTTATCTTAAAAATAATTTTGCTAAATTCTGTTTCATTTAATCCATGAGCTTAAGATTTTTGTATAACTTGTGATCACTGGTTGCTGTCAAAAACAGCTGCTTACCCATAATTGAACTTGTTTTGGATTACTATTTTCTACGTAGAGTACAAATCAAGTAAAAATGGCTGATAAGCGAAAATATAAAAAGTCGGTATGTATTATGTGTATTATTTATGAAGTTTTGAAATGAACTGTGTTGTGCTCTTTTTTGTAGAAAGAGGAGATTGCACGGGAGTTTGACTTGCCCGAGCGGAAATCAAAGATTGCGACGATAATGAAGCAAGATGGCCAAGCTTATTGCATTTGCCGCTCCTCGGACTGTTCGCGGTTCATGATGTGAGTTTAGGCGATCTAAATACCACCCTCCAAATTTGTATGATATGTTCCCTCTTAATATACCCAGCGGTTGCGACGGCTGCGAGGAGTGGTATCATGGTGATTGCATCAACATCACTGAAAAGGAAGCTAAGCATATCAGGCACTACTACTGTCAACGTTGCAAAGAGGATGACCCCAGTCTGCAAACTGTCTTTCGTGTGCTGCCAGTAGAGAAAACTGGAGCACCAAGCAGCACTGTGCTCTCGAGTGAGCCTGAGAAACGAAAAAAGGCAAAGGAGCAGCTCAGCCGCGATGGTACCGCCGCGTATGCTGCTGGCGGAAGCAACAGTAGCGGGAGCAAACAAACGGTCAACCGCTGCGGTTCGTGTGAGGGGTGTCGTACGCCAAACTGTGGCACTTGCGAAGCGTGTCGCATACGAGTGGGTCACAAGCCACGCTGCGAGTTGCGCGTGTGCATTGTGCAACAACAACAACAGCAACTGTTACAGCAAATACAGCCACCATCACAGCAACAACAAGCGCCAGCACCACCACCATCACAAAATGTCAGTCGACATAAGCGTAAGGAAAAGCCGCCTAAAGATCGTTCTCGCAAGCGGAAACGATCACTCAGTCCCGATTTGTTTATTAATCCTGAGTTGGATGGACTTCGGCAATGCTATGGACCGGGATGTCGCCGTAACGCGCGACCTCAGTCGAAGTATTGTAGTGATGAATGTGGTATCAATTTGGCCACTAATCGTATCTTTCAGGTAAATAAAACAATCTTTGCACTAAAATTAAGTGTAAATAATTAACAAATTCGTTTGCTAAAGGTATTACCGCAACGCGTCCAGGAATGGAATCTGTCTAGCTGTCGCGCTGAAGAGGAGAACAAGAAGCAGCTCGATCAGATACGTTCAAAGCAGGCGGTAGTGCGTTTTGCCCTTGCCGAGTTGGATAAGCGCCACATGGAGCTCGATATGATTGTCGAGCGTGCCAAGCACAGCACACTGGATCCGAATCGTCCGATGGACACCAGCGATATCGAGGACGAGCAGTCCATGTATTGCATTACATGCGGTCACGAGATACATTCGCGCACCGCAATTAAACACATGGAAAAGTGCTTCAACAAGTACGAGTCGCAGGCGTCGTTCGGAAGCATTTTCAAGACACGCATCGAAGGCAATTCGATGTTCTGTGACTTTTACAATCCGGCTAGCAAGACGTACTGCAAGCGATTGCGTGTTTTGTGCCCTGAGCATTGCAAAGATCCGAAAATCAGTGACAACGATGTTTGTGGTTGTCCGTTGGTTACGAACGTCTTCAAGCCGACGGGAGAGTTTTGTCGTGCGCCGAAAAAGAGTTGCTTTAAACACTATGTTTGGGAGAAAATTAGACGCGCTGAAATCGACTTGGAACGCGTGCGGCAATGGCTTAAAATGGACGAACTTTTGGATCAGGAGCGTCACATACGTCACTTGATGGCTTCCCGAGCCGGCGTCATGGGTCTAATGTTGCACTCCACATACAACCACGAGGTGATGGAAGAGCTCTGCCGCCAACAGTACTTTACAAATCCCAGCAGCGCGAATTAAACAGTGATTCATAATTTAATTGCATAAAATATATATGTACATATTGAAAGTATTTGTAAGTGCACAATTAATTTTTGAAACCCATTACATAAGGCACATTCTTCAGACAGGCCCAAATGTTGACTTTAACGGCCTCAAAGCACAGCGTACCATCCACGTAAATAGTCTCGTGTCGGCGCTTTAAGTATTCATTAATCTCGGCCTCGTTCTCATTAAAGTATATCATCTGGGAATGAGAAGTGAATTGTGCAAGAAAATGTATTTTAGTCGGCAAACGATAGCAAAAGCCATCGTCATCAATTTAATTTTTAATGTAAGAATTGTTAATCTACAAAGTAAGAACACTGCAATGGTTGTTTATCTCACCTCTTGCTCCATGTATTTGCAATTGTCTTGCGGACGACCCAAATTTGGTTTCTCTACTAGACGGCGCAGTGCCATTATTTCCGAGCATTTCAGATAGACCAGTTTATTAGGGGGAATTTTGAATTTTTCGAATACCTCCTGGAATTCCAGCAAGTTGCTGGGATAGTTCACCAGCACCCAACCCTGTCGAAGTGCATCCGATTGCAGCAACCGTCTTGCAATTATCTTCCCAATGGCTTGTGATTTTTGACTCGCTACATCGTTGCGGAACGCATTTTGTAGTTCCTTCGCCAAATCGTCGGTACGATACAGATTGATGTAAATTAACTGCTCGGCATCAACTGGCGTTGTGGGGAAGAAAAAGGATATGGGTGCCGTTGAAAACAATAAAATTATGCTTATGTTGCTTACTTGTGAAATGTTGACAAGAAAATAATGCAACTGAAGCGGTAAAAACTGCGCAATTCTGGGTGTATGTATGTGTTAAAAGTGTAAGGTCGAAAACGATTTGAATGTTTACGTTCTGGATGCAACAATCTTTGCAGTACTATTGAATAATTTCAGTGTAATTGCGGGATTCTTCACTCACTGTAAACTAAATTGAATCGTTTCACCAAAGCTAAAGCTTGCGTTTTACGTCCAGAGCCACGTCGTCCAAAGATGACCACACGATAGTGAAATCGGCGAGGTACTTGATAGGATTTATTATTATTACCTAGAGGGTTGGTCCATTAGTGATTGGACTATGGGTAGTGTCTGCGAGACTTACAACCAAGTCCTTCGTAGCTAACTTTCAGGCAATTGCTGTAAATTTCATCAGCAATGCGGCGGATATTTTTTGCAATCCATAGCTGAGCATTGGCGGGCCGTTCCAAGCCGATTTCGGCCACTAGACGCTACGGCAAAGTTTCGGTGATTTCATATGTACACAGTTTGATAATTCCATTTTGTTATATACCGTCACAATCTCCATCAACTTGTGCTTCTCGAAGTAGACCATCAGTTCGGCCGCATACTCCGTTAGCTTCAATTTATCGACCGGATATGACATTTGACTAATGATCGTTACAAAAAAAAGAAATGTAAATGCCCTTTAAAAATATAATAATTGTGTAAATCAAAATCGGAAATATTTTCTTTCGAATTTAAAAAAAAATTTATTTGACTGTTAAAACGAGTACTTTGAGAACGACTACCTGGAACACACAATGTTTGCTGTGCATAGCACCTTAGCTGATCAGCTGTTTTTTGTTTATCCATATCTTTGTTCGTTGTGGCTTGGTTTGGAGTAATGATAAGGTAAGAAAAGACATCCCGGTCACTCGGTTAATTTCTTAGAAGACATTGAAGTGTTGGCCCACTGTCTGCGGCCTTTTGTCAGTAAAAATGGCACTAATTCCACCAGTCACTCGGCTCACCGCATCCGTCATTCGAATACTGGGTTGCAATCCTAGTCCAATGACTCTTCAAGGCACTAACACCTATTTGTTGGGCTCAGGCAAGCGGTGAGTTTCAGAGAGCATGTAGTCAAAGTCTAATACGATTAGTCGTTTAACATTTGATTAAATTACGCCTTATCATTTGGTATATTTGGCTTGCAGGCGTATTTTGATAGACACCGGCGATGCGGATGTACCTCAGTACATTGCTCACTTAAATGGCGTGCTGAAACAGGAACAAGCTAGCATTGGCACTATAATACTGACTCACTGGCATCACGATCACGTGGGCGGCGTGAAGGATGTGTTGCAGACTTGTGCTACAGGAGGTGTGTTGTGTTGAAGTTAGGGTGGTTAATATAATAATGCAACAATGATTTGAGCACAGATAACTCGTCATCATCAACTCATTAATAAGTTATCAATGGTGCCCCGCTGGTGGGTTGTAACATATGTTCTAGAAAAAAACAGTTTCCTACACATTTTAAAAGTGTGGAATTTGTGGTATTACAACGGGTCGTATATATGTATCCTGTGTCTTATACAGAGGCAGCTTACCTTCGACCAGTAGGTTGGCCGCCTGGATAATGCAATTTGTCGGCTTTTGATAATTTTTGTCAATGTCGACAAACCGTCGTCAATTGCAGCCTTGGAAACATTGCACATGTTACTAGCGACGTACCAGCTGCCATTAAATTCTTGGAAAGATCACTTACGACGTGGTCGTAGGGTTGTTAATATCTTAATGTAAATAAGGATCATTTCAATGAAATAACGAACTCCACCATATAACCATCTTCTATAGACTATAAAAGTTATCGAGACTAGCTGTAGACCATTGACTGCAATGATCATAATAAACTGTAATAAGCTGGTACTTATTATTATTATTAGCTGGTACTTACCAAAGTCACAGTCTATGGATTTATCATAAATCCAAAAATAGATAGTATAGATGTATGAGAATATCAAAGAATTACTTTTTGGAACCCCCCCAAATATTTTTCTGAATTCGCCCCTGGTAGAATCGAAAACTTAACTGCGTCTACTCTTCCTTTGTATTTCCTCAAATGTCTTTTAAGAAATTTTACATACAGATTGTAAGGTTTACAAATTTCCACGGACTGATGCACCAGACGTGTGCCCCGAGATTCCTGCTGAAATCAAGGTACAACACTTGACCGATACTCAGGAATTTGCTGTTGACGGTGCCAAAGTGAGAATAGTACATACGCCCGGACATACAACTGATCACGTCGTATTGACTACTGACGATGGCATAGTCTTTAGTGGTGATTGTATTTTGGGTAAAACTACTGCACGAAAAAGTGGTGCAAAAAACAAACTTTAAAAAATTCTATACCGACAGGGGAAGGAACTGCTGTCTTTGAGGAATTATATGACTACATGAAGAGTTTGAACAAAATTTTGAATATTGAACCAACAATTATCTACCCGGGCCATGGCAATGTTATTGAGGTAATAAGTAGGTTTGTAAACCAAAGAAGAACCCGAATAAAATCTGTTCTATCTACAATAGGAGCCTGTCGCTAAAATCCAGTACTATATAAGCCATCGAAATCAACGTGAGCAGCAAATTATGGAGTTCTTCAACAAGCACCCTAATGAAATTCTGCAAGCCATGGATGTTGTGCGCGACGTGTACAAGGAAACGCCAGAGGTATTGTGGCCAGCAGCCGCTTACAATGTTAGTCATCATCTGGAAAAATTGCAGCGCGAGGGCAAGCTCAGATGCCTTACGAAGAATGAGACAAAGTTTTACGAGTACCAGAAGAATAGCGCTTTGTAAAGAGTTCCATATTCAACAAAGTAAAAATTATACTTTTCTAAGATATATAGCACAAATATTTAACCCAACAGCGAATCACTTTATTCGTCTTTAAACGTTATCGTATCTTCCTTGAAGTTGTGTACATTCTCGTACCAGATATCGTCTGCTGTCGTTTCAGGCTCAGCTTCCTCGAAAAGTGTGGGAAATGGTGGCGCCGATTTTGGCTTTCGCATTGGTAAGATGGTGTCGTATATATAAATGAGCCCGTTTGTGGAACCGGGGACGGCGCTACCTTGCACCCACATTACGTTGTATTTGGTGTTTATGCGCCAGATGCGCAGTCCCTTGGCGACACGCCAGCGATTGCCCATGTGTCCGGGCATCTTTGTGCCCGGCCACACTCGGCCCTTCTCTCCGCCGCCGCCAATGTTACCCGGACGTCGATGAGTTTTTGTAACGCCATGCGATGCTGGCATGCCTTTAAACCCGTGGCGCTTCACTACACCCTGGAACCCGTGATCCACGCTATACGAGCAGTAGAAAAGTTTTACTATTAAAGATACCAACAATTTTTCATGGATTATTTCTTACGTCTTGCCGCGCACATCTACAAAGTCGCCAACACGAAAGTGACCCACATTCAAGGGAGTACCTGGAGCAATGGCTGCCGTAGGAGATATAATGAAACGAACCAAGTTTTTCTTTGGCATCACACCAGAGTCACGGAAGAGTCCGCAGTATTCCTTTGTTAACACCGATGGATCAGTACTCTCCGCACCAACTACCAGACACCCGTACTTCTTCAGGTTGGCTACATGTGGCCGATGTGCAGGCTGGTATTCCTCCGGCGGTATGTAGCGTATAACGTGGTTATCTATCACTTGGAGTAACGTCGTGCGAATGCGTTCACCGTTCTTCAACCAGAGAGGGTATTGTCCGATTTTTCGCGCTATCAGGCCACAACGACGAGCTTTGGGATCCCATGGATGGCGCTCGAATTGGGTGTTTTTTATCAACTGGTTGGCTGACTGATCGTACGAGGGAACTCCTTTGATTAGAGCCGGAGGTCCGTAAGTGTCGTGTATCACCTCTTTTACGAACGATTTATTGTCGCCGGTTACAAAGTCCTCGTGTATCTGCCAGATGTTAAATTTAGGAAATAAAACATAAGCACTTACTTTTGCTTTTTGAGTCTTAAGCATAACGTACCGTGCGTTGTTTCCTAACAAACCAGTAGGGATTTCGCAAGCGTGGCCGGTTCAAGTGTCCCTTTTCACGAACTTGTGTAACCAACACCGAACTCAGTCTGGACAATTCAGCGGGAAGTACAAAGGATAAAATGTGAGGTTAGTCGCCTTGATTCCGTAAAGCGAATGACATTTCTTACCGTAATCGACTCAGGTCTAGAGTTACCGATTTCAGCATGTTTTATAACAATGTTTTTGCAGAGACAATTGTCTCTGGTTTTTGCGTAAAACTACAAATTGATTTACTTTAAAATCTCTGCTTTTATTCAGCAAATTTTACAAAGAGAGCTGCCACAGCGTTCCGATCTGCTAATTTTTGCTCAGTCTGAAAGAAATCAGGTAACTCTATTGATATGTGTTTTTTTTTTTATAACAAAATGTATTGATACAGGCACTTGAATTTTTTATTAACGGAACTAAATTACAATTTCTATGCAGGGGAAATTTAAGTAAAAGCCTATAATTCAGTATTAGATGGAAGTAATATTAGATCTTATCATAAGTGAAGACAGTAGTTGTACGCCCCCATATGAAGAAAATACTTAATTCTCAATTGAACGTACATAAGTACTGAAATTTCAAGCCATTGGAACAGCGTCCTGAATGTTCAAAACAATGAGATAACGTTTGGTTTTGAAAAGTGAAATAATGTAAATAATATAAATAAATAATTTTGCGACTGATCTGCTCGAGACTTCAATTTATTCTGTGTCAATCTGAAACATACGTTAATTGTATATTTCCAGCAGCGGCTTACTTAATATCACATATCAATGCAGTTTAATTATTTGTAATGCTAAAATCTCCCTGTATGTTTTTTGCCACTGAACACACTTCCGATTTTGTTGTTGCCATTTTGGCAATTTGACAATTGTCAAAAAGAGGAAAAATCATAGAATTTTATTTTTTACTTCTGTGAGGGAGAACTTTTACTTATTTTTAACGATAATTAAAAGAAAAGGATAAGTGTGTGTATCGGCAAAGAAGCGGACGAAACTAAATTCATCGGGGTTTGCAAAACTAGCACCGAGCACAATGGCCGGAATGAATAATTACTCGACGTTAATGTGAGTGTCGTTGTGTTCCGATGGCGCAATGAGAATCTGGCAAAGAATATCTTATAAATTAAACGCTATCGTTAGGTATGCGACAAACCAGAAATTCACGCAGGATGACAACGATGACGCTGTGGTGGAAGAACAGTTCCGACCACGTAATGTCTTCAGCAATACTGTTAGCGGCGCAGGGGTGGCAGTGGGCGCGTCGACGTCGACGACGGCGTTAGCGCCGCCCAGCTCCTTGAGCATTCATCGGTCGCACATGCGACCAGGAAGAGAGTGAGAAACGAGAGATGACTTAAGGCCTGTTTGGCAGTAAAGTTGACTTGGAATCCTTTTACCAGGTACTCGCTGCACGACGATCGACAGGTGCAGGCGCAGAATTACTTAGACAGTTTGGGATCGGCGCACGATATTACTGGCTCGGCAGGCTTAAAGTACGTTAACTCAGAGCGCGATTTGTCGCTGCCGCTGGATAAGCACAAGGTGCTGGAGAACTACTATGACAGTCAGGAGGACGGTAAGCAATGAGAATATGGATGTATCAGTGACGTCGAGGCGCGATATTTTTCATTTTTTGTATTAACTTTTACTGTTACTGCATTTTGTGTTGTTGCGTTTCACTGTATTTTGTTTTAATTTCCCTCCTTTCCGTATTTGGTTGTTTATTCTAAGAACTCTACGGTATAAGACGCGTGCCGATAAGAAACGCTGTTGTTGGTAGCACCTTTGACCAATCTACTGATGTGAAACGTACGTAAAGTGCTCAAATTGGCTATGGTTGATGGATACTAACCAGATTGTGTGTTGTTGTGTTCTTGCTGTGACTATTCCTGTCATAGTTTTGTGCTATTTGTGACTTCATTAGGTTTTAATTTACTTTATACGTAATTTGTCCGTGAGTTTTATTATTGTTATGCAGTTTGATTTGAATTTTCCCCTTAGAAATATCTATACGGAAATATCTGGGTATTGGTGTACAATGGGTTAGCCTGGTTACCGAGAACCTGCTAAGTCACCCCTTTATTGTGCTGCGCCGTCAGTGTCAAGTTTATAATGCCTCGAAACGGTCTGTACGCCATTAGTGATTTACTTAAAAATTGTGGTTAACTGTGTGTGCCTTGCAGTTATCACCTGCATCCGTTCGCTTTGATACCCAGCATAATACACCTTCATCGTCGCCAAGGTGTGACCACACTCTGGAAAGGCTTAGGAAGTTGTTTGTTGGTGCGCGGCATGTCGTTGGCGATGGAAGACGTGCTGTGCAAAATAACAACTTGGCCAAAGTGAGTACGTCAGAGTTTCGTTTTAAAATGTTGATTTAATTGGGTAATTGATTCTCGCAGGGAAGTTGATAGCCGCACATCGCTGAAGCGATTTGGCCAGCATATAATTTTAAAATGGTTAGTTGGTTAGTTACATTGTTGGTGTAGAAATAAAAACTTATTTACGTATTTGGCTACTACAGCATTAGCATTGCCCTTGTGATGCCTTTTTATTCGGCTTCTTTGGTGGAGACGGTGCAGAGCGACATTGCCAGCGAAAAACCCGGACTATTCGACGTGTTTCGAGAGGGTAGTCTTCGATTGTTGTACTGGAGCTCACCGCAAAAGGGACGCATGTTGCCAGCGTGGGCACTAATTGGCCCTAGTTTGTCTGTAGGCATTACCAAATATCTCTTTGGGTAACTACAGATTTTTTAATTCAAACTTTGTTAAGGCTAAGTCAACGTGTTTGAATCCATTGCCTGAGGGCATTCTTACACAAGTCGTATATAATAAATGTCTCTACTATAATTAAGTATTTAAACTGAAATATAAACTTAAATATTTTAAAATTTTACTAATTCGATGTCATCCACCCTGCATTAGGCTTGTCATCAAGGGTGTGTCATCGCGCATTATGCGTCGTCGCATACAACAGGCGCAGGAAAGCAAAGGTGCAAAGTATAAAGACGACTCGTTGGAAAATCAAAATGTGGAAATTTATTCGAATCTGATATCGATACTCACGTCCGAAGTGATATTCTATCCCTTCGAGACCATACTACACCGCATACAGTTGCAAGGTACACGGACCATTATCGACAACCTGGACAACGGTTACGCCGTCGTTCCCATACTGACCAACTACCAGGGCGCTATCGACTGTTATCGCGCAACGGTTGCCTCAGAGGGCTTCTCCGGTCTGTACAAGGGCTTTGGCGCCATCATTCTGCAGTTTGCAGCACACATTGCTGTCATTAAGCTCACGAAATGGGTGGTAAATCAGATCACTGAGGTGATTTCGAGTCGGCCGCCGGCCAAGATAGTGCAGTACTATAACCTGGATCGTGGCCTAATATCCAATTCTACCACCATATCGCCCAGTATCAGCTCCAGTAGCGAGCTGGACGTGCAGAGTGTGGGCAATCGGTCGGTGGACTAGGCTTTTGCGGTGCGGTGCAAAGCGATTCCGATTTGTCTTCTGTTGCAGCAATACCCGAGATACCCGAAAAGTGCGTATCGAGGGCGTGCGTCTTGTCACGGCTTTCATGTTACAACAACTATAAGAACTAATATAACAGCTAAAACTTAAACTAAATTTAATTATATGTATGTATGAACATAGAGATGGCTAAATTGCATAATTGTGTTGTGCGATCGTAAGTTGTTAATTTAAAACCAAATCGGAGCAGACATAAAAAATGATTTCGAATTTGCACAAGCGAAATGTTTTCTTACAAATATTGAGAGGATGGGGCGACCTTTTTTGTTTTTCTGTGATAACACTGCACTAAGAGCGTAGATTTGAACCCCTTTTCTTAAACATAATCCGGGCATTTTTGTTTAAAAAAAATGCGAATTTCAGTTGTTTATTACTCGAAATAAAATTGAAGAAAAAAGTTGCAATTTATTTAAAATAGTGTTCTTTATTTCTAATATATAGTTCTAGCAATACAAGTAAATTAAGTCTACTTGTTGCGTTTGCGGCGTTTCTCACGCTTAGCTTTCGCATCCAACGAACGTTTGTCCTTCTTCTGTCGCGGGTCAACCACGCGGAAACGTCCCTTCACGCCAGCCGGCCGTTTCATTCTGCGACCGGCTTGCTGCTTTTTCGCAACCACATATGTCACCTCTTTCTTCTTTTCTTGGGTTTTCTTGTAGATCTTGCGTATCTGCTTGGCTTTTTCCTGTGCTGTGGCATCCGCATTTTCCATTATTTTCTCTGCTTGCTTTTTAGCCTTGGCTAACCGCTTGACGGCACGTCTGCGCTTGCGCGTCTTCGCCTCCATTACTTTCTTGATTGGGCGCGCATTCAGCTCCTGCACTTTACGTTCATACTCCTCCGCGAGTTCTTTGGGCACGGGCGTTGGCTTCTTCATGTGCTGCTCTTCCTCTTGCACAAACCAATAAGGAAGGTTTTCGTCATTGAATGCGTAGCGGTTCCAAGCGCTGTCAATGAGGTCGCGTCTGGTTTTTTTCCCCCTAATCATCAGAGCGCCAAGCGCGAGCTCTTCCTCGGTAAGGCGAATTTTCTTTGCTTTAGGCTCTGTGCTCAAACAAATGTCAAACTTACTTGGGGTCTAAACTAACAAGAAAGATTAACATACCTTTCCCCATATTGCTGGCTATTTTGACTCCGCCCTCGTGTGCTTCTGCTTCCGTATCGCTGTCGTCACTGGATGAGGATGACGACTCAGAAGAGCTTTCGTTCTCGATGTCATGTCGAGCCCGTCGTTTTGCCTTCTTGCCCAGTGCCAGCTTGGCTTCTTCATCGGGGAGTTGCCGCTCGCCAAGTACGGCCACGCCTTTGTTTTTATACTCGTTTGCCATGCGATCCAGATCATATTCCTCGTCGTCACCGGAATCGATTTGTTGTAGATTGTCTTTTTCAAACCAGAGTTGTACCCGCTGTTGGCGCTTTGTGTCTTTGTCGCGATAGTCGCCAGATCTAATGAGCGGATGTTCGGTCCGTTTTTTTTTCTTCTTCAGTTTGCCACCAGTCGCTGCCACTGCCCCCTCCTCATCACTCAAGCCTAACCCTTCTTTGTCATAATCGCTTTCCGATTCTTCATCAGCAGTCACTTCAGGCTCATCATCGTTCTCATAGTTGGCATCATCGTCTAAACGCTTGTCGTCCTTATCGTATCTGCAATAATATTTATTTATGATGGAAAATATCACTAACTAATGCGATTATTTTCTTACTTTTTGTATTTGGGCAGCTTTGGCCGGTCTTCTTCCTCCTCTTCCCCGTCGAACTCGGGCGCCACGTCGAGCATATCTTCCAGTTCCTGTTGAGTCTTTATGCCTTTTAGGTCGAATATTTCCTGTTCACCTTCTTCGTGAGGACCTTCGTCGCCCTTAATCACCATATTCAAATTCATTTTCTCCTGCAACTTTGATTTGGATTTCAAAGTCTTCTTGCGTTTACGCTTCAGTGCCTTTTGTTCTTCCTCGGCCAAATTGGCTATCTGAGCCTGTAGTTCCTCCTCCTCCATGTCTTCAACCTCGTCCTGTGTCAGCGGTTTTGGTGCGACTTCTTCGTCTTCAATGACATTCGTTTCGGTTTGCTCTTCCTTGAAGAGCTCATCTTTTATTGATTTCCACCAAGCCAGCAGTCCCTTGATATCTTTCCGCCCAAGTACTTTGATATCCTTGCAACACTCGAGTATCTCTCGAGTTGTTTTTGGATGCTGTGCAATGCGCTCATCATCGATGGTTATGGAGCCAATACCCTGAAGTGCCGACAAACCGCTGTCCGCCTGCATGAACTCCGACGCGGAGAGGTCATTGCGAAGCGCAATATCTTGCTCCGTATACCCCTCTGCCTTAATGCGTTTTTGTTTTTCAGGATGAAGCAAGCTGATTTTCTTCTTGCCCTCTAAATCCAACTCTTCGAACACGTACTTGGCATCCAGCAGGCGCGGGTCGATGCGGCTGGGCGCTAGATAGCCCTGACATACGACAAATATCTCTGCGGACTCTTTACGTGATGCGCTTGGTTTAGTTGCGTGCACTTTCTTGAACAGCTGCTTCAGTACCCACAGCAGCGCATTGTAGTCCTTGGAGCGAAAGACCTTTGTCACAAACCAGCCACCGCTGCGTAAGAATTGTGTGCCTAGCTTCAGTGCGTTCAGTGTCAGGCAAATTTGTTGGTACGCATCAAAGAGCCAATTGCGACCCACATTGGGAGCGCCGTCGTGCAGCACCACATCAGCTTTCCACGTTTGCAACTCTTTCGTCAGCGCCTGGCGACACTTTTCAGTAGTGATATCCTCAACAAGTCCAATACAGCCAGCAATCGGGCGGATGGGGAATAAATCGACGCCAACTACGATGCTGGACACAGGCATGTTCTGCTTGGCCACCTGCATCCAACCGCCAGGCGCGGCACACAAGTCTATGCACACCTGAGACTGTTGCAAGAAGCCGAATTTCCGATTAAGTTGTATTAACTTGAAGGCGGCACGTGAACGAAAACCTGCGCAAGTTATTCAAAACATTCATGACTACTCATGTAATAGCGTGAAAATGTTAGCACTACATACCAGTTTCCTTGGCTAGCTGATAGAACTTGTCCTTACGGGTTTTCCCCACTTTGGTCTTTTTGCCCATTTTGTTGACTTTTGGTCTTTTCCGATACTTTAACTGAATTCGTTATATTTTTTACCGACTACGAAATTATTGCAAACAATTGCAAGGTGGCGCGCACGTGTTGTGAGGTGTGCTATATCAGAGATGTCAAACCAGGCTGACAGCTGAACAGTGTTACCTTTCTCCAATTCGTTTCTGACAGTGGAGATCTTAACCACACATTCTTTTATAGTTTAATTTTGACTGACGCGAAATGGAACGGAAACGTAATGGAGTGACAACTGATTCCAGACTCGGATGTATCTAATTTTGAATTGTGAAACAATAGCTCGATACTCGAAAATATTGTGTTTACAGTTCAACAGAGTACAAATATAACAATCGAGTGGCTATTGAGTGCACATCTCGATAATGCAACCCTGGACTATTTCAAAAGTAAACAAAAATCAGCTGGCATTACAATTAGCAATTAACAATTAAACCAGAGATGCCAGTCTTTAATTTTCGAAGCCTAATGTGCTTTCAATAAAATAAAGTTTGATATTAGGTTTGTATATATTTTTATACATAATCCGAACATAAACAGACCTGAAATTAATCCTCAGCCTTGTTTTAAAGACAACAAATTAGACTAGGAATTTAACTGAATGGCTTTTAATGACCCACGACCATCTCGCTCAGTTTCACCTGCTGCACCAGCAGTCGTCCTGGTGGAAATATAAGTCAAGTTTGAAAGTTCTTACAAATTTCTGTTTGTTTGATTGTTTGCATATATTCACTTTTGGGAGTGTAAGGGCGATGTTATAATGCCGGTCAAATGATCTTGGTCACGGATAAAATTGTTGTGGTTTCAATGTAAAAGAGAAAAACTTCGCTCTCCAACTTTTCTCGATTACACTGAAGCAACAACAATTTTATCCGTGACCGAGATCATTTGAACGGCAGTATAATACTACGTTTACATTGAGCCCAAATGCGTGATTTGGGTAAAAATTCTCAAATGCGAAGCCAAATCACGCATTTCCCCATACAAAATCAAATCGACGAAATGACTCATTTCAACATAACGACGAAGCAAATGCGATAAAACATGACCAATTTTATCGAAGGCATCACAAAATGAAAGCTCTTTCAAAAGCTTTTGTTCTTTTTGACAGTTCAAATTCAAAACAAACGAAAATGATCAAAATGGAAATTTTGAATGGAAATTTTCGTCTGCTTCAAATATGTAGAATATGCTTATACTACGTTTACATTGAGCCTAAATGCGTAGTTTGAGATGAGTCATTTCAAAGTGTTTACATTAGGTCTGTTTGGCAGAGAATAATTTGTACGAATTTGTACAAATTTTTACTGGATCCTGTTTGTTGACGCCAAATCTCCAGTAACGAGAGAGAAACTGAGAGCGTAAAGTGACAGTTCATTTCGTGAGAACTTGCAAGTTTTTACTGGAGAAATTTTGTCCAGTAACTTTTTGCCAGTAAGAAAAAGAACAAGAAAAACATATGACTGGCTGCCATATGATCGACTGCAAAGAAACATAAATTTTGAAAACGTTTGGAGGCAAATGGAAACAGCAAAGAAATTGTGCGTTCGCAAGTCTGCTGACCCACAACCGTCTTGCTCAGCTTTACCCGCTGAAGCTCAAAGGGAAGAAGTGCAGATTGAGCGCAACGAACTATTTGCATTTTGCATTAAAAGTCTGATTTAACTTAGTTTTCCCTACCACTACAAACCTCAAATGAAACTTTTAGATCAGCTGTTTCGTTCTTTAACCCTCCTGTTTACACCCTTTTTACGGTGTAGTGTGAGTCAGCCAAGTGCCAGTGGTGTAACCAAGAGTTAAAACTTGCAAATTCTTACAAATTGCTGTTTGTTCACTTTTTTGGATAGTTTCATTTTTGGGAGCGTAAGCTCGCTTACTCTCCTGATATTTTTTACTGGATAATTTTTACTGGAAATCTGGCCAAACAGACCTATTGCCTCATTCGCATTGCATTTGCATTTTGTTTGGCAGCTTATGCCAAATGCTCAATGCTCATGTCCTCTTGCCGCAGCACATAGATCAGCGCTTCTCCGGCTGCTGACTAATGAATTTGTTGTTTTTTGCTGCCTCTATGTTCCACACACTGCCATATTTGAATACAAATATATTACATACCTTACATGCTAAGCATATTCTACATATTTGAAGCAGACGAAAATTTCCATTCAAAATTTCCATTTTGATCATTTTCGTTTGTTTTGATTTTGAACTGTCAAAAAGAACAAAAGCTTTTGAAGCTTTTGAAAGAGCTTTCATTTTGTGATGCGTTCGATAAAATTGGTCATGTTTTATCGCATTTGCTTCGTCGTTTTGTTGAAATGAGTCATTTCGTCGATTTGAATTTGTATGGGGAAATGCGTGATTTGGCTTCGCATTTGAGAATTTTGGCCCAAATCACGCATTTGGGCTCAATGTAAACGTAGTATTAGCATGCAAGGTATGTAATATATTTGTATTAAAATATGACAGTGTGTGGAACATAGAGGCAGCAAAAAAGCAACAAATTCTTTAGTCAGTAGCCGGAGAAGCGCTGATCTATGTGCTGTGGCAAGAGGACATGAGCATTGAGCATTTGACATTAGCTGCCAAACAAAATGCAAATGCAAAGCGAATGAGGCAATGTAAACACTTTGAAATGACTCATCTCAAACTGCGCATTTGGGCTCAATGTAAACGTAGTATAACATCGGGCTAAGTCTTCTTGCTCCCCTGATTTGAGTTGCTGCCAAATTTTTACTGGAAAAGTACTCAAAGATTATCCCAATAATAAAAACTAACTGTGCTTCTGTTTGTCTCACTCGCGTTTTGTTTGCATTTCCCACTAGAGCTCATCAAGCTGCATAGCTCAATATTTCACTATGCATGCTCACCAATAATTCATTATACCAGCCTCACGAAGCTCATTGGTACTCCCTGTGCGAGCAACACAGCAAGATTAGGAGAAACTGGCAACACTGAGTTGCACAGCTGTTGGACCGGGCGCCCTTTCCTTAGCAAGTGCGCTGGACTCAGCTGGACTATTTGCAATTTGCCGATGACCAGCAACCAGTGACAATTGCTACTGCCGGGAACTACGATATAACAATTTTAAAATAGTCGGAAATTTCATGGATTTGAATTGTAAGGTGCTTTAGAAAGAGCACAGTTTAGTGGCAGTTACGATGAATTCATTAAATTTACGTGTATCATCAGTGAAATCCGGCGAAAAAGTAAAGAAAAACGCAGAAATGCGCGCCACTCTTGTCTGTCTACCGAAACTCTATGAAACTGGCAAGTTCAAACGATTTTGCTTTGCTGTGAAACGTTCAATGCTAAATAAATAGTTATGTTTTCTTTTTGTAATATAGCTGATGCTTCATATTGTGTGGAATTGAAAAATGCTAACTCCATATCGGAGCAGGTGGTGGCGGTGAAGAGTGTAAGTGCACAAATTGGAAAGCGAGTTAATTAATTTCCGTTTCTGTTTTGTTCCAGATATTCAAAACGCTGAGCCGCGATCCACAGGCATTGCAATTTCTAGCAGATTTGTTTTTCCATTGTCCGCTCAAGCACCCAGTGCGAAACCAAATATTGAAGTAAGACAAGACATGCGAAAAATGCTGATCTAATAACAGTAGAACAGAAGCAAAAAAGTGAACTAAAATCGATTTTTGATATGTACGTAGGCTTTTGATTACGGCCGCGCGCTTCGGCACAGGTGGCACGGATGAATCATCAATTGTGGCAGCATTAGCCCACACACTGCATCGGGTGGTGGAGGAAACCAAGGCGGAAACGGAGAGTTGCAAGTGGAACTTTGCCATCACTTCACTGGCAGGCTGC
Source organism: Melieria omissa (assembly GCA_963971225.1). NCBI lineage: Eukaryota > Metazoa > Arthropoda > Insecta > Diptera > Ulidiidae > Melieria > Melieria omissa. The sequence continues at coordinate 43,709,544 of OZ020268.1, read as the reverse complement.
TTTGAGAATTTCGAATGTGGCTTGAAAGCGCTGCAGCAAACCATATCCGAAGTTTTCCCTTTTCTATGTGCGGCCGTGCATAAATTTTTGGCGGAGTTGGGGTAGGCTAAAAGTGGGATGTGCAATTCGGGCTATAGTGCTATTTCAGGGGACTAATTTGATTGCTGTTCTTGTAGAGTTCTGAGCTCGCCGTCGGTACGTAACGAGTACTATTTGTATGTGCATAATGCAGTTCGCTTCATACTCGCGTGTGTGCAAGAATTTTCCAGCCAGCTAAAGGACATGCAGTTAAAGCAGCTGAATGCCTTATGCAAACAAATTATACTGGATGATGAGATACCGATGGATCCGCGCACCAATTCCGGCATTTTAATGGCGCAGAATGCCAAAATTAGCTCTGAATACGAGGCGTTTATTCAGCAGGTGAAACTAACGAAGAATCCCAATGAGATTGCTCTGTGTGTGGGCATTGTCAACACATTCGACCAGCACGACTTTCAACACATGTCCGCGGATATTCGTGATATTTGCAGCAAAATTGATGAGATCGCCAATGCAAATGCTACCGTGCCGAACATACTGTTGTCGGCGACGCGTGCCTTATATCAAGTTTCGAAGATCATACTCGGCTTTGAGCTGAAAATGCAGGCGCCGGCTACAGATGACGCGAAATTGATTTTGCGCAAATTGCTTATATTCACATTCGGCTACTTGGAGCACCACATGGACAGTGTGCGCCATATCTGCCGCGACTTGCTGCGCAACACTGTGGCAGCGGCCAAGAAAATTAAATTTGATTTTTTGTTACAAAAAATCTACGACGCTTGCAATTCGGAGCGGTTGTCATTGTCAATGAAATGTGTTGTGTTGCAGCAGGCGGCATCCATCTTAGGGGCGGACGTAATCATACAGAATTGTCCGGAGCTGTTTACGGGCCTATTCACGGAGCAATTGGGTCAGGACTTTATGGTAAATAACCTGTTTGAGAGTAAGTAGACCAAAGTCATAGTTGGACTGCTACTTATTACGCTAATATGTTACTTTTACGGATAGCACTCATGTCTGCCAGCCATAAGGAAATCGATTACAAAGCATGGGTGAAGTTATGGCTGGACTATTTGTTGCAAATAGCATCTGCCAATGATGCCCGTTTGGGCGATATTGAAACCCTGATCGTAAAGGCAGTAAAATGTGAGCCCCGAATTGTGCAGTACATCACTGAACATACGGAAGCCCAGGTTCCAATTAGCACGAAGCTGTCCGCACTGTGGGCCGTGCGCAAGGCTGGCATAAAAATTGATGATTTCAGCGAGATCATGCAAAAGTTTTCAAAATGCTTACTCTTCAGCATACTGTCGAATTCGGATGAGACCCGAATTATGGCTCTGCGCCTGTTGGTGGAGACGCACAAGACGACCGAAATGCTCAGTGCCCTGGAGTGTGAGAATTTGCTTACCTATCTGGAGTACAATGCCAATTGTCAAAGTCCGGCCACACGGCAGAAAGCACTATCACTGCTCAGTAAGGCGCTTATTCGCTGTGAGCTGAACTTGATGAAAGTGCTCAAAGACCAGCCGTCAAAAAAGCGTGCAGAAAAGCCCTTGCAATTAAAATTTCTGCATGACTTTGTGCGCATTCTGGTCGCGAACTTGTTTCAGGGCGCAAACTTCAGCCGACGGTCGGTGTCACTGCAGTTGCTGGAACAGTGCCTGCGTATTTGCATTAATTGCAATTTGAACTTGGCGGATATCCTACCGTCTAATACAGTAGAGGCTCTAGCAGATACTTTGGGTGATTCGTACGAAGCAAACAAAGAGCTTTCATTGGACGTTCTAAAGCTTATTGAGGATCGCTTAGAATGTAGTCTCATACAGAAGTACAAGTTGCAGATCACACTGCCACATATCAAGACGCTACTGACATCGGTGCGGCCCACGGACTCTGTAACCGGTGCATATAAATTGGAGTTTTTTTGTAACCGCGCTGACAGCAGAGGCAGCTTTGGCAGTCACGAGCTGACTACCTATAATGCTACATACTTTGCGGCACTGCGCTGGTTGCTGCAGGAATTAAAGACGGGCCTGAAGATGGCCAAGCGGAGTCTGCTGCAGGCGGCCAAACTGAATCCGCTATATGGTATTTTGTTCGCCATAAAGCATTTGCTGTCGCGACTTGACTTCCAGACGTTGGCGCAAGATATTGCCTGGCGTATTTTGGTTGCGGAGCTCATTGTATTGTGCAAGGAACTGACTACCGTGGTATCACCAGTGGTTAATAGTTCCTCGCCCGAAGGCCACCTGCCGAATGACTTCGGCGATCTACCTGCTGAATATGGCGCAGATGACCTGGAGGGCACAAGCGCCGAACATGCTAGATGCAAGATACTATCGACACGTGTCGACAAGTCGGAATTGGCCAGTATGAAGACGACGCCACAAATGGTGTTGCTCTGCGCTTGGCGCACTGTGAAGGAGGTTTCGCTGATACTTGGCGAGATTGTGCTCCGTTCGCCGTTACAATTCAGTAAGCTAACCGAACAGTTTCTGGTTACCAAGGAGCAGCTGCTAGAGATCGGAGAGCACTTTAAACAATTGCTATCTGAGACAAAACATCGGGGCGCCTTCGAGCAGGCGTATGTCGGGTTTTCGAAACTCTGTTGCCGCTTATGGCGAGTGGAAGCGCTTGACTTGAATTCGCTGCCAATGCAGTGGTTGCGTGAGTTAATCGCACTTATTTCAAAGGACGAACAAATCAACGAGAAAATGTGTGCGACACGCCGCAGCGCTGGTGTGCCGTTTATGGTGCAGGCGCTGATCACAGCTGAGCTGCAGGTGGGATCCACCAAGTCGCTCTACTTCTGTATGACGCACTTACTGCAGCTGTGCACGTCGAGCGATCGTAGTGCTGAGGCTCGTACACACGCGCTAAACATATTGCGCGCGCTCTTCCGCTGCACTGACCTTAATGAGGCAGTGGGTGAGTACGTGGCCGAGGGAGTGATGTGTGCTATCCGTGGCTACGACGCGGTCACCTGGTCGGAGAAGAACTCAGCCACGTTACTCTTTGCGGCGCTCATCACCAGAATCTTCGGCGTACAGCGTAGCCGTGATTCGGAAAATTTGAACGTGCGCAACAAAATGACGGGCCGGGTTTTCTTTTTGCGCTATCCTAAGCTGTACGATTTCTTTCTGGAGCAGCTGCAGGAGGCCAGCTTGTTGGTGCTGCAGCAGAAGAAAGCGAATAAACTGCATCCGTTGTTATTGATTTTAAGCCGTCTCTACCCATCGGCATTGGAAGGAACCGAATCGAATTTAAAGGTACAAATCTCACCTTCCTTTCTTTTGATTATAACGCGAATATAGCTTTGGTTTTCTAGCTTAGCGAGTTCATTCCGTACATTTCTAATTGTGCTAGCTGCTCAGAAATGCAGACACGCATTTTGTGCGCGAAGGCTGTGGTTGCTTTAATCTCAAAGGATGCAGTGCCAGTAACTATATTGAGGAAATGCGCAGAAGTTTTGGTATGGAAATCATTGGCTTAGGGGCAAAGTTATTACAAATTTGTATTAAAATAAATTTTTAGGTTTCCGCAGACCAGCCTTATGACAGGAACCTCAACATTCTACACGGTCAACTGCTTCAGGTATGCAGACAAATTACAGTTTCTTGTTAAAAGTATTAAAATATACTTACTTACGTCATAGATTCTGCTGCTACTGAAGTCATACCGGACTCTCGAGGCTGATTTGGTGAGCGACATTAGCACCACACTGGTTCTGTTCGACGATAAGACACAACTAAAAAATGCTGTAGTACTAAAAGTAATTTTGGAGATATTCATAGAGATTTTGCACAGGTTTGTTGGCAACTGAATTTTCAATAAGCAAACATGTAACACTATTGTGCGACTACAATCGGAACAGCCTCACCAGTTTAAACTTTCCGCAAGAAACCATCCAATATTTACTGCACTTTGCCACCCACAAGGAGCTGCACAATGCCGAGCTTAGCTATTTTTACCCAGTGCTGCGCAAATCCTTCTGCATCTATAATCTTCACATACTTCGTTTGACGCTGCCCTTTGGTGCTATCGCTGACTACTTGCTCTGTCCACCCCTCACTCACGTTGGCATGCAGCTTGAGCAAGTCGAAACGTGCCTGAACATCATATTGCTTGTACTTCTGCAGTCCAATGTCAATAGGCTGGATGAGTTGTATGTGACTGAGTTCGAGATATCAGCGGCTGAGTTGCAATTGGTTCATATTATGAGCAATGAGATGCGCGAGGAATTGGCCGCTGAGCTACGACAAAGCAAGCCGCTGCAGATTATGCTGAAGGAGTTGCTGCAGCGGCCTCTTTGCTACCCGGAGTGTGTGATGAAGGCTTACGCCATTTTAAGTTTGATGGATAATTTTGATTTTTCGTTGGGATTTCTGATCAAGGAATCGAGAAAACATCCGGGAGACGTGAAATCGCCGCTGACTATGTGTGTGGAACGATTGGTATTGCAGCAGGGCGGTGTAGAGTCGAAAGTGTCTCAGTCGTGCTTGGAATATCTGCTCGAGATCGCTCAGCCTTGGCATCCAGATTGCTTAAGGTAGTAGTGTGAGACTCTTCCGCGAAATTACTATATTTAATTAATGTTTTTAATTCGCAGAGTTAAGGCTTCCAAAATATTAGCGCATATTGCCGTTCACTATCCCAAAGCGTTGGAGAAGAAGAAGATGACGTTTGTGCGCCTCTACATTGGCCTTATGTTGGCGCTGCTGATGGACGATAACTATGATATTCGAGACACCACCTCAAAAATTGTTCTCAACAATCTTCCGGACGATATCGAAATGTGTACGTGAAGAGGAACAAATTTGAAAGCGGCCATTCATTGATTTATGAATTTGCATCACTCTTTCAGCGAACGTTGTCTCGACCATGGCACAGCGTTTGTTCTTGCAAGCAACTGCTGATATTTTACTGGCTTGCAAAGCTGACGACACATACATTTTGGATGTTTTTAAAATAATCACCGAGACTCTGTCGCTGGGCGCTGTGCCCGACGAGGACAGCAATGGGTCAACAAACGACAGTCAGGCGAGCAACTCAGCCTCCGATGTTGAAGTCTTTGATAAGAATGAAGCTAATGTTTACGCCGAACCGCTGAAAGCTATCTCCGATACCATCGTTGTTTTTCGAAATACATTTAGTCGGCGCACAAAGGTTTTGAAGTTCATAAAAGAATACAAAGCATTTTGAAATGCAACAGCTGCAGAGCAACAAGGCTCAAAGTCCGATTTTAAAGTAAACGTAGTGAAAATGTGTCGTAAAATTAGAAATTGTGTTAGCTTTGGCATAACGCTTAAGTAAATTTGTTTCGAAATAAAGTTTCCATTGATACTAATTACAAACGATGGCCTGTGGAAGTGGCAATCTCAAATATAGCAATAAATTAGGTTATTCATTTAATTGCGTTTGCATGAAGTCTCTGAAAAATATTGCTGCATTTCTTTTTTGGGGAACATATACACTATTGATAAATGCAATAAAATATGGAGTTTTTTTATAAATATGTTCAATTTGTTTCGAGAAATTTCTCTAAATTAATATTGCAATCAATATATAAATAATAATAATTAAATTTATATTATTTGGATTTGAATATTTGGAATAATGTAATTTTCGATTGAAAGTAGACAAGTAGGAATGAAGATACTATATTTAATATATAGTATAATATATAAACCAAATAAAGTACCATTTGGAAAACATTAAACTACTTTACACGTTATTTTTCATTGTTATTCAACCAGTTTCTTTTCAGTTTTTAAATCCAATTATAAAGAATTTAAATTATTGCGTTTCTGTTTCATTACTTCTACCTATACGTACATTAAACTGTCCCAGGCTATAAGAGCAAATTTTTTTTGCGAATGGGGTTGAGCATACCCCTTATTTTTTCTCCATTTGACCCTAATGACTTAAATAATAATTATGGCGATCGGATCACGATAATCCGTGCCGACTTGATATCAAACTTTAGAATGAAAAGTTAGTATGGAAGCCGTAGAGAGGTTTTAGAACTTAATACGTATTACAGTAAATGAAACACTGTTTTACCCGTATATAATATTTATTATTTATCATTAAGAGAACATTTATTAAATTTTCTTTTTTCGCTTTTTGCAGTCCGGATATACCTGTCTTTGTTCTTGTACACAACGTAGTAAAAATTGCTTTTTTTCCTCTTCCACAGTAATTAACTGCTGTTAACTGCGTTCAGTGCCAGTAACTTTTTTCGTCGAGTATTGAAACGAGGTATTATTCGACCATGAAGTAGGACCCCTATCATCAATTTTGAGTCGATTGAATACGGCCTTGCTTTTGATTGAAAAAAAATCATCAGTGCTGAAATTGAAAAACATAGAAATAAGTTATCTAAGCAAAGTTATAGAAGAAAAATAATTTTATTAGTTCTACTAACCAAAAAGTGGCTGCCATAGTTCTTCCTTCGATGGAATGTACCGTTGAGTGCTGCTTTTGAGATGCTTTTGTCCATTCTTTCGTAAGTTCTTATGGTAAATCCTGGTATGGTGCCCGTACCGCTAAAGTGCATTGCAGTGCATTATAGTTAAGTTGGTATACATGCCAGTAAATAATGCACTCACGAATAGTAAGATTGGCGCTTTCATTGAAACTTAAATTAGTTTCTCGAATATTATAGAACAGAACTGCCAGAACCTGTCCATTAGAGGGAAGTTTTGAACCGGTAATTTGATGTTTTACGTCCCCTATGAAAAATATCTCCTTTTAAGAACTGCGTAATTAAACTAATCAAACAAACAAGTAACCACAAGTAAATCAATAAGTTGGCTCCTGCGCACCTTAGTAAACAAGTACTGACATATTTCGATGCAAGTCGGCACGGGTTGCCGTGGTTCTAAATACGTGAAACTTTATTTATAATAGTTTTGGCATCATTGAAACAAAATAAGAGGGATGCCTTGGAAAAAAACTACTTTTATTTTTTTGGGACATGTACTAGTCAGAATAATTTTGCGTACAATCAAATATTTTGTATTTATTATTTTCCTAAATATAGCTCTTTTTCGCTGATATTGAGAACAATAGAGAGTAGAAACTTTGTGGATATACATAAATTAAGGTGCATTTCATTATTATAATAAATATAAATCCGAAACGACTAACTGCAAGGTATCGAAACTTTTTATAAATATTGTGTAGCAGGTTAAGAGTAAAGAAACATAATTTGACAAATTGATCATGTTTTTCAAGAACAGCTCCAAAAACGTACGTGCTTCACAATTGTAAGGTTCTATGCATGGTTCAACTAACAAGGTTGTAGCAAGCCACCGGCTGATCGTTTATCGCTTCTGTCAAAATCGTCGGTGTCAGCAGTGGTGCGGTGTTGCCGCATCGGTTGAAATGAAAATACCTGACTGAAAACAACTGACCTGAGCACTTTTCCCGTTTTTTCACTCAAATACAGCACCGTCTGGCAACAATCACTTTTGTCTGTTTTCAGTTTCTCCCTCTTTCGTCGGAAAATGGCAGCTGAATTTGACAGTAGCGATAAACGATCCTACCAACAAAATACATGTGGTTTTTGGTGTTGCGGGGATGCTATTACCTTGTTTATTGTGCCATGGTTCTATGACTTCATATGTAATGCAACAAACGTCAATATTTATTAAAAAAAAGATTATTGAATACACTCTCTTCTCTTATTATAAAGATCTTCAATCGGTTTTTTCATTGTTGTAATAAGACTATAAATTAAGTCTTGGTAAATTTGTTGCCATTTTTTCTTTACAGCGGATATTAGGGTTTCAGTTGACTCAAACTGTCGATTACCCCATACACTCGTTGTGCTAGAATGCCCCACAGATTTTCTATGAGGTTGATGTCAGGTGAGCATGCAGGCCACTCCAAAACTGTGATGGATTTCGACGAAAACCACCGTTTTGTCTCTCAGCTAACATGGACTCGAGCATTATCTTGCTGGAAACGCCACTCCGTGTCACATTTTTCCTCCAAAAATGGCACCAGCCTGCTCTGCTGCCTGCTCGAAAAGATGTTATTTGGAGTTCCAAGCAACCCTGAGCCGAAAACGCGCCCCATACCATTACACTGCCACGACCAAAATTCCGTTTTGTAAACCGCAATGGTTCCTTCCGGACATCAGGCCAACAGCCTCGAAAACCATCTGGCCCATCCAGATTCCACTTCTGTTCGTCGGAAAATATAACCTAAAGTCCTTTGTTTCAAAATAAAGGACTATTGCAAAGCTGATAAAAACAGAACTTACTATATCCCATAGTGAAATTAATAAAGTGTGCCAGATAGCAGACACTCTCTCTTCATCGTACACTTATTTTCTGACAGTTAATGTCATTATGCTCACAAATGTCAGAGTTCATAACCCGTCTGTGCTGTATGAAAAAATTTCAAAATAAATTATTGTTTGAAAATATGTTTTGGACCAAAACCGACACAAAAAAAGCAATAACGTGCCAGGAAGAACGTGCTGCCTCTCCAAAAAAAAGCACGGCAAAGCAGTTTCTGTGTTTTTCGAACATAAAATACATGACAAAAATTTATATTTCTGGAGTATTGAAAGTAAATTTTAAATTTTGGGCTATTTTAGCGACAACAAAAATAAAGGTTAACTGAACGGACACAAATTAATTGACACCCTGACAATTGCTACTCTGAGAAATAAGTGTACGTCATCTACCTGGTACACTTTATTTATTTCACTATGCTATTTCCCAATTGGTGTGGAAGTTTTTTAGAGCAAAATCTCTCTCTAACTTCCTTGTGGCGCTTTGTTAGCTTAGGCATTCGTTGCTGCTTTTCAAATTGAATCTTTTGACTCCGCTTTAAAGTCCTCCACCAAATAGTTGCCTTTGACACATTTGCTTGTACCAAGGTCGTTAAGCCTGTTAATGAAGTGGATGAGTTGTTAGCTTCGCCTACTATACGAGCCTCGGTGCGCGAATTGAGCTTTCTCTGGGCTCCAGGACGGTTCTGTGTACCGTAAACTTGCGGATTTTGCAAACAATTTTGCACAACACATAGGCTACGGTTAATTTGTCTCCCGATTTCTCTCAGCGCTACTCCGCGATCGCGTAATGCGGTAATTTGACCTTCCTCAAAGTCCGAAAGCTGCGTACCTCGTTGCATTTTTACGATTACAATATCCAATTGTTTCCGATGCCCAAAAACCCACAGACAGGTTTCTCTGCGATAGTTTTACTATTGACCTTATAATTGTGAAACACCTGCATTTTTATTATTGTTGTTGTATAAATATACCGTTAGTTTATAAAATGTTTAAGCCGTTACCTCTACTTCTTATTAGCTACACATTTTTTGGGGATTGTTGATACCCTATAGTCAGTCATTTGATGGGTATAATAAAAAATTTAATGACCTTATAATTCTGAAACGCACCTTATATTAAATTCGAAATTTCTCAGTTTTTTTCTTCTTCTTCTTTTCAGGTTCTTTTGTTATATCCTTAAATTGTTAACAATATCTTTGAAGATGGAGTATTGATGGACTTAGTGTTTAAGTAAACCTCTTATATGTATGTATAGGGTGTTTTTTTTTGAGGTATAGAACTTCGAATTGAAATAAAACACAAGAAAATCGTTTTAATGTCCATCAATTTGGCTTTATTGGAAGGATAATTTTATGCCATTAATGTTTAAATATGATTTCGGGCATGTGGCCGCCGCGGCTAGCTCGAATAAAGCCAATTCTACAGGTCCAATTTTCAGTTGATGGACAAAGCTCCAATTGCTGTGCACGGTGGCGAATCGATTCATTCGGGTCCTCTTCAACATTTTGCTCTACAGCGGCAATTGTTTCTTCGGTGCGCACTGTTCGACGTCTCTGTGGATGCGTATTATCACTTAGAGTAAACGTAGTGCGAAAACGACCCATGGTTAACCGAATTAAATGCTCTGTCGACCATAAAATGGACGGAGCTTGCGGTAAACTTCGCGAACTGAACCATTATTTTCGAAATAAATTTGCACGATTTGCAAGCGTTGTTCTTTTGTCAACCTGTTCATGATGAAATGGCAAACCAAACTGAACATAAATGACATTAGAGTTGCCAGATTTGACCACAAAATGCCAGCTTTATCTCTATTCGAAAAACAAACCTCTAAAAAAAATACCCTATATATTCAATTATGTGCGAATTAGATGACTAGGGAGGAACTTTTGTGAACCAGTTAATAGCAAACAGAGCTTCGCATCGTATGTAGGTCAACGTCCAGTTGAAATAGAATATGATGAATATTAGAATATGATGCAATGTTTTGAAACCCAGGCTTACATAAGCTTTTAAAATATGCAAATAACACCTCGAAACCATTTCTGATTAAAAAATATAGCCTGCTCACGGTTTTCGCATTACTACGCGGTCTTATTAAATACTTCTGTACATTTCCGAAGATATTAAGTGCAACTAGCCCCAAATTTCTATGCACTGATTGCAAAGTAATAAATTTGTCTTGCTCTGGTAGCTTAAAAAAATAACCAGATCGTAGCAACGAGGCAAGAATATCGGTTTTTTTATTTTACATAATCCTTTTATCTAGATAGATAGATAGATAGATAGATAGATATATAGATATATTCTTTATTCAATTGTTTAACAAATATTACAGAAATAATTTAATTAACAATAGATAACATTTATAATAAAGAATTTACGACAATGACTTTTAAGTCGTCTGTCGGAAAAAAGGAAAATACATTACTCTAACTTAAAGATATACATACATATTAACAGAATTCATTTACAATTAAGCTCCTATATTTTAAAGCATCAGTGACATACAAAACAAGACAATCCCATCCACCTACGCCAATTCCATTTAGCTTGTTTACAATTTCATCTTGAGTTAAAAAGAACTTTCCAAGATATCGATATCTGATTCTTTTCAAAATTGGACACCTACCCAGAAAATGTGTTATATTTTCTAACTCGTTCAAATTACAAAGACTGCAGTTTAGATTTCTGTGACCCCCAAGAATTATCAAATCGCACCTGGCCTTCAAAATCCACATTATTCTATATTTTCCAAGATTGTCATTCAAGTAGCTTTTACCGATGTTATGATCTAAGTCTTTATATAAACGTGAACTTTTAAGAGCCCTTTCCCATGATTTTTGTTTATTTGTCGAGTTCAGAACGGATAACAATGTGTTAATGTTTTCATTCCAACTTCTTCTATTTAAAACGTCATAATTCCAACTAATATTCAATTTTTCTCCTAAAACTTGCATTGATTTTACCCAAAAGATCTTTCTCTCTATAATAATTTTTGAAAGTTTGTGTGGCAATCTGCTATCGTCGTATTCAAATAAAGTTTTAGAAATATATTTAAGATGAAGCCGTAAAGTATACAGATGACAGTGTGGTATGTCTGTTTCTAACATAAGACAATAAGAGGGTGTGTTTGTTGGTAGATGTAAAATTTTCTTTAAGAAATAAAATTGAATTTTATCCACCAATTCAAACAACTCAAAGCCCCAGACTTCTGCAGCATAACTTTGTATAGCTCTAATTACTGCTAAAAATAATTTGTATTTAGCTGATAATTTTATCTTATTTTTGATTAGAAAGGACAACCATGTTGCATTGATACTGTTTTTAGCCATACAGTTTCTATTTTCAACATGTTTTTTAAAGCTTAATTTTGGTGTTAATTTTACACCGAGGTAATTGTATTCTGACACTATAGGGATACTTTCGCCTTTAAATGTCCATTTTTCTCTATCCGCCAATTTGCCGCCTTGTCGAAAAACCATTATGGCCGATTTCGAAAGGTTTACTTGCATGTTCCACACATGGCAATAATTTTCTAACCTAAATATCATTCCTTGCAGCTCCTCTGAATGAAATTTACCATTTTGGTTGGGATTCCCAAGCTATACAGTTTATAGATTAAAAGTTTTCTGGGAACCGTGTCAAAAGCGGCTTTAAAGTCTACAAAAAAAGCGTACACTTTCTTTTTTTCTGCGAATCTAATTTGAATGATTCAAGTTAAATTATAAATGTTATCTGCCGTGGAATGTTGTTTTCTGAACCCTGCCTGATATTCGGTAATCAGCTTTTTACTTTCTAACCAATTTGTCTTTCATTTAATATGCCCATCATAATCTTTGCAATACAGTTCATAAAAGAAATCCCTCTGTAGTTTGATGCTAAGGTTCTATCGCCTTTTTTGAAAAGCGGAAATATTATACTAGTTTCAAAAGCCGTATCTGCTTCCCCACTATTATATAACGCAGAATACTTGTTAGCCAGCTCATCAAGAAAAAGGGTGTCAGCATTTTTGAAAAATTCGTAAGACACCCTGTCTAAGCCTGGCGCTTTTCCAGTTTTAGTCTTATGGAGCATTTGTAAGATTTCTGCTGATGAGATTGGTTAATCCTTTATCTATTTAACCCTTATGTGTGTGAGGGGGTATCCGGGTACCCAAATCACTTTGATACTGAAATTTTATATACTTGCGGATAACATAGAAAGGTGAAACTTCATGACAACTCCCAACAACTCTTTATTTTCAAGTGTTTGATTCCATTTAGTAGCTGGGGCACCCGGGTACCCCAACACTTTTTTTATGGAGTTGCATGGCTTTCTGAGATGTAATGTAAATAAGTTTTTGCAAACAGCAAACCCACTTTTGAGGAAAATTCATCAAAACATAATTTTGGCTCGCATGTTCGCAAACCTTTTTTGACTAGTGTATATATGCACACAGATAATTTTATTAAAGTGTAAATTGCCTATAGCATTTTGCTTGCACCGCGTTGCAGAGCTTACCTTTTTTGCATACCTAAAATTGGTATTCAGATACTTTGAATTGTAACTTCATCCACTAAATAAGTAGAAAATTGTTCCTAGAATTTTAAAATATATTTATTTCATTACAACTTTTTAAAACGTGTCTTTATAGAATGCATTATTTAAAAAATGTATACTTTAAACACATTTCAATATGTGGATTATTCTTATTTGACGAACGCAAGCTTGTCGGTACACTTTCAAATAGCACACTGACTGGCGTAAAAAGAAAATATTCAATAAATTTCTAGCAAGTATCACATTTATTTACACATTTTTGCATCCATTTTTTCAACTCACAAAAAAAACCTTCATAAAACTTACACAGTTACAGGGGTAGAGGGGAGGAAGAAAGGCAATTAAGACTAGGTAAAAACCAAAAAATTCAAAAGTTTTACATTCTAAGCAAGAAGTGTAACCATTGAAACCGAAAATTTGCTGTTGCTTTGTTGAAAGTAAAGGGGAAACTAGATAAATGCCCGCTGCACAACAATTATATTGGCTGATCGCCTCACTCATTCGGTTTTTGTTTTGGTGTCTAGGTCAGCGGCGTCCGAGTGATCTAGGCACGCACATGAATCACAAATGCGAACTGGGTCCAACCAGCCTCGTTCAGGTACTGGTCTGCGCTTTTTAGAGCAATTTTCGCACACTGCCTGTCCGCAGCGGCGACAATGGTGACGCCGACAGTCACCGCCGACTGGTTGCATGTCTTTGGGTGCTGCCATCAAGCCATTGGATATTACAGTGACGTTATTGGTATTGCTGGTGCTGTTGGTGCAAAATCCTTTCGTTTTCGCCAAGTGCAATTCTTCGGCTGTGCCAAATTTAATTCTACAGATGTTACAGTCTGGTGCCTCTGCATCGGGTACCCAGTAGGCGGGGCGTGCTGTGTCTTTGATGATTTCTGAATGATCAAAATGAAATATGTATTTTGAAGTTACGTAGATTTACTGCCTAACTAACCTTTGGGTAACTCCAGAGCGCGCGCGGCTACAGTGCTCAATGTGTTGTAGACAGTTTCGCCGTACTTGCGCACACTGATATCCGCCTGATCAGACTGTTTGTCCCCTGCGATATTATTATGATTGGAATTTGAATTGGTATGAGTAAATGCATCTGTTGCATTTTCTGTATAATTAGAAATTATTTATGTAATAGAAAATCATAAATGCAACGAGTAATTAGAATCCCGTTCATAACAACGAATGAATCTGCTGTTATCTGGAAAAAAGTACAAGTGTGGAACAACTTTTTACCCGGCACTTTGTCTGGTTTTGTCAGTAGCTCCTGGCGACAGTCGTTGCACACTCGCACTCGTTGTGTCCAACCACGTCCCGGCACTGGCATCTGATTTTGTGTGCACGCATTGCAGAAGCCTTTTCCACAGCCCCGACAATGGTGCTTGGGCAGTCCATGCTGTTCGAAATTCTTCTTGCAAGCGTTGCACGTCTGCAACAATTTAATATGATATTACTTTTTTCCGAGTGCACCTTGTGTAACGTACAGAAATTTCACTATTGGGCTGCCAATAGCTCGGTGCTACCCAATCGGCCAACCAACCGGTAACGGCTTTTGTGGGCGGGGCGGAAATGCTAGTTATTGCTTCGCTTATGTACGACACCTTATCGATAACCATTTGAGCAGAGTGCGTCGGTCCTTTGGCAGTAATATTGCCTCCTTTCCACACATGCACAATTTCAGACCTAATGAAAATAATATATTTGTATTAGTTTGCTTCTACTCATTAGTTTGTCGGCCTCGATAGTTAAGTGTTTAGCGCGCTGGCTTCTCATAGCGAGGCCCCAGGTTCGATTCCTGGCTTGGGCTCGTCTACTTTTATCGCTATCCCCATGAAGCAGATGAGAATTACAAGAATCGCACAAATGCGCTTTTGGCTGGCATATATAATTTTCAAATACCCCTTGTGGATAGCGGTAGAAGTAGAAGAATGTTTTGCCATACTAATCATAAAAAGCGAATTTAACTTTTTGAATGTGAAAAGAACTAATACTACTAGCGATTCAATTGATTAATTCAACCAACAAAAGACATTTGCCTTTGTTGTCAAGCAAAGTGAATAAAGATAAACCTCGACAATTGTGGCACATCTTGTTCCATACCTGACAGCCGTTGTTTCCGGCGACTTATTGCCATACCAATACTGACGTGCTCTATAGATTTCGCCACAGTGTGGACACTCGATGACCGGACCCTTCCAAGCGTACTTGGCGAGTCCATACCAGGAACTGTCGGTTTGTGATTGTGTGCTAATCGTCACAATGATCTGAAAAATCAATGACACATCTCATTTCTGCATCGAAAATTCGTCAGTGTGCACTCACTTCTTTGCCATTGTTGTGACAAGTCTTGCAAAGGTACACCTTGTTCTCATATTGATGTTGATAGTTGCACGGGTGCTTGTTCATGTGGTCCTCGCCATCGTGCTCGTGCCCCATCGAACGTTGACAGCGCTGGCTACATGACTCACAGTGAACCGGACAGGTGAAATATTGCTCCGGAAAGGGGTTGATGGACTTTTCGACGATTTCACCGGAAAATTTTCGATTAAGTGCTTTCATTGCCTTGAAGACGACACTAGGCGAGCGTGGCGAACGCACTGTTGTGTTCTCGATTTCTGCTTTAATGACGGCAATTATTTTGCTAAAGTCAGTGCGACTGTTTTTCGCAGTTTGTACGCCAACGTAGCGCAGCGAACTAAACGCGTTAGTCTCGTAATTCAGATCGGAAAAAATGTCCCGTAGCTTATCCTCCACACTAGCAGCAACGGCTGTTGGTGAAGGAAAAATATATTCATGTAAATGAGGGCAGTGACAGAGGACAATCAGGTGAGCCATTTTCAAACATACAACTTTCCAACGGCTTGGTGTGCTGTGTTTCGTGGAAAACAATGACGGCTGGTCCCAGAGTTTTCGCAGTGCCTGGTATAGCCAGTGATTGCAGAGCTTGTGCGAAATGTGAGCAAAAAGCCTTGGAGGCTGTGCCCAAGAACTCATACATATCACTGTGTAAGCGCTCCGAACGCGTCCGGTAGATGACAATATCGGAAATGGCCAGAATCTGCACAACATAAAAATCGTGTGATCAGACAACAAAATTCGGTTCAAATACGCTTTGGGGCACTCACCTTTAGCAGCATGCGTACACGCCGATTTCTCTGTGTTGTTGTACCCAGCAGTCCCTCAGTGTCAAGGCACAGCACATTCATGCCACGCTGCATGGCGGCGTAAACGCCCAATGTACACGAGTGCTGTTCCGCGGAGGTACGAAAAATCTCGGCGCCATCAAAAAAGGTATGGTTCATGGTGTACGACTTGCCATCCCCCGTATTGCCAAATATTGAGATCACTTTTATTTTGTCGTTCTCGGAGCAGTGCAACTTCTTGCAAAATAACTCCGGCGTAGCTATGTGCAAGTTCTCATGGGCGTCCATCAGAAGAAACGAATGATCGGTGGAGTAGTCCGGCATTTCAAAGTTTGCGTCGGGAAAAGTATCTGGTATGGTGATGGAAGTTAGGTCAGTGCCGCTAATTATATCCGGTTTTAGCGAATCCTCCTGAAAATGCATAACATGAGACAAAAACAAGTGAGAGTGAGTCAGCAGTCCAAGCACATAAACACACAATTTTAAATTCGGGAATATTAATTTATTGAACAGAAAACATCATCATCTGCACTTATTTGAAGAGTATCAGAAAAGCCATCACATGTGCTGAGCTAAGCTTTTTGCATGTGTTCGACCACATTACTCGACAAATAATGGGCTAATCGCGTGCACCTAAAAACAAAAGTATTTTCTGGATTTATTTTGGGCCGCTGAACGCGAAATTGAAAAACCAACGAAGAAGAACCAAGAAGTGTCCAACGTTGTTTAGCGATCCAAAATTAGTCTAGAAAATACATTTGTTTTAGGTGCATTTTCGTATCGAGTAGTGTAATTTAGCATAAGCATCTCAACCAAATAAACGCGAGAACAATAAAGTGCAACTGTAGTCGAGATGAGCGCGAACAGAACCATGCTATCAGTAGTTGAAAAGTTTGAATTTTCTACACGTTTGCATTGCGCCCCAAACACCGCACAGCTGTTCAGTACGTAATGTTCTGTTGGTGGGGCCCGGCTATAGATTTAAAAAATAGTTGACAATGGGAAATCAACTAAAAAGAAACAGAGAACGAAAGGAAAATATCAAAACATGAGATTACTTCTTTACTACTCAGTAGTCGAGCGAATGTTTTTATTCGCACAGCTGATTTGCGTGTTTGTAAATACCTATAAACGTTTGCTTAATTAACTCTTTCCAAATTTTGCATATTTTGTTATTAAACATAACAAATGAAAAATAACTTAATTATGTATTGAAAAACATGTGTCTTGTTTGTATGTATATTACAATTTAACAGTTTCAGTGTCAGCGAAATATTGTGGTTTTTTTATACGTTTAATTCTGAAGGATCAAGGCCTGACTTTCAGATATCTTAAATATATTCAACATATTTTATGAATAATCGCTAACCAGTCCTGTGTTCAGAAAAATACAACAAGGAAATATCCTTCGATTGATGGTGAAAAACTAAACGAAGTAAAAAGGAGAAAGAAATTCTTTGAAAAAGAAATTGATCTATAGTTGTAAGTATCTACGGTTTCGGTCAAACAAACTAACTTGTAAAATATTTCTGTGCCTCAATATTTTAGTTTCCACCTGAAATGTGGACTATACGTAGGCTGAGATTGCCATTGAAAAGTTTGCCATATTTTACCATAAACGTGCTTAGAACATTTTGATGTTCAAGCGCGGTTTAACGAATTCGATCGTGGTTTCCGTTCGCTCCAGGACGAATTTCGTGAAGGTCGTCCAAAATCGGCCATTGTGCCAGAAACCATCGATGCTGTGCGTGAACTGATAAAGAAAGATCGTCATGTGACATACCGTTAGATAGAGGCATCCTTGGGCATTAGTTCCACGGCCGCGCATTCGATATTGCATGAACATTTGCTGTCAGAAAGATTTGTTCTCGTTGGATCCCGCATAATTTGGCAATCGTTAAAAAAAAGGCTCGTGTCGATTGATGCAAAGAAATTATGGACAAATTCGATTGCGGTACTTCGAAAAACGTGTATAAGATCGTGACAGGTGACGAATCATGGATATATGCATAGAGTTCGAAATAAAACAGCAATCGACCGTGTGGGTCTTACAAGACGAACCAAATCCAACAAAAGTTGTTCGGACACGCAGCACATCGAAGAAAATGGTCGCCTGTTTCATCGGCAAAACTGGTCATGTGGCTACTGTGCCGTTAGAGCAACGTAGAACGGTCAATTCTGAGTGGTACAAAACAATTTGTTTGACAGAAGTGCTCAATGAAATACGGAAAAACAAGCGCCAACGCCGAACCATTCTTCACCAGGACAATACGCGCTCTCACACATCGGCTCAAACAACCGCGAATTTGATCGACTAAAGCATCGATTTAATGGGTCATCCGCCATACAGCTCTGATCCCAGCACCCAATGACTTATCTTTTTTCCCGCACATCAAACAAAATTACGTGGTCAACGATTTTCATCGCCAGAAGATGCTGCTGAAGCATTCAAAAACCATTATTTGGAGGTGTCTCAATCGGAGTGGAAAAAATGCTTCAACAATTGGTTTGAGCGCATGCTCAGAGGGGATTTCCCTTTTTTGGTTATAGACATTGTAATAAAATAAAAAAAAGGTAAAAGTTGCGAAAATATAACCCCGTTTTTCGTAAACTGTTGCGATTATAGAACCTGCAATGTTAAAAATAAAGCCGTTGCGATAACCGGGCCGTCGCGACAATGGGTAGTCGCGAATACCGAGCTTGCACTGTATTAACCTTCTTGGATTTTTAAGCGACAACAGCACTTTATGAACCACGTGATTCAGCTGTTTGATAAATAATGTGCCTACAAAAGCAACTCAAAATCTCCAATTTCTTCAAAAATGTTTAAAATGTAAATAAAACAATTCTAATTTTAAAAATTACATAAAATTCTTCAATAAAATTTTGGGCTCTGTTATCGCGAAAAATCAGTTTTCGCGACAGCTCTGGTTTTTAATTAGTCGCGAAAATCGAGCTTGCACTGTATAAGTACAAATGCCGATATTTTGTAAGGAAGCACATAGCTGATAAGGATAGCGCAATTAAAGCTGTTTACACACTATTATGGTTGAAAACTTTCATTATGTGACACATTAGTGGCGTTTGCTTCATTATTAGTTCACTTTATTTAGTTCTCTTTGCTTTTGCGTTTAGCACAATTTGCAATTGAAGTCGCGAGAAGAAATATCGTTGTAGATTCAAGCCAACAAATTGGGTAGTTGAGCTTTGTTATTAACAATAAATGCTTGTAAAATAAATATAAGAAGAGTGAATAAATATAACAACTATCTATGGAGGCAGAAAATTAAAGTTATCAGTAAAACATGGTTTGATTTACGGATGCCATTATGTTGGTACTTAACCCTTTCGCAATCAATGAAATGCCACTACATATTTACATCAACTTATCAGAGTCGCTTGCAAGTTAAATCAACCAACTCTATGTTCTGAAATATCTGAGAACTTATTGCGATGCCACTGCCGTTAGTTATTTTACTAAACCTCTCCCCATTTCTAATTTATTGACTGTAAACCCTTAAGATCGTTCCGCAACAATGATTCTTTAGATAAATAAATGGCCCGATTAAATGCATCACCCTGTAAAGTAAGACTGCGTTGCGAGTTAAATGTTATTGCAAAGCCAACTTTCAGCTGGGTTTGTTCCGCCGCGCCTTCTTTCAGGCTTCAGCAACGTTCTCGGCTGTGCGCATTGGCCTACGCCTGGTCTTATCGCGGTTCCTGCGCGCTTATCGCTTGTTCAGTTCAATTTTGCACAACGCTCTATGAATATGCCAAATCTCAAAGTAAAACATGCAAACACGTGAAATTCTAAAACGCAATTTTCTTTGTGAGCTGCGCCCCTCTTCTGGACGCTCTTGATTTTGCTCATGTGATTCATTGCACTTACTCTGAAGGTCGTCGGATCGAACGGCTCCATTATTGACGATTGAGATCCAAACTTTCGGTCTATGGTTACCATTTTCTCACTTCTTCATACACAAAACTGCGTCGTTTCGCAGCGAAGAACCAACACAAAAACACAACACAGATTTTTCTGTTTTTCACTCAATTGTACTTTTCAATAAATTTCAGCAGCATGCATCAACTTTGTCGGCTTTTCTTACGGAGAGAAGCGCAAGCTCGTATCGCAGTTTTCATGGGCTGATGCACCGTAGTCCTCACTATTTTTATTACTCCTGGACAATAGGCGAAAAATTGGGCTCCGTTCTCTAACGAAATTGTACACGGGCACGTACCACGAATGTCAGCGCAAAACAGAAGCAATATTGCTTGTTGGGGGAGAAATGCACATTTATGAGGTTGTGAACTGTTGCAGTGTTTATTGTTTTTAACTTTTGATACAACGATCAAACAAAGCGAATAGCGAATAAAACGGAAGGAGAACGATGAAATCGAACTGTTGAAAACTGTGAGCAGTTCTCTATAGTCAAAATCAGTAAAGACCCAATTCGAGTTAACGCATGGTACGCAGCAAGGAATTCTACGAATCTGTCAAAAAAGTAGAATCTGTGTAGTGGCATGGAGCATGTAACATATCGAAAAACGTAGGATGCCTTGCTTCTTAGAAAGCCGGATACAGCTCAACATTCTAATATTACGTTTATACTACGTTTACTTTGAGCCCAAATGCGTGGTTTGGGCAAAAATTCTCATATGTGAAGCCAAATCACACATTTCCTCGTACAAATTCAAATTTACGAAGTGACTCATTTCAACAAAACGACAAACTAAATGCGATAAAACATGACTAATTTTATCGAACGCATCACAAAATAAAGGCGCTTTCAAAAGCTGTTTGCTCTTTTTGACAGTTTAAAATCACAACAAACGAAAATTGTCAAAATGGAAATTTTAAATTGAAATTTTCGTTTGCTTCAAATAAGTAAAATATTCTTAGCATGTAAGGTATGTAATATATTTGTATTTAAATATTGCAGTGTTTAGAACATAGAGGCAGCAAAAAAGCAACAAATTCTTTAGTCAGCAGCCGGAAAAGAGCTGCTTTATGAGCTGCGGCAAATGGAAATAAGCATTGAGCGTTTGACATAAGCTGTCAAACGAAATGCAAATAAGGCAATGCAAACACTTTGAAATTACTCATTTGAAATTACGCATTTGAGCTCAATGTAAACGTAGTATAACTCTCAACGCACTCCACGCATCGTTCGAACAGGCCAAATAATTCATTCTAAATGTTATCGATAAAAATCTTTTTCTTGTGAATAATTTCTTTCAATTTTGGCCAAAAAACAAGAATGATAAAAATAAGGCAGTTAATATAGCAGATATAGCAGATGAGATAGCAAATTTGAGATATATTTCAGTATTCAGATAAATGAAAGGCGTTCTTAAAGGATTTAAAGATAAGTATAAACAAAATTAATTAAATTAAACAAAAATAATAAACGTGATAAACTTATTTACGATATTTTCATGATTTTTCAAGGTGGGTGAAATTCATTTAAGCGCCTTGACGCCTTGACCGCAGATATGTTTTATTAGTTATATTATTTACTATTTATTTTACAAATGTTTGTTAGTTCTATTGTTATTGCTGTATGTAATTTTAGATTAATTTTTTTAAATAGTAATGCTTTTTTTTACTTGGAAAATGATTTAATGCAATAAATTCAAATAATGAAAAAATGATATTGGTTTTATTCATTTTCACCTCACTGCTGATGGAAATTTACATCAGTGGTGATGCATTTAGTCATCAGTGGTGATGAGCTTTCCCATCAGCGTTGATTAGCACCGTTGATAGATATTTACATCAGCGCTGATGCATTTACACATCAGTGGTGCTGAACTTCTTCATCAGTGCTGACTGAAAGCGAGCATTAAATTTTAATAGGAGTAAATGAGACAGCTGTATGTTCCTCAAGTTACAGAAGTTCGTGTGTTGAACGGTGATGCAAGATCACATGTACACAAAAGTTAACATCACTTTTTTCACAAAGCTTTCCATATGGTGAATATTTCTCTACAATGAATAAATTTTTTAGTTGAAAACTTCGCTTTCATTCGTTTATTGTCTCCATATAATGAATTTTTCCATGCTATTTTCTGTCACGCATATTTACAACACTGAATACCGAAAAAAAGGTGAAACATATTTAGGGGAACCCCAGAAGTTAAGAATAACAACAGCATAAGAAGAAGAATGTCACATCACTAACAATTTTGACAGCAATTGTTTGTTTTGAGTGATTAAAGTGAAAATGTCGCAGCAATGCATTAGGACAAATTTCTGCTTCGCTTGATGTACTTCGAACCTTTGTGGAGATGAAGAGCAACGTAGCGTTGTTAAGTCTCTAAATGTATAAGAAGGCTTTGTTGAGGGAGAAAAGTAGAAGGGTGTAATCTAAACTAAAATACCTCGTTATTTGAAATAAAAGATGAAAAAAATCATTATATCTATATAATGAAGTTTCTATATAATGATGATTGTTTCTGGTCCCGTGCGAATTCATTATAGGGAAGTTCGACTATATATAGTCACAGACGTTTAAACAAATGTGAAATAAGTTCAATTAAAAAAATATCTGTTTTAAAACAGCTGTGCCAGGAGATGTGGTTTAACTCGCGATATAGAAATAGTTATTTACTTTGCTTGGTATTCATCTATTGCCATTGTTCTATAACCAGTGTGATGCAAATGACAGTTTGCAATAATTTATAACGCCAGCAAAATACTGACAAATTTGAAATTATTGTTTATAGCACACCGACAGAGCAAGAAAAATCAATTATAAATATCTGTTTTGAAGCAATGATGCCAATTGCTTAGGTTTTGTCACCTACAAAATAGAGAATAGTTGTGTGTTTGGCGACAGAGACAACTGTGGTCGTTTAGTCGTGTAGTAACCAAAATAATCGTTTTCATACGAACGGTTTATTCCATATTTTTACAGCTGCAGTCGTGTCGCTGCTATCGTGTATGTATTCGGGACATGACTGAGCCCCCTTCAAATCAAATGATAAAATCTGGATAATCAAAATAATGGATATTAATGGTTAGGGAAAAATTTCTGGGGTCTCACACAAAACAGTTGATCAAAAGTTTTTCAAATTCTGAATTTATTTTTAAATTAAAGAAACATATTTAATTGTTGCATTTGTTAGTCGAGAATAAAACCGTACAAGAGGCCTCCAGAAAAATGTAGAACGTTACAAATGTTAAAAGGGATTATTGTTATCTTTCATGATGTCTGAAATGACTTTAGGAAGTAAACGATTTTTAAGGCTTGTGAAGTTTTTTATAAACTTTGTGAACCCATGAACAGTCAATTCCGTAGTCGTGAGCACAATATGTTTGGTACTGACAAATGCATCTCTGTATTATTATCGCACTCGTATCTTGTCGTTATCTTGTCTTCTTGTTTTACTGTTTTCGTTCGGCTTGCTTATGTCAACATTTGCTTTCGGCCCAACCGATTACTCATAAACCAATAGTGCAGAAGAAGTGGCTAAACATTTTCAGTTTGATTGCGGGAAATCGCGTATGGATTTTTGTACGTTTGGTGGAAGCAAACAAGCGGAAAAAGTTAGTCTGATAATATTGTTTACAAATAAAGCTGAATTCGCGCATATACTCGACTTAGGACGTGAGTTTTGGTGTCCATAGTCAGATGCAATTTTGTGAAGCGTAGTTTTTCCCGTACCGTGGGCGAGTGCGAGGAGGAATTGCACAGGAACGACGAAAAGGACGAATTGAATTTTTTCATTATACAGAAAAAACTGCGTGAGGGCTGTCGGCTGGGAGCATAAGAGCAACGGTGGAGCAAATCAATTAGCACGTTCTTCAGACGGACACTTGTAAATTTTTGATTTTTCTGCTGCGATATTCGGTGCGTGCGTCAGAGTCGAACTTGAACGCCACAATACATGCCCGGTTTCCATATCAATGAAATGGGTGAGATGGTGTTGGATGCTATCGACGACATCGGCGTGGTGGATGTCTACGATCTAGCATCGGACATTGGTAAGGAGTATGAGCGCATCATCGACCGCTTTGGAACGGACGCGGCGACGGGGCTGATGCCGAAGATTATTAACACGCTGGAACTTCTAGAGGCACTGGCCACGAAAAACGAGCGCGAGAATGCCACGATACAGGAGCTGCGCGACAAGATCACGCAGTTGGAGAGCGAAAAA
This sequence comes from Melieria omissa, assembly GCA_963971225.1. Taxonomy (NCBI): domain Eukaryota; kingdom Metazoa; phylum Arthropoda; class Insecta; order Diptera; family Ulidiidae; genus Melieria; species Melieria omissa. Next base: position 43,685,335 of record OZ020268.1, on the reverse strand, counting down.
TCTGAGAAGGCTGAGTTTCGAAGGCGTTTTGAAAACGTAAGTCAAATGGTAAATTCAGTGATTCAGCGGTCTGTACTGCACTATTTTGGCACCTTTGCAGGAAATGGAAATTATTGAGGAGCAGTGGCGCACTGAAACGAATGAGCTACTGGAGCTGGTTTCGTCATTGCAAGACGAAAATAAGCGACTTGTCAAGCAGACACAGGACTTACAGTCGTCTTCCGCACAGTCGTCTGGACTGGGCGCCAGTCTCACAGAAAGCATCATCAGTATTACAAATCATGAACTGAACAGTGCATTGTCGGACACGCAGGTGCTGCAACGCCTCAAGGAACAAATCTACAAGCAGCGCGACGAGCTGAAGCAAAAGGAGCACGAGCTGCAGGACAAGTACAGCGAAATTGAGAACGTAAGTGGCTTAGGAGAAGGGAGCAAATGGGTACAGGTTGTGTTAGGATTGTTCTGTAGAGCAAAAGGTGTGCTGATGACAACACAATGATGTGCCGTATTGTTAAAGTAACATGGGGTTATTTTTTTGGTTTAGGTTTAGGTCGCTATAGCTGGAGTATAGTTATTCCTAACTCAATATAACGATCACAGTGTTCTCACATAAAAAGTCAACTGCCCCCTTGTTTGTGGAATGCATATATGTAATACTTCTATATTGGCACTAACGTATCTTCACAATGTGTTTTAATTCGGAAATCAAAGGGAGACAAGCGATGAGACAGAAAACACGAAATTTTGTGAATATATTTCAATGCGTGTATACATGTGCACTTCTACACATGAACAACTGTCAAACTGCTCCTGGGGCGGTTGAAGAAATTTCAGTTAATTTCGACAAATTTATACATATTTTTTTCCCGTAAATTTTTTCCCCGTCTGAACGCACCTGACTTTTTGCCACTTTTGAAATATGTCAAGGTAAACTCGTTTAAATGCTTTCTCGCTCATATTTCACTATTACTGTACTGTGATGTTGGCGAATGTACTTTGAGCTTAGTGCCAATATAGAAGTACTACATATATGGTGGAATGTAAGTTAAACCTCGATTTAAACTTTCAAAATATTGTAGTTAATGAAACGTAACTGAAGAGGCAACAAATAACTGTTACAAAATCTAAAAGATTTTAGTCTTCTTAGTGATTATAAGGTTGTTGATTACAGAGTTCTCTTTAAAACTTAATTTAGGAACTTTCAAGGTATGTCTAAAGATAGAAACATACATAAATGAAGCTTAATGAAAGGAAGCAAAGTGCCGCATATTATAGTAAAACAAAATTGATGAACTCCATTAATTTCCTTATAAATATTAATAACTGGAGAGCATTATTAAGTATTATTGTTCTATTGTTCAAATTTATAAAATACTTTGAAGACTCTTAGTAGTGAGTAGGTCCTCATTTCTATTAAACCAGCTCGAAAATTTGGCTTGACATACTTCTTACAAGGTTCATTCTTATTGGTTGGTTGGTTGTATTGGCTGCCTCTGTATAAGACACACTTAGGCCTTTATGACCCGTTGTGATACCACAACGGCTGCGGCTTTTGGCAATTTTCCTTTCACACTTGGAAGTTTTGCCATTGTCTACCAAGAGCGCACTTGTGCGATTCTTGTAATTCTCATCAGCTTCATGTGGATAGCAATAGAAGTAGACGAGAGTTTTACCAGCCCAAGCTAGGAATCGAACCTGAGGCCTCGGTTTAAAAAACGCAAGCGCGCTACCCGCTGGACTATCGAGGCCGGCTTGTAGAACTCTAAAACCTTTTTACCGAAAACAAACAGTATGACACGATCAGGACTTTATAAATGATAATTCTGTGGTCAAAAGCACTAACCGCTTAAGTCGACTTAAGAAGAAATTGAGTTATGGATGCCACCACGTTCCCTTGACTGTGCTCTACGTTTGTGTAAAATCGGGGAGCTTCTAACTTTAAAATAAAAAAAGTTATTAATAAAAACCTATTCGCATTCCCATAGCGAACATACTACGCGCTAAAACTTTAAAGTGAGATTACTCGGAACAGCAATTTACGACTTAGGCGGTTATTGCTTTTGACCACAGAATTATTAAAGCTTAAGACTCGAGGGACGATTCTGCAAGAATGAGCTTAGTAAAAAGTAGTCGAGTCAAATCTTCATTTCATTAAAAAGAAATGAGAACCTACTTACTTTACTATTGATACTCTTCAAAGTAAGAGTTTTTTGTCTTCAACAATTTCTTCAATCGCTCAGAAATGGAAAAATGTTGGTGCGCCTATACTTATGCCACAGATCACTCAGCAAGTATATGTTTCGCGGCCAAGGAAAAGATGTTTCAAAAAGTTCTACAAATTTGGCCTCCTAAAAAGAGCTTCTGACCTCTAATGTCACTCACACAAATACCGCTTTTAGCTAAAACAACGTTTGACTGTAATTATATATTTTAAGCAGAGAACCAGCGTTAGATGTTGGTGTGGTGTTGTGTGTGTGTGTTTTAGTTTTTTTTTGCTGCTGGGAATCGATCTGGGAATTAATCTGCTGCTTTTATCCGCAGATTGATTCCCTTTCCTTTAACCTTGGAACAACCTCCCAGCTTGCAATTAAGCAGTTACGGCCACCATAAAGTATATTAAACGCCCGTTAGTTTTTATAATGTGCTTAATTTGGTTGCAGTCGTGCGGTCATGTCATAGCTATTACGTTTCACTTACCGCTTTTGGTGACCCGCCTGAGGCGAGAACTTTTCACCTCTTCCTATAATTAGATTTTTTTTACTTATTTGCACCGCCCTTACTTTTCCTTTACTTGTAGCTTAACATACAAATGGAGCGCTTAAAATCTTCCGGTCGCGATACGCGCCGTCGCCACAAAATGTTGCAAGCACAAGTAAAGACGTTGTGTGAGGAACGCGCTGATTTTCTGGCGCAATTGCAAGACCAGTACCGTGATATCAACCAGCTGCGAAAGCGTTTGGGGCTCGCGGAGAAGGAGAACGAGGACCTAGTGAAATCATGCGGGGACGACCCGAACGATCCGAATCGGCCGCGCTACACTACGCTGCAGCTTAAAGAGTTAATCTGCGAACGAGATGAGTTAATCACCACAGTCGACAATTTAACGGAGGAGCTGAAAGCTTTGAAACCGCCCAAGGGCGGCAGCGGTGATTCGAGTTCGTATGATTACGATGACGAAGATGACGAGGTAGACGAGGAATCTCAGGAGGCACAAGAAGTGTGTGCTGCTGGCACGTAAGTTGACACGCAGCATGGAAGGAAAGTGAATAGAGTGATGAAAGCGCTGTTAGCTGAAAATTCTTAGGGGGAGGGGGCGGCGGGGTATAATGAGGGGGAGTATAAAGCAATGATTAATTTAATGAAAATCAACAATCAAACGTCAACATTGTTTTGTTGTGTGATTTATTTTATTTCAATTATTCTTGGATTGCTTGGTTAATTGCATAGTTGTGTTGACCAAAGTTCAAGTTTTAATGCATTCATTCATTTTCTTTGTCTTGCTTTTTTATATTTGGTCTTTTATTTATTTGCTATTTATTAAGCTTTTGTCTTTGATTCAAGTATGTGCTTTTGCAGGCCACCTGAGCATGATGCGCCGGTACAAGGTCCTCTACCCTACGAGCCGGACGATGCGCCTTGGAAGAAGAACAACGAATCTGGCATACGCAAGTTGTAGGTGTCGACTTATTTGTTGGTTTTACTGTTTATTTAATGCTGTCGTGTGTTTTTGCCTGCAGCTTCCGTCGCTTGTTCTCGGACACTTCGGACACCTCCAAACGTTCCTTGGCCACGCTTTCCAAAATGGCACTCTCCGCTACGCCCGGCAATGCGGATGTTAAGTAAACTGTCTGCTGGCGCTGATCACTGCTTGCACGATAAGCTAGCAGACAGCTAATTAAACTAACCAACAAAGAAACCAAAAGATAACTTAGCTGCGGAGCAATTAGGAAGAGAATGCTGAGAACAGTAGAGCAAAGCCGATGCAGTTGGTACTAATTTTACAAAAGTTGTTTTAAACTAAGCCAAATATGCGTTAACAACCACACGAAATGTTGTCGTTTACAAGTTTCGTTTGTTTTTAAAAAGTTTAAGGTTTAAAGTTTAAATATTTAAATGTATTTTTTAAAACAAATTTTGGTATACTCGTACTAAGAATAGCTATTGCGCAAATTTAATTTCATACAAGCTCCATAGTGTTTTAACTATAATTAAATATTCTTTGCATGAAAATGACACATTCTACATTTTGAATGAAAAATTATAAGACGCTATAAAAATTGAACTAGTAACAGATCTAAAGCGCACGTTTTTTACAAAAATATTTTATACAATTACCAAAAGTTTTAAATATTTGAAATAAGTGTAATGATTCTGTTACACATTAATTATGTGGATTTTTGATCAATCCACTAGATACATGTAATAGATTTGAGAAAAACTTTGGATGAAGTGAAAAACTGGGTGCATCTGAGAGTTTGATGAAGGAAAATAGACCGAGCTGAGCGTAAGAAGCCTCAATTTAAAATTACAGGGTTTCAGCTGATGATTCTTTTTATATTTTTATTATTTTTTATAAGGAAGTTGCAAAAATTATAGCGTACATGCCATGTGAAACATTCAAAGTGATATCTTTTAAAAGAATGCAGAAGAAGAATGCATCGGCATTTGGAGTTTGACGCCTTTACCATACCGTATTAGTACTATTAAGGAATAGTGGAGACAATTTCCGGAAAAAGGTTCGGCTTTTCGTTTGAATAAGTTATAAACTCACTGTACAAAGAATCAAATAAATTTTCCTGAGGACCTATTCTGTCGGTTTTACCGCGATTGCTTGTGAGTTGTTTAGCGCAGCTGTGGCTATGGTATGGCTATGTCTGACTTTCAGGAATTGTTTTATGAAACTTCGTAATGATAGGTTATGAGGCTGTCCGAGAAAATGCATATTGTTTGTACGTTCCTTGTATTGCCACATCCAGAGCCCTGCCAATAGCTATTATTTCCTCAAAGCTGGAGGGTGATTTGAAATGTATTTTATTCGAGTATTCTGCCTAATATTCTATATTCCGTTGCATCTCTGTTTATGGATGTATATTAAAAAAAATTGTTTGACGTTTGAATTTTCTTAATTATTAATTATCTCGGCAGATATGGAAATGTGCTAGAGCTTTAGTGGTATCGGTATTGCCAGCCCCTTTCGTGAACAAAATATTTTGGAAGGATGAAATTTGTATTTATAGAAGCTGGAGTGTTGACTTCTGATGTTCTGCAGTCTTCTACTTTTAGATGTATTCCACCCTTAACTGGGGTTATGATGTTGAATACTTAGTTCAGAATTTTTGGAATATTCTGCAATTATGGTTTTGCAATGTTCACCAAGTGTGAGTGAGAAGTTTGAGGAGAAGTTGGTTTCATTGAAATTTGTGATGTTTTCTTTAATGCATAGGTTTATGTATTGTGAGCAATTGGACGGAAATATTTGTAATCATTAAGGTTCTTGTCTTTTTTTGTGATGGGCATAAATTGTTTTATTCTCCATATTTCTGGTATCTTGTTCGTTAAGGCGTCTATAGGATCTGACAGGGATTTGATCATTCCATAAGTTATTCCATCGTGTCTCGCAGCATCGCTCCCTTTTTGTTTGTGGGTGCCATTGTGCTGTCGAGTTTGTCTTAAAGTCTCCTCTCATGGCTTTTACAAAATTCCAAGCATTTTAAGATGAAGGAGCTTAATTTATTAAATTTTGGATGTAAAGTTACTTTCTTTTAAATATCCTTGCTCATGACTCCCTCTCTATTTGTTTATCATTTACGGTTGTTACGTCTTCCCTTCCCATCCAATCTAAAAACCCTTGTTAAAGATTGATTCCAGTGGTTTTGTATGTTGTCTATATCCGGTTTAAAGGATGGTTGTTGTTCATTGAGTAGGAAAATTAGCGAGTTTTGATAGTAAAGGAGTTTGTTTCAACAGTAATGGGAAGGTGCTTTTGCTTTTCCTTGGAAGCCTTTTCATGGAAAGTAGTATCATGGAAGTCTACTTTCCATGAAAAAGGAATCGCCGACTTTGTAAGAGGGAGGTCTGTAAAGAGATGCTGAGAGTACTGTTACGTTTTGAGAGTTAAGGTCTCTTTTATTGGGGTAAGAAGTTGCATTCATTTAGGATTTGTGTGTGTGGTGGTTTTTGTGTTATTTTCAAAGCTTGTGATATGATTTTTCGATTTCTCTCTGTCGAATTGATTTCAATGTGTGGGAGGAAATTGATTTTTGCGCTTTTGTTTTCATCCACCATCTTCGATTTACTAATTGCTAAAATAGAAATTTTTTTTTGGAAATTGTCATTTGGTTGATGGTTTGTTCTCTTCCTCAAAAGCGACATTATAATTTTTCTCATGCGACTACTTTTCTCAGACTACTTCGTTATACACTGTAGGAACAAAGGGTCTTACCCTCTTTTAAGGACAGTATAATTGTTATAAAAATTGTTCACAGAAAGAGATAAACAAAATTGTATATAAAGTCTTTATTTCTTTCATTCTTTCCTTTCGATGTCTTTTGTTTTCAGAACTTGAATTTGTTTATTGTTCACTAATCCGTTTCTTACTTTTCTTACGCTAGAATACAAGTAATTTTCCAAAGATGCACAGTAAAATGGCAAAATACTCAGTTGATTTGGATTAGTTCGAATAAGTGGTATTTATTTAATAGAGTCGCGCACTCAAAATTATATTTTTTTCACCAACTGTACTGACACGAGTAAAGCTCCTTGCAAAGAGGGTAAAAAAAATCACTTCTAGTTACACTCGCAGTTGGCGACCACTTTGAATGTTGGAGATAGTAAGTGTGCTATAATTTTGAAACCGATTGAACTGCGATCAGTAATTATATAAAAAAGTGATGAAATCGCATGTTATCTATTGTGCTCGTACATCTGAAGTCCCGCTGGGGCTAGTAAGAGTTACGGTGGAATTTAATGCTGCAGTCCCTACATTTGCCTACACTTGCAATTACTTGCTTGTTCGTGCTTTGTCTGATTTTGATATGTGTAAGAAAATAATAAGGGTACTAAGAAATTGATCGATTAGTAAAGTGTGCTAATACATTTGCTGACTTGAAATGATGATTGAACTGAGATATTCAAATGATGTTTTCTAAACGATAAAGTTGCTTTCAAAATGTTTAGTTTTTCATATAAATTTGTAAGAAAGTTTTATATGAACAACATGTTATTATTTTTGCTGAATAATCATAATCGATTACGGAGCTCTTTCGTTAAGTGCTTTAATCTAAAATGCAAAGAAAATTACAGCAGTTTTTTTGTAAAAGTTAGAGCTTCCATAAATGATTAAATATGCTAACAACAGTTTACTTGAAGAGTTCCATTAATATTTTGTCAGCTTTTCTTTTTTTCATATTATCAAAGATCGCAGTTTACTAGCGTTGCAGAATTTCAAACCTAAACTGTTGCTGAAGAATAATAGCTGCTTGAGCAGAAGCAAAATAAATTATTTAGTAGTTGAGAAGAATTGCATGTGAAAGTTAATTGCAACAAAGTTATTGTATTTCCGAGTGATAACACTGGCAGAATTGTGTTGCTGTAGAAGTTTTCCCTCCCCGTTTATCCACTCGCCGTTGCAAGTACTTTGCTTAGTGCACATTTTAATTGCACAGCTATAGAGAAAGGTAATGAGAACAAATAACATATAAGTAGCAGTTGGATATAATGGAGACAAACAAAAAATGTGTGAATTGTGGTAATTGCAGTTGCTGCCAGAGAGTAAAGCATGCGTTATTCACAGCCAAGTTACAGTTGTCATCCGGAGATGTTGCAAATGCCTCTTTGACGGCATGTGCCAATGTGAAAGCCACAAGCATCTGTCCAATATATAGATGGCGTTCGAATACTCGCAATATTCCTACACCAACAAGCATACACAAATTCTTAGTAGCATTGTAGAGCTAGAACATTACTGCAAATGAAATTAACAATTATTCGATAAATTGAATTGAATGTTTTGCGTGTTTTAAAGTATGTAGATAATCGTAAACAAAAGTAAATTTCTTCCAATGCACGTAATTATGGAGACTAAACAAAATTTCCAGTTGCCAACGACAATTGTGCATTTTTTCTTATCAACGTTCTTTAACACCATTTTGCTTTTATCACATGAAATGTATTACAAATTCGATGCTTTCGATATGGAACGATATTTTAATTCTAAAGGGCTACGTGTAGATTTCAAGGGTTGATTAAGCGGACGCTTTCTTTCGTTAATAATCGTTTACTTGGAATGCTTTTCATAAAGAGTTTCGGCTTAGCGAATGCTTTCAATTTGAGATTAGAAATCGTGTGGCGTTAATTGTTAGTCTACTGCACGTCAATTTAAACGCAAATGAAACAAACGAAATGTATTGTAACTGCAAATGCAGTTTTGCATATTTTCGAGGAAACATATCAGTTTGTACGGTGTGAGTGTTTAAGAGTCATTGGGTAAATATTTTCTTGAGTCGTATTATCTTTTTTATACTTACTCAAATTGTGCCAAAGACTTACTTCGCATGTTCACTTTAATGTGGCCTGACATGCTGGTATATGTTTTAAGAACTTTGTTTGGTTTGTTCTGATTGAAGCATTTCGAAGTGATTGTTTCTTAAGCCTTTTTAATGTAACATTGAAATGAAATGATTTTAAAGAAAGAAGAAAGAAAGGTTAGGTTTTTGAAAAATTGTCCGAATATCACAAATTAATGTTCTCAATTTAAAGCGTTCGGACGTTTGTCATTTCAAACGTTCGATATCACATGTGCTTCACTGAAATGTGTTACAGATTCCTTATTTTCATATGCTTGTGATCCAATTGATATTTGATTAAGTTTTTTATAGTGTAATTTTAAAGGTGTAAGTGCACTCAATGCATTCACTTATGAGGTGCTGAAACACGCTCCAATTTTTAGTAAGCTCAAGCACATTTTATTAATATACGTTTTAATTTAATGGGTCGGGGTGATCAGTAGCTGCCGTGCGAAATGCAGACAAACGCGGCTGCGTAACTGTTATCCGTTACATACCTACATTATAATAAACCATAATTTGTGCACTTAATGTGAAATTATTGTATTAAAATATGAAATTTTAAAAGTATTATTTCTTCTATGCGCATTGTCTACATACGTTGAATATTCTCACATGAAAGCATACAACAACAATATAATTAAAGTATACAAGAAAATTATATAAAAATATCACACTAAATTATACTGAAGAAAAGTAAAAATAAATAATGTTATACAAAACGTAAAACTCTTTTGGAATATTTTTTCTATATTTGGAGCCAGAGTTCAACTCCCGATGTCCAGATTCGCGGTAAGACGTTGTTACCACTTATCCTACGGAGACTTGGACCCGATTTCTTAGTGGTTTGTTAACCTTTTACCGATGGTTCTTCTTCTTCTTCTTGACTGGCACGACAGCCCGATTACGAGACTAAGGCCTAGCTACCCGCAACCAATCGTGTTGTGCGTCCGAATGTTTTTACAAGGTTGGAAGGGACCTACAGTTTTATGCCGATTCCGAACGGCGAGTCGGGAGCTTTTTCATAGGCAATTTTACTCTCAGAGGTTTGCCATTTCCTGCTGAGAGGACAGCCGCCGTCCATCTTGTATAGTAGACTGGGAAATACCGTAGGTTGTATCTGCTTGCCGAATACTTAATGTATTGTTACGTATGTCGCGAAGAGCCATAACAATAGTTTTCTTTGTCTGGAATCTTTCTGTTTCTTACACTCATGCTTGTTTACTATAAAATTTTACATAATCATATGTATATAATATGTATTAGAAATCTTGTGTGAGACTAGCTGAATGAATAATTGAAGCCGGACGGTTACTGAAACTTCTACTATTTTGCAAATTTTAATTATCGGCCACCCCGGCCGGTAACTGAAAACAAGGCAAAATGTGGTCCACTATCCGGCCGCTTCTTTTTTCATGTAAATATAGAAATATTGTTTTATTTTTTTCACATAATGCACTACTCATAGTTTTATCTAATCATACAAACACTTATCACTGCATTTTTCTTGTAAAAATTATATTAAACTTACATTTGTTCACCACATGCATTTTAACCAAAAATATAGAAATACCGTGTCCGCACACTAGCACATCAATTCACTTATGAAGATTTATTTATAAAAAATTAAGTTTTCATTGTCTATAAATGCTTTATATGTGCATGTGTGTTGGAAAACTTCATAGCTTCAAATGATATTTTGAAATATGAAGCAAATGTAACCGTTTTCTTATTTTAAGAGCAAAAAGGAGAAAGTAGTCGGTTACTGGAGGGTGGCCGATATTTAGTGCAACTACCCTACCTAACAAAATTTTTTCCGAAAAAATGAAATTAGAAAACAAACATACAGTGAATCAAAAAAGTTTACGTACATCGAATACTCCAGCATTAAAGCCTTGTTAATTGTTCCAAAATGAATAAAAATTGTAAACATCTTCGGTTTATTTCAAACAGTGAACATTTTTAACACGTACAACTAAAAATAGTTACATTTTACAACAAATTATTGTGGAAAACAAAGCCAAAACAAAAAAATGGAAGATATTCATATCAAAAAAGTTTACGTACATCGATGAGATCTTCAAGTTTACAACAGGAAAAAAGACGTTGACTATGGATTCAGTATTTTGTTGGCCCTCCTTTGGCTACAATAATTGCTTCCAGGCGCCGACGCATACTTTTAACTAGTACTTTGGTATCGCTTTCTGTTATTTTGACCCACTCAGCCGTTAGTGCAGCTGCAAGGGTTTCCTTGGAAGTAATATTGCGCTTCCGGATACGTTTTTCTAAAAGGTCCCATATGTGTTCAATTGGGTTGATATCCGGTGACTGTGGAGGTGTATAAAGTTGCTTACAATGATATATAAGCCATTCTTGGACAAGAAACGACGTATGTTTGGGGTCGTTATCTTGTTGAAAGCAGAAGCTTGTGCGAACTTAGACCCAGTTTGTCCACACTTGGAAGCAAATTATTTTTTAAAATGTTGAAATATGTCTGCTTGTTCATAGTATCAGTTATAAAAACTAATTCTCCAACTCCAGATGCAGCCATACTCCCCCAAATCATTACATTTCCACCGCCATGCTTAACTGTAGGTATTAAATTGTTCTCCTTTAGCTCTTCGTTGACTTTTCTCCACACTTTTCCTGTACCATCCGACCCAAATACATTAAATTTTGATTCGTCGCTGAATACAACATTTTCCCAAAACGAGTCTGGCTTTTCTACGTGCTTTTTAGCAAATTCTAACCGCTTCTTCTTGTTTACTTTCGATATGAGCGGTTTACGATGAGCAACTCGTCCATGATACCCAGCCTTATACAAGGTGTTCCTTATTGTTTGAGGATTTATGTTTTTCTGAGTCGCATTACATATGTTTTGGGTCAATTTCACTGCAGATATTTTTGCATTTTCCTTCACAGCAGAGACGATATTCCGTTTTTCTCGTGGCGTTAACACTTTTGGCCTGCCTGATCGTGGCTTTGTGTGTAAATCGCCGTTTTTTATGTACGAATTAATTACTGTTTGTACACTAGAATTTTCCGCATTTCCAATGTAATTTCCAGACCGCGACCCATAACGACTCACTTTTTTCACTTTGAACAAAATGACACTGAATTCAAATGACAATGAACTCAAAAAGCACATTGATATTACTTACAAGTATAGTAGGCAATCAACAAAAGTAGAAAATAAAAAGTAATTGCCATTACATTGCCAAAAACAAAGCGCATTGCCTAAGTTGTACGTAAACTTTTTTGATCATTTTATCAGTACAGTTTTCCCTTTGCCTTCCCTCACATCGTTCTTATCAACAATAACGCGAAATAAAGCATATATAGCGATGAACAGAATATTTATCTAACCCATTCGCAGAAAACAATGTTGGAGAGCACAAATTGAAAAGAATTGTTGAATGTTTTAAGTAGGAAATTAAAGTGTACGCAAACTTTTTTGATTCACTGTAAGTATGAGTTTGTTTTAAAAAAAAGAAACGAAACAGCTTTTATTTTCGCTTATGTACAAACACAAATATGATAAAAAACGTTTAATAGGTGTATAATTCTACACAAAAACAAAATATTTTTTTATAAAAGGGTAAATAACACCGGCACACAAAAAAAAAAGTGGTCTGTACATTTGACTAGACCCACCTATCCTTATGTATTTCGGTGCGCTGAAACCGAATCCGAGGTCAGTTTTGTCCGTACACCCTCAAAATTTTGAGTAAATTGCAAAAAACTGCCATTACACCGGCACACAAAAAAAAAGTGGTCTGTACATTTGACTAGACCCACCTATCCTTATGTATTTCGGTGCGCTGAAACCGAATCCGAGGTCAGTTTGGTCCGTACACCCTCAAAATTTTGAGTAAATGCAAAAAACTGCAAAAAATGGCTAAAAATCGCAAATAATGGCAGTTTTTTGCAATTTACTCAAAATTTTGAGGGTGTACGGACAAAACTGACCTCGGATTCGGTTTCAGCGCACCGAAATACATAGGTGGGTCTAGTCAAATGTACAGACCACTTTTTTTTTTGTGTGCCGGTGTAATAATTACTTAATTCAGGTAATGGAACACAAGATCTGAATTTTTTCAACTCTAATTGTGTCTTTGAGTTCTTCAATCATTGCTCAGTACTCCGTTGACAATACGAACGATATGAACATCTACGCGATATTTCCACGATTTTGATAATTAATTAACAATATTACAAGGTTTTGTGCAAGTGTACTCATGTATATCGATCCGTACGTATTTATCTTTCGTGTCAAATCTCATCGCAATGACAGTTGTATGTTGAAAGTTCGAAAATGCACTTTTGTTATGCTTATTTTGTGATAATTCAAAAAAAACATTTAGAATTTTCCTAAACTTTTGTGGAATCGAAATAAGCTTATCGCCCTAACTGCATTAAGTGCTCTGAATTAAGCTCCGCTAATTTATGTCGAGCTTAAATGAAAAGAAAACTGAAGAGCACAAAGTCTGTAGTCTACAACAAACCAGTTCAGTACCAATCCTGAGATTCCGAGATGCGGTACATTTTCGTTGTCCAGAAATTTATATGCTTTAATACTGCAATTTTCTCGATTAAGTTTAAATACATATTTTTGTTTTGTCAATGAGCCATAAATTAGGCCTCCGAGTGTGTCTCTCACAGAGGCAGCCACCAAAGCCTAACCTAATCTTGAAACAAACCTTACTCTAATTTTTTTTGACATACGTTGCAAGTAAGAAGCAGCTTTTTTCCAAACAGCTCGAATATGTAAATTGATTTTCTAAACAGTTTTGCATGAAAATAAACAGTTTTCGTGATAATCACCGCAAGCATTTTGTTTCTTCGGAACAAGCTCAAAATAAAAGTCGTCAAATAATTACTAAATAATTTTGGTAAATTACAGTATCAACTAACCGAGAGACTGTTTTACAATACAAGCAAAACGGTTTCGTCGATGTAACGAGTTCCTTCCAATTAAATGTTTTACATTATAAAAGCAAATCGGCTGACGAAAATTCTGTTCCATAGAAATTGTGTCTGTATGAAAAATGTTACCTATTCCTTATGAAATGTAATCCAAAACTAAAGCTATGATATTTGGATACAATATACTTATGATTTATAGTATTTTTTATGTAGTGATATTTGGCCGTCCCGGAAATTTCGTTATTGGGAAATGGCCAAAAATTGGCATCATTAACACTCATAGAAGTAGATGCGGCAGTTTTGAAGACTTGATAAATTTAATTGTTGTAATTGTGTTGGACATTAAAGTTGGTTTTTATTATTTCTATACTATTTTTTGGGATCTACTGCTCCTTCAATGCAGTGATTCAATGCAATGATTTGTGTTGCACCTATAACTACATTTCTGTGGTCAAAAGCAATAACCGCCTAAGTCGAAAATTACTGTTTCGAGCAATCTCGCTTTAAAGTTTTAGCGCGTAGTGTGTTCGTTATGGTAATGCGAATAGGTTTTTATTAATAACTTCTTTTATTTTAAAGTTACAAACTCCCCGATTTTACACAAACGTAGAGCACAGTCAAGGGAACGTGGTGGCATCCATAACTCAATTTCCTCTTAAGTCGACTTAAGCGGTTATTGCTTTTGACCACAGATTTATTGTTTTTTAATTACTCGCACGAGCATTGACTGCTATCTACAGAAAGTACTGATTATTGCTCAGTAAGAATGATTTACGTCAAACTTCGATTACCGCCAGTTGATTGATCTATTAGAACAATTGAGTGCTTCTCCATGTGTAGGTTGTGTACTATATGTAGATGTTTGTGTGAAGAAGTTACTTGGCCAGTACTTCCTACTATTGGCTAGCAGTAACTGGCCCATAGCTGTCTAGCTTAGAAAAACCTCAGGTATCCGCGTCAGCTTGAAATTTCCACCAAATGGGGTATAGCTGGCGGGAACGAGTGTGGTCCAGCACTCTGAATTTCGTAGAATTTGGCTCGCTTATCTTCGGATTGAACTCATCAACCAAACTGCACATTACTCGTATATTCTACATCTATAACTGCTGCTGGATCGCCGACATCGTCTTTTTCATATGTCACACGCTGTTCTACGAACTTCCGAGTGTAGCATTTTCACTTGGCGGTTTGATGAACCATTTGCTGTACCTCGTACAAATGCTGGCGCATCTCACAGTGCTGCTGGAGTCTCTGGCGCAGCGCAGGGGTTGCACGCTTTTGTATGACAAGTTCCTGCGCATCGAAAGGCGTCTGCTGGCGGATGTGAAATTTAGGCTGGACGAAAATCGGCGCCATAGCAATGGAAGGCTGTGCATAGTTGCGGCGCTTGCGGCAGTACTGATGTCCTGCGTTCACACCATACTCAGCTGGACGGTCTACCCGTCGACAGTGCTTGTAACAGCGCTGTACTGGCATTCGTTGCCCAGTGAGCTGGCGCTACAGTTTAAGGTGCTCGGTTTGATATGTTCCGTGGCGACGCTGAACGAGTACGCAGCAGTGTTGCGGCTGAATATTGATGGTATTGGTGAGAGTAATTTGCGGCGCGTCTTCAGGCCGCAGCAGCTGCACCGTCCGAAGTCAGCGAGTCTGCCGTTGCTGGTGGCACCGCAGCAAAGCGAAGCAGATGAGGAACGCATGCTGTGCATTCTGAAGAGCGCGTACTCGGATGTGTACGCCTTGTTCCAGGACCTCAACGATTGCTTCGGCTGGTCTATGCTGGCGTTTATAATTATGTATTTCATATACTTTGTTGCCAATTCGTACTGGACTGTGTTGGCAGTGATTATGCAGGGGCGGAACGAAGTCATGCTTGTGAAGAATCTGGGCTTCCTTTTCATCGTGGTGGTGTTGTTGTGGATTTTATGCTGGCAGTGTCAGAAGAGCAATGATCAGGTGGGTTGTGCTACTGAAATCAACATTTATTACATGTACTGGATATGAATTGATATAATGCCATGTCTGCAGAGTTATCGGATTGGTTGTGTTGTCTACAAGTTGGTTAAACCGTTGGGCACGAAAAGCTACAATGATCTAGTCACTGATTTCGCCCTACAAACTCTGCACCAACGCTTCGTTTTGACGGCCAAAAACTTTTTCAATTTGGATCTGGATTTGTTGGGAGGAGTAAGTTACTTGATGCATTATTAAAGAGGAAGAGAAATAAACAGTCATTCCTGAGTTGGGGATTGAACGGGTTAAGAAAGAAAGCTAAGAACTTTTTCTAAATTTTTTGAGACTAAAATAGAGCAAAGTACACATTTCTATATCCATTTTTAGATGGTTGCTGCAATTGTTACCTACCTCGTCATACTGATACAATTCATGCTTGCCGAAAAGAATGTGACTAGGGGTAGTGTCGCCCCCCATGTGTCGGCGAATGACACGTTCAGTGTGCATATGGAGTCAACAACGAGTCTGCCTGCAATCACAATGCAAAATTAGTTGTCACAAATAGTAATCACATTACTACAAATGCTCATAAACATGTTTGCATTTTGTACTCTTTTCACTAGCTTTTGGCACCGATGTTCTTAAAATTTAAATAAATGTGTTATCTGTGAAATTGGGCGTTTTAATAATTACAATCAGTAACTCATTGGTTTTCTTTGTGTCTTTAACATTTTTATATTTAACTGTTTTCGGCGCTGGGGCCGAGGACTCTCCACTGCTATCCTCATTGCTATGAGATAACCAGATTTTAGTGGATATAACGAGCCAAGGAATAACGAACGTCATTTTCCCCCCAAAAGTATAGGTCGGTATTTACTTGGCCAGGTTACAAAGATCTACTCTTTTGTAGACCAAATAGTGCAATTTTTGAGTTTTTTTTAGTTTGGCTTACAACTATGTTATAATACATCTTTAAAGATTACTCATTAGGAACTTTAATGATGAATAAATAATGTGGCTTTTCTTAATTCTATGTTCAAGGTTTTCCACCAACTTTTGTATGACTTTGTTACTGTAATATGCCGTAGGAAACACTATGTAATTGAATTGAATTGCACGTTTTATTTAAATACTGATGCCAAATACATGTATCTATCCATCTATTTATCTACCCATCTATACATCTATATGTGAGAACGGCTGGACAGATTTGTCTGATTTTTTTTCGTTGTCTTCGTAGTTGTCAGGGGCGTACCACTTTTTGACCAGCCCATATTTTCAGTATAACTTTAGACAATTAAGTTCGGATCTGTCTTACTATTTAGTCATATCTTTCGACAGAGAGAATGTGGCGAGTTTTATAGGAGTCATGTCACCGCCCATACAAGCCAAATTTCGAATACAGGATGTCTTCGAAATTATAAATTGCACAGAATTGAAATTTATTATACCGTCTTCTTGTAGATGTGTCATTCTCTTGGTAAAATTTTATGGGCATTGGACAAGGGGTGTGGCACATTTTTTGTGACCCAAATTTTCCACGTAACTTTGGAACTATAAGTCGCACATCAACGCACTTAGTTCGATATTACCATTCAGTAGCATTTTTTCGACTAGAAGAATGGGATGGGTATTAGACAAGAGGTGTGGTCCCGCCATACAAATAAAAATAAAATTTATTATATGGAATAACATTAGTAAGGCAAAAATTCGGTATGCCAATGAGCTCGGACTACCGTAAACGGAATCGGAACATACCGTTATGAATTAAAAGATTCATAAATATTTCAAAATCAACTAAATACTACTAATACTAAATACAACTTAAATACTAGCAGGGTCTCGCGGCTTCGTACGCAAGTTTGAAGTCAATGGGACCAATAAACCAAGTTCTACTTAACCCTTTGTTGATCCCGTCTAAGTCTTATGAAAAAATACTTAAATAATTATTTCGCATTTGAAGTGCTTTCAGCACATTTGAAGTCAATTGGCGCATTAAGATATGTTTCCCCATACCAATTCTTGACCCGTTGTTGATCCCGTTAGAAAAACAAAAAAGCACGTATCGAATTATCTCTCTCTCTAAGAGTACTTTCACTAAGTTTGAAGTCAAAGTCAAGTCTTCAAACTTTTAACCCTTGGTTGACCCCGTAAAATTTTGATTTTCGAAAAATTGAAAAAGACGTGTCGAATCATTTTTAATTTGAAGTATTTTCATCAAGCTCGAAATCAATGAATAAGCTTATTAGACCTCGAATTTTAAAAAATCCCGTCTTAGCGGAGGTTCATTTTCCAAAATGTACCTACAGTTTAAATTTCATATTTATTTGGGCTGGGCGATGACGAATTATCAGTCAGTTAGTCAGTCAGGACAAACAATTACAGGTAGACTTCGCTTAACACGATAGTTACGTTTCTAAATGAAAAAAATCATTTAATTCCTTTGTGGTTCCATAAAGGGTTATGCTGACTTGCGGAACAACGCGATATTTTCTGATTCATCTCGCTAGTACGTTGTCTCTCTGCTGCACATTAGCGTTTTGATTGATTGATTGATTGATTGGTTGGTGCGCACGTTCGAGTGCAATTGCACAATTGCGAATGGGGAGCAATTCTACTTCAACTCGGAACGACGCTGCAGCAGTTGCAGTCAAATTGCCACCGCAGCATGCACTACAAACGGCTCGTAGAACAGAGCATACGTTGCTATCTGCAGGCTGGATTCTATGTCACGGGCTTAGTGGCTCTACCATCCGCTCCATGGGTGACGACAATAGGTCGCTTCGCTTGGCTGACCTGGCTCTTCTCTTTCGGCAGCACCACTTTCGCTTGGTTTAGCAACGCCTCGATTGGCGCCAGCGTTGGCACTGCGCTGCTTCAGTGTTTCCTGCTGTCGTGCATAGTGATTACGCTGGAAGTAATGCTCAACAATCGCCACAACAGGAAAATGGCTCGTCTCCGGCACGAAGCGGACGCTCTGATTGCACGGCAGCTGCACCTTGCAGTGTCTGATTCGGCGGTTCTGATGCGTTTGAGTTTGCCGATCGTTGCGCTGCTTGGCTGCGTGTTCTTGCAGATATGGATCCATAAGAATATGTACCGGGTGCCCTTTTTCTGGCACAGGCTGCCGATGGTGCAGTGTCTGCAGTGGCGCTACTTGCAGCTTATTTTGAACGTCATGGAGTTGAACGAGCGCATGGGACCCATCAGGGCGACGCTCGCCCAGCTGGCGGAACAGAACAAGCCCAAAATGAAATTCACTGCAGATGTTTGGCAGCCTTATGCAACGTGGGAGTATGAGCGCTTGAATGTGTTGCGGCCGATCTACGGCCGTCTACACGAGGCCTGTATGAGCATGAACGACTACTTCGGCTGGTCTACGTTGCACATCATTCTCACCAGCTTCATTGTGTTTGTGAGCAATATTTTCTGGTGCTTCCAAATGACGCGCGGAACTATTGTCCTGGGACAGTTCATTTATAACGTGAGCGCTATACTGGAACTGGGAATTTTGGTGGTCATGGTGATTTGGTATGGCGATGTCAGCGAGTATAATGTAAGTTTTCCAAAGCTAATTTTCACGTGTTGTGAATTTGGTTGACTTGAGTAAAACTAAAACTACTTACTTAGACCGAATTACCAGCAACTATCCCTGTTGTGAATACCAATTTCCAATGGTCATGTTGAAAGCTTAGGTCTTTGTTGTTTTTACTTTTTGTGTTTGGCTCTTTTTACTCTCAGGCGAATAGAAAATGTTGCATAATTATAACCAACTGAGATCAGCAGGTGGCGAGTAGGAATGAATAAGCTGGTCAGAGAGTTGATCGTATTGGATTTCGGTTAATGTTCTGAGAACTAAGAATGTACCAAACGCACATTGGCTGCAATAAGGTAGCAGCCCGAACCGATGTCTGGCTCTCGGAATCCGGGCAACTGTTCAAGGTGGTCGCCCGGAGATTTAATAGTCCGAGTGTTGGGTGAAATAAAAATCGGGGACGATTTTAATGGGCATCGTGCATGTGCATGCCTTGCCACAGCTTTTACAGCATTTGATTGGTTGAATATTCATAACACGAGGCACTCTGTTTTAACCCCATCAGATCTTCAGCCATCAATCTGCAACATGGTCTGTTGTGTCTGAGAAGCAAGGCCAGTTTTGCCCGTTACTTTATGCTATTCCATATAATTGGCCCGAAGCCTGATTACCAGTTAAGTACTTTTTTTGAGACTGTTAAAGACTTGGCTCCTAGTAATCATTTGAATTTTATACAAATTTCAAACGGTGGGCTTCGAACTTGAAGCTCACTGTTTTCCGTGTACAGATAAAAGGTGGTTATTTCAAAGGAGACATTGGCACTGTGACTTGTAAACAGAGATTCTTCATCAGTTCGTCAGTAAAAAAACCTCATAATTGCGGACTGCAGATGTAGATGAATAAATGTTTTACCATTTCACGTTACTTTTTGAAAAATTCATTCGAGTACTAATCGTTTCTTTGAGCGAACGAGTTTCCATTTCATTATCCATGAAATGATGGAATGTATCCATTAGGTTTAAATTGTTGTCATGTCATTGTCTGTTCCCTCAACCTAGTGTATAACAAGTTAGATGAGTTAGTAAGTTGGCACATGTTATAAATCTAGTCGAATGGGTATCGCTGCCTGAGAATGAACGCGTTACAGAAGTGTGTTTATATTATTCTAGCAATCGCTTTCCGCGTGTCGCTGTTGCTGCCAGTGCAGCGTGCTCCATGGCTGACTGCCTGCTGGCGCGTCGGCTTGTCGGCCTGGATTTGCTATAGCGCCTACCGTGTGCTCTCCTGGCGCGCTTACGGCGTTGACACTTCCGTTAGTGGACTCGTCAGTACGGCCTTATTTCTGTGCGACACGCTTTGCGCCCTGGTGATTGCACTTGAGGCTACGCTTAAGCAGCGCACCTACTGCAAGCTGCAGGATTTGTTGCGAACATTGGACATGCTTCTGGCAAAGTACTTGGACATGCATGCGGAACCGGCGGGGTCGATACGATTTGTATTGCTCGCGATGGGTACGGACACGGTCTTTGTGGCATGGCAAATGTGGATCACCGTTTTCGTTTATGACTCGCCCCTGTATTGGTGGGCGCTACCAGCCATTCAGGTGATCCGGATGCGCTTCGTGCAAGTGGGGGTTCTAACGATTGAGTTGAATCTACGTGCACGATCGATCAAAAGGGCGTTGCGAAGGTTGGCCGGTCACAACAAGCCCAAATCGAAATACGGCTTCGATATCTGGCGTCCGTACGCCGCATGGGAGTTGGAGCAGCTGAACGTGTTGCGCTTGATTTATGGCTACCTGTGCCGGGCCTACGAATACATGGACGAATGCTTCGGATATTCTCTTGTATGGATCTTGATGACCACGTTATTTGTATTTGTTCGCCATTTCTTTTGGTGTTTCCACATGGTCCGAAATGAATACGTAGTTGGGAAATTGCTCTTCAATATGACCATTATGTGCGCAATAGGTGTCAAGTTTCTACTGTTGCTAGGTTCCGCAGATGCGACTGAAATATACGTAAGTGGATTCGTGTGGTTGGCGCGTTGGGCCGCGAGTTTGAGGCTACGCTAAGCCCCAGGTTTTACTTCATCGTAAATAGTCGTCGTAAAAGGGACTTACTAGCCTTTCCATCCGGATTCACACGTACTTCATGGAAGCCTGGGATGAGGGGAATTGTGCAATTAATGCACTCAATGCTGAAAAAAAAGTTTTAGTAATTTATTTCTAGGTATTCAATCCATCAGTTGCTAATCGCTTTATTGACAGTTGAGTTAATTGACTGTTGTACTATGACAGATATTACTGCTCTGCCTAATGCATTTAAATTAAGCACCTAATCTGTCTGTAATTACCACTCGATCACTGAAATGTGAAATGTTCCACTTGTGAAATGTGTTGTTTCGGTAAACGCTGGTACAAGAATTTCGAAATTAATTTCGCATAGACAGAAAAGTGACAATAAAGTTGAGAGTGTATTCACTGCCGTTTGAACTGAATAAGCGCGTTGAACTGCGGGTCTGACGGGCGTGTATTCGAATTTTCACATAGCCATTTCCAACTTGAAAACATGGCAAACCTCTGAAGGCAACATTAATTACTTATGAAATATGTGGGTCTTTTCTATTGATGTACAAAGTCGCACAAGTTGTAAGTTAGCTCTCAGTTCATCAGCGGTCTGTCGCGCCAGACATAAACATATACACATTACATATGCTTAACAGTTTGCAATTATCACTCATTAATGATTAATTATAAATTTGATTATCCGTTGCAGGGCCATCAAATTGGATGCAACATTTGCAAATTGGTCAAACCGCTGGGCAACAAACGCTTCAATGATCTGGTCACGCATTTTTCGCTGCAGACGTTACACCAGCCCCTTTTTATAACAGCCAAGAGTTTCTTTAATCTAAATTTGAATTTGTTGGCTAGTGTAGGTGTCAATAGCCCAAGTTGTTTTTGTCGACATTTGGTGCTGAATCCATATCTAAAGCCCGCTTTTCTCGATTGGCTCTAACTACCGAAGCAATTTTAAAAAGTCAATGATTAGAGAGATTGAGTTCTATAAATGAACATGCTTTGTATAATCCCTATTTCGTCGGGATACTTTGGAAAGTGCTTGTTGTGAATCGGTTTTCTAATATCAAAAAAGGAAAGCGGGCTTTTCGTGGTCAATTTCGAAAAATCCACAACTGATCTGAATTCAGCGCACCGAAATGAAAGAAGAAACATGCTTTTAATTTCTGGTCAAATTTTTTCGTACTTACTTAATAAAGAAGAGTGACATTGAGCTAAAACTTGTTTTTCAGATGATCGCCGCTATTGCTACTTATCTGGTCGTACTCATACAATTCATGCTAGCGGAAAAAGTTGATACGACCGTTTACCCGACAACTTCAATGACATCGAACTCATCTACAGTGCCCCCACTAGTTTGATTGCATGAATTGTGAGTGACAATGCAGACTTTCGACAATTTTTTTTGGTGCGTACGAAAAATGTTAATGTGAAATTAGTTTAATAAATAAATGTTTAGTACATGTTTATAAATAAATGTTTAAATAAATGTTTGGTACATATGTATGTATGTATGCTTAAAAGAAGATAGTTTTTGTATTTGGCTAATTCATTGAAGAAAGTGTAAATGTTAATCATGGATTTAGTCTTTTTTCGTTCATCTGTTTGTCTGTTTAAACTTCCTGGCCTCTCGTTAGCGTCCGTCTGTTTATAGAGTGATTTTTTAGCAACTTTCTTTTTGGCAACACTGCTTTTGGCAGCTCAGCTGTTTTCGTGTAACATGTTACTGTCAAACATGTTCAGTTTATTATTTATTTAACCATGAATCGACTAACAAACGAACAACGCTTGCAGATTATTAAATTCTTTTCCTTCCATTTTATGGTCAGTTTGGGCGACCTTCTGAGGCGGCTAATCGGAATCTTGTGGCTAAATTTCCCAAAAAATTTACATTATTCGACATCAATTTGGACTTGGACCTGACAGTGGTCAACATTTACATGAAATCAT
The DNA here is from genome assembly GCA_963971225.1 of Melieria omissa. Classification (NCBI taxonomy): domain Eukaryota; kingdom Metazoa; phylum Arthropoda; class Insecta; order Diptera; family Ulidiidae; genus Melieria; species Melieria omissa. The sequence goes on along the minus strand of OZ020268.1, from coordinate 43,662,330 downwards.
CTTTAAACATTGAATTATATAGATCGTTCTATCGACTCAAATAAAGATTTCATAAATTTCTCTAAATTTTATGTGTTATTTTTTTTAATCAAATCCGAAGGTTCTTCAAAAATCACCCGATACTTGGCGTACGGAAGCCACACATCGTTGCGGTACTTGGTCTTCTTCTTGGTTTGTTGTGTGCTACCAACTTCGTCAAACCTCGTCTTAGCAAAACCAACCATTAGTTCAGTTCCGTGAACACGGTAAGGATGTGGATAACCTAAAGGCGAATGGCATTTTGCATGGGCCAGCCTAACCAAAATACCGGTGAAATTTTTAGGCCATGATGAATAAAGATTCTTATTCCTTCACAAATCCCCACAACTACAACCGCACATCCGCAGCGAATAGGCTCTCGCTGCCACTTATACGTTTAAGCATGGTTAATTGTTTTCTTTGAGACCATGTTGGGCTTAGAATCTATCATTTGATGAATTGATTTTGTGCATATAAATATATAAATATTATATCAGAAATTTGAACTTTATTTTTAACAAATATTCATGTGTGGATAATTTAATTTGAAAATAAATGAGCCGATCACGAGCCACATTGATTTGTCGACTTTGTTATTTGAGATAGTTCTAAGGATTTTTATTTGCTCTTTCTGTGAAAGTGAGACAGCAAAGTGCAGGGCTGTCTTAAGGCCAAAATATCAAGGCGATACACGTAGGCCAAACACAAATTTTATTTTGGATATTTAAACTCTATATGCTGAGTGGTAAATAAAAAATAACGAGATAAGCTAGAAGTTTTGTTAAAACCCGAAGATCAAAAGCAAAATCATCTTTCTAATGTGAATACCAAAGTCTCAACTTTGGCTTGTGAACAGCCTTACCTACATATTTATGTGGTAGTGCAAATATATGAATAGCATTTCAATATCTGGTCATTGAACATTTTCGCAGATATGCCTTTATTGTTTAATAAGCCTGGTTTCCTAGCCACCACTGGTTGTCGGCTGCTCCTCACCCATGTGAAATTGTATCAAGATAATCAGATATGTGGTAGTGGCGCCGGCAATCTACATAATAATAAACATGCACAACAAATGTCCCTTATTTTAGGAAAATAATTGTGGATATACCATGTAAAGTAAAGAACAGTTGACATCAAAGAAACCAGCGGCAGAAAACGACAATTTTTGGTGGAGCAACTGCAAGGAGAACTGCTCAATCTGTAAAGTAAAAAATGAAACTTGATTAAAGTTGACTTGATTAAAGTTGCAAAAGTTTATGCAAATATTGGTGGCCAATAATATGAAGTTGTTAATGGTTAAAAAGCGATGTCTAGCGCTTTATTGCGCAGAAAACGTATGTGGAATAAACTGTTCACACTGCTTTCGATCAAAGAAGTATATTTGGTTCACTCACCACAGTGTTGTGGTTATCATTCCAAATGTTCGTCTCAATGCGATGTAAGCCCAATGCAATGGCCGTAGTCTGGAAAAATGATTTATTCAGATTTATTTAAACTTATGTTTGGTGCCGTAAGGTGCACTTGCCCGTTGTATGGTACGCTCGCAGAGCAATGCCAAAGCCAAAACATTGAGCAGATGTGGCACCGACAACACTGCACTGCTGGCGATATGCAAGAAGTCCGCCACGGTGGCCGAGTACCCCGTGAAATTCAAAAAGATGCAGTAGCAGCTCGAAGTGATGGAAAGGAAATCATTGCCCACGTTGATTAGCATTGAAAATCCGAAGGAGTGGTTGAGCAGACTCGTCAGCTCCCAAAGCCGATTGTATATGTCGCGCACAATGAACAGTCGCTTCATGTCGGGATTCTCCGTGTCGTGACGATGGTTCAGGTACTCGGCTGTCTTCAAAATCGGCACCGAGTTCGAGATCAATTTAATGGTGTTCGGCGAGTCGCTTTTGCGCACCAAATTGATGTCACTCAGTACGTCGATTAACCTGTCAAATCGCTCCTTCACAATTATAATGGTGGAGATTATCTGGATGTAGCGTAGGCCACAGACGAGAAAGGGTAAAAGGTAGAAAAGCCAGTAGAGTGAGAAATGGCCGTTGACGGCGAGCAGCTTGGAGATGAGCATGAAAGCCTCAGCAGCCAAGTAAATGGAGAACATCACTGAGGCGCGACAGACAAGTGTGCGTCGAAGAGAACTACAAACAGATATAGGAGAAAGCGGTTGAATCAAGCCTGGCAGGAAATAAAGCGCTACAAGCTTTACCGATTATTGACATCGACATTCAGCGAGCACTCGAAAATGCGATCTATTTCGCGCACCTGCTCAACGAAAAGCTTCAAGTTTTTACGACGCGCGAAGGCTTCGGTGAGGGAGACGACATGAGCCACGCGTATGCCCACCATCTGGATGAAGTCGACCGTTTCGCCGACGTCGTTCTCAGATGTTTCGCTAAAGTCGTCGCCGCTGAAAAGGCCATAAAGTAGGAATGCCACGGACGCGATTATCACTACCACTGTGTAGACCGCTAGTAGAAGCGAAGGGCGTAACGTCCACGTTTTGCGATCGATATTCCACTGCGAGAGATTTCCGATTTGGAGGCATGTGTGTATTGGAGCCCCTGCCTGCAGTACGTCCATCGTTATTAAGTTCTTTCGGAAAGTAGTTTAGTCGCGAAATCAAGAGGATTTTGTATACACAATCAGTTATAGTTAGAGATTGTGGTACTTTATATTCGGCGGTCACAGGGTATTTTCGATGGCGAACTGTAACTCGTCATCGATGAAATTCATTGTTTGAAAGAATACTCTAAGTAAACTTGAACTTTTTATTCAATGTTTTTTCAGCTGTAATTGGCTAACTATGATTGCTATTTCATCACATTTACTTCAGTACAACATAGTCTGCAGACTGAAACGTTCGGTGGAGATTCACCCACCAGGTGATCAAACGAAAGCTGCGTCTGAATCGCTAATACAGAAGCTGATAATTTGTTATCAAATTTATAAAATAACATTTAATGAATTTTTCCAGTAATTTGTAAGGTTGAATGCCGAGTTCTGTAGAATGTACCTTTTGGCAATCACAAATGTCGCACTCGAATTTGCTTGTTTTCTTTAATAATTTGAGAATTTCCATCTGTATTCCACGTTTCGGAGTTTCAAAGATAGCGATCGGACGGACAATTCTACTGAAGTCTGAACACAAACAAGTTGCTCATTCGATTCCTAGGCTCCAAGTTGCTTTTTAATTTTTAGACTTTTTTGGAAACGTCTTTTACCGTATGAGAACGTTTATGCACTGATAAAATCCGGTGCGGCGCTGTTAACATTCGTTTAAATTTCCATTAGTCTTAATATTGGAACAATGTAAGCAAGCTCAACTTTGCCGTCGACGTAATTTAAACGAAGTGCTTAAGTGGTTTGGTCCCAAACATCTAACTAGACCGTATGCGCTTTACTTTGAGTCACATCAATCATCATCTGCTACCGGTGAAAGGTGCTATTCTCACTCGTTGCTAATTGAGTGTCAAGGTTATTTTAATTACATTCATACACACAAATGTATATGCTTGTGTAGGTGGATGTGCCGTCTTATTTATATAGACCATGGTGGGGAAAATGCGACTAATACTGCTATGCAGAATCTAAATCGCAGAGTTGCCTACTTGAAAACATGAAATACTTCACTTAAAGAAGTCGTCATGCTACTTGTTCAATGTCGTCTTACTAAATATAATTTTATAGCTAAGTTGCGCCAGTGTTGAAGTCTGCCAGTGTATTCGGAACATCATGTGTTTTGATTCTTTGCAACTATTTAATAGATACAAAACACTTCATACCATACTCAAAAATTGAGTTGTGTCATGTTCAGCACAGAACTTCTGGACCGCTTTCAAAATCATGCATTCTTGCAAACCAATCGAAAGCATTCGCATCACACTGTTGTGTACTCGGTAATAGGAATGTCCTTCAGATCCGTATCCGCATCCGAATCTGCGGATCATCACCTCGTTTCAACATCCGCATCCAGGATTTACATTTCCCCATTCGCATCTGCGTCCGTATTTTTATAACCAGCTCAATGAGAAGTTTTGCTGTCATGTCGATTTCTTCATGTTTCAAAATAATGCATAAGGTGGAACAACTGATTTACGTTTTTAACACTTCGTTCAATAATGTGTGTGACTAACTAATTAAAACAAATTTGTTTGCCAAAATTCGTTTTTATTCATCAACATAGTCCCCTTTTAGGGAGATACAATCATTCCAAGGCTTTTCCAATCTTTCGATACCGCCGTTGTAGAACGATTTTTCTTTGCCTTCAAAATAGGCGTTAGTTTCGGCGATTACTTCATCATTTGAGCCAAATCTCTTACCACGGAGCATCTTTTTGAGGTCTGCGAAGAGCCAGTAGTCGCTGGGGGCCAGATCTGGAGAATACGGGGGATGAGGAAGCAATTCGAAGCCCAATTCATGCATTTTTGCCATCGTTTTCATCGACTTGTGACACGGTGCATTGTCTTGGTGAAACAACACTTTTTTCTTCTTCATATGGGGCCGCTTAATCGCGATTTCTTCTTTCAAACGTTCCAACAACGCTATATAATAGTCGCTATTGATTGTTTTCCCTTTCTCAAGATAGTCGATGAATATTATTTCGTGCACATCCCAAAATACTGACGCCATAACCTTGCCAGCCGATGTTTGTGCCTTTGGACGCTTTGGGCGGCTTTCACCGGTTGCATGCCACTCAGCAGACTGCCGATTTGACTCTGGAGTGAAATGGTGGATCCATGTTTCATCCATTGTGATGTACCGATGCAAAAACTCCGACTTGTTGCGCGTAAACATGTCCAAACAGCTCTTTGAATCATCGATTCGTTGTTGTTTTTGCTCCGGTGTGAGCAAACGCGGCACCCATTTCGAAAACACCTTTTTCATAACCAAATGTTCGTGTATTATGGTGTGTACACTGCCTGCTGATATCTTTAGAATGTCAGCAATCTCCCCCACTTTCACTTTACGGTCGGACATAATGATTTTCAGTGTTTTTTCAACGTTTTCCGGAATAACAGCGTCATTTGGCCGTCCAGTAGATGGAATGTCATCGGTGTCTGTACGACCACGTTTGAATTCGGCATACCAATAACAAATGGTTCTTTTTGATGGAGCAGAGTCCGTTTCCGTTTGTTTTTCAAGCCATTCCTGGCATTGAACAGTATTTTTTTCATTAAAAAACAATGATAAATCAGCACACGGAATTGCTTTGAATTCATTTTTTTGAAAACTCAAAAGTAGTGTCACTTAAAGCACTGTAACTTGTAAACTAATGGTCGGATTGACATATAAGTTTGACAGTAAGCCTAAAAAGGTTCACAATTTCGAAAAAAAATATTGATTTAGTATTAGTGCCGCCATCTATGTCAATGTGTCAGTCACACACATTATTGAACGAAGTGTTTAAAGTACCTTATTGTTCGCCACTTACAACGGAGTACCTACTGTTAAAGTCTTGTTAAAGTATTCTCTCTTCAGAAATAAAGCAAAAATGCAGCTCATTTAAACCAAAATGTTTATTAAAAGGTAATTCAAAGGACTTTACAAAATATTTATTTAATTAATAATTTAATTTTCCACCTGTTTTTGGCTTCAATCGTGAGGTCAGCCGGTAGTAGCTCATAATGCATGATGCCTTGTAGTTCGATCAAACACACGGCATGACCGTTTTTGCCGCCAATGCCGGCTTTGATTCCGTTCTCGGAGCTTCATATTTTTTCAGCCAAGAGCTTTTTCGCACAACATTTTCGTATGTGATCTACTTTTAATCACATGCTGCCATACGTTTCATGAATAGGTTTCCTTCAGTGCGAATCGCAGATGGAAATTCGGTCCACTGAGTTTTTTGCATCTAGTTAGTTCATGAGGCACCCAAACATCGAAGTTCTATTTAAAACCAATTTAATTCAATCGGTTTCAAAATGTTTTGTGGTCGATCTACAGTTCCTTAAGGGGCACAACTAACATAGTTTGAAATTTTGAAAATTTCGTTTTTAGTTTTATTTCATATTTTTATAGTATAACTATCATAGAAAAAGTATACGAACGGATTTTGTCGAATTCGTAAAAGTCTCTGAGATACAGAGCTTCAAATCCGTCTCGTTTACTACGCGGTAACACGGTTTTAAAACTTTAAACGCGTGTTTCTCAAAACTACATTTTTCAAATTTGCTGCAGCTGTAACTTGATAACAAATCATCCGATCGACTTGGGTCTTTTTTTAGCTTATTGTGTATTTGTTTTTCCATACAATGACCCTCCAGTTTAATGATAGGATGAAAAGTATAATTATGCCAGGCCAGAAACCATCAGATTTTTCAGCAAAATTTGAATTTTTTTTTTCAAAAAACCGCCATTTTGTTGCATTTTATTTTTTTTTACAACCGAGGGTCATTGTATAGGAAATATAACCTAGTTAAGTAAAATTTTTGGTTTTTTTGATTTCAGGCACTGCGAAGGCTACAATCACTGCAGCAGTGGGAGAACGTTTTTTTTTTTGAAGTCTCAGGAGATGGTGGATAACTTGCTGAAAATCGAATATTTTTATTTGAAAAAATTACTTTGTATTCATTATTTATGCATAAATATATCTGCAGAATTTTAAAACATTCGATGCAATACTTCACAAAATTCAAAATTCACAAGAATCTCCTTTTCTCAGGCGGTCAAACTAGTTGTGCCCCTTAACCCTCTCCGACATGAAAATAACAGCCCGCTGCATGAATTGTATGGGCTGTAGTCCAATATATTGGACATTGTGACTGAAATGGTTAATGATGCCGTGGCGGCTTACATAACGAAGTTCTTGAACCTTATTAGTAGTTTCATCGTCTTTTTTTGGTGATAGGTCAACCAAAGCGAAGAGCATCTTTCACCTCAAAATTTCCAGAACAAAAGTAAGCTGGCAGGTGATTGAGATAGAGTAACTTTATAACAAACAGCACACATTTTTTAACACGTCTGTGCCGTATTCTTCTATTTGTTGTAGTAAAATTGTAAAACGTTATGTATTTTTTCTGAAATTTCACTCATCTTTACTTTGCAATTACTTCTAACACAAACAATCAGTTGCAGCTAATCGTTTCAATATTGTGACACATTAAAGTCAAGCGAATAGAAAAAAACTTTTTTAATACAATATTTTTTTAATAGAATACATGAAATGCAAAATACAGAATACGAATTCGAAATTATTTTAGTTTTAGTTATTTTGCGACAAGTCATCCGTTCCTTCAAATAAAAGCCAAAAAGACAAATTTTTCCAAAAAAATCTATTATAAGTATTGTATTATATTGTATTGTATATTATGTAAGTATTTCTAAATTTTTGTCTTTCTATTAAAATATTTCATAAATACGTATTTTAAAACATCGATTTCCGCATTTCAGGAAATGACATTGGCCTCATCCCTAGACGTACCAAAGAAATATTGCAATTATTCGCTTACTCGCTTAGGAGAGTCTATGTTATAAATATACAGTCACAAATCTTCTTGAATTATAGATTACGCTACCTTAGATTATAGATTCCAGTAATGGTGAGTGCGACATTTTATTAATTGTCACCGCGATAAGGTTAATTGGCCTTGCACGTGTCTTCACACATTCCGTTTTCTTGCGATACGCCGACGCCGTTGCGCTCATTCGGCGTTTTCGCACCCAATATGGAACAACCACTGCGTCGTTTGTTACGCCTTTGCGGTGTTTTCGCCTTCAACATTTGCAGCCCCGGCGCAAAGGAAGGCATCCCAAGCGCTCAGCCAGTTGGAAAGGAAAAGACTTGGCCTGATCGTCCAAGTCTGCATTGCTGCCAACGCATGTACTCGTGCGTCATCTTTGCGGCGCTGTGCGTGGTGTATGTGTGCGGCATATGGGCGCGCGAAGTGGAAGACGGCCTGTTGCTGACGTGGGTGGTGGCCACGCTGGTGTTTAGCTCGCAGGTGCTGACCAACATGATGATCATACTGGAGACGGCCTGCCAGCGGTAGCAGCACGAGCGCTTCCAGCAGCTGCTGCTCGAGTTGGAGGTGACGTTCAAGCTGCGGCTGCGGCAACCGATTGCGACGCGCTTGCTGCTGCACAGGCTGACGCTGCTGTTTGCGGTGTTGGCTGCATTGTCGCTAGTCGGGCTGGTCATCTTCGCCGTGACAGTAACGCTGATCGACGATGTTGGCTACTTTTGGCACGCCGTGTGGTCAATAGTGACGATGCGACTGCGCCTGCTGCAACTGCTGGTCTACGTGAATTTTTTGCGTCACTACCTGCAGTGCTGGTGCGCCAAGTTGCGGCAGCTGGTGGCCTTCAAAACAGATCAGCGCCTGCAATTGTTGGATGTCAACTATAAGAAACTCGACTCGCTGAAGCTGTTGCTGGCCATTAAGGACACATACACGCTGCTCTTCGACGCGTTCCGCCTGTTCAACGGGTTTGCGGGCTGGTCACTCTTCGGTATCGTTACGTGTTACATGCTCGATTTTATCTGCCACGTGTATTGGTCGCTGTTGGGGCTGGACGGTATGAGCGCCCGCTATAACTACGTGGCGGGCACGGCCACTGTGGTGCCGATAAGTGTGGGCATCGGCCTCATGTGCTATGGGTGTCACGTGTGTCAACAACAAGTTGCGTCGAGTTGACTTTTTTCGGTTCGCTTCAATTATTTACGCATTTTTTGTGCAAATTTCAGTGCCAGTTGGCTGGACATTTGCTGGGTAAATTGATCGCTGTTCGGCATAATCAGCAAGAACGTCTATATTCTCGCTTGGTACATCAGTTATCGCTGCAGCTGCAACAGCAACGCATTGCAGTGTCGGCGCAGCATTTCTTCAGTTTGGACTTGCGGTTGATTATGTCTGTAAGCGTGAAAGGATAATTGGCGAATTGCTAATGCTTAGCTAACTTGATACCGTTACCTTGCAGATTGGAGCCGCCATAGCTACCTATTTGGTGATTCTTATCCAGTTTTTGAAAAGCTAGAGGTGACGATTAAATTTGAAAGCGTCCCTTACAAGAAGATTCGGAACTAATTTTCTCTTTTGAATGTACAGATTTATTCTTTGTTGTTCGTGTGCATAAAGTTTTAGTTGTGAGACACCTACAGAAGAGGAATTGTCTATTGTCTGCTGAGATCACAGTCACCAAATGAAAATGGATTAAGTATTCGAACACAGGGGCCATTATTGAACAATAATAAAACAAGTTTTTATAAAAATTATGGACCAACTTAGGACGCGTGACATTTGTCTTTTGAGCAAATTAATTAATTAATTGAGTATAGCTGGCACCAATATGCTGGGGTGCATAGAAAGGTGCGTGGCCGATATGGAAATAATATAAACATGATTAAAATACCGAGAAGAACATGTAATTCCCCTGTCCTTGTTATGTAATAGGTGAAGTTGTTATAGGTGAAGGGTATGAATAAGCCGGTTGGAACCAGCACAACACAGATGATGAATATCGGGAAACTGCAGCTTATTTTTTATTTAAAAGATAGGGTGAGGGTTAATTGGTTGCCAACGCACAGACGATGGCGAAGGAGACCCCACGTGTGCAAGTTGGCAAGCAAAGGGAAATGTGCTCTTCACGCGATATCATGAGATTTTGATACTCTAGCCAACTCGATTTATGAGTAACGCCTGGCAAGTCTCTGATGTCGTCTGTTTTGAAGATACTTCAGGCTACTACTTCTTTTGAAAAAGTATTCCAACTGCGTCTGAAGAGACTCTCCCCTTTCTCTTCTTCTCTTCTCATCACAGATTTTAAAGCCAGAGAAGATAATTTGTTTTATATATAAAACAATTATTCGAAAATTTAGAATTTTTTTGGAATGATCGAAAAATTCAGTTTTTTACAACTTTCACCGTCAGTAACTTCCTCAAATTTTCTGACTGACGGACAGCTTGTGTTAGTCGGATGATTCGTTTACGAAATATGCGCTAACAACTGAAGCAACAGGGAAAAAAATGTTTTTTCGAAGATTTTCCGAACCCGCTTCCTAAAAAATTGTTTGATTTTCAGTTTCGTGTTCGCGGCCCAGAGTTAGTCTAGAAAACACTTTTATTTGTAGATGCGTTTTTCGTGACGAGTAGTGTAATCGACCACACGGCTCTCTGCTTCCACCCAGCTTAACCCTTTGCGACCCAGTGAAACTTTTTGCTTCGACGAGATTAATCACGAAAATCTTTCACATTCTTTAAATGTTAATTTTTTAAATAAAATTAAAATAAAATAAAATTTTTTTAATTTTAATTTACATTTATTTTTTAATTTTTTACACAAGAACAGGAAAACGATAGGCGACATTCGAACGAATATCGAATGACATAAATTCAAAATTGCTTGTGAATTCGAAATTTACGCTACGGTGTTTTTAAAGTTAGATCGCACAATTGTGTATGCTGAGTCGCAAAGGGTTAATAAAATGAAAACAAGATTTTTCCTTTGTGTTTTATAATATTTTTCCTTGTATTTCACATACATTTTATTGGTAATCCGTCGAGTTAAGCTTGGTGACAATCCAGTTTTGTGTTTTCCCTTCAAATCGGTTTTCATATCAGTTTTATAATAATGTAATATAATAAATTTCATAGATATATAATATATACTTTATTTGCATTTTCAGTTATTTGACTGCATTTTAGACCATCAATCGGAATTTGCTGCATTATGGATTTTGACTAAAATGTAGATTAGTACAAGATTTTCTTAGTTTTTCCGTGAATTATTAGATTTTTGCTTGCAATGTGGTTGCGTTTGAATTTAGCCGATTGCAAATTTCAGCACCTGCATCTATCTTGTGTAATAATACTCTTGCGAATTTCAATAATCCATTCTTAAAAATACATATGTAAATATGATTTTGTAAAGCCGCGCTAAATAACATATTTCGTAAATCAACAAACACATCTAAGGCAATTCAGAGGATAAAAAATGCTTACAACTGCTTAATATTATTTATATATTTTGTATACTTTGTAATTTCTTTGGAGTTGTTGTGAATATGACAAAAACTAATACTTCAAAGGCAAATGCTGTGCAAATGAGAAAGATATATGTGAAACAAATGAATTTTTTTACCAACATTTAAAGTTATTTTGAAATCAATACAACGTTGATGATATTTTTTCATTTTATTATTGTTTAATAATGCTGCATTATTTAGTATTCTTTGATCGAGTTGCTGAGTGTTTTTAAAGTGAAGTGTTTGCGTTATAGGTGCCTTGTTTGTTAAAATTTTTTAAGATTTAAATGGCTTAATTAATTGTCCATTTTTATTTGTATAACGCAATTCCATGTCCGTTGCCGGTCGCTATCAGCTTTTATGAGACTTGCTGCTCAACTGAAATAACGGTGTTTGCTGAGAGCGCATAATAAGTTCTCTCTCTGTACGAGTATATGTTTCCAAGTACTTAGATGTTGTTGCCAAAGCATTTGGAAGCAATTTTTCAGATCTCGCAAAGTCGACACGAAGTGCTTTTAACGACTTTAATTTACCATTACACGTTAGCTTCTCCTATTTCGAGTACATTCTATTTGCTCTCTATTATCTTCAACTTTCATATGGAATAACATTAATAAAATTTTTCTGTGTTTAAAAGATTTTATGTTGTTTGAAAATTGTTTTTGCGACTTTCTTCTTTTCATTTATTTATTGAGTTTCATAACATTTAGTTTATACGCTACTACTCTCTTCTGCTACACATCGGCATTAGAAAATAATACAAAATAGTTTTGAAAATATGTTAAATTGTTGTTGCTTTTCCTTTCATATTTAGTATGAATATATATGTATGTGCATTGCTGCCTTCAAGTTAGCCAAGCACCTAAAGTTGGTGCTACGGATGCACAAATTATTGGCGAATGAGTAAAACTATTAGAGAAGAGTAATGAAAGGCCAAGGGAGTGGCATTTATATTTAAATGCTATAGCAAAACTCAATAAATCACAAATGGCTCGAGTGGTGATCACAAATTGGACACAGCTGCTAGGCCGGACGCCTGAAATATTAATGCATTGCTCACTTTCAGACAATTGTGTAAAAGAATAATTATTGCATGATTGCTTTTTCTTTGATGAATTGAAAACCACATGCAGCCCAAAGCACTTCATTACAACTGCCAAGTTCGGGATCACCACTAGTTATACGAGTATATCCACCTATCTGTAGTGTGTATGTCGGCAAAGTGGACTGGACTATTGCTTTCCTTAATTCTTTTTGCGTCTTTCCTCTGAAACTACCTTCCTAGTTGGCCTTGTTGGCTTTCCGCTCACACACTTGTCACCTGCCAGAGTCACGCACACTGCTCCGATAAGTATATAAAATGCAAAATCATTGATTAATTGAAGTGGTTTATCACACATTTGCTTCTTTGTTATTTTCGTCAAAGTTGTACTTTGCGTTGAAATAAAATTTTGCACTAAAGTCGAACAAAGCCAGTGAACTGCGGCCTATTCAAAAACACTGGACGGCTGCCAGTTTGCTGGTTGCTATTGGCATTTAAAATATTTTGTAGAATTTTTTCTTCCTAAATACGATGCTTAAATCAAATGCATTCTATGAAAATATTATCAAAGCTTGAAAGCAGCTAAGTTTGTCCTGACGCTATGGCGAAGGTGCCTGGCGCTGTGATTGCCTCCCACTCCAGTGAAACACCTGACACAATGACTAGAGTCAGTTGGCGTCTTGGATGTGGGAGCATCCATCAAGTCAGGCACACTTCTCCCAGTAACTTATCATCGTTAATGTATGCAGTGTACTTAGTTGATGTTTTCGAAATTTCTGTGCAATTCAAAGTTCTATTGAATTGTTTAATATTGCAGTTTTATGTTCTATGTAGTGTTGGGGACTGTTCCATTTCCGTTATACTTATATTGGGTTATCTTTTAGTTCGTTTAAGTAATTTGTTATTCTAGTACTATATGAAAAATTGAAAAACTCAGTCAAAAAATTAAACCTCTTTTTATTTCGCGCTCTCAACATCTGCGTCACCGCCTCGTCGTCCTCGTGCTTAATATTATTCATATTTGCGCTTTCCGCAATTGTCTTTCTCCTCTACAACTACCTCCTTGTGAGTATACTCTGAGTCGTTAAAAAAGTATAGCACTTTGAGTTTTCCAACACTGATTACCTAAAGGCGCTTGCACGTACTAAGCAGCCACCACAACTCCGCGCCGCGCATCACTTGCTAGCTATATCGACATAAACAAAAATCGGTTGAACTGTCGCTTTACTAAGATCTGTTGCAATGAAAATGCTCACTATGCAGTGGAAATTCCAAAGCTTATGGAATAATCGAATTCATGCCTCGTACGTTCGTTGCACACCATACCACACAAAGTTGCGCAAATCATCTCTGAGTTGCTAAGCACAATCATAAAAGTTTTATGACGAAACCGAATGGCCGCTTCCATACATGTCTTTTTGGCTGAGGCTGAAGTAATAATCGCTTAAGTCCATAGGTACTATTTCGAGCAATACGCTTTAAAGGAACAATGAACATGCACCCTTAACCCTCAAATGCACGAATTACTTTCACGTTTGCTAAATAAAAATAGGTTTTTCTTTTTAACACAAAAAACCACTGAAAAGTGAATTAAATATTAATAAACTACTAAATATTAGCAAACAGATTTCGAATGTGGTTGTCGTTTCAAAATATTATGTCGTTTCAAAATATATATTGTGCCTAAAGGCATCAAAATGCATTTGAGGATTATCTCAAAGATGTCTTAAGTCGGTTTAAGCGTTTATCGTTTTTGACCACAGAATTGTAGGAACGTAGGTATTCGAAATTTTTACTTGCGTTTCTTTCTACCACGTTTTGGTCGCCAAGCTCTTTATAGGCCTTCACATTTATTTTCAAATATTGTACAATTATACATACATATATTGTAAAATGGGCGCAATAGCCCCAAAAAGGAATGAAGTAGTATTTTCATCTAACCATTCACATTTTCCATGAGTGGAAGGAACCACAGATATATCCAGATTTGCAACGACAGTTTGAGAAGTTTCTCCATAATCGCTTTTGCGATGATCTGAATTTGTAATGTGTGGCAAATCCCTAAGTTGCTCCTGTTTACCTTCGGTCAGCCATCAGAACGATTCACGATTGAATGAGTTCCCTAATAAATAGGAGTCTTGAAAAGAGTATGCCAAAACTAATTTGCACAAATGAGAGCATTAACCCTTTCGGGACTACTGGGATAATATGTCCCAGCAAGTTTTTTAGGCACCTCAAAATAATTATTCAGATTTTATAACCCACGAAAAATAATTATTCGAATTATATGTCTTCGGTTAAAAGGATGATTTCAGAATTTGTGAGTATGCAACATAATTTTTTTCAAAATCAAACTCCGTCCCGAAAGGGTTAAACTAGTATTTCTCGTTATCCGCAATACCACACGTTCGCCAGATTCTGATCCCTCAATCTGATTTCTTAGCTCAAATAAATCGTAGAAATTAATCAGTTTTTGAAATGTTTGCTGTTTGTTCAAAAGCGTCATTACTTTGTTCAAGTGGCGTTTGTATTGGTTTTTATTTCAACCCATATAACCGTCATGTCGTTGTCATGTGTATGTGAGGGTGTTTAAAATATTTGTTGGGGGTAAATGTGCAATTAATTCAATATGTAGTTGTGTTCTCTCTTTCTTTTCGGTTGCTTCAAGTTCAATTGTGTTCTATGTGAACGGCCTAGCAAACGTATAGTACAACATATTCAACACGTTTTGTTATGGTTGGAAGTAAATACTGATTAACAGAGAGTTTATGAAGTTTACATTGCTATTTTGCTTCATAGGAGGCACATTTAGTTATTCTTTGGGTCTTTGCTCAACAACAGTTTTTTTCTTTCTTTCAATTTGTCTAATATTTCAATAACAATTAGGATACTGCAGCATTGATTTTACATACAGACATATAATACACATACATTGTGCTTCAAGCTCGGATCTACAAGCGTTTAATATGGCTGCAATGTTTGACCAGAGGAAAGCACAAAAAGCAGTTGAAGACTTAATGCGTGTTTGGTGCAAAAAGTTCGAGTCCTGGCTTCGACAGCTTTTTATGCGTCTGGATGTTAGTAACATTCGTTAGATCAAATTTACAAGTGTAAACTATGAACGTAAATAATGTATTTTAAACTGTGGGTATAATTGTACTAGAACTATAAAATTGCACACAGCTTGCGCTCATATTTTTTTCATTTTTCGTTCATGGAACTTTACTCTTGGCGCAAGACAAGTGTCTTACACAAAAGACTGTTTTTGCTGGCTATGGGCGCAAAATGGCGAAAATTTTAGATTGTAGATTGTAGAAAAGAGTTGAAATTATTAAGAAAATGAGAAGAACCACCAAAACACCATAAACTAGTCATTACTGTATAATTCCACAACGCATCACATTGAAAAATCGCGCACATTTTAGAAATGGTACTGGCAAATGTAATCTAACGAATGTTGCGTTTGGTAAACATTTTTTGGGGCACACGTAAATACTCATAGTGATTTTAACTATTTTCCCAATACATAGAGTAATATAGATTTAAAATGTAAAATATGCTTTAATACTTGGCTAATACATTTAATACTCAACCAGCACTTTCGCTGGAATTTTTAGCTCTTTGCTTTGCTTTTGGTTTTTTATGGTTTTGGTTTTAGTTGCGACTCTTGAAGAGGTTCCGATTTCGCTTAGCTCGCCTGTTTGAGGTTGTCGCTGTTACGAAGATTTTTGTGGGCATGTGTGTGACCGCTGTGTTGGCACGAATCAGTATCCGTGCTTCCTATATGAGTTTGTATTTCGTCTTACAAACAACACTTTGTTTCATGTAATTTTTTGATTTTCGTTCGGGTTTTGCATTCGGCTGCCCAGCAAGTAATTAAATTTTTCAACAAATATCCATTCAATTACTGCTGCGACTGCAAATATGTGGCTAAAGTTAACAAAACGGCGCTACACTTTCTCAATTTTGCAATTTCCGGTGTAGTACACCTTAACGCCGCCATATTTGCCTCGCTCCTTTCCGTTCGCATGCTGATGCATAAACTTGAAAGCTCCAAGCGAAAGCTTAAGCTCGCAACTTTTAACTTCTGCAAGTTGCCCGCGATTTTTTAATTTATGTCAATCTAGTTAGTAACTGGCTCCGTGATATCGCAAACATCGAGTTGTGGACTTTGAAGCGCAAACGTCTTTCGCGACATTTCCCTTTGATGAAGTACCTGCCAAACGCAACTCCGATATTCGTCGCTTTTGGTATGGAAATCAAGGTCAATGTGGCAAAAGTTTGGTTCCGCTGCTACGCTGCTCCTGTTGTTGTATTTGCCAATATTTTTGCTATAAAGCTTCACGATTGATGTCTGTGGTATGTAGTTAAGCATTTTATATGTAAATTTTAGATCCTATAAAACTTTATTCTTCGGCAAATGCTATAAACATCCCCGTGGCCTAGAACTCCAGGCGGTAGGCGGCACACGATGTCTCGTGATCCTGCAAGTTTATTGTGCAGCGCGACGCGGATGGTGAGAGATCGATGTGGTATTTAGCCAGCATTTCCTCATTCTCGGCCACCCAATATCCCAGCACGTCCGTATCGTATGTGGGAATTATGGTGACCTCTATCGATATGAAAAAGAAGACAAGCAAAGAAAATTCAAATGTATTAATTTCTATTAGGAGATATGTAGTTGTTTTAGTACACGTATTGCTGTATTTAAGTGTATGTAAGATTTGGATCTGCGGTAACGTAGCCTAGTCCTCTTCTAATTAAGTTTTATTCAGCGCCTAACAGGTCTCTTGCTGATTATAACTTGTTTAAACTATTTTTGCTTATAATACTGTGCAAGTCGAAAATTCAGACATGGGGGGACTTACAGAGCGAGTTTTCATAGGTATACTGAGTTGAGATCCACCAGCCGTTTGGCTGGATTGGCTCTAGTTTAAGAGAAATCCGACTTTGAAGTTTGCTCATTTTCAAATGCTTATAGGTCCTAAATTGTTCCGAATATTGCTGTACTGTCTTCGGCAAGTTTGTAGATATCTTAACGACCAACAAATTTGCTTAAGACACCAATATAATATAAATATAATTAAATGACACTCATACGCCACGTTGCGTTCTAATATAAATATAATTAAATGACACTCATACGCCACGTTGCGCTGCGCAAAAAATTCACATATCGCAATTACACAGTTTGAATGTATTTTTTGGATTGGTGTCTTAAGCAAATTTGTTGTTCGTTAAAATATCTACAAACTTGCCAAAGACAGTAAAGCGATATTTGGAATGATTTAGGACCTATTAGCATTTAAACGTTCGAAGACTTAAGCGACGAACTCGACTAAAATGAGAAAACTTCAAAGTCGGATTTCCCTTAAACTAGAGCCAATCCAGCCAAACGGCTGGTGGATCTCAACTCAGTATGCCTATGAAAACTCGTAGTGTAAGTCCCCCCATGTCTGAATTTTTGTGGGTAAATTTCACGCACAGTGTAATTGATGATTTATAGCTAACTGTTTTTGACCCACTCAAAACCGTTAGAGCATTAAAAGTGACTCTTTGTTGTGCGATATCTTCTACTTCGCCATGCAAAATGTTCTAAATGAAGCTATTACGAAGCCTAAATTGGAGCGTTGGGCGATCCATTGTTTTAAACAACAGAAGGACTAAGTATGGTAAGTTCCTGATAACCGTTTGTGGCACATTTGCGGCCATAACCCTTTGTATAGTGGTTCGTACACACCTGATGGAAAGTCGTTGTAAAACTGTAGATGTAAATTTGTTATAGAAAGTTTTAATGCGCAATCTTTAAAGTTACAACTTCTATGTTTAGTTTTGACAAGAAACGGTGTGACACGGATAAGAAAAGTTAAGTAAAAGTAAAGTGACTACTGAATTAGTGAAGTGAAAGTGACTTTGGAATATTGTACAAAAAGTAATTACACTGGTGAGCTGTGTAAAAAAAGTCTGAGTTTTTTATTTCTGCAGAATCCAGTGATACGAACTACGCCTGCATTGGCCTACAGAATCCTTGTAATAATATAAAAAGTAGAACTGATTGGTATCTATTACTTACTATAACTTTGATTTTAAAAAAGGAAGAAAAAATTCAATGAATCATTCAAATTTAAGAATTCCAAGAACTTAACAGAACAGTCTTAGTGCTTAAGAAATTAGTGCAGTCAAACCTGCTTAAGTGTCTCCCCGCTTAAGTGCCCAACATTTGTGGACATTATGCATTTTTAATAAAATTTGAAGAAAACTCTCCGCGTAAGTACCTCTCCGCTTAATTACCAAACTCGGTAATCTTAATTTTACCTATACTTTTCCCTTTCAAGTGCACTTCTAAAAATTTTTAACACGATTTTCATGTTTCCAATTCAACGGCAGCACTCCGCAATAACTAATTAATAACTAATTCACATTAATCACTTATTAATCGACCATCGCCAGCTGTCAAAACGAATTTAAAGTTTTATTATATTTTTTTATGAAAAAAAAGTTCATCTTTACTTATCAGGTTTCGGTTAAGTTGCTCCCCGCTTAAGTGCCTAAAACATCTTGTATTTTTGGGTGAGGCAATTAAGCGCGTTTCACTGTATAATATTTTTGTTTTAAAAGCTGTACTGTAGTGAGTTGCTTTTTGGCATTTGGTTGTCTTTGGAAAAATATGAGTTACGTCCTCTTTACATTGTGTCGTCGATAAACAGTTTCACTTAGTGAACAGCTTTACAGTAAACAGTTTTTGGAAAGTAGTATTGTTCTTGAGCTCTTACCTAGGTCCTTGTCCTCCCACGTTTGTTTCGCTTCAAGCAAGGCATCGTAAACCTGACGGCTGGGCTCAGTGCCCGAGAAGACGTAATATCGCGCACGCACGCGCTTGAAGAACTCCACGTGTGAGTAATAAGAGTTACCGTTGTGCGGTACATAGGTCAAGTCAACATAGACAGGCGCTGGCTTCTTGGCTTTGTTTGGTGATTCTGAGCGCTTGCGCAGGTTTTTTTCATTATTCAGTCGTGTCTTGGTTGCCATTAGGCGACGCTCTTTTTTTGGCGTAGTACGCACATCGCCTTCTACTGGTGCTGGCGATGGCAGGCCCAGCGGCTTGCCCCACTCTTTGAGCGGATCTTTGGGCAGTGCTCCAGTACTGTCGGCACTTGTTGACATGGAAGTGGATGTTACTGGTGCTATTGTTGTTGTGGATGCTGTTTCGTTGGTGGTGGAAGAAGTTGATGATTGTTGCTGTGCTATCGTAACGGATGCGGTTGTAGTTGTAACGGACTGGCCGTTCTTGCTATGTGTTGAACAATCACCTTTGCTGATGGTGGACGCCCCTTCGGTGGTTTTCGCTTTCTGTACTTCGCTCAGTGGAAATTTGGGCTTTTTTGCGTTGGCAACGCTGTGCTCGACTTCCTCCGCTTTAGACGGCGAGTATGAGTACTTCGCCGTAACGGATGACATGACATCCGCCCCACGCACTTGAACGTGCTCCTCTAGCGCTTTCTGAAAGTCTAGATCGGCTTCGTCCAGGAATTTGTGATCGCCGCTATCGCTGAAAGTGCCGCTTACGATTTGGCGGCTGGCCAAACTCTGACTTGTGCTCTCCATGCTTTCGGTTGACTGGCTAGCCGGTGAGTCAGCAACGTAAGAGCGGGTGGTGACCGTGTGGGTGGTGGTGCCGCTTATTGGTATTGGAGCGGATGACTTGGTGTCGAAGCTGTCTGGCAACGCACCATAGATGGAAGTGCTCATAGGATCAATAATTTTGTGTACGTAGGTGGTCGGCGTAACTGCGCGCGCAGCTGATACTTCCTCGCTGCCGTATTGGGGCGGAATATCGTCCTGGCTGTCATCGGCGTCAAAGTCGGAGCGCTTGCTGACACCAGAACTCGATCGCTGCAGGTCGTAGCTGGCGCCGTGGGATGACGCCATGCTGCGCGGTGATGCTGGCAAGTCGTCGTCGCTCATGTAAGCGCCAACCATGCGCTCATCATCGCTGCCGGGTGTCGAAGAGCGGTACATGCCACGCAGCAGGGCCACTTCCTTCGGCAAAATATGATCGCTTTTGTCGCTTTCGCTGGTGGTGCGCGTGGTGGTCACGGTAACTTTTTCCCCATCTGGTTCTGTGGAGTCTGTTGTGGTCACGGTTTTTTCCTCCATAACAATTTCCTTGCCATCAGAGGAGATCACCTTTGTGACAGTCGTAATGGTGGTGGTGATAATTTTTTCAGTGCTACCACTCAGTGCTGTGGTTTTCTCAATTCCGCGCACTTCATGCGCATCTGGTAGTATATCACTGGCAAATTCGCTGGTGGTAAATGCGCTGCATATAGCCGCCTCAGCGGCACCTATACTTCTGAGGTCGTCTTTGGTAACGCGTGGGAATGGTGATGTTGGCTTTGGTGATGTTTCTGAAGCATCTGTAAGTGATTCACGATCTTTTGGTGTTGGAATGGATTGGCTTTCAGAGGTAAGTGCACCGGGACTAGACTTACCGCTAATGTCTTTCGGAGACAAAGGCCCACTAATAGAAGCAGCACTACTCTCGGCTACCTCTTTGGCGGTTGATGAGGATGCAGCGGTTGCGCTACCTCCATCAAGCGTCGTTGCCAATGATTTAATTCCAGGACTTACAGGTGCGGTAGGTGGCGTCTTGCGATCTGCGGACTCGCTTTCCTTATGCTTTGTTAGGAGCTCAACATGGCTTGTGGTAGAACCACTAGATATAAGTTCACTAGTTTTTTTTGATTCGGACGATTTTGTTTCCTTAACAACTAGCTTAAGTTCTTCTGCCTCTTCCTCTAGCTTTTCAAATGCACCGATTCCCTCTGACGGCTTGTATATACTTGTCATCATAATGGTGGCGACTGATTTGGATCGTCCTTCTTTGACATTTGCTAGATTTTCATCGTCGCTATCTTCCTCGTGATCACTGTGAATTTGCCGACTTTCGCTACTCTGGCTCAAGGTGGATTCTCGTCTGGTACTATCCTTCGTGCCATCGAGAAAATCTGAAGCACGACGTGTTTCAACAGATGAGACAGTTTCTTCGGAAGATCTTTCTAATTTAACTTCACTAGCAGCGCTTCCTTTCGCTGATAAAATTTTCTCAGTAGCTAAGAACTCGGCTACAGTCTCCTTTAAAACTTTTTTGGAGTCAGCAGTGATTCCAGTCAACATATTGGAAGATGGAGATGCCGTTGTGCTAAGCTGTGTCGTTATTAGAGATGTTTGGATTTCACTAACCACGGATTCCGAAGAACACTCTTCCGAATGTGTCACACACTCCTCAAAATAGGACGGATCAAATCTGCTGACAGTTGCAGAGCTACCACTGAATTGACTCGAAGGGGTCCCAAGTTCACTTTCCTTGAATTGATTTGGCAATAATTTGATTTCAGCAGTAGATATCACCGACTCTCCTCTGGACTTATCTTTCTCATCCTTCACGCTGATATGACTGGCAACGGATCCTGGACGAGACGCCTCCTTCGAAGCAGCTGGTGATTTGTCGTCTTTGGGAGGTGTGGGCGCTTTATCGTCTGGTTTGTTCTCAGTGGTGGAGAGGATCGACTCTCGTCTGGATTCAGCCTTCGCATCTTCTTTCTCATCTTTTGCGCTGACATGACTGGCAACAGATTCTGGACGAGATGCCTCCTTCGAAGCAGCTGGTGACGTGTCGTCTTTGGGGGGTGTGGGCGCTTTATCGTCTGGTTTGTTCTCAGTGGTGGAGAGGATCGACTCTCGTCTGGATTCAGCCTTCGCATCTTCTTTCTCATCTTTTGCGCTGACATGACTGGCAACAGATTCTGGACGAGATGCCTCCTTCGAAGCAGCTGGTGACTTGTCGTCTTTGGGAGGCGTAGGCGCTTTATCGTCTGGTTTGCTCTCAGTGGTGGATAAAATCGACTCTCGTCTGGATTCATCCTTTTCGTCTTCTTTCTCATCTATCACGCCGGCAGGACTGGCAACGGATCCTGGACGAGCTGCCTCCCGCGAAGCAGCTGGTGACTTGTCGTCTTTGGGAGGTGTGGTCACCTTATCGTCTTGTTTGCTCTCAGTGGTGGAGAGGATCGACTCTCGTCGGGATTCATCCTTTTCATCTTCTCTCTCATCCTTAACGCTGACATGACTGGCAACTGACTCCGGTCGAGATGTCTCCTTTGAAGCAGCTGGTGATTTGTCGTCTTTGGGTGGTGTGGGCCCTTTATCGTCTGGTTTGCTCTCAGTAGTGGATAAAATCGACTCTCGTCTGGATTCAGCCTTCACATCTTCTTTCTCATCTTTTGCGCTGACATGACTGGCAACAGATTCTGGACGAGATGGCTCCTTCGAAGCAGCTGGTGACTTGTCGTCTTTGGGAGGTGAGGGCGCTTTACCGTCTGGTTTGCTCTCAGTAGTGGATAAAATCGACTCTCGTCTGGATTCAGCCTTCACATCTTCTTTCTCATCCTTCACGCTGACATGACTGGCAACTGACTCCGGACGAGATGCCTCCTTCGAAGCAGCTGGTGACTTGTCGTCTTTGGGAGGTGAGGGCGCTTTATCGTCTTGTTTGCTCTCAGTGGTAGAGAGGATCGACTCTCGTCTGGATTCAGCCTTCGCATCTTCTTTCTCATCTATCACGCTGACATGACTGGCAACGGATCCTGGACGAGATGCCTCCTTCGAAGCAGCTGGTGATTTGTCGTCTTTGGGAGGTGTGGTCGCCTTATCGTCTTGTTTGCTCTCAGTAGTGGAGAGGATCGACTCTCGTCGGGATTCATCCTTTTCATCTTCTCTCTCATCCTTAACGCTGACATGACTGGCAACTGACTCCGGTCGAGATGCCTCCTTTGAAGCAGCTGGTGACTTGTCGTCTTTGGGTGGTGTGGGCCCTTTATCGTCTGGTTTGCTCTCAGAAGTGGATAAAATCGACTCTCGTCTGGATTCAGCCTTCACATCTTCTTTCTCATCCTTCACGCTGGCATGACTGGCAACAGATCCTGGACGAGATGCCTCCATCGAAGCAGCTGGTGACTTGTCGTCTTTGGGAGGTGTGGGCGCTTTATCGTCTGGTTTGCTTTCAGTAGTGGAGAGGATCGACTCTCGTCTGGATTCAGCCTTTGCTTCTTCTTTCTCATCTATCACGCTGACATGACTGGCAACGGATCCTGGACGAGATGCCTCCTTCGAAGCAGCTGGTGACTTGTCGTCTTTGGGAGGTGTGGTCGATTTATCGTCTTGTTTGCTCTCAGTGGTGGAGAGGATCGACTCTCGTCTGGATTCAGCCGTCGCATCTTCTTTCTCATCTATCACGCTGACATGACTGGCAGCTGACTCCGGACGAGATGGCTCCTTCGAAGCAGCTGGTGACTTGTCGCCTTTGGGAGGTGTGGCCCCTTTATCGTCTGGTTTGCTCTCAGTAGTGGATAAAATCGACTTTCGTCTGGATTCAGCCTTCACATCTTCTTTCTCATCCTTCACGCTGGCATGACTGGCAACAGATCCTGGACGAGATGCCTCCCGCGAAGCAGCTGGTGACTTGTCGTCTTTGGGAGGTGTGGGCGCTTTATCGTCTGGTTTGCTCTCAGTAGTGGAGAGGATCGACTCTCGTCTGGATTCAGCCTTCGCTTCTTCTTTCTCATCTATCACGCTGACATGACTGGCAACGGATCCTGGACGAGATGCCTCCTTCGAAGCAGCTGGTGACTTGTCGTCTTTGGGAGGTGTGGTCGATTTATCGTCTTGTTTGCTCTCAGTAGTGGATAAAATCGACTCTCGTCTGGATTCAGCCTTCACATCTTCTTTCTCATCCTTCACGCTGGCATGACTGGCAACAGATCCTGGACGAGATGCCTCCATCGAAGCAGCTGGTGACTTGTCGTCTTTGGGAGGTGTGGTCGCTTTATCGTCTGGTTTGCTTTCAGTAGTGGAGAGGATCGACTCTCGTCTGGATTCAGCCTTCGCTTCTTCTTTCTCATCTATCACGCTGACATGACTGGCAACAGATCCTGGACGAGATGCCTCCCGCGAAGCAGCTGGTGACTTGTCGTCTTTGGGAGGTGTGGTCGCTTTATCGTCTGGTTTGCTCTCAGTAGTGGAGAGGATCGACTCTCGTCGGGATTCAGCCTTCGCATCTTCTTTCTCATCTATCACGCTGACATGACTGGCAACGGATCCTGGACGAGATGCCTCCTTCGAAGCAGCTGGTGACTTGTCGTGTTTGGGAGGTGTGGTCGATTTATCGTCTTGTTTGCTCTCAGTGGTGGAGAGGATCGACTCTCGTCTGGATTCAGCCTTCGCATCTTCTTTCTCATCTATCACGCTGACATGACTGGCAACTGACTCCGGACGAGATGGCTCCTTCGAAGCAGCTGGTGACTTGACGTCTTTGGGTGGTGTGGCCCCTTTATCATCTGGTTTGCTCTCAGTAGTGGATAAAATCGACTCTCGTCTGGATTCAGCCTTCACATCTTCTTTCTCATCCTTCACGCTGACATGACTGGCAACTGACTCCGGACGAGATGGCTCCTTCGAAGCAGCTGGTGACTTGTCGTCTTTGGGAGGTGAGGGCGCTTTATCGTCTTGTTTGTTCTCAGTGGTGGAGAGGATCGACTCTCGTCTGGATTCAGCCTTCGCATCTTCTTTCTCATCTTTTTCGCTGTCGTGACTGGCAACAGATTCTGGGCGAGATGCCTCCTTCGAAGCAGCTGGTGACTTGTCGTCTTTATCGTCTGGTTTGCTCTCAGTAGGGGAGAGGATCGACTCTCGTCTGGATTCAGCCTTCGGTTCTTCTTGGTCATCCTTTGCACTGGCAACTGATTCTGGACGAGATGCCTCCTTCGAAGCAGCTGGTGACTTGTCGTCGTTGGGAGGTGTGGGCGCTTTATCGTCTGGTTTGCTCTCAGTGGTGGATAGAATGGACTCTCGTCTGGATTCACGCTTTACATCTTCTTTCTCATCTTTTACGCTGTCGTGACTGGCAACAGATTCTGGACGTGATGCCTCCTTCGACGCAGCTGGTGACTTGTCGTCTTTATCGTTTGGTTTGCTCTCAGTAGTGGAGAGGATCGACTCTCGTCTGGATTCAGCCTTCGCATATTCTTTCTCATCTATCACGCTGACATGACTGGCAACTGACTCCGGACGAGATGCCTCCATCGAAGCAGCTGGTGACTTATCGTATGGGGCAAGTGTGGGCGCTTTATGGTCTGGTGTGCTCTCAGTGGTGGATAGAATCGACAATCGCCTGGATTCCTCCTTTTCATCTTTTACGCTGACATGACTGGCAACGGATTCTGGATGAGATGCCTCCTTCGAAGCGTCTGGTGTTTTGTCATCTTTGGGAGGGGTGGGAGCCTTGTCATCAGGTTTGCCCTCAGTGGTGGATAGAATCGACTCTCGTCTGGAATCAGCCTTCGTATCTTCTTTCTCGTCTTTCACGCTGACATGACTGGCAACTGACTCCGGACGTGATACTTCCTTCGAAGCAACTGGTGACTTGTCGTCTTTGAGAGGTGTGGGCGCTTTATCGTCTGGTTTGCTCTCAGTAGTGGAGAGGATCGACTCTCGTCTGGATTCAGCCTTCGCATCTTCTTTCTCATCTTTTGCGCTGACATGACTGGCAAAAGATTCTGGACGAGATGCCTCCTTCGAAGCAGCTGGTGACTTGTCGTCTTGAGGAGGTGTGGGCGCTTTATCGTCTGGTTTGCTCTCAGTGGTGGATAGAACCGACCCTCGCCTGGATTCTTCCTTTTCGTCTGATTTCTCATCTATCACGCCGGCAGGACTGGCAACGGATCCTGGACGAGATGCCTCCTGCGAAGCAGCTGGTGACTTGTCGTCTTTGGTAGGTGAGGGCTGTTTATCGTCTTGTTTGCTTTTAGTGGTGGATACAATCGACTCTCGTCTCGATTCATCCTTTTTATCTTCTTTCTCATCTTTTGCGCTGACGTGACTGGCAACTGACTCCGGGCGAGATACCTCCTTCGAAGCAGCTGGTGACTTGTCGTCATTGGGAGGTGTGGGCGCTTTATCGTCTGGTTTACTCTCAGTGGTGGAGAGGATCGACACTCGTCTGGATTCAGCCTTTGCATCTTCTTTCTCATCTGTCACGGCGACATGACTTGGAACAGATTCTGAACGAGATTCCTCCTTCGAAGCAGCTGGCGAAGCATCGGCTTTGGGAGATGTGGGTGCCTTGTCTTCTGGTTTGCTCTCAGTGGTGGATAGGATTGATTCTCGTCTAGATTCAGCCCTCGCATCTTCTTTCTCATCCTTCAAGCTTACATGACTGGCAACTGACGCCGGACGAGATGCCTCCCTCGAAGCAGCTGGTGACTTGTCGTCTTTGGGAGGTGTGGGCGCCTTATCGTCTTGTTTGCTCTCAGTAGTGGAGAGGATCGACTCTCGTCTGGATTCATGCTTTTCATCTTCTTTCTCATCTTTTGCGCTGATGTGACTGGCAGCGGATGCTGGACGAGATGCATCCTTCGAAGCAGCTGGTGACTTGTCGTCTTTGGAAGGTGTCGCCGCTTTGTCATCAGGTTTGCTCTCAGTAGTGGAGAGGATCGACTCTAGTCTGGATTCATGCTTTTCATCTTCTTTCTCATCTATCACGCTGACATGACTGGCAACGGATCCTGGATGAGATGCCTCCTTCGAAGCAGCTGGCGACTTGTCGTCTTTGGAAGGCTTCGCCGCTTCGTCATCAGGTTTGCTCTCAGTGGTGGATAGAATTGACTCTCGTCTGGATTCAGCCTTCGCATATTCTTTCTCATCTTTTGCGCTGACATGACTGGCAACAGATTCTGGACGAGATGCCTCCTTCGAAGCAGCTGGTGACTTTTCGTCTTTGGAAGGTTTCGCCGCTTCGTCATCAGGTTTGCTCTCAGTGGTGGATAGAATTGACTCTCGTCTGGATTCATGCTTTTCATCTTCTTTCTCATCTTTTGCGCTGACGTGACTGGCAACGGATTCTGGACGAGATGTCTCCTTCGAAACATCTGGTGACTTGTCGTCTTTGGGAGGTGTGGGCGCTTTATCGTCTGGTTTGCTCTCAGTAGTGGAGAGGATCGACTCTCGTCTGGATTCACCCTTCGCATCTTCTTTCTCATCTTTTGCGCTGACATGACTGGCAACAGATTCTGGACGAGATGCCTCCTTCGAAGCAGCTGGTGACTTGTCGTCTTTGGAAGGTTTCGCCGCTTCGTCATCAGGTTTGCTCTCAGTGGTGGATAGAATTGACTCTCGTCTGGATTCATGCTTTTCATCTTCTTTCTCATCTTTTGCGCTGACGTGACTGGCAACGGATTCTGAACGAGATGCCTCCTTCGAAGCAGCTGGCGACTTGTCGTCTTTGGAAGGTTTCGCCGCTTCGTCATCAGGTTTGCTCTCAGTGGTGGATAGAATTGACTCTCGTCTGGATTCAGCCTTCGCATCTTCTTTCTCATCTTTTGCGCTGACATGACTGGCAACAGATTCTGGACGAGATACCTCCTTCGAACCAGCTGGTGACTTTTCGTCTTTGGAAGATTTCGCCGCTTCGTCATCAGGTTTGCTCTCAGTGGTGGATAGAATTGACTCTCGTCTGGATTCATGCTTTTCATCTTCTTTGTCATCTTTTGCGCTGACGTGACTGGCAACTGACTCCGGACGAGATACTTCCTTCGAAGCAGCTGGTGACTTGTCGTCTTTGGGAGGTGTGGGCGCTTTATCGTCTGGTTTGCTCTCAGTAGTGGATAAAATCGACTCTCGTCTGGATTCAGCCTTCACATCTTCTTTCTCATCCTTCACGCTGACATGACTGGCAACTGACTCCGGACGAGATGGCTCCTTCGAAGCAGCTGGTGACTTGTCGTCTTTGGGAGGTGAGGGCGCTTTATCGTCTTGTTTGCTCTCAGTGGTGGAGAGGATCGACTCTCGTCTGGATTCAGCCTTCACATCTTCTTTCTCATCTATCACGCTGACATGACTGGCAACGGATCCTGGACGAGATGCCTCCTTCGAAGCAGCTGGTGATTTGTCGTCTTTGGGAGGTGTGGTCGCCTTATCGTCTTGTTTGCTCTCAGTAGTGGAGAGGATCGACTCTCGTCGGGATTCATCCTTTTCATCTTCTCTCTCATCCTTAACGCTGACATGACTGGCAACTGACTCCGGTCGAGATGCCTCCTTTGAAGCAGCTGGTGACTTGTCGTCTTTGGGAGGTGTGGGCGCTTTATCGTCTGGTTTGCTCTCAGTAGTGGAGAGGATCGACTCTCGTCTGGATTCAGCCTTTGCGTCTTCTTTCTCATCTGTCACGGCGACATGACTTGGAACAGATCCTGAACGAGATTCCTCCTTCGAAGCAGCTGGCGAAGCATCGGCTTTGGGAGATGTGGGTGCCTTGTCTTCTGGTTTGCTCTCAGTGGTGGATAGGATTGATTCTCGTCTAGATTCAGCCTTCGCATCTTCTTTCTCATCCTTCAAGCTTACATGACTGGCAACTGACTCCGGACGAGGTACTTCCTTCGAAGCAGCTGGTGACTTGTCGTCTTTGGGAGGTATGGGCGCTTTATCTTCTGGTTTGCTTTCAGTGGTTGATACAATCGACTCTCGTCTGGATTCAGCCGTAGCATCTTCTTTCTCATCTTTAGCGCTGCCATGACTTGCAACTGACTCCGGACGAGATGCCTCCTTCGAAGCGTCTGGTGACTTGTCGTCTTTGGGAGGTGTGGGCGCTTTATCGTCTGGTTTGCTCTCAGTGGTTGATAGGATCGACTCTCGTCTGGATTGAGCCTTCGCATCTTCCTTTTCATCTTTCACGCTGACATGACTGGCAACGGATTCTGGACGAGATGAATCCCGCGAAGCAGCTGGTGACTTGTCGTCTTTGGGAGGTGTGGGCGCTTTATCGTCTGGTTTACTCTCAGTAGTGGAGAGGATCGACTCTCGTGTGGATTCAGCCCTCGCATCTTCCTTTTCATCCTTTGCGCTGACATGACTGGCAACAGATTCTGGACGAGATGCCTCCTTCGAAGCAGACGGCGACGCATCGTCTTTGGGAGTTGTGGGTGCCTTGTCTTCTGGTTTGCTCTCAGTGGTGGATAGGATTGATTCTCGTCTAGATTCAGCTTTCGCCCCTTCTTTCTCATCCTTCGCACTGACATGACTGGCAACTGACTCCGGACGAGATACTTCCTTCGAAGCAGCTGGTGACTTGTCGTCTTTGGGAGGTGTGGGCGCTTTATCTTCTGGTTTGCTTTCAGTGGTGGATACAATCGACTCTCGTCTGGATTCAGCCGTCGCATTTTCTTTCTCATCTTTAGCGCTGACATGACTTGCAACTGACTCCGGACGAGATGCCTCCTTCGAAGCGTCTGGTAACTTGTCGTCTTTGGGAGGTGTGGGCGCTTTATCGTCTGGTTTGCTCTCAGTGGTTGATAGGATCGACTCTCGTCTGGATTCAGACTTCGCATCTTCTTTCTCATCTATCACGCTGACATGACTGGCAACGGATCCTGGACGAGATGCTTCCGTCGAAGCAGCTGGTGACTTGTCCTCTTTGGGAGGTGTGGGCGCCTTATCTTCTGGTTTGCTTTCAGTGGTGGATACAATCGACTCTCGTCTGGATTCAGCCGTCGCATCTTCTTTCTCATCTTTTGCGCTGACATGACTTGCAACTGACTCCGGACGAGATACTTCCTTCGAAGCAGCTGGTGACTTGTCGTCTTTGGGAGGTGTGGGCGCCTTATCTTCTGGTTTGCTTTCAGTGGTGGATACAATCGACTCTCGTCTGGATTCAGCCGTCGCATCTTCTTTCTCATCTTTAGCGCTGACATGACTTGCAACTGACTCCGGACGAGATGCCTCCTTCGAAGCAGCTGGTGACTTGTCGTCTTTGGGAGGTGTGGTCGATTTATCGTCTGGTTTGCTCTCAGTGGTTGATAGGATCGACTCTCGTCTGGATTGAGCCTTCGGTTCTTCTTGGTCATCCTTTGCACTGGCAACAGATTCTGGACGAGATGGCTCCTTCGTAGCAGCTGGCGACGCATCGGCTTTGGCAGTTGTGGGTGCCTTGTCTTCTGGTTTGCTCTCAGTGGTGGATAGGAGTGATTCTCGTCTAGATTCAGCTTTCGCCTCTTCTTTCTCATCCTTCACGCTGACATGACTGGCAACTGACTCCGGACGAGATACTTCCTTCGAAGCAGCTGGTGACTTGTCGTCTGTGGGAGGTGTGGGCGCCTTATCTTCTGGTTTGCTTTCAGTGGTGGATGCAATCGACTCTCGTCTGGATTCAGCCGTCGCATCTTCTTTCTCATCTTTAGCGCTGACATGACTTGCAACTGACTCCGGACGAGATGCCTCCTTCGAAGCAGCTGGTGACTTGTCGTCGTTGGGAGGTGTGGGCGCTTTATCGTCTGGTTTGCTCTCAGTAGTGGAGAGGATCGACTCTCGTCTGGATTCAGCCTTCGCATCTTCCTTTTCATCCTTTGCGCTGACATGACTGGCAACAAATTCTGGACGAGATGCCGCCTTCGAAGCAACTGGCGACGCATCGGCTTTGGGAGTTGTGGGTGCCTTGTCTTCTGGTTTGTTCTCAGTGGTGGATAGGATTGATTCTCGTCTAGATTCAGCTTTCGCCCCTTCTTTCTCATCCTTCACGCTGACATGACTTGCAACTGACTCCGGACGAGATACTTCCTTCGAAGCAGCTGCTGACTTGTCGTCTTTGGGAGGTGTGGGCGCTTTATCGTCTGGTTTGCTCTCAGTAGTGGAGAGGATCGACTCTCGTCTGGATTCAGCCTTTGCATCTTCTTTCTCATCTATCACGCTTACATGACTGGCAACGGATCCTGGACGAGATGCCTCCTTCGAAGCAGCTGGTGACTTGTCGTCTTTGGGAGGTGTGGGCGCTTTATCGTCTGGTTTGCTCTCAGTAGTGGAGAGGATCGACTCTCGTCTGGATTCAGCCGTCGCATCTTCTTTCTCATCTTTAGCGCTGACATGACTTGCAACTGACTCCGGACGAGATGCCTCCTTCGAAGCAGCTGGTGACTTGTCGTCTTTGGGAGGTGTGGTCGATTTATCGTCTGGTTTACTCTCAGTGGTTGATAGGATCGACTCTCGTCTGGATTCAGCCTTCGGTTCTTCTTGGTCATCCTTTGCAGTGGCAACTGATTCTGGCCGAGATGCCTCCTTCGAAGCAGCTTGTGACTTTTCGTCTTTGGGAGATTTGGGCGCTTTATCGTCTGGTTTGCTCTCAGTAGTGGAGAGGATCGACTCTCGTCTGGATTCAGCCTTTGCATCTTCTTTCTCATCTATCACGCTTACATGACTGGCAACGGATCCTGGACGAGATGCCTCCTTCGAAGCAGCTGGTGACGTGTCTTCTTTGCGAGGTGTGGGCGCTTTATCGTCTGGTTTGCTCTCAGTAGTGGAGAGGATCGACTCTCGTCTGGATTCAGCCATCGCATCTTCTTTCTCATCTTTTACGCTGTCGTGACTGGCAACAGATTCTGGACGAGATGCCTCCTTCGAAGCAGCTGGTGACTTGTCGTCTTTATCGTCTGGTTTGCTCTCAGTAGGGGAGAGGATCGACTCTCGTCTGGATTCAGCCTTCGGTTCTTCTTGGTCATCCTTTGCACTGGCAACTGATTCTGGACGAGATGCCTCCTTCGAAGCAGCTGGTGACTTGTCGTCGTTGGGAGGTGTGGGCGCTTTATCGTCTGGTTTGCTCTCAGTAGTGGAGAGGATCGACTCTCGTCTGGATTCAGCCTTCGCATCTTCTTTCTCATCTATCACGCTGACATGACTGGCAACGGATCCTGGACGAGATGCTTCTTTCGAAGCAGCTGGTGACTTGTCGTCTTTGGGAGGTGAGGGCGCTTTATCGTCTTGTTTGCTCTCAGTGGTGGAGATGATCGACTCTCGTCTGGATTCAGCCTTCGCATCTTCTTTCTCATCTATCACGCTGACATGACTTGCAACGGATTCTGGACGAGATGCTTCTTTCGAAGCAGCTGGTGACTTGTCGTCTTTGGGAGGTGAGGGCGCTTTATCGTCTTGTTTGCTCTCAGTGGTGGAGAGGATCGACTCTCGTCTGGATTCAGCCTTCGCATCTTCTTTCTCATCTATCACGCTGACATGACTTGCAACGGATTCTGGACGAGATGCCTCCTTCGAGGCAGCTGGTGACTTGTCGTCTTTGGGAGGTGAGGGCGCTTTATCGTCTTGTTTGCTCTCAGTGGTGGATAGAATCGACTCTCGTCTGGATTCAGCCTTCGCATCTTCTTTCTCATCTATCACGCTGACATGACTGGCAACGGATCCTGGACGAGATGCTTCTTTCGAAGCAGCTGGTGACTTGTCGTCTTTGGGAGGTGAGGGCGCTTTATCGTCTTGTTTGCTCTCAGTGGTGGAGATGATCGACTCTCGTCTGGATTCAGCCTTCGCATCTTCTTTCTCATCTATCACGCTGACATGACTTGCAACGGATTCTGGACGAGATGCCTCCTTCGAGGCAGCTGGTGACTTGTCGTCTTTGGGAGGTGTGGGCGCTTTATCGTCTGGTTTGCTCTCAGTAGTGGAGAGCATTGACTCTCGTCTGGATTCAGCCTTCGCATCTTCTTTCTCATCTATCACGCTGACATGACTGGCAACGGATCCTGGACGAGATGCTTCTTTCGAAGCAGCTGGTGACTTGTCGTCTTTGGGAGGTGAGGGCGCTTTATCGTCTTGTTTGCTCTCAGTGGTGGAGAGGATCGACTCTCGTCTGGATTCAGCCTTCGCATCTTCTTTCTCATCTATCACGCTGACATGACTTGCAACGGATTCTGGACGAGATGCCTCCTTCGAGGCAGCTGGTGACTTGTCGTCTTTGGGAGGTGAGGGCGCTTTATCGTCTTGTTTGCTCTCAGTGGTGGATAGAATCGACTCTCGTCTGGATTCATGCTTTACATCTTCTTTCTCATCTTTTACGCTGTTGTGACTGGCAACAGATTCTGGACGTGATGCCTCCTTCGACGCAGCTGGTGACTTGTCGTCTTTATCGTTTGGTTTGCTCTCAGTAGTGGAGAGGATCGACTCTCGTCTGGATTCAGCCTTCGCATCTTCTTTCTCATCTATCACGCTGACATGACTTGCAACGGATTCTGGACGAGATGCCTCCTTCGAGGCAGCTGGTGACTTGTCGTCTTTGGGAGGTGTGGGCGCTTTATCGTCTGGTTTGCTCTCAGTAGTGGATAAGATCGACTCTCGTCGGGATTCAGCCTTCGCATCTTCCTTCTCATCTGTCGCGCTGACATGACTGGCAACGGATCCTGGACGAGATGCCTCCTTCGAAGCAATTGGTGACTTGTCGTCTTTGGGAGGTGTGGGCGCTTTATCGTCTGGTTTGCTCTCAGCGGTGGACAGAATCGACTCTCGTCTGGATTCATCCTTTTCATCTTCTTTCTCATCTTTTGCGCTGACGTGACTGACAACAGATTCTGGACGAGATGCCTCCATCGAAGCAGCTGGTGACTTGTCTTCTTTGGGAGGTGTGGGCGCTTTGTCATCAGGTTTGCTCTCAGTGGTGGATAGAATCGACTCTCGTCTGGATTCATCTTTTTCATCTTCTTTCTCTTCCTTCATGCTGACATGACTGGCAACTGATCCTGGTCGAGAAGTCTCCTTCGAAAGTGGAGGTGATTTGTCGTCTGTGGCGGGTGTTGGCGCCTGGTCATCTGGTTTTCTTTCGGTGGTTGAGAAGATGTGCTTTACTGTGGTCTCGGCAATTCCGTCTCTTTTTTCGCTCTTTATAATAACAAGACTAGGATCTGATTCCGGACGGTAAGTGCCTCTTAAAATGTCTTGCAACTGTTCGTCGTCGGGGCTTGTGGGCGGCGTTTTGGTTTCATAAATTCCTCTACGTTGCATTTTTTCTGATTCTTCAGTTTTATCTTTTTCCTCGAGAGATATTGGTCCAGATTTTAATTCTGGTGATGACTTTTCGGATTCATCGGCTGGGATATGGTCTTGGATAGATCTAGTTTCTATATCTAGGCTTATAATCTGTGAAACTTTTTCTGGTAGTATTTCTTGGGTAGTTGGTGTAAAAACAATGCTACCTTTCGGGCATAAATCGATTTCTTCCCCACCATCTTCGCTACTAGCCGTAAGCAACATTCTTTGCACAGTAACAGATTCATTATCGTCACGATCAGGTGACTTCAGTTTATGTTCTAGTTGCTTTTCATCAAAATCGGGAATGATTTCAGTAATGTCTTTTTCTGATTTTAACACTTTGGCCACATCGGCAACAATTTTAAAAACTTCCTCTTCACGAGGCGAAACAGGTCGAAGGGGTTGGTCGTCTAGATTAGTTACTTTAGCAGTTGGAGGAGAAAATCTATGCTCTTCATCTTCTTCTTTAATATCATGGAGAATTGGCTCATCCCGGTCTGAAATTGTTACTTTAAACTCAGGGGATTCCACAGTGGTAATATGAGTTTCTCTTAATTCTGTAGGATAAGCGCCGAGGTCTAAAGGCATCTGCGAGGGCAACACCTGTCCGGAAGCATCTACAATTATTTCTTCGACTTCTGTTTTGGTATCGTCTATTCGTTTTGCAATCGCTCCAGCTACTGCTTCGGTCTTGTCTCCAATAGTATCTTTTACATCAATGACTTTTTGAGAAATAATTTTCACTTCATCTTCAGCAAATTTAGTAACTTTTTCACGAGCATCGTCGACAAATTGTTCAACATCGGTTTTTGCTTCTTCTGCTTTCTTGAAAACACCATCTACAGCTTTTTTAGTTGTGTCTTCCACAACATCCATGACCTTTGCTGCTTTTTCAGAATACGCTTTAATGTCATCTTTAATAACGTCCTTCGCATCAGTTCCTGTTTCTGATATATCTTCAACGAATTGCTTAACATCTGCAGATTTTTCTGATATGAATGCCATGACATCCGTTTTTGTCTCATCGACTTCCTTCTTAATTGCAGCGATCGCTACACTAGCTTCGCCTTCAACAGAATCCTTCATATCAGTAACTTTTTCAAGGACTGCAGTCTGCACTTCTGCCGCCTCTTTTGAGACATCTTCCACAAATTCTTTAACAACAGATATACCATCCACTTCTTTGCTGGAAGTTTCATCCTTATCAATTTTCTTTGATATATCGCCCATAGTATCCCCTTTCGATATGTCTGCAATTGCTTTATCCAAAGGAGCGTGGTCTTTGCTTTCAGCAGTTTCTGATAAATCACCAGTTTCTTCAATCAAATTGCATGCTTCATCAACAGGTGATGATGCGGTAGTAAACCGAATATTTACTGTGTCTTTCAGTCGCGGAAAGTCGTCGCACACTTCATCAACAGGTGATGAAATGGTCCTAGTAATAGAAGTGCTGCTTGTTTCTGTTTGAATTTTTGCATGTACATCAATATCACTCATTTTTCTTTCCTCGATATGTGTAAAATCGCCCTCGGCTACGTCCACAGGACTCGACGCTGTTGGAAGCTTTGTGTCGACTATCACATTTTCTATGTCTCTCTTAGCTCTTGTGTAGAAATCATGTTCAAGAACTGAAGGAGCTTTATCCACAGGGGAAGAAATTGTTTCTATTGGCTCAATATCATCGATGATACTACCTGCCTTTGAAGATTCCTTGGATGCCGCAATTTTTTCATCTTTGGTATGTTTTGGCAGCTCGTCTTCGTCTTTTATACTACCAGCAGCTGATGGAACCCTTGATTCCATCTTGGAGGCAGGTGGGGATTTTTCATCTTTTGCAGTAATAGGTTTCTCAGTTTCATCCTGAGAACTAGTTGTTGATACTCGACGAGAAGCGCCCATTGAAGCAACTTCATCTTTTGCACTTTCCACGGCTTCAATCTCGTCCTTGACACTACTAGCTAAAGATGCTGATCTTGAAGCTTCTTTGGAGGCAGCAGACAATTTTTCGTCTATAGCACTTTCATCGCGCAGGTCTTCGTTTTTAACACTACCAGCAGCTGACGGAACCCTTGATTCCTCCTTGGAAGCAGGTGGAGATTTATCATCTTTTGCAATAACAGGTTGCTCAGCTTTATCTTGAGTACTAGCTGCTGATACTCGACGAGAAGTGTCTTTTGAAGCAACAGGAGATTTTTCATCTTCTTCATTTTCAGCGGCATCAATCTCGTCCTTGACACTACCAGCTACAGATGTTGATCTTGAAGGTTCTTTAGATGGTGTAGAAAGTTTTTCGGTCTTAGCACTTCCATCGCGTACATCCTCATCTTTTATACTACCGGTAGGAGATGGAATCCTTGATTCCTCTTTGGAGGCTGGTGGAGATTTGTCATCTTCCACCGTAAAAGGTTTCTGAGTCTCATCCTTAACGCTATCTGCTGATACTCGACGAGAAATTTCTTCAGAAGTGGGAACCACTTTAGCAGTTTCTGTTAACTTGATATCGTCGATAGTTCCTGGAATTGTTGCCATTTGCGACACGGCTGTGAACGTTATGGGAAATTTATCATCTTTATGTTCAGAAACTGGCATAGTAGTTTTTCTAAGTGATTCTATTTTCAGTTCGATGTCTTGAATATCATGAGAAGTTTTTCGACTAGCTTCTAAAGATTTTTGCATATCAACTTCAATGGCCTCCTCGATAGTTGCTTGACTTTCCATGGAAATAGTATCTTCACGGTCTTTTGGTTTTTTTACAATAAGACTAGCTTGCTCATGTGCCGGAGGTTCGTCATCCGATGTAATTTCACTACCTTCCTTTTCTTCAGGTGTGCTTACTGCTTTCTTTAATTCTTTTCCACCTTCATCTCTTGTAGCAATGTCACCTCGTTCCTTAGTTTCAGCTATCGATATGATTTCTATCGGTGATTTAGACTTGTCACTTGGAGATGGTAATTTGCTAACAGCAGATGTTGATTTGTCGGCTGGAGAAGGAGCTTTATCAATTGGGGAGGCAGCTTTTGTAGGAGGTGTGGAAGGTAATTCTTCAGTAGGGGACTCTAGTTTTTCAGCTGTAGCAGGGCTCACATCAATTGATGTTTTTCTAGATTTAGGTTTTTCTAGTGGTTTAGCCTCTTTCATCTGTAAAACTGTTTCAGTTTGTAAAGCAGGTTGCAAAACTGTTTCTTCCGTTCCTCTCTCGTCTCTTTCTGCTTCTGTATCTTCAATCGCTTCCTTCTCTTCTTTATCGTCAATCGTGTCTTTCTCTTCGGTTTCTTTTTCCTCTTTAGCGACTTCTTCTTTATGTGAAATGCTTTTACCACTTTCCTGAGCATCTTTTTCATAAACTCCCAAGTCGGCTTCTTCATGTACTGGCAGGTCGGCTACTTCATCAGGCGTTTTTACAACATCACGCAACAGATTCTGCTGGGCGTCAAATGTCATCTTCATAGGTAGCACCCGTTCGGTAGCTGCCAAGCCTACCACCACTGGTTCGGCGGCTTTTTCAGTGAGAACTTTTGCGGATGCACCTGGTTGAGGCAGTGCTGTAGTTATCGCTGCGATGGGCTGCTCCAATTCTTTTGTTTCTTCTTTCACGTATTTTTCTTCGATTCCCAAGTCTTCCTTTATTTCATCTAATGGAATATGTTCATCTTCGGGTAGTGTTGGTGCGGTGGTGGCACCTGATTCAATAGTGGCGGAGAATTTTTCCTCAGGCAAGCTTTCCTGAAGATTTGCAGGCATCATTTCTTGCGGCTCAATATGTTCGTCCTTTGTATCGGATGTTTTCTTGGCGCTACTTATTTTCTCTTCAGGTGTGGGTGAGGATAGCTCTTCGTCAGTTTTAGCAATTTGCTCTTCGGTGCGTGACTTGACGATGTCCTTAGCTGTGCTGATTATTTCCTGCACTTCTGCTTTGATTTCGGACTTTTCGGAAGTTGTTATTTTGTGGTCATCGTCCTGCAACGCAGCGGTAATTGTTGCGATTTCACTTTCAGGCGCTAGTGATGCTGCTATTTTCACTACCGCCTCGGCCTCGGCACTCTCGAGTCGGGCTTTTCTCTCCTCAGCTTCGGCCTTTGCGATGGCCGCTTCGATTTCTTCTTCAGCACTCTTCTTGCGTTTCTTTTCGGATTCTTGCGAATCTCGTTGGTGCTTTTGAATTTCTTCCTCCTTCGTTATGCTACTTTCTTGTTCAACAATCGAGTCTTCAGTATATTGGTCAATTTCTTCTTTTTCTATTATCAGGTACTCCTCTTCTTCTTCGGCTTCGGTAGTGCTATCTTGCTTTGATATTTCTCGCATTTCCGCTTTGAGATGCTTCTGCCGTTTCATTTCGTCACGGCTGAAGACGGCCTCAATTTCCCGTACCACTTCTTGTTCTTCTTTTAGATCATCCAGCTCACGCTGTTTCTCTGCATCCAATTCTTGCGACGCGGTCAAGTCTTGTAGCTTCTTGGCAGCGGTAG
Organism: Melieria omissa; assembly: GCA_963971225.1. Lineage (NCBI taxonomy): Eukaryota > Metazoa > Arthropoda > Insecta > Diptera > Ulidiidae > Melieria > Melieria omissa. The sequence continues at coordinate 43,623,929 of OZ020268.1, read as the reverse complement.
TGTCATCCGCGGATGGTGTCGACACTAAGCTGGAATCGGTAGTGCCGCCCTTATCCAAGCGTGCTTTCTTCAAGTCCGCCTTTGGTTTGGCTGACTTAATGGGACTGCCTGGTGCGCGTTTGGACGGGGAAGATCCGCGTGGGCGGCGGGAAATCGGCTTGCGTTGCACTTGTTGCTGCTGAGTGCGAGATTCCTTTTTCTCTACAGCGCTAGTGCGTGAAACATCACGACGTGTAGTTGTGCTGGAACTGGTTGTCACCTGGCGCGTCGCTAACTGTTTGGATTCTAACACCTTGCGATTGTTTGCCTCCTTGGCGCTCTTGGCCGGTGTGCTACTCGGGCTAGACTTTGAAGCGCGCGTTACCACACGCGGCTTCACATCGCGAGTGACGGGAGCTTTGGGTGCAGCAGGTTCTTTGCGCGGTGTTGCTGTGGGAGAGCTTTTCTTATCGGTAGTCAAGTCTTTTTTACCAATTTTCCGGTCCATCGACCTAGGCGGCTTAGTATCGATGCGGGAACGTACGACGGGCTTCACTTCAGCGCGTGGTTTGTCAGGTTTGCTTTTGGTAGTTTTGCTGGGCTTGATGACCTCCGGTGCTGTATCTTCCTTGGGAGGCGTTGTTTGAGGCTGTGGCTTCACAATGACAACTTCAACCTTTTTTTCCACTTGCGCTTTGTTGTCCTCCTCTACAATTTCGCCATCTGGTTTATCGCCATCTTTACTAGCAGTCTCTGCCGCTTGTTCGGCCACACCCTCGTCACCAGTCTCGACGGCTGGCTCATCGGTGTCAACGGAATCTTCTTTCCGCTTTAGCGCAACTTTCTTCTCGACTTCGGCTTTCTCCAACTTGCTTTCCTCGGCACTGGCCGCGTCTTTGATTTTGTTGTCTTGTTGCATGGCAACTGCAGGGAACTTGCCCAACTTTGTCGGTACGTTGGTTGGTTCAATAGTCCCGCCGCTAGAAACTGTAGCCTTTAGCGTTTTCCTCGTCGTGACCACAGTCTGTATGGTCGGTGCAATAGATTTGGCAGTGCACGTAGAGTGTTTCATGAATTCGAGGTGCTTCAGCTTTTCTAGGCCCTCCTGTACCTTATAGTCGGGTGTGCTGCCGGGAAAGAGTATGCGCGTAATTGTGTCGTCAGGGTTGGCTGGCTGCCACACCAGTAGCGCACAGATCGACACCAAGTTCTGCAATGGGAAATTGAACTCGCGGCTATCGCGTGAGCCAAATAAACGCTGATCGCCAGCGCTCCACTTTTGAAGAAATTCCTTTACTTCTTTCGAATCACGTGCTGGGCTAATAACATACATATCCAGAGTGCCGTGACCCACTTTGTGGTACAAATTGATTGGCTCCTGATTGCGATAGCACACTTGTGGCTTGAGATCTAGCGATTTCAAGTCGCCTACTAAATTGTGGCCATGCTCGAAGAGATCTACAAGTAGCGAATTACGATCCTTATCACCGTCGGGGCTGGGTGGACCTCCTTTGCGATCGGGTATATTGCAGAAGAAGTGTCCAATTTGTGGATAGACATGCGCGTCCCGCTTGCGCGCCACCACCGCACCCAGACCCTGAATATTGCTATTGTTCAGGCGCGTCATTAATACCGCATCCAATCGATCTAAATGCCGCGCAAAGTCCCAAAAACAAGCCTTTCGGTTAAAACCGCCATCGACTGGAAGTGTAAGAACATTTCAAATATTCATTAACATTTTATAACATAAGCCGTTGCCAATGTATTGCGGCGCAGCATCAACATACCTAACATATTAAAACCGTTGATGCCGAATAGAGCAGCATCTCCCTGGCCACCGGGGAAGACATACAGAGTAGGATGCGTAAAGCGAATGTTGCCAACAACATCCGAAGTCTCGAGTAAATCACGCAGAGATGTGGGCACAAGCATGGGCGCAAGGAAATCTGCAATACAAACGAATACAAATTTGCGAACTAAGGATATGCGTTGCGTAATCACCAATGAAGGCATTAATGCTTTCACTGCTCGTGTCCAGCACATCTACCGGATTGATGCGAATTTTGCATAAACGAGAAAAACTTTTCTCTGGCAGCGAATGCCAGTGTCCGGCATCGGCACAGTGTATATTCATGGTTATCGTATCGGCGTACGCTCGGATGACGCGTTGAACGTCGTGCTCTTGAAATGCTTCCGAAAAGTCGGCCACGGAAAAGGTTCCATCCTGCACGAAGAAAGAAGTGCATGAGATGTGTTAACATTTTTTCAGTCTAAAAATAAATTCATGGTTCTAAATACTTATTCATATCACAACACGTAGCCCTGTGGCAGCACCGAAGTCTCAAAAAGAATCAATTAAGGAAGAAATCGTGAATATTCGAGTTTTTTATTCAGTTCCGAAGGTGTTTTCCAAAACACCGCCGTTCGGATTCGGCGTTAAAACGTAGGCCCTCTCCCTCCCTTCTCCCATTCGTTAGAAATGTGTGTTGTAATACATGTTGAAAAAAAAAACAGTCTTGCATACTCATTTCAAACGGGTAAAATTTATGGTTTCACAGTGGGCCCATAGAGAGGCCTAACACTTCGTTCAATAATGTGTGTGCCTAACTAATTAAAACACATTTTTTTGCCAAAATTCGTTTTTATTCATCAACATAGTCCCCTTTTAGGGAGATACAATCATTCCAACGCTTTTCCAATCTTTCGATACCGCCTTTGTAGAACGATTTTTCTTTGCCTTCAAAATAGGCGTTAGTTTCGGCGATTACTTCATCATTTGAGCCAAATCTCTTACCACGGAGCATCTTTTTGAGGTCTGCGAAGAGCCAGTAGTCGCTGGGGGCCAGATCTGGAGAATACGGGGGATGAGGAAGCAATTCGAAGCCCAATTCATGCATTTTTGCCATCGTTTTCATCGACTTGTGACACGGTGCATTGTCTTGGTGAAACAACACTTTTTTCTTCTTCATATGGGGCCGCTTAATCGCGATTTCTTCTTTCAAACGTTCCAACAACGCTATATAATAGTCGCTATTGATTGTTTTCCCTTTCTCAAGATAGTCGATGAATATTATTCCGTGCACATCCCAAAATACTGACGCCATAACCTTGCCAGCCGATGTTTGTGCCTTTGGACGCTTTGGGCGGCTTTCACCGGTTGCATGCCAATCAGCAGACTGCCGATTTGACTCTGGAGTGAAATGGTGGATCCATGTTTCATCCATTGTGATGTACCGACGCAAAAACTCCGACTTGTTGCGCGTAAACATGTCCAAACAGCTCTTTGAATCATCGATTCGTTGTTGTTTTTGCTCCGGTGTGGGCAAACGCGGCACCCATTTCGAAAACACCTTTTTCATAACCAAATGTTCGTGTATTATGGTGTGTACACTGCCTGCTGATATCTTTAGAATGTCAGCAATCTCCCCCACTTTCACTTTACGGTCGGACATAATGATTTTCAGTGTTTTTTCAACGTTTTCCGGAATAACAGCGTCATTTGGCCGTCCAGTAGATGGAATGTCATCGGTGTCTGTACGACCACGTTTGAATTCGGCATACCAATAACAAATGGTTCTTTTTGATGGAGCAGAGTCCGAATAATGTTTTTCAAGCCATTTCTGGCATTGAACAGTATTTTTTTCATTAAAAAACAATGATAAATCAGCACACGGAATTGCTTTGAATTCATTTTTTTTGAAAACTCAAAAGTAGTGTCACTTAAAGCACTGTAACTTGTAAACTAATGGTCGGATTGACATATAATTTTGACAGTAAGCCTAAAAAGGTTCACAATTTCGAAAAAAAATATTGATTTAATATTAGTGCCGCCATCTATGTGTCAGTCACACAGATTATTGAACGAAGTGTTAAGTGTTACTCATACAGAGGCAACCACTACAACCTACCTACATTGGATCAAAGATATATTTGAAACCTTCTATTTAAATAGAAGCCTCTCTAGATGTCCATGTCCGAAAATCCATATCACTAGCCTAAATTTTGTAATACGGAAGGAATTTGGGAGCTCTCTAATAAGTAAAACAAGAACAATAAACTTTGTACGCAATGAAGTGAGTGAAATCAAGAAAAAAATGTGTCAAAAAAGTATGTATGTTATAACTAGCAAGGTCCAGCGACTTTGAACGCAAAATTGAACTCAATGGGCCCAACAAATCAGGTTTCTCTTAATCTTTTCTTGACCCCGTTCCATTTTTACCATAAAATATGGCTATAATTTTTTATTTCTTAGAGAATTTTCACCATGTTTGAAATCAATAGGCCTATTAAATCACGTTTCTTCATACAACATCTGAATCCATGTTCAACCCTTCTAGAACCCGAATTTCAAAAAACCGCGTCTTAGCGAAGGTTAAATTTTGCAATTTTAGCTAAAGTTTAACCCTTTCGGGACGGAGTTTATTTTTGAAATCCAAAATACTCTCAGTAGAAATATTCTCATGCTATGAATGTTGGGGTTAGAAAATTATATTGGATGCTCACGAATTTTGGAATCATCCTTTTATGCTGGGACACCGAAATCGAAAAAATATTTTGCGTGGGTCGTAAGATTTGAATAATTGTTTCAGAGGCATTAAAAACTTCCTGGGACGTATTATCCCAGTAGTCCCGAAAGGGTTAAATTTCATGCTGTTAATTTAAGCGGTTTGGGCTATGCGAGGTCAGTCAATCAATCAGTCAGGCAGAACATATACTGATACGTATATAAATTTGAAGACCGCCAAGACCTACTCTTACGTTTTAAGGACAACTGATATTCTTTTTCAACATTTACCTGTAGTATCCAGGAACCATTGCCAGAGAATGTGTAGCCAGCGTGTATTATATGACGATGACGCGTAAAACTGCTCAATAAATTACGCATACACTGAATGAGCGTATTGTATTGAGGATGAATTAGCACTTCAGTGACTAGGTTTTCACTAGCATACTGAATGAGTCGTTCACCTGAAATAAAAAAGCATTGATTGTCATTTGAGTTTTGCTGGAAATGCAACAATTTCATCATTTCATTAAATTGAATATAAATTTAGATTAATTTGAAATTCCGATACATAATTTGAAGTACACAATTTCATTCACCGCCAAAAGACTTTAAAGTATCTAACGGCGGCTATGAGATGATGAGGAACTTTCCGCGATTTGGTATCCACGCTCAATAATCCTCAATTCGCAGTCGCCGCTACCGATCTACGTAGAGTCCGTTGTGGCACATTACTAATACTATTTTAGTCGTCATTTTTTGCATTGCAACTGAACTCATTCCGAAATAGGTTCCTATTTCTTTCTTAAGAGAGTTATACAGTGGAGCAAAAGTTTGAATTTCGAGTAAACAATTTAGATTTCCAAGTAATAATTTTGAGCAATATTTCAGGACTCTCTCTCTCTCTTGTATGACGGCTGTTGGGAATTAGACTGATATAGTTTTAAATAATTACGTCAAGGCGGTACTATACTAATAATAAAACGTATAAATCAATCAGGTGAAAATTGAATAAAAAGTGAATATAAGGTCGTTATACTATATTTGACTTGGATTTTCTTTTACCATTTCAAGAATCTTGAGCTCAAAAATATTAGATCGACACGTGCTCAGCTTTTTGGACAAAACCTTCTTGATGTTGTGTACCAGTATTTTAAGATTTATTTAATTTCAATAGACATTGATCTATTGTCGGCCATCATACATCGTCGATGTAATCTGAATATTTTGAATATTTTAACTTGCACCCTCGCCTTTGTGTTGACTTCCGGACTGCCTTCTGTTAGAATACGACTCGTATTGGAGTTTACCTTCAAATGTGGGTATGCGTGATTGATCTTTATCCACTGTTCCGGCGAAGAACCGCACGCTCATTTCGGCTAAGTTCTCAAAAGTTTGTCTATCGGTGGCTTTACAAAATTTAATTTTTTAAATGCTCAACTTTTGGTTGTTGCACTTTTCCCCAGAAAGGTCGAGGTAAAATTCTCAGTGAGCGCCGATAGGAAAATTACTAAGAGAACTGCACAAAGCTTATTTCCCCTTTTTTGAAATATTTATTAAATGTAATTTCATTGCATCATTGTTTTTAAGTGTGACTCTAAAACATTTCAAACGAGAAGATGTAATATGCGTCGCAGCGCAGAATAAAATTCCGTGATGCCAAATGAGTTTTTAATAGGGTTTCAATTGGAAGGAAGTGGTGTCTGTTGCAATTGCGTATTTTATTTAACAATTTAATGCCTTTTACGTTGCATACTTAAATAAAATATGTGGGGTTTTAGCCCTAAGCGCTGTTGTTAATATCCAAACCCAATTATAGTGATTATCCCTTCAAGAAGCTACGAAATGAAGTTCGCTGAAGAAATGCCGCTTCGTGTATGAATTTATCCATATTCAGCGGGAATTTTATTTTTGCGTAATTGCTCTTAATTAGCGTTGGCAAAAATACGAATGAAATTAATGCAGAACTGACTCCAGGGATGAACAATTAATGCTTCTTAACTGTGTCGGCCTTTTCCTCGCAAATTGCCAATCTCTAATTATTTTGTAGTTAGGAGGCGAAAAGGGTGGCAGTGAGTTTTAAATAATCAACGAAGCAAAGTACGGAGAGCTGGCTTGAAAATTGAAACGGAATAATTATGAGCAATCTGGAGAGGAGTGTGAGTATGAATTAAGAATATGGAACTGCTGATACAGCAACGCAGTGCTGATTCGCCTTGGTCGCAAAGGAGCAAAGCAAAGGTGATTTAGACACATATAGCCGCTATAGTATATCTGAGATAAGAAGATAACTGGACTGTTATGGATATAAACACTACATACGTTTTAGGCAATATCGATTGGTTTGAGTATATTTTCGGAACATTAGACTAAATTTTTAGCAAAGAAGGTTTTGTGCGCTTGCTTTGCTAATTCGCTTTAAGCTGTATTGATTTCAATACTGATTTTGATTTTGATTACACTTTGCAAATTATATCAATACTTTTCTGTATAAATATTTATAGTAGGAAGAAAATATAGGAGGACATAGGGCATTGGACCGCGTCTGAAGCGACGTTCGACCCAAGGTGCAATACAATTAAACACCAAAGTATTGAAAAACAATTATTTTTCATCCTGCCGAGGATATTACGAAATTCTGAGGATAAATTGCCAATAAAGAAGATCCCAACTCGTCAACTCGAAATATTTATTCGATTCGGGCAACCCCTTATCTGCTCGTATACAGACGCCGCTTCTATTTACTTACTACTGCGTCTTATTTTATGAGATATATTCATCCCTTACTTTTTATTTCAGTAGGCCAGAACAAGAGGGAGAAAGTAGTCAAATGTCACGGCAGAATGTGACTGTGCAAGGTTGGATATAAGGTAACCCCTTCTCCCTCACAGTTTTCATTAGGTCCGTGTGCACTTGGCTTTAGTTCTGCTTTTAATTACACTTTTTCATTATTATACATTCGACTTGGCAGTTTGATTGAAAAATTGCCGAGATGCCAACAAAATTGGTGCCACAATAGCTGGGCTATTGCTCGTCCCTGATAGTTTTGAACACATATTTATTACTTTTGGTAAACTGGTGGCGTTTGCTTTTTTGAGATTCATGATCATAAATGGGAACAACGTGGTATGGACTGAACCATGAACTAACTAGTTAAGTAGCTCAAAGTAGTTTAAGCAAATTTGTCACTTTATTACGATACTTTTACAGCAAAAGCGCTTACTAAAATAACCTTTCGATTCTGTTTGCCAGTTTTTGTAAAATTGTTTTCGTGCTGCTCTTGTCTTTGACGATTAGCCTTGGCTTCGACTGACTTTTGCTGCTTCCGCTGCTCACGTGCCCATGTCTACTCTTAATTTGCCCTCTCTCTTGCGATATTCATTGCGTACTTGTCATTAATGCCATCATTATCTCCACTTCAATTGTCATTTGACGAGAAACCCGTGTGAGCGCAGCGGGAGTCAGGTGCGTTAATGTGTGTGGGTGCTGCATGAATGCTCATTGCGTTTGGAAATGTGCAGTGAAAAAGCAGCATTTCGACATCGACATTCGCGTCACACCGACAACAACTTTTTGCGCTTCCATGGGCTTACGGGCGGCGCATTCTGAGCAGCCAACTCTGACTAACATTGAATGCAGGCCGACTGTTTCTTTGTTTTAGTTTGCTCTTTTGTTGCATATTTCTAAGCGTTTGTGTCATGGTCCCGTTTTAAAAAGTGCCTCTTTGCCGAAACTTATACTCCATTCGATGCACGTAAGTATTTCGCAGAGCAGTTTGTAGCGCGCCGCTGCCGCTTAATTATGCAACTCATTAAAATTTCAAAATATGCCATTTGCAATTTCTATAGAAATGAGCACAAATGGCGGAGACCAGGAAACGACAACTAACACAAAAACTGGAGGGGAAAGGAGACGCTTTTGTGCAGCGAGCCACAGAATTGCTGTCAACCTTTAACGTTGTTAGGACAAACAGGGTGGCAGCCGGAGCGTGTGTGCTCCATTGCAGAGGATTTTGCATAATCATCGCGTCGGCAAATGAGCGCAACCGCACAGAAAAATGCCAGGCAACACAAAAACACGTACAATGTGTTGGGCGTATACCTTACATTCAATTGCGGAGCTTTAAATTTCTCATATATTGTCTCGCCCACCTCCTGCCGCACATTCGTTTGTACTGAATGTCGGCAAACTGCAAACCGAAAGGTGACAAATTATTCGGCGTCATTTTCAAATAATCCCGCACATTCGACTTAATGAGCATTTCGAGTTCGTTTTCTTGATGTTCGCCTGTCATTTATTGTGTGCGTTGTTGTCTCCGCTGCCGCTTCGTTTCTTGTGCCTTGCAATGACAACTCACCTTGACAGTCGCGTTGTCATCTGTCAAGTCGAAAACCGCGAAAGTCCCAGAAAACTTAAACTCAACATCAAGACAAACGAAAACAACGCAGACAATGTGTCGAGTTGGCGGGGGCGAAAGCGCACTTCATTGAGTGCCGGAAAGTTTTTTGAAAGTAGCTGTTGAGTTAGGTGCTCGTTTTGGTGAATAAAAATTTATGAATTCTGCGTAAAGTTTTCATACCAGAATTTCTTTATTTAATAGTGTCATATTTAAATAGTCCCAACGAGCTTCAAGTCAAGCGGTATTTAGGTTAGGTTAGGGTGGCAGCTAAGGAGCTCACATAGGCCAAAGATAGGCCCGTTGTGTTACCACAGTAAAAAAAGTGGCTGACCCCACAGCTAGTTACCGCTCCGGAAGGTGGAGAGATTCCACCGCGATTCCCTAATGAAGCGGGCTATGCCGCTAATATGGATGGTCGACAGCTCTGGTAGATCAACCAGAAACGGGACACCTAGGTGGCAAAGCCTATTCTTGGCTAAGGCCGCGCAGTGGCACATAAGGTGTGCAACGCTCTCCTTCGAATCAACTGAATTGGAACTACGGCAGTGTTCGTTGAATGGAAGACCCAGTCGCTGGGCATGTCTGCCAACGGTCCAGTGGCCTGTTAATACTGCCACAGTGTAAGCGATAGCGCCGCGCCCTGGGCACAGGAATTGTCTGGTTCGGTTGGGTTTAGCGAAGGCCAGGTTTCGCCACAGTTTCCGCCTGGAAGACGCTACAGTGGTCGGGTAGGTGGGCTGTTGCTCTAATGCCTAGTTCCTCACAGAAGACACCACAACTAACCTTAATTTCCAGCTTCGAGCTGTCGGTGAAGACCTCCACTGAATTTGGGACCGAGCATCGGCCTTGTTACCAGTCCTGCCTACTGGGAATTTTTGTGGAAAACCCATGTACCACAACAGGGGGACTGCATAATCAATGTCTAAGGAGGTTTGTATGTCCTGCCCGAGAATAGTGGAATGACCTATATCGATCCTAGACCTAGACCAGCGGCTAACTTTGCTGACTGTCTGATCAGAAGGTCAGATGGAATCCAGTTTAGGAGAATGTAAAGCGCCCTTGTAAGGGGGGAGCGGAAATCCACAGTGATGAGGACGGGGGCAAGTCTCCTAACTTTATCAAGCCGCCGGCCACCATACAACAGCCCCATAAAGGAGGACCGGCTCCATTTCATTTCCTGGCTGTATACAGCTATTAATGAATTTTAGACTTACATTTGCAGATTTTAAGAATAAAGAAAATCAATTCTTTGTATGCAGGAATATCGAACTGCAAAGCTGTATTATTTACAATGGTTCCAATGGCTTTTATTCATGAACACTTCTAAGAAGGTACATTTTACGGTACCTGGGCATGACTTGTCTTAGTTTTAATTTAACTTAATACTGAGTAGTAAGACTAGTTTCACAGTTAATTTATATGTATTAGAAATATTATTTGTACGGGATATGGTGCATCCAAAATTAGCTAACGACAGACTTACAGACAAACAGCGACGCAAACATAACTTTAGCGTTGAATCATTCTTGGCATGTTTCATATACAATTTCAATTAATTCGTTTTCCCATTTTGTGCATAAGAAATAACCGAAAGTAACCGAACCCAAACATCGCTTAAAAGACGAAATTGTTCGAAAATGGTACAACGAGTGCCATCAAATCACACGCACACACAAACCTGCAACATGTGACCGAAGGCGCATAAAACTAAATTTATGTGCCACCTTTGTGGTCGTTCGGTGCTTAAGTGCGAAGTACGAGTTTTAAAGGGACTGCACGCTAGAAAGCGAAAAGTTCTGCAGTGTGCAGCGGGTGGAAGAGAGTGGAGTGTGCGGAACAAAAGCTCGCTGGTTTCGCTTGTCAGCAGCGTTTCAAAGTTCGACAATTTGTGCGGGCACGCAAACGCACATTTACAATGCAAAATTCGTCCATTGTGTCGACAAGTGAAAAATTTGTGTTGCTGTCATTTGCATTGAAAATTTAGAGACGCTTTTCCGGACGTCATCTTGGAAGTGTGCAGCACAATACTTGGACTTGCTGGTGCTGGGCTGCCGCTTCTTTTGTTAATTTCTGGGCAATAATTTGCTGGGAAGGGAGCATTGTTGCGTGGTGTTTCTGACACTGCGCCTTTGTTTGACACGCGGCTTCAGTGAGTCACGTTAACTGGTGCGAAAGTCACAGGGAAGATGTTTTCATTTTGAGCCCAATACCTTTTAAACCATAATTTTCACTTTAAATGTATCGGTGTGATTTAAGCCCCCTGAACTCCCTGCGTGCGGCACTGTAGATGATAGTGAGGCTAGAGATCTAGTTGGCATGGAAGGATTGCAAATGATTTCATTCATCCTTGAAGGCTCAGGCTAAAGTCCTTGAGTCCTACTACGAGTCTCACGTTCCGTATGTACTCAGATGTCGTTATGTCAAGGGAACTTTCATCTCAACATTGTTGCCAACGTTACGCTTTATCCGCAGTAGTGGATGCCTCATGTAATTCCATATATATGGACCACAGACGGATCCATGTGGGCATACTCGAGCCATATTTACGTCAACCCGTTCGTTTATCTCAATCACACACGCCTTTCTGCTCTTCCAGAGAGCTGTTTCCAGACAGTCGGCATCATTCAAACGATCAATCACCTTATCCCAGCGAGTGATGATCAATCGTCTCTTTGAAATCAACAAACACACCGAGAACATAGTTTTCATTACTCTCACGCACCACCGATTCAACATAAAACCACTCATCTTCCACGCCGAGTCTCTTCCTAAACCCGAATTGCCCTTCAGATAGCCCGCCCAGTTACGCCTGAAGCCAATCTACCATGATCAGTTCCAAGATTAACGCGCCGGATTAAACTGAATCACCTTATATTAATGTCGGAAATATCAGCGCTGGTTCGAGAGGCTCCAGCGACAATGCTATCGCTACAATTGAATTGAAACTGAGATGTTCTTGAAAATCACAGCTGACATCTGTCAATTATTAACGCATTCTTATCATGCGCTCTGGCATACGGACTAACATCAATACACGTACCCACACACACACACACATTACACAGGCAGACATAACGAGGCCTTTCATAGTTGCCATTCCCCGCCTCTGGCATCGTCCTCGAGGCGTCGATTTCCGTTGCAAGCAACAAAAGCATTGCGTACATCCGCCACTGACAGCATTGTCAGCAAACATGAAAACGAAAGGTACACACACACACATGCACACATTCACATCTGCACTTGTGTTTTCAGCAAACACCATAAACACAGCCGCTGCCGTACCGAGGTTGTCGGCAGCGTGTTGACGTGTCTGCTGACACGTGGTACGAGGCAAAAAATTAAACCACAAACCAGACAGGATGTGTTTGCAAGCCAAAGAGATTATGACATTTTGATGAGGACTGTTTGCCAATTGACGCTTTAATTGCAACAACAAAACTAGCGCCAAACAAAAAGCCACAACAGACGGCAAGCTGCGCCCGCACAATCGTAACCGATGAAAAAGCTGCGCGGGAAGTGAAAGCTACCAATAATAAATGACATGCAGCCCGGTGCCTTATCGCACATGGCGCGGCAGCTGATAAATTCGGTTCAACAGCGCCAGCTGCCGGAATTAAATGGCTTATCATATTTTACCGACACTGTCCTATGAGAACACGCCACGTGCCGCGAGTTCGAGCACTGCGCCACAGTTTTGGTGTCCTTTTTGTGCTTACGTGGACATGGGCTGATTAATGATGTGTAAATGCTGATAACGAACAAAATGCGTTCGCATACTCACTTATTCAGAGCTTTTGTTATGCGGTTTCCATCAATTTATTATACATACTACGCAAACTGTGTATGTTTTTTATATACAACCATGACTTCATTTACAATAATTTTTTGCTTATCGTTGATATAAAAGTGTATTGCCTAATTCGTTCCAGTCTTCTCAGGGGATAAAATTTAAATTAGTGAATTATCTTTTAAAACTGTGGTTGCCCAATGCGATAAATTAGATTGGATTATTTATTTATTTCCTCACAGATTAAAAAATACCTCAAATTTAGTGTAGGAAAATTCGCAAATTTAAAGAAATTAGCTACTTTTTAAATATCTAACGACTTGTGTTCATGTCGTTATGTCTAGAGACAGTGTTGCGCCAAGAAGTTATAGTTCTCTAGTTTAGCCTCTTAGCGATCTACTCGGCACATAGAACGACAGAGGTATCAAAAGCTTAGGCGAATCTAAATATTTTGCCATCATATACATCGCACACCCACTACAAAAGTGAAAGAACTCAATATTTTTAATTTTTCAGTAAACGCAAAAAACTGTTTTTGAGCTGAATAAACATTTTTTTAACCCTTTCGGTTATTCTATGCCATATGGCATAGTCTCTTTTCAGTGCCTGTTTTAGGTCAAAAACTTGTGGATACTATATTTTTCAATTTTTGTATTTTTCTCTGAAGATTTTTATACCAAATCATGAAAAAAATATTTTGATTAGTGTACCAAGTAACTTGTAAGGGTTCAGAAAGTGCGCAGTCCTATCGAGCTGCGTATTTTACAAAAAGAGGTCACTTTGTACTTTTATTTATTCTATTACAAAAAACAATTTATTTTATAGGTTTATGTAAGTAATCTAGTAGGTATTTATTGCTTTAGTAAGTGTAAAAAAAGTTGGATCCCAAATATAGTTCACTAAGGCTGTACGATTTTTTTAATTTTTTACTATGCCATATTTCATGATGCCCAAAAACCACTTTTTCGAACAATATTTTAAAAAATGACTTTTGATTATTCATTATGTAGGCTTAAACAGTAATAAAATGGAAAAGAATGACTTTTAAAGTTAAAAACAAAAAAGAAGTACCGAAAGGGTTAAATAACGTATAGAACGTTTAGGAGAAAACCCCTACAAATTATGCTTTAGGATGAGTTACAACGATTTTTTTATTTTACTGAATTTAATATTTTGCTGAATTTAATAATTATAAATTACAGTTAAACTACAGTTAGTTATAATTACAGTTATACAGACAGTTAAAAAGTTGAAAATAACAATTGGAAAATTCGAAATTAATTTTTTTAATTGAAAATATATACTCAAATTGTCAAAACTTTACTTAAAATTAACTTCAACAAAAATTGATATCGTCAAAAGTGTCACAAATTAAGTTAGGACTCTTTTGCATTGAGCTGCAGTTTTGCAGCAATTTTGAGTTTTTTCACTTTTGAAGTGGGTGTGCGATATGTATGTATTTTTTACGAAAATAATTCCAGATATTTTTTGTCTACTCGCGAGCTTTTCTAATCCCAAGATTAGGCATTCGAGTTCATAAGAAGGCGTCGAAGGAGCATAACCGGCAAAGGGCGGATTTGGTAAATCGTCTTCGAAACTTTTCTAATCTGATGAGGTGCCCATGAAGTAGTAGAAAATAAGTAAGCTCCACCAAGGACTGGTTGGCTGCCTGACTTTCAGAGCAGATGGTACCACGCAGAGCAGAAGACACCACGTCTTACAGATATACAGATGGTTGCAGAAGATGCCACGCACTGTCGTTTATTTAAGTTTGGCACCAATCGGATACATTCGTACATTTACACATGGCATAGCTCACCAAACTTGACCTAACACTAACGACCGTAATGCAATGAGATAACAATGATGATGTTCTTCTAGTTTTTCTCTTAATAAAAGTTCCCGGAAATGGGTTTCTTCGATGACTCCTCGTCGTATGACATTCAGTTCAATCGCATATATACACAAAATACTGTGCATAACTTTAAAGAAACCAATATATTTACAATTTTCTGAAACTATCGTGTGGCCTTGCCTTATGTTAGTTACTTGGCCAACTTGAAATACACAAGCAAACATCCCCTCTTTGCATATTAGAAATGCCTGCAGCTGCTGCTAATTTGAAGCAGTTTTCACATGAAACAATTCCACAAAAATCCATTTCCATAATCAAGCGCCACAGTTGCTGCGAGTCGTAGCGAGAGTGGGGCGACCGCCATCAGCGTTTGCAACTAAAGCGGCGAGCATGGTCCTGCTGCAAGTATGTGTCTGCGTGTATATAAATTGGCATATAAGTAAATATGTGTATAAAACTTTACAAGCATGGCGGATATTTGCAAACTTTTGAGTTTGTATTCTACAGTTTTGATTTCATTTTCAAGAGTTTTCGCCCGCGTTTTTTTTCAGCCACTTGGTTGACGGTGTTAAATTGAAAATTTAACAAAACCTGGTACGCACCACTTGACGTTGGGCATGTTTGCAATGCCTCACTTCGAAGTCCACACAGACGCAAGGAGTATTAAAGCTTAGAAAATTTAAATAATCAGTAAGCAGCTGTCGCTTCTTACATAAAACGCCAGTCCACATGAATCAAAATTATGTTAAAGGATTTTTCGACTTTGGCGTGGTGGTATTCAAGATTTTTACGATCGATTAAGGCAAGTATCGACATGTTCCTTCTACAACATCCCAACCCTTACACCAACTTTGCGAAAGATAAAATGCATGTTGACAGAATTTTGGCTTTTGGCATATTTGCTCTTGTTAAATCGAGCTCAGCTGTCTGAGCCTTCTCACACTCATTTTTGGACAACAAATTCAAACTTGTCAGGGTCTCCTCAACTTCAATTTGTTGCTAGTTTGGATTTTGTGTGGCCAATTTTATAGCCGGATAATGTAGTCCTTTAGGTTAAATGAAAAATTTTCCATTCTCCATAAAATGTTCTCCTTTTTAAATGCATTATTTTGCACTTTGCTTTTGATGTTGCTTCCTCAAAATTTTGGCTGCTGCTCGCATTACGAAATTCTCACAATCTGGCAGCGCAAAGCCACTCGTGCTTTGCAGTGCATTATTCACCTAACGTTGTGGTGTTGGTTGTTCTTGTTGTTTGTGTTGCATTGTAAGCCATTTTCACCTGCATTTAATTTTACATTTTTAATATGCTTGAGAAGAGTTGCGTCGAGTTGTAGCAGCCGCAGCCAAAGTGGCAACAGCGGCAGCGGCACCTCACCGCATCTCTCCAGGCCCATGTGAAATACCACGCGATGTGGCAGCCTAATCATGCCACTTTAGCCACTCGTTAGCCCTTTGCGCTAATGCGCGATGGTTCTTGTAGCGCAATTACTATGCGGCCGCACTCCGTCGTGAGTGTGGGCGCGTATGCGAATGTGTATTGCATAATAGTGCTCGGCAAATGTGGGAAAATGTGTGCGAAAAACGCTAAAAAACCACTTGAACTGACTTTGCACGGCCCGTCGAGAATACTCAATTACAGGCTGGTTCTCATATTTCCCCTCATATTTGGCATTGTGCTGTTGAGAGGCGCTTTTTCGTCTGGTTGAGAGGCATTTGGATTTGTCGGGAACTTTAGCGCTGAATGTTTCATAATGCAATACAAGCATTATGCTCACTGTTTATTTGAAGCTAATGCCACCAGCTTACTTGCATCAGAGGTCTCAAACACTTAGGCCTGCAACGTTTTTTCGTCGAGCGTTTGTTGTTCGTAGAATCATGTATGTTTATATGCGGTGGCGGTCAAGGCACGAAGCTTATGTGGGAAATGCCTAAGGCGGCATATTGGGAGGGGTGGCAAAATTGGCTAACGAAGCTCGCAATTTTGTAAGTCAAGAAAAAAAATATTTGAAAAAATATTTGAAATGGGCGCCAAATCTCCGAAAAATTTGTCTTTAAGTTGAATTTATATAAATAGTCCCACATGTTTCCCAGTTTACCTCTAAAATCTTTTCTTCGGTCTTTTGCTTCCTTCGATTCTATGATGTTGTATGTGGGTTGAAGTCAAGCGCCTACATATTTTCATATTTTGTTAAAAATGTAAGATCTAGAAGTTCTGCCTCAAAATTTTGTTTTAACATTTAAAATCTTCTTAAAACCTTAATTGGTTCTACTTAAGTCACTTTTATCATCCCTTCACATAAAAGTGTTCCTATTATATGCTTCAATATTTTAAGGGGAAAAAAAGAAAAACCAACAACTACACAGGAAAGCAAATTCAACAAACTCTTAACTTTTGGTAAAGACAATTTAAGGATTAAATTTTGCGCAAAGTTTTACGAATTTTCCCATCTCAATCAGCATGGCCCAAGCTTCAAACTCTGCGTTGACATCTTTACAACCCACAACACTTAAATTTTCACAGACGACATGTTTAGACAGACAAAAAAAAGGTTCGATTGTCTTAAAATTATATCGACCTCCGTCATGCGTTTTTTTGAATACCAGCTGAATGTGCAGTGTCTTTCAATTTGCGCGCGCGAAATTTTTCTGAAATTATGACATCGTTAGGGGCCATTTTCGCCCAATTATTGTTTTTATCTTTTAGCACGTCATCTTCTTTTTTTTGTTTTACTGCTCGGCGCTCGAACGATGCGAAATTCTTCTACACACATTTTTGTCTCCCAATACATATTTCCGTTGGCATTTGGCGACCTTCACACATCACGTCTACATTACGTACAACAACACTACGCACGTAACTTTCGTATGCGGAAGCGGCACCGACAAGGCCAGAACATGATATGCTCTCCGTGGGATCTCACTTACCGTGACGAGCTTCCTCTCCCTCGGGTGCATGTTGTGTAATTGTATTGAGCTCCTCCTCCAGATCAACATGGCAATCGGATACGTCCCACGAGAGGAAACCTGCAAATGCAAATGACAGAAATCACGAATAAGTACAAACATACACAAGCATTAATAGAAGTAACGCCAACGGCGACAACAACAACAATAAAAATATAAAATAGGGATTTTAGTTCGAGTTCGAGTGGCTGTAGTCGGTTTGAGTTGACAAAAGCAAGAATGGAAAACCCAAAAATTACAAAAGAAATGACGCGACCTTAATCGCAAAAACTTGTTCGTTGAAAATTTGGTTTAATGAAAAAACATTGCAAACAAAAACAAAACAAAAGTTGGTCTGAACATTTGACAGCTGCTTTGACATTTCATAGAAAACTTTTTGCTGCCATTTGTGCGAGTTTCGTGGTTTGAAAATGTATTTGTATGGATCACCCCTGTCGGACCTGAGACATCTGTTTTCCAAAACTCACTGGTTTTTAAACTGGTTTTTTATTTGAAGATTTTTAGACAACAATTTGTTCAGCGAATACAGGAGTTAGTCAGTTCAAGTCTAATCGTCCAACAAAATACTGTTAAGTCTGATCTGATTTTATTACAACAACGACATAAGTTTGCATTTTTATGAATTTGTTTTCTATAAAATTTATCTGTTTTTATTCCCACGAACGTGTTCGTATTTTTCAAGCCTCAATTCATTATTTTATTATTATTATTATTTTATTTTATTATTATTTTATTTTGCCCCATAAATAAGAAAACTAATCCAAAATAACGAAACAAGAACAAGACTGCGGTCTCTCGCTCTTGAACAAGGACCGCCGGGATGTGGCAAGACTAACGGCAGTCATCACTGGCTACTGGCCCATTGGAGAGCAGGCGGCAAAAATGGGGATCCCATACACTACCAGCTGTCATAGCTGTGAAAATCCGGACGAGAAGGAAACCGTATACCACTTCCTCTGCGACTGCTCGGCGCTTTAAAGAAGGAGATGGAAAGCGCTGGGAAAACCGACATTTCAGAATTTTGAAGAGATAGCAAAGTGTAGTGTAAACTCGCTACTCTCTTTCATTAACCTCTCGGACTGGATATAGAGGATATATATGGATATATAAATATAAAGTCCAGAAGACATCACACAGTATACCCTAGTGTACCTATCGGGAATAGTGGTATCAAAACGGCGCCAACGCGCTAATTGGATGATGGAACATCGCCACTTGAACCAACCAACTAACAAACCGAAAATAAAGCAGTTCTCAAATTACTCGCTTCGCAACTGGTTTAGAGACTGTTTTACTTAGAACTAAATTTGGACTAGTTGCAAAGTTAGAAGATCGCACTTCAATATGCAACATTTCCACCTGCCAAATACAACATTTCTTCGTCTTTTTCGTACACTCTTCTAGGATGCAGACGGAGACATGTGTTATGTTAAAAGAGTGAGTTCGCTCCAAGGAAAAACAAATCGGTTATGCCTATAGCTATGGTTGGCAACCAGTTGAAAATTACATTCGGACCAGTCCGAATTCCTATAGGGTCAGTACAAGTATGTGAGTGTGTGTGCATGTATGAATGCAGATAGTTGTGTGGAATCAACACTCCCTCCGTTTTCTTGGCGACCATATGTGTGGGGGTGTGTATGTGCTGGAAAACCGATTGGTAGGTAATTTCCGCTTCAAAATTGCCACTTTGACACTTGAGTGATGACCTCAATTTCGGCTCGAGCAACACTTGCTCTCGCACTTAATGTTTTGAGAATTGCATGCAACGAACATCTCGAAGGGTGTGTGAGTGTTTTTCTATCTGCCGTGCGGCGGCCGGTGCCCAGTGGTATAATCGATCAATCGAGTTGAACAAGTTGTATGCTTAAAATTATAATTGCGTGCAGATTTGTAGGCAAATTTTTTAGTCTATGATTTCATTTTATTAAGACTTTTTTACTGTCTAGTAGTAGTAGACAGTAGAAAAGTATCAAAACAACTTTTCAGTTCCGTTTGAAAATATTTACCCTAATGCCAAACCGCCATGTTATCTGTGTGATGCATAGTTTCATTTAGAAGAATCACTAACACGAGGAATAAAAGCATCAACAGCCACATACACGAGACCTAACCTAACTATGATTTCATAATCTAATAGTCAACAATCAAAATAATCGAATTGAACAATCTCGTGACGGGCAACACATTCTGGTAATTATGTCGAAATCCAAATTCAAATTCAGCTTACCAAATCACGAGAGAGTTCAGATTTTCAGCGAATTGTATTTTATAAAAATGGCAATTAAAATTAAAAAATCCGCTTCTCTGCAATCTCAACTTAATTAACTCACCAACCGTTCATTCGGCCTCAATAAGTGGAACGTGCGAGACGCGCCCCATTTATACTTAATGTGCTTTATACCTTATTTAACGAAATATAAGCCTTTGGGAAATTAACACGAAGACCAACACGGCCATAAACAATTTTATATCAAAAACATTGTGAAAATGTATACTCGTAATGAATATACATGCTTGTCGACACAGTCACACATAGACGAGTCGAATGTAAGCGACGATGCGATGGTTGCAAAAATGCATTTCTGTGCGTAAATATGTATACATACTTCACAGACATTTTCATATTTCAGTACGCCACATTAGGTTAGTCAGTTTACTTTACATTTCTCACACTTTTGATAGCACACACATACACACTATTTACTCGAAAACGTGTATATGTATATACTTGTACTCTTGCAGTCAGTACAAAAGTATATGGAATGTCTAAAATTAGCATAAAAATAGGTGAAAAACTGAGCCCATGGCAGTTGCCTAATGTCACCTTAATGTCAACACAAAGTACGTAAATTTAAACACCACATCTTTCACCATAAGAAAACCACAATCGATGCGGGCGTAAACTTTGAAAAGGAAACCCACAGAGATACGAAAGGTACATACTAAACAATACATACATCCATACATATACATACATTTAATAGCGTTGAAGGGCTTATAAACCAGAAACGAAGCCAAGAAGGCACAGGGAAATAATAGAAACTAAGGCGCCATTTCAAAGCGAACCGTTTGCCCATAAATATTGTAGGTACAACACATATAAACGTGTAGGCAACTGTGCATGTGTGCGTGTCCGCGCATTGCTGCTAATCTCATTTAGAGGAACAATATTTATATTGGTAATTTGCAAATGGCGTATGCCAACGAAGAGCGCTTTGCGGATTATGTACAACGTAGCGTATGAGTGATTTCGCGCTTTCGCGGCGCCAATTTTATTCAGTATACGCCACGCTGCGCTGCTGCGAAAAATAGCGCCCAATGGAATTGAACGAGAGCAGCTGGAATCTGCTGTGATTTTCAAACAGATTCAAATTATTTATTTATGGCTATTCGCTGCTTTCAATTCTCCAACGTAAGAATGGAAAATTGCATTGAATATTTGATTTATCAATAAGTCAAATAATGTTTCTTGTAACGATAAATGATACTCTTAATGAGAGTAAAGTTGGAAGTTTATGTGCGCACACATCACACAGGCAACAGAGGGAGTAAGGTTGGAAAGCGAACAATGCCAAGCAGCAGTGCGCTTGTAAATTTCAATAAACAACACAGAGACTGGTGCGCCAGCCAGCAGCACGTGAAGTTATATGAAGGCAGCATATTCAGTATTTATGAGCAGCAGCTGCAGGTGCGCCATGTGCACAGCGTATCCCAAACTGTTGCTGTTGTTGTGATTGTCCATGTAGACAACGGCGCTGACTTGATGAGAAATGTAACGTCTTTTATTGACGAGTGTCATGCGTGGATTGGAATATTGTAATTTTCATTAGCAAAATGTATTTAGTTTTCATAATTTTTTACAACTTTTATATATTTTAAGATTTTGTATAATTTTTCTAAAAATTACCTACTAGTCTCTTGTTTTGCGAAACAAAAATAACTAACAGTTAAAGGCTTCCACAATTTATTCCATTTCTTTGTTTTGAAGGCTGGCATTAGCGTCAATAGCCGGCAAGGCAGCTTTAGCATCGCCTGAAATGCTTGAAATGCCTGCCAGCAATTGCACAAAAATAATGAGAAACTTGGAACAACGCCCACTTGAGTTGGGCGCGCACACACGGAGCACAAAAAACAAATTCGAATGAAGCCACTCAGACATTGTGTGCTTTTTGAGTGTGTATGTGTGTGTGTACTAAAGTTGAAGGCACAAAAGGCAAACAATCACTGCAGCAACAACTGCGACGCAGCAGCGCTGGCGAAGAGCCACAGTAGACACCATGGAGGCTGGCGATAGAGGGCGCTCTTGGCACTGAAAGCAGCAGTGTCGGCAGTGAGCGCAATGGCGACGGCGACGACGACTTTAGTGGCGCCATGCGCCATATACAAAGTGTTGGCACAGAAAGCAACACCGCCAGCAACAACAACAACAACACCATCAGCAGCAATAAGCATTACTCAATGCGGCCAAGTGTTGTTGCGCGACGTAACAATGCGTCGCGCGGCTCCAACACAGTCAGGGGCACATGAAACGGAGGCGAACACATTGCGGGCGCCCATGTCATTGTTGCATGTTTGCGTACTCATTTAGTATTTATGTGTGCCCTGATATCTGCTTTAGTTTTGCCCACACAAACACTCAATCAGCTACACACACATCGTACTCAGACTGCGTACAAACTGTTTGCTTGCCTATTTATTTATTTATTTTCGTCCTTTTGTATGTAGGTACGCGCTCGCATTATTATTAATCGTACGCACCGTTGCCGCGCAGCTCGGCTGCCATTATTGCTACTGTAATTGTTGTTTCTGTTGTTATTGCTAATAGTGCAGTGCCGCCAATAACAGCCGAAGAGACAACGGCAGCTCGACTGGCAACTCATTTATTATCCGCCGTAACGCGTTTGCAGTTATCGTATTTTATGTTGTTCTTCTGTGCTTCATTAGCAACAGTCGACCGTGTGCAGTTGTGTGCGGCTGCGGCGGCTCATAAATACGTGATGCATGTGTGTATTGTCGGCCGTTACCCATGTATGAATTCTCATTAATTTGTTGTTACTTTTATAATTGGAATTTATGTTCCCGCGTGGCTGGAGCGTTCGTTTCGGTTGCTATTTAAATTGCTCATCGCTCATACGACAATGACTTAGTGACGGGTACGCACATCATTGTGAATGGACTAAATGCGATTCTAATAAGCGGAATATTCCTATACTCACATAAGTTCGGCTGAATAGCTTTGAATTGTTTCGTTTAATAGTTTACACTTTTTTATTAAAGAATAAGAACCGCAATACAGAATTGTATTGCTACTTGGATTTGGAACTGGGTCAATTGTTAATGAACATTGTGTCTTTTTAAGAACACACAAAAAACCGAAAATCAATGAAAACATAAGGCATACAAATTTTTCTACTAATTACGCATAGCATTAATTTAAAAAAATCGGAAAGTAAGGTTACAGTTACACTCATTTTTATAAAAATGTATAACCAAGTGGAGAGTTTTAATGTGTATATAACATTTTATAAAAAAAAGGTATGAATACACAATATGTATTTGCTGTAAAAAAACAACCCTTATTTTAAAAAAGAAAAGTAAGCAACATAACACTTATTTTTGCTAACCAAAATTCATATTTTTATAAACTGAATAGTTGTACGGTCCCTGTTTCTAAGGGTTAATCGTGCATACTAAATTCAGTATCCTGTTAGAAAAAAACGCAAAACACTAAAAATAAGTGTATTAAGAAATGTTTTCAGTAACACATTCAACAAAAGAAATTCAGTGAAACCGAAAAACTAAGAAACTGATAAATGATTTTTAACTCTTAAAATCTTCGCGATCAGCTATAATTTCAGTGCGCTGCAAAAATAGGTAGATTATTTTTTTCTCAAATCGGTTGTGATGTCCAAAATCCGTTTCCAAACACTGCTCGTAATTGTAGTCAGAAATAACTATCAGACTAAAAAATATTGATAAACGAATTCAAGCTTTGGTTCTGGCAGGCGCTAGCTAGCATTTGAGTTCGAAAAAGAAAAGAAAAACATTCTAAATAATTTTAAAAACACACAAAACCTCAACCAAAGCCTATATTCTTGTCAAAATTTATGGCAACAATAAAAATGAATTTCCATAAGAAACATTGCGAAGTTATTAAGTCCCTAATATCTTTTAAGAATTTTGACCTGCCGAACCTTGCTTTCCTTTTTTTGAAATTGTGGTTATGGTTTACACTTTTCCTGGAATGTACAGATCTTAAAAAAAAGTTTGTGCTTACGTCCGAAAAGGTTTAAACGAGAAGGCTGTTATCGAGAAATGATTCAGTTTCTATCTGGGAGCATATTTCATTGAAAAACAAAGAGACTGCTCAGCTTAAACCCGGGTCGGTTCGGACTTACTATCTCGGTTGCTACTTTGGTGCAGATTATTTTTAGTTGCAGTGGTTCAAGACTAGATCTTTCGAAAACGTTTTTTCTCGTATTTTTTCAAATTACGATTTGTAAAAGTTACTGTTTACTGTTTCTCAACTTGTTTCTCAAGTTTCGCTTCAAATCAATCTCCAGAAAATATACTAAAAAAATTGCATTTGCACTTCTTTGTTGCATCTCGTTTTACAGCTGCTTCCTCTTTTCCTACTGCTTTCTATTTGGCTCTTCCCATTTAATTTGGGAAAAATCATTTACTCATTTGCAGTCTCAGTTTTGTCGCAGTTCATGCGCCAAAACATTGAAAAGAAAAGTTTAAGGATACCCGACAGCAGCCTCGAAAGTGATTTCAGATTTCGCTCATTAAAAGCGAACGAATAGAGCCAAACAATGTGAAAGATACTGAAACTTTGTGGAAAGAATTTGTGAGACGAATCTCTTAAAGTTCTCGCACAAAGACGAGATTTTCGTTCGACAAAACATTCAATAGAAACGACTGTGCATGGAAGTGGGCAGAATTTCCCCCACTTTGTGCAGCAAATTTCCACTTGAGCATTGTGCGGCGTAATTATGAGAAAGCACTCTACTTATCTACGTTTATCGCTTGACATAATTTTCTTAGCATGTTCACAATTTTGCCGATGAGTTTCCACTGCGGCGAGGACATGAGCGTTGGCAATAACAATAACGCGAGCCGATGAGTTTACGGGGAGAAAGTGGAAGATAGAAAATGGAAAAGTACTAGTGGAAAAAATGAAAAACGATGTCGCAAAGGAACTCAAAGTGCCGCACTATGAGCCAGAACCGATTCGGGCTTGGCTGATAAAATGAGACAAAAGCGCTGTGTGCAGCGTGGCGGCAAAACAAAGGTGAAGAAGATATGTGTACCACATTTGTTTGTTGCGCGATTGAATGCGTCTAAGCAGCGGCGCGTTAATTGGAGTGAGACATGTTGGGTTGTGCGACAAGCTTGAAAGTGCGACGAGTAAATTACAACGATGGTGGCAATCGTGACCCCCTTTTAAATGTTCCATGTCGTACGAACAAGGAAGAAAAAAGGAAGACAGTCTCCTTTTTTCTTGGCCCAACGCACTTTTCTAATTTCGGTTTTGCAATCTTCTGTGCAAAGTTGCATTTACTCCGATGAGATTTTAGCTGTGTGAGGTCGCAATTGTTTTTCGCATTTGTCCTCTGCTACGGCGGCAGACAAATACTCGATATCAACTTTAGCCTGCACGCTGGCAAAAACCAGGCTCGGCTTGGCTCCCCAACCACTTTGCAACAATTTTGCTTAATTGCAAAATCTAATCCATTTTCAAGCATGCCCATCACTTTCATCATGAACAGAACGCACAACAACAAGAACAACATCGCCAACGACACTAACAATAGTTGTTGCTGGCAACACCAGCAACGTGTGCCTAACCCTTACATGCGCGTCCAAGTAGCAGGCGGCAGATGCCATGCGGCACCGCATCGCTCAGCCCATACCGCTGCGCCAAAAACAAATATGTAGATATGTTATTCCAACACAATGGCGGCGGCGCACTAGAGGTTCGAGTGCGCCATGTTGGCCAGCGACATAGACGCGCCCTTACGAGTCTTTGCTTCTGTGCATGTGTGTGTGTGTGAGCGAATGTGTGGCAGTTTAATTTAATTTCGAGTTTTGTCAACTTTAATTGTCATTTTTGAAATTAGCTGCTAATGAGTTTACTTGTTTGTTTCCGTGTCACATACATTCACACACACACAAATGCGGCCGTTTTTCTAATCAATAAGTCGTCGCACTCCAACCATTCATTTCGCATGCATCGCCATTTTGCTGATTGTTCGCGCCGCAATTCATTCAATGCCGCACGTACTTCCGCCTCAGTTGCGCGCTTCAAAGGCGTAATTGAAATTAATGCTCGCGGTTGCGTTAGCCGCGTATTGTTTGCCATATTCGCTGCTGTTGTTGTTGTTGATAATGTTTTGATTGCTGTGCTTTTTGGTTGCGTCGTTCATTTCGGCGCTATTTCAATGTGTGCTCTGGCAGATAAAGCGTATGTGTGAGTTTGGGCGTGTGTGCGTTGTATTTGGTTTACTGAACGGATTAGGGGATTATTGAAATTCGAACTATGTGCTTCAGTGCTGTCGCCTTGTAATCTTTCATGTTCAGCAATCGCTGAATCAATACCGTCGGTTTTACGCAACTACAACAACGATCATAAATCAATTATATCGCCGAAGTGCTCGATGAATACAATGGAACATTTTTACAGGTTTGTAGTTGCAACTTTCAGCGCCATTTTTAGTGATGAACTAATAAACTTGTCCGACTTGATAGCTGAGTACTTGGAAGATGTACTATTATGAATACTCGGTATAAATATTAATCTGGAACTCTTCTAAGCATATAGTTTATTATAGTTTGTATGAAACTGCATAGTATTATGATTTTTTTCTTTGTAATAGATCCTTGTAATAGATCCCTTAATTTGTCTTCTGAAATGCCTCTTTCCTGGAATATAACTTTTCTTGAATCAACGCAGCTTCGTCTTCCATAAAGTCTTCCTTGGGGCTGTGCGCTTAGTATGAATTATTATTATTTTAAAGATGATTTTTCTGATTTTCTTGATAAAGACACTGATTATAAAAGCATCAACGGGATTTTGTTTTGTATGTTTTCAATAGTTCTTTTTTATTTTGGATCTCGCTATCTCATCTATGACCTACTTTGGCTTTCATGACCTACTTTGGGTCATGTTAATGAAAACGCTTTTGCTAAGCTTTTCGATGGTTTGGAAAAATGTTTTACCTTCTTTTTTTTTGTGCGCGCAAACACTCCGCCCACCCGACACTGATTTAGATCTTCATTACTTGGTTCGTTTGCTCTAATCCATTTATAAGTATCTGCGCCACACACTCAATGTGATTGAAGTTTCGCCAATATTAAGTAATGGGTTTTGCCTTTGTAAATGCGACATGATTTCAAGCTGATTTCAAGTGCTTTTTCAAACTACGAGTATTTGAAAACATGCACAGCAGATTAACTCTTTGCTGCATGGCATTGCATATATGCAATGTTAACTTTTCATAGATTTGTAAACTATTTATTCACCATTTTACAGTCGTTCACTCTTCAGTTGTATCTTTTATGTTAAAACATTTGATTACTAACGGAATTTTGCGACTAACATTGAAAGAATGTGCAAAAGAATCGAAAAAAACAACAAGTGTTTCGATTTGGTGAAATAATTTTGGTTATTGATGGCGATGGTGATATGGCGGTTGTCGTTGCTCAGCTATTTACTGCGTTGAATTATGAGTATACAGTGGCCCCTGACCTCTGTTTAACTCCACGTAGTAGCCAACACTAAAAAATAGATAAAACCGACTTTCATTTCGGCGGTAGCGTTCTCATCAGGATACGGAAAATGTCCGCAAAACTTCGTTCATACAGGAACTCAACAAAATTTCATTGTTACCATCAGAATTTAACAAGCAACAAGAATAATATGACAAAAATGTTTTTTCTTCACGGAAATTCAATCATGCAACGAAGGGTTAATGACCAAATTTAATGTGGATGATTTAAAAAACTGTAACAGCAAAACTGGGCGGACATTTCTCAATTTATTTATTATTCCCGTTCGTTCCGTTTGTGGCCGTACAACGTCTGCTGGCAGGACCTGCCCAACACATTTGCCTCTGTCCTTTTAAAGCCGCTGGCAGTTTTCCCCTCTTTCGCACTCAATACGTTCGCTGCTTATATTTTTTAATGTATTTCGTGCAATTTTTTTTCGTCTTTCGTTTTCCTTATCGCCAACCCAAACCCAGGTATTCGCATTGCTCCTTTTTTATGCGATTCCACTTGATTATTTACAGCGATTTCATTTTACATTTCTCGCTTTTGCGGCTTCCACATCAGCTCCGCAATTCAACCACCTCTGGCTCTCATTCTTTCGCCTCACTTTCCGTAAGCCGAGCAACTTTCCGCGTCAGTTGCAAATGAACAAGGCGACGTTGTTCCAGGCATTGTGTGCCGCAGCTTGTTGCTTTTGCAGTTGTTGTTCTGGTCGCAGTTTGTTGGTTGAAAGCGCCGGCTTAATTAACTTACACGTACGGCAAAGCACTGGCGTTGGCAGCGCTTTGGAGTGGATTTGCACCTTCAAAGCGGCAACGACACAGCTAAACCTCGCGCACTTTTTCATTACAATAGTGCGTTGTGTTAGTTTCCTACTAATGCAGTGTGCTTTCAGGTGAAAAGTGTCGTTGAACGTAAAATTCAACAATATTAAAGAGAACTGGGAGTTCACAAGTGGAAAACACCAGTGCGTACAGTTTCGTTTGTGTGGTCTTTAAAAGTGGCTGCCATACTAAAAGCTACAATTGAAAACCTCTGGAGTAGATGCGTTTCATTATTGTACAAACTCTTACGTACAACAATGGATGTGTTTAGACCAGATCTCTTTCAATGTCTCCGCTAAAGCTGCACATATTATAACACCTCTGAGCTTTTTTGTAAGCCGTTAGCAACAAGAGCTTTCGTTCTCTTGTTGCGCGGCAATCCAGGCCTCGGCCTTTTTTCTTTTCTCTTGCTTCGGCACTTGATCATCCGACGTCAGCGAGGCAGCAGCATCAATAAAACCCTACAGCAAAATCCATCACCCGTTGCGTTTTTCTTCTTCACCGTTTTACTCGTGGTTGCTTCCGAACCGCGCACGTGAGTATCGAGCCATAATATCGTTTGGCTACTTGTTGCATTTTTTCTAATGGTATTTCGATTTCCTTGTTTCTAATATCGTGCCGACAACTCCCAACATTCTGGTCCTTCGAGCCGGATAGAACCAGCGACCTATGGTTCTGGTTGCAAGGACTTCGGTGTCTGTTCCTGTGGGTTGGTACCACAGAATGGGCTATTTGAAGTTAATAAACATAATGGGGACAAAAGAAATGAGTGAGGAGGAAAATATACAGAAGAACTTATCTCAGTTTAAGAGTTTCTCACAGTTTAAGACTTTAGTTCTCAAAAAAAGTATTCGATGCAAATGTTGGTAGACGCCAATTACTGGGAAGACCACATCTCCTCTCGAATGGGCAAGGCATGCGTAATGCAGAATAATAAATGGTTTGTAGACTTCTTTTGGTTAAGAGTTGGTCAGACCTAGGGCACAAATAAAGGTAGACTACAGAATTAACTGCTTTCACAGTCCTAATACACTCACTTTGTTACACTTTGTAACAATCCTCCGGGACTTACTGGCCACTTGTGCTACACCCATTATCCCGTCAAGAGACAGCAGAATTTATATCGCTCATCAAGCGTTTTCGGCCCTGCTCACTTGTCTTATTTGCGGCACAAAATTAATGAATTGTCATTCACATATGACAAACGCAACAGTGCGTTGTGTTTGCCCTAATGTACACAATAATGCAATTAATTTTGCTCATTAGAGTAACCACATGTACGACATATGAATTTCACACACGGATCACGACGTTTATAAGTATGCGTGCATATATGTGTATGAATATGTATGAACATTGTGCGGTGACCATATTTTTGCGGTTAGAATACAAAGAAATGTGCGTCAGAATTTGTTTCCCATACACCGAAACTCTGTACTGAAGTGTATGAACAGCATATGCACAGTTCTTATAATTTATCGTGAATTGCACAACTGTAGCGGTTGTGGTCCATGGCTGTTTTTTTTTGGCAAACAATCGCCCATGCCTTTTAAATAATCGCAAAATTAAGGCTCGAAAGCCATCAACAATATTATCTGGATTTGTATCCAGAGAGATCGCACGACAAGCGACAATGGACTTAAATTCTGGACTTAATGTCTGAAATGCACAAACTTAAACAAAAACTCGGCTTTAAGGAAATTCTCTTCTGAAGAAAAACTGTTTTAATAAAATTTTTGAAAATTTTACAAACTTTTATACCGATTATTTTGAAAACTAGAGCTGGTGAAACGCCGACAACGCTTTTTGTTGTAAACATTTATATTTAATCATTTTAATGCTACAAAATTGTTAAGATTAAGTATTGTGTGCAATACTATAGAGAGAAGACCAGTGGGAGAGAGAGACTGAAACATAAATACTATCTCGGTAAGAAAATCCAATATTGCATAAAACAAAAAACCTGACTTTTTGCGTGATCCCTACGCAGGTGCGCTGCCCGTCTTATGCAGCATTCCGTGATAAATTTCTGCCGTTGCGGCGCGTTGAATAATAAATGGCCACGTGATGACAAAAGTCAATTGTCAGTCGCACTGTGTGCACATGAAATGCGCACTCACACTCGCAAACACGGCCCTTCGGGTGGCTGAGTTGGTAATTGAAATGGCAGCTCAATTGAATTGTTTCACTTTTTGCGTGCAAACGTTAAATGATTTGTTTGTTCTTGCGCAGTGTTTTTTCTGCATGAGAGAGCAGTGCTGCTGCGCCTTGTCGATGTAATTCGGCAGAACATGGCAATTTGACCATAAAACGTACGCAAAATTAATTCAAGCGTTCAGCAGTACGCAGTGTACATCGGATGTTTGCTTTGTTCTTTTATGTTACATTGTTTCTTTTCCTTTATTTCTTACTTATTTTCGTATCTATCTGAGTTTCCTTTCCTGTGTTTAAAAAACGTTCGAGCTGAACACTGACCTAAAGCAAGGCGTTTAGTAGATATGTTCAATTTGAATGACAAAGTGACTTTAATACATTTTTTAAATTTACTTTTTCAGATACAATTATTACTTTTTTTGCCTCACAGTTTTCTATTCTTTTTATCTTCGGTGCAAAACCATTTTATTTGGGGTTTGTAATGGCCAGGCAGAGGCTTCTTTGATGTACAAAACTTTTGCCATCAAAAGAATGGAGTCGACCATTTATCGCCAAAAGGCTGAAACTCTCAAAGGATTTGACATGAAAGACGCCTCCAAAAGTGTTGCAAACAGTGGTATTTTCAAAAAAAAAATAAATTTTTTTTATATTTACAAAAAAAATGTAATTCTTCTTTACATAATTTAGTTGGCTTGCTTTGATATTTAAATGGCTAGAAGATCAAATTAGAAGATCAGTTTTTGATGATCCCTAATCTATGACTTTGTCATTAACTATTGTTTTATAACAAATTTATAATTATTTTTCGTGCCCGAACGAACACTTCACAATGTTGGCAAATTTTTTATAATTTTTTTCATTTTGTTAAATTACTAAGCTCTTATTTTCAAACCAGCTTTTCCATGGGAAACTCATTCTCAAAGGTTTTATTGCCTGCCGAGAGGGTAGACGTCGTTCTATATTTTTTTCGAACGCTTCACATTGTTGGCAAATTTTTTTAATTTTTTCTTTTCGTTATATTACTAAGCTGTTATTTTCAAACCAGCTTTTCCTTGCGAAATTCATTCCAAAATGTTTTATTGCCTGCCGAGAGGGCAGACGTCGTTCTGTATCTGATGCTGTCCAAAGCCCCGACTCATTCTGTAGCTCACTACTAACCACTGAGCCACAGTGAACTCTAAAGTTTCTAAATATAAGCAGAAGGGTTTAGATTGCGCAGAGTATACAGAAGTCCGTCAACAGAACTGAAATTTAGTTTATCACTTTCGTCCTTTTTACATAAATTGAGTTTATTTTTCATAATTTTATGCTGCAACTTTATCGTTACTTCTCAACCTTAACTTTCAAACTATTCGAATGCCATTTTAATTTAATTGCTTATTTTCGTTTGTTTTTTTTAATTCAGTTTCAAGTTTCAACTTTAGTTTCTATAAATTTTTTCGGTTAACTCTTGTTCGCCCTGTTGTAAACGCTTTCCCATCACATTTTCAATAATTTTTAACATACTCGAGTGTGTGCAATAAATTTGTTTTCTTGCAATCAGTGCACTTTTGAGTTTCTCCTCTCACCTTCCATCTCTTATTCCCTGATCTGTTCTGAGCGCTGGCAATATTTAATTTATGCATACAGTGCACCATTTTCTCCAATTTTTATTGTTGGTCCTCTTTAACTCCCCTAAAAGTGAGCATGAAAGGGGAAGTGCAGTGCTGCCTTCGGGCTGACAGCAGGCCGACATTGTTTGTGTATAATTTGCATGCAGCATGTACTGAAAAATGTTACACGAAGGTAAGCGATCCTTGGTCGCACATTGTTTGTCGCTCACTCACACAGCCACTACACAAGTCAAACATTGAACTGGCAAACATCTAACAGCAAACAATATGCAAATCAGCACTTCTAATTCCTCTTCCACGCATACTCTGCCAATGGGCGGAGCGTAATTTCTGTATTTTGCTGCATAACATTTCGCGGCTTGCGTAAACATGAATAACTTGAATAACTTTTGTAATTATTAGCAGTAATTAGCAAAACTTTTAATGGATGTCTGAGCAAATACTCGCGCAGTACGGCTCTGTGGGTATGGAAGCGATGTGAAATCATAGCGCATTCGTTTTAATTGATTTGTTCATAAGTCGCTACATCTCCATTTTATTGCTTGAAATTGTTTCCATATTTAATTTGTTTAATGTATATACAAATTGATATATGTATGTAAATCATATGAAAAATTTTAGTATTAATTTAGATGAGAATCGGTCAAAAAGTAATTTCTAACTGAAGACGTTCATAAAAACGCAGATTACATTAGTTACACTTAAACTTAATTATTTAACAGATATAGCACGAGTCAAGGGCTTTTAACCGACCGTCAAAGTCCCGTTTTTGTGCTTCTGATGGTTGCAGAAACGAACTTAAGGGTATTTTAGCTCCTAAAATGGCTTTAAAACCATTTTCAATGTAAAAACTGTGATGAAAAGAAAATTGTTTGTCTTTCATGAATGCTCGGTATGCATAATTGGGTGGCACAATTCTGAAGAAAATTATAAATAGGGAGTCAGGCAATGACTCAGAAGTAAAAAAGTTGTCCGCTGTTATGTTAAAATCAAAATTTTTACTATCTTTGCTCCTATTTCGTTTACAAATCAATCATAAGAGGGTAGGAAGGACATCTTTGGATCGATGACGTCGATCAATTCTACTGAATTCAGTTTACTTTTGAATAAAATTCTGAATTCAAATTTCAAATTTGGTCCAATGCTTGTTCGAATATGTTTGCTTTGATTCAGATATGAACGAATTATTTCACGCTGAACAGGATTGCTGGGATTGCAGGATTCCCGGGTATAGAATAATCTGTTGTAAAAGTTATCCACAAAAGTCGTATAAGCATTTCACACATTTCACTCTGAATCGAGCTTATTTCAGTCCAGTTTCAGTCTCAACTTTGTGTAATATATCCGGAGTTCCATATTTCACCTTTGCACGTTTTTCCGCTCGTAACAAAATGCGATGTATTATGCGCGGCTTCGTCTATAAGTGTGCCGCAATAAATTGCCAAATTACATGCACAAAACAATTTCCGCACTTGCACAGAAATTATGGAGCAATGGTGCAGCAGAATTTGAATTGCCTTCCGCATCGTCGTGTGGCTAGTCACAAGGCGCATGTACGGTGTGTGTGTGTGTGGGGGTGGGGGGTGTGGGCTGTGTAAATGGGCAAGTTGGATTTTGCGCTTATCGTGATTGCAATTTCGAAACGTTCGTGGCATTGTAAATAGTCGTTCGCATGCAATGAAGCAGAATTTATGAATCCCTTTTTGTAGCATTTTCTGAAGTGCCACAGAACTTTTATGTAGAATTTCAATAGCCAGCAACAAACGAGCATTGGAACGAAATCGCAATACGTATTAAACGCATTGTTTGCGGTTCCATTCAAGTTGACTAGGTATTAGATGTTTGATAATTTTAGATTCTGGGATTAGACTTCAACCAGAAATACCAGTTCGGTTCTCACTTTTGCTTATAATTTCCAAAATATTTACTTAATTGTTCAAACCAAGTGATAATGTTGTCAGAAAGTGCTAACATTTTGTTACGAAGTAAAAGCAAAAAAAAAGGTTTTCACTTCAAAACATAAACGTTTTTGACTATTCAAAAAATGTTGGCAATGAGTTTTCGACGTCAGCATTTTTTAACATTGCTCGCTTTACTTGTCTCGCCTCTTATCGCTGTTTGTACCTCTGAATACTGCCCTTGGATTTCTGAGTGGTCCTTAACGATGTGTTTGCATTACGTTTAACGGAAGTTTTCACGCCCCTTTAAATGGCTGCCCTTGTACGCAGCAGCACGCTTTCAGGTATCAAGCAAAGTGCTGTAAAACAGTGAATAAAGTGCCCTCGAACGATTCAACGTCCTCGAATGAAATAAGCTGAAAGCACCAAACAAATAAAACTTGCTGATGGCTGAGCGGGTCCCAGGGCATGACTTGTTGAAATGCCACAGAGGTGACTCGGCAGGTTTACTCTTGCCATCTGCCATCCTCATTCATCAATCGAGCTGACTTTCGGCTGTTTCGGTTATAGGTCTCGAGACGTGGGTGATGATCAAACGGTTTTCAAGTTCGCCTTTTCTTTGGCCGCAACTTAATAAGTTTTGTTTGACCACACAGAAAACAACAAAAACAAAACGACACCATGAGGCATAAGCGGGATCATGACAACATCAAATGCCGCGGTGCGGATTAGCAAATCGCCTTTTAAGTGTGGCAAATGCAATGTGCGGGCAGTGGCAGAGGCCAGTGAAAACAAATCAAGGCGAAAGCCATTACGACCAATACGGCTAAGTGGCAGCGCTGTCAGGCACCAGAGGGCCGAATGGTCCGTTGGCAAGAAAAACCATTTAAAAGGCTGACAGCGGCTAACAAAACAACAGCCAGGACACTGGCTGCGCATATTTGCTTTGCGGCGGAACAGAGGCATGAAGCAAGAGAGTGCGTAGTGCGGGTAGGGAGCAGGGCGCGAAAATAAAACAGAAAATGACAATGCAGTGTCCAAACGGATTTTCCCGCTCTGCTCTGATCCCAGCTGCAGGTCAACGCCGGTCGAACAAGCAGCAGTCAGTCCGTAGGCAACGGCGCCGCGGCGCACACAATTGCAATTCTGCGGAAACACAGAGCCAATGCGGGCGAAGGTATGGGAAACAGCAGCGGAAATTCACATAAAAAGCTCATAAAACGCGCACGCACACTAACGCCACCATTGCAGATAGTTGCAGCGGAAGAATTCTAACTGGAACCGCCACAAAGAGCGCAAAAATTGTGAAAATAATGAAAATCATAAAAAAACGGAAAAACGTGCACGAAAATTCAAAATGAGAAAAGCTGGATTTATTTTTTTCGCATTGCTGATTCGAAAGCGGCGCCGCACAGGTGAACAAATGTCGGACTCGATGGCGCACCGTCGACCGCTAATCGAAAAGGTGAATTGCATGCGTGGTGAATCGCAGACTGGGAGGCAAAGGGGGTACAATATTGGCGGATTGTAAAAATAAGAGAGAACCACAGCCAACCAAACTAATCAGAAAGCGAATGGAGCAGCAGAGGCTGCACAATTGTGTCGGTAATTTTATCGGGATTATTGTATTTCGTGGTGGCCGCGGAAGCGAGGTATTGCGCAATTTGGCGACACAAAGCAGCAGATCATGGCGCACAGAGCCCGCCTATGCAATAAAATTGTGCAATCAAATTATGCCCAGTTTGTCGCGATGTTCCTTTGTATGAATATTGTATAAGCGACAATAAATAAATAATGAAATGTTGCTTGCTAAATTGCATTTAGTTAGGCAAAAACTTTATCTGTACCAGACCTAACTTTGATCTAAGTAATTTCTATGAGTGGTGTTTTCGAATTGTGAAATCATTCGTTGTCCGGTTGGTCAACTCCCAAAATAGTCATCTATACTCTATAGTCAAATTCGTGTTAGTGAGTTGACTCTAATTTGGCCTTCAAATTTTCAAATACTTAATTCCTGAAGCTCACTCATCGCTCATTTTTTTAAGCGTAATTCCATAGAATTCAAGGTGTGCACAAAATAAATTTAAGAAATGTGGTCTTTAATCTTGAGAAACAAGGCCGCCATTATAAACAATTTAAGGGCTCACTGAAAAACATAAAAATCGTTGGTTTTCATATTAGGACGGATTTTCTCAACGTTTTTGTATTGGAACTGTTCCGAAACGATATTGTCCAATAAATCGCATGCAGTAATAGCACTGAAAGCGTAATGGAGATAAGCCCTAATCACTTTCATAGACAGCGCCCCAAAACCCAGCATATTATTTCACATATTAAAACCAAACAGCCTTCAAAATTGAGAAAAATATAATAAAATATGATAACGTGGATTTGCCATATGATTTATTGGCTCATTTGTTTCAGTAAATACTGAGTTCACAAAAAATATCAATTGTCCATATGTTAGGTAAACATTTGTTGTACCCACTTGTAACTTCAAGACTCGGTACCTCGCCGAGTACCGAAAAACAGAACAAGCACAACAGTTGAAGTGTGACGAGGCCATCTGTTCCGACTTCCCCAATGCACAATATTTGCCGACTGCCACATGGCGAATATTTATATACAACAATAATTGAAAAACTGTCAGAAATCAGAAATTAATTGTACCATGCAAATAAAATGAAAACAAGGCGAAAGTGAAATCTCATTCGCGCCGTTGAATGGATATGCGAAATCCGAAGGACACATCGCATGCATATTGCATAGGCACGAACACATTTGCCGCCATATCGATTAGTTTTTGTTGCTACATCTCTCTGTGGTCTGTTGTTTTATTTGCAACGTAAACAAAAATTAATTTATAAAAATTTTTCGGCTTCGCTGCAGCGTGCAGTCGTTTGGTTGTTTTCGCTTTTTCGATATTTTCTTCATTTTGTTGCACAACAGCTTCAATGTGGCCTTTTTATGCTGTCAGTTTGTCCGTTTCGCTAGTTTCGTCAGCTATCCGAGCTGTCAGTGTGTATGTTGATGTGCGTGGTTTTATGATTTTCGCATTGTTGTGGGTGTTTGTGTGCGTGTCATGTGATTTGATATGGGCGTGGAATTTACCGAACTCACCAACTGTTCCTCCGTCATTTTCTATTAAAATGTTTTGTATTATTTTTGCGGATTTTCCAATAAGCAATGCCACATGTAAATAGTGACAGTAGCATTGTTTGTTGTGAATACTGGAGGATTAGCAGGTTTATTTAAAACGTAAATGAATTTATTTCTTTGGAATTGCATAGCACGATTTGATTGGTTTGGCTGTGTGTTGTCATACAGATATTTTCATTATTAATGCCGGTTTTGCTGGGTTCTGCTTCAAGTATATTATCGCAGGTAAGTGCTTAGCAGTATTAGCTTTGATAGGGACAGTTAATCCCAATAAATTTATTTAAATTTACTTCAATTTGCGAACATGGAAATGTACGACCACGAATTTCATTAAATAGTTAGTCTAGAAACTCTCTCTGTCGACGAAGCTCCGGCGAAAAAGGTGTTCGATGCGATGGTTGCAGGTCGACGGCGAAGATGGAGGCCGTGTTTCCGGTGGAAGGACCAAGTTGAAGAGGCCTTGTCATCTCTTGGTGTGAACAACAGAGGCGCCTGGAGAGAAGTTTTGCGGCAGGCCGTAACCCGATAACGAGTTTTTATGGCTATTTAAGTAAGTAAGTAAGTAAGAAACTCTGTTTATTCTATAAAAATAATTCACAATAAAAAGTAAAAATTCCCAGCTGAGAGATCGTAAATCTATAAACATAATAATAATAATAATTGATTGGCACGACAGCCCGCTTACGCGAGACTAAGGCCTAGCTTCCCGCAACCACCCGTGTTGTGCGTGTGAATTTTGTTCGCGGGTGGAAGGGACCTACAGTTTTATGCCGGTTCCGAACGGCAGGTTGGGAGCATTTTCATAGGCAATTTTTACTCTCAGAGGTTTGCCATTTCCAGCTGAGAGGACAGCCACCGAAAGAGAAAACGAGTTTCCCGTTATTTTTTTTTTAGGTGTTACTACATGCAGTATTCGATCTTGCGTCGCTCTGCATGCGACTCGTTGGACCGCGCACTAACCAACTGAGCCACGGCGGCTGCCAACAGCAGCAACATTAATTTGTCTTTTGTTTAAATGTCAACTTTTATTTTCGCCTCCAAAACAACTGACTGTATTAACTTTTTTTTCAAATAATGCTTATTTTACAGCTTAATTGGTTTTCTAAAAATTAAAAATATTTCTTTAATATTTATTTTGCCACTCAAAATTCTTCTTGCTTGACAAATTTTTTAATTTCAAAAACGTTGATTGTTTTTCTAATCGTATTATTTTTCCTCCTTAGGAATACATTTTTGCCTCAAATCGAATGACTATTTATTTTGTTCATTCTTCTCTAATGAAAATTTGTTCAAATATCCACGTCTTTAAGGAACATAACAATTCCAGGAGTTCAATAATTCTACTCTTGGCTCATGGGAAGTATTCCGTTCCAATTTATCCATCAACTTTAAGATAATTCAACAATTTATACTGCTAACTCAAATTAACCTCTGCCTCAAATACAAAAAACGAAAAATATACGCAAAAGACTCAAGTAACGTTTCAAACTCTTCTACCCAAGATAAGCAGTTTTATTGGATTTTCAAAGTGCGCGCACACAATCTGTGAGCTCATTCACCACGGCATACGGGGCGTATACGTAACATTGTTTTTTATTGAGCAACGAGTGCCTGCAGTGAAAGGCCATTTAGAACACTGACACACTGCAATACGTGCAAAACTCTGAAGCGCTGCGCCATGCAACATTTTCCAACGCCCCGAACCGCATCGAGGGCTGTGCAACGGCTGCGGCTGACTGCGGCACCAGAGGTGCGGCAACAAAATTTATTACCAAACAAGCTTCAGTCGTTGTAGCGGAAAATATTTCAGTTATATTTTAGGAAACGCTGCATTCTGCATTGCATTCGAGCGTTGGGGCCTTGACGAAGTGCAACGGCCAAAAAAGTCTGTTGCTTATAAATTTCGCCAGCATAGCCTCACCTAACGTCTTCCGCCGGTCGGCCGCACATGCCATTTGCCGCGGCTGCTCAAAGCAGAAATCTGTATTTTATTTAAATGCTCTGGCAATTTACGAGCCACGTACGCACCGCATAGGGGTGTGAGGGGCACCACCGCAACCCCTTGTACGGGTGCTTTGTGCGTTTTCAATTTATGAAGCATTAAAATTGTGTTTATGGCAACTCGCTTGTACGCTCAGGTGGCGGAGTTGACTGCGCTGCAAGAAAGTCGCAGCTGCTGTTGCAACAATGAAGTGGCACGCAATACCTCGTTCGCTTTGTAATGGAAACGAATGACAGCGCTTTACCAAGTGACATATATTGCAAACGTGATTGAAGTAGAGCAATATGCAGAAGCAGGCAACATGTAGCAAAATTCTATAAAATGTGCCCACGATAGTGGAAACATGGTTTTTAGCAGAAGCGGTGATTAAAGTTACACCTCGTGCAAAGTTTAGAAGAAACCAACTTTTGGCGTAAATGAATTTATTGATCCGTAGCGTGGCAACTCTGCGGAATACTTTTGCACTCAGCGTGCCGCCTCTTGGGAGATCCCATTTATATTTGGCGTGGGCCCAAAACGTAATGCATACTCGTATGGTGCTTGAATAACTTAAATTATTCTCCACGTCAAGAGACACGCGCACGCACACGTCGCCACAAGTTGACGAATGACAGTTGCGTCGCAGAATGTTCCGACCGTTAGCGCTGTCGATTTGTGTTAATGTGTTTGCGTTAATGTGTGTCAAACTGCATGGCCACATGTGTGTGTGAATGTATGTGTGCAAATTTTCACTCTGCGCTGACGCTGATTCAATTTGCGCGTACATGAATTTTGCAAAATTGCTGAGAAATTTCATTTGCCCGGCTTTTACCGTGCGGTTTCTTTGCCGTCTTGGCTGGAACACATCATCACACGGTTGTGCGCTGCTTAATATGCTTGAAATTGCAGCAAATATTTTTCCGCTCGATTTTCGCCCAACCTCAACGAATTTCATCACAAGTAACCGGGCTGAAAAATTGCCAACGCCCACAAGTATGCAACATTATTTAATGGTGCTGACAAGTTGGTTGGTGGAGCGGTTAATATGCTTCCTAATGTTTTAAATTTGACTTTTTCCTCTAAAAATTAATATTCGGCAATGTCAAAGTAGCAGCGAAAACACTGGGAAATAGCTTGTGCGACGTTGCCGATGAGCCAATGGCGTTTTCAGCTGATCGAGCATGAAATCGACTTTATTATAGTGATGGTTGGCATTAGTTAAGTGCAGATTCGCCGATTTCGACTTTGATCTATAGAATCGAATGGTAAACATTTCAAAGTGGCAACATGAACGAATGTCATTGTGAGGAAATCAGTGGCTGCATCGATTTGCTATTTCGCTCCTCGTTGAAGTGGCTGTTGAATACAAGTTACTGTTTGACCGAGATTTGCATAAAGCCTGCTTCACAGCACAAGTAGCAAGACTGAATTACAATAAGTCATAAGTTGTCGCACTAATGGTTCAATATTTGACAGAGAAACATGAGCTCATAGTTGCTTATCATCTTCAAGTATTTGACCAGCAATCGCCTTGCAGCAAAATGCAAATACTTGAATTAGTTTCACGTTGAGTGGTCCATGAGGGCGCTTATATAATGCATGCTGGTGGCATCGTTTTTCACCCCATGCTTGGGTGTTTTTGTAATGCATTAATAATAATTGAAATAGTTGTGCGTTGCTGATAACTCTCAGCTACTTCTAGTGGATAGTGATAGAAGTAGACGAGTGTTTAACCAGTCCGAACTATTAGCAATCGAACCTTGAGTCTCTAGTGCGAAAAGCCATCGCGCTACCCGCTGGACTATCGAGGTCGGAGTTTTCGTTTTTTAAATATCAGCAAAATAAGAATTTGTCCAAACTAGCATTCGAAATGAGGAACAACCAATCAGCCACAGATGTGCCTGCAACAACGACCCTCGGTACCTTGCTGCAAGCGCTTCCTTGCCAAATTACATGCGAAACATTTTGAGTGACATTGAAAAGCGTTCGAGTTGTACATTTTAATAATTCCAAGCCAGCAAAGCGAACGTTTCTGGAAAACCATCAGAATGAGCTTAAAATGATTTTACCAACTGCCAAGCGGCGTTTTTGACGCTTGCGAAACACAAAACTTGCACAATATGTGACACATGTATTTACATATATAATAACTGTACACATGGACAGGCAGCCATGTATCCGAGAGCAAGTTTGTGCATTTGTATGTGTTCACATTTTATTACAAGTGAAAATAAATCGCAGCACGAGTGCGCTGCAGCACGCAGCCCTTTCGCAAAATTTGCAATATTTGTCCATGTCGTGCAAGCATTGCAGGAGCGAGCGGAGCGCGCACGGAATCTCATCAAATAAAATGCAAAACAACTTCGCATCCGCCCGGCACCGCAATGCAGAGCGCGCGCCGCAAATAGACGCCGCACATGCACCCAGCCAGACACTCCGAGTCACGCCACGCTCGCGCACCGCTCCGCCAGCCATGACAGCCGTCAAAATTGTGCAGCGCACTGCAGCTGACGCGTATTTTTGGAAATCATTTTCAAGTTTGTCGACAAAGAAAGGCGCAGCTGTGTGCCCCTCCGGCACTGCGGCCTGTCCCCAACAGAGGAGCGCCGAGTGTATTCGGCGCTGTAGACAACAGTCGCACGGAGTGTCTATGCAATTTTATTTTATTTCAATATCATTGTGAATTGTGTACTCGCGCTTTGGCTGCAATTGGTGAGTGGGAATGCCGCGACGGGGAGTAAGGTTAGAAAGAACAACTGCTTTGCGATTATGCAAACTGCCGATGCTTCTTTGAAATTGCGCCACAGTTAAGAGATGCGTCGAAAACTTTTCGCATAAATTTAATGACAGGAAAATAGGACAACGTAGAGGAAAGGATTAATTGCGTTGTTTATGGAGATTTGAAAGTTTATTAAAATTCCGAGTTTTTAAAATTCCTTAGCGTTAAGCAAGAAATTGTTGGCGTAATAATTGCTCCAGGACAGCAATGCTTCCATATGCTGAGGTCTGTGATCAGTTTAGTGAAGTAAAGGGTTTAAGTAAATAAATACAAATGTGAGTAAACTTTAATTTTGGATTGAAACTTTGTATTCTGGTAGTAAATATTTACACTCAGAAAGTATCAGAATCTGACAAAGTCTATCTGGCTGTCCATCAGTTGGGATCAGTACTAGATGTAGTTTCGTGCTATTCTTTACTGAACAGATTCAAATTTTTCAGAACAGTAACAGAACAGTAAGCCGAGGAACGCGGACTTAAGAAAAGAAAATCCCCAAAAAGTGGGAAAAGTATGCACAAAAGTGTTGAACCTGATATTCTTTGAATCTTTATTTGCCATCCAACATTTTTATCACAAACATATATTGGAATGGTTTTGATTAGCAAAATCCCGTGCTTGCGCTACTGGTGGGAACATTAACTTCCAGACAGTTGACTCCACAAAAATACGCACGGTGCATTGATTATATCAGGAAGAGCGATTGTCTGGATGTGTATACTAAAGAGCGGCGCAAGCACTATACAAATTACTTGTAAGCCATCGCTGTGCTTTCAAATAGAGTCGCTCTTCTTCACTTTCACTACAAAACAAGCACTGCAGTGAAGAAAGCTTTTGATATTCATACGAATACTGCACGAAACGACAAGAGAACTTCAAGCACCTTGAAGTATAGAACAACACGTAAGTAGAACAACATTGAAGTAGAACAACACTGAAGTAGAACAATACTGCAGTGGAACAACACGGAAGTAGAACAACACTGAAGTAGAACAAGACTGAAGTAAAGCACTGAAGTAGAATATTTTCAAGCATACGGTGTTTTGTTTTGCACGATCGGAGTAGCTGATGCATGTTTTTGGCATTTTGTATGGAATCTGGGCTGCATTTCAAGCATTACAACAACATTAATGTACAAAAACGCAGGTTTAAAACATGTTTTTTCGAATATTTTTTTAAGTCTGTTTCACTCGGTGTGAAGTAGAAGTTCTGTTTCACTCGGTGTGAAGTAGAAGTTGTGTTTCGACAACTTGTCATCTCGTACACGTAATGCGTAGAAACATCGAAAAAATGCGCCGGGTAGAACGTGTTAAACCAATTGCGGTGCATTTACTGCCAAGAAAGTTTAATTACCGCGGGGACCTACAACTCTTCATTGACTCACACTGAGCAAACAGAATATTTCAGTGTAATATCGGCCAAAAAGTTTAGCATTACTGTGGAAATTGCAGAGCGTAGCGAACTGTATTCAACTCTCAGCTCTCAAATTTATTTACAACACTTTTCTACGAATCTCAAAGTGTTCAGCAAATAAATGGCAAATTGATTTTTATGGCTT
The DNA here is from genome assembly GCA_963971225.1 of Melieria omissa. NCBI lineage: Eukaryota > Metazoa > Arthropoda > Insecta > Diptera > Ulidiidae > Melieria > Melieria omissa. Next base: position 43,580,707 of record OZ020268.1, on the reverse strand, counting down.
TTGTTTCAGTTGTTCGATTTGTCACTTTAATGCTGTTGGTAGCTCTGATGCTTCTGCTGTGCTTATTTGTTTCCTTCTCTATAGCCTTTAGTATACTTTGAGGCGTTTCATGAAATTGCCATTTCAGATACGCTTCAGTTCACTCAAACCCATGTGAGACGAGTTTTTGATTTACGAAAACGCTTTGCGTGCACGCGACAAGAATTTAAATTTATCCAACTGCTTCCTATTGTTTCCCTCTGCGTCTTTGCTTTGTGGCAAATAAAAGCGACCGCAAATGACTGGTTGCTGTGGTCGTCGGTGTGTACGCAATAACTGCGGCTCATTTGCAATGCCTATTTACTTGTGAAACTGTGCCCAGATCGCACCTTTATTTTTCGCCCCCATTTCTCATTGTTCCACCAACAATTGCCCGCCGCTTTAGTTGGCAGTGCTTCTGGGGGACAGTTGTTTTTTGGCGCGCGCACGTGACACGCAAGTGGCAGCATTTATTGTCGCAGGTGGAAACATTAAATGACGAAACTGCTTACGTTAGCTAACGACATTTTCATTTCATTTTCGACTAACTGACTTTACTTTAAGTATAAATAAAAAAATTATATAAAATATGCGCACTCATAGTTAAAACGCCGACGTGAGTCTCATTTTGACAGAAATAAATGTTCCTTTCAGTTTTGCGGATTTATGTTTTATGTATATGCTAATTGTTAACACGTCATACAATCAAAACAACAAATTGGAATAAAAATGATTAATAATTGAAAGTCATAAAATGTATTCATACCTTATTCTAACACAGTTCAGAATTTTGGAGTATCTCACTTTCAGTGTTTTACGTTTATACTCGTATGTAAATTTCGAAATTGGTTAATGGGATCAAAGAATATGAAGTGTGAAATATGATATGTTTGATAGGATAGGATATGTTGCCTTTGATAGGATGAACTCATTTAAAAAGCTTGAAAAAAACTCGCCTTTCATCATCTAAACACGGTTTGTATCAACTAAAACAATCGTCGAAAAAACATTATTTAAATACAAAAATTTTAAATATCCTTATTCCCATCCAGAAGTTTCTATTCAAAACTATCCAGAGTATACTGAATAACAGGGCCACAAAATTCAGTTTTGTAGCATATTTGCAGGCACTCACTCCTTCCTATTCCATTTCCACACACTGAACTCTACACAGAGTGTTTATGGGAATATTGACAACTGTCAGCCGGTCGGTAAATATAATTAATTAGGTTCTCGTGTCACATTTGTTGCAGTAAAAACAAATAAATAAATAAACGAATCGTGCATACCAACTAAATGCCAAAGTGGAGTATGCGCAGGAATAGGGAAACGAGGCGCCGAGCAAAGGAAATGCCAAAAACGTGACAGTAAAAAACCAAAATAAAACAGGAAAGCGGCACTTGGGGTGCCAGTGCAAGCGACCACCGCATCAAAACTCCATAATGCCAGCGTTATTTACGTTGACATGAATTATTGCCGGCTCTTGTTTCCATACACATTTTGCACCTGCACCGAATACCTTTGTTGGTGCAGGTGGGGAGAGAAAAGGTGAATGGCAAAATGTACTCCACACCTGCGCTGGCCCACACTGGCCCACACCGCAGTGCGAAATATGTGTATTTGTCTTTTGCTGCCTTTTGTCTGCACTGGGACGAGTTGGCATACTGACATGTCGGTATAAAAAGCACATCTCTAAGTGTTGCTGCGTGTGCCCAAATCTATTAATAGTTGTGAAACTTTGCTAAAATTTTGCGCTACTACTTGAAAATTAATTGTTATGAATTTGTCAGGAAAAGACGAACCTTTTGTTTTTGTAGTTGTGAAATTCAAAAACATTCCTCCCTATACAGTCGTAACAAACCGTGTTGCCAGGTGATATCATTATATATAAATATATGAATAAATATTACATTGATATAAATTTCTACATACCGATTTTGGGGGAGTTGAGGACTTTACCTCGACTATTATCATGCAATAAATATTTTTGAGTTGCATAGTAACTGTTATAAGAAACAAATATTTTTTTCCTTATCGATAGTTATAATTGGATGAGTACATAAGTTCGTGCCTGATTTGAAGTCAAAACTTAAATTGAAATTTTTCAAAACAAAATCTTTATTAATCAGTTATGTATTCGCCATCATGTTCGGCAATCCATTCCCAACGATCAACCAACTTACGGATGCCGGATTCATAACAATCACGCGTTTTTTCTTTAAAAAAGAGGAAAAGGTGGTTCCTAACGTCGTCCACGGTTTTAAATCTTTTTCCATTCAAATTGTTCTGCAATGATCGGAATAAATGGTAATCAGAAGGCGCGATGTCTGGTGAATATGGAGGATGCGACATGATTTCCCAGTTCATCTGCTTCAGTTTGGATAGAGTCGGTTTTGCAACATGTGGTCTGGCGTTGTCGTGGTGGAAGAGGACTCGTTTGCGATTGGCCAAAATCGGAAGTTTTTCTTCAATTGCTTTCTTTAATTGGACCAATTGCTGACAATACTTATTCGCGGTAATCGTTTCGCCAACAGGCAAGAGCTCAAAATATATCACTCCTCGGATATCCCACCAAACACACAGCAACACCTTCATCGGATGCAATCCACCTTTGGAGAGTGGTTCCGCCTTCTCGTGTGCCTGTTTCCATGTTCGTTTTCGTTGGACATTGTTGTACAGAATCCATTTCTCGTCACCTGTCACGAACCGATCCAGAAAAGGCTCATTTTTGATGCGTCGAAGCAAAGAAATGGCTGTTGTTACACGGTCCACTTTATTTTTTTCACTCAACTGATGCGGCACCCAAGTATCGAGCTTCAAAGTGTACCCAACCTTTTTTAAATGACGAAATGCAGTTGATTTGTTGACGTTCAGTTTTTGGGCAACCTCTTCCGTTGAAATGCGTGAATTGTTCTCAACAAGAGTGCGAATAACGTCGTCGTCAAGGTCGGAAGGCCGTCCAGCGCGAGGTTGGTATTTGAGGTTAAAATCACCAACTCGAAATTTAGCAAACCATTTCTTCACTATGCGAAGCGCTGGTGCACGGTCCAAATAAACTGCTTGAATAGTTTTCGTTGCGACGCCAACAGTTTTTCCCTTCCGTATAACATAATATGACGGTAATGTTCGTTTTCGTTATCCATTTTCAATGCGCTTTTCCAACAAGCAAACTCAAAGAAATAAAAATGAATTGACGCTTAATTCAAAGTTTGATTTGTCACCTTTACAAAGAATTACAACAAGTATACATTTCAGTCATGAGTACCAAACGTGAGCGATTGAAACGCCACCTAGTAAAATCGGGCACGAACTTATGCACTCATCCAATATTTTGAGAAATTTTATTTTTTTACGTTCCTTCATAACTTTTATTTATGATTTTTATCATTTACGTTGCCGATAACTGTTATTTTAAAAAACATTTTTTTAATTATAATTTTTTAATGTAAATTTTTTTTTTTACATTTTTTAAATTGTTTTGTGTTGGCTTTGGACAAGAGACAAAAATGTAACCCAAATAAAATGTACTGTGCCTCTGGGAAGTTGACACAAATTAGGATATCAAATGAGTTTGCAAATAAAAAACAACTTTTAGAAAAGGCAAGTACTTAAAAACATGTCTTCACAATCGCTAATTTCAAGTCTATGTTTTTTTGGTTAACTTATTCGCATTCGAAAGTCCACAAATTAAACACATAAAGCATTTTACTTGCTGCAAGGCAAACAGTAATTCACTGTGAATGAAATGGGGAAATCATGGCAAATTCATGAGCCCACTTTTAGGCGCCAGCACTCTGACATCTCAGTTATGTGTCGCAGCCGCCTTGGGCGTAATTAAATTACATTACTCAGCACACACAGAGACAAAAAAGCAGACACGTTGCGCAATAAATAAAAATTCTAATTAAAGAGACACACAAAGGTGACGCCGCAATAAACTCGAACACAATGGCAGCGCACACGCAGCACACAACCATCCGTAGCCCAACAACAACAAGTGCCCACAAATTCTCCAAACAGCGCCAGTGACAAAGACAGGTACATGTGTTCGTGATAAACATGCAACGGGCGCTGCCACTCGGCAGCAGCCAGTGTCAGCGAGGCAGCAAAAATGCCGATACGTCGGAAACGTGAACGTGAGATAAAACGCTTATTGGAAATTAATAGGATTATGTTATCGCGCCGAATGCTGGGCAGACCCACTGCCGCTGGTGCTGGGGTTTAGCTGATGCGGACAGGAGCTTGAAACGAAGGCTGCACTCGGCTCGGTGCCAGGCATTAAGCCATTATGCAGCTGTCACTGAGCTGGCTTGGAGAATTTCGCTGCGGCAGCGAAAATATGGCAATGTTACACTCGTGTGAGAGGAGCTGGAAATTTTCACCACTCTTGACAGATTCAACTGATAACTGACGACATGTTTGAGAACGAGAGGCAGGCAATGTCAGGTCATAACATGAATGTAGAATGTCTTAATCGGATTTCGTCACTAGTAAAAGTCTGCTCGGTGCAACGCTTGAAACCTATAGTAAACATCGTTTGAGGTTATTAAATAAACAAATAAAAATTCATTTCAGCGCTTCGTAACTTTGTCTGTGCAATTGTCACATATTCTTTCTCTATCTTCTCTTCTGCCTGACATACTGATTGGCATTGTGCGGACCTTAAGCACAGATCTGCGTCCGTGAAGCGAAAATCTAGTGTGCATATTTTACGAAAACTTCTGGGCCGTCAGACAGTCACAATTCAATTTGCGTGCAAGTGTGGCCGAACAGCACTTAGGAAATCCCAGCGTTGTCAGACGTTAAATTGAATAACTTCGCATGACAGATTTTCAGTGGCTTAGTGCTGAGGAGTGCTTGCAACGCAATCATGCATCTAAAAATAGGTTGTGTGCATATGTCAAAGGCTGCTCAACCGGCTTAACTTTCCCAAAAATTTCTCAGAACTTGCTTAAAATATTAATGGAAAACTATTTAATGTGCCAGTACACCGCCCGCTGACTGCAACTGCAGCGGTGATTAGTTTTTGAGAATGTTTGGTCATTTCAGTCGACGGCGGCTGCAGCTGTGACCATGTTAGACGTTTACTAAACGTGGATGATGATGTCAATAATGATGTTGATTTAATGTTTATGCCACCAACAGATGTTGCCACTTGTTGTTGCTGCTGCTGCCGTTATGGTTGTTGTTGATTGGTGAAGATTAATTGAACATGGACGAAAAGTTTTGGCTTTCGATTTTGTATGGGGGCAGTATGCATACAAAACAGCGGCCAAAAGGATTAAGTTTCAGTTAATTAATTATGCAAAACATGAAATACGGCAACAGAAGCAGCTTTAAATATTTAAGTCTCCATTAGAACTAAAAGTGTGCTATTTTGTGTTCTGACAGTCATGTCAAATAAACATTTTATAGACAATAATTTGTGTTTATGTCGGAACACAATACAACAACTGTAAGTCTTTTGATTCAAAGGTGTATCTATACATGTGGATATGTATACAAATCAGATTGTGACTGAACCTATTTTAAATCTTAGCATTTTTTTGTGGTCAGCTAATTGAAGATATAACAATCTGAGAAAAGTATGATTCTTTCATATAAAAATTAGTTTACAATTATGTTAAGCATCTTTTGAACATACAATTAACTGAATTGGAAGCTTTTGCGTAGAGAATTATTTTATTCTTAGTGAGTTCCCTACATCTGCACACCAAATCCATCGCGTTCATCGGATGGTTGAAATGAGTTTCATTCATTTTAACCCTTTCGATCCCGAATTTTACCCTGTGTCTCGATATTACTTTTTGGTATTTAAATCATGAAACATTTGCACACGACATTTGAAGTCGCCTCGCTTCTTCGTTGAACAATTTTGACTTAAAACGGATTAAATAAAATTTGTATCAATATTTTTTAGTTACAAAAAAATCATTCAATATTTATGAAAAAATACAAAATTATCACTTTGTGATTTTATTTAACCATTATTAAAGAAACAGGGTTTTGATCAAACGCGCCCAATTCGTTGACATCAATTAGAACACAAACCTTCATGATATCGCTGCAAATGATTGGAAATTATTTTATTTATTTATTTATTTATTTATTTGAGTCTATTGTACAGTTAAGTAGCTTACAGACTAACTACAGATTAGTTACTTAAAGTAAGTGTTTAAGCTATGTTTAAAAGACAATTTGGAAGATGAAAAATCAATAAAATTATAAAGTGAATTAACTTCAGCCAAAGTTCTAGCCAGGGGCGCAAATTGGGCGTAGTTAGTACGACAGCAGGCAAGATTGAAAATTTCATAATTCCGCAACTGTTTGGCAGGAACATGAAAGTTGATTCTATCAAGCAATAAGGGACAGTCAATACCACCAGTAACTAAATCGAATACAAAGGTCATGGAGAGAATCTTCCTCCTGTCTTCGAGGGACTTGATATGCAATAAGGAGCACATAGAGCCGTACGACGGAACAGGGTCAACAAATCTCAAAGATCGAAGTGCATATTTTAAAAACACTTTCTGGACTCGTTCAAGTCGTTTTATATGCACACTGTGATATGGTCTCCAAATGAAAACCGCATATTCAAGCACTGACCGGACATAAGCATTAAAAAGCGTTTTTACGGTGTAAGGATCAGTGAAGTCAACACTGTTCCGCCTAACAAAAGCAAGCATAGAGTAAGCTTTAGAAAGAGTAAAGTTAAGATGGCTGGAAAAAGTGAGCTTAGAGTCAAAAATAACTCCAAGGTCCCTAATCTCACTGAGAGACTTAAGGGGCGTGTTATCGATACAGTAGGAGGTTTGCAGCGGACAGAGAGACTTAGAGTAAGTAACATGGGAGCATTTATTGATGTTCAATGATAAGCGGTTTCTGCAACACCAAGCAAACACATTATCAAGGTCAGACTGAAGGTTTTGCTGATCAATAAAGGAAGTTATAGGAGAGTAAATTTTTAGATCATCAGCGTAAAGAATAACAGTAAAACAGGGATAACAGTAAAATTTTTGAAGTTTGCTTTGAATTCACTTCTAAAAATATTACTTTGTTGGTGCCTACTTAAATTCAACCCATAAATCAATCGTAGCTTTTGCTATAAGATGACAAATAGGTGAAGTTTGTTTAATTTGCTTCATTTTCAAAATTTTGTATTTTCATGAGCGCTGTTCACGGCGTAATGCCTCAGATTGAAAGTTGCATAATCAACTTTTAAAATTTCGCTTTAAAGTTCTCCGAAAACGCCCCAAATCTTCACTCACTCTGCCAGAAAAAACTGTAGCGCTTACAGAGCGCATCACTTTAGGCAATGAAAAATGATCGAAATATTGCAAACCATTAAAGATAAAACATGGGCCTCGCCATATTTTTATCAAATACAATCCTACGTGCGCGTCTGACGTAACATCGTCGCCATAACATAAAATCCAACATTTTCGGCCATAGAAACGAAACCGCGGCTGCGGTTGCGACTGCGGGAAAATTCTTATTACTCTCGCCACACAAAACGGCAACGACGTTGTAAATAAAATTGAAATTTTATACGAAGCAGAATGGAAAAATGCGCGTCAACTGCCGCTGCGGGGCGCAACTGTGAGCCGGCAGCGTCAAAGAAGCGGCATTATTTGTGCGACTGTCAAATCAATCGAATGAGATAATTTATGGTTGCCGGCTTGCAACAAAATGGAGGAAAATGAAAAATTGAAGGAACCATTTTGCTGCTCACCCCGAACCCACTGTTCGTGGGCAATGGTCGTAAAAAGCCTATCGAAGTGCCGGCTGCAGGACTTTGCTTGTTCCTAAATTTAATGTGCGCGTCGCATGACCAGTCGCCTTGCCACTTGCATACAATTCCAACAACGGTATATACAAGTTTCTTAGCAAGTCGACAACAATAAAAGTGCGGTCGGCGGCCATAGTGGCCATAAATTTCGTATTGCGATTGCTAGACGCCGACTGAATAGTAAAAAATAGTGCGGTGCACAGGGCACGAGCGGCGATGCGGCGAAATTGATCGCATGTCTGTTTTGGGTGCAATTAAAGCGACAGCAAAGTTACTTGACGGGCTTCTCGCTGTCAGCCTTTAATGAGCCGGGTCCCAATTTGAGGCAAGCGTGTTTGTTTGGAGCGCATTCAATTTTAATTTAATTTAATCTCTTTCGAATTTAACCCAAAGCCCGAACGAACACCTAAGACATGAGACATTGACGCGAGGAAGTGCACATTTCAATTCATTACTTTTCGATATAAATATTTACTCATGCAGTGTACACATTCGGTGAATATATTCGTCAGTTGCACACATGGACAGTGTGTTCATCCGTGTTCATTCGTTCGCTATGCCAACCGAAAAACATTCGTTTGAAATTCCGCCATCGCACGCGATCTCGCCGTCTGACCCGGCTGCTTTGCTCTCTTCTCCGTCGGATTACTAAATAACTTCCCACTTGTGTGCTTGAGTAAAACTAACAACAATAATTTCAACAATAAAAATATGTCAATTAGTTGACATTTCCGAGTGCAGAGAAGTCGGCCGCAGACAAAGGTGTGGCAAGGTCGCACTCGTCTCTGTTGTCGTCTTATTGATAATTGATTTTTCTGCCTCTACTTTCCATTTGCTTTCTCTACAACGCTTTCCAATGCTCGTTGCGTATTCTTTTCACTCTGGAAAAAATTAAGACGCATTTTTGTAGTCACGTTTGTTGTCTATTTTTACTGCTTGTCGTTGCATGTATGAGACCAACTGCTTGGCGCACGCAACCGGCGAAGTTTGTCACTTTTTTGGTTGATGACACGCTCGCAGTGTTGTTAGTTCTCATGAAAGTTGGGTTTCTATTAACAGTCAGCTAAATAGATTCGTGGAGGGTATTTCTGCCTTGAAGGGAAGTGTAAAATTAGACCACAAAGTACTTTTTTGTCCACACCCTCCAACCGATGGTCCTCAAGTCAGGTAATAATATTACAAATAGATAAGACTCGATACATTTTTGATGAAATTGATTTTCGATTAACACAAATGCATTATTTTTTTAAAGCACAGGTTCCAATCTCGAAACTCCTCCTAAAATTAAATTGTGCAGTTTTGTTTTTATTTTTCATGCTGATTGCATACTTTCAGTGATAAAGAAAGTATGCAATCAAAATATTTTGTTTTGAAAAAGGTGTTTAGACTATTTTGCAAATTGAATTATTTTCTGAAATAGAAAGATATCGGAAGATGTGTTTATTTTTTTCGACAAAATGCTTCTTAAAATAAAAGATAGGAGCATACTTTCACTTCACATTCAGATATTTTCCACTAAGTATAGCAAATTTTTTAGGTTTTTAAATTTGAAAAATATTTTTAATTAAATATGAAGTAGAAACCTCAGTTTTTCAAATTTCAAGACAACATGAAAAGCGAAAATGCCCAAATCAATTCTCAATCTATATTAATAGTTTAAGCAACTTCCATCTATTTTTACGTTTGTTTTTTTCAATAGACTAAAACACAAAAAACATGTGTTTACAAATTTTTGTGAAAAAACTTTTAACTTTGGGCAGTTTTTGCAAACACACGAATTTTTTTTTGCACCGATTTTTGGGAGTTTTCTTAGTTGAAGTTTTACCTTTCAAATGATATAAAAATCGTTAAATTCTGAGTCAGTACATATTTTGAATTTTATCTATGGAACGAATCACTGTGGATTGTATAAATAGGGGCTATATCGCACACGCACTACAAAAGTGACACAACTCAAAATTTTTGATTTTTCAGGAAACGCTAAATAAATATTTTTTTAAAATAACGTATAGACCGTTCAGCAGAAAATCCTTACAGATTATGCTTTAAGATAAGTAACAAGAATTTTTTTTATTTTACACTAGAAAATCCAAAGTTTTGAATTGTAGTTTTTTTGATGATATTTTAATTCAATAATTACGGAGTTATTTTAAGTTATGTCACTTTTGCTGAGTTTTATAATTATAAATGACAGTTAAAAAGTCGAAAGAAAAATTTTGAAAATTCGAAATTAATTTTTTTTATTTAAAAATATATACAAAAATTTTCAGAATTTTGCTTAAAATTAACTTTAACAAAAATTTATTTCGTCAAAAGTGACACAGTTTGAGTTAGGACTCTTTTGCATTGAGCTGTTGCGATCAAATTGCATCAAACTTCTGACCTGAAGAGAGACCTAACTGTATTTTTGCAACAGTTAACAACAACAAAATATACTGAGCTTTTGCTGATTGGTAGATTGATGCATGGTGCACAGTATTAACACATAAATCCGAAAATTAAAAATTTTGAGTTGTGTCACTTTTGTAGTGCGTGTGCGATAAGTTAAAATTGTTCTCAGAAAGTCTTTTTTTAGGAGGAAGGGATATGAGTTGGTCGAGACTTTTTCTCTTTTTAACTTTGGTTAAGAATGCCATTAGTAGTCATAGCACATTGTAGTTTTCGGATTGAGTTAGAACTATAAAATGCTTAATGATATTAGGCAATTGGAATTAAAAATACACATTAATGTTCAAACGCAACTATTTTTAAGTTTAAACACGCCTAATGAAATCCCCTCTAAACCCCTTAAAACCCATGATATCATATATATTTTATGTGGGTTTAGCAAGTCGTGAAGTATTTCCAAGTCGTAAATTGCATGGAAAATGTTACCGGTTTTGTTCGCTGTTACTAACAACATAAATTAAGAGGAATGACAAAAACTCTGGTTGTAAAGTGAACTCGCGTCGCTTCAATTTGGGTTAATTATGTAATATATGCCGACCAGCAGTTAACACTTAAAAATATGCAAAGTTTGCATAAACTGCGCAAACAATTTCAGCCGAACACACAAAATAATTCCATAAATTATGGTGAAAAAACCGACATAATCAGTTGCAGTGGGTTAAAGCACCAACACAAATGAACACTCATTTACATGCGCGCACTCACAGCCAAACATACATGGATATACATGTAACATGTAATGTACATATGTGGCAGTTGTAATAGGCGGCAACAATGGACACACGTCACTGTTCGCTACAGTTGCTGCTGCAATGGTGTTGTTATGTTGTTATGCTGTTGCTAGACATTGGCCACTGCAAGTGTAAAACATAAAAAGTTGCTTCTAGGCGTTGCCACCGGCGCTGTTGCCACTCGCCGGCTCGTGCATGTTGCCGACTTGACTTTTAGGCCAAAGGTCATTGATTCGGCACAGGCCACTGCAGCCAACAGCGCGTTTTAGAGGGGACGCGACACAAAAGAAATTTTGGAATTCGTTAATTGGGTAAAAGGGTGAGGCACGCGTCAGTAATAAAGGAGCATGCAGCGGCGACTTCACTTCACAGTTCACTGGACGTTGATAGGCCGTTCAATGGGTCGTCCATCTTTCCAGGAATGGGAATCAATTGGGGGCGCATTAGGCTATGAGGAAAGCACTAAATGCACTGTGCACAACAGTTGCGCCACATTAATGCAACATTCATTTGGGCGTTCACCCATCAGTTCATGTGCTCGCAGGATCGACTCGTAAATACAGCAATGAGCACATTTGGCTGAGGAAAAATTTCGATGGCTGTAATTTTCCGAGTTCGTGCTTATACAGGGTTTGCTTATAGTTTCGGCATGTTTTGCCAATACGCCTCGGGCGTTGTTGTCACACATTCGGTTGTTATGTGGCATGCAAAATTTTAAACTGCTCTTTGAATTCAGCTGCAATGCGACAATATGTATGAATGTATATTAGACTGGATTTAGTGCACGATTTTTCGATTTCGATGCTCCGCAACCTATCATTTTATGCGGTTTGGTAAAAAAGTGCATGAGCCAAAAACTTTTGGGGCTAGGGTGGGGCTAAATGGCGTCTGATGGAGGTCAAAGTTCACAAAAAAGCTGGGAAATTCGACAAATTGCTCCACAGCTGATCAGAAGTTGCTCTAAGAGGGTTAAAATCTATGACCGACCCCTCTAGTTTTCCTTACTGAACATTTCTTTCAAACATACTCACCCCCTATCTCCAACCCTTAATGGGGCGCCCATACAAAATGCTCGTTTTTATAAAATAGGCTCCCATTGCTCCCAGGTTGCCCCCAGATGTATCAAATGTATGGCCGACACCCATTTCTTTTCACTTCCGAATGTTTCCTCCAAACATACCTACCCGCTAACTCCAAGTCTTAAGGGGGTTGCCATACAAAATTGACCATTTTCTATGCCATTGGCTCTCCACTTGTAGATGTATCATCGTATCTCGGAAACTACTGAACCGATTTCAATGATTTATTCGGCGATTGTCAGCATTCTTGAGTAGAAAAAATACAAAATTAATTAAGGTTCAGAAATTCACCACCAGAGGGCGTCCCCATACGATCGGATTTGTAACGTTGTCAACTTTTTGTTGAAAAGCTTTAAATGGTTTAAGTTTTATTAAAATTGTATTTGATCGAACTTGACCTCATGTCATAGGTTGCGGGCTTTTCCTTAAAATTTTGATCTAAATAATTATTAACAATAAGCTGCAACAGACAATATGAATTAAAACACTTTTCAACTTTACTTCAGTCGACATGCATAAATGATCATTTTTATTTATGTATTTAATTTCTTTTTTATTAAAGTGAATTTTCAAATAACGACTATCCTTGCGACTGTTGCGGCTGACATTAAGTTCCCAGACAATTGCGTGTCGCACGTCCGCGCGATTATTTCAAGCAATGCGTGATTTTGTCAACCGAAAAAAAAAGATACCAAAAGTGAGTTCGGATCGACGCATACAGCTGACGGCGACAAATTCACGTAGCGGCGCACAGGCGGACAGTGCATGGCCGCGAGTGGCGCCACGGATGCGGCCGACACCAGCATGAGCCGCGGATAGCAGACAGGAACGGTCCCGCACATTGGCACAGCGCTGCCAAACATTTTAAGCTTTGTCGCGTTGGATTTTCGGCCCGAAAACGTGACTAACAGCGATTGTTGTGCCTGCTGCTGTGCCTCTTTTATTAACGCACGACACAAGGGGCGTGTGTGCGTGTGTCCGTGTCTCAGTGTTTGTCACCGACACATCAGTTTATTTGACTAATGGTGCCGACTTTTAGGCTTACGCGCTCACCCACACCACATATGCAGGAAAATCACACAGAACCCGGCGAACTCTAGTTGAAGCAGTTGCACAACTTTTAAGGAACTTCAACGCTTTCGACAACCCGTAAAAACGGCCCTTCGCATCCTTTAGCGTTAAACAATCCCAGTACATGGCGCACTGCTATTTGCAAGCTGAATTTTTCCGGAAATTGTCTGTTGTCGCGCAGCTAACCATGTAAAGTGAGTGCTTGTGTGCTTTTTTATTGCTGCTGCTGTTGTTTTTGTAACTTTTTATGAGCCGTAGCGCACTTCCGCCGCAGACGTTCGGCGTAATTAATATCAAATATCCTATCGACGGGGCATCGCGCGTACGCAAATGTCACGGCTCAGGCAATAAACAAGTATCAGATAGTACATAGTAAAAGTGGCATAAAACACGCCCCTTTATGGCAGCGCGCGGCAAACGAGGGGGATGGTGAGTAAATTTTCTATAATTAAATTTTGCAGCGCCCTCCGCTCCCAGCGTGGAGCAGAGCAATGCAAAAAAACCGCACTACAGTACAGCGAGCGTGCAGACACAGCGTTGCCACCTGTAATTGAATTGTCAGTGAAGTAATGTGTACAAATACGGCGCACAGAGTTGAAAGGCAATTAATTTGAAAAAATAAAAATAAAATTGCACTCTTAATAGCCGCTCGCCCCCAGCCCACAGCGCCCGCACAAGCACGAAAGGAACTCAATGTGTGTGCGGTGCCTACAAATGGATTATTAGTTTTTAATTCGATTTTGTACTTTTGCTTTTTCTGCCTGCTTTACTATTTTTGTCTTTTATCTCGTCTGTACGGTTGTTCGTTCAATTTCATTGGCTTCATTAGGCCTTTAATTGCACATGGAATATTTGGATTTGTAAAACTGCAGCAAGAGCACAAAGATGGTCGCGCGGATGTGAACGTGAGCACGAAACCAATTGGAGCTAACAAGCTAATTGAACTAACTGGAAATTGGCAATTTGCGATGTGAGAATCGATTTGAACTAACAGGTAAGTAGAGAGGGGCACAGAACACGATTTGCCATTTTCAGCATCGTTATTGGTGGTAAGTGGCAGTTCAAAATGGTCCAGTTGCCATAGATCGCTTTTCGTGGGCGTGAAGTGTTTAGCGCCATTAAGGATTTAAACGTTAAATGTAAGAATGAAACTGTTAATGAAACGGAATATAAGGGATTCATAGGTCCTAAACAAGTCAACTAGTTTAAAGTAGCGTTTGCAAAGGAATTTATATGTGTCTATAGTAGCAAATAAATTCTTAGATCTCACGGCAACTTCTTGGGGGACCAGCTGTCGACAACCATTTACTTCGTTCTGTATATGAGCGAAGGCAGATTCATCGCAATTTCGAATGATGGTCAGAAAAGTTTAGTATACAATTTTTTATATCTTAAACTAATAAAGTCAGAAGGACGAAAAAAAACTATTGGAAATTAGAAAGGATATTCAAGGAATAAAGTTTCAAAAAGACATTTTCAATACCTCTTCGTCCTTTTTCACGAAAACATTAAAGTTTCAAAGATTCTAAGGACTTTTCTCTTTCATTTGAAACCCATATTGTTATTCTATAATGCGCTCAATTTTTGAAATAATTCATTGAAACAAACATGTCCTTGAAATTTCAACGTCCTTAAACAAAAATCCTGACGTCAGAGAGAAAAACTAAAAACGCAGTTTCACTACATTTGGCCCTTTGTTTCGCGGGTATATAGATTTTTTCGTGTGTTTTGAAATTTTTTGATTTTTGTCGCACGGTGTTTTCATACATAGTTCTCCAAAAAAAGTTAATATTTAAAGCTTTGACACAGTGTAATTTGTTCTTTAGTCAACTTGCAATCTATGATCCTCACAAATCAGTCAGTGTGAAATGGGTAAATATTAACTCAGTCAATTTCTTCTCCTACAGTCTAATCGCGTACATATTTCTAAAGACTTTTGTGCTTTCACATAAAACTTGATTGAACAAAAATTGTTTCCACGGCTCCTTAAAAACGCCAACAGCCACTCAGCTAGCACAATCGAGGAAACAACAACAAGTCATGAAAGCACTGTTGCCACTTAATCAATTTTACCTGTGCCACATTGCCGCCATTCGACGGCAACAGCAGTGAAAAAGAAAAATGGGTTTCACGAGTGCAATTTCATCAATTGCAGCACCACCAACCACCCAGCTCCTCGCCCCCTCACTGCCCAAGAACGGCAATCGACGAGTCTGGCAAGCGCCTGCAGTCAGTTGCATGGCACACTTCAATGCGCGGCAGCCGTTGCAGCCTGGAGGTCGGAGGTCGGTGTTGCCTGTTGGAGAATCTTTCGAATCATCTGCAGACTTAAAGCGCTAAAATGCAATTGGCGCGAGGGGAAAATATAAACGCGCTATGAAAGGGCGACGCTGAATGGCGACGCGGTGCTCCGGATGAATGCAAATGCGATGGCAAATGTCGTGCGCGGCACTGAGCTGCACGAGTTGTACGAGTATGTGTGCATTTGAGTTGTTGTTGCTGTTGTTTGTGCACATGCTGATAGTAGAACTTTGGGCAGCGCGTGATTGCCGTTTGGTGCTGGCGGTGCTGCTGCGGTCGTTCGCGGTCGTTTCGTGTTGCATACTTTTGTGCTGGTTGTGCCAGTTTGATTTAATTAAAACGTATATTTCACGCCAGTGGAATCGGAATGATCAGAGATGTGGCCGTTTGTTTTTATAACTTTTAATTTTTTTCATAATTGTTGTTTATAGTAAAAACAAAACAGCGTGCTTTAAAAAAAGAGAACTTCTGTGACCATGCAGATAGCGTAGCCGAGACGTAAGGATTCACCCGTGTTTACCCCTCGGCTACGCTCCTGATTGGCACACAAATTGAATTTACATAATATGATGGAAATTGGTGCGGCAATAACAAAAATAATAATGTTGTGATTCTTTACGCTGAAAAACAATTTAAATTAAAATACAATTGAAAATACAATGAGAGATTGCATCACACTCGTCAACTGAAAAGTTTCAGTGGAATAATAATTGTAATTATTTTTTGGTTATTGCAATTGAGTGCTTTTCATAAATTCAAATTCAAATTCTATTCAAATACATATAAAATGAATGAATAATTCCTTTTTTGCTTTCCACAGAAAGTGTAGTCGTAGTCTGTCATCAATTCAATAAAATTCATTTTTGCATGAACCCATCTCCAATGCTTCAGGTACTCTGATGACTCTTACATAAGCTGATAGTTTTCACTTCATACCACATTAAAAGACTTTTCACATTTTTGTAATATTTTTTGTTGTGCAATTTTATGAAAACATATTAGTGCGCAGAAATATAACTCCGACCACGCCCCGAGATATCCATTTCAATCATTGGCTACACAAAAAACGCCACTTCATGTTGGAGCCCCACAAATTTAGCTTATTTGTTGGTATAAATAAATAAAAGTACATAATTTATATACCCTTTTAGGCGCAGCGCACACACAACCAAGTTTACCCCAAGGTATGCTACGAAAATGCGCAAACTCGTACGCGAAGTGCTGAAAATGGCCAACGATAGGACAACATATCCGCATAATATTTTTGGTGCCCCGTGCCCCCGGCAAACAGCAGGCGAATTCGCATTCGGCCGCCGTCTGTGGGCACGTATTATGGCACGTATCGGATTTCCAACGTGCGTGCTGAACGCGTGAACCAACGCTTGTAATATTGTCCTAAGCGCACTCAACGCCGCCAAAGCCAAATGCTTCTTCTTCGGCCACTGTTCAGCAGTTGTAACTACATACTGTATGTGTTTGACCGGCAGGCAGCGAGAAACGCTTGATATCGTAACCCGTAAGCTCCGCAGGTCGCTTCAAGCAAGGTGCAAATCCCAAGCAGACCCGGTCAGAGAGCGTTGTAATATTTCGTGCTGCACGTTTGCGGTGAAACGAAGACGAAAAAGAAGTTTACTGCTTGCACAGCCACGTTTCGGTTTCTTTGACTTTTCTTGTATATTTTTTAGCAGTTCGAATGGTATCAACACCACATGAAAAGCGCGAAGGTAAAAGCCAACTGCCGATGGCTGCAGTACACTTTCGGTCAAATCTCGTGGGCACTGAAGTCAATAATTTCACCCCCACTTGCACGCTACGAGTAGGTTGGAGTTTCATGCAAAACGCCCATAACTCGGTAGTATTTTAGGTGAAAAAGCAGCGAAGCTTCCAACAAAAATGCGCACAGGCATTGAACTGTATGCCAAAGTGCCCTTAGTTGCTGTATGAATTGTTAATGTGCAGTTGGTTGCTTCTGCTTCCACCCAAACCCAATGTGCACTTGGTTGATTCTGCTTCCACCCAAACCGTGTCCAACTGTTGTGTGTGTGCGCTAAATTCGCAATTTGAAATGCAAACTCAATTCGTACTTTCACTTTTAATTTTCAAACGTAAATATTTAAATAAGTATTTGAATTTGAAACTGAAAAGTGCGAAAAGTTCAATAAAAAGGATAAAAGTTTGACTTTGTCAGAAGCTCAGCTCGGTTTTGTAGTCACTTTGATTTCCCAATGGTAAATAGGCAGAGCTCTGCCGACCAATTCTGACAGCACACACAACCATATTCTGAGCTTTACTGTGATTTCTGTCACTCAAATCTAACCTTACATGACCTAAGCCGTCTTTTCGACTCTTTTAAATATTCTTTTAAATAATATCAATCGAATTTATTGTTAGTCTGTAAGTTACATTCATATACACAGGACTTGCTAAATACCTAAATCTCTCTTTTCGGCTGAAGGTTGGTTTATATTTTTATATGGTTTGATCATAATTGTGTACAACACAAAAAAATAACAAGGTTCTAACAACGGATTCTGGTAGAGGGGCCAAACAAAATATACGTGTATCGGCGTTTTTAAAGTTTTTTTTGGGGGTCAAAGTTTTCTCCTTTTTGCGCATTGTTATGGTGAATCGGCATACGAAAGCCATGTAACCTCACATTTTAGGAATATGATGAGTTCAGCAATTTGATGTAAAATACTACGAAGAACATTTTTGTGGAACACTTTAACCCTGTAGCTCTTAGTTGTATGGGCCAATTTGACCCTTTTTTGTAAAATGCCAAAAATATCCTGTACAACAGGACTTTTTAAGGAAAAAATGTACCACGAAAATATTCACCATACAATTTTACTATAGGTCTCTGAATACATCAAAGCTCAGAAATTAACTTGAACGTCAGAATTAAGCCAAAACTGAAAATGTGTTTAAGTGTTTATTTCGTACTTAATCAAAATTTATCCCCTATACCAGAATCCGTTGTCAGAACCTTTTTATTTAAAAAAAAATTGATTTTGTTGTGCAGTGTAATTATTGATTAACAATGCTCCAAAATGAGCTTGTTTCTGGTTAATTTTCCCTATGCTTGGTTTTTCATCTATAAAGACAAACAATTAAACTAAACGATTTATACTTAGGAAAGAAATTAGCAAATAATGCAATTTCAATTTTGCGCAGACAGCCTGAACTCCGTATTAGATACTTTTAACGCTAGAATAATTAGCTTCGCGTGCCCAAACTTAACAGACGCCAGCTTGTTGCCGCAACCAGCAGCTGGTCGAACTCACTGCGCTACTCGCTTGACTTTGTTCGTGTCCGTCCAGCTACTCATGCACCGGCTGCGCGTTCGCAGCGCTTTTCCATTCACCCATCTGCCCAGCCACACGCCAATCTGCGTGCCCACTCGCATACGACTATCTGTCCAGCCGTCTGTCTGCTTGTAGTCTCTACATACTCGCATTGCTAGCCGTCCATCCACTTGGTTGCCCTTCCTTCCATTCGAGCTAAGACATTTATGGATTCGTTTTCTAATTTGATTTGGTTTTTCATTTCGGATTTTTGTGTGGAATGCAGCGTTTTCACTGCGGCCTCTGCGGCGTTCCAGTTTTGCCACAGCTTTAAATAATAAACTACTTGTTAGCCGTGGTGAGCCATTACTACTTATGCGATCATAATTATGAAGATTGCTGTATTTCCAAGCAACACGGCTTGTGCTGTTTATTGATTTGCAGCGTCTGCCGCTCTGCTTGATTGCGCAGAGTGAGAAGCCGGCCGCAAAAAATTAATTACTTTGTTCGACGGCCGTGCTGCTAGGAAGAGAGAGAGATTCGGCATTGGCTGCTGTAAAGTCGTTCAAATCGTTTTTGCAAAAGTGCAAAATTGCTGGTGAGTGCAAGTTGAAGGCTGATAAACGCATTCAGCGCAATGCCAGCTGCCCTCCCGCGGATAGACTCAAATATTTTTCAACAAAGTTTGACAAAGTTTGGTACTCACCCTTCAGCAGGTGCTGCATTATGATGTCCTTGTGCTCCTCCGAATGTGGCTCACCCAGAACGATCAGCAAGTAGCAGCCGGTCAAGGGGCTGGGCGGTCCGACCATGCCACCGCCCAAGCTCGATGGGCCGCCGCCACCATCCGAGCAAGCGGTATCCAGCGGCGGCCGACCGCCGGCCTCCGAGGGCGGAATGGAGCTGGCGCCCGCATCGGTCGCAGCATCATCACCGGCCATCGATGAGGTGGACGCGGCGCCCACACCCGCAGCAACGCCGTCCTCGCCGCCACCACCAGCAGCAGCGGCTGCGCCATTGCCCGCCTCAGCAGCTGCAGCGGCGCCTGCGTCCGCAGTGCCCAGGCTGGCGGCGCCGTTAGCTCCGTCAGCGCCTCCGTGCCCGTCCAGATGTTCGGCCACCGCAGTGGCACCGTCGCCGCCATTAGCCGCGGCCGGCCCGTTGCCAGGCGCATTGTTGCCAGCGGCGCTTGCATTGTTACCGTTACCATTCGCCATTGCGTTAGCAGTGGCGGCAGCAGCAGCAGCAGTGGAACCAGCTGTAGCACCCGCAGCAGCAATCTGATCGTCCATTACAGTTTAACAGCGAGTGCGCAGGAAATTTGTGGCTCTGCGCGCGCTCCTCTTCTTCGTTCGTTGGCCGCGTTAACTTATCACACTCGCTCCGTCTTCCGAATCGGTTCTAATTCCCTGTAGAATAGTTGTTTGAGTTGGCGTTCACAGCGCTTTGAGTAGTTTCAAGTCAAGATTTTGGTTTTCGGTTTTCGGATTTTATTGCTAAGAGGAACCTTTCGCTCAGCTCAATACTCCTGGGGACTCCTGGATGATTTTAAAACCAAATTCAACAGCCCAAAATTATTGTGCAATTGCAGCGTTTTTGAAACTCTACAATTGAACACAACGGTCACAAGTTCTGCTCTCTCTCCCTCGCTCTCTACACAATGCTTGAGTTTAAAGTTTCTTGGAAACTCTAAGTCGAATCAGTCTTTTCTTCTTTGGGTATCTACTAATATCGGCTTTCTCCTACACACACACGCACACTTAAATTATACACAAAACTCGAATTTTTATAAAAGTGGTTCGGAAAAATTGCGAAAAACTTGGGAGTTGGCGTTCGCTTCTGCTTCTGCTTTGCTTAGTCCGTTCGTTCTGCAATTCACTTGCGAGCGCCGTCGACGACTGGAGTCTCTGACTTTGAAATTCGTATTGGTAGGTACTGGTTGGAGGCAACAACAACAATTGCAATTGCAGCGACTGCTGGCAATTGCCACTGTGTCTTTCTTCTTCGGGGCCTGGCAAGTGCTGCGTGTTTGCAGTTTTTGCTGAATCTTTTTCGGCTCAGCTAAAAATGGAATGGAAATTCGCAGTTTTCTCTGCTGCGCTCTCGATGCGGCGGCGGCTGCGGCTTTTTCACTGCAGCTCTTTGCGTATCTTTAAGATTCCGGCAAACTTTGCTGCAAGCACGAAAATTGCTTTTGTAGGCTGCAATGCAAATCTGCGTTTGTTTTAAGATGTTTTGATGAAATTTAATTTTTCCGCAGTTTTTTATTTTTGTTTTTGCTCGCTGGCGTTGTTAAGTGTTTGTAATTGATAACTTTTTAGTAATTCTTAATGATCTGAATTGTGTTAATTTGCTCACTTATTGGGTTTTGGTATTTGATCTGCAGCCTGTGGCGTGTTTGTTTGCTGATGTATTTGTTTGTGGTTTGAATATTGATGTGTGTGTGTATATTAATAACTATTACTCTTGGATACTTTGAAAGCTCCTTGGAATCTTAATTCTCGATTAATTTTTATAGCGTTGTAGATGGCGTGTTGCTGCTTAATTTGATGTCAAAGTTATTACTTCTTCGTTAGCTGGACTTGTAAATAATTTAATTTAATTTAATTGGATTTGTTTAAATGTTATTTGTATTTGCTTACTTTTAATAATAGTGAGTTTTTGTTTTTTTCTTCTTTTTGTTTAATTTTAGCTGTACGATTTTTGTTAATTTGTGTTAGTATCTGCACTTTGGTTTAGCTGTTTATTTGCGATTTGTTTTAATTAATAATTTGCTACTAAACCTTTTAAAGTTCCTTTAAAATGGTAAAATCTGCAAAGAAATGGGAAAATAGTAAATTGTTAAAAATTTATCACTTGACTAAGTAAAATGAATAAAATTTGGTGTTATGTGATATGATGTTGCCACATCATAGGCAAATAGGCGAATGCCAACGCGCAAAAGTGAACTTATTTAGACTGAGCACTGTTCAAAAAGTTGAGAAGTGGTCTATTACCATTTCGATGTTCAAAAGTTGTGCGCTGTTGAGGAAACTGTTGAACGAAAAACCGGGCAGATACTCCTCTGAGTGACTGAGTCACTGATGGATGGAGGGTGACGCAATTTATGTTAAGGAATTGTGAGACCTTCTATACTTTCTTGGTTGGTAGGTAAGATATAGGGGCTGCCTCTGTATGGGACACACTTTGGACTCTATATGGGCCCGTTGTGATACCACAAATTCTACCCGTTTGAAATGCGTATGCAACACTGTTTTTAAACATGTGTTACAACACAGATTTCAACCAGATGGGGAGAAGAAAGGGGAGAGGACAATTTTTTTGGTTGCCAATTTTTTCTTCCTTGTAGGTTTTGCTATTGCCTGCCAAGAACTTATTCTTCTTCTTCTTGCCTGGCACGGCAGCCCGATTACGAGACCTAGCTAGCCGCAACCAACCGTGTTGTGCGTGCGAATGCTTTTAGAAGGTTGGAAGGGACCTACAGTTTTATGCCGATTCAGAACCGCGAGTTGAGAGCTTTTTCATAGGCAATTTTTACTCTCAGAGGTTTGCCATTTCCTGCTGAGAGGACAGCCGCCGAAAGAAAAATTGTTGTTTTTCTTTTTTTTTCGGCGTTAACGCAACGGAGTATTGAACTCGCGGAGTCTTGGCTCGCGGCCCAACACACTAGCCAGCTGAGCTACGGCGGCTGCCAAGAACTTATTAGTTTCTTATAATTCTCATCTGCTTCATTTGGACAGCGATAGAAGAAGGCGAGTATTTCACCAGACCGAGCTAGGAATCGAACCTAGGACTTCTGGCACGAAAAGTCAGCACGCTACCCGCTAAACCGCTAGGCTAGCGTACTATCGGTTAGCTGAAGCCATTTTCTTACATGCCAGATATATAGCCAGATCTTCTTACTATATTATGGAAAATTATGTCCAACCAATGCATCATAATCTTTGCACGAATGAGTACCAGCGCACATCTCTTCCTTAAAGACACCTCCAGATGAGTCATTTACTATCATCGTCTGATCTACTCATAACCATAGACTGCATTCATCTTCGGCTTGAAAACAAAAGACTCATCGTTCTGTCGTGGCTTTATTTAAGAGTACCGTCTTTATGCTGTTTGCTTAACTGCAATTTTAGAATTTTCAAAATCCCTTTTAGAACCAACCTCGGTCCATGGTTATCGCTTATTCAGCCACTAAATAGAGAAACTAGAATAATACATCTTAAACTGAGCCAAACCGATGAACACTGTAAGTCCAAGTTTGGCCCTCCCTTGAAAGTGTATTCGTTTCTTCCATACAATACGCTCAATCAGCGAGGAACTTCTTCCTCTTCCTAGTGGCAATAACTAACTTGTTATTTATACCAACATTTTCGACTTTTCTACAATTTGTTGCCTTTTGTTAGCTAAGTACTTAAGTATTCCTTTCCTATCTTTCGTTTTGATTCCATTACTGTAGTAATTTCAGCATCATTTAATCCTATCCTTGTCTATTAATTCATTGACAGAAAAATGTCTTCAAGTCTTACACTTTTTGAGGTCAACATGAACCATAACAATGACCATTAGCAAGGAGTGATTACTTAGCAGCCGCTCAGCGCTTAGTGAATCGGGCGATTATCGCACTTGTGTGAACTTTGTTGCTTATGCTCGGTCGCCATTGCCAAGAAAAGTCGCATTGTCTGCACGCCCGACAGACAGCAGGACATCATGACTATCGTCGATACACGATTCAGCTTGTGGATACACAAAGACGTTGAGCGCTTTTATTGTGCTCGTTTCATGTGAAACGTCTGGCATATAGCTTTGGAATGTTTCCGCCAAGAAAGAGTAGCAAATTTTGAAAGATTCCACGGGGAACTGCGTAAAAATAGGAATCCCCAGATGGGGATAATTATGTGAGTCACTAAGAGAGGGATTTCAAAGTTATTCAAAGTTCCTTTCACAGTTTGACAACAACAAAAAAATACAGAAAAACCTTCGCTTTTACCGCGAAACGGAAGCAAAATATGGCATAATAATGTTTCTCTGTTTGCTGACCAACCATCTGATAAGTGAGATAGTATGTATCAAACTGTTAATGACATTCTCACAACAGGCGTCGCATTCCCTGCAAGTTATCACCGCCGAATCCGTCCCACCGCTGCAATCAACTGTACAAACACAATTTAATTACTTTAATCAAATTCCCGATTGCATTTGCGAATT
Source organism: Melieria omissa (assembly GCA_963971225.1). NCBI lineage: Eukaryota > Metazoa > Arthropoda > Insecta > Diptera > Ulidiidae > Melieria > Melieria omissa. Next base: position 43,556,778 of record OZ020268.1, on the reverse strand, counting down.
TCAGCGCAAGCAGCGCAAGAAAATTGAAAGAGCAAAGTTCAAAGTCTCGCATCAGATGGCAACAACAACAGCAACTTCAATGACGACAACCGAACCGACGACACACATACATCAATAGCTATAAAAATGGTGCAAACGACAAGGAGTGGCAACACTCAAATCGTCGACCCCCAAAATCGGCATTGACGCTGGTGCTGGTAATGTCAGTAAAAGGAAGAAGAGATTAAGCAGATGCGGCCGATATGGAAAAGGAATTATTTGCGAAATGTTAATGAGGCGACAACTAGAATTGTTTCCACTCGTGCAAACAAAAAAAATTAATTTGTGTGTCTGCCGCTTATGGCTTGATTTCTAATTTCGGTTCTGTCTTTACTCGCCGAAGAACTAAAGTTGAAGCTGCTGGGAATGTTTGGAGGAGCAAAAAAGCAAACTTCTGCGATATCATCATTCGCACAAAAAGGATCACATTTGATTCATTGGAGTATAAATCAGAAAAAATCTAGAAGTTAAATTGGCATTGCAATTGGCGCAGTGGCCGACAGTGGCGACAGCGGGCCACTCAATGCGTCCGCCCTGAAACAGGAACGAGAAATTTATGGGCTTTCGCTGGATTTCCATAAATAATCATTTTCGCATTTCTCTCTCAACGGCCGAGTTGTTGCTGGTACTTGATATTGTTGGCGCTGGACGCATTGTTGCAGGCAGAAACGAAAATAGCCCAAAAGCCATCAATCAAACACGCAGCATGTCGGCAGCAGCGGGACATAATCCATACGCTCGGCCATGAGCCAACACACATGACGCCGTCTCTGTCTAGGCGGTCGCCGACGTCAGTGCCGATCGTCTGCGCCAGGTCGGCGACGCAAGCGACTTTTGCGCTTAAATGGTTTTAAGACTTGGCAAAGCAAAAACAGACTGTGGCAACGAAAATGCGAAAAACTCCAGCAATCGGGGGCTGCACTTGTGCATGTTTTACCCAGAAATAACCACAACAACAACGCACAGCACACCGCAAAAATCAGCAAACATTTCGTCGCTTTTTTGTTTGGGCGGTGCACGAGAAACCCGGCAAGGGCTGACAACGCCACTTGCCATGACTCATCAGTCCACAGCGCTGCAGGCACAGCGAAGCGGTTTATGGCGTTTTCTGTTTCGATTTTTCTTCAATTTTCCACCCAGGCAGCGACGGCGGCCAGCTCCAGCGCCGCCGAAATAAAAGTACGCAAACGCCAATTGCGAGATTTCAGAAATTATTCCGCTCTTTGTCGTGCAAGCCGCTGCGAGCACCAATGTGTGTGTAATTTTGTTGTACTAGGGCGTACTAACGTATCAGGAAACAGCACTAAAAAAAACTTTTTATTGGCAAACGTTGACATGCAATATTGTAGTTGTTGTGAGTGTTGTGGCTGCGACAGTGTTTATTTTGTTGTTGGTGGTGATGACATTTCAGTCGCCCCATGTACAAGTATTACATATGTGCATTTAAATGTATGGGCGTGTGTGTGTGGATGTGTGCGTGTGGCAGCGTACTGCCAATTGTAGACTTTACGTCTTCACATCTATCTGCCTTCGAGGCGAGAGAGTGGATTCACCGCAGGAGTTGCACTGAGTTGCCAGTTACTACAAGAACTGAGCACGACAGGGATGCCAACTAAATTTTGCACAACTCGTACATCAGAGTCTCTTATCTCTGAACTTTTGGCTGACATGAAATGAAATGTGCAAAGACGCCGCCGTAAGTGCTGAGATTAGTTCAAAGTGAACATTTTTAAGTTTAAAGTTGGACTCTTTGCGTTATGACACGACATGTGCATTCATATCATGCAAATGAATATGTCACAGAGTGCAGGAATGGAGACAATGTACATGGGAAATTATATGGACGAGATATCGAACCCAGTCCCTCCTTTACGGTGTGACTTGATCTAAGAACCGGGAACTCAAAATAAGGAATTCACATCGGGAACAAGGCACCAGCAAGTAGTTTTTAATCATTTCAGCTCTAAATATGGTGGTGCAAATTTGAGAAGGCTGTGGTGCATCTCCGTCTTCTATTTAATTTTCATCAAGTTGTAAGGTAATTAATTCTAAGAACTGCTCAAAGCTGGTTGGAGTAAAGTAAGTCAAGAAGGTTTGAAAAATTAACTAAAAAATGATTTAAAAAACAATACACAATTTACCATCGCTGTGTGCTACAGTCGTGATATCCGTCATTGAGGTTTTACTGGTAAATGTCCTCAATTGTACACAATAAATAGTAAATTCAGAACTAATTAAATTTTGAAGTACATTCTGAACGAAAGACGAAGAGACGTTCCAAAGAACAATGTGAAATATCTGGAAAAAGAACTTATTCCATTCTTAATAAAAAGCAGAGACAATTGCAATGAAAATTATGCTCTCGTGAATCCTTTTAACATATTTTCGATTTGCTAACTTTAGAAATTTAAATAAAAATGTATAACACAAAATCACAAATTCTTTCGTCAACACTTCCAACTTTTAACCTCACTTTCTATTTGAAACCAACGCATTAGATAGGAAAACTCCGCAATAATAAATGTGATAGTTTTATAAATAACTCGATAGTTTCAGTTACAGAACTACACCCCGTCTCAAAATTATAACCGTACTAGATTTCTACTAATATCTTTTGTTGTGGGCATCAGAACATGTTTCTACTTTTACCGTTAGATAAGTGGGTTGACAACAATTGTTGTATATAACGAACAAGAACAACAACAACATTTACACACAAAAAAATTTACATACGGGAAATATCGCTGTTGCAAAGTTATAACCGCATTTAATTTTTTTATCAGAATATATTTTCATTGTAAATTTTAGTAATGGGTTATGTTTCCTTTTTTTTCTATAACCTCAAAAATTTTATTTGACATTGAGTCAAATTAATTTTGGACTTGTTTCAAACGTAGAAACGTGTTTCAATCATCGATAGAAATGTGCTTTGTTTTTAAATATTTACCACAAATTTCTACTTTAATTTTCAAAACCAATTTAGTTTATAGTCGAGACACATTGCTCAGAGAAAACAGTACCTTCAACATTAGGACTTGTTTATAAGTAATTTGCAATAGGTTTCCTAAGCCATTAACAAATTCAATGTAGAAAGAAAACAGCAGAGAAATGTTGAACGTGGAAACAGAAAATTTCACATATCACATAGTTTCAATTGTTGGTTGAGCATTCCGCTTCTGTATTCAACATCTTTGAACTATATTCAACACAAAAAATATCGTGTCCTCTAGATTTCATTAAGCAAAAGTTGCAACTAGCCTCAAGTTAAGTGTCAACCAGTTCGTTTACCCAAACACTAACTTCTAACGGTTACATTTCTGAATCAACACAATGCCTTCATTGCTGTTCTAAGCTTAAAGCTGTGTATCAATGAAATAAGCCAGTAAATAGTCAAATGTTTTAATATTTAAAAAAACATGAAGTTGATTGATCAAATTGTTTGACTACATCAATCCTCCAGTCAATATTCTCCTCGTTAGATAGTCAAGGCACACTTCAGTTAGTTCTATACATTTTCTGCTCAAAATCTTCCAGCATTTCCAAAAAAATATTCTAAAATTCACCGTTTGTGTAGCTCAGAGCGTTATGCCGAATCCTCTCGATGGCTTTGTACCGACTGCGACAACCGAGTTGAATTTTCAACAAATTCAAAGTAACTCGATTTGAACCCGATTTATAAAAAGTCACTTCAGCACTTTAACATTTATAAAAACCACTGTAACTAACTATTTATTTTTAATGACCGCTGCAACTAGTTAGAAAAGAACCGCACCCGTCGAATAAGAAAACGCGACTGCTACTGAGTGAGTGACATGGCCGAAAGGAAGCGGCAACTACCGACTATGCCGACTGACATTTCTACAAGTAAAGTATATGAAGCAGATACTAAAAAATGTAAAAGGATAAAGCAACAAAAACAACAGGATGAACACAAGCGTCGAGTAAAAAGCACAATCAATATGACACGCAAGCACACACACTTCACTCCACACAATCGCTCCACTAGAAAGGCGGCAAGGCGCAGGACTGCACGGCTGTGGGCAGTAGAACGGAATGGAGTAAAAGCGGAGTCGGCGTTTAGTGGAAGCCAGCTAAAGGAAGTTGCAGCTCGCTGGAAGAGCGGCTGAGGAAAACGCGAGCGTCGGCCTGCAATGAAGACACGAAAGCAGCCAAAAAAGAATAGGGCGAAGTCAGGTTGCAACAACAAGAAGCACAACAGCAATAACAGCAACACTAAAACTTCACTTCCGGCACGGCGGTTATACAAAATTTCTAAACGGGTGGAACTCGTCGTACAGCAGAATTGAAATTGAAGTAGCAACTTGTCGTGGCTATTGTTGTTGTAACTGTGTCATGTGAGCGTCGCAATACGAGAATCGATTAAAGTGCCAAACCCGCGTTTGTGGTTTTCAAACTTCACTGCATGGCACTGTGTCAACTTTAAATAAAAAAGTGTATGAAAATATTTTTGTAAATGATATTTACATATAATTTTTCTATAACGCTTCACTTCACTTTGCCTCAATAATGTTCTTTAATGTTCTTTGTTGTACTACTTTTGATTATTTCAGTTTTATATATATTAATTATTTTTAATTCAAATTAATTTCACTTCAGCTACTTGGCTGGCTTTGCTGCATCGCAGGAGGAGACACACTGTGGTTGCAGTTTGGTTGCACACGATTTGAAAGCTCGACGACGACTGACATTTGCCGCAGTGCACATGCCGCACGAAATGGCCAGAAGGATGTGTCACGTCCGTGCTGCGCACATGTCCTGCATGCGCTGGAATAGTTCGGCACTGGATGCGCTCGTGCGGCGCACTGTTGTTGGCTTCATTTGCTGTGTTTATTTATTTCCTTTGGCACTTGGAAGCATTCCAAAGCCGTATTCGATTCCAGCCAAAGTTGCGGCCAACTGGTTTTTGTTACTGTTTGGATTTGTTCACTTCAACTCTTGGCAGCAACTTTTAGCCGCAAACACGCAAACAGCTGCTTTGGAAGTGAAAATGTCTCATGACGCTTGGTCGCCTGTTTCCGTGCGCAAGTGTGCGTGTGCGCATTTGTCAGTCAGTGTGTGTGTGTGTGTGTGTGTTGGCCAATGCGGAGTCATTTGCTCGCAGACTTCCAGTGAGGATGTTACAGTTTTTCTTCGCGTTGAACTGAAAACCAAGAAGTGGTGTGGTGTTGGCTGGCAGCGGACGGAAGGTTGAAAAATTGTATTGATTGAATTTTTTCTTCACAAAACGGTATTTTTGAACCGATTGCACAGAAATGGATCGGAACAAAACATAATCGTATATTGCCACTGCCTGAAGAGCGGAAAAGAAAAATCAGTTTGAAATCTAAAGAATATCTCAAATTATTTAATATTAATGGCAAAAGTTTTGACAAATTTATCATTTATTTGACATTTATTTAGGAATTTTTAAGAACATTGGGAAATGTGTACATTTGGCACTGCGCCACATGAATCGATATTTGTCCAGCACTCGAATGTCACACATGTAGAAGAAGAGTTACTGCTCAAACTCAAGACAACAACAACATTAAGTTTAGATTTAGCAACAAAAAATAATTTTATCTATGAAATCACTGTGACGGCAACTCAATTCAGTGTTGAAGCAAACTAGTTGTCATGGCCCATCAACTGAATCCAGTTTATACTTTTTAGTTTACAAATTGATTTTCATTCACTATTAAATTTTATATTTTATTGATCTGTGATCACTTCTTTAAATGAAATGCTTCATAGCGCGACGGAAATGGTACTGAAAAATTTTGAAATGCGCTTCTTTTGTGCTTACAGTGTATGTTAAAGAAAAATTACGACATGTTGTCTGATAGTGCAGGATAGATGAGATAGTTTGTTATCCAATAAACGCTAAGAAAGATTCCAACCACTGCCTACCAAGAGAGGACGTTGTCGAATGAAATTATTTCATTTATGGAATTTATGGCAGAATGGAAACCCAGGACAATCGGACTTGCAATATCTAAAATTTACAGAAGGCCGAGGTGTACACCTAATTTTGTTTATATTTTACTACTGCATTCCGTTTATGTTCATCATGTTGAAAGGAAATTTTAGGGTCCTTCTTACAACTTTATGGAACAAACTTGCTTAGTTAAATAGCAAAACAAGTTTGTTCGCTCTTCTCTAATCTGAGATCATTCGGCGTCAGTTAAAGTATTTCGCTATTCAGACTATTGAGTCTGGGAACAGTTTTGCAGTATCTCTACTTCAATACTTCTGTTCGTTCTATTCTTCAAAATGTTCAAAATATTCATGAAATTATTTGTGATACTATGCAAAAAGTTAACAGAATCGAGGAAATATCTTTGGCTCAGCACAAAGTTGTATTTACTAATTGCTTAGTAACTCATGATGTAACTAGATAATGTAGTCATTAGATGGTCAATCTATCGACGAACAACGCAGGAATGATGAAGAGAAGGTCAGCTATAGAAAGCCACCAAGAATACTTCTCACATACTTCCACTTATAAACGCACTAGGCCGGCAAGTACATCTGCCGAAAGATGAAATGAGCTGAATATAGCACAATCTTTAGCATTGCAAATCTTGTGCTATTTGTCAAAACAACAACAAACAGTATATCCCAGCACTGTACTGTACTCTGTAAAAGTTTTCTCTAAATAATCGGCGTAATTCGAGTGCACCATCAAAACTTGGAGTGGACAATGAAATCTGGAAATTTAAAAAGAAATTTAACTTCTAAAAAGCCTCTTATATTAGTTAATTTCAAAGTCTTCCAAAGTTCTCTAACAACTTTGTTTTCTCGGTTCGAAACACATTGAAGGCAAAATCTTTGAATCAGCAAAATTTGCTAATTACGGAAACGATTTCTTTTCCTTCATTTCCGTTGCAGGCATTCGAAACGCAATTACTCAAACCGCACACTTATTGCATCAGATTATTGTCACACAATTGAAAATCTGTTCATACAACTCTTCGCACACGCTCAGCACTCTTGAGCTCTGTTCAAGTGCACAAGTATTTCAAATGGTTCATCCCGGATTTCGTAGAAATCTACCACACAATGTCTGCCACACAGTCTAATCTCCAGTCACACGAAATAAAAATAAATACTTATTGTTGGGCGCCCGACGCACCGAGCGTTAAAGACACCGAACGATGTTCGCCACCTTTAGTTAACTTGTTCTCGTTTACCGCGAAAGGGCCAAAGAAACAAAGTCCGTTTCCGTTTCCTTTTTCCGCTCGACTGTGTACAGCTCGAAATTGCTCAAAGTAGTCCAAGCGAAGACTGCAAGACGACTGATGGCAACAGCACGACAGGATGCTGACGAGCCCAATGCAGAAATCAACACAAGCGCACACGAGCTCCGACTGCCGAGCGACGAGTGCCGAGCGCCGAGCGCCTGGTCGCAGGCGCCAGGAAGCCATTGGAATGTTGGCGAAAAATTACGCAATTTCCAGTGGAAGCGAGGTGGCAAATCGGCAAACTTCCCGGCGAACTATTTCAAATTTATTTTGTTGTAGTCTTCATTTGTTCATGTTTGTGTTTGGTTTTGTACGTTGGAGTATTGGAAGCACTCCGGCAGACAAGCAGACCGTACGCCAGGCTGGCAGACAGCTGGCTGGAAGAATAAAAACATGAAAGCAGCAACAACAGCCACGACGAATGGAGTTCATTGAAGTGCAGTGACAGCAATCGGCGACGCCAAGTCGGCAAAGAATTGGAGTAGCGCCGAAAATGATTTTTAATTTCCCGCAATTTGCATTGAAATGCATAATCGCAATCGGCGATTCTTAATTGCTTAACTATTGCGGTTTGTTTTGAGTATAACGAAAAACCCAAATGAAGATCTCACAACTACTTATTTGTCAAAGCAAAATGCTGAGCTAAGCGAAACAAGCATTTTGAGCGTTTGAATTGTTTTTAATGGTCATTTGTGCTGCCGCAAAATTAACAAAAACCCTCTGCCACTGTCACACACTTTGTTGGTGTGTTTGCATGCGTCATCAATGCAAAAAGGGCCCACAACACTTCCATTCTCGTAATTACACATAAGGCAGCATAATTTTCAAGGAAAGCATGAATTGTTGGGGGTTGATTTGGCGGAGTGTTGGATTTGATGTCGACATTTTTGGTCCAAGCCTTAACAAAACAAAACACACACTGTGTAAACATTTGCATTTTGTGGTGAAAGTTCATGTAGAGAGGGCAATATTTTGTCGGACAATGTAAATGGCTTCATATATTGGAGCACTTAACATAGAATGCGTTCGATAACAGAGAACCGCAAGGAAGAGGAATCGTAGTAAACAAAGAATAAATTAATTTATAACTCGAATGTGCTCAAGAACAGATAGAGAAATGAAATTTGGCAATTAATTTATATTTAGTATATGATAAATTTATATATGAGTCATTCACATATGCGCCATTTCAACAGTCGTGGAAAAATTTGTGGTTCGGAACTTAATGAGAAAAGCATGAAATATAATTTAAATAGTTTTTCAGGTACGAGCAGAAATTCTAAGCTAAATTGAGAATGAATAGTAAATAGTAAAAACATGAATAGTAAAACATTTCTAACTTGGAGCATATCACCCAAAAAGAGTGTCATCATTTTTCGGAGGGGGGTGGGTAATGGTAAAATGTAAAAATATGAAGAAATTAAAGACCACAAGACTTAAAAGATCGTTGAATCGGCCTATTTAGGTGCAGAGGACAATTGAATGGGTAATTTAACGTGTTCCAACAAGACGTTTAATGTTAATATTCATTAATTGCTAGTTGCAGTTTTGTGGGCATTTGACACATAAAAACCTCCTAAGGGTTTTTAGATATGGATCGATGCACAATGAAATTTTGAAGCACCCAAATTAAGAAGATATCGTCAGAAGGATATTTAATATCACATTTTTCAACTATGTATTTAAGCTTAACTGTTTCATCTGATGCTCAAAAAACCCCAGAGATATGAACATCTCTCCCAACATATGAGAAACAATTTCGAACGACTTTTGGGCTGACGATGTGTACGGCAGTCGTCGTAGCTTAGCTGGCTAGTGCGTTGGGCCGGTAGTCAAATGCGACGCTCGAACTCAGGTTCAAGACTCTGTTGCTGCTAACACCGAAAAAAGAAAAGAAAAAAAACTGCAATTTTGGTTTCGGCGGCTGTCCTCTCAGCAGGAAATGGCAAACCTCTGAGAGTAAAATTGCCTATGAAAAAGCTACCAACTCGCCGTTCAGAATCGGCATAAAAGTGTAGGTCCCTTCCAACCTTGTAAAAACATTCAGACGCACAACACGATTGGTTGCGGGTAGCTAAGCCTTAGTCTCGTAATCGGGCTGTCGTGCCAGTCAAAAAGAAAAAGAAGATGTGTAACTTTTTCGAAAACGCTGTTGATTCAACACTTGCCGTGCTAACAAACGAAGTTGACTGACTTTTCTGGCTTAAGAGTTATGCTAATCTGTGGACTCAATCTTCGGCAAAACTGCGGATAATTTCTCGAAATGGGGGCTGTAATTGGCAACCGAGATCTTGAGATTTAACAAAAGACATAAAACACTTTCATCGAAAGAACCGTTTGTCAGTTGTCGAAAAGCAGAAGCGGACATTTGGTAACCTCGGAGTTTGTACTTTGAATAAAAATGTTCAGCAGTTTTTACAACGTAATTAGTTTCTCCTTTTTAATTAGTTAAAATAACATCTTCTGTTAAAAGACACCAAACTTCACTTCATTTCATTCCATACTATCCCACCCCACCCCACCCCATCCATAAAAACTCTCCCGAAATACCTATCATGGAACAGTTTTGCGACTAAAGACACCGGCAGTGTTGTTGATTTTAAATAGAACGCGAAAGAGCCAACATATGAATAGCCTGCTCTCTAATACCGTTAGAAAAAAGTAAGGTTAAGGTGTTACATTTCGCCCACCATCTGCAAAAGCCGGCTTAACGCTTTCGCTCTCACAACCATTTTACATAATCTGGCAGTAGAAAATGTGTGTGTGCTCTCTTCTGCTCTCTGTGGCTGCAGTTCGTGCCTTCGTTTACAGCTGTCAACCGAAACAGCTGCTTTCGTGTGACAGCTCACAACAGTGAGCACAGAAACATCGCCAAAGTTTGTGAGCCATTGGACCAACATTGAACCATCTGATTTGCCTGTACGGCGTACAGCCAGCAAAGAGGGGTTGCTGCAAGGGAGGGTCTATCGATTTTTCAGTTTCTTCATACAACACAACAAACAACAACGAAACGTATTGGATAATAATACGACCGGGTGACCGAACAGCTGATTTGGCCCACGACACACGCATACAGGCGCAGTTTTGACCAGCACTGTTTCAGCTCGACAGTCGGTCGTACAACGGCTGGTGCGTGTGTATGCGTGCGCATGCATATGTGTGTGTTTGCGTCTGCATAAAAGGTGTTGGATGAGTGCATGAATGATGCGGAAGGTTATGGCAAAAGCCGCATTAGGTTAAGCGGCTGGCAGCGAAAAGTGGGCTGTACGCAGTGTTCGATTTTTCGCAGCAGAGGCCACGACTGTCGGAGAGGACCGCATGCGACAGTGGAGGAGGAGCGGAGGAGCTTGGAACGAAGGGCCCGTTGCAGCTGCTTGACGTATACACCACGGCGCTCGGTCGAGTGCGAGGGAGGAGACAGCGGATGAAGTTGATCAGTAGGGCAAATGGGAAAATTCGATAATTTCAGCAATGGACAGACAGACTTGTGGAAAATCGAAAAAAATTCTGTTTAAAAATGGGAAATTATAGTTACCTTAATTGCTGCTTAAATCTTGATTTTTGACGAATACCGCTGCAGATTTTGCTTTAACTATGGATGGAGAAGAAGAAGCTTTTATATAGTTCTTATTTTGTCTATATTTGAATATATCAAGTTACTGTTTTTGTTGTTGTTTGTATTGGCGATTTTTGGTTAGCAAATTTGCGCTTTGTTTAGTTGGTTTTTTTGTAGTATTACGAAAAAATGCTCAAAATGTTCTACGTTTTACGTTCACTTATGCACTAAACACAAAAATGGACTTTTTCACATTCAAGGATTTTGTATCAACAATGCTTGAATTCAGCTGTAATGGCCGCTATGGTATTTGTTATTTTAATTTATTTTCACTTTATATTTGTTCGAAATTCTATTGGCTGTTACTAAGCGTACATAACCTAAAAAGCATATACACAAATATACAGTCTTGACTTTTTTGCTTTTTGTCGAAAAGAAAAACGGCTATTGCATGGAAATTAGCTGCGATTTGGATATTTGGCTCGCAAGAGTTCGGTTCTTGGCTAAAAAAGTTGCAGTTGCTTTATTACACTGAAACCGAAATAAACTTTAGACGGATATTGATTTTTCCTGGCTTTCTTTGCGCTGCTGCTACCACTTCTGCCACCGTGCCTTCTGCAATTTTCACTTGCAGGAAACTGGAAAACTTTTCCGAAAGCCAGAAATTATGAGTGATTTGCTTTTTTCGCGTTTAACCAGCGACAATAACCGCTAAGTTTCTCGCTTCGCTGCGTGTTTTCGGTGTTTTATTTATTTGGAATGGACTTCAATTCCCATGAGGGAATCGGCTGCGGGTCGGCTTGCTGCTTTGGGCAAAGGCGCTTTGCTGTTGGGCAACGGGCTGTTTAACCGGGTTTGCTTGGACTTGAGTAAATTACTTGGCTCTTTCGCTGAATCGCCGTCGACTTGCTTGTGAGCTCACAGTTCGCTTGGTACTGATGGATGGCAGAGCCGATTTTTTCAGCAGTCCTCTTATAAGCGCTCGCTGCCCTTTTCACCCTTCGCCGTTGTGCGATGTTTTTGTTGGCCAATGCGCATTGCCAGTGGCCAGAACATGTGTTACATTTTTTTGTTGTTGGCCCATAATGCGCAAGCGCCATTTTGCTACTCAAATTTTTTGCACCAAATTTGACAGTCATTTCATTTGACAGCTGCCGAATCAGCTGTGCGAGGCCACAGCGAGAAAATTGTGTGTTTTTTTTTTCAGACATATGTGTGTGTTTTAAGCCAACCAGCTGTGGCTGAGATGTGGAGATGTGCTGAGATTCAGCGATGTATTAAGAGGCAATAGGTGTGCTGTCAGCAAAAGAACTGAAAAGTATGAAAGTTGAGGATTGGTTCGGATTCGATATCCGAACTACATATCATTGAATATAGGAAATGTCCTTCGACAGCTTTTTTCTCAGCAACCATATCGTAGTCGGCCTCGATAGTCCAGCGGGTAGCGTGCTGGCTTCTCATACCAAAGGTTCGATTCCTGGCTCGGGCTGGTGAAAAACTCGTCTACTTCTATCGCTATCCACATGAAGCAGATGAGAATTACAAGAATCGCACAAGTGCGCTCTTGGCAGGCAATGGGAAAACCTCTAAGTGTGAACGATCGGATTCGGCGTTAAACTGTAAGTCCCCTCCCTCCTTTTCCCCATCCGTTTGAAATGTGTGTTGTAACATATGTTGCAAAGACAGTGTTGAATACGCATTTAAAAAACGGGTGAAATATGAGATATTACTCTCATTTTCCTTCCCTATCCCCCATGGGTATAGTACAATGGTCTGAAATGGACTGAGTGCTATGGAAGGCTTGTAGCCTTCCTGCCCACCCTCACATCCATCCATCCAATCATATCATCGCAGATCATATCTTGGGCCCCCTTCAACTGCATCCCTTTGATATTCATAAGCATACATGGGACTGACAGAGGTTCCATAAAGATAGTCCTATTCTTATGAACCATTCGAGGATCACAAAAGATCTAACAGGTCCATACCATAATCCAATCTAACGGGCCAGAGCACAGGAATTTTAAATAACTCAAGCAAGCCTCTCCGCAAATTTAAACAGTATGATTTACTGCCCGTTCTTACCAATGAATTGGAAGCTTTTTCATAGGCAATTCACTCTCCCCGTTGTATCATTGCAACAGTTTTGAAATGTCAAAAATCTTAATGTAAACCCATCCTCTAAGTGACGGTCCAGAGCGACCTAAAGCGCCAACGAGATGACGCACATTGTGCAATATAGCTACCAGAAATATTTACTTGTTTGGTGTTAATTGAATCGTAATTGTCAGCCCTGACCCTCTAGTATACGATTCTAGGCATTAGCAGTATATTAGTACATAACCTTAATGTCCAAAATCAAAATGTATCGAATAAATATTTATTAGGTTTATGTTAGTGCAACACTTTCACATCACATTTTCACCAACAATAAGAAAGAATACATACAAATAAGTATTGTTTCCGTCTGCGTGCTGACTGAAGAACGAGCTGCATGCACACTTTCCTATACAAATAAGTGTGAGCGTTCGTAATTCTCAAGCAGCACAACGCCTGAAGTTAACGCAAATAGCATGGCATACACCCAGGCGCATTTGAACAACTTTTACGACCGGACACAATGACTTTCGTGCAAGCGAGCACGCCACCATTGGACTCGATCGACTACACGCTTGCAATTGGCAAATATTCTCGAGTTTGAGCGACGGAAAGTATCGCTATGCAGCGGCAAATAATTTATTCATTATGTCATCATAATAATAATTAAGCAAGCAAGCAAGCAACGCTATACTGTGCACACACGCACACATGAACAACACTTACGGAAACAAACACGCTATGGCACACGAAAAATTATTCAGTCGTAGAAGTCACCGAAAACGGTCACCTCCAGTTAAGCGACTCTGAGTGTTTGCCATGTGTGACAACAACAAAAAAGTCCTTTTATCCGATATCGTTGCTTCATTCGCTTTCACCTTTTCACTTCACTCCATTCCCTCTGGGTTTTGGAGTGTGTGTGAAGTGTGTGAACTGCCCCAAAAGTGGTTTGCCATTGTCGCTTCAGGTGTATTTGCTGTGATTGTTGTAAATTGTTGTTGTTGAGAACGCAGCAAACTGTTTGCAATTTAACTTAATTGCTGGCTTCTTTTTCAAGAAAAGTCGTCGCCTGCTATGGACAGTGTGAGGCTCGGAAGGTGAAGTAAAAAGGTAGAGGAGCGAGTTGTGCATTTAGAGTTCTTTTTCTTACAGTAGCGCTAAATGCTGAATCAACAAAGGGCGAGGAAGGGGGGGCGGGGGTAGTGTTTATGCAGTCTTGCACCAGGCTTTGCAACATGACAGAAAAGGTAGTGGACTTTTTGTCGCAATCATAAATTGTGTGCACTCGAACAACAAAAGCATTACACGTACTTGGATCAATAAAACAGTTAAGCAGGGACGGAAGCGGTACCAGTCAAATCATGCTTCGCCATATACCACCTTCGAATATTTCTGATGAGTGAATGTCCGTTTTCTGAAATGAATAGTGAAAACGTATTTTATGTGCTTTGTTCAGTCTTCAGTTTTGTAGTTTTAGCATTGACGAATCTCCCAGCACAACAATAATGTTGTATACGTTCGGCGAATACGCAAACTTTATGAAAAATTTGAAGACTATTTCAAGTCTACTTTTGGTGTGAAGACTTCAGTGATCAATCGGAACAATTTCGCCTGATGAAAATCAACAAAATTAACCAATCATCCATACGATACCACAAGATATTTATATAAAATTAAATATCAGGTACTTAAATTATGACCTCAAAATCACATACGTGGGCAGTCCGATAAGTACTTAGCCCCACCGCCCGATGGTGCCACTATCGTAAGAGAAATTTACTATCGTGTAGTACATCCTCGTAGACGGCTACTGTCAAAATTTCAGCCATATTGGATTTGTAGTTCTGTTTTGACCGCGTGTGGAAACGAACGTGTCCGCGGATTTTAGAAAAATGGAAAAAGAGCAAAATTGGTCGCATTAGGCTACGAACAGCTGCCCCATCCACCGTATTCTCCAGATTTGGCCCCGTGTGACTTCTTTTTGTTTCTTTTTGTTTCCACTCGCCGGGCAGAAATTTGAGTCGAATGAGGAGGTTATCGCCGCCACGGAGGCCTCTAGAAAACGTATTTTTCAGACGGGTTAAAGAAGTTGGAGCATCGCTGGGTCAAGTGTATCGAGCTGAAAGGAGACTACGTTGAGAAATAAATCGCCACTTTTCCAAAATTTTCGTTTTTCTTTTGTAGGCTAAGTACTTATCGGACCACCCACGTATGACGGAAGTGTTTTTTGTTTTGCTCTTTGAAAGTCCTATGAAATGGACACATTCAAAACTTAACTATGGACACAGAAGGAATTTGAGCCAACTCATATTATATTATAACATTAGGTTTGCTCACGAACTTTTCCAAAAAACCTGCAGAAGAGCGTAAGAAAGAATTTGAGGGAAACAAAGAGAAGAATACAGAAAAAAGGAAATGAACAGAAACCAGTACAAATAATAAAACAAGCAGCTGTGACTACTGACAATTTTTCAATTTTTATGAAAAGTAAACGGTTGGGAAAATGGAAGGATCATGGAAAGATGGAAATGAAAGGGTAATGAGAAAGTTTGTAGCTAATTTTAATAATTTCGGATACTGCAATCGCATTTACAAATACTTAAATTTACGAAAACTTCCCCAATGTTCCTTTTTTGCTCATATTGGAAATTAAAAATCGCCTAAACTAATTTCTCTTGTTTATGTGACAATTTTGCAGTTGATTATTTGTTTTCATGCGCTGAAAACTTTATTAGCAGAAACTTGACCGCGTTGAATCAGCTGATTTCTTTTTTTTTAATCTTAGAAAAGACTGTTCTCAGCTGCAACAAATCTCTCAACGAGACTGCCAAGCAGCTTCATATTCGCCTATGCTGGGTTCCAGGTCATAGGGATATTCCAGGGAACTGTAGAGCGAAACAGGGTACTACTGAGCAGTTAGGCCCAGAGTTGACCACGCTCGGTGTCCCTCTTTTAACATGTAAGCTTCGTACCAATGCGAGCTCTATACACGATACGAATTTAAGATGGGTTGAAGGCAACACAAGCCTCCTTGCGCGCCAACTTTGGCCAACCTTAAATCTTCGACGTTCTAAAGAACTACGCTCATTAAACAGAGCCCAGGTCAGGGTCACTGCCTCATCGGCACCCACGCAAAAAGGATGGGGCTGTTTTCGAACGACTTCTGTCGCAGCTGTTTGGACGAGGAGGAGGAAGAAAATATACCTCACTTACTATATAACTGTCCTACTTTATCCAGAAGAAGGCTGACCTACTTAGGCAACTTCTTCTTTGGAAGTCTAGAAGATCTAGCTGATAAGACCATACGCCGTCTACTAAGCTTCGTTAATAGCTCCAACTGGTTTAACGAGTGAGCGATATGATGCTCGATCTCATGTGGTATCACAATAGGCCGCCTGGCCTAAGTGTGCTCCTCCTGGAGCAGCCACACCCACCTACCTACCGCATCTTAGAAAAGTCTAGATTTTTAACCTTCCCTCTGGAAAGAAATCTGTCAAGTTTTTCCTTAGTCATAAAACAAATCGTTAAAGTTAGGCCTTCAGGCGGCTGGGGTCACCCGGGTGGGTATTGGTAAGGCGAAGGTTAAAATGGTTGTGTATGTTACAATTGGGACAATTTGAAAATTCAAAAATTAAGCTTGACTTTGATTGGCTGATTTTGACAATCTAAACCCAAAAAACAACAATCAAAATTTGTTTGTTTTTTTGCCTGTGCACACAGACTCACTGCGTATTTCAAGTCAATTGTCCTGTGAATGGCAGGTGAAATGATTTGGAGGGTCAGTTTCATTTATGTTTTTAAATGAATCATGGCAACCATACACTTAGAAAAGTGATGTCTTTTTCAAAAACGTCTTGAATAAATAATAATTAACAGTATTTAAGTTTGAATAAACATTTTAAATAGTTTTAAATTGTTGCAATTGTTGCTGGCACCCTCTACCATTTTGTCAAAAAAGAACGCAACAAATTGTAAGTTTTCAGTTTCCTAGCTTGTCGATGCACACAATTGGTCGCGTTTACGTCAACCTTCATTACTGCATCTAAAATGCTCAAAAGAGAAAACACCCAGCCAAGTCCTTTCCCGCCGCTAACAATCTCTTCTTAATGGACATAGCGATTTTGGTGTTTGTTAGTCTTTCTTTACGGTTTGGCCAAAATTCCTTCTAAAGCCACCACAATCGGAGCAAGAAACAGCGCCAAGTGGCGGGTGACGCGGGAAGTGTGCACAGCACTAGCTGAGTGCATTATATTTTATAATATCCACGATATCCTTAGCAAGTTCTGCTTCCTATGAACACAACAAGAATAAAACGGCAGCAACAATAACAACCGCCATTGTAGCTTAAAGTTCGTAGAACAAACTTCCGGGTTTTTGCAGGCAGCACACAAAAGCAGCAAACTAACAAAAACGCAATTCGAGTGAGGAGTGTTCATTCAAGGGCGAGCGAGATGCAATGCAGCGGGAAATGTTTAATTTGGAATTTTGTCGCATAATGATGCGAACGGAAGTACTCGTCAAGTCGTTGCGAAGGGATATAAAATTTAAATTAATTTTTGGGTAGAATATTAATTCGTGGAGTCATAACGAGTGCTGCCACTGACACTGAGATGTATTTAAATATTGCATTGATTTGAGAAAAGATTATTTGTTTCGGGCTGAGGTCTTATTGCGACGAGCTGGAGAGAGGTGTTGAAGCAAGTCAAAATTAGGCGATGCATTGATGCTGATATCAGTAAATGTTGTAGTTGTTACGTAATGATAGAATCACAGAATTGCTTGAGTTCATCCACTTTTAGGCCTCTCGACTTGCAGTAAGACAAACATTTCAACTTGTGTACGTGTGTCTCTCGGCAGGTCCCAGGCCAAGACAGCCACTTTAACCTAACCTAATTTAATCTACGTAATGATATGTTGTAATCATACTCGTACATTAGTGTATCCTCGTATAATCGAAATGCCATACTGCCGAAGAATACATCAATGACACAAAGTTATGATATTAAATCCTGCGACCATGATTTTGTGAGTGACATGACGTTTTCCTTTAATTGAAATGAAAGAAATGAGATGGCAAAATTTTAATTACTGCGATTGTAGAACTTAAATTTACTTACACAGAATCAGTTGGATATCCCGCGGCAAAGTTACCCAACGACCCAGTAAGCACAACAAATCCGCTGTTACAATTGAAAGATTAGTATGCATTTTTTCATTATATAATTTTTATAATTATCTAATTTTTAGTCTTTTAATTTTCGGTTGCGGATTACATATACCCATACATATTCGTTTATCTTTATATATATTTATTACGAGAACCGTGTTGAGTAGGTCGGGTTTCGGGCAGCCATCCATGTTGCATGTTAAGACTTCAGAAATTAATGTAAGAAACTTATAATTTGAAGACGATTTCAACCGGTGCACAGTGTTTCGTGTAGAACAAGCTAGCTGGACAAAAATATTTTTCAGAATTTTTCGTTTTATATGCGGCTTTTTATTTCAGATACATATATTTTTTTAGTTTTATATGGTTTTTTGATAACTATATACATATAGGAATGTATGTACATATACATATATATGCATATATATATTAAGGAATTTAATAGTTCCAGTCTGAGGACTAAACGGAGAAAAATAGATGACCTAAAACATACTAGATATACTGATAAGTTGATTTATGCTGCGTAGATATCTGTACGGTTGTCCACTGGAGAAATTCAGCAAGTGTTATCAAAACTGCGAAAAGTGAAACTCAAGAATCTCTGAACGAAAAAAAATTTGAAGCAAAGTGCTAGATGTTTGAGTAGTGAAGAAGCTTTAGTATACTATGTAGATAGCCAATCGACTAGTCATGCATTCAAAAGGACTCGGAAGTGGGGTCCAAACTGGGCATAAGGTATTTCCGGCAATTAATAGTATTACAAAGGCAAAAGCTGCTTGTTATCTAGAGCAAATTGATGTGAATAAAACGCTAAAAGTAAAGTTCAAGCAGTTTTAGATTAAACTTTTTAACATCTAGTCGTAGCACAACAGAAAGTTCTTGTCAGTTTATTACCTACGGACAGTTTTCATAATTCTCTCAGACATTATCATCACTGTTATCGGATGAATCATTTATCAATTAGTCATTACTATGAGCCACAGAACCATGAAAACTAGATACAGCAGGGGTACCAATTGGTCCATTAACACTAGTAGGCATCAACGTCCTCAAGCTGGCACTTTTTATATAAAGACGGTAGCTAATGTGAAGCAGACATTCAAAACACCTAATCCAAGCCTGCAGTGTGGATAAACCAAAACCCAGATTTTCTCGGTTGGGTACAAGCTCCTGTGTCTCGTCATTCATTATTTTTGGATTTACTTCGAGTAGAAGACATTTCGATCAAAGCATTACAAACTTTCCCAATCATGGTTAGAAGCATATTATGTTGGAAAGAAACTTCAAATTCTTCCAGCATGCTCTTTGTACTATAAAGCTTATCTCTTCCAAAACTTTGTTCGTTTCAGAAACCAAAAATATTTTGATTCTTTGGAAAAAATAAACATTATAGGATGACAAAACCTGGTAGAAGACGGTGGAGGATTCTGCCAAACAATATTACCTTCATCATCCCGCAATTGCAAGAGAATTAATGAAAATTCATCAGTGTCACCACTGATAAAATGTGTTCCATTATCTCTTCGTTTCTCGTTTCACTTGAGTGTTCCAACCAAATTTCAAAAAACATAAATTTTGTTATGCTTGTAAACATATCTATAAAAAATAAAATAAAATAGATGTGCAAAAAATTCGCAATGGTTTTTTGTTTCATCTTTTAGTAGGCACTTATGAGCAGAATATATATAAAAATTGCAGAGGTGACATGAGGAGACATCTTAACTTTTCACCTTTGAAGTTAAAAATTTTGGGAAAAAATTGCTTTCCTTCTTAATCATGGCACGTTACAACTATTAAACATAGCTTAATTGCTAATACAAGATATTGTAAAAATACTACTCACCCTTAAGCTCAGATTCCCTAATAAAGAAAAATGCCACCGACTTTTGACAGGAACTTATTTATATAAAACACTTCAGATCAACTATGCAAAGGAATTATTAAAATTTTCGGTTACCCGATATATTCGGCTATATTTCTCACTATATAAAAGGTGCCGATGTGTTATTTTCACATAGATCCTAATGTATGAATATTTATATTGACTATATAACAGAAAAATCAAAAAATAAAGATGTCGTTTTTGTCCAGCTAGCTTGTTCTAGACGAAACACTGTGCGGTGGTGAGATTTCAATTTTCAAATTCAATTATTTTACTTTTCTTACTCTTTTTCTTTAAAAATACACTAAAGCTCGTAGCCGTGATGATGATTTTATGACTTCATGAATATTCATTTGATTTCATACATGTTGTGCTGTGTATAACAAAAAAGGATGTCGAACCAACAACAGTATTGATTTTGAAAGGCGCAATAAAAAATGTACCTATTGGGTCGCTGTGAGGCTTGCATAATGCTTTTTGGTAAAAGAAACTCTGTGCCAGCCAACACAAACCATAAACGAACTGCAGACATACATATATACTATTTGTATACACATATGTACGTATATTTGAGTGAATTCTTGTGCATCCATTTAATTTCTGTCAATCTTCTTTATCACTTGAAATTCAAGGACAATGCCGTTGATGATGTATGCAAAATGTGCTTCAAAAGTTTTAACATCAGAAATGTTTCAGTCAATCCTGATGTATTAGTTCATAGTCGGTACTCTCATCACAGTAATCCTCCTCAGATATTCTCGATCAAATCTCGAAAGACTTCGGATATGCGCTTTGGTATGAATTTGAACTCTTCCAGCGATGCAGTCTTTATCTCCCTAATCAAGTCAAATCCCCGCCGTTTCAGTTTTGGGAACAGGAACAAATCGTAAGAGAGCAAGTTCGGTCAATACGGTGGCTGAGGCAAGATGGCGGTCTTGTTTGTGATCAAAAAATCATGAACAAGACACGACCACATTCTTTGATCCTTCTCTTCGATAGCAAAAAATCGCCAAGATTATCAAAATCTATACTTTATGTCTGTCTAATATAAACTAAGTATGGAAAAATGCCGATAAAGTCAACAGCTGTGTACCAACACAACAAAATTTAATGTACGTTGCATGGGAAACTTGAAGTTCCCTTTTTTAGATTGGGTATATAAATTGGCAGATTATACATTATCTTATATGCGTAAGATCAGTCGCTACTTCGGACTGAAATAATACCCACTAGGCCAAGATAACTTTTGTGAACTTAGCCTCTAACAGACCACAATAATGAACAGTCGAGGAGATGTATTTGTTTTATAAAAAAAAACAATTGACTTCAAATTTTGTACCAACAGTTTCCATCGAAGTAAAATGAACATATTGTCCTCTTCATTAGATGAGAAGTTCCATAAGCAATTAACTCACTTGAGTCACACCTCCCACTGACCAAATCTTGTAAAGAACCTTTGAAACCAAAATTCGAACAGCACTAATATTCAGAGTGACGTATGAAGGATGTTTGGCAAGGGACGTTGTACTTTTTATGTTACAACTGAGGAAGTGAACGATCGATTCAGCGAAAATAGGTCACGTATTGGGTCACCATTTGGTAGTTCGGAGGAACTCAATGAAGCCATATTAGATCTGGTCTTACCAAACCCAACCAAAGATTCAGCTTCACATTGCGCACTGTCGCACAGTGTTGCGAGTAGAGACAAATAAGCCAAAATTAAATATTATAACCACACAAATCTTAGTATGAAGTTTTTTTTGAAATACTTCAATTCAGATAGATCCCAAGTTTTAAGAACAAATATTGGACAGCATAAAAGTTATAAGTTAAAGTTAGCTCTTACAGCGTTCAAAAATTATACAATACAATACAGTATACGAAAATGAGTTCTTTAATCTCTGGATTGTGCTTGAAAAATAAAACACACTTCAATTGCTCAGCGCAAAACGCAGTCAGAACTTATTTACTAATTTATACCTGTTTGACTTTACACTTGGTACTACTTATTGGACTATGGCATGTTTCCCCTTTCAAACTCGTCCCTCTGCACTGCACCCGGCTGCCTTTTATACTTGTCTGGATATCGTGCCGATTGTTCTCGCACATTCCAGTTGAACTATCACTCGATCGTTCTCGCACATTCCAGTTGTACTATCTCTCGATCGTTCTCGCACATCCCATTATCATCGTGAGCCATCCTTGCCATATCGAAATTATAGCAAGCTGGCCGTACTCTAAAGTACGTGCCTAAAAGTATGCCCGTAAAACATTAATGCATAGCAGAGCGACAGAGTGCCTCATCGTTACAGTATACACAAATTTTTGCTTTCAATTTGAGGTTCAATATTTCACTACTATACAACACAACTAATTATGAGCGAGTCCCTAAAATTAACTTTTGTCGAAAGCTTCATATAATTAAAGTCTGGCAAGATTAACATTTTACTGATTCACTCCACCTCTGAGAAGTACCGTTCTGAAAAAAATGAACCACAGTAAACAAGTCAACAAAAAATGTGTTGAAAATTTTAAGGTGAATTTAAAACAAATATTAAAAAAAAATTTGTTTGAGATAGGTTTGGAAAAGCAATTAGGATTACAATTATATTTGAAATAGGGAGTTTAATGGGGTTTCGACGATACATTTTGAAATTTGCTTTGTAAAAGCCCAAAAATTTACATTTTTCAATTTGTTTGTCTGGAAGGTGCCCTCTGGTGGTGAACATTTAAACATTAATAATGTTCTGTATCTTAGTCTTGTATTTTCACCCAAAAATTTTGACGATTGTTGATTAAATCACTCAAATCGGTTCAGTAGCTTCCGAGATCAGTAGTTACGATGTTTCCTGGGGAGCCAATTCCATTGAAAATTACCAGTTTTTTTATGGCAGCCCCTTAAGAATTGTGAATAGCGGATAAGTATGTATGGAAGAAACATTTGATAGGGAAAATCAATGGAGACTAGTTAGTCTTACATTTCATACGTCTAGAGGACGCTTGGCTGCAGTGAAAGTCTATTTGATAAAAACGTTTATTTTGTATGGGAGCCACTTTAAGGGTTGGAGGAAGGGGAATGAAATACCGACACAAGTGTGCCACTTTAACGCCATTTAATAAAAAAAAATCTTAATTAGTCCATATTTCGTTTCCCAAAAGAAGAGAGGAAAGCGGCAAATTGCTGCAGAAGCCAAAAGCATTTTGTGTATTTCCTCGGTATTTTATTAGCACCATTTGCTGTTTTTGTGTAAATGACTGCCGTCATGCCGCTTAGTAATTTGCGCCTAGGTTTCGTGTGCGTCTTTTTTGTCATTTCGAGTATTCTGGCTCCTTGGTCGCTACAGCAGCGGAAATTAATGAAGCTGCGCAAATTTTTTCATTCTTTTAACTAAATACTTGCACAACAACAAATCGCATTCACCGTGGGTTAATCGACGTTTTTGTGTAAATATTTTTTATGCGAATTTCGCTAACCATAGAAGTTGTAATAAAAATAAAGATACACCTTTATTTAGAAACACTTGAAAATTTTGAAATTTTCGAAAACATTATTTGTAAGTTTGCCAAAGGAAAACATTGCCAAAATTTCCATAGAGTCCTTAGGCAAAGACTTAATGCAACCAAAGCTTCTTAATGGTCCGCATCACATGACATGGCTTTGGTTGCTGCCCTTTTGCCGTTGTCATTATTGACGTCATTATGAGACGCAGACTTGAGCCGCACAGAAGCAGCGCGCACATACCAAAAATTCGCACTTAACAAGAACAGCAAAAGCAAATCGAAAGCGAGTCAGCCAATTCCACACTCTTGCGTGCAGAGTACGAAAAGACCAAGAATTCAGCTTGCTGTGCCGCGTCAGAGCCCGAGGTGGCAAAACAAATGGACATTTCCCTGCCAGCCACACCTCACGGCGCGCTGTCAGCGTGATTTGTTTCACTTCCTTTGACGCCACGGCGCTGTGCCGCCGGCTTGTTGGCTTTGCTGGTTCACCGTTTGGTAGCGCTTCCAGCCGCTGCACGCCATATTTCACCTGTGGCAGCAAACAGTCGAGCGAGCGAAGGAAATTCACAAATTCAACGATTGCTGGCTACCCCTTGCTGGGAAAAGCTGAATTTGAAAGTAATTAGAGCGGCAACGCGCGCGGGAACGGGGGCATGACAAACTCATGTAAAAAGAGGAAATTGAATTTTTTTCACCTTACTTTCACAGCGTAATTAAAATGACACTATTCAACAAAAAGTTGTAAGTTTTTTGAAGAACTGGGAACTAAAATTGCAACTAAAAATTATTTTAATCAGTTTGCTATTTCCTTCCGAAAAGACAACGGCCAAAGAAAAAATAGTTATTTCTCGGTTTTGGTGTTAGTTGAAACTTTATACATTCAGTGCAGGAAATTGAATTCTTTCTAAGTACATAGAAAGAATTAAAAACTCTATGTACATAGGCTAAATTTTGCTTATCCTTACACTAGACGCCAAAGGTTTGACAAAGTATAAAATATTAAGTTAAATCTTATTTATAATATACAACTTTACATTTTTCCGTTGCAGTGTGTAATTACGTCGTGCATTATTAAATACACACACACACCACTACAACGCCTCAAATGCCGTTACGTTTTTTTTCCTAATACGCATTACAAGGAAAAGAAAGAGTGACAAAAAGGGCAGTGCAAGCTAAAAAAGTAATAGAATTGGGCAATATTTGTCTGTCCATGGCCCAAAATAAAACCTGCTGTCACTGGCAGCCACTCGATCATAACCGTCGCACCACTACACAGACAGTGCCGTTCTGCTAGTCGCCACCGACGTCGTCCTTCAAGTCCTTAACCTTGAAATTTGTGTGCGTGCATGCGCATGTGTGCGTGTGTATGTATGTGAACGACTTAATAACAACTGCCTAAAAGTATGCTAATGCAAATAATACAAATGAACCCATTTAATGCGTGAGCAGCGCAAAAAAAGAATCGCTTATATTCGCAATTAATGTTGATACATACTTGTACATATATACTCAAGTGCTGTCATGTACTGTTTTATTCCATAGGTGAGGTTGGCTGCGAGCAAATTTGTGTGCGTGTATATAACAGCAACTTTGGGGAAATAAAAAATTAATAACAATAACAACAAAATTAAACACAATAGTTTGATTTTGTTACACACACGGAAAATAGGTATTTATTATGGGAAAAGAAGCAGCACTAAGCCACCGCCCATTCAATTATTGCTGACACATTGATACCTTCAGACTAGGGATCGCAATTTTTGGCCATTTTGCGATCCCGGGATTTTCGGGATTGAAAAGTCAAATCCCGGGATCCCGGGATTTAATCCCGGGATTCATATAACAAATTTTTTAATAAAACAATTTTCCCGAATTGCATAAATACTTGTTTATAATATATTTATCATAAAAATGGACACATTTTAATCACATTTGGGTAGTTTCAAGATTTTTTATCTTGAATTTAATCACATTTTGTTTAACCCTTCAATTCCCATGTCCAAAATAGTGAAAAAGAAAATTTTCTTTTTAAATAAAAGAGCTTAGATACGTTTGGATAAGACAAAAAAATACATAAAAAATGTTTAAACTACCCTCATTTTTATATTGAAAGAAACCACACAAACTCGCACTGCTTTAATTACGCGTGAAACAAATGAATAAATTTTACAAATGACGTATCGCTAGTGTTGGTAGGAAAATTAAATAAACAAGTACTACTAATTGACTTTGCTATACAAGTGTTAGAATTTTAAAATTAAAACCTATGTGGTAGGAAAACAAATATTAAGCATCTGTCACCTACAGGTGACACTGGGAATTGAAGAGTTAACTTAAAAGTTTTTCATTTGACATTTAACTTCAGTTTCATAGCATTTTTTTTTATCCAAAAATGACACTTAAACATAACTTATTACTTTGCAACCGATGTATCATAAAGTGCATATATATGCATATTTGATAAAAAAAATAAAATAGTTAATTTGTTTGTGCTTTTAGTTTTACTTCGATTATTTCGATAAAAAAGTTAAGCGTTTTGATTAACTAAAAACTGAGATCTTAAAAATACAAAGGCATTAAGTGTTTTGTTCTCTTATCTAGAGCGAAATTTATTTCAAATGAACCCTGCTGAAGAGAAACATCCTTCAGATTCAACACTTGTTGGTTGAATGCTTAGTAAATAATCATAAGCCTTTTGCAAAAGACGCACTCTATCCCCTCCCTTCTCCCTCAAATAAGGAATTGGGTTTTTGTGCCTTAAAATTTATTTCATTTGAACTTTGAAGCATCTTTTGCAATCCCGAAAATCCCGGGATAAAAGAATTTGAATCCCGGGATTTTCGGGACTGGAAAAAGTCCGGGATCCCGGGATCCCGGGATCCCGGGATCCCGGGATTGCGATGCCTACTTCAGACATATAACAAATAAATTTTCCAAATTACAATTCAGTTCCCTGCCGGACCTGAGACAACTGGTTACTAAAGTTCATTGGTTTTTCAACTGGTTTTTTGTAAGTTAATTGGACAACTAAATAGTTTTAAAATTACTCACTTCGCAACTGGTTTAGAAACTGTTTTACTGGACTAACTTTAGACTAGTTTCAGATGGATGCAGACGGGGACAATTAACTGTCGCCTAGGACACTGCCATGTTAAAAGTGTGAGTTCACTTCAAGGAAACGTATCGGTTCTGAAGTCAGCTATGACTGACAAGCAACCTGTTGAAAAATTACACTCGAACCAGTCCGAATTCCTACTGGGCTTATTCTCAAATTCTTTGGACATTGATTTTGCCATATCTAAAAGCGATTTATTGCATCATTTTCACCTAATATAAGCATTTTCAACTAAGGTTTGAATTACTTTGTTTACTTTATTTGTTTTTTTGTCCTCGCCTGTAAGTTTTCTAACTGAACTATGAAATAATAAATAAATCAATATTAAGTCAGCGGACTAGCGTTGCCTGTCAAATCACTAATTCTTTTATCTACTTTTCAAGCATTTACGTTCCCAAGCTCTTCGACTTGGAGTTCCATAAATATTTAAAGATACATACATTAATATTTAAGTAATTGAAGTGTTTAATAGCATTTGGCTACTTAATTGGTTCTAAAAGCACTGTTATTAAAAGAAGACGGCAATTTGGAAAACTTTATTCTCATCGCTCCTTCGCTGCAAAAACGTCATAACTCCAAACTACATCATTCCGAATAAATTCAATTTTAAAGTTTACCATTACAGGCATTTCAAGGTATCAAAAAATGTTTCATGTCGTCTTATGTGCAAAGTATTGCATATTTAATAAAGTGGTTTTGACAGTTAAAAGATCATTTGCAGATACACACAGGGTTGCCATAAACTGAAAACAATTTGTTTTTGAGTTGTGACGTTCTTGCAGCGAAGGAGCGATATGTATTTACTATACATAGTAGTTTGGAAAGGCGCAAATTGCTGTTATTTTTGTTTGTTTTAGTACTGAATGGCGTTTTCCAGAGTTAAAACTTCAGCATTTTCGAAGTATGTTCCGTCGTTGCCTGCGACTTTTGCCTATCTTCCAGGTAGCATACGAATTCCAGCCAGGCCATGAGTTATCGGCCAGAACAAGTGGTAGTCGAAAGCGGTCATGTCTGATGAACACGGCGTGTAAATAGAAAATCCCACTAGACCATCTCCGAAGTTGCAATGGTGGCATGTGGCTGAGCATTGTAGTGCAAACAGATCTGCGTTTTTCCGCAAATTGTGTTTTGTTAGGACAAAGAAAGGACTGATATTGTTCAGCGAAGCGACACGTACTGACTTTTAAATGAAAATTGTGCCGCTTTAACATGTTAAAGGTGGTCCGATGCGATTTAATGCTAGTTGCGGCATCTTTTGTAAATCATTCAAAACTTACTTGTATCCCGAATATATCAATTTGAAAAAATTTAATATATAAGTTTATCAGTACATATAGATAAAGGATCGAACTTGGTATCCCTGCAAAGCTCGTGAAAATTTGCAGAGCGACGTTGAGCAATACGCGCAGCTCCGTCAAGGTTGGAAGTGACCTCTCCGGCCCCTTTGATACCGTTCAGACAGGGTGATCCTTTGCCCTGCGACCTCTTCAACTTCACCATGGAGAGTGTTCTGCGCAAGGCCGGTGTACATCGTAATGGCACAATTTTCAACAAAAGTGTCCAGCTGCTTGCCTACGCTGATGACATTGATGTCATCGGACGTAACAAGCGAGATGTTACCGCTGCCTTTGCGGCTATCGAAAGAGAATCTGCCAAAATGGGTCCGGTAAATGAGGGCAAGACGAAGTATATGCTGTCTACACGAAGGGACTCGCAGCAGCTATGGTCTCACGTCGAGGCCGACAGGTATACCTTTCAAGTTGTAAAAGAATTCGTCTTCTTTGGCACCGCCGTTAAGAGCAGCAATGATGTCAGCCTGGAGATAAAGCGAAGAATTACTCTTGCCAACAGGTGCTACTACGGTCTCGGTAGGCAATTGAGAAGTAGAGACCTCTCTCGACCGACAAAACTTGCACTCTATAGGACGCTTATCTTGCCTGTGCTCCTCTATGGCGCTGAAGCATGGACAATGACACGGAAACGACATAGCGGCCCTTGGAGTGTTCGAGAGGAAGGTACTTCGAAAAATCTTCGGCCCTGTTCGTGTTGGTGACGACTATCGTATACGAACCAATAACGAGCTGTATGAGCTGCTACGCTGGCTCGGTCATGTCTGCCGCATGGACGATGAAGCTCCGGCGAAAAAGGTGTTCGATGCGATGGTTGGAGGTCGACGGCGAAGAGGGAGGCCGTGTCTCCGGTGGAAGGACCAGGTTGAAGAGGTCCTGTCATTTCTTGGTGTGACCAACTGTAGAAGGCACGCGCAAAGCAGAGGCGCCTGGAGAGAAGTTTTGCGGTAGGCCGTAACCCGATAACGGGTTGTTATGGCCAGTTAAGTAAGTAAGTATACAAGGTTATCATTAAAACAAAATTCGTTTAGTTGTAAAATTCTTGCAGTGAAGAAGCGAACTGTTGAAACTTTAAATTGTGTCTCTATAATTTCTTGAGATGAAATGACAAAAACAATTTTTTCAAGACTAGAAAAATCCGAAAAGTACTGAACTCTTTAAAATCAGCATTCCGTGCACCCTAAACTTTACCGAAAAACGTTGTGCATCTCAAACCGCGCCGTTTTCATAGCCTATTCCTGGGCGCTCTCGTGTCTGATGAATACTAAAATAAAGGCAAGCAACAACAACAACTGGCAGGCTGGCGCATGGCATTATGTCTTTCAGTCATAACGAGCACTTCTAAAGGTCGCGCTGCTTTCTTTCTTACGGCGCCCGGAGTATCCTTTTTATTCCAGCCAAATTCCAAGAAAATTGCCGCTGCGCCGCCCCAGCCTGACACACACACACACCGAAAAACAAACAAAAAACGCTCACCTTTTATTTGTTCTTTACTTTTGGTCTCATTTTAAATGCCAACTGACAGGGTGTGTTGGGAGTGGTGCGCGCAGCGTGCAGCGGCGGATAGGCTGAGCAAAGTTGGCCAAATAGCAAATTGCTGAAATTATTTTTTGGCCTCGTTGCCATCGTGTCCCTTTCTCTCGACGTGTCGCCCTTTGCGTTCCCCCATTTAACGAAGCCGGCTCGAAGCCGCATTGGAAAGGTGTCAGACAGAAAACGCCAGGAAAGGCGTAGTGCCCGCAATTGGCCAACTGATACACGCATTGATACACACTCATTGCCCACTTTGGCTAAATGGCCTTTCGAAGCCATTTAAAAGGTTATACACTTTTAGGCTGAAACAAATGTTGCTTTTGTGTTTTTAGTGTCTGTTTAGGGTTTTAGTGGCTTACATAATAGGCAATGCATGTTAAATTCAGGGTCAACCATGACACAAAACAAAGATTCACATAGGTTCCATGTAATTTTTTCCATTGAATTTAATGATTTAAATATTCAACATAACCTTCGATATATTAAATTTCATTTACTGTATTTGCACTTATTCTATTCTTAAGCTGCCAACAAAAAATGCGACAATTCATTCCATATACCCATCCATCCGTCCATTCAATCACACGAAATCAACGCAATCTGCAATGGCTTCAACGACTTCAGTTGCAGCTGACAAATCCGATCACTGGCGTTGAGTGCAGTGCAGGCGCTCGGTCCTTGAAAACGCACACTGCAATCAAGTTTGTGGTCGGGGATAAGTCGCCAGCGATGCCGCACAACAACATTACATTACCACACCCATTTGCGATGCGAGGCAATTCGATTGCCGGAGAATGACGACATGCGGGAAAGTTCATTAAATTACAGCCTGCTTCTAGGCGTCACACAAATGGCCAATTTCAGTTGAGTCGCCGCTAGGCTGTCCAATAATTGTTGCAACAACAAAAATGCAGCACACTTGGAATATAAATGCGTTTTTTTTTTTGGTCACACATTGAACTTTTGACTTTTTCGGCAGTTTTGTGTGGCCAATGATAACTGGATAATGGATAATGGACGCTTTTTGTTTTTTTGCATTTAGTAGCAGTTTTTAATTTGTGCCAAAAGTTGGCTAAAGTCGTCGATGTGCCCCAACGACGGCGCAAGAAAATCGAGTTGAAACCATTCAGATGTTATTGTTGCGGTATTCGTATTCGTGACTTCCTTTTGCCTCTTCTCATAGATGGCTTTTGCTTCGGCCTGCCGTATTATTTCGTTGTCAATGTATTTTTCGGTTTGCCACTTCTGCGGCTCATTCGATGCGCTTTCCTCTTCGTCGGTTGCTCTCAATCTCAGGTGTATTTGTGAGCTGTCTGGCTGACTGGATGTAATAGACTGCGGCAAAGCCGTGTGAGATAAATTATAATATTTCACTTCAATATTGGCTGCCACAGGTACCGTGGGACTTCCGCAGCTTGGCTGCCTCCGCGTCGGCCTGACTGTGAGTTCGCTTTGATTACGTCTTTATCAATTTTTCGAAACGATTGTAGTCGAAGAGGGGAAGGTATGCAACGGAACAGTATACAATTTAATAATTCCATTGCGCCAAAGAAGAGTATGAAGGAATATTTATGTGAGTAGGTATGTATATGTGAGAGCGCAGGGCAGGTGCACATGAACACTATTTCCTTTTCGTCTCTGCAACTTCACAAAAAATCGTCTTTTTACATGGTTACCCATGACACAAACTCCAATAAAAGTTCCTACCTGATTTCTTTTGTGCGATTCATATTCAGTCTCGCGATGTTTCCAACGCTACTCTCAAAGTCATAATTTGCTCCACGATAATCTGCCGGGATAGTTCTGCCTAATTTATTCTGCCCAGGAATTCCTTCGGAATGCTGTGTCTGGTATCCAACACAAGTGTGGTTGAGGCTGCTTTGCAATCTTGCTTAGAAATTTTCTGCAACAATTCGAGATGCTATGAGCACTGAGTCCATGGCTGTTTGAGTGGTTTTACTGTCCAACAGAACTTAAAATATTGTCATGCAAAACCCGGTTTTTGCTGTCATTCAATCTTCGAGAATGGCAGCTACCTCCTGAAAGACACTGCTATGGTCTGGAAGTCAGAAAGATTAGTTCAAGTTTAATCTGTCTGAGTAGAAACCAATGCCACTCCTTCATACCCGACCATTCTTGTTGGAATCGATACAGAATACCCCACAAGAACATAAGTATGTCAGATGGATACCGCTTGCTTCACTTTAGGTGTTTTTCCTGTTTTCGGAGAAAATTCTAAAAGACTTAAAAAAACGTCAGGAATTTGTTCAATTCCTTTCCTCAGACATCCTATATCACAAAACCAATCTAATAAAAGTGCTGAATGTGTAATTCTATCAAAACTTATACAACCTTTCGCTATAAATTCAAAAGTAAATAAAGGACTCTTCTTTAGCTTCTTCCGTTGTTGCCAAATAAGTATTATAAAACTGAAAACAAAAACTACTTTTAATTGCAACATTCCAAACAATACACGAGCTGCATTGCTTTTGGCTGCTTGACGCCTACACTTACCTCCGCCGCCACCGTTCGCCGTTCCGCCACACTGCGAGCTTATTCGTCGCACAGCAATCATCAATTCAAATGGCTACTGTCGGCTATTTTTTTTATCAAATGATTGCAGTGGTGCGCACATAAAATTATAATGGCTATGGTTCTGTTGGCGCCCGCAGCCCCCGCTGCCACTTCATAATAATAACGACTGTTGAAATTGGCCAACTTGGCCGAGTTGGCTGGCGGAATTGTCATTTCTCTTCCGGCAGTTCGTTATGGCCGATATTGCGTTGTTACACCACAAGCTCTGCACTTCGGCATTGCAAGATGCTGCAAGAAGAGTTGCGGGTTTTGGGGAAAACGCAGAGAGTCAACGGTGCTGCGCCCACACACCGCAATGCTTCGATATTTTGTTATTGGCATTGGACGACAAAATGCAAATTCAATGAAGCTGCATGAGCTACGTGCTCCATCGAGTTGCCAGTTGCTGTCCCAGTGCCGCTAATAGTGAAACCTGGCGTATTAATTGGAGCATGAACAGACTTGGAACAGACTGTACCAATTGTATTTCAACCACTGCTGCATTTTTAAAACAAAAAAATTTAATAAATTAAGTATTTTCAATCATCGAATATTTAAAAAATGAAATGACCGCCTTTGAACTGTTGCAGCCGAGAGAACTGTCTGTCGCACCCGATTTGTTTAGTTCATAGATTACGTACATTTCGATCGTATTTTGTGAAACGGCTGCATGCGCTTTAATCGATTTAAATGGACAAAGGCCCAGGGGCGCAATTTTTCTTATCGTATGTGTGTAAAATTCTACACATAAATACACTACCACCTTGATAGATACAAGGATCTTTACGAATCAAGTTCCTGCTGCTTTAGTTCGTGTCATTTTGTCACTTTTTTCACTAACCACTAGTCATAAGTACATAATAACCCACTGTACACAAGTTTTTAAATCCATTTAAAATACCTTCGAGTAAGTTGTTTGAGTATAGTGATTTCAAGGCAAAAAATTTATTCAGGACCAATTTGAGACTTGCCAGATGATTTGTGAAAAGAAAACTAAGCGCTGAGCAAGTTGTCGCTAACGATTCAAATTGATAGATTCGCCATAGCGCTGTATTCAATCTCTTAAATAACTCGATTCAGAAACTTATAAGAACCAGTTTGTAGAAGAATTTAAGCCCTTTAATCATATCATTATCATCAGGTGTTGAAAGTCGAATATCAACCATACAAAAACTAATTGGCGTATTACGTGGGCTGCCTTTTATATTTTTTCAAAAGGGTTGGTTGATAGTAAGTTTTCGAAAAATCTGAGAATGCCATTGAAAAGTTTGTCATTTTCTACCATAAACCTGCTTAGAACATTTTTAAGTTCAAGCGCTATTTGTCTTGTTTACACTGACTTGAAAAATGCATCTCCGTCGAAAAATGGATTTAACTCGTGAACATTTTCGAAGTGAATTATCTCAACAACAGTGCTTCGACCACCTTCATTCCGCATTTGGTAATGAAGCACCAACCCTCAAGACAATTTATAACTGGTTTAACGAAATCAAGCGTGGTCGCCGTTCACTCCAGGATGAATTTTGTGTAAGTCGTCCAAAATCGGTCATTGCGCCAGAAACCATCGATGCTGTGCGTGAACTGATAATGAAACATCATAATGTGACATACCATGAGATAGAGGCATCCTTGAGCATTAGTTCCACGGCCGTGCATTCGATATTGCATGAACATGTAGCTGTCAGAAAGATTTGTTCTCGCTGGATCCCGCATAATTTTGGAATCGCTCAAAAAAAGGCTGGTGTCGATTGGTGCAAATAAGTGATGGAAAAATTCGATCGTGGTACTTCAAAAGATGTTTATAAGATGGTAATAGGTGACGAATCATGGATATATGCGTATGAGCCCGAAACAAAACAGCAATCGACCGTGTGGGTCTTCCAAGACGAGCCACATCCAACAAAAGTTGTTCGGGCACGCAGCACATCGAAGAAAATGGTCGCCTGTTTCTTCGGCCAAACTGGTCATGTGGCTACTGTGCCGTTAGAGCAACGTAGAACGGTCAATTCAGAGTGGTACACAATAATTTGTTTGACAAAAGTGTTCAATGAAATACGGAAAAACAACCGCCGACGCCGAATCATTCTTCACCAGGACAATGCGCGCCCTCAAACATCGGCTCAAACAACCGCCTATTTGATCGACCAAAGCATCGATTTAACCCGGATTCCCAAAATTGTAAAAGTAACGTAAACCCAGAAGTGAAACTGTCAGGCTTATATGAGCTAAATTACTGAAAAACATTTGTTTAAAAAGTACAAAAACTGTCTAAAATGCTAAATTTATAAATGAAATATTATTCTAACGTTCCATTAGAGGATTACATGAAATAATGGAATCGAAAATCTTTTGGATTTTTCATCATTTGAAATCTTTAGTGAGACTGTGAGGCTCACTTCTGGGAATTAGGGTTAATGGGTCATCCTCCATACAGCTCTGACCTAGTACCCAATGACTTATTTTTATTCCCACACATCAAAAAAATTACGTGGTCAACGATTTTCATCGCCAGAAGAAGCATTCAAAAACCATGTTTTGGAGGTGTCGCAATCGGAGTGGAAAAAGTGCTTCGACAATTGGTTTGATCGCATGCAAAAGTGTATAAATCTTCTAGTAGAATACTTTGAAAAGCAATAAAACCATTTTTGATGATATCAAAATGCATTTTCATTCTTTTTTAAAATATATAAAAGGCAACTCTAGTATTTAGCTAAGCTACTATGTTTTCTATGAACTTATATGGAATCAGTCAGTGACAGGATCCAGCTAAGGCTTTGCTGTTTTACTCTTACTTTAGCACTGGCGGTAAGTCTACCAATTTGTCAGTGTTCAATATTTTTCAAACATTTCCTTCGTATACTTTTGGTGAAATTCCAAATTTTCTGGCCTCCATTGGAATTGCAATTATTCGAATGCAAGTGATATGCCACGTAATCCAAATGTTGAAGTGGACTTTGATTTCTAAAAAATTTCCTTCGAAATTCCCATATTTGCCACTGCTTGTGTGTGTGTGTGCGTGCTGAAAACTTGTGCAGAAATCACAAAAGTTGCCGCTGACTCTGATGCATAAACTTTTGCATTGCATAACGCTCCCTCCAAAACCACCAACATTACCGTTGCCACCATCCCCATCGCCCAACTCTGCCGTTCGCTGGCGGCACGCGGCCAACAAATTGCCCAACAAAATCAGCAAAATACACAAACCAATTCGGCACTGGCGCTGAGTTTAGCCGGGCAGGGCAAAGGGATGCGCAAATAAAGCAGGAGGCGGTCTCGAAAGCATTAGCAGCAATCTTTGGCTGCAGTGCTTGCAACAGAAACGCAAAATGGCTGAAAAGAAAGAATTTGCAGTTGAGCTGCTTTCGAGAGTAAGAGAACAGAGGAAGAGTGCTAAATACAAAGTGCTCGCAGCTATGGAAATGGCCATAAATGTGTAGTGTAGTTTAGTGTAGTGTAGAAGAAGAGGTGCTTAGTGCTTAAATGTTTGCTTCAGTCTTTAAGGCGAATCTCGCGCTTGAGCAAATTTAAAAAGCTCAGCACTCAAATTTCGCCCTCGCTTGACGTTACTCTATGAACTTGATTTATGTAAATTGTTCATAAATTAATATAAACGCTAATTGCTTTTCGAACGAGGGGCCGCATGAGTGGCAGCGCGATTAAAATCTCATCATGTGTAATTTTATACGTGCAGCACCGCCCAAAAGTATGCGTCCAGCTAGAACAGAACAGCAATTGCACCTTTCTCCGCCACTTGCTGCAGCCGCGCTATGTATTTATGTATACTGACATGTGTATTATACATATGTATGTATGTATATAGTTATACGTGCAATAATTTACTGCGAAATCAGCATAATTCATGACCGTAAAAATGCTGTAAGCAAATTGACATACAGAGCAGAAAAACCCCATTGCTGTTCACCTGAATGTATAAAGCAAAATTATGTTAAAAGATTTACGCCCGATGCCAGCAAGCAGTGAAAGCTATCACATCAGAACTGACGTGAAACTGATTTGAGCATTGAAATTGAGACAAATAGTTAAGTATTTAGTGACCTTTGATTCGTGATGCGATTTTTATGTTGGTAGGAACAGGAATATAGAATGGTGTCTCTGCGGTAGCTTCCCCAGTTCCTATGACCTCAGTAGTTTCAAATCAAGTGTTCATAACTTTTTGCTTGTTCAATAGAACGAGCATGAGAGTACTGGTGAACACAACTAAGTATTATTGCAACCACTGTTTTATTGTTTTACAAACCAACATGTTTTTGCAGTGTAGGTAGGTGACCGTGACATCAATTGGACTAGCTGACTGTTCAGAAGAACTGACTTTCCTATTGTGATTTGGTTCCCCTTTTTTCTGAAAATATAACAACATACTAAAAACCCTCTCAGAGCATGGTTGAAACTCAATGCAGTTCTGACTGTTCCCATTCTCATCGAAATAATTGCAAAAATGTATCATAGTCATTTTTATAATGTTTCATGCTTTTTCCTTAAAAAAGTTAGAGCCTCAAGATATGCTCTTTTATATGTTCCATTTACAGTCTGGAATACAAGCAAAAAACAAAAATATTTTTAATTGTTCAAAACAAAACAAAATTAAAAACTTTGCATATTTTGAGGCCCCTAATTTTATAAGGGCAGCCGCCGTGGCTCAGTTGGTTAGTGCGCGGTCCAGCGAGCCGCATGCAGAGCGACGCAAGATGGAATACTGCATGTAGTAACACCTAAAAAAAAAAAAATAACGGGAAACTCCTTTTCTCTTTCGGTGGCTGTCCTCTCA
The DNA here is from genome assembly GCA_963971225.1 of Melieria omissa. Classification (NCBI taxonomy): domain Eukaryota; kingdom Metazoa; phylum Arthropoda; class Insecta; order Diptera; family Ulidiidae; genus Melieria; species Melieria omissa. The sequence continues at coordinate 43,519,932 of OZ020268.1, read as the reverse complement.
GCTGGAAATGGCAAACCTCTGAGAGTAAAAATTGCCTATGAAAAAGCTCCCAACCTGCCGTTCGGAACCGGCATAAAACTTTAGGTCCTTTTTACCCGCGTACAAAATTCACACGCACAACACGGGTGGTTGCGGGAAGCTAGGCCTTAGTCTCGCGTAAGCGGGCTGTCGTGCCAATCAATTATTAAAAATTAATTAATTAATTTTATAAGGAAAAAGTATAAAAAATGATGAAAATTACTAAGGTACATTTTTGCTACTATTTCGATGAGAATGTGAATCACACCAAATAATTTGGCTGTGTTGTATTACTTGATGTTTCCGCTTTCATTTAACACCTAACTCGACAATTGATTAACGAAAAATGTGCAGGTTTATTAATATTAAAGAAAACGCCGTGAAATTCCATATTTTCTGACTTTGAGGTCCAATTGCCGCGGATTTTTTAAACTCATAAAAATAAATTACATTGGAAAAGAGACTGTGAGGTGTTAAAAATGACACAAAGTGAAAATCATGTCAACCGGCTGGTTGGTTTAGAAATTACAATCCGAAACGTGAAAAAAGTCAGGGAAAATCCGAAAAAGTGACACGCCCATTTTTTGCGAAAACGGAAACTAAGTTGTAAAATCGGTATGCGGATTCGAAATTCGGCGCTCCCTAATTACCCTAGAACTGATGTCAAACCCAGAAAAGCCGACCAAAAGTGGAAATTTGTTGCCCTGTGTTATTTATGCAAGAGCTGATCAAATTCGAAACATTTTTCACAAAAAAAATTTAAACACAAAAAAAACCGAAAATTTTTAGTATATTGAGTAAAATATCGTAAAAATTCATGGTTAGCCAGCAGTTGCTAAAACTTTTAACATAGATTAAGAGTTGATGTGAGCATTTTCGTTTTTACTTCACTTTAAACTTAAAATAGTTTTAAAAACCTGAAAATTGGCAAAACTTGGAGGAAAATATCTAAAAAGTATGTAAAAGTATGTATGTTCTTCGATTTTTGTGTATTTTAAGAAGCATTCTTTCTTTGTCGAGTAATGTCAGCACATCCTGCGATATCTCCCGATCTAAGAAAATAATTCAATTTGAAAAGTACTCTAGACACCTATTTTTCGAGAAAATGTATTTGATTCATTCATACAATCAGCATTAAAAATAAAAAAAAAAACTACACAAAGACAAAACATACACTGCTATTACCATTTTTATTGCGAAACTAAACAGTCCTAATGCAATTTCTGAGACTCTTTGCAACTGTCAATGTTGACTTTACTAATTAAATGTTAAATCTGAAAAATTCAGCCAACACACTTCTTGCTATAGCTTATCAAAAATTACGAAAATTGTAAATTTAAGTCAAGCATTGCCAAATAACAAAAGTTAAAAAAAAAACAAAATGAAGATTTCTATTCAGTAGACCATGATTAATTTATTGAGAACATACCACTTCTTCTAAGTTTATTCCGCGGTTGTATGGAGTCAAATCACTGTGCACTGGTGTAAACAACAGTTAAACTTGCAAGTTTTTGCAAAGTTCTTTTTTTTTTACTTTTTTGGAAGGTTTCAAAAGTAAAAGTACAAAAGTAAACTGTTTTTATGTTTCGATCCCGAGATCAGATTTTGTCAATTCCTGAAATTGACTGAAATTGTCCTTGACCCCCGATTTCGGGATTCGGAATCACGGGATTGCAATCCCTAGAGTGGATGGATGAATGGATAAATAATTGCTCAAGCACTAATGGTACTTAGATTGTATTTAAATACCCAATCGACAGTAATAAATGCAATCCATACACTTCTTGTCATATATTCCTCCTTTTTCCTGTGCCTTGACAAACTGACCAGCAGAAAAATATGGGATTTGGTGATCCTGATCATGCAAGAGTGGAACTTCCTTATGCATGTTCTAATCTTCTATATCATAGATAGTGCTTTAGTGCTCTTTAGTGCTTTTTAAATCCGATTCTGCGGCAACATTTAACTTCAGCATTGCTTATGTATTTGTGTTCATAGTTGGCCTAAGCTGTCCACAAAGCAAACATTCGAAAAGATATTATCTGTTCATACGACACATACATGTATCTTCCAGTGCTATTTCGTCGTGTTGTGTTTTTCTTTTCGTTTGGCTGTCGCTCGTAAAATACTCGAAGCTAACACTGCAGCAATCAATTCCACTGTGCTACTTCAGCGACCATGCCGCAAATGGAGACATCATAACAATAACAACAACAACAGCAGTAACACAAATATAAAAGTTGCAGTATAACGACAGCAGTTGCAATTCGTTGCCAAGTAAAATGTGTAGAGCACAGCGCAACAACAAACAATAAGACGCAGCAGAGGCAGCGCGGACGCTCATTTACTCGGCGCTGCGAAAGGCTTCGTCCGCTACGTCTCGCGACGTTTATTGGCCTTTACAAGTGTTCGACTACCACAAAATGCACACACGCACTTGCATGTGTGTGCGCGTTTCTCTGTGGTGGACTGCGCTATTGGCCTTTTCTGTGCCGCCAGTTCGCGTGCTTACCGCTGAGCAGTGCTTGGCATGGGTCGAGCGATCAACTCGGCCCGCCGCTACTGTTTCTTTTCGTCTGCGGCTCTACTTTCTTGTCTTCCTTGCACTATTTTGCCCTCATAGACCCAACGAATAATTTTTCTAGGTCCCATTTGCTGTTTCTGGTAAAAAACACAAATACAGTAACAACAAAATGAAATGTGGCATGCAGCGAAAATTGGCAACCAAAACGACGCCGAAGATTGAAACTTACCAGCGCTGAAATGTTGTGGCACATGAATTTTTTTTTAACATTTATTCAAACGAAAAAGCCATGAAAAATCAATATTTTTTGTTACGATATAAATATTTCTAAGCACCTCCCTCAAAGCCGAGTAAAGTTTGGAAACCTCCGTTCTAGATTTCGGCTCTTTGCCCCGTGCATCTGCTTAATTGCGGCTGAGATCATCCAATGTGATCCCATTACTTTGACAAACATAACCTCAATTTGTGCCATCCCCATGTAACAGCGGTCCGTGTCCAATTCAATTAGACGTTTTGCTGCGGCCAGCAATGTATCCGCCGCATAAATTAATGGATTAGGCCAAGTTGGATAGGCAAACTGAGTAGAAGAGGAACAGCTAAACAACTTTCAGAACATTTCATATACGCTTCGAACTTTTAATTTTAAACTTTATGCAAAGTTACTTTAAAAACCTTCAAATCGTGTTTAAACAATATTTTATGCTGCTTTTAAAGAAGGCTAACAGCGATCCCACTTTGCTCACACACACATATGCAAAAGCACAAAAGCACTGCTCACTTTCAGCCCTAAATTGCGCAGTGTCCCGTTGTGTAAGTACCCACGTTAGTTGCTTGAGTTCTCCACTACACACTCGCATTTATATATTTCCTATTTACCGTCAAAGGCACAAGCAAGGAGCTGCAAATAAAAATTCTGCTGCATATTCACAGGCGCAGTTGCGAGCAGTTACAGCACGGCACACAAGAAGGTAAATCCTCGAAGCGCCGATTATTTGCGTTGAGTTTTGCATACACGCTGAGTTTTTGCTTTATTGCAGCGCAGCGCACAGCCGCTACCCGCCCAGTCGTCTTTCCAAAAAGTCGAAAAAGACATTTGCACAGATTCGGCAGCGCGCAGTGCCACATTGAAATTTCGCTCGCTGCTTAGTGGCCCTGGTTGCGGTTGTGCGTGTCACAGCAAAAATAAAAATTCACGAAGAATGGAATAAAAGCAATCTCTATCCGTGATATTGAAGATTATACTGTAAACTTGAATATGGATTATGACACCACAGAAGCGCAAGCGAAATCAAAAGGAAATATTCAAAGGGGCCGGCGGTAAACATTGCTGGAAGAAGCAGAGACGGAGGGCAGACTGGGCACATAATAGGAATAGTGCGCGTTTTGGAGGGAAAATGCTATGCATTCACGTTAGTTACATTCAATATTTCACGTATTAGAATGGGTCTGAAAAATGCACATTGCAATCGATTTCCTCAATGGAAGTGATTTATTGAGAAGCAGGCGGTTGGCTTTTATTGAAATCCTGTTGAGTGCTTTTATATTAAAAATTAATAATTGCCTTGTCTTATTGATTTTATTAGTAAAGTCGATGCTGCTTCACATGTGGCTTCTGTCGTGTCAAAAGATAGCATTAAACTCACACTCATACTACTGTGTCATAAGGTGACATTGTATTTATTTTGAAAATTCTTTATTTATTCTTTCAAATCAATTTCATCCCCTTCAAAGTAATCCCCTCCCGATGCAATGCACATATGCCAACGGATTTTCCTATCTTCGAAACACTGATTGTAGTCACTTTCCGGGATGGCCTTCAGTTCCGTTTTCGCTGCGGCCTGAATCTCCTCTATCGTATCAAACCGGTGTCCCCGCAGCGGTCTTTTGAGCTTGTTGAACAGCCAGAAGCCGCACGGCACCAGATCAGGTGAATACAGTGGTTGCTGAATACCTATGTTTTGTATTTCAATAAGAAAATTTGTGTTTTCAAACAATTTTCATTCTTCAAAGAACTTCACATCCTACAACATCAACCAACAACAGATTTGATTTATGAGGAAGCACATTTAGGCTATCGAAGTTAGTTTGAATATTTTCAGGTTTATAACTGTCAGGGCGTCAAAAATTTGCATTGGCTTTTTAACTAAACAATGGATCCATGTTCTTACTACTTACGTACGTACTTACTTACTTACTTACTTACTTACTTACTTACTTACTTACTTATTTACTTACTTAACTGACCATAACAACTCGTTAACGGGTTATGGCCTGCCCCAAAAGTTCTCTCTAGGCGCCGCTGTTCTGGGCGCGTCTTCTTCAGTTGGTCACACCAAGAGAAGATAGAGTGTCCTCAACTTGGTCCTTCCACCTTCCTCTCTCTTTGCCATCGGTCTCCAACTACATCATCGCGCTCCAACTTCACCGAAGCTTTATCATCCATACAGTAGACATGGCCAAGCCAGCATAGCCGCTGGATGATAGTTTGCTGCGCTATGTCCATGTCTTTCTTGTTCTGGTCCCACGGTCGGTGTTAGCTGCTTTTTAAGTTAAGGAAAATATTTATATGTTTAGTAGAATTTTTTAGTGTAGTTCAACCCGGTTGACCGTCGAGCAAACATGACCATTGACTCTTCAGGCCATCTTGAGCACAACTTATGGACATAGAAGAAGTAAGAATGTTTATGTTTATTGGTGTATTGTAAAAAGTGTTCACAAATAGTGTTAAAAAAGTTAAAAAAATGTTTTAAAAAACAATATTGACAAATATGCGGCAGCTGCGCATATCATCGATCAGGACACGGAAAAGAGATAAAGTCCTCTTTTCCGCTCGACTTCGACTGCTCGCTCGGCCGGAGTTACCAACTGACGGTTCCTGACTGCCGCTGCATATTCCTTCTTTCATAGATACGGACACGGCCATGAGTTTTCAATACATTGTAAAAATTTTGAAAAAATTTTTTTTGCATTAGCACTTTTCATGAACGTTTTGTACGTAATTCTGCCGATAAGAAATTTTAATTGTGCACATAGGAAAATTACTTCTAAAACTAAATCTGGTTTTGGTTATGACAGAAAATTCGAGATAAACTAGTCACAAACAATTTGTGAACTTTTGATTCCTTTGTTGTTTTAAATTAATGTTTCTTAGAACTTTGGTTTCTAGGACCAAGTTCCCATTTAATTCTAATAGGAAGTGTTTTATGGCACCGCTTCTATTTCTTCTCTTCGTCATTTGTTATCTGAGCAGAGTTTGACTCTGTGGAGCTGTATGTCCTGTAGGCAGATGGAAAAGTTCTGAACCATGTTTTGAAAGGCACGAGGTAAATACGGTTTGTGGAAATGACACTCCGCTACCCAGAATAACACTTCTGTCCAGTAGATCTCAGCATTATAAATGCTGCTCGAGTTCGACAGTCTGCACGAGTTTTGAACTTGTAACACTATCGAAAGGACTTGTTCCTCTCCCGGATTACAAGAAAACTCCTTCTTCATCATTTTATTACACTTAAAATATAGGGGAATAGGTTCGGTTGTGGGCACCTTTTTGTTTTTGGCTCATAACTTTTTACCAAGTTCTTCTTAATCGGACATATGGACATCTATGGAAAGCTAGAAACCTTAGCTAACAAGTAATGACAAAAGTAAATCGATTCCGTCAAATAGAAAAGGTTTTTTTTTTAATTTTGTAAAGTAGTCATTTTTAACGAAAATTTTTTTTTTGGTTCGGTTGTGGGCACCCTTGGAAAATCTGCTGGAAACGGAGAAATATGAAGAAAAACCAACACGAATATAGACAAATATTAAGTTTTAATTATTTGAAGCACAATGCACGCATGTGAAGTAGCTGGTACGCATGTCGGCACACTTTAGATGGACGGACATTTCACAATGTAAGTGCCCAAGTCATTCTCCTGGGCTGTCAAGAAGACCTAAAGTAAAATTAAATTCAACCTAATTAATCAACACTCTTCAAGTGCTGTGACGTGAAGAAGGTAGAAAACACCAGTTAACCTGACTCGATAACATCCGCGAAAAGAAGAAAAAGAAGAAAACGCCACCGTCCACAGCTTTGATGTCTCCGAAATTTTCTTCCACCTTCTTTTTGTAGCGTTGGAGAGTGGTTCGGGAAATCGCACACGCTGCGGCAGTCGATTTTGTGGTTAGCTTATCTGCAGAACAATGTTAAATTACATCCAACACATTAAAAAAATATCGGAGGATTTTTGTTATTTACCCTCAGAAGATATAGCTAAAACAACCAAAAAATGCGTTAAAAGACCATTTTTGATTAAATAACTTACCAAAACTTACCAAATCACTAAAAGACGGGTGCCCACAACCGAATTTGGTAGCCATTTTGAGAAGTAGTGAAAACTTTATTCGGGGTAAACATATTGGTTGTAATCAATATTGGATCACAAAGTATAATAAATTTACTAAATAAAAATGCATTTTACTCGCCTTCTCGATGGATTCACTTCGATTTATGACACCATTTAAAATCTTTAAAAAAAATATTTGTCTTATTTTTTAAGCACAGAAAGATATATATGGTCCCAGCACAAAGCAGGCGTGTCTGTTCGACTCAGTATTTGGCACAAACAGATCGTGGTTCCATAATGAACAAATGGCCTGAGTCAAAAAAACCCAGCCTGCTTTCTATCAAAAGATACGAAGGGGTGCCCACAACCGAACTATGCCCACAACCGAACCTTTTACCCTATTTATTTCGGTGTTATTTCGTGTTATTTTTAATTAATTTTGATGCTTAAATAATAATTTAATTATAGCAAAATTTTTAACATTGAATATCGCTCATATTTATTTTGTGACGGTATTGGACAGTCGAACTCACCTCATAATTTAGTCTGCCTTCAGTTCGGTCCAATTCATTCAAAATCAAAATATTTCGCAATTTTAAAGCAAATTCTACACTTACTGAAATGCTTCTTTGCAACGCAGAGCTTTAACGAATTGCTTAATAACATCTAATTTTAAATGCAATGGATTTGAAATTGTATTACGATGTGAACGAAGGAAACATACGAGCGCAAAAAAAGTCTAACAAAAATCAGAAAAAGCAAATACCCGCAGACCTCTTAGGTGCTACGAGTGTGCAATGCGCTATGCAGTTTTCCGGAATTTCGCACATTCCGTCCTTTATTTAGACTTCGGCAACGCGGCAGCGGAAACAGCACTCAGCGACAGACATTAGGCGCTTGCGGCGGGAATGCGATGAAAAGTCGGGCTTTGGCCGAGACGGTTATGACCACGAGATATCGCACGTTATCCTGAAAAGTCGATTTGGACACACGAGACACACTGACGTGACGGGGCGCCTTGGGACGTGGAAGCGGCGCATATTTTTCTTTAGCGTGCTGAGCAAAGCAAAATGCAGCAGAAATGCCATTTTTTCACTTCACCTTTGCATTTTAGCCCTACTTTCTTTCATTCCTTTCAATGTTTGTTGTGTTTCTGTTTCTGTTGCCTTTGTTTTACGCTGTTGCCAAGGGACGTTTGCGGCATGTGAGTTCGCAGGGTGTGTGTGTGTCCGTTTGTTGGCGCAAGTGATGTGACGACAAAATGCCGGCAAGGCAAAAGGTGATTGAACGTACGTGAACTAGATAGATGTGCGGCAACGAATGTTCTGGAAAAATAATTTTGCTAATTTCCCATAGAATTATCTACGTATGTACGGATTTACAACGTAAGCATACAGGCAAACATGTAAAATGTATTGGCACTGGTTTGCAACAGTGCAGCATTGACAAAAAATAGTTCTTATTCAGCTTGGCACTGCTTTTAAACTGCTTAGAAACATTTTGAAACACTTTACGATTTTTATTAAAAACTGTTTAATAAAAAGGCAACATTTTCGTCTGTGTCCTTTTACATATAAGTAAAATATGTTTAATAAGTATGAAAGGTAATTTTAAGATATTTTGAGACAACCATCTCATGCACATTCTGTACTTTCGTCTTTTATTTTCCAATGTTTTCAGTCTTTGCACTAAAAATCACTCATACGCCCCACCTTTTTTAATGTCCTTAATTCTCTCACACCTTCTGCCAGAGGCATGGCCCCTACCAGTGCTCAGCTGTTTTTGGCACTAGCCGCCCCCCTTCTGCACTCCAGTTGCATCCAAGTCAGACTTTCTTCACACTTGATTTCCAGGCATTGGAACCGTCCAAAATGACTTCATGCTGTAATTCCAACAGTGGAATTGTTGGCACGTGTCCAAATTCATTTCGTTGGAAAGCGGCGCAACGCGAAAATCACGTGGAAACATGCCGCAAACCCCTACGGCCACTTCCAATACAACAATAAAACACACGCGGCTTCAATAGTCGCAAAAGAGGATAAATATTTATTATTTGCCAGCAACATTTGAAATTTCAAATTTACCGGCTGTGGATATAGCAAAAGCTATATGCCTTGCATGGTGGCAAAAAAGAGATAGACACAAACCTGACGCATTTGGCTTTGTGTGTGTGTGTGTATATGTGTGCGTGGATATTTGGAAATATATGAAATCAGTGGGAATCGGTGTGGTTTGGCGTGAAGTGGCACAAACCCCGTTTGACTTTTTTGACATTTCAAAACTCCGTTGTGCACCCGCCACCCCACTGCACGACCGCTCGCCGAATCGTCGAACAAGCAGTCGTAGCAACGAGGTTAAATGATGCAGCAGAAAGGGGAAATCACTTTAAAGTCATTTCAAGTTGAGTTATTTTTATTTAATGCAGCAAACGATGATGACATAATGTTGTTGTTCTTTTTAGTGCCGTTAGTGTCCAACATTTATTGTTGCTGTTATTGTAATGTTTAAAAGTTTACAAATAACGAATAAAAGCATAAGGCAAACAAGCAAAGGGAGAGCTTGAAGACATCAGCAGACTGCGCCCGGAATCTCTTTTTGGAATGAACTCAACACAACAACCGTGACGAAAGTGATGACGACGTGCGGCGTGATGGCTGTGATGTTGATTTCGATGACGTTGTCATCAATGATTAAATCCAACCAAGAATGTGCTGGAGGAAGAAGTGTTGGCGCAGATGCGGCCAGCAACTGTTGTATGAAACAATTCAAGCAGAATTAATGGCGCAGAGTTTCACCCTGCTTGTTGTCGTTATCTTAGAAAATTCTCTTAATATTTGTTTTATACTCACACAGTAAGTAGACTTGGACTTGAGTGCATTGCTTAATGCTTCTTAACAGATTATTGATACGAATCCCGGTGAATACAGAAACAATATAAATTGTTTGTGCGCCTGGAATCTGCAGAACACTTCTTAACTATGCTAGACAAAGAATCCAAAAATTATGCGTTTGTGGATCCTTGATTGAATGAGCCTTACTAGCCTAAGTGTGCTCTGGTTTAAGGGGTAACACCACCGAAAAAACCGAAAAAACGGCTTAACTTTGATGATGTCTTTTGAAAGGCTATATTTGGCAAAATGAGGAGGTTAATGGGGTTTCGACAGTACATTTTGATTTTTTCTTTGCAGAAACCCAAAAGTTGACAACGTCACATCGTATGGGAGACGCCCTCTGGTGGTGAATTTCTGAACCTTATTTAATTTTGTATTTTTTGTACTTAAGAATTTTGGCGATCTCTGAATAAATCATTGAAATCGGTTCAGCAGTTTCCGAGATACGATGTTTTCTCACTTACTTAACTACTATATTTACAAGTGAGGAGCCAATGGCATAGAAAGTGGCCAATTTTGTATGGCAGCCCCCTTAAGCCTTGGAGTTAGCGGTTGGATATGTTTGGAAGAAACATTTGGAGGAGAAAATAAATGGGTGTCGGTCATACATTCGATACATCTGGGGGCAACCTGGGAGCAATGGAAGCCCATTTTATAAAAACGACCATTTTGTATGGGAGCCCCATTAAGGGTTGCAGATAGGGGGTGAGTATGTTTGAAATAAATGTTCAGTAAGGGAAACTAGAGGGGTCGGTCATAGATTTTAACCCTCTAAGAGCAACTTCTGACCAGCTGTGGAGCAATTTGTCGAATTTCCCAGCTTTTTTGTGAACTTTGACCTCGATGAGACGCCATTTAGCCCCACCCTAGCTCCAAAATTTTTTGGCTCATGCACTTTTTCACCAAACCGCATAAAATAAGAGGTGGCGGAGCATCGAGAACCCATTATTAAGAATCTCCATACAACACTAAATCCACTCTACTGTCCACCCAGCTTTTACTTTGGAAAAAGTCTATAATTGAATTTGTTAATTTTTTTTTTCGCATTATTAAGGGATGACCCAATATTTGCTGATTTAACTGTTATTGCCTTTCGTTTTTTTTTAATTCACAACTGAACTGACGTGCCTTAGTTTTCTAGGTTAATAGTTTTTGGCTCTGCCAATTGATTACTTCATTCCATTGAAAATACTTTTTATAAATCATTACTCTATTTTCCCATTAAACAAAAACGGTAACAAGTACTTATTGCAATGTGGTTAAATGAAATTTATTTTCTTAATTTTTGTTAGACCCTTTTGCTGAAATGTTCAAGTCCTCACTTTACAATGAGTTTTTTATTCCAAAGTAAATAAAACACATAAGGCACATAAAACCAACGACGACAATGGGAAGCTGTAAAAATCGACTTCGGCAATGCTTGAAAAGAAAAATATAAATCGTCAAAGTTCGTTCGTTTAGTTCACATCGCATTAAATGCATTTGTGTGTATAAGTGTGTAAAAAGATGAGACAAGCAGATATGGCTCACATTTTTATGAGTTCCCAATAGCAAAAAGCGCACACACTTGCCTTCAAAAATGGCTGCAAGGCAAAGCGTAAGAAATGGATTAAAAAAATCCATAAAAACGGCATAACCGGCACAACGCTGCGAAGCTACTAAGGCTGGCAGCCAGAGGTAAGCTTAGAAAAAGAATAAATTGTTAACGACAAAAGAAAGGACATACCGAGTCAGCAAAAAAAGAAAAAGAGGGAAAGTTAAAAAAGCCTCTCACTAGCTGCGCACAACTTGCACAATCGTCAACACACACAACAAAGACCTTATTACATGTCAGAAGGCGTTGGAGTATCACTTGATTCCACAACAAATATCGTATTTGTATATACGAAAAATTATTCAAAAGAGGTTTAGTTGAATGTTGAAAAGGTTCAGAATTTTTCATATATTTACAAAAGGATTCAACTTACTTATTTACTCTTTAATTGGGTCTGTAACTGTAAGTTTATGTCGCTTTGCGTTGAAACATAATTTAATTATTAACAATGTTACATTCTTTTATGTGATATATCTCAGTCGGAGTTTTAAGCCTTATTAGACAACGTTTATTTACTGTTTTTATGTTAAGGTTTGTAATCATAAATTTGTTTTCAAGATATGAAATAATTCTATTGCATATTAATCGACGGTTGGCTTAAAAATATAAAAAAGACAACTTGATCCATTTTCCAGGGAAGCTTCGTCGTTTTAAGTTTCGTAACAAACGAAGCTAAGGAAAGGTTCGTAATCTAAAGTTTAAGATTCAATTAAATACTTCTTTCAGTTTAAGAATAGTTTATTCATATCTCCAAACTAACGACTTATACACTAAATATTAAATCACATACATAAATGCAGTGATAATGGTCCAATTCACTGCGTTTAAAATGCAGCCAATGGTCGACGTCAGTTCCTTCAGCAACTTTTGACGGCGACATTGCTATAGTATAATCATCTAAGCCCAAATACTCACGCAACCACTTCATTCACCCCACGGTGACAGTGCAGTGAAAGCAAGTGTTAAGCGTTGGCATTGTGTTGCCGTCGCAGCACAATTCAAGCACCGGCCAGCCGGGTGGTGACCGGCTTGCCGCAGGGTTGGCCGCTTGTCGCGCACATCGCATAATCGCTTTGAAAGCCTGAGGGCTCTTTGTGTGCCCTTCCTGAGTTCCGCCATTTGCCACTTGCCCTCCACATCGCCAACCAGTCTCGTGCTTTCACCCAGCTGGCTGGAATTTGCGGCTTAAGTGGGTTACTGTGAATAGCTCTGCAAGGATCATGATTTAGCTGAACCAGCAGTGTACCCGGCTTTGCTGAGGGTAAAAACTAGTTAAATACTTATGATAATTACTTATCCTTATCGCCAAAATCGCCAAGCGGAGACTTTATGTATATTGAAAGTCCGGAGCAACTTACTATATATTTTGAACGTCATTCTTTCTTTTAGCCACACCTTCAAATGAATTTATTAATCGTGACCTCGTCAATAAAATTATGGCTTCTCTCGACTAAACTCTTCAAGCCGAGTAGTAGTCAATAGCACAGGATGCTCTATTGTCCACAATGAACTTTATCGCAGGATTTTGAATACAATTGAAGAGCATCAGATCAGTGATTAGTGACAGTTACGTTCGGTATGTCAAGATCAGAGTAAAGCATTGTTTGCACTGCTTTAAAAAAGCACTCGCTTGTTTCTTTCATCACGCAAAAATATAATCATTATAGCGTATAATTATTAAGAATGATGATATACTACGCCTAAAAGCTATATGAACGCTATATGCAAACCCAGTAGGAAAATGGTAAGGTGCTTACCATAATAATGCATGTTTTCCTCCACCTTTCGGAGGTGAAAACGGCATGCTACCAAAAGTAAGGTACATTCCGAGTACCATCGGTTGTAGCTTACGCTAAGAAAGCAAACAACAAGGCACAGGAAGTGCGAAAAAGTTCATTTAAAACCCGAATGATTGTTCGTATCGTCACTTTCAAGTGCACTTTACTTTGTAATGTACGTGGAATGTACATTTAAGTAGAACGAATCTAGAAGAAAGACGTGATTTTACAAGCATAATAAGTTGGCCTCGGTAGTCCAGAGGGTAGCGCGTTGACTCTTCATGCCAGAGGCCCAGGTTCAATTCCCAGCGCGGGCTGTTTAAACACTCGTCTATTTCCATCGCTATTCCCATGAAGCAGTTGAGAATTATAAGAAACACAGAAGTCAACTTTTCGCAGGCCATCGTAAGTAAAGAAATCAGCTGTGCGTACATTATACGTAGCGAGGAAGGCATAAACTGAATAGGTCATTTTATTTTTTATCATTTTAAGCCCATTCCAACAGCACATTACGGCCACCTTACGTTTTCCTTCATACCGTCACATTACTAAGTAAAGTACATTTGAATGGGAAGCCGAACGATTCCGATAAATTGATACCATTTGTACTTTACAAAATCATGCATGATCCGGCGGCCATGCTCTGAACAAACGTAATGGGCGTTTGGCATGGAATTTGGAATGCTTCCCGGATGGAAAGTAAGCATGCTGTAATGAATTACGGAAGGTACCACTTTTCTACTGGGAAAATACGACTAGACAAACAAACATTTCCAAATACATAATAAATAGTTGATGCGTTGACTGTGTTGAAATTTACAAATGCGGACTGTAATGTGACCAATGGAAGACTGAATATGAAAAGAGCACACTGCTTTTTGTGTTGCGGCCTTTTTACTTTATTACAATAGAAAAACGATTTGGTTGGCTTACAGCCGGAACCATAGCTGACACTTTAGTTCTCGAAAAGATTATTGTGCTGATTTTTCAAAGGTCCCTTACGTTTTATTGTGCTCAAAAGTCATTTAAATTGCCTTTAAACATTTAAGTCACTTTGGTTTTTTGAACATTTAAAGCTATTTTCCCCACAAATACAACCAGCAGCCAGATGAACAAATTGTCGAGTCAATTTCCTTTGGTGGTAGCTCAGTGCAAGATATAGCCGCATGATAACTAAGGTCATCAGATAATTATGAAACAGTCCTTTTTTTCGCTGGATTTGCATTGACTTTTCTTGATTTCCCACTTCACTCGGCCATTTCTTATTTCTCGTTAAGAAAATCGACATATGACGAAACAATTCTTATTTCTGCTGCTGAGGAAGCCATTGTTGTCAACATTACAACTGATGGCGAGTTGCTTTGTCAACTGGATGATGGCAAAATAAAATAAAGGCGCAAAGTAACACATTCGTTTAGCTCAACGGTAACACGTTAACACCCGTTTTAACTCATTTCTCAGCGTTTCTTAGATCGGAGAGCCTTTGTGGCGTTCCACAAGGACGAGTGGTACTTGCTGTGGTATTTTCGCATTGGTTGCACTACTTTATCGTTTCGAGAGTTTAATGGTATTTTCCATTCATATGTAATACGCCAGTTGTGTATGTAGATGTAATGTATGTCATGTATGTGTATGCAAAATGTTATGTTATGTAACATTTGAAAGTTACGACAAGGAACGGTGAAACAGCGGTGGCCGGTTGCCTTTCATATCACATAATACAACCTTGATTTTGCAATAACGGGACGAGAAACGTTAGGTCTTCAACTAAATTTAAAATAAATGCAAGTTACTGCTGTGTTCTGTATACAGCAGTAAATTTAATTTATTTAAAACTCGCATAAAATTTATTCATCAAAATACATTTTTCAACTGTTGGCTGTTATCCAAAATATAACAGCGATAATCACGACATGTGGCCACTGTTCTTAATTGAAATAAGTCAACCGACAGCGTGGCTCCGCTAGTTAGTGCGGTAGAATGCGACTTTGTAACCCCTCAACAAGGTAAAAATAACACATTTGAATTGTCTATGAAAAAGCGCCTAACTCGCCTTATAGAGTCGACATGACATTTGTTGTCTCTTTCATTTGTACACAACCTTAAATGCATCACATCTTTCAAAACATACTTTTTAAACCCAGCCCACAGGTGCATTAGGTCCACTCAAAATTATTAATAGTAAGGCCCGACAGTTACCATTGATGGCAAATGCTGCCAATTTTGAAAATCATGCACAAAACTCACAAAACTTTGGCGAAACATATAAAATATGTCTTCGCACAAGTATCAGTTCAAACTCATACCTATGACTTACTAATTCTCAAATATAATAACATCTACTTTAATCAGAATGTCTTTCATTCCTTTTCGTTATGGCCACTTAAGGACTCTCCACGAAAAAATTTATCCTTCTCCTTTGATTTTTTAAATTTTTTGGGAGCGCACTTAAGCAGTAGGCTTTGCTTTTTCAAAAAGCTTAAACTTCAAAAAAACGAATTGCATTTAGTTTCATTTTTATTTTAACTCTCCAGCGAAATGACAGCGAACGAAATTCAGCAGCAAAAAAACAATTTTGCACACTTTGAATGAAAATCCTACATGGACCCAAAAAAGGGTAGGAAAACATGTGAGTGTCGTTGTTGCAACGGTGAAAAGGGTTGTGAAAAAGTTTAAGGAACACCTGTCTGTTGAGAGGGCTTCAAGTTCTGGGAGAAAGGCTGGTCCTGCCAACGAAAATTTTGCCAATGCAGTGGAGGCGCATTTTAAGAAAAACCCGAATGCATCCGTCCGGGATACAGCATCTCTAGTGGGAGTGTCAAAAAGTTTTGTTCAAAACACTAAAAATAATGCTCAACTCAAATCATATAGAGTGCAGAAAGTTTCGGATAGAAGCGATGACATGGAAAATGAGGCCAAAAACCGAGCTAGAAAGTGGTATGAGCAGTTCCTTACAAAATGTGAGTGCTGCGTCATGGGCGATAAAACATACGTTAAAGGCGACTTCCAACAATTGCCCGGGCAGCAGTTTTAAGTTGCCGCAGCTAAACAAGCTGTTTCTAAAAAATTTAAAACACAAAAAATGTCCAAATTCCCAAAAAAGTTTCTTGTATGGCAGGCAATTTGTAGCTGTGCACAGCTGTGGAAGAAGAAGCGAAATTTTTGTTACAGCAGGCTCAATCAACCAAGAAATTTACATCAAGGAATGCTTGAAGAAACGGCTTTTGCCATTTTTAAGAAGCCAGAAGTTTATACTTTTTTTGGCCAGATGTAGCCACATCCCACTAATCCAGATGCGCCCACTAACTAGTCGAAGTGAGCGCACACCATGACTGAAATGGAGCCATCAGAATTGAGACCCGACAGCAGTTGCTTCTCCACGAATAAGATATCTTTATGCGAACTCGAGAGAAAAGGATCGTAGTTTTTGTCGCGGTCCAACTCCACCTCGTTGAAGCAGCACAAGCACAGGTTGTGCGCATGCAGCCACACCATCATCTCCAGCTCATACTTTTAGTACAGCCACACCATCATCTCCAGCTCAGACTTGTAGTACATCGCAATGACAACAGCGAGCGGCAGACCATCAGCCCGCAGTGTCACGGCTAGGATCAGCAGACTGGGGTCCTCGCTGAGTTGGGGTGATGACAATGAAGAAGTTTAACTCCAGCAGGTTAACGACAAATTGCGCTTCGAAACAGATCACTGTGTCCGCCAGTTGTTGTGTCTCGCAATTGCCTGCCCAAGGATTTTGCGAGAGATAAAACTTGCCATGCAGAAAGTTCAGCGCACTCACGTTTAAGTACTGCAGGCGGTTGTGACACACGACCAGGTGGATCAGGTGCAATGGCAGCTTCAAGACCTCGAGTTCGCTGAGTGCATTTCCCGTAGAGCCGCGTGCCATTGGCGTAATCCCGCGTACTATTGACGGACAGCGTGCGCAGTACAAAGTTGGCCGCATGCAACTCTATGTCAGCTAAAACAGCGGCAACTGCTCCTCAACTACTGGCGGGGAGAATAAACTACGATAACCAGTACAAAACAAGAACATGATTTATGTCAGTAACAGCAACAATTATCACAAATGCTTACATATGTATGTATGTATGTATGTACATATTAAGCAGCAAGTTTAAAAGAGCAGATAAAGCGACCAAAGAAAGACAACTGGCACTGAATACGTCACTGCAGAGGTTTTCTTTGTTCTTTATTATTGTTACCCGGCGAAGCATGAAATTAGTGGGAATTGCACGGACGCTGAAGCATGTTGGTTTTAGTTTTGTTTAGACACACATTATTGTAATAATTTCTTCATCTTGTTTGCTGTTTTCATTATGTGCGCCTGGCAAAAGTAGAGCATTTCTTGTACTAACAAAATTTTTACAAATACGATACCCAACGGGAAACAAAAGGAGCTGCTTTCCCAAGGAGCACAATGGGAGCACTTGAAAAAAAAAATTTCAGTATGCTGAACAAACTAAGTTAAAAAATTCAAAAAAATCAAAAATGATAAAATAAACATTGTCAAAAAATTTTATTTTCAATTGCACAATAAATAAAACGTGCATACGTGCAAAGGAAATTCTTATGCTGATGTGTAAAAATAAAAATGATAATGGAAAAAAATGAAATGAATGGAATGGGTATATATAAATCGAACACAAATGCTCTCAACACCCTCAAAGACTCGAACATTACAAAATTTACAGTTTTTGGTTTTTCATAAAAAAGAAAAAAATCATAATAAGCGCTTATTGATCCTTGTGTATGGAGCGCTTAACGAGCGGTTTAACCGGAGCACAAGGAGAGCGCTGATCGTTCTTTATGTATGGAGTGCTCACCAAGTGCTTCTAAGGGAGCACAAAGGGAGCGCTTCGCTCCAATGACACGCAATGTTAAAATACAAGGAAGGGCATAAGGAACGGGGGAGCGCTCACTGCTGACTAAGGAGCGCTCCCAAAGGGCTCCTCGAGCGCTCGATTTCCCGTTGGGTAGATACATACACATACATTCATATCTAAAACAGCGATAACGTACATGTATGTTTGAAAAACATTTGTTAATTTGTTGCAAATAAGTTTGAAGCCTTAGTTGGGAAAGCGTTTGCTAACACGCTTACAAGTAATTTGCTTGCAACGAGTAAACGCGTTTGTCTTCTTGTGGACTGGGGCTCGCTTCATTTTGACAATCAACTTACCTATCTACCTACCTTTTGGCAATTAAACATTACCAAAATCAATTCAATTCAATGTGCATTGGTCCGAAAGTGCTAACTAAGTGTCGGCATATTTTCAGTTTCGCGAGTTCGACATCATAAAAACTGTTCGCTTGTTTGGTCTCGAAGAACTCAGACTGAGTCCATTTATGGATATCTCTATACATATAATTGTTTGTCCTAACTGACTGACTGATTCATCATCGCCCACATGAAATTTAAACTGTAGGTACAATAAAGAAAATTAACCTCCGCTAACACGAGATTTTTTGAATAGGGGCAAAACATGGGTTAAAATGTTATATAAAGAAACTTGATATAATAAGCTTATTGAACTTGGTGGAAATACTCCAAATCAAAAATAGTTCGACACGTATTTTAAAACTTTTCGAAAATCAACATTTAAAGGGATGAGACGAGGGTTAAGGTTCGTATACGAAAAGACTACAAACAACTCTGAACCAATTATCCTATTAACCCTTTTGCTATTTTCTTGCCATATGGCACATTGCTACTTTGTGGACGTTTGAAGTTTTAGGAAAAATACGAAATTAAAAAACTTAATATTAAAGGTTAAAGAAGAGAAGTATACTGGTTTTTTAATGGTTTATATTGACATAGTAAAGGAAAAAGAAGCAGAAAACTTTAGATAACTTTTTAATTTGACTTTTTTTCAATTTAGATACTTTTTTATTTAATTTTTACTGAAATAAATGAAAAAATATTCAAATTTCCGTTATGCGTAAAAATTTTTATGTTTAAGTAATTAAGCCACAACGATGTGGTTGCTCTCATAGAAAAACACTCTAAAATACAGGGTCCCAGTATAAAAATTTAAAAAATTTCTTTTGGAATGTTGCTAATGTAACCACATAGAAGCCTAAAATTTAAATTTTTTACTTTCCCCAGTAAAAACCTGTAGCGAAAGTTGGTGAAAACACTTGAAATAAAAAATAATTTGACACGTGTTTCTCATTTTTTGGAAAATCAAAACTCAAAGGGGAGAACCCATGATACAATTATAAAGGTAGTGTATTCCCCATAGGCGTTCTCGCAAAAGCTGTCAACTCGATGCCTTATTGAATTTGAAATGAAAAATAATGTTGCTTATTTTTCGTTTGCTTACGTGCACATGTATTGATAGGCACACGAAAAAAGATTTTATGTTTCGATTAAATCATTCGAAAAATGCCGAAATCAAGCTGCACGCTGCGCCAGAAATCGTGGGCGAATAGTAATATATGTGTTATTTTTTTAATCAAAATATGTCCATCTAAAGGTCCATAACTTATCTTGTTTTATCACTTACAGGGTACGAATTTGTCCCCTATTTGTACAATTTTCCCCATCATGATAAGCAACATTCTGTATAAGGCATTGTCATTCTGCCTTTCTCCCGGAATACACTACCTTTATAATTGTATCATGGGGAGAACCCATGATACAATTATAAAGGTAGTGTATTCCGGGAGAAAGGCAGAATGACAATGCCTTATACAGAATTGTATCATGGGGAGAACCCATGATACAATTATAAAGGTAGTGTATTCCGGGAGAAAGGCAGAATGACAATGCCTTATACAGAATGTTGCTTATCATGATGGGGAAAATTGTACAAATAGGGGACAAATTCGTACCCTGTAAGTGATAAAACAAGATAAGTTATGGACCTTTAGATGGACATATTTTGATTAAAAAAATAACACATATATTACTATTCGCCCACGATTTCTGGCGCAGCGTGCAGCTTGATTTCGGCATTTTTCGAATGATTTAATCGAAACATAAAATCTTTTTTCGTGTGCCTATCAATACATGTGCACGTAAGCAAACGAAAAATAAGCAACATTATTTTTCATTTCAAATTCAATAAGGCATCGAGTTGACAGCTTTTGCGAGAACGCCTATGGGGAATACACTACCTTTATAATTGTATCATGGGGAGAACCAAGGTTTAAAAATTTGTATAAAGAACCATGACATTTTACGCCTTTTGACTTTGGGAAAATTTGGGGAAAGTACTCTTGGTGAGAACTAATTGGACATGTGTTTTTTATTTTTTCGAAAATAAAAATCTGACGGGGTCATTGATGGTTTAAGAGTTTGTATGGGGGAAACATGCGCCAATTGACTTCAAATGTGGTGAAAGCACTTCAAATGGAAAATAATTAGATAAGTATTTGTTCATAAAAATCTGACGGGATCAACAAAGGGTTAAGAAGAACTTGATACACTGGCCCCATTGGCTTCAAACTTGCATGCAAACTCGCGGCGCCCTGCTAGTATTATAAAAAACTTAATTTTTCATGCAAATTTAGTCGAACAACAAAGTTGCATCCAGTCTTTACAAAGATTACGCTTTGAAACAACACCCGTTGAAAAATTTGTTATTATTCACTTTACTGCATCCAGTTGGCATTATTTTTCGTCTTGTGTACTTATCCATATCTTAACGAGTATACTGCGGCGTATGCTGCTGTTTTAGTTGTTGTTGCACTGTTGTTTACATGCAAAGCTGTTGCTGTTGCTGTTGCAATCGCTGATGACGACGACGAAAATGCTTCGCACAACGCTGCGTTGCAGTGCAAATTGGTGTCAAGCGCCTGCTGCACGCTGCTGGCCGCCTAATCGCACGTCTAGGGCAAGTTCCTAGAATGGTTGTTTGGTTGGCCGGACCGCCGATATGTCGACACGCAACCAACGGTTTTGTTTAGTTTTTTACGGCGGTTTTTGTGTAGTAGAAGTGAGGTGTAGATTGTTAACATTTTGGCTGTTACTTGCATCATGCAAAACTTTTTCAACATTCATACGGAATTGGCGCAAATCAGGGAGAGAAAGTATGGGGTGTTTGTTGATGGGTTGGAAATTATGATTGCCTAATAAACGGATCTTATGTGCGAACACTGCAAACAAAAACAACCAAACCGCAAACGTCATTTGGTTGGGAAGAAGCCCCAATTTTTTCTTAATTATGGGGAGTTCAATGTTGAGACATTTGTCGCGACAACCTCCGCTCATTGTGATTGTACTTTTGGTGCAAACGTAGGGCGTAGTGTCATTTTGGGTGTCATTACGACTGTTATATAAAAGAGGAGCTAATATCGGGTGATTTTTAAGAGCCTTCGGATTTGATTAAAAATAAACACAAAAAATTTAGAGAAATGTATGAAATTTTTATTTGAGTCGATAAAACGATCTACTACTGTGGGCAAAGAATAGTAAGACTTCGTTCATAATTTGAAAATTCTTTATTCTTCCAAATCTATTTCGTCCCTCTCAAAGTAATACCCCGGCCCCAATACATTTGTGTCAACGTTTTTTCCAATCCTCGAAACAGTTCACGTTTAATGTCTTCAATTGATTCAAAACGGTTTCCCCGGAGCGGTCGTTCGAGTTTGCAGTCAGAAGTCACACGGAGCTGAATCAGGCGAATACGATGGTTGTGGAACGATATTGGTTGAATTTTTGGCGAAAAACTAACGAAGAATCAATTTTGTTTTTTAACCAATCGTGCTTTCACTTTTTTTAGGCCCAAATGATCTTTTCAAATGGTTTTCACTGATTCTTCCGATATTCCAACGATGTCAGTAAGGTCTCTGACTGTTAATCGTCGATTCTCGAGCACAAATTCCTTGATTTTATTGACGTGTTGATCATCAGCTGATGTTGATGGCCGTCCTGGACGTGGTTCGTCGTCAACGCGTTCTCGACCCTCCCTAAACAATTTGTACCAATCAAACACACTTGCACGCGACATACAGTTATCACCGAAGGCCTTTTTTGAACATTTCGGCACCAGAAATTTGATTCCGCACACAAAATTTAATGGAACTTCTTTGTTGAATAATTTCATTCCTTGTAAAAATTTGTACTTCAGAAAGACACTATACTAAACACTAATGATTATTTTGATGTGACATTTGGCACAGATGTCACTGGCAGTCATACTAACCTCGAAAAAAAATATTTCGACGAATGGGTTTCCGCGCGAAATTTAAATTAAAAAGTCTTACTATTTTTTGCTCACAGTAGTATATAATTCAATGTTTAAAGGTGATTTCATGTAAATATTGATTGCGGTTGCGCCTCAAATGGTTCATACGCTGGGCCCAATTTCGACATACCTACGCTCTCTAACATATCGTCCGAACATATCACCGAACTCGCCTCTCAATTGGGCCATTGTTTTTTGTTCAGGATAATTGTTCCTTGTTTTAATTTGAGCAAACGCGGAGGGGATAACCCCTATTAACCCTAGTTAGATAACGTTATTTTTTGTACTGAAAAGATAACGATACGTCTGAGAGACGTATGCTAGTTTATATCCTTTTAAAAGTGTTGTTGGAAGGAATATTAATAATTTTCTTATTGGGATCATTTATTTAATAAATTTCTGTTTACATTAAATAATTTTTGAAGTAAAATAATTGTTTGCTTAGTAAAATAAAAATAAAATTCCATTTGATTTAAAAATTCATCACAAAATAGCTGATCTTCTCTGAAGGACTCCAATTTGCCTACTAAAGTTAAAAAAATAAGTTTACTTTGTACTTCATTTAGGTTACAGTATCTGTTGTAAGTTATATAAACCAAAAAATAATAATTCGAAGAGTACTATATGCAAGAGTCACAAACTACAATTTTATGGGCTCCACATACAGGTACACGACATACGTCGTATTTTTGAAGGACAAAAACCACAGTATTTCATCTTTTTTGTGATAGGCTGATCTTTCATAACGCTTTAAATATCAGTATTTTATTTTCTGTTTCGACATTTTCCGAAGAATCTGAGTCGTTAAAAACATTTTGCAAAACACCTCAAATTTGTGAGTTATTTAAACCACGCTTAAATGTCATCGTTTTTAACAAATTTTAATTTAAAAAGTAACGAGCCACCTTAGAATTCAACAGAAAATGAAAAAAACGCTAACACACAAAAATGTCAAAACTTACACAAAAGATAACGATACATCTCAGACGTACTCTATGTTAATATCTCAGAAACAATTGCACCCACAGCAAAAAACAACCACCACCGACAAGACGTAGCTAACGGCTTAGATAACTGAAAGTGAAAATTTTCTCTCTTGACGATTGAGAGAGAGACCAAAAAATTCAAAAGGCGTACGTCTCGCAGACGTACCTTATCTAAGCAGGGTTAATGCGTGGCATTACGTTTGCTTAGAAATAATAAATATATAGGTTAGGACACAGAGTTAAGAGTGAAGTGACTTATGTTTAAAACCCATCTATATCATAGGTGCTGGGAAAAATATTCCACAATCACGCAGTGCGGGCCAATCGAACTCTATCTGTAATGCGTAATGTGTTGGAACATCGTGGAATGCAGGGGCGCCAATGTTCGAACGAGTTGCCCGAGTGATGGGATTAGAGTGCTCATTTCCTCTGAACAGTGACCGAAAAAGTATTGGTGAAATAAAGCCGCACATGCCACGTTTCGATGATGTACCAAGTCATAGAGCTGGATATCCTACTCTTTTACAAACTTGTTTTCGATCACAAATTTATAGTCAGCAGCTGTATGGATCCACTTCTAAGCGTCGAAAGTCGGATCGTGAGGCAAACTTTTTTAACAAAATTGAAACAATTTCATAATAATTATGTGCCATCTCATGCTAACCACAAAACATCAATCTTCGCTTCACTGTAGATGCAGCTGCTGCGCTGCGAATTTCAACATGGTCGCTTCAACTCCGACCGCCCAAATCGGTAGCGGCCCAGCCAGCGCCCGAGCGTCGCTACTCCATACCGCGTGACCACACGCGGCGTCGCTTCATCGGCACCGCCGTTTCACACAACACACAACAGTGTTGCACCGTTGTGGTGCGCACATACAAGACACGCTAAGGCTACGTTTTCACAGTTTCGCGCGTAAAATCCACCCGAAGTTGACAGGCGACCAGAAGTGGCAGCAGGCAGAATGGTAGCAAGCTAAAGCGCGGCAAACACTCCGATTGGCTGTGCTTCGCCGGTAAGACGACGTTGCCGCCGGAGCTTGTGGTGGTGGTGGTGGCTTGCCGGCCGGCCGGCTACGGAATGAATAGTTGCGAACCTCATTTCGTACGAAAGAACAGTGCCGAGTGCAAGAGGGACCCCTACGGGCTGGCATCGCCCATGAGACAGTGCACATTGTCCGGTTGATGCACGGTTTGAATCGTTTGGGCATGAACAGCGCCTAACTAAGGTGGTTATTGGGGCCTCACTGCGTACAAATTCCAACATCTGCAGAAGGCACTGTTTAAATATGTATTTTTCTCTCTATAAAATGTACTTTCGTAATATAAATTGACGCCGCTACACCGTACGGCAACTGAACACACCCCACTCGTGAACGAGACGGTCGTCATTCGAAAGCGCCGGATGCGAATCCTTGCAATCACACTGGCACTTGCAAGCAGCTGACGGCAACCCTGAAGTGTTCGCACGGAAACCGCGCCGGTTCGCACGTACAGACCAGCGTGTGCGCGTGTGTCCATTGAGGTCGTCCGGCGAGCACCTGGCCGGCAGCAGCGCTCGACTGGCGTGCAAGCGAGCGAGCGAGTGGCGCGAGTCACTAACGCAAAACATCGCGTCATGTGAGTCACTAAATAATTAGGCGCACAGCAGTCGTTGACCGACACCGCGGCGGAACAACTGCCGCTGCTTGCGGCGTTGCCATGCGCCAGAGCGAGACAACACGCTGTGCGGCGAGTGGTTTTTAAAATGGTCGCGAGTGACAGTGGTCGCTGCTAACTGTTTGACTGACTGACTTGGCAACGGGCGGCAGTGCCCGAATCTGGTGGTGGTGTGATTGTGGCTGCGTGAACGAACCGGCTGTGCGTGCGGTTTCGCTGGTAAACTAGAATGGCAGCAACCGCAACCCGTCAACGCTGCCGGAACAGTCTCGCAGCGACGACTAGCAAGCAGCTGTGGCTCCGCTGTTACGCTTGTCTCGCGTCGTAGCAACGAATCGAAACAACAATAAGGCAGGCAACAGCCGCCGTGTAGTGTCGTCGCTGTTGCTGTCGCTGTCGTCGTCGTCGTCATACGAAATCGCGTCATGTGAGTCACTAAAACACCAGGTGCACATGACGGTTCGAGCAGCTGGGCCGAACTGTGCCCTCAATGGCATTGTTGCTCGCCATGGTGATGTGTTTTCAGAAATGGAGCTTGCGAGTTAGTTTAGTTAGTGCTGGCGACAGCGATGGCGATTGGATGCAACTTCTGATTGAACCTTTATTAGGGAAGTGAGTTCAAAGCATTTTTGTGTTTGAGCATTTGAAATTTTTATATGCAATTTGGAGTCAATTTGGGGAAGCCCTGCCAAATATCAACGCAAGAGTCATTATCCGATATACACCGGACATCTAAAAATGGATTATCTCATCAACGATTTTCCAAAAAGAAAATACCATATTAACTGTGAACATAAATTGTTTGAGTTCTTTGTTGTCTTCTTGAGCTTGTCTATTCTGATTTGCAACTATCATCTTTCCAAAAATTTTGCATCCCTAAATGAATCGCGAGAGTTCCCACTCTCCCCTAAACACAAATATGCGAAAGTTCAAATTTCGCCGTTGCTCTGTCGTTTCTTCCACAACCTTGTGGCTTGCTGTTGCTCGACTGCATTGACTACACGTTCACGTAACATTAATCTGGTGGTATGGCAGCGCCGCCCACCTTCACCACCCCCAACGGTAAACACTCCAACTGAGCACCCCTCTTGCTGCTCGAAAAAAACTGAACTCGAGCACTTTCGCGCGAGAAGAAGAAGAAATCGCCGAGATGCTGTGTGCTGAGCGCCTTGTCCGTCCGTCCAGTGCAAAGCGAGTACCGGCGACTGCGCCACATCAGCCCAACAGTGACTGACACAGCAGCAAAAGCGCAGACAGAGGGCCGCGCTGCTGGGCACAAACGGTCGTCATGTGTGGGCGAGCACGGCAAGCAATCGAAAATCGCACATGTCATCAAGAAGCGCGTCGCCAATTCACATTCGGCTACTTCGCCATAGCCAACCGGGGCACTCACTCAGTGATTCCGATAACACTTTCGTTTTCTTGTTCCTACCAATGGCTGGCCGCTAAACAGGCGCCCAGAGACGAGCAGCCAGCAGCGGTGCAGCAGCATGTTCAGGCGGCGCACCAGCACTGCTGCACCCACCCAGCGCGACGACACGATGCCAATGGCCGCGGCGGCCGCTCTTGCGCTCTCACCGACGCTCGCGGCTGCATCCACTACACACGCCAGTGCGCAATTGTGATGGCAATGTCCTTGTATGAAAAACGGTTTTGAACAGCAGGCGCCCAGCACGCGGCAGCAGTGGCTGGCGGCTGGTGCAAGGTGCCAGACTGGCACAACACCTGCGGTGAGTGCGAGCGAAACGACTACAGGTTGTTTGACGGTTCGGCGAATGTGTGGCTTCGAATACAAACGTACGCCGCATAGCTACGAGCGCAGCAGTTGTTGTCACTGCGACATGACCGGGTATCGGGCTGGCATTCGCCAATGCATGAGGCACCGTGGAAAATGAGGAAATATGCAAATACTTAGGTCATTTGCTGCATTCGTTTAAAACAAATAAATTAATTGCTCAAACTACACATTCGCATTGTTGTATTCAATGACAAATTTCTCATCAATTTGCAGTTCATGACATTTGAATTTCAGCTTAACCGAAAATTTGTTGCATGACCCCGGAGTTACTTCAACTGTCTTGGCACTAATCAAAATACATCTGCTAAAAATTGTCCACAATGTTGTAGTACCTTTGCACATATATTCAACTTTTGTCGCACAATTTTCCGCCTCGCACCACAGTTGCCGAGAGTCAACTCCCGAACTCTATCTATCCCACTCTGACACTCACCAGCGTCGACTTCATTTTATCCCAATGCTATCTCATCCGATCGCACGCACCAGCGCCACACAGCACCCACTTCATCGAAGCGCTTTCGCATTTCATTATCTCCCATCACATAACCTCACAATTTTTTGGCGGGCGTTGCTCTATCAGGCTGCGCTGCTCTACACCGCAGTGGGTTAAATTCAGCACAAACAAGACAAAAGCGTCAGCTTCGCACAAGGGGAAGCAAAATAACAGCGCAGCGCTTGCGACCGCCCGCTGCGCGCCTGGCATAAAATCGACTGACTAGGCCCCTGAATCCGTGTGTGCGCGTGGTCGCGCGTGCGAAACGAAGCGCTGCAAAAAGAGACGGCGAACCAGCGATTGGACGATGATAGCGGTCGGCCGGTCGGTTGAGGTCTGCTTGGTGGGCCGTGCGGAATGTGCTTCGTGCAATGAATGACGTCTGGGTTGACGACGTCAACGAATGCACAAATGAACCCCGCTCGTGCTTCGTTCCACTGGCTGCTGCCGTGACAAAACAATGCCCACAGCAACAACATAGCAATGGGTGTGTTACGTGCTGGAAATTGTCAGGGCCCATGCCCCGCGAACAACTCTTCGACATACACTTGAAAAAAGGGGTGGCAATGATTAGCCACCATTAATGCGACAAGCAGTGATTGCCACTTGCGCCCAATGAGTGAGCGGATTACTTGACATCAACGCACAGCACTGTTTACTCATGGCTTATTAAGAACGCAGGTAATAATTATATTTTTTAGTAGACGGTTACTTTTTCAAATCGATTATAGGTATCTTTGGAATAAAAAAAGTGCGGCGGTTTTACTCAAAGTACGCTACATTAAGTACATTACGATTTACAAAAGCAGGATTAGATTATATTAACAAAGTTTAAATTCCAAGATTAACGTATCTATTCGTTAAAAACTCCTTCCTTAATTAGTACCTGTGATTTGCAACAATTTTATAGACTGTTTTTGGCATATTGGCGATAAGATTAAAGAAAATCTCTTTTGGTGTCTTATACCAACTTTTTGGATAAAATACCAACATTTTACCTTATTTTGTCTTAATTTCTTTCAAAGGATTTTCGAGTAGGTTTCAGTACAGTCACTAGCTTGGCCAGTTAAGCAAGACCACCAAATTATCTTGAATCCATTTCCTGAAGTACATATGCTTATTGCCGGTATCCTGCTGATATGCCCATCTTAAGGTGTCATTCTCATGTAAAATTTTGTAAAAATCAATTTTTTTTAACATATTTGGAATGTATCATCCTTGAAGAAGGTGCTGTCATTTTATTGGAAAATTTCAAGTATTTCGGCTTCTACAGACATTTATATAACGAGCGGTCAAAGATTCTAGCGGTTAGTCAAAACTTTAAACGTGTTTTTCTCGGAACGCCTTTTTTTGAAATGGCGGGGATGATTAAAAAAACCATTCATCCGATCTCTCTGCGATTTTGTCACGTCATTCTACATACTGTTAGCTATCTCCCCTCCGATATGTTAAAAATTTCATATTTTTTTTTTAATTGATAAAATCTTCAAAAACAACAATTTTTTACTGTTCTAACTTCCAATGCCTGCCATTTTGTGAGATTCTTATGAAAAAATTCAAATTTTCTACGGGCGAGAGGTACGTTCATACTGATTAAGAATTTCTTTGAAATTTATGTTTCAGATAATCCTGTGACTCAAATCAATCCCCGCCAGCTGACCATGACGCGGCAGAAGCCGTGTCTTTAATCGAAAAAAGTGTTTGAAAAAATAAAAAAAAGGGTTTTTTTTTATTTTTGTACCATAACAATGAATAAATTAAAGTGGAATATCTTTTTTTGATAATTCCTCGTATTCACAAAGGAAATAATTTCTGAAGAATGTCCATTTTTCCTGTCCGCGCATGAGAATGACCCCTTATACCCCTATGGGGTATTCTAGTCTAGAAATTTGAAAAAATCGATTTTGTTTAAATTTCATATTTTCAAAGTGTAGACCTTTACGGAAATTCGAATTATTTTCGGAGTTTAGTTAATTTTGTAACGCTCCACTCAGACTGCCCGAGATGAGACTAAACTTTAAACACATTTTTCTCGAAACTACTTTTTTCGATAGGTTGACATATCTCAAGTTCTAATGCACCGATTTACTTAAATTTTTTAACAGACTTTCATAATACTATTAACATTGACTCGACCTAGGGGTTTTTGTAATTTGTTTTTGTGTTTATCCCTTGACGGCATATTTTTCTTAATATAAGTTATGGTGGCTGCCTTTGTATGGGCCACATTTCTTTAGTATAGGGCAACCTGATATTTTTTCAAGATGTTTTCATAAGAAATGACAAACACCAATCAAACACCATACCCCCGAAAACAGCCCAATGGCATTATGTCATTATGTTTCTAAAAAGTTATTCTAGTTTCGAAACTGCGCAAAATATTTAAGGTAAGTATGCACTGTAATGCATTTCTGATAAATATTTACAAAATGAACAACTTTTTACAACAGATCGTGAAAAGCCCCCTTATGAATGTCAGTATTTGGAGAATCAGCTGATTCTGTTTACATTTTGGTTGGATATTGATGCACTAAATAGTTATAGTTAGTTATGTCGATTTGGTCGGATGTTAACAAGTAAAGTCTTTTTAGAATTTAATAGAAAATATTTGAAACAAACTCATTGAAAATTAATAACAATTGGGAACTGATTCCAATGATAAGTTTTAATCGTTTTGAAAAACAGCTGGTTAAGATAATTCACATGTTAAAACATAAAACAATCGGCACTTTGAGTTCCGATCGCTACCAAAGAAAATCACTATACAACACCATGAAATGTATGTGCAATATACAATGAATGTGTTGTATTTGTTGTCATGTGTTTTGTTTTTGTAAATTTGTCCAATTTACTAAAAAGTTTAGCAAAAATATACCGTACAAGATCAAATACAACACACCGTATACATGGTAAAAAAACAGGTAACCGAAATTCAAAAACCAGCCATTCAAAAGTAAATACTTAGAGTTCATAGATAATAATGTCGGATAAAATCTAAAATTCAAAACAACAACGGCTTCCACCACTTTTCGTTCGGCTAAAAATTGTTCATCTTCAGCTGACCCAACAATTTAGATGCATTAGCTAATTAAAGGCTGTTGAGACCGCGAGACATACATACATGTATTCTCATGTCATACATGTGTTTCTATGCCAGTTACACTAGTATTCAGTTGGACCACTCGCTGAACAGCATTGGTCTGCGCGACTCGCTGCTGTTTAATTGACTCGCCAACATATTTTCCGCACTTCAACCGTCCATCCGACCCATCCAATGTTCTCAGCAGCTCTCAATATCTCCCTCCAGCAGTCCGTTCATCAGTCGGTAAAGCCTGCACATACTGCTTCTGCTCCTCCTCTGTATCTTCATCCCCATTTCCCACGCCACCGAGGCATACCACTCCTTCCATGTGCAGCCGCTGCCGCGTGGGCCTTAACCACTTTTGCCAATTAGTGAAAATTCTAAAAATGTTTCTTCATTAGCAAAAATTTCGACCTACGCTTTTCCCAAAGTCTCTTCTTCTATCCTATTACACTAACATCATCTTAATTAAAATCCTGACACAAGCGTTTTGTCCGCCATTAAAATACTGCCACATGCCGCCTGCCGCACACGCCCGCATGCATAGCCTGGGAGGGCGCTGCTGCGCCTTCCCGCGCCCAGCTTCGCTTTCCACCATCGCTGCCAGCAACAATAGTAAAACGTGCAGCCAAGTTGAATGAGGAAGTGGTGGAAGAGGAGAGCAGCAGCAACAACAGCTGGGCCCCGGCGGGGCTGCCCTCATCACTTCATTTTATTGCCACAAAAGGCGGCTTTTAATTGCTTAATTGGGATTGTGTGATAATTTGCGCGCACAGAGGCGGCAGAGGCACGCTGCATGCCCGCATCCCGCTGCCATTGGGGGGTGGTAAGGCGCGGCTGGAGGAATGAAAACCCAAAACTGACAGTGTGCCGCCTTCTGTCTGTCTACTGTGTAATGCTCCGGAATAGTGCCATCTCTTTCTGCTGGCCTTTTCAAAGGCGTCGTTGGTGCTGGTGTTGGCCGAAGTGTACGCGAGTGTAAGCGAAGGGCCTGCCTATCGAGCTGGTAGTCCGGCCAGTTCGTTGACATAACGAGGGTAGCAAGGGGGGTCAATTAAATTGTTTGCCGAGTTGTGCTTCGATGCACCCGGTGTTGGCTTTTACATACATTTGTATAAAGGTACGTACATATGTATGTATATCGTGTGCGGTGCAACTGCATACAAAACAATTCAAACTGAATGCATATTTGTATACACCTAAGTCTGTTTTTACACGGTAGATTGGTTCCAGAAGAAGCCGTGTAAAAAAAAACCGTGTAAAAAAAGACATTGATCGTATACAAAAATGGGTGATTTGTTCCTAATCTCTAAAACCTATTAAAATTAGTGAAAAACAAGAATTTTTAAGAACAAGAATTCATGTTTATTTTATTAAATCAATTATTTTCACAAGCATAGTAATTAATGATAAAAAAGATATGCACTCTAATCTTAAAAGTAATATAAATTAAATGTATGGCAAGTTCAGGAACTAAACAACTATGTTGTGAACGAAAAGAATAGGTTATTCAATTTTTAAGGTAAAAAATAAAATAAAATAAAATAAAATAAGTGATAATCATAAATACAGCAACATAAATTTAATTGCTGTCGTCATCAGTTATTCGCATTCGCTTGCTTCGAACGCGTATACATTCACTATCATCGCTGGAATAATTTTGAACTGGACTTTCTCTTGCTCGTTCGGCATCTACATTTTGAAAAATGAACTTTTTTCTTTCATAAATACTTTTTTGTGATATGAACATACTTCGCAAAAATTAAATTTGACAAAAAAAATTTAAGTACATAAAATTTCAAATCGTGCTAAATGGAATAAAATCGTGTAAAAAAATTAAAAATATTCAATTTTCAAACCGTGTTATATCAAAACCGTGTAAAAAAAGACCGTGTAAAAACAGACTTAGGTGTACTTTGCATACATATTTGTTCACGTAATGATACAAGAATAACCTATATGTCGGAGATTTGATTTGTCTCAACTTTACCTTTTAAATTTTATACGCCTTCTGTTTACTTTTGCGTATATTCGTCCTTTTATCCACTTACAAGGCACCACAGACATCAAATCAAATCATGTGATGGCACCATAGCGAATATGCCGCAGCAAGTGTTTGTAGGGTCTACAAATTTTTGATTTATTTGTAGCACCTAAGTTTGTTTACCTGGATGTGTGGTGCGTTCGTGATTTGTGCCGGTGTGAATAGACACCAATACTGTAAAATGGCACCTCCCATAAATGATAAGTCAAAAACCCAAATCACAATTAACACCCGACTACAGTTAAACAAGTGGAACAACAAACAAACGAAGCAAAAAAGGACAACAGCAAAAATAGCAGCCAGCAAATTAAGTAGAAAGGAGCAGGCATGTGCGTGTTCGAATGGATAGTCGATTGTATTTAACCCGGTGACAGTAAAGCTTGTCTTTGAAATCAAGATACAATATAGATTAAGCATTATAATTTAACTTTACATAGTTTAATTAATCAGTTATAATTTGTGAAAGTATTGTGAACAAGATGAATTCAATTGAATATCTGGCATGTGCACGTCATACATGTGTACATACATATTTAATTTTCATTTATTTAGAATAAATATATTAATTAACATGAAGATTTTTGCGGCAAAATACATTTTATTGTAACACTTTTTCCCGTTATTTCTTGAGTTATCTAGAACGGGCTACGGTCATTGTTCAAATCATACCGAAAAAGTGAGAAAAACGCCATTGAAAATATCTGTTTTGAAGCAGTGATGCTAAGTTCTTTGATTTTGTTGGGCGACACTAAAATGGAGAATAGTTCTATGTTTTGCGACAGCGGCAACTGCAGTGGGTGGTTGTGTACCCGTGCAGTCGTCAAAATAGTTATCTCTTCACAAACGTTCTGATTTTATGTTTCGACAGATGCAGTCGTATCGCTGCCATCGGCTATGTGTTCACGGCATCACATTTGGCCTGTCTGTCCCTAAACCCGTGTTCATTTCTTTTCTCAACTTCAAGTTACCTGTTTGTGTTTAAGTCATTGTTTACTAGTCTGCAAGAAATACACTGAAAAATTAAGTAAATAAACAATTAAACAAATTATTTACCGTTAAGGGCTTTCGGACAAATGCCTAAATTACCGTTCGATTGATAAGAGAATAATTCAAGAAAAACAACCTACACAAGACAAAACGAACGAAACGAATATGTTGGATGAGAAATTTAGTGTTGAATTCATGAAAACAAGTCTACCTCTTATAAAACATGCAAACACATGTCGTGTAAACGTCGCTCGCAGCGCATGTAGGGTAGAACAACAACAACAAATGTTTGTGCTAAAATTGTAAACACACAAACACCACCGTCAAGTACGACAATAATAATAACAACAAGCACAGCAACTGCCTACTAACTGCTTGCGTACACCACCAGGACGGTGCGGCCGGCTCAGCCCGCCCCGCCTGCCTTCCCTTAGCATACACACGCTCATGTTTGCCGTGTCCAATCGCCCGGGTGCCGTGCCCTCGCTCATGCACTGCACGCCCAGCCGCGCCCTGCTTTCGCACGCCCGACAACTGCGGCCGTGCTCAGTCGGTTAAAGCGAAATAGCGGAACAATCAAACACACCCAAGGTCGACATCCACCACGCCCTAGATACGCCTCAAATTCATCAACTGTAACAGGAGCACAGCAAACGCCAACGCAACTGTAAACACGAGCCTGCCAGCCGAATGCCACTGTCCGTCGACCGAGAAGCCACAGCCGAACACGAGTGCCTCGCTAGCAAACTGCACATAAGTTGTCTCCTTCTTTAGCTGACGGCGGCGTACTGCCGCCGGCTCTTGCTTTTGAATTCTTGTTCTTGAAGTTCTTGTTGTTGCTACAGCTATTGCTGTTCACAACAACGTCGGCACTTTTGTAACTACTGTTGTGTCGACATCATTCGACGTCGTCAACTTGAAACAAGATCTCTTGCAATCACTATGCAATTGCTGATGATTTTATTTCAAGGGTGAGATATTTTTACTTCGACTACAAACTAATTGTGGGGAGCTTTCCTGTTGTTGTTGTTACTTTACTGTAGAAGTAAAAAAAAATCTGACATTCTGACTCATTGTGAGTACTGGTTCATTTTTAAGTTGCAATTTGCAAAACTAAAGAAAGGTCAATCAGCCGCTGCGATATTGTTTATTTTTATTGTTAGCGATTAAGGCAGGTTCTCACCTTGTGGATCCGAAAAAGTGCACTTTTTTTAGGAATTTTTTTTGAGAAAACGGTTAAAGATACAACGCTGAAAATTGTTTCTGGATATGAACACACATTTATTTAGAGAATACAATTTTTCAAATTGAATGAATCAAAAAAAGGGGGGGGAGGGGGCGTCCATCAGTGGTGGCATGTCGGCGAGGAGGTGTCCCGCTACCGGAAGTGATTCCGTCAAAACCCGTGATCGGAAACACAAAAACCGAACACATTCTTAATGTGTACAGTATTATTGAATGAACCAAGATCATGAAAAAAAATCAAAATTACAAAAGTTATGAGGTTTTGAAAAAAAAATTAAGATTTTCGCATTTTTTTGTTCACTAATTATTTTTTTAAATAAACAATTTCTATATATTTTTGGCTGATCGTGGTTCGTTTATTAGAAAAAACCCTAAGGAACATTTGGAAAAAATTTGGTGACGATTGGTTCATTCCAGCGCCTTCAATCACTTCCGTAAGGTCCGAAAATGTGGTTCTGAGAAAAACGCGTTTAAAGTTTAAAGCGCGCTTGGCCGGTGCTCTACACTGCTCTATGTAACGGCCTGTAACTTTTGTAATTTTTCAGATTTTGATCTGAAATTTCTGCAGCACATTTTTGACTATATGACATATATCTACACGATAAGGCAAAAAAAAAAATTATTATTATTTTTTCCACAAGGTGAGAACCTGCCTTAATAAAGATGATCTTTAATCAGCTATTTATGTCAATTAAATTGTTAATTTTTTTTGGTTTTGTTAGAAATGGAACTCTAAGACTGTTTTTCGTTTTTTTTTTTACTAAAATACATATTTATATATCATATATGCATATATATGTTTATCTTATACAGTACTTTTCGTTTAAAGCGAACTTCGAGGGACCGGGCAAAATGGTTCGTTTTAACCGAAAGTTCGCTTTGAAAGGGGTCCGTAATAAGCGAAAACATAGAACGCGTACTTTTGAAATTGGTTCGTTTTAGGCGGAAAATCGTTTTAAACGGGTTCGTTAAGCGAAAAGCACTGTATATTCTATATACAGTTTGTCAAGTAAATGTTTGCAAACTTAAAAAAGGTAGAACAATTATTTTGAAAAGCTTATAAATATAACAGAAATTTCAATATTTTGAAATTTTTTAAATATAGATTATTAGTAATGTCTATTTGATACGCGAAAACAGTGTAAAAAATCAAAAAAAGAATGAAGCTATATTTCAAACTGTCAAAAAATTCGTCTTCTTTCAAAACTAAGATTGCATAGAAAATTTGGCGCCGTACAGTTCCCAACAGTTTCATGAGATACATCAGTTCTGCATTCTATTTTTGTATATCCAAAGCCATTTTCCTTATTGAGATACGGGGGTTTTCACGAGCTTTTCGGATGATTTTTCTTTCTTCTCTGTCAGACAGTTTTCTGGGTTGTCCAGGAGATACTTTCAAATCAATTCGAATGAATGAATGAATGAATGAAATATTCAATTTATCGATATTTTTCAAATAATTTCAAATATTGCAATTTCTGTTATATTATAAGCTTTTCAAAATAAGTTTCTACCTTCTTTAAATTTGCAAACATTTACCTGACAAACTGTATGTGTGTATATAAAGAAAGTGGATGTATGTGTGCAAGTGCAACGCACTCAAACTATGCGGTCGATCCCCATTTTTTTTTTTGTCAAATTCGTCTTGAGCCAGTTCAAATTTCGGAAAATCTATTGGAAAAGTCGGAAAATTCCTGCCATGTTTGACCGCGAATCACTTGAGAACGGCTGGACCGATTTAGCCGGTTTTTTTTTGTTGTTGCGAACCTTAACCTTTGGTTCAGCCCGAAAAGTTTTGATTTACGCAAAATTTAAAAGTACGTGTCGAATTATTTTTGATGTGGAGTATTTTCACCAAGTTTGAAATCAATAGGCCCATTAAATCGCGTTTCTTCATACAACACCTTAACCCATGTGTTTCCCTTTTAGACCCCGGATTTTTTAAAATCCATTTTTAACGAAGGTTAATTTTTCAAGATGTAAATACAGATTAATTTTCATGTTTGTAGCTTCAGCGGTTTGAACTGGCTGAAAGCTTGAACAAATCTGGTGTGCATATTTCGTGTGAAAGAAATTCTTGGCTGATTTTTTATATTACGAAATTTATATTTTAAAATACACTACAAACTTCAAAAAACTAGAGAATAATATTAAATGAAGTACTAAGACGTTTAACTAATCCAAATCATGATCATTATCATCGTCTGAACGTTCTTCGTGACGTTCGCGGCTGCCGCGCTCTTTGCCAGATTCTTCAGCAGCGGCACCCGTCATTGTCGATTTTTTGCGTTCCTCGTTGCCCGTGTGTAACCCATCAGACCATTTGCCACGTGGTATATCGGAATAAGAGCTCGGGTCCATTGGATCCACCGGATCACCGTCACTCCGTCCATGACGACGCGAACTGGCGCTGTGACCGTACGGACCACCACGTTCACGATCTTTGTCCCTGTCGCGTCGCTGGCGTGCTAGCGCACGATCCAGATCACGAGACTTTTGTTTCCGTTGCGGTTGCGGAGCTACACTCGGCGCAGCTGCAGTCTCCTGTAAGCTAGGAAAGTCGTGAGCCACCAGTGCTGATGGCGCAGGCGATTTTGGCCGAGGCCGCATAGAAGAATTAATGATGTCATCGATTTCGCGTTGATGTCGTGCCTCTCCACTCTCCTCCTGCTCGTCACTCTCATCGGGCTGTTGTTCTCCATCACTGCCAGCATCCGCAGTGCCGCCTTCGCCAGACGTTTCTTCCAATTGACGACGATACACCGCGGCACTTTTGGACACTTGCGATTTGGGATGCGTTGGCGGCAGCCATGAGACCAAATTGTCTGTGGTGCTGTAGAAGTAGTAGCACCCACAACCGGTATCATACATCTCTGCCCAACCTTTGGGAAGCGGATATTTGCGCAGTAGTCGTTTGTAGCGGCGCATGTAGTCGCGGCTTGGCTCCGGTTTGCCCTCGGCCCAGCGATTAACGCAGAAAAGTGTGCACTTGTGCCAAATGTTGTATTTGTTGGGACAGCCTTTGTAGCCAATAGCAGAGCCCACGTCTCCCATGCGTGCTTTCATGCGCTCAAGCCAGAAATTCTCTTCGGTGCGTTTGCGAACAGTGTCATTTTCATATTGCGAGGGATACTGATATTCTTCCTGGCTGCGCTGCGCTTCATCCGCTTCCAACTCGTCATAGTCCTCGGCGATGACTTCTTCATTATCTGCTGCAGGGGTTTGGGCTGATTCTTTAAAAATGAATTATAAAAATGTTTGTTGAAATGGACTGCAAAAAAGGTGCACCTACCACCCTCCTTCGGTTTGGGTTTCTGGACCAATCCTCGTTGCGCCAGACGTTGCAAAAGTGCTGGCGGTAGACTCATCACAATTTCAAGTGCTTGTTTGTGGGGATTGAAAGGAATTTTTCAATTTTCAGGAGGAATATTTACAAATATTTGTCGCCAACACTATTTCGCCTTGGTTGCGGCACAGATGTTTAGTTTGACAGTTCTTTATGTGTTTTGGTTAACATCAGTGTTGCGAGTTTCGAAGTTGTCTACCGGTTGTGGAGTAATGCAACCCTGCGCGACTGTTGCCACGTAATCTGAATGTGTTCTCTGAAAATTGGTGATTTTACACCCAAAACCATAGAAATTTATAAACAACACAACACTCGGTTCATAAATTGAAAATTTGCTTTAAAAAACATGAGACTTTATATAAGTAAGAGAGGTTTCAGAGTATTTTTATCTATTATTTTCTATTTTTCTACGTTTACATACATGTTAAATTAAACTTATATGAGCCCAAATTGTTGTATAATATTTGTTACAACTAAGGAAATAAGAAAATCAACTGTCACCCAACTT
This sequence comes from Melieria omissa, assembly GCA_963971225.1. Lineage (NCBI taxonomy): Eukaryota > Metazoa > Arthropoda > Insecta > Diptera > Ulidiidae > Melieria > Melieria omissa. Next base: position 43,481,446 of record OZ020268.1, on the reverse strand, counting down.
ATAAGTGTGTGTATAAAAGGTCTGTTTAGGAACGAATAATTTGGACAAATTTGTACAAATTTTGTGTACGCGAAATCCAGGCGCGGATTCAGAAAAATATTTCGGGTGAAACCCCCGAATAATTGTAAAATGTCTTTTAATGCATGTAGTTTTATAGGCGATCCAAATATTTCGGGGGAGGGGGCGTTTCAACCCCAAGAACACCCCCTGAATCCGCCACTGGCCAAATCTCTTGCAACGAGAGAGAAACTGAGAACTTAGAAGTTTTTACTGGAGAAATTTTATCCAGTAATTTCTAGCCAGTAAGAATAAGAAAAAATATATGATTGGCTGCCATATGATCAACTGCAAAGAAAAAGAATTTTTGTAAACATTTGGAGGTATATGGAACCAGCAAAGAATTTGTACTGACTCACAACCGTCTTGCTCAGCTTTAGCTGCTGCAGCTGAAAGGGAAGAATCACAGATAGAGCCCAACGAACCATATGCATTTTGCATCAAATGTCTGATTCAACTTAATTTTCTCTACCGCTTCCAACCTCAAATGAAACTTTTAGATCTGCTGTTTCTTTCTTTAACCCTCCTGTTTACACCCTTTTTACTGTGTATTGTGAGTATGCCAAGTCGTGTAACCAAGAGTTAAAACTTGCAAATTCTTACAATTTCTTGTTTGCTGACTTTTTTGATAGTTTAATTTCTGGGAGCGTAAGCTCTCTTACTCTCCTGATATTTTTTACTGGATATTTTTTACTGAAAAAGTTCCCAAACAGACCTAAAATTAATTGTTGACTTATCTACATTTGTTCGGTGACATTTGAAATAAGTTTTCCGAGAACATTGAAACGGAAGCTGGATATCTTTTCCATCAACAATAGAACAACCGCATGAATATGTGATGCATTAATTTGAAGGTTTGAAAGTGGAATTGCACTGAATTTAAGTCGAAATTGGATAGTGATCACCAGCAAGTTTCCACCGTGTTAGAGCCTATTTACACGAGGGCTTTTCCCCCTGCGTTAAAAGTCATGCGTGACGAGTTTGTTGGCGAGAAGTGGTGAGAAGTCAGCGGGGTAGGCAAACACGCACGGCCAGCGAATTCCAGGGGTTTTTTTGACATTTGCTTTGCTCTTTTTCGCACTTTTCTTCAAATTTCAAACCGGCCGGACGCTTTGCTAACAATTATATTTACATCTTCCCTATTATTTAAATTTAAGCAGTTAATAGCCATTTCAGTGACTTGTAAAATATTTTCAATAATTTCTTCTTTGTTTAAATCCATTTTCTTTTAATAATGAGAATATCACAAAAGACACGAAAATGTGAATGAAAGAAAATTGGCCGTTTAAACGTCCAAAAAGCCAAGCAAAGTTGCAAGTAAAAAGTCTTCATGTAAATGCATCAAGATTTACGCAGCAACTTCAAAAGAGAGTTGCAAAAAACGCAGGGGGAAAAAGCCTTCGTGTAAATAGGCTCTTAGCTTTATTTACCAATGAGAAAATATAAATACTATTTTGATGAAGCGGTCTGGCAGCATTGCGCCACAGTAACACTGCCACTCCACGTGCACTTTTCACATCGCTGTTCATTTCAGGTTAGCTACTAATTTTGATTGCACTGCGTCGTATGCCGGACGGTAATTAATCCGTACAAGAAATGTGCTTTTTATAAAAACATATTTTGCGGTTGTGCTTCTGTATTCACTTTGGAAAAATGTGTCTTCGGATAGCTTTAATTTAACAGGAATTGGAAATTGATATTTAGCATATTCGCAGTGGATAGATTTGAACGGTTTATTGTGTTTTCCTTGCCATCAAGCACTATCACCTTGTGCTATCGATATCTAAAAAAACAACAAAAAGTTTAATGTGTTTACAATTAGTTTCTTCTAATTTGTTTATTGCTTGATTCTAGATTAATTTCTTGCGAGACTGCGGAAATAAACAAGTTTTCGTTATAACGGCAAATTGCAGCCCGTGGAACCACGTACGCATTTACACAACTGAATCCTACTGCAATATATGTTGCGGGGCCGTTGTAGGAAAGACAACAACAACAACTGAGAGGAAGCCCCACAAGTGTATAGAGAATTGTGGCGTTTTGCGCATTTAATTGCAGTACTTTCGTACTCGTACACGTCTGCTGCCATATTAAATTGTGCCAAATTTTGCAGAAGCAACACAACTTTAACAAAAGAAAGCAATTATTAGTGCTTTCACCTCATACAGCTCACCACTTCGCAGGCGCCAATTATCTGCTTGCAAACTAATTGTCAACGAGTGGTGATGGCGTCCCCAATTCAAAAAATTTCGAATGGCTTTGAGCGAGCAACCAGCACCAATGGCAAAAGTGCTGTTGTTGCTGCCGCCACTAACATTGAAGTTGATAAGATCGCGAGCGTGCAGAATGACGATGATGGATTGCAAGATGGCATGTCCTGTCAGGAGCTGTTCGCAAGTAGTGATGGACTGACTTACAAGTGGGTGCAACTTCACGGCGCATAAGCACCGTTTACAATAATGACGTATTTATATTAATTTTGAACTATGTCGATTTTAATTGCTTAGCGATTTCCTCATCCTACCGGGCTTTATTGATTTCACCGCCGAAGAGGTTGACCTCGCTTCGCCATTGACAAAGGGGATCACTTTGCGTGCCCCCTTGGTCTCCTCTCCCATGGACACTGTCACTGAATCGGACATGGCTATTGCAATGGCGGTAAGTTGAACGGCAGCAGTGGAAAGGAAAATATAATTTTGTCATGTGTGTTTGACTGACGCATCTAATTCAATTAACATGATTCTCTGGTGGGGGAATTTAATTTTTGCATGAATTTTGTACTCACAAGTGCAGGGTATCTATTTTTGCATATTGGTTGCAACACCTGTTTATGGCGCCATTTGGTATGGGAACAAATTTTCACTAAATACATAAATATCAGTTAAAACCTCCCAGAAAGACGGTTATAAGGCGGAGTTAAGGGAGTGTTGCATAGTAGATGCGGTTTTTGAGGATTCAGATTTTTTCCAATTAAATATTTGTAATAATGTGAGAAAGAAATTACAAATGGAAAAAACACAACACAAGTTTCGAGTGAATTGGTTCAGTATATCATGTGCACCGATTCAAAAAATGTAGTTTCCAGGAAAACGAGTTTAGAAAAACGCTTTTTCACGTATATTCTTGAGGGTTTTTTATTTTCAAACCGTCCCCACGGAATACCTATTTAAAGTTTGATGTAAATATGTTGTTTCAAGTTTGCACAAAAGTATAACAATGGCTTTGAGTTACCATCAGAATATTCCGATCTTTTAGGTGATCCAACATTCCTTCTCGTAAAAATGCTTTTTACAATTTTCATTTGTTTTTATTTATGCTCATAGCTGTGCGGCGGCATTGGCATTTTACACCACAATTGCACGCCCGAGTATCAGGCCAATGAAGTGAATAAAGTTAAGAAGTACAAACACGGCTTCATACGTGACCCGTCCGTGTTGTCGCCAAAGAACACTGTTGGCGATGTGTTGGAGGCCCGTCGCAAGAACGGCTTCACCGGTTACCCCATCACTGACAATGGCAAATTGGGTGGTTACCTAATGGGCATTGTTACTTCGCGCGACATTGACTTTCGCGAGAACCAGCCTGAAATCGAGCTGGGCACCATTATGACCACCGAATTAATAACTGCGCCCAATGGGATTACGCTGCCCATGGCAAACGACATACTAGAAAAGAGCAAGAAGGGCAAGCTGCCTATTGTCAATGAGAAGGGGCAACTGGTGGCGCTAATTGCGCGAACCGATTTGAAAAAGTCACGCTCTTATCCGAACGCTTCGAAGGACAGCAACAAGCAGCTGCTGGTGGGCGCTGCCATTGGTACACGGCATGAAGACAAGGAACGGCTGCAGCTGCTGGTGGCCAGCGGTGTGGATGTTATTGTGTTGGATTCCTCACAGGGCAATTCCATTTACCAGGTTGAAATGATAAAATACATCAAGAACACATATCCCGAGCTGCAAGTGATTGGTGGCAATGGTAGGTGGTGGAAATTACTAAAATTTATAATTCAATTTTATGTGATCTGATGTAATTCTGATTTCATATGTGTTGTGTTTATTTGTTACTTTGCAGTGGTAACGCGTGCACAAGCGAAAAACCTGATCGATGCCGGTGTTGATGGACTGCGCGTGGGCATGGGGTCGGGATCTATATGCATTACACAAGAGGTGATGGCCTGTGGCTGTCCTCAAGCAACGGCGGTTTACCAGGTAGCAACATATTCGAAGCAATTCGGCGTGCCCGTCATTGCCGATGGTGGTATCCAGTCAATCGGGCATATTGTGAAAGCTTTGTCGCTAGGTGCCAGCGCTGTAATGATGGGTTCACTGCTGGCGGGCACTTCGGAGGCCCCGGGTGAGTATTTCTTCTCGGACGGCGTACGTCTTAAGAAATACCGCGGTATGGGTTCACTGGAAGCCATGGAACGGCGCGACGCGAAGGGCGCTGCCATGTCGCGCTACTATCACAACGAGATGGATAAGCTAAAGGTGGCGCAGGGTGTAAGTGGCAGTATTGTTGATAAGGGCTCGGTGCTGCGCTATCTGCCCTATTTGGAATGTGGGTTACAGCATAGTTGCCAGGATATCGGCGCGCGTTCTATAAGCGAATTGAGGTGCGTAGAACTGTTAATTAGGCTATTTTTAGAACAGTCTATCAAATGCTTGATTGCTTTTGCAGAGAAATGATCTACAACGGCAAGCTGCGCTTTATGAAGCGCACTCATTCCGCCCAGCTGGAAGGCAATGTTCACGGTCTCTTTTCGTACGAAAAACGTCTCTTCTAACAGCCAAAGAGCACAATCAGCAGCAAATCCTTAGCTGGCACAGCTGGGAGAGGGATGTCCGGCATGGGTGCTTCCACAGCGTTCATGCAACAGGCTGCAATGTATGAAAGTAGGCCGCGTAAGTGCGCCAACAACCAATCAACATCGGTGGCACGGTCATGTGAACAGCAGTCGCAACAACAACATTTACAACAATTTATGGTCTACAAAGAAAAGTGAAACTGTCGTAGTGCTCAGCCTAAACCAGCCACATGTTTGTGTTTTTAGTTTTTACATTTGAATGTATGTATGTAGATGTTTCAATCAAAAATTTTAATTTTTGGGATTCACAACTTTGTATATTCTTCATTTTTGCCACTAGAAGCTTAATTTTATTATGTATTCTATTGGTTTACTTAAATTCATTACTTAACGCTCCGCAGTAGCATTATGCTTAGAAGTTTAATTGTATTCTATATTTCATTTGGGTACTTAAATTCATTACTTTACGCCGGTTAAAAGCTGAGTTCAAGTAGATACAAGCAGTAAGTTGTAGATGGTACTTAATAAAATTTTGAAACAACATGCAACTGTACAAAAATCCTTCAGAGGTTCCATATCGAGTCGTTTAACGTATCTTCAATGATATATTCCAAAATAGGCCCAAAGCTTTAGTGTTGAGACCAAGAAAATTCTCAAATAAAACATGCATGCAGAAAAATCTTGAAATAAATAGACAAGGCGACAAAATAAATGGTGTTGGTGTTTCCTACGACATTCATATTTGATGTAATTTTAAATTGTAAAATACATCTACATAAAAACAAGTGTATTGTATTAGATCTTAGCTGTTCAAAACATAATTCCTCGAATGTTAATCGATATCAATGGATATAAATATTCAAACATATTATACATGCAAATAAAGAAATTAGTAATGATTGTTAACTTTTTCAATTTCTTTTTGCATTGGTAAATTTGAAAATGTTTATCAATCTGTTGGAGTTTTGGTCAGGCAGTTCTTGTAGGGGTACCATGATACAAAACTATAAGGTAGTTCCATTTCTTCTTTGTAGCTATATTGACATAAAAGTGGTTTTTATTTAAAAAATATGCCATCACTTTTTTAAAAATATTTGTAAAATCATCTTTGTTTAATGAGAAGCAAAGAAAGCGAAAAACATTTTACAAAAGGGGGTTTTCACATTGCCACAATCAAATGCTCAAAAGATCAGCACAGTTCTAACATAGTACAGCAAGAAAATATTTTCCTAAAAAAAGTTTCTTACTCAAACTAAAAACCCCCAGTATTAGTATTTTCTTAAAGTGCCAACAATTTAAAAGAATTTACGCTAAGAAAAACTTCAAAAACAGCTTTTTAGTCAAAATTTTTGACTATGAAACTACCTCATCTTTCTATATCATGAGTTTAACACTGATGCTGGTGAATGTACCCCGACCATGTACCCTGTAGACCATAGTGAAATTATATAAATAAACTCTAATTTTTTTAAAGACGTCGAAATTCGAACTTAATTTACAAGACAAACGCTTCCGATCGAAATTTATTTTTAAAGTGCGCACTGCGTCGGTAATATGGCATTCACTTCGGAAAAATGTAGGATTTGGGCTCCCATTTTCGTACCGTGGAGGGATGATAACATATAATTTAAAAAAAGTACCGTGGAGATATGATAACACAGAATAAGTGAAGCTATATTCTGTGTGTATTTGTGCATAATTATTAGGGGCACCAGTTGTGATACTGAGACCAACTACAAAATTCCTATTTATCACAGAGCTGTAACTTGCGCATTTACTCTGCCCGAAAATCATCGGATCGGCGATCAACGGAGACATTTTTGAATTTCGTTGCTCTGCCAATTTGTGTTTTTAATCGGTTATGTGCTTTTCAATTGTTATCAATTGCTGTTGTGACGCGCAAGCAGCGTTAAATCGCAACCAGTCCCCTGGCCTCACTCACATCCCTCACAGCGCCACATACATCGACAGCGGAAACAGAGCACGCTGACAATAGCCCCTCTTCTCCCGATGAATCTTTCTTTATTTCAATACATGTACACATTTAGAACACCGCCTATCTGTTTCGTGCCTCCCACTACAGCCCAAGTGTCCCTTAACAAACGCCGTATCGCTTGTCGCACTTGTTATCAGCGGTCCACATCGGCCGCGCCCTCCCTCGTTGCAGTTTCCATGGGCAGAAGCCGCAGTGTTGTGGGTGGCGTAAACGTGGTCGCATGCAATCGAACGCTCGATCTGTGACAACAAAACCTTTCCTCCAGGCAAGCAGCTGCCTCCAGAAAGCGAACGTCGCCGCTATTTGAATTCGACGCTTAAAGCAATCGCAAAAAAAACAAACAACCGAAAGCTGAGTACTTTATAAAAAAAGTAACAATTTATTAGTTATGAAAAACACACAACGTAAAAAGTGTGCGCGCGCAAAAAACAAACAAATAAATAAATAAAGCAAACGTCAGTCAGTAACAACAACAAAAATGCTTGAAAATAAATTGGAAATATTACACATTGCCGCGCTGGCCGCACCGCAACCATCAATTCCGCGATGTGGACCGTCAATTGTAGCGCAGCGAGAAAGAGGATCTATGCTGCGACCGTCCCCCACTCCGCAATCCGTCTGTTGACTGAGCGGGCGTTTGTGTGATGTTGATGTGTGCTGGTTTACTCGTAGTGCATGTAAAAACGTACCCCTGCGACGGCTATGTAATGCGAGTAGATAGTGTGTGCGGCAGTGGGGGTGAGGGGGTAAGAGGCTGCCTGAGCGCTATGCCAAACCAATTGAAAGTTCATTTCGGTGTGACGGAGAATGTAGACCGCTCCACATTTCATAAAAGCGGACTCCATTGTAGGATTTTTCGTGCTCACCAGGGGCGGAAGCAGAAAAATATTTTGGGTGGTTTTTTCAAAAAGTAATTCTTTACTATTCATAAATGTTTATGCATTTGTATGTACATATTTATTATAATGATATAAGAAAGATATTTTACGTGGCTTTTGCGTAGGCTCATCTAAAATGTGAGTAGGATCAACTTCTATTCTCGATGCACATTAAGAAGTGCCAAACCAAAAAATCTGTCTTGTCCAATGCTGCTAGTGTTCAAAATTTCCGTTTGCTTGATGCAACAGACACTGGCAGCAGGGGCGGATTCAGAATAATATTTCGGGGGGGCTTCAAAAAGTAATTCTTTAATATTCATAAAATGCCAAAATAAAAGCCTTTGAATTTGTATATAGTTTTAAAGTCGATCCGAATATTTCGGGGGGTTTCAAACCCCAAATCGCCCTGAACCCGCCACTGACTGGCAGTGTTACACAAATCTTAAAAAAATGGAATATTCATGGATAGAGCTTTTCATCGCACTGGTTTAAAGTGTCAATAAAATTGTTTACCAAATTATTTTTTGATACATTGGTTCAATATCTGAAAGAATTACTTAAATGCTTAGCAATTATAACCAACATTATTTCCAAAAAAGTATACCGGCACCTCATAATCAACTCTGTTACGAAGTCATCAACAGGCGTTGCAAAATCATCTGGCCAATATTTTTCGAACAATTGTGCCGTTTTCTAAATATCATTGCTTTGCTAACCAAAGTCTTGCTGGAGAAAATGTTCTGCATTTGGGACAACAAATTTCCATGTTCAATAAACCTAAAATTTATATGATCTAAATAATGATCTAGAAAGGAGGTAAATATGGAGCAAAATAGTCCACTCGCTCTCCGACATAATTCTGTGGTCAAAAGCAATAACCGCTTAAGTTGACTCGAGAAGAAATTGAGTTATGGATGCCACCACGTTCCCTTGACTATGCTCCACGTTTGTGTAAAATCGGGGAGTTTGTAACTTTAAAATAAAAAAGTTATTAATAAAAACCTATTCGCATTCCCATAACGGACACACTACGCACTAAAACTTTAAAACGAGATTGCTCGAAACAGGATTTTTCGACTTAGACGGTTATTGCTTTTGACCACAGCATTGTCTCGGTTAATTTGACGTCCAACTCGTCGAGGTACTTCTATCATAAATCCAACATTATTTGCCTTTTCTTTATCTAGTTCGAAGATATTCTTAAACTCATCTTCTGCGTTTCCACGCAACTCTTGGAACTCTTCATAAACTTATTTTGAAAAAGTCTAAACAGCGGCCGAGATCAGAATTGTTTCCCCTCCAATTGTACGCTGACATTTGTAGTCATAGCAAAATTTGTCTTCATAACTGTTTCAACCCCCAAACCCCTCCCGCCCCCTAAATCTGCCACTGGTGTTCACGATACAAAGGCAGCCGATATTGGTCGACTTGGGTTACTCACTGCATTACAGGCAGACCTCTTATAACACGACCTCGTTAGACCTCGCTTAGCCAACAGTTTCCAGAAACGTAACATCCGTGTTGTGTGAAGTCTACCTGTACAGGCTTAAAATGTCGAAGGAAAGACATTTTTCCTGGGTCAGAGATGTCTTCAGTTTATATTCATATATACAAAATAAGAAAACTTTTTCCTTACCAGTGACTACTATAAAATATGAACTTAGTCAGTGGCGCACACATGATATCATTTTAGGGGGTTGTGCGTAAACTTGTTAGCTCAATTCCATTCGAAACCATATTTTGCGCAACCAATTTTTTTATATTGAACCCCAAACCCCCCTCCTCCTGGATGCATCACTGAACTTGCAAAGGTCCCAAAATATGAACACAATTTTTTTTTTAATTATTTAGCAAGAAGTAAGAGAGGCAAATTAGTGATAACTTGTTTTTTATAAATTTTCGCGTCATTCTTAAATATGAACAATCGTGCGAAAGAAAACATTTAATCTGAATTAGTTCATATTATCGCGAGTTCACTGTATTAGAAAAGTGATTTGCGATCTTGCGAAATTAATTTTTTTAAGTCCAAATGTAAAAAAATTGTATATAAAATCTTGATTTTCAAGCTCTTGTATTCAGTTTTATAATATAAAATGTCTTCATCATTCACACAGAGCGGCGTGGCATTTGAACATTCGAACGCAGATTCCTTACATAACTGCTTCATATGTACATACATACATATTTGAATAAGAATTTTAAAATATTTTTCCTGCGCCGAACGGATCAAAGGGGTTAATATCATTTTGAAATAAAATGTGTTGTGTCAGTAGGAATGTGTTAGCCCACAACCCTCTGATTGTAGTCGAATGCACTAATCATTTAGTCATCGCTTGTGTGTCCATCACACCAACATACTTATGTATGGAACGACGGAAGGAAAACCGTCGAAAGCGTTTTAAACCTCAGACAACCGGCAGTTAATGAGGTGGGTAGGAGCGTGTGAGCGGCTACATGTTCATTTGTTCTTTTTCTTTACCAACAACAACGCACTTGCCGACTGGATGAATGGTTGGCTGAGTGGATGAGCAGAACTGGCTGTTGGTGGCTTGATTGTCCTGTTCATGGAAGTGGTGGTGGTGGTGGTGGCGATGGGGCAATGGCGATGTTGCACACACTTTGGTGGCGTTCGCCGTCGCATGTGCTCACTCGTACAGTATCATCGCTCTTTGGCGCGGCGGCTCGTTTGTGCACGGAGTTTGCGCCGAAAAATGCTGCGTTCCTGTTCAAAATTGATAATCATTTGCATAAATATTCCTAAGTGTGTGTTTGTGCGCGGATGCGCTGTGCTCCTTTATTTCCAGCACGCTCACAAGCATTCGCATTTACCCTTTTCGCTTTTGAATACTCCGAGAGGGAGTGCAATGGGCTCATAAGTCGCGCATTCATTTTATGGTCAATGTTAATTATTTAGTGTTGTTGTGGTATCTTTGCGCGAATTAGCAACGGCAGTAAGGGAGTAACGTCGAAAACGCTGAGCTAAACCCCAGTTTAAGTAAGGTTTTCGACCACAGTTCCAGATTTTGATTAAAAACTGATTCATTTTATTTATTTATATTAGTCAATAAACAATTTTAGTTATACAAAATTTTAATCTTATTTAGACTAAAAAGAAGCACAAAAGAAGTGTATTTTGATTCCGCCAGATTTAAATGCTACGTACAGTAAAACCCGTTTAAGTGCTTTCTTCGCCTAAATGCCCAACGTTTATGAGTAATATGCTTTTTCTTAGGAAAATTTGAAGAAAACTCCCCGCATAGGTACTTCCCCGCTTAAGTTCCTAACTCGCAAGTACCTCAATTCGTTGTGCTCTAATAATAAACCTATACTTTAACCCTTTTAAGTGCACTTGTAAAAATTGAACGAGTTTCATGTTTTCAATTAATCGACCATCGACAACGAATTTGAAATTTTATTATACTTTTTTATGAAAAAAATAAGTTCATCTTTACTTATCCGATTTCGGTTAAGTTGCCCCCGCTTAAGTGCCTTCCTCGCTTAAAAGCCTGAAACATCTTGTATATTTGGGCGAGGCACTTAAGCGGGCTTCACTGTAATTCTTGTCAACATTATACATTTACAATCATAAGTATAATTGTAAAAGAACCCGTAGTATTTTAGTTAAGATTGTTTGTTAAATTGAGAAATCAGGTTGAATAAATAAGGCCCAATACCAAATGTCAATATGTCTCAATAAATAATATGGGAAAGTTGGATATTTTGACAAATGCTAATTTAAAATTTGTATTAATTTGTCTATTTCTGAATGTGCACGTACCATGGTACGTTTTAGACGAGTTGAAATGGGGTCAATGTCCTTCAGGGCTGTATTAACTTTGCAGTTTGATAATAATTGACACATTTCCACTTTTGTAAAGCATACGTACGATTATTTCAGAACTTAACTGTTGTCGTGTCGCCGTGGTTAGGAGTGTTGAATCTGAACCAGCAACACTAAAAAAGGACGAATTTGTCTTTTATTTACATTTATTAATAAGGTCACATCCTCATAAAACAAATGCACATGTGTCTATGTATGTTGCCGTTTCTTTTGGGGCATAGTTCTTGTAGCCTGTAAGTAGTTAGGTAATAGTGGCTGCCTCTGCAGGAGACACACTTAGGCCTTTATGACCGGTTGTGATACCACAAATGCCACAAACTGTTCTTTTTAACCTAAGGCCTCGGTGTGAAAAGCCAGCGCTACCCGCTGGACTATCGGGGCCGGCAGTTGCATGGCATTGCACGGGTATTTGTGAGCAGGATCATCAGGAAAATCGATCTAACTAGTCATGCTCGTTCACGGTGGTGTACACAGAATTTCATTTTGGAGTGTTTCGTACAAAGCTTTTGAGTCCAATACCATTTGAAACCGTATTTGCCATCCAAAAAGTTTGTATCAAACAAGTTTTGTGGAGTTTAAATCCCCAAAGGTATTTCTTGGTGTAGAAGGAGAGGAAGAGGATTGGCACTTAGTTGTGTTAAAAGAAAAACTCAAATTTTTATATAAGTTAACCAATGTTGTTGTTATTGACATAATTCAACTAAAATTGGGTGAGGCGCAGCCCCTTAACCCTTTCAAACCATAATCACTTTAAACGAATTTGTATGTTAATACTAACAACCAATTTTTTTGGTTGACAGCAGGGCTACAGACGTAGTTGAAAGCGAGCTGATATATACCGTTGCAGAAGTACCGTGTATACAGTACCTACATATGTGCGTATGTAGGGTAACTTCGGGTATTGTTGTATTCCTATTTGTTTTTGTGTATATCACAGTTAAATTCGGCCCAAATTTAATGCAATTCCACGTAAGACATATTTCAAGTATTGGCTTTTAAACCAAATGCTAAAGGAAATGGTTTCTTACGAAAATTTTCTTGAAAGTTTGTAAGAACTCATAAACTGCCCATTCAAAAAATTGGCGGGTAATGTAGTATAGCATGTTTGGGTAATGTGGTATCCTATTTTTTTATGTACATATGTGCTTGAGTTTATTTGATTGATTTGTAAGACAATATGATTGTGTAAAAAATCCTAAGCGTATGTACATAAATACAAAATCGACTAAAATCAGTCCTCGGCTTTCTACAGTAGATACAAGTTTGAGAACTAATTTTTTGTAATACTTACCTCCCGGTCTATTTAGTATTGGAATGTGGTATACTACATTACCCGAACTTGAGTTCTTTTGATACGTGGGCAGTCCGATAAGTACTTAGCCCCACCGCCCGATGGTGCCACTATCGTAAGGGAAATTTGCTATCGTGTAGTACATCCTCGTAGAAGGCTACTGTCAAAATTTCAGCCATATTGGATTTGTAGTTTTGTTTTGACCGCGTGTGGAAACGAACGTGTCCGCGGATTTTAGAAAAATGGAAAAAGAGCAATATCGGTCGGTGATTCGCCTAATTGGTCGCATTAGGCTACGAACAGCTGCCCCATCAACAGTATTCTCCAGATTTGACCCCGTGTGACTTCTTTTTGTTTCCAAACTTGAAAAAGTCACTCGCCGGGCAGAAATTTGAGTCGAATGAGGAGGTTATCGCCGCCATGGAGGCCTCCAGAAAACGTATTTTTCAGACGGGTTAACGAAGTTGGAGCATCGCTGGGGCAAGTGTATCGAGTTGAAAGGAGACTACGTTGAGAAATAAATCGTCAATTTTCCAAAATTTTGGTTTTTCTTTTGTAAGCTAAGTACTTATTGGACCACCCACGTATAATACAGAAAAAATAAATAAATGCTTGTTCAAGTAATTATCCGTGTATGCTATTTATTAACCCTTCGCTGCATGGCATTGCATATATGCAATGTTAACTTTTCATAGATTTGGAAACTTTTCTGTTCACTATTTTACAGTCATTCATTCTTCAGTTGTGTCTCTTCAGTGTCTCTTTTATGTTAAAACATTTGATTACTAACGGAATTTTGCGAATAACATTGAAAGTATGTTCAAAAGAATCGAAAAAACAATAAGTGTTTCGATTTGGTGAAAGAATTTTGGTTATTGATGGCGATAGTGATATGGCGGTGTCACTCAGCTGTTTAATGCATTGAATTACTAGCATACAGTGACGCCTGACCTCTGTTCGACTCCCCGTAGCAGCCAACACTAAAACCTAGATAAAACCCAGCGATAGATAGAACCGGCTAGCGTTCTCACCAGGATACGGAAAATGTTCGCAAAACTTCTTTCATAGATACAGGAATTCTACAAAACTTCCTTTTTACCATCAGAACTTCATAAGCAACAAGCATAATATGACAAAAATGTTTTTCCTTCACGGAAATTAAATTATGCAACGAAGGGTTAAACAACACTCAATTATTGAATTTAATTTATAATTAATTGATTAATTGATAATTAAAAATTATTATTTTTGTGCTTGAAAAAAATTCTTTCACGAGCTGTAAAAAAGTCGGTCGCATACCAAATCGGTTTTTTAACAACTGATCAAAAACAATAGTTGCTAGAAGCATGTTGGTGCAAGATTCTTTACTTTTTTGTGTATTGTTAACATTTTACTGTGGTTCTGTTCGAATGCCTGTAGTTTCCTAGAAAAAGTGCTATACCGACCATATCATACCACCCGAAGCGAACTAACACATCTGTGTATGTTATATACACACCGTTTTGGGAAACGGACAATACTGGGGTAACTAAGTATAGGCGGGGAAAAACATCGGATATTCATTCGACGTAAAACTAGCAAATAAGATCGCTGGACCGAGAATTTGATTATTTATAAATAAACCGAATCTAATAACTTAATTTAAATGTTTAAAAATTATTTAAATTAATCAAAATAAAAGTGAAAACATATGTATTCCCAGCTTGTAGAGATTTTTTACAGAACAGCTGGAATTTAGCTTCTCCACCGGAAAATGACACGGCTCCATTCATTAATCATTATGATGGTTGTTTCAAACAGTAATGTCCGATGGCTGCTTCATACCAAAAACGTAATTGCCGAATGTGCTTAAAGGCCAAATGTAGCCCTGTATCCTCTACATACCTTACATTTGCAGCAGATGCTCATGATTGGAGTGGACCTCCTCCGCCCCTAATTTTATTATTGTAAAGGTTGGTTTACCCTGTATGCACAATCAAAGAAAATAAACATCATATGCTTTGGCACAATGCACCCTTCATTATTACTAACCACACTTTCACACACTAGTGACTAGTCCTAATCCTATCCACCCACGTCATCTTCCCATATCTGTTGCTTTGCCCAAATTTTTCTCCTGGTTGAAAAGTAAAGTGGCCAAAAATGAGAACGAGAAACCAAGTCGAACGGCGGCGAAGTAGCAGACTACGTCGTCAAAGAAGTGTGTATCCCCTACGCAACGGACTCTTTCATGTGTATGCGAAAGTGGCGTCACTGCATCAAGAGGGCTCCACTGAACGATTGCCGAGAGCGGCAGCCGAAAACAAAAACAAACACGAACCGGCAGCAAAAAGATAAAAAAGCGACTTCTGATTGGCAAGCAAAGTGTGTGACGTTGAGCAGTGGCGAAAGAGACGAACGATGAGCTGCAAAATGCGCGCTGCAAAGAATAAGCGATGTGCGGAGGGAGCGGACACGGAATGCACAGTGGCTGCGGACCGCTGTTGGTACGAACGGCACTGAAGTGGGCCAGGCGGACGGTCGGCCGCAAGCCATCACGTTGCTGCTCCGCAATGCTGAGCGCCTGTGAAAGGGTACTGTGTTTTTCTGGAAAAAGTTTGAAATTAAAAAAATTCGTTCAATTCAATTTGATGGGTTCGCTGTGCGCGAGCCACTGTGGACGCGGCAAACGTGAATATTGGAACGAATGAATGAGCTGCGAGTAAATGAAATTGTGAGGTCGGCGGTCGAGTTGAATGGAATTGAATTGAAGACGAAGATGAAGACGTCGTCGAAGCGAGCATTTTAAAGCTGCTCTGCAGTGTGTCACCGGTGCTTGTTGATTTAATTTGTTGAACAACAACAATGCGAAAACAGCTGTCAACACTTGTAAATTGCAATAATAACAATAACAATACGAGATGGACTGGGAAGGGAACCAACAATAGCAGTACAAATGAACAACAATAGCAACAACAGTTGCATGTTCGCCTGAGAAATTGGCATAAAACACAAAACATACTGACTACACAGTTCTGGCAGCCATGTTCTTTTGTTGTAGTACAACTATAACAAAAGTAACAACAATAGCGGCTGTGTGAGAGCGCCCCACAAGCCCATAGAAGCCGTTTACATGTGTGTACAATACAAATACGCAGAGAAATAACAGCAATAGTAAAGCAACAACACTTAGTTTACACAACAAACAACAACATCAACAAAAACAAAACAACAATCACAAGTGCAATGGAAAACAATGAACGAGCCCCCAACCATGGCACAACCAATTCGTGCCAATAGGGTTACCAACACTCGATAATATTGTTATATTTTTATATGTACATATGTACATATATTTATTTCTTTAAATATAAAATGGCAAATTTATTTATGGACTTGGTATTATTTTATAGTATGGATGTACAAATTTCTGGAAAGAGAATGCTGATGGAAATTTCCAATATGGAGGAGTTTTCGGATGCACACGCACTACAAAAGTGATACAACTCAAAATTTTTCATTTTCGGGTTTATGTGTTAATACCGTGCACAATGCATCAATCTACCAATCAGCAAAAGCTCAGCATATTTTGTTATTGTTAACTGTTGCAAAAATACAGTTAGGTCTCTCTTCATGTCAGAAGTTTGATGCATTTTATCGCTGCAGCTCAATGCAAAAGAATTCTATTTCAAATTGTGCTACTTTTACCGAAATAAATTTTTGTTAATGTTAATTTTAAGCAAAATTCTGACAATTTTTGTATTGATTTTTAATTATTAAAATTAATTATGAATTTTCAAAATTTTTCTTCCAACTTTCTTTTTAACTGTCATTTATAATTATTAAATTCAGAAAAAGTGGCATAACTTGAAATAATTCGGTAATTATTGAATTAAAATATCATCAAAACAGTCACAACTCAAAATTTTGGATTTTCTAGTGTAAAATAAAACAAAATTCTTACAACTTATCATAAAGCATAATCTGTAAGGATTTTCTACTGAACGGTCTATACGTTATTAAAAAAAATGTTTATTTAGCTCAAAAACAGTTTTTTGCGTTTCCTGAAAAATCAAAAATTTTGAGTTGTGTCACTTTTGTTGTGCGTGTGCAATATGTAATTGTTTTAGCAATTTCATTTCATACATTTTTTTACAACAAGTATTATGCTTGTCGCCCCAGTCCTGGATAATGAATGAGGCAACATTCATTGTCACACTGCCGCTTCTTTATCACGGCGAAATTTTCGTGTATATTTCGGTTCGCTTGGCAACTTTGGTTGGTCGACGAACAATTAAGACGACGAACGGTTGGGCGATGAATGATATGTTGTTATTTTTGTTTTTGCTTTTGTCACTGTGTTGCCACTGTTGGTGTTACCATTGCTGTTGTTATTGTTGTTTTCAGTTTTTTGTTTTGTTTTCGTTGCGTGAAGAACGACAATACGTACACACACATCACAAACTCGCGCTCGCACTCCCCAAACCAACACGAGCAGACGCGAGGCGGCCTCGTCATCCAACTCGTTGCTATGCGTTCCTATTCGAATTCTTGTATGTCAAAGCCAACAACAACCGTAAATTAAAATATTGTTGTACAATACAAATACACACAAAGGCATTTGCGAGGCTTAAACAACAATAATAATAAAAACACACGAATTGTGATATTGTTGTTATTATTGTGTTGTATTTCATTGGCATTGTTGCTATTGTTATTGTTGTTTGCGTGGTTTTTGTAATTGGTTAGCGCTGGGGTCGATTATTTGCTTGCTGATTTGTTGTTATTGTGTGGCATTTGGCATATCTCCATCTTATTTGTGTTTTTGTTGCTTTCCCAATTTGCTTCTTTTGTGGTCGGTATTGCAGTGCTCGTCGAATCGGTAGATGGTTCTTGTGTTCGATGGGGCTGAATTTGGTTTTCGTCCAGTTTTGCAGTTGCAGGTGGCTGGAGTAAGGAAGTTTATTTTTGCACAACCAGCCAATGAAATGTGGAAATTGATTCCAAATTTTTGTGGATTGATGTAATGTGTGATGTAGTGATGACATGAACCGTCAAGCATTAGAGTACTAGAGTACTAGATGGCGCACAACCACGTTCTTGTTAGTGATGTTACCAAAGTGTAAATGCAGATGGCGCTGTCAAGTCGATCAAAATGAACTGACGCAACGCAGCTCAGCTACTCAAGATTCACTCAGTTTCGAATATACAACTCATATTACATTGAGTGATGTATCAACGAAATTAATTATGAACAAAAATGGTGCAAAGAGATGGTCTTTAAAATTAAATCAAAATGTTATTGAATTTATTGAATTTGAATATAAAATTTTGTGGTTAATTAGAAGTTCAGGTCCCGTTTATATTTGGTTGTTTTGCTGAAAATTTGTTCGGCTGGCTGGCGAAGCGTGTAGAATAACCTAAGGCTAAAAAGCTTTTAGTGGCCATTGGTTCATATTATCTTTATTAATTCATACAGAAGAAGAAGATATAATTTACAAATGTTAATACAAGAAAATACAAAAAGTAAAAAGAAAATCATGTCAACCGGTTTATTGGTTTAGAAATTACAATCCCAAACGTGAAAAAAGTCAGGGAAAATCCGAAAAAGTGACACGCCCATTTTTTGCGAAAACGGAAACTAAGTTTTAAAGACGGTTTGCGGATTCGAAATCAGCGCTCCCTAATTACCCTAGAACTAATATCAAAAGTCGAAATTTGTTGCCCTGTGTTATCTTTGATGTCAAATGTTTCCAAAAATTTCGAAGTCAAAAGGCCCTTTAAATGATGAGTTTTCACATTTCTCTAAACAAATTCTTAACCCTTAGTTTACTACTTTAGATTTCGATTTTCAAAAAAAAAGGAATAGCACATTTTAATTATTTCCCGATTGAAGTGATTTTTGTCTAAGTTTGAAGTCAAAAGACCCAATAAATCGTGTTTCTCCATACAAACTGTTAACCTATTGTTTAGCCCGTTAGATTTTGATTTTCAAAAAAAGTGAAAAATACGTGTCAAATTATTTCGCACTAAGAGTACTTTCACAAAGTTTGAAGTCAGTGGCCCCATTAATGCATATTTTTTTTTTACAATTTCGCCATACAAACGTTTAACCTGTCGCTGACTCTGTCCGATTTTATTGTTCAGAAAAATTAAAAACACGTATCAAGTTATTTTACTGTTGAAGTACCAACACCAAGTTACCAAGTTTGAGGTCAAAAGGCTCACCAAAAAAGAAGAGAAGAAGAAATATTATTTCTCCATACATACTTTTAACCCGTCGTTGATGCAGTTAAATTTTGATACTGAAAATAATAGAAACGTGTGTCTAATTTTTTTATTCCAAGTATTTTTACAATTTTTGAAGTCAATAGGCCTATCGGCTCATGTTTTTCGAGTCTTCCCGTAAACAAATCTTAACCATTGTTGGTCCAGTTAAATTTTGATTTTCCAAAAATTATATCGAATTATTTTTGATCTAGAGTATCTTCAGGAAGTTCGAAATCAATATGTCTATTAAATCACTTTTTTCATACAACATCTTAACAATGTTTTGCCCCTTTACACCCCGAATTTCAAAAAATCCTGTCTTAGTGGAGGTTCAGTCTTCAAGATGTACCTGTAGGTTCAAATTTCATGTTTGTGGCTTCAGCGGTTCGGGCTGAGCGATGATGAATCAATCAATCAATCAGTGTCAGTCAGGACAAACAGTCTATGTATATAAAAATGGAGGCGGTACCACGCCCTCTTATCCAATGCTTACAACTTTATTCTAGTGGAACTGTGCTACTAAGTGTAAAATTCGTATGAAGTTTCATTGATGTAGACTTACAGTACTGCGTAAATGTTGGGCCATAAAAAATGTGCCACGCCCCTTATCAAACGCCCATTAAATTTTAACAGTGGAATGACACTTCTATGGGACGATGTCATACCAAATTTAAATGCTGTGCGACTTACAATTCCGAAGCTATTCCATTTAAAAGATTTGAGTTGTATGGGCATTGCCACACCCCCTCGTTCAATACCCGCCCCATTACTTCTATCGAAGGACATGACTAAATAGTAAGTTCGTACCAAATTTAATTGATGTGTGACTTATGGTATCAAAGTTATTGTCTAAAAATGTATGCTGGTGGTGCCATGCCCCGTTTTCCCAACTTTTATTTTTTTCTAAACCTTTGCGTAGCAATTACGTACAAACCCGCCGAAGGAAGTATCCAATTTGGTCCAGTCGTTTTCAAGTTTTACGCAGCTGAACAGACCAATATTCATTTATATATAACATATATACCAGGTATATCAGTATGAAGTGAGCCTTTTTTTGCGAAAATAAAACACTATTTTTAATGGGAAAGTAAAAACATTTTATTCAAAGTATCGGCCATTGCTAGCCACACATTTTGCCCATCTTTCAGACAATTTGTGGACACCGCGCAAATAGAATTGTTTGTCTTTTGAAGCAAACCAATCAGACACCCAATTTTCGACTTCCTCGTAGGAATCGAAGTGCTGCTCAGCTAATGCGTGTCCCATCGACGAAAACAAATGCTAGTCGGAAGGAGCCAAGTCTGGTGAATACGGCGGGTGGGGTAGGAGTTCCCAGCCAAGTGCTTTGATTGTATCCTGAACCGGTCTTGCTTTGTGTGCAGGTGCATTGTCATGGAGCAAAATTACCTTGCCGTGTCTTCTGGCCCATTCTGGTTGTTTTTCGATCAATGCATGGTTCAAATTGATCATTTGTTGTCGGTAGCGATCAGTAATAACGGTTTCGCCAGGTTTTAACAACTCGTAATACACCACGCCACTCTGGTCCCAACAAACACACAGCATTGTCTTCTTGCCGAATCGATCTGGTTTTGCAGTCGATGTTGAAGGTTGTCCGTTGTCCCGGCTTAACCCATGATTTTTTTCGTTTAGGATTCTTAAAATAGATCCATTTTTCATCGTCAGAAACAGTTCGATGCAAAATTGATTTTCTTTCGTGTTTTTGAAGCAAAATTTCACAAGTGTTTTTTCGGTTTTCCATCTGCCTTTCATTCAATTCATGTGGCACCCATTTTCCACACTTTTGGATCTTTCCCATAGCGTTTAAACGCACAGAAATTGTTGCTTGTGCAACATTTAACATTTCTGCCATTTGCTTTTGACTCAAAGTATCATCTTTATCCAATACCGTTTGCTATTCGGCGTCTTCAAACTTTTTTGGTGGTCTTCCACGTTCTTCATTTATCTCATCAAAATCATTATTTCTGAACCGTTGAAACCATCTTTTGCATGTTGTTCTTGATAGAGCATGATCACCATATGCCTCGACAAGCATTCGATGCGGCTCTGCAGCACTTTTCTTCAAATGAAAACAAAAAATTAATGCTTTCCGTAAATCATCACGATCTGGTACAAAATTCGACATTTTTAACACGATGAAAAAATATGATGTTTGTTCAATGACTTGATGTATACTAAATATGCTTGACAGATGTCATAGCAACAAACCCAAAAAAATTAAGGCTCGTTCACAACAAATATTCCCTATCGAGACATTTGTATCTTGAGGCTCATTTCATACTGATATATCTTCATACTGTACATGTTTTGGATCTCAGTCTGTAGATTCATACATCTAAATTGTATTCTATTTCAAAATTCTTAAAAAAGTTACACGAAACCCCCCCGCCCCCCGAAACAAAATCCTGCGTGCGCCACTGGGTGGCTTCAAACTTTTTTGGCTCGCGGTGTTTAGTCTGGAACGAACGACCTCGAATCGTGGGCATTCAAATAAGGTGTGCTCTGGGTCTGCGCAAAACTGTGCTTCCTTGATGTCGTCGGGTTTTTTGCTTCCTAATGGAGGTAGAAAAGATCTTGAAAAAGATGCCAGTAATTACCGTTAATCGATATGCGCTTTCAGCGTTACGTCAGAAGGGACTCTAGCTGTCAAGCCTCATGCTGGTCAGGCCTCATGCTGTCACGCTGCGCTCGCGTCGTCATTAACGGCATCTGAATTAGATCGCGATTTATGTACATAAATATGTACATTTATTTCCTTATGTACATAAATAACAACAACACAGAAGTCGCAGTGGGAGAATTTCACTATCTGAGTGAGGCGTGAGCCTAAGAAATGAAAACGCATTGGCGGGCAATTTTTTTCTCGTTACTATTTTATTGTTCTTTTATATTTTGGTATTTTTGTAATCTTTTACTTTGATACAATAATATGTATATCTATAGAATTTTAATATTTATTTCACGTATCTTGTGTGTTAATTAATTTAATTGTATTTCATTTAGTTTATGTTATTTGATTTTTGCTTCTCTCGCTTATCTGCTCTAGAGTCTTAAATGTACGAGATATTTGAAAGAGATAATCATTACAAACACAATGCCCATAACTACGGCGATCATGATTTCATAGATTAAATTACTCAACTTAACATAAAACATAAAAGATTGACGCCGCAAAACTGTCGGTGTCGTAGCACACATGTGTTATATATGTATGTGTGTGTGTTGGCTGGTGTTGAACTAAAGCAATGCAGAGTGGAGCCGGATGAAGCGCTCAGTGTTGATTCAATTCGTCGAAGGCGCCTTACACTACGATAGCGCATATGAAAAAAGTTAGTGTGAGTTAATAAAGTGGCCAAGTGCAACGAATACGGTGACAAGAGCTTGTGGCAAATGCTGAGGCGTCTTCATGCCTTCATCATGGAATAGTGCAAAGTTTTGTTTACGATCACAAGTCCTCTATATTTAAGAAATCACCTTTGCAAAAACTTGTATAGAGTTTAGATTTTTGGAAAACGGAATGTTTTGTTGCTGTAACTTATCTCATACGCAACTCTCGTCAGAATGGGCCAAGAGTTGGCATTGCACTTGAGTTTTGTTGCCGCTTTTCTTTTAACTATTTTTGCATTTATCTGCATTTTTGATTTGATTTTGGCGCAATGAATTTTTTATTTCTTTGAAAAACACGTGTTTTTGTTCGATGAAAATGAATGTTGCATGACTTTGTGTTGGCGACATTTGCATAAAAAACCGAAGTTTGTGGGCTTTGCTGGGCGGCTTTGTGTCGGAATAAGTCGAAATTAACTTTTGAATAAAGATATTTGACATAACTTTGAATTTTCTGTTAAGTATCTGAAGTATTGCGTGTACTGTCTGCCGTTATTTACTTAGCTTCTCGTCACTTTGCTATTAGTTTGCTTCGATTTTCTACGCCTCATTTTGTATACTAATGAGTAATGATATATTTTATTGTATATATGTATGTATTTATGTACCTCGTTTATGTGTCATATATAAATTTATTATGCTACAAATATCATTGTTCATGGCTGTGGTCACTATTGTAAAATATATATATACTTGTTTTTGTTGTTGTTATTTCGGTTGATATGGTCTGTTTGTGTTTATTAAAATCAATTTTGCGTTTTCGTAAATCATATTTCTACAAAACGCTCTACTGATTCCAACTATAAACTAACTAGAAAATATATATACAAGAAAAGTGGTGCAAGAGAGACTGGAGAGAAAATCTAGAATTGCTGGAAACTGTTGACTGTGGTTTGAGGTTTCGGTTGGAATTTTATTGGAAGTTTTACTGAGTACTCGTATTAGCTATTATTTGAATGTTATATTTGCATTATATATATATACTTAGCATACTATGTACAGACAAGTGTTGAAAGTTTTCATTTTTATAATTTTTGATTCTCAACTTTTTGTGCTTATTTGCAATAATTTCGTTAATTTACAATTACGTATTTTCAAGTTACTGTTCGACATGTGGCCACTCTATAAATTACGTTGCGCGACATTTCACGAATATTTTGGCATTTTGGGACGCCGCGAAAATGAAACGAAAACTTAAATTGTTTAGTAAATATTGAAAAGATTTTAATTTCGAAAAGACAAAACTTATAGAGAATTAAAGTTTCAAGCTGAAAAATTTAAAGAAAAATTTAAAAAAAGGTCAGGGGCGATGAAGTTCTAATAAATTTTTAAATAAATTGATAAACAAATAATAAAAATTAAAAATTATTACATGAGTTTTCAAAACGTATGTTTTCCACATTTTGAATACTAAATCATAAAAAAACCAAAAATTATGAAGTGTTGCTGAAAATAATAATAAACAAATTAATTTGTCCTGCCGATTTGACAAAAAACGTTAATACGAATTTTTCAAAAACTACATTTGAAAAAAAATAATTATTTTTATGTTTAAAGTGTTTGAATCATAAACACACATAATATTAAAAAAAATTATATTCCAAAACCTTTTAGAAATTTTAAATCATGTTAAAAAAAAATACAATAGATATGTTAAAAAATAGTAAAACAATTTGAAATTTTTTTTATAAAGAAAGTCATGATTTATACAAAAAAAATACTATTAAAATAATTAAATATCAAATTCACCTTCATTGCGTTTGTCGAATTAAAAAAAAAGTATTCGATTCGACTGAGTTGAAAAGGCGGTTTGTTAAATTTGACATTTAAAATATTGCCTAAATATTTTCGACTCGACTTTCCGACACAAAAAGGCTATTTGTGTCGACGAAAAGTTTGTGCATGATTCAGTTGTCGAATATTGTCGAATGCCAATTTGAAATTGACTCGACTCGACAAACGCAATGAGAAAATATGAAAATTTTCATAACACTCAAATTTAGAAATTTCATCAATAAAAAAATGAAAATTAAACACTTGGGAAAATCGTTTTAGTAAAAAACTTCGTACACAAATTTTACAGCGCATCAAAATTTGTCTGTTAATTGCAAATAAATTTCAACATTAAAAAAAGCTAATTTATTTCAATTATAGAACGTTTCAAATTGTGTTTGTAAAAAGCCATTTATAAAAATTTGTTAAAATTAAAAAATTCTAAATATTATAATTTAAATCCAATGCCCAACATTTTAAAAACAATTTTTATATTAAAGAAAATTTTCTAATTAGTAACAGTTTAACCTACTTTGATATGAACTAAGTGTTACAGTCGTGTCTGGATATAGTGAACTAATTATTGCAAGGCCTGTTCACAGCATCAAGGTTGTTCACTATATCAAGGTTAACATTTTTGGTCAAAAACTCGTTTTATTTGCTCAAAATACACTTTTTGTTTTTTGCTTGAAATTTTTTTCTATATTTAGAGGCTCGATGTCAAAATTTAGGTGTTCACTATATCAAGGTGTTCACTATATAGGGGGTTCACTATACCCAGACACGACTGTAATTTGTTCAGTTTGAAACTTTTTAACTTGCAAAATCGTAACCAACCAAAAAAATCGTAAACAACTTAA
Organism: Melieria omissa; assembly: GCA_963971225.1. Taxonomy (NCBI): domain Eukaryota; kingdom Metazoa; phylum Arthropoda; class Insecta; order Diptera; family Ulidiidae; genus Melieria; species Melieria omissa. The sequence continues at coordinate 43,456,295 of OZ020268.1, read as the reverse complement.
AATCATTCACTGAATAAGTTAAAAATCAAATCAAAATATCCAGTCAGTAAAAATATTTGCAAATAGTAGATTTAGTTGTGTGAAAATAATTATTTGCAAATTATATCGTGTCGAAACAAAATTTAAAAATTTAATTAAAAAAATCGTATTCAATATTATTAAAAAAAAAATTTTAAATAATATGAGTAAGAAAAATGATGAAAATTATATTACAAAATTCTTTGAAATTTTCTCTACTAAGAATAGCGAAGCAGTAATATAAATGTGTAAGTACGAAAACATTGACAGACGAAAGAGAAAAAAAGATAAGTGAAAAGAAGCACACCATCGTGAGGAAATTAGAAAAGTTTTTTGAGTTTTCAAATAAAAAAAATTCAAAAAACAAACTGCAACGTTCTCTCAGTGTTCGTCCTATGCAACTCTGTCGCCCTCGCCATGCTCTTCATTTATCTCGATTAAATGTTTAACGCTTAGCACCGTTTATTTGGAATTCTATCTTCTTCGAAATACACATTTCTCAATGTCTTTTAAATTGGTTTTAGTTATTTTATTTTTATAATATTTTTTCATATTACCTTTCTGGCTCATTTGGCCACTTAATTTGATTTCGGCAATTTGTTGAGTGGTAAAAAATCGATATTGTTGAAAAAACGAAAAAGAAAAATGCAGCTGGAGTTTTTGTGAAAAATGTTTGCAATAACTTTTTATTGTGTTTTCATTGTTTATTGCTAATTGCGGATTTTCGTTCATGAATGATGTACCTATAGCATATTCACGTATGTGTGTAGGTGTATATATGTGTGTGTGTGTAGTGGTAATTCAAGTGGCTAACTGCTATGCTACAAGTTTTTCATTACATATACCAAGTTAAAAATGATCGTGTTCCGTATTTGCAGTTATCAGGTTGCACTTCTGCACATCTTCCATAGGCCACACCTACGGACAATGCTAATGGCTAATACTAACAAACAACTAATGCCGCGCTCATAAAACGGCTACAACTACCGATTATTTACTTATTCACTTTATTTATGCTTAGTGCCTAAAACTGTGTGATTATTTTTTTCGAATCAATCATTTTGGTTTTTGTTTTTTTTTGCATTTGCGAGGACTTTGGTTCCTCTGTTAATTATTTCGATAAGTTCTCGTGTTATCCACACGTAACAATTGGACAAAATTCTTTGTTGCTGCATGGGAAAAGAAAGAGGGGGAAAAGTGAAAGAAAAGAAATGAAGTGAAACATTTCATGTTTCTCAACCGCCGAACATTTCGACCGATCAGTAGAAAGAAAAAAATCGAAAATCGATCGCAACTAAAATGTTTAAAGTAATAATAAAAAAAACAGTAATTGCAGAGAAACGAGTTTTGTTTTATTTTTTATTTATTGTTTAATTTAGGTTCAATTAAAAGGTAACCATCATAAAATAATAGAAAACTTAACTTGAATTTGGGTCTCCTTTGTGTGCGCTCACTTTCAACTTCGCACAAGCTTACAGTAGGTTGAATTAATTCTGTATTTATAAAATCTAATGCTAGACACTATTTGGATATTACGTGATTGCTAATTGCTACTTTTCAAACTCTAGAGCTACTCTAAGGTATCTGTATTGGATTACAATATGTACAGTGTGAAGTAAACGGAGATGTGTCGAACTTAGGTGCTATCGCTCCATTTTGGACTTAAACTAATTGCATGATTTGATCGGCTAGAAATATGCTAAGTAAATACAAATTAAATTTTTAATTATTTTAAATCCTTTTATTTAACATTTGTATAGGAAAACAGCGGATCTTCGTGTGTAGAGAAATGCACTTAGAGCTAAATAAAAAAGGGTGAATAGTTGAAATTTGTTATAATTTACGATATGATGTGGTTTGTTTGCTTCACTTTTGAACAACAACAACAACAAAAACGCGGCTGGCCAAAACCAAATTCTTCGACTTTATGTTAAAAATCAAAAGATCTATTTTGACATTTTGAGTTGGGCACTCGAGAGTTTAACGAAAATCTGCATAGAAAACGCTTTTCATAGGTGATTTTAATTAAAAAGTAAGTGCAACATGGTACCAAATGAAAAACTAATCACTTTAAAAATGAAAAACAGCACTTGTTGCAAATTTGTTCTTTCCGTGTTTTGCTTCTTTAAGAACAGTGGCTGTGGCTTTTTTAGTGGAGGCGATTAAGAACGTAAATGAATGTAATCATAATTGTGTTTGTGTGTAATGAAAGTTGGCAATTTGAATTGTATGCAGCAATGCCGGATAATTTATTATCACCCATTTTTTACAAATTGTAATTATGTTGCTATTGTTGTATTTTTCTACTAATCTAATGTGTGTTGACCTGCACATTCGCTATTTAACTAATTCCTTCTCTAATGTCTACTGGCTACTGTCCTTTTACCGCCTTTATGCTAAACCTACCCTAATGCCTTTTTACGCCCTCGTGCCATATCGCTCGACTCGTCTCGACTCGCCTTTCTTTCTATTATTCACTAATTATTTATGCCATTTTTGGTTTTACGTTTTTTAGCGCTTTTCTATTATAGTTCTATTTCCTCCTCTGCTTACCCTCGGCTCACACATATGTTTTATGTAATGTTTAAAAATGATTTATTTATCTTTGAATATTTGTTAGTCAATTTTTAGTTATTTATACTTCCTCTTCTTCTATTTTTGAGATCAAAAAGCAGTAAATTGTTTTGTTTTCTGTTTGAATTGTGCTTAATCTCTTGCTGGATTCTAATGCGATTTCCCATATAAAAAAAACTCTATTCGGTTATTTACAGTATTTGCTTAGTTCTTGAATATTTGGAGGCGAAATTGGACCTTACAATGTAGATAATTTTCAAGTATTTACACTTTGTCAAATAAACTTACAGTCTTACGAGTAAACAAACGAAATAAAGCAAGTAAATTGTAAAACTTTAAAAGCAATCGCAAGCATAAAAGTCGGTGCTAAAAATACTTCAAAGTTGTTTCTTTCTGAAAATGAGAATACTTTGATTTCCTTCAATATGCATCACTGTTCATACACAAATATTTACACGTCACCGCGAACGGCGTTGTTTGACCCGAAGTGCATTCTGTCCATCGGATAAACAACGACAACAATTCAAAAGGCGCATTTCTTCCTTAAAACTTAGTCTTACTTCAACTAACTATGTTCGCATTTCAAATTAATTTTTACTTTGATTTGGATTTCTTCAAGTGAATTCGCTTTCGAATTTTAATCATAAATTTGATTGTAACTTTCATTTTAAATCCTTTTTCCGAAATGGTAAAGAATCAACTGACAAAATGGCGCAAAACGTTTACTGCCAAAAATTGCACAATTTACCCTATGTTTGTTACTTCTGCCCCACACACACAATCTTCTCCGCCTTAGTCACTGCAGCTCAATAATTCCACGCCGCGGCTGTAACGGCCGTCGCCGGTGTGCACGCCTCATCTTCGTGGCTAAGTCGGTTCACTCGCACCATGCGCAGCTTCTCCTCCCCGACCAACTTGATTTTATCCTGCTCGGCGCTGGCAGTCAGCGTCTCGTTGTCGCTGCCGCACTCTTCCGCGTCGCCCTCCTCATCCTCCTGCTTGATGCGCACCTCTGGCTCCATGAAGCGCTGCTCCACTTCCAGCTGCTCATCCGCTTCGCGATCGGCGCCCGGCTCGTTTCGTGCCACCGCACCTTCCCCACTCTGCTCGCCCGCTGCCTCTTCGCTGCCCTCGTGACGGCTGTAGTCGACTGTGTTTTGGGCCTGCATCACGCAAACGCCGTTAATTATGCGCTCGCTGTCACCGGCCGCTACAGTGCCGCCAGTGGCATTCGTGGTGGCGCCAGCCGGATTCACCCATTGCGGTGCTGCCGGCTTGCGGCGTGAGCTGCTGCGCGCGCTCGCGGCCATGAGGTAGGCAGCGGCCGCTGCGCGTGTGGACGCAGCCGCGTCTTTGTAGTCGCCGCTCGCCGTTGATTTGTCATCCGCGCCAACATCACCAGAAACGCCGGTGCCATCTAGCGACTCGTTGTCGCTCAGGTGGCTCTCGTCGAGTTCATCGTCAAAGTCCAAGGAGCGACCGCGCTTCATCGAGCTCATCGAGAGATCTAGGCCGCGCAGTTGCTCCTTGAAGGCCTGATTGAGTGCGTGCAGCTCGTGCTCGGTGGCAGTGCCGCCCGCTGCGCCTGGAATGCCGGCCGCCAGGCTGCGGCCAAGAAGTGCTGCGGCCGCAAAGTAGGGCGGGTAGGGCAGTGTGGGCGGCGGCGCGCTTCCGCCGAGACCCATGCGCTCCTTGTGCAGCTCCAGCAGGCGTTGCTGCAGCAGTATGCGGAATTGGACGGGATCGAAGGGCGTCGAGTTGGTGCTCTCGCGACTGGGAATGGGATTGTCGGCGGTGCCGGGTGGCTGGCCATGCGGCACCTGCTGCTTCAAGCGCATGCGGTGGTTGTGAAACCAGTTGGTGATGGTGCGCGTGGCCAGGCCCAGTTCGTTGGCGAGAAACTCAATGGTGCCGACATTTGGGTACGGATCGAGAGCGAACGCCAATCGTAGCGCCTCCTTCTGCTCCTCGGAGAAGAGCACCCTCTGCTTCTTGTTGGGCGGTGCGCCACTGACGGCGGAGCCCACCGAGCCGGGGCCCGGACTGCTAGTGTAGAAGTCGTTGGTGTCATTGCTGGAGGTGTCTGAGCTGTTGTCCTGCTGGTTGGGGCCGCCGGTGGAGCGGCGACGCTTACTCGCCTCACGTCGTTCGTTTTTCAGTAGCTGGAGTCGCTCCACGTTGTTGGCGTCCGACAGCCACAGCTGCATACGGATGAATGGCTCGCGACCCTTGATGGAGAGCATATGCCAGGGCTTCGGCTTGCTAAGCAACTCCGAAACAGATCCCTGCGACAGGCCCAGCACGGCTTCGCCGAATATCTTTTGGCCGATGTTGTTGGCGAGCAGCGCCTCCTTGATTTTGGTGGTGATGACTTGCGTGTCGAGGTCCTGTGTAAGGGCGGCCATTTCGTAGACGGTGGGCGACATGTGCTGGTGCATGTTGCGCATGGCGTTGGCCTGGTGCGGCGAGTGGATGGGCATCAGCATTGGCTTCTTGTCGCTGCCTGGCGGCCCACCAGGGCCACCGGCACCACTGGTCGGCGGTAGGCTGATGGCGTGCTGGGGCGGCAGACCCGGTGTGGTCAGCAGCATGCTTTGGTGGTGCTGCGCTACGGCTGCAGCCTGTGCTGCCTGCACTGCCGCTGCGGCGGCAGCTGCCTGGTGCTGTTGCTGGCTTTGCTGAACGTGTTGTTGTTGTTGCATGGCCGCAGACATGGCGGCGGCTTGCATTTGTTGCATGATGTGCTGCGCCTGGCCGGGCTCTTGCAGCTTCAGCTCGTTCATCATCTTCTGCATGGGCAGCGAGGCTTGGCCCATCTTGCTGGCCAGGCCCTGCGGGATCTGCGGGCTGCCGCTGTAGCTGCCCGTGCGCATCAGCTTCTCGGGCGCGATTTTGTACTGGCTCGCGACCAGCTTGTGCACCGCATTATCGTCCTCCAGGAACATCTTCATTCGTATGAACGGCTCACGTCCTTTCTGCGTGAGCATATGCCAGGGTTTGGGGCGTGCCAGCAGATCGGATACGGAGCCTTGCGATAGACCCAGCACCGACTCGCCGAAAAGGCGCTGCGAGATGGAATACTGCGAGAGCGCCTCCTTCACGCGGCGCACGATATCCTCCGTGTTCAGGTTGTTGAACATGTCGAACTGTTGCTGGGTAATGGGCGGCAGGACGGCCTTGGTAGGGCGCTGCGGCGTGCTGTGATGCGGCGTGACAGGCGGCTGCGTGATCAGTGAGTTGGTAATGGAGGCCATGCGCTGCAGGGGGCTGGCAGCGGCGGCGCTGAAGTCGTCGCTGGGCGTCATTGCTGGTGGAAGTATTGAGTTGCTTAGCGGGCTGGGCGCGGCTGAGTTTGTGCTCGCGTTGTGTGCGCCAAGGGAGGTGTTGCTGGATGTAGATGAGGGCGGTGGTGGAGGCGGGGCTGCGGGCGTGATACAGCCACTCTCCATTTTGCGTGTGGCATGCAACGGCATGTCGATGTTGGTGGCGGATTGCGAGTCTTTGTTGCTGGCGGCGTTCGCTGCCTGCTGGCTGCTGTTGCCACCGCTCTGCGAATCCATGGAGTTGGTGGAGTGGTCGCCGCGCTGGCCGTTCATTTTGTTGTTGTCCTTGGCGACAGCGTCTTTGGTGAGGGACAGGTCTTGGGCGCCATTGAGCACCTGCTGCTGCAACGCCATCAAGCTGGAGAAATTGGAGAAATTGGGCAGGTTGGCGCTCTGCTGTTGTTGCTGTTGCTGCAACTTGGCCATTTCGCGTTCGTAGACAAGGCGCACGTTGTCATCGGCGACCATGGCGGCGGCGGCTGCGGCATTTGGTAGGCCGCAGCCACTGGGCATGCCGCCGGCGGCGCTGAAAAACGGAGAAAGCAGAAAACTGTGGACGATTTAGTATGCATTTTCGCTACGTGAGCAACTCAATTGGTATTGTTGCGGAATGAAATATTCACCTTGGGAACGAGGCCTCGCGTGGGGCCCGCATGAAGAATTCCTGATAAATGCGCGCCATCTTGTCGGGCGTCAGCTCGTCCTGGCGCAGACGGTGTTGTTGCTGCTGTTGGTGTTGTTGTTGTTGTTCGCGTTGTTCACGCTGCTCGCGGGCTTCCTGCTCTTGCTTCAGCTGGATGCTGCTCTTGTAGAAGGGGGAGGTACAGGGCTGATGCGGCGACTTGGAGTCTTCGTTGCTGTGCGACTCGTCGTGAACAGAACGGCGATGGTGGTCCTGTTGTAGCTGTCGCTGTTGCTCTTCCTTGAACTGTTGCTGCAAAGTATTGGGCGTGGAGTTCTTAATCATCGAGGATGCTTCGTTCAGGATGTGTGCAATGCGATCATCGGACATTGAGTCCTCGTTGCGGCCCGCGTAAGGCGGCAGTCCCGAATCTAGAACAAAGAATTAATCACATTTTATAAGTCCAGTCAATATTTAGTAGAAGGTGGATAGAGAGATATGTTTAAGTTGTAGATTTCGAAAAAAAAAAAAAAAAAAAATCAGCTTAACCTGATTGCAATGAATCAATTATCAGCGATGCTGTGTTCAAAGCACAAACGCCGAAATGTAACGCATGCGATGCAGCAGACAGTCACCGAGTGCCAGTCAACCGCCATAAATAACCCATTAACCGATATAAAATCTTTGCAGGCGCAATAAAAATCAACTTCTGTGGTGGAGTGCAGATTGATCTAAAGCACTCTGAACTGAGAGCAATGCTTGTGAATAAAACTCCAGTCCATACACAGTCTGACGTTAGTCATATTGGCACCGACAGAATTTCAACGAATATCAACCATAACTGCAATTCTGTGAGAATCAAAGAACGGCAACAAAACGAACCCGTACTGGAGAATTGCAATAGATAAATTGAGTAATGAGCAGACAGCCAAAAACTCTTTACATGACGGGTACTGACCCCTACTGACTAGCACAATCGCCTCACTGCGTTCTCTTCTAACGCCAGCACTGTCTACAGATATCGACGAAGGATGCTGTATTATGGGTGTCGGTAATCAGCGCCATTCACAACGTTCATATCAATGCCTATCAGAGTTGGTTCATTTGGACTGCGTTCAAGTCACGGCAGTCTCATAAAAATCGCCCACTCCCCTCAGTGCGTTCAACCCCTTGGAGCATTTCGATCTTGCAGTGCAAATCAAACTCAACGCAAATTAACGCACACACACGCCGATCTACTCCTTGCGCTCGACTTTGCCGTCAAGGCGGCGGCACTTTAACAACGCTCTGCCGCCGCTCGATGCTGAGGCTGATCGTCTGTCCTGTCGAGTATAAAATCATTAAAATCGGCTGGCCTTTCCAAATTTTAACATTTCAATTCGTCAGTACTCCGCTTGTTGGGCATTGAATTTATCGGATTTATTGATAGCGGCTAATAATCGCCGTTTGCCGTTCGCCGCTCAAGCAGTGCGCAACGTTGACGCTCGCTTTGGCTGATGCCAGTTGGGAATATGACCTTCGGAAATTAAGTCATAAAAATAACGATGACTATAACTTAAAGCTGGGCTCCAGTTGGCACGGACTGACGACTGAAAGTTGCGTCTTAAACGCAAGCGGCGAAAACGCGATGTTTTTCCAGCGAAGAGTTCTGCTAAATGGATAAATGGATTGTCGGCGGATTGAATGCACGCGGCACAATTGAGCCGCGCAACTGCGGCTATATTGGTAGAAATTAGCAGCCGTATAAATGCGATTTAGATCTTCCTGTTGCGTGCTGCTGGTCAGACTGGTGGAAATGATCTGATCGCTCAACTGCTTGATTAATTGCGTTGAATGGAGTGTCTGCGTGCCTGGAGATTTTATTGATTGAAATTGGTAACGAAAACATAAAAACGGCCTACTAGTTGGAAGAGGCAATGCGAAGGCGATTTGGTAACTCGGTTCGGTATTGCAGGAATATCACATATAAGCGAACATAAAGCTGTACATTACAATCGAGCGCGTTCTGACAAGTGCCAAGCAGTGCTATTGAAACTACATACATTTGTGTTATGATGGACGAGAGATACTTATGGACATGTCGTAGGTTAGTATTTACTCCGAAAGGCGGAATTATGTTGAAAAATTATAGCAAATTTAATCGAAACATGAATTTTATGATTATAAATGAATTGTTTCGTGAAGCTTCATTCAAGCATCCAATCCAAGAAGTGTGTCTAATGTCTTAGAGCATCAAGTTTAGGCAGCCAATGCATTTATAACTTAGTGTGATCCATTGGAGAAAAGGGACGACGCGCGCAACGCAAAGAGAGTTTTTCGGCATCGAGTAAGTTAAGGAATTATTGGAATGCAAAAAGTGCCGTTTCCTCTTCACAGCCTTGCCCACCTCCTCAGCCTCCATTAACTGAGTGCAATCGCACAGCAATTCAATCAAAATCATTAATTAAACACATCAAACGATTTCGCTGTTGTGTTCGGGTGTTTGTGTTTTTTTATTATTCTTTGATATTGTTGTTGTTGTTGTTATTAATAAACGTTAATTGGATTTGAAAAAATATGTTCAGCACTTGTGCGGACGGATATGTGAATGCATTTTTTGATGTATTTTTTGTGTGCTGTTTTGTTTCGCTGCTTAAATGCTGCATTGACCTTGCCCACAGTGCATATTTTCCACTCTTTACAACATCAACAGAAACAGCACAGTCCACAACAACAACAACAGGCAGTCGAATCCTTTTATTTGCCCATTGCCCGCACCCAATGCTCAATTACGGTCGCATTTCATTTCAATGCGGCGTTTTGCATTACATTTTTTGCCATCGAAATTTTTGCACTCCATGTGGCAACGCCTCCGCCCCGCTGCCGCTATTTGCATTTTTTACACAATTTTTCCAAATCAAATCGTTTTTTGATTCATTCATGGCATGCAACACACTATTTTGCACATTTTCACCAAGTGGCCTCTCAAGTGGCGGCGGCAGGTGGAAAGGGCAGCTTATCGTAAAAAATAAAAATGAACTTTAAATCCAAAACACCGGCAAAGCGAATTAGTGCGGTTGCCACACTCGTTAGCAAAGGCTTCGATTTTAGGTGGACGGGGAAAGCGGCAGCCGGGACGTGCGGTGGTGCAATGCACAAACAGCGTCATGGCACATGCAACGACAATTCAACAGAACAAACAAACAAACAGAAAACACCATCAATAGCCGTTGACGGATGGCTAGCTGGACGGACAGACGAACAGGCCACAAATATGAGTGAAAAAATGTGCACAAATAAATGCAAAATAACAACAATAAATGCAAAAACAAAAGGCAGAGGGTGCAGGGAAAATCATGAAACGGATTCCACTAATTTGGCACGCGCCAAACCTCAATAGCCTTGCGGCAAATTCAAATTCAGATTCAATTCGAATTCAATTGCTGTGCGGCCACTCGACACAGTGTCGCAGTGGAACTGGGCGCAGAGCAGTGCGCGGCCGAAAAAAAAATTGAATTCTCCCAGGGGTCCAGCACAAATAGTTTGACTGCAATTTTTGGTTGTTGGTGTGTTTGCTTGCAAGGACACTAGTGAATTGATGGTACAAGTGGGTTTACATGTCCTGCGAAATGAAGTTGGCCATTGGCATCGATGATGCCGTTGTGTTGAGTTGAGTAGAGTTGACATGACCTTAGCAGAGAAAAAATAATGTGGAGCAGGTGCAACAGCGGATAAGAGCAGGTCACGTGTAAGAAAATAGAAGAAGAAACTGGTTTAGCAGCACACAACGAGAAAGTACGAATGGCTGTGACAGCACACGACGTTGACAACAGTGACAATTTGGATATTTCCTATGGGCAATCACCATTCCAACCCCTATTGCCCAATGCAGGCTCTCACACGGTATAAAGCATGCCACAAGGTAACAAGGACAAGGACTCTTAAATCCCAACAAAAAAAATTGCTAAACACACACACAAACACAATCCTAAAACGCTTTACAATTGTAAGGACAATCGATGCCCCAAAGGAGTAAACACTTTGGAGCCACAGAAGAGGAGTGCGATAGCTGACAAATAAAACAGCGACACGAAACAACGGGACTTGAGGCGAAAGAGCAAAAACGAAAAAGCGCAAACGGATAACGACATGAGGAAGCGGAAATTCGCGCACAACCAAACGGCCACAAGAACAATAAATGACAAATGGCCGATTTTCACATCGATTTGAATCGGCGGCTAGTCCACGTCGCACCGTTGGCAAAAAGAGACTTTAAAAAGTGGTAGACGCCAGTCAATCGAATTGAAAAGCGACAATCATTGAAGCGATTGTATTGAATGATGTTGTGGTGTGGTCAGACATCAACAGTTACATCAACGGGTTGGTAGGACATTTGCGCTTTTTGGTTGCTTGGAGCGAAAGCCGGAAGAGTTTTGGTCAAGTATTGTGTAACTTTTTTTTACTCTGCCGGCATTTTTTCAACATTCTTTTTTTGCAGTTTTTATTCATCTGAGGATGCTGCCAACGTGTGTGATGACAGCAGTTTGAAGTGATTTTCTGTTGATTTTCTTCCTCATTCTTCTTTCATTTCGTTTTCTGCACATAGTAGTTCAATCTCACAATTCATTTGGGATTAGTTGGATTGATTTCAAAGTGAGTGGGTTGGAAAGGAAGAATGAAATGGAGAAAATTGTGAAATTTTCAAGTCTTGGCTGATGGACTGTTGGCTAACGGCTTTTTAAAGTAAACAAAAAACTGACAAATTGAAAGTCAACTGTATGTCAGGACTTTAAATCATAATTAAAGTTTTACATACGTTATAAAACCTATAATCGAATCAACAAAATTGTATGCAATATGATTTAATTTCAGCATTCTTTCAGCGTTCTGGAGGGTTAATGCCAAGCCAAGCCAATCCATAGTAGGACAATTGAATATTCAAATAATGTAGCGCGGTGCTTCACTTCATTGACCACCATCCATCAGATGGTTCGCTTCAATGGCTACACACAGTCGACGCTTGGCAATATCCGTTTCCGTGTTTTCGCCACCGCATGTGCCGACAAATATATTAGACTTTTATGTATTGTTGCATTCGGGTTTCATTGTCTGCTTCCTGGCGTTCTTTCATCCTTGTCCATTGTGTCGAGCATCAATAACGCGCACATCGGTAGATTTTATTATTTTTGGAAACGAAAAAGTTATCGAGCATTGGCGTTTTTGTTTAACATGTGGATGCTCCTGATTGAATTAACCCCAATGAGCTGGAATACTTTCTCTTTTGAATTTTGCAAAAACAATTTTTGAGCGATTGAATGCGAAGCATAATTGAAACATTGAATTTTTTTGTGCATGTTTAGTGTAACCACATGGCCACGCTAGGCGCTACTGGGTTAACTAGAGAACGGGGAAACGTCAATTTAATATTCGCTTTTCCTATTGTGAAAGCAATATTGAAATCCGTTGTATCTTGAAGTAGGTATTGAGAGTTGACTTCCTTTCCTTCACCTGCATCTGACACCCAATAACTTCGCCGTACTGGACGCCTGCTTGGAGCAGACATGTGCACTTCTTTTGGTGGGCTTTTCATTTTGAATTGCAAATCGCGCCCACTCCGACCGAGTGCGAGCGGCTCACGTGTCAAGTGCCATGTGCGATTTAACCTCAAATTTACCGCCTGAAGATTGCCTGGCGAGAACGCTTAACGAACCTTTCAATCGCAAGTCAGCCCGTTGTGCGGTTGAGCACACACACGCAACATACTTTCGAAATAATTGCAAAATTTCTAATTAAAATGCCCATCAGCAGTCACTCTGACGAGTGCGATGCAAAATTTATGAAGATTTTTTTCGCTGTTTTCATGTTTTGATGTTGAAGCGCGCGCATCATTCGCCTCGTCGATGGCTGCGCACTGCATAGGTAAATGTTGACAGCCCGACAGAAGGGTGGGTTGTTGTTGTTATTAGCGAAAGTGTCAATTTGCAGCGCCGATGCGTTTTCGCTGTGAAATGCTGGCGTGCCGTGTGGCTGCCGCACTTGCAGCACACTTTGCGGGAAACCAATTTTCTGATTTCAAGACTCATTCGCCTTGCGTTGATTCGAAATCAAAAGGAGGCGCAATTAAAATTGTAATGGGTATGTAATGCAGTGTGTGTGTGTGTGGGGAGACAGAGAATACCTGCACTTTCAAATGTTGGCAAGAACTGCGCAGGTGTTGAGAGGTTGGTGGTGGTTGCTGCAAACTTATCGAAAGTCAAAAGGTGGCAATTACGATGTATGGCGGAAGATCGAGCAAGCCCAGTGAGGGTTTTTGTTTGATTTGAACGCAAATGGGACTGCACTGAGTTATGAATGGGGCTTCAAAGCTTTGTTGGTTTGACCCATGAAATCCCATGACGAGATTCAAAGTATAAAATGCTTTTAAGGTTCTCTGTCCCACTCCTCTCTTCGAAAGCATGGCCAATAAGCTGAGTGTTGAGAAAATGCCATTAAAATCGGTGAAACAAACTTTCTTTTATAATAATAAACAAGGTCATTCAGTGTAAATCATCAGCTGTTTTTGTTAATAATACTTTCTGCAAAGTGATGTTACACAAACACTCAACGATTACCATAGATCAGGCGTCATCTTGAAAGGAAACGATTGAAATGGTGACCAGAAAGTGATTATGCAATTGTTTTCAATTAGCTATTCGTTCATAGTTTGGTCAAGAGACTTGAGAATACATTCAGAGAAATAACGTAATGGGTCCAGTCTAAACAACTGTCGACGATTGTAATAATATACATAGACACCCGAATTTGAGTTTCACATATTAAATGCTGTTGCTTTTTTCAAACGTACACACTTAACTTTGAGGCCAACTTTTAACAACGGACATATATGACGTTTCGGCGCGAAATTTCTTCCTCCACCATTGACAATCCTTTAGTTATCCTTTGTTGTGCGCCTTCAATTACGGGACAACAGAAAAAGCATGCGGGTCATGTGCTTTCGGTATGGGTAATTTGTGTTGCCCCTCCTCACCTTCCTCGCCTTCCTTCCCCGCTTTCCGCTTTTCGTTTTGGTAACACATTTCGATTGGCGTTTTTGCTCGCACCGTTGTTGTTGTTGTTGCTGCTGTTGTTCTGCAGCAAGTGCAAGCAAAACGAACTTAATTACAAACTAATTAGCTCAAATAAAATATGCCCCAGCAATAAAAGAAGGAAAATTCGTAGCGGAGGAAAACACAAACAAAATATATATATATATATATTTCTATATATACACACTTATATAACAACAACGACAACATATCCAAAACCAACTGAAGTAGCAGACAAAAGAGTCAAAAGAGAAAGAGACAGAGACGAGCAACGAAATCATTGAAAATGTCGAAGACGAACTTTTCAGTTTGTCTGTCTGTCTGTCCGTACATGCTGCGGAAATGTCTGCATGCAATAAGAAAATGTTTGCAATTTTTTCCAGCTGCTTCTGTTGTTGTTGTTGTTGCTGCTTCTGCTGTTTGATAATGCAGTGGCAAAGTTTGTGCCTGCCATCGCTGCCACCCTGCCACCGTTGCCTCATTATGCATTCGCCCATGTATGGAAAAAACCTGGATGGTTCATACGAGAGTAGCACATGTGCGCCGAAGCACAGATAGGCGGGCAAACGGACGGATAGTCAGTCGGATGGATTCGGCATAAAAAGTTACTACCAATAAGTTTTTATTTGCGCTGTAATGAGGTTTGCCAAAGAGATTTGCATGCGCTGCAAGGAGCAGGAGGCGCCGGCGAGTAATGAGCAGGACTAATTGAGATACGTAGGCACCGCACTGGAGACGCATCAGTGACGGTGCGGGCACAAGAAATGAACATTTTATTTAATTGGAAAGACATTATAGAAGCAAGCAAGGCGGTGTGTGAATGATAAAGCACATAAACAAAAACAAAAACAAAAAAACAAAAACAAATTGAAATTGCACGTGTGGGTTGCGGTAAAAAGTAAGCGTGCGGCATATTTGTGGGAAAGTTATTGCAGTCGGTCTGTGCAACGACAAGTTTTCTGTGGAGTTACTTGATACAAAGTTTCATGAAAAAAGGGGCAAACGCCGTTTGATAAATCAAAAATAGGTATAAGTAAATATATTCCTTCAGAAAATAGATACATTTGTGCTTGGATGGATGGATGGATGGATGGATGTGAAGGGGAGCCGAGGAACTAACCTAAGGGAGGTCATTACCTCAAGCACTCAGGCTCTATAGCCTGAGGAGAAAGGCTCAGGAAAAAGGTTGATAGAGGAGATGGAAATGGGAAAAGAAAAAGAGAAAGTGGGTGGAAAGGGAGAGAGAGTTATGAGTTCTCCTGTGCAAATTTCTCGGACTCATTAATGAATCTCAGGAGATCACACAGGGTGAGAGAATGAACTTCGTCCATTCTCATAACATCTGAACCCAGCGTGCGCATTCTCGTTCTAAAGAAGGCAGGAAATACACAGAGAAAGTGCTCTGTACTATCTACCTCGTCCAGGCAAGACACGCAAGTTGGATCTTCGATGATGCCCATGTTGGCCATATGTCGCCCCCATGGATTGTGTCCTGTGATTAACCCAACCATTCGTCGGAGGTTTTTCCATATCATCTTCTGGAGGAAATTACCTGCTTTCCTGTTCGGGCTTTTCACAAACACTTGGCAGTTTTACAGCTTCCCAAGCTAGACCAAGGTTCTCTATGTAGGTTATTTACACAGGACTTGGTCCAGTCCAGGGTTCCTGCTAGACTGGTGCCGATTTTTGGTTTTGGTCCCATGGTTGTGCACCCTGATCCACAGTTAGCCAGTTCATCGGCAGTTTCGTTACCTAGAACACCGCAGTGTCCTGGAACCCAGATAAGTTGGAGCTTATTACGTCTCGCGACTGATTTTAGCTTCATCTTACATTCTTGGACAATCTTAGAGGTAACACGCGCGTTCTCCAGGGCCTTAAGTGAAGCTTGACTGTCACTACAGACTCCTATATGTTTCCCGCACCATTTCCTCCAGATTATCCATTCCGCTACCTTCAGAATGGCGAAGATTTCCGTCTGAAAGACGGTAGTCAGCCCAGCCAGTGAGTAGTAGCAGTTGACACTTCCTTTGAGGTGCCATCCAGCTCCAGTACCTTTATCGGTCTTGGACCCGTTAGTGAAGAAAATATCTGTCAGATCCCCTAGCATGACCTCTGGGTTGTCCCATTGGCCGCACGTTGGGAACCTCACTTCAAAGTTTCTCCTAAAGGATACTACGGGTATTAGGCAATCCTTAGGGGCCAGCAGCAACGGATATTGCACTGATAACCTCTTGGAAGATATCTCTATGACACGAGCCCTTGTTGTCGTGCCAGTATCCATAGGAATACAGCCGACATGTCGCTTTCATCGCCTCCTCTAGATTTGTGCTTAATATTATTCAGTTATTTTTGTATATTACTACATAGTTATTTTATTACTACGTGTTATCGAACTAAACAACGAAAACTAAAAACAAAATCTACATTTTTCACACAAAAATTAATTAATTCTGTCAACTTAAAAATCCTTCGAGCGAAATTAATAAGAATTGTTTGTATGAGAAATCATTTTAAATTGAACGGAAAAGCAATAAAATGTTTCAAAGTATATCGGAAAGATGAGTCAGTTGCGGCCATGCATTCTTTATGATATATTGTTTTCACTTTCCTTCGGAAATTCAAAGAAATGGTTCGACAATGTGTCATGTGAGCTAAAATATTTAATAAAAATATATCAACGCTCATATGTATGTAAACAGAATCTATATGCGCAGATATTTTATTGAGAATTTCCATCACCTTGCCATCGCTTTGTCATTAAAACGCAAAATTAATTTTTAATGCCACCAAAATGAATTCGGCCCAGCTCGATAATTTCTTTTTTTTCTCAGGTATACGCAACGACACAACAACAAGAATAACAATGGGAACAAAAAACAAAAGCCATAAACTGTTAAATGGAAAATACTAAAATTTAAAATGCGGCAAAAAACGAAATCGACAAGAGCGACGTTTTATTATTATTATGCGCCGTTCCGATAGCACTGCGACACCCACGCAGCGACACGCTGAAAATGTCTCAATGGGGCTCAATGTGGAATTTTAATGGGTACAGTTCGGAAAATATTACGAATAAAATGAGCGACGCAGCGGAAAAATCACCGGCAGCCGGCTAGTTGGACAAATGTATCAATGCCGATTGTTGTTATTGTAAATTCCTGCGTTTGTTGCGGGGGCAGGGCATGGCAGGGAATTCGCTTTTCCAGATAGATTTCAACCGATAAATAACGCCAAATATTAGCGGATAGTGCTGGGCAGAACATTAGTGTAAGAGTAAGAAAAAGTGTTTTGTTGGTGTTGTAGCGATTGTTGTTAGCGGGCATATTGTAGCGTTTTGTAGCGACGGAAACAGCAGCCAACAGCCAACACTGGCCGGCATAAATCTTGAATTTCCACGGTGCGTGCGAGAAGATTTTTACTTTTGATGTGACTGGCGCAGATTTCGCGGGAATGTATTGGGCTGTCCGCATGGGTCGAAACACGGCGCAACGATAGTTTGTGTCGCTTTGTTGTGGTGGCCGAGTGAAGAGCGGCAAGCGACCGACGGCCCAATGTGTCATGCGGTAGCAGAGCTAATAGATGACAAGTTTTTTGCTGTTTTAGTTGTTGTTGTATGTGCTGGTGCGTTATTGCAACTATTGTTGTTTTACAGGCGGCAATTTTCGATTTTTCATTTTAATGCAGCGTTAAGTGAAAGAGAGCCAACAGCAGCGGAACGTGAACACCGACAAGAGAAATGCAAGCATGTGCAGCAGCCAAGGCACACACACACACATACACACAATCGGTACGCTGGATGCCAGATAAAAGACCGCTGCACGGGCACAAGGCAGAAGGCGGCCATTGCGCTGATTAAGTGTTTCGCAGCATTTTCTCTGCCATTGTTTTAGTGTTTAGTCTTGTCTCCTCATATTGTTGTTGCGGCAAGGTGTTTTGGAATGCTCTAGCAAGTCTGGATGCAGACAGAGTGAACATTAGTCTGAATGTTGATGCAGTGGTTGGTTCAGGAGCTTTTATTAGCTGAGATGTGTTGGCCGTGTTTCCTTTGTTGTGCGTGCGGCGGATTTGTGTAAATTTATTAATGTGGTCATTTAGAATTTTGTTCAGTTTACGCTTTTGCCTGGACATAATGCTGAAATTTATAATGAAGCAGGAGAACATTTTTGTTTTGTCTCGTTGGCAAATTTTATTTAGCTTGTGGTAATGAGTCTGGCTATATGCTTAACCGGGATTAGATGAGTTTTGTGGGCACTTTGGTTAGGTGAAGTCGGAGTAAACTTAAAGAGATGATGAAGATGTACTTAAGAAATACTCAACAATTTTACTTTAACTTTTCAGTTTCGTTCAATAAGATACGTGAAGTCCTTTCGACGAATGGTCCTACAGACATGATTCCTCTTACTAACTTGTAGTATAAACAATCAGAAACAATCAGTCATGCAGTCAGCATTGATGCTTTATTATTTTCAATATTTTATTGAACTCAACGCATTAAAATTTATTTGCAAGCTACACCAAAACCGATTACTTCCCCAACTACCCCATCCGACGCTTGCCGCGCTTGACTGCACACCATCCGCGAGCCCGCTGAGACAACGCATAAATTTTGCAAAAAACTTGTTACACGCTAGAAAATTTCTTAATTAATTTGCCTGCGAAAGCAATCAAACGGAAAAAACAAATGCAACGTACAAACACACACACATACACGACGATGCAACCAGACAAACGGACGGGCCGCACGTAGAATCGAACCGTGCAGAGGCGCTGAGAAAAAAAATCACTCAAATAACGACTGCAAAATTTCGCAATAAATTTCATTAAATTCAGCACAGCATTTCACACCATTTCATTTTCATTTTAATTTTTCAGCTGGCCAACCACACCTCCCACTCTGTGCGCTGCGATGAATTGCATCGACTCTGAGCGAAATAATTTCGCGCAATGACAAGCAAAACAACAACGATATTTGCAATTTTATTAGAAATGGATTTTCTAATGACCACAGGCCACGGGCCACCACGGAAACAGCAACAAAAACCGCAACAGTAATGCACACAACAAACAAACACATCATCAGCAACATCAACAACATTCAACATAAGCGCTGCATGCAACGCCAACGATTGCAACCCACCGCCGTTCGGCGATCACCTCTAAGCATTTCAATCAGCACCGACCCCCGTCCGCGCGCTGCACACAGCTAAACGAGAAAAAGAACAACAAACAAAACGGGGACAAACTTGTGAAAAGTTTTACGGTTTTTGCTATTCGATTTCTGATGGCTCACGGCGCGTCCTGCCCCACTAGCCCCTGGCCTGGGCATGCGGCCGTCTGTCGTTCTTTCGGGCCGCTCAGGCTGCCCAAGACGCCAAGGCGAATCGAAGAAATACAACGAGAGCGGCGAATTCCTGTTGCCGGCGGCTGCTGCGGCGCATTCTTCGCTCGGACCGTTTGTGCATTGGCCTACGGCCAACACATTAAATTGTGGGATTTTTAATTATTTTTGATTTTTACGAATAATCAGTCAGTTGTATAAGTTTTATTGACCAAATTGCCTGTCATAGCCAACAACAGCAGCCAACAACAGCGCCCAACAACCAGTTTGTTTGGGGCTCTTTTCGTTGTTATTGTTATATTGTTTGTTAGTGTTGTGTTTTTTTGCAGGAATTATTGGGACCCAATTCAGCAATAATAAAGTTAAGGAAGAAAGATTGAAGTTTCTCACATCAAACGGATAAAAGTGCAAAAACGAATCCTTGGAATTCTGAATCCTTGAATGAGTCACTTGGTTCTCAATAGAAAGCGCCTGGAGGGATTATTTCGGTATTTGTTTCTATTTTGACTTTAGTGTTTGATTGTAGTGTTGCTAATTGCTAATTTCATTTTAAAAAATCTAAAAATTTGGCTCTCTTATTGCCAAGACAAGCCCACGAAAAACTAGGCTTTTGTCAGTCACCTCAGACTTGAAGGCGTAAATGCCAAAGTAACCGGCAGCGCAAAAAAGTGGGAGTAATGAAATAAAATGAAATTCAACTTCGTTGCCACGCCAAAATGATTCGCCAACAAGCAAACCCGATAAGTTTAACTTAGAAATGAAATAATTAAGAGCCAGCAAGCTCGCACAGAGTGGAAATGTAGTAGGAAGAAATTGTGAAAGAGGAAAGAAATTGCATGCAAAAGTGCATGTCAGATACGAAGTTATGATAAAAGTTTGGTGGAAATTTATTGATTTAATGCTTAAAGGTTAAAACTGCCTGCCAGTAGAAATGCACGGAACTGGCAGTAGGAATAAATTTTAAAATGGCCGTACATGCTTATGTACATGTAAGTACATATGTACTTGTTACATGTTTATATCCAAAACATATCCTCTGATTTGTAGTCCAAGAACATAGGCACCATGGTCGATGGCGATTAATTTGTATTTTTTCAAAGAAGATATTACAAAGTTCCACACCGCCAACCAATTGGCGGCATATTTGCCACTCGAATTATTGAATTTGCAAATTCCATTTAGCGGGTCTTCGGGCCAGTCTAGGAAGGGCGCCACTTCCTGCGCAGCAAATTAAATTAATTACCAACACTTAGCACCTTGTCTGTGATCTCTGTGTTAACTCGGTTGCGCCGCAAAGTAAAAGGGAATTTGGCATGAGGGGAGCAGGGTCGGCAGACGTTTTTTCGCACACTGACCCTGCAAATTGGCAACGTGCCAACGCTGACACGCTCGCTACGTGGAACGAACGATAAACGACAAATGGACGAACGCATTGCTGCGCGCTCGTCCGGCCCGGCCCGGTTCAGATCGGACCGGACGGACATGGACGATCGACCGAACGATGGCACGCAAATTATTTCAATGTGACAAGAAGTGCAAATGCAAAAATATGAAATATTTTGGCGCCTAAAAGTAGATTTCAGCTAATTTAGTCGCGCAGCAGCGAAGACAGGCGGGCACCGTCGTCGCCAACGTCAACATTCCTCAAGTGCGAGAAAGCAACAACAAGCAAATTGCATCGAACACAAAAAGTTCTGATGCATTCCGGCAAACGGTGGCGTCTAATGCTTTTTTGTTGCGTTTATTTTGTTTTACTCCACTCGCAATTCGTCGTTCGCATTTCTGGGCATTTCGCAAAAATAATTCATGAGTAAGCGCCATAAATTAGT
Source organism: Melieria omissa (assembly GCA_963971225.1). NCBI lineage: Eukaryota > Metazoa > Arthropoda > Insecta > Diptera > Ulidiidae > Melieria > Melieria omissa. The sequence continues at coordinate 43,435,527 of OZ020268.1, read as the reverse complement.
TGTCAACATGGCGCTCACTGCTTCCAATAATAAATAAATAAATAAGCACTATGTGTGCTTGAGCGGCACAGTGGGCACCGGGGGGAGAGGGAGTATTGCAAATATTTCCTTGACACGACCGCAAGGCGTGCGAAGACTGGTTTGCAGCGAGTTAAATGCGAAAATTGCAATAGGTTTCATTTGGTTCGGGGGAGATTGGCTGAGGGTTGAGGGCGCAGGAGGAGGGCAGCTGGGCGATTGCGAGCTGGCAACGATTGTTGCAATAGTAAAAACCAATTTCTCCTCTTCACTCGGCTGACTGACGACATACTTTGCACCTTTGACCCCTTCACTCCCACTAAGCTTAGCGCTGTGCATGTGTGGCTTGTGCGTGTGGCAAACAAAGGCCGCAATACTTTCGACTTTCAAACGTTGACAGTCTCAAAGCGTTTTGCTTGTGGTTGCCGCGTGCTGCAGGTGTGCGCTTCAGCCCCACCACACATGTGTGCTGCCTGCCTTCGGTGCCCGTTGTGTCATGCCGTGCTCCCTATTTTACGACTTCTTCCTCCACTTTTGCTTCTGAAACGGAAATATGCAATTTCTCAGCGTAGTGGCGATGGCGGCCCGCGGCTTGTCTTCAGTTCTGTAGACTGTATTTGCGGTTTATTGGAAAGTAAGAAGCAACATTTACATTTATAGAGAAATAATTTAAATTTGTTAATAGTTTGTCAGTTGACAGTTGCAAGATTTATGGGGCGGATAGGCGCACTGGCGACAAGCGAAGAGCTGAGTCCACGTCAATTGTATTCGAAGAGCGGTGGAATTTTAAGTAAAATCGATCCACTTTATAATATTTCGATTTACGTAAGTGAAGTTGAGTACAAACGCAAAGACCTTTTTCGTGGCTTTGAATATTTAGTTTTGAAAATTGACTAATTGCTCGAGATGCAAAACCATTCAAAGAAAAGTGTACCACTCTTCAGACCGAAATGCACTCAAGTTTTCAATGGTAATCGAAAATCAACTGAATTCCATGTCATCAGCCTTAAACCCTTGGCGTATGCTTCATGATTTTTGCATAATTTTTCAGTTTTTTTTTCTAATTGCTGGTGCCAATTATGCATTCATCACTGCATACGTCAACGTTCGCTTTTCTCCACAAGCTTCTCCTCCCTGCCCTTCCAGTTCACTTCTGCCACTTTTCATCATTCACCTCATTCTGCTCGCCCGCCCCGTTGACGTGTATTTTGCTAACAATTACAATTAAAAAATCATTGAGGCTTAGCATGCGCCAGCAGGAGGAGTGAGAAGTGCGCCATTGGCTGGGGGGGTTTTCATGTGCAAAGTTGTTGCAACAATACAACAAAACAACAACAAGCGCTAGCGTAATAACTGCAGTAGCAACAATGGCTTCAAAGGCTCAGCAAAAAATGAGTTTAACCGTGAAGTGGGCTGCAGTCAGTGAAATGAGAAACGGGCGAAGTGCAAAAGTAGCAAAACAGAACTTTTATACATATTTTAAATTGTGTTGTCAATTGATTTTCTCTCGCAACTGCATTAAAAATTAGACTCAAATTGAAAGCAATGCTTTAACATTTTGCACGCTTTTTGCACGCACAGATGGTAGAGAAATGGCAATGTAAAGTAGTTTGGTTGAAAATTTTTTGTTTTGAAAATTCCATATGCCTCAGAAAAATATTTTTACATTATTTGATAATCGAGATTAATAATGATCTATTCCATAATTTAATCATTAATCATTTATAGTGGACAGTTTTGAAAAAAGTCTTGTAGTTTTGCTGCATGAGATCAAACTCAAATCGTAAAAATTTGAACTTCCATAGTTTTCCTAAGAGAAATTCATTCACTGTTAGCTGATGGCTTAATGAAAATTATTGCATTTTGTACAAAAAAGTTAACAACACTTTTGTCTGGATTGTGGTTGCTTCAACGGGCAACTTAATTAATAAGTCACTTGCCGCAATGTTCGCTTCCAGCACTTTGGAAGAGCAACAACAGCGGTACTAAGCCATTCAAACCGTTCTCTTTCCTCATTAGCGCTTAAAAGTATGCAGTACACATGTATCATTTAGAGCCGTCTACATCTTTACCCCACCGACCGGCCTTGGTGACTAAACATTAACAAATTATTAGAGATTTCGCTTTCATCTTTTTTCCAAAAAGGCGGAGAACTGGCCGACGGTCAGTTAATGTCGCAGCAGTGTAGCTGAACACTTCTTCATACGCCCGCAGTGTAGAGTGCTGAATTTTTATCAAAGTTCGAACCGGTCTGGCCCGTTGAAGCCGCACTTCGGGTCAGATGTGGGAGACAAAAAGGTCGAAAAATTACAACAAAATACGGTTTTACCACTACCAAATAGCAAAAGCGTGAGTCTATTTGTAAGCTGACCATCCGGCCACTTGCCGGCCATGTCGCCTGTAAATATGCAATGACTTTTTTGCTGCCGGCAACTAGTCAACCGGCTCATCCAGTGGGAAAGCGGGATACGCATTTTTCTAGCAACTTTAAACATAAAAGTTGCCACCACTGGCATGCGCCCAACACCGAACGTTCCTCCCCGAGACGCTATCTCCGTCTCTTCATGGCTTTGCCGGTCAACCGAGGAATTTTTCGCCACTTGCCGTGCGTTGCTTTCCCTTTTCTTTTCTCGCAATTTTGCCTTTTGCCTTCAAGTGGCACATAATAAACCCTTCCGCCGCGCTTCGCGGCTGCTGGCCCTGTCGGCCATCCACAACATAATTGCGTAAGTGTTGCCAACCATGGCCTGGTTGGGTTTGGTCGGTTTTTGGTCGTGTTGGGCTGGGTCGCCTAGTGCGTCGCATTGTGTTGCATGTTGCACGCTACTGAAAGTGAATTTTTGAGGGTGACCCTGCTCTGTTGGGCTGCTGTTTGCCTTTGTGTGCCCGCCCCCTGAACGTTTCTCGTATGTTTGTGCAAAAAAAGGGACCTTGAAATTTTCATTGTTATGCTTTCAAGTTGCTGCATTTGCTTTTGCTGCTGTTGTTGTTGGTGTTGCTTTTGTATTAACGCCAACATTTGTTAATAATATTGACACTTGCCTTAAGTTGCATAAGGGTGTAATTGTGGAGCAGTGCAGTGTGTGAGTGTGCAGCATACTTTTAGGCTTTTATACAGAAGTAAATATTATAGCACAAGGCTGCCCGGACTGTCGCATCGAAACGCGTGTCTGTCGTCGTGCCGGGTAACGGATAATTGCAACATGTGTTTGCTTTGCCTTTGCTTTGTCTTTGGTGCTCTTGTGCTCGTTTTTCTTTTTGATTTTTTGCATATTTTCGACAGGGCAATTAACTGAAAGTGTTTGCTTACAATTAGCCGACAGTAGTTGGTTCAGTGGGGCGACGAATTGGAATTTTAAGGTTTCATCCGAATGGGATTATCGGTAAAATGGGATCATCATTTATAGAACCTACAAAATTTCGCTAACTTGAGGGGATAGCTAGCTAAAACAGAAGCTGAGAATTTTGCCTACTAAAATAAAATTAATCCGATTTTTAATAAAAAGTAAAATAAGCTACTTGATCTCTGAAACAGCGCTTTCAGTTTAAAATAATTCGTGCATCACTCGAAATCCAAAGCCTCAAAGTTTGATTTTTTTCGAAGCTTATCAAAATGTTTGCACGCTCTTCCTCATTTTATATGTCACGGCGTATGTGTGTGCTGTGCAACCACAGTGTCATTTGCACTGATGGCTTCAGTCAAGGTATACAAATTCTGAGTTTAACCGGTCAACGCTAACGTTAACAACAACCTGCGCTGCTGATAAGCAGAACAAGTGCTGAGTGCCATCAAAACTTTGTTGCCTGTCAGCTGCGCTCGCGTTGCGAGCTGTCAAACTAAGGCGTACTCACTCACACACACACACACATTCGCACATACGCGAATAGAATTTAGAAAAGGATTTTTGAACTCACCTTTCTTGGGTATGAGCGACTTGAGCAGCATCACCGCGCTATCGTCACAGCCCCAGGCGTGCATTTTGCGGTAGCTATCGCGTCCCTTCTCGGTGAGCTTGTCCCACGGCTTCGGCTTGGACAGCAGCTCGGACACGGTGCCCTGTGACAGGCCGAGAATGTACTTGGCGAACAGCCGCTGGCCAATGTTGTGCACGGAGAGCAGTTCGCGCACGCGCCGCGAGATGTGCAGCGTGTCCAGCGCCTGGTTGGCGTACTTGTCCATGTTGTAGCGCAGCATCTCTTGCAGCTTGGCCTCCATGGGATCGCCCTTGGGTATGAGCGACTCGCCCAGCCGTCCGGCCATGGAGGCCCCTGGCGGCAGCTGCAAGTCGTCGGCGAACCGAAAGTGGCCGCGCTCCTGGAACTGGAAGGGCAGCGCAGGCAGAAAGCCAGGCGGCAGGTGGTGCGGCGCCAGGGCGGCTGCGGCCATAGCAGCGCTAGCGCTGTTAGTGGGCGTGGCGCATAGGCTGTTGTTGTTGTCCTCGTGCGGCTTGTGCGGGCCGGCGGCGGCGCCGTTGAGCGCGTGCGACAGGTGCTCGTCGGCGTGCGGGCGCTGCTCGTGCAGGTTCGGTGTGCTGGCGCTGGACGACGAGTCGTGATGGTTGGCGGACGCAGCTGCGGCGGCGGCGGCGGACAGCTTTTCATGCGGCTCGCTGGGCAGATGGGGCTGGTGGAGGTGGTGCGGCGGCGGTGGCGCCGTCTGCGGTGGCAAGTGATGCGGGTGGTGCGGGTGATGATGGTGCGACTGCAGCATGGCGGCATCTGTGCGTAGAGAAGAAGGGGGAGCAGTTGAGAAGGTGGAATTAACTAATTGGCTCAACAGCGCGGTGGACGAGGGCCCATGTTGCGGCTGATGATGCACAAGTGGCGAGTGGTGTGGTGGTGGCAGGTGCGGGTGCGGGTGGTGCGGGTGCTGGTGATGGTGGTGCTGGTGGTGGTGGTGGACGGCGGCTGTGGTTGGCAGCAGTGGCTGTTGGTGCAATTGTTGCGAAGATTGCTGTTGCTGCTGCTGCTGTTGTTGTTGCTGCATGTGCAGCATCGCACTGCTATTGGCAAATATTGCTGGCGATTTGGTCGCGCTGGTCGGGGTCGAGGTGGTCGGCAATTTGAAGCCATGGCGCCAATAGGAGTTGACCAGCTCCTCGCCGAGCAGCGAGCCGAAGTGGTCGACATTCTGTTCGAAGGATGCGGCGCTGCTGGCGACGTTTTGCAATTTCTCATTTGCCTCTTCGGCGTTTGCGTCGGCGCTTTCTAAAGCATCTACATCGATAGTGGGCAACGCGGTGGACAGCGCGTGCGCAGGTGTCGCTGCGTCGTCGGCTTCGGCTTCGGCGGCCGCGCTGAACGCGCTGGCGGCGGGCGATGTAGCGGCGACATTGTCAGTGTCATTGTCATTTTCGTCATCATCGTCGTCAATTTCGATTTTGGGCACCTTCGGCGCATTCTCGGCCACTGCAGGCGATGCTATGAGCGCGGCGGCTGCTTCGGCGTCAGCTGTTGCCTCTTCATTGCTGGCAACTGTTGTTCCTGCGGAACACAGAGAACACAGCACAGATTTGTGGTTGGCTTTCTTTCTTGTGTCTTTTGAGAGGCAAATGTTTGAGTTTAACTTGTGATCGGTAAAAATGAAAGTTCAAAGTGTTGCAAATATATTGTTTGTAGTTGTTTGTATTGTTTTTTTATTGTAGTGGGGAAAGAAAGCAAAGTAACGCTTGCAACAACGCTCGAGCGAACGGGCGAGAGAACACACGCCAAAATGTAAAAATGCATAGTTTTAGGAAATTCCTCCTTAAAGAATATTTTTTAGTTGTATTTGTTTCATATTTGCCAATTGTTCGAATCACTTTTCGCTTGTTTAGCTTGCAGCAATTTTGTTGTTTTTGGTCGCGAACGATTTCTAATAGAATGTAATAAAAATATTTGCAACATGCATGCACCAACATCCACGGAAAAAGAAGATAAGCACAGTCACAGCCAGATAAAAATAGAGGCAAGGTGGCGGTTGTTGTTGTTGTTGTTGGCGTCGGCGTCGGTGCCGCCGTTGTCGAGTGTCGTTATTGCTGTTGACAAGCAATAGCAACAACAACATAAATAACAACAACACAACACAACAATCACAATGTCCACAATTTGTTAATTTGTTGATGGCCATAAAGCCTGGCGCCACTTTATCGAGTTGCCGCCCCGTTCGCAGCGAATCGAACCACAATGGATCGAGTTGAATTGCCGCACCGAGCACACGCACACAGCGCCTCACATTTCGTTTGGGTTTTCTTTTTGTATTTGCAGAAACCATCAACACACCAATTTGATTTCTTATGCAAACAGCAATTTTGTCTGTTGTTGTCATTAATGTTCTTGTTGTTGTTGTTGCTGTTGTTGCTGTATTAATGTACTTGTCGAATGAATGGTTAATATTGAAAAATCATAAAATTTGCGTAAACATAGGAAATGCGTGAAAAAAGCCGGCGACAACTGCCGAGTGTAAAGCAGAGATAATGAGCTGGTATGTTGTAAGTATGTGCGTTTGTAGGCATGTGTGTAGTATTTATTGTCGCTCTTATAAAGCTGATAGTACAATGCTTTGGTGTTGTTATTGCTGTTAATGCAAATAGTGACTTGGCTCGAGTACCAAAGGAGATGCGTCGAAGACAAACAAATAAGAATGGCAGAGAACGGTGGAAAGGTGAGTCAGACTCTGCGAATGCTTACCGTCGGTGTGGCCGCTTTTGAGTGCCTCGGCGGCCGCCAAAGCTTTCGAGCGCTCCAGCAGCAGTTCCTGGAATTTATTGGGATCGTTGGCGCATGCGGCGGCAGCGGCAGCGGCGGCGGCCAGCGCCGACTGCTGACTCAGAGCGTCCAAATCGAGCGGGCTTCTGTAAGAGAACAAATAAAGCGGGTGTTAAAAATGTTTTACATATCTGTTGTTGTTTTATTTATAATTGTAAGTTCAAGTAGAAGTAGAAGCAGTTGGCAACATTTCCGATGCAAAATTTTTGTTGCCAATTTTTGTAGGCAGCATGTTGCTAGAAAGTTTACATTTAATTCTATTTATGTGTTTCAAATGTTGTTGTCTAAAAACTGATTATGATTTTGAAGCAACGACTCTTTAGTGACGAATTTTTCCATATTTTTGTTAGTCTGCCAGAAACATACTGCCAACACTGGATAATATATCTTACATCTAGTAGAAGCAAATTGTTAGTAGCAAAGAATGGTTTCAAACGTTTAGACTCACTGGTTTTCCTTTTTGATTTTAATCTCGTCGCATGTGGTCGGTGTTGTTGGTGCAATATTGGCCGCGGGCTTTTCACATTCGCTGTCGCCTAAATTGTCGCCGGATGTGGTATGTTCAGCGACATCCACAGCCATTGCATTGGATTTTTCGTTGCTGGCTGCAGCAGTCTCTGCATTGTCGTCATCCTCCTGCTCGGGCTCAGCAGCTGTTGCAGTGACGGCTGCGACCGACGATGTCTCCGCGAGTGCGGCATTGATTTGCTGCTTGTCGAGACGCGCCTCTAGGCGTATGATATGCTGTCGCTTGGCCTCCAAATGCTCTTCGAGCCTGTGGATTTGGACGCGTTGTGTTTGTTCGAGAGTGCGCAGTCGTTGGACCTCTTCTATGAGTGCTTTAATCTGAAAACACAAAGAAGAGGAATGGAGATTAGTTGGGAATTGTATGAACGCAGTACTGAAGTTAGTGATTAAAAAATTGATTTGAAATTGACAAAAATCTACCTCATCAACAAATCTCTAAATCGTAATTCTATTGTTTTGAAATATGTTTACATTTGTAATGCATAATGCCAATTTTCACGGGAACAGGTGCCTGGTGTTAAAGCTGACGGTGTGGTGGAAAAGTTTTTAATTGAAAAATATTAAATTTCCATGAAGACTCATTTCATATGTGCTGCCCACAAGGAGCGTCCCCAGACAACTCGACATTCAAACTCAGCAAAATAACAGACAAAAAATAACCGCAAGTCATAATAAATTAATTGATTAGACATTCTCACATTTCAATGCTGGACGAGAGGCAACGAAGTAAGGAATGAAGGCAGCTATTATACACACACGCAACAACAACAAATTATCTTTGGTTATACAATTTTTAATTTCATTCAGCACCACCCAGCGATGCTGGAAACAGCGACAACCGTTTCCGTCTTAACTTTGTTTCGCCTCAGTGCGAAACTTCTTAGCATACTTAAGGGGGTTGCAAACATATTCATTAAATGTACAAATTGTATTGAATGTGGGAGAGGGGCGAGGGGTATACATGGCGCAATAACGCAGTTAACCTGTTAATGCATTTCGGCAACGCTTGTGGCAAGAGAGAAGTTGGAAGCGTGGTGGGTGTAAAAATTGCTCGACAAACAATAACCACTTGCGGCGTAATTTGAATGTATGTGTGTGATGTTCTAACATATCGATTCACCAAAAATAATAATAAAATGGAAACTTGCAGGAATTGAGAACTGCGGATTCTTTTGAGAATGACTGGTTTAGTTAACAACTTTTGAGGTCAACATTGATGGTGTTGAACAAATGTGTGTCTATTGTGACATTACATTACATCTATTGTGACAAGTTGCTAGTGAAATTGTTTCAATTATTTAATACAAGAGTGTTACGTCTTTTTAAGCTAAGAATTTAGTTGTTGCACAACTGTGGTTAACATTCGATTATTGTCACTTGGCTTCACTACCAACGAAAACCATGATATGATGCGGAGCATTGAGTACAGGAGCAGCTCACTAAAGGAGATAGAACTCTGGTGCACTTCTGCGAGGGGGAATTGAGAGTTGTGTTGTAGTTGACATCAGATATTGCTTCGGGACATCAGTATAAGTTCATAATATTTACAACAGCAGCAACAACAAATACCACAAAAACAACCAAGTCAAGCACGAGAACAACAAATCTTTTTAACAAAATTAACATGAGGGTAGCGTCCTCCTTCATTGCCGAACAGTAGCAGAGACAGCGGCAGCACGAGGCAAAGACGCTACGGCAGCCACACGCGCCACAAATGCCACAGCCACCGGCCGTGATTGCTGTCAATAAAAAGGTGCGCGCGTCGTTTGCCTTCCCCTCTGGCCATACTGCTGTCGTATGCGCTCCTGCTTCGTGTGTAGACTTTTGTTACCTTGCGCCGGCTGTGTCTTTGCTGTTTGCCTTCAATTTTCAAAAGTTTTGCAAACACACACACACCCACACATGTGGTGGTGTGTTTGTTTGTCTATATGTTTGCGTTGATGAAAATATGATAATTGGCAAATTTGACAAGGGAATTTTTCTTATGCTTCCGCCGCTGCCTGCGTCTCTCGCTGTCAGTGCCGCTCCTGCTGCTTCAGCTCGTTTTATGTAGTTTTTCGTTGCATGGCTTGTGCCAAAATTTTCGAAATTTCATCAAGACAAAGTTTTGTTGTTTTTGTTGGTATTCAGGCGCGCGGGCATGGGGGCGGTATGATTTTTTAATGACAGGCAGCACACATGTGTGATTGCGGGGCTTCCTGCACGTGTGTGTGTGAGTGTGTAAATATATTTATTTGCATACCTATGGGCGTGTACATGTGTGTGTGTGTGCGTTTGTGGGTATGTGTAGGCATGTAAGCGTGGGTGCGTGTGTGTGAGCCATTATGTGCTCGAAATTAATTTTGATTGGGGCGGTTTTTAATTGATGAGCAGCATTGGTGGTTTGCTGTTGCCATTGTTTCTGATGTTGGCATTGTTGTTGTTGTTGCTGCTGTTGTTGTTTCTTGTTTATGCAAGCGAAGAATGTGTAGAGAAGCAATCTTTTGTTTATTAAAATATTCTGCAAACGATTTTTGAGAACACGACGGCTTATTTGTTTGTGTAGTTGAGCATTTGTTGCGGCCGTGTTCAACTGTTTTATGTGTATATGTGAGATTTATCGATTTCAGTATTTGAATTTGCAGTGTTTTATGTAGTTTATCGTTAGCTTGAAATGTAAATATAAATTTAGATTTCTTTGATTGTTCAATTGGTTATTTGAACAAAAACTGTGGGTGGAATTCATATTTTTTTACAAGAAACGATTTGATTTTTTAATCAAAGCATTAATTTAATTTTTTCCAATTAAAATGTCTTTATTTAAATGAAAAAATTAATATTAATCGTTTGTTTAAAAACACTGCACAAGAAATCAAATTTTTTTTAAATAACAAGGTTCTGACAACGGATTCTGGTTGAGGGGGCAAACAAAAATATACGTGTATCGACTTTTTGAAAGTTTACGTCTGAATTTTTTTTTAGGCAAGGTCAAAGTTTTCCCCTTTTTGCACATTCTTATGGTGAATCGGCATACGAAAACCATGTAATCTCACATTTTAGGTATATGATGTGTTCAACAATTTGATGTAAAATACTACGAAACACATTTTTGTGGAGCATTTTAACCCTGTAGCTCCTGTTTGTATGGGTCAATTAGACCCTTTCTTTCTAAAATGCCAAAAAGTTCCTGTAAAAGGACCAAATGTACCACAAAAATATTCGCCATAAAACTATACTACAGGTCTCTGAATACATCAAAGCTCAGAAATTAACTTGAACGCCAGAATTAAGCCAAAACTGAAAATGTGTTTAAGTGTTGTATTAATTATTTTCTTAAATAAACTGATTCTTCTTCTTCTTAAATAAACTGATCATTTTATATTAAATTTTACTACGAAATATTTAATAAATGTATATGTAATTCAAACAAACACAAATCTTCAAGTGATGTTGTTGTAGTTGCACTTTGAAGTCAATCCCATTCTTTTTCAATCCCCTTCTACATACTCGTGTATCAACGATTTTCTGCTAAAGTCTCTGAAAAGCGGCAGATTGCAATGCCTTTAACTTTTTAATTGATCATTCAATCCATCCAGCGCTTTCGCAATCCATCCTTTCGTTTTGAATAACTTAATTTTGTTTATTTAGCTGCAAAACTTCTTTAAAATCTTCTTAACGCTCGCCAAACAAATGCCATTCGAAAAGGGGCTCGACCCCTTCTGCCGCCGCCGCCGCCCTGCACAGCACACGCTACATTTATTTGGTCCTAGACACATTTGTATCGTTGTGTCGTATGCGATTTTTTATTCAATTAATTAAAGGCCTTTCACAAAAATTCCAAAGCAGGCTTTACGCATCCGCTCGCCCGCTTTAACACTTTTCCTTTGCATTCTGCTCATTTTTTTTTTGCTCTTGTCTCCGGCGATGTAAAACTCTCAAACTGTCAAACGTGACTGTCAAAGCTACTTTAGGCTTCAGACAGATACTTCTGCTGCATCTCCGCTCGCATTTTCCAGACCCTTTTCGCGCATCGCTCCCTCTCCCCCTCTCCCGAGCACTCGCAACACATCCACATCTCCGTATGCTAATGAGTTCATTTGCCGTTGTGTGCCACATGCGTGTACCGTTAGACAAAAAGACGATTTTTCAATGCCTTGTCGCCCGTTCCCCATAAGAAAAAATCCCCACTTATGCTCGCAATGCGCTTAAATTCAGCGCCAATGTTGAATAACGTTGTTGTTGCTGTTTTTAATCAAATAATGTTGACGTCTAGTTGGGCCGCTTTTGCCGTCTACCGCCGCGGCGTAAAAGTTTTTTAACCCTTTTTCGCCAACGCCGATAACAGCGCCGACACATAATTTCTCGAGGCTGAGGGAAGGTGGGACTGTGGGTGGTTTGCTTGCTTCTTGTGTTAAGTATTCTGTTGTTTTTGTAATTTTTCATACATATTTTTGTTTGATTGGAAATTACGAAGCGCATATGTTGACTGTAGCGCTCATTGTTGTTGTTGCTTGAGGGTTGCAGGCATTTGTGATTGTAGACAACACACATACATATTAACGAATTTATGTATTTGTCAAATAATTTTTGACAGTTTTATGTGCGTTGTCATCTTTGAGCGGCACGTTCTGTCTATACGCTGGGACTGTGCAGCATATGTACATACAGGGTGTGCAAGCGCCACGAACTGACAACTGACAAGTTGAGAAGAAATATTAAACCCGGGACAGCCTATTTACGGGACTATGGCCTAGTTTAGAACTTTTAAAAGTCACAACCGAAATTGAATGATTTCTTTATTCGAAATTAGTTTGACAATCAACTGATTTAACAACTCTTGGGCTCCAGCAAACGGGCGTCACCCTGTATTTGGCTATATTTGCGTCATAAATGTGCCTCCAAGTTATTAGGCAAAAGTTTGTGGAAGGGTTTTGGAAGACTTTTACGCGAGCGCCGTCTTGCATTAATGACATTCTTATATTTATGAGCACGTATGACTGTATGTGAGTGTGTGTGTGTGTGTATCTGGTATATACTAATAGCAATCGCTTGTCATGCGGCAGTTATGCGCTTTTAATATTGACTAATTACACTTTAGTGCGTTGGCAACATTTTATTGCTTATTGTTTATTGGCAATAATCATAATGTTGTCAGTCGGGCCCCCATCTCAAGGCTGTTCGCCTCGTATCTATGCGCATATGCATATTTTTGTCACTGAAATTATCATAAATGAATTTATGATAAGCGAGTTGAAGTTTGATTTTCAGCACACATGGCATTAGCATGCGGCACGTGTGCGCCGGCGCCCCTATCGATTTAGGCGCTCAGGCTCAGTTTGCGGGTGTCTGAGTAATGGGCACCTGGCACGCGAAATGAAATGGGTGAACAGAGAGAACACGCTGTTGGCAGGAAATAAGAGGAAGAGTTGGTTGAGTGAATGTGCTAGAATTGTCTCAAATGTGAAGTGCAGTTTAGTCAACCGATTTCAAAGCAACAAAATTCGATAAGGTCATTCTTTCGGCTGTATCTTGCAAAGTTGCCTGCCTGAAGGTGAATAATCAATAAGAAATCGACAGCAGTTTCACAGCTGTTAGCCGCGTAAATGCTTTTCGAAATTAGTTTCAATTCTTTCTACGATTTTATTGACAATGGCGGCAAATCAAACTGACAAAAGCAACAACCCCACAACACGAAATTTTAATTACAAAACTTTTAATCCAACTGTCGCCAGCACAAGGCAAAGGCGAAAACCAACAACAACCACACCAACACGACAACAACAACAACAAGTGCGCTGTGGACTGGGAGCCGAATCAGAGAGCAATCAATGACATTTTGTCTTTTGAAATTTGAAGTTGTGCGTCATCAGAAATGCCACAGCGACGGCGACAACCCCTTTGACAGCAGCAACAACATTGACAAAAGCAGCACAGCGAGAGTAATTTTTGAATATTAGCAACAATTGTTGCATAATTCAAAATTCGATAAGCAGCAGCAGTGACAACACAAAGAGTTTTTCGACGAGAAGCCGGGCGGAGCAGAAAATGTAGAAAATTTGCACTCGAAAGGTGATTTTTGTGCGGCAAGAATGCTTTACGCACAACAACAATCTCAACATTGTGCAGCTGAAACTGCTCACGCACCACCAATCGACCAATATTCAATGGCCACGCTGGAAATTTTTAAGTATATGCAAAAATTCTAACCCTTTTCGATAACTTCGACATTTCGTACGAACAGCTCAAGCTTTCGCTGCGCCGACTGACAATACAACTTGTGCCAACTCGAGTGGCGCAGATACGCGCAGCGTCAATTGATGAATGCGCCAAGCAGGAAAAGGAAATGGAAATTCGTGGCTTACGGCGGTGGCAGTTGGCGGGTGGAGGGTGGCGGTTGAGGGTATGAGGAACATGAGGGGGTTGGTGGCAGCTATTGTGGAGGAGCAAAGGAACACGCACGAACACCCCGTCTACAGTACTAAGAAATGTTAAGTTTCGAAGGGTTGGGGGGCATGGCTTTTATTGCGCGAATTGGTTGCGTTTGATTAATTAATAGGGGACTTTGCGATTCGCAATTGACTGTTGGTGTGTATCTGTTGTGGTGTTTTAAGACTGCTTCCAGATTTGTTTGATTTGGTTAGGAAAGCCACAAACTGTACTCAGAATAGATGCGAAGAAAAATGCATGGCTAATTTTTGTTTTTGTTTTCAAAACGAAGGACAGTTGTCTAAAAGAGAAATGGCTCTTTTCAGTATGGGTTAGCAGCACAAAGACCAAGTCGCACACGCACTACAAAAGTGATACAACTCAAAATTTTTCGGGTTTATGTGTTAATACTGTGCATAATGCATCAATCTACCAATCATCAAAAGCTCAGTATATTTTGTTGTTGTTAACTGTTGCAAAAATACAGTTAGATCTCTCTTCATGTCAGAAGTTTGATGCATTTTATCGCTGCAGCTCAATGCAAAAGAATTCTATTTCAAATTGTACTACTTTTGACGAAATAAATTGTTGTTAAAGTTAATTTTAAGCAAAATTCTGACAATTTTTGTATATACTATTAATTATTAAAATTAATTATGAATTTTCAAAATTTTGCTTTCAACTTTTTAACTGTAATTTATAATTATTAAATTCAGAAAAAGTGGCATAGGTTAGGTTGGGTTGCGGTGGCTGCCTCTATAAGAGACACACTCGGAGGCCTGAAAGGCCCATTGTGATACCACATATTTCACCCGTTTTTGAACTGTGTATGCAACACTGTTTTGCCAACATATGTTACAGCACACATTTCAAGCGGATGGGGAAAGAGGGGGAGGGGACCTACAGTTTAACGCCGAATCCGAACGGCGAATGGCAGTTTTTCGTTCACACTTGGAGGTTTTGCCATTGCCTGCCAAGAGCGCACTTGTGCGATTCTTGTAATTCTCATTTCCTTCATGTGGATAGCGATAGAAGTAGATGAGTTGTTCACCAGCCCGAGCCAGGAATCGAACCTGGAGCCTTTGGTATGAGAAGCCAGTGCGCTACCCGCTTGACTATCGAGGCCAGCAGTGGTATAACTTGAAATAGTTTCGTAATTATTGAATTAAAATATCATCAAAACAGTCACAACTCAAAATTTTGGAATTTCTAGTGTAAAATAAAAAAAACGGTCTGAACGGTCTATTTGTTATTAAAAAAAATGTTTATTTAGCTCAAAAAGAGTTTTTTGCGTTTCCTGAAAAATCAAAAATTTTGAGTTGTGTCACTTTTGTTGTGCGTGTGCGAAATGTTTTTTAACCTCATTGAACGCATATAAAAAAATAATGAATTCATATTCAGATCTTTTATTGCAACTACTCGTTTTTGTGTGCATGTGTGTGTGCGCTCATTTATGCATATTTTCGAATATTTGCTTTGTTGCTGTTTTCATCCGCAAGTTTGTCCCTTCGCCCGAGCGTTGTGCTGCTGATTTTATGTTCGTTTGTCTGCTGTCTATTTGCCCGTCGTTTACGTTTTGTATATTAAAACGATAAATCAAGCTGGATTGAATTTTCATCCCTTTTTGAGACAAACCTGGATCCCTTCTCTTCCCCGCTGTGCCCATCACCACCTATCACTACACCACTTTAACTACACACCAATAATTTCCGCCACTACTCCCACCAACGCAAACTCAACAACTAAAACCAACTTCAGCTACTCCGATGTTTCGTAGACGACTCTGGAACAGCTGTAGCCGCTTTTGGGGCGCTGCAGCATGAGACGCAGAAGTCAGTCATTCGGCCTTTGCTGTTTGCCTTGGTGTGGTGTTTGGAGGTGTGCAGCGATGAGGGGGTGTTATGTCGGTTTGCATATTTGCCAAAAATTATAAAGGAGTTACGAAAAATTTTGTTTTATATTCGTCGCTGTGACGCGCTGCCATGTGCTGGCATCTGAGCGTCGGAGTGTTTGTGTGTGTGTGTGTGGGGGTGTGTGCGTGAGTATTGGTGTGTACCTTTATAATTACATTTCATCAACAAAGTTTAACTTTGTAGTTTAACTTTGACTGATTGGCCTCGAAGAAGGCGGGTGTGGCCGGCCGACTGCCAGGTTCGCTGGTTCTGCTCTGCGTTGGCGTATTTAAGGTGTTTGTGTCTGTATTGACACGCTAATTTTTACATATTTGTAAATATATTTTTTATTTGTACACTGTCACGAGTCTTTTCACCAAAGTTTTGATTTTCGTTTAAATAAAGCTTGAGCATTTGTACTAAAAGAATAAGAAAATGGTTTTGGGTTTTCATATGATTGCATTGCATTGTTTGTTGCCTCTGAATATGCAAAAGTTAAATATGATTGCATTCAATGTTCGTAGCCTACTTTTAGGCATTTTACACACAACTGTAGCTATGGTTGTTGCTTGCATTTCGAAGGTAACTTTAATGGTTGGCAATACTCGTCGGACACCGCTGCTAATTTGTTAATTACCATTCACCCTCAAAACGTCCTCGTTTCTAAAGGACATCTACGAGTATGTGGATGTTTCTATGTGTGTGTGCCATTACCAAAAATGATAATCATTAATAATAAGCCAGAATATAATGAGCGGGCCGTCGGTGAAACAAGTGCCAGTTGCACAAAAGGGTGCAAATGGAACTTGTACGCGGGTAGAGGCGAAATTGGGAACATGGAAAATGGGATCAGAGAGACACCTTCATTAAAATTTATGCAAAAATTATCAATTCTCAAGTTGTTGCCGTTGCTGTTTGGGTGAATGACAAAATCATACCCACACAAATACACCAGCACACATGCGCACACACATGCATGCACAACTGTCATCAATAAATGCGTACAAGCACAATTCACGGGACCGAACGGCGTGAAGAACGAGCCGTGCAAGCGTGACGCGGCGTGGAATGAAAATAAATACGTACACATCTTAATTAAGCGAACTTCTCCATGGCTAAAAAGCGTCTCGACCCTTTGGATTGGCGCAAAAAAGGACACAACTGCAAAGCTACAACCAAAACAAGTCCCACACATGCAGAGCCCAACCAAAATGTAAAATGCAAAAATCTCCAAAAAAGTACATTTGGAAAATTGCCTGCTTTTAGGCTTAGCATACAAATGTGTGTGTGTGTTTATGTGGGTGTGGGGCGCACACAATCAAAAATCAATGATATTGTCACGACGACTTTTGTCTTTAAACCTTTTTCTCGGCCTCCCCCAATCCAAATGAATGGCACTTATCCCCCTTTTGCTGTACATATGTGTGCGTGCGTGTGTGTATGTGTGTATGTTGCAGGGAGATGATAGATGGTTGTTGCGCGCTGCCAGCAGAAATGTTCAAATTTTTCTGCCCGAATGAATTTTAATTCCTTTGACAGTTTAGCGGAGACAGTGGCAAACACGAAATGTTAAGGTTTTGTTTCATATATGAAAAATTGCTTTTTTAGTTTAAAGAGGTTAGTGGTGAGGGTTCAAGGAACATCGGTGCTTTGCGCGATTGTCAAACGTGGTTTCTGGAACTCGATTTGTAGAAATTGTGTTGTTTTTGTGATGATTGATTTTGTTATTTCTTTTACTACTCTCTTTCACTCCTTTTTGCTATTCTTTACGCTGCTCAAATGTTGCCGCTCTTCGTGCTGCCGTCAATGCGCTGTTTCCATTTTATGGCGGATTGTTTCTTCTGCCCACGTCTTGTGTCCTCGCCCCACATCTGCTTGTTCTCAGTGGTTCACTGCCTCGCCGTTTCTACTGTTTCTGGCTGTGCTTTGGGTTTTTGTGAGTTTTGTGAGTTTGAGTGGCTGCTTGGCAATTTTGTTAATTACAAATCGTTTGCGTTTGCCACCCCACACCCCACCGCCCAAGCCCGCATATGTGCGTTGCCATTTGTCTGTGCTTGCGATTACGCACTTGGCTGTACATTTGTGTGTGTGTGTGTATTGGTATATCTTTTTAACATATCGTAAATATAGAACACATCCAAAAACTCGTCCACCTTCTCAGCACAACAGAGACACAAAAAATATGCAAAAAAGGGTTGCTCACCGATGCTTCAATTGGCACGGACGTGAGCATACTGGGGGGAGGGTGGGGAGCTTGTGTGGGCAGCGGGGCTTTTCACTTTTGGGCAACTCACTCTACCCGCCGCAGTACTCATCAGGCTGCTGCGTAGGAGGCGTGGGACGAGGTTTGCAGCTCTCAGCTTAATAAAAATATGAAATACTCCTTGCTGGACCTTTCTTGCCACCGTCCATTTCCACTGCTGGCCGTTGGCATTTCAAATGCCAATGACTATTTGCTGTTGTTACCATTTTCGTTGTTGTTGTTGCGCATATTTGGCTACGATATGTCAGTGGAATACTCGTGCAGCAAAAAGTAAATCGGCATTTTTTATATGTATACAATATTTGGATATTAATTCGGCTGTGATGTGGTTGCTTGTTGGTTGCTGCCACACAAATGAGTGAATTGTAAAAAGTATGTACATGTTTTTCGAACACATGCGGTTGCTGATGTCCTTTTTGGCTTCTTCCTCCTCGCGTGGTTGTGGCGTTTTTGTTTTTCGTGCAGCCAAAGATAAAAGCAAATTGCAAATAAATCAATGATTTGCGCTTTTGTAGCAGAAAAATATGAATAAGCACACAACTTTTGCAATTTTATAAAATTGTTCATGGCTACTATTGTAGGTGTATGTGTGTGTGTGTGTGCGCACGTTTGCAATTATTGCTTACACTTGAGGGCACATGCAGACAGCTTGGGTGGGAGTGTATCGCGGGTTAAGCGGCTCGTTGAAGATCGGGCGGGGTCGGTGTCCAACGACGGTATAGAATCGTCGGTTGACGTACACTGGTACACGATGTTTGGAAAACTTTTAAAAATATAGCAAATGCTTGATTTCCTCTTCCGTTACCAGCGTCCAATTCGTCCTAATTTCTTGTATTTTTTCGATTTACCGAGAACATCTAACTGAATTATAACAGAAAGCGAAGCACAACAACGACAATAAGAACAAGTGCGTTGCTGCATTTAATCTGCAGAGCCATCAACCGCAGCCAACGCGCCGGTTTAATAGAGCGTAATTAAAAAGGATAACGTAGAAATGCGCCGAACATGATGAAGAAGCAATGCTCCGTGAAGAAACGCGGCGGCAGATGGAGAAAAAAGCAATAGCGATTGCCATTTTAATGCAATAAAGTGACAAACTAATTTGAGTCATCGCAGCACAACCGGAAGGAACCCTCCACCGTGCCGTGTTGACTCGAGTGCGAGTTTTTTCTCGATAAGAGACCGAAGGCAGGCTGGCTGTTCGCTTTAAATGACAATTGACCAGCCCTGAAGCGTCGTTTGGCGAAATTGGGCTGCAGACGCTCAGAAACTCAGATACGAGTACTGGCAGTTGTGCTGCTAGACTGCGCGACTGTGGCGAGCAATTGAAGCCAAGCCGAGCTGAACCGAACCAATTAATTAATTTCGAAATGACGTCTATATGACGTGCATATAATTCTCTCCAGTTCCGTGTCCGCTTACGAAATCAGTCGCCCTGAAACGTTGATGTCCTTCAACTTCGTGCGCCGCGTGAGGGGTTGGCGCTTTCTCAATTTTGCTGTGGCTGCGTCGACAGTGTTGCCAATGCTCGTAAAATGCGCAATGATTGCTGAATAATTGCCGCGAGCAATTATCATAATCTGCTATCAATTTTTTATACTTTTCTCTCACTTCTTCTATTCATTATGCGCCGTTCGTCGTCTGAGCTGTTTGTGCTGATCAGTTCAGGCGGGCAGTGCGGTTTTTAAATGCGTATTAAAACAGCGTTCATTTCAAATGTGAGTCGGCTTTTTCAATTGCCAGACAGTAAAAAAACCAAAATTCGAATTAAGTTGAAAATATTGTCCCCAAGTTTTTCTTTTTTTTGCAGTCTACATTTGTAAATGACAAAATTTCGTATCTTTCCATCTTCTTGCCTCGTCATCTCAGCAGTGCCTACCGCTGTTCAAGTCCGCATTTAATCTCCAAACTAATCGATAAAGTGTAATTTGCTGTGCATCTCGGTGGGCAATTTCTTGCTTGACTTAGGCCGGCAGCAATCTAATTAGTCCGTAAGTTATGGGCCGACTGCGAGCCCCACCCAACCAGGCAGCAGTGGCAATCGAATTAGAAATTTGTCTACGTTTGCTGCCAACTTTTTGATGATTGGATTTGTTCTATTTTTCAGCACATTTTCAAGTAAATTCTAATTTTGAGACAGCGGTAAATATTTCTGTGAGTTGGAAAGGAAATCAAAAATTTACAAATAAATTATTTATTATAGGTGAAAAAACAGTAACAACAAAGTAACAACAACCCGAAGAGCAATTAAATTTACCGAAACATATGGAAGCAAAAAAGTTTGCACTCAAAATTGGCGGCATGTGACTTTGTGAGTCAGAAGAAAAGGCAACAACACCAAATACAGTGGGAAAGTCAAGTAATGGCGACTTCTTGGCGGTCAGTTATAGACGACTAATGGGTGCTGTAAGCAGAATTTCTGAATCGCAAATAACACTGCACAACAAAATCAAAATTTTTTTTAAATAACAAGGTTTTGACAACGGATTCTAGTAGAGGGGACCAAAACAAAATACGTGTATCGGCGTTTTGAAAGTTTACGTCTGAATTTTTTTTTAGGGGGGTCAAAGTTTTCCCCTTTTTCGCATTCTTACGGTGAATCGGCATACGAAAACCATGTAACATCACATTTTAGGAATATGATGTGTTCAGCAATTTGATGTAAAATACTACGAAGAACATTTTTGTGGAGCATTTTAACCTATTTTTATGGGTCAATTTGCCCCTTTTCTCTAATATATCAAAAATGTCCTGTAAAGCAGGACTTCTTAAGGACAAAATGTACCACAAAAATATTCGCCATAAAATTCTACGAGAGGTCTCTGAATAAATCAAAGCTCAGAAATTAACTTGAACGTCAGAATTAAGCCAAGACTGAAATTGTGTTTAAGTGTTAATTTCGTATTTAATCAAAATTGGTCTTGCACTGAGGTACTCGACGTACTCTGGTGTAGCAAAAACCGCCACTGCCGACGACATTTGGAGAATTTCAAACGTGCCGCTTTGATTTCGTTCGATGACGCGCTCAATGGCTTTATGACTTTATTTATGACAATATTCTTTCATTCAAGCTGTTTGCTTTCCAGTAACTTGTGTGCGATTTTTTGTTTTTTCTGTATTGATTTGTTCACATATTCGAAGGTTGGAACTTTTTTTGATTAATTTCATAAGTGTTATTTTGCATGCGTTTAACACGATTGACATATTTACATACTTTATGTGTTTTCCAACTTTTCGTTTGTTCGAGTCATTGTTGTTGTTGCTGTTGCCATTATTGTGATTATTGCTGTTTTCGAATTGTGCTATGATTGTTGTTGATATTTGTTGGAATTGCATTTGCGTTCCTAATGAAATGCCGTTGAACATGCAAAATATTAGTTACCGTTGCGCCCTTTACCCCCCACATACATTAGCCATTTGCTTTGTGTGTTGCCGCTTCCGCTGCTATCGCCGGTGCTGGGACCAATACACATGTGGCGGCCATGCACAGCTCAACACCGCCGAGTGTTGGCATTTAATGTAAATATTGATTTGTCATTGAAAGTGAAGCAAGTGAAAAAGAATAATTTTGTTAAAAATACTAACAACAAAGAATGCGGATTAAAATCAAACCAAGGTTTTACAAACTAACGTGAATTTGAATGTGAATGGATTTAATTCAAATGCAATTTTTCTTTTCAAACTAACTCTGAGCTCGACAATCGTCCAATTCAACTCGCCAAGTTGTAGAGTTTGCTCTCGGCTCAGTTGTCTGTTCACTTTTATATTCCGCTGTCATAAATTTCACTTAGCAAGTCGCCAAAAAAATCTGTCAGCATGGTTTCATGCTCCATTAGCCATCAAACCGCCGAGCCTATAAGTCATCATTTCGAACGCTCGACTTTCCTAAGCTGCTCGTTGCCTGCCGCCTGCTGCCTGCTGCTCACTCATTGCGCCACATCTTCTGTCAGACTCATTTGATTTGGCGCATTATTGGAAAAACTTCTTCTGCACTTGACTTCCGCCTTCGCTCTTATTCCTTGCATCGAGTGGCACACATAGTTGTCATTTTTTATTACCGTATCGCATTTGTTTGTTGCTTTTGTGTGGCAAAAATTTATGATTAATATGCAGCAAGGAAATCCACTTACGTCACTACACTCTACACTTCTCGGCTGCTCACAGCTACAGCAACAATAAAACGCAGCTCGCGTTCTCGCATGCATTTCCAATTTTTGTTTGAATACTTTTGTTTTGAAAAAACAAACAAAATTGCAAATGGGCTGCAGCGCATTGCAAATGAAAGGAGCACTGAGCACAAAGCGAAAGGATTACAAATTCAACTTTTTCGTGGCATATTTTCAGGCTACAATCGGGAGCGAGCGGAAGTGGTTGTTGCCGAAAATCAAGATGACTTTGATGGCATTGCTTTTTTAAAATAATAAATAATAAAAACGTGGTCACACATGCCACCACCCGCACACCTCCCACACTCCGCAGCTGCGCGCACTTGAGGCCGCAAAAAAATAGCCGAATTTCACAATTTTATATGCGATTGCTTGCCATTGGACTCATTGTTGCCGTTGCTGTTGGCTTTGCCGCCTGCGTCGTCTGTCTGTCTCCGATGGCTCCGTCAACAAGTCAATGTGAACCGAGTGCGATTTCGCTATGTGGCGAAACAAAAGAATAATCAACGGCAACAAGGAAGGAAGGACATACCTATTAGAAATGGCCAACGAGACGATGACGCTGACGATGGCGGTGACGGTGAGACAGCAGTGCCGGCAACGACGATGCTGACGCTGGCGCAGAGATACGGGCACCAGTAAGCACTTGACCCGTACCCCACTCGCTGTCGTGTTATTGCGCTGGCGCCCGGAAGGGGAGGCGAGGGAAGGTGCAGCATACCCAAAACATATCCGTCAGCCAGTCAGTCAGCCAGAAGTAGCACAACGGTACACATTTTTCGATGCTTGCTGAGAATATGCTGGTCCGCACTTAAAGGTTTGAAACGTTGTCGCGGTTGTACGGGCGGAGGGGCGCAGGGGCGGAAGTAGCAGCAAACATTCACATTCATATTTATTTTTAGTCAAACAAACCCACCAGCCAACGAAAAAACGCTGCGAAATCACACACAGCGGCATATGGGAAGGTGCGCTCACCGCACTCCACCAACAACAACAACAAGACGGCGGACAGTATCGGTGTAATAAAGTTGAGGAAGCGCTCGTCATATCCTTTGCTCATAAATTATTGTCTAGACTATGATTTTAACGTTTTTTGATTATGATTCTCACTGTCGCGGTGTGGGCGATTTTTGGGGCTTTTTATTTGAAATGTCCTTTCGTTCTGTGTCGTTTTTTGGCGGCCATTTGTTTGCCAGGCAGCAGATGAGTGCTTTCATTTGCTGCAGCAACAATAACTGCTAGAAAAAGGTACGCGTGATATCATAGATATCAATAAGTGTACTCGTATATGTGCAGCGGGCTGTGTCGGTTGCGTGGCTCGCGACCTTAGCAGCAATGACAGCAAAAAAGGATTAAACGGACGAGTGGCTGTGCAGCAGGCAGGGGCAAGTGCCGAAAATACATGTAACTCACATACGATGTGTGCCGATTTTTATTTAAAAAACCTACATATATTCATATGAAGATTTTGCTGTTCAATTGTTGACTGAGCAGACAGAGGAAGCAGGCAGCCAGCCGGACGCTGCTGGTCCAGCGGACAGCGAAATGCTTAACGAATTAGGAAAAAAGTATACCCGACCACGTAGCGGTGTGACGCGGGTTTGAAGCGGTGGCGGCCGAAGAAGTGAGTGCGCAGCGTGTTTAATTAAAAAAGGATATTCAGGTTAATTGAAGCGGCAATTTTTGGGCTTGTCAAGGCTTTGAAGTTTATATCAAAAATGAATTTGCAACAAAAAAAATTAAATTTCATACATTCGTACATGGTTGGGACTACTGCTTCCGTTTATGAAAAACTGTTTTGAGTCAAGAAATTTGTTACCGAGAATTCTGAATCCGTTTATGAAAAACTGTTTTGAGTCAAGGAGTTTTGTTACCAAGAATTCTTCTGTTTTAAAATTTAGTTTAATTTGGTGTTTGTTAGGTAAATATTTTATGTAATTTGATTTTAGTTGACCTTGATTTTATTTTATTTATTTATGGAATTACGTAATATTTTAAATTTACTTTTTTTCATGCATTTGTATTTAATTTAATTATTCTTATTTTTATAAAAATTTTATTTGTAATGAATTCTCGCTTTCTTTCAATTTTGAGTCTCGCTATTTCTTGCTTCTTAGTCTTATATTGCAGAACTCTTCTTCTTCTTCTTCTTTTTCTTGACTGACACGACAGCCCGATTACGAGTTGGGAGCTTTTTCATAGGCAATTTTGCTCTCAGAGGTTTGCCATTTCCTGCTGAGAGGACAGCCGCCGAAAGAAAAATTGTTGTTTTTCTTTTTTTCGTGTTAACGCAACGGAGTATTGAACTCGCGGAGTCTTGACTAGCGGCCTAACGCACTAGCCAGCTGAGCTACGGTGGCTCAGTATTACAGAACTCTCTGCCCCTTATTTCACTTCACTTCTCATCTGCACCTCATCTTCAACTCCTTACTTTTCATACCACTTGTTTTCCATTTTTTTATCTTCCACTCTTTTACTACGCGCGCCCCTTTATGTTATGATGCAACTTTTTGATTTCCAACCAACTCTCATCGTTTCACCACTCCTTCTCTCGTTGTGATACCCACAACATTCACCAAACTGTCGAACTGTCTGCTTACTTTTTGATTTATAAAATAACTAATGCAAAAATCAACCAACCAACAACAAAGCCAGCCAAAACAAGCCAAAAAATATGCAACGAAAACAACCGCTGTGCATCTGTGAGCGGGTTTGAAGTTTTCGAAAAAGCGGTACATGAAGCGCTGGCAGTAGGGGATGCGGAAAGAGTTGCGAATTGCGGCAACCGCAATCAAAAAGTAATTCATAAAATTCATATGAAATATGCAAAAATTAAATTCAATACAAAATCAGACAACAACCAAAGCAAAAGGATGGAAAAATGCAGACAGGAAAAGTTTTCTTTGCATAATTTTAAGTGCAATGGCCGCAAAGCAAATCATCGCGGCATATAATAGAACAGTGGAAAGGAAGGTAATTATTGGCAGTTTATGTTGGGTGTATGGAATCGCAGCGACACAAACATGCACACTAACAACTATGTGGTTAGGTAGCAGACAGACGTTCAGGCTTGCTGCAGGTTGTTGAAAAGTTGTTGTGAGGAGTTGGTTTCCATGACTGAAAAGCTGGATAAGTCAGAACTACGAGCTCGAGGGAAATTCAAAGCATTCATAAAGTATTGGCTCAAAAAAGCGTAATGCCCCGTTCTGACTATGTCATATATGGTGTCATATTCACTGACGACAAACACTGCCATATATGTCATGTTCGTCCTATGTCGTCAAATGCGTTCTCATTGCACGGCAAAACTGACGAAAAATACATATGACAAAGTTTGCCAGCATGTTGACATTTTTTGTTTTCTCATCAAACGTAGTCAAATCGTTCGTTCGACACATGATACAATTATAAAGGTAGTGTATTCCCGATAGGCGTTCTCGCAAAAGCTGTCAACTCGATGCCTTATTGAATTCGAAATGAAAAATAATGTTGCTTTTTTTCGTTTGCTTACGTGCACATGTATTGATAGGCATACGAAAAAAGAGTTTATGTTTCAATTAAATCATTCGAAAATGGCAAAATCAAGCTGCACGCTGTGCCGGAAATCGTGGGCGAATAAATATATATTTGTGATATTTTTTTATCAAAATATGTCCATCTAAAGGTCCATAACTTATCTTGTTTTATCACTTACAGGATACGAATTTTTCCCCCATTTGTGAAATTTCCCCCATCATTATAAGCAACATTCTGTATAAGGCATTGTCATTCTGCCTTTCTCCCGGAATACACTACCTTTATAATTGTATCATGCGTTCGACACAAATTCGGTCGTTCTCATTTGATTCTCGTTTCGTATTGGAAAATTGTAGTCATACATGCAGGCAAACGCAAATGACACCATATGACAACCCGTTCTCATTTAACTGACTACAAATGACACCATATATGACATAGTCAGAACGGGGCATTAGTTCTGTTGACTTTCAGCTGTTTCCACATCCGAAAAACATCTAATTCGTGCTGTAGAAATCCAGGCGAACTGCTTACCACTTCCTACTCTCGCGCATTCCATTGCTTGCAGCTCTCGAATGTATTTCAAGGATGGCGAAACAAATCAAACAGATAAACAAATAGAATCACCTGCAGTTTGCAATGATGCCAAGCCATCAAATAGGCAAATAAAAGTCATACGGTGCCATAACAAGTGCACCCTTGAGCATTCTGAGCAGCGGGAAAGCAAACCGAGCCTGCAGGGAGATATGAAGAAAATAAAAAAATACAAAAAAATACAAGCATCACTGAAAGTATGCAACAAAAATTGTATGCACAATGTTTACACTTTTGTCGTATTTTTCCACTGTTGTAACAGTAGCGGTAACAACGACAGTGCCAGCAGCAGGCGGCAAGCAGCCAACACAACAAATGCAACACAAACAATAGCAAATACCCCAGTTGACAATTGTCTATCAAACAAGGCGCAATGGATCTGCAATGGCTTGGCTGCATGGCGGAAGAATAGAAGAAGCCGCTGTCGGCAGCGTCTGAGGAATAAAAGAAGAGATTGACATTCTTTTTTGCCGCAATATTTTTCCGCTGCTGGATTTTTCGAAGCACATTGATACTCATATAAATATGTACAAGTAGAAGGAAAAGGGCCTGTTTGCTTATTATTTTATTATTTTGCGCACATGCAACAAATAACAAGGCAAATAATTCCATGGAGTATATGCAGATTGTTGTTGTTGTTGTTTGGTGTTTGTCGTCTGCAGCGCTACACATCCGCTGCACACATAGCTACACACACACATAGCACACAGCACACATCTCGCATGCCAGAAAGGTAGAATTTGAGTGCTTGAATGTGCTTTTGTGCCCCCGAAACTGACATGACATTTCCGATATGGGAAGCACGGAGTGGGGAAGTGAGTGCGGGCGGACAGCCGAATGTGCAAGACAGCAGCCACTAGCCACCAGTCACCAGCAGTCAGCGGAATTTTGCTGTTTTTTTTTCAAGAAGAATGAAATGCAAATGCGCAAAGTATTCGAATACTTGGAGTGTCTGGCTGCTGCTTGCAATGCCATGCAAGCTTATAGAGAAGGAACGTCTTATGGAGAAGGAACATGGCTACGACATTTGACCAGTCATATTTTGCCATTTTTTATTAAATAAATTTATTAGTATTGGGTGTATTTTCAATAAACAACGTTTTATGCAAGACAAATCTCGATTATGTAGAATTTGAATATTGAGTTAAGTACACAACAAGACATATCCCTGTTTTTTTGTGTAACATACTTCGAAGTAAGCTACTATCTTTGGGAGTTATAATTTTTCAGAGAGAGTGCGGGAAAAATTTCTCAAAATGCGCCAGAAAATTGTCTCATTAATGCCGGCGTGACATGCAGCAATTTTTCTCTCGCGCGCTCTGTTTTTCAGTCATTTAAATTTGTTTATAAATTAATTTTCAAACAAAACGTAATCAGATAAATCGCACAAAGTGCGCCAAGGAGCCAACGACTGGGAGAGTGAGCAGGCGAGAGAGAACGAAATGAATAGCTTTCAAATTGTAATCCAGTCAAAGATTTATTGTGTGTACAGCTAAAAATTATGACGAAAATTATAAATGTCATAAATTTACAGCAAAAAAATAAGCAACAGAATTGTTTATTTGTTGGCTCTTATTTTTATAAATAAATATTTATACACTAACATGACAAACTAGCAGCAGACAGCAAAGGGTTGGCGTTCAGCTAAGCGGGTAAAAATTCGGGTCGTTTGAGTAGAAGTGACAAGTTGTGTTTATGTGTTGTGTGTTCACACAAGTTTTCGGTGCATAAATCAATTGCTTAGCTCCAAAGAACAGACAAACAGTGGAAAATTCTATAAAGTTGTGGCAATGAAGAGGTTATTTAGTGAGTAGGCTCATGAAATCACTACAGTTGGTGTGAACCGACATGGTTTTGTTTATTAGAATTACTTCGTTCTACATACTTTTCTTAGCAGTGTATCAGTTATAATTAGTATTTTAGTTGATCAGGGTGAAGTTTAAAAACTGAAGCCCAATGTTCTTGACCTCAAATCAATTTATGAATAAAGAAGAAGGGCAGGTAGGGCCTCTGGCAATCTGCCATTATCGCACTTTCCATTGACTTTAAAAGTTGCTCCTAATCTCAGCATTAGTTTGAAACAACTATCAGTACCAATTTTGATTAAGCACGAAATAAATACTTAAACACATTTTCAGTTTTGGCTTAATTCTGACGTTCAAGTTAATTTCTGAGCTTTGATGTATTCAGAGACTTACAATAGAATTTTATGGTGAATATTTTCGTGGCACATTTTGTCCTTAAAAAGTCCTGTTTTATAGGACATTTTTGGCATTTTATCAAAAAAGGGTCAAATTGACCCATACAAATAGGAGCTACAGGGTTAAAATGCTCCACAAAAATGTTCTTCGTAGTATTTTACATAAAATTGCTGAACACATCATGTATCTAAAATGTGAGATTACATGGTTTTCGTATGCCGATTCACAATAAGAATGCGCAAAAAGGGGAAAATTTTGACCCCCCTAAAAAAAATTAAGACGTAAACTTTCAAAACGCCGATACACGTATTTTTTGTTGGCCCCCTATACCAGAATCCGTTGTCAGAACCTTGTTATTTTACAAACTTACACTTTTGTTGCGCAGTGTTATATTAACAAAGCTAACAGTATTGAAACTAGAGCGCTAAAGTATGAGTAAGTAAGATTTTTATATTCAAAATTTAAACCTTTTTCGTGTTTACATCCTGTTATCTGTTTAGTAAGTATTCATAAAAAATACCAAAACTTAGGTCTTATCTCTTCGAAAACTAACTTTTCCGTCAGCTCCCTTAAATGACCACCATTGCTCCACTTTTCATTGAACTCATAAAAGTAACTGTTGCACAATTTCCCAGCATTTGAATTATAGTAACGGTTTTCTTAGCTGTCATCGTCATCACCTTCCGCATTATCACTGCGGCTGCGCTCCACTCGCGCTCAGTCGCTGACTTCGAGCGTATATTTGTGAATTTCGTTGAATGCGAACTAATCTATTTATGACTTTATTTACCGCAGCCGCAACGCACGTATTGTATGTACTCGCATATGCAATAATAAAAAATCCCAACGGCAACAAATTTGCTGTTTTATAATTCTTGGCTGACATTTGCGGCAACACAACAGCAGCTGATAGCCGCAAGTTGGGCAATAATCGCTCGAATGAGTGATTTTTTCCCCTCAGCCGGGCACTTTTTCCTGGGCGAAGACAGCCACTTACGCAAATGCCTTTTTTGGTAATAAATTTAATTAATGTTTATCTAATGCTTTAGCGCAGCTCGGTGCTTTATGGTTTAATGATTGCTTCCATACAGCTCGACGTCAAATCTGGCGCATCATGCTTGGCCTAATCAACCACCACCACAACAACAACTGCGGCATCATCATCAACATGACTAGATCCAGTTGGCTGTTGATGTTATTTGCTATCTGCTACGTATTTGTGTTGATATTTATTGTATTTGAAATTGTTATAAATTCAAGCACGTACTTGAGGCTCACGTATCCGCAGTCGCCATTTAGTATCCATTACTATTGCACAGCGTGTGGATGCGAGCACTCACACTGACGCACACAATATGACAGCAATAATTTGTATTTATTCGCAATTAATCCGCACAGATATCTGCGCACCGATGCGCCATTGTCATTTGTGTGTTTCGTCGACGTGCACAGTTTGCGTATCCTACTTGTGCCGCGTTCGCTTTTTTTAGTTTCTTTTTTTTAATATAAATGTTTTACTCTGTTTACTCTTTACCCGTGCGCGCAATGTGTTATCTAATCTGTCAGTTGCTCGGGCCACAGTGCATTGCAAATAAGTGTACGACACGTACACACGCTTACACACACACACACACACACACACAGATGTGCATATCTGCATGTATCAATTGCAATTAAAAAGCCGTAATCGAGTGGCAGCCATTATTTCGTTCGGTTTCGTTTTGCCCCCCTTTATTGACAGTGTTCAGTTTACGAGTACAAGTCGCTGGGTAATGCTATGCGTGCAGCTCATGTCTGGAGCGGAACAGCGGAGCCAGACAACGAGACATGCAGACAAGGCAGGAATTTATTAATAAACAAATATTGGCCGAGAAACGGTTGGCGTTTTTTGTTGATTTGTTTTTCGCTGATTTTTATTTGCGAGCAACGGTGATAAGCCATAAAGAAAAGTGATTGCATTTTATTGGCTGCTTATGGCAACCAAGAAATGTGGCAATAGGGTTGTAAATGAATGCATTTTGTTGCATTAACCCTAATTATGTAATGGAGCAGCAGACATATATTTTCAAAATGTGTTCAATTGATCTCATTGGATTTTTAGAAATCATCAATAAAATGTAGATTTTACATAATTTGAAATTGAAATGAAATAATTTTCGCAGTTTTCTCGCAGTTTTTCAGAGGAAACCATTAGGTTAGGTTAGGTTGCGGTGGCTGCCTCTGTATGAGACACACTTAGGCCTCTTAACGGGCCCGTTGTGAAATGTGAAAGCGTATGCAACACTTTTTTTTTTCAACATGTGATACAACACACATTTCAAACGGATGGGGAAAGGGAGGGGACTTACAGTTTAACGCCGAATCCGAACGGCGATTGGCAGTTTTTCGTTCACACTTGGAGGTTTTGCCATTGCCTGCCAAGAGCGCACTTGTGCGATTCTTGTAATTCTCATTCCCTTCATGTGGATAGCGATAGAAGTAGATGAGTGTTTTTTCCAGCCCAAGCCAGGAATCGAACCCGGGGCGTTCGGTATGAGAAGCCAGCGCGCTACCCGCTGCGCTATCGAGTCCGGCAGGAAACCATTACTATTAATTAAATATTTTATTTTTTTTCGTACGGTGCAATATATCTTTGTTTGATAGAGAGAAGTACTAAGTTTTTTATATCTTAAAATAATAAAGTTAGAAGGACGAAATTCAAGGATATAGTAGTGTACATATTAGTCCTTAAGATATATTGTTAAAAAAAACTATTGGAAATTATCAAGGATATTCAAGGATACAGTTTTAAAAGCACATTTTCAATACCTCTTCGTCCTTTTGCACCAAAACATTAAATTTTCTAAGATTCTAAGGATTTTTCTCTTTCATTTGATACCCATATTGTTATTCTACAATGCGCTGAATTTTTGAAATAATGCCTTGAATAAACATGTCCTTGAAATTTCAAAGTCCTTTAAAAAAAAATCCTGATGTCAGAGAGAAAACTACATTATTACATTTAGCCTCTAGTTTCACGAGTATATAGATTTTTCCGTGTGTTTTGAAATTTATTGATTTTTGTCGCACGGTGTTATAGAATGTTGAACGCAGTTGTTAACAAAGAACACAGCATTTCAACAAAACTGTTTTGAATAATGATTCTGGTAATTTACATTAATTTACGAATTCAACATTTTGATTGAAGCACTCGATACGAATTATCGTAATTGATTTTAATACGTTGACCTGAAGATGCCTCCAATACCTCCGACTAGCCGCTGTTCAGAAAGCTCAAGTCAAAGTTTGTGGCCGGCTTACAGCAACAAGTTGCTCAACATTCACCACATGTCAAACTCCATCGGTCGAAGCCCGCATTTGCGTCAATACCAGTTCAGCATAATTCTGTGCACTCGGACATTTGGAAAACATGCTCGAACGCCTACGCCAACAGACCAATTTTGACTGCTCGTTGCACTAAATTGTGTTTATTTTGGACTCTGAGAGTGTGTGTATGTGTGTTTGGAAGGCTCATAAACAATTTCTAATCATTTTTAATTAATAGAGACATTATTTCCGGGCATCGCAGTGGTCACGCTGTCGATGGCATTTGAATGCGCCGCATCCAGCGCAACGCCCGAGGATGAGTAAGCGTGGAAAATGCGGCCTTGCCATGTCTATCCATGCCATCCACGCTGCAGTTCGAGTGTGATCATCCAGCAGAGAACAGTAACAGTGTTCTCTGCTGGATGATGAAAAACAAACAGTCAATAGTTGGACACATGATGCGCAGCATCCAATTCGAGATGCACAACTGGCATGCGGGTGATGCTGCTGTGGCCGCCAGTCGGCGCATTATGCAAAGTGCTAAATTAAAGAAATTTATTACAATTTTGACAGCATTTAATTGAATATATCCGAACTTAATTGACAAGCGCGCACACACTCAGCCCTGCGACATATGTAAAGAGACAGCGCGACACATGTACGGCAGCATGCAGCAGACATAATTTCACACGCGTCTGTGGCACCAACAGTCGCTGTGAAGGCTGCGAGGAAGCGGCAACTATTGCGCAAAATTATTGAACATATGCAGAGTTTTGCGAAAAAGAATCAACGAAGATGCTGAAGTGGTGATAAATTGCCGGCAACATGGCGGCGAGCGAGTAGAAAGCGCCCGGAGGGGGTTAGGTCTGTCGATTGCCGTCGATCTTCGATTCTGCGACGGACGACATTATAAACTATGTACGCAACATTTCGTTAAATCAATGGGAGCGGTTTGTGATGTATCGGCGAATGCGTCCGTGGTGGAGCTTATGTAGTAAGTGGTGTGTATGTTTGTGCTGTGGCAGCTAAAATGATATATGAAGAAAACTTTTCTGGAATCGGGATAAAGACGCAGAGGCCCAAAAGGAAGAGAAGGGAACACGCAGCATAATTTAACAAAAAGGCGTTTTTATTCCACTCATCCCAGGCAGGACTGGTTTTTTTTACTAGTTGTTCAAAAACAGTGTTTTTTTAATCAACATAGCCGTAAGTACTTCTAAAAGACATTTATACATTTTCCAAAAGACATTTATTAAAGGTTTAAGAAATATTTCAACAATTTACTACCCCTCCTTAGAGTGATTTTGTTAACGCTCCTGAATACTGCGACAGGCAGGAACTACGCGTTCGGCTACACTCGACTGATTTGACATGTGAAATTTTCGAAATATATCTTCCAACATACGTTCGGTGCCCTAATGCGGATGAGTTGCTGATGATGAAGTGCCGAATCCACCGTCCGCCTGTTGAAGGAGAGGCAGCAAAAGAAGCAGTAGAACGCGTAGAAACTTTGGAAGTGGTGGCAACACAGGCAGCTGACAGTGCAGCTGGCGCAAGCAGCCGATAGAAGGAAATCACTGAAGGAATCCGCACACTCAATCAATGCAACGGGTATCTCTGATTGGCACACATTCACACACACAGACACACACACACGCGCGCCTTGATCGCACCAGTGTTGATTGCTGGCAGCGGCTGCATGCGCCCAGTGAAAAGTGTGGGCGTCGGAGGGCGTTGAAAGCGTGTTGCGCTGCCACTTCTTGTTCACTTCAAATGGATATGTATGGAGCGGACGGGGTTGTGGCGCAGCAGTGCACATGGTGTGAAAATGTCTTCGTTTGAAAATTGTTCGCTTGTCGATGGAGCGCGCGTGTAGCTGCCGCCAGCAACTTGTCAATTTGTCAATTTTTCACTATTTGGGTGAACGAGCCGCTCGACTGATGGCAGTGCCTAAGTTAATTACAAGCTTGAACGGAAATTTAACATTTCAATTAGCAGAACTTGGCATTTTTGTTTCTGCTCGTGTATCGACGACGAGTGGCGGCGCATCTCGGTGGAGGCGGCGGCGTGTCTTCATGCTAAATTTGCATTCAATGACAAGTGTGCGAGTGGCGTGGCAGCTTGTTGTCGCTGCTGCTGTGTGTGGGCAGGCGCGGCTGAGTTTCTTATTAGAAATTTCAATTAATTTGAAATTTATTGATTAAGTGCTCGTAGACTTCTGCTTATTTAATGATTCACTTGCCACTCGCAATGAGCCAAGAAGCTCGCCTGTCCATTTGCGTGCACCACAGCCACAGCACACAGCATACACATTTACCTTCTACACTTTTCGATTTACAATTATGACAAATCGATTTCTGAACGGATTTTAATTGAAGCGTGGAGAATGTTCACATAAATTGAGTGGCGAGGAAAACAATTTTTTTTTTAGTTTTACCTATAAATTCATTGAAACACTGGTCGCTGCAGGTTTAACCACAACTGCAGCAAATAATTGTTTGCGTTTGCGTTGTTGTTATTGCTGATATTTGCTCTCGATAGACGGCAATTCGCCAGCGGCAATTTACCTCAGCCGGTCAACTGTAACCGAAGTTCAGCACTGAAGTGCGGAGTCATTCGGCGGCATTTCATTAGAATTGTCAGCAATGCAGAAAATGACAGCGTGTGTTGAGTGAGGCGCAGAGAGAATTAATCATCATCATTGTTGCCAACAACGATGGCATTGCTAGTATATACAAACTGAAGGGGAAAGGGGCATGAAAAGCACACATCTAAAGGGACTTCTAAGCCAGCTAGCGTACTCAGAACTTTGGCGAGTGCTGGTGCAACGCAGCTCTGACGAATGTTAAGTGCGACAGCTATCTGCTGGGTTTTGGATATAAAAATGGTGTGAAAACCTTTCTGAGGAACTAAGGCCGAATTTTCTTTGCTGTGCCTGTGTTTTTAAGAGGAAAGAACTAACTTCGTTAAGGGAAAGAATCAGGTTGTTTAGGCAACCTTAGCAGGTTGGAAAAGCTTATTGTGATGCGAGAAAGAGCGTTAAGTCACCTTGTTTAGTTAGTCGAAACCATTGCCAAATTGTTCTCGCGGGAGACTCGAAAAAGGAGATATTGCCCGACTTTATAATATTTGTGCTCTTTCGATAAAGATTTTAAAGGGCTTTCGATCTAAACATCTTAATAGGATTTCAGTCAGTGTGTCGTCGCTTCTTTAATACGTTGAAGTCTTTTGGTCTTCTTTGATTCAGAATCTGTCACAACGATCTATGAATTAGATAGATTAACATAGGTAATGGGCACCTTGAGCCTGAAAGAAGGCGGTATCTCCATTCAAATTTTTTAACTTGTGTTCCAATGAGCTAATCGCTAATTTGAATATCGTTACTACATCAGTCATTGACATATTTTCGTAAATACCACAATTTATCGTCACGAAGAAACCATTGTACTTCAAGCCACTTGAAATCCTTGACTTTACAGTCACGTATCTCGGCCAATCAATGCTACACTTCATCGTCGTCATTTGTCGTTATTGGCCATTCAATTGAATGATTGTAGCGATTGCCATAATCATGACATGAACTAAAATTGAGTAAAGACGACTGAACGAGCGATAACAATCAGCTTGGAAATCATTGCTGCGGTCCGTGCCCAAAGCTTCTTCTTGTCACCGGTTGCCTGATTGTCGTTAAATCGTTTTCTTGAATTATCA
The DNA here is from genome assembly GCA_963971225.1 of Melieria omissa. Classification (NCBI taxonomy): domain Eukaryota; kingdom Metazoa; phylum Arthropoda; class Insecta; order Diptera; family Ulidiidae; genus Melieria; species Melieria omissa. The sequence goes on along the minus strand of OZ020268.1, from coordinate 43,400,180 downwards.
AACAACATGATTGCAAAAAAATCACGCGCATCGCCGCCGCATGTGACAGGGCCAGGGACTGACACACGAGTACATGTGTAGTTGTGAGTGTGTAGGAATATTGTGTGATGGAATAGCTGAAGTCGCGAGCAATACACAGCAAATAAGGAAATAATCAATTTAAAAAAATCAAAATTTGTACATCGTTATGGTTGTCGCCAAAGAAGGAGAGCGCGAACGAGCGACAGAGATGGAGGGAATTGTGGGTGGGCGGAGAGGGGCGCAGGCATTGCGACACAGCTGCTGACAGTAAGCAAATTTCAGAAATGCCGAAGAGAAAACGCTATGAGCCGCGCAATGAGCGCACAATGATAATCCCATGAAGCGCTGATCGGCGCGATCATCATCGCGATCAGCGACAGTTGAAACAACCGCAACGCGGCGATTGCCATCAGCGTCGGTCGTCGGGCTGGAAGCAGACTTGATCGCGGCTTGTTGACCGATTGTGTTGTTGTCGTTGACAATTGTCACAGCTACTGGCAAATAAATATCCAAATCCTATATATACGTGTACGATTAAATTGAATTGAATTGAATTTATCCGCAGTTGGTCTAAGTAGCGGCCGCTCGACTGCGAGTGAGAAATCTCGGTCGGTCGGCCGCGCGGTCCATGAACTAAAGCGGTCGACATAATTTTACAACAAATGCACATACCGATGGATGGAATGGATAATGTGGAGGCTGCAACGAACGAACGAACCGAGCATTTGGTGCAATTGATTTGAATTGAATAATTGCACTGAGCGGGCATTATTCAGTTCAAACGAATCAAGTTCGAAGCGCACAAATTTTCGAGTGGGACAACCATTGTCAGCGCTCGAAATTTGAATTTTCGATTTGATTGGGATTCACAAGTGAGACAATGACGAGCACATGGACTTTTTTGGAAGGCACTCGAAATGTGATGCAATCCACTGCTGACTTGACAGGCCGAAGCGACAGCTTGGCTGTGTGTAAACAAATCATAAGAACAGTGCGTTTCGAATTTGAATCAGATGGGACAAGTGTGGAGTCGCCAGCACTGGATGCCGCGCGATTTTGGGGAACGACAGCAGAACGTCAACTGTGGGTAGATTTGCCATGTGCTCACCATAAGATGTGTAACCCGAACAGCAGCTTTGAATAAGTCGCACAAGTGTGACGCGCTGAGTAAACACAAAATAAACACAGAAGAAGATGCAAGAGGATCTTTGGAATGACAAAACAATCGATTTACATAAATCAATGAGTTGAATGTAATGCATTTTTATGACTGTCAGCCTCAGCGAAAAGGCAAAGTTTTAACCCTTTCGACCCCCGAATTTTACCCTGTGTCTCGATATTACTTTTTGTTCTTTAAATCATGAAGTCATGTCTAAGAAGTGTGCACACGATATTTGAAGTCGCCACGCCTCTTTGTTAGAGTTCTAGAGCTAGTTTACTTGCGAAAAATTTTAGCTTAAAATGGGTTAAATAAGTTTTGTATCAGTATTTTTTAGTTACAGAAAAATTACATAATATTTATGGAAAAATACAAAATTATCACTTTTTGATTTTATTTTACCATTATGTATTTAAGAAACAGAGTTTAGAGTCGTAGACTTCAATTAGAACACAAACTTTAATTGATATCTCTACAAATTATTGAAAATTATTTTGGGGATAACAGTAAAAGTTTTGTAATTTGCTTTGAATTAATTTCTAAAAATATTAATTTGTTGGTGCGTAATTAACCCATTACCGCCCAATGTTTCCATTTGGGAACACTTACTTAAAAGAGCATATTATTCAAAGGCAACAATATATCGAGCTTTCGATAAAATTTCGAATGCGAATCGAACATCGTGGGATGCATGTTCATTGCTTCGTTGAATTTCACAACATTCCGCTGTGCCCAATGATCCCATTTGGAGCAATATTAAAATGAAAAAAATATATATTTTTTGTACGTGTTTATATTCGAACTGGTTTTTTATAAAAATTCAGGTCATTTCTTTCAGAAAATTAGCTCGAAAGTCGAAACAAAAGATTGGGCACTAATGGGTTAAATTAAACCCATAAATCAATCGTAGCTTTTGCTATAAGATGACAAATAGGTGAAGTTGCTCACAGGCAACTTTGGGGTCGAAAGGGTTAAATAAAATTGCGGCAGTAGGGAAAAGATGTACTGAAATGTACTGAAAAATTCACCGCGAATCATATGGCGCAAGGAATGAATGAAAGGCATGACTTATGGCGCATCTTCTGTGAATGATTTTCCTTGTGTGAGTACGAAGCCTGGTTTAGTAGTTTTTGAACATCTCTGAATGTTTGGGATGCATTTTAGTCAAATTGATGCCATCGAAAAACTCGACTTACCAAAGCAATGTATTCCATTTTGGGGATTATTGTACAATTAGCTGACACTTTACTGTTGGGGGAAAAAAGTTCTCGACAAGTGCTGTCAGACATGGTGTGCGTTAAGTTAAGTTTAAACTGTTTTTTAACTGTTTTTAACTTTCATGAGTAATATAAGACAGATTCCTAACATTGGTTCTAAATAAACCTGATCAAATATCAACTTTGTTCAAAGATTTCAGCTTAGCTTGGACTAAGCAGTCCAAATTTGTAAGCAATCTTTAAGCTTTTCTTCTTTACACCATGATTAGTTTTTCAATATTATTTTAAATGTTGATATATATTTATTTTTAGTAAAGAATTTAGTTTCCAAAATGAGCAAAGAGTTTAGTTTGTTTTCGGCTCAATTGTAAAGGTTTCAGTAAGGTTTTTGCAGTAAAATTGTTTTCCATTTAATTGAAATCTGTTTATTCCAACATTGATAGTTTACTTGTATTCTTGACGCGAGTATTTGTTTTAATGTTTTTCTTTCAAATTCGTATTTGGGTGAATATTTTCAAACGTCATAGATAACAAATTTGAAACACTATTATTGCTGCAAATTTTCAATATAATTATTATTTTTTTAGAATTTATATATAATTATATATTTTTTTTATTTATTTGTTTGTATCATATATTTCTCCATTTTTGAATTTTTCTTTCTTTGTAATTGGTCTCATTTATTTCTTTGTTAAAATCTCATAATATATGAAATGCGCGCAAGTTTGACCAAACACCCATTTGTCAGAAGTTGAGCACTAGTAAGAAAAAAACAGCAGCAAATGAAATGAGCAGCGCGCGCACTGTCCAAAATTTGCGTTAATTACCGGAATAATGACAATTCGGAACTAAAAATCGAAATTCAAATCGAAGCAAAAATAGACGACATGTCCCAGCTATTCTACGAACAAGTGTGTTTATTTGCAGAGAAGAATACAATAACAAAAACAAATAACAAAGCTAAACTTTACTTTCCTGATAGACCCCCAGTACTAAAACAACTTTTTATTATTTGTGTATTATTATCAATATTTCCATACTTTAGGCGTAAGTTTAATTATTTGTGAACGCAAAAAGATCAACAGCAATTTTTTTGTGATATTTTCGGTAATCAAATTTATTTAATAGCAAAATGAAGTAAAAAAAAAATATCAAAGCCGCACACATTCGTTCACTTGTTTAATATTTGTACAACAGTATTGATTTTTAATCTCGCAGATACTTGTTGGTGTTGCTTCGGATTCTAGAAGCCGGCAGCTAGCTGAAGGCAGCGCCGGCCGGCGAGCGAGCAACAAATCTACAACAAATTTAATTAATGTCTATCTATCAGTGGAATTAACAAAAAGTGATCTACTCGCATGTCAGCAGCCAAAGCAAACCGACTGACGGCAGAAGAAGCGCGTGTGCGAGCGCGGCAGGAAGAGCGTCGTCACCCGTCACAGCGCGACGCGCACACCCTGGTTGGGGGTCGCAAGGGGCCGGTGCGGCGATTGGGGCCTCGACGACCGATTAAACTTATCGATGGTATTTGAACAAGTGATCCGAACAGCAACGCTGCGCTGCAAAGTGTGTAAGACTTGGCAGTTACGCATTTACACTTCGCGTAATTGGAAAGAAATTGAACGCAGCGCAGAGTTCGCACTTGTCAGCGGCGTGTTTGAGCAGTTGAAACTGATCTAATCTAACCTTATAGCTAAAACAATATGTACCAGAGCCAAGAACTTGAACTTTCGCACCAGACTTTCAGCTCAATACTCGATATTATGCAATATTCTTGGTTGGCAGCTGAGCAACAAACTTTCGATCGCTAAGAACAGACTTTATTTTAATTTGAAAACTGTAGGGTCTCGTTTTGAACCAAGCGACAAGTTCAAACTCAAATTTCAATGTCCCCCATAGCGACGTTTAAATACTTCCGCTTGCGGTCCGCCAGGCAGTGCCCGTTCCAAGTACAGCGCACCGAAAATTGTTGCTACCTGCTGCATGGGTTCACAACATTCTCATCGCTCATCAATATTTAGCTATCACACGCACGCAGTCAACCAGCCGGAAAACCACAAAAATCAATATTCGAACAATGATGCACAATCGAAATCGAAAATTTAAAAAATACACGAAATTATGAAGCTTCGGCCAAAACAAACAGAAAACAAACGCCAGAAGACGAGAATCTCTCGTGATCGGAAGCAATCAAATCGGCCAATTTTTCACTCCGCCAACGCCGACAACAATATCGACAATAACAAGCCAACAAATAATAATCACAATAATCACAGAAGTATTTATAGTCTGTCTTTGATCAGTTTCACAAAAAAAACGGTGGACTAAAATAGACCAAATGCTCCGCATGATCGCCAGCAATAATACCGGCGACGCCATACAACGATCACCATTTCCAACGTCATCAGCATCAACGCGATCAACATCAACAAATTGACTGGCAAAGGCATCGGCAATGGGCAACTGGCAACTGGCTGACCAACAAAATGACAGCCAGTCAAGATCGCAATGAGCGAGAAACAAGAATTGATCGCCTGTTAATCACACACGCCCGAAAATTCTATGAAGCGTAACGCATTCGGTGCGGCTTGTACTCGTAGATCATTACCAGTTTTTCAGAGCCGTTTTGCTGTTTGCGGGGTGGAAGCGGCAAGAGGGGCCAATTGCCGAAACGAAACGCCAACCGGCGCCTCCAGTCGTTTTGACCTGAAATGTACGATCAAACCATTTGACAGCTACTGTGGCACACACTGACGCGATCATGTTGGCTGCCACTGCCCATTCATGCAGTGTGAGTGGACGCGACTAGCTTCGATGCCGCGCCGATTGATTTGTGAAAGCGATAGGTCGAAAGCGCTGGTCGATCGTTGGTCCAGTTGAGTGGTGTAGAGGGGCAATTGCAGCAGCAGCAAGTGCCGCGCGGGGATGCGCTTATCTGCCGTTTTAATTGGAAGATTCAATATTGGCTGCTGGTGCTGGTGGTGGCGCTGGCGCTGGCCGGCTGTTGCTTAATTAAAAATTATGACAATGATGAAGATGAGTAGCCACCAAACGATCGCTCATGCAGTTTTTGACATTTGATCGGCATTTGATCGGCCGTCCGTTCGAATTGAGCTGGTTTTCGAACTGTGACTGGACGTATGATGGTATTTAAATGGAATTTAAATATGCACATATTTAGTTGAACCGATCGCACGAGAATTGAGTGTGAAATATCTGTTGCTGTGTGGTGGCCGCTGTCGGTTGTGTGGGGGTAATTTGAGTCGAGTTGAAAAATCGATTAATAAATGACAGTTGGCATGATAGATAGATGAATAGATACTGTACATGCTCAGAAAATGTTTTAATTGATTAATAATAATACGTTTTGAAGGCCATAAATATGTGTTTGGATATTTGCAGCCATGAAGCCAGCGACATTGGCCACTGTTATTAATCAGTTTACAAAAATGTTTCATATTATTCGATGAGTAAATAATGTGTGTTGAAGATGTTTGAAAATTCAAACTGGAATGTTTAGGGAGCTGGCAAGATTTTGTAGATATCGTATTGAAATATTGTACTCGTAGTTGAGAGTACTCGAATGTGTCGGTGTGCTGCAGTATCTCAACTCTGCTAAAAGTTCGCGGATGTATTGGTTCATGTACATTTATTCAAATATTTAGACATATCTGTACTTATGCTTCCACACTCCTCATTGGACATTATAAACTCCACGGCCAAGTGTGCCTTATTCACTCCAGGGAGGGTCTAATTGTACCAATGCCCTTTAAAATACTTTATTCAGCTATCTCAAAGCAAGTTCGTTGAATGAATTTGGTCTGACTTATCATTTGAAGTAGTCTTTCAGCACAATGTGCAACGCAAAACGCAAACAAGCCGAATGTCTGCCCAATCTCTGGGCCCATACACAACATTCATATTAACAAAAATGATTTCAGCTATTCAACGGCAGAGGCAAATTTTAATTTCTATAATGTAAACATTTAGCACGTATGCCCGCCAAATGCCGAGCAACAGAGGACAGGAAGCAGCAGCAGAAACCTTTTAAAATGGAGCAGCAGTCTTACGGGAAGAAGAAGCAGCAGTTGCATCCGAATAAATGAAACCATACAAAACACTCGTGTGCGTACATTGAATGATTGCTTATTGCTTATAGAGAGGAGCCGGCGGCGCGCCGACTGCAATATAAATAAAGAGCCGCAGCACCCACCACAGCACCCCGCCGCCCAACCGCCCAAGCACCCGTAACCGCCACTGACAGCGGCCATTCAGCGCCAACGTGCGCCGCAAAAGTTGAAAAGGGTGAACAGTTTTGTTTTTTTTCGATGCTGTCGCAAGAAAAAGAGAAGCGCACGTTTTTCTAAATAGGAAAGTCTTTCAGTTAACCTCTCACACCCCGACGCTCGGCAGGTGGTTAACACTTTTTGCACGCTACGTCCGAAATATGCACTGTGTGGCTTTAGATGTGGTTAGGGTAAATTTGAGTGTTGAGTATTGCTGGAGTGTTCAGCTGGAGACCCTAACATGCTTTGCTATGCTTACCTCATATTCGACTCAGTTTACTATATAGAGTCTATATAGTTGTCTTTGTCACGTATACGATTCATGCTTTCATTGTAACGGACTCCACTGAGTGTCCTTCTCTTCTAAACAATGAACTTTCATAGTTCGTCAGAAGCATCAAATATCAAGAACACTAATGCATATTGATGCAATATAACTATTATTATAAATTTTACGTAATCAGAAGATCGCTTTTTGAGATTCATATGGTCTTTGGTGAAAACTTCTAATTTATAGACTTTTGACCTTCGAATTTTGTTAATATAACAACTTTTGATCTCTTTAGAACTCTAAGCCTGTCTTGTTGTCTAAAGTCAGCTTCACCGTTGATGGTTTCAAAAATTTGCACTGCCAAATCTCAGATTATCCATTCCCATTAATCATTGACTTATTGGAATTGTAGCGCATCGTAAATGCGTTCCTGACGGCACCAAATTTCATTGCAATGTTTAATTGTATCTGCAATGTTGCCTGTTCTTCTTACCTGTCGCTCTGCGTCAATCATTATCATTTACCATTAGAACGCAGCAACACTCACACATGCAAACATACATCTTTCCGTTGCACACTCGCGGCGAAAAAAGTTATTACTCTACCTAAGATGAGGGCCAACCTCGAACCCTACGCTCAATGACAGAAGAAAGCAATGAAAAAGTTCGCTGAAAGGATGCAGTCAACTCAGTGCGGGGTAGGGGGTGTCGCCGCATGTGCAATCGTTCTCTGTTCATATGTGTGCGTGTGTGGGTGCCGTGGACGCGTTGAAGATGCATATCACTTTTGCTTAAGTGCGCTGCAACCACACACCACACCCTGTGCCGCGCCATCCACTCCTCCCCAGCCTACTCCATCAACTGCTCACCGGCTGTGGAGTGTGCACGCTCTAAAAAACCATTTAAATGCAGCACGGCGCTGTCTACACTTGCAGCCCACACTCGAAAGCCCACCCTTCCGCCTGCCACTGGGGCGGTGAGATACCACATAATGACTGCTGAATGCATTTGAAATCCATTAAATGCTATTTTTGCAAATAATAATAATGAATAGAACGGCAAACGAAACGCGACGCAACATACGAAGCGAAGCAGCCAACAGCTGAACGTACGGCAAGTATGTACAAAACAGCGGGTTGTTGCAAACCGCGTAGTGCGGAGCCAGCACGAAGCCCCAAACAGGATATCTACGCGTTGAGATGTTTTCGAAATTGCTGCGCTGCAACATTCGGTAGGAGGTGAACGGCATAAATTCGCGCACAAACATTCCGATATTTTAAAAAGGACAATTCCTGCTCTTCCCACAAAATTGAGTCGCTGCAATTTTTGCTGTTTTTTTTGCGAATTTCGCGTTGTTCAATTTCCTGAGTTCGAGTATTTTTGTTTTTCGACTATTGTACAATGCCACAAAAGCAATGCACAAAGCCCAGTGGCAGCCCAACAGCCACACTTCGTCGCCTCAGAAAACGAATGTCGTATGTTCTATTAAGCATAGTAGGACATACGACATTTGTTTTCTCAGGCGACGACTTGTTGAGAGTTAATGTGTCGTTTTCTGCTGGGAAATTCGATGTTTTTCGTTCGGTAATTTGTGCTTTTGTTGGTGCATTTTGGCACTTAAGTTGATAGAGTTCTGCTTGTTTGATTTTCGTTTGGCATTTTTGTTGGACATGTTTTTTGGCAGAACATATTCGTAGCTCAACTCATTAGCGTGATTACCTTTGTGACTGGGGGGAAAAACGAGTTTGTAGGGTTCAAAAATATTTAGAAAAAAATCAATATTGAAATTCTCAATAATTATAATTTCTATTCTAAAATAACGACCTTCACTTATAGTCACAATCTATTCAAAGGATTTTGGAAGAGGAAAAGAGTAAAATGGTGGAGATCTGTCTAACGAAGATCTAATCTATCTGTAATTTGTTGAATCTATTATTAGAGCAGAGCCCTAACATGTCAATGATATATGTCGTTTACATTGACTTTGTGTTATTTTTGTACTTGCTACAGATAATGAAGGTATCATGCTACACGATACAGTAATCTTAACAATGCCTACTTTTTGAAACCGAGTTCCTATCGAAACGTAGAATAGAAGCTCCTTCGTTAGATTATAAGTAGTGTCGAAAAAATTGAAATGCTCAGAAAATATCACCCAAATATTATTGAAACAATCTTTTTGGTTTTTATATAAAAAAATTATTATGACATTATCTGGAAGCTTCAGTATTTTCCTAGTTGTTTTCTAATACAAATTTCACAATTAATTCATACGACTCGAGTTTTTATTACTCATTTCTTCTTAACCCTTTGGACCCCGAATTTTACCCTGTGTCTCGATATTACTTTTTTAGTATTTAAATTATGGAACATGAAGTCGAAACGCTTCTTTGTTAGAGTTCTAGAGCTAGTTTACTTTTGAAAAATTTTAGCTTAAAACGGGTTAAATACATTTTGTATCAATATGTTTTAATTACAGAAACATTTTTTAATATTTATTTAAAAATACAAAACTATCAGTTTTTGATTTTAATTTACCATTATTTAAGAAACAGAGTTTTGATCAAACGAGCCCAATTCGTAGACTTGAATTAAAACTCAAACTTTCCCTGATATCGCTGCAAATTATTGGAAATTGTTCTGACGATAACAGTAAAATGTTTGTAATTTGCTTTAAATTCACTTCTAACAATATTAATTTGTTGGTGCCTACTTAAATTAAACCCATAAATCAATCGTAGCTTTTGCCATAAGATGACAAATAGGTGAAGTTTCTCTCAGGCAACTTTGGGGTCGAAGGGGTTAAATATTTATTTTTACTAGTTAGAAAGGTTATAGTTAAAGCTAAGAAATGCGATGTTGTTTTGTTGTTTTTGTTTTTTGAATAAATTATATGAATTAGTTGTGGTAGGGGTTTGTATTATTCTTTCTTTTAACTTGTATTCTTACTTGTTCAGTTGTTTTTGAAGCCTTTTAAAGCTAATGTCTTAATTAGTTATTCGAATTAATTTATTTTTTTTTACTTATTAAAATTGATAAGTAATTCTAATCAAATGTTTATTTATTGTGCATCAAGAATAAAAACTACTCGTTAAGTGTAGTTTTAATTAAATAAAAAATAATAACAAAGTTCTTAAACAACAATACGATGGCCTTCTAAGCTAAAATCCAACTCTTCACAATGTGGCCTCGTATTTTGTATTTTTAAAAGTGCGCCAGCATTGTGGACCATGTTTGTCACTTCCGATCCATCAAAAATCTCAGCCACGCTAATTACTGCAGCTCATAAATCATTTGAGATGCACTGAACTTGCCTGCTGCAACATCCCCCTTCTCGTCCTCCCCTCAAGCTCACAGCGCCACAGAGGAAACGCCAATTGCTGCGGCGAAATTTTGTTTTTACTTCCAAGAAACACTTAAAAAATCAATTTCCATTTGCGGCGCTGGCCCCACGGCCCCGTTAGGCGCTTAGGAGCGCCGTACGCTCGCTGATGCAAGTGCCGTAAAAACTTGCGGTTGACACTTGTGTCGCGCGGTCGACTAATAAACATGTCGCACTCACAGAAAGGAGAGGGGTGGCAGAGGGAAGAGCAAAATATGCGCTCGTACATTTTCAGCTGTCGATCAAATAGACGCAGGCAAATAAATGCGAATATTAGCGACCGGCGATACGGCCTGCAGCGGCAGTCAGAAGGCGGTGCAGCAGACGGCGCGTTGTTGTCGCATATTTTATGAACATGTGTAACAAATAAATTTTAGCTAAACAAATAAACAGACGAACCAAAGAACGAACGAGCGAATGAACGCGTATGAGCGCGCGAACGAAAGCGAGAATGTGGCAAATTGCGCGGCAAATATTGTCGCTGGCTGTGTTGCAAGTTGCCAGTTGTGACGACGACAGCAACCCAACCAATAACAAATATCGAGTAAGTGATTTTCGACTGTCAGGCCGAGTGCATTATGCGAAATTTATCATTTGCCACATGGAGCGGGGGCCGCGGAGCGCGCTGGAGGTGGCAGTAGCGCGACGCGATAAGTGGATTGGTCACAGCCGTCGCACAAAAACAACAATAACAATAATAACAACAACAGCAACAGCGACGGCAGACGCTGCTTGAGAAAATACGGTTTTGTTAAATATTCCAAATGCATAAAATCGCATGCGATATTTTAATTGCAAGTGTGTGTGTGTGTGAGTTTGCCTGCGCATGCTGTGCATATGTTGCAGATTTGTTATTGTAAAGTGTGGTGACGTTGGCGGTGGCAGTCGTTGCCGCAATAAAATAGATTATTAGAAATTTATAATGACGGCGACGGACGAGAAGACCGACGCTCGGCTCGGTACGTTTGGCAGCCAAAGCAAAAACGTTCGGAAAGCGGCGGAGCTCGGACCGGAGGGCGGCTGCACCGAGCCAGACAGTTTTGTGCGACAAAAAGAAGCAAACCCAGGCATTTTTTGGCGTTTCTTTATTTTGATTAATTATCGCATTGCCAATAAGTTGCACACTCACACACAAATGTGTCTAAAGTGGCTGCAACATGTGCAACATTTTGCAATGGTGCTTATGTGGCAGTTGGTGTTGTTGTTGTTATTGTGGTGTGGTGGTTTGATACATTCTGAAGTTGAAGACATCCATTTGGTTATTTTTGGCAAAATAATTTCTCAATAAAATTTGTCGTTGGCGAGCGAGTTTGTGCTTCGTTTTTAAATCGGTCTGGCAGCGTCTGAGCATTTGTGAAAAATTGCAAACAGAATTAGCACAGATTAACGTCAAATTGTAACGCATTAATTTTGCCAATAGCGCTGAAAAATGGCGCAAGCCACGTCTTTAGGCAAATCATAATTCAATAAGATTTAAAATTTCACAAATGCGAACGGTTTGGCAATGCTTGACAAATGCGCACTTTAGCGGGTAGTGACAGTGGCGATACATTTTGCAAAAGTGGGCTTGAAATTTTACTAAAATTATACTGAAGAAAAAAGTTGACTACATCTTGGATTCAAATCAATGGGTTTCCTTTATCTCAGGCTCTGTCAGGCGTTGGTCATGAAAATGAATACATGAAATAAATTTTAACTTTGATTGATTAGAGAGGAAAATTTAATGAAAAGTTAGTATAAGGAAGCAGGAGAATCAATCAATCGCGAGAGGTTCACAAGTACGTTGCGGCCTGTGATGAAGGAAGCTGGAGAGACGGTGCAGACAAGCTCCGAATTATTTCGAACAATGGCAATTTATATGCAGTTGTTAAAAGTTTCACTCAAGACATACATATCTTAGTAATAGTCAAATTCAATGCTTTGAGATGTGTTATTTTACTGGCCGTTGTTGGCCGCTATAATCGCATTCACGTAATGATTGCTCGGACGTAATCACATTATGCAAACGATAAATGAGCACTTTGCAATAATTGCCCCGCCCCCTTGCTCTTCTATTCCACTTCCCCATTGCCGTGCTCCTATTTTAATGCCAATTATTTTGGCTGCAATTCAACAAAAACTGACTTGTAATTGCACATAAAAATCAGCATTGGACGCGGTAGTTTTATGTCTAATTTCATTACTTGGTTTCGTTTTTGTTGCATGCAATTAAATTTTCATATTACGAACGCGCACGTCTGTCATAATTGACAGCGACGTCGATAGTCGACGTATGACGGCTTCAACTTCAAATTTCAAATTTTATTGATATCAGTTTTTTCCGCTTACTTGCCAAGTTGCTGTCGTTGTTGTTGCTGCAGCTATTGTTGTTGTGGTCGTTGTCGATTGGCTGTAAGTTTTTTCTCTCGTTGAGCATTTTTATCTTTCAACCCGCAGTTGGCCGCAGTTCAGTATTTGCCACTAATTCATTGTATGCTCGCGCGTGTGTGTGTGTATGTGTGTGTGTCTGCATATCTATGACATCCGGCACATTTTCAATATGATTTCCGGCTTTTGATTTAGTTATACATTTGTGTGTTTGTACATATTATTTTGCTTTTTTCCCCACTTGTGCAGTTAGACAAATAGTCAAACTTAAACTCGACCAGCAACAAAAAAACAAAAAACAAACCAAAAAAAAAAGCAACATAAATTGAACCACATTGTACGCTTTGCCCTCATGTGCGCTGGCTTTGCTTTAGTCGGTGGTCGCAAGTGCGCTTGAAAACACACCCAGTAGGAAAATTATCGATGGAATTTCGACATTCAAACAAATGTTTGAAGGAATTTCTTAACGTAAACATTTTGAAGGTGCGAATGGAGTCAAAGTTGGCAAATTGTCAGTGTGTATGCTAACTTCTTCTTTAACCTTTTCGCTAGAGATTTTTACTGGGGAAAGTTAAAATTTTAAAATTAATGTTTTAGGCTTCTATGGCTCATAATGCAAGCAAAATTAAAAAAAAATGTATTTTTGTACTTGGACCCTGTATTTTAGAGTGTTTTTCTATGAGAACAACCACATCGTTGTGGCTGTAATAATTACTTAAACATAAAACTTTTTACGCATAACGAAAATTTGAATATTTCTTCATTTACTGCAGCCAAAATCAAAAACAAAAAGTATCTGAATTGAGAGAAAACGTCAAATTAAAAAGTTATATAAAGTTGTATGCTTCTTCTTCCTTTACTCAAGATATACCATTAGAAAAACGTGTACACTTCTCTTTTTTGAATCTTATTATTCAGTTTATTAATTTTGTATTTATCCTAAATCTTCAAACTACTCTAAGAACGAACAAAAAATGTATTCTTGATTCAGACGTCCACAAAGTAGCAATGTGCCGTATGACAACAAAATAGCAAAAGGGTTAAAAAATCAATTTATTTTGTAATCTATTAAAATAAAGTATGGACCAAATAAATGTATAAACATATCTCCAATAGTTGTTGACACAATAAATATTTATCCAAAATATCTGCTTTGAGGCACACAGGGGCGGATTTAGAAAAATATTTCGGGGGGGGTTTCAAAAAGTAATCCTTTGATATTCATAAATTGTCTTTTAATTTGTATGTAGTTTTAATGTCGATCCTAATATTTCGGGGGGGGGGGGGGGGTTCAACCTCCAAAACCCCCCCCCCCCTGAATCCGCCACTGGAGGCACATGAAGTCCATAATCGGTATTGAGAACGAATGAAAGCAGAAAGAATGCGAGTAAGTCTTTTGATTTGAGTCAATGAGTGAAAGTCATTTTCCCACAACCTCCTAACTTCATTTTCTGACATTTTCACAATTTCTTTCTTGTTTCTTCTATTTCAACTCTTGACATTCTCTACTGGGTACGTTAACATTTTCATCATTCGATTTTGAAAAGAGTTAGGTTTTTCGGTCGATTTTAAAAGCATATTTTAATGTTCAAATACGATATTTCAACATTATTGTGGTCAACTGTTGCTTATTGTTTTTATTTTTGTTGCTGTTATTGTTTTGATGCTCATTGTTTCGCTAACATATGACTTCACGCGCTGTGCGTTGCGAATTGAATTGTGTGCAAAGCGCCTCGCAAGCACATACAACAATTGATTACGCAATGGCGTGAGACAGTTTTTTTGAAGTGTTAATGAATTTGCTGAAGCGTGTTAATATGTAATCTGTGTGTGTGTGTGCATTATATATATTGTATCAAAAAATTATTATTTGTGGAATTGTTTCATGGTTTCTCACCCCGCAGTGCCATTTGCATTGACGCTTTGATGATAATTTCAAATATGTTTGACGTTAATTCGATAAACATGTGAAATGATTTCGTAAAAACAAAACCGTTTGATAAATATTGTGCCATCCAGACCGAAGCCAAGCGGCGATTCTGAATGTTTTTGAGCGCTCAATACTTTGTTGATAATTTTAGTGGCTGGCGCTGCGGTTAGTTTGGTTGATTTTGTAGTCGTATTTCTTTTATTCGCCTTGTTTTCAATTCAAGCAGAGCGGTCGCGCTCCATGCGGCAATAATAAAAAAGGGAATTTGTTGGGCACATTTAAAGACTTTTCTTGAAATCCACGCACCATTTTAAAATTATTGAATAATTAAATAATTTTATCGCTTAGCGAAACACGATCATTTAGGCCGCTGCTGACGTTAATGTTTTGCGATTTTTAATTGGCAAACAAAATTTTGCATGGCATAATTTTTGGCCAGTTATGCGTTCATTGAAATAGAAAGCAAAAAAATGGACCCGTATGAATAATGCCTCCATTCAATATGTTTTCGGGTTTGCGAATTTTCCACGCATAGGAAAGCATTTTCGTACGTTGTTGTTGCTTTTTTGTTGGGAAATGATTGAGGTTTTGTTTTGGCGATGGAGTGGAGCTTGAACGACTTATCAGGTTAGGTTTTGAGTGATGATGTTTAACAATATTCAGGAAGCATAAAACAAAAATAATAAATAATAAAAATAATATAAAAATATATTGATTTTTTATAATATCTATCTATATCTATAATATAATATCTATCTATAACTATCTATCTATATATTGATTTTTATAATATATTATAATAATAATAAAATAAAACAAAAAAAAAAATGGATTCAAAGAGACATCAATGATAGTTCGATAGGAAAGATTTTGTCGTAATCGACGAACATGCTTGCAAAAATTTGTGTAGACGGCATCAATCTATAACCCATCCTAGAACGCAGGTTAGCTGCAAATCTGTGGCAGATCTGGCTTCAAAAAAATATTGTCTTATTCCGTAAAACAAGTTTATTTTTGAGATCCTTTCCTTCTTTCGAATCAACATACAGAAAGCTTTGCCATCTGACTCGAACTTGAAGAAGATTCGAAAAAGTGTTGATTATTCATAGCTGCTGCAATCTGATAAAGCATCGCCAACAAGTTTCTCACACATTACACTGCAGTTTACGCCCTTCCTCCAATTTTCCTTGCAGCTTTAATTTATTACATCAACAAGGAAAAATTGAACATAATTTCATAAAACTGTTAAACATCTGCGGTTTGGCCCCGTTCCGTTCGCGTCTCCCTCTGCCCAATTCATTTCGTGCCACTGACACATGACTGCGTTGTGCAGTAAATGCAAAGTTCAAAAGGCAAATATTTTGGTCTAAAAATAGCAATGCGGCAACCCTAAACCATAATAACAAAGAACGCCCAGCGCAGCAGCGAACGGCAGCAATAAAATCTATTAAAGTGACAGACCATCGGTGGTGAACTGCAGTCGTTTAGTTGGTTGCACAGTGGGCCGGAGTAAGAACTCGAGCAGCGCCAATATTGAATATGTTTTCTCATATCAAATAATTTCTGTCATGTTGTCGTGGCGATAATGTTGTTGGCATTGCTATCCTATGCTGCATTGATCTCGTCCAGACGGGCAGCAGTTGCGTGTTTGACGATCACATTTGCGTTCGTTACCATTGTTGCGTTCGCATCCCCCAACAACTCCCGCAATTTATTACTAATGGCTTGTTATTGCTGTTGGTTTTTTGTTATTGTTAAATGACATTAATGGAAAAAACAAACATGTGTAATTAACGCAGCTTAAGTAGCGCATTGGCAGCCAACGCATTCTCCTTCCCCGCCCGCGCTTCCTTCTTTTGTGTGCCCAACGCTCAAAGTCAGCGCCAACAGCTACAGTTTTCCGCACTTTCCGCATGTGTGTGTGAGTGTTAAAAGAGATCAGCAAAGCAGTGGCCCACGCCCTTCCCTCCTCCTGCCACTTCCCCAACGCAAAGCGCGTAATTTATTTAAAACGCCGGCGCGAGTGTGAAAACTGAAAACACCGAGGGAAACAGTGGACTCTGTGGAAAATAAGCACGAATAGGGAAAACGTAAATGAAGTGCCTGGCCGGCAGAGAGGGGCTCGAGAGCGGGCAAGGCGCATATGAAGTCATTAAAAACGCAACAGCCAAAGTGATAAATTGTGTAAAAAACTGCAGCAAGATTTCTGGCGGTCTGTCGGTCTGTCTGTTCGACTGCCTACTCAGCCGCCGTTGGTGCTGCGCGAAGTCTCTGGTTCCCGCTTCCACGGGCGGTGCGCGATGCGTGCGTCTTATTTTTAAAGTGGAGTACTTGTTGATGTCGATGGCAAAGCAGCATAAGTGGCTGCCAGCAACGGTGGCGGCGCGGCATCTCATGCCAGCGCGCCCAAGATCAATGGCATTTTTGACATTTCGAACAAATCAGAAGGTCAGAGCGCTCCAGTCCTCGAGTGAGGCTGACAAAATGTGGCGGGCTTGCGGATCTGGTGTGCCGTGGTAGGCGGCAAAACGAGGGGAAATGGGAGGGTGCGCCCTGTGACGCGAATTAAGATGTCTTGCCGTAAGATTTGATGCGTGAACATTTTGCAAAAACCATGTTAAAAACAAGTTGTGGGAACAAACTTAGGTGTTATCTGTTGGTCTCATGTGTCCCTTACTAGAATGTTAAAGAACTTTAGGGCTACTATGCTCCCAAGAAAATTTTGAATATGTTTTAGTTTGCAAGTATCTCCCATATCATTCTAATAGATGTGGCGATTTAGTCTTATTAAATTACTATATGAGATTAAATTACTTTTACGTAGGTCTCGTTTGCAATCGGTGCTTCCAAGATGTTTGACATGTGATATATGTATTTTGTTAAAATAAAAATTGACAGAAGGGACTTTCCTTCTAATGGGTCAATAAGATGCGGGATATTGGTTTCAGACAGTCAACAATTTTAGACTGTCATTAGCCTTTTGAGTGTTAACATTATAATTTATTTCTACTCTTTTGACTACGTTTGCTTTCGGGATTATTGACACCACTTAAGCTGTGTTCAGATTTGAATTACGATATTTGACTTTGCGACTTTTGTGCCCTTACGCCCTCTTCCGCTCATTGCCAATATTTTCTGCCTCTTCGCACGCACTTTGAACCCTTTTCCTCCCCAAAAAAAGCTAAAGCCCGATCCCGACTATAGGAATTGTAATTCCATCAAAGTTGAACAGTTTAAAAAACGCTTAACAACCGCTCGAACCTTTTTTCGACACTGCAACAAACAGTAAATAAAAACAACAAAACACAGCAATATGACAAGGAACCGTGTGCGGGCATTGATAGAAGTAAACAAATAATAAACCGAAATTGCCTAACTTTCAAACAATGGAAGGCGTAAAAATTGTCTTGTCAATAATATAATGAGATCCTTTTTTGGGTTTCCCCTTCCAGCACCGCACGCCGTTCACTGGCAACATTTTTTACATATTTACATTCAAACAAAGATTGCAAAAAAACAAAAACAAATACGCTTTTACGGAGGACGGAAGGAAAGATTCCCCCAGCAATTCTTTGGCCTTGTGGGCGTTAAAACCCACAAGAAAAGTTTTCAGCTTTTGTTGGCTCTTTTTCCCTTTTTTGTGCTTACACCGTCGCCAAGTTCTGCGACATGAAAAAATGCAAAGTCAAAAGTCCGTAAGACAAAAAATGGCAAAAAAAAAATTTGAATAAAAATGAAAGCACGGTCAACGCAGCGCCTTTGTTTGCCTTTTTCCGGTTACAGCTGCCTTTTCCCTCTCTTTCTCTCTTGTTTTTGCTTGTTTTGTGTGGCTGCTGCGTTGTAATGGAAACCTTTCAATATTGGCCGCGGAAGTTGGAGTCGAGCGAAAAAAGTGCTTTCCAATTGCGCGTAACGGGCGGCGCGACGCTGGCGAGACCACGGCTGGCTGGATTGCAGCGTCTGTCTGTGGTCTATCTTAACGTTTTACAATTCATTGAACCAGAGAGAAAGTCACAAAGGTGAGCAAGGAAGCCAAGGAGCCGTTTCGGTCCTTTTCCAACTTGGCCGGGTGTGGAAGCTTTGCACCTTTCAAAGTGATCAGCATATCAATTACAGTTGATTCGTACAATGCTCGCAACAAATTGAAGCATTGACAGGCGCCTGAAGTGTTCGGCAAGTGTGATTTTCGCGCCCCACTGCCAATTGTCTTGCACTCGTAACAAGTGTGTGTGTGTGTTTGAAAGGGGTTCGAAGGCGTCACAACAAGCTGCGAATTTTTGTTGGAACACCTCTTCCTTCTAGTCGTCTTAGCTATACTTATGTTTATATATTTTGGATCGATGCTACAGTCATACAGTCATAAGGATCAGGATCAGCAAGGACTGATCGATTCAACATTGCTCGGAAAATGTGTGACTCGATATAATTTATAATGCTTTACAATTTTTTAGCGCACTCACCTCTTTATCTTTGGCAGCTACTAGTTCAGCGTGATTGTTTGTTGTTGCTTTGTTACTGGTGGTCACATCGTTTCTCCCACTCTCAGCACTTTCAGCCTTCGTCTCCTCGTCCCCATCGCCATTCGACTCCATTTCCCGGTGGCGTCTCTCAACGCGTTCGGCGCTCTGTTGGCGCTCCTCCTCGCCGCCATCGCTGCCGTCCACTTTGGACTCACTTACGCTCGCGTGCGTTGCGGTCGCTGCGCTGGTACAGTTCAGCTTCGCACTGCCGTTATTTTTGCTAATACTACAACTATTATTGCTATCGCTACCGCTAACATTTACGCTAGTATCATCAGTTCTTTTACCACAATTAGCAGTGGCACGAGCGGCTGGCCCGTCCCTTTCATCGGCGCTGGCCCGAACGCCCTCGGCCAACTGGCGCGCCGTCAACGCATCGCGCTCGTCGCGATCCGCCGCCGAATCGGCGCGCTCCTCGCACTCGTCGTCGTCCTCCTCCTCATCGTCGTCGCTGTTGGCACTGCGCTGCTGACGTTTGTGCTGCTGTTGCTGGTGTCGTTTCACCAGATTGCCAATGTTCATTTCGGCGGTGAGGCTGGTGATCAATTTGCTCGCATCGACCGGCGATGTGACCGAAACGGTGGCGGCGGGGGCCGTGGCGCCCTCTTCGTCGTCACCGCCGCCACCGCTCGCCTCGTGCTGCATGGGCGAGTGCAGCGGTGATTGCTGCTGTTGGACAGCAGCTGCTGCAGCGGCGGCAGCAGCAGCCGCGGCCGCCTCCATCATCATTTGTTGCGCGTGGTTGAAGAACAATTTCGGATTGAGGCAACCGTTGACGCCGTTTAGGGCGTTTACAACACTATTGTTGTTGTTGTTGTTGTTGTTGGTGGTGCTGCTGGTGTGGCCCACCACTTCGGCGAGTGGTGGGGGCGACGGCGACGGTGTGGTGGCCAGCAGATTTCCACCGTTCTGATGTAGCGTGATGGCAGCGGCAACACTGCTCAACAGTTTCGTGTTGTTATTGTTGAAGTTATTGATGCTCAGGTTGTTGTTGCTGTAGGTGTTGAGGGCGCTTGGTGAGAGTAATTTGCTGTTTGGTGGGATTGTTGGAGTTGCTGCAATATTAGTGGTGGTGGTATCTGTGGTGTTGTTGCTGTCGATGACGGTTGCTGTTGTTTCTGTTGCTGCGGCAATGGCAGCGTCGACGTCTGTTGCAGTGCTGTCGCTTAATTGATCCTTTAGGGTGTTGACTTCCTTCTCCGCCAAGGTAGCACGCTGCAAGCACACACAGACAAATACAAAATATTATAAAATGGTTGGATCAATGGCGGTGACGATATTTAAACTAAAGAAGCAAGGGGGCTAGAAACTATCTGAGAAGTCTAAAGCCGCTCAAAAATTTGAGTCAAAAATCAATTGTGAGCACATTGCTACACATTCTGACTCTCGACTTTGAGTGTGCCAACAATTTGCTGTTTGGCTCCCAACTGCCGTAATTGCTGGCCGCATTTTTGTTTTTCGAAACTTTATGATTTTCCATCCAGCCCCAATTAACCTTTGTTCAGTTTAATATCGCCCTGACTACAGCAATATCCAGTCGAGTTCAACTATTTCGGCAAACCATTCAAAAGGCGGCCCAGTTGCCATCCGAAAATAGTGGCCCACTACTACTCGCTCGCTGTTTCCACACTCCTCTCGCCATATTTCCCCAAAAATGTTATAACGACTTGTGTGCTTTTTTGTGGCATTTCTGCCGCACCGACCCGAAAGGGCTCAGTGCCGAATATTGAAATCGACAAACATAAATTGCAGCTCTCCCCCTGAATGCAACATTGCTGCTTTCCGGTTGTGCAGCGGCAACTCCCAACTCCCAACTGCCAACTGCTCAGCCACCTATTGTTCCCACTATTTATTTCCTCCACCGACCCTCATTAATTTTACTTTTAAAGTCATTACGGGTTAAATTTAGCCAAATTAATACGTTACAACTTTGTGCCAAGCAAATACAATAAAACCAACAACAGGCGAGACATATAACGACAAAAAACACAACAAAAATCCGACAAAAAAGTCCCAAAATATGCTGCCGTATTTTGCGGCCGTATTAGCAACGGAACTGCCAGTCCAATAACTCCGCCCCCCTTGCTTCCCACAGAGTGGGGCTCGATATTTCACCAGCGGAGGGCGTTAGTTTTGTAAGTTTTGGATTTGAATTTGGCATTGCTTATCGTTCGTATCGATAAGCTGACTGGGAAATTATTCGAGCTATTAGTGTGTTGTGGCCATTGGAGCCAGCCGGGCCAGAAAAAGAGTTGCCAAAACCAACCAAACTAAGTTAGAGGAAGTGTGGGTGATGCAGGTGGCGGTCGTTAAGTTTTTGGCAAATTAGTCTGGGGCGCAATAAATTGCAGTTTACAGTTATTCCTGGCGCTCGTGTCGAGCGGTTACGTAGATTTCACTGGGTCCTGCTCATATATTGGCTATGGGTTTTCTGCCAACAAATGCAAACCGTTAATTTCATGTTGGCTTTTGTACGCCGGTAATGTAATGAGCTTTCGATTTGTATCAGGAAAATAACAAAACCTCACTAATTGCAAAAGTTATAAACTAAGACTGGCAACAGCAAAAACAATTGGCTGATTGAGACTAAAGAGCGACGAAAGATCATGTCGGGGAGTGGAGTGACTCGAACTGGGACACGCACTGGCCAACTGATTTTTAATTTCTTGAGTAATTTTTGGCAGATTTCATTTCAGCTCAACACGTTTTATATTTAATTTGCAACTTGTAATCAATTTTCAACTGAATCATAGTGTGATTCATCCTTGAAGATCCTATTGTCCGAATCACGACTGTTCTTGATTGAAAAAACTGGCGAACAATTATTTGAAATGCCATTTCATAAATCAACGAAGCAAAAATCAATCCCAATCCGTTCATTGACACTCACAGCCGCAACCCTTTTCAGTAGCGCGATTTTCTTGGCTACTCTTCCTCACTGCCATTACGACAAAACGACATCAGGGCATTAAATCAACAACAGCTCTCAACGGTCTTCGTATCTACGGAGCCCCCATCTTGCGCGCTCGGCCTCTCAAATGTTGAGCTGTTTTGGTGGTCGAACTTGTAATCTGCTGATTAAACATTATCGACTTTGGGAATGACAACACAAGTTCGCGCGCGCCATTGCCGGCTCGTTTTTTTGTCCTTTGTTTTTGCGCTCCAAACATTGCTGTCGGCTATTTGGCGGGGACGCCACCGACACCGACTGCGCGGCAACAAGAAGACCGCTTTGAAATCTTCAAAACTGCGCATTGCCAGCAAATGCTGGTGGCAACGTGGCTCCACTGTTGCCGGCTGTGTGGGCTGCCGTATTAAAAAACAATTTGGCCAAATGGCAGGAAAGGAAAGTCGTCGCGAGAGGTGGAGCAGCACGAAGGCAGAAGTTGTGGCTGTCGCTGGCTACGTTACTGAATCGTTGATGTTGTTTTGATGCTTTGACAGGATATGGAAGGATTCTCGCTCGCATTGACTGTTGCTGTTGCTGTGTTTGTTGTCTCGTTGATGATGTTGATAATTTCTTTGTTTTTTTACGCGCGGGCTGTGCTGTGCTTTCAAGGCGAATGCCGAATCGGAACACGAACGCCGGAGAGCTTTGCGTGGCAGATAATGCGGGAACGACGGCGGCGGTGCGCTATCTGCAGCAAGTATCTATAGCCAGCAGCAATATTTGTCATCATAAATACTTTTCACGTGCAGCTGTATACATATATATTTATGATATTTAAAAGGCTCTTAGCGTTCGAGACGCATGGGGGTTGGGCCGGTGCGAGAAGGAAGACACGGAAGGGTTGTGCTAGACAAATGCTCAAACGGACAAATTGACAGACAGACAGACAGACGGACAAACAGGCAACAGACGACAAGTGAGCGACTCTTTGGCGTTCTGTCTTTTAGCTAAGCTGCGAAATTGTTTTTGAAAAAAGTGCAAAATTAAACCTGCTGCTTTTCAAGGATTTCGCTATTTGGCGCGGTCTGGCTGGTGTGTAAACACTCAAAAATCGATTATTATTCTATTTAATAATTCATAATTGCGTTGAAAATGTGTGAGAGAAAGAAGCAGCGGGAGCAAATAATTTAAGTGCTTTAAAGCTTTAAGTGCCTGGCAAAGATTATTTGCAGTCAGAAGATTGTATTTTTTGTTGTTGTAGCAAAATTAAATAAATATTTAATTTTTGGCCCTTTTTAACTCGTCGCGAGACTAATTTTTAATACCTGCACTGCGGAGAGTGAGGTCAAAGTGTCCTTTTGAGCGCTGCTTGCTTTGTTTTTTGTATATTTTTCTGTATTCTTCGATTTGTTGATGTTGTTAGCCGCAACGTGACGGCACACGGCATATTTGGGGGGGAATCCTTGGCACTTGTTGAAGCGCCAATCCCCGTGAGAATGTGTGCACTTGCTATTGTTTGTGTCTTTGGATACTACTGGCAAGGGAGCGTTTTGTCCATTCGTTGAACGTTATGTAGGCAACGGTGGGAATGGCTACGGAAGGACTTAACTGTGAGGCTTTAACAGCATTTTGGTTGTAGAACTTATGATTTAAAGCCGAATTTCTTCGATTGGTGCGAAGAATTAGGAAACAATTGTATCCCATAGTCTGTAAGTAATTCAAGTGTAGACTGAATATAAAAAAAATAAAAAAAAAATAAATACTAAACTGTCGGCCTCGATAATTCAGCGGGTAGCGCACTGGCTTCTCATACCGAGCGCCCCAGGTTCGATTCCTGGCTCGGGCTGGAAAAAGCGCTCATTTACTTCTATCGTTATCCACATGAAGCAGATGAGAATTACAAGAATCGCACAAGTGAGCTCTTGGCAGGCAATGGCAAAACCTCCAAGTGTGAAAGAAAAACTGCCAATCGCCGTTCGGATTCGGCGTTAAACTGTAGGTCCCCTCCCTCCCTTTCCCCATCCGTTTGAAATGTGTGTTGTATAACATGTTGTAAAAATACAGTGTTGCATACGCATTTCAAACGGGTGGAATTTGTGGTATCACAACGGGCCCATAGGCCTAAGTGTGTCATACAGAGGCAGCCACTGCAACCAACCAACCAAAACTGTAAGAATGTGTAACCTATCTGAATAATCCACAAGTAGCGGAATGACAGATGCTCTGATTCATTAAAGTTCTCAAAACTCACATATTTCGATCTCTAACATTAAGTTATCTCTAAACATTCATTAATCGGATGGACTTCTAAATGGACGTTGCTCACAGTCGTCCTAAGTAAACCACATTCTTCACCCACACTTTTCTACCTTTTCTCTCTTTTCAACTCAAATTATTTTCTATTGCAACCCTATCGCTAATTATTTCCAATATTCAGCTTATTCAAATTGGAATCATTTCTTCAAGCAAGAGTTGTTTTAACTAGATTCTTGCCTTTCCCCACTTTCAACTTTTCAACTGATAAAAATCTATCATTTCATAATAATGAGTACGAAAGGAAATATTTGCGGTTTTGGCTTCGAACATTGCAGACTGACCGAAAAATTTGCCGCTCAAACAAAAAGAGGGTTGAAATTTTCAACATAACGAAATTCACTCTTGCAATGTTGTTGAACTGGTAAGTCGCCACTTCAAAGCGACAGAACGCGGCGACAGTGTTGCAACACAAATGTTACGAATAGTGAACTCCCCTACTGACCGGCCAGCTGCGCATTGCTTTACGCTTTCTCCTTACAGTCAAAGTTGTTTTGAACATTTTTTAGCAAATCAATTAATGTGGAGTATTTTTGCAGCGCTGTTGTTGCTTTTTTATGGTAGCCAGTGAAAAGCGTAGTGAATTCAAATGAGTTAATTAACTAAAATGCGGGTGTACTTATTTGGTGTTTGTGTCTGTGTCTGTGTCTCAGTTTGACTTTTTTCAAACTTGGTTTTTGGCTGAAAGGGGAGAAGAGCTTAATTTTTTCACTGTTTTTTGGCAAATGATAAAAAGGATTAAAGCAGCAGCAGCGAGAGCAAACATTGCAATGCATTCAATGGTGCTGAAAAGAAATTTCGTATAGGGGTTGCAGGGTTGCCATAGTGAGAAAAAGTCTTAGTGTCTCGGCAATAGGAGCCACACAAAGGTGGCATATGTGAGCACTCGGGGGCGCAGTGGCGGACTTGCGAATGACCTGTGTGCGAATATTTCGCTATTGAATTTTTTGTCAGCTAACAGCCGGGTGGCAACCATTAAATATTTTAATACTACATGCGCAGACATCAATGTTATGGATTTTGTTATTTTTTTGGTAGAATGTTTTTAGTCGTTTTTTGGTTGTTAAGGAGGAAGTCAAAAATTAAGTTGAGTGTTTGTGTTGTGATGTGCAGGGTTTAATTTCTTTTGACGCCGAATTGCCGCTTCAAAAAAAGAACACACGAATGTTGGAAGCCACGAGCGGAGGGAGAATAGGAACACATGCGAAAAAGTAGGGGAAAGTGGGGTAATGACGGCATAGTTTTCATTTAGCATCAAAACATATCCAAAAATTGATATTTTTGATCAAATCAGAGTTAAGGGCACAACTCGAACACATATGCTAATAAAGTGCATCGGCAGATTTCAAAAATTCTGATTTTAACTATAAAAAATTAGTATCTATAAAAAAGTTGGTTTTTGTCATTTAGAAAAATGATGGGGTAATGACGGCCACTCAAAAAAACCGACCAGAAATCGCACAAATATCAACACAAATCGCTGTGAATGCTTAATAAAGGCTCCGTGAAGAAAAACAAATGGAAATTTGACATTTTTGTAATTGTAACTTTATTGATAGCTCACAAAAAGCGGAAGAAAAACGAAATTGAAACATATTGAAAAAAATGCCTCAAACTTACAATACAACGATATTAATTTTCATCCTCATCGTCGAGATCTGAGTCACAGAAAAACGCTTGATTAACAACTTGAATAACACAAATAAATTTATTCACATAACATCACACTTTTTACAAATTATTACACCAATGGCACTGCATACCTTTAATTTGACTGAGCTGCTGACTGGTTGATTCGTTGACTGGTTGACTCGCTGACTGTTGAATGACCGACTGCCTGATACTGCTTTTGTTTTTTTCTTCTTCTACTTAACTGCTTAGGAATACATTTCTCATGCGCGAAAAAGTTTTCGGATAGACATCTGGTGACGGGCGATCGAAGCTCGGCGCATTTGGCGGGAAATTTCAAATAAAGTTAATGTATAGTGCAGAATAGCTATACCGTCTAAAACGACTGGACAAGCAGTGGATCTCTTTAAATGGCATAAAAGGCCTCAATGATGAACAAATATCATCATGCGGATTCCAAAAATACTTCTTAATGACATGGCCGTCGTTACCCCACCTCTAGTGGCCGTCATTCCCCCACTGACCTCATTTTGCGCAAGCATGCAGTACAAATAAACTATGCAAGACACATGACAAATTTTACTTGATTTAGAAAGCTAATATCAATAGCAACATTTTAACATATTTACCTTGATTGTGTAGCTGAAAGTGTTGACGAAATAATCGATATTTTGAACACCTTATAAAACTTTCGGGTAGTTACGTATCGGCACTGGTCTGGAACTACAAGTTATAATAAATCCACACACTTCCGCTTCTACTTAAAAACAAGCTTACGGAACAAGCTTTCTGTTACAGTAAACGGTTTAGACCTACGTCAACTTTAAGTACCAAAAATGGTGATGGCCGTCATTACCCCATGGCCGTCATTACCCCACTTTCCCCTACTAATTTTTGAGAAATGAAAACAGTCAACAAATGCTGCGTTGTGTGGTTGCAGATGCTGAAAGGGGATTTGCTTGGGGGAGTGGATGTGAAATAGGGTTCAAAAAAGTTCGAAGTCAAACTGCCCAAAACGTATTCTTAGAGGATTAAATGTTGGATCGAACGAAAATAATTGATGAGGTTAGAGATGTTCCCTCCGATTGGATGCTAGGAAGTGCAGTATCACAGATACTTCACCCCAAATATCCAAATATTTTGTGAATTACGAAACACCCTTACAAACTTATGCAAAATTTCAGCAATATTCAAAGTTTCAAATAAAACAAACCACATATTTCGCCGAGAAGGCTTCTTTTAAAAGATATTATTTTCAAAATGGGTGGAAAATTAGTTAATTGAGTATACAGTTGTGTCTGGATATAGTGAACTAATAATTGCAAGGCCTGTATTGAGGTTCATAGTGATCAAGGTTAACATTTTTGTTCAAAAACTAGTTTTATTTGCTCAAAATACACTTTTTGTTTTTGCTTGAAAATTTTGTTCCATATTAAGAGGCTCGATGTCAAAATTTGGGTGTTCACTATATTGAGGTGTTCACTATATAGGGGGTTCAATATACCCAGACACGACTGTATATGGAAACATTTTCTTTCAAGCTCAGAATGAACGTTGTTAGGAAGTAAAGAAACCAAAGAAATAGGGGAATTGTTCTTTTAGAATCATCACTGCAAACTTCAATCGTTTCTTCTTAATTCTTCTTCGAAAATTCCTCTAACTTCAGCGTTCATTGCTTCCGTCAATTATTGACACGAAAAGCGCGCCAAAGTTGTACCACAACCACCACCAGCGTCAAACGAACTCGTGCACTCGTGCCCGCCACATGTCACAAAGCAACAATATTTTCGAGCACACTTGGTGCGATTGCGACTGCAACAAAAGACGCGCAGCGCATTGAAAATTTGCAGCATGCCACATTACCCTTTTCTTTCGATTTTTTGCGCATTGTTGTTGCCGTTCGCATTGTTTCAAGCTGTTTACGATTTTCAATAAGGATCTGCAATTGCCAGGCCGAAGGTTGCGCGGAGTGTGGCGTGGCGTGCGGCAAGCACAGCAGTCAGCTGCAGGCTGCAGCCAACACTCTGTCGCGCTACACTCACGCGTCATTGTGCCGGTTTTGTATGCGATTGCCGTTGTTGTTGTCGTTGTTGTTGTTGTGGCCCGGCTTTGTAATTAGTATGGAAATTATGAATTGCGGTGCTTGAAGTGAAAAAATCGCCAAGTGGAAAGAAACTTTTTGTATTTCGCTTTTTTGCTTATCCATTTTTTTACGTTTTGCATGGGGCGTTGTCGGTGTTGAGGGCAAATTTGCATTTCTTCATAACTGAAGTTCATGTGCCGTACTCGAGCGGGGGCGGCTCGAAACAATAAATCAAAGCAAATCAATGGCATTGTGCGCGCCGTGCACAAAGTGCTCGAAGGGGAGTGTGTCGCGGTTGCCTGGTTTGTGTTGTGTTGCCAGTGTCGTCAACACTGCCTTGGAGTGACAGTTGTGACAGTTTTTGCAACGGTCGCATTGATTTCTCATTTGAAATAATTCAACATTGCATTCGAGTTTTTTGCACGCGCCGCTTTGTGCATTATTTTGAACGCTCCAGAGCCGGCGTCGCGTGTTGCCGCAGGGCCAATGACGGTTATTTCTAGCACCGCAATTATTTGCCTCAGCGACAGACTTTTTAATTATAATTTTTTATAGGCATTTGTGGGTTGCAATTTTTGGTTTAATTAAAAATTTACAATTGACGTGTGCAATTTAATTGTAAAAATTTGTTGCAAGGTTGTGTTCACGGGCCATCGACATTGATTTTGGGGTTTTCAATGTCAATAAAGTCTGCGTAGAAAAGCATTGCATCTGTTATCACAAAGAATTGGAATTTTATATGTTATACACAGTGTGACAATTATGTATTAAGACTGCCTCTAGAAAACGCAATTAAAACACGATATCTGCTAATTTTTCGGTATATTTATTCGAAATATTCTCCTCCTGATTCAATACACTTGTTACATCGATTAAATATTAAATGTCAACCAAATGTCATGAAACTTTGACAGTTAGTAGAGGAAGGTTGAAGCTTCAAAACGCATGTGCTCGCACATATATCGCTCGCTTGGTTACTGAGATATGGTTTGAGTCTTAATACATAATTCTCACACTGTGTATATCGCTCAGTGTGCTGATATACGATCTTTCCAACCTTTTGATCCATTAGTTTTAGTTTGCCATCTGCTACCTGCCATGGCTCTTATAGGGCTGAGACTCGTTTTTGAAGTCCTTTCACCAACTTTTACTGATTATTGTGCTGTTCTTTGCACCAAACCTTGCTCCCCTTTATGTATAATTTACTGTATTATCTGCCATCGCAAGCCTCATTAAGAATTGTTTGTTTAAAACGAAAACGAAACCAAAGTGGAATTACCGAAAGTAAACATGCCAGCCAGAAAGAAGAAGAAGAGAAGAAATCAGCCATCCCCGAAAAAATTGTAAAATATCCTTTTTATCCTTTATGTGTGCATACAACTGCTAATTATTTATTTAAATAATAAACAAATGCTGCGTTCACACCCACACTTCTACACACTGAAAAACACACGTGTAGCAATATTTAAACAAACATAGATACGAAAAATATTTTCTGCTGCCAGCAATATTTATTAAAAGGCTAAAAAGTGGGTATGTGGGGATGGGCTCGAAACCACACACACACACACACACTACTACGACACAAAGTTGTGCTCACACTCGCTGCTGCTCATGCTCCCAAAAATATGAAAAAATTTTAAATATATACAAAAATATCTAAATACCCCCCAAAAAAATAGCAAAAATAAATAACCGAAGCCGAGTGAAATTTCGTCCACACACACATACACACACCAGAAGGAGCGAAGGCGTTCAGTGCCAGTGCTCATAAAGCATTGCATACTTTTCGGTGCTTATTTCAGCAACAACAACTAATATTTTCTAATTTGCACACAAAGTGCGGAGCTTTGTCTCATCGAACATAAAATAAACCTTTTCGTTCATATTTTCATGAACGCAAGTCCAGTGGCGCAGCTTTAGAGGGGTGCGGGGCTGCATGACTGCAAGGCAATTCAAAATTTTGAAATTACGAAGCTGAATGTGTTTAGGAATGTGTATTAACTGCTTGATTTATTTTGCAATCAGCCCAATTATAAATTGTCTCTACGTACAACTCACTTTGTGTATGAAAATTTATGAATTTCAACATTTCATATTTGCGCGAGCGAGACAGTACGGAACACACACACGCAGTGCGCCGAAATGTATGCTTCAAATAAATTAGCTTTTGTCTATTTATTGGTAAAAAAGGCAAATGGCACACGTGGTTGTACGAGGGAGGGGAACGAGTAGTGTTCGAAACGAAACGGCTGGGTGCGGTGGTTGAAAATGAAAACGAAACAGAAATAAGAGTACAAAATAAAATAAAACAAACAACAAAAAGGGTAAAGATGCTCCAAAGGATTAAAATGTAAAGAATCACACATGTGTGTGCGTATGTGTGCACGTCTATGCGTGTACGTGTGTGCCGTATGTGCCGAAGGAAACTCATTGACATCAGTACAGTGTGTGTGTGGGCTGTGCTAGCAGCCGCTGGCGGCGACTGTACTTGCTTGCTGCCAGCAAACAGTCAAAAGGATTCGATTTTTAATGCGTAAGCCGAGCAAAAGCTCAGCGACAGTTTTTTATTATTACATATTTGTTGTTGTTTCTGCGTATCTGTACGTTACAGCTTGCGCGTATGTGGCGTTGCTCGTAAAATTAGACAACAGCAATAATAACAACAACAACAAAAACAAAGAAAACAGCAAAATTTCTAATTGCCGTATGGAAAATTACATTTAATGATGAGCCACACATACACACACACACATGTAAATATATAGAGCCACGCATGCACGAGTGCTGACTTAAGCAACGGCATGCAAATGAGGGTTGACTGCTGTCGTATTTGTTGTTGCTGTTATTGGTGCTGCTGCTGTGGCAGCCACTGCTGCTGCGACACTTGGATGGCGCGGAAGATGTCAGATGCCGCGTTTCTTTTTTGAAGCGCTTTCAAAAGTATAAAATGAAGCATACATAAATGTAAATTACAAAAACAACAACAATAACAAAGATGCGAAAAAATAAATAAAGGGTTGACGCTGCCACCCACCAATCAAGCAAACCAATTCATGCCATGCCAGAATACACACACACACACATATTAAAATTCACACATACATATTAAAAGATTGTTGTGATTGATGCTACTGACGGCAAGTCGAAGTTGCAGATGCGGCGGGCAAAGGAAAACGCTGCTAGCTAATACAGGGTGTCAGAAGAGCAGATAGGATCGACTTAAAGCAAAAGATGAAAATCGCAATTACGAGCGACACAAGTTCAAAACCGGGCTCGGAGAGTAGAATAATTGTTTAAGAAATATTGCCCATCTCTGCATTCAAATGTGGAATAGACATTCAACGTGAATGGATGAGTTTTAAGTGGCGGCTGCTGAGCTAATAAATAAAAATTATAAAAAGAAAGCAAGACGTACCCTATGCTAAGTGCCACCCCTCCCCTTTCCACACACCCACACGAAGCCGAATAGAAAGCCGCCACTTCTGCTCGTATTTTTGTAATTTGAATTGACATCCACTCAAATATGTTTTGTCTTTTTCTTCTACTTACTCGTCCTCGTCTTCCCAACCATGATGGTTATCTTCTATCGCGTTTTGCTACTTCCCACAGCTGTTGTTACTGTTTCTTAGACAGTCTAAACCCCTTTCATTTCCTTTTTTAATTTTTCCAGCCCAACGTCCCCGCACTGCTCTTCCACTTGTAATTTTTATTGGCACGAGAGATTGAAAACATTTTTTATATGTGTTTGTTTAATGTGTGTGTAATTGCGAAATATTTCATTCTTTATGTGAATGTGTGTGTGTGAGTGTGTTGTTTGGTTGGGCTGCATCAAGTGTAAAAACAGTTACAAAATTCTTCGACAACTTTGAAAATGTAGAAAAACAAAAACGCACACACACACATACACACATCAAATGACGAGCCAACCTACAAACGTCTTTAACCCTTTCGCTATTTTGTTGCCTTATGGCAACATGCTACTTTGTGGATGTCTACATCCTCTATGGTTGCAAGAATAGATTTTTTTATTGGTCCTTAGAATAGTTTGAAGTTTTAGCAAAAATACGAAATTAATAAACTGAATATTTAAGTTTAGAGAAGAGAAGTATATGCGTTTTTTTAATGGTATATCTTGACATAGTAAAGGAAGAAGAAGCATAAACCTAAAGATAACTTTTTAGTGTGACGTTTTCTTTCAATTTAGATACCTTTAATGCCTTTAAGTTAAGTTATTTAAGATTAGAGAAGAGAAGTATACGTTTTTTAATGGTATATCTTGACATAGTAAAGGAAGAAGAAGCATACAACTTCAGATAACTTTTTTATTTGACGATTTCTTTCAATTTAGATACTTTTGTTTTAATTTGGCTGAAGTAAATGAAGAAATATTCAAATTTTCGTTATGTGTAAAAAGTTTTATGTTTAAGTAATTATTACAGCCACAACGATGTGGTTGCTCTCATAGAAAAACAGTCTAAAATACAGGGTCCGAGTATAAAAATAAAAAAATGTCTTATGGATTGTTGCATAAAACGTAAAATTTAAAATTAACTTTCCCCAGTAAAAATCTGTAGCGAAAGGGTTAACATATCCCAGTCCGAAAAATGTATGTATGTATGTTGGCGTATGTGTTGACTATGTGTTGCATATGTGTTTTGATTGTTGGTATCAAGTGACGTTTGATGCTGCAATTGTGTAGAATTTCGCTTTCAAATCGGCAGCAGCCGAGCGAATTTCGAGTTAAAAGTGAAACGGTTGCAGAAGATGCGAAATTAAGACATTGCAGAAATTTGATTATGAAGCTATGGTTTCTGAACTGTGCTATGGCTATGAAACAAAAAATGTTACCAAAGAAACCGAATCGTCAGCGTATCAGAATCATCATAACTAATTCAAGCCAAGCGCTCTATGGAAATCAATCGATAATCGTATAACCCAATCTAATCGATACATATTTGGATAAACTTTTCGTGAAAACTGCATGCAAACTCCACACAAATTACTTATCATTTCCACTGCTTAATCTCATGGAAGAAAATTCCTACTCATTAGCCCCGCTTGTGGATATGCGACGGCTGAGAGTTGAGTTCGTTGGCACAGTTTCGGTGCTCTCAAGTCGGTTGTCAATTTATGATTGACAAGCACCGCTGCTGAACGCACACTTCAAAGACCGCCACTGCAACACAACGACTACTTATGTACTACAAATCTTAGGCGAAAGTAGACAAACATTCAACGAAAATTGAGTACAATTTTTTGTTTGTCGAAGACGCTGTCATTAGCTGCTGCTTTGTCCTCGCATGCACACACACACACCGACACAATGTTGCTGCATTGCTGGCATTTGTCATCGACAATTTATTGTATGTCGCTGCTGGCTTTTTGCTCGTTTCAGTTTTTCGCTATAAATTCCGCCCGAACACACATATTGGGTCGCGCATTTCTGTGCGACTTCTCTCGGCTGCAGGCCGTCGCTCCCCTTGCATTTCGCATATGTTTGTGTGTGTGTTGAAATGTTTAATGTTGATTTGTTATTTTTTGCCGATAAAATGATTTTCGCAAAGTTTGTATTTTTAACACAGCACACGCCATCGCCATCGCCACTATATAGTAAAAAGTACAATGTCTCCGCGTCATTGTCTCGCATGCAATTCGATTTGGGGCCGCGCTGCCGCGGCTCGCTGACTCCTTCGTTCGCATGTGTCTGCTGCTGCTGCCCGACTATCCGCCACTTGGGTTCATTAATTAATTTTCTAAACATTATCAAACCACAGTCGCGCAGACAATTCATATAAAATCTTAACACCAGCTCACCCCGCGCTGCTGCTCCTGTGTTTCTCCTGCTTTTGTGTTTGGTGCGCGCCAGGCCAGTTCGTGAGATTCTTTTTTACAGCATTCCCGTTATTTGTACCTATGCCTGTGTACGAGTGTATCTGTGTATGTGCATCTCTGTCTGCGGCGATGACGACGGCGACGGCGACGCTGCACGCCTCATCTATCTGCTGATGCTTCATATAGCTCGAATGCCCGGCTCGCTGTGGTCTATTTCGGGAGGGGCGGGGCGGAGGCCAGCGCGTCTTTTATTTACATGCCATTACAGCATTTACACTCCAACGGTCGATGAGTGCTTCGTTTACAGTTTTGTTGCTGCTGTCTCGCTGTTGTTGTTGGCTTTGGCAGAGTCTTTTGTTAGCTGCATGTGATTGTTGTTGCTGTTGTAGTTATTGTCTGCATTTTGTGTTCACTAATAAAAATAGGCAAATAATTATTTAAGAATTTCTTGATTAATTGGCAGTGTAGCGCGTTTTGTGCCAACTTTCCGCGCCTGTCGCGCGTTGCGCTCGTTTTGCGTCGCTCTAGTCTGTCCGCTTCTTCACTTGACTGCCGATTCGTCCATCTCTTCGCTCCGCTCCGTCCGTACGTCCGTACGTCAGCTTTGTGTTTTCATATGCAAATTTTTGCTATTTCGATATGACTGTTGTATTTGTTGTTGTTGCTTTCAGTGTTATGACCATTGTCGCTGGCGTTGTTGTGGTAGTTTATGTTAAGTTTCGGCGTTGTGGTTGTCATCGTCATCGCCGTTGCCGTTGCCGTTCATTGCAATTCAATTGTTTTTCGTTATGGTATTTTTACTTCACCGCAATTGTTTTTCCTTTGTCTTCGTTTCGTTTTTGTTGTACAATTTTTTGTTTTGATTTTTTGCGCTGATTTCCCTGCCCACTTTGCTGTGTGTTGTGTGCGTTGTGTGTGCTTTTCGTTTCTCATTGCTGCGGTTTTATTGGCATAGTTTGATATTTTTGCCTATTCGTGTGTCGCGCGGTTCGGCTTTTCTTGTTTTTGTTTGTATTTTGACTGTTTAATTGTTTGTGAATTTTTATGTTTATTAGCAAATACAATGAGGAAGCACATTAACACATACTCAAGTTTATCGGCAAACAACGCACAACACGACATAGACATTTGTTGCTTACGTACGATTCGAGTATTTGTTGGTTTGGCACAAAAATTGCCTTGAAGTGTGCACATATGCAGTCTTGTGGCCAAATTACATATAATTTACTTTATATTTTTTTAAATTTTGTTAACTTAGGTTTACTAATACTAAGTAGCATTTCTATTTTATTATATTTGAAGAATACCTAAAACATATTTCTGTTTCTTTCGATTGACACCAATGTCAGGTTCATATCTTTCAGGCTTCTTCCATAGCCGCCAATCATCAGGCTTCGCTATGCCTCAACTCTTTCATTAAGTTATCCCCAAATCTTCCGCCGGCTAATTCCGCCCAAAGAAAAACTTTACTCCAAGTCATTGCTCACCCATTTGTTGCTGACGAGACGATTGCACCATTTTCAAGTTTTCGAGTAGAAGAGTGCGGGTGTGTGTGTGAGTTTGAGTTTGAGTGAGTACCCTTTTCATTTGTCATTCATTTGACATAGCAAATTGATGTGACAATCTTTTACATTTCGATTTTTGAGCACACTTGCGCGCGCTTCATTTCGTTTGCCGCACTCCCACTCCGAGCACGCTTGCTTAATCACCATCATCCAGCGTCATCCGACCATTCGCACACTCCACCCAATCAATGCCCACAAATCGAAATAGCGTCCGTAACGTTTGCTTACAGTTTCAGCAGGCACACAAACACACACACAGTTCCCAAGCAGATGCGACAGCGTGAGCGCTCACTCTCGCTCCTCCGGGAAATTTTGTTGCTTTATAATCAAAAAGTCCTCAAGCAGTGTTTTTCATCTTATCGAACTGGCAATGTGCGCCATGCGACCGTTTGTTGGATAGGCAACTGGAAGGCATGGTTTGCGCGGGTGTGCTCAGGGGGTGGGGGTGGGGGGTGGCAGGCTTTCGGGCGGTTGACTGGAATTTTGTCGTTCGTTTTGTTGTCATTTTGTAAATAACAAATCAGGCATTTATAAATGATGTGCGCATACAATTTGCCGTTGGTTTCGTTGTTGTTGTTGTTGTCATTCTTGTTGTTGTTGTCGCAGTTGTTGTTTGTGTTGCTGATGTGCTTGTAGGTGGGCAGACGGCACACGGCACTCGGCGCATCACATACCACCCTCGATTTCGATATCTAACTCTTTGACGTGACGCAAGCATTTGACACTCCGAATACCGACTGCTGCCGCCTTTGCACACCAAATCCAAGAAGACGTCTTTCGATCTAATAAGACATGATTGTAATTAATTAAATTAATTCGTTTCGGTTTTAATACACGAAATGTTTTTCGATTTCCCCCCAGACGCAGCCGCGTGCACTCGGCGCATATATACAATGTTTGGGTTGTACGTGTATGTGTGTGTGTGTGTGTGAGTTGATTGGTGTTTGTACGAATGTTGGGCCCCATGGATTGATGGCAACGGTTCGATATGCGCTTTGGTGGTGAGGGCGTCAGAAGATGTGCAGGTAGGCGAGAGTGGCAAGAGGTGCGTTACAGGCAGTTGGCTGTTCAATGACTGGAGGCCTGTGCGGAGGCTTGAAGGATGGAAAGATATTTTGGGAAGCTTGTTGAGATTTGGTGAACGTCGATTTTGATTACCGTAAGAGGAGGAAGAGTTGGGGGAAAGTAGTGGCGGTTAAGGAGAAAATTAAATGGGCGAAAATAAAATTAGTTGTTAAAGGAATGGTGGAAGGAACGTAGTTGGGGTTAAGGTTGAGGTTGGGGTTGGTTTTGTGATTGTGCATGGTTTGTTGTTAAGGTATAATGAATTGACATTGATTGGAAATTTTGATTGAAATTTCGAACAAGTTTGCGCATTTAAACTTTACATACATACATACAGGTATATAAAAACTTTGCGTAGAACAAAAGCAAAGAATGTTTGAGCTGAGAAATGCTTAAAATGAAGATTAAAATAAAGTGATATAGCGGTTGGGTGCTCTCGCTTTATTGATTTAATAAAAAGTTGGCTGGATCTCGATGAATCGTATAACAATTAGTAATGAATGATATACCTTTCATCAAGTCCAGTACCAGTCAAAAGTCAATCAGATAATTAAAGACAGTGAGGGCGCTTTGCTTACATTTAATTTATTTTCTAAGTATTAAGAATTTATATAACGTATTAAGATATATATTAAGAATTTATATAATATTTGAAGTATTAAGAAATATTATTAAATAAATAAATGAATTGCAGCTACAGTACTGAGAACAGTTAGCGATCAAGACATATTGATTTCGATGAGCGAGCAACGATGCGAACGAAGAGTCTTTGAACAAAATGGAGGAATTTGTATAAAAATAAGAAAATTGCAAAAATTTCATACTTCACTAGTAAATTGAAAGTTCGGCCATTTATTATTTGACAAGCTACATTCGTAGGTAATGTTCAGAGTGCATGAAATTAATGAATGGACGAAGCACCTTTAATTAATAATGAAACCCTAAAGCTTCATTAGCTTTTAGGAATGGAATGGTAAATATTTCTATGCATTTAGTTTGTATTACTACAAAAAGTCGATTCATTGTTTCTTTCAAAGTCAGCTGCATGAAAAACTCATTTACATTTATTAAGCCAACAAACGGCAAACATGCTTTGCTTATCTTTGTGTTCATTTATATAAATCTACATCACATGCACCCACACACATGTCTAATCAATAGCAAAAACCCCAGAAAATTCTAATTTTTGCCAGCTTATCAAACATTCAAGCAATGTGAATGGGTATTAAAAATTGACCATTACTCATACGCCACGTAGAACCCACATTTCTGTTGTTTTGTTTTTTTTTCAACCGATCAATTTCCTGCTTTATCCGCATTTGTACCCTTTTTAACGTAACAAAAACAACAAATACTAATCATCAAAATTTTGTGTACACAAAATGTACCAGAAAAAGGACATTTGGTTGGCGCGTTCGCATTTTTATTGTGCTTTGCACATTGCTGTGGTTGCCCGTTGCTCGTTGCTGTACTGAGCTGTGCTGCTGAGCGACGTTGTCCATTGTTTGCAGCGCTTAAAAGTGGCAATTCTAATGAAAAATATTAGAATGCTCTAAAAAGCTCAGAATTTGAGTCTCGCAGCTAATGTGTTGTACTTTCCATGCGCCATGTCCCATACCCATTCCACGCCAACTGCCCACATGTCCTTTCCGTTAACCGGTGGCTTTCACCCTCGGCGCTTTGTTCATAAAAGAAGAAGAAAAAGGGTCACATGTGCGCGTTAATTTTTGATGTATTTGTATTACAACAACAACAATAAGAAACCTGTGCAAATATACACGTCAACCTATGTATGTGTGGAGGTGTATGTATGTAGTGGATGTATATGAAAAAGGATATGTGGGCATATGTAATAATAAGGATAAGCCCAAAAAATTATTACAACATTTTTCAGCAAGCGAGAAAAATGGACAATAACGGATAGTAGGAGGAGTAGGAGGAGGAGGCAGAAAAGGGTAGCATTTAATTTTATATTTTTTGTGGAAAATGTTTAGTCAAATTTTGTTGGACCCTTTTGGTTGTTTTTATTGCGCGCCTCACGCTTCAACTAATTTGGGCCATTTACGCTCGATGTATGCGGTGTTGGGGGAGAAGGGGAGTGACGGTTAGAAAAAAACACACACACATTAATGTATCTCAGCAGCACAAAATGTCTAAAGTCTAAAGTCATTGCGTGGAGCTTTAAAAATGACTGGCCCTACTACCAACGTTTAACTCCTATCACTGATGTTTTCGGGCTTTATTTGTATGAATAGAAGAAGTTGGTGCCTGTTAATGTTTAATAAGTGGACAAGGCAAGAGAGATGCATTCATTTGGCATTTTGAGACTTTGGGCAAACGTGTCCAAAGCAAACTATCAAATGATTTTTACATCGGGATTATAGGAATCTTTAATAAATGGGTTAGGTCTAGTTTTGTCTTTTACAATCTGGCAATTCGATTGCAGTTTTCAGCGAAAGAGACGAAAAACTTTAGATTTCCTTGGGTGCCTCTTTGTGCTTTAGAATTGAAGAGAACTTAAAATTTGCTTTAAATCTGCATTCATTTTTTGGGCGATTTGGGCTTGGTTTGTACCACGCCACTGAAGGATATTGTCAGATTCATTCGACGCTCAAGTTGGTTTCAGCCAGCACCGAATACAGGATGACAAGGGCTTGCCACACTCTCATAGGGCATCACAATGGGCCTTTGGGGCATCCGAGTGTATTTGCTGATAACCAGCAAGCCGCCCGTCTTACCCAACCTTACCTTACCTTGTGGTTTTAGATAGCTAGGACCTCTTAAATTCTTAAAAGCCACAACCTAGACTAACTCTGGCTGATTCTTTGGCGTAATTATTTGCGTAAATTTCAATGACTTGCAGTCGGCTGGTAATTAGTAAATATTCAGTGCTTGTTTTTCCTTTGCTGCTGTGTGCTGTGCCATCCATTGTTGGATTGCAACCACTTTGCATTGCATAGTTGTAGGCGCATATGAGCGATTACCACCAGAACGACTATTTCCATTGCGCCCACTACAAATGCCGCTATTATTAGCACTAATAAAACCCTGATTAGTGGTGCGGACACCCTGTATGCATCGCTTCACCCTGCTACCGCATACAAAATTCTAGTTGCAGCCTTTAGGTTAATTAGTCCTAATTAAATATGCATTATTATTTGTGGGGTATCAGCCAGGTATAAGAATGCGTCCTGTGACGGTTTGTGTTTGTGTGTGCGTAGTTCGCACACATGTGTGTTTGGATTTGCGTGTGCTTGTGTAAGTGAACGTAGTATTTGTATAGAAAAAAGGATTTTCCATTCATCTAATAAGCGCATCCGTTTTGTGTTGACTTAAGGCCACTGTTTGCTTTCTTCTATGCTCGTTATTCTGGCAAAGAAGCGAGAAGGAGGTGTGGCGTTTTCAATATCTGCTATGCAGTCAGCTTCAGGTTAAGGTGCAAACAAAGGCTTTGTGTGTGTCTTGCTGGCCTTTGAATATCACCAGTCACGTGATTTAATAAAATTAGCATAATGAATTTGGCTTAGAAAAAGATGCCGATTCGTATTTAAAAGTGAGTTTCGTAAAACAAAGTAACAGGAAATAATAGTTGATGAAAACTTAGCTACTCATTGTTTTTAATCTCTAAGAAAGAGTTGAAAATTTCATCAACATTTTTTAGGGAAATGAAAAGTTAAATTCATTATATTAAAAAAGTCCATATAGTTTGGCATAGCTTTTGGGTTGTTGTGGGAGTGTTGAAGGAGCAGTTAAACCATCAAATCGCATCGTCTCTTCCCTGACTTCGACACAGTTACAACAGCAGACAGACACTCCTTGCTCGCTGCATTTTTGAATTTTTTGTAGAGCGGAAGAAAGACACAAAAAATATGTGTGTCTGTTAACATTTTTTTTCTGAAAAGCCGCACAACCTGCCAAATTCAAATAATCACTGTGGTTGACAGTGCACATTGTTGTTGGTTATTGTGTGCATACATACATATAACGCGGCCTATAACCCCATGTTGACCTTCACAATGAAGGCCAACGGCAGCAATGACAATAAAAAACAGCAACAACAGCGCCACATGTAGCAGTGAATTCAACATTTTCGCGCTGTCGGCAGCGGAGACGACTGTCCACGCACTAACACACGTGAATTTGTTTTTATTGTTATTGTTGTAATTGTGGGGTGCGTTTTAGTGGCGTATAGTAGTGAATTTTTGATCCTCGAATTTTGTGATGACGACTGCCGACGACTGTTGGACTAACGGTTTAAGCATCAAAAATCAAACAATGTCAAAAATGTGAAATTTGACGAATGAAACGACTACAGATTCGAACTTGTTTGATTTACCTTAAAAGGGATAAGACTAACCATGACCTCGAAAGATCTTTACAGAACATCTCTTATGCAGTTTTCAGAAAACATTTCATTAGAGTTATGCTTGAAATGTCCTTGATTAGTTGCAGTCCTTAGATAAAACAAACCGAAATACGACGCAATTGTTGTGGGTTGGTCCTCTTTCAATATGAATTTTGTGTGTTTTCAAGTGCGGAAATTTTAAACTGAGTTTGGCATGTTCCAGTGGCGGATTCAGGGGGGTTCAAGGGTTGAAACCCCCGCCGAAATATTTGAATCGACTATAAAATTACACACAAATTAAAAGGCATTTTATAAATATTAAAAAATTACTTTTTGAAACCACCCCCCAAAATATTTATCTGAATCCGCGCCTGGCATGTTACCATGGCTTGGAATCAGTGCACTCGAATCATGCCTCCGAAAATACGGACCACCCTAGCATGCGTTTACGTATGCAATTGTATGCGTGTTAATGTCTGTTGTTTGCATCTGTTGCGGTTTGTTGTTTGTTTGGCTATCGGTGTTTCCCCTTGTTTTTGCTGCTTTTCGCCCAACTCCCACTCGTACACCTACCTCCCCGCCATCGTTTCGGCGACGACTGGTTGAAATGCAAAATGCGCTGGCTATCATTAACTCTTCCGGGGGCAACTGTTGCAAATTCGCCGCATATGCAATTGTTGCTGCTGCTTCGTGTTGGGGGCGTTTGAGTTGTTATTTCGCCATTGTTGTTGTTTTAGCTGTCGCTACTGTGGCAATGACGCGACGCACATTTCTCATTTGCTGCTTGCTGCTATTGTTGTGGTTGTTGTTGTTGTTCGGTTCATATCAATTGCAGCTTTCACCAAATGCCCAACACACACCACTGCGCCACACTCCGCGGCCGCATGTGCCGCTTACAGTTGCGGTGTTGTGCATGTGGCACGGACAGCCACGCAGCCGGACGGTTGCACGGTCAGCGGGCTCGTTGTCTATTGGTCGAAATTTCGCGGTCATTGATACAATTTTGCGAGTACGGCGGAAAGGTTCAGTTTGGGGTCGTGTAGCGGTGGCATGTAAGCCTCTTGCGGGCAGCGCTGAGGCTGCATTACGCGCGAAATTGTGTCAATTGCATGCAACATGTTGGCGCCATTTGCCAACCATAAACAAACAAACAAACAAGCAAGCACACACTGACTGACAAACAGACAGACAGACTAACGCGTTGGGGTTGAGGTGAGCTGCTGCGCGCGGGATGGGCGGAGGTACGAGGGTTTGGTGCGAAAAACGCGGCATTTGAACGCATTTACGCGGCTCGCTGCAGATTTCAATGTCAAATGTTGCGCTGGCAGCGGATTTTGTATGATTTACTGGGTTGGTTGCAAGGGTTGGCGTGGCCAAATAGCTGGCGGCGCATGTTTGTCTTTCAATTAAAACTGCATTTGGTGCGCTTTAATTGAATTTATAGACTTGTTGGGGCTTTTATTTATGTGGGAACAAGTGTTGCGCCTATTCGAGATCTCATTTTGGTGCTGGTGTTGTTGGGCCTGGCGTGTGGGTAATGAGCAGCACGAGAAATTTGCTACCAACAAATAAACGATGCTTTACTCTTACTTGAAGTGAGAGTCAGAGAAAAAAGAAGAAGAGAAGAAGAGAAGAAGAGTTGTCGTAGGGCTGGTGGGTGTATGGAATGATTGGGTTTGAGTGAATGTTTTAAACTTGAGGTGGTGAGACTAAGTTGAAACAAATCAATATTTTTCGCATACGAAAAGGTTTTGATTTTTGTTCACATAATTCAATAAACATTTCATGGAACTGTAAAAATATACGAAAAATTGCCAATCCACTTAAAATCCTTTCAAACTTCTTTGTCCCATTGGCTCACTGTTGATTCCATTCCCTTGCTTGAAAAACATTAATTCCTGAATCTCTATGTCACTTAAGCCCTGTTTATGTACTTTCGAGCACCGTCGAGAATCGAAGACACCACACCCCGCACAATGAAACATCGAGTTATTTTTGCACCAAGTGTTTTCCACCAGTGTTGCACTGCAGCTTACAACAACTACGACAGCGAATGTATCCAATGCCAATGCAAAGTTGCTGTCCAGGCAGCGGTTGACAGTCGCTTGCTGTCTTGTTGGCTTGTCTGTCTATATACAAATATGTGTGTCGTGTTCACTGTTGACATATCCAGCACGAGACCAAATTGACAAAAAGTCCAACCGGCGACCACACACACACACAAGTATATAAAAAATGTGTATGTGTGTGTGTATATGTAAATGCACTGTGCTTGCTTTTCTTCAATTCGCAATGTGCAATGTTGAAACCAGTGTTGCCACTTTAAAATTTTTTTTCCGACCAAACTTCTGACCAAATCTGACCTCAACCGACCAAATTAAAAATTTGCGTTATTTTAAGTCATTTTTAAATTATAATTTTATATTTTTTAATAAATTTTTTGGACTAATGAAAATATATTCACATCACAAAACAGACCCCCTGGTCTGTTTTGTGAAAATAAAAAAAATTTGGCCCGAAAAGACCCGCTTTTGGTCTTTGGCAACTCTGGTTGGAACTGTAAAAACGATGGAAAATATTGAATGCGTGCGGAAAGAAGTGAAATGGAGAAAGCAGAAAATGGAAGTCAACGTCACCATGCAAAATATTTACATACATAAAGTATATACACAGACGCAGTCTGTCTGTGCAATGCATGAGCTGGTGAAAACGCGACAACAACAATAAAATAAAAAAAATTAAAGCAACACAAATGCAGCATAAACTATGCGAAGCGATAGAAATGTCGTAAACAACAGTGGCTGTAACAGCACCAAAAACAACAATAGCAATATTGTAATATAAATAGCAACAACAAAAATATTGGCTGAGTTTACGCTTAATCGTATATGGTGTGGTATTAGATAAGCCGCATCTACGCGAAATCATGTATATCTATATAGCATGCACATGTACATATATATAACACCGTGCAACAGCATTTTTCACACCATATGTGTGTGAAACCAGAGACCAAACATAGTAATACTGCGTACTCAGTTTTTCATTTCTACATCCTTTGTCCTTTCAAAAGAACTTCAAAATTTTGAAGGGGATAACAAATTTAAAAAATATAAAAAAATACTTCACCTCGTTAGAATATGGCGAAATGTACATATATCAAATGAAAGAGGAAAGGCTCAAGAATTTTAATAAAATTGATTTTTTAACTATTTGTAAAAAAAGGATATGAAAAAAGTTCTTTGAAAATTTTAAGCTTTTATATCCTTGAAAATTTATGTAGAATTTTCTTGAAAAGTAAGTATGATAAAACCCAAAATCTCCTTGATCACGTGCCAAAATTTCATTATTCTTGCTTTATTGATTTTGTATCATTTTATTATTTAAAATACTCGTACTCAAATAAAGAAATGATCAAAAATGTCTATTAATTAACATTCATAAATCAGGCGCGGATCCATAAAAATATTTCGAGGGGGTTTTAAAAAGTAATTCTTTAATATTTATAAAATGCCTTTTAATTTGTATGTAGTTTTATAGTCGATCCAGATATTTCGGGGTTTCAACCCCCAAAGCCCCGCCCCCCTGGATCCGCTACTGTCATAAATAGTTCCAACTGGTTTCACTAGTGAGAGAAAATTAGACTGATGAGAACCCAAGGACCTTATAGGTTCACTCATAGAGTGTAACTTCCTATCCTTACTCAATGTGTTATAGTTCGTTGCTGGTGCTTGGGTTCAAAAGTGGAGAGAGAAAATATTAAAAATTCGTACATCACTGAATGCAGCTAACGATTAGAGTTAGGTTCTTGTGCACAATAACTTAATTTCATATGTAACGACAACAATCCCAACAAAGTGCCGCATAGCGAAAACAATGAAAGCGAACTGAAGTAGCAGCAGAAAAACCGCAAACAGCATTGATGTGGGTTGGGAATCGGAGTGAAGGGGCTGTCGAAGGCGAGTGCTGTTGTGAAGGACAGTTTTGAGAGGAAAGTCTGAAGCTAGGGATGTGGTAGGGAGGGCACTTCGCTTTCGCAAAGCTTTG
Organism: Melieria omissa; assembly: GCA_963971225.1. NCBI lineage: Eukaryota > Metazoa > Arthropoda > Insecta > Diptera > Ulidiidae > Melieria > Melieria omissa. The sequence goes on along the minus strand of OZ020268.1, from coordinate 43,355,256 downwards.
AATTTGTTGTTGAAAATTTTAATAATTTAGCAAGTTTACTGTCGTAGGGTCCTAGGTGGGAAAAAAGGTAGGAATAGGTCCAGGAGAGAAGGCAGGTGGAACTAGGAGCTGGGATTGGCCCCATTTATGAAAGCTGAAGACTCCAGCTACGTTTTTAAGGTATTATTTTTGAGTTAAATCTATAAATTGAGGCTGTTCGGAGGCTGCAGCTACCACCAAATGATATATCAATGGATTTTAGTCAATTTGGGATATCTTTCCATGTTTTCAAACTTCAATTTGTATGCAAAAAATAAAAATTTTCATGAAGAAAAATTCTCGGGGTATTGCATAAAATCATAAGGATTTTTTTTCGGAAAACAATAATCAAAACACCTCAATCTTCAGAATCAAAACACTCTATAGGCTACGGGCAGATAAAAGTCAAATCAACCAAAACATGCAGCAGGAATAGAAAAATAACCAACAATTCTTGGTTAAGCTGGTAGGGATGCTACTGGTAGTTGTTGTTGCTCAGAAGAAATGACAATGCACGGGCAGGAGAAGATTTTCGCTCACGTTGTGCATACAGCTGCACTGACTGACTTGTACCCACTGAGCGGTATAAATGACTGCAGGAAACGGAAGTCGGAAGTGCATACAACCACATAAACAGACTGCCGAGGATTGTTGAGTACATAGCAGCAAGCAGCAGGGAGGCGACATCTGATGAGAAGGAGTGCAGTGCAGTTGAAGAAGCGGACAGATGCGAATGACGAAGTGACAGAGTTTGAAAATACGAGTAATCCCCACCTTCTCCACTCTCCTTCACACAGACAACAGATTTTCTGTTTTCCCCATTTTCTTGGTATTCAGCGCTGAAACCACTGAAAACGAAAGGCATACGAGAAGAGAGTTTGTAAAAAACCCTCTTCGGTTCGCGGTTTTTGAAGTTAGCGCTCTCTCTGTGCAAAATTCTTTGGTATTCTAAGAAAATGCAGTTGCGCCGGGCAGAAGTGCAGCTGCATGCAATGCGGATAGTTGGCGTAGGAAACATTTTAGTAGTATAACTTGCGCCGATTTGCGGCATTTCGTGCTCAGAGAATAATAAGGGAGAGGGCTGGGGTGTGAACCGGGTTTTGTTTTTTGGCTCTAACTTTTCACAGAATAAAGATATCGAAAAAGCGAAGATACCGTTGGAAAGGTGAATATATAACGCAACTTTGTTATGAAGACAGATTACCGTTTTGATTGAAATTTAACTCTCTACGTCCAATTTTCTGAGAACGTGATTTTTCGCTTTTTCAAAAAAGTGGCTGGGTTGTGAACCATCTGGAAAATCCCTATTAAAGTCGGAAAATACGAAGAAAACACCCATAATTTTTAAGTACATTGAGAATTTATTTAATCAGGAAGCCTCAAGAGGTGAAAAAAAGTTATAATGACGCCTCTTAGGCCAAAAAATCGCAATGAATGAAACTGCTCAATTTTTTAAATTTTCATCCTAATCTGTGTCGGAATGTTTGCATGTGAAATACGAACGTGTTCTCGTATTGGCTCACTTCAAGTGAACACAACGAAATCGAGTGAAATTATATAAAATGACTTTATTTTTATATATCCGTCCATATTTGACAGTGTTAGAACAAATGTAGTACGAAAAACAGGTGGTTCATAACCCAACCACCTCAGTGGTTCACAGCCCAACCACGATGCCATTTTGGAAACTTTAAAATAAACGACACTTCCAATCATAATTCGACATAAACAAATATTGCATCGTAAAATAGAATCAAAACACTAAATAAACATATATTACACAGACTTTTTGCAATAAGCTCAGTCTCGTGGATAGCACTTTAAAAAAAGCAAAAAAGTTTTCGCAGTCGATTTTCAAACACGATGTCTGTAGCTGCCACAAGCAATACGTGTTTGTACTTCGGTGTAACCACAAAAGCAGAGTCATATCATAAGACAAAATTGACAGTTGAAAGATTGGCGATATGTCAATTAGGGAAAGAAAAAACGGCAATGGTTCACACCCCAGCCTGGTTCACAACCCAGCCCTCTCCCTTACAAATCCGGGAAAAATGTTGCAATATGCAAACTTTTTACAATTTGATGTTAAGAAGCGTAAGTAAGTGAAAAGTTGGCGGTGAAAATGTGCTTAGCGCTCGTGTTGGCATAGATCGGAGCAAGAGGTGTGAGGGCGCTTTTTGGCCATAAGCAGACAACGATTCGTTTGCTTGAGGCATTGAAGTGATGCAACATATGGTTATTGAAGAGGTTATAGAAGCAATGAGTGCACAATTAATGCGTTTTAGTATCTGGTTGCAATTAGTAAGTATTGGCAGTAATGAGGATCATAAATGTTTGGAGCCATTCTTGGGAATTTTGAATGTTAGTTTCAAATTTGCACAGATACAAAGTGTTGTTTGAAAATCATTGAAAAGGGTATGTAAACAAGTTAAAAATAATCATTATATAAAGGGATAGTATTCTATGAATGGGCCTTCCGTACACTGGAACATTTAATTTTGTGACGAAAGCTGTTCAACAGAAAATTCTAAACAATTTTTTCCTAAAATTTGAGTCCACTGTGTTTATTAGATTTCAAAAATCAGCGCAATTGGGAGCAAATTAACGTGAGGTCTTGAATAGTAAAAATAATGCAGTTCATTTCCATTCGATTTTTGTCTTTTCAATTAAATTCTTTGTGATTGTTGTCAGTGTTGATGATCGGCCGCGATCAGCGCTGGGCAAACGAAAGCATCGTCGCTGGCTTAATTCGCATCCTTCACCTTCAACCTACTCATTCAATCTGCAAACATTTATACCTAAACAGCTCCAGCGATTCGAAGTGCTCTGCAGTCTACTCTTCTTCTTTTCTTCTTCTCCGCATCGTCAGCAGTGTTGTCAAGTTCATCAGGAGACAATTGCTTGTGTGCTCATTGTTATTGTTCGCCTGAATGGTGTTGCATGTACAGCTGACAGCAACAACCACAATGACAAAACGATCGTTTCTTGTTTTTCGAAGCATTGGCATTTTACCCCGCATGCAGATTTTTATTATTATTATTTTTATGGGGGAAAAGGCGGAGAATTATCGCAGAACAGGAAGAGCCCATAATATAATTTATCGTATTAAATGCCAACCAGGCAGGCAGTCCGCCAGTATCTGTGATCTTTGTATCTGCGTATTAACATATGTTATGCATGTATGTGTGTGTGTGTGTTCGCTTGCAATTCCCTCAACAATTGTGCCAGTTCTTAATATGAAATCAACGCGCGCGAGTTTATTGAACAGAAATCTTTGGCCTTTATTAATTTTTGTCCCGCATCCCACTTCATGCCGCCTCATCCCACGCTGCGCCACAGCACTTCACTCCGCTTCATTGCTTCCATTCAATTTCGTACACAACTTGCAGCTTAAGTTCTGCAGTTTTGCGCTTCGAGTGCGACTTCATTGATAGCTGCCAGCTCAATTCAGCACAACAGCATTAACTGCAACAACAACAACACAAACTACTACAACACACATCAAAGCCAGCTTGGGTTCAATACGAATACGAACGCGTCTTGTGATTTTGGCAGATTTTTACTTCGATTTTTGTTGTTGTCTTTTTGTATGTTTCTGGTTTGCTTTTATAATATTTTGTGTGCCCAAATTCGCAAACGATTTCCTGTCTGTCTGGCAGCCTCAAACAATTGATATGTGCAAAACGCTTAATTATAAATTTCGATCGAATTTCAGAAATGAGCATAAAGACGACTATTGAATGGAATGAACGCTGAATAAATGAATGAGCGCCAGCGTCGGCTCAGACAAAAAACATTTGTTTCTTGCATAAAGAGGAATTGAATTAAAGTGCGTGGGAGCGTTTCATTCGTTTGCAGGAAGGGCTTTCGAATTAAAAAAAAAATAATTATATTTTAAATTGATCTCAGCTACGGAAGAAAAATGCTGGTAGTGCAGGAGGATCGATTCGGTGTGCGTTGACAAGCTTCAGTTTGAAGTTTTTCACATTGTTGTTGCTTAGTTAAACTTCTGGTTCTGTAATAATGGGTGAATTGTGATGTGGCTCTTTTTATTATATAATATAAAAAAATTTATAGAGTTAGTCTTAGTTGATGTTTGTGGCTTTCAATTATTTTAGTTTAAAAGTTTCTCACTCAAGTGAGGGGGAAATCATTATGACTGCATTCTTATATCACTGATAGCGTTTCTTGATTTGTATTAAAACTTAGTGTAGTTGTTGTTTTGGTTTGAGCTGTTCATTCCTAAGAATACAAATTATAAAGTTATTTACACAAACATTAAACCTTTAAACACCAGAATTATTTAATGCTTCCACCTTGATTTTAGTGTTTAGAAAATTTGTGAAAAAGCTCGATTATCAATACTTCGCAATCGAATCTTGAGAATGAGATAATTTTTGAAAAATCAACGAACTACTTAGTCGAAACTAGCGCATCAAAAACCTTTCAAAACCAATTTGTCTTGTTGAACACTTTTAGACTGCGACTTTTTAAATTGTGTCTTCATTTGTTGCAGTTTGCGTTTCGTTTCATATTCTAGCACTTTTTTCAATCTTTTCATCTTTTTCCAACTTATTTTTTCTATATTTTTATAATTTGTTCTCTAACTTTTACCCTTTCTCCGCTTTCGACAACAGCCTGCAATCAACCAACAATGATAACTCCTCCTCCTTTCGTATCTAGGACCGTGTTGTTCTGTACTCTTTAGGCCAATTTTAGTTGCCTTCGGTGTGGACATAAATTTAATTTAAACTTTTTTCGTACTTTGCGCCGTTTTATTACAGCTGATTTATGTCACTATTCACGCGCCCCTTGCCAGTTGGCAAAACTGTTGCCAACATTTAGCGCGTCTGACTTCTTGCTCGCCCGCCACTTGCCGTTCTCCACTCATTCGTCCCTGTATTCATTCATAATTCTTGAGACCTACAGCATAGCCTTGAAATTAAGCAGGTTCTGGGCACGAGTGCTGCACTCGTCTGCGTCGCGCGCTTCCCCCTCGAGGCCGCCAATTCGGGCGCCTACAGTGCGGCCTAACAATGCGTTGAAAATTCACAGTGGTGGGCAATGGAGGGTGCGCGGCGCCGAGCGGCTACGCGCATTTGTTATTTATCTCCTTCTTTTTTTTTGGTCGAAGAAATGCAACACACCTTTTTTTGGTCTTGGCGTGCTGCACGCTGTGGCGTGTTGCAGACGCGTGGGCGGCAAACCGATGCAATTTTGTTGTTGCCATGCTTGTTGTTGCTGCTGTTGTTGTTGCCAGCGTCTGCATGCATTTTGACATAATTTTCAGTTTTTTGTCGACTTTGCGCCTTTGCAACAGTACAGACTTGCCTGCTGCTGTTGTTGTTGTTGTAGGGGTTTTGAATGTGATGCTGCGCGCTTTGTGAATGAATGCAAATTTAATTTTTTTTCTCTATACACATTTTTTTTTGTGCAAGACGCAGTGGGAAGTGGCAAGAGGCGTCAGACAAAAATGAGCATCATTAGTGAGCGACGACGACAACAACAACAACAACTACCACGCCAACAGCCTTTATAAAGGAAGAGGAACAACCTTAAACACGCGCCACAACAACAACAAGAACAACAACAACAACAACATCTCAAAAAGGCAGTAGCAAAAATTGCGGTTAAACAGAAAGCGGCACAAAATTGTCGTGCCCCCGCCGCTGCTGCCGCCCCCAGACTCCTCACACCCGGTTGGCTGCCTGTTGCCGGTCGGTCGACGACGGCGACGGTGCCGCTGTCGGCTTTGCTGTAATCCGGCTGGGCCATTGGCATGTCCTTCTGTGCCCACGTCAATCCTGCGTCGCACTTTTCCACCACGTCGATGCCAATTTACGTGCTAAGAGCAAGTGAGCAGTGCAATTAAGAGAGACCAGCGCGAGCACTGCAGGAGTAAGTGTGGTGGGTTTTGCATGGGCAATAGGTGAATTATTCTCGCCGGCTTATGAATAGTTGCCAGACTTGTGACATATTTCTGAACGTGCAACGTACCTGAGTTCTAGCGAATCATGAGGAGTGGGTTTAAAAAAGAGGGTTTTACCTGTAAAGAAAGAAACAAATTCGAGTTGAGTAAGGAATGATTTTTGTGTTACATGAAGAGAAGGAAGAAGTTATGGAAGAGAGCAAGTTAAAATATGACTAAATTGAAATTCTAATGGAATTAAGAAGCAAAATAAAAAAGTGTAATAATACAAATTAAAAAAATGTGTATGAAAGCACCAAAACGAATGCTCCTTTTTCAAAATTTATTGGATTGTTATGTATGAAGAATGGGAAGCAAAGTCAAAATTTGACTGATTCAGCAAATGCAAATCTACATAGAGATCATTATTGTCTAAAAGTGGCCTATTTTGTAATGACCGAGGCCTGTTCTGACTTAACCTAAGACTACTAAATTTCCTCTGTAAGCTCACTTCAGCTGCTGCGGCCACCTTAAGTTGATTCGGCCAAAGTACTTAACTTTAAAATGTTGCCTGGAAACTAATAACTATTAACGTAAGTGTTTTTGTACTCTAAATTGTTTGGCTGAGGGCCAAAGCTTCGAGTAGGGACTCAACTGGCAACAAAGAAACATACTACTTCACTTTTACTCACCTCTTCTTGTGAAGGAATGTCACCTAACCATTTTTCAAGTTACTTAAGTATTTTTGCATACCATACTTAGTTACTTTCTAGTGTTTTTTAATTTACTTAACAATGCAAATTTTTCATTATGAGTAAAAGTGAAAAAAATACTATACACATGAACATTTTTGTGCAATAACAACTTTTAAAAAATAGTTTCTAATCTATAAAAATACAGTCGTGTCTGGGTATAGTGAACACCTCGATATAGCAAAAACCCAAATTTTGACATGGAGCTTCAAAATATTGAACAAAGTTTTGAAAGCAATTTCAAGCAAAAACCAAAAAGTGTATTTTGAGCAAATAAAACGAGTTTCCGAACAAAAATGTTAACCTTAATATAGTGAACAACCTCAATACAGTGAACAGGCCCTGCAAAAATTAGTTCACTATATCCAGACACGACTGTATAAAGCAAATTATGTCACAAATATGTAAAACCAAAGTTTCTCCCTGTTTCTATTTCAAGCAACCCCTCACATTTCCAACTGACTCTTCTCGAAAAAACTATGCTTTACATTTTAAAACGCATTTAGAAAATATGATTTTTTAACAAACCCTATAAAAATGACTACTTCCGTTCGAAGTCTGCTTAAATATTTTTTTGTTGAAGATCAGTCTTATTTTTTTGCCAAAGTTCGCATAGAAGTTGTATGTATATGTGTATGATTGCTTGTAATTAGCCACAATCTCATTGAACCTCACCTTAGAATTGACACAGAGCTGAAATTCCAAAGTTAATCCGAATACACTGGTGACAATTTTTTCAACTCATCACAGCGGTGACAACTAACTAGTTGTGCGTTTTCATTTTTTTTAATAAGTGTGCACCATTTAATGTTTCATTTGTAATTCTTGTTTGTTATTATTTGGAAGCACAAAATCACCATTAACACAATTTGAGCGCAAAGCGACGAATTTAATTTCCGTGAACACCAAAAACGAAAAAAGACTCAACATAAAAATTAACGCTACGGTCGGTTTTGCGGTGTGCGTAGTGGGTTGTGATGTGATCTTGGCTTGTGATGGGTATTTAACGCGTCAAATAGCAATTAACAACTGATGCAGATAATGATATTTCATCGAGGCACCAGGCACTACTAGGCTAGACTAAGCACACACACACACACACGCACACACACATTCATAGGCAGATATGGCTACTTATTCTGTGTTGTTCAAAACAACAAAGCAACGAAAATTTAAAATTATTATCAATTTTATTTGTATGCAATAATAAAGTAGCTAAAGTCGAAAACTCGCCGAGAGATTGCGATAAAAAGCGGACAACAACAACAACAAGAACAGCGGCAACTACAACAGCAACGAAAACATTTATTTATTTTAGCAAGAATTTTTTTGAAACTGACACACACACACACACACACACATTGAGAGAGAGCGACGACAGAATGAGTATGTGGATTGGTCATAAATTTTGAAAGCTTTCAAGTCACAAAACAAAATCACACAAACAAAAACTGTAAAAATTAAATACATACCACGAAGAAGAAGCAGACGAAGACGGCAGGGAGGGGTGGTAACAAAAGAAGCAGCAACTTTTTTTATTACTCAAATTGCTCGATAAAAACCTTAAAGCCGAAGAGACAAGTACGCAGCTGCTGATAGACGTGAATTGGTGACGAGGCGGGGGGCGGGGGGAGGCAGGGAGGTCGGCGCTAACGCTATTGGCGGTAGGAGGAGCTTGCTGCGAGCTGAAGCTTAAGCAATCAGCGCCGACAGCGGCAGAAGTTAGTAAGTATTTGCTTAAATTTAAACTGTATTAGTAGAGCGACGAAAAAAGGCTCGCGGGGCGGAGGAGGGGGGCGAGTTTAATATACAAGTGTGTGTTTAGATTCGTTATTAAAGTGCAGGCATCAGTTAAAATGCTGTCAACTACTGCTGACGCAGATCGAGCACAGCAACAAAATCAACGAAATGCAGCAGCAAATCAAAATCTGTGCTGGTGATGGCTGTCGAGTTATTGGCTGAAATTTGTTAAAAAATTATGTAAATAAATATAAATTGGGGCTAAAATCTGACAGCGCTGCGTGACCAGATAAGATAAACATGTGGCGCACTAATGATAGACTGTGATTTGGCATTTGCCGGTTATCTACGGGTATCTATTAGCAGCGGCCCTGGTGCGGGCGCACTAGTGAGCGCCCCGCAGCGCTTTTATCGCTAAGAACGCGTAACTCGTAATTACAAACAGTTTTGAAAGATTTATGGCGGGGCGTATTAGCGCAATAAGTAGTCATCAAAAAAATATTCTCCAGATAACCAGAGTGTCGGGCAAATGGAATGGGATGGAACGGAACGAAAGGGGAATGGGCAAGCAAGATTTCGAAATGGCGTTGCTTTAATTAAATAAACAGATGAATTATTCCGATTATTACTTAAGTTGTTGCGGCGCTGGGAGGGAGCAGTAGAGTAGAGGGAGTTTTAAAGATAAACTGCGTTGAATTTGTGTCGCTGGAGTTTGGCACGGCGTTTTATATTTACTCAGCACACACACACAGCCATAGGTACAAAAATACATTTCGACTAATTAACGTAAATTATTGGTAATGAGTGAAAATTTGAAGTGGAAGGGAGAGAAGATTATATAAATGACTGGCATGACAGACCGAACGTGAAATTTTCTTTCCAAGTGCAAACGACGAGTTGGTAGTTTTTGACGGCCAAGTATTTCACTATCCAGTTTTTACCACTTTGTGTGCAAACTCCCAGTTTTTAAGTAAGACGCCCAGGGCGTAGCCAAGGGAGGGGTTTGGGTGTCAGAACCCCCCCAAGATCTATAATTATTTAAAATTTTCAATCACTATGCATGGTATACACGTTCCCACAAAGAAGATCTTTTCACCTTTAAACATTTAAAAGAATAATAACAAATTTTTTTTATGAAACCGATATGATTTTTTTAAAAAGTTTCCTTCAGGCTCAGTACAACTATTTGCATAATCTAAAAGCATGTTTAATGAGTGTTTTAAATTGTCGGCTGGAATGTCGTTCAGTATATCGGTACAAGCCTTTTGAACGGCTTCTACGTCCTCAAAACGCCTTCTTTTTTTATAAGGTGAAAGTTGCAGGATGTCGCATCAGGTGAAAACGAGGAGTAGTTGATGGTTAAAATTCGACTTTTAGTCAAAAAATCAGTCACAATTGCCTATGGGTGAGATGGCGTCTTTCGATAGCCAAAGTAATAATAATAATTAATAATTGATTGGCACGACAGCCCGCTTACGCGAGACTAAGGCCTAGCTTCCCGCAACCACCCGTGTTGTGCGTGTGAATTTTGTACGCGGGTGGAAGGGACCTACAGTTTTATGCCGGTTCCGAACGGCAGGTTGGGAGCTTTTTCATAGGCAATTTTTACTCTCAGAGGTTTGCCATTTCCAGCTGAGAGGACAGCCACCGAAAGAGAAAACGAGTTTCCCGTTATTTTTTTTTAGGTGTTACTACATGCAGTATTCGATCTTGCGTCGCTCTGCATGCGACTCGGTGGACCGCGCACTAACCAACTGAGCCACGGCGGCTGCCGATAGCCAAAGTGTTTAGTTAAAATGCGATAATGTTATGTTTTTGAGATGCTTAACTTTCGCCTTACCAAAGATTTTTGTAATCGTGATAGTCCGTTTTTCCAAAAAAGCCGCTTTATTTTGCGACTATGAAAAATATTAGATTTCTTTCCAAAGGGTTTATTGAACACATACTGAGGTACGTACAAAAATTTTGTAAGTTTTATTCAAAATTGTGTCGGAAGCGCCTGGGATCACCCGTGTAGGTGTTTGGTATACAAAATAACAAAAAACATGAATACAATTTCCTAAACAATTTTGTGTTTATGTTATTGAAAATTATGTACTTTCGAATTTGTTCAGTAAGACGAAATAATGACTACATTGGATAAAAACTCTGGCAGATGTTGAACATAAATCATGAAGAAGATCACCCGGGTGGGTATAATTAAAGAGAAGGTTAAATCCAATTTTAAGGCGATTTTGGCTGATTCATGATTAATTACCGCCAAGTTTTGATGGAATCTGCTTTTTTCTGATCCACCATTTATATCCTGACAATCGTTTTTAAATCGCGAGTACCACCCATTAACTCTGCCGAGGGATAAACGATCATCACCATAAACTTGGTTCATCAATTGAAATGTTTTTGTTAAAGTTTTACCAACTTTAAAGCAAAACTAAATATTGGTTTTTTTTAAGGTGCAGTACTTTAAAAAAACATGTAATACTAAATTGGTAAACAATTTTTTTTAAAAACCCCTCCTATGACCAAGTTCTGGCTACGTCCCTGTAAAATTGTCTAAATCAACCGTTTAAGCAAAATTTTCATTAAACGATTTTTTGATTAAATGATTTTTTGAGCAAATACATACCTTCCTACATATTATACGAAATAAAATTGTTATAAAGTTTTCGAATCACTTTTCAAATGTAAGTGCTCCGTATGTTCAAATATATGTCCACATTTGTACATAAACAGTTTCCTTTTGTCACTCAATGCGCAGCCTTCAGTTTGAATAGCATTGGCACTCCCCTCCCTTTTCACACTATTCAGCTCAAGCCACTTCCCTGCTCCCTTCTCTACATGCCCACACGTACGGTCACTCTGAACGCTTTGCCTTTCTGCTCTATTCCGCTACTACGAGGAGTATGAGTTGCATCTTGAGCATCAGTTCGGCTGCCCATCTCCTCTTCCACATGTGCACCGTATAAACTAAGATTATCGTTGTCTTCATCTGCTTGTAGCCACCCACGCCGCTTGTGTATGTGTGCGTGACTCCTACACACAAACACAAACACAAACACACACACCCTCACCTGTGCACCGACATATACGATTATTTTATGGCTTTTATTGGAAATGCGTACAAATGGAAAGCTTACAAGCTCACACACACATACTCACTCGTGTACACACACGCTCGCAAGTATGCGAGTGTGGCTCCTCGACTCTGTATATGGACAGGTCTGTGTATTTGTCTTTGCAAAGGACCCTCTCGTGCGGTTCGCTAGAGAGCGCAAGTGGCATTTTCATTTTTTCATGGCTATTTTTCTTCTTATAGTTTTCGAGCAGAATAAGAAATTGTTTTTTGCTTTCATGTGCTTATTTGTTTTTTGTAGGGAAGTAGTAGATTTTTATTTATTTTATTTATTTCTATGTTTGCGGTTTGTAGTTTTTATTATTATTTTGTATGTTCCTTAGGTTGTATAGTTGATCGAACAACAACTCATAGCTTGTTTTGTTGGTTTCAATTGTATTTGCTGCAAAAATACATTTGGCAGTTTATTGCCACTGCTCCGGTACTCATTCTACTACTAGACTTAGTGTAGGGTCTTTGTCCTGTCTTGGTATGCGGAACCGGAGATTGGTTTCTTGAGTGAAAGTATTGCTTGCAAGGAAGGGATTATCTTTGCTTTAGAAACCTACCAGAGGAAGACAAAGGAGAAGGTAATCTTCAATTCAAAGAAAGATTCGAAATCCAGTTCAGCATAAAAAACATGTTGAATGTAAATGTCCATCCAAATCTCCTAAGTTGTATTGCATGACTAAGTCTTTTGAAATAAATCGAAAAAATATCACTGACAGATGGCCTCAAAACTCATACAATTTTAACTCTGCAATCATCCGGGTTGTCCAAAACATCCGTGTCGTGTTCGAAATTCTCAACGACAGTCCCCGACTTGAAAGCTCCACTCCACATCTATCTGCAGCAATAAAATTATCGCCAGCGAACCACCTAAAATGTGCAATTCTTTACATTTCTTGATATTTTATGTCATTGTTGCTGTTGTTATGGCAGACCAGCCAGCAGCCACCTTACTCACTCGACAAGTGTGCCGAGCTTTACGTGAGCACACAGCCGAAGGATCCGGCCACCTAGCGCCCACCCTCCCTCCCTTCCTCCTTAAAAATCGTCCCTACCCACCCGGGCGCCACACACCACCAACCGAACCGAACCGAAACGAATCACCTCCACCGAATCGCGCGCATTCGCCGCTATAGATGGATTCCCAATCGAAATCGATGTTCGTATGTACGAGCACACTCGGTATTATTCTTTTACATGGCATTCTTTTTTCGAATTTTCGTAAGCATTTGCAGCACAACAGTCCGAGAGAGCCAAACAGTGAGAGAGAGAGAAGCAATAAAGGAGGATGTTGAGTGACTTGGAAGGTGGCAGAAAAACTGTACTGAAGATGAAAATGTTATGCAGTTAAAGGCAAAGAAAAAAAACCGAATTGTAGGGAAAGAAGATGAAAAATTGTAAAGAATTACAAAAAAACATGTGGCAGCAAAGAAAAAAAAGTAGTTACTATAGGTTGGTGAATCGGTAGGGAAAGGTGGTTTGGAACGGCGCAGTTCGAGAGTGAGAGCGCGCCACATAAGAAATAGAATTTACGCTCCACCAGTAAGAAATATAAAAATGAATATCGAATGACAGTAAGAGAGCGAAACGCCGAGGACGAGAGTACGAATAAAAGATTATTGCCATGCGTGCGAATGGATGTGGACGGGTGGGTTGAGGGGGAGGGCGGCAATGTAGATGGTTAGGTTACTACGACAAAGGAGACACGGCCAAGGAGGCAGGAGGCGGATGTACTTTGGTTTTTTTTTTAGGGAATGAAGGCAAAAACATTAAAAGGAGATTTTTTCGTTTTAATAAAAATTCAATACATGATGTTGCTTCTAGGTGGTCCTGCACCGCAATTAAGTACATTAGACAAGTTTTGTTTTTAAGTTTAGATGTTGATTAGTTTAGTTGGGTTGGAAAAATAATTTAATTTAAAAATAAATGTACAGAAGACTAACTATTGCTGACGTTTAAGGACGCTTATGTCGAACGGTGGTGAGATTGAATTTAATTGAATTATATGAAACATTCAATATGGATTTAATGGATGGAGGCTGCGACAGCTGTGCTCACAGCTTTAGCACTCAGTCGGTAGTTAAGCATTTACTCGAACCCGAACCTATACAGTTCCACAACCTCAGCAAAAGTCCCTTGCAAATGAGGACCAACCTAACAATTTCGGCTCATTGTATATGTGTAACTCTATACATACCCACATACATATTTATTTTGTATGCATGTATGTGTGTGAGTGTGTGCGTATCAGCTTGTGGCTGTATAGAAAAAGGGCATGGCATATGCTTAATGAAATCCACTTGAGCTGAGAAAAAATTCAATGATTGAGAGCGGGAGGAAGAAAGAGTGGAAAATTGAATGGGGAATTGGGCGGGCGTTATCGGTGGGTATTGGGTGTACGTGGCGGCTTTATGGTTATTGACAGTGTTCCGGGGGTGGCTGTGGGTGGGCAAGTCTTGGCGGCTAAAAGGCAAAAATGTAAATGTGTCTCCAATAGATTTCAGCGCAATAAAGGCGCCTCAGACACCGACCGACCAACCCCCAAACCAGTCACCAGTCACTCAAGTAATCCCCCTCGAGTGTGGCGGGTGGGCGACAGTGCAGCGCAGCGCTTCGGACGGGTGGTTCGGTCGGGTGGGCTGGTTCGATGTGCTGAAATGCTGCGCGTGCATCTCTATATATATATGTGTGTGTGTGTTCGTGTTGTGTATTTAAGCACGAATATAAAAATGAAAAGGAATTCAATAAATAACCAGCGATTTTTATTACATTTCTTTCATTTTCATTTTTCGCTGTCGCTGTCGCTGTCACTGCCGCTGGTGTTGTTGTACATGAATACACATATAGAAAAATGTGTGTGTGTGAGCTCGTGAGTGTATGTGTGGAAAATTCCGTGCTTCAAGTGTTATTGGCGGCTGGTTGGGTTGGAAGGTTCGATGGGTGGTTTGTGTGCGCGCCACGCAAACTTTTCGTATATATATGAGAATTTTATTTTTGTTTTTGGTGGTGTCAAGCCATCGTAAAAAGCGGAAATGGAAAGGAATGAAAGAAAAAAGGAGGAAAAATTGAGAGTCAATTGAATTCGATTGGACGAGCGCCAACAGCGTCGCTGCCACGGCGGGCGCTGGTATTGGTGTCGCCCCACCAGCGATGCTACCACTGCCTCGACCACGAACACAGCCCGCAGTAGGAGACTGTTGACAACACTGATGGCAGTCGCGTACATTGAGCAGCATACTTGACGGCCACGGCGTTGTTGTTGCCTCACAGCATCATTTCATTTCACCCGAAAAACTCGAAATCAATTTTATGTGAAGTGTCACGGAGCAGTTTTTCTTTTGCTTTGCCACTGTTATCTCCCTCTTCCTTGAGCGGAATTTGCTGCGTTTCACTGCTGCGCCTCAAAGTGTGCTATGTGTACGTGCATACATACATGTGTGCCTCGGTGTGTATTGGTATATGGATTGTATTCAATAAGTAATATTGGTAACGCCTTTTTTCCGCTCTCTTTCGCTGCGGTACATGAAGTGCTCGTACATACATATGTATGTGTTGAGGGGCCACTTGTGGCGCTGTGCAGGGCGGAAAACAGAAGGCGATTGCGAGACGTCGAATGGCGTTTTCATAAAACGTCCAATATACAGCAATTGCCGAAAAAATAGTAATTCGCATGACTGGGATTGGCTGCAGCGCACATTCGTCGAAACGAAATGAAACTGCGAAGCGGTTGGGGAGCTGTTTGCAGCTGTCGGCATGCCGTGAAGTATGCAACGAATGATTGATGAACTTAAGCCATTTCCACTTCATGAAATATTAAAACGCCGTTTTGAGAAGTGAAATATTTTAGCAGAAGCGAAATTTAAGTTGGAATATAAAAAGACTTTTATGGATTAGTGTATTTTTTTGAATAAAATAATTTAAGTTTAATTGGAATTCAATGGAAATTCGATACGACTTATTTATGACTTTCATAATACAGTCGAACTTCCGTATTAGAAACTTCGGTATATCGAAGCTCTCGCTATTACGAATCGATTTCAAGAACATTTTTAATTCCTTAACCCTTATTCTCATACCCAAACTTACTAACGGTGTTTGGCACCCGGGGTACCCGGGTACCCATTTCATGAAATTTTTAAGTTTTCAATATTTTGTTAATTAAAAAACAAAATTTTTTAAATATATGATTTGTTCGCTTTTCACCTAAATAACGAGGATCCGGAAGGTAAAAAAAAAATTTTCATTATTTGTCAGTTTTTTTCACGAAAATACATCGCAGTGGGCACCCGGGTACCCGGGTATGAGAATAAGGGTTAATTAGATAGTAAGCTGTAGACTAAATAAATAAATGTTAATCAAGACATTGTTGTTATTCACATGAAGGAACTTTCGTCCAGAAAAAGGGTAAAACATTTTTAGAGATCCCCTCAAGTTGAAAAAAAGCGAAAGAAAGAAAAACTCAATACCGTTTTTGAACTGTTTTGCAGATCAGAAACAGACTGTTGTGTTTGCTTTCTCAAATGTATAAGATGATTTTTTAAGTAAGAAAAACAGAAGAATGTATTCCAAACTCTAGTTGCTGACTACTTAAATTACAAATATAATATGAGAATCTCTATAATTAATTTTCAAAAAAGTTAACAGTGATTTTCTGGTCTATTGCAGATTCACCAAGGCAGGTTTTGGGGTCCAAATTCTTCCGAAATATCTGTTTGTTACAAACATTTTGGGTGGAAATATGGTTTTAATGGTTTCAATATGGTTGGGAGTTGTCATGAAGTTTCACCTTTCTGGGTTATCCGCAAGTATATAAAATTTCAGTATCAAAGTGATTTGGGTACCGGGGTACCCCATCACACACATAAGGGTTAATTAACCAAATTTATTTATGGTTAATATTTAAAATCTGTTTATGTATTGATTTTGTTGAAATATTTATTTGTCTTATAGTAAATCTTTATTTGCTTGTTTATTATTTGTTCTCAACAACAATGTTTAATTTTTTTCGCTTTCGCTAATTAATTTTGATTTATTTGTAATTGTTTATCTGTATGTTATTGTTTTGTATTCAAATGTCATCTAAATAGTGCTAGGAATACGCTGGTAAAAGGATTTAACTGTGGAAGGGCTCGTTTGGCAGTGACAGGGCATTTTTCACGGTCACGCGCGGTCGTTTTGTACTACTTTGTCAATCTTTAAACGTGTTTTACCGAAAGTCGTTTTTTTAGAGGTGGGGTGAACGTTTTCGGAAAATCTATCTGACCGATCTTGTCATACTAAACATTTTTATTATCAGAAAACATGTCGCAACAGATAGACGAGAGCTTTTTTTGAAATTCTTGTCCAAAAATTTTTAACAGCCTTGAATAGCAGAAAAAAGTGCCAAACAAATTTTTTTTTTTAAATTCAAAAATTTTCAAAATTTTTGAAAAAGTTCGTGTCTATCCATAGCCAAGGGGATGAGAAAAATAAATTTTAAGGATTTTTTGGTTTCAGATCATCTGATCGGTCAAAATCGTTCACCCCGTGCGCCCTGGACACTTTTGACGAGGACGCAGTGAAGGACGTGTAACGGTCACATACGTCGTTTTTATTTAAAACCAAAAAAACTACGTAAAGTTCAATAATGAATGATAACATTACAAAAAACTGCTTCCCGAAATCATTTGTAGTTTTCTAGTAATCAATTTTTGAATATAGCGCTCGGAAATGAGGTATTACATAGTAAGACCCCCTTAAATTGAAAAATTCGTTAAATCGATCGAAATTTTGTTGTTGTTTTAAACAATTTTTCTTAAAGAAATAAGTTTCATATTTTCATATACATATGCTCAAATAAAACAAAAAATCCAAGGTTTCTTGACGAGGGTGAAAAAACAAAAATATTAGTCATATCGAATAGAAAATTTCACTTTCGTTCGTAATATAGAACCGAGAATGGAAAATATTTGGCCGTACGTTAAATCGAAAATTCGTTAAATGGAAAGTTCGTTATACTGAACGTCCACTGTACTGCTTTGGTTGACAAAAGTTTGTACTTGTTGATTGTTTTAACTTCAAATGATCATTTTCTGGTAAGAGTGAGATTTGTATTATAAGGTAGTACAGATTTAAAAAAAAAACTGGTTGGCATATTTTTGAATTTTGTCCGTTTATAAGAGGTTCTTGTTTAAAACACAGTCCGCGTCCAGTTATTAGAGCATCCGGTTATTCGAATAAAATTCGCATGGAAAACTTAATGAAATTGTTGTGTCTGCGTAATTTGTCCGGCTATTGCAGCTGTCCGGTTATAAGGACTGTCCGTAATGAGGAATTTCTGTAACTACAAAAACAGCAACTAAATACAGCCCCTTAAAAATTGTATGGTTCAATGCATTTGATTGCTTTGTTGCTTCTGGGCGAACGTAAAAATACAGCAAAACCAATAATCACCACCACCGTGTCTACAAAAACAACAATACCAAAAGCAGTAACAACAACAACAACGAACAACAACAACAAATGTCGTTAGCGCCGCAGTCAATAACATCCAATCAGGTTTGTTAAAAATCTATCTATATGTGTGCCACCCCTCCGCCCGCACTGACCAAGCAATCAATGCTGCCGATACTCTCTGACGCAGTGCCATTGCCTTGTTGCTGTTCGTGTTTCTGTTGTTGTTGTCTGTCTGCTTGCCAGCACTGCCTGCTGGGGTTCGCCGTGGACGGACACCGCAACAATAACAACAAATCCCTACTCCCTTTTCAAGAGCAAAAAATCTTTGCTCAATATTTTTTGTCGCTCTCGCTCTTTCTCACGTTTCGCCGGTCGTGGTCGTTCTCTCACATGTTTGGTTCGGTTCGTTACTCTATCGAACCCATCGAACACATAAAATTCTTTCTGTTTCACCGCCCGCCCTGTCTGGCTAGCGCATTTCAACTTCAGCTGCTTCGACAACTGAGTTGCGCTGTTGTTGTTGTTGTTGTTTTTGCTCGGTGCGCTGTGCATACGTGTGAGCGCGTGTGTGTTTCGCATGCCATGGATTGGTATTGGTAATATTGGCTATATGCATGCATTGTTGTTGGTGTTGCTGTTGATGTTGGTTTTGTTATTGCTTTATTGTTCGCCATTGAACGCCATCCATCTCGCTCTCAATCACACACGAACACCTTGTGCGCGCTTCATTTAGTTTCTCACTCACTCACTCCATACGCCACGCCACCTAACGGTACTCTCCGTCCATACGTGTTGTTTATGGCGCGCTCTCGCTTGCTCCGAGCCTCTCTCGCAACAGTTATTTACTGCGCGCCGCTGCCTGTGCTGTGCTGTGCTGGGCTGCATTGAACTGCACTGAATTGCGAAGCTTGACGCTAGTAGTTACTACTACTACTATTTTCTACTACTATTCCACGTGCAAGCAGCATTTTGGTTTGGTCAGTGCATTTTTGCACCTGCATTCACTCGATGTGCCCGTTGTTATTGCTGTCGCAGTTGGAAAGCGGAAAATAAAGAACTCGGCGCGCTCGACGCGCTGTGTAGTTTGCGCTCCGGAGAGAGTCGAGTGTGTCCAAGTGCGCATGCAATGGGAGCGCAATTGTTGTTATTGTGGCCGAACATTGAGTACTGCAGAAGTGAAAAATCGCAAAAGCAATAAAAACAAAATACACAAAATGTAAAATACAACAAATATAAAAAAAAATATTGAGAAAAGTGTAATAAACTTTTAAAGCGCGCGCACTTAAAATTGCAGAGGGACTTGTATTAATGAAATTGTTTGTTGCTGTTGAAATAAATTGAGATATAAAAGTAGAAAAAGTGGGGCATTGAAGGCGAGTTAAGTATTTTTAACAAATTTTAACGTAGTGTAAATGGTTAAAAAAAATTGGATTAAGTTTTAAAGTTAAACGAATATTTGTACTTAAGAAAATTGTTTGTTAGAAAATGTTGTTTATCTTATCAAAATCAGTAATCAGTAATAAATATTTTAAATTAGAAGTTATTTGTTTTATTAATAAAAGTATTTCATTATTTTTTAATTATTCAATTGTTTACAATTATTTTCAAAATTGTATATAAGGAAGTATCAACATATATGACATCTAATGATGTCATAAATTGAATATTCGAGTGTTTTGTATTACATATAAATTGTATTACATTACTTTTATTACTTTTATTCGCTTTATTCGAAATTATTTTTTCATAAAAATATCAAATTAATTGAATTAACAAATATTACAGATAAAATCTTATTATTTTTTATATTAAATGCGATTTTTTTAAATTATTTATTTTTTTATTTTTATTTATTTATTATTTTTTATTTATTTTTTAGTATTTTATTTTATTTTATTTTATTTAATTTTATTTAATTTTATTTAATTTTATTTTATTTATTTGTTTATTTATTTCTTTTTCATTATACAGTCGTGTCTGGGTATAGTGAACCCCCTATATTGTGAACACCTCGATATAGTGAACACCCAACTTTTGACATCGAGCCTTTAAATATAGAAAAAAATATTCAAGCAAAAAACTAAAAGTGTATTTTGAGCAAATAAACGAGTTTTTGACCAAAAATGTTAACCTTGATATAGTGAACAACCTCAATACTGTGAACAGGGTTTGCAATAATTAGTTCACTATATCCAGACACCACTGTATTATATTTATTATAAATGTACTATACATACTTTTTTGTTTTTATTAAATGTTAAGTATTTCTGGTTATGTTTTTACTAATTTCTGTCAATCAAATTGAATTAACAAAGATTACAGATAAAGTCTTGTTATTGTTTTATATCAAATGCGATTTTTTTTAAATATTTATTTTTATTAATTTTTTAATTTTTATTTATTTAATATTTTTTTAATTATTTTATTTTATTTATTTATTTTTTATTATATTATATTTGTAATAAATTTACTATACATACTTTTTTGTTATACTAATTTCTGTTTAATGTTTTTGTTATGAACAATGTAAATACATGTTTTAATTTGTTATAAATGGTTTTTCTTATAATTATTGTATGCAGTGGCGGATTCAGGGGGGTGTTTTGGGGGTTGAAACCTCCCCCGAAATATTTGGATCGCCTATAAAACTACATACAAATTAAAAGCCATGTTACAAATATTAAAGAATTACTTTTTAAAACCCCCCCGAAATATTTTTCTGAATCCGCCCCTGATTGTATGCATGGCTGAGGTTATTTGAAAGATAAATTTAAGGTTTTTCCCAAACTTAACTAACACCGAAACTGAATTACTTTTAAGAAATAAGTTGTACACGTCGATGATACTAATGTCTTATGTTTTAGTGAAAAACAAAATAACGTATTAGCAACTTAAGGTTTCATAGGGTTAATATTAAATTTTTCTAGCATTTGCCACACAATACAAATACAATTTGTATTAATTGTTTAACTTGTATTTGACTTTTATAAATACTTTTACAATGTAACACATCCATAAATGTGTGGTCCGATTCTCGTATCCAGTCCAATGCGTCCCTACTGTCACCTGCTCTAGTGTCGCAGCGTATTCGCCCATGCTACCACCTTCAGCAGCCGGTGTCGCCATATACAGCCACTCAGCCGTTCAACCAATCGACCACTTGAGCTGCCACGCAGCCGAAGCAGCCAACCAACCAACGAACCAACGATTTTTCCGCACATGTACACGCTCGTACATGGCACGCATCATTTGCCCGAAACTTCAACATCCAATCGAAATTTCCCATAAATCAAGAGTCCACATACACATAGCACCAGCAGCAACAACAACATCGACAACAACAACGACAACAGCCGCCGCTGCACGACGGTAACTATAGAAAGAAGCGCCCATAATCCCTTTTTCAATAAATACACACATTGGCATTGGCCTGAACGAACGATTGCAACTCCCTACACGCGCGCTCCCGGTCGCAGCCCCCCGCCCGTTCATCGATAGAAATCTCCACAGAAGCGCCAACAACAACGACCACAACACAGCACACCCCACAACGGCGGAGTAGAGCACGTGAGGCGCTCCTGGCCTGCTGAAGCATTTCACATAAAATACCTAAAACGAATGTGCAGCTGAAACGAGTGGCACATCCAGCAGCACCTTCTCCGCCAGCCGTCCTCTCACCGCCATCGTGGGCAGCAGCAATCGTGCTCCTATGTCGCCAGCCGCAGCGGCGGGAGCAAGAAGAGGGAAGCGCGCAGAAACAGTCCAGCCCCATGCGGCATGTTGGCCGGGGTCGGGACTGGTGTTGGGGCTGAGGCGAGGTTGCCGTTGCGGCCCGTGGGGCAAAACGGGATGAGGTGGGGTGCGCGAGACGGTTGTGGGGTGTGGAGGAGCTAAAGAGCCGGAGCCAAAAACCGATGGATGCTTTGCGCATCTGACATATTTCCAATATCATTGGTCGATAACGATGCGAACGAAACGAAACGAACGAAACGAGAAATGCTATGGACCAGACACTTACACACGCGCGCAGGGACACACACACACACAACTATGTACACATACACACGGCAGCCACATATTGGCATTCACATTTACATTCAGACACATATACATATGCATGTTATTGTTGTTGCTGAAAACACCGACGGGAAAGAAAAATGCAAAAAGAAAGAAGGTGTACTGGAGGAAAAAAGAAAATTGGCAGCAAGGTATCTGAGGGCAGTCGCTGAATTCAGTCGAGGGTCGGGGATCGGGCCTCGGCAGTGGCGACGAGGCCGCGAGGAGGCTGTGCGGATCCGTAGGGAGCTGAGGAGCGGGCCAACGTAAGAGTAGGGAGTGCGCGCCGAAAGCAAAGTGAAGTTGAAGTGCGACTGCGGGGTGGCGATGGGCGCTTGGGTTTGGCTTGGGTTGGTCGGATGATGAGCGACGACGAAGCGAAAAAATAAATAAAAAATCGCAAAAACGCATAAAAGAAACCTAATGATGTTCGTTATATCCTCTGTCATCTCCGCACCCACATCCTTAGTGGCAGCGATATTATTGCCGTCACCGAATCGGCGGCAGGGGGCCAGCCCGCTTTCGCTCGGGGCTGTTGAGTGAGTGCGGAAAAAATTCTCTTTATAGGGTGTTATGTATTTATTGATAGCAAGGCATCTACATACATACTTATGTATATACCTAGGAGATTGTATTTACTGGGACTGCTGGTATTAGTAGAGAAAAATCGCCATAAAACTAAATGGAAAAGCGGCAAAGAAAACCCATTGAATAGTCGGGAGCGTGGCAAGAGAGACGGAAAAATGCGGAACACAACTAGAGGAGCTGAAGTGAAAAGTAGGGAAGAATGCTGGAGGAAATTTGGAGGGAACAAGGCAGTACATGAATCATGAAGGTATTGAATTTAAGTCTCCGATTAGGTATTCAAAAGTGCATAATTCCTGACCTAAATCGAAGATCTACTCAAAATACTTCCGTTGCTGTTATTCTAATGGATTTGGGGGACGTCAATGGAATGAAATATTTACTCGAAACATTTTAAAAGAATTCAAAATTTATTTCTACAAAAGTGATTAGATATGTATTCCAATTAATCTAAAGGGAGATGAATATGAATAAAGAAATTGGCACAGATATATTATTTCTCATGGTTTCATCGGGAAAGATTCTGTTCTATAAATAGTTCAGTTCTGAGCTTAAATCAAGGAATAAATATGCACGGTATTCCTTTCGCTTCTATTTGTATCTACTTTAGAAATCATTCAGTTTTGATTCATTATCATAGAAAAGTACAGAAATATGGCTGGCACAAGTATTTTTGAGATACAGTCGTGTCTGGATAAAATGAACTGATTTTTTGCAAGGCCTGTTCACAGTATCGAGGTTGTTCACAATATCAAGGTTAACTTTTTTGTTCAAAAACTCGTTCTATTTGCTCAAAATACACTTTTTTTTGCTCAAAATTTTTTCTAGAGGCTCAATATCTAAATTTGGGTATTCAGTATTTGGAGGTGTACACTATATCGGGTGTTCACTATACCCAGACACGACTGTAAATGTTATCTGTGGTAATAAATTAAAAATTTTAGAATTTTCTAAACAATTTGAATCAAAAAACTTGGACTTACAGTTTTCCATAATATGAAAATTGAAAATACAAGATCAGAAGACTTTTTAAAGCACACTAAATTAATAGCAGAGTAGTTATTAGAGGAATTTATGGACTGTTTACAGAAATTCACAAGTAAGCTCAAACTTCCGAGCGGGTATGGACAATCTTCAAAAAAGTTGCAAAAAAAAATATGGAATCATGGAACTCTTCTTCAGTTAAAGTTGGATATGTCAAAACGTGAGTGAATATGAAAAGAACATTTTTGTTGGTGTCGACGCAGCAGCGCACGATGGCTAGCCGAGGGGGAGGACAAGAAGAAAAACGAAATCAAATCAACAGAGACGAACTGCGGACGACACTGTCCCCGTCACGCGTGTCTAATGTCTGCCACCCACTGCAATTTGGTTCGGGCATTGAGTTAGACAGCCAGCCCGCTGGGTGGCCATTATTGAGGTGAAGCTTTGTTGTTGCTCCCTACAGCCCAGACATGTTGCTGCTGCCGCCGCTGTTGTTATTGGTGTTGTTGCAATGCTTTCTGCGACTGCGACTGAAGCTTTATTACATTTTCTTCTACCATTGCTGGCTGACAGTAGCTGTGTGTGTGTGTGTGTGTACGTGTCGGTGTGTCTACACACTCGCGCGCTCACAATTCAAGGATAACATGAGACATACAGGGAAAACGAAACGAAAAAATTGCAACAACAAACGCCCGAGCAGTGGGGGAGGCATCGGTAGGTGCTGGAAAAAAGCGAATATGTGCGCAGTCGAAGTCGAAAAAGAAATGAATGGAAAAGAAATTGATGTGATGTGAAAGAAAAAGAAATGAGTTCTTGTATATAAAGACACACACACACACACTTATGGCCTTTGTATATAGAAATATAAAAATGTAGTGGTTGTATGAGTGTGTGTGTATTTGTTTTCGGCAGTTGCTGTTGCCACCCTATTGAGCACGCACGGTGAATTTTTTTGTCAGACGAGCGCGGAGTGGGATAGGGGCGGATAGGGAGCATGAAATTGGCGAAGTAAGGATGAAACAGTGAATGGAGAGGAGCGAGTGTAGCTTAGGAAGGTTGCAACGCAGGAAAAAATGCGGGTGCAGGAGTTGTTGTAGGTGAAGGAGGAGAGAAAAATCAACAATGCGCTGATAGAAGAGCTGTATCTACTATATAGAGTACCTACAGTACATATAGACGGACAGACAAGGGGCGCAGTAAGGAATCAAAGTGGAAAACGCGAAATGAAAGAAGCTTTGCAGCTTCGAATTTTATTAATAGTAGTGGATTATTCGAAGTATAGCGAGCAAGATTGTTGTGGGTATTATGCGACTTGTTTTAACGCTACACTGGCTGCTGAGTTTCGAAGTTCATAAGAATTTCTAATGAGCGAAGGGGGGCAAATATGAAAACTTGTTCATGGTCATGGATTCAAATGTTTGGAAAGGCCGATTCATGTTCATTTAATACAAGAAAATTTAAACAGGAATGTTTGTTTTGGCATGTAGGCAATTGCACATTATTAAATTTTCCATTCCACTATTTGAGATATAAGATATTTTGTTTATGAGTTTGAGCTGAGAACTGATGTAAGTTGGAGGCGCCACAAAATATTGAAAATTGGTTGTCATGAAGTAGGAAATTTTTCCCATTTACTACATGGGCTGAAAAGTCTTTGGCCTGACATAGAGATGGCGCCAAAATACAGATGTATTATAACATTTATCAAGCCATGCTTTTGTTTCCACTGTATTTTTGCCCATCAAATAGCAATGTTTTATCAAAACACGAAATTCACTTTTTTCCATTGTTTACAAAAATTCAGAGGTAGCGTCACTTCGAAAGCAATAACTTGAAAACGAGTCAACCAAATGTCATGAAACTCTGACAGAATCTAAGTTAAGGATGGTTTTCCATGTACAACACAATAATTCTTAATTTTTGGCGCCATTATGTCAGGCCAAAGACTTTTCAGCCCATGTAGTATGATCAAATTTTACTAAAAATTTGTGTGCGATCGTATTTAAACCTAAAATTTTGTTTCACAAATGACTTGAAACGAAACCAAAAACTAAATTAGGCGAGAAAGCGAGGCGTGGCAATGGCGCAGAACATAAATAAGTCGATGAACATTGACAAAAACACAGAAAAGCTGATTGGTCGATTGAGGTCAGGGCATCCTGCGCGGCTTTCACTTCTCAGGGATCTTATCACAATAAGCTTGATTCGAATACGGGTTCCTATTCAGTCATGGTTGGAGCGACAACCCGAGAGAAGCAGCCCACCAGTGCTCTGCTACATACAACTACACAGTATTCTAGCCTGCTTGCCGCTACTTCTACGCAGAAATAAAAATAAATTCAATAAAATATTGGCTGGCTCCTCCCTTTTTTGCGCGGGAAATGAATCGACGATGAGCTTGGGAAAAGAAGGGAGGCCACAACCAAGCGAAATCAATGCAAAAAAGGCAGTAAATATGTAAATGGAAATGGAAATATAATAATGGAAAAATAAAAAATCAGAGAATGGCAAATGGGAAAAATAAAAATCATGAAAAGTGTGCGTGGAAGAGGGAAAGAAAAAGGAGTAAGTTGGTGGGAGAAGGGGAGAATATGGAGCCGAGTGGGAGTTGGAGAAGTAGAGTGGATTAAATTTTTTACTTTTGTGAAGCGCAGAGCGAGTAGGAGCGTGGTCGAGTGGGTTGAAGTTGCAGTATTGTAGTATAAAACAGGGCAGGATATTTCACCACAAAAGTGTAGCGATGGGTTAAAGTGCCATGAAATGAAAGATAAAGTCGATGAAAGAATGAAATTTGTTTGGGGAAAAAGGTGGTATGAACTTAAATTTAACGTAATTCTACTCACAAGACGAACTATGAGCATCTAAAATGATGTAAAACTACGACCAACTGATTTCTTCAGAAGTGCGCTCCGAAGAACGCATCGAAAAGTGACCATTCATACATTTTGCATTATGGTTTGTTGTGAATTGTATCTTTCGCCAGTAAAGTTATCACTATTTGTGGATATCGCCAATGTTTCTGTACACAACAAATCAGAGTTTCCACTGGCGACAGTCGTCGTATCGCCACGAAGCGCCGCCAACGAAGGAAGAATCGTGCATGTGAACGCCTCGTTCGGTTGGTGTGTGTGTAGGCTCAGAGCATTAGCTTCAATCAAACGGAGCAGCATTAGCTTCAATCATTTCAATCGCACTGAAACGCACTCGAACAAAATCACAATCCACTGAAGCAGTACAGCAGCCACAGCAAAGCCAACAACAATAACGCTACAAATGACTACGACAAACTAAGCGCAATCACTACTAATACAACTACAACAAAAAATGGGGAAAAAACGAAATAAATGCTCGCAAGAAACCACACACATCCGGTTTAATTTACAATCGACGGCAAAGCGTTGCGCGCAGATGCGCGGCAGCGTTGGAGGCAGCAGCGGCTGGTGTCAGCGTGATCAATTGCCCACAAGCAGCGGTAGCGGTGGGGTTGGGGGGCCGCCGTCAACAGTAGCTGGGGAATCTTTACAGTTTAAAAGTGATGATTTATCTGCGCAAGCTGACGCACATACACACAAACGCACGCACGCACACACGCACGCACGCCAGCCAGCGGACACTGGAGCGCACGCATGGCGATGCTCAAATACTAAAATGTTGTTAATTGAATTCGATTGATGCGAAAAAAGCACGCTGCCAGTTAAATCTGTTATCTGCGATTTTTTTATTCGGATTTTTATCGCTTTTAGTGGCTTTGGCTGCTTCGGCCGGTGCTCGATTCGAGCAGCGGAAGCGAAATTAAATTAACGTCAAACGACCACGCAAGCGCAGCGCACAATATAAAAGCATTGAAACAACAACAAACACAACAACAGCAGCCACAACGACAAAATCAAAACCGCTGCAAATCATCAGCGGCAGCATCGACACTGGCACCAGCAGCCGAGCGGCAGCTACTGTTGATGTATAAAAATACTTGTAATCAGAAAACAGCAGCAACAACAACAACAACAACAACAACAACAACAACAACAAGAATTACAACAACAAAGGCAATGAAACAAAGCGAGTGCTGCTAATTTTGGGGGGAACTATCGAAATTGAAATTGAATGAATGAATGAGCGAGTGAGCGACTGACTTCCTGTCGCTTAATTAAAAACATTCAATTAAAATCGAGCAAGTACCTGAAGTCTAATGGGGCCCTGGTCGAATTGGGCCGCAGGGAAAGGGAGAGCGCAAGAGGCGGATGTGAATTTGAATGCCTGAAAATCGGCTAATCAAATTTCAACACTTTTGAAAGAATTAAAAACATTGTGGCAAATTTTGGTGAGAATTTTTTTGACGCATTTTCTTTCAGAACATATATAAGAAACATTTTTTAATTTAAAAAAATTTAATATAAATAAAGAAGCCAACTCTCGTCTTAGCAATTCATCATATTTTCTTCAAATGTTGTGTTCTTTTGTTCTTAAAAAGCATGGAAATCCAAAAAAGGTCTTCAATAAAAACTCATCGTGTCGCACAGCTGCGCAGCGACGAAATTTATTGAATAATCATGTAAGGAGCGCGGCCGTAAAAAGACCGGCAGCTCAAATCCAGATCGAGATGCTTGCGTGTGCATGTGGAGCAACGGAAACTCAAATTAAAATCGAATGCACTTCCTTTTGTCAGCGTTGACGGCGCGCCGAGCGCACAAGGGCGCGTTTTAACGTCAATCCGTGCGCGCTGCTGCCGTCGCCGCTACTTATGCTTAATTATTATCCATGAGATACATTCGATTGCACAGCTGACAATAAAGAAGCGAACGCAATCGGGGTTCGCACGTCGTGCAATCGGTGCCGCTTCAATACGAAAACCAGACAATAAACGCAAAAGCAGCACGGCAGCATCGCCGAAGAATTCAGCCCTTTGACGCGCTCCGCTGGCATTTGCATATGCGGCTGCAGCGCATTGTAATAATTTCTGAAATACTCGACGGTTTTTCGCGCGCGCTGCCACCTCACACATTGTGCGCTGTCACGGCGACGGCCGCAATGATTTAGTAGCTTTCGGGTGAAAAGTGCAACGGAAGTGCAGCTGCGTGCGTCTTTGATGCGGCAGGCAGGCAAGCTGGCACAATCTTGAGCAGTGACAATTTCATATCTCGAAAATGTGATACTCGAATACCTTTGATGATTTTTCAATACCATATTTTAATTTTTCGGTGATCTTTGGACGCGCAGTCGACGATTTCTCAATGCCAACGAATGTGGGCCTCTGATCAGTTTTTTGAATTTTGACTGTTTCAAATGCACCGCTTTTCAGGCCGACTTCCTTGCAGTCCCACGCGGTTTTTGGTGGGGACGCAAGCGCACTCGGCGCACAAATGAGACACCACATTCAAGACTGGCTGCTGGAAGCTGAGTGCGCGGGCGTGCGCATAAATCAACATTAAGTCGCGCATTCAGACCGGCGCACACGGTGCGTCTTGTAGCGGCTGCAAAGAAGGACAGCGCGTAGAAAGGAAGCAAAAGCAGAGATGGAGGCTAATGTACACATTGAAAATGTTAAATATTGCACCATTATTATTGCCTTCAAAATCATTAACTACTCGTATTTGAATTCAAATCATCGCATTGAGAATATCATAAGTATGCATTGTGATTATTACGATTCCTTATGCGTAATCACATTTTTGTTGCGTTTACATTCGATTTTTTTAGTGCACAAAACACTCGTTTGAAGTGGCAGACGGCAGTTTTCCTAATAATAGGCGCAGAGTTTTCCCTTTCGTTGCGTTGCTTAAGAAGTTTCAATTTTTTATGCAGGGGGAGACAACTTCAAGTGGCTGTCTCTATCTCACAACGCCCTTCGAGAATGGGACTTGAAATAAAAATTGACACTTTTCTGTCATAAATGAAGATTTATGACGGACGCATTGCTGTTGTTAGTGCTTTGAATAAGGGTCGAAAAATCATATGTGAAAATGCATATATACTCGTATGTAGATATAAAAAATATGGAGATATTAAAATGCAACTCACAGCTAATATAGAGGAAGACTTTTCGAATTGCTTTGAACATTTCATGCATTAAATTTCATTAGCTCACCTGCAAAGAGAAAAGAAAACAGTTATTTATCAGTATGGATTTAGTTTTGAAAAACTGAAATTTGCTCTTATTTTTTAGAACTAATATTATTAATGGATTGTTAACATGTTCGGCAAGTAATACCGTCTACCTTATGTGAAGACAATCAAAAGACAATCATGTTCTCAGCATACAGAAACTGGCAACTCAAGCTGCTTCAAGAGCTATTGCATAATTTAAGGTGTGCTTTTAGGCGCTTGCGAAATCTTTGAAACATCATTCAACAGAATTCATTAATCAGGATCATAAAAACGAACAACCGCGAAAAGTTTAACGAGAAAAACGGTGAAATGAATGTTGCGCTGTAGTATTTCAGTTTATGGCGATGAAGTGTGCTTTAGGGCGCTAATCTAATATTGAAGGCACTTTTTTCAACGATTTTATTTAACCCTTTCAGTAACAATGTCCAATATATTTTACTACAGCTCATACAATTCATACAGCCCGGCTTATTTTCATGTCGGAAAGGGTTAAGGAAAGTATTAGAGCAAAAGTTTCATTAGTTTTTATAAATTACAGCAAAACAAATAAAAATATTTAATATCGGCGAATACTAAACGATTTTCAAGTAGAACTAAATTTTTTGAAAATCTTAAGTTTAAAGGAAATTCAAAACTACTATAAATTTATTATTCTATTTGTATAATGCCAGCCACTCAACAGGACAGTTCCAATGAAAATATCGAAGTATTGAGAGGACCCCAACGCACTCAAATTGTCGCCGTTTTCGAATTAAAGTGAATGTTTATCCACATGAAGAACAAAAAAAATGTGTTGTTTTATGTTTCATTTCAGCAACCACTTCCACTTTAAATGACCTTGTAAATCCATATCTCTTCTATACAACTCTAACCATCTCTCAAATTTCTCTTCTCTTTATTATTTCAGCCTGAAATTTCAAGCCTTTAAATTACCTCGCAACCTTCAAGTTTTTGGCGCCAAACAACAACATAAACACGACAAGGCATTTAAAATGTCTAAATGTTGAAATCAATTAAATTAAAGACAAGCATGTTCGGCTCTCCTGTCGCTCTCATTCCATTTTGTGTCGGAAGATTCGTAAACTTTAAAATTGCCGCAGCCTAGTTTTAGGCGGGTGGCCTCACACACATTCATTTTACGTACTATCTGCACTTGCCTTGTCTCGGCTTATTATTTTGTTTTGTCTTTGTCGCCGCTTCTCCGTCAGTCGAAGCGAAGGGCAAAAGGAAACCGCAAATTCCTGCAAAAGCAAACGCAACGGCAAAAACGGCAAACGTTGCGCTCTTACTCGTTCACTCTCTCGCACACTTTCGGCGCTGTGTATTTGGACTTGAACACTTGTTAATGCGCCTAAAAGTATGCCAAACACAAATATAGCAACAAACAACGGCATTAATGGCAACTACTAAAATAGCAACAACAACAACCAAAAGCAGCAGCACAGCACTGAAACGTAAGAATAATTTTGTGTACATTTTAGGCAACTTGTGTCTACGTTTCCGCCATGGGCCCACCGCCCGACTGAAGGCCGACATATTTAGGTACAGTTAAATACAATAACAATAACAACAACAGCAACTTTGCAGCAGTCCATAACCTAACCTAACATTTCTGCATATTAAATATTTGTCGGCGAAGGCATTTCGTAGCACACTTTAAGGCGCATGCCAAAAAATCCAACTTTACTTTCGGTTAGTTACATTTTACGGAAAATCTGTGCTGTGCTGCGCTGCTGGCGGTCGACGTGCAGGTGTGTGTGTGTGTGTGTGTGTCGGTATGTGCGTGCAGACAGATAGAAAGACAGACTGGGCTGCGCAAAATTATCTTAAACCAAATTAAACAGCAACAACAAAAAGGGTTGCCTTCGCCGTACAAGCCCAATTACCAGCGAGCTTTGCATGTGTTTGTGTGTGTGTGTGTTAGTGTAGGAGAACATTGCTGAGGGGGACGTGAGGAGGTGGGAAATTGGTGGGAAGTGGCAAGCCGTGAGCAACAGCATTTGATTGCCTGTTGCCTAAAGTTATGCTAAGCAAAAATGTGGCAAATTTAAAGCGCGCAGCGAGTGAAGGGAAAAGTGAAAAGCCGGTAAAGTAATAAATGTGGCGCAAATATTTTTTGGTGGACAGCGTTCAACAGTGGACCATCAAACAACTCACTCAGATTGTTGTAAAACTTATTTATTCCAATCAATAATTTCCAAATGCAATTCAAATTTAGTCAAAGTTTTGAAAGCTTCGGAACTTTCACAAAATGCTTAGCTTGTTTTTGCATATATCACAGTTATAGCGAGCTTATGAATCGCGATCTAACGAGCTATCTGGCAATAGGGAAACTCAAATATGGATTTTACAGAGTTAAAGTAATGAAGCCGATTGATTGCCAAATCAATTAGAAGTCTTGATTAAGACAAGTGTTTGCTGATCCTTGGACCACTGTACACTTAACTCCCTTCCATTTCTCCTACTAAAGCAGTGGGTTTTACGAGTGCGTTGACCCGGGTTGCTGTCCACAGTCCACCCCAGTTCTTGCCGCTAGCTTTTCAGTTTTCTTGAAATGGTTGCTGCAGCTGTCCTTGAGCTTCAACAGAGTTTGTCATATTTGTAAAAAAATAAAAGTGAGGGGATAGGTAAATCTGCAAACACCACTTTACATCATAGAAGCGGATTGACAAAGCTGAGGGGGAAGGTGGGCGCTTGTGACCAGCCCCCAACTAAATATTCCCACGGCTCAGCATTTGCGTGCGCCTCATTCCTTTCAACTCTCTCATTTTTGCAATTTTCCCCTTTTTTGTAATATTTTTTCTATACGTTTTGCGCCGCTTTTGATTTCCACTGTTGTCTTTGCTGCGGCGCCATCTCGTGCCGCACGCCGCACCCTCGCACCCTTCGTTATAGTGTGTTGCCCTTTTTGTGCCACATTTCGCGTTGCCTATTTCCCTCACTGCTGCGTAGGCGCCCAGAAGGCAGCTTTAACAATTTAATACATAAGTGAGGAAACTGCGTGTGGTTGTTGTTGTTGCTCTTGTTCCATATAGTTGCTGGTGCTGGCGGTTTTTGACTGCCAAAGTGCGTAACTTTCACTTAAAAAAAATCTTGTCTGCCGCCTAAAAGTATGCAATGGCACTTTCTCGCAACTACTGTCTGTATGGCTGTCTACAAGCGTCGGAGTGTGTGTATGTGTGCGTGCATACTTCTACCGCAATTTTCAAGTACGCGACGGCGTCCCTCATCGCAGCGCTTTTTGTCGCCGCGTGCACTTGTTGTTGCTGCCTTTGTTGATTTTCTTGCAGTTTTTCCCCCTCCCCATTCTGTTGTAGCCATGGTGGAAGTTGTTGCAGTTAAACCACCTTCCTCCCTTCTCCACGAGGCGGCAGTCGAAAGTGAGTATAGCATAGTTTTCTGCTCATGAAGGAGGGAATGGAGCTGCTTCGCTTTTTATGTTTTAATTATGCGCGTTTATTGCTTAGCGTTGCAGCGCGAGAAAAGTAAAAGTTGCACTATCTAATTTTTAGGCATACAGGGTTCTTCGCTTAACAGTGAAACCCTGCTTGTGAACTGATTTGAACGCAATGCGCTTAATGACTCATTGCCAGTGCGACGGCTGGACTGCTTCCGCATTACAATTTCCAAAGCTTCAGCTTCGGGACTGAATTTGGCCGGCGCTCTCTATAGGTGTGTGTGTGTGTTTATGAGTGTTTCGGTAGTTTTGCGCATTAGACAATTGATTCGAGTTGTTTTTGAGGCAGCAACAACAAACGCCCAGAGCAGGCTGTTACAAACACACATACACCCATACACAACCACCTATTGAAATACATACAAACACACAAACAGGGACAAATGGAGACAGGCGGCAGCAGTTGGCGGCAATGTGTGGCAGCAATTGAATACGCACACAAACAGAGCGAGCGAGAGACAAAGTGTCCTTGAAAGTTTTTGGCATAGTTTTGTTAGCGCACAAACGCACAAACACACACATACATTCGTACGTATGTATGTATGCATGCCGGAGACGCACAGCGCCACACGCATGAAAATTTTTTGCGCCATTGCGATGTGGTGCAGGGCGCAGTGCCAGGCTTTGAACTTGACTTACACACACACATACACGCATTTA
The DNA here is from genome assembly GCA_963971225.1 of Melieria omissa. NCBI lineage: Eukaryota > Metazoa > Arthropoda > Insecta > Diptera > Ulidiidae > Melieria > Melieria omissa. The sequence continues at coordinate 43,321,435 of OZ020268.1, read as the reverse complement.
AACGCATACAGCCCACTTGCATGTACACAAGGCAAAAACAGCCGCAGCAGTCAAAGGGTTAATGACACTGAAATTTGTCGGTGTTTATCTGTTTGTGTTTGTCTGTATGTTTCCACTGATACAAGTACATAAGTGGAAGTGTTAATAGAAAGTGTGGACTGCAGTGATTTAGTAAAATGCTTGAGAGAAATTTTAAAAGAAGATGGTAAATTGGTTGCATGCAAAATTTTAAACAGCAAGCAGACGTCGCTTCAGATGGTATAAAAAATATGAAGCTTTTTAAGACTTATAGATTGTTGTAGGCCAACATATTTGTTCTGTTTATAGTGTTCGACTTAGTTATACTCAGCGCTGTCCACATATTTTTGCCAGCTCACTCTTCTGTCTGGCACTAAGATGGCTAAATCCATTGCTTTTCAACATTTATTATTGTAGTTAAATTTTTGCATTTACGAAATGGGACGCTATACGCTTGAACAAAATTGGGAAATATTGAGAACTTACTTCCAAAGTCTTCAAGTAAGAAATTAAAAACAAAATTTCAAAAAAAAGATTGGCCTTCAACTCAGTTGGTGGATCAATTTGTGAAGCGAGCTAGTGAAACTGAATCATTAATGGACCAAACAGCTCGTTCTCGTACAGTGCACAGCCGGAAACATTGCTTTTGTAGCCGAAAATGTGCGTGAACATCCATCAACGTCAACTCGCCATCGCTCTCAGGAATTGAATATTTCTCGCGTTTATTTGATGAGAATTTTGCATAAAGATCTCGGTATGAAGGCTTACAAAATTCAATTGGTCCTAGAACTGAAGGCTCATGACCATCCGACACTAAAACCGAACTTTTGGGCACCGTTTTCAAAAATCGAATAATCAGCCGAAATTCTGAAGTCAATTGGTCGCCTGCGATTTAAGCTCGTTGGACTTTTTTTTCGGGAGCCGTAAAGGACAAGTGTTACGCTAACCGTCCAGAGACGATTGAAGCTTTGAAACATGAAATCGAATGCCATTCAGGAAATTCTACTCCGAAAAAGTACTTGAAAATTGGGTTGACCGAGTGGCGTACTGTAAGACCAGTCGTGGCAGTCATATGAACGATATCGGTTTAATTCTTAAATAACAAAGTCCAAGCTTTGTAATAAAACAGGAGTTTGAAAACAACTTTCATTCGTTTTTTTATAACGAGCAAAGAAATAGTAACATTTGAAGCGTACAAATTAGAAAATTATGTAAAATCTCTTAAAACTGTGATTTTCATTTAATTTTGGAAATCGTAGTTTAAACTCCTTAAAACGTCACACCAATCTGTATTTTGTATGAGTCGTAATGAATTGAAACAACTGAGTGGAAATTTTCTATGACGAAGCAGCATGACGAAGCTGGAATGTTGTACTAAACTGAAATCTATTTACTTCCAACATGAGACCACTTAGACCACATCTCCACAGCATCCTGCTGACTTTCCTTGAAGGCTCATTGAAAAATCAATCGTAGCAATTATCGATAGCCATCAATGATTACTCACACAGTCGCCTAGGCGCCCATGAATACGAAGTGATGTGGCACAAAAGTGTTTACTACCTTTTCACTCGCCACTTTAAACAAACAGACACGGCAGCAGCTATTTCCTTAGCTGTAATTTGGGTACGTTGGGCGTGAGAGGGCAAATGTCAGCCACTTGTGTTGTGTGCACAACAAGTGTTTGTCCTGGATAAGGACGCTGCTGCCGAAATAATTATACGATGTGAGCGGTTGAGCGCTTATCGCACGCCACCAATCAGCAATGAAATGGCAAAAATGTTACACAATTTTCTATTGAAGAATTTTCAATAATTCAAACGACGCGCGAAGGGACCAAAGCGAACGAAACTTTGCCCATACATAGATAAACTGTATGCAATGCCGGCAAAGTCGAAAAGTCGCCAAAGCACGTACAAACATAATAAGTAATAGTGAGAGTGTGAGTGAGTGTGTGTGTAGTTGTGGTGTGAGGACGCAACTATTGAAAGGACGTGCAGCAAAGTCGCATTCAGTGTGTGGAAAGTTCATAAAACGGTTGCGATTGGCGAAAAGTACCAGCGACTGCTGATGTGCGCTCCCGCCCGCCGCCGCCGTGGCCAATTGTGCGTGAGTGGGTGAGCGTTTTGGCATTATGGCCGCAGTCAAGTTCATGTTTAAGTGTTCATTATCAATGTTTACCGATTATTACCAGCGACAGGCCCATATTAACGCCTAAAACAACAACAATAAACTGGAAAATAATCACTACAACAACATTGCTAAGGGTCGGCACTGGGTAGCGTTGGTGTTGATTTTGGAGTTAGTGATTGTTGTTGTTGTAATAGTGGTAGGCAGGCAGGCAGGCAGGCGGGCAAGTTAAATGGCAACGCATTCGTTATAAAGTTATAATTATTTGCATCTGTTCTGCCTCTCTTTATGTGAGTGTGGGTGTTTGACTGTGTGTGGGGGGCTTGAAAACCGCTTGAATATGATTTTAGTTGTATTTGATGTGGAGTTTTGACTTTGAGGGTGCTTTGAAAACTGAAATTAAAATGCGAAACACTTTTTGTTGTTTCAAATATATAAATGCTGAAAAGTATACTGGACGCAGATAAGACTGTGGATGGAAAGTGGTAATAAACGATATTTAATATTACTATTTTTTCTATTAATACAAATTGCTTCAAACGATCAGATTTTGAATCAATTTGAACTTTAATATTAACCCTTTCAGTCACAATGTCCAATATATTGGACTACAGCCCATACAATTCATACAGAACGGGTTTATTTTCATGACGGAAAGGGTTAAGAAACTTTTATTTTTCTGTACTAAGAGTCTTAAAAAATCACTTTAGTCAACTTTTGCAAAATTCAATCCAATATTTAAGTTCCACTGTGCCCATATCCAGCCTCGTACAACATCTACCCGCTACATTCCTGTCTGCCACGCTTTAAATAACGCGTGCGGTTTTTCATCAAAAAAAAGGCCGACAATTTTAAATATTTCTCCCAAAAAGTCAACCTTAAAAAATGCCCCTCGCTTCGAATTTTGCCAGCACGTGACTTTACAGCGGCAGCAAAAACAGCTACAACAATAACAACACAGCGGGTGTTTAGCTGACTTCGACGCTTTGCCACATTTAACCCTTTAAAATTGTGACGCGTTGCATGTGCGAAGAGTGGGAGATTTACATTTTGCAACATTTGGAGGTAATACTATTTTCCGTAGTTGTTGTTGCTGCTATCTGTCGCATGCCACATGCTGTTAGCTGGCTGCTGGTTGTTGTGCCAATGCAAAAAACTTTGCTTTTAAGTTGTGGTAGCTAAAAGTGAAAACGTGTTGGAAAAAAGACAACAATTTGAAGGGCGTGTTCACTTGTTGTTACTTAAAAATATTGCAAATGCAACAACAATTGTCACTATTACATTTTGTGACCCCTAAGAACTCGTCTTCTTGTTGGCTCGTTTAAAAAAAAAAAAAAATACAAGAATCTTGAATCGGCTTTCCTGTAAAATTATTTACTTGGGTTCAGTGTGCGACTTTAGACCTGACCAGAACAAACCAATTGTTGGGTTGGGAGCTTTGCATGCGTCATAAATTTATTTACAGTGTTGGAACCGAGAACTCTTTGAACCACTGAACTGAGATTCACTGAAACTGTTTAGTGATACATTCAAAAAATCGCTTTGGCAATGACGCACTGCAGCAATTTTCCAATAAAAAATACGCATTCATACGCAACTCAGTCCTCACCCACAACATCCTCGACAAAAACAAAATTGTCATAAAACCACATTTTCCCTTCCTTAATTTCCTTTCTTTTTATAAAGTTGAATGGTTTCCCACTTATTTCATTCCTGCGTATTTTATTGCATTGTGTTGTTGTTTTAAAAATAAACAACTCGACTAATAATTTTCGAACAGCTAAACTCAATACCAGAACGCAAAAACACACCCACACACAACCGCACAAACAGACATCCATACAGCTAGAAACAACTTTACGATCGCATAAAAAGTCGTGTGGCACTGACTTGTCTATATTTCACCATTTTTCAGCCAGCAACAAATAAGATCACAAGGAGCGAAGAAGAAGAAGAAGATGCGTGCCTGCGGCATGTTCCCAGGCATTTAATGTTATTGAGGAAAATATTGATGAGTGTTGGCGGCAAAGACGCTCTGCATGCTGGGGATGTTCCCGCTTCAAGGTGAAATGTGTTAAAGCCCATAGAATCTCGGCGACTTTTCGGTTATTTTTATTTATTTATAATAAACATGAACACATAAATTTTGTACGTTTTATGGCAATGGGGTGAATTATCAATCAGTGGGAGTTGGGAGAAATTTCATGCGGGAAAGTAGAATACAACGAATAACCGACAAAGGCCTCTCGAACTGAAGGTGAGTCAAGCGGCAGTAATTTATAAATGCATTGCTCGGTTTTGTTGTTTTTTACCAAACGACACGGTAGGCCAAAAAACAGCTGCGCTGGCAATGGGAAATCCCTCGCCTTGTGCCTCAAAAAGCGCCGCCAACGCCAACCTGACACTCGCCGAAGAAGTGTCTGACAAGCGCACCAGCTGAACGCACAACTAGGCGCCGGGCAGCGTTCACAAAACTATGCCACATTCACCAGAAGAGTGCGCGATATTTTTATCAACGTCTCGCGGTATTGCGCCCAGTATCTCATCGATACGACATACGCACTGCATGCTTGTAGCCGATAGATATTTACCAACAATGCGCGTGTTTGCATGTCGAATGTTGTTGCTGTTGTAGGTATCTATCGCCTTTAATGCCTCTTAATTTAATATGCAGCTGACGTGCGCGTGTGGACGGTTGGCGCGATCGGTGGGAAGTCGATGCACGATGGGCGAGTGGGGTGCGGGGCAGGGTAGCAGTTATATATACACACACTCGGGCCATACAATAAATCGAAATGACAGATCGTTAAATTTAACACGATCGGTATTTCTCGGTTTTGTTGCTTTTTGCCTACATGGTTTTTGTTGTTATTATTGTATTTGTAGCAAACGGCTGTCGATCAAGAGCAGCCGGGACAGTGGCCACGGCGCTGTGCCGACAATGTCTAAGGTTCATTTTCGATTTTGAAAAAATAGCATGAATTTAATGTTGTTGCTGTAGTTGAGTTGTCATTGTTGTGTTGTATTGTTTTGAAATTTGTTTTTGGGACAAGTGTTTCGAATTTTCAAATGCTAAACATTTTATGCGAATTTTTTGTCTCAACAAATCAAACGAGTTGGTGTTGGTTTTAGTTTGTAGTTGTCTAATTTTTTTTTATAGATTTGCTATCGCCTACACGTTTGTTTATAAAGGCTTTTAGCGTTTGATTTAAAATTGAAGCAATAGAAAATGCAAAAAATGCTATCTTATGTTTTTCAGAGGTGGTTCCATTAGTTTTTTGCATTGATTTAAGACTTTTGCGGGGTAATCTATGATATTTTTACTTTATTACAAAATTTCTATTTTGGCTTCAAAGTTTATGATATAATAATAAACTTTCAAGCCAAAATAGCGATTGTGTTATAAAAAAAAATATTATAGATTACTCTGCAAAAATGTGAAACCAATGCAAAAAACAAATGGAACCACCTCTGAAAGACATAGATAGACTTTTTTACGTTTCATGTTGGCTTAGAGAAGAATGTCTGAATATTTATATTGTCAAAATAATGCCGAAAGGGTTAGGTTATCTGAGAGCGAAGATTTGCTAAAGAAAGAAAGTCTGTAGAAGGATGGAGTGAACTGAAATTATGGTACAGTAAGGTGTGGACACGCAAAGTCTCTGAAACACACATTCAATTAGTTTCATAGTTAGTTAAGGTTTAGTTTTATAAACATTTACGACATTTACCATTAACCCTTCGCTGCATGGCATTGCATATATGCAATGTTAACTTTTTATAGATTTGGAGTCTATTCTATTTACCATGTTACTTGTGTCTTTTATGTTAAAGCATTTGATTACTAACGCAATTGTGCGAATAGCATTGAAAGTATGTACAAAAGAATCGAAAAAACAACAAGTGTTTCGATTTGGTGAAATAATTTTGGTTATTGATGGATTTTGGTTATGGTGATCGCCGTCGTTCAGCTGTTAAGTGCGTTGAATTACGAGTATGCAGTGACGCCTGACCTCTGTTTGACTCTCCGTAGTAGCCAACACTAAAATAGAGATTAACCCGACTTTCATTTCGGTGGAAACTGTCCGCAAAACTTCTTTCATAGATACAGAATTTCAACAAAATTTCATTTTTATCATCAGAACTTAACTAGCAACAAGAATTATGTGATAAAAATGTTTTTTCTTCACGGAAATTAAATTATGCAACGAAGGGTTAATGGTAGTTTATGTGACTTATGTGCTCCTTGGCTCTTAAAAAGCCTTGGTGCACTAGAAATAATTTCCGTTTCTTCCTGAGTGTGAAAAGGTCCTAGTGATAGTCTCTATTTTATAGTTAACCCTTTTAGTAACAATATCCAATATATTCGACTACAGCCCATACAATTCATACAGTCCGATTTGTTTTCATGTCGGACAGGGTTAAGTGAGCCTATTGTGAATACCCCTACGAAGAGCCCATTCCATGTTCGGTTCAAGCATCTAAATACTATATACATATATTAATATATATTGCCTAGATATTTATGTATTGCATGCATATGTATGTGTGTGTGCGTGGATCTAAAGTAGGACTCTTAAATGACGTTGGCTTAACACATGAATTATGATTATTGAATATTTTGTTGTTGTTTTTATGCCGTTTTTTGCTTGTCCTACTTGAGGCACATCCACTTGAGGCGATCAGTTGCCGCTGCTGCTATTGTCAGTTTAGGTTGGCCAAGTGTTTAGTTGGCATGATCAGTGATCAATTGCTCTCCGTTTGATTTGAATACTTAAGGAGCGCGCTCAAGTACATTGCTTTGTTGTTGCTGCTGTTATGTTTTGACTATTTCTTTTGTGTTGCTGTGGTTCTTGGGCATTTTTTTGTTCGAACTTTTCGAACATTTCAAACTCAATCATTCACATCGTTATTAGCTATTCACGAGCGATCAGCGCATTTATTTGAAATCGGTGTACGCGTGTACACGAGAGATGACAAGTTTTCGGTTTCGGTTTTGTGTTGTTGTTGCTATCTTTTCATGTTTTATTATTTGTTGGCGCTTGAAGTAGGAAACGTATTGACGTTCAAGTGCTTTGCGTTGTGTGAGGGAAGCTAAAACAAGAAATGCGACAAGTGGCTTAAAGATGAAGAAAATTGAAAATTTTTTAATGTGGGTCGAAGCGAATATTGCGGGCAGGCGCTGGAAGACGAGCAGCCAGGGACTAGAATGCGGTTTGGGCAATGAAACCAAATGTTGTGGCAAAATAAAACAAAGCAATATATATTTTATGTGATATTTATGTTTCTTTTTATTATAGTTGTGAGCAGCGGCCTGGCCGGAACTTTTTAGCTAATGTGACGACCATGCATAGTGATTGAAAATGTTAAATAATTATGGGCCCATGGCTACGCCTCTGGTTGTGAGAAGTGATTTGATTTGAGTAGTAAAAAATTTTATTCGTCGTGGTTATGGTAAATAAATTGTAAAATATATTTAGCCATCCTTTCTTTTCGATTCTAAAAGTTTGCTTTCGTCCTACCGCGACTTCTACCCAGCACTTCCCCCAGCTCCGAGTATCTATGAGCAAAATTGTATGCGACACTTTGTGATCAGTGATCGGTAGGCGAGGCGAAAGTGTGTGGGATGCCGTTTTGAAATGTTGCCTGGATTTGCAGATCATGTGCGCCGAACGAGTCGCTGGTTGGGCACTCGCAGACAAGCATAGACAGCGAGACAGCCACATCGACACGCTTGTTTCTGCGCAAAGTCTCAATAATAAATTTTAAATGAAAATACAAAAACTGTGCACTCTGCGTGCGCATTGCCATTACAGCCACAATTTGGCTGTAGTGCTTCGATTTAGTTTCATTTTCCCATCATCGTCGTCACCATCAACTTGAATATCATCAACAGCAATAACAACGCAATCATAAGCGGCCGCGGCCGTGGCAACGGCAACGGCAGCAGCAGCGGCAGCGAGGCGATCATCATTTTTTTACGTCTGTTGCATTGCAATGAGCCGCAGAGAATGCGTTTCGTGGTGCCCTCGCACATTTGTACGTTGCGTTGCGTTGCGTTCTGTCTTCTGGCTTCTGCGCGGCGCAATGCCGCAAGTGCCGCATGTGGCGCGCTCGGCACTGAGTAACTGTGGCAAATATTGTCATCTACGACACATTACGGATTTGCTTTCTTTGGCTGTCGCTGTCGTTGACGCTGTCTGTCTGTCTGTCTGGCTGCCAGAATGTGTCTATAAGGGCGAATTTTTAGTATTTGTTCAATAATCAGCCATGAATATGACAAATTCAACGCAGACGAAAACTGATTTATACTTTTTTGTGATTGTTTGTGCGTTCAAAAATAGCTGGGAGGGACCATATGTAATGGATGCATATGGATATATATCCATACATATATGTATTTGTGTATGTGCAAAGATGAAATGAGTTTGGTTTTCGGGATGCAATGTATGTTCTTCAACATTTCAGACTGTAATATTGGCATGAAGCATTTGTCATATATGTATGAAATGAAGTCAATAAGCTGTAGTTTCAAAAACCTGAAGAAACATTAAGTTTATCTCAAGTAATTGGTTCAGCACACCAACAACTTGTAGTCTCAATGAACAAAGAACTCCCCAATAACAACAATAAATCCATAGAACAACGCAATATCACAATGGATCGTGCAATAAAGTTTGTAAAGACACAAGCTTACAATCTATGTTAGTTTTGTATAGAATTTTCTCACAAATTGACAACTCGTACATACTGCACACAATGCGCAGATGTCGATTTACTTATATGGTGAGCAAAAAATTCGATGAAAAATGTGAAATATGAATTAGAATTGAAAAAATAAGCGAAAATAATAAACGAAAACAATTGAAACAAAAATCGGTGCCGTTCCGAGGGTATCTGCAGTGCTCATTTGCATACATCAGACATCAGATAAATTATTTCACATCGAAGCGCAAGAGCAACGCAACTATAAGAACAACCACTACAATACACGTAAACACTTCGAATGGTATTGGCGCGAGGACATCCGCCGCGGCTGCAACCCCTTTTTTCGAGCCGCAGATTCTCCTTATGCACCGAACTAATGGATGGATGGATGGATGGACGAACGCATGGATGGCTTTTATATATTTTTAGCTTAATTCATTTTAGGTTTTATTGTTGCTGCTGTTGTTTGCTTTCACACACTCACACACACACATAGATATAAGTGTTTGGTTCGTGTTCGATATGGTCAAAATGCCAAATGACAATGACGACAGCGATAGCGACAGCGACGGTGACGCTCATGTGCGCATCAAATTAATCCATAACAAGAATAATAACAACAACAACACCAACAACGACAACGACCGCTGTGCATATTGAAATGAAATATTTGTGAAACGTTTTGAAAAATGCAAATAATAAAGCACAATTGAGCGGAGCAGCGCCAGAAAAGGGTTCAAATTGATTAGCGGCAAGGACAATGATGGCGAACGACGGCATGAGAGCAGGACGCGCATGTCTTACACTGTTGTTGGGTTCATAAGTCGCAGCAGTGAGTGAGAAGCGTGTGGAGATGCTCTGCAAGGATTCTGTAATGGAAAAAACCCGAAAGGAAGAGTCGCGTTAGTTTCATTGCGCTCATTTGTGTGGGTTTTGCAAACAAAACGAAGTCACCAAATTTCTAGTTTCATAGGGACTAGAAAAGTTTATGAATGGTGGGATAGACATTAATATAGTCCGATTAGGTCAACTGACTATATATGTATTTGTCCAAGGTGAAAATGTCATAGCTTGGTATAGAAAATGGAAAATGGTGTCATGTGTCTAGGAGTTTTAGTTTACATTTTTTGCTTTAGAAATGATTCTTTTATTCTTTGTGTGTATACAAATCTTTTCCACATTTCCTAAAGCAACTTTTGTGATTGCAATGTTTATAATCGAATGATTACAACTTTCCTTTATTTTCTAAGACTTGGTTTGCTCAATTTTCGTTGACTGTTCCCATTGAGTTCTTGATTTCTTTACGCCCAATTAATTCTGAGAACCGAAAGCGAAAAAGAAGGAATAACAAAAGCACAGACGTTTCAATGTAAATAAATCAAATAAATCGCGTTTTTTGCTCATTTCCACCTTTTTTTTCGATGCTTTTTCAAATTGAAAACCAGAAAAAATGAATCGACGGCTGCGCAAACGCATTCGCATTGCAGTTAATCAATTTTTTTATATTCAAATAAAAAGACAAACAATAGCACCGCTATTCTCGTACAGAAAAAACTACTTGACAAACACAACAAATTGTGTGAGATATTAAAAAAAAGGATAATAGCGCAAAAAACTGAAAACCGGAATAAAAATGCGCATTTGTGGCACCAAAATAACAAAAAAAAAACAACGACAATGCAGAAAAAAGTAGCAAAAAGGCTACCATAGACCTGAGGGGCGAAATCGCTGTTCGATTAAACTTTAAATAAATAAAGGCAGTTGATATGAAACACAAATTTGAACAGACAGTCACTGCAGCGTTGTCTCCCCCTCTCACAACTGTCACAGCACACCACCGAGCGCGACAGATATTCGACATACGAATCGGCATCAAATCGGGCCACTGCGATTGCGATTGCGATTGAATGGCGCAGCGCGGCCACTATCGAAAATCGTGTTAATCAAATCAAAATTTTCCGAACCGGTTTCGACACTGAACCGGGGTAGCTTTCACCCTATCGATGGCGACAGCCACCCGGCCAGCAGCCGCACCATCCCTATGGCTGAGGGCAGCGCTGCATTCAGTTGTCTTTAAAGCTGCGCTGCGGACATTAAAAAATGGCGCGCACTGTGGTGCAATCGAAGTGAGTAGACACAAAATGACATTAGGCTGCGCAGCGTTTCGTCACATCATCTGGCTGGATGTGATTGTTGCGCATATGTGCAGATACGGGGCAGTGCGAAAACAACAACAAAACCAGAGACAAAGTTAAAATTACTCAAAAGAGCAAAGCGAGCGCAAGAAATGAGTAATTGGAATGGCTGCATGTGCTGAGGGTTAGAGTTGACCCGGAGCTGAAGGTGGCTGTGTGTGTGTGTGTGTGTACTTGCACTTATGATACTTAGTCGGGAATAGGCGAGCTAATCTCGGCATGGCCGCTGGCAGAGGATAGTGGTTTGGCAGCTATCTGCCCTAGGAAAAAATTTTCGCTGCTCGTTTGTTTTTTTTAGATAATTTTTAACACGCGTTTGGTGATTTTTATTTTTGTTACATTTTTTGTTGGCTGATTGTTGTTGGAAGGAATATTTCCATTGTACAAATTGAATACTATGGTGATAAGTTTCGCGCGATTGGGCACACTGTAAAAAATTATTTAAAATTATTTTATAATCGAACGAATATGACGATTTATGAGTTCAACTAATTTAAAAAAGTATAGCAATTCAAAGTCCTATTTGTTTATTTTTCACTGATGTTTTGTATTTGTTTTGAAAAAATTGAACATTTTCATTGCTATTATAAAACAACTGCAATTTTGTAAGTATGCAGTGCAAGTTTTTTAGAGTGTACACGTATAATTGTTTGTGGTTATTACTGGTTAAAGACACGTATTTAGTTTTCATTGTTCGTTATCTTGTTTCGTTCTTTTCAAAATAAAATCTGTATATTATTTGCTTGTTAAAAAATGAATGAATACAGTCGTGTCCGGGTATAGTGAACACCCTATATAGTGAACACCCAAATTTTGACATGAAGCCTCTAAATATTGAAAACAATTTTGAAAGTAATTTCAAGCAAAAAATAAAAAGTGTATTTTGAGCTTAGAACAAAAAGCTCTTGTGATTAGAATAAGTTTTTGAACAAAAATGTAAACCTTGATATAGTGAACAACCTCAATACTGTGAACAAGCCTTGCAATAATTAGTTCACTATATCCAGACACGACTGTACTGTGCACGGAAAAAATAAAATAAATAAATATTAAAAAATATATTAAAAATGGTGGTTTTTATGCTTCGATTGCTATTTAATTATTAATAATAATTAATAATTTATTCCTCTATACATTTTATTTTTTAGAGTGTATGTATTTCTATTTCTATGATTTGTGGTCAGTACTGATTAGAAAAATATTTTTAGTTTAAATTTATTTCAAATTAATAACCACTAGTGCTATGATAAATAGATAAGGGTTCACTTTAACCCATTGCTGCCTAATGGGTAACATTTTACGAATGAAAACTGATTTAAAAAAAAATCACAGAAAAGTTCGTGGTAGAGATATCTCAAAATCATTGATAGGGATGGTTGGGGTAAAGATGGAACTACCTTAGTCTAGTGGTACCATCTAGCTAGAGTTACCAGACTCCAAAAATGTTGAATTTTCCGGAGGTGGAAAATGTGGCGAAACGTAGTGGCCCTAGAACCTCACAAAAATTTACCTCCTAACTCACCTGTAAACAATACTTCTTTTGTTCAAGTGTTTAGCTGATCACTTTAAAAAGTATGGAAAAAAGCTACTATTGCTGCCTAATGGGTATAAAATACCCAATGAATATTTCAGCAACGTGCAGAGATAGAAAGCTGAAATTTTCGTTTCTGATCATTTTGGGTCAATTCCAGGTCGCGTATGATTTTATCAAAATCGTATAGGCGGAACTGGTACCCGGCAGCAATGGGTTAAATGAGTTCTATATTTTTGCGGGACAAAATTGTAGGTTTGTTTGTTGATATGATTTTGTAGTTAAAACTGTTGGCAGGAGTTGTTAAAACGACTAGACTTAAAATTTTGTAATACTTAAACCTAAAGAAAATAGTTAATGGTCAAATATCCTAAGGTATCGTCGAATCGTTTTGCGAGATATTTAAACAAATATGGAAATTTGTTGCTAAGGAGGAAGGAACCCGTAGACTGTTCTAAGAAGACAACGAGAATGAGTAACAGACTAACAGATACAAAATTCTTCTGTGGATAACGCTAAGTATTAGGAGAAAAATCGAACCTAAAAGCCAAATATTGGTAACGAAAAGGGATCCAACAAGTAGATCGCTTCGGGTATTCGATTCTGTAAGCGATTATGACTTAATTTCGGTAGACGTAAACACTTGAAATGCTCAAATAAAATGGTTTGTAAAATTACTCTCTGTTATCAGAATAACCCGCAAGGCTGACGTATTTTCTACTTCTGAATGGTTAAACTCAGTTAAAAAAATCTTATTGCAAACCGTTTTACATATGTCGCGCGATCAGCTTCCGGTTGGTCAGTGCACAAATATTCGTTTACTATGGAAAATTCAAGCATGAGAAATCATCTCAAAACTGCCCAACTAACTGAATTGTTCATAGTATAATCAGAAAACTCGAAAGTTTAGACGCTAGACAACTTGTTGTTGTTGTTGTGCGACTTGATTATTCATAAAAATTCGTAATGTGAAATTTTTCATTAATCACATTGCCAGACATCGCCGCTATAGACACACACATGAAATATGGCAATGGCAGAGCAAGAGTGAGTGAGTGAGTTAGTGAGGGTGACATAAATACACAACACCGTGCCGAAAGGGGTAAAGTGTGGGCGGCAGCGGCGCATTTTTCACAATCAATAATTCTCCTCAAAAAACAAAACAAAAGAACCAAGTCGACGAAAAAGCGATGAGAATCGAAGGCAGGCAACAAGTGCATAGAGCAGAGGAAATGGAGGCGGCGGGTGGGAGTGTAATTTTCTCGCCCTCAACCGCATGACCGGCGACATTGGTCTCTTATACAATTGGGGGCGGGGGAGTGGCGGGGGCCGAAAAAATCAGCCTTCGGCGCTATCAATGTGAATTGAACGCAAGTAGCAGATCGTGAACTCTGCGATCTCGATTTAATTTTTGGTTTATCGAAATTTTTTCCTCTTAATTTGTTGTTGTTGTTGTATGTTTATGGAGCATGATTCAGCTCGACGGATGTGAATAGCATCGAATGGTCATTAAATGCTTCGCATGCAGCCAAATTGGTTCGATGCTTTTCTTTAGTTTGTTGTTATTGTTGTTGCAGTTGTTGTCATTATTGCTGTTGATGGGGGTCGCTCTGCCAGCTACTGTTAGTTTTGGCTATTGATTATGTTGTTTTGTTGTTGTATTTGTTGCTTTTGTCGCATCTAAATAGATGACTTTTGTTGTTGTTGTTGTTGTCCAGTGTTTATGGTCATATGTGGCTGGCGCTGTGAGTTTCCTCCAACGAAAACATGTGTGTGTGTGTGTGTGTGTGTGTAGTGAAGCCAGAAGCGACAACAACAACCAGCACCACGAAAAACCACTCAAAATGACAACTGAATATTTTTATGGTTTTTAATTTCCGTGCTGACAAATTAATTTAATAATATTAAACGCCGCCACACACGCCCCGCAGCCATTCGGTCCCTCGACTGTGCGCCGTATCGAACGGCAAATTCAAATACAAATTCAGGCGCAGCGTATGCGATCGCCGACCGCATCGCATGTGGGTGTTTGATTATTTTTATTTAATTTTTTGCTGTCGTTGTTGTCGATATTGTGCGCGTTGCTGCTGTTGTTGGCTGTGGTGGTCGAGTAGCCAGCACAGTGGCGTACAATATTTTAATTATTTCGATTATTGACGCGTTTGAATTTTAATTAGTGCTCTAGTTTTTGTTGCTGCCGTATTTTTCTAATATTCTCCATCGAGCGATTCACTTGCAGCTATAATTTTTATGATTGTTGCATGCGGAGTGTCGGCCAGGCGCTCGTGCGGCCAACTCATTGGGCGAGGGTGTGCTGAGTGTGTAGAGGTGTATGTGTGTGTGTGTGTGTTGGCATGTCTAGACAATTTTTTCGAATTGTGATAGAAGTAAATGTTGAAAAAACGCTGCCCGTTTCATATGATTGTTGTTGGTTTTTCTAATTTGCATAAATTATTTGTAATTTGTTGGTGTTTTTATTTGTTTAGGTTATTTGCATTTCGTTGTTGTTGTGGCTGTGTCTTTAAGTTGATTTTTATGGCTTTACAATTTTATTGATGTTTTAATTAGGCAGTTTTGCTGCATATTTCGTTGTTTTTGTTGTTGTTGTTATGTCTCGGAATCGTTGTATCTAGTGTTTGTTGTATTGGCCGCTATTTTGTATTTATGCATTTGTTGTTGGTGTGTTAGACATATTTCATGCTTGTAATTGATATGCGTTTCGGTTTTGTTGAATTTTAAGTAGTTTTGAATTGTTTGTGCTATGTTGTTGTTGTTGTTGTTGTTGCTGTTGCTGTGTTGTTGTTGTGTTTGTTGTTTTTGTTGTTGAAATTGTAAAATTGTGCACGAAATGTTGTACTTACAAATTGCTTTTGTTTGCAATTTCAATAACAAATCGAAACTACATATAGTAGTTTTTGTTGTTTTACCACGGAATTGTTTTGTTAATTTTTTGTTTATGTATGCACCTATACACATGCAACTTTCGAATGATGTAATTAAAAACTGTCAAAATTAAATTATTTTTTACTAACTGATTTTGATAAATGACTTTAACATTAATAAAGTTATACTTATATACATTTTCATATTTCATTGTAAAGGCGTTTCATTTTATGGGCGTTTCCCAGGTAAAATTTTTAGTTTGTTAGATGCATGAGCCAACGCTCTATATAAAAGCACACTCCTTTATTTTTTTCACGAGGGTTCGCTATAATGTTTTATGCCTCGACGAAAAAGTGGGGTTTTTGGGACATTTTTGTCGAAAAAACAGTTTGAATGTATTTTTTTTGCATTGGTGTCTTAAGCAAATTTGTTGGTCGTTAAAATATCTACAAACTTGCCAAAGACAGTAAAGCGATATTCAGAACGATTTAGGACCAATTACCATTTAAACGTTCGAAGACTTAAGTGACGAACTTGACTGAAATGAGCAAACTTCAAAGTCGGATTTATCATAAACTAGAGCCAATCCAGCCAAACACCTGGTGGATCTCAACTCAGTACACGTATAGAAAAGTCGCTCAGTAGGTCCCCCGCTTGTTACTTTTTTCGACTAGCACAGTGTAACTACAGTCGTGTCTGGATATAGTGAACTAATTACTGCAAGGTCTGTTCACAGTATTGAGGTTGTTTACTATATCAAGGTTAACATTTTTGTTTTAAAACTCGTTTTATTTGCTCAAAAAAGCATTTTTTGTTTATTTGATTAAAATTTTTTTCAAGATTAAGAGGCTCCAGATCAAAATTTGTTCACTATATCGAGGTGTTCACTATACCCAGACACGACTGTAACTAATTATCTGTCAAAGAATGAATGACAGACGTAAGAGACGTAAGTGCTGCCAAAGTCGATTTACTCGCTAGTTTAAAATGCAACCAACAGATGGGACACCCAGTATATATAAGCTACAAAACAATACTTACCATCTGCTGTCACGCTCACTACACTCACTACACTATTTCTGATGGCAATTTGGATATCAAACGATTAGGTTTTTCATTGAGGCAACCAAAGGTTTTCTGATATTGGCGACGCCTACCTTGGCTCGTCATGCCAAGTGACTCTAAGAATATGATTTTGAACACACCTACCTGATACGTTCACTATAGTAATTAAACTTAAATTTAAATTAAATTAATAGCCATTAAATTAATAGTCAAATCGGCTCCTATATTAAGTGGTCTTATACTTATTTTTTTTGTTTTTGATACTTCAAGGGGTATGGATTTGCCGGCATCTTTACATGACTAAAACTGTTTTATTGATACATTTTAAGAATTGTAAGTCACACAGCTTGGTCTCTCTACCAAGAGAATTTAATGGGTGTTGAACAAGTCATTGGTACAAAGCAAAGAATAAATGTAACCCATTTGTTTAAGACTTTTATACTTGTTGAATTTTCAGATAAATTATATAAACTATTAGACATAAGCGAAGCTGCGCGAAACACCTCGGAAGTGAATATTTGTCACTCAGCCTGAGTTCAACTTGGAGACATTTTTTATTTGCCAAAAGTAGTAAAATCGTCAGAAAACCAGTTTGAAGCGCCTCCCCTTTTCACAACTCACTTAACAAATATTTCTTCAAAGTCTGCCAATTGTGTAAGTTGTGCTTTTATGAGAGGAAATCATTAGGCAAGCGAACAATGAAGAGATCAACAACCTGCACGACCACCAATGACTAAGCGACCAAAACCGAATTAGCGGCCAACTGAAGCTGCGGCTGTCAGCCAATTGGCTGCGGCCAAATAACAGCCGAGTCAATTTCTATCGAATTGCTCGACTGTGCATATTAGCCAAACAACAATCGACAGCCAAAAAACGCCGAGTCGCTCAAGCCAAGTGCGGCATTTAGACAATTTTTCATTTATTTTCACGACCATTAATTGTGCAGCGCGCTCACTCCGCCACACTGCCACACACCGTAGTGTGGTGCAAGCTGGGCGGCGGGAGGGCAGCGAGGCAACTGAAAATGATTACCAAACAATTGTACGTTGACTATAACTTAATATCGCCTAATTGCCTTTTTATTTCAAGGCGTAAGCGCACACACACACACGCAAGCACAACAATAGTGCAATGACAGCTGAAATTTGTCCCCTGCACCACCGTCGCTACCGCAGGCGATCTTTAACTTTGACTGGCAACAGCAACAAGAGCAACAAAACCCGCTCGCTTCATTCATGACGCGCAACAAGTGCTGCAAGCCCGCGCTGCCGTGTCCCCTGCGCCCGACTTACCGCTTTGATTTAACGGACAGCGCAAAGGAGCTGACGGCGACCGCCGCCGGGACGATGGGAATGGGGCTGCGACTCTGACTGATTTAACTGCGTGTGTAGTTGTCAGTAATTTGTGCAGCTCAATATATCAGTCGATATCTTATGAGTTTTTAATTTTAGGTTTTCTCAGACGGGCAGCGAACATCAAACAGATTGCCTGCTTGCAAGACAGCCTTCTCCGCTTGCCGGCCGTCCTGAGTGGCCGCCTGGCTGCCTGATTGACTGACGAAATGCCGCAGCAAGCGAGGGGGCGCGTTGGAGAACGTCTGGATGTGCGCAAAGACGGACAGAGCGGCGGCCGCATGCGCAGTTCGAGTGGCCGAAATGGCATTTAGCTGCCATAGCTCATCAATTGTATTTCCTACGGATTTTTCCATACCAATTCATTTCGTGCGTACGTTGTGCTCACGGCCGCACTGCGCCGCGCCGCGCGCTCTTGCACCTTTCTTTTGATTATTTTGAAAAGGACAAATCACTCTGCGTGTGTAGGATATTGAATAAAATATCATTTCGTACACACCCCTTTTGGGCATTGATGTTGGTGCTGCGCCGTTGCTCTTTTTACCATTTTTCCGTTGTTGTTATTGTTGCCGGGGTTGATGTTGTTTTTTGTTTTGATTTTTGAATGATTTTTGCAGTTGGTTGGCTGATGTCGAGAGCGTGCGTGCGATTCAAGGAGTTGTGTTGTTGTTCTTTGTTTGATGATGATGAGTTGCGGCCAGTTGGGGCTGCGTTGTTGTACATATCGCACAGATAGATACTTTTTGCATGTACTCTCGGGCGGCTGTGGCAGTCGGTAGGTGATCGATAAAAATACGCAAAAGACGCCTAATCGTGAGGGGAAGCGCGGCTGCAAAGGAAGGTAAAACGCTTCAAGGTTATATTTGCGCGGAGCGGCCGAGAAGTCATTTCGTAGCACTGTGCTTCAAGCATCTCTAAGGACAGCTGCACTCCCTTCGAGTCTGCTTGATTTCTGGCCTTTACTGCATTGTCTTTGTATTTTTTATTTCATTGGATCTTTGCTGCTGTGCCATTAATTGCGCCTTCATATGGAACATTAAAAAGAAATCATCATTATTGGCAGCTCCGCTTTTGCCACACGTAGCCCCAAGGACATTAAGAGGATAATTTGATATGACTGCGCTGCTGGCTTGCATAAGACACTCTTCAATATGAAACTTGCGGAGGGGTAAGGCAAACGCTTTTGTATGCAGTAATAACGAAGGAAGGATGTGTTCAATACACTGAAGGAAGTGCGAAAACTATTGAGATTACCTTGAACAGAGAGAGGACGTTCTAGGAGCCAACGTCAAGAAAGGTGTGTTTAGAATAGCATGAGAGCGAAATGCTCTCATATCCACGGAGAAGTATCCAAAAAGTCTTTTAGTGGGAGATTACCTATTGAGATTACTACGAACAGAGAGAGGACGATCTAGGAGCCAACGTCAAGAAAGGTGTGTTTAGAATAGGACGAGAGCGAAATGTTCTCATATCTACGGACAAGTATCCAACAAGTCTCTTAGTGGCAGGTTACCTCGATTACCTATTGAAATTACCTCAAAGAGAGAGCGGACGTTCTAGAAGCCAACTTGAGCGAAAAGGGCTCTTCTTGTGCATCGCTTCATATCAGCGGAGAAGTATCCAACAAGTCTCTTAGTGGCAGATTACCTCGATTACCTATTGAGATTACCTGGAACAGAGAGAGGATAATGTAGGAGCATCTCTTCATATCTGCGGAGAAGTATCCAACAAGTCTCTTAGTGGCAGATTATCTCGATTACCTATTGAAATTACCTGGAACAGAGAGATGACGTTCTAGGAGCCAACTTGAGCGAAAAGGGCTCTTGTGAATCGCTTCATATCAGCGGATAAGTATCCAACAAGTCTCTTAGTGGCAGATTACCTCGATTACCTATTGAAATTACCTCGAAAAGAGAGCGGAATATCCAGGAATCGTTCCCTATCCAACAGTTTTTTTGCTGGAACACTACTTGAAGGGCATTGACTCCTGACGAAACGATGTACAGATTCAACTTTGTCAACAATCTGAATAGTCTTTATTTCTTTAAGAAACACCACAGTTTAATTTTCAAAATCCCACTAAAGAAAACGCTCTGAAGGTTTTGAAAATACTTAAAAAAACTTAAATGTCCACACCTGCAATTTTATGACGGCCAGTGATGTTCGTATTAAAGTTATTATTGAATGGTTTTCTGAATTTGATTCAGCCAGCAATGGATCCAATCCCAACTTCACTTCCAAGAAGCTCAGCGTCGGTTACCTTCAGAATTGTGTATACACCAATACATTTTGTACGAAATCTTACTCAATCGGACAACGTGAGTTGTACAATTGTACAATTTTGTGGACTCGACAAAAATTGCCACAATTAAAATTTCAAAAAGCCAACAAAAAAAAACGTCAAAAAGTGGAGCAAGTTTATGTGCTCATTGCAGCAACCAAAACAAAGACAGCTGAACGCTTCTCGTAAAAAACAAAATAGCAAACGTTTTACTTTTCGTATTTTTGTTTTTTATGCTCGTATCGAATTGGTGTAGCATTCGGTTTTTTATATAAATAATATGGGTCAAGTTTATTAGCCAGTTGCATGTTACCATCATCATTACTGTTGTTATTATAATTTCATAGTGCGGCTCGTTGTTGGTTTTAATGTTATTAATTAAATGAAAATCAGCAAATGCCGATAAACACAAAACAAAAGTCGCCAATTGGCCGAAAATACGGAAGTGAAATTAAAGTGTTTTAATTTTCATGAATTCGTTGCTTCGATACGGTGCAGGAAAATGGCAAAAAGCGGAGGCCCCAGTGCGTCGCTTGCAATGCGATATGCCGCGGCCACTCTGCTTTTTGGCAGCGCCGACTCGGGCCGTCGCTTGTGCTGTCTTTTATGATTGCTGATAATTTGGCAATTTTATGATTTTGAATTGTGCCGTTTTCGCGTTGTTTTGTACTTGAGAAATATTTCACATTTTGCTGTTTCAATGAATTTCGGGCTTTATTGCCGCGACGGATTCGCGACAGCCAATTGAGCAGGTGTGCGCGGCGCAGATGGAAAGCGGCATGTGGGTTTTTTTTGGTGAGGGCAGCAGCCGGAGGGCAATGAAAATAGACGACAATAGTAGAAAAAGGTTTGAGTTGGAGTGGGAGATTGTAAAGAAGATTAGTATTCATTTCTGCTTGTTACAATTCTTAGATGGATTGATGCTGATTTCTAAACAACTCCATTCAAGTGGGACTACAGTAAAACTTTGATTTAAGAATATCAATGCTTATGTTATATAATAAAACAGAATAGTCAAAAAGTCAGTCTGCATCGCAAGTTTGACTTGTTTATGCTCCAACTATTTATATTCAATTTAAAATTACAAAAATTGTGATTTAATCTTTAAAAAATATTACAAATTATTTTCAAATCTAATCTTGAAAAAAAATAATCCAAAATCACCGCAACATTCGTGCGACAAGCGGCACTTAATGTCATCCGTTAATGACAAGTTGCATGTGGTTGTGGCAACACCAGTTTTTCCCGATCCGCCTTCGCCGCTGCCACTACTCTCCTCCGGACAAAAAGCAGAAGCGCACAGCAACTACCCAAACAAGCGATACAGGAAAATATTACTTAAGACATTTTGCCAAGCGTGCAAAGTCAATGTTTTCAATACAACAACAAAACCAAAGCTAACCAGCAACAACAGTAGGCAGACCGCACGAGATTTTGCCACAGTTTTTGTTGAATTTTTCCTCACCATTTTCAGCTTGCAGTCTTTTGGTTTTTTTTTTTTGCTTTTTGACTTCTTTGCAGCGCGGCTTGAGTCGAGGCGAGGCGAGACGAGTCGAGTTGACTTTGATGTGCGGTTGGATGGCGGCTGCTTGGTTCCGCCGCTTGAGTGCGTTAATGACGGTATTGGCTGATCGGAAGGCATTAAGCCGTGCCGGTGTCGTACGCTGCCACTGCCAATGCGGCGGCGGCATTGGCGGCCGCCGCGTGCTCGCGTTCGCGTTGGAGTCAGCGACAGAGTTTAACGGTTGCGGCAAGGTGGGCCGGTTTTCGATGGTGACGCTTTGATGCCTACCGGAGGCGCTGACAGCGACGCCGGTCCCGATGAGCGTGGAACAGTCGCTGACGTGTTGCGCATTGTGACGAGCTAGTGACGTCTGGCTGGCTGGCCAGCTGACTGGCGGCAGAATGGGTGGGCACTTTCATTGATGAAATCATTTTCATTCAATGCGGTGTCATCTCTTCAAACCACAAGCTTCGCAAACAATGTACACGCTACTTTTGCTGCCTCAATCAATATTCTGATTCTCTGATATGTCGAAAAATGTCTCAGCTCCTGGCCGGCTGTCGTTATTTAATTTGATATTGTTATTCTTGTTGTTGTATAATTCAATCGTGTCATTAATAAATAATCAAATACTCGTTAAGCGAGCAGAAAAAGCGCGCGCAAAATCTGGTCTACTGCTGATGTGGCCTCTTCCGCTGCCTCCACCCCACACACTTTGTATCAGCAAGATACAAAACGAGCTGCTTCTTTGCTGCCTGCGCCGAGATCTGGTATCTGGCGCACTTGAGACGCTTCCACGAAGCTGCACTGCTCCCGCTGCTCATTTGCTGGCCTCGGCTTTTGCCGCTGTGATGATTTTTATTGCGGCGATTTCGCCGGAACCCGATCGGCGGATCGATTTGTTTGTTGTGCAGACAGTTTAGTCGAATAGTTGGCCGCTTCTGCGTATTGATTGTTTGTCTATAATTCAGCGCTCCACTTGCGCGCATAATTCCCGAATTCGATCAATTCCAGCAGCCGGCAGCAGGCGGGGGGGGGACCGACTGCAGTTCGCCTGGATGCGGCCGAACGTTCAGCGCGGCTGCGGCGGTGCAGTGCAATGCACACGAAAATATTTTGTTTAGATTGAATTTCATGCAAGCATGACAGAAAATTTGCCGACGGCAAAACGTTGCCTTTGCCGCTGTGTTACATGCGTTGCCGTCCGCCGTTGCCGGTGTTTCTCGGAATTTTTCCGCTTGTAGCTCGGCGCGTTGTTGGCTGTTGCTTGGCTGCTGCTGACTATGCTGGCCGGCGGCTGATGTTGTCGCTGTGATTGGTGTTGTTGTGGTTGCTGTTGCTGTTGCCACTTGCTGTTGGCAACATTGTCCGCGCGCTGTGTACATGCATTTTTCGCTTCTCTCGCGGCGCCTGTGTTTATATTTGTTCATTAATGTTTCATAGAAATATTCGCAGACGATCGACGATCGCGTCAGCCGCATTCGCTGCACAAATACAACGTTGCTATCTCGCAGCGAACTGCGCGCAATTGGCAAATTTTTTTTATTGTTATTAGGTATTTATTTCGCGCTCGCAACTATTCGAATTTTTATCTGTATTGGCAGCGATTTTGTCTAACGTATTTATTTATTTATTAATATACATACATACATACATACATACATACATACATACATATATACATATATCGAAGAACGTGTATATATATTTTGCCTTTAGCTATCTCAGTGGGTTGAACGGTAGCAACACTATAAATTTACGTATTTTCAGACTTTCTCAGTTTGTTTTTGTTCAAAATTATTATGAGCAATGTATGTAAATATTTAGTTAGCACATAATTTTCCATTCTATATTTATGTATTTTATCTACAATGTGCATGGCAATAAAAATAAATTCAATAAAATAGTTTGCTTTTCAAATGGAAACACTAAAACAGTTCTAATGGCATTCGGAATTCATGTAGGAAGCTCAGCAAATTTTTGCTGCTCAAGATGTCTAACTTCCCCTAACCTCTTTGTACCAGATCGCCTCCTAACTTTATCTCTATCTACCTGTGATCATCTTTCACTTTTGACCGTTGCATCACTGTACCAAATACAGTCGTGTCAAATTTTGACATGGAGCCTCTAAATATTGAACAAAATTTTGAATGCAATTTCAAGCAAAAAACCAAAAGTGTATTTTATACAAATAAAACGAGTTTTTGAACAAAATTTTAACATTAATATAGGGAACAACTTCAATACTGTCAACAGGCCTTGCAATAATATGTTCACTATATCCAGACCCGACTGTATACATCATAAAAACTCTAAAGTTCTCTACAAATCTCAGCTCGAAACCTAAAGCGCTACAAGTTGAAATTAAATTTTTGTCAAACGAAATAATCAGCGTGAATATTTGTCGATAAAGTTCTTCCCCCGTAGATGCGGTCGTAAACCGATGAGATAACAGTGCAGTGTCGAGCTAATTGCCCCTTGCGAGTGTGTGTGTGGTTGCACTTCCATGAGTCACGCCTGAGCCCATAAAATGGACTGCAAACCAATTCGCAGATGGCTGATTGAAAATCATTGCGGCCAAAATTTGCAGAGCGCCGCCGAGGCAGTCAACTATTTAACCTTTCAACTCTTGGTCGCAGCAAACGACTTGGCAGAAATCTTATTATAAAAAGTATATACAGTCCCATATAGAAAAAACACAACTTGCAAAGAATGAATCACAGTATGGTCTAAGATATGGGAAGCACTACTTTTGACAGACGCCCAATATTTTCATGAGATAAATCTTTCACTTGGGCGTGACTTTGAGCTCGAACCACGAATTGACAAACGCTTCACTGGTCTTCATTTTTTGCACACTGCTGTACAAGTGGCTGAAGTTGTTCGCCCGCCTGCAATTAATTGCGTTTGCGTGCGCTGAGCTTTTTTTTGCCTATACTCGTTCATTGTCTAAGTTGTTGTCTTCGATTGTCGATTGATTGTTGTTGATTTGTATTGTTGTTTTCCTCGTTTTTATTTTCACAGCCAGCGTATTGAAACAGTTTTTCTTCAACTATTTGCATTGAGTGAATTAAACTCAGCGAAGGCGCAAAAAGAATCAACTAAACAAATGACTGACTATTCATCGATTGATTGATGGTTCGATTGAGTGTGGAAAAACAGCGCATTGTGGGTAAAAAGCGTTGCGTTGTTGCTTGATTGTTGTTGCAGTTGAAGGCAAAAAACTGCAATTATTGCATCACCTGCTCGCACAAACCCGGACAGGTGAGGCTAACTGCCGCAGGGACGGCTGGACAGTTAGGCAACCGACAGGTGTTTGCACAAAAAATGTAATTAATTAATTTGTAATTAATTGACAGTTGTAGGCAGGTTTTTGCAATCTAATTGCGGCTTTTATTGTTGTAATTATTGGAAATTAATTTTTTTGTTTCCTTAGCATTTCTTGCTTTGTCGCATCTAATTACTCAATACCAGAGACTTCTGCTCACATTCGGTTTGTTGTTCATAATTATGTGCAATTTATTCATGTTTGAAGTCTAGCAACAACAACAACAACAACAACAACAACAACACGAGCTGGCAAATACAACAAACTTGCCGTCTAGACGTCAAAAACGGACTGGGGCGCTGCTTAAGCCCTTTCAATGTGCTCCGGCTGCCGTTCTGTCTCCACTATTTGTCTGTCGGCCGATACCTATGTGTATTGTGGCTGCTCTTGTGGCCCTAACAGTTTTCGTTTGTGCGTTGGAAAAAAGCGGCGACAAGGGACGCGGGCATAAAAACCACAGGCTCAGACAATTTGGCGTTGCTCCAAAATCGAAAAGAGATTTTGTTGTTGTTGTTGTGTAGTATTTGAGTTGTTGGCGTTGTCGGCCTCCAAACAGTGCCACTGTCTTTGCTCCCAATAACAGTGCCTCCTGCACAATTGCGGCAAGTGTGTGTATTTTTAAATAAGTTGGTTGTTGTTGTTGTGGCGGTTGAATTTTCGCGGCGGCGCGCACTCGAACGCAAAAGGCATAAATTGCAATTTTTGAAGTTAATTACGTTGCAAATATTGATTTTGAAGTTGAAGTTGAAGTCGTCGGCTGGCAGTTGGCAGCTGGCGGTTTCTGTGATTCCTGGCACAGCGCCGTTTGCTGGGCTCTGAGTGATGGCGACGCTGCAGCAGATGCAGCAATTTTCGCAGAAATGCACTTTGCGGCAAAGTGTTCGGTGTATTTCCAAAATGTTTTGCGTCTGGTGTAAAGAGAAATTGAGAAATTTTGTGAAATTGCGAAAACAGTGTCGCCTGATCACTGATCATGTCGTCAAATTAAAAAAATGAAACCATTAGCTTCTGGACTGGGAGAGTCTAATGTGATAAAAATATTGAAAAATATAGTATTTACAGTCTGTGATGGGACGTAGCCGAATTTTGGCTACGTGGAGTACATAAGCTCTTTGATATGGAAGAAGTTGATTCGCAGGATGATGGAAGCAAATCAATTAAGCTTTGAGTGAGTCCTAGATGAGTTGTGAAATTTGACGCCCTCATAATTTTTTTAATTTTGTAAATATGTAAGGGAGAGGGCTGGGGTGTGACCCGGTTTTGTTTTTCGGCTCTAACTTTTCTCAGAATAAAGATATCGAAAAATCGAAGATACCGTTGGAAAGGTGAATATATAACGCAACTTTGTTATGAAGACAGATTACCATTTTGATTGAAATTTAACTCTCTACGTCCAATTTTCTAAGAACGTGATTTTTGGCTTTTTCAAAAAAGTGGCTGGGTTGTGAACCATCTGGAAAATCCCTATTAAAGTCAGAAAATACGAAGAAAACACCCATAATTTTTAAGTACATTGAGAATTTATTTAATCAGGAAGCCTCAAGAGGTGAAAAAAAGTTATAATGACGCCTCTTAGGCCAAAAAATCGCAATGAATGAAACTGCTAAATTTTTTAAATTTTCATCCTAATTTGTGTCGGAATGTTTGCATGTGAAATACGAACGTGTTCTCGTATTGGCTCACTTCAAGTGAACACAACGAAATCGAGTTAAATTATATAAAATGACTTTATTTTAATATATCCGTCCATATTTGACAGTGTTAGAACAAATGTAATACGAAAAACAGGTGGTTCATAACCCAGCCACCTCAGTGGCTCACAGCCCAACCACGATGCCTTTTTGGAAACTTTAAAATAAACGACACTTCCAATCATAATTCGACATAAACAAATATTGCATCGTAAAATAGAATCAAAACACTAAATAAACATGTATTACACTGACCTTTTTGCAATAAGCTCAGTCACTAAGATAGCACTTTAAAAAAAAGCCAACAAATTTTCGCAGTCGATTTTCAAACACGATGTCTTTCAAACTCGATTCCTGCCACAAGCAATACGTGTTTGTACTTCGGTGTAACCACAAAAGCAGAGTCATATCATAAGACAAAATTGACAGTTGAAAGATTGGCGATATGTCAATTAGGGAAAGAAAAAACGGCAATGGTTCACACCCCAGCCTGGTTCACAACCCAGCCCTCTCCCTTACTAAAAATTTAATTAAGTTTTAATTTTAATTTTGTAAATTATAAAAATTGAAATCTTCAACCGCTTTCAACAGTAAGTGAGTATTCGAAACAACGATCTCTGCAGTTGTAATATGATTAATCAAATATATCTGTAGTCATATGGAAGAATATGGCTGTCAAATACATCCGTAGTAGGATGGAATTGTAGCTTAAGTTGACATAAAAGAATTGAGTTATTGTTGAGTTTGAAGCTTTATAGAAGTCTAGGCGCTTAACTGTGTTTCATCCGATTTTAAAAATCCTGCCCATTAACAATATTATGTGTGTTTACTTCTCAGCTCAAGTCTTTTGAAAGAACCATGCATTGGTCAGAACAATTTATGTGCACATGGTTTTCAAACTTCAATTTTCGACTTAAGCTACTCTTGCATATGGCCCCAGATATAAACTAGAATTTATTTAAGTTGAGGATTTTATTTTTACATTTTCAAAACGGTGCTCAACTTAGAGATCAGACATAATAAATTTAATCCAAAATCCAGTCCAAAAACATAATTTAATAGTAACTTAGCAAAACAATAGGTAATCCACCAGCTGAGTTTTCCTTAATGTGCTAATTGACCATATTTGTAGAGCGAAAAAATCATTCAAATCAGTAATTGACCGAAATTATACCAACTATGAACTTCCTTTACAACTGCTAGCCATCTGGGATAATATTAGTTTTAACGGATTCTAATAAAATTTTCAACTTTGACAGAATCAATCTTTCTACAGTTGAAACAGCACACTGGAAATCAATTACAGAGCCGAGGAATGGGGATACTTCTAAATGGCGATTCGAAAAGCATGAAAAAAACGTGAAAAAAGGAGATATGAAAACCCACATGCTCGAGGCGCATTTATTTAAAATACACAAAGAAATATACTTATATACATATATATACCATAGTTGTGGTTACATATGTATATGTATGCATGCATGCATATGTAACTATCACTACAAACTGATGAGACCAAGGTCTGCTTTTTGGATGCATACAGTTTTATGCCGATTCCGAACGCCAGGTTTTGAACATTTTCATGAGCAATTTCACACTGAGGAGGCCATTTCCCTCTTATTTCAAGATAGCGGAGTTCACTTTTCACAGAAGTTTAGGTCTAAATTTGTTATTGTAGCAATTTTTGAATTATCGCAATGTTTTCGAAAGCATTTGTAGCGATAGATTGCTACGATAGCAACTTTACACCTAAAATGCTATGAAGAGTTATTCCACTTATATATTTTTTTGGTACATGGAATCCTGAAGCTAAGCTTCGTGGATCACAGACGATCAGACGTATTATCCTAACCACCAATGTAAACAACTTACGATGCACTTTGATATTAGATAAAACACCCTTTCAGTGGACCATATTGCCTACCGAACACATATAAAAACGTAGAAAGCTGTCTCCTGGATTTGGCATACAACTGAACATTCAACTTTAAGCTCAACCTTAGTAAACCTTATGGCTCTCGTTCCAGTTATATACACTTTGTGAGTTCAGAATTGCTATGCAAATTTTGTTATCTTTCGGTTCATCAAAGTTTGGAACTGAAACATATTTATTGCTTACACGAAGATTTTAAAATTTTCTTTAAAAAAACTTTAATTGCCAAAGGGCTTCAAACTGGCAACAAAACACTATACGTCGGAATGCTTATTAAAGCTTGGAGCGTAAAAAATGTTCACACTTTTACAAATACCAATAATAATCTCGATAATTCGGACACTCGCTAATACGGACAACGTGGTAATCCGGACACTCATTTCTATTGTTGACTCTGTAATCCGGACACTCAACTTCTATTGTGGACTCCGTAATCCGGACACCAGTGTTCGGTTTTTAATTGTCCGAATTATCGAGATTTTACTGTATTTTGCAATTTCCGTTAAAAAATATTTGATGCGGATTTCACATCTTTTCATACAAAATTATTTAAAAAACTGGCACTTCACATGCTACACACACACACACACACACAATTCTGGACACATTCATACCACCAATTCTTATTTCGGTACTTCCAATTCTCTATTACTCAAACTCTCGTGTTCGGTTTAAAATTTCCATTTTCACTCAATGAAATATTTCTATAAAATGTCTGCATGTCACTGTCACATTTTATTGTTTGTTAAACATTTAACATTTGATTTGTCTCAACATTTGGCAACACTCACAACCGAAAGCAATCGGATCTCAGGCACGCGATCGTTCTGGACCACATTTACATACCTGTTGCAAGAATTGGGCCAATAGGTAGAATTGCTCCTTTTTGAAAAACCAATCCATCGATTGAACAGCCGTCAAATCCATATCGGCTGTCCCGGCTGCTTGCGGCACTGTTGGCTGCATTCGGCGGCTGCTGGCGACAACGTCTGCCGTTGACGGCTGATATGATTGTGGTTGTTGTTCGATGTTTTTATTGTTGTTGTTGTTGTTGTTGACGTGGGTGTTGGCGTTGACGTTGGTAGCAGCGCTGCTGGCGATGGTATTGTCAACCAGAGCTTCCACTGTCGGATTAGCGGAAGCGTTGTTGTTGTCGCTGTTGGTGCCGCCAGCAACACCAGCAGCTGCAACACCAGCAGCAGCAGCAGCACCAGCAACAAAAGCCGTTGTGGCCGTTGCTGTTGTTGTTGTTGCCGTTGCCGTTTTAATTGTTTTTGTGTCGATGCCTGTTATTGTTGTTGTCGCTGTTTCGATTTTCTCGTTATTGCAGCGTTTCTTGTAATTTGCACTTATTTCGCACTTGAATTAATTAGAAGCAGAAAACGGTTTGGGGGATTTTCTTGTCCCTAGTCCAGTTTGAGTTTTCCAACCGCTTTGTCTTGTTGCGACACAGCAATTTGGCTTTTTTGTTTAAATTTGGCCATTTATGCGCTGAGGGGCGTGTCGCGATAGCATACAACGTTGCCTGAAAAGTTGAAGCGTTAAAATCGTCGAACTAATGGCTTTTGTACACTTTTAGTTCTGCGCATTTTGCAATGGATTTCGAGTTTTACATAAATTTTATAAATTACGCACTTCACAAGTGGAGAATTTTTTTTACAAAATCTTTTCGGCTTTAACACAAACTGTTGCAAATAAAAAAATTCCTTTGGTGCTTTCGGAAAACTAAAACTTGAACTTTTTTTGTTTTTGGGCATCAATTTCCAACAGATTTTTTTGTGACTGAATGTTGCAATTTTGTTTTTATAAATTTTTTAGCAGTGCGACAAACCAACAAACTTGGTAAGTTTCAAAATCACTTGAGGTATTTTCAAAACCACTTGAGGTATTTTCAAAACTGTTCTCAGGCCCGAGCGAAAATTCATTTCTGTTCTACTCTTTTTCCGTTTCGACGAGGAAGACGATACTCGCTTATTTTCCACTTTGCTTTGCAGATATTATTGTTGGTTTTGGTTTTAATGTTACGTCCTTCCGATTGCACACGTTGCAGTAATGAATTGATTA
This sequence comes from Melieria omissa, assembly GCA_963971225.1. Classification (NCBI taxonomy): domain Eukaryota; kingdom Metazoa; phylum Arthropoda; class Insecta; order Diptera; family Ulidiidae; genus Melieria; species Melieria omissa. Next base: position 43,290,752 of record OZ020268.1, on the reverse strand, counting down.
ACTTGCGTCGCGTTTTAAAATAATTTTTTCAATGCTTCCGGCCTTCGAAATTCCTCCGTTTCGGCGCCGCTTGTCGCCGTTGGCTTTGCTTGCCACACTTGATGAAAATTCCATTTAACCTCGCTCGATTTTCTTGCACTTCACTGTGTTAATTTTTGTCAATTAACCGCATGCAATTAATTAATTGATTAATTAATTAGCTGTGGTATTTCACTGCCGCTCGAGAGTTGTGCTGTCGTTGTTGTGGGTTTTGATTTTGCCACATCTCTGGTGCGCGTCCCGATTTCGGTTTTCCGCGATTCTCGTTCGACTCTCAATTCGATCAAATCATTTTGATTAGTTTGCGTTTATTTTTCCACTGTCCGCTTTGCAATTTGTTGCCATGTTAATTTTTGCATTTTGCCGTTATTGTTGGTATTAAATTATTTTTACTACGATTATTGGTTGTTGCTGTTTTGTTACTTGGGTGCGTGTGTTTTGCCGCATTCAAGGCGGAAAAATGGGAAAAAATCTCGTCGCACTGCGGTACGCAACGGTCGAACGAATGAAAAGCCTGAAAGCGATCGAACGCTGGTTTAACACTCCGCACACACACACACACACACGCACGCACGCACACCAGTACGACGCCGACGACAACAACTGCGACGACGTGAGTAGAGTGCGGCAGACAGCCCAACGGTTGCAGTTCTCGATACGTGTGCAAGACGGACAGCGCAACGCTAATCTAATAAGATGTTGCCTGTCACGAATTCGGCTGATGACTGAACAAATCGAACATTAACGAAGCGCACACAACCCTCCCGTGCACGGCGCGAACGGTGCGGACGGATTGTGTTGACGACGCCGATGATGAGGTTTCGCTGGCCATGCCGATCATGACGTTCACGACGCTGGCGCCGATGATGAGGTTGGCGATGGCGCTGTCGGCTGTGGTAGTGGTGGCGATGGTGGTGCTGGTGCTGCTTTCTGCTGCTGGCGATGGTGGTGGTGTTGGTATGGTGGCAGCATTGTTGTTGTTGCCGTTCGGTCGTTCGTTGTGCTCCATCGCAGCGCCAATGTTTGGCGCTCTCCGTTATTGCTTTTGGATTTCTTTTTCGTTGCTGCTTTGCTGGTTGTGTTGTGTTTTGTTTTTTATTTATTTTTGGCGTTGACTTTTTTCGCATTTGATTTCTTTGCCATTTGGTTTGTTGTGCTGAGGTTTGATTTGGATATTCGGTTTATTTGTTTGCTGGTTCGACTGTTCGAGCGGTCGGCGTTGGCTGTGGCCTTAGCTGCAACGCTGGCGCTGACGCGGACGTCGGTTGCGCGGCGTGAGTTTGCTTTTGTTTGGTTCGGTTTGGTCGCTCTCGGCGTAAGGAAATGTGCGTGGAAATGGCAGCAATGCGAGCGACTGTTTGTGCTGATTCAGCTGCTGGAGAGGAGTTACGAAGAGAACGGGGAAGGATACTGGAAGGAGGAGGAGTGGGAGTTGATTGAGATAAATTGTAGATGCGGCAGCAATCGGCTACGACAAGTCTAAATGGAAAAGACAAAGACAATCAGCGGCGAAAACAGAACTTGGCAAGTGAGAGAAGGCATTGGATGAATTGGAAGAATAAGAATAAAAATATTATGGAAAAGCGGTAAATGACAAAATGACGAAGAAAAGGTGAGACAAAGAAGAAACAGAGCAATAAATTGACTAAAGTGTTGGAGCTTCAGATTTTGGGAAGATAAAAGAAACAAATACGGAAGACTAAGAAGACAAATATACCACTTGAAAGAATGAGAAGGAAAAGCAGATAAAGAGTTAACTTCTACTCTGGAGCCGATAGAACGCTTGAATCATTAATAATTTGTACATTGTAATTCTTAAAAATCAAAGCTTGATAGTCTCAAAGTGGCCTCACCCAGAGCATTAGGGGGCTTAAGAATTGTTTAATCGCCGTAGTCGCTTAGATTTGGCTTGTTAAAAGAAACGGCTTATTGAAAGTGAACTATTAACTTCTACTCTGGAGCCGATAGAACGCTTGAATCATTAATAATTTGTACATTGTAATTCTTAAAAATCAAAGCTTGATAGTCTCAAAGTGGCCTCACCCAGAGCATTAGGGGGCTTAAGAATTGTTTAATCGCCGTAGTCGCTTAGATTTGGCTTGTTAAAAGAAACGGCTTATTGAAAGTGAACTATTAGTACTTTTTTGTACAGTTCGCCGAAATAGAGATTAAATAATACCATCTCAGAAAGACGCTCGGCACCAAACTATATCTGTTATCTAGGAAAAAAGGGGCTAGTAAAATTTAGTCGAGTCTACGAAGATTCAAATGTATTCGTTTTAATTTAACGTAAAACCATCTACACACATACAATGTTCTACAAGAGGGAACAGATCAAGTTAAGCGAGCTGAAGCAACTTTGTATCGCATTCCCCATAGAATGAAGTCTTCAGCGTTGAATATTTGCGATCTATCGGAAGCCGACGGGATATGAACTCGCCTGCAGTTTATCGGATTTTAAGAATTTCAATACACCAAACATTGGATCCAACCGACCAACTGGTTGTGGGGCCATGTATGACCATATAGGAAGCGCTATATGGCCCTTTGTTGCTATTGTTTTCCGCTTCAAGCATTCGGTTTGCCCTTCCTCCGCTTCACAACACCACATGTGCGCTCCGGCCAACACGCACGGCTGCTCCTCATTGAATCCGAGTCTACAACTTTTGGTGTGTTCTCGCTGATGTGCGCTCTCCGACTTGCAGCCGGCCGTAGACTGCGCTGTTGGCGTCAACGCTGTGATGTTCGAACAAGTTCGTTGGTTCGCTGGTTGCTTGTTGGCTCCAGTCCGGTTCTTGTATCTTGTATCTGGCAGATACTTTGCGCTCACCGCTTGGGCGCTTGGCTATGTGTGTTGTTTGATTGCGGTTGTTGTTGCTGCTGCTGCTGGTGCTGGTGCTGGTGCTGCTTCTGTTCGTTGGCCCATTCGTTCGCCTTTCAATTCCATTTTCCATTTTCATTTTTTCTTCGATTTCGATTTTGCATTCGTTTGCCTGCTACTGACTTTTTTCCTATTTACATAGTTGCTGGCGGTTGTTGTTGTTTGAATTGCGTTCTCTCCTGCTGTCGTGCACTCGTGTTCGCGCTCTCCGGTTTCTTTGGCTTGCCGCATTTTATTGTTGCTACACATTTCGTTGACTTTGACTTTGCGCAGCGCGCTCTCTGCAGTTTTCCTGTGTTGTTTGTGTTTATTTTTTTTTTTGTTTTTGTTTTTGTTTGGCTTTTTTCTTGCTTTGCCATTCGACTTGTTCGACTGACTGTTGATGCCGCCGCTCGTTCGGGAGTGTGGTGCGAACGGTGACGGCACATGGTGGTGTTTGCCGTTGTGTTGTTGTTATTGTTGCACTTGTATTGAAATTCATTCATGCAGCGTTTTTGTTGTTGCTGTTGTTGTTGTTAATTTTTTGTTCGTGTTTTTATATTTTTTTATCTGCAATTTGAATTCGGTTCGTTTGGGTTCGTTCAGGTCTGCTGTTTCATTCTGTCGCGCATTGAGTCGTGTGTGTGCGCCGTTGCGAATTGGTCGTGGGGCAATGGAGCGGCCGGGCGGGCGGGCGGCGTTCGGGCTCGGGTTTGAGTTTGGGTTTGGGTGAGCGCAACCGGCCTGAACGAGTGCGAGTAAACCCATTTTTTGTGTGTGTGTGTTGTTGCTGGTGTTGTTGTTACATCAACTCGCATTCAATACGATTACAATTTCTTTTAATTTTTTCCAACTCCATCGGCGCGCATCTTTGCTGTTGCTGTGTGCATGTGTGTGTGTGGCTGCGAGGTGGAGCGTTGTCGTTGCTGTTGTCGTTTGTGTTTTTGTGTTTATTTTCTCGCGGTCGTGTTGTTGTTGCTGTGGGGGGAAAATCTATAGCCACATTGGTTGCTGGCATTTTTCTTTGGCGTTTTCCGTTGATTTGTTTTTTACGATTGTCGTTTGGCTTATTGAGCCATTGAGTGAGTTGCGCTACCGAGTGAGTGTCTGAAAATGAGTGAAATTTTTCAAATCATTGTATTTTCTTTGGAAAACTTTAACTATTGTGTTCGTCATTGCGCTGCGATTGATTGGATTGATTGGATGCGTTTGGTTAAAGTTTTTAATAAAAAATTTAATCAATTACCAAATTTAATCAATTAACGTCAGACAAAAAACTTAAGCTTTTGTAGTTTTAGGAAATTAAAAGATATAGTTTTGACTTACAAAAATTAGAAATTTTCGATTAAATTTAATTGTTATGTTTAATATTATTAATCTATTCATTATACGATTTATTTACGATAGCTGTCAAGGCTTCTAAACACATTAAAAATAGTTAAGTTCAATTGGGACTAAAACAAAATAGAAATAATGAGAAATGGTAGTGAAAGAGAAATATGAAAGAAAATATGAAACTGAATGAAAATACATTGAAAATTAATAAAACAACCAGTTAAGAAAAACAAAGTAAAATGAAGATACATATTACAGTTGGGTCTGGGTATAGTGAACACCCTATATAGTGAACACCTCGATATAGTGAACATCCAAATTTTGACATCGAGCCTCTAAATATAGAACAAAAGATTGAAGCAAAAAACAAAAAGTGTTTTTTGAGCAAATAAAACAAGTTTTTGAACAAAAATTGTAACCTTGATATAGTGAACAACCTTGATACTGTGAACAGGCCTTGCAATAATTAGTTCACTATATCCAGACACCACTGTACTCGACTTATAAAACAGTAAATAAAATTAAAAGATGAGTGAATTAAAACAAGTTAAAACAGACACAAATGAAGGGAAAAAATAAAGATGAAAATTCAAATTAAATCAAGTCCGAAGGCTTTTAGCCCGATTCACAGCTGCACATGAATACCGGCATTACGACTGCTGCCATTCAACTCTTTCCTGTATTTATTTGCTACTTTTAGTTTCTTTGTGCGCCTTTCCTCCCACTTATTTGTTTAATGCGATTACCTCTATCACCTCCTACCCAGCCACCCAAACCAACCCACCTGCCTTTCTTTTATCCACTCACCCGACCAATCCAATCAACCGGTCGTTCCCCGTGCGTGTAGCTGACGGTGCCAACAACATCAGTAACAACAACAACAACAAAAACAGTAACGACAAGGTTAAAGCTGGCAACATTGACGACCACCCAATCACTTCGAACACCACGAAGGCACCAATCACGAATGATTTTTTTAATGCTTTTCCAATTTGTTGCTGCTTGGCGTTGTAAATTTTTCTCGGCGCCCTCGCCCTCGCCCTCGCCCTCGCCACTGCCACTGCCACTGCCACCACCCCACGCCATTTCACTTCGTCATATGCTCCAGTCGCTTTTCTTGCGCCGAACATTTGCTCCGGCAACTCACATGTAGAATGCACAAGTGCCAAGTGGCGAATGTCTCTTCCCCAATGTGTGAGTGCGGGAATGCGAGTGAATGTGCGATGCGATGAGTGCCGCCCGACCGCACTGCTCTTGTTTTCATTCCAGCCCCACTTCGCATGCGAGTTTTTTCCCTTTCGGCGCCACTCACATTCGCGCGCTCTTTCTTACTCGGCAGCAGATGGCCAGTGTACAAGCGCACACGGTGGGCCAGTGCCCCTACAATGCGCGACACAATCGCCCACTGTCTACGCTTTTTTCTTTTCAATAAAGTTTTGCTGTTGTTGTTGTTGCAAGTTTCATTCAACCGTTCCTTCGACCATCGATTGTCAATTCAGAAACTGCACAGAAATTGCGATGGGCACAAAAGAGAGCACACGATTTTTTTGTCGCCTCCCCACTTGGCAATTTTTTGCTTCCAATCAATGTGATTGTGTATTGTTGTACTTGTACGTTTGTTTCCTAACTTCGGGAGGGGTGCTTTCAGATGAATCTGTTGTGTTGTTTTTGCTTTGAGTGGACTTTAAAGTATTTAAAATTAACTTGACTTAAAAAATTTATTTAAAATTAAATTAGAAAATGTATTATTAGCTTTCATTTCATAAATCAAGTCAACAATGTTTTTGTTGATTTTTTTTAATTTATTCTGTGTTTTTTTTTATTAAATTTTGTCTATTTCTATTTTTTTACGTATTTTTTTTATTATTTGATTTGATTATATTTTTATTTTTAAAAATATTTAGTTTGTCGGCTGAGTGGCTTTGGACTCGGGTCAGTAAAATGCAATTTGGCTGCCGCCACCAACGCGCTGCTTTCACAAATTGCCGACTATGTAAACAAGCGATCGGGAACATGAAGTGGAGTCAATGCTCTGCGCTCAGCTGCTGACTTTGCTGACTTTTAACTTCGCACACACACACACTCACACGCACTCGCAAACGGGCAGTAGGTTTGCTGCCTACTTAGGAAAGCTTAGGCTGGTGGTTTATGTGGCCAGTTGGTTGGGTGGAGTTGGATGGGCGGCGGCGCCGAGGTGGTTGTCGGCCACATTACGACCGTGAATTTTTCCATTTTGCTTGGCGATTTTTTATGTTTACAGTGTAGATTGCGAAATGCGCTCAGCGTTGCTGCCAGCGTGCGAAATGCACAGAAAATAAAGCGGAACATTTGTTGTTGTTTTATTACGAGGACCGGAGATAGTAAAGTATGAAAAGTCGAATTCGATTTGAAACGAAGTTTTTAATATTCGACCGAAAGGAGCCTTACTCCTACTAACATTTCCAGTAGGAAACAGAAAACAAAAGCGCTAAAGAAAATTTTAAAAACTCACTGAACAAAATAAAAATTAGAAAAAAATAAAAATTGAAATGGTAAAACAAACAAAGAAAAATACACGACTGCAACAAAAGCAAACTAGGAATTTCTGGTTGCATTACCCCACTTGAATGGAAACTGTGTGGTTATACATGTTCGAAATTCGAATAGGCGGCTGGTGGAAAATTGAAAACCCTCGCTGAACGCGTCTCATAGGAACGCGCTGAAATCCGGAACAACAATAAGGGGAACACAAGTGCGCATGGAAAGTGTATGGAGTGATTTGAATGAGTGGAACAAGTGCGAGCCGGGGTGGAAGACCACTTTGGCTGCGGCTGTTGAATATTTATGCAATTCAACTGCACATTTCATTAAACGGATGTGAAAGCCTTCGGTAGAGAGACATGCTTCGATTTGACAAATGTGATGGAACATTAAAGAAACAAATACATAGCTACAAAGGATCAACCAAGTTGGGCAAAAGTTGAAAGAGTAAAATTCCTAACAAAAACTTGTTTGTTTTTTAATATTTATGTAATAATTTCATAAATTATTAATATCAAATGCCATGACATAAAATATTTTAACTAACTTCTCGAAATCCTAATTTAAAATTGTTCCTTTTGCAACTTTTCATTTATTGGTAAAGATCGACTTATAAGTAAGATTTTTAGTTTTCTGTGTTGTTTACAAAAATATTTATTTGCAATTTTTTCAATACGTTTTATTTATTACGTTGAAGCAAATAACATTGCTTCAGCATGTCTAATATGAAATTTTAGAAATTTTTTTAACATCATTAACTTAAAATGTGATTTCAACTCTTGTGTTTACCCCAAAAGACGATACGCGATCCAACAACATGTGCCAGCAAAAAGGCTATCAGCCTGCTTCCCATTGTGTATAAGGTCCTAACGAACGTATTATGTGAAAGATTGAAGTCACTCGCGAATCCTGGAGCACACTTATGAGAGTCAAATCGATACCCATCATCTCTTTATCGATTACAAAGCACCCGGACATCCCTTAGTCCGATCAGGGGTCGCTTATAGGCGATAAGTGACCTCTTCGATCCATTTGATACCGTTCGAGTTTCAGACAGAGCGATCCTTTGCTATACGACCTGTTCAACTTCACTGTGGAGAGTGTTTTACGTAAGGCCGGTGTACATCGTAACGGCACAGTCTTCAACATTGACGTCATCGGGCGTAAGGAGCGAGATGTCACCGTTGCCTTTGCGGCAATCGAAGGAGAATCTGCCTTAATGGGTCTGGATAATCAGGCTTCCAAGTGCGTTTAAATAAATAAATAAATAAATAAATTAACTAATAAGTAAATAAATAAATAAATAAGTACAAAATTTTTTCTTTGCCAACTTTTGAATATAAGTAATCATTCTGTTTGCAAGGGGTTTGTATCATAAAATGTATTACAGTCGTCTCTGGATATAGTGAACAAGGCCTGTTCACAGAATTGAGGATGTTCACTATATCAAGGTTAACATTTTTGTTCGAAAACTCATTTTATTTGCTCAAAATATACTTTTTCTTTTTTGCTCAAAATTGCTTTCAAAAATTTTTCAATATTTAGAGGCTCCATATCAAAATTTGGGTGTTCACTATATCGGGTGTTCAGTATACCCAGACACGACTGTAGTACATGAGAATACTAGCTGGGCCATGCGGCTTTGCACGCAAGCTCTCCTGTTTCCCCCGATACGAATTCTTAACCCATTGTTGAGCCCATCAGATGATTATTATAAAAAACATGTGTCCAACTATTCTAAATAAATACATCTTGTTTCGCCATACAAATTGTTAACCAATTGTTGACCCTGTTAGATTTTGATTTTCCAAAAAGTGAAAACACGTGTCAAAAATGTGTTTCTCCATACATCCTTTTAGCCCGTCGTTGGTTCAGTTAGATTTCGATATTGGAAATAATGAGAAACACGTGTCGAATTTTATTTATTTCAATTATTTTTACAGTTGTTGAAGTCAATAGACCCATCGGGTTGTGTTGTTTGCTTCGGAGTCTTTCCGTAAATAAACCTTAACCCATTGTTGGGCCAGTTAAATTTATAAAATACGTGTCGAATAAGTTTCGATCTAGAATATTTTCAGGAAGTTCAAATTCAATATGTTTATTAAATCACGTTTCTTCATACAACACTTAAACTCATGTTTTGCCTTTTTAGACCTCGAATTTAAAAAAATCCCGTCTTGGCGAAGGTTTATTCTTCAAGATGTACCTACCGTCGAAAATGCATGTTTGTAGCTTCCGCGGTTTGGGCTGGGCGATGATAAATTAATCAATCAATCAGTCATTCAGTCGGGATAAACATGTTTAAACAATGGAGGCACTACCACGCCCCTTGTCCAATGCTCACAACTTTCTTCTAGTCGAATTGTGCTACTAAGTGGAAAGTTCGTACCAACTTTCATTGATGTGCGACTTACAGTTCTGCTGAAACGTTGGGGCATACAAAATTTGCCACACCCCTTGTCAAACGCCCATCAAATCTAATCAGTAGAATGACACATCTATGCGACGACGGTACACCAACTTTCAAGGCTGTGCGACTAACGATTCCGAGGAGATTCCATATTAAAGAATTGAGTTGCATGGATGGTGCCCTACCTACCTTATTCCCCCTGCCGAAGGACACAACTAAATCGTAGGTTTGTACCGAGTGTCGTTGATGTGAATGCCAAAGTTACACCAGAATTTAAAAAGTGCCACGCCCCATGTCCAACGCACATTAAATTAACGGTGGAACAATACGTTGACATTGTACCAAATTTCAATGCTGTCCGATTTATAATTCCGAAGATATACCATATAAAAAATTTAGGTTGTATGGGAGGTGCCACGCCCACCTGTCGTACAAACATGTAATATCGCTATAAACCGCCGTATTGACATCTACTATTACACACACAAAAAATTTTGCCGAAAGAATGAACCGTTTTCGCGAACACTGGCTACACACAAAATGTTGAGTATGTTTCTGAGTACATTTGAATAAGGTACACATTTTTTGTTCTCAACAATTGAATATTATTTTTCAAATTTTTTATAAAAAGTGGATTTAATTGAATTGAAACTATATAACTTTTTTTAAGGAGTCATTCTGCTAGCTTGCAAAAAATCTGTAAAGATTATGATGCAGGAGAAAAGTGAAGTGAATTATTTGTGGTAAGAGTAGTATATATAGATAGTTATATATGAATGGTAAATAAATATATATTTAATACTTAACTTTTTTGCAAAACAATTTTATTTTACTTTTTATATTTTATATGGATTTAGTTGCTTCTATAACTTATCTGATGCAACCAGCCGGTGGCGGAAAAAGCTTTTATGGCGCTGGGGGCAAATCGCTCGAGTGCCGCCCCTAAATATTTTTAAGGGGGTCCTCTACTCTCGCGGTTTCGAAAAATCGATTTTTTTTTTGGCATAATTTCAATCTATATGTATCTGAGAATACGCCACAGAAAGGATTCCGTGAAAATCACATTTCTTTGCATGTTGCTGGGCACCGAAAGGTACCCGTCCCCTGCAAGTTATACAACGTAATTATCTTTAAACGCGTTTTCCCGAAAGTAGTGTTTTTTTGGCTGCCGAGTAAGACTTTTTATAAAAGTATTAGTCCGATTTCGATAATTTTTTAAATTGTTCAGAAAACATACCGCTATGTTTTCCCGTGACAGAATTTTTTTATTTTGCACTGTGTAAAAGTTATGCAACAAATTCCAATTTTCACCTCTTTTTTTGACCTATTAGGCGCTATAAAAACGGAACATAATAAAATTTTGAAAATCGTACACATAGAAACATAGCGGTATGTTTTCTGAACAATTTAAAAAATTATCGAAATCGGACTAATACTTTTATAAAAAGCCTTACTCGGCAGCCAAAAAAACACTACTTTCGGGAAAACGCGTTAAAAGATAAATTACGTTGTATAACTTGCAGGGGACGCGTACCTTTCGGTTCCCAGCAACATGCAAAGAAATGTGATTTTCACGGAATCCTTTCTGTGGCGTATTCTCAGATACATATAGATTGAAATTATGCGAAAAAAATCGATTTTTCGAAACCGCGAGAGTAGAGGACCCCCTTAAGTACGAAAATTATCAACCACATGTGATCTGTTTAACCATAGCCCTATGTTGGGGACGTTTCCGTTGTACTTCTAATATTTTTTGATTTTGTTATTTCTTTCTTTCTTCCTGGGATATTATCTATCAATCAAACCGTTTTATGTTTAAAAGCTGGTTTTGCATATTTTGTAATTTATGTGTGTGATTTTAATCTGGGTCGTTTTCGACCTGTTTTTTAGCGTAGATCTAGGGTTAAATTCAATTTTTTTCTCATACAAATCGATCGATATTAAAAATTACAACATGTAATTGTGGGAATATTTATATGAATGCAACTTACATACAATATTTATCTGAGATTTGGCGCCCATTTTGAATTTGTTTTCCTTCTTTGCCTCATAAGCCTCGTGCTTTGACCGCTACCGCAACGAGCAATGCGCATCAGTGAGATACAACATTGTTTAAACGATTTTTATAAGATGAAAAATATTTAATGGCGCAAATCTCTTTTCTAATTATTGAAATATTTGAATAAGCGTTTCAGACTAGAAAAATTCTCCCCAAACCAGCTGCAAACTATTTACCTTTTCATTCAAAATCGACAGATTGAAATTTCCCTCTCTTTTATGTAGCAAATCTTTTCTGGTTTCTCTCGATCACCTCACTCGGTGCTCAAATTTTCAATAATTCGCACAATAAACTAAAGAAAAAGAATAAGCGAATTAAGAAAATATTGCAATAGTACAAAAACAAAAACGAATGCAATCACTTGTCAAGCGCCAGTGCGTACACACACAAACACAAACATACACGCATACTGTCACGCACACGTGCAAGTGCACGAACGAACGAAAAACGATTTAAGCCCCGCCCCATTCGATTGGCGACGGCGGCGACGTCGAGCAGCCATCGCCACAGCGGCGGCGGCACACACACTCGCACATATTCACGATTGTGGTTACACAGCGGCAGTCACAGCGCAATCATCATCATCGTCATTCATCATTATTATCCCCATCACAATCAGCATTATCATCGTCATCGCCATCGGTGCGAGCCATCATACGTGCACAACAACAATACGCAATAATAATATTACAACAACAGCAAATATGATTGTGTTGCTGTGGCGGGGCAGCCGAACATCAGAAAAAGTGTCGCCTTTGAATACAACAACAATAATAACATTGATGATCATCAACGGCGAAAGCAGAGCAGCTGTCGGCGCTGAAGTTGGCGTTGACGTTGACGCTAACGTTGCTGCGTTCGTTTGTTGTCGCTTTTTCACTGCGCAAAGCGTTCAACTCGGTTCACGGCGGTTGTCTTTGTGCGTGAGCGTCGCCGATTGGAGAAATCGACAACTTGGTTTGCCCTCAAGATATCGAATGGAGTTATTGTAATTTCGAAACTATCGAAATATTAGATTGAGTACTGGTGACTCAGACAGCGCAATGGGGACCCTGACTCAGTTAACGTAGGTCGATGTCTGTCAAGTTGAATTTGGCCAACTTAATCCCAAGACTACTCTTCTTCCTCTTTCTTTTGGAAAAATGACTCAAAAAGACAAATTTTATATCGGGTTTTTTTTCTTCATAACAACAACATAGCAAAATTTCTTCAACAATGCGTTGACGTTGACGCTGTCGTTGGCGCAGAGGCCGCGTCGCTGTCGCTATCGTCGCCAGTGCGCGTGGAGCAACGAAGCGCTGACACGAGCGCTGCCTGCTTGAAATACGGCTGAAAGGTAGCCGGGGCGGAGGCAGGTGGCCGAAGGTGCAAAAGAGCACGCACTATTTTTACCTGATTGCTTTTTGTTGTTTTTGTTCGGTTTGTTTGGTTATTGCCGGCCACACTTCATTTTGCTTTTGCTTCTGATTGTTGGTGGCCTATGTGAGTAAGTGTGGCTATTATTGTTGTTGCGATTGTTGTTTGTGGCTACGGGGGGTTTTGGCGGTGTTTTTAAGACAATGTGTGATGTGCGAATTTCTTCCGTAGCCGTTGTTGTTTTACTTAATTATAGTTGCTGTGGTTGTTGCTTCTTTGATTGAAGTTAAATTTGCAATAATGATTTGTCTGTTTTTTCTTGGGATTGAAGTGTTTGGGTGCGTGTGTGTGTGTGTAATGTGCATAGCAATTGAAAGGTGGGCTGGAATATTTGTTGGCTCTCTCATAGGGTTGGTGACTTTATTGGAGTTGACCTGCATGTTATAAATGGTAAATGGTGAATATAGAAATATAAAAAAAAGAAAAAATATGAAATATAAAAATGAAAAAATATGTTAAAATTAACATTATGAAATATGAATTTCGAAAATTACACTATCTTGTTATTTATTTATTTTTATCACATTTTGTTTAAAATATTTCCAAAAAAGCCAAATTGGGAAGAAATAATCGCATCCAAAGACCATACAAATTGTTTTGTAATGTTCCAATTATGTCTTTGAATATTTTCAGCTCATGGTTAACACTTATTTACCGACAGATATTTGATTAATTCACATGTTCTCATATCAATTGTATTTTTCATATTATCATGAAAACAAACAGTTCTCACAAATATCTTGAGAGTAGGTTAAAATACCAATCATAACTTGAAGCATAAGTTTGCTAAGCAATGTCGAAAATAATTTTTTTACTTAAAAAATTACTTCAAATTTTATAACATTTAAATATTCACGAAACGAAATTGTAACGTAAAAACCAAAAAACAAAAATACCTTTTCCACCCCTTTCACTACATTCCATGCTTATTTCGCGTACATTTGTCTTCCTCAACGCTTTGGTATCGTCATTCTGTGATGCATATGAAAAATGCCTGCTGCTGATTTCTTATCTGCCATATCACGTACGGCCTGATTGCGCGTTTTTATCAGCTGGGCCAAAATAGCTCGCTTGCTCGCACTGAAATTTTTGATTGTTGTTTTATTTGTGAGTAATTGCCACCGATATTGGTGCACACGTACCGTGCAGAGGAATTTTCCTATCTTGGGCGTAGTCAGGTAGGGGTTTTGAAAAGAAGTTTGCTTCACTTTTGTACGTAATGAAGGCGTGAGGAAAGATGGCTTTCCGAGGCGCACAATAGTCGAAGACATATTTAGTTCATGAAAAATCCATTGTGTTACCAGAGGAAAACGGCTGTTCTTCCTGCTATTAAAGGTTATATAGGGTGATGTCCTACATTGGGGTTGTGATTCTTGGGTTGAGAATGGGTTTTGTGGCTGAAAGATGCTGCAATAGTCATTCATTTAAAGATATTTGTAAAGCACACCTCCGCCTACTCTCTCGTTTACCTTGGAGCCGTCCATGTGGAACCAGATCACAGGTTCTGACACTTCATATTGGTCCTATTTTGAGATTCTGGAGCTCATATTTTGCCGACAGCCTTTTTCTAGGAACATTGTGACACTGCAGCTTTTTGAATCTCTTTCTACGTTATGCAAGAATAATATGCATTAAAGGATCAAAGGATCCTAGCAATCAAAAGCTCTCTTGGTTACTCTTCACTTCAGACCATTGCTACCGTTATTTTGCTTACTTTTATAGTCAAAGTGGGTCTCTCCGATCTGGATACATGGCTGAGGCCGGTCTTATTGTTGTATTTTCTTAATTATTTCTCTACAGTGTTGTTTCTTTTAAGTCAGATTTTCTATACTTATTCATAAAACTATACTTGAATGTGCCTGGACATTGCCTTTTATTAGAAATTAATAATTTTTTCGTTCCATGTTCACTCCTCTCTGGAGCATAGGGCCTCCACAAGACAGCCTTGTGTTAATAATTGAATTACAAGAAACACTCTCTAAATGGGCACGTCAGATCTTTCAGCTCTCTTCGAAACTACAACCAGCATTTGCAAACATAGTGTTTTCGAACGAAAAACTTCAAGATTCAAAATAGAAAATGCCATATATGCTGCAGATCCTGCACACCCCATCTCCAATCCATACCTACTTGAAATAATTTTCTTGAACACATTTTGCATAAATTAGATGACTGTATTTTCATTTCTTCATTTCAAACCATGAACATGAAATGGAAATTAAATCGAAACTTGCATACGTACACGCAGATGTCCTTCAAAAGCATATCGAAAGGAATTGTCGATGCGGATGACGATCGCAATGACGATGACGTCGCATACGTTGTTGGGTGTTGACAAAGGTGTGGTGCAAGGAAACGTAGAGGAAACAACCCATTAGCAGCGCTCAGGCAGTCACCATTCGCTACATTGACGAGTGGCAAAACGTATAATCAACGTTCCGATATGAATTTGCATAGCGTTCGCATGCAAGGACAATGACGCCTGCAGGACATTGTCGTGCGTATACCAATTTTTTCCACTCTTCTTTGGCGTTATTTGCATATATTTTTCATTGCTTGGCTACTGAGTGGCGTTGGCCGTTGTTGCGACTTGTAGGAAATATCGAAGAAGCAATAAAAATAGGGAATAACGTGAATGAAGACAGCGAAGGGTGCGTTTCGCTTGTATTGGGTTGATCGTTTGTGTTGCTGGGTCGACTTGGGTTGTAATGAGGAAAGGTGTCGGATTGTCAAGGTGTGCGAGCACACAGCAGCCTGTTGTAGTTGTTATTCTATGCGAATGTAAAAAAACAAATGTGAATATTGTCGAATGCAAACAATTAATTACAATCGAAAAATTAAGCATTCAGAGATCGAGGGACTGTAGACGATGATGGATAAGAAAAGTATGTCTTGACAGGCGAAACTTAAACTAGTCATAGTTTTCCTCGACTTGTACTTCTTTTGAGTTGAGAAAAGATGTAGAAATGGAAAATCCCACTATGGTTTGATTTTTGGAGTCAAATGGTGTTTTAAATGTATTTAGGAAAAGTAGTCAGAAGGAGTCAGTCTTTGAGTAATTTCAAACAATAAGACTCTTGTGAATTATTGGAGAGTTTTCATTTTACAAGAGTAGTTGAAATAGTCTCAAGAAAATCTTTAAACAACTATCTTCATATAAAACCGTGCGACAACAAATTTTACACACGAAAAAATTTATATAATCGCAAAACTAGGAGCCAAATGTAGTAAAACTGTGTTTTTATTTTTTCTCTCTGACAACAGGATATTTTTTTAAAGGACTTTGAAATTTCAAGGACATGTTTATTTCAAGAAATTATTTCAAAAATTGAGCGCATTGTAGAATAATAATATGGGTATTAAATGAAAGAGAAAAATCCTTAGAATCTTAGAAAATTTAATTTTTGGTGCAGAAGGATTAAAAGGTGTTGAAAATGTCCTTTTAAAAGGTGTTGAAAATGTCCTTTTAAAACTTTATACTTCAATAGCCGTGCAAATTTGCAGTAGTTTTTTTGAAAAAAACATAAACCTTAAGGATTTATATGTACACTACTACATCTTTGAATTTCGTCCTTTAGTTTAAGATATTTATTTTAAGATATAATTTATTATTTATTAGTTTAAGATATACAAAATTTAATACTTCTCCAATCAATCCTTAAGGCGTTAATGAAGTAAAAACCAATGCAGAAATGTTCAAGTACGGAATGTACGTAAATTTCATCAAAACAATATTTCCATATTTATTCGTGGCATTTCTGTTATTCATATGACCGCGTAATATTATAAATTTGAATGAATTTCTCCCATTTTTGCATGGCTGCAACAACAAGCACACCTGTGACGCCAAGAACCTCGAACCTTATTGCACTCTTTCAATCATTTGATATCGCTTCAATTTCAAATCCACTTAAACAATTCCATTAATTTTTTCCACGTTCTCCTCGGCAACACTCCTAAGCCCCCTTTCGTCCGGCTTAGAGCGATTACCGATAATTTTCACTCTTCAACCACAACAACAACGGCAGCAACAGCGGCAGCAGCGATAATCACGCTGTGTAACAACATTTCAACAACCTTTAACAATGCAAAAAATGACAAGCGTTTTAATAATTGTTGGTGGCATTGTCAAAGTCTGCAGCACCCCTTGGAGTTCGTCTCACCCTCTCCGCTGGTCTATGCGATTTTCTGTGCCTATTCGCAATTATCATTAAATTGCAAAACAATGTAAATAAACTGCAGTTTGCGGCCTTTACCCACTGTTCCATCGTTCCTCCCCGCAACTTTGTGCACCCTTGGTTACAACGCAGACAACAACAAAGTTGGCGAAAACAGTAGCAGCCGCAGAAATGCATTCAGTGAATTGTCGAGTTCGTCGGTTCAGCTCCTTTTTGCGTCCCTTTTTTTGCAACCGTCTGCAGTGGTGTGTGTGTGTGTGTGTGTGTGTGTGTGTGTTTGTGCGTCTGCCAAAATATCCTTGTTTTGCCCTTTGTTGTTGTAAACGGTGTTGTAATGCGCGCGTGGAAAGTACGCGCAATGTAATTCGCTGCTCCGCGTCCCGCACGTTCCGCAGCTCATTAAAAACGCGTGTTCCTTGATCCTCGAGCGGCTTGTTGCACATTTTTTGCATTGTTTTTGTTTTGGTTTTTTCTTGTGTCTCCATGCACTTGCGGAAATTGTGCGGTGCCGAGGGGACAATGTCTTCCTTACCTTAAATATTTTGCTATTGTTATGGATTCTGAATTGGTGCCTTTTGTATATTTGCGTGTGACAGGATCGTTTTGAGTGGATAAACGGTGTTCAGCAGGATATGTCTGAAAAGGAAAGGGAAATTGAAAGAGTTTAGTGCATTAGTGAAGAGCCGTTGCCATGCGACAAGATGTTGTGTTGCAGTTGAATTCGAGGCCAAATTATGTGAGGTTTGGTGAGTTCTACAAAGGCACAAACTGAGAATTGAACTTTCCTAGGAATGAATTTATTCTTCAATGTCAACGAATAATGTGTTGAAGAAGCTCAAAAATTTCAGATAAAATATTGTAAAAATCATTGTAGGAGGGACACATCGCCCGCGAGGTACGACAGGAAGTCAGCGACTTTCACCTCCGATTGGCAAGACTGAGACAGTGCAGATAGCAGTCCCTCTTCACAACTTCCAAAGGCGTCGGAACCGGGACACCCAGCGATGCGTCAAGCGAGGCACCTGAGCGGGCCAATTCGTCCGCCCTCTCATTTCCTTCAATGTTCCTATGGCCAGGAACCCATATAAGGGTGATATTAGCACCACGACTTAGCGCGCTTAACGCTATCTTACCTTGACTGGACCGTGGTAGATTGTAGAGCCTTTATTGCTGCCTGACTGTCAATATCGCAACCTTGCAAGTTGAGCTTCTGGACCAAATAACTCTTGCTTGAAGCCGGGAATACAAGACGAACATGTATCATATAAAGAACCATTTACTGATATGATACATTGATGGATCCAATCTTTAAGGAAATATATGGGAATAAAATATATCTCATTGAGCTCCACACATCTGGTTTTACAATAAAATAAACTATCGGAGGAATAATACGACTTGTATCAATTTGTGTATGTCGTCAATGCAAATTGGAACTTTACAAAAGAACCCCAGGACTTGTCATTGCCCAATAAATGTTGGTTTATAATATTAAATGCACGTTTGAGCAATCAAAATCTGTAACTACTTAGGAACTCTAACCCAAAAGTGCAAAATCAGATCAAAAAGACTGGCAGCATTTCTAAAGGGAAAACGCAACTGACTTGGCAAAGTATAGATTATGTGGTGAAAAATAAGAAACACATTTTCATAAAGACAGAAGCTACAATGCCTTCATGGACAACACATATGTGTTGGGTCCCAGACCTTGAGACAACCAACAAGCATCTTAGAATTTCATTCCCTAACCAACCTAATTGGGTGGAATTTCACAACGACCAAAACTATTGTATATTTAGTTGGGAATCAGACTATAGATCTGAGTTTATTAGTGGCATCTTTAGACCCATTGTAACTTTGATTTTCTGAAGCAGTATCTGTTCAGTCTACGTGTATAAGATTGCTTGGCCGAAATTTGTTGTAACTTTTTGTTGCCATAGCCAGTAATAGATATGACTTGTATTCTATTTTTTAAGACTTCAACAGATTCTGTCATTCCCAATCGTTTGTATTCTACTCAAATAGCATAGATTCAAATTGTATGAATATCCGAACTTTACACATTCCCAGCCAACAACTCTGTGTGACTTCTCATTACAGCTTTTCAAGTTTCAATTTTTATATAAAAATTGTAAAATGCAAAATTGAGGCAAAATCACAAAAAACTCGCATCATTATGGGAGCATTATTCGTTGTCTTCTCGTTCCAATTACGTCTGTGTCCACGGCTCAAATGACAATTAAAAAATATTGCATTAAATTAAATTCGCGTTGACAATGCGATAAACTGTTAAAATGCAAAAGGCGTAAATAAAAATATGAAAAAATTATTGCGAAAAAAGTCGCAACTGACCAAACTGAAATGAAACACGTAAATGATGACAAGAACGGCAAATGACATGTGATACGTACATGACAGATAGACGACAAACGGGCCGAGGCGTCTTGTGGGAGTGCGCAATGCGCGCGCAGTGAACCGAGCCGGACGAATGGACGGTTGCATGGATGGCTGCAATGGATGCCACAAATTACAAATCACCTTTAATAGATACTTTAACTAAATGGTAAACAAAAGTCACCACAACAACAGCAACGAAGGTAATCATAAAGCTGTGTGTGCACATACCGACAGAAAGACAGACAGACATATATAGACACGTAAGATAGTGGAAATAATGAAATGAGCAGCGAAATGAGGCCACTTAATAGCTCAGTGCACAAAAATAACAGCTCAGTAGTCATTGGATAGCTGACGGTCGGGCAGGCAGTTTGTCAGTTTTTGGCTTATGTAAATAGATCTGCACAATGCTTGCCCAAGTCAACCAGTCAGCCCACACACTCACCTATACGAGCACACAATCGTATGTATGTATGTGTAGATGTTGCTGTGTAGATAGAAAAAGATACGCGCTAACAGATTCAGCGATATTGCATGCAGCGGAGCGAGATGCGAGGCGAGTAGCGCACAGATACACTGCGGAGCTGGGAACATTTGCTGCAGCTACAAGTAGTCAACACCAGGCTAGACGCAACAAGATCAGTTTCGAATTTCCACAAAAGAATTGCAGAAGTAGGAAGAAATCGTTGAGGCCTTTCGAAGTAGTTGAATTGCTGAATAACAACAACGGGAGTAGATGGAAGAGGCTAACTGAGGTGGACACTGCACTGGGGCAGTTCCAGTTACCGAAGGCTTCCATCTGGGAAACCGAACAGACTCGTTGGCGCGGGAAAAGCTGTTAAAGCAAGAATAGAATTTCGTAGAATTTTTTCCATAGGGTTTGGTGTAATAACACACGGAATATCGTTTTTGATTTACTTCATTATTAATTTTGGTTTGATAACACTGCACAACAAAATCAAATTTTTTATTAAATAATAAGGTTCTGACAACGGATTTTGGTAGAGGGGACCAAAGAAATATATACGTGTATCGGCGTTTCAAAAGTTTACGTCTGAATTTTTTTTTAGGGGGGGTCAAAGTTTTCCCCTTTTCGCGCATTCTTATGGTGAATCGGCATACGAAAACCATGTGACATCACATTTTAGGTATATGATGTGTTCAGCAATTTGGTGTAAAACACTACGAAGAACATTTTTGTGGAGCATTTTAACCCTGTAGCTCCTATTTATATGGGTCAATTTGACCCTTTTTTGCTTAAATGCCAAAAATGTCCTGTAAAACAGGTCTTTTTAAGGACAAAATGTACCACAAAAATATACGCCATAAAATTCGACTATAGGTCTCTGAATACATCAAAGCTCAGAAATTGACTTGAAGGCCAGAATTAAGCCAAAACTGAAAATATTTTAAGTGTTTATTTCGTATTTAATCAAAATTGGTAACATTGCGTTAATTGGGAGCAGTGTTTCTTTTTTATATCTCAAACAAGTTGTCAAAAAAAAGTCCAAAGGGACTCTCGCTAGTATAGCTAGTTTAGTCTGATCTAAATAGGATGCAAGGAACGAAAAAGACCGATTGATGATTTTTCTCTTAAAAGGCAGGAAAGTCAACGACTCAGCTCCAGAGTTCGCAGACAAGGTGCTCTTTGAGAAGATGCTGGATTTCTCGGCATAAATCTTTTGATAAGCAGCCCTGTTCAGCTCGATCACTCCAAAATTATCCTGTACAGTACCACAGTACATATGTCGAAGGACAAAACTCATACTACCACTACTCTGGTATCTGTGGAGTTGTTTAGGAACAACTTTATCAGGCTCAAGCCCTCTTCGACTAAGGATTCTAATTGTCCCTTATTTCTTATAAAATACAAAATTGACTGAGAAAGTCTGCTCAAGGACTAAGTCCAAAAAATAAGGATTTGACTAGGTGTCAGTTTCCTTCTTAGAATGCCACAAAAGTCAACACTTCAGCGATTCATTCTCGCCAAAAACAACAAGAAAAACCATGAGAAATCCAACCAATGAGACATTTTCTAACCAAGAAAGTAACAACACGAATAGATCACAATGGCAACAGAGGCGCTGAAAGACCGACAGATGCGAGCGCGTGCACGTTGCGATGCAAATCAAAAATCAGATCAATTTCAAAATGTTGTATTTTTGGCTTTAGAAAATTTTTTTATTATTGTTCAAATTTAACAACAACAACAACCAGTGTTAATCGCAGCAGCAAGAAGAAAGATGAAAAAAGAGTGAATTGTATTTTTTTGTTTTTGTAAAGACAGGAAATCGCCTTTGAGCACGGGCGCGCACAGCACAACAACAACAATAACTACTACAAGAAGCACTAGAGTGACACAACTTCAATCTTGAGCTTTGGCAGCTCCACAGTTAGGTATCGAATTCAGGAGGGCATGTAGAAAGATAAGGCAAACAACAGCAACAACACAATGCCACTATTGCTCCACTCTGCCCAAATGTGCGTCGCACCATTTTCGTTGGCTTCTGGCGGCTGTTGTTGCCACTACTCGTATTTATGAGATCTACGCGTTGTTGTGGTGCGCATTGTTGCCGCAATGGACCGCGATATGCGTTCGTGGAGCCAGTGGAGGCACAATGGAGGCTCGTGGCTGAATTCGCTTGGTCATGGATTAAGATTTCTATCAGTACCCAAAGTATGTAGTAGCAATGACTACAACAACAACAGCGTATTGGCAGTGGCTTTCGCTGTGGGTGCACTATCGATGGAATGGGCGATGGATTGCGGCTGTTCATAACAATATTTGGTGTAACAGACAAAATTCGAATTTTAACTCAATCCAGACCAAATAAAGGAAACATATTTGCCAGAAAGGAATTGAAAACTTTTAAGCGGACGAAAAGTGAAAAATTGCTCAGATCATCGTTCGAAATCGGAGTGAAACCGTCGGAACAGAGACGCTGCAGCCAAGCAGAGACCTAATGCCTCAGAAGGCTGTTGGCATTGTTATGTGAATATTTTGTATATCGATAAGTACGGAACTGTGTTTAGAATGATACAATGTAGGATCAAACCTCATTTCTCTTCCTTTTTCTCGAGCATATTTACTTTGTTTCTCCAATTCCTATAAAATATAATAGTCTAAAATCTCCTAAAATAGTTCCAGACTTCTCAAATGTTAAAATCACTGCGCATTTAATTTCCTGTTGAATAATTTTTCCATAAACAAATTCAAGAAATTCTTTGCAGCTTAGAATAGTCATCAATTAAAAAAAACAAAATCAGTGGATGCTTGAAAATTGTCATCAAACATAACCGAAAGCTATAGTAAATTGTGTATTCCTAAAACTGACTGGGCCAGAAATAGAAATATTAAGAACAAATTCTATATAAGATACACACATTACCTTATAAATTATCCCAAATAATTTAACTTCTGTTCAATACAGAACGGCCACCCCATTGTTGTCGGTCTCACAGTCCGAAAACGGCCTAAAAACGTTAAACCCAGAAAATACAAAAACAAAAAAAACAATTTATTGAATTTGGAAATTTGCATAAAATCGCAGTAGATCATCATCAGTAGTAGCGCATGGCACCAGCGAAACTAACAACAAGAACAACAAGGGTAGCGGCAAGGACGAGACTGAGATAAATGCAAGTGAATTGATAAGTGGTGGCGCTGGTATTTTTCCAAACTGTCGAATACACCACCCAGCGTGCAGATTTATTGCCACTCCATATGCCATTTGAAATAATTTCCATGTATCCTTTTGCTGGCAATGCCAAAACAATGTTTAGAGGGATGTGTGAGCGGTTTGAAAGGCAGAGGGAAGTTCGAAGTGATTTTGATTACTTCAGTGGAGCGCAAAAAGGCAATTAATGCAGCTTTGAGAGCGGGAAACGATGAAGTGAGTGCATCAATATCTGAGCAGAGGTCGTCGAGCAGTCAAAAATATCGATGGTATACGGTGGTGAACTTGAATCCCGCGGGATCACAGCCAAATGTTTCATTTTCCAGTGAGCGGTTGAAGGTCGGTAGCGTGGTTTTTTATGCTCAGTTTATGGACATTATTTCAAAGAGATTTACAGACCATTGCAGACATTTTGGAATTATTTAAAGCCGGGTAACGTTATGTCTTTTTCGTTTTCGTATGTGAAGTTAGAAATATGAAATTTACTTAGATAAGGTGAACTCTTTATTTTCATTAAGAAACTTGTTCAAGGAAAGGTCGATTTATGATTTCATTCTCACGAAAAAGATGTTCTAAGCAAAAGTCTGATGACGTGGATGAGAGGATTACTTTGGCTTAGACAGTAGTCATCTACTGATTGACGAAACCTCCCACATAAACAAGTGGGACTTGATATCATTCATTGCTGCCCTGAAAAAGATGTTAGCCGCGGTAGTCGAATGATGACAATGAAAAAGAGGACTGTTTCAGTGTCGTTCAATGTGAAACGTTCAAAAGACACGTGTTAAAGGATCCTGAAAGGACGATGATTGGACACCCAAAGTAAGTAACAAGTAAAATATCTGCCGCGAATCTTCCATTCTAAAGAATATCTTCTGTTTTCTCACTATTAAATCAATGGAATTCAGTCAAATTTAAATAAATCGATCAATCTTCTTCTTATTCTTCTTGACTGGCACGACAGCCCGATTACGAGACTAAGGTCTAGATACCCGCAACCAACCGTGTTGTGCGTGCGAATGTTTTTACAAGGTTGGAAGGGACCTACAGTTTTATGCCGATTCCGAACGGCGAGTTGGGAGCTTTTTCATAGGCAATTTTACTCTCAGAGGTTTGCTATTTCCTGCTGAGAGGACAGCCGCCGAAAGAAAAATTTTTGTTTTTCTTTTTTTCGGTGTTAACGCAACGGAGTATTGAACTCGCGGTGTCTTGACTCGCGGCCCAACGCACTAGCCAGCTGAGCTATGGCGGCTGGTCGATCAGTCAATCACTTTAAATCACTCGAATTCAAGCATTGACACTGAGATAATAATACGTTTTTTTGCATCTGCAATGTTGTATTTTTTTGAATAAAAATAATAATAAAAATACTTTCATTCCTTTCCCCAACCGAGGACACATGTTACAAAAATATTGTTAGATACACATTTCAAACGGGTGGAAGAGTGTCTCATACCGAGGCAGGCAACATTACCTTACCTAACTGTATAAACTTTTTCCAGCTGTAATATCAGAGGACAGTTGTGTAGAATTGTTAAGAATGATATTAAAAAAGTGACAAAACTCAAAATTTTTGATTTTTCAGGAAACGCAAAAAACTGTTTTAGAACTAAAGAAAATTTTTTTTAAATAACGTATAGAACGTTCAGTGGAAAAGGCTTACAGATTATGCTTAAGGATAAGTTACAAGAATTTTTTTTTATTTTACACTAGAAAATCCAAAATTGTGAGTTGTGACTGTTTTGATGATATTTAAATTCAATAATTACGGAATTATTTTAAGTTATGTCACTTTTGCTGAGTTTTATAATTATAAATGACAGTTGAAAAGTCGAAAGAAAAATTTTAAAACTTCGAAATTAATTTTTTTATTTGAAAATATATACTAAAATTGTCAGAACATTGCTTAAAACTAACTTCAATAAAAATTTATTTCTTTAAAAGTGTCACAATTTGAGTTAGAACTCTTTTGCATTGAGCTGCAATGAACAAATAGCATCAAACTTCTGACATGAAGAGAGACCTAACTATATTTTTTGCAACAGTTTACAACAACAATATATACTGAGCTTTTGCTTATTGGTAGATTGATGCATTGTGCACAGTATTAACACATAAACCCAAAAATTAAAAATTTTGAGTTGTGTCACTTTTGTAGTGCGTGTGCGATATATTGAAAAAACACGAATACAGCTTATTTACATTCAAAATAGCGGTGGTCACTATTCGGTGGCACTGCACTGTATACAAATATTTTGCGCTTTTAATAATCTAATTCTAACCTTCGTTGCGAACTTTTTTAAATCTTCTGTTCTCTTTTGGTTGTCTTCGGAAATGACAATTCAATGCACAATTCAATTGTGGGAACCAATTGAGTCACTCACAATAATAAAGGCGAGGTTAAAGTTATGGTAACTTAAGCACTACAAGTGGTGTTTTTTTGTTATGCATTGTCGAAATGAAAACTGCGCTACAGTGAACCTTTGATGATTTAATTGGTCGAGATATGGTTACCTTTTACTAATCTATTTTTCAAAGATTTGTTATTTTTTAAAGTTGCTTCGAGGATCTAAAAATCGAAAACAATTTCTCTAATTTGTGATAGTCAACTTTCTAATTCATTCTTCATCAAACAAATACAAATGAGTTTAAGAAGTGGCGAACATTTATGCAGTGATAAATTTTCGTTTCACGCATAAATAGTCCTGGAGACATTGACATCTTTCTGGCCAAAGAGACTGAAATTTACTGACAAATTCTAAATGTGTGGTAAGAAGATGTTATCGACCTATCGGCAACCATTGAACAGAGCAACTCGACATGTGCAATTGTAGAGTGCAAGAGATGAGGGCGACATATATACAAGCGAATCAAACTATAATTTCGCAAAAATTGATGGAGGCCACCGTGGCCCACGGCAGCGTGTGGCATGCACTCAAGGCACTCATGCATTTTGAGCCAAAGAGCGAGTGGCGGAAGCGGAAGGGTGGTGCAGGTGGTTGGTACCGTTGCGGGTGTGTTGAGCATAATTATGTGAATTTAATGAAGTGGGTCGCTTTGCTCGAACGCTTTGGCCGATGGGCGGGCGACGCACACTGGGGTAATATATAAGTAAAGTGGCGATTAATTCAAAAACGAAAAATAAAGACACAGATACGTTTTTGGTACCGGGTTAAAGTGGATAAAATTCTGCATCACGACGTGAAAGAGTTGTTGCAAAATAGTTTACCGTTTTCCCACAAAGCACTCTGAAAGTTGACATTTATTTTCATTTGACGTGCGCACAGCGGGAAACGTGAATTTTTCAATTATTTAAATCAAATTTGTTTTACAAGTCTTTAAAGTAGCATAAAACTGATGATGGAGGCTTCTTGTTCAGGTATTTAAGTATTAAAATACACATTTTTTTTGTTTTTTAAGTGTTCGTAAATATTTTTGTTATTTTATTTTTAAAAAGCCTAAAAATTGCCTTATTTTGGCCCTATTCATAAACATATAGTTGTTTGTTCAGTGATGTTCACCTAAAATATTGTCATAGTCGTAATCTGTGGATATTCTAGCAACTTTCTATGAAAAAAAAAGTTGCGCTATTGTTGCGCACTTTTGCAGCATTTCGATTTTTGTATGTGAAGTTTTGGCAAAATATGCACGCGGTCCGTGAAAGGAAAGACAAAAAATAAATGTAAATGCAAAAAATATGAGAAAAGCCACAAGCGATATGTTTTATGTTAGTTTTGTTGTTGTTCAATGTATGGTTTTTAGTATTTCTTTATGCTTTTTAACCTACATTACGGGAGGCCGGCATGTTAGATTTATATTAACCAGCATATTAGACGACATATTAGGCGGGATATCGGGACACGTGAGGATTTTTGGTTTTTAAGATATTTATGAAACACAATACAAAATAATCTCAAATGATGCAGAACCAAATAAAATTTCAATATCTTAGATTATTTAACTTGACTTTGTTGTACGGTGTGTGCAAAAAAAAAAAAGTAAAGGGTAACTGCAAAAGACTACTTTTTCAAGATATTAAAAAAGGTGGTTGTTTTCATTTAGGAACGAAATCCAATGTTATTTGGTATACTCGTTTAAGTCTTTATTACCTAATGACCAACTCTTTGCCTTAAATTGTGCCAAATTTTTCGTTGAGTACTATCCCTGGTATAACATGCCTACGACTGTTCATAAATATTTAATTAATGGACCATAGGTCATAGCTCACGCCTTGTTGCGAATCGGTGAATTATTTGAAGAAGCGAGGGAAGCGAGAAATAAAGAATTTAAGGCTTTCAGGAAATATTTTTCTCGAAAAAGTAGCCGAGAAAAAACCAACGAAGACGTTCTAAAAAGACTGCTTATAAATTCTGATCCCATTATATCGACAGAAATGAAATTGCCTCATAAAGCAGTTACGCGCATGCCAAGGGAACCATTGGATTTGTTGATAATTGCGGAAGAAGAACGCGAATTATGCTGATGATGATAACAATGGATGCGAAGGTGAAAGCGTGGGTTAATACGATGATGATTCCGATAGTAATTAATAAATAAGCGAGGAATTCTGTATAATACCCTTTTGTAACAATTTTGCATTTTTGGTCATAAATAAAAATAAATCCACTAAAGTATGGTCAAATACATTTATTTTCTACTTCTTTATCTATAATTAACTAAACCTAATACTTTTTTCATGTCTTAGTAGTCCGGGTGAATTAATCGCCAAAATCGGCATGAATTACCCCAGTGTGCGACGGGTGCCAGACTCGTTTTTGATTAGAAACGCATTCGAGTGCGTGTGCCGAACTATGTTTTAGCAGTGGGAGCCATGGGGGGGGGGGACAGATCGACTGGCCGATGACGTGCCAGCAGCAATTGGAATAGTTGTACAATTTCAGCTGCGGCTTTTACGGCGATTGGTGGGAATTTTTGCGCCGCCAATGAATTGTTCTGAGAGATGTGTGGTTGGCAGCTGCGCTGGGATTGTTTCTTGCGTTGTGACATGCAATCGGTTGGTTGCTATTGTGAGTAGTTGGTTGCGGCCAAAAGTGGTTCTGGTCTATTAAGTACGCAACTGACTGTCGCCGCAGTAGCCGAGTATCAGAGTAGCTGCCGCTGGCGGCCGGAGCGTCTTGGCGTTGGTGAGCCGGCAGGCAAATGATCTGTGCGGGCTGTACGCGTATCTGCGCAACTTAAAGATACACTTTAACCAATAATTACGCGTGTAGCGATTGCGCCCTGCACCGCGCTCGTTAAATTGTCGGTTGTTTGGGAGTTTTCATGCAGCTATTCGTATTGTAATTTTATTCGATTTGCGCAAGCGGCTGGGAAATTTTCAGCCCAGTGTTTTTGCCTTTTCAGATTCAAATTCGATTGTTCGGTCGGTTGGCGAGTGACTAAAACGCAGTCGGTCGGAGTTAAGCGTAGTCGAAAACGGCAGCAGCAACAGCAACAACAGTGTGCTTGTGCTCTGGCAGTGTTGCTGGTTGTTGGCTGCTGGCGGCGTCCAAAAAAGCTCTGCCGCAATTTTAAGGTTTTGCGGTTGTTGTGCCGCTTTTTTGTATTTCTATTAAATTACCTCAGATATTTGGCAATCGGCAATGTATAGTATTTTTATTTTCGCAGTAATGCTTAGTCGTTGTGGTTGTTGTTCTTGTTGTTGCTGTATCAGTTGTTTTTGTAGCGACTAAAGTATTTGGGATTTTTTTTCGTGGAGCTTTAAGTGGCGCATTTTTATTGACATTATTTTAATTAGCAGTTGTTGTTATTGCTGTGTGAAAAAATATAAAAATTGTTTTTGTGTTATTCGAGCTTCGGCTTTATGCGGCAGCACATAGACTAATTGAGGTTAATGGGGTTTCCACTGCGGCAACTTCGACTTTGAGTCTTATTTGCAAACAATGAGACTCAGTTGAATTTTGACGATTGCTTATTATTTTCGGAAATCAGATCACGACATGTGGTAAGTGAAAAGGTTTCTTTTTTACATTTAAATGCTATAGAATTGCTAAAAAAAATATTAATGGCTTCTACACTGGCTCCATTTACTATACTTGGAATAATTTGTATTACCCTCAAAAAAATATAGTCTACGTCTGAGAAATTAATGACTGCACTACAAATATTGAGTGCTTTTTTTAGCCTTGAAACTGTGTTTGGAGTGGAGTATATTTTTTATTGTTATGCACAAATAGGTAGTAATAATTAAATACACTGAGACGAAAATGCATTGAATATGGTAACTGTAAATATAACCAAAAATAAATTGAAGTTTATTTATAAGTTTTCGATTTCAAAACCAATGTCTGAGTTAGATAAAGCTGAGTGTGCAGTGATTGCCACATGTGATTAAAATATATGAAAAACTATATAATTCGAATGAAACATTTTCAACAACGTTTAACAATTTAGCTTCCTGTGTCTTCTGGCTGTTTTCATGCTATAAGATTTTCATCAAATGAAGTTGTCATATGTGACACATAGTTGTTTTCAGACCTGTCGGAAAGTTTTGTACTAGAATTGGATACATAAACTGGAGCAGTGGGTTAGATTATCTTAGGTCTCAGAACCCCCTGCCCCCATAGTCTATCATTCATCAGCATTTTTGATCACTATGTATGCTATGCACAATGCTACACCAGCTAAAGGTTTTTTTACCTTTAAACAACTAAAACAATTAATAATAACAACACTTTTGTTTTGTGAAAAAATTCGACTTTTAGTCAAAAATCAGTGACTATTGATGACATGGCGTTGTGAGGAATTTTCAACTTGTGCAGAAGAAACCATATACACACATTGTTTGTTTTTGTTTTTACGGAGGACGTGGAAAATCTTCGAAAAATACAGCCGAACCCGAGTTCGACTGTATGCCGAATTTTTACCGACTAAAAACCACCCCCTGTCTCCTACCCGTAGCCGGCGGAACTGCCGATCACCATTGCGTCGCCGGGCGGGTTTTGGCCTTAGTGCGGCGCTACTCTGCTGCTGGCTTGCTGTGCCCTTCGTGCGCGTTCTTGGCGTCGTTGCTTCGTCATCATCGCGGCTGCGAAATTGCAGACCGCGACCCAGTTGTCGGCATCGTCGAGCATATGCTGGACGATAGTGTTCGCCCTTACGGCGTGGTTCATTTCAGCCTCTAGCTGCTCCCTCTCAAGGTTGTAGCCGGGGCATGTAAACATGACGTGCTCGGCGTCTTCGTCCTCGCCAAAACACTCCGAACAACACGGGCTGTCTTCGTGGCCAAAACGGTGCAAATAGGCCCTAAAGCAGCCGTGACCTGTCAGCATCTGCGTTAGGTAGTGTGTGACCTCGCCGTGCTTCCGGTTGTACCAGCTACTTACTTCCGATATAAGCAGATGGGTCCACCTACCCTGCATGTTAGAAAAACTGCCAAAGGCGAGCTGTTGTTCGAGCTGACTAAGCCGGCTGATGAGCGCACATCAGAATTGCAGCGTCGCATGAAAGAAGTGCTGGAGCAGGACGCGGAAGTCAGAACTTTGACGCAACAGTCGACAGTGGTGATCAAGGACTTAGACGAGGTGACATCGAAGGAGGACGTGCTGGAGGCGGTACAGGCGCAGTTCGAGGAGGCCAGGAGCCTTACGTTGGAGTCCATCAAGTCCTTGAGAAATAGCTACGCAGGTACACAGACAGCGGAGTTAGTGGTACCATCCAACACCGCCAACAAGATGATCCAGGCAGGGAAGATAAGAATCGGTTGGGTGCGCTGCCGAATTAGGGAGAACGTGCGCCCACTGAGATGCTTCAGGTGTTTGCAATATGGACACATAGCAGCGGCCTGCAAAAGCAACGTGGATCGGTCAACGTGCTGTATTAAGTGTGGCCAGAGCGGTCATAAAGCGCGGGAGTGTGATGAGAAGCCAAAATGTATGCTATGCGAGGAGGAGCGGCTGGACGCCGCGCACATTGCTGGCAGCCGTAGATGCCCAGCATATCAGAGGGCGTCTAAACAATTGCAGCTATGATACGATTGCTGCAAATCAACCTGAACCACTGTGAAGCGGCGCACGACCTGCTGAAGCAAACAATACGTGAGCTTGACGTGGACGTGGCGCTGATAAGTGAACCCTACAAACACCCGCAGGATACCATGTGGGCGTCGGATAGCGGGAAAAAGGCAGCTGTTTGGGCCTGTGGCAAGCGCCCCTTAGAGAATGCACCAATGGCCAAAACCGGGTTTGTGCAGGCAAAGATAGCTGGGGTATATTACTTTAGTTGCTACGCCCCCCCGAGTATGACCACCAGTGAATACGCAGGCATGATCGACCAACTGGTAGCGGAGGCAAAAAACAAGGGCCCAAAGGTGATAGCGGGCGACTTCAATGCCTGGGCCACGGAGTGGGGTTCGACCAGGACGAACGCCAGAGGAACTATCCTTCTCGAAGCTTTTGCTGCGCTCGACGTGGTGTTGCTTAACGTCGGCGATGAACCAACATTCAACAAGAACGGGCGTGTATCGTATATCGACCTCACGTTCGTTAGCCCGTGTTTGGCCAGGGGGGCTACGTGGAAGGTCCATAGTGGTTTTACGTACAGCGATCACCAGGCAATCGTGACAGAAATCGAACAACGAGTGCAGCGGCAGGAGGCACGCAGCAGCCGAAACCAGGGATGGAAGCAAAAGTCTTTAGATGTGGACACCCTGCAGGTGGCCATGGATCAGGCACCGCTCTCAGGCTCAGCGGAAACCAAGGTGTCGCAGCTTATGGGAAGACTGGAGCGTGCGTGCGACGCATCAATGCAGCGTCGCGGTACCTCAAACCGCAGGCGACCAGTGTATTGGTGGAACAGCAACATAGCGGACCTTCGAAAGAGCTGTATTAGTGCCAGGCGTAAGTTCCAGCGTACAAGAGGTGGCGACGGTGGAGAGAGGCTCCACGCCGCGTATAAAAAGGTGAAAAAGCAGCTAAAAGAGGCCATCAAGGAAAGCAAGAGAAAATGCTTCACCGATCTTTGCGACAGCGTTGACCAGAACCCATGGGGCACAGCGTATCAGGTGGTGATGAAGAAGCTGGCCACCTTCAGCCCGCCACCGCCCACCTCGGCGCCATTCCTTAAGCGCGTGGTACAAACGCTGTTCCCACCACAATGCGGCCTCAGGCAAGATGCCATTCCGTACCCGCGTAGTGCCGTTTATGATATACCGATGGTAGACAGCGACGAGGTGATCACTGCCTGCGGGAGAATCGGCGACCAAAAAGCACCTGGGCCAGATGGCATCCCGAACAAGGCGCTGAAGGCTGCGATTAAAGCATACCCAAGCCTTTTTGTGGATGCTTACAATGCCTGCCTAACAGAGCGAGTTTTCCCGGACAGGTGGAAGATCCAGAAATTGGTGTTACTGCCGAAGGGGAAGAATAACCCCGAAGACCCCTCATCGTACCGTCCTATCTGCCTGCTGGATTCCGCAGGCAAGTTGCTAGAGCGCTTAATTTGCACTAGGCTGGAGGCAGCAATTGCGGATGCAGGGGGCTTGTCTGAGTGCCAGTTCGGCTTCAGGAAAGCAATGTCGACACTCAACGCAATCGATCTGGTGGTCTGTACAGCACAGAGAGCAATCGAGGGTAAACGCTGGAGGTATGGCTCCAAGGAATACTGCTGCGTGGTGACCCTGGACGTGAAGAATGCCTTCAATACGGCGAGGTGGGGTGACATTTTAGCAGCGCTCAAAAAGTTGCAGGTGCCGGGATACCTAGTGGAGATTATTACCAGCTACTTCACGAACAGGGTACTAGATTACCACACCGATGCCGGAGAGATGCGTCATATAGTCACGGGTGGTGTTCCACAGGGGTCGGTACTAGGTCCGACGCTGTGGAACGTGATGTACGACGGAGTGCTACGGCTGGCGGTACCAAGAAACGCCCAAATTGTGGGCTTTGCGGATGACATCGCAGTGGTAGTCACTGGAAAATTCCTTAGCGACGTCGAGGCGACCTGCAACAGCACTGTCAAACTGGTACAGGACTGGCTGTCCTCGGTTGGACTGCAGCTTGCGGAACAGAAGACGGAGGCACTCCTGATATCCAGTAGGAAGTCAGTAGAGACAGCCCATATCCAGGTTGGCGGCGTTACCGTGCACTCCAAACCGGCGATCAGGTACCTAGGAGTCATGCTAGATGCAAGGCTTAGCTTCAAACACCACTTGAAGTACGTTGGCAACAAGGCATCGAAGACAGTGGCCGCATTATCGCGGCTTATGCCAAATATTGGCGGCCCGAAACAGCCGAGACGGCTATTGCTTATGAAAGTAGCAGCCGCCACGATGTTGTATGCGTCACAAATATGGGCTCCGGCGATGAGGGTCAAGTCGTACCGGAGCCACATAGAATCGGTGTACCGCATCAGCGCAATCAGGGTGAGCTGCGCATTCCGAACGACGTCGTATGATGCCGCCTGCGTGGTGGCGGGAATGGCCCCCATACACATCTTAGCGGAAGAGGCACGCGCTAAATACGAGGAGGAAGATGCTCCGCAGCACAGGAAGACGTATCGGGAGCTGACCCTGCAGAAGTGGCAACAGCGATGGAACGAGTCCAGCAAGGGAAGGTGGACGTTCGCCCTAATAAGCGACCTCCACATTTGGATGGACCGTGCGCATGGGGTGGTGGATCACTATCTCACGCAGATAATGACAGGCCATGGCTGCTTTAAGGCATACCTACATAGGTGGGGGTATGAGCAGAACCCCTTCTGTGACTACTGTAGCGGGTCAATCGAGGACGCTGAGCACATTGTTTTTAACTGTGCAAGGTACACTAGTCAACGGCGCCGCCTAGCGAATAAAATCGGTGGTATGCCCACAGTGCAGTCACTAGTCGGAAAAATGGTGGAGTCCAGGTTCTGCTGGGATGCAGTAGCGCGATATGCGGCGGAAATCATGACAAGGCAACGCGAGATTGAGAGGGGCAGACGTGCCTATGAACGTCTTGTTGTGGAAGAGCCAGGATAAGGCTATGTCCCCCCCTGTGAAGAGATGCTGGAAGGCGGTTCCGCAGGGGGAGATAGTGGGGGGTGGTTTTTAGTCGGTAGGAATCCGGCATGCCGACGAACTGGAGTTCAGGCATCTTCCGAAGATTTTCCACCTCCGTCAGAAAACAAAAAAAAAAAACCCTTAAGCGTGTTGTCCCACCTTCTTTGCCACTCAACCAGGCTTTGCTGCCTATGCAGCTGGCTACGATGCTGCCCATTTGGGTCGTTAAACTTCCTGTGGGCCTCTTGCGCCAGGATATCTACAGGTATGGTTCCTGCTACCACACACGCTGCCTCATAGGATGTCGTGCGGAATGCGCAGGACACCCTCAATGCACTTAGCCTGTAGATGCTTCCTCCTGTACGCCCTAACGTGCATGGCGGGGGCCCAGATTTGCGTCCCGTTCAGTATGATGGAGGTCGCAACTCTCGCTAGTAACAGCCTCGTCGATTGCTGGGGCCGCCGATGTTCGGCATGAGCCTCGCCAGCGCGGACGCTGCCTTTGCTGCTTGCTCGCCTGCGTACTGTGCTGCTTGAAACACAGCCTGGCATTCAATATGGTGCCCAAGTATCTGATTTCCGCTATTGCGTGGCCACTCACACTCACACTAGCTCGCTCCATCTTTTTTCTGTTCGACACCAATAGCATCTCGATCTTTTGCTCTGCTAGCTGCAGACCGACCGAAGTGAGCCAGCGCTGGACCCTTTCGACTGTGTCATTGCAGACACTTTCGAGCTCGTATATGACCTTGGCTGTCACGACCATAACAATGTCGTCGGCAAATTCAACGATTTTTGCGTTGCCCATCATGGATATGATGTTCCACAACATGGGGCCCAACACTGACCCCTGTGGAACACTACCCTTGACCATGTGCACCTTTTCGCCCGCCCCCATCTGAGTTGTAAATCAACCGCCTGTTGTCGAAATAGCTCGATATTCAGACAGTTCGCAGTATTAAATGCATTTTTAATGTCCAGTGTCAGCAGCCCGCAATATTTTTTTCTGCCACCCAGCCATCGCTTGCCGCTGATTGCATTTCGGGCGGTTTCTACCACCAGCCTGATCGCGTCGATCGTCGATCATTTTGTCCTCCTAAAGCCGAATTTGCAGTCTGACAGCTCACATTGTATGATACTCTTAATGTTCAGTAAAATTGCTATAAATTGATATTACTGATTTGCTTAAGTCCAAATCCAAAAATGTCAATGAAGATCTTTGCTGATCTTTAGTCTACATTTATGCCCTCACGATCGTTTTAAAATTGCGTATACTTATGGACTCTGTCAAGGGATAAGCAATCATCACTATAAACTTGGTTTATTAATTAGAGTGTTTTGGTTTTAGCACGTTTAAAGTAAAACTTAGTATTGGCTCCTTGTTCAATGCTCATTTTGGAACCGATGACACAAACATATCTATTTTCACTTTAGACCCAATAACTGCGCTTCCGGTCGGCGAAATCGGCGAAAAATGTACATTTCTAACACACTAAGTCACATATAGGTAGGTAGTCATAGGTGTTACCGGGGTATAGGTATAAGTGTCACCGGCGAGTGTCCTATTTCAAAAGTCATGTGTACTAAAGTTGTTAAAAAATGTTTAACCAATTTTCGTTTGTACGATAAATTTGTTTTTGGGGTTAGCCATCTCTGGATTCTCAGTCAGGAATTTATATGGATTTTTGCATTACACCAACCAACTCAAAAATATGTCCATCAACGAGTTCTCAATTGAGGTTGTCTCACTTATATAAAATGTTAAAATTTTTTGAACATAAACCTAGTTTTCCAGTGGTTGCTGCTGCGAGTTTTCACATGTGACCAATCCTAATGACAGTGAAACTTGTTTTTTACTGAATATTTTCGATGTGTTCTTCACATCTACGCAAATTGTTGTTTGCCATTTTTTACAGTTCTTAAGGCAGCGAAAGGATAATCGCCGTGTGCACATGCAGAAAAGTAAAATTAATGTTTGCGCTGACAAGCGAAGTGGCAATCATGTGATCCTATTCGGAATTTGATGTGTGCATGTGATGGCAACAAAAGAAAAATGCTGCTATGTGATTTATTGACTATTTGTGGCATTTACATTTTTTTCTCAGACACACACTTTCGAGTGCGTTGTGCAATATTTGGCGCTTCAGTAGAAGTGAATTTTGCGCAGAAATGTGGGTTTTGCCTGATGCATTTCCTATTTTGGCCACAACAGATACAATTTGTAGAAGTGATTAATGATTTGCGGTAATGTGGTTCACATACGGAAATGATAAATTGTGTGCAATCACAATATTGAAAGGATTAGGTTGAAATATATGTAAATGTCATGTGAAAATGTACTTTTCATTAAAAAAATATACGCACAGCGAACTGAAAATTAAAATACAATCCAACTGCTTCCCTTAAAGTTGTTCTGCCCACTGTGCACCTGTTGCATTCTTTTTTGCAATATGAATTTAAATTTGCGTTAACTTCTTAAAAACTGTTGCTTTCACTACGCACCTGACTGTTTCTTCTCATGTCTCATACAGTTTTTCTATGATCGGTAAATGCCTGAGTCATAGTGCTACACTAAATTCGTCTTCCTCTCCACATTTGGCTGCCAAATTTTTAGGCAGAACTCAACAGCTGATTTCATGCGATGGCATCTCATTTGCATTTCCCGATAATTTCGCCACTGTGGGAAAATCGAATTGGCCTCGGTGCCGTAAAATTTCGCCTTTATAGCTGAGCACGCCGTGCAGCATCGCCTTCGAAGCAGCCCAACGAATACCCGATTGCATTCGTTTTCATTTTTTAAATTATGCAAATTAAACGGAAATCAAAAGAATTGAAATTTCAATATGATATGAGAAGTTTTTGTTGGGCATTGAATGGGCATTAATCCTGCACAAGGCAGTGCAATTTGCATAATTCCCAGCGGTTCGCTGTGCTGCTGCCGCAGTTCTCCCTCGATGCATGGCGTCTTAAAATATGCAGGCGCGTTGGTTGTCTCTTGTTCGCGTCCTTGAAATGTCTCGCAACATGTTTTATGAATTTTCAGTCTTTGGAAATTTCATTTTCATCTGCCACAATCGCCACATATCGCCGCATATCAATTTCGTTTTCAATCTGAATGAAAATAGCCGAAACAGTTTCGCTTGTCTTCGTGCAGGATGCGTCGACATGCTGCGGCATTTGTTCACCTCTCCGCGCACCGAGCGATCTTTGTCGCCATTTGTTTGGGTGCTGTCAGTGCCGAGTGATGGCACCTTTAACGTAATTAATTCAAACATTGCATTCTTGGGCATTCTCTGAGGTTATCGGCACCGACGTTTTCTGCGCTTTGTCATTCTGCTGCTCGCAATTGTGTGAAGAGTTGGGTGAGTCCAGAAATTGAGGCTTCTCGAAGACGGTGAGGTGCAGAAGTTGGACGAGAATGCTTATACAGGGTAGGCCATTTAAAGTGGAAGGCCATTCTTGTTTTTGAAAAAAAGAGGAAAAAAAATGTTTTTTTTTGTTTTCATCTCGATATTCATTTATTTTGGTCCAAGGAGAAATTTTCTAGTTAGTTTTTGAAAATGATATCGCGTAAATGGCCACCATTAGCTTTGGCCGCATAATGTGCCCTTTTTTCGGCATTTTCCATCACTTTTGCCAGTGTATCGGCCGATATGGCTCTTATTTCGCGGCGTATGTTGGCTCTGAGTTGAGCTAGTGTCCTTGGCTTGTTGGTGTATACCTTGGACTTCAAGTAGCGCCATAAAAAAAAGTCTGGCGGCGTCAAATCGGGTGATCTCGGTGGCCACTCATAATCGCCGTTTGGTTTTCACAATCGAGAAGTTATTTTGAATGTAAAGCTGAACAATTTCAGCACGTTCTTTTGGAGTGTACTGTTCCATGGTATAAATTGTCTTGGAATGACGCTTCCAAGGCGCTATGTCATTAGTCGATCTGACAGCTCTGTCAAAAGTTATAGGGTTACCAGATGCTTCCACTGGCCTACCCTGTATATGTACATATATATATATATGTGGATACACTTGGACCTACTCAAATATATTTTGCTGAATTTGCTTGTTTGGACCAATGCGAGTCAGCAGGGTGTATGGTGGACGTGAGCTGATAAGCTGCCGCCGTGCCACAATGTCTTTTGTTCTGTACTGAAAAACGATTCAACTACTTTCTCTATCGCATTTAAAGTCTCGATTGCCATTTAGAGTTTTTGTTAAAATATTGAAGTATTGAAAATTGGACGTTGGTGGTTTGACGTTAACGTGGTTTGAAACCCGATAGATCTATAAACAACGAGATATTCACTTTCACCCTATTAGCATCGTAAATCTATCGACTTCGGCTTCATCAAGGTTGTAAGAGACCTTCCTGAGCCATTTATTATCGTTCGACTAGAGGTTTTGACTAGTGACCGATAAGATTTTTTTGTTAGAACCAGTAGAAGTAAATTTAGCACTGTATTTAAAAACAGAGTTTCAAGTTGGTGTAATATGTGTGTAGTTAAATTTTAGAGATCAAGTTTGTATTATATAGAACGTTTACATACCCAGGAAAATGATTATTTGCGCTTCGACCCTGTTTGTCTTGGCAACGACAGACCAAGTAGAGGTAGTTCCATCATTTATTTTGTTTATATGTCCAGAACAATGACTTTGTCCTAGAGGTCAATGGGTTATGGGGTATGGGGTATGGGTAACTCTAGAATAAAATGCCGATTTACCAATTTATTTTTAAATAATTTGAACTTACATATAGGCTTACAAAGAACTCCTTTCATTAAACAGAGACCAGATCAGAACCATGATCGGTGTCCTTACGGGTCCACTGCCTCATCGGCACCCACACAAAAAGGATGAGGCTGTTTTCGAACGACTTCTGTCGCAGCTGTTTGGACGAGGAGGAAGAAGATAAAAGTCCTCACTTACTATGTAACTGTCCTACTTTATCCAGAAGAAGGCTGACCTACTTAGGCAAGTTCTTCTTCAGAAGTCTAGAAGATCTAGCTGATAAGAACATACACCGTCTACTAAGCTTCGTTAATAGCACCAAATGGTTTAACGAGTGAGCGATCTGATGCTCGATTTCATGTGGTATCACCAGTGGCGGATCCAGGGGGGGTTTTGGGGGTTGAAACCCCCCCGAAATATTTGGATCGACTATAAAACTACATACAAATTAAAAAGCATTTTATAAATATTAAAGAATTACTTTTTAAAACCCCCCCGAAATATTTTTCTGGATCCGCGCCTGGGTATCACAATGGGACGCCTGGCCTAAGTGTGCTCCTCCTGGAGCAGCCACACCCACCTAACTACATATAGGCAAGAGGCACAATATCTAGAAAAATTGCACGTTGCATTTCAAATCGAACCGAAACTAACTACGACTCCTGTTGGACGTTCCAGGTCCATATGATCTGATCACCCACATAAGAAAGTTTAAAAAATTTTAAGCATTCGATCGGATCTGGTATGATCAGTTGCCCGTAACATCGCCTTTAATTTAATTCCAACAAAAAATTTGTATTCCACCAAAATTCGAAAGTTCTCAAGTAAGTATTGCCAACAAATTCTGTCAAATGAACTTAAAATACCGATTTTATAAAAGAAAGGAACCACAAAACAATAAATAAAGCTTGTCAGCGACTCCGATATGAGTCATTACCGCAAAACAGTTTATATAAACACTCACCTGTAATTATTGAAAGCATCATTGGTATCTCTCAACCCAAAGCCACGCCCTGGGATGTCTCGCACGCAGTGTTGAGTCGATAAACTGCGCAAATTGCCATTTTTCGAACAAAAACAATTAAAAAACTCATGGAACGTGACATGTAAACATTGGCCATATAAAAGATCGCCGATAAATTATCTCACCAATTATCGCTGAATCAAAAATTGCGCCCTGGCTCTCGATACTCTCAAGCCAAAGCCAAAATAAACCCAAATACCGCTGACTTGCTGGCACACACTCACATATATTACTATATGTCCATACGATCATTTTACTCATCCATTTGTATTTACAATTTCAGCAACTTTACAGCTTATTTCGATAAAAACAATTTCGATAATCATATTACTTCAGTTTTGTACTGCTTATTCGCTTTCGTTTGCTTAGTTTATTCTCAAAATTTTTATTGTTAGTAATAAAGCCACAGATCATGAGCCTCTGCTTCTTTGAAAAGATGCGATCTACTTAAGCGATCTGCCGGCGACCATACGCCAAGATCACATAACATAATTCATATTGTGTATAGCACTCGCTGTGTCTGTTGTTGTGTGCGTTTTTAGAAGGCGAGCAGTACGAACGAGAATTTTTTATATAAAGTTAATAAAAATTATTACACCTTTATGGGCGATCACGTACAGACGTGACAAACGCACCGAACACGCATTCAATAAATTTCCAGCCACTGAGCGAGGTTCTGCGAGACAGTCCGACAGACACAGCGAAAAGCGACAAACGCTGATCCAGTTGATGTACAGGGACAGCGATGTTTGATCTTGTTGATTATTTCCAAGATCAGCTGACGTGGAGTGAGACTTTGTTGCGCGCTTAATTGGTGCAGCGGCCATGGGTTCTATGGAAACGCTAAATAGGCAACGAGTCTCAAAGAACGCGCTGCCCAACAGTGGAACTGCAAGCATTGAGAGTTGGTCAAAATTGTATGTCTTAAGGGAGGAAGAGGAGTAATCTGCAACAATTTCAAGAAGGACCTTCGAAACTAGAAAATTTAATACTAAACTATGAAATTCAAAACTGCTTTTAGTAAACAGTATTTAAATTCCGCCAAGTATTCAGCTGAACCGAACTCGAGTTTTGGCGGCATTTGTCCCACTGTGTCACGATTTGCCATTTAAATCACACCACGCACAGCTTCATTAACTTTTCGCCTTTGCGGCGCGTTTTTTCGCTAGTCTACTCGTAGTTCGCGCAGAGATTAGCAGCGACTGATAGTATTCAAAGGGCCAGAGAACGACAAAGGATCGCGCGCTCGGTTTGCAATTGTCAGCGTCTCCGCGAAGGATAACCGCAAGCCGCTTTTGCTACTCTGCACTCCCTTTGACGGCATCTTGCCGCTTCGTAATCGAATCCCACATTTATCATAGCGAAAAAAGTAATAATTCCGTAAAAGGGGTAAACGGGCCGCTCGTCATAAAAGGATATTTAGCAAATAGAGCAGAATCCAGACCACAACAGAAAAGCGGCAACAAAAGCCTCCTTTTTTGGCAAATCGGATATCAATAACAATTGGCAAATTTGCCAAATAATGTCAACGACAAACGGCGATCAATAACAAATCGGTCGGCTACCGCTGCTGGGCGCCGAGAGCGACGTGCCACACGATCGCGCAATCGATCGAATGTGTGCGGGTCGCACGCACAGCGAACAAAGACTGCGATCAGGTAGGCAGCTGAGGACAAGAAATTGCACGCTGGAAGAAAGGGTGGCGGTGTGGTGAATTTCCGATGGCAGAAATTGCCATACAACGGAGGGACGTTGCAAGGAAACGGAACGCGTACCTACGCAAGCTCGATGCGGTAATTTGCATATAAATGTAACCGATAGAATGAACGAAATACCGTTGCAGATGTTGCCCTCGATTTCATATTCTTCAATTTTAATTTCAAACTACCGAAATGCATTGGGAGTTGATTTGCATTCGCCTTGATTGTGTGTATTTGCTTACTTTCTCATCATTACGTATGCAACACCTTTGAGGCGATCGGAGAGCATAGGCGACAATGTCTGCTGTGTGCGATAGAAAACCTGATTATGAGTAGAACAACTGGAGTTCATTGATTGATCGCTGAATGGTTCGACGCAATGTGTACTGGAGTGTTTGTCAATGCCACAATGGACTTTTTGGCATCTTAAATTTTCATCAACCAGTTTTCATATGCAAAATTTTGGCATTTGCATACCTTTGCCTATTGTCGGCTGTGAAGCTGTGTGCTCCTCTTTCGTATAGCCGATTTGATATATTGATGACAGTTTGATGATGCGAACACAGTAACAGTCGCCTTCTAAGAGAAAATATTGCTGTGCCATGTGATCAGTCGGCATAGTTGGGTTGAATTTATGCAGAAATGTTAGAATCGAACTGCAGTTAATGATGCATAATGGTTCATGACGTGGGAGATATTTTGGTTCCAATAAGACTATGTAACTGTCAGGTCAGAAATGCAAAGTTGTCTGCTTTGAGGACGTCTACTGAGTTTCGAGATCATGTAAAGTAATGCTGCTGGACACTAAGTGTTTTATCTGGGGCGACAGGTCCATTGTTGTTTGCTCCAACCTCGATACTTCGATGAGGAGTTGCCAACTATCGTATGGTCTTATTAGCTAGATCATCTAGACTTCCGAAGAAGAAGTTGCCTAAGTAGGTCAGCCTTCTTCTGGATACAGCAGGACAGTTACATAGTAAGTGAGGTATATTTTCTTCCTCCTCCTCCTCCAAACAGAGGAAAACTCGCACCTTACAGCCTACGGATAACTATGTGGGCAAAGTTTAACCGTATCCGATGTCCCCTGAAGAAGGGAACCAATGAATTTAGCCATCTTAAGGTTCTCCGATCTTCACTAAGAAACCTTTGGGCTTCGTACGCTTGTGATTACTTTGAGGGTGTCCTAGATTTTCTACAAGCGATCATCTTATTCCACCAGCGAAAGTGTTTTGAGGTTAATCAGCATCAACAGTTGCATCTTTTTTACTTCTTTGGTTAACTTTTTGGTTTCTTGGTTTTTGTCCACAAGTCTGTTTGAGTCCCTTTAAAGCTTGAAGGTTTGGCAGTTTACCAATATGTCTTCATACGCGTATCAGAGTTTCCCTGTTACCACTGTTGAGCCTTTGTTTGAGTTTTTGGACACTTTCAAGAACCATTTTGGAGAACCAGTACTGCACCTGACATTCAACTAGGTGATCTAATGCAGGGAATCCTTGTAGGTATGCATGTTTGTATTAAGTTTTGGTTTCGCAGATTGGTGCCGTTCAAGGACAAATTACCATCTGATCATCAAACAATATCAAACCGTAGACAATAGATCTATCATATATGCGGTCAGGCTTATGAGATAAATCTCCGTTTGAAATGCACTATACCCCAGTCCATTTGCAATCCGTAAATGGAACTTCGCTTCCTCCCACGGCGGAGTTGTTGAAACATAACCATAAATGAATAACTACTATGTATATGGAAATTTTTAAAGTGTTTCACAGTTTTAAACAGTTTTAAATTTCTCACAGGTATTTTCTGGTACAGCTCGCAGTTCATACAAATTTCGGTTTGCCATCTGATAAACAAAGTTGCGTCTATGGCAATTGTTGCGTGTTACATTAATAAAGTTGCACGCATTCAACACATAATCAATGCCGTCGCAACCATCTTCACCCCCTGGACTGAGACACCTCCAGCGCTATCAGCCACTTCCGTTTGCAGTGTTGTTGCTGAGTGTTTGCTAACCTTTGCTATTTTTTAAATTAGCTGAAACCTGTGCGCAACAATTGCAAAACGCACCCACCCACCCACACATACGGACACTATCACACACACACTCGCACATTGGCACGCTTTTACACTTCAGTTCGAGTGTGTGCGTGTATGTGTGTGTGTTCGGCGGCCGATGGTGTGAACTTTTGCATATTTTATTACTCGCGAGCAGTTCTTGTTGGCACTGCCGCTGCCGTTGTATCGGTTGCCGTTGCAGTTGCTGTAGTTCTTGCGGTCGCTGCCACGCTTGTTCTGACATTCAGGCGGGGTAACGCGGTTCTGGTTGCAGCTGAAATTAATTTAGGTTTTTCGCGGCATACGCTGCACGCCCGAGCCGCGAGAACAATTGCCAATTGGCAAAACGAAAAGATCTGCAATTGCAGATAGCTGCAAGTGCGGCAACAAATATCAACACACACTGACACACTTGCTCGCTCACATACGCACACCGACAGCGAGCAAGTACGTGCAACATGTGGCCGTGTGTCGGTATGTTCGTCAATTTGTTGTATGAAGCGTAAATGCACCGTTATGCCTGCCATACTCGCATTTGCCATTGCAATTTGCCATTGTTGTTTGCTGTTATTGTTGTTATTGTTGCTGCGGCTACGTGCGAATGCAAAATCCGCATCCAAACGATGTGCGATACAAATGTTCCGCACATCTATTAAAATTGTCATTGTTGTTGTTTTTATAGTTGTTGCCACTTTTATTTACTATGTAATAATGAGCATGTTGCGCTGTTGCAACTTTTGCTTCGGTTTTGCTGCCACCTTTTTTTTGGCATTTACGTTTGTGCTTTACATATTTTCTGCCTTCTGTCGTCTTGTGGTTTTGCCTTTGCTCATTTCGTATACGATTTTTAGAGATATGTATGTATGTGTGCGTATGTGTGAAAAATGTACTTGCAGCAAGTGTTTGTTGTAAAGTTCAAGCTGCCGTGAGTTGCCACAAGTTACAGCTGCATGTCGCCGACAGGTCGCAATTGATGACAGTTAGAGATTTATGAGAAATTACAGAGGAAAACCGACTTACAGGAGGCTGCACGTTTTTAAATATTTTACTTTACTATATTTTCATTTGCATCACGTTTATATCATAAAATTCAATGTCAACATATCTTTCGAGGAAGTGAAAAAAAATATTTAGTTGGTTTCGGGAGAGTTATTTATATATAGTCTGCATCTGAAATAACCAAATGCCAATTAATTAAAAATGAAATTTATTTTTATAAAAGAAAATCTTTCTGTTCTATGGCAACACTATGTACCTGCCTGTACCTATGATCTGGCCACGCCTAATGATTATTATCTCTTATTTCGATTGCTGCGGCTAATTATAATCGACATAATTTTTTTGTACCAAATTTTATTTCGATATCTCTTTTTGTCTGTAATGGGAACCAGGCGCTCGGATCATGGTAAATCTATTCTTCGGGTAATCCTGACCTGAAACTTTTTCTACTTTGAATCACTATTCAAAGGTGCTCTCTGTGAGTAATCACACTTTTGGTAGTACACACTTTTAAGTGTATAGAGTCTGGAATAA
Source organism: Melieria omissa (assembly GCA_963971225.1). Lineage (NCBI taxonomy): Eukaryota > Metazoa > Arthropoda > Insecta > Diptera > Ulidiidae > Melieria > Melieria omissa. Next base: position 43,245,826 of record OZ020268.1, on the reverse strand, counting down.
AAGAGTTGCTGCCCAATAAATTTAATCTATGTTTGATGTTAACTTAGTAGGCATTTGGACTCTCGAACTTCAGACTCATGGTCCTTCGTAGTCTTCACTAAACCTCATCGAGCTAAATGTTCTTAAATCCAAAAGACTAGAAGTATCTGAAACGAGTTTGAGATTCTTGCATTTTTTAATAAAATAAAAAAATCCATGCACGTCAATAAAAAGAAGGAATTACAAGTTCCATTCCGTACACCAAGCAAATTGTATGTAAACCTAGACACGTTCTCAACAGTTTAGTTTTTTTGATTCACATCAAATTTCCAAACTCTCAGTCATTTCGAACTCTCAAGTTTTGCTGTCCTTTTGCAGATATTCCTTTTTTTGTTTAAGAACGCATTTAAGACGAACATTATTCCATATGCTTTCGCAGCAGTCTTTCATTCTTCTATTTATTTTATTTTATTTTATTTTATTTTATTTTATTTTATTTTAATTTATTTTATTTTATTTTATTTTATTTTATTTTATTTTATTTTATTTTATTTTATTTTATTTTATTTTATTTTATTTTATTTTATTTTATTTTTTTTATTGTATTTTATTTTGTCTTAATTAATTTTATTTTATTTTATTTTATTTTATTTTATTTTATTTTATTTTATTTTATTTTATTTTATTTTATTTTATTTTATTTTATTTTATTTTATTTTATTTTATTTTATTTTATTTTATTTTATTTTATTTTATTTTATTTTATTTTATTTTATTTTATTTCCTGTGTCGTTTCCTTGATCTGCGTGTGCACATGTCAACCTCAAATTGTCATTAGGCGCTGTCCATGTGCTTCCATCTCTCTACTGAAATGTGAGGGAACGTTCTTCGTCGAGCTCAAACTTGCTCCTGATTGTGTGCATATGTTCCTTCATCCTTTATTTGCTGCTTCTGTTCTAATGCTGCCGCCACCAGTTTTTATCAATCCTACATTTGGGTGTTCTTTTTCGACAGCCTGTTGGAGTTGTAAAAATTCTTGATTTGGAATTAATGCAAATTAATGATGTGTGCACGTTTTTTTGTTTGTTTTTTTTTTTTTTTGCAACTGTTTTCAAAGGAATCTAAGATCAAAAGGATATTAAACCGGCTGGCCGTATTGGTTGGCGAAAAGAAGATCATTTTTCAACGTCATTGCAAATGGTCTTTGTGACGTATTTTGGTGCTCGAACGAAACCCTTTTCTTGCCAACTGAAATTGTGGAAATTTTAGTACACAGAAAAATGTAATAGTTTAAAAAGTAGTGGAACAACAAATAACAAATTTATACTTTGAAGATATGCGAGATCAGTAAGTTTCCAATGAAAAATATTTGCATTTTAATTTTTTATCTTAATGTTGGATTGCTGGAGAAATATTTTCTTCGGTCAGCATGAAATTGGGCAAATATTTGTGAACAGGAGAATTCGGAATATATATTGAGACATCTCTGTTCGTTTGCGCGTATTTTTAGTGACTGACTTATGAAAAATATTTGCATTTTAATTTTTTATCTTAATGTTGGATTGCTGGAGAAATATTTTCTTCGGTCAGCATGAAATTGGGCAAATATTTGTGAACAGGAGAATTCGGAATATATATTGAGACATCTCTGTTCGTTTGCGCGTATTTTTAGTGACTGACTTATACATAGAATTACTCTCAAAAAAGTTAAGATGTGAGATTGAGATGTGAGATATGAGAATGAAAGTGAGAATTTAATGAAAAAGTTATGAGAAAGTGCCATATTTAAAAAAACTGTTTTTTAATAAAAAATATTGCCAGTGCTCCTGGAAGAGTGCGTGAAAAACAAGCTTTTCATCATACAAAATTCAATTTGAAAAACTTCGTCTAAAATTTTAATAGTGTTTCACTTTGCTAAAAAGTTCGAGCTTTCAAATGCTTCACACAATCATCTTTTTTCTATATACAATCTTTTTTGACTATACACAACCGGTGGCGGTCAAAGCTCAAGGCTTACGAGGCAAATGGCCAGAGTTGGCATATTGGCAGGGGCGGCAGAGAAGAAACAATATTTGAAATGATCGCCAAATCTCAGAGAAATATTGTCTTTAAGTTAGGAGGCCAGAATGACCCATTGTGAATCCCTTCTTATGGTGTTCTGGAGCTAACCAATAGTCTCAATCAATAGTCTCAACCAGTTCGACCTCTTAATGAAGGAGAGCAGATTCGAGATTTCGCCGCGCAAGCCAGGTCTGTCAGGAACCTTGACCCCAAGGTGCGGAGTCGGCGTTCCTGCAGAGCCGGACAGTGGCACAGGAAGTGTTGTATCGTTTCTACTTCTTCTTCATCTCAGCAGCTACGGCAGACGTCACCGGACGAGAGGCGCCATTTCGTAAGCATAGATCCATCATTGTCTTTAAGTTGCATTTATCTTAATATTTCCTCATGTTCATTATAATTTTAAATATTGTTCGATTTGTATGAAAAAATAGAATTTAAACAGATCACATGTGGTTAATAATTTTCGTATTTTATTACAAAAATTTAGGGGCGGCAGTCTGGCGATTTGCCTCGGGTGGCATATAAGCTTTGTCCGTCACCGTACACAACAGTCTTTCATAACAATCTTCCAAATAGCGGGTTTGGAATTCTATTGCGAGCAATTAATCTGCTCTCATATGTTTGCCATTCCCAGCTGAACACCCACAGGCACCTATTATGATCAATTTTCTCCCCGTTGTTTAATTAAATGTGCCTAACGAGTGCCATCAGTTCATAGAAAATAAATGTAGATAAACTGAAAGTAATTGGCGAAAAGGTGTTAGCAACTGATTGCCTCTCGTTAACTTGCTTAGTCTCAAATACTTTGATTTTAAAATAATGTGACTATTTGCAATGAAATTTGTGATTAAAGTTTAACTAAAAAATTATGAAAAAAATTGACTGCAATAACCGCCACAGCTCGCGCCACTTTCTTTGTATACTGCATTCCTTCCATGTACACAAACAAGTGTGGGTGGCGCCGCACGACTGAAGCGCTTGAAATTGACTTTCAAGGGTATGCATTGTCATTGTTGCTTTTTCGCCCTCCAATTCTTGCACTAGCACACACACACACATATAGACATATTTGTATAGACATACATGCATAAAAAAGCTGACCAACCGCCTTTACCTCACTTTGCTTAATTTTATTTCCTTTTGTCGGCTGCAAGTCTCACTTTTCCCCTCGAGCACAGGACGAGGGCGCCCTTTTGCATATGTGTGGCCGCTGCTTTCTCAACAGTCACACACACACACACACAAATACACTCGCACTTGGCCAGACGTACACCCCCTACATTAGCAAGTAAACGTCTATTTTTTAACAGCAAAATTTCATCACAAGGGTTGGCCGACCAGCCGGCCGATAGCCACTCGGCCGCCCAACCATTAGCTGTGCCATTTACGCCTGCTGACCGGCCGGCCGGCCGGACTGTCGTGCGTTCGCCTATGCTGCGTGTGTGTCCTGTGTGCGTTTCGAGTGTGGCAACGCAAACGCGTTCTTTGGCGCTGGCATTCTTTCTTTCAGGCATTTTTTGTTTCATGCTTTTCGATTTGAAAAGTGCGTTTTATTTGTTCGCCCTCGTTTGTTTGCCGCTATTGAAAGGTGATAACACCCTCTTTAGCGGCGGTTAATGTGGTCAAAGAAAGTGTTAAATGGGGTTAAGTGCACTACGCACACATACAAATTTATATGTGTACATACAAGTGGGCAGTTATGGGTAAAACTGTGAATGCTTATGTAGGTAACTGACTTTTATCCATTCCGATAAAAAATGCACTCAATGAATGTCAGGAGCGAATGTTTGCACCTATCTTTTAGAGAAGAATAGAATTTATTGTATGTATGTATTTAGAAAAATGGTGATTCATGTTTTTGCTTTAAAGTAGCTGATTCTCTGAAGAGCAACTGCAGTGAAAATAGCCAAGTGAGAAATGTATTTTAAATAAATGAAATATTTGAATGACAAACATGGTTTGCTATTGTACGTATTAGTCCTATTCACAATCTTTTGCATTTGAGATTGCAAATCTGTGCAATAGCAAACATTGTCATCAATTGTGAGCAGACTTTTTCTGTTTAGTTTGCAATATTTGTTGTAAGACATGAAATTCACAGCTATTGTGAATGCAGTCAGCTATAGAAGGAGCACATGAAAATTTTTTTTAAGGAGCGGCCTTTCCTTATTTTTATTTTGGGAGATACATAACTTAGTATTTTATTTAAGTACTCTTTCCAACAGCTGTCAGTTTGGCAATTCGGTATTGCAAGGGTATAGCAAATGCATCTCTGTATTTTCTCTTAGTGTTGAATAAAAATATACAACATCAATTTGCAAATACTACGATGCAAGACTGTTTGCTCAAGGTTGGGAATAAAGCAATTATGTTACGAATAAAATTCAAACTATACGAGGGTTGCCTTGTATATTTTTTCAAAAAGAATGAAAATGCATCAAAAATCATCAAAAATGGTTGTATTGTTTTTCAAGGTATTGTCTTTGAAGATGTATACACTTTTGAATGCACTCAAACCAATTGTTGAAGCACTTTTTCCAGTCCGATTGAGACACCTCCAAAACATGGTTTTTGAATGCTTCAGCAGCATCTTCTGGCGTTGAAAATCGTTGACCACGCAATTTTTTTTTTACGTGCGGAAAGTCATTGGGTGCTAGGTCAGAGCTGTATGGCGGATGACCCATTAAATCGATGCGTTGGTCGATCAAACAGACGGTTGTTTGAGCCGATGTGTGAGAGAGCGCATTGTCTTGGTGAAGAATGATTCGGCATCGGCGGTTGTTTTTCCGTATTTCATTGAACATTTCTGTCCAACAAGTTATTGTGTACCACTCAGAATTGACCATTCGACGTTGCTCTAATGGCAGAGTAGCCACATGACCAGTTGTGCCGAAGAAACAGGTGACCATTTTCTCCGATGTGCTGCGTGCCCGAACAACTTCTGTTGAATTTGGCTCCTCTTGGAAGACCCACACGATCGATTGCTGTTTTGTTTCGGGCTCATACGCATATATCAGTGATTCGTCACCTGTCACGATCTCATAAACGTCTTTCGCAGTATCGTGATCGAATTTTTCTATCATTTCTTTGCACAAATCGACACGAGCCTTTTTTGAGCGATTGCCAAATTATGTGAGATCCAACGAGAACAAATATTTATGACAGCTAAATGTTCATGCAATATCGAATGCACAGTCGTGAAACTAATGCCCAAGAATGCCTCTATCTCATGGTATGCCACATGACGATATTTCCACATCAGTTCACGCACAGCATTGATGGTTTCTGGCACAATGACCGATTTTGGACGACCTTAACGAAATTCGTCCTGGAGCAAGCGGCGACCACGCTTGACTTCGTTAAACCAGTTTTAAATTGTCTTGAGGTTTTAAATTGTCTTCATCACCAAACGCCGAATGAAGGCGATCGAAGCATTGTTGTTGAGATAATTCACTTCGGAAATCGTGAAAAATTGATGCTCGAAAATGTTCACGAGATCAATCCATTTTTTGACCGAGATGAATTTTTCAAGTCAGTGTAAACAACACAAATAGCGCTTAAACATCAAAATGTTCAAAGCACGTTTATGGTAGAAAATGACAAACTTTTCAATGGCAATCTCAGATTTTTCGAAAATTTACTAGACCATCCTTATTGAACAAATATAAAAGGCAGCCTACGTATAAAAACAAAAACTACACAACAATAACATCACTGATCCATAAAAACAATAGTATACAAACATTTTTAGTGAACATATTATAATTATATAATTCAAATATGTAAAGTGCAGAGTAAATTTTGCTCGCTCAGAATATCAAGGAGGGTCAGTGGTAAGTCAAAAGCGAAGATACAAAAATATTTACATGGCTAGTTTCTTGCAGATCTCGTTTCTTACTGCAATGTGCGAATAGTGAACCATTTCGGATTTTTGCATATATGGGGTCAGCTATGAGACCGAAAACCTGTGAGAATAAGTTGCCTACGAAAAAACTCCCTTTGGAATTGGCATAAGACTGTAGATGCCTTTCATTCCTGTAAAAACTACATAGATGGTAGTGGAGATCTGGTCATTGACGCTCAGTCAAAGCGATCCAAAACTAAATTCAATGAAACTAAAAAGCCCTTACAAATTTTTGAATTGATTTCTTGGAAATCTGCTACGTATGCAAAATAATAAAGATAAAATCGCAGAACCGCTGGAGATTGCAAGGTTTTCAGACTTTCATAGTCCAAGTAGTTTTGAAGTTAGAGAGATAAATCGATCAGTCTGTATGAGATTCTGACTGACATATACCAAAGTAATGAATATCAACTCATTTCCATTCAGCTGAACATATGACTTCACTCTCCAATTCAAAAGTTTTCATCTTTAATAGTCGTTGATATTCAACTTACTAATGGTAGAACTTTTCTTTTAGTGTACGTATCGCCATGACTATTGATTATTTCAAACTATGCAACTATGGTCGCGATGTCAAGTATATATTTATAGGTCAGCACACATTCATTTATTTGAATAATGAATTTATGTAGTTGCACACTAACCGTTTTTATTACTAAATATTTATGCATATTTTTTGGTAGACACCCAGCCACCGGTCTGTGACGCGGGCATTTTGGCCAACATTTCGCGTTGTGTAGCGTTCCATTAATTACTCCCCCTTGGTATGTATTAGTTATAGCCTATAAAATGCATAAATTAAACACACCGACCAGCAAGGAGCACACATGTCGCTGGCTCTGTGGCGCGAAGGTGTGCGGCCATGTAAACCACGTACGCGGAAGTGTGAGGGCACTTGAAAGCCCTCCAGTGCTTGTCCGGTCAGGTCGAATATTCAAATAACGACCGACTGGCATTGGCGTGGATAGTTTTTTGGTGTTGGCCAATATGTGAGTTTAGTGTGGTTGTTGTTGCTAATCATGTAATAAATATTCAAATTATTTAGTAGACCATTTCGACTTTTGGCGGTTAAACCCCGCATGACTTGCGACGGTTTTAGTTGTTTCGGAAAATTTAGTAGCACAGCTATGGGCATTAAATTCTACACTTGGAGCAAGTGAGCGAAAGGCGGTAAGGAAAAGAGGAAGTGAATCGAATGGGAGGTAAAAGCGGAGGTTAGTGAGTGATATCGACTGAATTAGTAATAGTTAAGGAAGAAGGAAAAGGACAGTGGACTTCAGTGGAGCACTGAGGTAGTTAAAATGTGCTCATGAAATTTCTTTTACAATAAATGTTGTTGGGAGGTCTTACTTCTAATGCTCTCAAGGCAAAATTTCGGAGTCAAGTTTTTTACAACAAATAAAACCAATCTTTAACAGTTGAATGTCTGATAGAAACACCAGAAGTTAATGTCACTTAAAAATTTATTAAATAGGTAGCATCCTTTCTTAAAGTGTTTCCCTTTTTATCTCCGATTTTGGTGATGGAGACATTTTGGTAACGGAAACTTACATCCAAGTTCAAGCCTGTATTTAAAGATGGTTCTGGGCGCCATCAGTAATTTAATTGCACTATTTTTGGTTGAGTTTTGAAATCAGATGGATTTTTTTAAGATTTATATTTTTAAAAAGTTATCCTATGAACAGGAGGGATATCCTAGAAATTCAATGAAAATTAAATTATTATATTTTAGTGTCCGTCCGTAGGTGGGTTTTAGGCCGATGTCGAAGCAAAATAATCGGCATAACTAAAATTTTAAGCCGAAGCCGAATACTAAGTAAAAATCTTTCCAACAAAATAAAAAAAATCGTAACAACTTAAAGACATAAAAACCCAATTAGAGATCATTTTTGTTAATCGCAATCTTGATGTCTGAAATATCGAGAGAAATCGATATTTGAAATCGAGCAAATTGACTCAATAGGGCGAAAACCTTCGGCTATTTTGGCTAAAGCCGAAGATCAAAAATTGGCTGGACGCTATTTAATATAGTTTATATTTTAAAAACTTATTAAATAAAGTTTTCTCACCCGTTTAGATTCACAATATTATTAATATTGTAGATTAGATTAGATTAGAGATTCGGACAACATCTGCCCGAGACACTGCGTCCAAGTAATGAACTATTGTGTCATGTCCCTCTACGTTACTGGAGGAGTTTGTGTCCTCCAATGTTATATAGGAACGCCTTAAGTTTCCTTAGATTCATTTAAGACAAATCTCTCGTCTGTATTACCTCCTTCCCTAATATTCGCTTTCTTGCGTGTATTAGGGCAGAGCATTCAGTTATGATATGTACAGAAGTCTCTTCCTCTTCCATACGAAATCTGCATAGCTCACTGTCCGTTAGTCCCAGACGCGCCCTATGCATATTTAGCAGACAGTGTCCACTTAGCATCCCCGTCATGACCTTGAGCTCCTTTCTGCTGAGGTCAATTAGGTACCTGGATTTCCTTTCCGAGTAAGCTGGAAAGAAAAGCTTGAAGCGTCGTTGCCCCATTGTGTTCGCCCATTTGTGGTTTGCTCGATTAATGAATTCCTGCTTAACACAATGTCTCTAATGGGACTTGCTAACACCTATGATTGGTTCAGGTCCGTAGGGCCGGCTAGCAGCCCCAATCTGTCCGCTTCCTCATTACCATCGTGCCCACAGTGCGCAGGGATCCAGTGTACTATCACTTGGTTTTCCCTTGAGAGATCCTGGAGAACATTTGCTGTCTCCCAGACCAGTTTGGATTTGAATGTCATCGAGCCCAGGGACTTGATTGCCGCCTGGCTGTCTGACATTATGATTATCCTTTTCCTTCTAACATTGAGCGTTAGTAATCTCCCGGCACACACATTTATGGCAAAGACCTCAGCCTGAAAGATCGAGGCCTTATCCCCAAGACTTAGAAAAGACGGGAAACGGGAGCTAAAGATTCCTGCCCCAGTTCCTTGTTCCGTGTTGGATCCATCGGTGTACCAGACAATGTCATCACAAGTGAGACTGATCTTTTTATCAGCCCAGTCCAACCTGTGAGGCACGTTGCGTAACTTTTTCTGAAGAGGTGCGTTTAACTTTTACACATGTAGGCCATACTTTTTTATGGTTCCACTCTCTCAAGCGTAGACTCTGGTCTATTGCTCGATAGTTTTCCGGCCGAAATCAACCTCGTTGCGTTGGGCCTCATTGACTTGTACGCCTCGAAGACTACGTGCCGCCACACGTGGAGGGTTGATTTCGCTTGGACATTGTTGCCTGGGTTGGTTTTCTCATGCTGTTGTTGTGTCCTTTTTGTGCGACTTGGTTATTGGTTAATTCATTTGTTTTGGTCATTTCTGACAGTCGGGTTAATAGATCGGTTTTTCGTATTCATTAGCATTTTATTGCCACGCCATTAACGCTTTCGTAGAGTTTCGTGGCACCGGACAGTAGTGGCGGCTGGTGGACGGTGGCAGGCTCGTTGGTTTTCACTAGGGTCAAGTGGAAACTTGTACATATATGTACTCAAACATATGCACATACATACATGCAAGTGTGTCTTTGTGCCCGCAGTCAAGAGCCGAAAGGTGTTGGTCTTGTTTTGCTGGGCCAATCGATTGTTTTTCTCCGTTCCCTGTCGCCGAGCACACCCTCAGTTGGTCGGCGGTGTTGTGAACCTGGCTATTTGCATGTCCTTCGATGGGGTGTCCTTAATTAATGCGCATGTTCGTTCGGTAATACAATATTTACTAATATTATGTGGTCAATACGCAACACATATGCGGGCCGAGTGCCATTGGTTGTAGGCTTGGCGGTGTACGCGACTTGTCGACCCCCTCCAAAAGTGCTGGTCTTGTTGTTGTTGGCTTTTATGTGTTCATAAATTAAATTGCGTTTCAATGAAGTCATTCATTGTACACGTGTTGTGGTGTGTTTTGCTCTCGACATGGGAGTATTTAAAGTCAACTGTCAATTGCGCTGGACGTGAACGAATGGGTTTGTTAATGGTTAATTGAATTTTTTTGGAAGGCGAAAAGTTAAGGAAAATAAGTTGAGCACATTAAAACTAGCTTAATTCATTACTTGAAAGTTTATTAAAGTCATTGACGGATTTGTACTTAATTGGCATGGCTTGAGTGTGTGTTTTATTAGCTCAAAATATGTATTTAGTTTTATTTTTTGGTAGTACACATTTTTATTTCTATATAACTTTGTGTTGCACCTACTTTATAAACTTAGGTTTAAAAAATCTAGAATTAAAGAACCGACGACTTAAGATTAAAGAACTGAACGAAGAAGTCATAAATAAAATTGAATTGTTGTGAATACCTTCCAAAAGTGGTATTCGTGTGCCCCGAACTATACTCGTGCAGTGCCAATGGAAAGTTGCAATACTTCAAATTTAAGAAATTTGTTTTCAGCGCTCTCTCTGGTTCAGTAGTGATTCAAGTAACTCGTTTCTTACATCACATTTCACCATAATATAATAAAAACAACAATCAATAAATTCACTTGCAACTTTAATGAGGTCTTAACATTTTTTTTAAAGCATTTACTTGAGTTATTTTTATACTTTTGATGGCAAATATTTGTACCTAAGTGAATGTCTGTATGTGTGAGTGCAAGTACCCGTAATAACCACATTAATAATGTGTCCACTTGGGATAATAATATTTTGTAATAAACCTGTACGACAATTTAATTAACTTCACACGTAATACTTGATTTCGCCTCTCACTCTCCTACTCCACACACTTTTCTCCAATTATTTCTTAATTTTTGTCATAATTCATTATATTTTTTTTATAACTTGACGAGCAAAGGCCCGAAAAACAAAACAAGTATTTTTCTCTTCTTCAAGCAACTTTCGTGAAATTTCACATATACGAATGCACGAGGAGAAAATTCTAAGAAATTATGAAATTATGATCATGGTGGCCCTAAAGCTGAGCTGTAGAAATACTTAACTGGAAAGTGACGAACTTAATGAATTTCTGTTGTCGGAAGTTGAGCCCTTCTTCACCGAACTTTGTATTGCGTACGCTTTTCTCTGGAGCTTCATTCTCCATGTGATTGAAATGGTCGTGTCCCAAGAGTTGTTTGATGTCTGAAAAACTATAAACAATTAACCTTCACACTGTCACCAATTTTTATATACGGAAACCGTCACTAATAACATATGTTAATATTTTTCTTTTCATCCGTTTTATAAAGACAGTTTTCATTTTTTGAGCTAAGTTGGTAAACAAAAACATAAAATGGACTATTCTTAAGAGATTTCAGGTCCAAACATGGAAGGGGGAAAAGGGATGAATGGGGTTTCAGCCCTCACAATATGGGCAGATTTGATGACTTTTGATGAGACTTTTAGGTAATACTACATCACATTTCCAAATTTAAACGGGATCGTCCAACTATATCATATAGCTGCCATAGGAATGATCGATCAGAAATGTGTCGCATAGAAACCTTTTTTTAATCAAATTTGGTGCATTAAAGTTGAAATATAATTTTTATAAGTGCTAAACTAGCAATGAGGGTTTATATTTGAAAACTCAACGGATCATGCTTTGATATGCCGATATGATATGCTATCTAACTATGATTTCGGATTTGCCACGGCAATTTCAAACCGCGATGCTAGAAATTTAGGTTTTTAAAACTGTTGGAACGCATCGGTAAACAATTTTCTTAGTTGTAGTGGAAATTACGAATAGAAAAAGAATTCAGAGTTTTTAGTGCTTCAACGTTATGTCGCTCAGAATCCACCACCTGTGCCATTCTTCTCAACAAAAAGGCAAATGGGTGTTTGATTGACACTCCCCAAACTGATGGGGCCTATAGTTTTTTTTGCAGATGAAGACGATTGTGGGTATTCCAAAGTTAAAGTTTCTTGACTTATGCGTTACCAGGTAGCAAAAATAAAACAAACACCAAGAAAGCGTTGCATTTAGCGCAAACAAATAAATCTACTGTAAGCAAAATAGCAAAGTTCGAACGAAGTGCTATAATTGCTATACAAATTGTGATAACGTTATTTACATAAGGTTGATCATAGTGTACATATAACTATGATCAATAAGTACCGGGACTGTGTATTTTAAATTTTCCGCCGTTGCCCGATGCAGGTCGGTAGGACCTTAACTGACATCTGTGTCAAATTTTGAGCGGGATTGCATCATTAGTTTTTGTTTGGCAGCTGTTAGCGTCAGTCAAATTTTTGTACTTCGTCGCATTTTACAATGGATAATTTTGTTGATCAACGTATTTGTTTGAAATTTTGTCTTAGGAACGAAATTTCTTGTGCCAATGCGCTTAAAATGTTGCAGAAAGCATTTGGGGAGTCTGCTCTATCAAGAACCAGAGCGTTCGAGTTTTTTACCTGCATCGGGCAACGGCGGAAAATTTAAAATACACAGTCCCGGTACTTATTGATCATAGTGTATATTGTAAAATGAAGTCGTAATTGCTGCGTCGTTGATGTTTTTACAAAAAAACAGGGGATAAAAACAAATTATTTAGCAAAATTCATGAATGAAAGCAAATATTAACGTATGTTAATATGTAGCAAAAAAAAAATAAAAATTTTCATTTGTAAAAAAATGATGGAAAAAATAAAAATTTCAGTTTTCTGATTACATATTTAGAAAGAGCTTGAGAAACTAGCCACTGAGCCGAAGCCGCATGAAAATCGGACTTAAAACTAAACTAACTAACTAAGTTATAGCTAACTGAAAATTAAAATATTAAATATGTTAATAGTGACAGTGTGAAGGTTAAAATTATAACTACAGGAGGCTTAGAGATTTTTTTTAATTATTTATTAATTTATTTTTTAGTATTTGTACTAGTGAGACTGAGTCATGGATATGAGTGCATCAGTTTGAAAAAATTAAATATAAATAATAACAATTGTAGCTTAATTTAATAAATTACAAACAAAAGAAGAAAGAAGTAAGTGTAAGAAGAAGTATTTCTAAAAAATTTACAATAAATTTCTAATATTGTACTCATGCAAGAGAACCAATGACCATTCTTAACTAATTGCTATGTTAGTTTCAATAGATCTGGGCGTGGAGCTACATGTGCCATGTGTCAAATGAGTGTAACGGTTAATTCAGTGTTCGATTTTAACTGTTCGAAAACACATTCCTGACACCACTGGATCGTGTGAATGGATAGACAATTTTTCCAAAGATCTCATTCCAGATCTGCTAAAGTGAGTCTTGTGTAAAAAGACGTTAGTGAAGACTTATAATGCATTATGGGCTTCTTGGGTGTTAGTGATAAGACGACCCTTCGTTTTTTGTACGAACCAGCGCACAATTACCCGAATTAGCCCACGTAAATTTTTTTTTTCGAATTTCTAAAAGATTTTTTAGGAGCATACTCTTTATATGCAAAATGAAAAAACTGCATCATTAGGATCATCACAGGACGCTCGGAATGTCCTGTTGAAATATGGCAACAGGCACAGAAAACTTTAAAAAAAATCATAAAAAGTATTTTTTCAGAGTAGCACACTTATGGGACATTACTCCCTTCTTCAAACACTTAAAATAAAATACATTTCATTACGCGATCAAGATGATAGGTATATATTTTAAGTAGGTCTAAATTTACCTACTTTTTCATGCCCCTTTTTTGGCACTAAATATTATGTCTTCACTTTACGAAGCACTGCTTTATACAAACAAATACGCACTGTTGCTCAAATGATTTTAAGTAAAAGCAGGATAAATTCTGCGTTCAAAATGTGTTTTAAAGTAACGGTATCTACATATATTCGTTTGTATGTTATGATCGTTTGAAAATATGTCTATCTTGCGTTGCCATATGGCAACACTGGGCTAATTCGGTTCGAGCTGAGTGCACTGGTTGGTGGAATATACGGAGTGATGATTCAAATTCAAATTCATGTCTGAGATCAATTGCCTCATCATGAGAAGCAGTCAGCTCACTCACTTCTCTGGTATTAAACTAATATCGATCATTCTGCCGGGATTTTTCAGGAAGACTTTTCTTATAAGCATCAAAAGGCAAAAATGTTGAAAAGTTGTCTTTTATATCGATAGTATTTTTGAATAAGAATTTCCACAAAAGCAAAATGCTGAAAAGTTATATATCATGCCAACTGTATTTTTTCGAGTGTAATGGTGACCCAGCGATAAATGAGTACAAGTAAACCAAAAAAAATATATAAATTACCACTTAACTGGTTTTAATTAACGCCGTTGTTTCCGTTTTCGACTTGAATGATTGTAGTTCGAACTTACTTTAAACTTGATTCAAACTTATAGTTGTACCTATGCAAATATTTATATATTTATTTAAAACCTCCATTAGCTACGCAAATACATTCTTCTACTCCATACTTTTATATGCCATATGCATTTATTACAGTTATACCACATTTCAAATGAACTTTTTCGCCCAGCAGCTCACATTAAATAAACATAACAAGATAAACTGATCTTCGACATTTTTATTATTCATATTAATGGAGGGCGAACGCAAAATGCTAAGAATAATTACGTTTGCAACTTTGAAGTAATGAATAAATGTGATTGTTTCATTAATTGAGGTCACAGAAGCTCAGTTTTGAGCAAAATATTTTAAGTAACCTCGTCAAAATGTTTTATATTTTTTTGTAGAAAATCATCTAATTGTTCAGCATTCAATCGCAAACCTTCAATGGATTTTTATTATATTGTGGAAATTTATTTAACTGCAACGTTTTTTCTTTGGTTGCCTAACTTTTCATTATTTGTGTACGTGTTTTTTCAGTTTGTGCGGATTCAACGCCACAGTGGTGTAGCCATTTGTTTTTTGTAACAGTTCATATTAATTATTCATAATAATTACTAGCACACCGTAAGAGAGAGCAGCAGGAACCAACTTATAAGCGCCGCGATCTATCCTAATCTACCATAAGGAATCAATTTCCTTATTTATTAGTTTGTTGATGACCAAGTAGACACACACTGGTACACAGGGTTGTCATTCTTTCAGCTTCTGTGCCTTCGGCCTTCTTATAGCCGTCAGTGAAAACGGTGATAGACGGTGCACCTGTCAGTATAAAATTTGTCAAAATTTATTATATCGTAGTTAGACATGGGGTCAGAGAGTTAGTAAGAGAGTTCAACTGATGTGAGGGACCAGATCTCCTGAGTCTCCTGCCTCCATAAGTTGGCTTTTTTTAGTCTAAGGCTCCTTTTGCGCCGTAGTACTTAATGAACGGTTTATAAGCTGGATCAAGTAGTTCATTTTACAGCTTCATCTATTCCAATAGCGTCCAAATGACAGCTTAAGTTGTTCATTTTTATGAAACTGGAAAATAGGTGTCAAAGTCATTTGCTCATTAAATAATCAAAAATCGCAATAATACGTAGCGAATTGTTTTTGATTTTTGGTAACTACAACAAATTTGACATCTAGTCTTAAACGTTCATCCGTATAAGACTTTAGTACACTTCGAACCATTGAAAGGTTACATTTTGAAAACTTTCTTTTAGTAAGTGCCCGTTTATTTTAATACAAAGATTGTTCGAACTTCACGATTGTTTTAGTGGTTTAAGCTCGGCGATAATGTAAGGACTAACTGGTTCTAACTGGTTTAAATCATATAAATAGTTTTCTCCTTGCTTTGCTGGGAAGCAAAGGGCCTCAACAAGGGGTTAATCGATTGAAGTTAGAACACAAATACTTATACGTAAGAAGGAAATAATAAGAAAAGGGAACTCTGCTCACAATCACAGATATACACTCTTAAAAACTTTTTTTGCATTATAATTTGTTTCCATTTAAATATATTTTTAAATATTTTTTATTTTATTTTTGTAATTTCTTGTTCAGTTTCAATATGGACATATATAATGGATATAAGTGTTCAAGTAAGATTCAAGGCGTGCGCATTTTTTTTTGACGCCCACTGTAAGTGAATACAAAAGTGCACTAAAGGCAAATAAAAATAATTAAATACTAAAAATAGTGAACCCAAAACGCCCAAATGACTTCATCGTAAAGAGTCCAAAACACGGCTAACGCTCGACTCTGCCTTCGCCGCATTTCGCCTTTCACATATGCGCTGTGTGCGTCAACGATTTCGGTCTGCTCGGCACTATCGATTTGCATAAATTAATTTCCATTACAATTTCCACATTTCTACAAATGGGAAAACTACAAACACACACACACACACAAACACATCGGCGAAGAACTTGCCTAAAAGTACTCCTGGGAGATATTAATCTATTTATTTGCGTTGTTTTTGTTGCAGCCAAAAACTTTTGTGCGCCAACAAGCACCGAAGGCAACTAGTTACTGTACACTATAAGTTTGTTGTTGGTTTGTTTGTTGCATGGTTTTTCTGAGCGCACCAACATTTTTCACGAATTTTCAGCTGTCTGTCTGTCATTAATTTGAGGGTTAGCATTTTTTCCATTGTTGTGGTTGTAGTTTTTGTTGCCTCTGCATGTGTGCTTAACATGCAATGTTGAAACAAACACAAAATAAATTCATATGTCAAGGCAACGCCGCCTCGTCTGCACGTCTTGACAACTCATCGGAATTCAATCAAATGTCAAATGTCAGCAATGCTCGAACATATGATTGGTCATAGGGGTGTGAGGGGGTAGCAGATGGTGTGGTTTGTTGTTGTTCTTCAGTGATTACGTGTCAAGTTTGCAGCTAATTAATTGAATTAGCTCAACTGAATTTACATAATTAAATGCGAGTGTATAATTTCGGCTTGAAGGCAGTTAATTGCAAAGCGAAAATTCATTTACATTCAAATAAACACACAACAACAATTGTGTACAACTTTTGTAATGAAAACTTTAAAAATCTAAGAAAATTCATAAAAGGATTCGGTATTCAAATTAATTTACAATCAAAAGCTTATAGATGAAAAAGGCAGAAGAAATTCGAAGTGAGAATATTTCGGTTGGGTATAGTCGACCTTTTAATGCTGTACCCAATGCGGGATACGGGGTTACAAATAGAATAGGCAGTTTCGGTTTCTATCAGCAGTCTCGGGTTCTGTTGTCCAGTGAAGCATACATGATTTCATAACATTTGAAACCATATTTTGCACCAGCAATTTTCATATTCGGAGGTGAGGTTTGAACCCCCAAATCCCTCCCTGTTTGCGCCCCTGCTGTCGTCCATCAGTAATGGAGATCGCACGCTAACCCGTTTGATCTACAAAACTCTTTTGTGTTCCTGTGCGAATTCATGAGAACCAGGTTTAGTGTTTTTAAACCTGTTGCCTCCTAAGTTTCGAATTAAAGCACTGATCGATGATTGGAGCTTTCTACTTTTGTATGTATGTATGTTAAATTTAAACCGTACTTTCAATCTACTTAACATCTAATTCTTTTTTAGAAAGGTAGGTAAAATAGCCGTCTCTAGGGCTTCACTTAGACCTTGTGGCTCATTGTGTTACTGCGTGGGGGAGAATTCCATCCTATACACTTTCAGTCGATGAGAGGTAATTATTGGCCCTGATGAATGTGTAAATGTTGCTTAAGCATATCTTCGCCGGCCTCGATAGCTCAGCGGATAGTGCGCTGGCTTCTCATACCGAGTGCCCCGGGTTCGATTCCTGAAAACACTCATCTACTTCTATCGCTATCCACATTAAGGGAATGAGAATTACAAGAATCGCACAAGTGTGCTCTTGGCAGGCAATGGCAAAACCTCCAAGTGTGAACGAAAAAACTGCCAATCGCCGTTCGGATTAGGCGTTAAACTGTAGGTCCCCTCCCCTCCCTTTCCCCATCCGTTTGAAATGTGTGTTGTATCACATGTTGGAAAAAACAGTGTTGCATACGCATTTCAAACGGGTGGAATCTGTGGTATCACAACGGGCCCGTTAAGAAGCCTAAGTGTGTCTCATACAGAGGCAGCCACCGCAACCTATATCTTCTCCAGGTAAGAAAGTGCCAACCCAGGTATCGGAAGCGTGTTCTCGCTAGCACCGGACATGTGCAAAGGACCGCTTCCTAGAAGTCTTTATTACTGCAGCTTCTGTAGTTATTATACAACAGACCCAGTCTATTGGCATACAGATCAATTACACCGGGTCCCGCGACAATCCCTAATTTTGTATTAAGGACAATAAATAGATTTAAGTTGAGAGAGACGGAGAAGGTCAAGAAAGATTTGCAGCAATTCATAAAATAGCTTTTGATTAGAGATCAGATGAATACATAAACCAGCTGATGAATGAATGGATGGACCGACTTATTTCAAGGATTCACTGGGCCCTCTTACAGTGACGTCCTCTAAAATCCTTTACACCAAAGCCTATAAATTCTGACCACCAAGTGTAGGGCGCAACAACAAGGCAAATCAACAAAGAAGAATAGAAAAATCTAAAAGGAACCAGTAAACATTTGGCTACAAAAATCTCTACCCACCAAAAGGCATCGACGACGTTGGCATAAAAATCGCCAAGAAAATTTTAAGCACAACAACAGACGGCGCTGTCGACGGCTGCTTATGGTGGATTTTGATTTTTTTCGAACTTCTCACTTCCTCCAACAATCTATCGCACCGAAAGGATACAAAAGGATACAAGTTTGGTTTTATTGTGCTGCCGTGAAAAAAATCACAAACAAAAAATAGTCCCAAAAAAATAGGAAAAATGCTGCAAAACAACAACAACGCATGCAACTTCTGGGGCGCCAGTGTGGCGTATATGCTTAATTTGCGCCCGTTTTTCGGCCCCTTTCTTTATGATTCCGCAGCTGCCACAGAAATTTCACTTGGCGCATTTCCGTTTCCGTTTGAGCGTATCGAAGGCGATTACAAATTCGAACGGTTGGGGTTTGGCCGAGCACTTTGGGTTGGTGAAAGGAAATTATAATAATTTCGAATTTTTTCTGTTCGGTGGCCGTCGCAGTTTGTGTGCTAGTGGAAAAAAACGGAGCGAAGAAATTATTAAAAATTATAAAAACGAACGGCAGCAAAGGCAAAAACAAGGCGGCGTTGCGATGTAGGAATGGGGCGGGGAGGGGGGTGAAAGAAGGTGTTGGGGAGGCTGAGAAAGGGGTTTATAAAATAAACTTGCATTGAGTTCGATTGTTCAATTTTCTTGTTTCCTGCTGGCTGTGTGGGCGCCGTCTGCTGCCATCTTTGTTGTTACATTGTTGTTGTTGCACTTGTTTACATTTTTAATAATGAAAAAATAACAACAACGACACACAACAATGCGAATTATGGCCAAACCAGCAACAGCGAAAAAATTCAAAGAAATTAAACAGTGAAGTCAATCCGAAAAAAGGGAAACTTTGGCAAAAGGAAACATGGCAGAGGCGACGTACAACTGCTGGCCAAAGGATAAACTTGCGACGCAGTAACAACAGGCAACAGCAACGACTACAGCAACAATAAAAAGGGTATTTTCGGCAACTGATTGTAATGAAAAATTAATGATTTGTACGGTGTTTGGCTACATTTTTTTCGCCGTTTTTTTATTGTTATGATGACTTTTGGCCATTTGATTAATGCTGGGGACGGAGAAGACATGAAGCATAGGAAAAAATATGAAAAGTAATTCAATTATTTTTGTAATAACTGGAATTTCAGTTACACATTTTTTGAAAGTGGTTTGAAGAAGTATTTGCCACGAGGTAAGAAGGTAAGTTGAGACATTGCTTTTCTTTTATTGTGGAGTATTCGAGCGATTAATTGGCGTTGACAGAGACCCCTATCGACCAAATATTTTAAAATTGTCTACGCTTTGGCTGATTCGAAAATCAAAATTACAAGAAATGTAAAAAACTATCGATACTTAAATATTCAATTCAAGAAAAGCAACAATTTGGATTATTACATCTTGTATAAAAAATATTCCAAGAAATTCCTATGTTTGGATAAATTTCTGCATAGAAATTATATCCTAAGCTTTGAGTCCAACATAAAATCTAACCCGAAAGCATTTTTGCATTTCGTTAATTCGAAAAAATCCTGCTCCAGTTTTCCTTGACGGTAAAGCTGCCAGTACACCTGCCGATGCGGCTAATCTGTTTGCAACGTTTTTCAAGTCCAATTTCACAGCTGAATTTAGTAGCGATGATAATGTCTCGTTCAATATACAACAATCTCTCGATTTCGGCAAGCTTGAGTTGTCTTCTCACGATGTAGTCGATGGCATTCCTCGACTTAAGTCCTCCCTACAAACTGATTTTTATGGCCTTTCTGCAGTCTTGTATAAGAAGTGTGACTCTCTAGTGTATCCATTAATGGTCATCTTTAACAAATCTCTTTCATCAGGTACCTTTATTGATGCTTGGAAACTTTGGCTTTTATCTCTCTAATCTTCAAGAGTGGTAACAGAAATGACATTTGCAACTATAGAACCATTTCAAAACTCTCAGCAACATCAAAACGTTTTGAATGCATCATCCAAGCTAAATTATTATTTTCTGTAAAGAATATAATATGTCCGGAGCAGCACGGCTTTATTCCAGGACAATCAACAGTGTCGAATCTAGCTGTTGTCTCAGACGATTGCATCTCTGCTTTTCATTCAGATATCCAGGTTGACACTATTTATACTGATTCCTCTAAGGCTTACGATAGGGTCTCTCATTCTATACTCCTAAATAAATTAGCGTGTATGGGTTTCCACTCAGCTTTCCTGAGTTGGATTTCATCTTCATCTACGATTGTGTAGTAGGTGCGTGGTTGTTGTCGACAATGTTAGGTCGGCTCCTTTCGTTGCATGCTCAGGGGTGGGGATCCTGGGCCCGTTGCTTTTTGTTTTATTCATTAATGATATCTGCACATTCCTCTCGATAGCAAAGTATCTGCTTTATGCAGATGTCCTAATGATCTACTCATTTATCAGTGACTCACACGATTCTCAACTACTGCATATCGATATTGATAATGTCAGTATCAAAAATCGATTATCACTGAATATAAACAAGTGTTTTTATGTTACCTTTTCTAAATGTTGCAAAGTCATTGATACCTCTTGTCACATTTCATGACGCCCCTGTTGCATGTTGATGAAATTAAAGATTTGGGCGTAATCTTTGACTCGAAGTTTTCGTTCGCTAATCATATTAATTTTGTAATTTCTACGTCATATGCCATGCTTTCTTTTGTAACGGATAGCTCATAGCTCGGATTTCACCGACCCTTATACGCTGAATTTCTTGTATACGGCACTTGTTCGTTCCAGGCTTGAATATGCGTCCTTCATCTGGTCTCCATATTTTGCGTGCCATGGCGCTAGGATTGGTAGATAGGTAGCAGCCACTGCGTGAGTGCACAAGTAGCACTATGTGCCGTTTTGTTGTCGCCTCCTCGACTGGGTCTTCCCTGCGTGGGAGAAGATACTGGGCCTTAAAGCCAACCCGCATCCTCCAAATATGACTTGATGCATTTCAGTCTTGTCTCAGACAGATCAGCTAGAGAGCTATTCAGACTGTTCCTCAATGAATTTAGTCTTTTAAAAGCCGAGGCAGGGCAAACCCAGAGGAAGTGTTCGACTGTTTCCCTCTCGTTGATTTCCCTGAAGCTTCTGCAAAAAGGGTTGTGGGGGATTCCCAATCTCGCCGCATGTAGACCAATTGGCCAGTGATCCGTGATCACGGCGGTAAGCCTAGAGACATTCCTACGAGAATTTAGCAGCAGATCGTTGGTTCTGTGGGAGTTGTAGTGTGGCCAGATCCAGGGGCGGATTCAGAAAAATATTTCGGGGGGGTTTCAAAAAGTAATTCTTTGATATTCATAAATTGTCTTTTAATTTGTATGTAGTTTTAATGTCGATCCTAATATTTCGGGGGGGTTTCAACCCCCAAAACACCCCCCTGAATCCGCCACTGGCCAGATCTGTCGAGCCACTCTGCAACTGGAAAGATTGCTCCACCTACTATCCGCTTTCCTCAGGAAATAATCCTTTTACTGTTTTAGCCTTGCACTTAAAGGCGGTGCCACCTTTCGGGCTGTGAGTGCATGGCGGATCCCACCTTGGCCAGCTCGTCCGCTGACTCGTTTCCGCTGATACCCGAGTGACTGGGTATCCGGCAGATGGTAAGATCTATCTGGGCGTTCACCAACCCTAGCAATTCTTTACAGTCTCTGACTAGTTTAGATTTCACTATGGGCTTGGTGAGTGCCTTAATGGCTGCTTGGCTGTCTGAAAAGATGTAAACATCCCTACTCTGAATTTCTTGCTGTAGGAGAATCCTGCAGGCTTCTCTTATTGCAAAGACTTCTGCTTGAAAGACACTGTATATATGTGGTAGGTGAAAGGCTTTTTCCACTACCAGATCCCTGGAGTAAATACCTGCTCCAGCACCACAGTCCATCTTTAAACCGTCTGTGTATAGGGAGGTTACTACGTTTGTAAAAGAGGATGCGTAACGCTCCCATTCCCTTCTGGAGGGAAAGAGCGTGGAAAACCTAACATCAAAGTCGGCACATTCTTTGGTGTAGTCGGTATCCCCCCTTAGGCGCTAGGATTGAGAGGATCCAAAAAGTTTTTCTACGCTTTACAGATCCTATGCCTAGCTACGAATCGCGATGCTTATTGATTAACTTACAATCTTTGCAAACTAGGAGAACAATCCTGTCTTTTTCCTTCATCTTTAATGTACTCCGTGGTGTGGTTAACTGTCCCACACTTCTCGAGAGGATTTTTCTAAATATTCCAGCTAGATCTCTTCGTTGCTCAGAGCTTTTCCATGTATGTGTTTTGAGGGCATTGTAGTTATGCGCGAAATGCACCTATAACACTGTGCGACAGCTTTTTCTAACCCGGAACCGACCAAGACTAATCGATAGTACTCTTATAGAGTAACAAAACCCTAGCTGTGTTTTGCAAAGTTAGTTGCCGTTTACAAGTTACAGCCGTGTAAAGTTTGTGTGTGTTAGTATTTTTTCAACCAGGTTTTTCTTTATAAGTCTTAAGATATTCAAAATATTAAATTGCTGTCTTCAGCAAACTTGCTGCTACTTCTTAGATGAACAAATTCTCTGAAGACTGTGTAACAAAATTATTACACCTTATCGAAATTTTGGGGGTCAATGTTAAAGAAATCGACTTTTTTTGATTGTAATAGAAAAAAAACGTGTTTTTTATTCTATTAATATTAATGCAAAATCGCATTTGTGTTGCCAAAAATAAAAAAAAATATGCTTAACCCTCTAACTTCACAAAGAGATGTTTTTTTTGCAAACTAAAGTGAAAAAATGTTCAAGTCTAAATTTGAAATTTTATTGTACACATATTTCAGTCTGTTTGAAAAGCTTTGTGATAAGTGTCTTTTATACCTGGAGTTGTTAATGGTCCAGATATACGGAAATGAATGAAAACAGAGACATTTGATCTGGTGTTAGTTGGTGATGAATTGAAAGCATGGCAATCGATAAAAAAGTTATTAATGGATTGTTGGGCAAATATCGTTCTGAAATCTATAAGAGTTCAGTACAGCGTATGATAAATTTTAATCCTCGCAAGACCCAATGTTGCCTGTTATCCCACAAACGAGTCTCCCAACATCCCTGGTTATGGGTGGTGTGAGTATTGCGGAATCGGCAGCTCTTGATGTTCTGGGAATGTCCATTAAGAACGAACTTCGTTGGAAAGATCATATTTTTGGCGTGTCGAAAGAAACACCCAAGTGCCTCGGCTTCCTAAAGCGGTGCAAAAAATATTTCACTCCGTCTGATCACCGCATTATTTACACTACTTATATCCGACCTAAAATTGAGTTTAATTCGCACCTATGGGCGGGGGCTTCAAAAACCCATTTGGAGCTCCTGGACCGGGTGCAAAACCGAATGATCAAGCTTATAGGGGACAGTAGGGCATCCAGCTCTATTGACTCCTTAGAACATCGTCGAATTATGGCATGTGTGGTGTTATTTTACCGATACTTTTTCGGTAATTGCTCAGTTAAGATGAGCAGCTTGCTGCCGTCACTCCGGGTATTCCCCGGGCAACCCTTTTGAACACTGGCGCCCATGCATTCCACGTTGAAACGATGTCTCAGCGTACAGATAATGTTCGTTTCTGGCCCGTACATCGAAATTAGTTGGTGATGTCAGCGAACGTACCCGGAGGATTTTTAGGAGAAAACGAACAGACTAAAATATGTGTACAATAAAATTTCAAATTTAGACTTGAAAATTTTTTCACTTTATTTTGCAAAAAAGGAGAAAAGTGAAGTTAGAGGGTTAAGCATACTTTTTTATTTTTGGCAACACAAATGCGATTTTGCATTAATATTAATGGAATAAAAAACACGGTTTTTTCTATTACAATCAAAAAAAGTCGATTTCTTTAACATTGACCCCCAAAATTTCGATAAGGTGTAATAATTTTGTTACACAGTCTTCAGAGAATTTGTTCATCTAAGAATTAGAAGCAAGTTTGCTGAAGACAGCAATTCAATATTTTGAATATCTTAAGACTTATAAAGAAAAACCTGGTTGAAAAAATACTAACACACACAAACTTTACACGGCTGTAACTTGTAAACGGCAACTAACTTTACAAAACCCAGCTAGGGTTTTGGTACTCTATAAGAGTACTATCGATTAGTCTTGGTCGGTTCCGGGTTAGATTCCATGACTCCAAAATTGTCGCACAGTGTAACCAGAGCCTTAATTGAGTTCAATAGAATCTCCAAAAATGTTGAGATTGATTTTTCAGTTTCAAAAAATCGATTCATTTATTCGTTAAATTTTTTTCATAAGTAGCTTGATGTGTTCAGCTAAGCCTATAATAATTTTTATTGTATTCATTGGCTAATCAATACTAAATAAATAAATCCGCCACTAATTTCAACTTCATTCTTGAAAGAGGCAAAACTCGATTTTTTAAAGTATTGATTACAATAGTGTTGCACTTTGTTAACTCTGTAAGTTTGCTTTTAGTCTTTGACAATGTTTTCTAAAAAGCCTTTTGGAGAGAAAAGACAATGTATTTATTATTATTTATTTGTTTTCACTAAACACTAACCTCAAAAACCATTCAGAGCTATTGAACCCAGGCAGTTGAGCTACTTAGCATTGTTCACATTTTGAAAGTTTGCAATAAATGTTGCACCTGATTGGAGCATTCAACCCATAACAGTTAGTGTCGTATTAACAGCAAATTTTACATGTTCCACGAGCCCATCGTTCCCCCAAGTGCCGCTTTACCTCGCGGAGAAGGGCAACAATTATGTGAATGAAGTTGGAAAAACGTTACGCTGCTATTACTCCATTTTTACCACAATTAAAGTGTGAATGTTTTTCCCCTCTCCAGTCCCACCGTTCTTCATCAGCTTTGTCTGGTTTTCTGCTTATTTTGTTGTTTGTGGTAGTTGTTTGATGCTTGTTTTTTTCTTTACTGTTTTTGTAGTTTTATGTAAACTTCCGCAACAGCAGTGGCAGCGCCGCACTTCCCGTCCCGCTGCCCTGCGCGCCGTGTTCGCTGTTATTACCACGAAATAAAATTGTGTGCTTCGTGTGCTTTAAGTTTTACTGTAAATTTTTATTATTAAATTAGACAATGTCTTTCCACAGCGACAACAACAAAACTAACAACAACAAGAGTGGTAGTAGTAATAAGTGTACAAAAAGGAAATACCTACCGACCCAGAGGCGGCAGCAACTGCTGCCGGTGGGAACTCACTACTTGTGGCATCTTTTATGGTCGCATTGTTTTTCAATTTGATTTGATTTCATTTCATTTGGTTTGGTTTGCTGCTCTTCTTTGGGCTTCGTTTTCTTTCTTCAAATACAGTAATTGTTGTTAGGTATTGTTGCGTTGTAGAAAGTGCCTGGCAACTTTGCACCGACTACAAAATACGTTCGCGCACGCAATTTCACAACATCTCAAATTGTCCAAATCGAAGTTTGCTTCTCCCCACTGGTCGACTTTTCCCCTACCCCCGCTTGGAGCACTGCTGCAATGTTGTCATTACTGGTGGCTGTCATTCGACGGTGCTGCGTGTCGCCACTGTTGCTTCACGCCTCATTTGTAGCCTGATTTTTCACAACAATTGTCTTCTGATGTGATCGCTATTGAACCTCATGCGACAAGAGCACTGCGAGATGATGTGGCAATCCATTGTTGTTGCTGCACGCAAGTATATCGACGATTGTTTAGAGTTCAAATTTGAGTTTAATTGCATTGATTGGCGTTGGGTGTTTTTAAAGAGGTTGAGAACTTGTAAAAAGAAGACGAAATTATATCAAAGGTAATTTTCAAGTATGGTAGGAAGTTCCTACTAGGAACTTGACACTCAGAAATAATCGACTTAGCATTTGTTACCATTTGTTGCTTTTCAATAATTTCATTGGAAAACTAGAAAAGTGGAATCGGTTGCGAATCACTTTAGAACTGTATTGTTTTGTTGGAGACTCTTGCATGAAGGTCCTTAATTTGGAGGGTTATTCTTCTTCTTCTTGACTGGCACGACAGCCCGATTACGAGACTAAGGCTCAACTACCCGCAACCATTCATGTTGTGCGTGTGAATTTGTACACGGATGGAAGGGACCAACACTTTTATGCCGATTCCGAACGGCGAGTTGGGAGCTTTTACTCTAAGGCAGTTTTTACTCTATGAGGTTGGCAAGGTTCAAACCCCGCAAATATTTGTTTTTTTACAAACATGGTTTCAAATGGTGTTAGACCCAAAAGTTGCGTGTGGTCCCTCCCCCCAAACTAAAATTGCAGCAAATCTGGTTTAACCGTGCTTTTTCCTCATCTTTCGCGCTTATTCGGAAATAAAACCAGTTGGCAATGTACAAAACTATTTTTTGAAGACAGTCAATTACCTTCAGAGCAAAGTGAAACCTGTCAGTTCTCTAAAATTCAGCTCGCAAAAAATGGCAAAATCAATAATGTTGGTTTTTCCCAATTCCAAACGTAGTCTTCTTAATTTTAGAGCAGTCTTTGAGGTACTAAATGCTCCTAGTCTACTATCCACAAAAAATCATCTACTATACATGAATCAAATATTTATTCAATACAAGTGATGTCTGTAGCGTTTAAAAAGAATAACGAACAAAGAAATATGTCAATAAATGGTAAATCAATCTAAACAATTCATTCTAATTGAATGCTTTAGTTGCAAATTGTAGAGTGGCACTTAGCAATTGTTGTTGTATTTGTGCAATAGGTTTTAAATTCGCCCGTATAATATTGAGAGTTTTTAAAAAGAGGAACTCTTGTGGCATTTTTATCAAGTATGCGCTGTTCTGTTTTACGAATTTTATAAGAAATCAAGCATATGAAAATAAAAAACAGTGGATAGTTTTGCTTCTCATGCGGGTCGCTCCACGGGACACGTAAGCAGTGGTTGTTTGGTTTAATTGTTTGCTTCAAATATTTAAAGTCGTAGTTTTAATTGAATCTCTCAAATGGTACAAAGATAATTGAATGACTTTATTACATAGATAACGGTACTTAAAAGGCTCGTCGAAAGTAGAAAATTAAATGGAATTAATGGTAAAACTTATGATGATTCAAGTTGACCCTCATTCAAATCATTCTCAAGGCATTTACATTGTAATGTCTTCAATTAAGTTTACAAGTATGTTTGTGATTGCTCGATGGATCTTACGTTAAACATTTTCTTTCTTTCATGGATCTTACGTTAAACATTTTCAACATCGTCAACATACTTATGATTGAGATTGGATTGAGACATATGGGAAAGTCAGACGTCCGAAGGAACTTCAAGCACTCGTTCGGAGAGTTCAAGTTCGATCAAAGCAAGAGTTGTTGGAGGTGTTGACAATCAATGAGCCGTCAAAACGGTGAAGCAACGATTGCGGTGTTGAGTTCAGTTCAATGAACTGCAAAAACTTCATATGAACTAAGAAAGCTCACTTTGCGCATAAAAAATGTGTATATAATTTTACATGAAGTCAACTGTTCGAAAGTCCGGAGACTGCCCGGAATGCGTACCGTTCCGACTGTCCGGATTTTACTTGACGCTCTAGTTTGAACGCCCAACCTCCACTGTGTGCGCCACTGGTATATCATACAATATCTCTCATTCTAACGATGCAATAATTAACCCTTTCGACCTCAAAGTTGCCTGAGAGCAACTTATTGCAAAAGCTACGATTGATTTATTTGTTTAATTTAAGTAGGCACCAACAAATTAATATTTTTAGAAGTGAATTTAAAGCAAATTGCAAACATTTCACTATCATCCCCAAAATAATTTCCAATAATTTACAGCGATATCAAAGAAAGTTTGTGTTCTAATTGAAGTCTACGAATTGAGCGCGTTTGTTAAAAACCATTTTTTTTTTATAATAATTTTGTATTTTTCTATAAATATTAAATAATTTTTCTGTAATTAAAAAACATTGATACAAATTTATTTAACCCGTAACAGGATAAATTGGGGGTCAAAAGGGTTAAACCACAAAATTCTCGACCCAATTCGCCTTCGACGCTCCTATTTCCTATGATCATTCATATGATCAGTTGTTGTATGTATTATTTCTTCTAGTTTTTGCAACTCTGCGGTTTTTTCTCCAGCAAAAAAATATCGGCAGTCACTCTTCTTCGTTGTAAAATAAGAAGAAGAAAAAATCGTAGCGAAAAGTTACTACGCAACCACATCCGGTGGTTAGCTGAACGCATGTGCGGTTTGCCTCCGCTTGTTTTTTATTTTTTAGCGGCGCGCTCTACTTCGGTTTCACAGCGCAAAACATGTCAACGCATTTTGGTTTTGGTTTTTAATTCAATTTCATTGCTATGTATGGTGACTAACGCCAGCCATGGCGAACGGTGCCATTTTCCATTAGCGTTTCCGCTTTACTGGCATTGCTGTAAGTGTACCGTTACTACGGCGATTAGTAACAGAGTAAGTTGTGTTAGTTTTTGCACAATCCTTCCTTGTATTACCGTTAGGAACTGCCTTTGTTGCACTTCCCACCGATTTGTTTTCTTTCAAAAAATGCCTCAATTGTTGCTTTGGCCAATTTGTTGCTCTGTCTATAAACTCACTCTACCAATTATTGAAGAAAACATAATAAAAAATATAGCCAATGCTATATATGAACATACAGTGTTATTTATGGATTTTTTTTCTAATTTATTTTTGTAATTTTTTTGCATGTTCCTCACATTTTGTTGGTGTTTTTCTTGCCTTTGTTATTCTCCCCAAAGTATTTTTCATTTCCGCTTTTATGCATTTCTTTTACTCCTCACAGACGCTTTGGGCCGCTGAACCAATCAATCATCAGTCAGTCAGTCGCCGAATAGTCACTCAACGTAACATTCAAATCAATCAAACTAGAAATGAAAATATTAATTATGGAAAGTGTGTGCGTGTGCGTGTGTGTGTGTATGCAATACAAGTATGAGTCTGTAATATTTTTGTATTAATACTTTTTTATTCGGTAATAATATTTGTAACATTTTTTCCACAACTCCATAGTTTCCAGACGTATTGAAACTTTGCTCATATTAAACCTTAGTTTTGTACGCAGTTGGATTGAATTTTTTCATTAAAACTTTATCCGGTTTACTTGACTGACTTCATTAAACTGAGCAGTTGGGGATATTTTCGCATGAATTTTTTAATAGGTTTTGATTGAACAGGACAGAATAAATACGTAAGTTCTCCATCATGCAAAATGAAGACTTTTAACATTGTCTCTTTCTTTTTTTGTTTTGTTCTTGAAACTTTTCCATTGACTACAGAAATTATCAAACTTCTATTTGATTTTTCTTACGAAGATATTTAAGTGTTTAAAGAGAATTAAAAGAAGACCCCTTTTTTATTTTATGGATTAGATTTAGAAATGTGTTTCGTCAAGAAGTTCCAACCAGGATACATCAATTTGTATACTAAATTTCGTTGAAACTACTGGACTTTACTCAAAATATTTTAGCTATTTACTTAAAGTAAAATCCGCACTAATTCTAAACACACTCCAAAAATCTTGATCTACTCAATTCTGTCAGTACTTTTTAAATTATTTTATTTTTATATGTTATTTAAGGGTTAAGGAAGGATTTGCATACCACTATGTTGTTCTATACCAGAACAAACAGACTGTTTATTCTGTGATACTATTCAAGTATCCATGTGTAAACTCCAAAATTACGTCCTGTTATTGCAACAATTTGGAAGAGGCAGGCCTTTCCTTTCTAATGAGAGGACAGGATATGATGTTTTCCTACGTGAATAACCCGAATTAGTTTTCTATGTGAGTATACCTTCAATAATTTCTTCACAGCTATTAGACTATTCACAATCGCCTAGGTTTCATAAATAACTCAAACTCGTTCAATGAGTGAGCGAACGTAAGCTCGACTGATTATGGTGTCACAGTGTGTCTTTACGGCCTATGTGATCTCCGCCTTGAGGCAACCATTCCTACCCACATACTCATTGCCTACAGAGTGTTCGATCCCAGGAAAAATCTTCAAGGCACTAATGCCAATGATTGGTCTGAATACACTGAATTATTATTATTCACAGCGCTTTTGGACTTCACAGAGCACCAACGTCGACTCTTTCGCAATCAGCTTCAAGTTGTTGGAAATGTGTACAAATAAATGAAGAATTTGATTGTTCAACAAAATGTTGTCATTGACCTCAGTTGTCTGAGCAACGTGCAACATTAGTGCAGCTGATCTAATAATGCCAGCTTCACAATTTTCAAGGCAAAGATTAGATAAAAAGTGATGAGGCTTAGATAAAAATAGTGGAGCGATAATGAAAAATACACTGTTGTGTTTGTAATCTGGTGGCGCAACCGACAATTCACTGCCATGCAACTGACAAGTGTGTGTGTGTCCTAACACCTGCTGTCAAATGCAGCTTTCCACCGTAATTCCTAAGCGATTACTAATAAAAATTCCAAATGGCGCATAATTAGATGGCGAACTCATAAATTATGGCAAATTAAAGCAATTGAGTTGGTTATTTGAAAGTAGTACAAATACACTACACACTACACAGATACAAAAATGCCAACAAAAAAATTGAAAATAGAAAATAGCCGAAATGTGGTTCGTATGCAAATTGAATTGAATCAATGTGACTGCCGGAGGCCATTGTTCGCACAAACCTGCCCAGCTATGCGATCTGTGTGTAATTAGAAAGTTACAAAATGGCGTCCGTTATGAGTTTTGTATAACTAATTGCTGCTAACCAGATCGTGCGGCCGCCATAACTAAACATACCATATTCAAATTTATCGCCAGCGTGCGAGGGCAGCGGGTAGTCGGCGCTTTTCACTGGGCCGCCGCAGTTGTATTTAGCATTTTTATTTACCTGTATATATGTGTGTGTGCACGCATAGCCGTGCAGATAGTTTTTGGTTTTCTGTAATTTTTCTCGGTGTTTGGTCATGGATCAAAGCCCAAAGCCTGACTTGGTCTGACTTGGCCGCTGCCATTTCGCAGTTGAACTTTAGTCGTTGCTGCCTTTTGTGGCATTGCTTCTAACGTCGAATCGAGTTCAACGGCAGATCGTGGCAACCTTACTATATGCAAAGTTCAAACCATTGGCCGCTTATCTGCGCGTCTATATCTCTCTTGAGTATTGTGCGCCGCTTTGTGCGGAGCCGTTCGAGTTGCCGCCGCGACCATTTTCCATTTCTCCTTCTTCGTCAATTCGGCGTTTCTAGCCGAATGCGTCGCGTATTATGAGTTAACAAAAATTGCTTTATGCTCTTGGCTAATTAGCGTTTTATCATGCTTTTCGGCATATGGGCCCGTTGGAGCGGCCTGCAAAGGGGCAACACCCGCACTCCAACCCTACTGCCACTCGCCTTTTGCGAGTTTTGTAAAATGCGGCCAGTTAAGTTTTTTTTTTGTTTTTTGATATTTTCTGATACCCATTACGCTTTTGTGCACATGCTACAAATTTTCGATGTATTTTTTGTAGAAACTCTTCGTTTTGAATAAATTAAGTTTTAATGTTGCGGCGCATTGTTTTTTGTTTAGTCCGATACTTTTTTCGCTACGCCACTACGCGTTCTACGGTATTTGTATTGTTTTATGTTGTTGAATTTGTATTTTATTTTTTTCGCTTTCAGGTTCAATGCCTAATTAGCGCAATTAATTTAGATTTGGAGAGGTTTGCGTTAGTTTTGTGAACTAGTGGGAGGAGGAAGCAGACGTCGGTAATTTGCATTTTATGTATTTGAGATATGGTGTAACGGTAACGTGAACTATACCACAAAAATACAGATTATGATATTATAAAACATTTTGCGTTTCTACTTTTTATTCGATTACCTACATGAACATGGTGAACTAAAGACTTAGCGATATCAAAGGTAGTCCGGTTTGAGGGTCCTTATAATTATTATTATTGATGGGGATTATGCACTGTGAGCTGTAGATCTATTGTGCCCGTTCTTGGACTTCAAAGACTGCCCGTGAGTCCAGTATCCAAGAGGAATTTTAGTATGCTTCTTAAACCTCTGAATACCCAGTCTGTACCTGGTAAAGGATGGTCCCCCAGGTGTTCCTTTCTTTTATCCATGAGTACAGGGCATTCTCCTAGTAATACTTATACTTATACAGTCTCGTTTTCCTGCAAGCAAACCCTGCAATACCCGTTTTCACGGATTCCTAGCTTAGCTAGGATGATAATTCAATCTACAATGCCCCGTTAGCATTCTGATAATCTCTTTGAAAGGGTCATACATTCCTCGAATCTTTTCCTATTGTAGGAACCGATAACCATCTTGGAATACTCTAAACCTGGTTGTTTTTCCCAGTATTGATTCCTTTTGTTATCTTATCTTCTCTCATCCTTCCTCGTTTCCCAAACCACAAAAAGGTTCTGGGCCGACAAAGGGTATGGAAGCTTCCCTCTTCGTCGTTCGTCGGCCCGTTCGTTTCCTTCAATGTCAGCGTGGCCCGGAACCCTGATTGTAACGGTCAAGTACGTTCAGCTTCTCAAGGCACTCCAGAACCAGTTTAGAGGATACCTAGTAGGATATTAGAGCCTTGATTGCCGCTTGGCTGCCGGAGAGGATAGCAATTTTTCGGTTCCGGTATCTTCTCGACAGATTGAAATAAGCATATACAAATTTCCGCCTTGTAAATAGTGGTGTGTCTTCCCGTAGATTCCGAGTATCTTATCCTCGGTGCCCTCCTTTGTTAGATTAGGTTAGGTTAAAGAAGTGTTCATTTTACACTTCCACTCAGAGGCCCTGTTGGGCCCATTGTGATTCATTTTTAAGATATGCCGGTGCCTTTCCCTATCTGTTCGGTTCCCTGTAGATCCAGACAGGATCTTTTGGGAACCATTTGGTCTTCGCGAGGAAGTTGTGTAGATCACCATTTGCGTATCAGGATATCATATGCTGGTCTATCAGATATGATTAGAGTCTCTGAAAGTATTGTAAGTAATGAAATGAAATGAAATGAAAACCAGAAGCACCCCACATGTTACCAGCACCCGGTAGTACCGGTTAGGCAAACTAATTGCAATATCTTCTAATAAAATTTGATGAATATATCTAAAACAAAATACATATGTAAGAACTTGAAAGTCAACTGACTTAAGTAGAAATAGGAGACACCACTTTACGTCTTTCAAGATCGATTTTCAATTTTCAATTCACACAATGGAGTTCCAACTTCCTTGAACCCACCTGAGCCATCGCTTTGTACGAGAATTGTCTGTCGCTGCAGTGTTGCTGCAAAATTGCAAACATATGTGTTGTACGACTTTTTAAACTGTTCATCAATTGTCGATAATGACCTCTGCCCTTTTCAATGAATTTTTCTGCCATGGCTTTGAAACAATCCTCTTCGCCCTCACTCACACCTGCTTGTGTACATATGTGTGACATTATTTTAAATGTCAACTACTGAATTTTTTCACTGCATAATAAAGCTATCAAAAAAAGCATTCAACAATGGGGAACATTTGAAATTTGCCCACAGCGAAAGAACTGTTGCGAAGCGTTCTAAGCAAACTGTCAAAATATAAACTGTCAACAGTGTCAAATTGCACGCTGCCGCACCGCCCAGAACGGCGCAAGTAGCAGGTCGACACAACCCTTTCCGTTGCATGCCGTTCGGGTCTGGCGCCCTCACGTCTGCCGGCAGCTCGATGTTGGGCTGCTGCCATGTTGCCGTTGTTGTTGGCAATGTTTTTTTGGAATGTCAACGCGCAAAACGCCTGGAATTCCATGGGGAGAAAGTCATAATTTAAGTCAATTCTTTGGCATTGCATGAGGCCGCTGAAAAAACGCTAAGAAAAGCCATGGAAAAAGAATTGCCAAGCGCGAAAAGACGCTACAAGTTATTGATAGACGCTGCAGTGCCCCGGTCCCCGGCAGCGCGTTGCACCCTTTTATTGAACAGTGAAAGGGTGGCGCAGGCGGTTGTCGACTGTCGTAGACAGACAGTGAAATTGAAAATTCCAAAATATTAGCGAGCGTGTTGCGAGCCGTACGAGCGGGGGAGTGAGTTGATTTAGTGTTGAATAAAAAACTTTTAAATTGCCATTTGATCGTTTGTTTAGCGACAATAATCGTCGGGGAAGCGAGCGAACGAGACAATGGCAAACAAGCTGCAAGGCAGGCAGGCAAAAGGCGCCACCGGTGGGTGACGGCATGCGAGAAGGTGTCTCTCACTTGTTGGCTCACTCCGGGCACAATGGGCGCCGTTGATGTTTTTATTCGAGGCGACAGGCAACAGGCAACAGTGTTGCATTCTTATTACAATTTTTACTTTTTTTTTTTGTTCAAGCAGCGAAAAGAGGGCTGTGCAATGAAGGCGAAATGTGACAATGACATTGTTATGTTGACAGTTGTTAGTGTAAAATTTACGATGTATTTAGTAGCAAAGGTGAAGATGGGTAAAACAAAAACAAAGAACGAATCGACACAAAGGAACTCATCACAATTTATTGATATCTTAAAATTTTTTTGTGTATATACCTTTTGACGAGGGCGTTGTAGTAAATGTGACAGTAGCGTATTTGCTAGCAGCTGGAATCAATGAGAAATCGAAATGTATAAAGTAGGTTTTTTTTAATGCAGCATGAATTCTGTGGCCGTAAGGAAGCCAAAGTCGAGTTAGGACAAAATTGAGTTATTACCACCATTGCATTCGTCGTATTCAAATGCACTACTACACAAAGTTCGATGGCTTTTGGTCGTAAAATGAATGTTTTACGCCCAAAAATCAAAAATTTTTCTAGTTAAATCTGAAGCAAATTCAAAAATTCATATTAAAATTTTATTAAAAGAGCTCTCCTGAAAACTTCATAAAATCGACTTTGGCTGTTATTCCTTACGGCCACAGAATTGTTTTGGACAGAGTTTTATAAAAGGAGAAATTTTTGATGACTCATTATATTTGGCCGCTTAGCGGTTTTTGCGTTAATGTTATGTACAATGTTATTTTTTATTTTATTTTATTTTATTTTATTTTATTTTATTTTATTTTATTTTATTTTATTTTATTTTACTTTATTTTATTTTGTTTTATTTTATTTTATTTTATTTTATTTTATTTTATTTTATTTTATTTTATTTTATTTTATTTTATTTTATTTATTTGATTTGATTTGATTTGATTTGATTTGATTTGATTTGATTTGATTTGATTAGATTTGATTAGATTTGATTAGATTTGATTAGATTTGATTTGATTTGATTTGATTTGATTTGATTTGATTTGATTTGATTTGATTTGATTTGATTTGATTTGATTTGATTTGATTTGATTTGATTTGATTTGATTTGATTTGATTTGATTTGATTTGATTTGATTTGATTTGATTTGATTAGATTTGATTAGATTTGATTAGATTTGATTTGATTTGATTTGATTTGATTTGATTTGATTTGATTTGATTTGATTTGATTTGATTTGATTTGATTTGATTTGATTTGATTTGATTTGATTTGATTTGATTTGATTAGATTTGATTAGATTTGATTAGATTTGATTTGATTTGATTTGATTTGATTTGATTTGATTTGATTTGATTTTCTTTTCTTTTCTTTTCTTTTCTTTTCTTTTCTTTTCTTTTCTTTTCTTTTCTTTTCTTTTCTTTTCTTTTCTTTTCTTTTCTTTTCTTTTCTTTTCTTTTCTTTTCTTTTCTTTTCTTTTCTTTTCTTTTCTTTTATTTTATTTTATTTTATTTTATTTTATTTATTTATTTAATCATTAGACTTCCGCCGTTTTCTAATAACTTTCGAAACAATAAAGGTAGGGTAATGAAATTATGATACGTGATCAAGGAGATTTTGGGTTTTAACATAGTTACTTTTCAAGAAAATTCTACATAAATTTTCTAGGATATAAAGGATTAAAATTTTCAAAGGACCGTTTTCATATCATTTTTTTAGAAATAGATAAAAAATCAATTTTATTTAAATTCTTGAGCCGTATCTCTTTCATTTGATATACATATCGCCATATTCTAACGAGGTTAAGAATGTTTTTTATTTGTTATCCCCTTAAAAATTTTGAAGTCCTTTTAAAAGGACAAAGGATGTAGAAATGAAAAACTGAGTACGCAGTATTACTATGTTTGTCTTTAGTTTCACGGCCATATGGATTTTTTTCAGTGTGAAAACATTTTTTCATTTTTGTCGCACGGTGTAATCTTTCGATGGTCTCCTTTTCGAGCCTTTGATAACAACATTATTGCTTAATAAAGTTAATAATAAATACTCTGAGTTCCGAGACACCAAAACTTTGATGGCAAAGAAGCGATTGATCTACTTGGCACAGCAAATTTTTTGGACCTGAGTTTGGGCTGCGGAGAGCTTCAGGCGTGTGTAAAAGACAGGCACCTCAAACACCTCTGACGCTCGTTTTGCTTGACCAATTCTGGATTGATACAAAAATGGTTCGCTCGTTCGGATGAGGAGTAACTTGCTCTGGCCGTCCTCATCATTCTCGATCGCGGCGTGTAAAGATACCTGGGTCAGTCTGGCTGGTCATTCGAAAACTTTAGCTCTAGAGATATTGTTCAGACAATAAATTGTATAATTTATTACTGCACAACTTTATTTCTTTTGTCTATCGAATTTAAGGATGTTTTCCCGACTTTAACAAAACTTGTCTTTACTCTAGAAAATAAATTATTTGTATTTGGTATTTGTCTGTTTTCCAATAAGGACTAATTTTGCACTTCTGCTGCAAAGTGCTTCAATTAAGAATCACGTACGTATTCCAAACTCTGCTTAATCTATACAACTCGCGATTTTACTACTACTACTTCGATTTTATATTGCACACTATTAAGAATTTGTTGACTGTTTTCGGTGACAAATTGCGCGTTGCTACAACTTGCGGCTGCGTGCGTACAACATGCAACAAAATCAAAGTTCAAAACACCCGTCAAGCAGCACTAATCGTAAAACAGAAAATGATGCAATGCGCGCAGGCAAATACACAAGAAATCGATAAATAACGACATAAAATACGCATTGGAGTCGCCTCGGCGCAGGGACGAGTTGCTATCGTGCCACAGGCGCAATCGTTGATGACGAATGTGTCGCGATAGCCGCGCCAGTGGCGTTATATCAGAATTGAAGTCCAGCCTAGTTTTATGTTGATTAAAAATGGTGACTTGGGAAAATTTCATAGGAAATAATTTCTATTCGTAGAAGTTTGCCATTTCCCTTTCCAGAAAACATTTGCCAAAATAAAAGTTTTCCGTCCTGCTGTGTTGACCGAATTTGGGTTTAAAGTTAACACCCTCTGACTAACGGTACAATTGCCCAAATACTGAGATATGGTGGTAACGACCGACCTCCAAGAAAAATAAAATTTTTTTTTAGTGTTAGCTAAATGGAAATTCAAACTTATGACCCTATGGACTTGTATTCCAACGACCTATCCGACCTCGGTCGGATATCTTCTCTGTGGCATACTTTTCCGACATAAGGTAATGCTTTTGTTGAAATCATCCAAACATTTGTATGCTCTATCCAACGATTTTTACATACTTTATACATGTAGCGCTACGCCACTGTTTCTCCAGGAACGCTTCCTGCCGCACGGACATGTGTTGTGTTGGGCGAAATTTAATGTGAAATATATGGCGGAGATTGGCCAGTAGGGTGGGGTCGCTTTTATCAAATGCTCTAAATCAATTTTTATTGAACATCACTTCAATGTGTAAAGGAATGCATCAAAAATTGATGGTAATGGATTTTTAATGATCGGAGAGTAGAGTTTTGTGTCGACACAAACAGATGCCAGCACTTAGGTACGTCGTTGATGGTCTGGCAATAGTCAACTGGATTTTGAAGCATTGTTTTGTCTTTATCTTTGTCGATGTAGGTTTGTATTTTCGCTGGTGAAACGTTATAAAGCATGAATGATCTTTAAATGTTTAAGGTGGAAGGAAAAGAAGAAGAAACTTCATATTTTCAGTGTGACATTTCACATTCAAATGATCGTTGATCCTTCTTAGAATTAATCGCTACAAATTGAGATAAACCATATCAATTAGTTGAATATACTTGAAGGAAAAATTCTGCGAAAGATTTGTACTTGCTTTGCAGGTCCTGCATACCCAAGCAACATGTATAAATATTGATACTTTGAGTTAAACACTAAATAACAAACATTGTACTCGTACAGGTGGGAAATGTGGGTAACCGCCAAACAGAAAAAATCACACCGTGCGGTTTATGGGATCGTAAAAGGCGTGTGCCTCATTAAACAGAAACGCTCAGGATGTGGTTGTGCGCTGTTTGCACTGAACTTTCTTTGATGAAACTTGAAAGGAAACCGTCTTGCAAGACTTCAAAGCAAGCCGACCGAGGACCTCGAAGCAAAACGTTTTTAGAGCGTTTCGCGTTTGGTGATTAAATATAAATACAGATCACTGTATAAATATTTGAACTTGGACAGGATGCAGTAGAGAGTACTAAGGGATTGAATAGGATTCAATTGAAATGAGGTTGAGGTAAGGTGGGTTTAATGTGAAAGGTTGCGTTCAAAATTTATTAAATATGAGTGAACGATGACTGAATTTGATCTTTAATAAAATATAAGAAGAAGAAGAAGAAGTTTAGTTGGTTGGGGTTCAATACTGAATATTATTTAGTATTTGGATTTAGTACTACAGATTTAGTACGGCAGCAGCCGTAGCTCAGCTGGCGAGTGCGTTGTGCCGCGAGTCAAGACTCCGCGAGTTCAATACTCCGTTGCTGCTAACACCGAAAACAAGAAAAAATAAAAATTTTTCTTTCGGCGGCTCCCAACTCGGCGTTCGGAATCGGCATAAGACTGTAGGTCCCGTCCAACCTTGCAAAAATTCACACGCACAACATGGATGGTTGCGGGAGTTAGGCCTTAGTCTCGTAATCAGGCTGTCAAGTCAAGAAGAAGAAGAAGATGTTTTAGTACTACCAGTTTATTTGTGGATCGTACTAGTTGAATTTGGATTGAAGATACATAAGTGTTTTGAGGGAAGAAAGGGGGATCTAGAAATAACAAAGGTTGAGGTATTTCAAGAACTAAGGCTGACTTATTCGACACTCAAGCGATATGTAGAACGAAAATGAAAAACATTTCTATGAAAATTTCAATGAATATTGAACAGTTTTGCGAATCGCAATCGAAAATGCTCAATTTGCTGTCAAAGGTGGGACTCAAATAGAAAATATGGTCGGTGCTGTGTTTCCCGTTTATGGAAAATGTGTAAGTCGAATTTTCGATTATGTCAAACGTGACTTAATGGTGGCTCCATTAATTATATTCACCGGGCGTTCCTTCTCAGCATAGGTAAGCATTTTGTTTTTGTCCAGATCTTACACATAAAAATGATCTGTACTATTGCTTTCTGGATTATTTATGTCCCTACGAACGTTCCTTACATACGACTTGATCCAATCTAATTAAAATTTGACAATTAAAAGTTGCTTACTCTACTTGAAATATGCCTTCTTAGAGTTAATCGGATGACTGCTTCCATTTTCTTCCAGTCACCCAATCATTTGCCATTGAACCCGTCGCATGCTAATGATCAGCGCTCATTTTTCAAATAGCCATTTTGTTTCATTATTCCGTTTCTTTGTGTCTGTGCGCCGTAATCTCCTCGTAAACTTCTAATCTGAAATTCAAGTAGATATGTAGGTATAGAAATTTTCCACAAAGTCCACGCCGCGCCCGTGCGAAGAGCACAAAACGCCAAATACGCGAATACAAATACGAATGCGGCTGGCAATACGACAATCGGTTGCTGATGTTAAGCGAAGCATGACTTCATTAAAAGCGTTATTAATAATTACCCCAGATAGTCTCAGATCTGTAGGTACGAGTACACCAACAACCACATTAACCCGCGTCGCGACGGTAGCTATAGATCAAGCCAAGCGGTCGCAGCTGAAAAGGTGATCATGCCGCGCCGAGCTGAAGCTGAAAAGTTGGAACCGTTTTGTCTCTTTCTGCCGTTCATAGCAAAAATTTATTTATTGCTTTGCCGCATAAATAAAAATTCAAAAAATAATGGCCAGCAAAGAAATGATGGAAAAGAAAAGTACTCAAGTAGAGACGAGCAACCTATAAAAATATAATAAGCCATGTTCTCATCGTATTTGTACGTTGGCCCCCAAGTGATACCGTGTGGCGTAGCGAGTGAGGGAGCGCGAGCACGCCACACGCGCGAAAGATAGAGAGGAAAGAAAATAAGTCAGTTAAAAGTTGTAGATCACCGCGATCACCTGAACCGGCAGCGCCAGCGCCATCGCCATCGCCAGCCATCGTCACCACTATCGCCATCCATGCACAAAGTCGAAATCATAAATGTGTGAGAGCAGATAGTGTGGGCTCGCGAGCGT
The DNA here is from genome assembly GCA_963971225.1 of Melieria omissa. Taxonomy (NCBI): domain Eukaryota; kingdom Metazoa; phylum Arthropoda; class Insecta; order Diptera; family Ulidiidae; genus Melieria; species Melieria omissa. The sequence continues at coordinate 43,205,106 of OZ020268.1, read as the reverse complement.
TTGAAGGAAAACACGGCACAGTCGAGAAGCCAACTTTATGCGCCGCAGTTATGATCGTCATTGGTGTATGACTATCGGGGCCATTTGATCAGCCTGTGCAGAGCGGCGGACGCACCGACGAATGCGGGCAGCGCTTGATGCGGTGCCACCAGGCACCATTGGCAGTGCGCAAGAAGCGCTGGAAAATGTGATCTAAACGAGTTGATCTGGCCGCACGCGGGAAGTCGCTGAGCTGGTGGCAAGTTGGGCGGAAATAAGCCGTGCTTAGACACAAACGTTTGCTGGAATTGTTTATTGAAGGCTGCAATGGGAGTGGGAATTCTCGGTACTCCATCTCGCTGGGATAATTATTTTTTAAGACTGGAATCCGTGAGCGAAGACGTATCTAAAATTCATGAATTAATTTTAACAAAAATATTAAATCGAAAAATTATTTATTTTAGTGTATAAATGCAGGGGCGGATTCAGAAAAATATTTCGGGGGAGGGGTTTCAAAAAGTGATTCTTTGATATTCATAAAATGCTTTTTGATTTCCATTTAGTTTTAAAGTTGATCCTAATATTTTGGGGTGTTTCAACCCCCAAAATACCTCCTGAATCCGCAACTGTATAAATGTTTTCTTACTAAAAAGAAAAGCTGCAATTTAAACCGATTTCAATGCAATAAATTTTAGAGAAGTTGAACATTTCTCACTTTATCACAGTAAGTCGAGTGAATTAATGATTGATTCCCCAAACAATGATCTTCTAGAAATAGAGTTGGAAAGCTACCAGAAATTTTTAAGCGCATTGGGAATTTTCCTATTGAGATTTTCTGGCTTTTATACTGTTAGCTGTATCTATTAGACCAATAAGTTTACACTTAATATAAGTTTAGGTTAGTTTAGCGGGCATTCTGTAGGTCAATCAACCGATATACTTGATGGGAAGAAAGACTCATTGCGATGTCCTCCATTGTCAGTTGAGGGTTGCTGAGTAAATCTAAACTAGTGTTGGTAGATGATTAACTGTACTTAGCAAACTTTAAGTTATCAAATGAAAAATTGGTTGGGGATAATAGCCCGATTTGGCATTCCCTGTTGGTATGGCAGCTGCCCAAAGAAACCAGCTTTTTCTACATTTTATTTATTTATTTATTTATTTATTTATTTATTTAGCCAATGAACAAATGTCCTTACTGACTATAGGATATAATAATTATTACAAACTATAAGTTACTTAAACTATTCAACAGCAAACCCTTCGGAAGTGACAGATCCAAATCGGTAACATTGTTTAATTCCGAGAAGGCCCTATATAGAGGTGCATTTCTTGCATAATTCGTCCTGGGGACATCTAAATGGAAGGTATCCACCCTCCGCAGACTCCGTTTAGGGACATTAAATGCGATTCTTGCTAAAAGATCCGGGCAATCAATAGCACCACATACAATTCTGACTACAAAGGAGCATGCAAGAAGAGAACGCCTAGCATGTAGTGACTTTAAGTTAATTAGAAGGCAACGAGAGCTGTAGGATGGTATGGTGCTGGGCATAGTGAACGGCCGCGGCCATTCAATTAGACAATAGATGAAAAAACGGAGGAAACGTAGTCAAATATGAGAAAGTAGGATACAATTCTCAACTTCAACTTCGAAAGGGTATAGTGTAGATATGAAATTAGAAATTATATTGTTTTCTACAGAATACTACCTGGTTAACCTACCCTATCACCAAAGAAGACGAAGTCTATTGTGGTGTGAAGTGTGTTAAGATTGCAGTTTCTACAGTAGAACCTTTCTGTGCATTAAGATCAACAGTGAGGTATATGAACTTATAGATTCACGAGTATTGGTTCGGGATGGACAGATAACTTTAGGTTGGCTAAGTTAAACTGGCTGGCCAAGTTCGCCACGTACAGACCCTATTGGGATATCAGTCAGAGCTCCTTAGTGTTGCGTATCCATGTAAAAGAGATCGGTGAGAATGTGGATGTTCCTAGCGAAGTTCAGCATCGACTTGATGTCATGTCTTACAATTCAGAAAAGAACGGGGCCCCTAAGGAAGCCAGTCGTATTCTTGAGATAGCCGGACAGGAGCAAAGAATGTGCTCCAGTGGTTCCTTGGCATAATTTTCTTTGCATTTCCTGCGTTCATCCAACTCAGTGATATCCATCTTCCGCGCCTGAGCCGCTCCTAAGAAGTGCCTGTTAGATGGATAAGTTTAAGAAGGATAGAAATTTGGAGCAGGAACTGATGATCACAATGATTTTTACACTCGACAACCAAGTCAAACAAAACTCTCGTAGCTCTTTAACAAATTTATATATTTTACAGCGAATAAATGTTGATAACCAATAAACTCGGGACACATTAGTTCTTCAAAGTAAGGCAAGTGTATGGAGAAGAAGAAGAAGAATCAGGTGCTACTAAAGCAAACATTTTATGAACCTACGATTTTTTCGTTTAGTGGTGGTGCACACTTTGGCTTTGTTTCTTTGCGCCCTCAGAATTTCTTCACAGTTTGGCCAGTTCGTTCCTAGAGCGATGGCGAGCAATAGAAATTTACAAATTAATGATCGAATGTAGGCATGAATGGAGGAAGCAGTGTTCAGGGCGAACGCTCATCGCGTCTTTTAACGCGGCATGGGGAGTGAGCGAAAGAGTGAAGAAACGAACGCGCTTTTAATTGCGGCAGGTGAACTCATTCGTGACAGATTTTCGGTTTCGTTGTTTCTTCATTCGGCTTGTGGTTCTCTCCGCGGTTGGTGCTTGTGCGCTGCTACTGTTGGCGCGTATTTCCGCGCGCTCGCACGTTACGCATGCGCATTGCGCTCGGCCGAGACACTTCATAATTATTTGTTGCGGCAAAATTTAATCGAATTGAAGACGAACGGCGGAGAGGTGAGCCGCAAGGAACGGAAGGCAAACAAAAAAACAAGGCGTTACACTTGAGCGCTTTGCGGGTGTCTCAGGCAGCGCTGCTGGCGGCGAACTTCATTATCATTCACGGCAGCAAAGTCAGCCAACTACAAGTTGGCTCGCATTTTCATTGGTACCAACTGCAACAACAACAACAACGAATTTCTGTTGCGTTTTTCCTTGACTTTGCCGCAAGCTGGCACCTTCAATGCGACACTTGCAGAGTTGCCACATCAATGCCCAAATATAATTTTCTGACATGGCAGTCATAGCACACACACACATATGTACTCTCAGTGCATGCACACTGCGGCAGCTGACTGTCAAGTGTAATCATAATTTTCTTTGCAATTATTTAATATTTATTTTTGTTTTGTTTTCTTGAGGACCGTAGCTTCCAAAATTGGTTTAATGAGCGTTCGACTAGCTGATTTCTGCTGCAAGCTCAGTCAATTGACAATAATTGCACCAACCAGCAACCAGCCAACTGTTTGTTGTTGCTGTCGTCTTCCACACGCATTAGCAATGTCACGTCGCTCGTCGAATATCGCGGAAGTCGAATTTATTTAGGGAAAATGATTTGACAACCGAAATGTCTTTCGAGCCACCTAAAACGTGTAATTTGCTTTTAAATGTTTGGCTCTCGATGCGCGGGGACCGAGTGCGAGGTGCAAGCACCGTTGACGGTTTCACACTTTTTCATTTGCCTGTGAATTAAATGCACGAAGCGTTATGCGTTATGCAGTAAACTATTTTTTGCTATAAAGCAAAATCGAAAAATAACAACGGCCCCACTTATTTCCGCCGTTACACACTTAATTTTCTGTCAACACAAGTGAAAATAGGTTTGGGAAAGTTCGAAGCTAAAAAATTAGATTCGAAAAATATTTTTGTCTGGCAATGGGTTGCCAGATTAGACATTGATTAGATTTTAAGTTGGTGTTAGGAGAAATATTGAAACGATATTTAACGCAAAAGTCGAAGAACGACGACGAAGAGTCCATGTTTCATTGACTATAAGATGAACATAGCCAAGCATCTTCAACCACATTGACCAGTTAAGGAGTTTCTTATTCATCCGGATGTGAGTGCGAACAGGGTCGACAACTTTGCGCCACATTTTTCTCAGATTCTCTCCGGCCTTGCTAGTATAGCGGGTAGAGCGCTGGCTTTTCTCGCCAGAAGCCCTGGGTTCGATTTCCAGTTGAGATAATTAAACGCTCGTCTACTTCTTTCACAAGTGCGCTCTCCGCAAAATCTTTAAGTGTGGAAGAGAAAACTGCCAACTACCAACCGCCGATCGGACTCGGCGTTAAACTGACGGTGCTCTTCAAAAGAGTAAACAGTAAAAAAACACTTCTCAAACGGATGGAATGTGTGGTACCACAACGGGCAATTTATAGGCCTAAGTTTGTCTCATATATTGACAACAACCGTTCTAACTTTTTTGCACTCCCATTCAAACCAACCACATTTGTTTGTTGCAAAATCAATTTTTATAAGTGAGAGTGTCAGTCCTTGTGTTCAAAAAATGTTTCTTCCATAAACTCTACACACCAATTTCACATCTCTAACGAGGTTTCAAATTTTTACCCTGCAGCATGATGGGCTAGTAGTGTCTTTCAGGCAGAAGTAATGGCCATTTACTAGGCCTCAATCTAGCTCATCCGCGAGAACGTGCATGAAACGGATGTCCATATAGATTCGGATAGTCAGGCAGCCATTAAGTCGCTCGCGGGGGTGATCACTTCCTTGACTGCCGAAAATCCTTTAACAGTCTAGCTAGGCACTCCAACGTCTCACTACTCTGGGTTGCCTACAATGCCTACAAAGCATTGTAGGCAACTGCGAGGGGGACGAACTAGCCAGAGCAGGCACATTGCTCGCTGAGGCCTCGTACTTCCTCCCAGTGGAAGCTCCTATTGCATCGAATAAATTGATGCTCAGACAATTCTACCAAAGAGTAGCGAATGAACTGTGGTCTGAGGAACAGACGTGCAGTATCTCTCGATTAACCTGGCCTTCCTATAACATGAAACGGACTAACCAGCTGCTTAACCCTAGCCGTCACTCAATAAGCACAACGGTCTCGGTGCTCACGGGTCACTGTCTTATGGGTAAGCATGCGGAGAGACTGGGACTGCAATCCAACAACTACTGTCGTGGATTCGGGTCCGAGGAGGAGGAGGAAACCGTTCTCCACCTGTTGTGTCAGTGTCCTTCATTAGCCAGAAGAAGACTTAAGTCTCTCGGCTTAGCTTTCTTTACCAGTCTAACCGAGCTATCGCTTCTGAATATCAGGGATATAGCCAGGTTCATAAAGGAATGTTCTTGGTTCTCAGCGCTGTAAGGGGGAGTCGCGCCATCCACTGTGGTATCACAATGAGCCATAAGTTGTGCTTAAGTGAGCTTCTCACATAGGAGGCTGCCACTCCAACCTAACCTAACCAATGATGGGCTTGAAACCTAAGTTAGATGCTACGCATCTCGATCTCATCACACTCGCTCTTTTCTTCTCTTATATTTGCTCTGTAGTTCCCTTGAAATATACGCGCAGCAACTGACTACACAGTCCTTTTAAAAGCGACCTAAAAGAGTCCTCCCCGGTAATCCAAGTTACACTTAATTAATTAATTTCATCGTGATGGGTGCTGAAACCACAGCGGACAATGCATGCAATCTTTCCAGTACGGATGAGCCCAGAAATTGATCGGTTTAACAAATTATTATTTTTATAATTACATACGATTACAGATCAAAAATAAATAAAAATATTTCTTAGAGCAATTATTTGTTTTTGTACAAAAAGTTTCAACGAAAAATGACGTACCTGTTTGAAGTTCCCATAGGTTTTGGATTATGGATTGTTGCACAACAATTCCAGATCCAATAGTGCGGCCTGTGTGATGGTCAACTTGTCGGAATACTGGCACTTAATCGACTGAACGTTGGGTCCTTATGAGATGTTTTGCGGTTGTGTTGTCATTCAGGCAGATGTCGTGAACAACATAGTGTCTTGCTCCAATTCGGCTGAGAGCGAGTAAAGAGCAGAAGAATAATCTTTCGATCAAGAACGGTCAGTGGTTACCGCATTTTCTGAAGACCAGGTTTGAGCCCTACGTAGCTTACATCACTTACTAACTTTTAACTGTTTTTTTCGTAAAATAGCATGAAATAGCAAACTTCTAAGATTAAAATTGCATATAAAAAAACGCCCAGATTGCCGCTTTAAATCGACAGAAAACAAATGAGCAAACATCCTCACATATGGATACAAATTCGCAAGGCATGCAATGACGCTATGGTGCCAGTTGTTTGCATTTTTTATACATAGACCGTTTCTGAAAGTTATTAATGTTTAACCGCTACGCTATAGCAACAACTTAACCAACCAATTGACTGCATTGACATGTTTTTCGCAGCAATTTGAATGACCTCCGCCTGCATTTGGTGTTTAAGTATTTTTGGCCGCCATCTTAAGTAGTTAATCGTTGAGCGTTGAAATGTCTTTGTGATCACTTGAAATTAATTTCTATGCTGAAATAATAACCGACCACAATTCCAAATGTGCCAAAGCGCGCTAAACGCCAGCCAGACAGACGTGTGCGATAGACGAAGAGACAGCAGACATTCCACAAATCACACATCATCGTCATAAATTATTTCGCAACTTGTCATAAACGCAAATAAAATAATCGCGTACACAATCGCAATTCTCGCTAAGTAGAAGCGCAAAAATCCGAACACAGGATGTCTTCAATAATCAAAAGATGAAGCGATGCGCTGCGCTGCGGTGTCGAGGCGATACACAACAAATTGTGCAGTTATGGTTGCCGGGCCACCAGCCACCAGTCACCAGTCAGCTAATAGAAGCCAAACCGAACCGAACCGAATTGTGTTGAGTTGCGATCGCTGACATCATGATGATCGCATTGTCGTTGTTGATTATGTTGTTGTTGTTGTTGCGGGCTGTTGCTGCTGATAATGATGATACGGTTGCTGGTGTTGATGCTAATGTCTGCAATAAAATTTAGCTTTATTAATAATGCGAAATGAGGTGGCGGGAAGCGAAGCGGTGCCCAAGAATTTCAAATCTTTATTTGTTTTCAGCAGCGACGCGCCGTGCGCTCGACGATGATCATCAGGCGCACTCGCAGTTGCTTAATTTTTCCGTTGGTGTGGTTGTTGTAATTGTTTTGCACAATAACATTTTGCGATCGCATAATAAATTCTCAACCACCTACGCGTGAAAATGGCATGAAATGACACTTTTGCTGGCAGCAGCAGCAGCAGCAGCAACAACAATCACAGGCAGCAGCAACAACTGTCAAGTGATAAATGACATTTAACATGCCCGATGCACATTTTCAGTGCACTGTGGCTGCTGCTGATGACGATGCCACAAATGCTGTTGTTGTTGTTGTATAGATGTTGCCGTTGCACTGTCCACAGTTTGTTGGAATACATCATCGAGTGCAGTTTTAAAAATAAACATTTCTAGATCAAGTGATCACAGCGCATCGCATTGCATTGCCGTACATCACATTGCAGCAACAACTGAAAGATCACAGCCAGAGTGGAGCTTCAAGTGCGTGTCATATCTCTCTAACGCATGGGATGACATATCTTAGTTGTCTTGGTAGTCTTCAGGAAAGAATTCTAATTCAAGGGACTGAGAGGTGGTTGAGCCCTATTGGGAAACTTCTCTAATTCGACTTACGAACTCGAAAAGTTTACTACACTTGGGAAACCATAAATGTTGGGGGTTGCAAATAAGTATTGACAGTTTTTTGAACTTTAAAGTTTTTTTAGGAAAATTGGTACAATGCATTTTATTAAAAATGTTGTTCATTGCTAGCTACAACTGTCTCTCTTTTTTTGGACAGAATATGGATCAGGCATCGAAAAAATTGCTTGTCTTGCAAGGTGATCCAAGAGACAACCCACTTTTTGGCTTCTTCGTAAGAAGTGAAGTGCTGCCCAGCGAGGCCATGAAAAAAGTGGTAGTCTGGTAGTGGTAGTGGCGACTACGACGGGTGTTGGACAAAGTTTGAGATGGTTAGAGCATTTACAACAAAATAGCATATATTGATTTTTGTAGGAAATTTTGATGCTATTCGATAGTGAGTCGTTTTGTTATTCAGATTTGCATAGTTTATCTCGTTTTCGGTTCAGCGTTGCATCTTTGCGGCTGCTCTGTTTCAAACATTTCTTAAGCTGTTTCTATCGAACAATGACAGGACTCATCATCATTATTCCTGCATACGTTTTTTTTGTAGCTTCATTTTGTAGCCGAACCATCATTTGTCTGCATTCAACATTGATGTTAGAATTCTTTAAAATCGAACAAAAAACAAGATCATTCCTTTCCTTGATCGTCAAAGTCATCTCAGAAGACGAATCAATATTTCCACTCGCTACAGTAGCACGTGTTGTCATTATCGTTTCTTTTTATTGTCTGCATTATGAAGTAGGAAAATTAAAATTATGGATTTTCCTTATTTTTTTATTGAGCAGTGCAGGTGCACTGTGGGGGCCATGAAAACCGGTAGACAGCGAGCGTGCGATAACCTTCGGCAGGTGATTCCTGTTAATGATGTAAACTGCCCGTGAGGGGGAAATTGCTTACTCAGCTGCCGTTCTGTTTTCTTGGGCACTGTTTTCTTGTTTGTCTGCTTGTTTTTGTCTTTGCTCGTATGTGAGAAATGTTCTTCAAAGTGAAACTGTTCCAAATACGTTAAGTTACAGCACTTTCGCTCGCCCTTGTAAGAACCCCTTCGCTGGTTTTGTGCATAAAAATGTAAATCAGCAAACATTTCATATGAAAATTCCCCCTACTTCTGGTCGGACCGCCGCACATAACCTCAATTATGGTTTTCAATATTATTAATGATGGTCAAACTCAATAAATGCAAATGCGAATTGACCACAGACAAGACAGACAGTCCGAGTCCGAGGGGCTACCAAACGGTAGGGTGATCGTATGGGAGACGAACACGCCAACGTCAGGTTGGTGCGGTGCAACGTTGCCATTTCCACCACCGTTTCTGTTAACAGTGCCGGCATATTTGCGGCGGCATTTATTTAGCGCTATCAGTGCCAGAGAATCTTTACGAATTTCGAATTGTCGGGCCCCAGTTAGACGCTTGTGCAACCGAGCGCAACGTCGCGCCGCGAACCAATTTGGAATGCGACGAGGGCATGGCGGTGCTGGCGTGCCTGCATAGGGGGCACTTATTGACATGGCGAGGGGTCACTCAGTTAGTCAGTCAATTTTATTGTATTGAATAATTGGGTAACGTTCGTTACTCCAGTTACATGTTTTTTTCTGTTGTCATGTCGTTGATTGTGTCTGCTGTTGTTGTTGTTGTTGTTGTTGGTGTTTTGTTTGCGGTTACTTTCGGTAAGTCGGCGAGGCCAAAACTGTTGGCATGTGAAGAAGCGTGCTAAGTGCAGCAGTGGCTCAGTTGTTGAAGGGTTGCGAAAACAGGAATATGGAAAGTGAGTTTCCAAGAGACTCACACTGTTTACGGTTTGCCATTTTTAATATCGGAACCACGAGATGTCTGTACTTTCTCAATATAATAGCATCGGATATAGAGGTACTTGAGATTTTAATCTAATAAGATTTTAATGTAGATACGTTCGCACTATTCTACGCCTTACCGCTGTCAGAATCACCTCGTAGACCTATCTTACTGAAGCTTCGGCGGATATTGGTTGGTTGGTTGGTTAGAGTGGTGATGCCCCAAGCATCCAATTAGCGCAGATGTGCCGTTTTGAAACCACTATCTTGATTCAAGATGGTTGTCGCTCGCACTCCCGGTGACTTATTCGCTACAACCACTTCGATAGGTTTAAAAAGGCAAGAAGTGACATTACCTTGGTTTACCTAAATTTTTCCACCGCCTTCTTGATAGGGCCGAGCAATTGCAGAGAAAATGTTGAACCGTTTCCTTTTCCTCGGCATTGTTGCGGCTTCTGCAGCAGGTATTACAAGGAATACCCATTTTAGCGGCATGTTCTCCAATGGGCCAGTGACCGGTTATGACAGCGGTGAGCCTGGCTGCATCACGTAGGCCTCTGTTAATAATTTCAGCTGATTTGTTCCTGTCGTACATTGGCCATAAGGATTTGCTGGTTTTACAAGAACGCATTCGGGCCCATCTGGTATCGGCTTTAGCAGGAAGCTTTTGGTGATTTCGCTTTTGATGGAACCGATTGGGATACGGACCATTTCCGCTTCCCGTTCTTCAAGTGCGGAACCACTCCTGGCCAGCTCATCCGCTCTTTCATTACCCTCAATATCCTTGTGGCCCGGCAGCCAGATTAGGGTAACTTGGAACCGATGAGCAAGATCCATCAAAGCTTCCTTACATTCCGCACCAGCTTGGATGTTATAACAGACGAGCCCAGCGCTTTGATGGCAGCTAGGCTGTCGGATAGTATGCAAATACGGTTTTTGTGTGTAGTATCGTCCATTACCATCCTAAAGGCCTCTTTAACCCTACTGTCATAACGTACGTGTACGAGACGTATGCTCTTTTTACGTTTTGCGCTCTCTTCCACAATTGTTCTCACAGCAAATTCAAATTGTCAGTTATCTCAGTTATAAATTTAGCAACTATGATTTTTATTTAAAAAAAAAATATACATATTTCTGATGTATGTAAGTGAAATATTTGCTGATGTCGTACCTTTAAATATCGGTTTAAGATCGTAAATTTTTATACGTCTCCCAGACGTATCGTTATGATTTCAGGGGTAAAAAATAACGTTATGACAGCAGGATTAATAGCGAAAACTTCCGCCTGGAAGACGCTAGCTGTGTTGGGGCGGCGAATGGGCGGACATTAGGCAAACATCTTCTCAACGTCTTCAAACGTGTTTAAAGTATTACCAATGGTTTTTGGTCTTCCAAGATACCCAGCTATTGGGGTCATTGTACTGTGTACAGAGAAGACAAGAAGAATGTAGAAGAATGTCTACTGAAATTACAACTTTTGTACTATTCCTCTTCATGTCTGGGCGAGATATTATGCTCTTAATACGTTGAAATTTCATGTAAATCTCATATGACCCACTACTGACATTAGCTTTGGTCATGTGTTTTCCCAAGGAAAAATTTGCAGAAAGAGCTAAGAAAGAATTTGATAGCAGTGCTCTCTCGAAGAGAGAGATAGATAGAAAAGTAAATTAACAGAAAACCAGTACAACTTAACACTTCGTTCAATAATGTGTGTGACTAACTAATTAAAACACATTTTTTTGCCAAAATTCGTTTTTATTCATCAACATAGTCCCCTTTTAGGGAGATACAATCATTCCAACGCTTTTCCAATCTTTCGATACCGCCTTTGTAGAACGATTTTTCTTTGCCTTCAAAATAGGCGTTAGTTTCGGCGATTACTTCATCATTTGAGCCAAATCTCTTACCACGGAGCATCTTTTTGAGGTCTGCGAAGAGCCAGTAGTCGCTGGGGGCCAGATCTGGAGAATACGGGGGATGAGGAAGCAATTCGAAGCCCAATTCATGCATTTTTGCCATCGTTTTCATCGACTTGTGACACGGTGCATTGTCTTGGTGAAACAACACTTTTTTCTTCTTCATATGGGGCCGCTTAATCGCGATTTCTTCTTTCAAACGTTCCAACAACGCTATATAATAGTCGCTATTGATTGTTTTCCCTTTCTCAAGATAGTCGATGAATATTATTCCGTGCACATCCCAAAATACTGACGCCATAACCTTGCCAGCCGATGTTTGTGCCTTTGGACGCTTTGGGCGGCTTTGACTCTGGAGTGAAATGGTGGATCCATGTTTCATCCATTGTGATGTACCGACGCAAAAACTCCGACTTGTTGCGCGTAAACATGTCCAAACAGCTCTTTGAATCATCGATTCGTTGTTGTTTTTGCTCCGGTGTGAGCAAACGCGGCACCCATTTCGAAAACACCTTTTTCATAACCAAATGTTCGTGTATTATGGTGTGTACACTGCCTGCTGATATCTTTAGAATGTCAGCAATCTCCCCCACTTTCACTTTACGGTCGGACATAATGATTTTCAGTGTTTTTTCAACGTTTTCCGGAATAACAGCGTCATTTGGCCGTCCAGTAGATGGAATGTCATCGGTGTCTGTACGACCACGTTTGAATTCGGCATACCAATAACAAATGGTTCTTTTTGATGGAGCAGAGTCCGAATAATGTTTTTCAAGCCATTCCTGGCATTGAACAGTATTTTTTTTCATTAAAAACAATGATAAATCAGCACACGGAATTGCTTTGAATTCATTTTTTTTTGAAAACTCAAAAGTAGTGTCACTTAAAGCACTGTAACTTGTAAACTAATGGTCGGATTGACATATAATTTTGATAGTAAGCCTAAAAAGGTTCACAATTTCGAAAAAAAATATTGATTTAGTATTAGTGCCGCCATCTATGTGTCAGTCACACACATTATTGAACGAAGTGTTATCAAGCAAGCACAATTGATTTCTTTGAAAGTTGACTTTTTGAAACTTATACAATTATTCGACGGTTCTCCTCGATTGTTCGTCATTGGATTGTTCTCATAAAACGTTTTGCCGATCACACGCAAAATGTCGATAATGTTCTACAATGAAATTTCTAAGCACATAAAACTTATTTTTAAATGTAACAACTTCGCAGTTGATACTTTTTGCATCAGCTGATAATTTTTGCAAGTAAAGAGTTCCCCAGCAGAAATGTGCAGTTGTTTTTTTTTGCGCTTTAATTCTTTCTTTTATTCTCTCGTCTCTACCCATAAAAACTTGCTTCAATTTGTACAAATTATTTAAAATTGAATCAATAAGTTTCTCCCCGCTTGACAGCTGCCAAACTAGAAGTGTCAACGACGTCTTCATCACAGTGACACTTTTCTTTCTCATACTTTGCTTCAGACAACAAAAGAACGAGCGGCACAGTTCAAATTACTTCAAAACATACTTATTTGTACACTTCTGTTAACTTTATTTACGTATTTTCCTTGTCAAGTCATATTCCTGTTCTTGCAACCAACTTGTCATTGTGTTTTCATTTCGTACACCTTGTTCTATTTCCCCGCCAAGAACTATTCGTAGAGTTGTGACAAAAGACGCGCACATGCAGCACCCTCACCCCAGAGCCCGCATGGCAACTGCTTAATTACGACGGCCATAACCTCAAAACCACGCACTGACCATCGGCTGCGAGCACACCTGTAGCTTCTTCCTTGCGACTGTTGCTGTGCTGTTTACCGCTCAAGCAGAGCATTTAACATTGATGACTTTGAAAAGTGCGGCCGCCCTTATCCGTCGACCGCCGCTTCAGCACTTTTGGCCAGTCTCCCTTGGCCGGTGTGTGCCACCGACCGGCTCTAACGAACCTCACCCTTAACACCGGCAAACACGGGCAAACTATTGAAGTCGGATGCATTGGCATTTTAATTGAATTGGAATGCGCAGCGCGATGCCGCCGCGTCAGTGCCGTTTGTTTCGTTGTTGGCGTTTGCGCGCTTGATTGATTTAGCGCGCGCTCGCGCGCCAATTCCGCCCTTCCGCCTGCTCCTTGTTCGCGGCCAGTTGCAACCAGTCGGCGCGATCCTCATGCGGGTCTGCTGCTGGTGTGTGTTTTCACGTTCGCCTGTCCCTCGTGGCGTTGTGGTGTTTTTACACCTGCCTTACATGATGAATATTTCTCGTTCTGCGCCTCATTTGTCTCTTTACGAGTAGTCACTGTGTCTTTTCCGGGAAAGTGCAGCCGCTTCATTGACACCGGCTACTAGCGGCTACCACCAAATTGCCGATCTCGTCAGTTAATCTTTTCGGTGCATTGGCGACGTTAATTGGTTGTAGCTGTGTTCTGTGGCCGCGCGAAGGGGAACTGGACAATGAGGATTTTCGTTAGTCTAAAATTGGCCAAGTACTCGATGATTGAAATATTTACTATTGGTACATAAATCGATGTATGTTATATGTATGCACATTAGACTGGATTTAGTGTTGTATGGATATTCTTAATAATGGGTTCTCGATGCTACGTAACCTCTAATTTTATGCGGTTTGGTGAAAAAGTGCATTAGCCAACAAATTTTGGGGCTATGGTGGGGCTAAATGGCGTCGCATCGAGGTCAAAGCTAACAAAATAGCTGGGAAATTTGACAAATTGCTCCACAGCTGGTCAGAAGTTGCTCTTAGAGAGTTAAAATCTATGGCCGATCCCTCTAGTTTCGCTTACTGAATATTTCTTTAAAACATACTCACCCCCTATCTCCAACCCTTAATGGGGCTCCCATACAAAATGGTCGTTTTTATAAAATGGGCTCCCATTACTGCCAGGTTGCCCCCAGATGTATCAAATGTATGACCGACACCCATTTATTTTCTCTTCCGAATGTTTCTTTCAAACATACCTACCCGCTAACTCCAAGTCTTAAGGGGGTTGCCATACAAAAATGGCCATTTTCTATGCCATTGGCTCCAAACTTGCAAATGAAGTAGTTAAGTAAGCGAGAAAACATCGTACTTCAACAAATCCCACTTTGGTAAAGTTTACTTTATTAGATAGGATTCTTTTATCTTTATGAAGATAGCTAGAAGAGATGGGAAAGAACCGAGACGCTGCTATGTCTCCGCAATAATGCAAACATCTTTTTAAAAACCTGACTCTATCTTTTTGATTCTCATGAAACATTTCTCTACAAAACTATTATAGCAATTTTAAATGCCCATACAAGCTTCTATAACTATAATGAATAAGACATTGTTTGCATTACCAGATAAATTACAAAAAATTCGCATGAGAACAGCATTCGTGGCCAATACCAGAGCCACACACCACAAATCACCCAATGCAGCTGAACGAGGACTCGAGGGTCCGACGCGTGCGCGTCGCCTCACTGATCAGCGCTAATGTGTGATATTCAATGTTCCGAAACCGAAAACAAACACAATTGAATTATTTCAGTTAATGCTGTTCTTTACACATTCATTACGTATGCTTTGCGCTTTTTTGTATGATTTTGTAGTTTTTTGTTATTGTAATTGTAATTGTGTCCGCGTTGTTTTATTATGCCATCAGTAAAATAATAAAAACGCAAACCATATGTCGGGACCCCATTAACAGCTCACAGCCAGTCAGCCAAATGCAAATTGTATAAAGTGAATCACCCCGTTTCGATTGTGCGCCGTCCGCTTGTGGTCTTTTGCAGTTTTATTGGTTCCATTCGATGATCATTCGAATATCAAACCGAAAGCGGAAGACCTTTGTTGATCGACTTTTATGGTAGATTGCCTGCACTGGCCAACCGACCGACCGACCAGTCATCCATTCAACCACACGGTGTGCTCCCTATTTGCGGCGTTGCGGCGTACTTAGCGACACCATTAGCGCCGCATTGTTGCTGTTGCTGTTGTTCTTGACGCTGGTACTCGTACTGTGGTGCGGCGCGGGCAGGGAACGCCAAAACATCCGGCCCGCTCACCCAAGCGAGAACGCGCCCGCGCGTCGTCGGGTTCGTGGCTCCGATCGCAGGCCAAGAGACGTTGATTGATTTGGTTAGTAGAGAAATGTCTGTTTGCGTTTTATGGCCACACCAATGAATTTGGTGTGAAATTTCACACCGCAATGCTTAAATGATTTTCACTCAAATGCACCGATCTATGTATGCGGACAGTAGGGTTGATGGTAGTGTTTTCGGAAGACGTTGGAAATAGAAATGCAAACAGCACGAGCGAATTATTTGTAGTAGGGCTCACGCTAGTTGCAGAAGAATGTGGAATAATTTAAAGGTTGCAGTGTAAAGGGAACTGGTAATGAGTGGAGGATGTCAATAGATCCAATAGTAATGCTCGAATACGTGTAAAGTATCACTTGTAAATTTTACTCCTGGATTAATCAAATTCTGAGTTTTAGATAAATGTTGCTCATTTATGGCACCGAACGTTAGTTAATTTTCATTTTAATATTTTTTCGCAAAATCTTTGTGGATATGGTTTATGCCGGGTTCATCAGTATGTCGTTATCCTATTGTCTAAAACCTTCAGTTATCCTGCTAATGGCCCAGCAGACCCGTATCGTCTGGGGTAAAAAACTGAGGCAGTAAGATTAACTTTAATTTAAAACCTTTTAAAGCATTCATCAGCTTTTGGTGTTATGTACATTAAACTTTCTAACAATTCACGATAAGGCTTGTCAAGTACATGATTATCTGCATTCGGGTTCTCCATTGAACTTCTGACAGAGTTACATTCTGACATTCAAAATTTTGCGAACAAGTTATCAATAGTTGCCTCGTGTGAGATATTTAGTCCTTCAGTCGTATGTTCTATTTTCATATCGAATCGATACGATAGTTGCTTCTTTAATTCTTCAATCGATGAGAAGTCCTTGCCGCCTATTAACACATTCGAGACAACGATTTTTTTCGAACACGGTCGACAGGAGTGAAATTATATTTTTCTTTGTATTCTACACAGTAAAACCAATGCCAAAATTTATTTTTCCTGTACTTTACAGATTTCATTAGTTCCAGAAAAATTTTATTAGGACGACTAGTTTAATCAGAACAACTGATAATTGCACATTACTGTCTTATAGCTTCGGAAATCCATTGCACACACGGTGTGCAATCGGTCTCGAATTGGTTAATAAGCCATCTACGTACAATATAAGATACATTACATTTTCACTATCTACTTTCGTGTATAGACAGTAATCGTGCTGTGAACGAGTATATCCCAGTGAAAGGATGAAATCTCTGAAACATCTCGGAGCTTTTTTCAAACCATATAACGATTTATTCAACTTGCACACCATACCATCGTCTGCATTGACACCTTCTGGTACTGCCATGTAGATTGTCTCCGAAAGGTCACCATGTAGGAAGGCAGTTTTGATGTCTAATTAGTGAATTGTTAGGAAGTTTAATGTACATAAAACCAAAAGGTTATGGGCCCAGGCGAGCGCAAAACAAGAATCCCCCAGATCAATGGCCGCGGATTCGACGAGTGGCAGTTCCGAGTAAGACTGCACTTCGAATGCATCGGGCTTGGTGATGTGCTAGTCACACATCCACCAAAATGAGGAAAGCGAGAGGGCCGAATTTCTTCGCAGGGATTGGAAGGCGAAGGTGCGCCTAGTAGCTTTCGTTCATGATAGCTGCCTTAGCTACATCCGGGACAAGACCACAGCCAGAGAATGGCTTTAAAAAATAAAGCCTGATTAACGAAAGACTAACAGATTGTTGATAATGAAATGTATTCCTATTTAGAAGTTTCCTATTTGGGGAGCTCTCTCCCTTCTCCTATCTGTTTGAAATGTATGTTGTAATACATGTTAAAAAACATTTCAAACAGGTACAATTTGTAGTATCACAATGGGCCCATATAGATGCCTAAGTGTGTCTCATACAGAGGCAGCCACTACAGCCTAACCTAGAAGCCATTTTCGATAAGTTTGGAAGGTTTTTGTTTGGAAGAGGAAGCAACATTGCTCCAGTAAAGAACAGTATTTATTATGTGGCTGTATTTGTTAGTTAATGTAAACCTTTAAGCAATGCTGGAAAATCGTTCAAGGTCGTACTTGCAGGGCTAAGTCTCTGGATCCAGTATTTGTTCTTTCTTATAAAAAAAATGCGACATAATTTAAAAAGTGCACTTTTATTAGGACCCTCTGTGCTTGTATAAAGAGCAACGCTCAAGCAGATTGGAATGTTGGTAGCACTTGTGTGGAATTATTAACTTGCATCTCAAATGCTAAAAATTTCCATAAAAGCCTCAAAAACAATGTCGCCATTTATAACCAAAAGTATAGCTTTTCTGTCAACTATAGTCAATTGATGTATCGTATATATAGAACTATCAATCAACTATAAAGTTGTCAAATACAACTTGGTCGCAACCGTATCTATAAAAAAATGCTAAACTTGCCAAGTCCGCGTTTCCGAACCATGTTTAAAATATTTGTGAGCCCATGAGAGTAGAATAAAAACATTTTAAACTGCTGGCAACCTTGTGACAAAACGTAATAATTTCCTCGCCTTGGTTTCACACTGCGCTCCAGTGGAAGCGCGACGCATGCGATCGCCGTGTTCGCGTCTGTTCGTCTGCTCACTCAACTCACACTGTCTCTTTCTAATTCGTTTTCCGTTTGACTTTTACATACGATCGGTCTTTTTTGATTGGTTTAAAAGTCGACATCTGTATATATGTCCGCATTGTGTATATATATATTTTCATTTTTCTTCTTTCTGCTTTAACGAGCTCTGATTTTTTCGCTATTATGATTATGACTTTGCTCCTCTTTGACGGCGTCGTCGTAGCCGTCGTCTACGTCTCCAGCGCTGTGTGTTATTGCTGTTGCCGTTGTTTTTGTTGTTGTTATCATTATTTGTTTCTGTAATAACTCACTCACCTATGGGACAGACCGGCAGGCAGACGCGCACGCGGCACACACTTGCACGATCCATATGCCCGTTTGTTTGTTTGTCTGTATGTTCACAATTAAGTTTATTGCCAGGCCGAAAAGTTTGCCAAGAAAAAATGGAGGTACCAACAAAACAAATAAAAAAAACACAAAACGAAAACTATCAACAACCACAGCCAGCAAAACGGCAAAATGTTTAACACTCGAGTGGTTGGCGGTTCGAGGCGTAAATCGCTTCTGACTCGGCGCATTCGTCGTCCGTCGTCTGTCGTGTGTCGCCAGAAAAGGCGGCTTCTTGGCGCAGCCCAAAGCGGTGCGGCGCTGGAGCACTGTCGTCGCCTAAGCGGCAGCGCTGCTGCTGCGCGCTGAAGTCGGCTGAAGACGCTGATGAACGCGCACCGATGGATCCGCGCGCCACACGGCAACGTGACTTCGATGTTTATTTAGAGATTAGCGCCGAGGAACCGAACCAAACTGAAATGGCGAAAATGCACTACACAAAAAATCAAACAAAAAATCATAATTTTTGAATGCTGAGGAGTTACAGTTCAGCGCTTGACGTGACAGCGCGCTACGCACACAAACCACCCATACATACAAAAATGCAAATATGTACATGGTCGCGCACAAAACTTATTACATACTAAATATATAAAAAAGTATATGCAATACTACCAACACTTTGCAATGAATATTGAAGGTGAGGAGTGGCGAGAGCTTTGCTAGCAAAGATGTTAGTATTTGGCATGAAACTTCGCCTAAGAAAACACAGTGGAAAAGTCGAAATGCTTTTGAAAGACTTGATTCCGTGTTGATTCCGTATTGCAATTTTGTGTTTTTTATTTCGATGTCTAAACCTTCCCCCAAGTTGATCAGGCAGACTTTAATGACTGAACATATTTCTTAGTCTGTGATGTCCCCACAGTCACGCACACATGATTTCATTTGGGTGGTGCATGTGGGTTTCCGTAAAGAACTTTCGAACCCAATATCATTTGAAACCATATTTGTCACCCAAAATGTTTGTAACGAACGGATATTTGGGGGGTTTGAGCCCCAAAATCGCCCTTGACTCCGCCACTGGATCTTCATCACATCTTGAAATAATCTTAAAAATGTCACAAAACCCATATAAAAGTGAATTACTCGCCCGGCTTAATGTAGAGTAAGTTAGACTATCGAGGGAGTGGCCGAAGCAGACCAGGAATTGGTTCTGCTTCTTCCTGCCGTCCTTCAAATTTTTGTGCCAAATGTTTTTAAGAATTTCGATACTCGTAATTATTGCAGTAGTTCAATTTGGAGTTCGATTGGGTCTAAGCATATTTACGTTTCACTGCCTAATGGCTTCTTTGAGGTAGTTTATAGTAGCTGCCTCTATGTGAGACATACTTGCATAGTTCTAAATATGTCTCTTTGTAATACGGCTTCTTCGATAGGGATTATCTATAATTGGTAGTTCAAATATTCCTTCCGTGGTGTTTTATGATTATCCAATTGTCACCAGACCTTCGACCGCTGAACTGCTTAACCGTAGATCGAGCTTCAAAAAAATTCAGGAATAGTATCCTATGTATAAAAAAATTATAAACTTTTCAATTTTCTCAAGATATTTTTCTTAAAAAAGTGTGACAGATGGTTTTAAACAAACATAATCCCAACACAACAAAGTCACAAATAATGGTTAAAATAATTATATCCTGAAAAAAGTTATAATAAAACAAAAAACCAAATGTATCATTTTTGATACAAAGCTCGATCTACGGTTAATCCAACTCTAGGTTCAGGTTCAATTTTGTTCCTCTCTTGGGTGCTAAACAAATGCCGAATTAGCTGCAATTGTTGACGCTAAAAGTTTCAGGTGAAACTTACGTATTCCATTCATTTGTGTCCTAAGTATGCGCCAATGATTTTAATGTGAGGAACAAAGGGCGTCGACTGTGGCCTTGACGGTACTGAAACTGATGTAGTTCAGTGAATTTGGGTCAAATCGTCTAATGATTTGTTCACAAAGTGCTTAAAAACTTTATTGGTTTGCTTGATTGTATAGATTTTTGGGCAAAAATCGTAAATAATGGGGGAATTCTTTGTAAGGTGCCACTCGTTGTAAGGTGCCACCCCTGCACGATTTCGACGTTCCAGCAATCCAAGTAAACAAATTCCTATTGTCATTTAAGGTATATACAGTCGTGTCTGGATATAGTGAACTAATTATTGCAAGGCCTGTTCACAGTACCGAGGTTGTTCACTATATCAAGGCTATATCGTAGCTCTTTAAACCCTCTTTCCAATGGTATATTAAATTTGGCGATATGTTAATTTTCTAACGAGTTATGCGCAAAAAAGCTATGGGGTGGCACCTTACAAAGAATTCCCCTAATGTTTCAAAAAACCTAAACAACTGAAGATGATTGTGGAAGTTTCCAAAGCTGAAACTCAATAAAATCTTATTAAAGCCCAGATGGCCAGCACTTTCTTTAAATATATTTAAGCAAAATCATAACCGGAAAATAATATCATGAGACGCTGATTTCATTAACAATAACAAATAAAAATAAATCAATTCTACATAAACTCACTTTGCGTAGGCTTATTGCGTGATGACCTTTAGTTTTTCCAGCATTTTATTTAACATTTTGACCTCAAACGACTCGAAAAGCCTCCTGGCAGTGATTGATTTAGCTCCAAAAATAGGTAAGTCTAAGGTAAAAGTAAAAGTTTTTGGTAACAATTAAAGGCATAAAGATTGGCAAAATCGTAGAATCCTCTGTCAAGACAGATGGCGCACAAATTTGAGACGATATCTCGGTACTCTATGCAAACACCGGCCAAATACCATCAGGAATGATGAGTTTTGGAAGCTGGCAAGCGAAGAACATATACTGCAGTAAATAGAGCATTCGAAATGGAAATGTATAGCTTACTCGTAAAGAAGACAAGGTATTACAAGAACGGAGTTCGACTGGAACCCACGAGGTAGCCGAATTCTTGGACGACCAATCCAATCGATGCAACGCGAACAGTTGCTGTGCTTCCAATCAAAGATTAGTCTTTAAATGGGCCCTTTAAACATTAAACGATAATTTTTGTACACTTTTTTGCTTCTTAAGCTAAATTTGTTTGTAATCATAGTCAAACAAACCCGTCAAGATACTCGATTTGGGGTCGTCGTGGGGGAATTTCACTTTGCCGAGTATAAAGAAAATTTCTTTAAGTTTAAATTTCTTAAAACATTTCTTTGGCCATTTCATGAATAACACGTGAGAAATCCCCACATAATGCTACAATAAGAACAAAAACAACAAAACGAAAGCAAAGCATACAAATTGGAAAAGTCTGCTGGAGTACTTCCGCGTGGCAGCAACAGCCGCGGCAACAGTAAACAATAGCAATAACAACAACAACAACAAGCACAACAATTGCAAAGTTGGCGCTGCTAGTAATGGCGCACAATTTCACTGATTTATGTTCGACGAGCGGCACACCGAGCTGCGCGAGAATCTGCAGGAACGCGAGCTCGTTATATGGCCGGGCCCGAAGCGAGCTCCACCAGCCAAGGGCCCAGAGGGAAATCTGGTGGCTGTCGTTGTCGCCTCTGGGCGGTAGTTGTTGTACGAAAATCGAAGTCTGGCATACATTAAATGGCAAAAAGTCTATTCGGGTAGTCGCGTCTCGCGTGATAGAATAATTTCTGCTATCGCTGTTGTGGCTTTTGTTCTCTCCTTGTTGTTGTTGTTGCATTCATTTTTTCGCTTTTAAATTATTATTATTATGTTTTGAAAATGATGGTGGAAAAGTTGATGCTTGAATGAGTGCCGGCAGCGCGGAGGAATGCAGTGTTGCTGTTGGTCGGAGCTGCTGCGCCGGCATTTTAATGGCGTATGTGAATATGTAATGTGAACAAAGAAAAATCAGCTTTGCGAAATTGGTGGCAGTGGCAGTGAGTTAGTGCCGTAATGTTGTACAACAACGCAGCGTTGCAAAATTGCTGTGCGGAAATTGCGCCCAGCTAATCTGTGAAATCAATTTATCAGGTGGCCGACACTGAATCCGAACTGATTTTTCAAATCATTATAATTTGATCTGAATTTAAGTGTGGCGCTGATTTTCCGACCCTCGCCAGACAAATGATGCGCCTTGCATAATCGCAACGGCAGCATTTGAATTTGGCCTCGTCGCCCGCAGCGTTTTCTCAGCTCTGCAAGCAACATGCGGCGTCACGGGGGTAACGCCACATTAATTAAATCAAACGCACACACGGACAGACGACGAAATCGCGCGAATCTTCAGCGCGAAAATGGCGAAAAACGCAATCGAAGCTGTTCATTGCCTACGCGTCGCCGCGGTGTTTTTCAACCGCGATTTTGCTTTAATTTCAATGTAGCTTAGTTCGCTGATTTGCAGAAATGAAAACTTTTGCATAATAAAACAATTAATTTTCCACAAGCTGGCAGTGGAGTGGAGGAGCGTCGTTCGTGTGGTGTAATATAGTTTTACCACATTTTTTTCTTCGGGATTTAAACAATCGTAACAACAACAATGCCAAAGACAACAAATTGTAGTCAAAATAATTAAACAAATCGCACTTTAATAGACAAAGCAGCAGTCAGCTGAAGTCAAGTCGGGCCTGAACGTCGACAGAGCGGCAGCCGACCGGGCCTGGAACGCAGTGGCGTGTGTGAAGTGAAGTGCAAAAGATAAACAATGACTTGGGTTAAATACAAAAGTCACTGAGTGGGGAGTGTGCAGTGCCAATGCGGGCCCAGCTAACCGCCGAAGGGCAGACGTAGCGCAAAAATTACACCTGCTTTGCGGCCAAATGATTCGAGCTCGCAACTTACGTCGCTTCCATTTCGAATGAGCTGACTGACTGTGACTAGTTGATGGACTGGATTGGTCTAAGCCCAAAAAACGAAACACATCAAATTAAATTATAATAAAAGTACAACAACGAAATGCAAAATTGAAACAAAATAGAAGCTGAAGATAGTCGAAGGGAAGGGAAGCAAAGCAAGGAAGGGAGGCAAAAGGAAAAGCGAAAGAAACAGAGCTGTCAGCTTAGAGGGGGTTTTTTTAAGAGAGGTGAAACAGAAAACAATCAAACAAAAAATTCGATCAAAGTGAAGTTTCGTTTAGTTAAGTTTAGTCATTTTATCTTAGGGAAGAAAGAGACAAATGCAGTTAGGCCAGAATAGACGCAATGTGTTGCCACAAAAGCGATGCGAATGATTGTCTTTAGAAGTAAACATCACTCGAGAATATAGAGAAATCTAGGCAGAATGATTAAGGGGGGCACTCCATGAAATAGTTTAAAAAAATTGATTTTATTTTTTTGCTTTAATCGAAAGATATATTATCCGAGAACATTATCGCAAAGTTTCAAAGTCGAACTCTGAAAACTTTCAGAGACACAGTTCTTTTCATCGACGCGCGCTCAGCCACACCAGGTGTTCCGAATAACTTTGGAACGCGTTTCCTCATAAACACGTTTTTGTAGTCCGTCCACATGATAAAAAAAACTACTGAACCGATCTACACGAATATATACTCGTTTTGTAGGATATTGAACAGAGAAGTGCATGAACCTCTGAAATCTATTAAACAAATTTTTTTACTGTTTTTTTAATAAAGAAAAGTAAGAAAAAACGAACTTTTTTGTAGTTTATATGGCTCAGTCATTTTTTTATTCCTTGTTCACTCCTTACTGGAACATAGGGCATAGGGTCTCAACAAGACTCTTCCATCGTACACGATTCTACGCTGTTGTTTTTGCGCCGTCCCATGTGGTATTGACAGCGGTTAGTTTGCGTAGGGTCGACCTTCTCCAGGTCTTTTTTGGTCGACCGCGACTTTTACTGCCTTGCGGGTTCCAGTCTAGTGTAAAGTCATTAAAGGTTACTTAAGTTGCTTTTCAAGTCTACCAACGGTTGAACATCCCCTCAGAACCTTAACTGTTGTAGCGAGGGTATGATCTCTTAGTCACCTTAGGGGTTTGGTTTTATTGCGACTAACTGATGGCTCAATTGTAGTATTGACAATAACCGGCTTTTTAAGCAGCCATGGTGACTGAATAATTCGAGTTTGGGCCCTCAAAAAAGGAAGACACATATATACCTACTGCCCGAATTGTGTATTTAATTTCTGAACTGCAGTAGGTTTTATATGTTCATTGATTTAAGGAAATTATGGTTTTTTAAGTTTTAGGGGTTTCTAAAGTTTGCTTCAATAGCTGGTACTAGGCTACAGTCTGTCATACGACCGTTGACGAATTTTTCGATGCAGTATGTTTAAGAAAAAAATTCTCACAGAACCAAGAGTTCATAGGTTAACCTTGAATTAAAATCATAAATGATAAAATTTTGCATTGAAGAGGAGAAGAAATATTTCCTTTAAGCGTGAAAGGGTTAAACCGACCCCTCTTAATACTGTTTTGTGCCAATGACACTGACAAAAATTGCGAGCTGGCAGACGAAGCAAACTGCGAACTGAAGCAAACGTAAACTGAACAATAATATTAAAGCAATAACAAAACAACAGCAGCCAGCATGTGTGAACAACAGACAGGTGGGACAGAGGACGCATCAGAAGGAGAAGAAGAAGCTCTATGCATGTTAAATAGTAAGAAAAAACAACAACTTAAACAGCGCCGTGGCAACTCAAGTATCAGCGGCAGTCGACGAAAAACCCAAAGTTAACCAACATTAACATTTAATCGAACCTCATGTTCAGTAGAGCATATCTCCTGCTGCACAGAGCCAGATACATCCACACATGTACGGAACGATACAAAGTGAACTTTTCATTCATTCGTCCATTCTACGAGAGAAATGCGCGCGTCTAGTGGAGACAAGCAGAAATTTGTACTAAGACGAAGACGTCTGCCGCACAAGTCGCGACCAATCCTCCTGCTTCAAAGACGATTTGGTTAAACAGTCAGACTATTGCGGGGGTGCCGTGGAAGGGAGGGGGAGGTAGCCGCTAAACTATAGACTATGTATTGGACGAAAGGGCAAGGAAAATCACATAAAAATCACTCCTCGTTGTGCCGTTCGTGGCCAAAGTGTTAAGTGTGGGACAGCATTGTTAGATGGATGGGGGAATAGTAACAACAAAAACTGTTCGAAGTAAATGCAATAACAATTGCAAATGACAACAGCAACAAGAACAACAACTGTGGTGTATAGCTAATTTATTGTAGTTGCTGTAAGTAAATTGCACACAAGTTTGTGTGCAGTGGTGGAAGTTCAGCTGACGATCCACTAGCACCGATTGTCCTAAGAAAAATAAAATTAATACAAACAATATTATAAATGATACTGAACGATTGTTATATTGTCGATCGATTTGTTGGACCTCGATTTTCTAGATATTAGTGTAAGACTGAGAAAAACTTCTGAAAGACTCTTCAACTTGAATGGGAATTTTATGGTTCAATTGATCGTGTTCCACTCTGCCTTCTGGAAGCTTTATGGCCACGAAGCGTAACCACAAAGTCCACACACATAAGAAATTAAAAGACTCACACAATGGTTGCCATGTTCCAATTCTGTGATTTCTCTTGCGGACCCTTAACAACAATGCGAACTGTGGGGGACCATAGGTGCAATGGCTGATTTTTATTCAGGCGTAGAAAAGTTAATTTAAATGTTAAATAAGCAGTGGATTGAAAACTAGCAGAGCAGAATTCTTTCTACGCAAAGTGAAGTGCAGAAGCGGAGCGCAGAAGTTGGTGAATTTACGTTGCAAGCGCATCGCCGCAAAGTAACGCGTCGTTGAAGCTTCTATTAACACCTGGCAGACAGAGAATTTATGGTGCGAGCATTTGAATTTTACAGTGTGTGTGTGGGGAACAGTGTACACTGTATGTTGATAATTTGAACTTTAGGCAATGATTTCAGAAGATTTTTTCTAAGAAAGGATACAAGGAAGCTTCCTATTGACTTTGAATTATGTTCCTTGGACAAACAATGTTTTAGTGAATGTTTAAGTAAATCTTGCAAATCGTGAAAAGTTTTAGACTGATCCACAATTTGCTCGTCTTAAGATTTATCGCTGTTTTGAGATGTTGGACATCCTTCAAAGGAGAGATAAAACGGAATAGCAAAGCGGTTCCTAACATTGTTAGAGATCGTTTCAAATTGTGGGTTCAATGCAGTGTTGCCAGATCAGGAGATTTCCTTCTAGATTTAAGAGATTCTTGGACTTTTGGGAGAATTTTTAGGAGGAAAAATTTTTTAGGAGAAAGTTTAGGAGATTTATATTTTATGTTAGTGGATTTTTCTGATCCTTAGTCAATTTAAAGGAGATTTTTGGATAGCGAAGTATTGGGAACACTGGCTACAAAACATATTTTGTCAACTACAGGGTAGGCCATTGAAAGTGGAAGCAACTGGTAACCCTATAACTTTTGACAGAGCTGTCAGATCGACTAATGACATAGCGCGTTGGAAGCGTCATTCCAAGACAATTTATACCATGGAACAGTACACTCCAAAAGAACTCCAAAAACCATCGATTTATTGCGGCCATTGTTCCCCGGCCGAATCATATCGAAAAAAGGCGATTATGAGTGGCCACCGAGATCACCCGATTTGACGCCGCCAGACTTTTTTTAATGGGGCTACTTCCAACAAGCCAAGGACACTAGCTCAACTCAGAGCCAACATACGCCGCGAAATAAGAGCCATATCGGCCGATACACTGGCAAAAGTGATGGAAAATGCCGAAAAAAAGGTACATTTTGCGGCCAAAGCTAATGGTGGCCATTTACGCGATATCATTTTTAAAAGCTAACTAGAAAATTTCTCCTTGGACCAAAATAAATTAATATCGAGATGAAAACAAAAAAAAACATTTTTTTTCCTCTTTTTTTCAAAAACAAAAAATGCTTTCACTTTAAATGGCCTACCCTGTATTTTAACAGTCAAAGCATCCTATTGTGTTAAAAATTTGTAAGCTTACAAAATGTAAGCTCGTTCTATCTCGTTCTCACTTACTTCTTTTACAATGAAATCCCGCCAAAAATTGCTCTTTTTGTTTAGTTCATTTGTTATATGTTTTGTATTTGCTAAGTTTTTGTTGCTAAGCAGAAGATGAACAAAAAATGGCTGCATTAAAAAAAACATATTTATAAGTATATTTTTTAAGAGAAGTTGTATTCCTTTAAAATCACGCGAAATATAAAAAAAAATTAGGAGATTTGTTCAACTTTTGAGAGGAAAATTCAGTATATTTCAAGATTCAGGAGAAAGTAATTTCAGGCATCTGGCCACACTGGTTCAATGATTACGCTTTCGATGACAGAATGCGAATGTTATCACAACGATGAACGAATCAAGTAGCCGTTGTCTTGGTCTGATCAGATAAAAAAAGCCTTCGATGAATTAAAGGGGCTGAAGGGAGGGGGAAGGGACGAAGTTCTGCTGACCGAAATGCGATAACAAGTTTTTTGTGGCTATTTGAATAAGTAAGACTGCCAAGCGAACTTCTGCGCTTATAAGTTTTGAACTCGTCATAAGTTTGTAGACCTCTTTACAACTCTAAGACTAGTCGAACCAAGTTCCTTACGGATCGTCGCAATTATGACTGCATGACTTTTCATTTGTTTGTTATGTACTTCACATATGTTCATATCTCGCAGTGCAGTGCCATATTTGCTATAATATGAATTCATGGTTTTTAGTTGGTCGCTGGCTGTCTAATCTGGGTTCATCGGTTTCCTGTTTTTCGACAGTCGAGTTTTTTTTCCGTCATGTTCCGCTCGGTTGAGTCGAATTTGTTTTGAAGGCTGTGTTTGTGTCGAATTTGCGTTCGGGTATGTACTCTTTCGGCATATGTAAGCATGTGTGAATGACGCTGACTACTCGCTTGTCACGTTACACTCAATTGCCCAGGTTAAGAAAACTTGAAGTTCAACAACAACAAAACGAAAACGTTAACACCGTCTTACGGTTTAAAAATCCAAACTTGAATTTGCTTTTTGTTCGAGATTTTTGGTGCTTTTTCTCGCTCATGCATGAAGTTTAGTTGTAGAGAAAATGGCGGAAGGCGATAGCCAAAGTCGAAGGAGAAAAATGCAAGTGTGTGAGTGTGTGAAATTTTTGTAGGGGTCTATGTAATTTATTTGTAAGTGATTAGAAAAAATCAGAGCGTAATAAAATGATGAGATGTGAAAATAGACGACGATGCGTGGGTTTTGGGTTTTAAATTTATTGTTCTTCTACGAGTATGTGTCGGTATTATGAATATTTTCTCTGCGGTGAAGCAATAAAAATGTTTTGTTGAATGTCTACTGGTATGAAAGCAGATGGATGAATAACTGTTTGATGCAGATTGCACATTGAATTTGATTTAGTGTTGTATGGAGAGTCTTAAGAAAATGAAATGATGTGCTTGAAAACTCTCCGCCATTTTGTGAGTTTTTTGAAAAAGTATATTAGCCAAAGAGGTTATGAAATGTGTTTGAAGGTATGAAAATGAGTTTAGAGTTAACAAGAAATACAAAAGCTTCAAAGTGAGAAAACTTTAAATTGTTAAAAACTTCAAAATTGAGTTCCACGCAAGTTGGGCTCATTGGGCCCATTGATGTGGCTAATTCTTTATGTTCATGAACATTCTTAGTAAGTAATTGCTTTAGTGGATGCTTTTTTCTTTTGCACGCTGATGATTTAAAGATTTTTTTCAAAGATCCGTGACCGAGTCTCACTTACTTCTATGTGAGATAATAATAAATTGTATGACTGGTGTTGTCGTTATAAACTTTCAGTTAGTATATGTAAATAACTGTAATTCCATTTCCTTCTCTAAGTCTCGTAGTATCTGTCCCAGATCCTTCTCCATCTCTAAATGTGTATTTAGAACTCTTGGTGAGGTGTTGGATGTGTTGTCTTTGATTTTGGTTTTACTATTGTTGGTCATTTCTTAGGTTTTTTTCTTTTTGGATTTGGTTTAACGTCTTAGTGGGGGTTTTAAGGATTCGTATATTAGAAAACTACTCTACAACAAAGCATTGCCAGATCGAAATTGGAATATGCATCGATAATCTGGAGACCCTATTGCCCTAATCAGCATGGATTTATCCCTGGGCGATCAACGATAAATAATCTGACAGTCTTTACAGAGGACTGCATCTCTGCATTTCAAAAGGGTATTCAGGCAGACACAATCTCTATCTCTCTTTCTCTAAAGCCTTTGACAGGGTCTCGCACCAGATCATATTCAAAAAGCTGGCCAACATGGGTTTTCACTCGGTCTTTCTGGCTTGCATAAAGTCCTACTTGAGTAATCGTGGGTGTGTGGTAGTTGTCGACAATATTCCATCTCGGTTGTTTGTCGCAACTTCCGGGGTACCTCAAGGTAGTATTTTGGGGCCTTTGTTTTTTTCTTTATTCTTAAACCACATCAGCAGTTGTTTCTCGGCTTCTAGTTTTCTGCTTTATGCTGACGACTTGAAAATTTACTCAACTGTTAGGGACACCGCTGATTCTCAGGCGCTCCAAGCAGAACTTGACGCTGTCAACATGTGGTGCTCTCGCAATCGTCTTCCGCTAAACATCAATAAATGCTTTCAACTGTCATTCTCTAAAAGCAACTCTATCTTTCAGACTTACTATAGAATTTCAAATACTTAATTGAAATCTCTAATCGAGATTAAGGACCTAGGGGTGGTTTTTGATGCAAAGTTTTCCTTCTCAAGTCATATAAATTCCATCATTGCCAAGTTCTACGCCATGTTAGCTTTTGTGAGGCGCAATAGTTCCGAGTTCTCCAATCCCTACACTCTCAAACTGCTTTACACCTGTCTTGTCCGCTTGAAGTTAGAGTATGCCTCGTTTATTTGGAGGCCATATCACTATTGCCGCATTAATCGCTTGGGACGTATTCAGAAGGTTTTCCTACGTTTCGCTCTGAAATCACTACACTCACAGGATCCTGTTCCATATTACTTCTGGCGTTGTAAGCTTATAAATTTAAAAACCTTGCAGGATAAAAGATCCATTCTATCTTTGTCATTTGTTTTTGATGTTATTTGCGGGTTGTGTGACTGCCCTTCTCTCTTAGAGAGGGTTCACTTCAACATTCCTTCTAGATCTGTCCGGTACTTTGATTTGTTTAATGTTGGTTTCGTCAAAACTAATTATGATTTATATGCTCTTCTTTTGCGAGCTCCAATAGAATATAATAAGATCTCAAAGAACTTTTCGGTGGACTTCACTACTTCTAAAGCAATATTTTTGAACTTGTTGAACTCTGTTTTTAATTAAGTTATCGATTGTTACGTAATGTTATTTTGTTTCTTATCCATTATGCTGTTCTTTATTAGTCAGTAAGCAAACAATTGTTCTTTGACCAATTATTAATAAATGAAATGAAAATTACGTAACCATTATGAAGAGCGAGTACAACTTAAATTCCTCAAGTTTGCCCTTCAAAGCCTTAAATTTAATTAATAGGGGCATTTATGGATTTTAATCTTCTAAGCTCTAAAGTTCTATGGCAACATTGGAAAGATTATTTGATTAAATCATTTATTTCATATGTGTTTGCAATGGATTTGAGAAGTAAGTGTGTTCGGCGAAAAATTTTCCAAGAAAACTAAATGTGGGCGAGTCTCTCTTGAATGCCTCTGCGGGCAATCAGGGAGCGTAAAGTAGGCTCCTACTTTAGTGATAATTTTATATAGAAAACAAGTTGGTGTTTGAAAACAATTTTATCCCTTTAGTTTTGTATTTTATATTCAATCTCTCGCTAAGCATTTTGTTTATCAGAATTCACAAAGCTTGTGATTCCAATATGCGATCAAAATCTAAAAATCATACACAAAAACATGTTTGCACAGACGAAAAGAAAACAAAGACGAAGAGAAAAATTCTTAATAATTCAAATCAAATTAAAATGGAAACAACATTGTACATTTGTTAAAACTCCAATAGAATTCAATGGCCACTAATAAATTTACTTATTCGAGTTGAGCCCTCAAGGCGTACGTCAGATTACACAAAATTAAGGCGTAACAACCTGCAGCCTCAACCCTCAGCAATAATGCCAACGACCAACGCACATTGCAAATAGCATCCCCCGCAAAAGAAAGTCGATTGCTCTTTCGAAAATATAAAATGGACACAAAAGGACACACGTTCCACTCGAAAAGCCGCAAGTAGCAATTCCATTCAATTTTTGATCATTTGCTTTCCGTCAGCCCATCACCCCACACACACCCGCGCGCGAAATGGCGAATCAAAATGCCATAAAATGCAACAATTTACACAAACACACACTGGCGAGTCCTTTAGCGAAATTGAAAAGCGACAAAGAAGCTGCGTCGCAACGTTATAAGCAGCGAAAGAAATCAGCGAGCAAATCCGGCGCAGGAAAATTTATGTGGCATACAATTTTCAATGCATTTTTTTACAGTTTTAAAATTGCGGTTTGGCTCTTTGGTAGACGGTGAGTGTATGTGGTGGCGGTGGTGGGATACTTGTGGCATCACACACACACACACACTCTGCGCGCACTCCACGTGAACACTGAGGCACGTGACATATGGAGCGGAAAGCAAAAGTCACCACAAGCCGCAAGTAGTTGGCAGTAAAACGCGTGGAAGGGGGTCTCAGGCGCCTGCAACAACAACATTAGCAGCAACGAGGATAAGAGTCACAGGGACCTTTGACGAAAGAAACTGCAGGCGACTGAATTGTGGCCACTGCAGGTCATTGAGCGGCTTTGTGCGCGCTGCCTTTACTGGTGGGATTTGCTTTATTCTGGCTTTAGAATTCAATTTAATGCAAAATAAATAACAGTAAAATGTTTAAAGACATTTGTTTCGCTATTTGTGGGGTCGTTGTTTGCTCTTGCTTTCCCTTGGGAGAGAATTTTCGATTACACTTTATAATTGTATGAACATATCCTATCAATTTCACTGTTTAAAGAAACAAAAACAAAATTCATGGACTGTTAGTTTTACATGTATATTGAATTTTCCTATGGATGAAAAGTATCTAATGCCGCAGTGAAAAATATTTAATAATTTTTGTTGCTATGTTTTTAGTTTGAAAAATATTTGGCAACACTGTCTGTGACATTTGTTTGCTTTGACTGTAATGACAAGTTAACTTTGCCATAAACTTTACTAAAATGCGAAACATTCCTTTTATAGCTACATACATATACACACACACACACAGACGCACGAAGAATTACTCATCAGCAGCATTGGCGGCAACAACAACCACATCGACAATGGCAGCAAATAACAATTTGGCCTCGAAATGAGTTTTCATTATTTTTCTTACTGCTGTTGTTGTCATTTTTGTTTACCTTATTTCGACATTTTCAATTCGCTTGTCTTTCTCTTTTTTAACTCATTACACATTTTTGAAAAAGGAAAAATGCCAACAGCTCAAAGGATAACGCCGCTTCCGCACAGCGCAACTCCCCATCGTGGCGCTACTACTTATTTTGACTTTCCACTCTCCCCATCTGCTCCCGCATTGCTCGCTGCAGCTTGCAACGTTTATTATCCTTTTTATATTTAACAAAATATTTTAATTGCATTTTCGTGTATGCCACCACATGTGCGCGTGTGTGTGCCAACGACAGTGGCTGCGTCGTTTGCCCTTCTTCAGCCTCCGCCCAAAGTGCCAACAACGCATTTGCACTTCAGTTTCGGTTTTTGGCATTTCACAAAAGTATTGGTTGTTGTCTGTCTGTCTGTATGCCGCGAAGTTATTTTACTCCTTGCGTTCGCGTGTGTGTGTGTGTGTGTATGTATGCCTGCATCCTTTTGCTATTATAAAATTTTATCGTTTGGAAATTTTTCAATTTTCGAATAGAGACGAGAGGCGACGCTTAAAGCTGTCAACGACTACTCAGCGACGTCTCAGCAGTCAACCAGTTGGCGGTAGCTGACAGTGTTTCGATCGCTCCTTCCACAGCACCTGCCAGCTCTCCCCTGGCTTCTGCCCTGCTCGCACTGCGTAGTCACATGTGCAAACGCGCTAAAAACCGCGCGACTTCCCAGTGGTCCTCAAGCGTTTCAGACCTCCCTCCTCGGTTGTCCGTCCGCGTGCTGGTTTATGTTGTGCAATTTGCTTCGTGTTTATTTCTCTTCAATTTCCCACATTTGTTCTTGGTGTCAGCATTTGCGTTTGTTATTTTTGCAAAATGTCCTTTGTTCTCTCGCATTGCCACCTCGAGGGGAATTGTCAGCTGCATCAAGACGGGCTTTAATTACCCCTTTATGTTAATACTTGGCTTTCATTTTATGCGGTGCGTGTTTGTTTCGTGTTGAAATTAATTTTTTCCGATCACGAAGAAGCGATGAAAAATAGTCAATACAATAGTCCATGTATAAGTCGAAGTCCTTTTTCATCTGCTTTGTGTGCGGTTGGTAGGAGGTCCGTTCTAGTTCAAACTCTGCAGTATTCAGTTCCTTAAATGCGATTGACTCTTGGGAGTACCAATTATTGCTTACTCACCAACCATCCGATGCTGAATGGGGGCAAGCAATGGGTCTAAACGAAAGAACGAGTGATGTCCAATTGTTTTCTAGAACTGTGAGGGTTGTCAAGAAAAAGGCAAAAGTTCTCTTCAGGCGCCTCTGCTTTGTGCGCGCCTTCTCCAGTTGGTCACACCAAGAGATGATAGGGACTCCTCAACTTAGTTCTCCCACCAGAGACACGGGCTCCCTCTTCGGCGTCGACCTCCAACTACTACATTGCACACCATTTTCGCCGGAGCTTCATCTTCCATATCCATATCCATATCTGGTATCCTGATATTATCGGACAGTCAATCAGCTCTTAGAGCTCTGGATGCGGTCAAAATAATATCAAAGACTGTTCTTAGCTGCAGCAAATCTCTCAACGAGACTGCCAAGCAGCCTCATATTCGCCTACGCTGGGTTCCAGGTCATAGGGATATTCCAGGGAACTGTAGAGCGGACGAGCTCGCGAGACAGGGTACTACTGAGCAGTTAGGTCAAGAGTTGGCCACGTTGGCTT
Organism: Melieria omissa; assembly: GCA_963971225.1. Lineage (NCBI taxonomy): Eukaryota > Metazoa > Arthropoda > Insecta > Diptera > Ulidiidae > Melieria > Melieria omissa. Next base: position 43,170,779 of record OZ020268.1, on the reverse strand, counting down.
CGTACCCATGCGAACACGAACACTATACACGATACGAATTTAAGATGGGTTGAAGGCGACACTAGCCTCCTTGCGCGCCAACTTTGGCCATCCTTAAATCTTTGACGTTCTAAAGAACTCCTCTCATTAAACAGAGCCCAGATCAGAACCATGATCGGTGTCCTTACGAGTCACTGCCTAATCGGCACCCACACAAAATGGATGGGGCTGTTTTCGAACGACTTCTGTCGCAGCTGTTTGGAAGAGGAGGAGGAAGAAAATATTCCTCACTTACTATGTAATTGTCCTGCTTTATTTAGAAGAAGGCTGACCTACTTAGGCAACTTCTTCTTCGGAAGTCTAGAAGATCTAGCTGATAAGACCATACGTCGTCTACTAAGCTTCGTTAATAGCTTCAACTGGTTTAACGAGTGAGCGATATGATGCTCGATCTCATGTGCGGAGTCTTTGAAAATCCGGAAGATGTAAAAACCGAACCACTCAGTACTTGGAGCCTGAGATATTGGCGGCACTTGTAATAAACGAATAACTTGGCCATGTCTGCCATATGGAAGATGAAGGCTCCAGTAGCTCCAGGAGGAGCACACTTAGGCCAGACAGCCCATTGTGATACCACATGAGATCGAGCATCATATCGCTCACTCGTTACACCAGTTGGAGCTATAATTCACTCACACTAGAAAAGCTACTTTCGCCATATTAACTTCTGTTAGTAGGTGTCCTTATACCCAACCATCCCATTACAGAATCGTCTTGAAATTAACCCTACCAACCCATTAAATGTCCGCAAAGTGGGGCGTGCAAGCGACTCGACACGCAGACAGATATCGGCATTGCCCTCGTATTTAACTTCATTCAATTGCAGACAATTCAATAACAGAGTTTTCAAATCATTCGCACGCCCTCTGACACCATCGGCGCGAGACGCGACACTCTCGCTAGCGATCATTAGCGCACTTCCTTCGCGTTTGCGCTTCCTTCGTTCCGAAGGCATTATTGAAAGTGTCGTTCTTAATTGAACCTTATGGAAAAAATTGAAACTTATCCGCCGCACATGCAAAAGACAATCATAATTTATGCGTTGCGCTGTCTGTCGGGCTGTCGTTAATTGATCGCTTCGTAGACATTCGGCGAGTGTCACAATGTCACAGGCTGTATCCGCGCTCAATTGAACTGCAAGGGTCGCCTGTGCTCATCGGCCGATGAGCAGCGTTGCTGGTGGCGGAGCTTCCTCGGCGAGTTGCAGCTGCAGTTGCGTACCAAAAGTTCGTTAATAATTAAGATCGGTCGGGCGGTTTCAATTTGCTTACTGTTTTTCATAGCAATTGTGCTGCATTTAATGACTTCCTCCTTTTGTTGTTGGCTACTCATAATGTTTTTATTGCATATTAATGAAGTGTCATTACTCATGAGTGCTATTGAATTATTGCCCTGTTGGCGTTAACAATAAGTTTTGAAATATTCAGTTGTGGTTGTTTTTGAAGTAAGTGATCGTGCCACTGATCTTTAGCGCATTCTAAGAATTTCAGCTTTACTATATTTTTGCTCGCGCTCACGACGTCCCGGCTACCGGCCAGCCAGACACAATACATCATCAATAAACCATAATACGGCGGTTAGCGCTAGACAGCGATTCTATTGAATTCACCACACTGTCTGCCACGCGCTGTCCGCTGTCTGCGCCGTGTGCGCCGGCGCGATCGGTCTACGATCGCTGCAGAAATACCGGCGAAAAGGCTCGTGTTTCACATATACGCAAACAATGGCGGGGGGTCATAATGCCCAGCGATTTTTCCAAACTGTCAAAAATTCGTATTTAACCCAGCCGAGCTGCTGGTGCCTGGCTGCGATCGCCCACCAACTGCGGCCGCGATCAGCTATGAGAAATGTGGAAGTAAGTGTTTATAAAAGTGCCTTATTACTTGCAATTTAGCCACTGGTTTTGATTTTAATGCCAGTCAACGCGCGCACTGCCAGCGCGCCATACGTGGCCGGTATTGGCGGATGTTTTTGGCGCAGGCGAGCGCTATTTGTTAGCATTGACTATGGGCCGGCGCGCACTCGTATAGGTTGTCGCGATCATTATCGCAATATTTTACTCTACGAAGAGGTGAGTTTTTAAGGCAGCGACTCGCCGGCCAAGTGGCAGCGTACAGAACAGACAGCGACGATCAGCAGTGGTAGCGAGGATCAGTGGAAGAAACGCTGCGGTTGGTCCTGCCGTTTGGCTGTGTGGCGGTCGGTGTGTGCGTGTGTTGCTGGGCCCGGGCAACCTGCTAAATTAATAGTTGCAATGAGTGAATTATGCGTTCAGTGAAAGAGGAGGCACACTGATCGCTTGCGCCCTGGGGCGATGTGATCTTGTTGCGACACCATATTGAACCGCGCATGTGGGCACCGATTGACTGGGTATTTATAGGCAAAGCGCATTAAAATTGCAATATTTATGCTTGAATACAAAAATTCCAGCATATTGATGCATGTGCGTAATCTCAGAACAACCTACGGTTTTTTATTGCACGATCACAGAATGTTTTGAAGGTGTCACATAAAAGTGAATTATTCGGGCATTATCTTCCTGTTGCTAATTGACTCTATAATCGAGTGTCGGTTTTCAGTAATCTTGCATCAAATTCGAACGTGCGAAAAATGATAACAGTTCTCTGATATGTGCAACATGTACCGGGAAGACGACGAATCGGATCATTTTATTTGGATGAGAAGAGTAAATGGTCAAAATTAATTACTTAAAAAGTGTGATTGATAAACTGGCATTAGATACCTCGAAGTTAGTCAAAAGTACTAACTCTCTGACGGGATGCTTAGCTTGGCTGTTCGACCTAAGACTTGGACGTCCTTCTTCTTTAAAAACTTGTCAAGTTGAAGTATTGTCATTGCTTATCCGGAGCTGAGCTTTTAAGAGGCGAATTATGTCCATGTCAAAGTACCTACACATATGCGATGCGTGCTTCGTACGGTAAGAGTCACTAACGATTTTGGGAACCCATTTCTATCGTATTTCTACCATAACCATCGTCCATGGTTCTGCTTAGACTTGTAGAGCGTTTCATTGTCTTTTGAGTTGAGGGATTTTCTTGTAAGACCGTAAGACTTTTTAACTAAGACAGGAACAGTAATTTTTGTAGTATTTCCCAGACCAGACCAGACCAGACCCAGTAAACACTTAAGGGGGGCACTCCATGAAATGGTTTCAAAAAATCTATTGTTTTTTTGCTTTAATCGAAAGATATATTATCCGAGAACATTATTGAAAAGTTTCAAAGTCGAACTCTGAAAACTTTCGGAGACACAGTTCTTTTCATCGACGAGCGCTCAGCCACACCAGGTGTTCCGAATAACTTTGGAACGCGTTTCCTCATAAACACGTTTTTGTAGTCCGTCTACATAATAAAAAAAAACTACTGAACCGATCTACACGAATATATACTCGTATATTTTGTACGATATTGAACAGAGAAGTGCATGAACATTTGAAATCTATTGAAAAAAATTTTTTTACTGTTTTTTTAATAAAGAAGAGTAAGAAAAAACGAACTTTTTTGTAGTCTATATGGCTTTGTTGCTAAATTGTGAAAATTTGTATAGTTTTTGAGATTCACGCACTTGCGACAAGCCTGCTGATTAATTTGATATATAATTTGTATGTTTCAGACTTTAACTTCGGACGCATCGTGTGGACGGGAAGACGTCTTTTTTAAACCAAGCCTCGGAAGATGTGCAATATGTTTGCTATTTTTAATCTTTTTTTATGTATAACTTTTTTTTTAACTTTTAACGAATACCTACAGATGTTCCAAACGGATTGTTCCTGTCTCTTTCTTTTTTTGTACAGTAAAATAAAGAAAATTGGTCATTTTTTTTAGCGTTTCATAGAGTGCCCCCCTTAAACACATTTTCAGTTTTGGCTTAATTCTACCGTTCAAGTTAGTTTTTGAGCTTTGATGTATTCAGAGATCAATAGTATAATCTTATGGCGAATGTTTTCGTGGTACATTTTGTCCTTAAAAAGTCCTGTTTTATAAGACATTTTTGGCATTTTAGAAAAAAAGGGGTCAAATTGACCCATACAAATAGGAGCTACAGGGTTAAAATGTTCCGCAAAAATGTTCTTCGTAGTATTTTACATCAAATTGCTAAACACTTCATGTACCTAAAATGTGAGGTTACATGGTTTTCGTATGTCGATTCACCATAAGAATGCGAAAAAAGGGGAAAACTTTGACCCCCCTAAAAAAAAATTCAGACATAAACTTTAAAAACGTTGTCAGAACCATGTTATTTTGAAAAAAAAAATGGATTTTGTTGTGCAGTGTAATTAAGAGACCCTGGTATTCTTACTGCGAAGTTAGTAGGTACAACGTTTTCACTCCCTTGACCACCAGTTTCAACATCTTTGCCTTTCCGTTCTAGGCTCGTTACAAAAACAATTCAGTTGATCTCGATAAATTTCGTGAAATATGTGAACTATTCAGCAATTCGATTCGGCAATTTGTCACCTGAAGGCTAGTCGATTAATTAATCCTAACTCGATCCTGCCAGAGATCAAGTCACCAACCAATTCTCGTATATCACAAAACAATCACTTTATTCCGCGTAAGCGAACATCCAACTTTGAAATCATTGCCAAATTGCCGCCTTCGCCAGCGATCTTTTCACACGCGTTCCAACAGTGCTGTTGTTGACCACCAACATTGCCCACAGGTTTCGCTGGCTGCACCCAGTCGTGGTCCATACTGCGATGCGCTATCAAGTGTGTAATGAATGTTTTATTAATAACGGGCGACAACGATCGCTCTAAAACCGAATGAAGAGTAATCGCATCGGGCACAAGGCACCGGAGAGGCGCAACGGGCGCCGAGAGCCGCTTACATAGCGGCAAGTCGGAAATTGTAGACGACCAAGATGACCAGCAGTCGAATTGCAATTGATGCAAGTCAACAACAACAACAACAGCGACAACAATAAAGCTGAAAAACAACAACATCGTAGCATAGACTAACATGTTGGCAACGTCGGCTACAAATGAATTACCAGATTAATGGACAGCATAAATCACATTATCGCTTCTACACACACACACACATGCACAGCCAACAGCAGTGCCACCACGCTAACTACAACAATAACAACAACAGCAACAGCTTGCGCAACAGCAAAGTGTAGGCTCTGCTGACTGAAGATCAGTGGTCAGCGCGCACACCGTGCCGCATGTAAAGTGATGCCAGAATTTATTGAACCATACCTCAAGGAGGTAAGCCCAAAACAACAACAACAACAACACGTCGAACGAAAACTGCAAGCAGCAGTCGAAACTGAATCATCGCGGTGAGGTGTAGCGATCGCCACGCAGCAGTGCCCGCTCGTGCCGTCTCCAGCGCGTCTTTTGGATTCTCTCGAGCGCTGGCACATCTTTCTGCCGGCCGCTCGCCCTGCCGCTCGCCGCGCTTATGCAAATGCAACAATGACAAATCACACCTTCTGCATTTGTTGAACAAAATAAATCTCGTAATGAGTTACGATAAGACGATGATTTCGACAGCTAAACAAATCACCTGCAATTGATCTTGCAGAAATGCCCACAATGCGTTTCGTACGCGCCGAGAGGCCCCCACCGGCATGGGGGCTGCCAGTTGCGGCTTTGTGCCCCATGCCCGTCGCATCGCTGGCGGCAGATCAGGCGGCACAAGGCAGGCGGCGAGCACGGCAAATGGATGGCGTGCATTTCGCATTCTGGAGCAGTCGTCGATGGCAAAGACATGAAAAATGCGTTTCGAATGAATATTGAGTAAGTTTCGGCGACAGACGACAGAACAAAAGCGCCATTCGGTGTGACATTTATTGGCTGGTTGCATTGTACGAAGTGACGCGTGGAATTTCGTAAAGTTTATGGAACATGTGATCGGCTATGGGGGAAGGTCAGGTAAAGGGAATAGTTGAGGCAGAGTCGAAAAACAAGCGAGTGTCGAATACGGAAAGCTGTGTATATGTTTGAGCTAGAAAAATGATCGAAAACTTCAGTGATCGATATTTATAGATCACCTTTTCTAAGTAGTTGTCGTAGGCCACAAGTTGATTTAAGGTACATCATCATCTGAGATGAGAAGTAGAGCCCCTTTCAACGAACAAAACAGAACGCTCTACAAAGCATTTATCATCCCCCTCCTCTAATATGGTGCAGAGTCCTGGACGTTGTCGACCATCGATGAACGTGCCTTGAAAGCGTTCGAGAGAAAGATACTCCGCAAAGTCTTCGGTCTGCTCCGCGTGGGTGATGAGTACCGTATACGATGGAACAACGACCTGTACGAGCTATACAGGGTCATGGACATAGTCCAGCGCATAAAAATACAGCGGTTGTGCTGGCTTGGTCATGTTGCCCGTATGCCTGAAGATGCTCCGGCAAGGCGAGTCTACGAGACGGTACCCTCAGGTGGACGCCGCGAAAGAGGACGTCCTCATCTACGTTGGAAAGACCAAGTGTCGCAGAACCTGTCGGCGCTTGGAATCTCCAACTGGCGCCAGCAAGCGCAAGACCGAACCGGCTGGCGCGCTCTTTTGGATTTGGCCAAGACCAATAAACGGTTGTAGCGCCACTAAACAAACAAAAATCATCTTTCTGGGAGTAATCTTGGCAAGGGCACAGAATTATTTAGAAACACGTCGATCAACTGAAAAATATGTTCGTTGTTATTTAGCGAACATACCAAGAGGAGTTGCGGCATAGTTTTTAAGTTTTTTTTATTACCTTATTTGCAAATTCATCTCACTGTTTGCCGATTATACAACAATTAATATCATAACTAAAAATAGTACGAAGAGAAAGAGAGAGTAGAAGAGAAGGAATGAAATGATGTGAGTCGTGTGTCTGTATGGGAGCATTGCCAGCTTAGGACGCTACCCGGTCGTCTATATCGACCCTCTTAAAAAGAAGCCCGCTATCAACGGTGGAACGAACGAGGACAACGACAGCACTAGCAACTCTTGAATGCTAGGCTCTTGAGCTTCTTTTAGTTTCTCATGTAGTATCGTGACAAAGAACAGACAATATCGCTGGAGATCGTCCCAACAAAGAGTCTAACATTTTAGTAATGCTGTAACCGGGAGGTTGGCTTAGCAGAAAGAGTCGTTAACGATGTCTTCTAATCATGGGATAGATGAGGCGCTTAGAGCTCAACGATTCGGTGTCTTGGATTAAATGACTTATATTCGAAATCGGTTATCGGTTTTCAACACGGAAAGTTGGCTTGCTGGGATAACGCATGGAAGAAAGGTAGTGAGGAGTGAACGCTTAATACACAAAGATACAGGAGACTTCAAGCAAAGGTATTTATTTACACTACCTATATCCGACCTAAAATGGAGTTCAACTTGCACCTCTGGGCGGGGGCTTCAAAAACCCATTTGGAGCTCCTCGATCGGGTGCAAAATCGTGCGATTAAACTTAACAGTGAAAAACACTAAACACTACAGAGAAAGTTCGTTTCTGGCCCGTACAGCGCGGTTGTGGAATGGTCTCCCTGCGGATATAGGCAAGAGTCCATAACCACTTCACTCATAACCCTATCTCCTAACCTTAATATCCTTCCAGAACCAACGCAATGCTTCGCATTAATAGGGTCATCCCCTGCGCGTTTGTTCGTGTTAAAAAAAAGGTAGACATTTTAAGTTGAATTCAAGTGTAGGACATTTCCTGACCAGGAGAAAGTTCATGTTTGATGTCGAAAAGCTCTCCTACGGTGATTGACTACATCATTCAGGGCAATAATCAGCAGTAACCAGTTAATTTTAGCTACAAACGAAGCACACACCAACACATGCACAAATACTTCTACAAAATGTTGCCGGTCATATAAAGATACATATACACAATCGATGCAATAATATGTTTAAACAATTTACGCATTCTTATGTCTTCATTACTTCCGCAACAGATCAAGTCATATGAAGATAATACAAAACGATCATTAATATCCAAGCGCACACACGCCCGAAGCCAGAACAAACAGTCTGTCGCTGATGCCGCGTCAATGGTTCATTGTACGTGTAAACAAATTGCTTACTGATTGCGGTCAATCCTTTGATTAATCGTGTGTCCATAACAAAAAGGAAGACAGAAAAGATGTAATGATGCTTGCACAATGGCACATTCGGTGCGGCCAGAATGCTGAACAAAGGTGCACAAAGGCGATAACCTTCCAAAATTACAAATTAATCGAATTCCGAAAGAAAGACACGTTACAGCAATTGCTGCCACATGCAATAAACACATCACCAACAACTACTCAGCTCAAGCAATGCGCGTACGTCCCGTGTGTTGAGCACACAAAATCGAGCAACAAAATGAATGAAATCACGGCAACACACGAAATAATCTATCACCTGTCAGCGCCTGTCAGTTGTGCGTCACACTTGCGATTGGCAGCACTGGCGGCGCAGCGCCTGAAGAGCGGCGCACGCACTTGCTGGCAGCACGCACAGCAGCCATGCAACATGTTGCATGCCGTGGCAACCGACACAAATGTCTCTCCTCTGTTTTTTGTTGTTGCCCGAAAACCATAGAACCCGATATTTGAAAGCATTGCGCAGCGCAAAAAGTATTGAAAGAGAAGATTCCATTCGCGAGGGACGAGTGTCTGAACGTTTGACAATCATTAATCATGCGATTAGTTAAGTGGGTGTCTGCCGGTCGGGCTGTGCCGGCGCAGTCGTCGCGGTGGCTGCGTGTGCCGGCTGCCGGTGGACGGTGCGGTTCCACGCTGTTTAATTTGACGTTTGAACGCATGATTGCATCTCAGCATTTGACAGGTCCCCAAACGCACACACACACTTCGGTAGTTGGATGTGTTCATTAGTGCCCGCACTTGTTCACAGTTTGAGAAGCGCTGCGTCGCGACTGTGACGCACAAGCAGCCTGTCAAAATAATCTCACGTTCAATTAGCGTTCGGAAAATGATTTTTCCTGTTGGCCGCTATTGAAAGGCGGCAGATTGAAAAAGTGCCGGGTGCCCGAACTTGCTGCAGTTTGTGAATTGATTGATGGAGACTGTGCGAACGGACTGATTGCCAAGATTGAGTCGTGCAACACAGATCAATTGGCGGAAGCTGGCAAATGGAGGAAGCTGGCTGAGATGAATGAACGAGTGCATTTTCAGTGGCCATGATTTACGGTTGCAAATTTAAATTGTTGTGACTCAACATTGGTCTTATACAGATGAATTTTGTAATTGGAATTATTTTTATATTTTTTTACTATAGTTTTTGGAATATCCAGATTATGTAGAAATTAAAATTTACCATTACAGTCGTGTCTGGGAATAGTGAACACCCTATATAGTGAACACCTCGATATAGTGAACACCCAAATTTGACATGGAGCCTCTAAATGTTGAACAAAATTTTGAAAGCAATTTCAAGCAAAAAACAAAAAGTGTATTTTGAGCAAATAAAACGAGTTTTTTAACAAAAATGTTAACCTTGATATAGTGGACAACCTCGATACTGTAAACAGGCCTTGCAATAACACTGCACAACACAAAAAAAAAATAACAAGGTTCTGACAACGGATGCTGGTAGAGGGTGCCAAAAAAAATATACGTGTATCGGCGTTTTGAAAGTTTACATCTGCATTTTTTTTAGGCGGGTCAAAGTTTTCTCCTTTTTGCTCATTCTTATGGTGAATCGGCATACGAAAACCATGTAAGCTCACATTTTAGGTATATGATGTGTTCAGCAATTTGATGTAAAATACTACGAAGAACATTTTTGTGGAGCATTTTAACCCTGTAGCTCCTATTTTTATGGGTCAATTTTACCCTTTTTTTCTAAAATGATAAAAACGTCCTGTAAAACAGGACTTTTTACCACGAAAATATTGGCCATAAAATTCTACTATAGGTCTCTGAATACATCAAAGCTCAGAAATTAACTTGAACGCCAGAATTAAGCCAAAACTGAAAATGTGTTTAACCCATTAAAACCTGACCCCAGAAGGGCTTGTGCGATTTCCATAAAATTTTACACAATCTTAGTAATTGACCTAATCAAGAAAAAAAATGAAGCAAATAATTCATACCCCCACCCCCTGACCCAGGAGGGTACGTTGCGCAAACGCAATTTGGGCCTTAGTCACATACAAAACATAAAATTAAAAAAAAAATAAATTTTTTTAAACTTATTTTTAAATAGTTTAGCATTACAAAATGCAGCCCACAAAGGGATTTTGATAGGTTTGAAGAATAAGTATTTTTAATTGAATTTCAAAAATTCCCCAAAAAAAACCTTTGACTTTGGATCGAAAAAAAGATATGAATATTTAAAAAATTTTGAAATTTGAGTATGGCAGAAACTAAAACGATCAATTCGAATCCAATTCTACCCATTTTCAAGTCTTATATCTTTATGAATTACTTAATGTAGCGAAATTCCCAAACGTTGCGCAAACGCAACGCTCAGGGCTTAATGGGTTAAGTGTTTATTTCGTACTTATTCAAAATTGGTACTAAAATCTCCTTCATTTTTGAGGGTTACCTCTACCCTCTACCAGAATCCGTTGTCAGAACCTTGTTATTTAAAAAAAAGTTTGATTTTGTTGTGCAGTGTAATTATTTCACTATATCCAGACACGACTGTATATTAGAAAAAGTTCACGGTAGGGTGGCAAAAGGACCACGATATTTTCCGTTGACAGTTTTTGCCAAAAAATAATGCGTTCGAAGCAGAGAAAACAGCAAAGTGCAGTGTTGCAGTAATTTCTACAAATTTAATTGGCTGCATTTGGCGTTGGGTTGTTGCTGCGCTATTGGACGCAGAAGCGGCTATTTCAGTCACTTGTTGCACATCAAACGCGTTTTATATTGCATTTCCCCATGTTACAGCTGATGCCGTGTGGGGCACCGGACCGCCACCCAGGTGGTCCCGCATGCTGTCGCCGGTGGCGGCCGAGGCGGCAGCTTCTGGTCGTGTGCGAGGCGCTCAATTGATGTTTACGCCCCTTTGTTTGTTTACTTGTTTGTTGTTTTTCTTAAAGGGGACGCAATTGCTCAGCGCCGCACTCACACACAGACACAAATCAACACTCGGCGTCCGCATCCGCTGGCTCGGTGTGTGTGCGCGGTGCCCTCATTAACCCATTAAACTTCCGATTTGCCGACAGCGATAAAGCGACTGCACGCATAGACGCCTCCCGGCGCATTTTCGGCTATATTCGTTTGCCAGATCGGCTGCGGCTACAGCTACAGTTTTTCTCAATTTAATGACACATCGTAAAGATTTTTGTTAAATGCCGACAAACATAAAAAACAGAGGAAAAAACGTGTGGCTGAGGAAAATGGAAATTTCATTGCGTTAAGAAATTTTCATTAACCATGAAAATGTGTGACGAGAAGCGAAAGAAAACACAAACGACAATAAAATTTGTTTAAAATAAAATGCAATTAAATGCAATGGAAATTTTTTATTTTCTCATCGAGCACTCAAAAATGAAAGCAAAAATTCGAAAGAACTTAAGTCTATTCTTCAGAAGTCAATTTGCCGATTTTTTTTAAGTTGTTGCTTCTAAATTTAACTTAGGAGGAACACAAGAGTCCACGCTTTCTCCACTTAACCTCAAAACTAAAGAAAATTTGCCACCGCCTCGGCAATAAAAACGCCAAGCACCTTCAATCTGGAACACATATGTATGCAGTGCGAATGAGCTGACCGCATCCACCTCGGCGCTCAGCAGCGCACAGCTTCCACCTCGAGAACGCCGCGCCCCCTAAGGCCGCAAGCAGCGCTGAATTGTTGTAATTTGCAAGCGAACTGGCGGCTTGTAATTATGGCAGCTAAGAAAAATATTGTAATTGAAGCAAAACTCTGGCAGCTACCGGTCTTGGTGGCAGCGCGCAGGTCGACTGAGTGCAGTTCTTAACCCAAAAAAGCCAACGCAGCAGATCGCACGTCGCAGCAAAAGGCGGCCCTAGCGCGATCTGCACAGCCATTAAGCGCGTCCAAATTATATGGCAAAAAATTACCGAAACGTGTCACAATTACGAGGCCGCTGCGTCCCGGACAAATTTGCAAATGATCTGCCGCTGAAATTGCAGCGCACACAGCTGATTGCTTTCTGCGGACCACTGCCCGACCACCGGCCGGCATTCTGCTGCGATTGTCTTAATGAACTTGCTAAACATTTTCATTTATGCGGCATTTTCAATTCAATTTTCAATTTCGGTTGTTTGCATTTCAATTCAATTTGTCGCCCCCCTCCATGCACCGCCACGCCGCCGTGTGCGGCACAGTGCGCGGTAGTAATTTGCCTGGAATTGATTACTTCATTTCTGTAATTTTTGTTTACTTTGTGCATACAATTTGTCCATATTGTTGTTGTTGTGTGTGTGGTCCAGTGTTGTTCAGCGTTGGCTGTGGTTTTCTGCAATCCTTGAGCACTTAAATCGATCACGTTTCAATAGTTTGCGGTTTGAAACTTTATGCCGTAATTCACCGATTTGCAAGCGAACAATTCGGCGGTGTTCTTCACAAACATTTCGACTAAATTTTCAATTTTACATGAGTATTTAATTGAATAAAGTTTTATTTGGCTTAATGGAAGATTGTATTATTCAAATTTAGTCCGATACGTGGGTGGTCTGCACAACCCAAAATTTGAAAAGCTTTTCAACTGACATAACGGGATATAAGCTTATTTTTGTGTATTAAGGCCAAGATCAGAAAGAACACTGCGGAACCCGATGATGCAATGTATGAATTTTGGTCAACGGGATTTCGAGATATTATGTGATTTCGCATTGACAAATACTTACAGTTGTCAATTGAGAATAAAAAATAATAGTTTTCGAGAAATTTTCTGGCAAGTCGTATTTTTTTCTCTATAAGACTTGTGGTCAATTAATTGTTTTGTTTAAAAATAATGCCCAATATTTTCAAAATACTTTGTGGGATTCTCAATTCTAGGAATCTGAATGGACGGAAGTGCATTTTAAAATTATCAAAATTATACTACAAATGTTCATGTCTTGCACTCTCATCTTGCACAGAACAATGCAATCTACTCCGTTCATCTTGGAAATATCCAAATATTTTTACAATTCCATATGTTCCATATGTTAATTCCAAAATGGTCCGACTAATTAGTCCTTAGCTATAAAAAATGGATATTTGGTGCAAAGATCTGCTAAAATTACACGACAAGTAGTGATTCTCTCTCACCGCTGCACAAGTCGAGGAATGCGCCGCTTTCAGCCCTTTGCACGCGAATCCAATAAATCGCTAAAATGTGACCAATCGCCGTATCAAACCGCATGTCACGTGATTGAATGCCATTGACGTTGACAGTCGGACAGCGAAATGTGCGCGATTAACGTCACACTGCCGACGTTGTCATCATTATCGTTGGCCATAATGACGATCATGAGCGTCACCGTAAAAAGTCACTAAAGCGGCAAGTGCGGCCGACATGTGGTCAACTAAATGCAACAAAAAGCATTCACAACAATAAAAACAGCACTGACAACCATACTGACACCACAACGAATTATTTTATTTGCAAAATAACAACAACATATACGTACGATTGCACAAAGCAAACGGCCTTTTCTGTCTCTATCGCACACCCACATTCGTTGCTGTTTTGTTTGAGCCGTAAACAAAATTCGCCGCTTACAACTTGACCAGCTTTTTTTGCATTAGCCAGTAATGCGCTTGTTCCCATTTCTTTGTTGCACCAGCATCGGCATAGTGGGACAACTATCAAAGGTGGTTTACTGTTATTGAATCACATTGCAATTATAGATATGGATCTGAATCGAATTTTTAAAGAAAAATAATCGGATTTTGATGCAAATTATGCAACAAAACAAACAAAATTATATATTGAAACGAACAACTATGGTTTTTAGTAGAAACCCTTATTCGATTTCCAAATTCGCAATTCAAAACATTTTTCTGCACTGGCGCATACAGGATTTCATTTGGGGGGGGCAGGGTTTGTGTACAACTTTTGAGCCGAATACCATTCGAAAACCATATATTTTACCAGAAATGTTTGTGTTTTGGGAGGTGAACCCCCAAAACCCCTCCTGTGTCCACCACTGACACTACACTAAAAGTCACACACGGTAGTCTGCAGGTTCTCATACGATCTGACATTGGATCAACGGACAGAAACCCTTGGCCTCTAACGGTTACTCAGAGTGACACTTTCTAGTTGGCAGAACTCTTGACTAAACGATAATGGTAGCTATAAGGGAAGTTGGGGGAATTTTCCAGAGCACGGGATGGTTTTTGTTTTAGTTTGGGGGCTTCTCACATGTCCAGACAAGAAAATGAGCTAAGATGGTCCTAAATATATTCGCTGCTGGATTAGTAATCTAACCTGCCATAGCTCTCAGTTTAGACACTGACGATGTTAGAGAAACTACCCATAAACAGGAGAAAGACAGAGCACAATGCACCTTTAAAACCCAGCCTGTCTTAACAGGAAACTATCCCTGTCACCTATCTTGTGACCAACACCAGCTCTCTCTGAACAATAACAACCACTTAGAGTAACTTTTTGTCTTCTGTGTATTTTGTTCGTAGGTTCCAGGTTGGAGTATTCAAAACCATTCTTTGGCCGTTTAATCTGTGGTTTCGGAGACCTGAACTAGCTCAGGTTTCTTTCTTTGGTTTTATGAAACTCACGGATTAAAAAAAAAGACCACAGAATCCTAGTGACAGTAAACGTGAACATCTTTTGAGAAAGTCAAAGTGGGAATAAACATGATGATTTAATAGAAAACGAATAGGGGTATTCACGCCGCCCTTCTTAGTTTGGTAAATCGTTAATTGGTAACTCGGTAATGTTTTTAAATGTGAGTATACTTTTTTCTATGGTCTCGTTACTCTGGTACAAATTCACTCCAAAAAGTGGCCAGAAATCCATCCCAAAATGTCTAAAACAGGTGCAACGCGTGAGTAGATTGAAATTGAACAGCTGATCGCAGTGTTACCAACTAACAAACGATTTGTTGGGCCGGTCGCCTTGTTACTTTGTTACTCGGTAATTGGATAGTTCGATACTTTTACAAAAAAAAAACACACGTACAAAACTACCGAGTACTGAGTCTAACAAAGTAACAAGCTCAGCGTGAATACCCCTAATGTTTCCAAAAATAGAGCGAAAGAACAACATAATTTTTCGTTTTAACCGATGAAAGAAAACATCTCTGGCTGATATTGGTCCATATTTGAACTTGCTTCCCTCTTAATTAAGTAATACAACTTGTCATATTCAGTTCCGACCTCGAACTTGTATCGCAGGTCCCACAGTGCATCATCTCTGACAGCGGTTTTTGACCGTCATTCATCATTTGGCCACGCCACCATCAAGTTGCACAATTTTATTGCTTTTGCTGTTGTTGTGCTGATTGTTGTATAATTTGCATTTCGATTCGATTGGATTTTATCTTCTCGCAAAACAATGCAAACAAACTATTTACCAACAAAAATAGTGCGGCGAGCCGTAAAAGGGCCGCTTAGTGGCGACGCGTGTCCGCCGACACTTTTGCCTTCGTGATTTTCTTGAAATTCCGCGATTTTTTCTAGGAAACAATCAAACAAACACCGTAGACCAAACGCAATTCGTTCTAAGTGCGAGGGAGGGGGGGGGGGGCGCGACTGCAGGTCGTCGCAAGCGAGCCCCAGTTCACGTACGCGACACGATCGCCGCATGGCCGCGCATGCGCCCACTGTGTCGGTGCATTTTGTGTGCCTTATTGATTTGGCTGTGGAAAATGTTGCAATCGCATCGAATGTTGTGACAAATCAATTGTTGCTGCCGGCAACGTGTTCACACGATCGCGGCGGCAAATTTCAGTTATCGAAACGTCAACATGCGCGCAATTGGAAAATCGCAAAAGGTGCAAGGGGGGGCGACCGATTGCAAAAAGATCGGCGCCGCCGCGCTGTGTTTGCGCGGTGTGGCCGATCGCGATTGACAAGGTCAGCTTAAATAAATATCTAATAGATACGCGTTCGGTCTGGGCGACGGTTGTTTTCGTTTTCGCTGTTGTTGCTGTTGTTGTTGGGGTCTGGCTGTGCCAGGGCATTGCAAATGCGCCGAAGCGTGTTTGATTTTATTTGTTGCATAACTAAAAGTTGAACATTATAGAAATTATAAGGCGTACTGCAATTTGTGCTCTTTGGCCATTCGGGCTGTGGGTTGTAATTCAATTTCCAGTAGAGCGCAACGGAGAAAACGGTTGCTGAATAAATACGCAAGTGTGATGATCCGATCCAGAAAGAATGAGTCAAAGTGCGCCCAATAATTCTGTGTTATTTTCAATATTTGTGCGTGGCCATCACAGGAAGCGTGAGGAAAATACACAAGGACCTTCAGTTGGACGGTATGACGGTATGCACACTGGGTCCATTTTACGGAGACAACTTTCAAATCATTACTTCAGGTAATGGTTTCAAAGGTGACCACATTCATTTGGATAATGTTTTATAAATAGTTAAGTTAATACTTAAAGATTTTCCACACTTAACTATAATCGCAAGACTGGTATTTGTGTGCGTAAGTATGCTGTTGTAATTGATTTGCGTTGGTATTGGTTTTGTTTGCGGTGGATGAAAAATCGTTGGCACACACTTTAATGCCCTCTTAAATCTTATTACCAATGACAATCGATTAATTTCGTATGCAAGCAGCGTAAGCGGTCTCACATAAAACACAACAAAAACACAATCACCACAAGACACATTTAAACCGAGCTCCAGGTATTACGGCACAGAACAGAACATTATTGAGTACGCATGAAACACGACAACGAGGCTGAGACGAGCAGATCGATGAGCAGCCATGAGCGCTGCTCGGCTGCTCCGAGCTGCTGGCCAGCATTTCCAGCGAAATCAGACACCGAATTCGACCAACTCTACCTGGTAATGTGTGCAGTCGGACGCCTGCACGTTCGGCAAGTTGAAGCGACAGAGTCGAGTTGCCAATGATCGAAGACCATTCGTCGATCGAAGACGTGAGCGCGTTGCGGCTGCAGCGGAATGTTTGTTGTTGCTGAAATGCTGTTCTTCAATGATTTTTAACGATCGCTGCAATCGTTCATTTATACTCTTCACATTTGTATGGATTTAATGGTTGCGCCTGCGCATTGTCCGCCCCTTCCTGGTCTACACTTGCGCGCCCCCGCTGTCGGTCTGACTGTGTTTATCGTTATTGTGTTCGAAAGCATGTCCAATGTTGACAAATACTCGGTAATAAGTCAAAATGTCCAAGTGGCCGCTATTCGGCGTAGAACTAAACAACAACAACAACAAGCTACGTTTATTTTAATCACAGGAAAAGGTGTACAATTGAAAACAAAAGAATCGATTGATCGTATTTGGGGGTATTTAGTTTTGTTGCTTGTCAAACAACTGTAAACGTTGTTTTTGTTTTGTTCCTTTCGAGTTCGAGTCGAGAAATTAGGGTCTGTGCGCAACTTGTTCGTTTGGATTTTCACATATTGGGTTCTTTTCTTACTCTTGTGTGTTTGTTTGGGTTTCTTCGGTAATCTATTGATTGTTGCCTTTGAGCAGCGATTGTCAAACAGAGGGTTTTACCTACACTTTCACTTTCGATGACGATGGCAATGGCCTTTTTGGAAACACCAGCTAATGAGGTCCTTTACCTGTTTCAATACACTGGAGAAAATGCATGGTTCTGATTTATGAAGTAATTCTGTTTAGCATATATAAGAAAGTTTCTTGTATAATTTAAAGATAACTTAGAAGAAATAAGATGAGAACGGATGTTATGAAACCACCATAGCTTCAGGTGTGGACAAAACTTAAACTTGAAATCATTGTAGATGGTTTTTCAAATCATTGTCTCAAAGTTAACCTCGTTTAGAATTTTGGTTGAATATTTTGCTTTTACTGAAGCGAAAAGCCACCTCACAAGTCCTATTCTCACTGTCAAACCCAAAACCCACATATGAACATAGGATTTTCAACGTTCTACAAGATCTGACTTAAATATCGACCTTTAATTTTCTAAATTTCATAAACTGCTCCAACTAGCTGAAGAAACTGGGCTCACAACTTAAAACTGTGACCTACAAATGCTCTAAAATGTTCCCTTTTTCATAAAATTTCAAAACTGCAACTAACACAAAGTGAACAATTTTTATTGGCAAATCGCTAGACAGCAACAACAAACAACTCAGTAGGCAAATCAATCGACAGGTAGCGTCGAAAACGGGCCAAAGCGCGCATCAAAATGAATTACGAACTCGGCTCAAATTACGAATCGGCCACAGTGTTTTGTTGTTGAACTCTTTCGTATTGTGGTGTTATTGTTGTTGTTGTTGCATTAGCACACCGCACGGTGCACAACGCAGCAGGTCATCATCACAGTGCGTTCCTTCGCACCTGAATTCGTGGCAGCGGGGAATTTTGTTTTGGCGTTTGTTGCGGTTGTTGCGCTGCTGTTGCGGTTGTGATTGTTTACACTCGATTGTTGTTTGTGTTGTTGTATTTCAGTTAGGTGGTCCCTAATATATCAAAATTTGATTTATTTTCGACTACCAGCAACACTGAAGTTCACGCCAGCTAGCGACGTGCTGCAAAGGTACGAAAGGTGTTGAAGGAAATTTTCGGGAATTTAAAAAATTCTTAATTTCTTTCGAATGCACAAAGATTGAATCTGAAGATGTATGGATAAACGATTTCTTCTTGGCACGGCTTCCGTTAAAAGAGGCGAATATAATAAATATAAATAAGATTGTTCTTAGCTTCTGCGTCTAATTAATTTTAATTTTCCTTCTTGGGTCCTCCGTCACTACGACTTATTCGTCATATTTCCCTGCAGGTGAAATTACGCCTTGAAAGTCTCCTTGGTGAGAAGGCTTTCCGAATTTAACAAGATCTGTGGTTCTCTTAAGCCTGATCCACTTCCAAACAAGAAATAAAAACAATTCTGAACTGCTTCTACAAAAAATTTTATTCTTATTGTTATTCCATTCTTAAGTTCTTACTTGTGGTTTGCTTAGTTTGTAAGTTAAATTATTGTAGACTTAAATAAATGAAATGAACGAAATGAATGAAACTTAAATGTCAATGCATTATGAGGAAAATAAATTTAAATACCATTGAACCGGAGTGGGAATCATATAGTATAATCTATCATCATTAGCATAATTCAATAAGTAGAATGGACTAAGAGCTAATTATTATTATTGATGGGGATAATGCACTGCCCCCTAGGGGGCACAATACCCTTCTTGGATTTCAAAGACTATGAGTGTGTCCAGTATCCGAGAGGAATTTTAGTATGTTTCCTAAACCTCCGGATACCCAGTCTGCACCCGATATGAGATGGTCTCCCAGGTGCTTCTTTCTCTTATGCATGAGTACAGGAAATTTTCTTAGTATATGTATTGCAGTCTCGTTTTCCTGCAAGCAGAACCTGCAATATCCGTTTTCACTGATACCTAGTTTAGTTAGATGATAGTTCAATATATTTCTATTCTATCTATTTCTATCTATTTTTTTGATAAGGTCATACATTACTCGAATCGTTTTCTATTGTAGGATCCGATAACCAGCTTCTAGACCTGGTTGATTTTTCCAGTATTGATTCCTTCTGGTTGTCTCGTCCTTTCTCAATAGGATGGTAGAAGCTCCTTTCCCAACCCACAAAAAGATTCAAGGACAAAGGACAAAAGGACAAAGGGTGTGGAAGCTCCCCTCCTTGCCAGCTCGTCAGCCCGTTCGTTCCCTTCAATGCCAGTGTGGCCCGGAACCCAAAGTACCCAGACCTTGTTATAACGGCCAAGTTCGTTCAGCTTCTCAAGGCACTCCAATACCAGTTTCCAGGACACCTGGTAGGATCTCAGAGCCTTGATTGCCGCTTGGCTGTCAGAAAGGATGGCAATCTTCCGGTTCCGGTAATTCTTCACCAGATTGAAATAAGCACACCTATCAATGGCGTATATTTCCGCCTGGAAGATAGTGGTGTGCTTTCCCGTAGGTTCTGAGTATATTGGCCTTAGCCCATATACTCCTATCCCGGTGCCTTCATCCTCTTACGACTCAGAAATCCTTCAGCTCCGAGGAGAGCCCTCTTCGCCTGTGTCTGTATGTGTAAGTGAAGAGGTGTGAGTTCAAGAAGAACCTCCAAGGATGCTGTTGGACACGTTCTCATAGCCCCTGTTATGCATACGCATGCCAGTCTTTGTAGTCTTTGTAGCTTACTAAGCGTGTCCAATCGGAACCACTTTTTTGGGCCGAAACCGAATATTAAACTAAGAGCTAAGCCTAAGTTTTGATAGTCCAGAAGGACTTCAATAAGAGTTACAAAACTTAGGCAATTACTGTAACTTTTTAAGTTAATTACTTATGTGATTAAAGAAAAGAGTTATAGCCGACTGTTTCGAATCAGTGAAACGCCCCTCGGCGTGTTTTTCAATCGGACGTATGCTCTTTCGCTTGCCGGCTTCTGTTTAGTAAAAATAGCTAAAGAATAGTTTCGTGAATAGTCAATATCCATCATTCTAAAATCATTCCAAGCACTTTTAAACCATCATTCCGTTAGTAATCAACAAGAGCTTTTAAGAACGCAGTGCTACAAAAAAGGTTCCCGTACATAGGAATGTTGAGAATAAGGAAAAAGGTGACAGAGAAAACTCTTACTTGTCAACAATTTGACCGCACTATAACAACAATAAATTACTATAAGCTGGAATATATATAAGGAACTTGAGTCTAACTACAACTAGGAACTTATGGTTTCATGTATTCAAGCTGTGTGTGTGAATGTTAGACTCATAACAGATGAGATCCTGTCTACATTCAGTTGAAACATGCTTCACTTCACTCACTTGTCATTTTCAACTAATTCCCCAATAATATTAGCGACCCAATTGTAATCAGTTCTCAACCGATGGATCTTGAAATATTTAAGCGCTAAATCCAATTGTTGCATTTTTCATTTATTTTCAACAATTCAGCATTCAAGATTTAGACAGCATTTAGTGCTTCTTTTCTATTCAACTAAGGCATTGAAAAATCATCACGTTGTATGTGTTTGTTGCACAACTGCCAGGCACTTTAGTGGATGCAACATTCCACTTCACTTGCTGTAGTCGTTGGACAAACTGCACTTCACTCCACACAGTAGGAGTTGAGTATTTGTTTTTATTGACAATCAGAGGTTTCGTTGCTTTCACAGTGCTACGTCCCATGTCTGCCACAGCTTTAACACGTCGTGTATCTCTCTGCCAGAGAATAGCAACCCGCAAGTGGACACACCACATCGGCAACCAGCCGCGGCCACCGTGGCCAGCGATAGCGACGATCCTATGGACACAATTTCGTTGCACCTTAATTTTAGACAAATGCGCCAGTCGCACAAGTCGCAAAAAGACAACATGGAACAGCCTACAACAACAACAACAGCACAAAATAGTCACTTGAGAAATGAACATTGAGGCAATAAGCTTCGATGT
Organism: Melieria omissa; assembly: GCA_963971225.1. Taxonomy (NCBI): domain Eukaryota; kingdom Metazoa; phylum Arthropoda; class Insecta; order Diptera; family Ulidiidae; genus Melieria; species Melieria omissa. The sequence continues at coordinate 43,149,276 of OZ020268.1, read as the reverse complement.
TCGATTTGTTAGACAAGCACCAGAGATATGAGCAAAGCCACAGCAGCAGCAGAAGCGAAAGGAAGAATTTTCAGTTGGTCATTGTGGACAGTGAGTTTGCGCTACTTATCGGAAATTATGTTAACAAATTAATAAAATTACGTAAAATATGTAGTAAACCCATTTCTAACGCAAGTAAATTTGTTTGCACATTCTTATGGTGAATTAGCATTCGAAAACCATGTAACCTCACATTTTAGATATATGATGTGTTCGGCAATTTGGTGTAAAACACTACGAAGAACATTTTTGTGGAGCATTTTAACCCTGTAGCTCCTATTTGTAGGGCTCAATTCGACCCTGTTTTTTCTAAAATGTCAAAAATGTCTTATAAAACAGGACTTTTTAAGGACAAAATGTAGCAAAAAAATATTTGCCATCAAATTAAGCCAAAACTGAAAATGTGTTTAAGTGTTTATTTCGTACGTAATCAAAATTGGTACTAAATGTAACCAAAAATGATTTTGTTGTGCAGTGTTATTAGTGTCCGATCGAAACCACTTTTTTGAGGCGAAACCGAAACCGAGTTTCGGGTTTTTTTTATTAATCAGCCGAAACCGAAACTTTCGGGTTGAAATTAAAAGTATTTTTTAACAAACGCATTTTACTTAAAGTAAATAGAAAACCAACAACCAAATATAGCATAACATAAATAAATAAATACTTATAAATAAAAACAATTCATTCAGTTTTTAAAAACGTAAACATAAAATAATCACCCCTTACTCACTAATATTCAAAATTAAATAATTCAATATTATATGCTTAAAAAATAAGTTTATTTACATTGGTGGCATCTAAATTACTCCTCTTTTCACTATATACACAGTCAACCAATTATGTATTAATACTGTATGACATTTGGTTGACATTTAATATTTATTAAAATTCATTTTGCAAAACACATTTTCGTTTGATGTTGAAATTTAAACATAAAGCAAAGAGCGGTCATTACACATTAGACATCGTTGCAGACGCAGAAAATGATCCAAACTTCCTGGAAACAATTGTTACGGGTGATAAAACATGGTGTTTCCAATACGATCCAGAAACCAAGCGTCAAAGTGTGGACTGGAAATACAAAAACTCACCACAAGCCAAAGAAATACGAAAAGTTCCATCAAAAATCAAAACAATGCTCATCACATTCTTCGATAGCAAAGAAATTATCCACAAAGAATTTATTCCAACTGGTCAAACAGTTACTGCCGCATATTACCTCGAAGTTTCAAAGCGTTTGATGGCCAGAATCCGTCGTATTCGACCAGAATACCGCGATCCAAAAAGTTGGTCTCTGTTGCAAAAGTTGGTCTCCGAGTCACACAGCACTCATTGTTCATCAATTGTTGGCTCGGAATCAGGTCTGTGTGTTGAATCATCCGCCGAATTCACCTGATTTGGCACCGTGCGACTTCTCTTTGTTCCTGAAACTGAAACTGAAGTTGATGACATTCAAACCATACAACGGGCTTCGACGAGGGCACTGGAGGAGATTCCGAAAAATGAGCTGGAACACGCGTTTGAATCACTTTTAAATCGATGTAACAAGTGTATTGAATAAGGAGGACAATATTTCGAATAAATATAATTTTTCATTAATTTTAATTGTGTTTTCTAGAGGCAGTCTTAATACATAATTGTTGGACTGTGTATCTCGATACAAAATAAAATGTAAAAAATGTTCTACAAAGTTTTGGTTTCGGCCGTTTTTTGCGCATTTTTTGGCCGAAACTGAAACGGAATATTTGGTCGAACGCTAATAACAATTGGCTGCTTGTATCAAAAAGTTTTACAAATGGCATCGGCTGTCGTTGGCGAAGAGAAAGGACTAAGTGAGAGAAGCTCTGCCAATGCTTGTTATGCGAAAAGCGCTTGAGGACAAATCCAGATTTCAGATGAGTAAATAATTTAAGTGCCGGCCCAAGTTGACTGTAGCGACGGATAACGTGTTTATGCGTGGGTGAAGTGAACGTGGGGTCAGCGCTTTTGGTTGATCGTCATCAGTTGATAAATTTGATAGCACTAACTGCGAACTGAAAACAAATCTAAATGGCATTTTAAATTGACAAATTGTTGAAGATATTTTATAATCGATGCATTGAACATGAAACTATGTGGAAGTTAAGAATATGTGCAGCCACAGAGTAAAGTAATCCGATTATATTTCTTTGTAATTTAATAATTTCAGTGATTACGCTTTAACTGATTTGCATTTTAAATTATCCAAATTCAAATTGTCAAAAGTCAAGTTGCATTTAGTTAAAAGCTCCACGTCTTTTGTGCGGCAGTTTTTCCTTGTTTAAGCATCAAGCTAAGACAATTGGATCCAATGCAAATCCAATAAAAGTTCAACTGGAAAGCAAACTCCCTTCGAGCGATTCTCCGCCTGCCACTCCTCCTGCTTGTAGCTCGCTGCTTGGCCGCCGGTGCCAACCGTAAAGGCGCGTTAAAATCAGATAAGGAAATTAAACAAAAATCCATAAATTTTAGTTAAAAATCACAAATACGAAGAAAATAAAGAGAACCGACAGCGCGCTGAACGTGATGGCTGCGGCCGCTTTGGTGCGCTTCGGCCCAAAGTATGACACATTTTACAGAGTGCGGCATCGGGGCGTGGGGGAACGCCACACTCAACGCTTTTGCCATGCGAACAAACGAAAATCACATAAAACTTTGACAGATTGATCTGTCACAAATAAAGGTACTCGAACGCACACACACACACACACAGACAACAGCTGGCGGCGAAAATCAACAAATAATAAAACGAATGCAAATAAATAAAACGAAAGAAAGACGCGGCGCAACTGGCCGTTTGGTTCGGTCGTTCGTTCGTTCGTTTGCTCACAAGATAAATAATAACATTAAAATTCGCCATTTAAATGTAAAACGAAATGGCATTTTATACGCATGCGCAAACCGTATAATGATTGTTGTTGCTGCGGCGCGAGCACATTGGCTGCAGTTGCCGGCTGTTGGTTGTCGGCCTGTTGGTGTTGAAGGTGTTTTTGGTGACGCGTTTATGGCACGTTGACAGCTCCAGTGCCTGATTCCGTCTATCCACTGCACGACCAGCGACGAGCACCGAAATCAACTCGCAAAAAAGTGGAACGCGGAGGAGAAGTGGAGTCGGGGGCGGCTGGACACTCGATGGCTGTTCAAAGCGTGCCGCCACATTATCGGCGCATCTATTTAGCGCCGATCTTTCGTCAATTTGTTGTTGGCATTTAATTTATTACAACCATTGAGCGATGGTTTGTGACTTCGGATACATAGATGCGGACACATGAAAGAGACGAGAGAGTAATTAGTTTCACTGGGATCTAATGGTTCCAAATCAATTCTTAAGTCAACTAGATTCGAAGGGCAGCAGTTTTTGGCGAACTAACAGATGAAATTAGAAGTACAGAATGAATCATGTCGATCGATGGAGGAGGTATTAAATAAAATCAATGTTTTGGTGGAAAATTAAACATCCATTTCTCGGTTTCATTGAATCCATGGGACAAAACTTGAAGGATTAAGGATATGCTACATGTCATAATATGAGGCTTTGCCATGAAGCTTGTAGTGAGTAAGTCACTATGAAAAATCTTCGCTATTAATAACTAACATTATGTTGTGATAGTTTGTAATGAGAAAAGGGTTAATTATTTAAAATTTATTTAAAATGTAATTTGAATTTGTACCCTAGGAAAATGCAATTTTATCGAATGCTGTTAAATCTGACTAATTTAAAGTTGAAAATCATTAATTTTAAACAGTTCTGTCAATCAATATAATTACTAAGGTATCAAATAGGATTTAGTTGCTACTTACATTACGATCACAGTTGCTAAACTTAGCACAGGCGTTGCCCACAATTGTAACATTCGAACATCGTACCAATTCAGAACCGACAACAACAAACCCAGTAACATCGCTTCGAAAGTTCTACCTTCTCCTGACAACAGTCAGTCCATCACGTCGTCGTGCTTATGAAAAGTTGTAGCCGCCTATCTGCTTATCTGTCGGTGACAAGTTGTTCATGTCGTGTGCGCGCGTTCGTATTTACACAAAACTTGCTTTCAATTTCGTTGGAATATGTTTAATTTCTTTTCTTCTCTCTACAACACACAATAAAGACAACACTGTGGCAGTGAACATGGCGCCAATATTAAATAAACAAACAACGAATTACAAAAAATCAAATAAAAATCATTTCATTTAATTTATCAAGGGGGGAGAGTCAGCAGCCGCAGAACGCCAGTGGATCAGTCAACGACCAGAAGACAAACATTTAGAGCAAACAAATTATTTGTAAGTTTTTCATGGCATTTATGTACAACATGCAAACACAGAGTTCGGAATAAGCATTCACAATAAGTCTGACTACGCATAAGCGAACATGGCATGAAGACACTACCGAAAACCGGGTACAGAGGCTTCTTCTACGAACTTTGAACATGTCCCACAAAGTGTTTGACATTATTGACACGAGGCAATTTGGACAGAGACAGAGACATAAGTAAGAGCTTTGATTCAAGCGAACGGGAAGGGCAAAGGGGAGTTAAGTATTAGTGTTTTTGTTGTTTTCTTAGAGAATTAAAGACGGTCGAAACCGACAGTCTGTAGCACCTCAACGTGGAAAAGACATTTGGAGTTCGATGCGTCTGACAAGGTGGCTGTCTACCATGGAGACAGTAATGATATCAAGTCTGGACAGTAACGATGTCAACTTCGAGATAAAGGAAAGGATCATACTTGCTTATATATGCTATTATGATCTCGGTAGGCAATTAAGTAGCAGAAGCTTGCACTCCATAGGACACCATTGTTTTTCAGTTGACCGCAACTGTAGGTATTTCGCATGATCTTTGTTCCAGTTCGTATTGGCGACGATGAAAATGTATAAGCTCCTTCGAAAATGTATTCCATTCTTTAGTTAGAGGCAGTGTTGCCACTTGAACAATTATTTTCCGACCAATCTTCCGACCAAATCCAACCCCAACCGACCAAATTAAAAATTTGCGATATCTTTTAATTCAGTTTTCAATTACAATTTAATTTTTTAAAATACATTTTTTATAATAATGAAAAGATATTAACATCACAAAACGGACTGAAATTCGTTTAATCGGACCGTCGGACCAAAGTAAAAAAATCTGACCAATTTTGGTCCGAAAAGACCAAAAGCGGCAACTCTGGTTAGAGGTCCACAGCGAAGAGGGAGGTCATGTCTCTGTTGGAGGACCAAGTTGGGAAGCCACATTATTTTTAGAAGCTGGACGAAGCGCACATAAAGCCGCTTAACCCATCGCTGCCTAATGGGTAAAATTTTACACATGAAATTGATTTTTTTTGATTTTTTTTTATCACAAAAAAGTCAATGTTTGAGATCTCTCAAAACCATTGATAGGGATAGTTAGGGTAAAGATGGAACTACCTTAACCTAGTGAAGGTCACTTTAAAATTTCGCCATCGAGCTAGAGTTACCAGACTCCAAAAATTGTGAATTTTCGGAGGTGGAAAATGTGGCGAAACGTAGTGTCCCCAGAACCTCACAAAAATCTGCCCCTAACTCACCTGTAAACAATACTTCTTTTGTTCACGTGTTTAGCTGATCACTTCACAAAGTATGGAAAAAGCTACCACTCCTGCGTAATGGGAACAAAATATCCAATGAATATCTCAGCAACGTGCAGAGATATAAACAGATTAAATTTTGTTTCTGATCATTTTGGGTCACTTCTAGGTCGTGTATGAAATTTTATCAAATTCGTATTGGCGAAACTTGTACCCGGCAGCAATGGGTTAAGTAAGTTACAGAAATAGATTCCATAGTACCAATTTCAGATGGGGTTTTGAAACCTTTTCTGTTGAAATCTTTTCCCCCTGCGTGACAAACCACATACCAAACTATCATAATACTTGAATTAGAAACTCTTAAGCAAGCTTTGCCATGTTGTCTTTGCATCACTGTGCGTTTTCTTCGCCTGCCAAATTAATGTCCCACTTCCGTTTTCCATTTACAAACTCGCCACAAACAACAGCGGCCCAAACATTGCCAGGCGGCACAGTTCAAAGTCAGCCAAACAACGAAATCATTAAAATTTCATTCAATTCCAAGATGAGCCAACACTGCGGGACAGCAATATTTGAGCCGAAAACCAAAACAACAACACTTAAAACCCAACTGCCACCAAGAAGCAGCAACAACAGCAGTTAAACCACACCAACTAACCGCCGAACGATACTAGCCAACAAATTAATATTGCGCACTAAGCGCGCAACAATCAAACGCTGGAAATCTTTTATTTTCCTCGCCATCGCCCGAATCTTGGCCGAAAAATCTGCGGCTACTGCTCGAGTTGGGGTTTTCAGGCGAAATCAAATCATGCATTAAACGGGAACGATTTCGAAAAATACAAATAGTTAGTCGTAAAATAAAGAGAGACTCAAACTCAAACAACAAGAAACGCGTTTAAAGCACAAAAAGTGGGCAGCGTACGTGCTTAGGCCGCGACGCGACGATGGAACCGTAGCAAGTCGAAGTGAACGACAGATGACAAAACTTTTATGGTTTTCCAATTCCTGGAAGATGTCGCTCCGACGAACTGGCCGCCGCTACGCGTTTGCGTGATTTGTTGTGATTTTCTTTGGCTATTAAAGTCTGAAGTCGCTTCCAAATGGGACGCATTGAAAATAAGTGTGAGATGATTGCAAATTGCCACAAATCGAATGAGTTTGAATCGAACTTCAGGAAATTTGTGAATAAGATTAAGCGAACGTTGCGTTTGGGTCAGCCGATTGTGAGTTGTAATTACCAACTTATTCGTAAATACGGGTACAACGCGATTACGTAGCTGGGTCAGGTTTACTGGGTCATGTTCTGGATTTCAGCATTTGCCGTAGAAAATCACCACGTAGCTCGAAATAACTTTCGTGATTTCAATTAAGAATTAGGACTTTATTTTTTGGGTTGAAGCCTTGAAAACTTTAAATCGCATTTATGTTACATTTAAAAATAAATAAAAAAGCTCGGTCCATGACGAAAGGTTATGGCGCTACAGTATATTGTAACGATGAGGCACTCTGTTGCTGTACTATGCATGAATGCTTTAACGAGCATACTTTTAGGCATGCACTTGGAAGTACGGCCGGCATGCTATAATTCCTATATGGCAAGGATAGTTTGCGAATGGTAATGGAATGTGCAAGAACCATCGGCGCGATAAACCAAACAAGTATAAAAGGCAACAGTGTGCAGCGCAGAGGGACGATTCTGATTCGAGTAAAAAAAGGGGAAACATGCAATTGTAGTAATGTAAAGTAGTAACAAGTGTAGATTTGTAAATAAAGTGATGATTGGTTTCTGACTACGTTTTTGCGCTGAATAATTAAAGTGGTTTTATTTTCAAGCACAATCCAAAACAAACTTAGAGAAGTCATTTTCGTAACAATATGATTGAATATACCTAAAGTTGAATGCATTGTGAAAGTGGAAGTTGCAAGAAATCTCTGTAAACAAAGTTGAAACTTTGAACGATGTGAAGGTTCATCAAGCAGTTTAAAACATTTTAGTTTCAACAACAGTTGAGTTGAGTTGGATTCATTGATCAAGTCATCCTAAACAATAGAAGAATACACTTTTTCTGGGCTTGCTATATTCTATCAAGAAAGAGTTGTTCAGCCAAAACGTTGGTAGAAGCCAATGAAAGACCCACAAATGTGTATTTAAGCCACACAGGATGACTCGAAAGTAAAAAAAAATAATATATGGGTTATTAAAGGTAAATGTCGTGGAAGTGCACATCCTAATCATGTACGAAAATGTTCGAGGAAGAGGTTACGACAGCTATATGATTGAATGTATCTAAACTTTAATGCAATGTGAAAGTGGAAGTGGTAAAAAATCTATGTAGACAAACTTTACACTTTGTAAGGTGTGACGAAGGTTCTTCAGTTCAGTTTAAAATACAAAAACTAATCGCAAACAATAGATTAGAACATCTGTTCTGGGCTTGCTAAGTTCAACGATTTTTGGCCAGATCGTTGGTGGAAGCGAATGGAAGACCCAAAAATTTGTATTCAAGTTGTACAGAGTTTTCCAACAAGAGGTGTTATTTTGAATCACCCGGTATTTCGGTAGCTGTCACTTTTGAAGCTTTTATTCTTTGACATTTGACAAGTAGAAACTATGCCATTACTAAAAATGGAACGATACACGCTTCAACAACGCATTGACAAACTAAAGCATTTTTGGGTCGTCGTGAAGCACCTTGTCGGACCGCAATACAGAAATTGGTGGAAAAATTCGAGCTGTTGGGACAAGTTAGTGATGCGAAGAATAAAACCCGTGCACGTCGCTCAAGAACAACTGAGAATATTGCTGCTGTAGCCCAAAGTGTTGAAGAAAACCCAGGTTTGTCGATTCCTCGTCGTTCTTTGGAATTGGGCATTCCAAAAACGTCATTACACCGTATTTTGCATAAAGACTTGGATCTTAAGGCTTATAAAGTTCAGTTAACACAAGAACTCAAACCGGCCGATCATTAACAACGTCGTGTCGTTGCTGATTGGGTCCTCTGGGTGTTATCTCTGGAAGAGGTGATCACAATTGGCCACCGAGATCTTGTGATTTAACACCTTGCGACTTCTTCCTTTGGGGCCACGTGAAAGATAAGGTGAACGCCAACAGCCCAGCGTCGATTCAAGACCTCAAAGATAGAATTCGTGAGGCTATCGAGGACATAGGGCAGCCACTTTGCGATTTGGTTATGGAAAATTTCATGAAAAGGATATGGTCCTGTAAGCGTGGTCGTGGTGGCCATTTGGCTGATGTTGTTTTTCATTATTAACGGCATACCTTCCTCTTTATTATGAAATAAACATCCGATCATTTATCTCAAAAAATGGCATTTTTCTTTGAATACCAAAATAACACCTCTTGTTGGAAAACCCTATACTAAAAATTAAATGGCAGATTAACGAGAAACATCGTCCAAGTTGAATAAAAACCTGAGACTTGGTTCAACTAGGACCGTCGTTCCAACGGTAATGTTGTTGGCGATGGCTAAAAAAATGTGGGTATTTTGTTTTTTATTATATTTAAAATCGTCTTAAACCTATGGTTCTTTCCGAATCTGTCTTATCAGCTATACAGATCTATTTCAGACCATATAAATCTACATATCTATTTGCATAGAGTAACGTTATGACCATTATCACAATAAATTCGATCTAAACAGACAAATTTTGTACTTAATTGCGATCAGAAAACTCCACTTAACTTGGCAACTTATTTATGTTATTTCTTTTTCATCTGAAGGCTAATGAACTTTAATTATAAAAAAATTCAAAAAGTCGTATTTCTTTGGCACACTCACACATAATTAGATGAGAACAATAGCAGCAGTCACTGTTGCGCTGCGAAGATGCTCGAATATTTAGACAACAGCCCGACCACTCACCCCTATTTGTCTTTGGAAGCCCAATTAAGGCGCGTACAACCATTGCTTTAGTTTGCATGTGGCCTTTATTAAACATCATCGCAATAATTGATTTTTGGCTGCATAACAAAAACCAAAAGCCTAACAACCATTGATAGGTCAGCTGGCGAGGCGAGCACCGCTGGCGACATTGCCGCCACATGTGTCCATGTTTCGGCGACTAATGACAAAATTTCATTAGTGCCGCTTCAGTGCATTTTTGTGCAGACAACAACAACAACCACGTACATTGCATACTATAAGCAATAAAATCCTATTGGCTCTTGTCCACATTTCGCAGTGTCACGTCCTCATGTACAGCAATTGGCAATTGTTGCCTACGGCGAAATGGGAGGACAGTAAGAGGGCAGTGTTGCTAACAATGATTATGAGAAAAAACGACATCAATAATTTCATCGTGATCAGTGCAATCCGTTAATTTTGACAGTAGATACTTTCATAAAGATGTGGTGAGATTCTTGAGGACGTATGTTAAATTCTGTTACTGAAAGAATAAAATACTTTCACATTCTAAATTAGATGTTGAAAAAATCTCAATGAAATGGAATTGCTTGCTATGAAGAAGAATCTAATTTTTGTTGTTTGCGACATACGTATAGACTGTATAGGCTGAACATTTCATAGAGGAGAATCTTTCGGGTGATTCAGAGAACTCCATGCTGCAATGCAATGTAAGCAGATGAATGTGAACAAAATTATTTGAAACTAGTTGAAACTGTGAGAAAACCTGTCACGGTGTTTAGTTGATCTAAGTTGGAGTAAGTAGTCAAAGGTCGCTTCGCAAGCGTAGGAAAATACTATCATCATGACACTGGACACTTCAGGTTTGACTGACACCTCAAAAACATAGGTATGAAAATACTTGTTGCTTAAGTTAAGGTAGATTGGTTCAGCGGGCGTCCCAAGGACTTCACTTTGATTAAGTAAACCACTGTGTTTAATAGTTTATTATCGATGATTAAGAAATAGATTCCCAACACTGGGCATCTGTAGAAGAGAAAATCTACGTTTTCCTCGTTAATTTGTTTTATACTGTTTTTGAGATATGGATGATATGGAGATATGGAACACTTCGAACACAAACCCAAAGAAGAAAATATCATTAAGGATCCTATTGGTCAGTAGTGTAAGGTTGTACGAAGATCTTTGACCAAAAATTTAAACTGCAAGTGGCCGCAGTTGTTTTATCTTCAATATTTATCTTTTTAGCCATTTATTAGATCTTTGGTACTTACTCATTAAAATTCTCAGCCTATGCAAAATAAGTATGTTTTATTTGTATCAACCGATCAGCTCGTTCACAAGACAAGCGATCGTCTCGGTGTTGGGCGACAGCAACACGACTGCAACACCAACATCACTGACACCACCTACTGTGCGACACACACGACAAGCTGTCAAATGGAAATTTGCGACCAGCTTAAAACAATCGACACAACACAAAAATCAACAGCAGAACGACAATCGGCCGGACAACGGCAGCAACAAATAAGCGGAGTTCACGCCGGTTTATCAGCGACCTGCGATCGATACATCAATATGGTCAATAAAGTCACACACTGGGCGAACAGTGGGCATCGCTGTGCCAACACGCAGCAGTTGCCTGTGTCTACAGCAGCAGCAGCAACAGTCACCGTCACAGTTGTTGCTGTTGTTGTTTTTGGCTGACTAACAAATTGAAATTTAAGAAGTTTTGCATTGTTCAGGTTTTTTTTTGCGTTTTGTTGTTTGCTGCGCTTTGGTTTAATTTATTTTGTGTTTGCAGTGTTGTGTTGTTGCGAATGATGTTGTCGCTGTTGTTGTTGTTGTTGTTGGTGGTGAGTGTGTGTTTGCCGTTGTCACAGTTACAGTGACTCTTTTGGGCTGTGGTTTGTTGTGCTTCCTGTCGCGTTGTTGTAAGCGCGATCGCAAATTGTCGCTGGCAACAACAACAACAACAACAACAACACATATAGCTGCAACAACTCTTAGCAGTCACTTAAAGAATTGTGCACAGGGGCAGACAAATACTTATAAAAATGTGACCAACGCTACCAACTTTGCTGCCCCTGGCTCGTCTCGTCCCATGACCGGCACCCGCCCTGCGTGGCCGTTACTGCTTTTAGCCAACTTCATTGCAATGCTTAGTCTACAAATTGCAGATCACGGTTTTCGTGTTGTACACGCAAATTCATGGCTACTGTTGTTGCGGTGGCGAGTTTGCTGTCTGACTTCTTTGTTCGAGCTTGTTTGTTGTTGTTGTTGGTGTTGTAGTGGCGATGGTGGCATTAGCGTTCAGCCCCACCAAATGTATCGAATTTTGGTCTTAAACACTTTGGTTTTGTTGTACACTTTTGAATTGTTGCAGTTGTCGTTGTTGTTGTTTTTGGTGTTTGCTATAGCTGCCTCTTAGTTCTGGCGATTTTATTTATTCACATATGCGCACCAACAGCAGCAACAACAAACACGCTTACACAAATATATAGAAAACAGCAAATTAAGTCCGAGTTTAGTGTGTGGTTTGTTTATTGGGCGGATGTGTCGGCTGTTGTTCTTGTTGTTTTTGTTATCGTTACTGTCACCGCCAACAAGTGACAGTGACAGCGGCAGTTTACATTTGCATAGTCACAGTTGCATTTTAGACAAAATGCTTTCTTTTCTGGCGCTGTGGTTATTTCCATTGCAAACATTTCAAACGAAGTCATTGATTTGGCGTTCAAGTCGTGCTTTACGACAACTTTTAATTCAATGATTTGAGCTTTAAGTCGTCGAAAATCTTATCCAGAAATCGCCCAAAATCGTCGAACTGACATTATCCTTTAAGCTCAATTTGCACTTCAACGCCTACTAAACTAGATTTTTACCAACAAAAATTCCTGTCGTTGTCGTTTGTCCTTTCGGCAATGTATCGTGGAGGTGATCCTTTTCGCAGTAAGGCTGTGCACGGGCCAAAGATCTCAAAATTTGAACGATGGCTGGACAGACACAAAAAGTCTACTGCTACCTCGTCGTATTGACTTTACGCCTCCTACTTCGCGAACTCCATCTCTCTGAAAGATGAGTAAGTGCAATGACTTTTTGTGAAGATCTTTCGCTGAATTTATACCTTTCTCTAATTTTTGTTGGTTGGTGTTCAACTTCCCGAACTGTTTACACACTCCAGAAGGCTCTGTGAACTTTTTGGAGACACCAGACAAAACCTTTCTGTCACTTCCTTTTCGTAGTAAGAAGTGACCGTAATGATGGTCTCCAGCCACTGTCTGGAATCACCAACGTAGAATTGATAAGGGTTATATTGCACTGAGACCAGGATTGATCTATTGTGCCCCCTACAATTGTTAGAGTACATTCCCTAGACCTACCGCCCTAATGAAACTTAGTAACTCGCGGAGGTTTAGGTGCTTGACGTCCTCTTCTGCAAGCCAAAACTGGCCCAGGTAACGTAACCTGTTGCGACAAGCCGCATTACAGTGCAATATGATGTGTTCGGGAGTCTCCTCTGCTGTTTCGCAGAGTCTACAGACGCTTACCTGTTCTATCACGATTGTATGTATGTGTTTCCTCAATCTGCAGTGCCCAGTTAGAATACCTGTGACCTGTCTAAGCTGGTTTCTCCTTAGTTTGAGGCATTCTTCACTCCATTTGGGGTTATAATCTTTGATGAAGATTTTCGATTGCCTGAGACCAGAGGTGGTAGCCCAGTGTTCTGTTTTCCTGGTCCTTTCCTCAAGTCATGGCGCTTTTGCCCAAGCCAATGAAGGGTTCAGGACTCAGGGGGGCTCCGCTGCCGCGGTTCTAGCGAGACTGGCCGCTTCCTCGTTTGCTTCGATACCTCTGTGTCCTGGAACCCAGAGGATCTTCACGTGGTTACATCTGCCTCAATGCATCACCAACGTAAGGAATTAGCGGAATAATATTGAATTGTACATCTGAACCCTTGGCTTCGGACAATCAGTCAACATCCCCCTAGTGCCAATATTGTAAACTATCAGGTGTACAACTTTGCTTCCGCCGTTTTCCGATAGGTGGCTGTACCGGCTGAGGCTGGTTGAAATACATAGATGGTAATGCCTTTAAAGTGAGTGTGGACAGTGCATAACGAATTGTCATCGCCGTTTCAGTGACAGTTGTTCTTGTTTTCGTATTATTCACGCTCGAAAATGTCCGTTTATGTGCCCAATTCTCGCCATTTGCGGGAAGTTTTACTTTTCTGTTACAATTCGAAAAAAAAATGCAGCTGAAGCGCATCGAATGCTCTCAGAAACTTACGGTGATGCTGCTCTGAGTGAAAGAACGTGTCGGGAGTGGTTTCAACGTTTTAAAAATGGTGATTTCGATGTCGAAGACAAACATGGTGGTGGCCACTTTTGCGGCCTCACGTCGCAAAAGTGGTCAAAAAGTACCTGGAAACGCTGAAATGGGAAGTCTTGTCCCACCCGCCGTATTCCCCAGATGTCGCCCCTTCTGACTTCCACCTATTCCGTTCGATGGCACACGGCCTGGCAGATCAACATTTTCAATCCTTCGAAGAATTGGAAAAATGGATTGCTTCATGGATAGCGTCAAAAGAGGACTCCTTTTTTCGAGCCGGGATCCGAAAATTGCCGGAAAGATGGGAGAAAGTTGTCGCTAGTGACGGACAATACTTTGAATAATACATCTGTAAGCACTTTTTCGCATAAAGCTTTTAATTTTGGAAAAAAAACGGCGGAAGCAAAGTTGTACACCTGATAGCTACTCACCAAACGGGCTCAACAGCTCGGTAACTAAAGCCCAGCTCTCCGCAACTATTCGTGTACTGCGATTTTTGTCGGTTTCAAACGGGGCTTACCAGCTTTACTATTCGTCAGCTGAGAAAACGATTTTCGTATGTGCTTTTAAAATCAATGGAACATGCGATACTCGTTTTCAGCGGCGACGCATTGCCATTGATTACCCATTTCTCATCTCACTTATCTCTATTAGTTTTCAAGATTTTGCAGATGTTGAGATCTGCAAAAATCCCCGCTTGAAAATTTTTAAAACTTTCACAAGGAACACACTGAGCTCCCACCCAGTGTTAGTGCGCACCCAGCCCCAAAAAACACTTTCACCACCCAAATTTAACGCTGCGACCGATTCGTAATCAAGTTGTTAAAATGTTAAACTCCGCCCGCGAATCGTCCAAGCAATTATCCAGCGCAATTAAATGTTAATACGCGGCGACACGTTCATTTCGGTACGGGCGAACCGAAGTGGAGAGATCGTTTCGCTTGATCAGTTAATTTCGTGTGCACTATTTATGCATTCAATGCACGACAAGAATACACCAACAATAGCAACAACCATCGCGATAACGATAGCAATCGCAACAACAACAACGAGGAAAAATATTCGCGATCCTCAGCAGCAGCGACAAAGCGCAAAGCGAAGAAAAAGCACAGACACAACAAATGAGCAAATGAGCGAAGACAACAGCATTGGCCAAATGCCGGCAAAGTACACAAACAAATTAACAACGCCAAGAGACAGATCATAAAAATGTCGTTCGCGCATGCGCGTCATACCTGAAACGTCGCCGACAATGCATGTGTGCGCTTCTGTTTCTGTTTCTGCGTCGGTCTCCGCTGCGGCCAGTCTCGACCAGACTGTTTGACTTTTCAGCTTTCTGCCCGCTTGCCTCACTTTTGTTTACATGTTGCTGTTGTTGTTGTTACGCTGCACTGCAGCTGATCATGCCAAGCGAGTGCGTTCTCGCCTTTTACAAAAGCGAATAGTCGCGGTCTGCAAAAGCCGTCAAGTAGTCTGCGCGCGGGGGAAATGAGCGATTTGTGTATTTTAGATCGAAATCGCAATCGCATCGGCGGCAGGCACCGTTCATGCGGTTGGTTGGCCGGACAGCTGGGCTGTTTTTGGCGTTTGTGATTTGTCAAAAATCGTTAACGATCGTCGTGCGCCGATATTGTCACAGCGCGGGCGCTTTGTTTGGCGTTCTTGCCGACTTTTTCTTGTTGTCCGTTCGTTTGCCATATCATAAAATTATTGAATATCTTAATGGAAATGAAGGAAAAGCGGCGAACACCTGAAGAATACCCAGAATACAGACACACACAGTAAAAATTCATTTTTATATTATTGCCGACATATTTATATATTTATAAGTAAGAATCGATTAGTGATCACGGCGAATAGATAAAGTGGCTTGTTTAGACTGTGGAATACAAATTCCCAGTATTCTTTAATTGCAAAGGTAAATCTTCGAGAACGCATGTAATGAGTTGCTCACTGATTGCGTATTTGCATAATTTTAAAACACAATTAAGATGAGCTGAAATAAAAACATTTCATACAGTTTATAATCTTATCATTTCGTGTAATCAGGTCAGTCAACTCGTTACATGTATTATGCACAAATCGAAAAATTGTGCTGCTTTAATGGGAACTGACTTCTTTCGGCGTAATGAGGACAAAGTTGCAAGCGAATCTGAAAGATTTGTGGTTTGATGCTGCATCGCAAATTGTGTCATAAGTAAACTTGTTTGCTATTAGAAGTTTACCAGTGGCAGCTGTAGTCTCTTAGTTGTTATTGTGTTCAGCCTTAGGTCAGAGGGTCAAAGGTTCGAATCCCGATTAAACTAACATCCGCCACAAAAAATTATTTTTCGGTAGCCGATCCTTAGGAAGTCAACTCTGTCAAGGGATTCGGCATAAGATCCCACCTAGTATTCATCTAAGAAACGTTGTCTGAACTAGGAACTTTTTTTGTACCACTGATTAGTCGAGTTACTGTTACTGATGGGTTTAGTAGAGCAAATTCCATGTAAGTAGCGGTAAAAGTAGAGTTGTCAGTCATTGCCAGGCAGAGTATCAGGAATGCTATATCTGCTCCGACGGTATTCCAGAGACGCTATAAAACCCATTGCTCTATAATCATAAATAGTTATGCATATTTTGTTGTAAACAAAGAACACGATGCAGAGGTATCAGGAATAAATGGGGCGGTGGTATTAGTGGAACAGCTGTAAGCCCGGAATACCACTTCCTCCAGAATTGGTACCTTTACGGAAAATCATGGAGTCATTACACTACTTCCTGCGATCCAATTGGTGCTTGCAGCGATTCACTGTTCAAATGCTATCAGACACAAGAATAGCTTAGATAATACCGAAAAGATACATATTACACCTAAGTATTTATTAGACTATGTGGTTCCGTGCGATCGCAATGGAAGCCTGGTTATCCCATAGTCACAGTAGGACAAAGCTAATTTAAGACTTAAGGACGTATCATAATATTTTAGCTGCTAATGAATCAATTTTAAATTTATTTGATTTCAAGAGCTTATATAGCTTCGGATCTGAACTAAGACCCTTTGAACTGGGTGGTTGACACGAAACCGTAATGCGTTACTTGGTTTGCTACTTGTCTGTGCTCCCTTCGATATCTGCCCTGTATAAGCATATTGACAGGTTGAGCAAAATTTACATCGAGTCCTCATGGCGGAGCAGAACTGATTGCAGTACCTGCCGGGCAATCTTCCTTCTCTTTCCGTGAGGAAAACACGATTTGTACTGTCCCTGAATTGAACCTCTATTAGGCAGCTTGTTGGAGTCATTACTGGACACTGCGCCATTGGATCCATGCTTGTCAAATGGTGCCTCTCGTCCAGTGATGTCTGCAGAGCCTGCGGAGATGAAGAAGAAGTGGAATCGATCCAACACTACCTGTGCCACAGCCCGGCTCTGCAGGAAC
Source organism: Melieria omissa (assembly GCA_963971225.1). Lineage (NCBI taxonomy): Eukaryota > Metazoa > Arthropoda > Insecta > Diptera > Ulidiidae > Melieria > Melieria omissa. The sequence goes on along the minus strand of OZ020268.1, from coordinate 43,132,036 downwards.
GCCGTCTCCTTCCCTTGGGGTCAATGGCAGACTTGGCTTGCGCGGCAATAGTTGAGATTTCGGATCTACTCTCCTTCATCAAGAGGTCGAATTGGTTAGCTCCGGACTGAGAGCCACTGGCTAGCTCCAGAACCTTCCAAGAGGGGATTCACAATGGGCCATTTTGACTTTCGGGTCGCACACAACCTTCCCTACCTAACCTAACCTAACCTAACTACTTGGTTTAATAGAAAATTGTCTCAGTCTAAAATGCCGCTCATTGTATGCTTTCATGCTCATTGGATGCTAGCTGACCGCTCTAACTTGGGATTCAATCCTTGACGACGGCGATGGGCTTTCAATATTCGTTAAACATCATTTATACTTTACTTTATGAGGAACTCACTCCCACCAAAGATGCTCCCCACTCGTTTGTCTCTGACCTGGCTGCGTGCTTCTTCTGCGAACAACTTTACTTGATGTCATGTGCAGTGTTTGTCGCGATGGTAGCCAGACCCCATACAGCACAACACAATTCACTTATTAATACCTTCATGCAAAATTATTGAGCCCGGTCAGTGCGGCTGAAATGTTTATGCGGTTTCATGACTGAGATTTTTTTAATTGATAAATTCCCGGCGTGTTCGGCAGTGTGTGGCAGCAGCCACCACATGCGGCAGCGGAATGTGGCCTGCTGTTTGTCGCTGCTGTTTCTTCGGCACATCGTAACTTCGTCTGACGGCTGGGCGAGCTGTAAAGCGGAGCGCGGAGCAGCGCCGGCTGGCATCTTGAAGGAGTTATGAATATGCAGCGTCAACATGTGAGATGACCTGCTGGTTTAATGTTTTTTTTACTCACATCTGATGGGTTTTGTTGCTGCACTTTGGTGGTTTTCCGATAGACTTGAGTGCTGTTTGTTTTGCTTTTAAAATGCCACTGAAGCTACTGTTACAGCCCGGAGACTCGAGTACGAGTGATGGCAATAACATGTGTATTGCTGTTGTTGTGCATTATTACATAACTTTTGGAAGATCTACGACGTTGAAAGTGAACTAAGTACACACAACATTCGTGGCTTCTATTGTTTAAGTTTGATTGTTTTTTCTTTTAATGTGCCACTATGCAGTTTATATCCTCACAATTGTAGTTGTTAAGTGTCCATTACAACCATTTGTTGATCCGGTCTATGTAGGAGTGTTGTCTGATCAAGCATTGAGCCAAGTTGAGTGGGCAACGTAAGGGAGTTTGGGAATTTAGACCAACAAAATATATGTTTTTTAGATAACTACTGGGTAACTGGTCTGAAATGATATAAATAATGAATAAATAAAAAATAAATAAAAAGAAAATCCTGTGTGCGTCACTGCCCCTCTATAAGTTTTCCAACGCCGGTTGTTTAGGTCCTGTCTTACTCTCTCTTAGGGATACTTACTCTAGACACTGGGACCCGCTACTCTTTTTCGATGGAATCTCAATCGAATCCAAGCTGCGAATGATCCATTTCCTCTCAATCCAGCTGGACAAAGCATTGCTTCTCGCACGCACATTATGGGCAGTGAGTTGATATTCTCAGCGAAAATAATGTCATTTTATGCTCCTTGATGTTCTCAACTCTTGCAGTCTTCGACGTGTACTGCAGATGTTTCTAGGCGTGAAAACTAGACTTCGAATACGATCATGAAGTGTGGAGACACTGAAGCGTCCAACCTACTCGTTACGACAGCATCCAATGCCCGATCGTAAAAAGAATTACGAGTGTCATTTGGATGACGTTAATGCTGACACTTCCATGCCTACCGAGCAGCGCGGCCGGTGCGCGTCTGGCACCAGCGGCAAATACTAAATTAATGAGGAGCCAGAAAATAAACGAAAAATATAAAATATTAAAATAAAAAGTTGGCAAACTATATTTGCGGAAGACGATTAGCGATCTGCGGTCTGTGGCCTGCGGTCTGCCTGGCACTTTCGCAAGTCAATTTTCGAGCGCACCGCAGCAAAGTGGGCGTATTTGTCTGTTGGCTGTGGCGGCGGTCGTTGCGATGCGTGGCGGCGCGCACGCCGGCAACGTGTGGCGTCAGCGCTGTGTTGCGGCGGCGTGTGGGCGATAAAAATGCATTTATGCACTTATGGCCGAGCGCAGCGAGCAACACACACATCACGCAAGTGGCGGCAGAAGGAGAGCAGCGACCGTAGTCGAGCAGCGTCCCTAGTCGAGTTGACAATATTTAGCAGCGCGATGATTTTTCCTTTCTAGCGAGGGCACTCTACAAGCCGCAACAACAACACCAACCACAATGGCAACAACATTCGCACAAAATTTGACTAATTACTTTAATGCAGTGAAATCAAATGTGAACAACGCCGGTGGAGGCGCATTAAACATGCACACACACACACATACAAACATGCAGCAACAAAAACAACGCAATTCCTACATGACTAATGCCATGCCTACCGATAGGCGAGTGCGAATGCGCGAAAAGGGACGAGCAGCGTTGTTGTTCGTTAAATGCAAATTTAGTGTCAACACAATATCGACTGTGACAGCGGGGCGCGAAGAGCCGCCGATCTGATGCTGGGGCTGCGCTGAAGTTGGCGCACCACTCGCTCGCTTCGCCTCGACTCCAGCATCGGCAACACGTAGGTGGCAGACAAGCTGACAGACACCATCAACATCAGCGTCGTCTGCGCCGAGAATTGTGATCATTCGCTCGCCGCTTAATCGCATTCGGCCATTTGGTGCTTTCTTTTCGCCGTTCACATCTGATTAAATGCAAAGCGTGCGCAGTTCTGTGTAACATAATTTCTTCAAATTACAACCTAAAATTATCACTCGAACATTAATTGTGACACAGCATATGGTTGGTTCACTTTTGACTTTGCATCACAAAATTCATAGTGAAAAGTAAAAGAAAACAAAGCAAATATTTAGGAGTGTTTGAATCGGTTGCGAGCGACTTGTTTATACCGCGCACCCAGAATAATCAAATGCCACCTTGGATAGTTGGTTGGTTGGTTGGTTCCAGTGGCAATGCTCCGACATTCAATTAGCGCGTTGGCGCCGTTTTGTTTAGGTTACGAGAAAAGGAGAATTAGAAACTCTGGTCACAAATCTCGCAAATCATTCAAAGTGTGAGTCGATATGAACATGGAGCAGCGATGTAGCCAAGGGGTTTCGGGGTGTGGGTGGCAGATCCCCTTTTCCCTCCATAGCCTATCATGAATCAAAATTTGTAAACACTATGCACTAAAAAGGCCGTTTTACCTTGAAAAAATTAAAAAAATAGTAACACATTTTTTTGCAAAACCGATTTCTTTTATTCAAAATAGTCCCCTTCGGAATCCATACAGCGATTTCCACAGTTTAAGAACATGTCTTAAGAGTGTTTAAGATCGTCGGCCGGGATGTCTTTCAAAGTGTCAGTACAAGCCTACGTCCTCAAAATGTTATCTTTTCATCGGCAAATCAATTTATTCAAATAGATAAAAGTCACACGGTACAAAATCTGGCGAATAGAAGAGTGGTTGATGAAATACGGTTCTCAGTAAAAGACATCAGTCCATGTGTCTATCGATTAGATGTCGTCAGTCGACTTGTGCAAAATAAACTTGTACACACTTTTCGATAGCCAAATGTTCAGTTAGGTTAGGTTGCACTGGCTGCCAGCAAGGTCACTCATATACCCTATTGAGTCCTTAGCGATGCCAGTCGGAGTTCCGTTTAGGTGCGATTAAAGTAGTGATCTTTTAGGATACTCGGTGATCTCACAAACTTCCGGAGAGGTATGACGTCTTGCCTCGAGACCTGTTCTAGTCCTTCAAAGGTCGGCGCTCCTAAGTACGTCAGGCGAGTACTAGAGATGGTGGGGCAATGGCACAGTAGGTTTTCCGGAGTTTCTCTGTTGCCCACCTCCATGCATTTCCTGCAGCTTTCGTCGTTCGTAATGCCCATTCTGTGAGCATGTGGTTGCTACTAGGCAGTGTCCTGTTAGTGCGCCTACTAGGGCTTTGCAGTGAATCGAAAAATGTTCAGTTAAAATGCGATCAATTTATGTCATTCAGATTCAATTTCAAGAATTTTATGATCGGATGAACGATAATTTACATTTCAGCCACAACTGTAACTCTGTAGCTTTCTGACTACTTAGTTGTTAACGATATACGTCATATAGTATTTAACAATATATATTTTTCCACATTTTTTTCCACTTGCGTCATATTAAAAATAATACAACGTAATCTGTTTACCTAATTTTTATTTTAATTTTTAGTGTCCCATCCCAATTGGATGACTAGTTTGAAAGTAATTAATATTTTTATTTATTTATTATACAATATTAATTCCGGCAAATCGGGGATTAACTTCTACTGACACAAACTCTGGGAAATTGTTACTTATTTTATAACTAATATTAAAAAAAAATCCAATCAATCCAAATTGGCCGAGGGCGCTTTGCCCTTCCTTATTCGGCTATGAACTTTGCTTATGACTAAAATAAACCAACTGTTTCACGCCCAATTCAAACACTAGATTTAATAAATTATTTTTCAATATCGAATACAGTTTTCCAGAAGCCAAACCAATATACATTGTTATCTGCAAGTATTCAAATGCATAATAAAGTAATTCTAATGTGCCCGCCTCTTCACATGTGCAACACCTGGATTGCCGCTCTCGTCGCCACCGAATGTCATAAATTGTACAATCCGCTTGCGCGCCATGGCATCGCCTGCTCCAGTGCATCGACAAATGCGTATCACATATCGCACAACCTGCCCACACCGTCACCGCCTTGTAGTTGTAATTTGTTTTTGTTGCCATTGCCTCGATTATTGCCTCGAAGTGCTGTTGCCGCATCTCTGCTTTTCTGCCTTAGCGCGGCACCGCAGCCATCCATTCGTATAATTGTCGATGCGTTAAGGTAATTGTACACCGTCCACGGCCATAGTAGTTCGGTTCGGTGTCTCTATGCATCTCCACCCAACCAACTAACTATTGGTCTAGCGCTTTCCACTTGCCTGCCCAACCAAGTCACTCATTCAATGCCCATCAAGTGCCAAGTGGAAATGTTTAAGAGACGACGAAGAGACCTCTCAGCAATATTGTATTGGCTTATAAACATATGAGGGGTGTACATACATATATGTATGTACATATATATTGCAAGTATGCACCTACATATATCTAATATCTATTGTTATCGTTTCGTTTGTTCTTTGACGAACTATGGTTTATAACTCGAAAGCGGTTTTATGGTTGTGTGCCGTTTTGCTAGATTTGATTTCAGACAAGTTCTTTGATAGGAACGAACGCGCCGTTCATGGCAACACTAATAATAGTAACTGATATGGATTCTTGAGACTTGACTTGATTTTATGTATTGTAACTTAAACCACCTAATACGAATCAAACAGCTTGGAAGTTTTAAATATAAAAAAAATTTTATGCAACCACTTTACATACCTTTCGCTTAGTTTAGAATGTATTTAAAGTAGCGCTAGGGATACATTTTTCGATTTTCCGCGTTAAAAACACACACAATTGAAAGGAGAACATGCTTTAGTTTCCTGATTACTTACTTACTTACTTAACTGGGCGTAACAACCCGTTATCGGGTTAGGGCCTGCCGCAAAACTTCTCTCCAGGCGCCTCTGCTTTGCGCGCACCTTCTCCAGGTGGTCACAACAAGAGATACCAGGGCCTCTTCAACTTGGTCCTTCCACCGGAGACACGGCCTCCCTCTTCGCCGTCGATCTCCAACCATCGCATTTAACACCTTTTTCGCTCGAGCTTCGTCGTCCATACCGCAGACATGACCGAGCCAGCGTAGCCGCTGGATGTTAATTCGCTGCGCTACGTCCACATCCTTATACAGCTCATACAGCTCGTTTTTGGTTCGTATACGATAGTCGTCACCAACACGAACAGTGCCGAAGATTTTGCGAAGTACCTTCCTCTCGAACACTTCAAGGGCCGCTATGTCGTTTCGTGTCATTGTCCATGCTTCAGCGCCATAGAGGAGTACAGGCAAGATAAGCGTTCTATAGAGTGCAAGTTTTGTAGGTCGAGAGAAGTCTCTACTTCTCAATCGCCTACCGAGACCGTAGTGGCACCTGTTGGCAAGAGTAATCCTTCGCTTTAGCTCCAGGCTGACATCATTCATTCATTCATTCATCATCATCGAATTCCTTGACAACTTCAAAGGAGTACCTGTCGGCCTTGACGTGAGACCCTAGCCGCTGCGGGACCCTGCGTGTAGACAGCATATACTTCGTCTTGCCCTCATTTACCACCAGACCCGTTTTGGCAGATTCTCTTTCGATAGCTGCAAAGGCAGCGGTGACATCTCGCTTACTACGTCCGATGACATCAATGTCATCAGCGTAGGCAAGGAGTTGGACACTTTTGTTGAAAATTGTGTCATTTCGATGTACACCGGCCTTGCGCAGAACACTCTCTATGGTGAAATTGAAGAGGTCGCAGGACAAAGGATCGCCCTGTCTGAAACCTCGAACGGTATCAAATGGGTCGGAGAGGTCACTTGCAACCTTGACGGAGCTGTGCGTATTGCTCAACGTCGCTCTGCAAAGTCTCAGTGTCCTGATTACATATTGAAATATTGAATTAGTTTTGAAGCAAGGTTTTACAAACTAAACCTTATAAGGGGAATCCCTAGAACGCGATGGCTTTTAAAAAACGGTTTTGAGCATCTTTTTTTCTACCCATAACTAACTCTGTCCTCGAACTTAGCCTTCAGTTTTGAAAGGGTTTTTGATAGGAGACAGAGATGAATTGTGCACTTAGACTGGGACCTACATACATACTTATGTGCCCAAAGTTTCAAGCCGGTACTAGGTTAGCGGTTAACAAGGAGTGATCCCACAATAGATGTGGTGCTGAATGGATGAGATGGTCTGTGGAATATAAATAATGCAAGATGTTTTGTTATTGATTTAACTCTTCCGACCCGAAAGTTGCCTGGGAGCAACTTTACCTATTTGTCATCTTATTGCAAAAGCTCCGTTTGATTTGTGGGTTTAATTTAAGTAGGCACCAAAAAAATTAATATTTTTAGAAATGAATTCAAAGCAAATTACAAAAATTTTTCTTTTATCGCCAAAATAATTTCCAATAATTTGCAGCGATATCGGGAAAGTTTGTGATCTAATTGAAGTCTATGAATTGAGCGCGTTTGATCAAAACCCCGTTTCTTTAATAATGGTTAAATAAAATCAAAAAGTGTTAATTTTGTATTTTTCCAGAAATATTATCTAATTTTCCAGTAATTAAAATATAATACAAAATTTATTTAACCCGAGGATAGATGTGACGTTACCTGAATAATGCAAGAGATTTTATTATTGATTTAAAGAATAAAGGGCATGGCACCACTAACTAGATTAACAAAAGTTTTGGAATTTGGTCAAAAAAGCATTCAATTTGGAAATATTATCTACCAGACAATTGAGCTATTAAAACGAAACTCATCTTTTGCTGCAAACTATTCATTCATACGACGCCAATCGCAGTCAGCCAAAGGACCACACCGGAGCAAACTTTCCTCAACATGTCGTAAATTCATTGCAAGATCAAAGTCTGCACTTGCAGTACCTACACATGTACATAGATACAAATGTGTGTGTGTGTGTGTTGTATGAATATTATTGCTTCCAACTTGGCCTGTGTACAGGTGCATGCAATTTTACGATCACAGATAGGAATGAAAAGGCCATAAAACGCGGAAAATTGTTCAATTTTTGAAAACCGAAAATTATGAAAGATTTTTATAGTCTGGCCGCAGCCAAATGTCTACAAAATTCGTATCAAAAATTAAAAGTGCAGCCAAGCGAGGCTGCTGCTTGCCGATGTGTTTGAATAGAGACGTAAAAATGTTGAACTGGCGCGCGGCAGCCCACCAGCCATTTGGAAACACAAACATAAGTATTTATTTATTTATTTCATATTTATGGCACGCTGCGTTTTTATGGGTCTCGGTGACAAGTGGCTACCGGCACGCCAGATACCAGCCCGAAGATATGCGGCTGGAAGGCGAGCAGCGCAAGCACGAGCTCGTAAAATTAGAGAAATGCCATTAAAACGGCCAAAAGAACAATGGGAGAGGCTAAAAGTAAACAACTACTTATGGCTCGAAGCAAGTGGGCAGAGACGTGGGGCGAAGAAAATCAATATATTCAAAGGATAATTGAATCCTTTTCGTGATTTTTATGATGTCATAAAGACATAAAATTGTTGCCAGAGTTGCTGTGGCAGAGGAGTTTGCACCAAATTGAGAAGAGACGACAAAGGGGAATACAATCTTTATTGGCACTGCCAGCACAGTGGGAAGTCGCTCATTTTCGGGTTGTTGTAGTTGCCAAAGTGCAAAATTTGAGATGATATCTGGATTTCTATGGGTGGCTCGGTGGATCAGGACTGAGTGTAGTAGTATTTAATCAATAATGGTCAACATTAGTCATGCCTGGCTTAGAAAAGCAACAGATTGAAATCGATAACAATTACATGAAAGTGACGTCAAGAATAAAGTGCCGAGACTTGAATAATGAAAGATTATGCATTAATTTATCCTTAACCTAACCTATAAAACCTATATATTCTAGTCTATATCCATTTTATTGCGTCTCAAAGCAAAGTTTGTGTGATCGGATCCAAAACATGAAACACAACGTGGGTGGTTCAGGCCCACTTAAGGTGTTATGGATTGACTAACAATTTAACGAATGGATGGGTATGGACAGATTCTGAGCACAAATAAACTTTTCATGCTGATAATTCTTTCATTTAGGTGTTGCAAGCACAGATGTGATTAACAAAAAATTGAAATGTTGCACAATGCAATTCTTTCAGCTCTCAAAGTTTGTTGGGAAAATTTACTTAGCGAACTCAACTAAAACCAATTTAAAGTTTTTCACAAACCATTCTGATTTTCAGTTAATACAATCTTGGCACCGCACACATCACAATAGTCTCTTTATTTATTTCATAAATAAAACAAAGTAAATAATGTCTCTCCGGAGTAGACAGTTTCTATTTATGTACACAAATCCAGTGAAATGACCAAATTTATGGTGAGAAAAATGAAAGGAAGTGAAATGGTATGGAACAAAATGTCTTTTGCTCGACTCAGCATTTCATCAGATTGTGTACGAACAATTTTTATTGCCTTCAAGATTTTAATCTGCGACTAGTGACTATCCGACATGTGATTCCTGCAGCTGCCCCCTTCTCCGAGATTTCGTACCAGTGCATACTGCCGTCGCCTGCTGCTGCTGCCAAGTTCAGTTTTGTTCTTGTTTTTGTTTTTCTCTTTCAATAAAATAAAATCTTCGCATGCGACTTTTACACGTTACAATTTCTTACACGCTCGCTACTCGGCTTACATTGTTGTTGCTTACTGTCATATGCAGTCGCGCTTCTCCATTTTTACGTTAGTTTATTATTTTGTCTTTGTTTTTATTTACTACTTTAAAGATTTATTTCTTCATTCGAGTGCGCCTGCGCGCACTTCCACTTCTCAGCGCTGCGCTGCTGGCTCCAGTTGTTGCATGATGTTGTTTTGTTGTTGCATGGAGTTATTTTATTACCGGCAAATCTTGGGATTGGGTTTTTCACTCGTCTTTAATACTCTGCGTTTTATTGTTAATATGCACTCAGAGCGCAATAGTAAAATGATGGTTTTTATAGGAAAGTTCTCATGTGAAAGGTGCAAATCAAACATTTTATTTTCTGATTAATTACGAGTTCTGAAAAATAAAAAAATAATTTGAATCGTTGGATTTAATTCAATATTTTCATATCCAAATTTTTTTTATCAATATGTTAATTTTTGATTGGCTCACCACTAAAAGTTTCAGTATGTTTTGGCCAGATTGTTTGGTCCAATGATGGCTTGTGAAAAGCGTATTCGCCATGCCATGCCATGCCAAGCCATGCTTTCGACGAAAGGATGAAAGTAAAAATCATTGGGTACGACCGGATGAAAGTGGTTGCATGGAAAGCATAGGCGCCGAAAGAACCCGTTATATGGAACCCTACTTCAAATGATGCTGTTCTTGTATAAATAATCTAATACCTTTTTATTGAGGGGTAGTTGTTTTATATATCACATCGGATATATTTGCAGATATTTGAACCCGATTTTTTATGAGCACTACGGTAGAGCTGGGAAACTATCGATTGTTAGTCATTCGAAAAATATCGATGCCTACTATCGATACTGTTCGATATTAAGACTTTGAACTGCTTAAAGAGTACCATGCCCCTCTTCCAATGGCTATTCATACTTCCTGTTTCAATGCTATGATACTTGTAGTTCCGAAATTATTTTAAAATAAAAATATCAGGATTAAGGGCCATGCCACGCCCATTTGGTTAATTTCTATCAAATTTTTGTAGTCGAAGGGTGTGTCTAAGCAGAGAATTCGCACCGAATGTAATTCATGTTCGACTTATATAGGGTGTTTTTTTTAGAGGTTTGTTTTTCGAATAGAGATAAAGCTGGCATTTTGTGGTCAAATCTGGCAACTCTAATGTCATTTATGTTCAGTTTGGTTTGCCATTTCATCATGAACAGGTTGACAAAAGAACAACGCTTGCAAATCGTGCAAATTTATTTCGAAAATAATGGTTCAGTTCGCGAAGTTTACCGCAAGCTCCGTCCATTTTATGGTCGACATAATCGTCCATCAGAGCAAAATCGGTCCATCCATCGGTTAACCATGGGTCGTTTTCGCACTACGTTTACTCTATGTGATAATACGCATCCGCAGAGACGTTGAACAGTGCGCACCGAAGAAACAATTGCCGCTGTAGAGCAAAATGTTGAGAATCGATTCGCCACCGTGCACAGCAATTGGAGCTTTGTCCATCAACTTTAAAAATTGGACCTGTAGAATTGGCTTTATTCGAGCCAGCCGCGGCGGCCACATGCCCGAAATCATATTTAAACATTAATGGCATAAAATTATGCTTCCAATAAAGCCAAATTGATGGACATTAAAACGATTTTCTTGTGTTTTATTTCAATTCGAAGTTCTATACCTCTAAAAAAAACACCCTATAGTTCCAAAGTTTTAGGAAATTTTAGTTACAAAAAAGTTTCATGATTTCACCAGTGGAACAACAGATCCATGGGACGACGTTGTACCAAATTTCAATGCTGTCCGACTTATAAATCCATATTATTCAATATCAGAGATTTGAGTTGTATCAATTGTGTCTAAATTTCAGATCAATCGATCAAGTATTTTCTATTTGTACCCAAATATTTTAATATCAGATCGAAATTTCTATGGCAGCACTGTCAGCATGAATATTATGGAGGCATTGCTGTCATTTCACAAAAAACAGATAGTGCAAAAAAACATCGATAGTGGCCTCAAAATAAAACCATCGATCTATCAATATTACTATCGTTAGTTGCACAGCTCTAGACTACGGCGGATATGTAAATTTTCCAAGAGAATCACAAGCCAGGAACTGTATAGCGTGCACAACTATGAGTTTCCACTAAAAACAACAAACAAGATTTTTAATACCAAAAATTTCAAGAGCGTTTTGTATTCACTTTAGGCGATTAGGTATCTGAATAGTCAAATGGATGGACGGATTCCTAAATCCCGTTGAGCTGTTAACAAATTGATTTGGCTTCTGATCTTCACACATATCTTCCTGACACCGTATTACAATGGGGTTACTTAAGCTTTTTTACGAAAGTTTTCTGCGCCGTGATAGGCTCTCTAACGTAACCGAATGACGTCCTAGCTAAAAATCAAGAGGGAGATTCTTGTACAACATGTTCTGTATCTACTTGCCAAATTTCATTGCAAGGACAATTATATACTCTTACTTATAAACTCTTTTTTTTTTTAATTCTTTGTTGAAAGCTCTTATTAAAAAATCACTGATGTGCATCAACTCAGATTAATTTAAAAACACTTTCGAATTGTACTAACTTCTGAAATAATTGTTATTTTTTTAATGTCCTCAAACACAAAACGTTAGATCTAAGTAGAGCTTGAAGATTTGGCAGCATTTGTTTCTAGAATTTGAAACTCCTTTAGTTTTTGATTCGAGTTCTTTTAAAGCGCTGTAATTGAACAAATTTTAATGACCAACCAATAATGATTTATTGAATTTGAAAACGAATAAAAGATCAACATGCAAAAAAGTCACTATGATACATGTTCCATTGCGACATCTGAGGGCGGCCCCTGGAGCCACTTTCTTGCAATAGTCAAAGACATATAAAAGTGTTTTTTATTGTACACAAAATATTTAGAAAATTGCGAAAAAGAACTCAAATGGCGCTCACTGCGAGACGAGTTGGGCAAATATTTATGCACCGACAATTTCCTTCAATGACAGCTTCCACTCGCCGCATTAATTTTGGCTCTGATGCGCGTCAACTGCACTGCCATCGAAGGCATCAATTTTCGCCACAATTCTAAGAATATCAATTTTAATTATTTTGCAAACAAGCAACGAAAACGCTACGTGGGATCGACACCAAAACCGACACCAGCACCGGCAGTGGCGGCGGTGGAGCAGTAACGCGTAGTGTTAATAAAATTCCATTTAATTAAACGTCAACATGAGACGCGCGTTGTCAGCGGACCGCGTGATGGTCTTCTGCACAAGAACGAAATAACAAGAAGCAGAGAAAATGTTGTCGGATTAAGCGCGCCGCAATATTTACTTATTAATAAAAATGCAAAAGCGGCTGGCTGTGAGCGGCGTGAGGAGCAACGTGCTGAAATGAAATGAATTGAAATGAGAGACAAATGAAAAAAGTTCACTGATCGGAGGCACGCAACACTAGAACAACAACAACAAAAACCGCAACACTTGGCCGCGTGCGATATGGCAGTTTTGCTGGGGCGGCTGATGGCGAAGACTGCGTCGAGTCGGTGTCGGCAGCCGCCAACTGTCGATCGTTTATCGTTGATATATATTTACTTTTCGATATGCGGCATCGAGGAGCGGCGCATGCGCAACATGCCACATCAGGCAGTCGAACAAGCAGCAACAGCAACAACAACAACCACCAAACAGCGAGCAACAAATTATTAATTACATATGAAAATGCAATAAGCGGCCGCCAAGTCCAAGTGCAACTTGCAGAGGGCGTAGTGCAAATCCGCAACCACAACAACAACCACAAAGAGATCAGTGTTTTTGCAGCAAAGCAAAGTAGCCGTCGAATGTGTGGCGTGTCTTTGTGGAACGTCGTTGATGAGGGCGTCGTTGTGGATGCATTCGTTTTGTTCTTGTTATTGTTGTAGCGCTTATTTTTTACTGTCATTGGTGTTGTTGTTGTTGCTGCTGTTGCTGTTGCCATTGACACTGCCGCGTGCAGTATGCACTGATGCGGTTTTATGGCCTTCAAATTTCTTTGACAGCGCCAGTCTTTCGCCTCAGTTGCTCAGTCGATCTTTAGTCGCAGATAATAATCGCTTCAATATGCTCTTGACGACAGGCTGTTACTGTTGTTGTTATTGTTGTAGTTGTTGTTGGCGGCGATTGATGCCTCGCATGGTCGATGCGGCGGCTTTTGCCACATTTGCTGCACTTTATTCGGTTTTTAGCACAAAAATTGAATTTCTTAGAATTTACAGATGCAGCCAGCAATAACGGCAAATTGAAGTGCCACTCTTCGGCCCGCTGCATGCATCATTAAATTTTTTGTATACGCTTTCGTATTTCAATTTGCTCCAAAGCGAGACTCTTCTGCGCTCGACTCGATGAGATCTGGTTCTGGGTATATTTGCGGCGTTTAATGCGGATGCGGCGAGGTGTAGAAAAAATTTTGCAGATTTGTGGAGAAAAATGCAAAATGCAAATTTTTTAAGGAAAATGGGGTCTCGGGTGAAGATTCTTGAAATTAAACTACATATTTTTTTATTAGGTACTTCTTATTTTGATTTTTGGTTTTTAATGTTTTTATAGAAATTTGACTTTGTATCAAAAACCATTTTTGCAACTTTTTTATATCTACGCTTCTATAAATATCGGGAAGTATTTTTGGTGTTAGAACCTCCAGAAAAATCCTTTATTTCGCTTGAAGCTGGATCTATCTCCTACTTCAAAAATATTTAGTAAAAGAACTGACATATAGCTAAGACTTTTGTGTAAATATTAATGTGTCATAAAGTTAGATTTTGAGAATTTTAATAAGTACCGCATGGTTTACAAATTTCAATCTTTTATTATTCGATATATCTCTTTCCAACATGAACTAAGCAACGTGTCTTCTAGTTTCGGCTTTCTAGAAACAAAACCAATAAGTGCTCCTCTTAAATTTTTCTTAGTGTATTCAATCCGAGCCTGCAACATTTCTCTCACATCATTACATAATAAAGCACCAAATCTTGTGTTTAAAATCCGGCTTTTTATGGCCCACACAAAGGAACAAACCATAATTCGGCCACTTGTGGCTCATTTATGGCAAAGACATGTAATTGATCCCGTTCCCACTACGACGCCACGCATCAGTCAATAGAGCGGCCAAAGTTTTTCGTACTCGTTTCATCTTTCTATCCGAGCTAATGCGCTCCATTACATGTGACGGATAAGAATTCCGGGCACTTCCTTTCACTGCTTTCTTCCTTACGATGACAGGGTCGTTTTTTGCGCCACGTTTTTCTGCACAGCCGCTAATCCTTTGACAAAAGCGCGCTCGCAAAAATTCATCCCTTCGATTGGAATATATCGCTTTGCAGTTTGTCGCTTTGTCAACATAACTTAAAAAATAGATGCACGGAAAGAGGTTTGGGAAGCGCGCGCTGCAGGAGTGACAACAATTCCCCGAAGACTTGCGCCGGTGCTCAGCGCAACATGGTTTGTGTCAATTCGAGCAGATGCGATTGGTTTATTGTGCTCGATTAACTCGCTTTGGCGGATTGACTGACAAACGGTCGGACAGACACACAGACACTTGTATAGGCAGATAAGGCGGCAGACAACAAAACAGCAGGTTGTCAGGTACGGCACAAAGAGTTGGTGACATAAAAAGTTTGTTGGAACATGGGGGATTACAGGAGAAGAGATTTTTTTGCAATGGTGTACAAACGATGGATCTAATTCTGTCGACAATTTCACGGATTTGTAAATCGTATGAAATGTATTCACACCAATGTACGCACGCGTAACTGAGGCAGAGAGAATTATGACATTAAAACGCAAATGTCGAAGTAATTAGATAGTTGAGAAAGAAAAGAAAAAGAGAAAATTTAAGGTATTCGAGATTATTCGATTGTTAGAGAAAATGTTCGGTATTATTAGGTAAATTAGAAAAAGTTGGTCTCAGAACAGAGGGGGCGGCACCAAAAACAATTAAGTCAAAATACGTAATTTGAGTCCTAGAAGATCGCTGAAATTGAAGATGGTTGATCGCTGAAATTTCTTCCTTTCTTTTCAATTCAGTCACATCTGTCGCTCTTCTTCGCTCAGGTTTTGTGTTAGAGTTATGAAATCCTAAATTATTTAAATATGGATTTTTCTAATTTCCGCACTCGAAAATTTCAATACGGTCAAAAAATAGTCACCTTTGCAACTTTCTTTCCCTCTCGAATAAATTCAAGATGATGATTACCATCCATTTCTGAACGGCTGATGTATTTCTTTTCTTTGTCTTTGATAGGTTTCAGCTAATCTTTTGTCCTCTATTCTGATATCTGAAGTACCGTCCTCTATTCTGAATGATGAACGATGCTTCGTCACGTGATGGTGCGTTCCTTAAATGTGACATCAGAATACAAGCGATACAACATGCTGCAAAGGATTTGAGTACATTTCTGTGTTTGGAGAAATAATAACCAATTCAGTTAAAAATCGTTGTTCACTAAAGAAGACCAAATTAATCAGCTTCTGTGTCGAAACCGATCCACAGAATATTCTTATAGAAAGCAAAGTAATAAAGTACAGTTACATCAAATTACAACAAGGATATTTACACGAAGTAGTTACTCCGCGCAGCTCCGTCAAGGTTGGAAGTGACCTCTCCTACTCCTTTGATACCGTTCGAGGTTTCAGACAGGGCGATCCTTTGTCCTGCGACCTCTTCCACTTCACCGGTGTACATCGTAATGGCACAATTTTCAACAAAAGTGTCCAGCTCCTTTCCTACGCTGATGACATTAATGTCATCGGACGTAACAAGCGAGATGTCACCGCTGCCTTTGCGGCTATCGAAAAAGAATCTGCCAAAATGGTCTGGTGGTAAATAAGGGCAAGACGAAGTATATGCTTTCTACACGCAGGGACTCGCAGCGGGTAGGGTCTCACGTCGAGGTCGACAGGCATACCTTTGAAGTTGTCAAGGAATTCGTCTACTTTGGCACCGCCACCAACGGCAGCAATGATGTCAGCGTGGAGATCAAGCGAAGGATAACTCTTGCCAACAGGAGCTACTACGGTCTCGGTAGGCAATTGAGAAGTAGAGACCTCTCTCGACCGACAAAACTTGCACTCTATAGGAAGCTTATCTTGCCTGTGCTCCTCTATGGCGCTGAAGCATGGACAATGACACGAAACGACATAGTGGCCCTTGGAGTGTTCGAGAGGAAGGTACTTCGCAAAATCTCCGGCACTGTTCGTGTTGGTGACGACTATCGCATACGAACCAATAACGAACTGTATGAGCTGTATAAGGTTATGGACGTAGCGCAGCAAATTAGCATCCAGCGGCTACGCTGGCTCGGTGTTCGAAGCGATGGTTGGTGGTGTCGTGGCCGTGTCTCCGGTGGAAGGACCAAGTTGAAAAGGCCCTGATATCTCTTGGTGTGACCAACTGGAGAAGGTTTTGCGGCAGGCCATAACCCGTTAACGGGTTGTTATGTTATGGTCAGTTAAGAAAGTAAGTAAGTGACTCCGGGTCTCTTAAATTATAAATTCGTGATACGATGCTTTGTTGACAGAATGATGATGATTTCATTGGCAATAAACTGGTGACTGAACTGAAAAGGAAATCAAGCAAACAAATACTGAGCTACATTATCGCTTAGGCTATAAAATTCATGTAGTATACACATTTTCTGGCATGAGTTCTTTGCTACAATGAAATGGCGAAATTGCGAATCTTGCCATTAATTATCTTCATTCTCATCTTGAAACTTTCCACAGAAGCGAAGGCTTTCTTGTACTTTTTTCTTTAAACAATCATTAACAATAACAGTGAGCTCAAAGAAGTTCAGATTTCTTAAATATTTACCGAGTTATCGAACGGATCGGAAAATTGAAACATCCAAAATAAAAAAATAACGGTTTCCAATGATTACAAACGAACATTGCGTTCATCAGTCGATAGCCGGCAATTTGAAATGCCAATAAGTGAGTAACGACCAACCTCACTAAATTTTTTATCGCTCCTTGTAAAGGGTTTGCAATAGAAATCCCACGTTTTTAGTGGACATTCGCGAAAGAGTGCAACAGTTCCCGTGGGAAAAAATTTCGGGCAAAGGCGAAAGTTTGTCCAATGCTCGAATGCCAATGAAATTGTGTGGAAATGAACGAAAAATGCGACCTGATCGCGACAAGTCGCCAACAAATCAATAAGAGACAATAAAATAACGAACCAACTGCAATAATCAGCCAGCGAATGGCATGAGGAATATGCAAGGCGAGTAATTGGCATTAAGAGCAACAACCACAACCACAACAACAACAACGGCGGTGCAGAGCAATAACCACAAAAACCAACGCCGCGCAATGTGACAATACAAAACATCTGGAGCAGCAGCGGGAGCGCGAGCGGGCGCAGGAGCCGCCAGTTGCCACTTGGGCAAATGAGCTGAGCGGCACTTTGATCTATCGCCGCCATCAGTCGCGGCCGCCAATCGCGAATCACTGCAGCACATCGAGGCGCAGCGCAGATAAAATTATTGAAATTGCATTGGCACTGCACTCTCGCCCAGCGATCAGCGATCGAGTGCAACATCAGCGACGGCAGCTGCTGCTGCTGCTGTTGGTGCAGTTGATGTTGCAATCAGTGCTTAACACGATTGGCAACACTTGCGCACGGCGAATGCCAGCGCTCGATCGCTTGTCGGCCGAGATCAGTGGCTGACGAGCGCAGCTATGTGGCGGCCGGATTTATATGAGCGATAATTATCGCTTTTAGTTGGCTGCGGCTGTCAATGAAATTTGAAAAATGTCGTCAACTCAGAG
Source organism: Melieria omissa (assembly GCA_963971225.1). Taxonomy (NCBI): domain Eukaryota; kingdom Metazoa; phylum Arthropoda; class Insecta; order Diptera; family Ulidiidae; genus Melieria; species Melieria omissa. Next base: position 43,113,873 of record OZ020268.1, on the reverse strand, counting down.
TTGGTGTTGCTGGCGTTGTTGCTGCCGGCCGGGATAATGTTGGTTCGGTAATGGCGATCGTAATGATGTCAGTGCGTGATTGTTTATGGAACTTCGATCGTTGCTTTGGCGGGCGGCCGGTTAAATAAAACAACAAATTCTTGTAAGTAGGCAGTGTCCGACCGAAGCCAATGTTTTGGACGTTGCCAAATGCTATGAAATACGTCACCAAATCAGGGTTAAGCGTCATTAAAAAATTCAAAGTGCAATTCAAAGTGATTTCGAAGAAGTTAAACAAATAAGTGTTGGAACATTAGTCTTGGAGTGGTCGGTAATGGCCGAAAGTACTAACTTAAAAAAAATCCTATGAGTTTGAGAAAACCGTACCGCTTTGTTGGTCAAAAGTCAACTTTCCGACCTGTTGAAAACATTTGTCAAAATATCGACCAGTAATGAAAACTCCAACCATGCGTCCATCTTCTGATACGAAAATTTCTAGGATACACTTTCATGATCAGAAAGCGCCCATAGAAGTTGTCGCGATTGACATTGTCAACCACAACAACAAATCAAGTCAAATGTACAACCATCGATGGTGGGAAGAGCGACGATCAGCGGCGGAAGCAGCAGAACGCCTCAGTGCTTTGACAATTGGTTCTCACGTTTCGTGCGCAGTCGAACAATTTCAAAGCGATTGCGGTCTTTGCATGGCTGACTGCGGCGTGGCGTGGCGTTGGTTGCGCATGCGCGCGAGTGCATTCGTCTCTGCAAGCCGTTGCACTAGCCGCCTTCTCTGCTCATGTTCATAGGGAGGCGGCCGATTCGTACCGCGCCAAAATGATGGCTGATGATTCTTTGCCATGTCACAGCAAATAGCAAACAACAAACAGCAGCCACCGCCGCCGCAGTCGCTTATCAATTATGACAAATCTTCGCGCATGCCTGCACTCGGCCCTTAGGCAGTGCCATCGTCATCGTCACAGCCACGTTTCCCTCTAGTATTTCCTTGGCCATTTTTCTTCTCCATTTCCATTGGCGACTTTGTGACTGGGCGACAAAAGCCGTAAATCCTCTCCTGCTCTCGCGCTGGTCGCCGCTGCCGGAACGCAGCACATCGCAAGTTTTTGTCGCACTTGTTGCATTGATTGCTGCTTTGGTTGTAGTTGTGGTTGTTGTTGGCAATTAAAAAATTATTACTGCGCAATTGTTATCCAGCTCGGCCCGCCCCTTATTTATCTGTTGCCCCCGTTGATGATTGGGAAAACTGCGAAGCGCGAAAGCAAATCAAACAGAAGCAACCACAATATTAATTGCCATAATTACGACATTGTTTGCAATGACAGTTTTTGCTGCCCAGACGACTGATGCGCGCGATTTGCAGTGTTTTTGCAGGCGAAAATTCCTTTGAAGTGTTTAGTGTTTGCTGGAAGGCATCAATTCCTCAGAGTGGGGAAGACTACAGTTGATTTTATTTGAATTCTACAAAACACGATGGCGTTCAAGAGTGATGCGAGTAGCTGGTCTGCGTTTTAATTGCACATGAGTCAAGTCAATTAAAATTTAAGAAAATTTGATTATTTCCATTTTCGTCCAACGTCCATATTCTACAGCAACAACAACAAAAGTAGATATGCCATTTAATATCTGTCATGCTTCTTACTCACTCTGCGTCCTATGCTGAGGATCAGTAAGTGGATGAATGGATGGATGTGAGGGGGAGCCGAGGAAATAACCTAAGGGAGGTCATTATCTCAAGCTCTCCGGTTTTATAGCCCATTGCACTTAAGGCTCAGGACAAAAAGGTTGATAGAGGAGATGGGAATGGGAAAAGAAAACCAAACCATAACATAAGGTTATGAGATTACTGTGTAAATTTCTCGGATTCGTTAATGAATCTCAGGAGATCACACAGGGTTCGTTCTAGAGAAGGCAGGACATGCACAGAGAAAGTGCTTTGTACTATCTACCTCCTCCTCGGATCTTCGATGATGCCCATGTTGGCCATATGTCGTCATCATGGATTGTGACCTATGATTAACCCTACCATTCGACGGAGATCTTTCCTTCTCAGCTTCTGGGGGAAATTTCCTTGACACTTTTACAAAAACACTTGACAGTTTTACAGCTTTCCAAGCTAGACCAACGTTCTGTTTGTAGGTTATTTACAACAGGACTTAATCCAGTCCAGGGTTCCTGCTAGACTGGTGCCGATTATTGGTTCTGGTCCCATGGGTGTACACCCTGATCCGTAGTTAGCCAGTTCATCGACAGTTTCATTACCTAGAACATCACAGTGTCCCGGAACCAAGATAAGTTGGAGCTTATTACGTCTCGCGACTGATTTTAGCTTCATCTTACATTCTTGGACAATTATAGAGGTAACACGCGCGTTCTCCAGGGCCTTAAGTGCAGCTTGACTATCACTACAGACTCTATACGTTTCCCGCACCATTTCCTCCCAATTATCCATTCCGCTACCTTCAGAATGGCGAAGATTTCCATCTGAAAGACAATAGTCAGCCCACCCAGTGAGTAGTAGCAGTTGATATTTCCCTCGAAGTGCCATCCGGCTCCAGTACCTTTGTCGGTCTTAGATCCGTCAGTGAAGAAAATATCCGTCAGATCCCATAGCATGGCCTCTGGGTTGTCCCATAGGCCGTGCGTTGGGAACCTCACTTCAAAGTTTCTCCTAAAGGATACTACGGGTTAATACCCTGCTGGTCCCTAAGGATTGCCTAATGGCAATCCTTAGGGACCAGCAGCAACGGATATTGCACTGACAACCTCTTAAAGAGTTTTATATGACCCGAGATCTCCAGCTCTCCTTGACTGACTGATTCGCATTCGCGTCGCAACTGATCCACCAGGTAGCTGGCTGGTGTCCTCTGATGGCGATTTTGGAACAGTACCAAATTGATTTTAAGACAGAAATGCCCAAGGAGAGAAATGCTTCGAAAAGAACAAAATAATGGGCATTTGTTTTTGTATTTGATTTAACTGTAGAAACTCTTTTTGTACTCCCCATTCCAAGAGTTAAAAGAACGAAAAAGGGAGTAAAACCTAATACGCTCAGGAAAAATATTCAAGAGAGAAAACTAGTGAGGATAGCCATACATCAGAACGTTCTGAACAAGTTTTGAAGAGATATTCATACACATTTTTAATTTTGTTCGGGGGATCTATCGAAAGTTTGCAAAGCTAGCAATTTTATTAACCCTCGGATGGACTTTGTCGTCTGGCCAGACTAAATGGTTCGAAAAAATAAAAATTACAGATTCATCTCCTTTTTACAGTTTATTTGTGGGTAACTAAGTAAGTATATGTGAACATAATGTGTATATATATATACTTACATAGGTTGCCTACCATATAAACATAATAAACTTTATCTGTCATTGCTCTTTGCCTTTGTCAAAAGCCTCACCCAGATTTCGTCTGGCCAGATGACAAAGTGCTGATGTGTATTAACTAATTACTGCCCATCGAAGGGTTAATCCTTAAAAAATTCGAAAGTGGTTAATATTTGAAATTTCAAAATCTTAGGAGTGGTAGGTAGGAATGGAATCGAGAAAACGCAAACTTACTGAAGTAAGGTCAATAAAAATTCCGTCACTAATGCATAAAGTAAGTTGTTATGCGATTATTTACGGATTTCAAGGAGGTTCTTTTGTGTGGTTACGTCGAAATTGAAAACAAAAAATTCAATTTCGAAGCTGTTTTGAATGATGGGGCTACTGACCGAGAAACTGAAATCAATAAAAGATACTTTCCGAGTGTTCTTTCTCCTTTCTGCTATTGTTGGGCCCTACGTACGAGGATTTTCTGTTGATATAAAAGACACCTCCTGCTGAAAGTTTTCATTTGCTCATCATTTAGCGGTCGATATGGCGAATGGTTTGAACTGAACAGGGCCCAAAGGACTGTGAGAACACCTTTACTTGCACCTCACTACTTCGGACTTGCCTTCTTTGTTGCCTCAACGTTGGTCATCAGTGCGTGGCAACTTGTCTGCTGGCAGCTACTGTTTTTCTGCCACTGTTGCTGATTTTTGCATAATTTCTACAAACATTTCCTTAAATACTTTTCTTGCTGCTGCTTATTGGTGTTGTTGTTAATTCCTTTGACATTTACTTATGTGCAAATGTGACTGATTTAGTTGTTGTTGTTTTCGCTGCTACTGCATTCGGTGTTGGCTTGCTGAATTAAACAAGCAGCGTTGACTCAGGCAATGGCAGCGACAGTGGCCGCAATTTGAAATCGCGGCCCAACCAACGAGCCACCGCACCAGTCGGGAACACTGCCGACTCATCATCCAAGCGCGGCCTCGAGTGTTCGGGCAGCCGGCTAAACACATTAAGCGAATTGCGCGCGACGAGTGGCGTTTTTACACTAAAAACAACAACAACTGCTGACAGATTATCCTCGAGAGCGTTGGCTACAGCCCACCAGCCGGCGAAACGGCAGTAGCAGCGGCAGCAGTCAGCTTTAAGGATTACTTCAAGTGAAGCGCTTGTCAGTTGGTTGTTCTTGCTGTTCAAGTTGAAGCTGTTGTTGTTCTTGTTGTTGTGGCGGCTGTTGTTATTGCTTTTTAATCATTCAGCGTTGTTTTTTTCTTTCGTGGAGTGAAATTGAAAATTGTCAAGTCATCGGCATTTGTTAAATGAGGCAACAGGTTACAAGCTTTTTTGTTGTTTCGCTGTCAGCAAAAACTTCATTATTGCGTTCGCGTATTAATGACGTTGGAAATTGTCATATTGATGATGAGGCGGATTCGCATCGTCATCAGGCCATGTGTGTTTATATGATTAAACATTGATTGATTCTGTAAATAATTATGTTCACTTTGGTGTTGTCACAACAATTTGCAATAATTTGCCAAGCATTTCTCACTTGGTCTCAGCTATAGGTTAGGTTAGCTACTGCTGCTGCGCGATATCGACGTATAGGTTGGCCACGAATTTAATAATAATTTTCTAATAATAATAATAGACTGACACGACAGCCCGCTTACGCGCGACTAAGGCCTAGCTTCCCGCACGAATTTGGCCACGAATTTACTTCTTAGATATTGCGAGAGACCTGTGATGCACACAGGGGAGGGGGACTGGAAGTTCAACTCCAAAATTTGCTAGTGCAAAATATGGTTTCAAATGGAATCGAGTTCAAAAGTTGGAAAATTAAACCCTGTGTGAACCGCTGCTAGAGACCTAGCAAGGTCTTTTTTATAGTAGTAGCGGCAGGGAGAATTTAGTTACTTCCTTCAGAGTTTCCCTTGGAACCTACTCATCTCATTTCGGATATCTATTGCCATGAAAAAAGCTCACCTGGTCTGGAAAGTTTTTGAATCTATGAAAGATTTATTGTATTGTGTATTTCATCGATTAAGACAAAATGTAGACAGACAATTATGGAATTATTCCACATACAACGCTCCAACGTTCACTTCTCTCAAAAACTTGGGGCACTACGTGCCACATATACGCGGTTTAATGCACCAAGAGCTCAGCCACGACCATCGCCTATAGATAATCACCGGGAACACATTAAATGTTCACATTGATCCACCTGACTTTTTAATGTATGTAATTTTCCACATGTTATCCTCAAGAAGCCTCGATAGCCTAGCGTGAGTGCACTATCCTGTCATCCGAGAGGTCGTGGGTTCAACTCGCGATGCACGGTCCCCGCACTTTTCCAACCAATTTTTCTAATGTTTCCTGTTCTCTAAATTTTCCTAAAAACTCTGCAACATACCCAAGTTCAATGATTGTCATCCCAAGTTACTTCTATCCCAGTCACTCCCATGCAATAGTACGCGCAATCATGCGCTGTGCGGCTGTAAAAAGAAAACTAATATACAGCTACCGGTGCACCAGCGACGACTGCAAGGGGAAGCGGACAATAGCGAAAACAGCGCACCAAATTTATCTAGTGAGGTCCCCAAATATTCTGCTGTAACCTCCTCACACAGCAGATGGCGCTACGAGCGGGAGCTCGAAATGACGAGGGCCACGTTCCTACACGGCGTTAGATGGCAGCTCTATGACTTAGGACTAACTGCGGCAATCCAATAACCTACCCTGGCAATGTCTTGTGGAGGCCCTGTGCTCCAGAGAGGAGTGAACAAGGAACAAAAGAAATCCTCAAGAATTACATGAATTGTTTTATCATCTGTAAACTTAAATGAATGCGTTGTATTGCAATCAGTGATTCATATTAAATGTGCTTCATGTTTGATAGGCCAATTATAATCTGCGGTATTAAGATTAAGAATTTGAACTTCATGGTCGAGAGGTCCTTATAGAGCTCGGAGGATGTTTCAATGTTCCATTATTGCTTATTTATGCTTCTAGTTTAAGGCGATGACTGGCGCAAACAGGAAGACCATATTTTCAAAAGAAGGTTAACCCTTTCCGACATGAAAATAAACCCGTTCTGTATGAATTGTATGGGCTGTAGTCCAATATACTGGACATCGTGACTGATAGGGTTAAGGCAGAAATGTGTGTCTATTTACTGCAATTAATTTGTTGTACTCTCAGATGTTTGCAATTGTCTGCTGGAAGTGTAGCTGCCAAAAGTGGAGTAGCGGAGTCGACACTCGAACCCACGTGCCTCAGGGTTGTGGTTCAAGTTACTTACTAATTCAAACGCTATTAGAACCTCTTGCGTACACCCTCGAAGTGATCGACGTTACATTAAAAACAACTGCAACAAACTTAAAGCTGAGTCACACTCCAAGCTGCAGCGTCTTCTCTGTCAATCGGTAATACCAACAATAGCGATCAAAACCATTCCAACGAATCATGTAAATTTTTGTTTATACCCACACTTCAAACAATTTCTCTTCTTCTTCTCTTTGTTCGGTTTTGAGTGCGCGCAAACTTAACCTCAACAGCAAACACTGAATGTCAATTTGACAGACAGACTGTCGACGATTTGACAACGCCAGGCAGCTACTGTATGCAACGCGCTTCCACAATACGCAGTCTCTGCATGCAAGTATTGAATTCTTCTTCTTCATTGTTGGCGAAGAATTGTGTTGCTTGTGCTCTTGAGGTACTCCTGCGCTCCTTCGCCTACTCATTCGATTGAAATTTTTGATTTTTGCGATTATTATCTGCCGACTGCATAAAACCGATCGAGCGACGCAACAAGTGAGATTTTGTGTTGTCGCTGGAGCCGCTGACAAGTCATTACTGCGAGTCATTCTCTGGAAGTCGCAAAGGTCTCTTGTGTCTGGCAGCTTCCCCGTTTTGTTCTCCTTCGTCGCTGTGTCTCTTGAGATTACCTGTTGGTCTTTGTTTATCTGTTATCGATTAATCGCGGACGGTGGCGGCCGCACTCGATTCGATTGCTGCTGTCAATGGCGTTGTTGTTGGCCCCACTTAGCATTTAATAAACTTGATAAAAATGTTGCCCCGTAATGGTCGCTGAAGCAGCCTGCCGCTTCCTTCTCGTCGCCTCTTTTAGCCAAACTTCGAAGTCCACATGCCGCCAGACCCCACACTCGCTCCATTCAATTTCACTTCTTGTCATTTCCACTTGTCCAGCTCGTGTGATTGATCGATTGCTGCCGTTGGCGTTTATGAAGTGCAGCCGAATTTCAGTTTGTTCGCCGACGCGGGCGCACGCCAGACGCTTTATTGGATTTACGGCGGAGCCTGGAGGTTGACGCGGCGTCCTATTAACATTCGATTGATCGATGATTTAATTAGTGCAGAACCGTGTGACGAAGCTGGCAAAGTGGGGTAGCCCAGCTCTTGCTGATACACACACATCTTCTATGTAGTTGTTTGTTGCTCGGACGCCTATTAAATTTGACGCCTAATTTTGAATAGGATTTCCGTAAAATTTGCATTTATTTTTATTTAAAACATGTTTGTAAATTATGAAATTGCTTGGTGTGCAATTATTATCGATTTTTACGCTGAAAATTAAAGACATTTAAATAGGAATGAGATAATGTAGTTATATTGTGAATATTTGTTGCACATTTTTTTGTAAAAGTCTCAGAAAATATATTAAGTATTCAATTGGGTGTTTCACAAACCAAAAGGTGTTGGGTTCAAACACCTATTCGACCAATGTTCAGCAAAGGTATTTAACGGCAACTGAGACTGACTTAACCCACATTATGATACAAGGAAATCCAACTCTCAAATCTATCATATAATCAAAATTTAAATCGGTACTTGTCACTGGTGTTCGACATAAAAATGCCAGCCACGAAATGCGAAATTTAAATGTCTCTCAAAGTTGGACTTGGCACCATGCAATGGGTTTATGTCTTCAGAGTCCAAACAGTTTAAGTAAAAGTCATTTGAAAAAATTAAAAAGGCACCACACACTTTCCCACACTCCCACAAAGCACAACAGATAATTCAACAAATCGCCACACAAAGCGCGAACTTATCGAATTTGATTTGTCGCCTGGTGCGGCATACAAAACGCGGTATAGTTATTTCCTCTGTGTTGTTGTTGTTTTTGGCAATTTGTGTGCGATTAATTGAATGGGTAATTGAATTGGCGATGAATCGGAATTGAATTCTGTGACTTTTGTCATATAAAGGAAAAAAGTCACCACGGCAAATAAAGATCACACACTTACATACCACAAATGCTGCGGCGATAAGAGTGGCGACAACGGCGGCATTGGCGGCTCCACAAAGGCCGCGCCGCCGATCACCAACACAAATACAAACAACAGCAAAAAACACGTTAATTTTGTGCGCTGATTTTTATTTATTTATTTCTGTTCGGTTCAATTCGAAGCGAAAACGTTTGGTGAATTTTAATTGAACAGCACGAAAAAATGGGAGTACGAAACTGCGCCGACCCCGTCGATGGCTCGGCGGCGATTGCTGTTTACTTGCCAACCATGGGAAAATGTAAAAATAAAGGAAACACAAATGTAACGCTGCGATTTTGCAATTTTCGACACCATTCATTGTCGGTCGGCAGAGGCAAAAAAAGGGATTTAAATCATTGCTTTGATTGGAAAATTATAGTACGTTTTAATTTTCGTAGCAGAGAGTAATGACACACATGAAGTACTAAGTGATGACATTGTTTGTCTTGAGTTGGCAGTTAAACATTTTGATATCAAGAGAAGATTTTAGAGTTGCGGCTTTAAGGAAAAGTTTTCTGCAGCTGCTACAAATCAGTTCAAAGCAAAACCTATTCTCAGACTTCTTAACCCTCTACTGCATAAATTTATTTTTTCAAAATAAAAATAATTTTTAGATACATTTTACGTAACAAATCAAAAATTTAATATCCATTTTTTGATACAACATTAAATTTCGCTATAAAGTTAAAAAATAAAAATGTGCCAAAAGGCACTGTTATGCAGTCCACGTACCAACTCCCGCAGCAACACACACAGAATTTTATTGTTAATTAAACACAAGTAATCGTTTATTTTATAACTTATTAAAGTAAATATAACACAAATTCACAGCTTTTTAAAATCCAAAGGAAATGCACTTCATTTGACAACTTTACTTTTAGATTATAATTATATAAATTGTTAGCATTCATTGCTGATTTCGACATCTTTATTTTCATGTACAATGAATTTGATTTTTTAATCATTTAGTATGAAACTTTTTAAAGCAATCTTTTGTTGACGAATTGCATAAAGCGACGTTACATTTTTCACAAAAGGATTGTGTCTGCGAAGTACAAGGCTTATTTCTGCAACGCAACTTTGCCGATCGATCTCTAAATTGGCACCAGTGGCCAACGTTATCAAATCGTACGTCTGATAACGGAATATAATACTTTTTTTTGGAAGCAGCATTTTCAGAAGCTGTGCTTGCAGAAGAGGGCCTGCCTCTGCCTTTGCTTTTTGATAAATCTATTTTGATAAGAGATTCGGCAATTTCACAACGAAACTCAGCCAATGTCAAACGCTCATGTTTTAAACTGTTAATACGATGATACAAAATGTACGCATTAACTACTGCCATGTCCAAAATGTGATAAAAAAGTCGGATCGTCCACTTTTTAGTTTTTATGCTGATCTTATATCGACCAATTAAACTGTCCATAAGGTCGACACCTCCCATATGTTTATTATACTCTTGAACAACTTTTGGGCAATCAATATAGTCATACGATTTTTGTGCTCTGTTCCATCGGCGAGACTTTTGTAAACCCAGCTCTGAACTTGAGTCAAACGGCTTTAAACCTACATAAGTTGATGCAAGACGAACGCCTCTGTTATCATTCCATAGCACTGTGGATATATCAATACCATAAGCAGTGGCAACAAACTCTTCAGAATAGCCTCGTACGCGTTTTCTTTGCTTCAAGTCATTATCACTAGCCATTTTGCAATTCGGAATTCTATTTGCTCGGATTGTTCCCAATGTATGAATGCCTCTACTTTTCATATACACCATTAACGCAATAGACGTGTAGAAGTTGTCAAAATATAAAATATGATTTGCAAAGTTTGGAATAATTTTGGACAGTCTCACAACCACATTTGATGAAGCTCCTAAATCTGGAAGTCCTTCAACAATTACATTGTCACCAGCCCCGCAATAGATTTCAAACTGATACGAAAACCCATTTGTGTCGCATAATACAAATAGTTTAAAACCCCATTTATGAGGTTTATTTGGCATATATTGACGAATGGACGTTTTTTTCATCTTTGTAGCGCACATTTGTTCATCGACACATAGCCTTTGAGGCAAGGGAATTGAAGCAAACTTCTTGTTGAAATGGTTAATGAGAATTCTCACATTATATAGCGCATCATAGTCTTGAGACTCTTTCGTTTTTCGTTGGGAATTATCCGCAAAATGAAGATATCTTCCGATTTCCTCAAAGCGATTAAGAGACATTGCTGTTCGTATATACTCAAAACTATGCCGGCCCCAATAGGAACGAATGTTTGGATATTTGTATACCGACATAAAAACAAGTATGCCAACGTATCTGCGAATATCATTAATTGTACATACAAAAGAGGTATCAATTCGTTTTTGTCGCGCGTATAAATTTGTTTCATCCACTATGTTTGAAAAAAGACTTTCATCAAAAAAATAACAAAAACACGAATATGGTGTAGTGAGCTCGGCGAAAGCGGACAAATTTGGCCTTTGAAACTTGATTTCATTCTCTTGGATTTGCATACTTTTCTTCTTCCAGACCATTTTCCTTATTTCGGCATCGTTGTTACGTATCTGCTCTATATTGCCATAGAATTGTCCAATTGGTTGATTATTTCCTTCTGCACACGTCGGAAGTAATTTTGGAAGACTAGGCTCCGTATTGTCCGCATTTTGATTTTTGGACGATTTTGATATAGCTGTAGGTGTGCTGGATGTGGCCAGTGCCGACTCCAAATCAGAAACATTGATATTTAGCTCGTCAGTATCAACATTATCCAAGCAGAGCTCGTACTCGTCGTCCTCTTCATCTGTTGACACTTCTTCTTCACTATTTTCGAGGTTCAGATCCTCTATCCCGTTCAAAAACTCTTCTATTTCTTGATCGGCCAGAGTTGATAAAGTATTTGAGCGTTTTCCTCTAAAACCATCCATTCTTGCTATATTAAATTTACAAATTAAAAAACCCGTTACAAAAGAGAATTCAGATGGTTACTGCATACTGATGCCTTTAGGCACAAAAACTTTAACCACTTAGTTTTAACATACTTAACAAAAATCTACGATTTCTAAAAACAACATTTCATAGTTTATACTTCAAAATACTTACCAGATTTTTTTTGATCTTTTAAATTCACTTTTTTGTCTTAAATAAATACTTCGAAGTTGACACTTTTCACAAAATTATTTTAAGCCTGCGCACAGCTCACTTTCACAAGATCAAATGCCAATAGCTAAAAAATGTCAAAAGGAAAAAATAACGGTTCCTTTTAAAAGTGCTGCCAAATGTACAAACAATACAATGTTTTCGTTTCTGAGTTTGAATAAAACAGTTTTAACTTATAAATTTGAACAATAATGCAAGTGTGCCTAAAGGCATTGTTATGCAGTAGAGGGTTAAGCCTTCTCAGTTGAAAAGAAAAGGAATTTCATAGCGAGATAAGTAAATAGTTGAATGTCAAACTGTTTTAAGGGAAATAATTTTAAAGTTAAACCAACGTTAGGGACTCTAAAGGCATATTCCTGCAATTAAACCGAAATATTTGAACTCTTTGGATGACTTCTACAGAATCTCTACAGCTACAGGAGAATCTCTCAAATATTTTGCATCTGAATGTCCACCCAATTTAAAATGTAGCACACGGATTCCGTTTTCTATAAATTAGTAGACTTAGCTTACAATACAAATCAGAGTCTTCTTAAGCCTTTCGGCCTCAAAGTTGTCTGAGAGCAACTTCACTTATTTGTCATCTTATAGCAAAAGCTATGATTGATTTATGGGTTCAATTTAAGAAGCAATTTTACTGTTATCCTCAAAATAATTTTCAATAATTTGCAGCGATATCAGGGAAAGTTTGTGTTCTAATTGAAGTCTCTGAATTGGGCGATACTTTGGATCGGACGACTTGACGCCAGAAACCAATTTCAAACCTCCGAGATTGAAAATAATTGCTCGCAACCTACTTGAATCTATTTTGTATTTATTGAAATACATTATTAAAAGTTATTCAAATTTTATTAGGGAGACACACCATAAAAACACCATTTCGAACAAACTGGCAAGCCGAAAGCTCGTAAAATTATTTAAAAATCAATTTCTTAAATTTCCAGGAAGTTGAAAATCTTGAAACTCCTCCTGAATATCTATGCACATTTATTTGACTTTACTTTTCTGCCGCTTCTTCAAACGTGGTGTGTCTTCACCCTCGTGTGATCGTCTCATATCAGTCTTTCTTACACTCTCGTTGAGTGCGACTCAATCATTTCCATACGATTCATCAATATTCCGCACACAAATTGTCACAATTCTAATTGTTAATAAAATACAAAGCAACTTCACAATGACGAATGGCGCAATTGTCGCATTGTTTTTCGCCTTATAGATTCGTTGCTTCTTCTTCTTGTTTTTATCGTTAACAAGTCAATAAACAATTCAATTAGCATATGAAACGCATTGGCCATTTAACGCTTATTCATTTATCGCGTCTGACCGGACTTTTACTCTTTCGACTGCCGGCAATAAAATACCGAAAAAGTCACAACTCATCAATCAAACGTTCGTTTATCGCCTTTTACCGTAGCGCACATAGAAGTCCAACCGAAAATGAGTTCAATAATTGAATGGTTTGGTATGCGAGCACCGTAGCCGCGCGCACCATTATGCAAAAATGAGCTGTCAAACTTTTAAATTGACAACTTAAAGCCACATTGCGCGCTTTCATTCGCTTGCCGTGCGTTCAACGCACACATTACACGACACCAAAATACATATGTACATAAGTGTGTTTACATTCATTTAACATAAGTTAACTTAACTTCAGTTAGAACACCACACGGAATTGCGGTGACAATAAATTTGGGGAAATGAATAAATTTTCCAGTCACTGGTTTTTCTTGGACAATTCATTCTGAAATCGATGAAAACAATGCCTCACATAGACAACAATGTCATAGGTTTGATGAGCAAATGCGGTCACCCAAAATTAAGAAGTTAGTGTTTTGGTGGCAAAACAGTGCCATGCAAATGGTTAAAACCCCTACAACTGCTCAACCTTACAACTGTTACTCTTAGAGAATTCAAACACATGACTAAATATTTATCTTTCAAATTTTTGTTCCGAACATTACAATGATCTCTAAGCCTTAATGCTATTGTGAAATGAAAGACCAATTCCTATTTATTTCCTCTCATCAAACTTTTAAGGAAAAATAAATAATTATGTTAGACTTACAAGGATCAAATGTGATACTGATTACCATTTATTCCAATTATTAATAATTAGCTATACTCCAATCAGTAAGGAGATTGTCTTGCGAAATTTACGATTTCAGTAACTTAGTACTTTGATTTGTAGAGAAACAGTACTTCGAAAACTAAGTACTCAACTAATTCGAATGAGAAGATAAGAGAAAGAAACGTTTTAGTGGACGATTAGTACAAAAAAATCGTACAATATCCGATATCCATTAGAAGAGAAGTCGATGATCCCGGCTAGCTTCTGAAGAGCTAAATGAACTTTATGGATATGCAATATGAAACGGGAACTATGGTTTTGCTTATTTAAATTGGTCTAAACAAATGAAACAAGTTCTATAGTTTACTGTCCTTTATCCTGTTTTATTTTCACTGTCATGGAAAGGTAAAACCATATGTGACACCTGAAAGGCTTTTGTTTCTAAATTGTAAAATACAATGCGACGGCATGCCAAAATGGAATGCGGAGTAGGAGCAGGAGTTTTCTCCGAACATCTGAAGATAAACGTGTCTTTCCGCCTCCCCAACACAGCAAGCGTTTTCCAGGCGGAAGTGCTCGCTATTAGGGAAGCGTGCTGGATGGCATTGGCGAACACATCCTACAAAAGCCATATTACAATACTCTCCGACAGCCTATCCACGGTCAAGGCACTGGAATCGTCGATTCTATCGGCAGAACTAGTACGGGAATGCAGGAAGCTCCTGATAGAGCTACCTCAGCGGTTAAGAGTTACCCTGATATGGGTTCCAGAGCACAATAACATTGACGGGAACGAAAGAGCCGATGAGCTAGCTCGAAGAGGCTCCGCTCTGGATGAGAACGAGGCGCTGACGATTCACGCCCCACTGGGCTCTATCAAGAACGAGGTCTCGAAGGATTTCCTCGCCAAAGCCAACACTAGATGGCAGAGGACGGAATCCTGTAAAATCAGCATATCACTCTGGCCAACATACGACAAGAATAAAGCCGCGGAGCTCTTGAACAAAGGCCGACGGAATGTGGCAAGACTAACGGCAGTCATCACTGGCCACTGGCTCTTTGGAGAGCACGCGGCATTGGGGATTCCATACAATACCAGCGTTCACCGCTGTGAAAATCCGGATGTGAAGGAAAGCGTTCACCATTTCCTCTGCACCTGTCCGGCCTTAGCAAGAAGGACATGAAACACGCTGGGATATTTCAGACTTTCGAAGAGATAGCAAAGTGCAGCGTAAACTCACTACTCTCTCTTTCTCGGACTGGATATAAAGGATATGTTTGGATAGATACATATAAGTCCAGAAGACACCACACAATATACTTTAGGATACCTACAGCGAATAGTGGTATCAAAACGGCGCTAACGCGCTAATTGAATATTGGAACATCGCCACTTGAACCAACAATGCGACGGCGATATTGTTTTGTTGTTTTGTATGAGCGCACACGTGTATGATTTATTGTTCATTTGCAAATGACAATGACGAAGACGTGATTTGAAATCAGAATTTAAAAATTCTTTTACCGATTTTAAAAGTTGCAAAAATATAAATATAAAATTATAATACAAAATTATACTTCGTAGTTAGATGCGATGATTTTTTAATTTTTATTTTTTTTGATTTAAAACTGTTGTTGGTGTTATTTTTTACTTACTTACTTACTTAACTGGCCATAACAACCCGTTATCGGGTTACGGCCTGCCGCAAAACTTCTCTCCAGGCGCCTCTGCTTCGCGCGCGCCTTCTCCAGTTGGTCACACCAAGAGATACCAGGGCCTCTTCCACTTGGTCCTTCCACCGGAGACACGGCCTCCCTCTTCGCCGTCGACCTCCAACCATCGCATCGAATGCCTTTTTCGCCGGAGCTTCGTCGTCCATGCGGCAGACATGACCGAGCCAGCGTAGCCGCTGGATGTTAATTCGCTGCGCTACGTCCATGTCCTTATACAGCTCATACAGCTCGTTATTGGTTCGTATGCGATAGTCGTCACCAACCCGAACAGGGCCGAAGATTTTGCGAAGCACCTTCCTCTCGAACACTCCAAGGGCCGCTATGTCGTTTCGTGTCATTGTCCATGCTTCAGCGCCATAGAGGAGCACGGGCAAGATAAGCGTCCTATAGAGTGCAAGTTTTGTCGGTCGAGAGAGGTCTCTACTTCTCAATTGCCTACCGAGACCGTAGTAGCACCTGTTGGCAAGAGTTATCCTTCGCTTTATCTCCAGACTGACATCATTGCTGCTGTTGATGGCGGTGCCAAGGTAGACGAATTCCTTGACAACTTCAAAAGCATACCTGTCGGCCTCGACGTGAGACCCTAGCCGCTGCGAGTCCCTGCGTGTAGACAGCATATACTTCGTCTTGCCCTCATTTACCACCAGACCCATTTTGGCAGATTCTCTTTCGATAGCCGCAAAGGCAGCGGTGACATCTCGCTTGTTACGTCCGATGACATCAATATCATCAGCGTAAGCAAGGAGCTGGACACTTTTGTTGAAAATTGTGCCATTACGATGTACACCGGCCTTGCGCAGAACACTCTCCATGGTGAAGTTGAAGAGGTCGCAGGACAAAGGATCGCCCTGTCTGAAACCTCGAACGGTATCAAAGGGGTCGGAGAGGTCACTTCCAACCTTGACGGAGCTGCGCGTATTGCTCAACGTCGCTCTGCAAAGTCTAACGAGCTTTGCAGGGATACCAAGTTCAGACAATGCGGCATATAGGCGATCCCTTATCGGGCTATCGAATGCTGCCTTGTAATCGATGAAGAGATGGTGTGTATCGATTTGGTTCTCATGGGTCTTCTCCAGGATTTGGCGTAGAGTGAATATCTGGTCGATGGTGGACTTACCAGGTCTAAAGCCGCACTGATAAGGTCCAATCAGCGCCTTGGCGAGTGGCTTTAGTCTTTCACATAATACGCTCGTCAGGACCTTGTATGCAATGGGAAGTAGGCTGATACCCCTGTAGTTGGCGCATATTGTTGGGTCGCCTTTCTTCAGCACAGGACAAAGGGCACTGAGGTTCCAATCGTTGGGCATTCGTTCCTCCAGCCATATTTTGCAAATGAGCTGATGCATGCACCCAATCAGCTCACCGCCGCCGGCCTTGAACAATTCAGCTGGTAGCCCATCCGGCCCTGCAGCTTTGTTGTTCTTGAGTCGCTGGATAGCGACCCGGACCTCGTCATGGCTGGGCGGTGGCACATCCACACCGTCGTCGTCGATTGGTGCCATCTGGACATCTTCACCACTGGCGGTATTGTTCCCTTCGTCGCCTGCGAGCAGCTTGGTGAAGTGCTCCTTCCACAACCTCAGCACACCCTGCGCATCCGTAACCAGATCCCCGTTTTCGTCTCTGCAAGAAGATGCCCCAGGCTTAAATCCTTCCGTAAGACGCTTAACTTTTTGGAAGAATTTTCGGGCGTCATTCCTGCTCCTGCACTCCTCGATTTCCTCACGCTCGCGCCTTTCTTGCTCCCGTTTCTTGCGTCTAAAAAGGCACCTCTCTTTCTTCCTCTCCTCCCGGTATTTTTCTGTCATGGCTCGCGTGGCGGCCGACTGCAGGGTCTTCTTGTATGCAGCATTCTTCACTGCAGTGGCTGCGCGACACTCTTCATCGTACCATTGGTTTTTTGGTGGTGGGCGTCGAAAACCAAGGACATTTTCTGCGGCGACGCGCATAGAGTGGGATAAGTGAGCCCATAATCCGCCGATGTCATCAGGTGGAGAGGGGGAGCGACCGAGCTGGTTGGAGAGTTGAGCGGAGTAGGCTTCGGCTACCCCTTGTGATCGCAGCTTACTGATGTCCAGCTTTCTTCGCAAACTAGGTTGTGCGGTCTTCGCTGCGCAAAGACGCATGCGTACCTTGGCTGCAACAAGGTAGTGGTCCGAGTCGATGTTGGGTCCTCGGAACGTGCGCACATCTAGAATGCTAGAAGCATGCCTTCCATCAATCACAATGTGATCAATCTGGTTGCGGGTGGATTGATCGGGGGATAACCAGGTGGCCTTGTGGATATCGAGGTGCTGGAATCTGGTGCTACTAACTACCATGTTTCGTGCCGCGGCGAAATCGATCAGCCTCAGACCGTTGTTCGAAGTGGTCCCATGGAGGCTGAACTGCCCGACTGTGGGGCCAAAGATGCCTTCTCGCCCGACCTTTGCGTTGAAGTCCCCGAGGACAATTTTGACGTCATGGGCCGGGCACCTGTCGTAGACGTCCTCGAGCTTCGCATAGAAGGCATCCTTGGTCGCATCGTCCTTCTCTTCCGTCGGGGCGTGCGCGCAAATCAGGCTGATGCTAAAGTATTTAGCTTTGATGCGGATCGAAGCCAGCCGTTCGTTCACCGGAGTGAACCGAGAGACGTGGTGGCGAAGTCTCTTGCTGACCACAAATCCGCAGCCAAATTCGCGCTTCTCCGCATGGCAGCTGTAGTAGATATCGCAGTCTGCTCGCTTGGAGCAACCTTGTCCTGTCCATCGCATTTCCTGGATGGCGGTGATGTCAGCCTTACATTTCGTGAGGGCTTCCGCCAGTTGGTTAGAGGCACCAGAGACTTTACCTTGTATGTCCGCTCCCTTCCTTCCCTTCCCTTCCCTTCCTTTGGTGTTATTTTTTAGTCATTTTAAAAATGTGACTACGACAGTAGAGAGTTCAAGTGGCACACATAGATACGTAGCAGTGGTAAAGGTTAAAGTGGGTGCAAGCCTTAATGTGTCAAAGACGTTCGGGCCCTCCCTGTAGTTACAATTCCAAAAAGTCCAGTCGATCCCAATTCGATATTCAAGTAATGAAAATTTTAATGTACAATTGCAATTTAATTAAATTTTTCAACAAAACGTAGATGCAAAGATTTAAAGTTTCAGTACTTCAAGCATAGAAGATTCAAGAATTCTAGGAAAAAGTTCCCCGAATTATATGAAATTAACAAACTGCTTATTTCTTCAATAACTCGTCATAACAACCTGTTACCGGGTTACGGTTTGCGGCAAAAGCTCTCTCCAGACGCTGCTGGATGGCGGTGATGTCATATAATAAAGGCTTCCGCTAGTTGGATAGAGGCACCATTCTAGGTGCATATCCTCAAATCGTGGTCCTTAAATCTTTTGCTGTCACTGTCAACATAGTGGGATCCTTCCGAGGATTTTTATAATTTTCATTGGTTTATTGATAAACCCCGCGTACAACCCAAATTGTAAGTCCTGGGGGTTGAACACTCTGCACATATTAGTTCACTATTCAGCGGGTGCCAAATAGCTATCCAGGTGGGCCACGCGGAGGCTCTTGGCCCCAACTTGGATTGGATTGGGACAAGGATCGTTCTGGCATTCGCCAGGTTGAACGCAGTGAGAGACTTTACCTTCCTTTACTTTACTCCTATTCTACCTGCTAAGTATGATTGTTGAATATGACTTATCTATTGAAGAACAATATAAAATATATAAAATATTTCCTTTAACAAATATATTTACGAATTACTAAAAATAAATAAAAATATGTGTTTCATATAATTTTATGTAAGCTTTCAATTTCAACTTCCACTCCTCTTGAAAGCTACAAATCTTCATTTGCCACTACTTGCCATCATTTTGTTTGTAAATGTAAAAACCTCATTGGCTCCAGCCAATAATGCCAACAACAAACCAGATCCTTCGGAGCGGCGCAGCGCGCACCGAAAACATGGCAATTGCTGGAGTTGTTGGCCCTAAAAGGCAAAAAGGCGTTTACACTGCTGTCAATCAATCAAATATCGCTGCAACAGCAGCGGCGGCGACGGCGAATGGCGAATGCCCGCAACTGACATGCGAACAGACAGGCGGACAGATAGACGGACAAATCGAAATTTAACAGACAGCCGGGCAGACGGCGTTCATGCAGCGCGCGATCTGACTCGGCCGAACGCAGAAGGCAACCGGAGGAGGAGGCGAAAACGCAAAATCGCAATCGATCGTGCCCACTGATCCACATTAACCCATTTCAGCTGCCGCGCAGCGCTGGCATTCGCTCGCTTCAGCTGCGAGCCAATGCACGATCGGAGTTAATAACTTCTTTCCTGCTGCTGCGATTGCGAACGTGGCCAGCGTTGTTGTTGTTATTGTTGTTGTTGCTGTCGTTGTCAAATCGAAGCACCGCACCAATTTCTTTTACTCGCCAATTTGACTACTTGACGCAAGCTAAAAGCGGCAGATGTTGCGCCGCCGTGAGCAGTGCAACGCGAACGCAATTTAACAGCAGCAGCGGCAGCGGCGGCGGCGGCGGCGGCAGCAACTGCTGCTGGATGGATGGTGGCGATGGATGGTGGCCGCGTCCGTGGAAGCCACAGCAGAATTGGAAGCCAATAATCAAATGTCAGTCAGGCCGTCAAAGCGATTTAGCTATATGCAGCGTGATTGCTTCTCGCTGCTTTTGTTTGTGGATATGTTTATTGTTGTTGTTGTTGCTGACATTTGCGCCTGTTCTGGAACTGTCTGCGCACGTCTATTCGTTTCGATTTGTGGCGAGTATGCGCTGGACTCGCCTGCATTGTGTTGTCCGTGTGTCCGGTTGTCATTCATGCCACTGACTTCATTCGTGATTTCGACTTCATTTTAATTTCCCATTTCAATTGGGGCGCAGTTGTGGCTCGACGATGGTACCAACTCCGTCAGTCGGGGGTCACGCTTACAGTTGATCCTGGGGAATTGGATTTGCAATCACTGAGGAAATCGGCATTGAATTAAAAACTGAAATGGATTCTGAACATTGCAGGTTGCCTCTCCAAATTCTTTTTATGGGGAGCCATTTTTGATGGAATTACACAAGATTGCCAAATTTGTTTGCATTTCACATGAAGCTTATGCAAATAAAAAATCATCCATGCGAAAGAAAGTTATTGTCTCAGGAGAGGCCAATGCCTTCTGATAAGATAACTTTTGTATGTATCGCTAGATTTATAGCTATGTCATGACCACCAGATTCGGTTTTTATGAAGCGGTTTATGAACGAAGTTTCACAATTTTTATGAATGCGTTCATAAACGTGTCTGAACCGTTTCATAAATTTTATGAAAAAAATCAAAAAAATTATGAATTTTTCATAAAAAGTTCAAAATAAAGGTTTATGAACGCTGTTCATAAGATTTTTATGAATTATTTTTACCCGTGCAGAGACCGCGTTCATGAGGACATTCTTCCTGTTCACAGGACTCGTAAAGTTAAGCCTAAAAAATCTGTCGAAATATGCCGAAAGCTATTGAAAGTTGCTCAAATGGATCGAGCCCTTCAAAAGTCTCAACCGAGACTTGAGGTACTAAACTTTACAATTCTCGCATTTTAAATGACTTTCCAAAAATATAATTCACGAACAGGTGTTGCAGGTGTTAATTGTCCCAACTAATTGGCCACTTTCCCAGCATTGCTCATCACTCACACACACACTCATGCGCTTATCTTCACGAATTGCCGGTTTTTATTAGTTTAATTACAAATAATTAAACGAAAACTTGTGTTTCATGGGAAGTGTTATAAACATGGATCGTAACTGTTATCAGTTCATAAAACTGGAAAGACTTTCTTCTGCGATCAAGTTTAGTCTTCTTTCTTTCATCCATTACTCTGGCAGTTTTTCATAAGTGAGCTTCATTGCTGTGTTGTAAATTTGAGGAAATTATGAGTTAATAGTCGCAATAATAAAAAACCCAACTAACTAAAATTAAATTAAAAATCAGTTTTGCGCCGCGAAGAGAGCTAAAACCCAACGCCCAACCCAACCCAAACACCACCTCAAGTGTGTAGTTAAATTAAAGAACAACAACAATAACAGCAATGCCGAGCACAATCATAAAAAATATTAAACGCCACTTACGCATAGAGTGGCCAACTTTTTTACGCGGCCACACATCACCCGCCGTCCAAATGGTCGCTGACAACAACAAGTATTGGACCTTCGTCTGCGTGGAGCAACGTGTCTGTCTGCTGGCCAAACATTCTAAAACTTGGTGTCAGAGTGTCGGCAAAGTTAGCGCAATCTTCTTCTTCATGGAGCCCAACATTTCCGTTTGAGTTCATGTTTAGCACTTCATTTGCTTCTTCTTCCTTTTCAACGAAAACAAGCAGGAATTCATATAAGATTCATTTTTATTAATGTTATTACAATTAAACCAACTGCTGTTACTGCTTATGTTTTTGTTGTTGTTTGGTAGCCAATAAAAAGTTGCCCCTTTGCGTATTGCAGCAGCAGGAATATTTGATTTCAACCTTTCCCACAATTAATTTCTGTCTGTTTCTACGAAAATTCATAATTTTCTCATGTCGGTTCTTCATCTCTCGGTTGTCGTCGGTGTTGGCCACTCACCACTGTCGTATGTGGAAAATCAAACACATTGAAAACAAGAGAAAACGTAATGGCCAACTACCGACACAACAACAACAACAACAACAACTTTACTAACACAGTGTTAAACATAGCAACAAATGTCATAAAATTTATTGTCATTACAATAACTATAATTATTATTTGTACATGGCACTCTACACTCTACATGCGGTCAATTGAGCTAAATAGAATTCAGATTTAAAAGAATTTTTGTAGTTGTATAAATGTGATAGGTTGGTAATTCTCACGGAACCAAAACAAGGCATTAAGCCCAGTTGAGTTAAGCCCCTGAGCTTCGAAGAGGAGAAGAGACACTGCAACTAAATTTAACCCTAGAACGATAAGCATATTTTACATACGTTGTTGTTAATTTTCGTCGAATCAACGAAGTCGTATTCAACTCCGATTTTTGGAAGAACTAGAAATCGTATAAACTCCAACTTCATTATATAATTTTACTTAGAAATTTTTTTGTAAATAATTTGCACAATAAAACACATCGCTAACTGAGATCACACGAAAAGAGAAAGCAATCAGATCGGAGAATAAGCAGACATTTGACATGTGGTGTTCGTCGAATCGACGAAGGTTACCCTTCTAGGGTTAAAAAATTGAAATCGAATCTGGATATGATCTGAGTTCTACCTGTATAGCACATTGGAATAGGCTTTCTTGCATCTTGTCCTATTTCTGATTCTAATTTGTAATCCCACTTCAAGCTTTCTGTCCGTCGAGACCAAAACACTGCTAACGCATTGCAATCAATTTGAATGAAACTTAAATTTAATATATAATTTTAGTTTAAGTAGTATAAAAGTTACTGGAATGGATGCCTTGATATGATTTCAACTTGGTTTTCATATTGTTTACGTTTTCTCATCTAGGATGAGTAACCACTTTAGTTTCACTGTGATTTATGTGTGTTTTTTTGGCAAAAAAAGTTGAATGTAGTATTCGAAAAAAAATTCTATGAAATCAACCATCTGCTAATTTTTTGTACTCGCCCTTAGCACTAGAAAGATCGCAAGTTTTCCATACCTACAAAGACTACATACTATATCCGCTGATATCTCGAAAAGTACACATTAATGATTGTAATTGAAGAACCATAATAGTAGAACTAATTGTAGAACCCGATATTCCCTCACGTGTGATGACACTGTCTGGTACACCGATGGCTCAAAGATGGAAGGCGGAACGGGAGGTGGACTATTTAATACTAGCTCCCAGTTAGCATTCAGTCTGGGAGACACGGCCACAGTGTTCCAGGCTGAGGTTTTTGCCATAAACGAGTGTGCCAGAAAGATACTGACTCTCAATGTCAGGAGAAAGAGGACAGCCAGGCTGCAATAAAAGCTCTGAGCTCGACGACGTTTGACTCCAAACCAATCTGGGAGACAGCAAATGTTCTCCAAGACATTTCAAAGGATAACCGGGTGATAATACACTGGGTTCCTTCGCACTGTGGGCACGATGGAAATGAGGAGGCGGACAGATTGGCAAAGGAAGGGGCGGCAAAATGACCCTATGGACTTGAGCCGATCATAGGTGTCAGCAGAGCTCATATCAGGCATTGTGTCAAACAGGAATTCAAAAATCGACCAACCAGAAATGGTCCAATACGGTGGGACAGCGCTGTTCCAAGCTATTCTTCCGGCCTATTCGGAAGGCAAATCTAAATACTAATTGGACCTAAGCAGAAAAGAGCTTAATTTCATGACGGGAATCCTGAGCGGGCACTGCCTGCTATGTTAAATATGCATAAAGTGCGACTGGGATTAACAGATAGCGAACTATGCAGGTTCTGCATGGAAGATGACGAAACATCCGTGCACATCATAACCGAGTGTCCCGCTCTTTTATGCGCAAGGAAGCGTATACTGGGAAGGGAACTAATTCAGACAAAAGAGCTGTCTGGAACTAATCTGGGAAAAATCAAGGAGTTCCTGGACAGTATTGGGGGAGATGAACTCCTCCAATAAATAATAAGGGATACGACACAATAATTCTCTTTGGGCGCAGTGTCTCGGGCAGTTGACGCTCGGCTCCCATATCTATTCTATTCTAGAACCCAATAAAAAATAAAAGTTATCAAAGAAAATACAAAAAGACCGTAATTGTTTTTCTAGTGTTAAACGACGATTTAGATTTCAATGTGATTAACTTTTGGAATTCTCTAACCCTTCGCGACTCGTGCGAAATACGACATTGGCACACAAACACTGGTTTTTAAAAACCATGAAAGAGTTTTCGATCACGCACTGGCTGTCAGGCGTTCCAGAAGCGGTTTCGATCACTCAGTCAACGTTAACCCCACTTACCGCTACTTGCGCTACTGACAGTCGTACGCATAGCTAATCGCTCTGCCCGCGTCCGCAGACTGGTCCCGGACCCGGTTGGCTGGCGGAGCATTCAGCCGACATTTGGCTGTCAAAAACCGCCAACGTCGAATCGGGCAGCCGACGGCGCGCGCCGCAAATGCGACATAATCCCGCGTACCGGTACGCGCCAGAGTGACCAGCCGGCACTCTAGCGATCGCAGCGACGTCGACATTGGCACGAAGCCGATTATGGCAACTCTATAGTTTCATATATGTAGATGCGAGTGTGTATGGAAATATGTAAGTATTAACACGCCTCGGATTTGGATTTCTTCTTTCACCGTTCGCTATTGCGCCGCCGGCCGCGTTGATTTGTCGCTGCTCGTCGCTGTGGTGGCGCGCGGTGAGTGACCATTGCGCGTGGCTTGTGGGCTTCGCGCTCGGTAGCGCTTAAGCCAATTTACACACATTTAACGTGCGTGTACTTTATGAAGTGTTGATATAAATTCACATGCTAATTTAAAGCATTCGTTTTTTTCGCAGCGACAACAGGAATAACAACAACAGCGGCGCCGCAACATGTGTTCAAGTGTTGTTGGACTGGGGGTAATGGCGCACAGGCCGCGGAAGTTGGCAATGAAATGCTTAAAATTTCTATGAATTTCATAATTGTTGCGCATTCGTAACGTTTGCTGTTGTTGCTGCTTCTTCTTCAGTTTAGTTTTTAGTGGCTTATTATGGCGTTTTTGTTTTGTTGCTTCAATAAATTTGTTGTTTGATTTATGCGCTCACCGTTGCGCTGCATGTGATATAGCTGTTGTTGTTGCTGTTGTTTTTCAAAAGTTTCAGGTTTTGAATGAATTTGTGTCGCTGTGGTTGTTGTTATTGTTGACGCTTCGTCTCTACATTGGCATTTACATCTTTTTAATTAATTGTTGCTGTAGTGTTGTGGTTGCTTACCATAATTCATAAGAAATTTTTGCAAGTTGTGTGTTTTGTGTGAATGAGTCGAGCCGAAGCGGCCGAAATCATGAATGAATTTCATCGTTGTCGCAGTTGTTGTTGTTGTTGCTCTTTTTGTTTTTGTCTGTATTTCACAAGCGGGATACGCACTTTTCCCTACTTAAGCAAAGAAAAATTAATTAGTTTAATCAACTTTAAGCGGGTTCAAGTGTTTAACATTTCCGCAGCAACGTTTTCTGGTCCACTTCAGTCCATTTGTGAGGGTCAGCAGCGCGCAGGGGAGGCGGGACTACGCAGCGAAAACAAGGCGGACATGATTTTGAAGCAATCGAGCTTGGAGAATGCTCGACTCGGCCTGTTTTTTGGACTGGTTCACATTTAACCAATTCCAACTTCCGCTGCTTACGACCGCAACATGCTCACACATCTTCCTTTGGAGCGACTGAAAAACTTCCGTTGACATAAGCACAGAGTTGTCTTTGGTGATCCATAATTAAGTAGAAAAGTTCGAGGCCGGTGAAAACACAGAAATGCTGCGCATGTGTGTGTGTGTGTGTGGTTGTTTTAAGCTTTGTGACACGTTCAATAAATTCTCCGAACGTTGTTCATAAATTGCACAAATGACAACGACAAGTCGGCACTTTGTCTTTGCACTCAACTTTTGGCACAAGCTGGTCTTCGTGCTCTGCCGCGCCCCCTCCGCAAGTGCGATATGCAATCGCAACGTGACTTTGTTGCCGCCACTAAGTAAATGCATAAATTTTATATCGGAGCAATAAATCAATGAATGCAAAACGTAAAAACATTGAGCAGCACAACAAAAATGTGACAAACAGGATTATTAGACCCTACCACAGGGTGTCTGGGCATGTTCAGACCATGGGATGATGCAGTAGGTATGACGTAAATATTTGCGTGTTAAGCTGCAGAAGAAAGAGAGCTATGAGAGAGTGTAACAGGAAGGAGACAATACTTTCTATACTTTGGCTCCGAAAGAACGAGGGTCTTTGCATAGTGGGATCAAAAGTCTTATAGGGCTTGAGTAGCACAGGATATAGAAGTGGCTTGAATCCTAGATCATTCTTAAATGATAAATACACTTGCAGACGGCTGGTCCTGGTGGAAATTCGCGCACTTACCTAAAGTATTAACAATGCTAACATTGGAATGAGAAAATATTGAAAGTAGCCGACTGTAGTGTAGTGTGGAAATAAGTCGTTCAAGACTGTTCAAAAATGTTCAGCTTGTTTTAAATATGTATGCACACGCCTGCGCAAAAGGCTTGGCTCATCGACAAGCCGCGTCGCTATTCAATTTGCGATCATAATTTTTACGTTCTTTATTGTTTTTTGCACTTTGTTTTGCATGTAAAACTATAAACGATCGAATGGTAGATAAAATAATCAGTGATGATGGCGATAATCATGATGATGATAATGATGATAATATGTTAATGACAGCTAAATGAAGCTAGAAGAAAAAATTCATGGAATTACACACTTGCAACTTATGAGGCAAACATTGTCTGCAAAGTATACAAAAATATAAATAACTATTAAATTTATTACATTTTAAGTCATTGGGCACTTTTGAGAACGGAGTATGGAATAGCTTCAGGTCAATTAAGATTATTGAATATTGCCCTCTTCACTGCCAATCATGGAATGCAGACTCCATTTATGCTACGCGCGCCCACCCGCCGACTGAAAAGCTCCTTTCTACCACGAATCCAGCAGAATTGTTGATTACAAATAATTACAGGGAAAAAATTCGCTTCTGTCAAATATTTCTGCACCTAGCAGAGTTCATAAGACTTTGTCAGTGTATAATGTTTTAATCAAGTTTGCTAATAATCCAGGAAATTAAATTTTCTCATAGCCAGACGGGTTTGAACTGCAGCCAGCGGTGGTGTGTCCTCTCGCCGCGCACTTGGTCGACAAGTGCGGTCAGCTGGGCTTAGGCCTTGGCTGTGGCTTTGGCTGCGAGCGTTTTTGATAGACGTTTTGCATTAAATGCTAAACTCGCACATAAGTCCGCTGAAATTGATCAATTTCACATGGAACTGCACACATGCAGGTTTGGCCCGGCAGACGGCGCGCGGCGGCCGCAAGTGCGCGGCTAGGCGAGTATGGATGCGATAGATGGCAGCGGCGATGACGACGTCCGAATGGGCTCGCTGCGAAAGAATGCAATGAAAATGCAAATCCGTAAATGAAGTGACAGTCGGCTGAAGGGGCAGGCTCGGCGACACTTGATGAGAATGTCTGACGAGTGCAAATGATGAGGCGTGTCGCGGCGGAACGCTAAGAAATGCTAGAATTCTCAGGAGGAAGAGTGTCTTTGTCTTCTATGGGTGTAGAAAGCGATATGGATGAGAGTGCGGAATTTGAAAGACATTCGATTGAATTGCAGTTTCGGTGTGCTTGATGCTTGATAAGCTTTGATTGTAACGTGTGCAACGAAACGAAATATGACAAAAATGAAATGTTGACGATTAAAAAATTGTGCTTGGGAGGGGAAATTTATCCATTCTGATAGAAGTATGAAACAATTATTTATTTATTTGTTTTATTTATTTTTATTTAGAATAGAATACCTTAAGTTCACTAAGAACTAAGTATTTTAATTACACTTCAAGCAGAATTAATCTTAAATCTATCATTTACCAAATTAAATTAAATAATAAAGTAGATTGCTTAACTATATTGTTTAACTACACAGTGTGTCCCTTGGAAAACGAAACTTTTTCAAAATAAAGACAAAAACTCAATATTCCGGCAAATCTCATTTATTTTATTCAAAATAGTCTCCTTCCGCATCAATACAACGTTTTGCACGATGAATTAACATATCGAATGAGTTTTTGAGATAATTTTTATCCATCGACTTTAGTCGTCGGATCGGTCGGTCGTCGCTCTTTGGATGGCCTCTACGTCGGCATAACGTTTTCCATTCATAGGCAAATGCAATTTGGAGAACAAGTAAAAGGCGCACGGAGTCAAATCCGGCGAGTACGGTGAATGGTTGATGGTTTAAATGGAATTTTTGATTAAAATATTCGTGATCAAGTTCGATCGATGAGACGGGGCATTATCATGCAACAAACGCCAGCTCCCTTTTTCACGGTATTGTGGCCAAACACGACGAATACGGCTGAGAAAACGCTTCATAACACCAAGATAAAACACAGCAGTGATCGTTTGACCAGATGGAACGAATTCACGATGAATAATACCCTCCGAATCGTAAAAATAAATCAACATTGTCTTCACTTTTGACTTCGAACCACGGTATTCGAAGGACCTGGATGCTCGTCGTCCTGAATGTCTTCACGACCTTCCTGAAACCGCTTATACCACTCATACACTCTGGTACGGGATAGACAATTATCGCCATAAACTTGTTTTAGGCAATTATGCGTCTCAGTAAAGGATTTACCGAGTTTAACCCATTAAGCCCTGAGCGTTGCGTTTGCGCAACGTTTGGGAATTTCGCTACATTAAGTAATTCATAAAGATATAAGACTTGAAAATGGGTAGAATTGGATTAGAATTGATCGTTTTAGATTCTGCCATACCGAAATTTCAAAATTTTTTAAATATTCATATCTTTTTTTCGATCCAAAGTCAAAGGTTTTTTTTGGGGAATTTTTGAAATTCAATTAAAAATACTTATTCTTCAAACCTATCAAAATCCCTTTGTGCGCTGCATTTTGTAATGCTAAACTATTTAAAAATAAGTTTAAAAAAATTTTTTTTTTTTTAATTTTATGTTTTGTATGTGTCTAAGGCCCAAATTGCGTTTGCGCAACGTACCCTCCTGGTTCAGGGGGTGGGGGTATGAATTATTTTCTTGATTTTTTTTCTTGATTAGGTCAATTACTAAGATTGTGCAAAATTTTATGGAAATCGCACAAGCCCTTCTGGGGTCAGGTTTTAATGGGTTAAAACACAACTTAATATTTGCTCTTTTTTCGTTTTTCGACCGATGCCACAAACACACTGTCACTTTGAGCGCGATATTTTGGTTTCCGTTGAACCAAATGTCATAACATTTTGATAGGATGTCAGTTAAGAATGAACCTTTCCATTGCTAACATCCACCAATAGGTAACGCCAATATAAATCGATGTTTTCAAAAAGTTCCGTTTTCCATGGGACACACTGTGTATAAATGTTTAACTATAAATTGTTTAACTATAAATGTTGGAAATTTTAGGTTTGCAGCTTCTGGTATGTCTTCTATGGGCAAAAGTAACTAATCAATGCATGTGAATCGAGCAATCGAGAATCTGCTACCAGATATAAGAGACACACTGTCCGCTAATTATAATTTATTCTCCCATTTAAGGGTCCTGTACTTTTTACAATAATTCATATGCAAAAGTTATTCAGAATGCCTTCAAGAAATCAAATAGTAGACCGACTGTTTTGCTTGGAAATTCTCTAAATTTCAACTCATTAGTCGCCACTCTAACTAAAACTTCCAGTCCTGTCCCGCCACTTGATACTTTAAGCTACATTTTATTCGATGGTTTGATCTTTGTTAGCAAATACCACAGTGGAGCACGTAAGGAAGTTTCGGTGGGTTCAATCCGTTCGCAGATATCAGTAAATTGCAAACATATTGGGTGGCAAATTTAGTTTCAAATTTAGTGTACGAAACCACCGTCTAAATAAAAAGTCCTGTATGCGCAACTGACATACAGCATTTGGATTGGGTATAAATAAATCGGGCTTAAAGTTGTCTGCGTTCAATTCCGTTTCGCCTGCTTCGTTGACTTCTTGCACGTTCTCTGCAATCCTTTCAGCATTCTTTTATGCACATTCGTCGTATTCTTTTTCTTGTTTTCAGCTTCTTCAGTTTTGCTAATTACAATTATTAGTTGGCCACTAAAGTTTGACATTTAAATGCGATGGCTTGACATCTCGCATTTGTATCACCGATCGGCCAGACAGTTGTTGAATCTCGACAAAACACGGCAAACACGCACTGTGCTGCGTAACAACAACAGCAACAATCAAATCTGCAATTAAAAATGCAGCCAGTTCAGTTCGGTTTGGGCAACGCCAAAATCTTCTGCGTAGCCAGCACGCCGGGAGCGTGAGAAGTGACGGCGCAGTCGGTTGCCGCGCATGCGCAATGCGCATCAAATGCCTCTTATTGATTAATGTGTGGCGAGCCAATTTTTCGCTCTTGCCGGTTTCTGCGTCAGTCTTCGCAAAGCGTATTCGACGTTGCAAATCTTGTGCAAAAAAGTTGCGCGAGCAGAGCTGTCAAAGTTTTTGACATGTGGAAAAATTGCTGGGTTGCAACACTCGAGCGCGAACTGAATGTTTGGATGAATGACATGTGGTATATTGACTTGTGGATGATCGCATGCTTGGCGGCCAGAAGGCATCGAGATACAAATATTAAAATATTAACATCAACGGTCGAATGGCGGCCGTTGCAAGGAGGTTAAGTTGTGTGATCTTTGAAGCAGTTATGCACATAAAATCATTCTAAGCTAGTTGAGTACTTTTGTGAAAACCAATTTGTGATTGCTTTAGGTTATATGTAGTTATATGATATATATTGGACAGAGAGATTATTCCTTAAACTACTTAAAGGATCGCAAGTTCGAATTCTGAATTCGTCCAACCCCAAAGTAGAAAAAAACAATTTTTAGTGAATGTCTGAGCTGAAGTAAAAATCACAAATTGTTCATTAAAATTTTGACATATCGATGTCGGAGCGATCATAAGCGAATCATTTCAATGTTCCAAGAAAACCATACTTAGCCAAACACACACCGACACACAACAACAGTGCCACATCCTCGAGCGTGTTAACATGTTGACTTGCTACTTTTGTGCATCACAAAAGCACACAACGCGGCCGCACGACAACAAAAGGCACATTTGTTCGTTGTTATTTGAACGGGCATCGCTCTCCACAATCTGATTTGAGTACAAACACTGTGGCAGGTTGTAAACGAAGTCCACAATTTACGGGCACCGAAACCGGGACCCGAACAAGCGGCGTTGGCCGGTGCAGGAAGTGGTTTCAAACGATCGCAGTTGCTTCAAATGCCGTCCGACCACTGCATCGACCGCAGACCGACCGATGTTGCGTGCTCAAATATTTGGCAATAGCACAACGCGCCCCGGGCCGAGCAGCCTGACATGCGTTCGTCAGGTGAGACAGGTGAGTCTGCAGCCTCGTATCGCGACCATTCTGTTTGCACTGATTTGTTTGCGGGGATTTGCGTTTATTGTGCGTTGCGTGTGCTCAGCATTTGGTCTGTATTAATTGTTGTTGTTGTTATTATGCTTATCAGTACAAAATCGTTCATTCATTGCATTCTATTTGACTAGCGCCTGCTGATAACGATTTGTGGAGATAAATAGATTTCTTTATTATTTCCCCCCTAACGCAAGAAGATCACAGGACAAGAACCTCTGCGCTGGAATTTTGTATGTAAATTGGATTCCGTGAAGGTTTTGATTTGAAGTCAAACACGCTGGCAACAATTTCACGTACTCAAGTCATCTACCGCTTTGTTGGCTCAGAATTGTGCTGCTTTCTTTGGCCGAGTTTGTTCAGGTTCACAACATTTTTGGTTTTCAGATTTTCCACTTGTCTCATCAACTTTGCCTTCTGAATAAAAAAACACTGAATAAAATCATGATGCATCATGGAATAAAATAGCAAATTTCAATTCATTTCGAAAAAATAAAAACAGAAATAAATTGTCGTTCAAAATTTACAATATCAATGATTCCGTTTGTGTTCACATCATTTGTCAGCTTCTATCTGGCAGCGGAAGTGATAAGTAAGTTGCGAGTATTCACACAATTTTTTTGGCGATATTTTCGAGAAGAACCTGTGTGTGTTAGTGAAACGAAATCTAAAAGCAAATTTGATCTTGCTGTGTCCGATCAAATAACGACGTTTTGGCAGTTTTTGTGGTCGTATCGCATTGTGGCCTTGTGGTAAGTGGCATGGATTCGTCAGCAACGGGTCGTGAATTCAAATCGCAGCCTACACAACACAACAATTCAATATTAATATGTTTTTTTTCTTTTGAATTCATTCAAATATCAAAATGCATATGGATATGTCTATGTATATGTATGTGTTATGTCAACGTCAACAGAAACATTCGCGCGCTGAAAAGATGCAGAGCGAAGTCTAAAATTGTTCTGTAAAGTCAATTGCGCGATCAGCTTTGCTACGTGTGTGTTAGTCAACGCTGTACCCACTCTAATAGATTATGATCTAACAGATCTTATTACAAATGATCTATTACATAGTAGATTGAGACCTATAAATCGGAATTTATTCTCAATTAGAAGCTATCGTTGATTTAACTGCTATCTATCACTTGTTTGGTTCTCCCGCCAGTGCATCTTTTTCATTCAACTGAACTGTTCTAATGGCAATGAACCCCTGAGTTCATTGGAAGGTGGACCTTACAAACCTTATTGGTTCTGCAATCACGAGTCTGTTCAAACAGTGCCAATAAGTTTCTGCCTCGGACACCTCCGTTTCTATATTAAATAGATTAGATTGGTTGGGGCTAAACATGGTCGGTCTATGGCACTGCGTCCGTTTTGAACTATTCTGCTTTACCCGAATTCAGTATTATTTCCGAATATTTCTTCCTATTTTCTCGAAGATTTTGATTCTTCCAAGATCAATTTCAGACAGAAGAGTAGTCTGCAATAGTTCCTTGTCTAGTGCTTGCCTTCTTGCATGAACTAAGGCCAGGCATTCAGTGATCAGGTGTATGGAAGTCTCGTCATCCTCCATGCAAAATCTAGATTTTTCACTGTCTGTCAGTTTCAGACGGGTCTTATGTTTGTTTAGTAGACAGTGTCCACTGATTACTCCTGTCATGAGTTTTAGTTCCGCTCTGCACT
Organism: Melieria omissa; assembly: GCA_963971225.1. Lineage (NCBI taxonomy): Eukaryota > Metazoa > Arthropoda > Insecta > Diptera > Ulidiidae > Melieria > Melieria omissa. The sequence goes on along the minus strand of OZ020268.1, from coordinate 43,080,487 downwards.
CTGTTCAAGCGCAGGAGAGATTTTGCATTTCTGCTCGAGTATCGCGGGAAAAAGGCTTTGGTACATTTCAAACCAATTGATTTTGGCCACCTTATATTTGCTTTGATCAAGTATTCTTGCTTAATGCAACCTTTGTAATGAGATTTGCTGGCACCTAAGATCGGTTCGGGTCCAAATGGTCGCTTTCCAGCTCCCTCCTTTGCCAATCTGTCTGCATCCTCGTTACCATCATAGCCGCAATGTGCTGGAATCCAGTGTATTATTACCCGATTCCCTGTTGACAGTTGTTGGAGAAGATTAGCTGTCTCCCATACTAACTTAGAGGTAAATATCGACGCGTGCAAGGCTCTTATTGCAGCCTGACTGTCTGACATTATGATAATCCTTTTCTGATGAGGGGAAGGTTCAGGATTTCTCTGGCACACTGATTGATAGCACAGACTTCCGCTTGAAAGACAGTTGATAAACTACCAAGGCTGACTGGCATTTGGGTACTGGAACCGCTTTCTCCAGTCTTGGATCCATCAGTGTAAGAGATGTCATCGCCGGTGAGACTGATTTTTGAATTGTCCCAGTCTGCTCTGTTAGCAGTATGCGTCCTATATTTCCTGTCAAAGATGTGTCGCGGAGGCATTGAGTCAAGCGGCAACCAAAGCTTCCGTCTCGTTTCCGTTCTTTATAGTAACAATGGAGTGGTGACCGCTTACATGTAGATCTTGTAGTATGAATCCACTATGCATCAGTCTATGTGCACTAATGATCGCAGTAATTTGTACGGTTAGGTCCAACGGCAAAACTCCCAATATTACATTGAGGGCAGCTCTTGGCATTGTGCGAAGGCAACCAGTGATCCAGGATTTAATTACTCTTTGCAACCGTTCCAGTCTATTCGCAGTCGTTTTCTTTGCGGTTTTTTTCCACCATACTATCGCCTCATAGGTGATGATGGGGAGAATGAGCAGAGTGTAGATTTTTTGAAGCCATATTGGTTTAGTTCCCCAATTTTTCCCACAGATGCGTTTACAAGTTTAGAGAGCGTTGCCCGCCTTCTGAATATTACGACTTATGTTAGGTTTTCAGTTCAAATTACTCTCTAGAGTTACCCCAAGGTATTTCACTTCTTTTACGAAGCCTACATCTTTGCCAAAAACCTTTATCGGTCTCAGGTCATATTTTCTTTTAAGTGTGAAGGGTACTAAGATTGTCTTATCAGGATTTACCGATAGACTCTGCTGGACGCACCAGTTCTCTACAATTTTTGTTGCATCCTGTACTAGCTCAGAGACGGTCTGCCCGTCTTTGCCTCTAACCGTAATAAATAGGTCATCAGTAGGTATCGGATTTATATGCAAAAACTATACAAAAACTATGCAAAAAATGCAAAAATACGCAAAATATGCAAACATATGCAAATATACAGTGCATATGTTAGCTCATTTTTAATATTTTCCAAGAAAAATATTTTCTGTCTTGGTCCCGCTCAAATCGGAAGCTCCAAAAAAATATGCATTTGCATATAAATTCGATCCCTAGCCATCAGCATAGTCAATAACGTCATAACCTCGATGCGGATTAATGCGTTTATGACCATGGACCAAAGTAGAGGAGATAGTACGCCCTCCTGGGAACAGTCCCGGATCTCGTTCTGGCTAGAATCCTGATGCCATTTAAGTTGGATTCTATTAGCCTGATTTTAAGCATCATGGAAATCCATTTAATAAGTGCAGTTGGCACTTAAAGCCGATTCTATAGCTTCATAGGTGGTGTTGTTGAAAGCGCCCTCTATGTCTAGGAAACCTACTAAACAGATTTCTTTCTCGTCAAGGGATTTTTCGACTTTACATTTTTTTTACATTTTCGTTGATTCGCGCATCTTCCACAGGGAAATCAAATATTCCAAAGTCCACAAAGTCACCAAAAAGCGTGAACTCAAGGTTACGAAGTCTACAAGCTAAAACAGGGCAATGACACAAAGTTTAGGATGTTTTTCTTTCAGTTATTGAAGAGGAGATCAAACTTCTAGGCGTGTCTAGTTATAACGCAAGGCTTGTTAGCATCGAAGCTGCTGAATCAAAGCTGTCTTACGTTAGTTGTAAAAGCTTGTTTTTTCTACTGCAATTGAATGACAACCAACCACGACTGTTGGTTGTTTAATGATTCATCGATATCCTTTCATAAGCTATGGGCTACCGAGCTTCTTCTTCATCTAATGAAACAAGATGCATTGTATTGACAACGAGAGTCGTCATGATTGTTTTCTTGCGGACTGGAATCACTTATTGAAATTAATTTCTTTTCCAACTATAGAGAAATAATTCCATTGATGATATTGATCAATTAAAGATAAAAAGTTCTTTCAATAATAATTTGCGGACTGGAATTACTTATTGAAATAAATTCCTCTTACAACTATACAAAAATAATGAATGAATGGTGAAAAAAATGAATGCATAACAATTTCTTTCAATAATAATTTTGCAATGAAATAGTTTGAATGCAAAAAGTTAGCATAGATAACGAATTTTTTGTAGAGCAGAAAATCACTGCAATTGGCTGCATAAACAAACTGACTTTGCAACGTGCAACAATAACGACAACCACTACAACGGCAGCAACAACAACAACAACAGCAACACCACAACCATCAACCTCAACAACCACAACAATATTAATGATGATGTGGTGTTGATGTTAAGTGCAGTTTAATTAATGAATTGTGTGTGCAAGAGACCAGCTAAAACAACAACAACAATAACACCACCACTACCAACAATAGAAGAGTGAAAAAAGAAATGGTGCCGAGTGTATCTGAAGAAGAAGAAAGAGATAAATATGTAGAATAACAACAACAACCAACACCAATGCAGCCACAAGGCTGTAGCAATTCATCACACTTTTGCCACATAGCGCAAGCAGACAGCAACAACAGCAGCAACAGCAACACAAGTGCAAGGAAAAACCTCAGCAGAGGTGCAAACCACAGCAGCTAAAGTTGTGCGCGACTGCGTGCGGGACGCAAGACAAACTCGACCAGGAATTCAGCATTTGCATTTAGCAGATTGTGGGCGGGCGGCGGGGCCAAGCCGAGCGGCAGGAGGCGAGGCGAAACGAAACGCTCGTTTGCTGTATGAGTTCACACCTTGGCGAACATTTTTGTGACTGCGAATGCTGTGTGCGCGCTGCTGGTGTGGTTGTTGTGTTGTACTTGAAATTGCCAATTGTTGTTGGATTTTTTGGCTGTTCCAAAGTGCACCAAGAAGGACGCAGCGGAAGGGCGCGCGACAAGGGTATAAAGGGTATAAAGGGGTAAAGTGGCTGTGGGAGAAATGAAGCGGGCAGCGTTCCTTCAACACGACAGCGACAAGTCGCAGCGAAGCGAAGAGTGGCTAACAAGCCACAAGAAAAATTGCCATTTCAGCCGAAACGTTATTGGGGGATTGTTGGCCACACTTTGCGGCCGCAGCTCGGGGCATGCGGCAATCGAGCGTTGGCTGCCTGGTTCGCTTGCAACAAAATGCACTTTGCGTATGCGCAAATTTTTTCGACTTGTTGCCGCTCGTGTTGTGATTTTTGTGCTATGCGCTTTGCTATTGTGACTGGCACTGTTGTTGTTGTTGTTCTCGTGAGGTTAAAGACTTGCGCCCAGTACTTGTGCGGCGTAGAAAAACAATAACAACGAACATACACGAGCTTTGCAGCAAATACTTGAGCGAAATGTACGGTTTTTTGGACAATTTATCATTGAGTAGCAACAACCACAACAGCAGCAACACTTGCATTGCGCATTGTATGCTAAGCAGCAACGGTCGCAGCAACAATTGCCATTGCGCACCGCCGAAGATGAATGAGCGGGCGCTGCGCATGCGCAACGGCTGCGCGCATTAACAGCTCAATTCGTTGTGCCGTTAATTGGTTGCATAATCTTCACCGTTTGCCGCATGGCCGGCCGTCTATTTTGTTTGCAGTCGGTGGGCCGGGAATCGGCAGGAAGTTGTAAGCGAGCGGCGTATCGCGCAAGGAAGTCGAACGACCGAAAAGGCTTTGGGGGAAATTTCGAAAACACTCCGCGTCCACCAGCGGCTCAGACGCAGAGTGTGAAAATGAAGGCAGTGAATGGAGCCATTTGAAGGGGGGAGGGTGCGATGGGATGGGAGCAGTCATTAATTTTAGGCGGAGGAAGAACCAGCCTTGAGGCTCAGGGCCTGGATTGCATTACACGTGGCTGACAAGACGAATTGGCAGTGAGAAAAATGTCCAAAAATTAGAAAATGCTGCTTGGCAACGGCTGATGAAGTTGTGCGTTTGCCCAACAAGGGAAGAGAAGGGGAGGGGTTAGGGTCATACAGCTGGCACGCCCGCTTGAAATTCGCATGTAATGTGCCCGCTGGTCGCATTCAAGAGCCTACAATTCTATTCTTCCTGACGTAATATTCAAGCAGCTCTCGCAATTCGTCGAAAATTATTAGGTCTTCTCATGAATCTTGCATGCCACAATTAGCTAGCAAACATTCGCCCGGCAGCGATATCCACTCGAATTAAATTCTTTGTCTTTGCAGACAGAATTTCGAATCACCGCAAGAGGGCGAAGAACAACAAATTGGCGGCAATGCATCACCCAGCCACTACCGCCGCCGCCGACCGCTGCAATGACAGACTCAATTGGGGAAAGACGCCGGCGCCGTCGAGGTGTCGAACAATGAGAGCCGGCCACCGACAGCCCGACTACACCATGTTCCAATAGCGCACACCGCTCTCCATCCAGCTCCGCATCTCTTGGGTGTGATTTTAATTTCATACGCAAATGAACACCGGCGCATGCACTGTTGCGCACGCCGATTCGCCGCCACGACAAACGACCGCGCGCCAAACAGAAGCGAAGAAGAAGTGCCACCAAAGAATATAGAATGTTTTATACTTTTTGGTGCCACGCACTTTGACTCGCAGCATGCAGCGACAGCGTCAGCGATTGCAGAGGTGGAATATGAACTAAAATGAGCGAATGCATAAAAGAATAAAAAACCAAATTGAAGTCGTTACAACGCAGCTTAATAAAAAAAATTGATGCGAATATTGTGTGTTGAATGTTTGTTGTAGCAGCTTCTAGGCCACATTACACAACAACATGAGGAGAAATGAGAAGCAATGCACTGACGCATAGGCACAACCTAGAGAGCTGAAGGTAATCGTGCCCAATCGACGCAGCGGTGGTCTTACCGCTACGCACCCGGGTGACCCCAGTCGGATATATCACTGTGCGACTCAAAACCACTTTTGTCGAGACCCATCCAAAAGATTATACAGGCATGAAAGAAGAGGTAATTCATAGTAGGATGGTATGCTTAGTTTTGCGTTTTCTGATGCGATGCCTATTTTAAAGGATCTTAAAATTTTGAGGACATACATTTCAACGAATTTTTTTTTTAATATTTGCGGCTGTTTAATGATGAAGATATGGGTATCAAAGAAAGGGGAAATGCTTGGCCTTTTGACTAAATTTTCTATTTTGAACTTTCAGAACTGACTAAAATATATCAGTAAGGACCTTTCAAATATGTATCCTTCCATATTATTGAAGTTTTTTAGCAAATCCTTTTGAAGAAATATTTGTTTTGGATCTCGGTCTGTTGTAGAGCACCTCACAATTTTATTCTTCTATTTTTACTGGTTTGGAGTTTCAAAAGAATAAGTTTTCATCCACAAGCAAGAATTTAGTATGGAATACGCAATAATGTTTTGTCTGTACTCGTAAAATTAGATGGATAGATAGACTTATCATTTGCCTTTCATTTGGTTACAAATACGTCTTGCACTGATTTAGCAGCGTTTTCGAACGTCCGATACTTTCTGGTTTTGGACCTCAAGCGACTTTCACCACGCAACACATTGTCGTACGAAGTGCGCTCTCTAAAAATTGTTCGATTCACAAATTAAAGATCGATTCAGCAGCTGTTGTTCTGCCCCGCGTCTGCTCAGAAGTTTCTTTTCTCCCAAGCGTACTTATCCCAGCAACCCTTAACGGTGGTGGACGCTGTTGCTAGCTTGGCCATCTCATCTCACGTCTGGAATCAACATGGCAGCCAATTTGATGAAACTGACCACTTTTTGTGGGAAGTGATCACAATTTTATAAAAATATGAAGCCTCTGAAGTTAACGGAAAGTTTCTGCTTTGAAATATTTTCTTTCCTAAAAATTTATAAATACAGTAGCGACTCGGTAAAAGCAACCCTCGATTTGCGCAACTCCTCGATTATCGCAACCACCGAATTTTATACATTATAGACTCAGTAAAAGCAACTGCTGCCGAAAAAACCTCAATAAACGCAACTTTTTCTTCGTCTTGTTTTATTTTTGTGGAGTAGAGTGTCAGTTGATGTCCCGTTAGTATATTGCCTGCTTCTTGGAGCAAGAATCAAAGACCGACGATGAATCGGAACCGGAAGTAGCGGTTTCGCTTCCCAACGTAAAGATGACGCCATAAAAGCACTAAACACATGCATTCAGTGGGCAGAGCAAAATGCAATTTCTGTGAAAAAAATTTTAATGCTGCAAGAGCTACGAGAGGCTGCTTGTCTTAAAAAGGTAGAGAGCTTAAAAGTTCAGTCAAAAATCTCTAGTTTCTTTAAGTCAGTAAACTAAATTGTTATCAAACTGTTTTGTTAGTTAAAGCCTTTTTAAGAAATGTTTGGAGTTCTTGTTTCTGTTTGATTTTTCTTAAACATAATAAATGTGATTAGTTTAAGTTCTTTCTTTTGTAATACAACAAAATATGAATAAAATAATAATGAATTCTAATGAAATCCTTATAAAACTTTGTGAAATTTGCAAATTTTCATACAAACATTTAGACTCAATAATTGCAACAAACTCGGTAGTTGCAACTGTCCCTGTCATTAATCGGTTGATTTTACCGAGTCGCTACTGTAAATGTATGAATTGCGTCCGCTCTGTGCTAGAATCGGAACTTTGTTTCCTTAATTTAAAAAAGTGACTAGGTTAGGTAGGGAAGGGCCTCTACTCGGAGGCCAAAGTGGCTCATTGTGAAACCCTTCTTAAATAGTTCTGGAGCTAACCAATCAGACTCAATCAGGCAAACCAGTTCGACCAGACCCGAAATTTTAACTTTTTCCTCGCAAGCCAGGTCCAAGCCAATCTTTTCATCCAGGGTACGGAGTCGGCGTTCCTGCAGAGCCGGGCAGTGGCACAGGAAGTGTTGAATCTTTTCTACATATTTTTCATTTCTGCAGCTTCTGCAGACTTCACTGGACGTTTGAAGAGCGTAGAACACAGAAGAAGAACACTAGGTTGATTCCTTCGGTATTCCTGACTGCAAGGAGCACAAAGAAAGTATTGAATCTTTTCTACTTCTTTTTCATCTCTGCAGCTTCTGCAGACTTCACTGGACGTTTGAAGAGCGTAGAACACAGAAGAAGAACACTAGGTTGATTCCTTCGGTATTCCTGACTGCAAGGAGCACAAAGAAATAGAGTCCTAGTACAGGTATCGACCGTATGTAAGTATTGTGGTTTCAAACAACCAACCACCACAACACAAATGACAGGAGGACTGCCTTTGGATATCAAAAGGTTCCTTATAGGCCTTCGAGTGTACGAGGAGTAATCGATAAATTAGCCAACTTTCATCCTACCTATTTCAACGTAGCAATAAGATTTGCATAGTAAATATTATTTCTAGCATAGTCAACACTATTATATTCAAAACCCAAGTTTCACCGACTCAGAAAGTAGACGATTTTAAGCTAATTTATTCTGAGAGCTACCAACACTTCAATATTTGAATATATTTGAATTGTTGGCAGCTCTGTCCATGTCGCAAAATTTTTACATTATTAAAAGCAAAATGCGGTACACGCCGATTGAATTCTTGTCTGACTCACGAACTTTGCGAAATGAGTAATTAGCGATTATATCCAGACATACACACATAGGATACAGATGCAAAAGCGTATGACTTAAATTCAAATTACAAAACAGTAGCTTGTTCAGAGCCATGTCGTCGTTAAAACACATAAACAAAAATAGAAGCTCCCAATCGCCAACTAAAAGAACCGCCGAAGCTACACAAATTATCACATTGTCGTTCGTCGTTCGCTATGGAAAGTACAAAGCAGCCAAACTGGGCAGAGCGAATGTCAAATCGAGAGACTTTGAAGCAGCGCCGCAGAGTCCACAGGCAAAAGTCTGTGAATGGTCGAAAAGAAGGCATGAAGCGACCACAAACTGGATCCATTAAGATTGCGATTCGATGATAGGCGGCGGAAAGTTGCTCAGCAAATGGCACAACCAGCCATTCGACCGACCGACTGGCTCACTGGCCGACCAACACACCAGCAAATGTCCAACCTAACGCGCATTTAACTTCAATTTTCGGAAATACGCCGAACAAAAGCAAAAGTGCAGACGAATCGAATACGTTCGAGTGGAGCAAACCGAAAGTGTTGGCCGTAGCGCGTAGCCGTCATTGGTGGCGGGACAGTCAATTGCGGCCGAACGGATGAACAAATTTCAACACGCAGCCACCGATAAAAATCACCGATTTTTCTACTCTCCGCGGACAGCAGTTGCGCGGCGAGCGGGGCCGTCAGTCTGCAGCTTCCGAGAATTGAAACAACGAATTCGATATTTCGTTTCGAGTTATAAGAAGAAATATAACCAACAACAACAATAACAAAGAAAATAAGTAGAAGCAAAGCAACTGATTTTAATACTTGTTCCTAGTGGTGTTGTTGTTGTTGTTGTGGTTGGGCTTGTTCTTGCCTAAGATACACCATAAAGATAAGACGAAATTTTTATTGGCTGATTTTTATTGCGCCGCAGTCGACTACTGTGTGCGACCAGTGGCGACCAGTGGCTGGTCGTGGTCGGTTGCCGGTTACCGCCGGTGGTTGGCTGGTGAATGCAGTTCAACGCTTGCCTAGCTGTCCGGTGCGTGTTGTGGTGAATTGTGTGTTGGTTATTGCTGTTTGATGGCTTTCCGAAAAAGATATTAAATGCGCAGCAGACAAAGTGCAGTGCATAGAATTTCATTGATTTTGAACGAAGATTTGGGCGGAAAATGCACAGAAGTCACAGAAATTCGAGTTATTAAAAAGAAAAACAATTATTGAATATGTTTTATTTAAATTGATTTGAGACCCATATATGTATATAAACAGTTCAATATATTATGCCTTTGCTCGCTCTCTTAAAAAGGCAACAAATTCAATGTATTCTTTGGTTGCTAACGGGTTAAATTTCCAACAGCAATGGTCTTAAACGAAATTATGTATTTTTTCCACTAATCTTAAATGCTGATTCGCAAAATATGGACACTAATGACTCAACCAACGCCACCAGTTCATCGATTGTCATCAGACCACTTACACCTTGTAAGTCCATGTTTTACAATCTGTAAGTATGTATTCACCTAGAAAAGGTCAATCAGTTAATGATATGAACCAACAACAAATGGCCGGGCTTCATTCACCCTTGTTTACATTTCGAATTCCGAACTTCAATGTTCAAATATTGCTGGTCGCTCTTGCTGCCACTGCTGTTGTTGTTACTGAATTTTCAAAGTCAATTTAACTGACAATTAATAGCAAAAACAACAACAATAACATCGACCACCTTCATTGATGGCATTCACACAGATGCCTAGAGCCCAAGCTTCAATTTTCGCCTTCACTCAGCCTCGCCGCACTCCACTCGACGCAACTAATAACATTTTCAACTGCAACAACAACAACAACAAATTGCACATTACTTCACCTACGTCATAATAAAAACAACAACAGCAACAACAACAACTGTAACAGGTTCCAAACAACATGCTAATCATCAACAGTAGTCAGACAGACAGCCCCAAACATCCCCGGAGTGTAATCGTATCGCACATCGAAGCTCATTGCTCACTTTGATTGCAAATATGTGTATGTATGTAAATAGGTGTGAATGTATGTATGTATAGCCATGTGTCTGAGTGTCCATGCATAGTGTCTGTGCATTGCTGCCACTCGCCACTCATCCGCGCATCCATTCACTGTCCAACGTTGCGTAGTTGTAGTCCATGTGCCGGCGCGCTCGTGGCTGTGATGGTGTGTGTGTGTGTGTGTATGTGCGTCGGTGTTCACTTTCATTTCGGTGTTTGATTGGATTTTCAATTATTCATTATTATTGGCTGCAATTTACACTTCCACTTCCATTACCAACAACACTTGCACTAAAACGAGCCGCTACAGACGCCTGGGCCACGGCAGCGTCGGCAGGTCAATTCATTGCGCTGCAGTTCGTTGATTGCCCTTCAACGCTTTCAATATGCCAGCGCCGGCTAAATGGACGCGCATTGATTGCATTTCAACATGTGCCGCGCTCCACGCTGCTCATCAGCGCCGTCAACATTTGCTGCTCATCAATTTCAGTTGCACATTAAAAGGAATTTTTAATGAAGTTGTTTTTGCAAGTTGCTGGCAATTTGAATGTATGCGAAGGAAAAAATGAATACAGCAACAATTGCAAATTGAATGCAGTGATGGCGAGCATTTCAGAAAAACATAGCATACTTTTAGGATGGACCGGAAATATGTGGGTTTCTTAGCGCTGGAGACGGAAATATCATTGAAAATTTAAGGTACGCAACCAACTGTAATGCTTTCGAATTGGCAAATTTTGAAGAACGGAGAAGAACTTCCTCTCCGGTCGTCTGTGGTGGTGTGGTGAAATCATTAGGATTATAAAAGTTTACCGAAAGACACTCAGTGTTTTCGAGTAACCAATGTTTTTTTAGTCAACTAAGAAAATAAGTGAATCTGTTGAAAGGTTGCCTTCTGAAATATCCTTTTATTTTAATGAAATTATTTGTTTACATCTCCGCTTTGCTTTGATAACATTAATCGAACTGATTTTGCGCCGAGTTTAGCCATGAAATGTTCTTAAATACAGTTGCTGCATATTATAAAAGACAACGATTATGCAGGCTTGGTCCATACTATTTTAAAACCAGACCGTGCAGATACGCCAATAGCTCTTCTTCAACTTAGAAACTTCATACAGTGAAACACAAGGAAGAATTTTTATGCAATGTCAACCTAATGCAAACGCAAATACAAAAACAGTCATAAGCCTATTCAAGTTTTTGTGCTTTTTTAAACCACTGTTCTTTGAACAAATTTGCGACACATTCATTTTTATGCCCAGAATTTGTCATCAATTTAATTTCCGTTTTCGAGAACATAAAAAAGCAACGACAATCCTGCGTCGCCCATTAGCCAACGCTGCTTCCGAGAATGCGGCATCAACACGTCGGCCATCAGCAAAGATTACGTTAGGGCCTCTCTGTAGATGAATGACGAGATGAGGAATATTAATTAAAACAACAGCATTTATCTTGTATGCAGCGATATCATTTCTGTTCTCAACATACAAACAAAAAAATAAAAAAAAATCTGTGCTCGCTGATGTTATCACGCAATCAAAAAGAATAGCAAGCACCAGAAATTGCAGCGAAACAGGTTCAAGGATTTCTTTGACATTGCTATTTTGAGATAATTTTTGTGGAACAAATGTGTTCCAAAACGTGCAACTTTTAAATTTGCCGAATTTTTCTGAAGGCACTGGAACACACTGGAAAGGAGTGACGATGCCCGTTGGATCGATAAGCGAGGATGGTGCTGTGTTGGAGGTGAACGAAAAAGACAGCGGGACACATTGTCCGCATACACACATACAATTGTCTATAAATGGCGTCCATTGCATTGGTGTTTGATTTTAAAACCCTTTCTCGGCCTGCGGCTGTTTGCTTTGAAAACCCGCTTAGGAGGTTGCTGTGGGCCAATTTCTCTCAAGTCTTTATTTTTCATGGAATTTAAGGCAACAGAATTATTGGAAAATCAAAAAACCACAAATAAGTGTGAGACTAAAGTTTTAAATTCCTTTAGAACCGGCCCAATATGTGTCTGTATGTGTGTGTGCGTGCGAAAAGTGCAATTTTCTGAATTTGAGTGCAATGCAAATTTTAATGCATTTCAATGGTTCGACTGCGACGACTGCCTTGCAGGCAGCCTGGCATAAAAACAAGAAGAAGAAATGGCAAAAAATAGTGGAAACGCACAAAATGCAAACGCCGAAAGATGGCTGCATTGCTGCCGGGAGAGCGCACTGCCACGGCAAATGGGTGTTGGTGATAAATTTTCTTTTATCGCTTCAGGCCATAAATCTGCATGAATTAAGTAGTTTTCAAAGCAAAACGAAAAAAGGAAAAGTGGAAAAAGGTTTGGAGATGCGCGCGCAGAATGTGTGAGGACTGAGGAATATTGAAGTTTTGAAATTTGTGAAAAATATTTGCAAACTGCCAAAGACAATGGAAACACTGTTTGACATTAATGTGAAAAATTGAAAGTGAATTCAATTCGAATTGAAAATGCTGTCAATTAATTGGAATTTCTTTGTTATGTCCTTATGCTGTCCTTTTTTATGGATTATCTCAAAATTTATGTTTCCTGGTAAATATTTTTATTAGTAGTCCTCGAGCCACAATGAACTCAATTAAGATGAGAGACCAAACTTAACCATTTGATGGGTGTTTTGGTTTGTATTCAACTTGTGCCATCTTTCATCAAAATTCCAAATTAAAGTGACATAAAGTGGTCGCTAGGTGTTGATTTGATTGCCACCTGATGTACGTTTTCCCTGATTCTGCACGTCGCGTCTCCAACTCTGCCCGACATGGCTGCAGTCAAAATTTATATCGCACCATTTTAATTGATTTACGTTTACATTTTCGCGGCAACGCAAGTGTGTGTGTCTGTGATGTGTCAGTGTGACTGCATTTGCAGCTGTAATGCCATGACCGAGGCGAGTCAAGTGCACACGACGCCAACGCCACAATCAACCATATCAGCAAAAACAACAACGACAACAACAACATCAGCTTTATCAGCAACATTGACAACATTGCGAAATACCATATTGCGGCCACATCATCACATCGACCAATAACAAACCGCACGGTAGGCTTCGCTGATGAGCCGATGATGCTCTGCCGCTGATGCGACTGACAGTGTCGCAGCACTGGCTGTTGCACTAGCAACGCAAATTGTGTGGCCGATGTTGAACGGCAGCGCTGTTGTTTTACGGCGGGGCGGAACGGTGGGAGGAGTGAGGATTGCGAAATTGACGCTGCAGGCCTATTTGCGTGTAATTATTGTAAAATTAAACGAGCGGCAACACTGATTTCGATATCGCATCACACAGCCCACCGCACCCATCACACCCACCACACGCCACCGCATACTACACCGCGCCACGTCCCGCCATGCCACGCCGCGTGGCAGTTGGCTGTGTTGCGTTGCGCAGTTAATCAGCGCCAACTTTGCACAGGTAAACACAAACGCGTCGCGTGCCGTGAGGTCGCAGTGTGTGAAGTGCACAGCTGCCAGCTGATTGGCAACTTGGACATCATTTGCCACACGAGATGGTTCAGCTGATCAGATGTGAGCGTAGCGGGGAAGGGATTTATTGAACATTGGTTGTTTGTTTTTGTTCAGCGCAAATTTTTGCGTTTGTTTTTATTTGTTTTCAATTTCGACCAGCCTAACATAAAACGCTTAAGGCCTTTTGGCTTCAATGTTGCTTCATAGCGAAAAGGACGAAGCGGAAATTTAAGATTCTGCTTTCAAAATTGATTGAAATGCCAGTAGGTTAGGTTAGGGTACGTCTAAGTACGGGAATATTGCGCTGGAAACACTTAGACTACAACATCAATAAACCAGTTTGATTAGTGGATGAGTTTAAGATCTTTTCAATTGGATCATCTAATCTTATTCAAGTTATCGGAAAATTGTGAACCACATCTTTGCATTTTTTTCTAGAGAAGAGAACGACTGAAAAACCACATTCGAAATGGTCAAAACGTTCCTGAAGGCCTTAATTCAAGACTAATTGCAAAAGTATGAACATTTGTTCTAAGAAAATTATGTTGTTTTAACGTAGCAGTGCTCTGTTTCTCCAAAAAATTTAAAGCAGAGCTTAGTAACAAAACAGGGGCAGGTATATCAGAGACTTATCTGATAGATCAGTACATGATTTCCTGGTACACAGATGGCTCCCTAACGGAGAAAGGTACCGGAATCGGGGTGTATGGACCGGAGATTAGATACTCGGAATCTACAGGAAAGCTGACCACCATTTTTCAGGCGGAAATATACGCCATTGAAAGGTGCCCTCACTTCAATCTGGTGAGGAAATACCGGAACCGGAAGATTGCAATCCTGTCAGACAGCCAAGCAGCAATCAAGGCATGAGGATCTTACCAGGTATCCTCGAAACTGGTGTCGAAATGCCTTCTGAAGCTGAACGAACTTGGCCGTTACAATCAGGTATGGGTCCTCTGGGTTCCGGGTCACGCCGGTATTGATGGGAATGAGCAGGCCGACAAACTTGCAAGAAGGGGGGCGTCTACCCCTTTTGTCGGACCAGAACCCTTCTGCGGTCTAGACAAAGGAGCCCAATCTATCCTTTCCAGTAAAGACGAGGTAGGTTAGGTTAGGTTAGGTTAGGTTGCGGTGGCTGCCTCTATGAGAGACACACTCGGAGGCCTGAAAGGCCCATTGTGATACCACATATTTCACCCGTATGCAACACTGTTTTGCCAACATATGTTACAGCACACATTTCAAGCGGATGGGGAAAGGGGGGGAGGGGACCGACAATTTAACGCCGCATCCGAACGGCGATTGGCAGTTTTTCGTTCACACTTGGAGGTTTTGGCCATTGCCTGCCAAGAGCGCACTTGTGCGATTCTTGTAATTCTCATTCCCTTCATGTGGATAGCGATAGAAGTAGATGAGTTGTTCACCAGCCCGAGCCAGGAATCGAACCTGGAGCCTTTGGTATGAGAAGCCAGCGCGCTACCCGCTTGACTATCGAGGCCGGCAAAAAAAAAAGACGAGGTAACCATCCGGAATCAATACTGGGAAAATCAACCAGGTCTTGAACATTCCCATATGGTTATCGGATCTTATAACAAGAGAAGGTTCGAGGAATGTATCAGTCTCTCAAAGAATAATCTGAGGATTATCACAGGTATACTAACAGGGCATTGTAGATTGAACTACCGTCTAACCGAACTAGGTATCAGGGTGAACGAACTCTGTAGGTTCTGTGTGCAGGATAATGAAACTGCAATACACATACTAGGCATATGCCCTGCACTAATGCACAAACGAAAGAAGCACCTGGGGACTTTATCATTCCAGGATCGAATTGGGTTTCCAAAAGCTTAGCAAATATACTAAGATTTCTTTTGGATACTGGACTCATGGACGAACTGTGAAGGCCAGGAAGGGGGCGCAATAGATCTTTTAAGTCGCAGTGCACTTTCCCCGGCAATAATAATAACAACATGTAGCAGTGCCCGAATGGACTTTTTTCTAACTTTTTTCATGACTCTTTTCGGTACAAAAAACGATCGTCATAAAATTAGCCAAATTGCTTCCCGACGTAAAATTGTCTGAATTAGCGAAATCTGTAATTTCATGAAAATTCAAATTGAAAAGGCTATGTTGTTCAGTTTGTAATAACAAAAAACTGTTTTCTTTAAATGAAAAACCATCAGGTTTTCAATATATTTGTGTGTCGAAATCGTAAAGAAATGTCTTTCTGCGTCCATATAAATAATAATTGCTCGGTATTCAGCAAAATATGGTCGATTAGGATCAGTCTAACAATAATAATCACATTATGACATTGAATTATCAGTTTGAACCGCTTAGTCAGAACAAGTCAGCCATTGGAAGTCCACAAATTGTGCCGAAGGTGTCGGTTTGGAGGAAACATAGTGTCTAAGATATTTTTGAACTTTAAAGCGCTTACATCTCTCTTCCCCCGCTCTTTGAATTGTAACTTGAGAACGGCGCCAATAAATTTTGAACGCTGCCGAAAGTAATTAAAAGCATTCTGCGCCGCTAACTGCTTATAGTCTGATAATTACAACGACAACAAATGCCGAAACCCAAAAATCATAAATATCTTCAAAGTCATTAAGTTTCACAAACATACACACACACACATGCACACACGAGCTGACGCCGCTGGCGCCCTGCATGGCTGGCATTGTTTTAATTTTAAAATTATTACCATTAATTGATTTTTGATAATGGCGGCGCGCACACGAGGCGAAGAACGAGCGAAGCACACATGGACTCACATTATGTTCCGTACAAGTTTGAGCTGTGTGTGTGTGATAAATCTTTAGGGGGCCAAACCCTTTTTGAACCTTTTGGTTTCACACACACACACACACACACACATGTAGCATTTGCAATGAAATTCAAATGTGCCGAAAAATAATTAAAGCCCGAAAATTTTAACCATTCGGTGATACATGGAAGAGCAATGCGCAGCATGAATGGAATGTGCGGCAATGCGATAGTGTGGGTCGCTTCCGCTGGTTGTTGTAGCCATTATTTTTATTTAATTGCGTCACGGGCGTTAATGCGTTCCATGCTTTGTGTGTATGGGTGTGTGTGTGTGTTCCGAAGCCGGATATGAGGGCCGTTTGTCCCACTAACAGGTTTTGTAATAGTTGCAAAGTAAACTTTAACTGGAATCTTTTTTAAATAAATCAGTAAAAAAAGTTGGCATCAGTTTTTAGAAATTGTATTGAAAGATTCGATTGAATGGGCGAATTTTTTAATCTTATTGAAGGACCTGCTGTAGCTCAGAACGGACTTCGATGTAAATATAATAGATAGAATATGGTGAGTAGGGATGTCCGACACTGCGACCTAAGGGATCTTTTGTGTCTTCCTACGTATTTTTAAAACAGCAAGATTACAGCTTTACTAATCAAAGTCAATATGTCTGCTTCCGAGGCCATCTTGATGTCTTCGGTGGTCACTACGTCACTGCCGAGAATCTGCCTTCTACTTCTGTGCTCCGTTGTTTCATCTTCTTCTAGACACAGCTTGCTTCTGAAAGGTGAATTTTTTTAGATGATATCTCCGTCCATAGTGACCTGAAAGAAACCATAAAGTTTATTGATATCATCTCTCCTGAGATTGATGATTGACATGCCGTAGGAGAAGAGATTTATTAGTCTTTTTGCCTGACGAAGACTTGTATGGTGTAACTTCGACTTCGATGTAACTGAGATTGGGTCAAGATCCTTAGGAGCGGCATTACTGTTTGAGGAAATTGCCATATCACCTGGCAGTCATTTGCTCATTATATGCCAATTAGTAGCTTCAAGGATAGCAGACACGTTTGCTTGAAAGATCCAGGAGCCCGAAAATGTGATGAAAGAAACTATATAAGTAATGTTTGATATAACCCTCCTATAACGCGGTACTCTGAGAACGTGGTTTCCATATAACGCGGAGCTGAAATTGCGACAGCCCTCCTATAACGCGGTACTCTTACAGAGCGGTTTCCGTTCAACAACGTGCCATCAGTTCTTTCCTTTCCAATGAATGGTTTTACCTGGATATAAACATTCAAGCTTATCTCTTAGCCATTTACGGCGTAGGTTTCAATCGTCTCAGAGCTCTTTCACAGAAAGGATGGTTTGAAAAACTAAAAAAAGGTACACATTGCACAATATTAAGTTTCATCTAGCTGCAGCTAGCTAGAACTATCAATGAAGGAGGTTATTCACCTGATCAGATTTTTAACGCCGATGAGACGGCATTATATTGGAAAAAAAACTACCAGCTAGGACCTTCATTTCGACAAATCAAAGGCGTGCTCAGGGGTTAAACCTTCAAAAGAACGTTCAATAAAAAGAAAAGATGAATTCAATAAAAATAATTTACAATTTATCTTGTTTTTTGTATTTATTGGTCTCCATATAAGGCAGTACGAATGATGTGATTTGTACTAATTCTGAGTTTCTTATAGCGCGGTTTCCATATAACGCGGTACGCACTCACCGCCTTATAAGAGAGTTGACTGTATATAGATAAGTTAACTCTTCTTTTGTTAAGGGATACATTCTGTGCTGTATTTCTTTTTCCAACACAGGTGTTATGAAATGTATACGACTTTAAAATAAACTATAGTAACGCATTTGAAAACCATCAATGTCAGGGCGAGGCGAGAAATCCTCAGAAAAAGTGTTTAGTATCGTCCAAATCTCTTTCCCTCCCTCTCTAACTGCTCTCTCTCTTCTAACTAATTCTAATTCTAATGTTCTAAGCATGGACTAAGACTTCTATTTAAGACTTATGCTTCTCAGAAGTCCAACCGATAACACAGGCTTTATTGTCTGCATAGGATTATAACTATCCGGAAACATCACTGAACCAGTTATTAGTCACCAAGTCCCACGTAGATGACATCGCCAGTAGCGGCCCTAACAAATGAAACTGAAGTAAAAATAACATGAATTGGTCCCAATGGAACTTATAGAGCAGTTACTGCACGTAATTATGACTTAAGCGTTGTTGCTAGGTAATCCCGAAAAGCCCGAAGGAGACAAAATGCCAATCAATTCAATATTCTTATGTTATATTCTTACGTAGGGAAGGGACTCTGCAACGTCTTGAGGGTTTGGCTGACAATGAGTCGATGCTTCGATCTGAGTTTTCATGATTGTATAACCTTAACCGAGAGTGCTGAAATATATTTTGTTTGAAGAATAAGGCATGAAGAGGATCCTTAAGGAGCATTATAGCCCGGCAGCATTGATTTTCACAAAGACTCGAATCACAAATGACCTCTGGAGTGGATATTTATGATCTTAAGACTCAACTTGCTTTGAGTGTTTGTCTTAAAAAGGCCAAAGCAAACACTGTGTCTGGCAGAGTGTCTGAGCCCCTCGAATTTTATTTTTCATGTAAATGTCAATCATCAAGAGAAGCGGCAAAGTAACAGTTCACCTCGTATTGATTCATAAATATATAAACAGATGTGCGTGAATTTATTACAGCAAACAGGAAAAAAATGCATGTTAAATGCTTATTTATTGTCAATTTCCATCTATGAATTTTTAATAAAAAGAAGCAGCGAAATGTTGCGGAGCAACAAGACCAGACACACAAACTGTCATTGAAGTGAAATTGATGTCAGTCGGCGATATGCGTGCAGACGAGGGCGGGGCACACAGTCTTGCCTGCTTTAAGGAGAAGATTTTCTTATTTGTAGTTGACTTGTGACAGCGACAAGCAGGAGTTGGCACTTTTTGAAAAGTGAGTGGAGCGCTTCGGCACTGAGCGGCGTGGATGGGGGCGGTGGCGTGGTGTGACGGCCCGAGAAAGGGGCCGCATTTAATTTGAGTGCCGCATATTCAATGCCAAATTAAAAGGCTCAGCGCCCGTTTGTGGTCAGCATCATTAATAAAACGGCTGTGCCGGGACGCCTTCGAGCAGTGGTTGACATATTTCACATTCGAATTGCCAATGCGAACACGACTGACCAGTAGTGGGGCCGATGTTGGCCGTGGAATCCTAATACCCGAGTCGGTCTGTGTTTTTGGTTGTAGTTTCTGCAGAGTTCTTTGTTATTGCTGCTATATTTGCAACTAATGATGCAATTTGTATTTGTGTTTGACACAAACACGAACATACACAGCCACGTACATCGATCGAGTGAAGGATTTAATGTGCGCCAGTGAGTTGCTGTTTGTGGTTTTGAAATATTCATAACGCCCCCGGCCGCAAACAAACAATGCGACCCATTGTGAGGATGGGAGGCGACGCCGGACTCGCATGTGCATTGTTGTATCGGTTCAAATGACCGAAACTGGCCGGTCAGCACAGTGGCGCCCCTCGGCCTGCATGTGACAAGCATACAAAGCGAGCGCAAGTGGCACGAGTGAAGGACATCGATACGCTCGGCATGTCGGCCGCTGATGATGTAAGGACTCGCATGTGTGACCAGGAGGGGGGAGGGGTTAGTTTGGTGAAATGCCAAGCTGCGCATGTATCCGATTACTTTCAAAGCGAAACATTTATTGGCATTGACGGCAATATTCATAAGCTGAATCTTTCACTTGTTCGCCATTCTGTGAATGCAAACTGCGAGTCGACTGTGCTGCTTCCATTAATTGCGCGAACAAATATTTCTCCGTCATTTGAAATTTTGTTTGCAGTTGCACTTTCCACTTGTTTTTGCTAAGCTCTTCGTCGCTAACGAATCAAATAAATGTGTTGGTCAATTAAAAAACTGCAAAGTGCGCACATTTTGCACACTTTCCACATGTGACTGAAAAAATGATGCTGACGATGGCAGCACTGAACGTCGTCCTATGTTAGTGCCGAAGAGCATCGTTAAAATTTTTTGCTCGCTTTTGCTCTTGCAACGTGCATCTCTGTTGGTGAAAAAATTATCAGGTAGACAAAATTGCAGTGCAAACCGTTACGGGGCATGAAATGGGCAGAGTGTGCTGTGGTGTAAAAACACACCGAGAAAGATCAGTGAAAGGTCAAAAATTTATGGCAGAAAGAAATGCAAACATAGTCCGAGGGTCCATTATTATGGGAGCTGTGGACCTGAATACGTATCGGTGTGGAATATTCCAGCGCGACTTGAATATTTATGCCTCACTAGACTACAATTTGTTGCGATTTGAATATTGCTACTCGTCGAATTAATCAGATTTTGCTAAGATATGTATTCTGTAGATTCTGATTTGTGCTTTCAACCAGTTTGGCTTATGTTCTGGACTATTCCCACTCACTACTTGGGGCAGTAATCAAATCGACAGCACACCAGTCGCTGGCAAATCGACTCCAGACGACACCTGACATTACAAAGCAGATTTGTCCTTCCTCCCCTCAAACGGCAGCGGTGCACTGCGCCGCGAACTGCTGCACAATTTACAACATTTGCATTTTATTTCATTCTTTTCATTCTGGCGCATTTTTTGCCACGCTCTGTGCCAACACTTTTTGAAGTTCCCTCCACACTTCCACCACCGGTGTCTGCCATTTCGCCAAAGTTCAAAGTTTGCTGCTATCAAGTTTTGCTACAGTTTTTTGTATACTCTACGCTGCGGTGCCACGGCATTACGTTTTGAATAGAAGTTTATAATGGCCAAAGGAAGGTGTGGCTGATATGGAAAGAATATATACATATTAACACGATTTAGCAATGTCCGTCTGCGCGTCTGACCTTCTGTACGACTGGTTCGTACGAAGACTCCTTTACAAGTTGTATTAAATATAAATATGGGCATGGTTCGCCACCTTTTTTACTAATAACTAGGTTTACTGGGCGTAACAAGCCGTTACCTGGCCTTCTCAACTTTTTATAGGGTTGCCATATAAACAGAACCAGGAAGAAGGAAGAAGTACGAACCAGGAAAACTACAACGTTAACAAAAATCATGTATAAGTTTATGGATGCTTTGCTCTGAGCGAAGCGTATAAAAAAGTCGGTGCGCACCGATTGAACCACTTTTAGTTGTTTTATTCATTCTTTTCACTCACTTCATGTTTGGTTTTATTGCTGTCGCCGGGTCCAGGCACCGCCACTACCCTCCGACCAAGGGCCGGTTGGGAGGACTGGGCGCACATCCACTCGACGCTTGATTAAAAGCGCCTTATTTTATGTTTGATTTTACTGGCCAGTGTTGCCGCGCTGTTTTATTTTTTGCTTCCTTTCGCTTTTTTCGTGAACAGTAAAATTGCACAGCTTGACCTTTTTTGTTTCTTTTTCTTGCACAAAGCGGTGAGAGGGCCGCACACCTCGGGTAGGGAGTGTCGCCATTGCGCGTGCTCCCCAATTCCGTAGTTGTTGTAGCACTGATTTGTTGTTGCACATATGTGCATTGATAAAAGTTCAATAACCAATCGGGCGACGCTTGATTGATATTGAAATCGATAATGTGGGAGGGAACTTTGTTTAAGCTACAGCAAGGAGCAAAGGATGGAGGAACTGCTGGCGTGCGCAGTGAGCGGCTCACAGTCCGGGTTGAGTGGACAAAAGTGGACACAGTGGTGTCGAAGGGTTGCAAAATCAATTTAACAGTATCAAAGAAAGTTAAAGTGAAATTATTGTTTTATAATTTTTAAATATTCAACTAGCGAGTTCTTTGTTATTTATATTTTTTGAAAATAATGTAAAGTATTCAGTTCCTTTATATTTATTATTTATGTTTAAGTCCTCAACTTTTTACTTTGATTATATTAAATTTTTTTCTTTTTTAATTTTTGAGTTTTAATTTGTTGCTCAAGAACAGACTTTTCTTCCTAAATTTATATTTTTCTATTCAACAGATATCATTGTTTGTATGTATTCAAAAACTTGAAGGCGTGCAGCACGTAGAGCTTACTGAGCCAAAAGTCTTGTGTTAAGCACCAATATTTATCTCTCGAAGGATCTTTGCTGGTCCCCTCCTGGTCTCCATCACATTGTTTACAGCCAACTGCGCTTCGTTGCTCCTCCCGACTGCGAGCACTGCGCGCAGATAAAGTCAGATGCTTCAAATTATGCTAAATACAATTTTTCAATTCATTGAAGTGGAATTTTCTTCTCCGAAAATCTGTCTTCAAACGTCGCTTCGAGAGCAGCGTAACCAAATTAGCGCAACTACAAACAAATGCGAAAAGCGCAGCGCAGCCCAAGAAGAAAAAAACGCTAAACGAAAATCAACAGAATTGAATTTTAATCTGCAACACGTACAACAACAACAAAATCAACAACAGCTACAGCAACACAAGGACAATTGCTCCAATGATAAGCTGTATGAAAAGAAGGCAGATTGCGGTCCAGAGGGCGCAACAGAAGAAGTGCAGGCGGGGCGGCTCGCTGTCACTCGGCTAACAGACTTGGCGCACACTCCAGTTTTTTCTCAATTTTCATTTTATGTTTTGATTTCGATGCCATTGATAAGCACAATAACAACAAAATGTCAAATCAGTGCTTGTCTGATTCTTTCCTCCTCTTGACTTGGCCTTTTAAGCTGCTTGAACTTTGCCAGTCGCCCCCCACCGCCCAATGCTCGCTCGCTCGCAATTACAGTTGCAGCCAAACTGGTGATGTAAAGTTTATGTTTGTGTGTGTGTGTGTTGGTGTGGTGGATGGTGTTTGGTGCGTAGTGGGTGATGGGTGATGGGCGTCTTTGTGGCGTTGTGCAGTGTGGCCACATTTTTTCCTCTTCGTCGACTTTTTTGTGGAAGAGGGCGGCGGGATTTGCTCAAGTGTTGCCATTGTTTGGTTTGGTGGTGTGGTGATGTCGAAGAAGGGGGGTTAAGTGGGGGTATCACAAATCGAAAATCTTGATTTTTCGATGCTTTCTTTTGCCCTCTTGGCCCCTTCAATTGTGGCATTTGCTGTAAATAAATGTCGAGCGGCTTTTGTTGGTGTTGTATTTGTTGTGTTCGTTTGCTTGTTATTGATAACGAACAATGTGAAGTTGTGTTTCACAATACAATTTTTATAGCTTTACATTTGGCAGATATTATTTGTGTGTTTGTGTGTGTGTGTGTGTGTTTGTGTGTGATATTGAGAAAACACTTAAGTAGGCCACACACTGGGATTTATTGTGATTTGTATGCATCTTAATTTAATTTTTATTACTGGACTTTTACAGGGATCAATTTTATTTAATCTTGTTAATTTGCTCTACTTGTATTGGCCACCAAAATTAGTTGAATGTCGTGTTAACTTAAAAAAAAACTAACACTTATTTAAAGCACTTTTCAACTTTTTCTATAGAAATTAAAATAGTCAACATTGTTTTTCTTTAGAATGTAAAAGTATTGTTGTTGGCAACATTTCCTTCAACCTCCTTCCCAGCTCACCCATCGGCTTCAATTTCTTCAAAAAACCTCATTGCACCATTTGCTTAAACATTTCTTAAACGTTTACCTAAAATCTTAACGACTCAATGCCCTCATACGAACTTTTCCTTCTTATAGTTACGCTCTTCTTCTTCTTCTTTTCTTTCATTAGCTCACCACACACGCCACACTTTGGCAACTTCTTTTAGTGCCGCCGCTGCTAATTACCGCCGCAACTTAATTTTTACTCAATTAATGAAGTAATTTCGGTAATTACCCACAAAAATATGCAATAAAATATGATGAAACGCTGCCAGCCGCTCACTTTCCGTCTCTCCTTCATTCTTTCTTGCCGACTTCTTTCGTTGGATAGCAGCACCTGTGATGATATGTGGGTTTGACACGCCAACCGTATTGCTGAGTGTTCATGTAAGGTACGTGTCGGTCTATGTTAACAAATTGTTGCAAAAATAATAAAATTATGTTAAAATAACTTCAATAGTAATAATCCAACGGCTTTCGCAGCCAGTAGCAGCTAATTAACATGTGTGATTGTTTTTGTTAATTGTTTATTTTTTATATATTACTGGGCAGTAACTCTTAGCGTTTTGAGGTTAGCTTGTGGCGAAAGTTTTTAATTTTTTGTAAGTTATAAATTGTTGGAGTTGAAGTAAAAGATTAAAATTTGTTTACAAATTTTCCATATTGCTAGTCAAAATGTTTAAGTCGGTCTTGGCTTACTTTTTATATCAGACAAATCGCACGCCACTGTTGCTTGCTTTCCAGTATTTTCCAAAAATATTTTTAAAAAATTATCGCGTCAGAAAACTAATTATTCAGTATGGTTAAGGACTGTTGAGAATATCACTGTACGGGTTAACTTAAATAAAAGTGAAAGACAGACAGCGGTTCCACAAAACATACTTCCTGGTAGATTTGCATTGAGTTTACTTATTCCAATTCGTTTTCTAAATGGACGTAAGTCTTTGATACCGACTGATTATAAGTCAGCCAGGTCGTTAAAGAAGATGCCGCTTATGATTTCGAACCTGCGTTTCGAGGTGACCGGATAGTGGGCAACAAAGAAGACTTACAGAGAAGAAGATTCCATACTGAGATATGTGCGACTGAAGACCGGAGGTGACCGGATAGTGGGCAACAAAGAAGACTTACAGAGAAGAAGATTCCATACTGAGATATGTGCGACTGAAGACCGAATTGAAAAGATCGAGTAAGTGTTCATGACCGATGCTTTCAGGTTTATGTGGTCCGATATGGCATTTAACAACTCCTTGGAATGACATGAGGAGCTATGTGAGTTTGAATGTGAAAACTGGTAGTAGGAATGTTTGAGAAAAGTCTCTGACAAGAAAGAAATCTCTTTCTTTTGAGAATAGAAAGAGTTTATTATTTGACAATATGAAATCCTGATTGAATGGTAGACGACAGTGCAGGAATTTGTTAAAAAAGTAGAAGAACTTTTGTAGTTGATCCAGATACCAAACAATATTCTGATTGTTTTGACCGAAAACTGTTTGTTAAAAAGTCCATTGCAAAAAAGGGCTATGTAAGCAATATTTTAGTCTGTACTCAGATTATTCGCAAATAAATCTTTAATGACGAGTGTTTGATGTCTTCAAGAGGCCAGAGTCACCTCAGATCGATGACATCTAAATCTTTTCATCGCAGCTCTTTGATCATGGGGCATGTAACTGATGAGCAGTTGCTTGGTAGGATAAAGGATGCAAAATTAGAGGGACATAGTTAAACTCAGTAAAAATCAATAGATCTAAAATATTCTGTAAAAATCAAATCACAAAAAATATTAGTAAGAATAAATTTCAGATATATGTATATACCTACACTTACAACAAAAATTAAAAAAAAATAAACATATTGGGTTGGGGAAAACGTATTGAGCGTTTTTTATTAAAAATTCACTTAATTTTTTTTTAAATAAAAAAACATTTTATTTTCAAATAATGTTCATTCTTTCTTTTCGACAACCTTCTGCCATTTTTCAGCCAGAACCATTATTCCCTAATTGTAAACTTCCGGGGGTTTATCCTTGAAAAACTGGCCCAAGTGCCTTTCGCAGTCCTTTTTTGAGACCAATTTTTTTCCAGCAAGAGCGTGTTGAAGAGATCTGAACTAATGGTAATCTGAGGGTGAAATGTCAGGACTATACAGTGGATGCATTAAAACTTCCCAGCCAAAGTCCATTACTTTTTGGCGGGTCAACATAAATGTGTGTGGTCACGCGTTGTCATGATGAAACACAAAACCTTTCCTGTTGATCAATTCCGGCTTTCTTTTCTTTCAATTTCTTGCTTCAACCGTGTTAGTTGCTGAAAGTAGAGATTGGGATCAATCGTTTGGCCAGGCGATAGTAGCTTGTAATGGATTATACCTTTGTAGCCTCACCAAACGCACAGCATCACCTTCCTTGTCGTCAATTCTGGTTTTGAGACCGTTTTTGGAGCTTCATCCTTTTTGCAACAAAACCGTTTTCAAACAACATTATCGTATGTGATCCACTTTTCATCACCTGTTACCACACGTTTCATGGTTCAATTTCGTTCCGTTTCAAAAGTGAATCGCAAATGGAAACTCGGTCCATTAAATTTTGTGCACTTAATTCATGAGGCACCCAAACATTGAGTTTCTTTTTGAAACCAACTTTATGCACGTGGTTTAAAATGGTTTTGTGGTCGATCTTTAGTTCATTAGCGAAGTCATGACTGCTTACATGATGGTCTTCTTGTACCTTAGCCATAATTTCATAGACTTTTTCGGTGATGGGTCGACCAGAGCGAGAAGCTCCTTTCACTTCCAAATTTCCAGATCAAAAGCGAGCAGTTCCTGGCAGTTGATTGAGATAGAGTATCTTCACCAAAACAGCACAAATATTTTCACGGGCCTGTGCCCTTTGTCGTAGTAAAATTGTAAAATGTAACGTATTTTTTCGAAATTTCACTCATCTTTGCTTTAACTCGACGCACAAATCTCAATAAAATTTGGCAATTATTCGGCTGATTTGTTTCTTGTCAAGCAAAAAAAAAGTTAGTTAGTTACTAGAAAGTTACTAGATGTACCTAACCGTTGCAAAGTTATAGCACTTTAAAGTCAAGTGAACGCAAAAACGCTCAATACTTTTTCCCCAACCCAATATTTTAAATTTAAATTTCAGCTTTAAAACTTTAGAGTGAATTTGAACCAAAACGCAGGACATGGACCTTTAGGGCTTGTCTTCTATTGAGCTAACATGTGGTAACCCTAGGGACAGTGGCGCAACATGGGAGAGACAGAGTAAAAACCCCCAAAACAATAGTTTTGAATATAAAATATGGTTTCAAATGGTATTGGTCTCAAAAGTTGTAGGCAAAACTCTCCCCCTCCCAAAATGAAGTCGTGTATGCGCCATTGAGATACCTTGTGGTAATCTTAGGGACAGTGGCGCACACAGGGGGAGGCAGCGTTCAAATTCGGGCTTTTTTTGGGCTCAAAAGTTGTACGCAAAACTCTCGCCCTGCCAAAATGAAATCTTGTGTGTGCCACTGCCTGGAGACATGTCCTATTTTGATGGCATCACCGACAGCCCATCGGATATTTCTTCGTTATTGCACAATATGTAAGAATGGAGCAACTAGCTGAAATTGATAATGAAATAAGCACACTTCGCAAAGGACATGCCAGAGAATCCGTAAAGTTAATAAAGAAAATAAATGTCCCCAAATGCCTGAGATTCCAGCGCGCCCTGCAGTCGGCCCAAGTAATGCCGGTGTAGCGGGCGAAGTGGTAGGAGAGAGGAATGTGATAGGCAGCAAAATCAAAGGCGCATTCAACAGCAGACAGACAGCAGATAGACAAACAAATAAACAAGGATAATGACATAGATAAATAGACGACGGAATACAAACAAACTCGCACACACACACACACACACATGTGTACATGTTGCGGAAATGTTGACAGACAGACGAATAGATGGAATGCCAGAAAGACACGGATTTGCAAGGTGTGTGCTCACACAAATGACAATACACACGACTGCATGTATGTGTGTGTGTGTGTTGCCTTGAGGAGCTCGGAAAGAATTGAATGTGAGTGGGTATTGAAGGCGGCTGGCGTGGGGTGCAGGCCGTATGTGTGTGGAAAATGCATTTATTATTCGGTTGGCTGCAGGATAATACAATGCGCCAACACGGCGGCTGGCGAAGGCAACCGCGGCCACCAACAAACCAACTGCCGGAAGTGCCAAAGTTCCAAAGCGCCGGAAAGCTTTATTAATGATTGAATTGTGCGGGATTTCACAAGGATGAAGCGCGCAGAGCTCCATTGGCGCGCATAGTGTGCGAACAGTTACTCGTCGCCAACTATCGCAGCGCTCGAGTGTGTGAGCGGCAATCGATGCAGCCGGCAAAGAGATGCGAGACGCGACGTATGCGCCACATTAATAAGTTGCCCGCAAGATAAATGATGCCATTGCATTGCGCGTATTGACATTAATAAGTGCGCCCGGCTTCCCCAATTGTCTGCCGTTTCGCCTCATCTCTGGCTAAGCGGCAGCAAGGGATCCATACAAACATGTGAAAAATTTCATTTTGAGCGCCTCGAACTGAGCCACTCACCAAAAGAGGCTTTGATCTATGTGTGACGACACGCACTCTCCTCCCTTCGCGTTCATCTCCTTCCCCTAGTTTCACGACTAATGTGTGCGATGATACTTTGTGATTTTGGTTGTTGTTGCTTATTATTCGACAACCATCAATGACCCTTAATGGCATTTGATAATAAAAATATAAGATTATTAGTGCATTAGTTGTGGCCTCAGCCACTGATATTTTTATGTGTGTGAGAAACTGCGCGATTCGTCCTGGCTGCGTGTAGAGCGTTGTGAGTCTGTGGAATGCAAAGAAATGCATTAGAAATTCAGACACTGAAGGACATGTACATAGTGCGTGATTTTTCACTGGACAAACTGAGAATGGCTTGTGAGGTTTGATAAAAAAAGCATAACCCAACTGATAATTGAGTTGGAGCACTTTAAGTGACGTCGATTTCAAAGATCGAAAAAGAGAGTGAAAGCCTTCTAATAACTTCACAGATGCTCAAAAGTTTCACTTCGACGGATAACCTATACAGACGATTCCATGAGCCGGTATCAAAATTGACAACAAAATGCCAAAAATTGCAGAAGTAGAAGAAACGGAAAGAAACTGAAGATAGCTGGCGGTATATTCCGCGCACATCTTTGAAATGGAATCTAATACTTTATACATACTTGCAGATACATACACCTCCCCGCCCCCTTACCCCTCCCACCAACAACATCTGTATTAAGCTGACATTTCTCAATTTTTCTCCATTCGTGGACCAATTTTCTTGTAGAGCAGAATTTATGTCATCAATAAAAATTGGTCAGCACGAAGCGGGCCAGCTGGAGCGGCCGGCAGCCGATGCGAGTGCGACAGCCCCATAAATGTGCATTAGGCAGATGCCCGGGGGTGACATATCACGCGCTCACCGCTTTCTTACCTCGAAAGTGCCGAAACATCATGCGGCCCCAGCCCCCTTTCGACAACTTCGCGAATCATTATGATTGTTGGCAGCGGGCAATAAGCACACCCCGCCATTATCTGCGCACAGGGCTGCTGATGTGCGGCAGCATCATTACCCCTCCCCTCACACTTCGACCCCCCTGCCCACTGTACACTGTTAATTCCTTTTCTTTCCTCCTCTCCTGTGCGGCACTTATTTGTTCTCCGCCCACTGTGGTCAGCGCCAGCGCCGTTCATGCAACTGTCCGACTGCCTGTCTGTCTGTCTGTCCGGGCATCGCTTGGAAAAACACTAAAACTGAAATCTATATTTACGATTATTGAAGTTTATGATGAAACATTTTGGTATCGTTTTGCGTCGCTTCATAACATTTGCACGGGCACTTAGGAGGAAGGGGAGAAGCGATAGTGCCGAAGACGCGCACGCAAACGCCAACACCGAATGGCAACAATGCAGCGCTGCCGTCCAGCCATAAAAGCCGTAAACGCAAAAGCGCAACAAACGTAAAAACGAAAATGAAAGTCGCAGCGCGAAGCGGACAAACAAACAAACAAGCAAACACGGCGCAAGTGTCCTGTGTGTGCTGTCAAGGCTGTAATTAGGCATGTGCACAGTGCAAAACGGTTAGGGGGGGAGTGGAGCGGACTGCGGCATAATAGTGAAATGCGCACTGGAAATGACGGCCAGCGCGGAGAAGACGCTGCCGCAGAGTGAGATGTCGTTGCGGTGAAGGAAACCACAGTGGTCGTTGATGGCAGGATGCTTTTTATAGTTTTAATGAGCGCAAAAGGGACAAATCCTGCTTATTTTTTTTTGTTATCGATCAAGTTTAGTTGTGGGCCTTCAAGGCGCTCTAAATAAGGAACAACGTGTGTTTCAATGTGGACATAAATATGTGAGGACCCAGTGGGTTATTTGTAGGTGATGTGAGAGCAATTCAAATGGCTTTATGGATAGTAAGAAAATTTCATTTAGTAGCGAAAGAATGCGAATTAATGCGGGTTTGATGTTATAAAATATTGAATTTAATATTGAGAACTGTCCTGCTGTAGTGGCCTGAATCAGTATTGGCCTGAATTTGTATGGTTTTTCAATTCAATTCAGTTCAGTTCAGGTTGGAGTGGCAGCGTGGGAGTGAAAAGCTCACTTAAGCACATCTTATGGCTCATTGTGATATCACAGTCGCTGACGGGATTCCCCCTTACAGCGCTGAGAACCGAGAGGATTCTATTATGAACCTGGCTATATCCCTGATATTCCGAGGCGATAGCTCGGTTAGACTTGTAAAGAAAGCTGAGCTAAGAGACTTAAGTTTTCTTCTGGCTAATGAAGGGCACTGACAAAACAGTCGGAGAACGGTCTCCTCCTCCTCCTCGGACTCGCATCCTCGACAGTAGTCGTTGGATTGCAATCCCAGTCTCTCAGCATGCTTTCCTATAAGACAGTGACTCGTGAGCACCGAGACCGTTGTGCTTATTGAGTGACGGGTAAGGTTAAGCAGCTGGTTAGTCTGTTTCATGTTGTAAGAAGGCCAGATTAGACGCGAGATACTGCATGTCTGTCCCTCAGACTACAGTTCATTCGCTACTCTTTGTAGAATTGTCTGAGCATCAATTTAATCGATGCAATAGGATCTCTCACTGGGAGTACAAGGCCTCAGCGAGTAATATGCCTGCTCTGGCTAGTTCGTCCGCCTCGCAGTTGCCTACAATGTCCCTGTGCCCTGGTTCCCAGAGTAATAAGACTTTGGAGCATCTAGCTAAGTTGTTCAAGGATTTTCCGCGGTCCAAGACCAGCCTGCATGAGGTGGTCGCCCTCGCGAGCGAATTGATGGCAGCATGACTACCCGAATATATATGAAGATCCGTCTCATGCGCGTTCTCGCGGATGAGTCAGATTGAAGCCTGGTAAATGGTCATTACTTCTGCCTGAAAGACACTACAATTGGCAGGCAGGCGGAAGGAAAGATGAAGCCCAAGTGTGCTACAGAAGATCTCGCAGCCAACTTTGTTCGCCAATTTGGAGCCCTGAGTGTAGATATTGATGGAGTTTCCGGAGGGTAGCTCGCTGCCGGTCCATTCTTCTCTGCTAGGGATACGGACAGTAAATCCGTGGTCAAATTGAGTGTGGCTGCAGATGTGATCGATAACATGTGGCACCGAACAGTCTTGAGTAAGAGTCCTGGAATGACCAAGATCCGGACTAGCCCAGCAGGAAATCGCGTTTAGTCTGACTGCAGAACTTTTCGGATGTAATTTGACCCGCTGCGCATTTGGGAGCCAGTGGAGAAGGGTGCTTTCGTGGGTGTAATGCGGAGAGCCCCTGTAACCAAGATGGCTGCCTTTCTCCTGACTTTATTAAGAGGCTTCAGGTTGACCGCCTTACTAATAGCAGGCCACCAGAAAACAGCGCTAAATAGGAGGTTAGGCTCAACTACCGCCGAGTGAAGCCAGGACATGATTTGGGGTTGAGGTCCCTTATCTAGTGCCTAGGACATCTAGCGCCCCATCAGGACAGTTAATAATCATCACAAATCACAATCACAAAGCACTAATCACATCGTACAAACATTACAGTTTGGATAGTTCTTCCCACTTTCTAGGGATTTTAAATTTATTAACATACAACGGGCGCCATAAGTTGGTAAAGGATCTACAAAGTTTAACAGTTGAAGTGCAAACCTAAAGATTTTCCATTGCGCTCTTTCAGTTCTAGAAATATGGCAGTTATGAATTGGGATTCATATGTAAAATGGCCGCCGTAGCTCAGCTGGCTAGTGCGTTGGACCGCGAGTCAAGACTTCGCGAGTTTAATACTCCGTTGCGGCAACACCGAAAAAAAAGAAAAACAACAATTAAAAAATTTTTTTTTCTAAATAGAATCTTCCTGGTATAGGAAAGTCCTTTGTATAGGAACGGATATAGGAAGGGTTTTAAGGAAGAAATGCCAATAATAGGATCTATACAGTTAAGGGCAGAGACCCAAAGTCTAAAGATTGGTAAAGACCAAAACTGGCGAACGTATAAATAGTTTCCCATAGAAAAAAGGTTTCATTTAAAAAAGTTGTCTTCTTTAAAATTTTCTTGAATATATCCTTAGGACAGTGGAAATGTCGCCAAAGTTCTCTTTCCAATTCAGGATAATCAAAATA
Organism: Melieria omissa; assembly: GCA_963971225.1. Classification (NCBI taxonomy): domain Eukaryota; kingdom Metazoa; phylum Arthropoda; class Insecta; order Diptera; family Ulidiidae; genus Melieria; species Melieria omissa. Next base: position 43,048,058 of record OZ020268.1, on the reverse strand, counting down.
TGAATAAATGATAAGAAATTGAGACAACTGTCTCCCTATTATTCTTTGCCTGAGTTGACGCTGATAGAAGTCGGCACAGCACTCGAACGCGAACTACCCTCAAACGCGATAGAGACTTTACTCATGTGTGATTAATGCCACTTTTCTTTTTAAATTCCACACACGTTTAACTTTTGTTACCTAAAAAACAACCAGGTACCCAGCACTATCCTTCGCATCCATATAACCGCACACGCCAAGTCCCCCACGACATGTGAGGTAATTTTTCACATTTTGACATAATCTATCAAGCGTCGAAACAGAGTCATCACATCGAAGCCATACCCAGTATCGTTTCCAAGCCCATCCACACCCAGCGCGCCCAGCGGGGGAGATTAGAAGGAAGCAGCTCTTCTCTGCTTTAGCCAATAATGGCGAGAAAGTTGACATTAAAGCAAAAAATACACTCGTAATTCTCGCGCCGAATCGAATGACAGCTAATGGTTCTAATAGAATACAGCAACAACCATGAGCGGCGACGATCCGAAGCGCATTCATTCATATTCATACAGAATATTAAAATATGAAATGTGTGTGGCACGGCTGCAGGGACTCCAGAGTGGAGAAATGCTGGGCGTGGGGGGTGAAAAGGTGGGTGTATGCGGCAAAATAATAAATATTAATGGGTATACGGACGACGACGCTGGATGGCAGAGTACCGGGTAACGCTGGTTGCGTTGGTGGTGGTGCCAGGCACATACGTGTTTGTGCGTCTGTGTGTGCGTGTGTGTCACATTCGATGCCTGAGCAACAAATGACAGTTCACCAACGACAACGATGACAACCAATAAATTCAAATACAAGTTGACTAGCCCGCTTCTGGGCCAACAAATCATGCAACATCATTTTTCATATTTTGAGGGAGAGTTTCTTGGTTTCATCCGACAGCCAAGTAAAGGAAAATATTCACCGTATTTCGTCATATGTGACACTTCGCATGTCATATTTGGCACTCGGTTGTTCTTTTTGATGTTCATTTTATACGTTCCGTATGAAAGTATCCGGAAGTTATCATTTAAAGGAGAGGAGTAAAAAATGTTCCGACGACTCTTTGCCTGCGCAGCCTCGATCGACGATACTGCAAACGTGGCAAAGGAAATGCCCAGGAGGTTTTTTCGGGGGGTTTGGGGTAAGCAGAATTCAAAGGGTTGTAGTAGCAGCTCTGAATTTAATCAAAACTTCAATGCAAAATATTTAACTTAAAACTAAATACCAACTTTGACTATGTTGTCAATTGGATCAACTAGAACTGTATTTCTTGCTTTCATTCGTTTTACTCATTATATTTTTTCCTTGCGTTCGTTAACCCAGATTGGGCCATCGTGTGTTCCCCTATTTTGTTTGTTTATTTTCAATTTCAATTGCGAAATGACCAGTAATTGCGCTCATTATATGCCTGTCAATGCACTCTGACTTTCATTTGTTTGCGTCAATTTTCGTACATCACATGGGGTGCTGTATGCCCCCGAGAAACTACGCGCAGCGGGCTTTTACTAATGTCCTGCCCAGGCCGCACTGAATGCTGTCCTCGAGCAATTTTTCATCATTGACATGATTTATAGTGAGCAATCTATTGTCCAGCTGGCGATGTGGGACGTGCAATTCGACAGCAGTTGTCAATATTTTGAGTAATAACCGACCGAATTTCATTGCCTTAGTTAAGGGTTGAATGCTTAAGCTGAAAGCAGACATTGCAGTTGTTGGTTGCAAAAAACCCTATTAATGACTATAATTCAATTGTCTCCAGTATTCGCTAATATGCCATCAATGATAAAGACACAAAGAAATTTCAAGAGGGTCGGTAAAAATTTGAATGATTTCAAATATGGATCGATTTCCACTCACACAGCATAGTGAAAGAGTGAAAATGTTTCACAAAAGTTATGGTCCAATGATCTCTCTGGGTGCTACAGTCTCAGAAAACTGGCGGAACATCCTCACCAACAACAACAAGTGTCGGTGCTTTATCTTGATCTTTATCTTGGGTTTTACATTTTCGATTGGCACCGAAAGTCAAAGTTCCACCAAAAATTAAAACTCAATCTTTGGTTACTCGAAAATTGTGGTCCGAATATCTATCTGGGTGCGACAGTCTTACTTGGGGCTCAGAAAATACCAGAGAACACCAACAACAACAACAACAAGTGACAGTTTGGTTACTCGTCGCTTTATTGTGTATCCTGGATTTTACATTTTCGATTGGCACCAAAAGTCAAAGTTCCATCAAGAATCAAAATTCAATCTTCTGCGACACCAAAACATTTTTCCTAGCGAAGTGACTTCATCAGACACACGATGGAGCGGTTTTGCTCCTAACATCCTTGTGTGCTCCTCTATTCTTCTCTAGCACGCACACAGCCACAACTGTCGCAGCACACACACAAAGGTCATAAATTGTGCAACATCCATGGAAAAGCCGTTCGAACATTCCAAATGTCAGACATACAGTCAGACAGAGCTCTATGTAGATAAAAGTCCTCAAACAGAGTTGGCGAACGAAAGAAAAGAGCGTGAGGGCAGTGCGCCAGCCAGCATGACGTCATGTCTAAGCACCCAAAGGTTCTGAGTTATGCGGCGAAAGAGTTTAGCGCGCTGCCGCTTCCCGTTGGCCTATCAGAGCCAGAAGGAAAAGCCAAAAACAACAAAAAGTACTTGAAACGCGTGCCGAATGCAAAAGCATCGAGCAATTGACGCCTCATCAATAAGTGCCATCCTGCCGTCCTCAGCCACCCCCGGAGTCGGCATACGGCGCCCGCTTGCTGCCAGCCCGCGCCATCGCTTGCCTCACATTTGCATATGTTGCGGCAATTTCAGTTTCGACTGTCAAATTTTATGACATTTCGAGTTTCTTTTTCCGCTGCTTTTCGAAAATTTATTGCCTACTTTTGTGTGAGCGGAAAGCCATAAAAATTGCTTAAAATTGAAAGCCGCAAGGACTCGGGCACAGATCCTTTGCCAGTGGGCTGCTGTGCGTGCATGTGCATGTGGTGTGAGCAAAGCTTCATTGACAGCTTTGAATTTTCACATCATATTTCATGGGCAGAAGGATTTGTGTGCCAACTCTTCCAACGTCGCCGCCTTCCCCGCGCACCGCGGCAGCCTTTGAATATTTGCGGCCATATCGAAAATGTTTGTGCGGCGTTATGAGCCGCAAATGATAAACGATTGGAACGCGCTGCCAGCGCCGGGCCACTTTGTGCCAACAACAAAGCGCGCGTGCATTAAATGACTCGGAGTTTGACGTTAGTGAGAAACGCGGAGCCGACATAGTTTCGTACAAGTAACTAAGCCAAATTGCGTTCGCCCACCAGGCGAAACGCTCGCGTGCAACTAAATTATCCTAAGCGATCCTTGGCGGCCGCTCACTTGCGCTGCACTTCATTTTCAGCGCGTTAATTAATTAAAAAAATATTTGTTGTTTTGTTAGGCGGAATGGAATTCCACACCTTGAAAAGTGCGACATTAAATGGCCAAGTGAAAATTAAAAATAAAAACGAGATAGTTGGGGACACCGAAACGAAAAAAATACGAAAACAACAATGTCCTTTGCCGGTAATGTCCTTAGCTAATTAGCATAATTTATCAAATGTCAACACTCGCGCAATTTGATGAAGTGAAATTTACCATGAAAACTGTTTGTGCCTTACTTTCAAATTTGAAAGCGATGGACGGATGGCGGCGGCGGCGACGGGCGGTTATGGTGTGTAATGTGCTATTTATGGTTCAATACCTATGAGACAAACAGCCGTTTCGACATCATGCGCTATTTTCAGCTGGGCTACTTTTTAAATGTTTGTGTGTGTATGAGCGGTTTTTTGTGGCGATTCTCAATGGACGAATTGAAAGTATTTTGGTTAAGCCACATGTCGAACGACGCAGTACTCAGTGTGGTTGGGGCTGTTAACATGCGGAGAGGCGCTTTCGGTGATCACATTCGACATTTTCCATATAAACAGTAAATTTTTGTATGTATGATTTTGAAATTTTGCTAAAAATTTATTAGCAAAAGACATTAATTTTTGAAAACGTCAAAAGATTGCGTTACCTCTACATCGAAGCCATTTTGTTAAGGATCTTCACACAGTAAGCCGTTGCGAACTAAAAGTTCAAGAGGAGGCGATGAAAGCGTCATGTCGGCTGTATTCCTATGGATACTGGCCCGACAACAAGGGCTCGGATCATAGATAAATCTTCAAGAGGTTGTTGCTGCTGGCCCCTAAAGATTGCCTAATACCCGTAGTACCCTTTGGGAGAAACTTCGAAGTGAGGTTCCTAACGCGCGGCCAATGGGACAACCCAGAGGCCATGTTAGGGGATCTGACGGATATTTTCTTCACTGACGGATCCAAGACCGATAAAGGTACTGGAGCTGGATGGCACCTCGATGGAAGTATCAACTTTTACTACTCACTGGCTGGGCTGACTATCGTCTTTCAGACGGAAATCTGATTTCCTCCTGGATAATCAAGAGGAAATGGGGGGAAACATATAGGAGTCTGTAGTGACAGTCAAGCTGCACTTAAGACCCTGGAGAACGCGCGTGTTACCTCTAAGATTGTCCAAGAATGTAAGATGAAGCTAAAATCAGTCGCGAGACGTACTAAGCTCCAACTTATCTGTGTTCCGGGACACTGCGGTGTTCTAGGTAACGAAACTGTCGATGAACTGGCTAACTGTGGATGAGGGTGCACACCCATGGGACCTGAACCAATAATCGGCACCAGTCTAGCAGGAACCCTGGACTGGATCAAGTCTTGTGTAAATAACCTACATAGAGAACATTGGTTTTCTTGGGAAGCTGTAAGACTGCCAAGTGTTTTGTGAAAAGCCCGAACAGGAAAGCATTCCCTGCTTTCCTCCAGAAGCTGAGAAGGAAAGACCTCCGTCGTCGGGTTAATCACAGGACACAATGCATGGGGGCGACATATGGCCAACATGGACATCATCGAAAATCCGACTTGCTTGTCTTGCCTGGAGGAGGTAGATAGTACTTTCTCTGTGCATGTCCTGCCTCTCTCCCTTTCCACCCACTTTCTCTTTTCTTTTCCCGTTCCCATCTCCTCTATCAACCTCGTTCCTGAGCTTTAAGTACAATGGGCTATGAAGCCTGAGTGCTTGAGGTAATAACCTCCCTTAGGTTAATTCCTCGGCTCCCCCTCACATCCATCCATCCATCCAAGTCATTGCGAGCCATTATGACTGAATCTGAAATATTTATGTTGTTGAAGCCATTAACACCTTTAGACCTTAAACAGTTTTATCATGGCTCAAAGAACTCCAGAACAACATTTTATGTGGATTTTTTTTAAGTAGCAAATGCTTATCTCCCATTACAGTTCGTCGCATTTCGGGTAGTAATAGTTCTCAGATTATTCTTTAGACTCAGATGAAGATGGCCTATTGTAATACTTTGGAAATGAAATCCCAATTAGAGAAGTTCAAAATCTCATTTGTTGGCTTTTATTCTTGCTTCACTCTTGTTTGTTTTGTTGCTCCAATCATCGCTGATATCCTATAAAAATCTCAGCAAACTTAAAAACTCCGAGTGAGTTCAGAATGATCTCCCTCAAAGCCCATATTTGCTCTAGGTTCCGATTTCTGAGCATAGTCTTACCTTCAGATCAAATCTTTGCATTTTATAGCGAGTATAGGTTTGGTACGACTTTTCCTGTACGTTACTCTGTCCTTGGACGAACTATCCCAACTCGCTTTGGTCCGCTAGCCTCGTCACGGTGTTCGTAAGCATTGCTGCATTGGAAATATTGAAATCAATTGAACAATAAATATTTTTATTTTCCATCTTCTCCATATCTTTTGCAGCAATCTGACAATGGAGACAAATTTCTATGGGCAACGGAAATAAAACTTACGCACCGAAATCACAAACTGCTGCTTTTTTGCATAATAATGTTGCGTTAAGAATGTTTCCTTCCGAAAACGCTTAAAAATATGCTACAAAAAATATTTGGCTCGTTGTGTCAAGGAGTGGCGGAAGCGCAAAGGATGGAAATGCGAGCATTGCGCAAGGAAAAGGGGTCGCGCTGCCAGTGATGGCAATTCCCATCGATATGGCGTGCCATATTTTTTCATATTTTCGTTTTCCGTAAACAGACAAACACACACACACAAACATGCACACGCGCCAATGTCGCGGCACGACTTCAATTGCCTTTTATTGCCGTTTATAGTTTTTTATGTTGGAATCCATAAATTTGCGTTTTTATGACAATTCAAATTGACAGACGCCAGCGACGCGTTGAGCACGCACAAAGCCCTCGATGAAAGTGAAGATGCCGCTGGCTCTCCGTCTGTCTGTCTCTCGACAGCAATTGGTGACAAAGCGTTTGTCAATTTCAATATTTGCGTTCGCGCGCGTACTATTGTGCGCCTCAAAGTATGCAATAACAATTGTCATGCATGCAAATGACTTCATTGGTTTTGACGAAGCGCCACAGCAGCCAAATGGCGATTCCTACACGCAGTGCCATCGGCGGCGGAGTGGGATGGCAGTGGATTTGCCATCTTTTTGACAGCACTTTGTGTGATTGAATTTTTTTCGCTGTTTCATTCGTTGTTGTCTCATTACTAGTTTTCTGTATGCCGAAAACGTAGCTGTTGTAAAAATATTTGATTGTTGACTTGTTGATGTCGACATTCAGGGGCCACCAAAAGTACTGAACATTTTAATTAATTTGATTATTGCGGAGCAAGGGACTATTTTTATTTAAAATATTTTCGATTGTTTTTTTTCTTCTACTTTATAAAGAATATTTGTGGGAAGTTTGCCCTTCCAAGTGTGAAAAAAAACTGCCAACTGCCGTTCGCCCTCGGCGTTAAACTGTAGGAACCCTCCCCCTTGCCCCATACGCTTAAGGGGGTCTTCTACCTTGTTGGTTCAAAAAAATCGATTTTATTTTTTTTGAAGTTTTGTGGCCTAGAAGGTACTAGAAATATAATATTCAAAGGGTATAACCGAAATCTTATTATTTCGGGGTTTTTAGAGTCATCGAATATAGCTCCGCATGCTGTTATCGCAGCGCTCATCGCCACTTTAAATGCAATTTCCCAAAAGTTGTGTTTTTGCAACTGGTTGGCAAGATATCTCGAGAACTAATTGATCAATTAACTAAAGTGATATATCAAAATTTGCGGAAAACATGTGGCTATCGTTTGACACGAGCTTTTTAGATTTTTTTCATTTTAACGATTTTTACAGCTATTCTTGACCTTGAAAACGTAGACATTTTTGTTTGTTTGTTGCCTGTTTCGTGAAATTTTGGAATTTTTCAAAAACCTCGTGTCAAACGATAGCCAAAGTCATAAAGAAACTAAATCATTTTGGTTTTTTTGTTTCAGACGACTTTCATGGGCTGAATCGTGACAACCGTTTTAGTATAAATTTTTCGTAAGGGACATTTCAAGGTCAAATCACGGTCAAACTAGAGACAGTAAAATTTCAGAAAAATTAATGTTGGAAGTATAGAAATAAACGAATTCAATGCAAAAAACCGAACCTTGATTGCATTATTGGTTCCCCTACAATCTATTGTCAAAAAACAGTATCAAAAACGAGGCCACAAGGTAGAAGACCCCCTTAAAATGTGTGCTGTAACATATGTTGGAGAAAACAGTGTTGCATACACATTCAAAGACGCGTAAAATATGTCTGTTGATAAAAGCGAAAAGTTTGTATTGTGTTTTATATTGAAAGAAAAATTTGTTACAATAAAAAAGTGTGTTTGATAAATACGTAGGCTGCCTTTAATATTTTTTTAATACGGATGGTCTAGTAAGTTTTTGAAAAATCTAAGATTGCCATTGAAAAGTTTGTAATTTTTTACCATAAACGTGCTTAGAACATTTTGATGTGCAAGCGCTATTTGTGTTGCTTACACTGACGTGAAAAATTCATCTCGGTCGATTTCACTCGTAAGCATTTTCGAGCATCAATTTTATACGATTTCCGAAGTGAAATATTTCAGCAATAGTGCTTCGATCGCCGTCATTCGGCATTTGGTTATGAAGCACCAACCCTCAAGACAATTTATAACTGGTTTAACGAATTCAAGCCTGGTCGCCGCTTACTCCAGGATGAATTTCGTTAAAGTCGTCCAAAATTGGTCATTGCGCCAGAAACCATCGATGCTGTGCGTGAACTGATAATGAAAGATCGCCATGTGACATACTATGAGATAGAGGCATCCTTGGGCATTAGTTCCACGGCCATGCATTCGATATTTCATGAACATTTAGCTGTCAGAAAGATTTGTTCTCGTTGGATCCCGCATTATTTGGCAATCGCTCAAAAAGGCTCGTGTCGATTGATGCAAAGAAATGATGGAAAAATTCGATCGCGGTACTTCTAAAGACGTTTATAAGATCGTGACAGGTGACGAATTATGGCTATATGCGTATGAGCCCGAAACAAAGCAGCAATCGACCGTGTGGGTCTTCCAAGGCGAGCTAAATCCTACAAAAGTTGTTCGGGCACGCAGCACATCGAAGCAAATGGTCACCTGTTTCTTCGGCAAAACTGGTCATGTGGCTAACTGTGCCGTTAGAACAACGTAGAACCGTTAATTCTGAGTGGTACACAACAATTTGTTGAACAGAAGTGTTTAATGAAATACGGAAAAACAACCGCTGACGCTGAATCATTCTTCACCAGGACAATGCGCGTTCTCACTCATCGGCTCAAACAACCGCGAATTTGATTGACTAAAGCATCGATTTAATGGAGCATCGATTTTTGAAGCATTCAAAAACCACGTTTTGGAGGTGTCTCAATCGGAGTGGAAAAAGTGCTTCGACAATTGGTTTGAAAAAAAGTGTATAAATCTTCCAGCAGAATACTTTGAGAAAAAATAAAACCATTTTTGATGATAACAAAATGCATTTTCATCTTTTTTGAAAAAATATAAAAGGTAACCCTCGTAAATACGATTTTCAATTTCCATTTTTATGAAATTTCGACTATAGAGTACAATTTCGTATCGAATAGAGTCATTTAAAAAATTCGGATGAAATATCCGATGAGTTAATTTCCCAATCTGCCGAAGCGGGTACAAACATTAAGCAAATGGGTTATGCGTTTGTATAAAAAAATAAGTGCCTTAAAAATTATATCCGGAAGTCATTTTTGTAATAGTCCGTCTGGAACTGATTAGCTCATCCTTAATACTCTTACTTTGAACCAGATGATTTACATTTTAACTTAGAGACGTGCTGCAGCAAATTTTGAAACGAATATTAAAAAATTATCGGCATTCACCGCCACGTAAAGGAAGATTAGAATGTTCAATTCACCCGCGCAATTCGAATTTTGTGAGCAAAAGTAAGCAAATTTAAGAGCGAAAATGAATTTTCTTTGCTTTATCGTATCTCAAGTCAGAGATGAACGAACCAACATGAAACCAACTATCGGCCAATTGAACCAATTGAAGTCTTTCCTTCGTAGAATGAGTTGTGTTACTTCTCGTCAATGATTTTTACTCTGGAGAGAAGAAAACTATGAAAACCGGAATTGAAATCATGCCAAAAAAATAAAACGGTTGATATGGTTGAATTATTCCAACCCGTATGATTCTGAACTGCAAAATACTTAATTTTCATTCAGAATTCACAGATTTACTAAAAAAAATTAGGCAATTTTAACAAAATTGGTCAATTTAACTAACGAAACATAAAAGCAATCAAGCATTGAGCTCGAAATTTCTAAAGCACTCACATCTCATACACCACAAAAAATGTCATCAACTTTTTTGAGCTTTTCGAATTTATGATGTCTGATGTTTTAAAATTTCAAGCAGCAAAGACAAAAGAAAAAACAAATTTCCTTTTAACTATTTTGCTTGGACTCTATCGGATTGAACGGAATTCGGGCGAATGTGCCGAAGCTTCAACTAACTTTGACATAATTTACAGAAATATTCAAATCCACTGCAGTCATAAACTTAGGACCAGACGGAAATTGTGCTCAATACCTTTGGGAAGATCTCATCAAAGCACACGGGGGGCGAGGCATAGCAAGGAGGAAATAAATTTGGCGCACAAAACGAACATTCACGCGACGCCCCGCCGCACCGCCAGGGCGGTATCGAGATGCGCGCTGCCGCTTTCGCATTAGGCGTTCGCTCCTGGCCGACTGGCTGCTGTGTATTAAAAAGATAAAGTTTTATTAGTTTCTGCTTTTTACGGGATGGCGGAAATAACGTCATGGCAAATATTAAAGATGGAAATAATAAAAGTAATAAAGCAGCAGCAACAAGAAGTTGTCGGCAGCGACGACGGCGACGGCGGCAAACCAAAGAAATGCAATGATTACAAATGAGTTTCCACGAAGAGATTCGCGCAGCATGGGAAACGGCAGCTGCTCACTGCGTCGCCTCAATCGGCGCACAAGTTTGATGGCAGCGAATATGCAGCGCGCTGCTATGGCGGCGGCCCAGCAACCGCGACCAACTTTTTCGGCAAATTTGTTAACCAGTCCAGGCAGTGCGTGGGGTGCGCGGAGATTTGTTTACGGCGTGTCGCGACACCATTTTGTTTTTGGTTTATTTTAAATTTTCAACATGTCTTCGACAGCGATACAAGACGCAAATGAGGATATATTGGCGAAATAAGAAAAAGCGGAGCATGGAACACAGTATTTGCTATTTTCGCCAATAACAGCTTCAATATTGGTTTTGAGTGCATGAACAGTTGCCAAGGCAATGACGTCGAATTAATCCTTATCGTAGCTTCAAAGTCGAATGGTGTCAGTGCCATCACTAACTTGTCCAAGACTTTCGCATTCATTGATTCAATTCTTGATGAGGAAAAGAAAAATCGCTTACTTTACAAACCGTTTCAGCGATGTCTTTGCTGTTTGAATGCATTGCGTGTGTATGTATCGATCCATGTTTGAAAACGAGGTTTTCACTCGTTAAATGTTGAATGGCCCAGGATTGATTGGTAGATATAGACAGTCTTCTATTTACTTTTATGAAAGCTTACATTGTATATTACGATTCACATTTAAAAAACTTGACAATAATGATGGAATTCGTTAGCGGTGTTGCTTCAACTAATTTTCTTCCGAAAGCTTTATCTATCTACTATATCTTTTCATTGAATAATATTTCCCAAGTGTATCGATTCTTTTTCCATGACGTTGCTGCTTATAAAAATTAAAACTAAACTATTGAATTACTGTCAAAATCTACCAACACGCGCAACGAAAATTATTCCCACTGCGAGTGCAATTATATGTTTTGACAAACAACACAACAGGCCAAACTTTGACTAAAACCTAACAGCTATAATCGGTGAGCTGTCAGTGCTACATAAAAATTGCACAAAAACCCAACACCGTTTTTCGTAATTTTCGTAGTATTATCACTTCACGCTCAGTTGGGCAATTTCCGCCAATGTTTACCTATAAAAGCACATCACGCACTCTGCTCCAGCAGCAGTTTTTGTTTGTGTGAACCATGCGGAAATCAATTGCAGTCCTACTTGTTCTGAGCGCTGTGCTGTGCAGTGTTGTGGTGAGATTTCACAATTTCTTGCATATTTTGAAAAACTTTTACTAAATCAGATCAAATGTCTCGCACACAGGTAGCTCTTCCACAAACTGGCGGCGCTCCCACTGGTACACCGCCTCCTGGACCACCACCGAGCGGAATGCCGATACGAGGAGGTTTGTCGTCGTGACATAAGGCTTCGTACTATTGTTTCTAATTGTTTGAGTAATTGTCGAATAATGTTTTTTACAGGTCCCTGTCACGGCCCACCTCCCAACGGTCAGATGCCTTTCAAATCCATGGCGAAGAATGCAACGGCTTCTGGCTGAGAGTTTTGCTGTTCCCTCGACAGTTCACTGGGCTGTCCTGAAACTTCTATCACAAGTGTACACCTCAAGTTTTGCATATAAAACTAATTTTACTATTGACGCATACTTCACATATTTTTTTACACGTGGTTGGGTTGAAATGCTCGTTATTTTTCCCCAAAAACAGGGCAATTTAGAGTGTTTTCCGTCAGTCCTTTCATTGGTCTACGCACTTTGAATCGTAAAGTGTGAAACTCTGCTGTTGTGGCAACTCTGTCAACTACGTAAATTTTCAAGAAAAGAAGTTTACATAAAACATTATTAGATTGCATTATTAAAACATAACCCGCTCGAACCATAATACGAACTTGGCAAAGTTCTTAAAGTTTGGTTTTTTAAAACTTTAGAGTTCTTAAGAAAAAACTTAAGGTTTCAGTTCATCGATTCTTTTTGCATAACTTCCATTTGGACTGTGGGTAAAATATCTACATAATTTCTAACATTTTCGCTTGAATTGCGTTTTTTAAATGTAATCACAGATGTTTTGAATTCTTTCCTTCTTGTTGTCTACGCTTGGACGCATAACTAGGGTCTTATGTTGGTTATCTTAATCAATGAATATTCTGCCAGAACGGGTGATCCTATTGCTAGCAGGTCAAGCAGATGGGGCTGCTATCTGACCTCTAGGAGAGACACTTCCATCTGCGAAAGTTTTTTACTGTTTTTTACTGGCACTCTACACATGCCCTTTGTGCATCCGTTGCTGCTATGTAGAAGACGTGGTTTGAAAATGCAAAGGTTGGTGTATTCGCTGAGCTTATATTTGGATGATGTATGCACTGCGAAATTTTTCCGTTAGTCCAAACTTACACTTCTCGTGTTGTTGTTACTGGTGCATTACGGCGGTGGTGGGCCAGTACGCCTGCTGCATGTAAAAATCAGCTGCGAACTGTTCATCACTTGTCCAAAGATGAATGCTTTGACTGGGTAATGCTGACGAGAAACCGGGTAGGAATTAAACCCGATAGTGAGCGAACACTTCACGCTGGATTATCGAAGCCGCTAGATGTTTCGAATGCAAGTTATAACAAAATAACAACGAACGGCGAAATACAGAGGCAACCAGAGAATATTTCAAAGCGTATTCTACTGGTTGATAAGCTTATACGGTTGACGCGTTCCACGATGCAAAATGTTAAAAACGTCGTTAGAGTTCGAAACGAATTGTCACGCGAATTTACGACACTAAACGAACTCCGGCAAGGGGACGGACTCTCATGTCTCCTCTTTAATATCGCCCTAGAAAAAGTTATTTGGGAGTCTGGAGTGAATTTAATTCAAATCAGTTCAATTGCTGGCTTATGCAGACGATATAGATATAATTTCCACCTCTCTGTCTAGCATGGAAGAAGCGTTCAAAAGATTGAAGCGGCAACAAAAAATATGGGCCTCGTAATAAACGAAGCCAAAACCAAAGTGTTAATTCCAACTTTATCGGACTCTGTCAGAAGTAAAGTGGGCCAAAATCTCAATATATGGCCCTATATCTTTGAAGTAGTTAAGCACTTCAGATACCTTGGTGTAAACGTCAACGACGCCAACAAATTGTCCACAGAGATCAACCACAGAATACTTGCTGCAAACCGCTGTTATATCTCGCTTTGTAATCATTTAAAGAGCCGCCTATTGGACAGGAAAACCAAGATCTGTTTGTACCGTTCAATTGTATTACCGACATCGCTTTATGGTAGCGAAACCTGGACTCTGAGTGAGGCAGACAAGCAAAAGCTGCTGGTTTTCGAGAGGAAGGTTTTGCGCAGAATTTTTGGTGCGATCCGCGATAACGGCGAATGGCGGAAGCGGTACGCGCACTCATCTGTGATTACAACAATAATGGTCAACAAACTCAGATGGGCCGGCCACATCCTACGCGCGAACGCTGTATACCCGCCACAACAAATCCTTTATGGTAAGTGCCACCGAAACAGAAGAAGGGGCCGTCCGCCACTTAGATGGATTGACGGCGTGGACGAAGACGCACGGAGTCTAGGAATTAGAGCTTGGAGAACGCAAACAAGAAATAAAAACGACTGGAGGTTTTTACTGCAGCAGGCGAAGACCAGACCGAGGTTGTCCAGCCAACTATGATGATGGTGATGATTCTACTGGTTGAGTTCCTTAATTTTTAACAGGATAATCAATTCGTGCCATATTGTTGAGCATCTTGTGGATTTTTTCAAACAATCTCAATGTTATAATATTTTTGAATTTATATCCAAAATATCCACATCCGCATCCGGACCTGCATTAACCCTAGTGTGTGTGCTGAAAAACACCCTTACCCGTGTGATTAGGTACCCGGAAAAATTCTAACTGTATGTTCGCAATGTACGAACTTCTCCCGTTTCTGCTTAGTTTTAAAGCTCTCAGTAATATAAAAGCATAAAAAAGTGATTTGGATACCCGGGTACCCCATCCCACACATAAGGGTTAAAAATACGCAGATGCATCCGCTTACAGGTTGCGATTGTTTTTGCGAATTAATTGTTATTGTTTTTTGTGTATTAAAAAAAATTTTTTAAATGTCTAAATTTGCAATCGTTTATAATGACGCCGCCAGAACTTTGTGTTATAGGCAACATCCAAGTTCGAATTTAAAATTTAAACATTTGTTTGGTGTACGGGTTTTTTCCTTTTTCCAATAAGTTTTTCCTTAAAACCGTATTTCCTTACCTATGTTTCTTATCAGAAAAAATAGAGATCCTCTTTATATTAGATCTTCCTCATCTCGAAGACATTGAAGATCCTACGGCTGCCATATGACGAGACCTGGCTTCCCGCAACCAACCGTATTGTGGGTCTAAATTTCTACGCTGTAGCATAGATTACTTCTTTTCGGTTTTTCAGTCTATCCTTCTTCCAGTCTTACATCGATGAACTAAGAGTTGGACATTTCTGAATTCATTTCATTTTTTTACACTCATACGTTGCCATTTCCTGATCAGAGTACAGATGCCGAAAGAAACAATTTCATTCTTTACTTGACTACCACCACAGCCTTTGCCTTTGACTTTGAATTACGATTGCAAATGATTCTTCTAACTATTTATTGGATTAATATATTTGAAACCGAGAATTTTGTAGACAAATTGCCGAAATTTCTAATTCGATTTTGTCCTCTAAGTTGAGTTGAAACCCTCCACTGAACCAGCTAATCCCACAGCTTTCAGTCCACTTGCAGGCAAATACATTTTTTCTAAGGCTGGACACATTCGCACACAACCACATGCACATGCACATATGCACACATATGCACATTCTAAACAGTGAGTGTGTGTGGGTTCACAATACAACATTTGGCCGTTTATGCTTATACAATAATTAAGTCGAAATTTATTACTGCGGTAGATAAAATGCTCCGCGGCCATAATTTACCTTTATGGTTTTCGGTAAGCACCGGCCACGGACAAAACGCCGGCCAAATGATTGTTATTGCGCCAGCGTTCGTTGCAGCCGTTTGCGGTTGGCCCAGGCGGCGGCCGGCAAATGGATAGGGACACTTTTTAGCACTGGTTAGCATACAAATGTTTAATATTTATTGAATTGAATTGTGTTCATTACAGCCAATAGGGAATAAGTCAAAAAAGCAATGCAGCGTGGTCCAGAGAGGCGGAGGGCGTGGTCGTCAGGTAGATCATTTGAGGATGCGTCTAGCCGGAGCTGCCTGAGGCGGAATTGCGCGGTGGTGGGCCACGGCCAAATGGGGGTTGGCCACTAGGCGGCGGACCACTGGGCGGCGGGCCGCTAGGGCGTGGAGGGCGTTGTTGCTGGCCGGACTGTGGCGAAGCGAGCTGTAAGTGGAGTGAAATTCGATGTGCGAGCTCAAAGCGCGGACAAAGTTCGTTTGCTTACCGTAAGCGTGCAAAGCAAAACGCCCACAATGAATAAAACTGCAATGCTCTTCTTCATCTTGTTGCGGATTCAATCGGTAACTGTTGCTGTTTGACTACCGGCGGCGCACTTTTATAGTTGAGCCGGCAAATTGCTCGGCTGAGCGTGAAGTGCGATCATTTTAGGGTTTGACGTTTAGTTGAGCGATTGCGGGCGGCGCGTTTCCGACAGCCGCAAAAAGGTTGCCACACTTTTTGCACTCTTCGGTCACTGCTGCGCCACACTGCACACGGCGAATGCTGCTGGACGCAATTATTGCAAATGGACTTCAATTCGGTGAAGCCGTGTTTTGCTGTGCCCAGTCAGGTGTTCACTATTCTAACTAAAAATAGTTCACACTACTCATTATTCAATATAATTGCATCCGCACGTAATGAGCAAAAACTGCAAATCCGCGGCGAATGTCGCATGTGCTGCTCGCCGGGCTGTGTGATGTATTGACTGCTGGAACGGGTCGGCGATCGGCGGCCGCTTTTAATTCGCACACAACAAACTATGTAATTATTTCGTCGCTGCCATTGAATGTTTGTTGCATTCGATTAAGCCGACTTATCAAATTTGCACAAACAGCGTTCGGTCTGATTGCGATTTTTTTCATAATTTCAACAAATTGCAAGCACAAATAAGTCGATGCTATCGGCGAACTTGAGCGATGAGCTTACGGACGTTCAAAATATCTGCGCCAACAAAATGTTTAATACAATGCGGATTCAGTTCGATGGAGTAGTTGATATAATTTAACTTACTAACATGGACTTGACTATTATAAGTTTTTGAAAAAAATAATTGCAATGTAATTATTGCAATGCAACACACATTGTTTTTTATTGATTATAATTATTTGCGATAATAACACCTAAAAAAAATAACGTGAAACTCGTTTTCTCTTTCGGTGGCTGTCCTCTCAGCAGGAAATGGCAAACTTCTGAGAGTAAAAATTGCTTATGAAAGACAACTCCCAACCTGCCGTTCGGAACCGGCATAAAACTGTAGGTCCCTTCCACCCGCGTACAAAATTCACACGCACAACACGGGTGGTTGCGGGAAGCTAGACCTTAGTCTCGTAATCGGGCTGTCGTGCCAGTCAAGAAGAAGAAGAAGTATTGTTACCTCTTTCCTCCGGCCGGAAGTGCGGGTTCTGAATGTCAGCGTCGAACATCTCGTCTTAGAAATTTTGAAGAAGCAAAAGGCTTCTTCCGAGATCATCGACTTAGGCCTTTGTGTTGCCATATATACAGCAATAAAATAGCAATGGTGAGACGTTTCTACTCACAAAATACTTAGATTGTCTAAATTAGAAATGAAGAAGTCGCTTGGCCCGTAAGCAAAAACCTTTCCGCTAGTGAAACTCGAACCCTAAGTTTCTGAGGATCATAAAATAAGATGCACCTTTTTAAAGGTCGGATTGCTTTCTACTTATTTAACCCATACCCCGCCACTTATTTCAAACTTTTTTTTTGGCAAATATTTGGCAATTTTCGGCATTTATTAAGTTTACGGTGCTGCTTGTTTCCGTCGAAAGTTATTTCCATTACATCGCATAAGCAAATGAATTCACATGTGTGTATGTATGGTATGTCTTATGCCAGAAATCAAAGTGACAACAAACACTTTGACAAGGCCAACGACAATTTAATTAAATGCGCTTTTAATACTTTCGCATTCACATAAACACGCAGGAGTGCAAAATTGTGCGAAGAAATACCTAAGACACATAAAGACACCAACGCATGTGTTAGTGTGTGTGTGTGTGTGTGTACCATAGAAATGGCTAATAAGTTGTACAGACCCTGTTGGGAAAACGTAATACACACTGCAACGAATTGGATTTTTTTCAAGTGATGTTTCTAGACTGAAGCCTTAATCGCATTCTTTCATTTGTTTGTTTATTTCTTGGTCTCTGAACCAACGAAATAGTTTGTATTGATACGGGCCTTCCCTGCAACTCATTAAATGAAAAAATTAATTCATATCATTGTAGTTATACCTTTAGATTTATCACCATTGTGGTGCTCACGACTTTGTACATGACTGATCGGAATCTAAAATTCAATGTCAATTATTATCGGAAAGCTTCTGGCACGCGGGATAGTCCAGAAATTTGTTAAAATATCGAACGAAAATGAACGGAGTTGCTAAATCTATTCTCATCTATATAGATGCTAAAATCTATTTGGGGTTGGATCAAAAAACGTATTCCAAAAAAAATTCAAAATGGTTTTTAATTAAAAACGGATCAAATTTAGCTCGTTGAGAAAGTTTCCGTCAATTCCTCGCTTTACCAAATATTCCAGAGAATAGAACTTGTAGGCTGCGACTGGAAGGGGCTGAGCGAGTTTTTTTAGGATCAGGTTAAAGTTTTTGGCACTCATAATCTACTCAGATTTGATCGGTTGGATTAGAGGAACATTAACCCTTTCCGACATGAAAATAACAGCCCGTTTTCTGAATTGTATGGGCTGTAGTCCAATATATTGGACATTGTGACTGAAAGGGTTAAAGTGAACAGCAATTAAGTTCCATGGACGTTCTTCAGTCTAATTTCAATATTTGCCTTTGTTCCTTTGTTTGTTCCGACAAAAAAGATTTATAAAAAGATAATATACATATATAAAGTGATTTAAAATGTCGTTCCCATTTCAGGTATAATAATAATAATGAAGGAATGCAAAGCACCTGACGTTCTCTAGTTGCGGCTACCAGTTACAGCAAAGCTGTCCTTTCTTCGTCCTTCGTCCAAAGATGCGGTAGAAGGAGCCGCAAAAGGGCAGAACTGACTATCGTAGGTCGAAACTAGCTACAGATCTGATAAGATAACTTATACGGGTTTAAGCTGATATAAATCGCGACAATAGCTGCGATAGCTCAGCGGGTAGCGCGCTGGCTTCTCATACCGAGCGCCCCAAGTTCGATTCCTGGCTTGGGCTGGAAAAAAAACTCATCTACTTCTATCGCTATCCACATGAAGCAGATGAGAATTACAAGAATCGCACAAGTTCGCTCTTGGCAGGCAATGGCAAAACCTCCAAGTGTGAAAGAAAAACTGCCAATCTCTGTTCGGATTCGGCGTTAAACTGTAGGTCCCCTCCCTTCCTTTCCCCATTCGTTTGAAATGTGTGTTGTATCACATGTTGGAAAAAACAGTGTTGCACACACATTTCAAACGGGTCGAATTTGTGGTATCACAACGGGCCCATAGGCCTAAGTGTATCTCTACAGAGGCAGCCACTTAACCAACCAACCAAGCTCCTGAAAACACACACATTTCCTATTGGGCAACATTCTCAAAGTATTCTCACAGAATCATGTGTGGAGTTCTATTTGTTCGTTGGCTTCTTTATTTTTGTTTTTGTGCAGAACTTTTATGAAGTTTTTGTGTGTGCACGACGCGAAAATGAGAGATTATTAAATTTTGACAGATTTTTCGACTCGTTATTACGCGGCGTACGTACGACGCTTTGCATGTCAATATTTATTGAGTAGAAATGAAAGTTTCTATGGCTTTGAGTGCTTTTGGGACCTGAGCGGGTGTGTGGGCATGTCGAAAATTAGAGGAGACAATTTCCATGTAAAAGATTAATTCGTGTGTTTTAAGTATGCAGAACAGTGGCGTTGCAACAAGATGGCTTTTCATATAATTAATAAAGAGAATATGCAGAGTTGAGAACTGACAAGAGTGACTGCATGAAGATTTCTAAATCATCACTTTGAGTTATCGCGAAGCTTTCGGCATTTAATGTGGGATTCAATTTACTTGAAACAGTTGTTAAAGCTAAGCGTTTTAGCCTTTGGTGAAGACTTTGGCGATGAGTTTGTATGACAGCCAGGGGCGTAGTCAATTTAAATTTCTTCATTTTATATATTTTTAAACAAAACATACAAATGTTCAGTTTGCATTTATGTACATAAGTACTCGTAAGTGAGTTTATGCAGAAATGTTTTTTTAGATTTAATCAGTTTTATTACTAATTATTTTGTAATTTGTTTATAAAAATGTTTTGTTTACTTCTTCGATCCCCTCTTGGCAAAGTTCTGGCTACGCTTTTGATGCTGCCACATACTTTTTCGCTTCGTTTCCTGCCCTCCCCTCCCTCGCACAGCACCACCACTCACACGTATAAATAAATGTCAAAAAATGCAGATTACTTATTAACCCCTGTGGCGTTCGGTATTATTCATTAATACGTTACCGGCGACGGTACACCACCGTTATGCAGCAGCAACAACAACAGCAACATCATACGCAACAACAACGACGACAATGAAAAGTAATGAGAAACAAAAAAGCATGGCAAATGCCATGGCAATGTCTCGGCCCCCTCCACCCCACCACTGCGCCTCCCGCTCCAGCGTTTGTGTCTAACAGGCCGCAACCTTGCGCCAATCTTCAGAAATTTATTAGCGCTTCGGCAATATTCCCTTGCATAAATTTTTAAGAATTTCTCCTTTGTACGCTGCAGCGCCCATATTTATGCTCATATTTATAATTTCGCTTTTTTCAGCCGTCGGCTCACCTTCTGTTCTTTTGTGCCTTAGCCGCTTCGTTTTTTTCAATTTAACCCCCCGTTGTTGCGGCGGTAAAAATTGAATCCTAATCCATGAATATAGATGATTATTATACGCCACCTCTGGCCCCCTCGTTCCGGCCACCCGTCCGCAGCGGGAAGCGCCGCTCAGCGCCTTCAAACCCATTAGAATATTTGTGCCATTGATGAGAACGATGATGCCGTCACCCTCCGCATCGCAACAACGCGACCAGGTTGGAGCACATTGTGCAGTACTCGCGCCGGTAGATATTGTAATTTTTGTTTTGGTGTTATTGTTGTTGCCGGCTTGCAGGTTTCGAGCGCTTTTTTGCGCTGGCACAAATATGTCGTAAAATTTTGTTATCTTTGCGTTGTTGCTGGTGTTTTATGAATGTGGCCGAAGTGTGTTTGCGGGGGCTGGTTGTTGGGCGGCAATGCGGCAGCGAGGGATGGCACAGTCGTTGCAATGAATTATTGGACCTCATTTCGAAAGCGGAATAATAAAACATAATAAAGAAATCGATTTTCTTGGTCGGCGTCTGCCCATAAATTGTCCAAGTTTTTAAAGTTTGCTCGAATGGGGAGTTTTGGTTTTTAATATTTGCATAAAATGTATTAATGCATGAAAAAATATCAGGTGTACAACTTTGCTTCCGCCGTTTTCCGATAGGTGGCTGTACCGGCTGAGGCTGGTTGAAATACATAGATGGTAATGCCTTTAAAGTGAGTGTGGACAGTGCCTAACGAATTGTCATCGCCGTTTCAGTGACAGTTGTTCTTGTTTTCGTATTATTCACGCTCGAAAATGTCCGTTTATGTGCCCAATTCTCGCCATTTGCGGGAAGTTGTACTTTTCTGTTACAATTCGAAAAAAAAATGCAGCTGAAGCGCATCGAATGCTCTCAGAAACTTACGGTGATGCTGCTCTGAGTGAAAGAACGTGTCGGGAGTGGTTTCAACGTTTTAAAAATGGTGATTTCGATGTCGAAGACAAACATGGTGGTGGAAGAGAAACACGACAATGCTCGGCCTCACGTCGCAAAAGTGGTCAAAAAGTACCTGGAAACGCTGAAATGGGAAGTCTTGCCCCACCCGCCGTATTCCCCAGATGTCGCCCCTTCTGACTTCCACCTATTCCGTTCGATGGCACACGGCCTGGCAGATCAACATTTTCAATCCTTCGAAGAATTGGAAAAATGGATTGCTTCATGGATAGCGTCAAAAGAGGACTCCTTTTTTCGAGCCGGGATCCGAAAATTGCCGGAAAGATGGGAGAAAGTTGTCGCTAGCGACGGACAATACTTTGAATAATACATCTGTAAGCACTTTTTCGCAATAAAGCTTTTAATTTTGGAAAAAAAACGGCGGAAGCAAAGTTGTACACCTGATATATTCTTTGGTAATGTGAAGAGAATGTTTCTCTGTCAATGTTTAATAAAATGCGGCTTGAGGTGAGGAAACAAAGTTCATAGACTGTGATTTGTAAATGTTTCGGAGGTAAGTCGCTTCAAGGACTGCAAAATTAATTTTAAAACATGAAACAAATCTGATCGATTTTGGCAAGTTGCATTAAAGATATTTTATGGAATAAGCGCCAGCAGAAATAATGCTTGATTTAGTCATTTGAAAGGACGTTGACAATGATGGCAGCTCCCAAAACATATAAAACACAAAATATTAGCAAATTTCTGTTTTCTCTGTGAGTGTTACACTTTCACAGCGAGCGCAGCTAAGGGTTTTTTTTGTAAATTATTCTTAAGATTTTTTGCCCTTGAACGCCAATTATCTATTGGATGAGTGCATAAGTTCGTGCCCGATTGTAAACTGACTAACTGAAATGTATACTTGTTGTAATTCTTTGTAAAGGTGACAAATCAAACTTTGAATTAAGCGTCAAATCATTTTGATTTCTTTGAGTTTGCTTGTTGGAAAAGCGCATTGAAACTGGATAACGAAAACGAACACAGCGGTTTCGGAAGGGAAAAACTGTTGGCGCCGCAACGAAAGCTATTCAAGCAGTTTATTTGGACCGTGCACCAGCGCTTCGCAAATTTAGAGTTGCTGATTTGAACTGCAAAGACCAACGTCGCGCTGGACGGCCTTCTGACCTTGACGATGACGTTATTCGCACACTTGTTGAGAACAATTCACGCATTTCAACGGAAAAGGTAGCCCAAGAACTGAACGCCAACAAATCAACTGCATTTCGTCATTTAAAAAAGGTTGGGTACACTTTGAAGCTCGATACTTGGGTGCCGCATCAGCTGAGTGAAAAAAATCAAGTGGGCCGTGTAACAAAAGCCATTTCTTTGCTTTGACGTATTCAAAATGAGCCTTTTCTGGATCGGTTTGTGACAGGTGACGAGAAATGGATACAATGTCCAACGAAAATGAACATGGAAACAGGCACACGAAAAGGCGGAACTGGTCTCCAAAGGTGGATTGTATCCGATGAACGTGTTGCTGTTTGTTTGGTGGGATATCCGAGGAGTGATATATTTTGAGCTCTTGCCCGTTGGCGAAACGATTACCGCGAATAAGTATTGTCAGCAATTGGCCCAATTAAAGAAAGCAATTGAAGAAAAACGTCCGATTTTGGCCAATCGCAAAGGAGTCCTCTTCCACCACGACAACGCCAGACCACATGTTGCAAAACCGACTCTGTCCAAACTGAAGCAGATGAACTGGGAAATAATGCGCATCCTCCATATTCACCAGACATCGCGCCTTCTAATTACCATTTATTCCGATCATTGCCGAACAATTTGAATGGAAAAATATTTAAAACCGTGGACGACGTTAAAAACGACCTTGTCCTCTTTTTTAACTTGTCCTCTCGTTGGGAGAGGATTGCCGAACATGATGTTGAATACATAATTGATTCAATTTGAGTTTTGACTTCAAATCGGGCACGAACTTATGCACTCATCCAATACAATCGAACTTTGACCAGTTTTTCGGTTATGCATTTTCGAATCACACCTAAGTAATTCATTGAAGGGTTTGGGGTATCCACAACCTTTTATAAGGAATATCTTCAGAACACAATATTACATCTAATATATTTTGTACATAACAAAAACATACCCATGCACATATGCATATATCTACATATCTACATGTACTATGTATACATATATAAAAGAAGATAAGTGTGTAAAACTCCATAAATAGGCACACAAAAGGTCCAAATATATACATATGTGCATTTGTATAGGCGATGTATAAGTTCATAAAATGTTGGCACCGACCGCCATCTTAGTTGTGGTCAATAAACCTTCCCCCCCATGTACACACACAAACACATGTTTGCAATTTGGTTGTTTTTTATTTTTATTTGTTGGCAATGTCGTTTTTTTATTTGAAACATAACAATTTCGGTACAAAAAGCGAGGACCCGCACTTTGCAACGATTTTCTGCCCATATCAGACTTTCCCCACGCACCTCTCATCATGGCGACCAGACCAGCCAAGCTCCGGTTTGGCTTTTTCGCTTTTCAAATAATTTTCCGTTATTCGTTTTTGGTGATTTTTCGCATTTGTCCCTTTTGTTCAATTTTTTTCGGCCGCTCGTTTTATTTTTGCCATTACTGTGGTTGCCGCTGTTGTTGCTGTTGGCCATTAATACATTTATGCCGCCAGCATTGCGACCGAACAATGTGCGCACAATCGAAGAGCGTGGTGGGACGTGTCCAACAGCCTAAAAGGGCAATAAAGGGTTAAAGTAAACCATCAACTTTTATGCGGCACATTTTCCAAAATAAATTATTTAAATAAATAAGTAAATAAAATGTTGTGGGAATAACCACCCACACATACGCCCACACACACACACAAACAAACGAGGCAACTACGGCCAATGGACACAACACAATGTGTGGTGAATAAAATCAACAATAACGGTGATAATGCAAATGTAATAATTAAATTGCAGCAGCCGCATTGCACGAGCCGCGGGACAAGTGAGTACGTGTGTGTGTGTGTGTGTATGTGTGCGAGTGTGTGTGAAGTATAAATGGGCTTGTGAGTTTTTATGCAAATGTAATTATGTCTGTCCGTATCTCTGTATTTCGTTGTATTCCTGGGTGTCGCGCTGTTGTTGCTGCTCGCCGACCTCATTGGACTTTAATGCTTACAACAAAAACCAAAGTAAAACAAGCGAAATAACAAAAATCGGCAGTCAGCATAAAATCGCGCCCACAATTTGCATGCGTCAAAATCGCTACACGTGTTTTTTTTTGTTTTGCTACACTTGTGCGCGTGTTTGTGTGTGTGTGCGTGCGCGTGTATCCGCTTGACCGCGCCGCACTGAATTTATTTATCATTCAATTAAATATGTAGTTAAAATTACAACAACAATAGCACAAGTTGACATCACTGCCGCCAAGTTGCGTCCAACTTCGACCAAGCATTCGTATTCGTGTTGAAATTATAGCATTAAATAAACATGTTGGTTTATTTGTCCCACTGTGCGCTTCAGTGTTCGTCTGCGCGTCGATTCGGAATCGCGCCAATTTTATGATTATTCGCTGTGAAATTAATTGACATTTTATTCGTTAATTAATTGTCATGCGTATTGTTGCATTGTCGTTATTGCTCGAATTTTGTTATTGTTGTTGTTTTGTTGCTGGTCACACGTTGTTATCGTTTTCGTCATTATTGTCATTACACACATTGGCGGTGTATTTGCTATTCATATACAATGTAGTTGTTCTTGTTTGTATTTATTATTTGTTTTGCTCATTGTTGCGAGATTTGTTGTTGTGATTAAACTTAAATTTAATAGAATGCAATGGAATTAACAGAATTTTATTACAGCCACCTCCATTCGGATTTCTGCTTCATAGACATTTCTGTGATTTCTGTCAAATAAAGTGTGCGCCTATGCTTATGCAATAATAATACGAATAATGCTTTCAACTAAAAATTTTAGTCGAGTTTGGCTAACATTTTTATACCCTGCACTAGGAATCTCAGCACCAGGAATGCAACTAGGAATGACCAGCTCTGATCGGCAGAATACATCTACAATATTGCCAGATAAGGCGAACTACTCAAGTTAGGCTGGAAACTTATCATGCATGGCACGTACACACAGTCCTACCAGCGATGACCTATTCAAGCAGAACGTTGAAAACATTCATTCGAATACGTTTCTGGTCAAACGTTAGCAACCGCGGACGGCTTTCTTATGCCTAAATCTTGATTCAATAAGTGGACAACACTTTCTTTTAATATATTTTAAACCTCTGCTATCTCTCCTTATTAAATTTGGTTTCATTTGATAAACTTGAGCCATGTTATCATCAGTGGTTGCAGTTTTTTTGACGTCGCAAACATGTATCATTTCCCAAGCTTGGACCGCCACGCTTGAATTCAGATGCCCAAAATTTCACGGTGGTACATAAGGGTGCAGAGTCCCTGTACACAGCGCCCAAATTGTCTTTTATTTATGCAGGGTATTGCCTTTCAAAAATCAATAGCTTTTTCCATTTTCAAAGAAAAAAAACACTCACACTCATTCGTCTGACTTAATGGTTTAAGCACCGTAAAGGGCGCAAACAGATTTCCTACGTATCGTAGACGTTACTGTCATCTTCATGTTGAGGGCGGAAGCTTTTTAGACTACCCCCGTAATTACACGAATGGATGAAGCTGGACAGCTATTTATAGAGTGTTATGTGCCCTTATCCTGCCAGTTGGACATTTCAGGAGTCCTTGAGAATTGAGTGAGCGTTAATATGCTTTAAGCTTTCTTTCAGGATACTGTTGTTTACGATACTAAAGGTTTTTCGAGATTCCATTTCAGACAAACCTTTATTCATTTTAGAACATCCTTCATTTCTTATTCCAAAAACTCCAGTTAACCCTTTCGACCCCGAATTTTACCCTGTGTCTCGATATTGCTTTTTGGTATTTAAAATCATGAAATACTTGGCTAAGCAGTGTGCATATGACATTTGAAGTCGCCACGCCCCTTTGTTATAGTTCTAGAGATTTTTGAAAAATTTTAGCTCAAAACGGGTTAAATAAATTTTATATCGATAGTTTTTAATTACAGAAAAATTATGTAATATTTATGGAAAAATACAAAATTATCACTTTTTGATTTTATTTAACCATTATTAAAGAAACATCATCATCATCATAGTTGGCTGGACAACCCCGGTCGGGTCTTCGCCTGCTGCAGTAGAAACCTCCAATTGTCTTTATTTCTTGCTTGCGTTCTCCAAGCTCTTATTCCCAGACTCCGTGCGTCATCGTCCACGCCGTCAATCCATCTAAGTGGCGGGCGGCCCCTGCTTCTGTTTCGCTGGCACTTTCCATAAAGGATTTGTTGTGGCGGGTATACAGCGTTCGCGCGTAGGATGTGAAAGAATGTGTGTGTATTAACCTTCACTCTGTGCATGGTTTTTATACCCTAATCCCGTGCAATGGGGAACTCAGTTCCCCATTTTTGAACCAGTATAGTTTGTATGGGAATGAGTAAAATAATAATTTTTTGGGAAATAATTATATTATCATTATAGTATGAAATAGGGCGGCAAAAATCCACTTAGTTTAACCCTCCTCGCGGGTGCCGACCGGGCAATGGGCACCGCCGTGTCTATGCACAGGTAAACTGGCAAGGCACGGCGATGTCTAGCTAAGAGTGAGGTGGGGCTCCACAAGTCATGCCTGAGGTCCAGCTTACATGCCGCCCGAGGGGTGGCTTGTGGAGTCCTACCTCAGTCACGCTAAGTGGTGCCTGGCGGGTAGGCATAAAACGCTAAGGGAGGAGTCCCTGAAATAAAAACCAGTCTGGAGTCGAAGAAGGGGAAAGAGCGAGTCAGGATATTGACCCAAACGTCGGTGGAAGAAGTGACTGCTACCACCGGCGGGCACGGTGGGGAATTTGATTCCCCTCTGCGTGTCGCCAGCGGTCACACCTCTGCTAGAGTGGTTGCAGGCTCTAGCAGTCGTCATGCGACTGCAAATTTTACGAAGGCTAGGTTAGTCACTAGGGGTACTGCAGTCGACACAGACTCAGACCTCGACAGCGTATGCAGCGTGGCAACCACAAATACGATAGCTGAGGAGGAGCTGCTGAAGTCCCCGAAGGCTCTCGACCCGAGCATCGCATCCACTAGTAGGAGCGAGCAAAGGAAGAAGCCCAATAAGGAGGGCCTGAAAGCGCTCGCCCAGTACAAAGCGGCAATACGCATCAAGTTGCGCCTGGAGAATAAGGACACTCTTTCGCCCACGGAGCGAGAGGACCTACGATGGGCAACTGAGACGGTCACGAAAGGCAGGGAGCACTTCTCGCAAAACGAACGGTTTGCGACCACGCATCCCACCTTCGTGAACAAAATAGAAGAAAACGTAGCGACGGCTATGAAGGGAACGGAGGCGAAGAGACAGAGGTCCACGGAGGGAGAAAAACCCGCGGCCAAACGTCCTCGCACTCACACCACAGCTACTCCATCTGACCGGCCGACCTCGTCCAAAAGAGTGGCGACGACCAGCGAAGTAGCCAAACGGCACTTGACCGTGGCGCTCGTTGACCGACGACACGAAAATGGCCAGATGACGGCGGAACAGTGGAAGCTAGTTGACAGCAAAATTATCGAGGCCATTGTTGCACAGGCGATCGACGAACCTAACAAACCTTCGCCCTCCTTTGAAGGAGCGGGGTGGTACAGGGGAGTCAAGATTCTAAAGTGCAATGACGACCTCACGCTTAAATGGGTAAAGGAGGTGGTCCCGAAACTACGAGGACTGTGGCCGGGCGCTAACCTGGTTATAGTGGATAGGGACGATATTCCCGGTCCACCGCGGGCTAAGGTACGTGTACCAAGCGCGGTGAAACCGGAAAACGCCCTACTGCTTTTCCAGCGGCAGAATCCCGATGTCCCGACGACGGACTGGAAGATGATCCACGCGGGGAAACCCAACGCCGACGGTACACTTGATCTGATCCTCCAAATCAACAAAGAGGCAGAGGACAAGTTGTATCAACGGTTCGGAAAGATGTCTTGGGGGACGGGTAGTGTTTACCTGCGCCTCAAAAAACGTCATCCGAAAGACGGGAATGAAAACACTCTGAAGCCAGGTGAAGCAGAAAAGGATCTTGGGCCGGAACCCATGACCGACGCTACTATCATGCTTCGGCTAGACGACGGGAAGATTGACGAGATGGAGGTTGAGACGGGTGGAGTGTCGGCGGTGACAGCCACACCCACCTTGAAGGACACTGTACCTTCTGAAGGGAAAGGTCCTACAAATCAACCTCAAGGTGAAGCTGAAAAGGATCTTGGGCTTGAACCCATGACCGGCGCTACTTTCATGCTTCGGCTTGGTGACGGGAAGATTGACGAGACGGAGGTTGAGACGGGTGGAGTGTCGGCGGTGACAGCCACACCAACCCTGAAGGACACTGTACCTTCTGAAGGGAAAGGTCCTACAAATCAACCTCCACCACAGTAAGGTGGCTTCAGCTGAGCTCCTTCTCACACTAGAGGAGGGCAGCTACGACGTGGCCCTAATCCAGGAACCCTGGCTTTCCTCCGGAAATAAGGTTTCAGGGTTAGGGTCCACGAACTATAATCTTTTCCATGCAACAACGGTAGGTAAGATTCGATCTGCCATCCTTGTTAGGAAGGATATTAAGGCATATCTTCTACCTAATTTCAGTTCTGATGACCTGACGGTGGTCGCCATCGAAGGGGACGACAAGCTTAGACTTGTGGCCTCGTGCTATATGGCCCACGACGTCGAGGCACCCCCCACAGAACTACAGCACCTGACGGAAGAGGTCCTCAGACAAGGTTTCGACGCCGTGGTAGGTGCGGATGCCAATTCGCACCACCCTCAGTGGGGAAGCAAGGACACGAACGAACGGGGTGAGTCCCTCTTTAACTTTATATTACAAAACAATGTAGATATAGCTAATAGAGGGAACATCCCAACTTTCAAGGGTCCGACGTCGGAAGACGTATTGGACATTACTTTTTCTTACGGGGCAGATACCTGGATCTCGGATTGGAGGGTGCTGGAAAGACCCTCCTTCTCTGATCACAGCTACATACACTTTACGGTCAACTTTAAACCGTTGCGTACAGTAAGGGTCTTCAGGAACCCCCGGAATACGGACTGGGATCTGTATGCAAATCGGTTAAAGACTCATCTGAGTAATGCCTCTCAGACTCTCTCCAGGTCGGACGTTGAGGCTAAGGCGAAACTCCTAACGTCAAAGATCCTACTTGCTTACCACGAATCCTGCCCGCCCTCAAGGCCGGTAGGACGAAAATCCTATCCGCCCTGGTGGAGCAAGGACATTGGTAGGCAAAGAAGAGAACTTAGAGAGTTTTTCAAACTGGCCAAACTTGCCGACTGTGCGGAGTGTTGGAGAGAGTACAAGACACTACTTCACTCCTACAAACAAGAGATACGGAGGGCCAAAAGAAGCTCCTGGCAGAAGGGTTGTATTTTTGCCGAAATCAAGTAAAAGCAGCCATTTGTATCCAAGGACTATCGGCCCATCAGCCTCACCTCGTTTATACTGAAGACCTTTGAAAGACTGCTAGACTCGTTTATTAAGGAAAGGGTTCCACCTGGCCTGATATCAACGAACCAACACGCCTATATGAAAGGCAAGTCAACGGAGACAGCACTTCATCAGGTGGTTTTTCAGATAGAAAAAGCTTTTCACTACGGAGAATACGCGCTGGGAGCCTTCCTCGACATATCAGGGGCTTTCAACAATGTCTCCACAGAGGCATTGTTGGAAGGCCTTGCATCAATTGGGGTGCACCCACCCATACAGGACTGGATTGGTAATCTGTTGAATTGCCGTACAGTGGTAGCGGAGTGGGGCGCAACAACCATGACGAGGAAGGCGAACAGGGGCACCCCCCAGGGGGGTGTGCTCTCTCCGTTACTATGGAATCTAGTCGTTAACAAGATCCTTTTAAAGCTGAGGGACGGGGGCCAAGGCTAACCGCATATGCGGATGACCTCGCCGTTGTCGTCTCAGGCAGGTGTCTCACCTCAATGAGCCAAGTACTCGAGAGGACACTGAAAGTGATTAACAACTGGGCAAAGACTGTGGGACTGGAAACAAACCCAGACAAGACGGACTTAGTTCTTTTTACAACAAAGTACAAGATCCCAACCTGGCTTCCTCCCAAACTGAACAACACCACACTCACCCCCAAAACATCTACTAAGTACCTAGGAGTCATCTTGGATAATAAACTGTCGTGGAAATTGAATGTGGAAGACAGGAAAAGGAAAGCCTTGAACGCCTTATACGCTTGCAGGAAAATGCTCGGTAAGACTTGGGGCTTATTCCCCCGTCTCACACATTGGATTTACACTGCAGTGATTAGACCCATTATGCTCTACGGGATCATAGTATGGTGGACTGCGGTGGATAAGAAGACCTATGCCAAAAGACTCGAGACTGTACAGAGAGCCGCTGGGTTGTGTATAACAGGCGCAATGCGCACCGCTCCGACAGCGGCACTGGACAAAATCTTGGGATTTTATCCAATTGGTCTGACTGCGAAAAGCGTCGCTAAAAAGGCGGCGCTTAGACTTAAGGTAACTGGACAGCTCACGCTACGACATTACGGCCACAGCAGGTTACACGCAGGGGTGAGCGAAAGCTCAGACTACGCCGTACCTCAAGCCAATTTCAACTTCAAACCCCACGTGATCCTAGAACCGGATGGGTGGCGACAGGGGCTCGAGCCCGGCCGTCAATCCTATAACCTGTTCACGGATGGATCCAAGATGACAGAGGGAGTGGGATCTGCAGTTTTCTGTCCGGAACTTGACCTTCAACAGTCTTTCCGGCTCCCGGACTGCTGCAGTAGTCCGGGAGCAGAGGTACACGCTGCCACAAGAGCGGCGCAACTAGCAATGGGTCGCACCCCTCCAGACTCTCGAATAAACATCTATATCGACAGCCAAGCAGCCATAAAAGCAGCAGCTGGGGTATTGTCAAACTCGATATGCGTACGGAACTGCAAAACCAAATTGGACGAACTCTGTCGCAACAGAGTGGTCACTATCTATTGGGTACCGGGTCACAAAGGAGTTGAGGGAAATGAGAAGGCCGATGCGCTCGCCAAAGCCGGGGCACGACTGCCTACGGTTAGCGAGCCAGACATCCATCCACCCCTCTCCACGCTCAAGACGGAAATAGAAGAGAATATGATTCGTGAAGCGGCGTCCATGTGGGAGAGATCTACATCTCACAGGACAGCAAAAATCATGCTTCGCGAACATAATGTCAACAACACAGAGTTTGTACTATCACTCCGAAGAGATGATTGCAAACTATTGACCGGGATACTCACGGGACACTGTCTCACACCGTCCCACGCTGCCAAACTTGGCTTGGTACCAAGTGATGCATGCACAAGATGTGGTGAAGACAGTGCCAAGGGTACCCTGGAGCATTTGCTGTGCCACTGCCCTGCTCTCTACAGATCACGGGTCAGCTGCTTCGGATCCGCGTCGTTCCCTTCCTTGGAAAGAGTCGCGGAACAAAAAAGCAGCGACTTACTTAGATTTGGCAAAACGTTTTTGACTAACTACATACAGGTCTGAAGCTCCAGAACCTTTCTGGTACCACTATGGACCAACATGGTCTATGTGAGACCCCCCCGAGAGTCAGCCAGCCTAACCTACCTACCTACATAGTATGAAATATTATTAATGTTGTTGTTGTTTGTTGTTTTGTATTAGTATTTTTATTTTATTTATTTGTTTACCGTCTTTGAATCTGTTATTCCACCGGTGAGTGTGCTTGAGATTTAGAACTTGAGTGGTTCAGAACTTGGATAAGTTTTGCATACAAAATGTATTGGTATAAATAACGGGGTCATGTATTCCCCATAGCACAACAAACAGTTTGTGTGCTTTTTTTGGCTATATCTGCCTAATCATACTTTAAATGAGATATCTGTTTATGCTTTTAGATTCCTCTCATCAATACCTTTCCAATGATATAAGTATAAATATATCGTTTAGAATTAAAAACCTTCACAATTTAATGCTTTATGTCGTCGTGGGGAACTGTATACCCCAAGCACGGAGTGAAGGTTAAAGAAACAGGGTTTGAATAAAACGCGCCTAGTTCGTAGACTTCAATTAGAACACAGACTTCTCTGATATAACTGCAATTTACTGGAAATTATTTTGGGTATAACAGTAAAGTTTTTATAGTTTGCTTTGAATTTTCTTCTAAAAATATTAATTTTTTGGTGCTTACTTAAAATAAAACCACAAATCAATCGAAGCTTTTGCTATAAGATGACAAATAGGTGAAGTTGCTCTCAGGCAACTTTGGGATCGAATGGGTTAAATATTTGAATTTCTTTTAAGCTCATAGAAATGATTAATTTGCTCATCTTTTCGTAACGTTGTGAAAAAAATCAATACAAATTTTATAAACTATGACAATGTGAAATATAAAAATTGAATATTTTAAAACTTACGATCGCCCATTAAACAAACCAAGGACGAGTTTGCCAAATCATTGATGAGCCTTCAAAATTGTAAATGTAGGAAAGATGTCGATTATCCCAAAGAAGCTGACAAGATTTCATGCAGTCAACGCTTATAAAAACACAGTCAAAGCGCCTCTAAATAAGTTATTAAATCGCCAAACTTTCATCCTCGTAAGACAAACAAACAATCGAATCTATGTGCGCAATCGTCGTTGGCGCCCTGCACGCATCGCAAGCAGCAACCGCCAACCGACGCACACATGCCAAATGACTAATTGTGGCGCTGTCAGATGTGACGTTTAGCTGTCACAATAAGAATGCCAGCGTAACGAAATTTCGGAATCATGACTTAAGCCCAATCAGCCGCAAGCAACGTGGTGCTGCGCAGCGCGGGGGTGGTGGCGGACGACCTGCACTGTGGGCCGCGTTTATACGGTGTGGGTGTGTGTTGTAGTGTTGGAACGTGCGCGTAATATTTACTAAGCGTTCAAATGAGAATCAGGCTTGGCGCGCCGCCATTTTTACTCACACATTTCACTGACACATTCTTGCAATACTTTGAGGTTATGTGCCACCAGCGTGCACTCGCATATGTCAAGCTGTCAAAGGCGGCAATTTCTCAAAACAACAAAAAACGGGCAAATATTGAAAAATGTCTGCCGCTTAAGCCGCTCAAAGCGATATTTAATAACGCGAGGTTTGTGCGGGGGGGCGGTGCACACATGTGGCAGGAACGCACACAAATACTTACACAACACATGTGGGCCACATGTGAGAAAACGATTTCCGCTCGAATCATGACTCAAAGGATACTCGGCCACAGTCGGTGGGCTCTGCTCTAATGGCAAAACAAGCGGAAATAAACCGACCGGGCACCGAGGTAGCGGCTCACAGGTGCTGGGGCCGCACGCAAAACGAATCAGTTGCCGTTGTGCTATTTTAAATTCTACAAGTGACAGTTGATCATTTGTCATAACTAAACATTTTTCCAACAACCCAACTGAAACAATACGAGCATAAATATAATAGCAAAAATGCCAACAACAGCAACAGCAACAATAAGATCAACCAAGGCACAACACGAATTTGTGCCTAATGATGCTATTCACCTCGTCAGCAAAATGATTGGGTCCGTTTTGTGTCGTTCAGCCTTTCTTGCATTCTTTTCTATTTGGTTGTTTTGTTGCTTAGAAATTCCATCAACAGCGCCATTTGTGTACCTTACCGCACGCGCTCCACATTGCCCTCCCGTGGTGTGTGTGTGCGCTCAAGCCAACTGACGCTCTCCTCCACCTCGCCCCACTTGGCAATGGGCAGATGTCCTGCGCTGCCAGTTGTGAGTGACCTCTGCGCAGATTTTTCTTGTCAACTATCCGTCCAATTGGGCTTTGTTGCTGCTATTGTTGTTTTTGCTGTTATTATGGTTTTTGTTGTCGTTGTGCAATGGCTGAAAAGTAATTTGTGCTTGTGGCAATTTTAATTTGTAAAAACTGCCACTAAGCGACAGACAAACAAAAACATTGGAATGCCAGCGCAGCCAGAGCAGATAAAGGTGAGAAGATGTCAAAAATGTGATTACTGAAAATATCACCGCTGACATAGGTTCCCCAAATCAGGACTGTAATGTAGGTAATTGTGGCAGAAAGGATAATTCATAAATATTAATAAATAAAGCTTCAAATACGGCCAAATCGGAATAGGACTTTTTCCTTCAAATACAAACACAAAAAGAAAGACAAGTTTGTGACATTGTTCACATTAGATGCAATGTTCACATTTGCAGGATATTTGGGTTAGACATGGGGTCCATGATTGAAGGACAAGGTGCAGTAACTGTTGACATATTCTATATCTAAGAGCTCGTTAGTGGCTCTACTGAACAGTAGTTCCCAGTTTATGGATTGTTTTGCTCTGGAGGCTCAAGAAAATTATCAAATCAATAAATAATTAAGCGATCATCAGCACAATTGCTCATATTAGGTTACCTCTAAATTTATGTGGGAATAGACAAACTCAAAAGTGTTCTCAGTGTTCTTGGTTCGTTTCAAAAGATCAATGCTACTGTGCTTGCTTTATCACTAAAAGCGCCTTAGGCACCTTTCCTTTTCATTTAGTAAACTAAGTGAGCCAACTTCTGAAAAATCGTTTTTGGTTTCTATGAATGAATAGCACCTAATTACTACAGGATGTGCTGATTCCTGCATTCATACGTGTCTGCAGGAAGCACATGGACTCCTGATATGGACCCCCGAACTAGAAGGCATCTTTGGATCCAGCACTTTTGCCTATATTTCAAGAAGATTTTGTATGTTTTACTGGGGGCACAAAAGATTGTACAATCATACCTAAGCAATAATATTATTAACTCTACCATATGATACTAGAAATTCGTAGTTTCTACTTCGAGCAAACAGAAAGAAACACAACTAAACAGATCAATAATAATTCAAAAAAACAATTCTACCGATTTGGTTGTTCTCGGTCTCTCGGTCAACGCTGCTACTATTCTGTCAGCCGGATGAATTTCTAGTTAGACGATTGGCGTAGCGAAGACGCAGTCATTTCGTTTGCCATCAACTTCTGTGCATGTCACATGGCATTAGGTGTTCTCATAGAACTGTCAACCACGTCAGTCAGTTCCGGCCCACACCCGCCCGTCGACAGTCCAGCAACGCAGCAGCCAATGCACTAACCAGCTATCCGACTCGCACACAAATCCATATCTCAAGCCACCACCGCCCACCCTACATTCAGCAATACCAAATCAGCCACTCAGACGCCCCGCCGCCTCCTATCGCCAGCCTCCCTCCTCCCCCCTGGTAAGGGTTACCTTTATTTCATATTTTTCTGCTACTGTTTTTGTTCTGGCTCATTGTTGTTGCTGTGTTCGTACTTTATGGATTTTTAATTTTTTTCTCACTCACACACACACACCCATACACTCATGCACACGCGCACGTACACCTGCGCGTTTTTGCCATTTACATGCTTTCCTTTATTTTGCTCGCTCGCTTGCTTGCTTTCATCCTTCATTCAAATGTTCATTTCTCTTCGGCAATTTCTATTCATTGCAAGTCATCAGTTCGCATTGCAGCGCCCCGACGCTAAGCTCCTTCTCGTGTGTGCGTGTGTGAGTGTTTGCGACATTTCATTCCGTTCAGGCTGCTCCAGCGCGGTCGGGCAGGTGTGGCTAGCTGGCCTCTCCTATGCGCCCCGCCCCCCTAACCTCCCGCTCGTGCAGCGCATAGTTCGAGCATAACCTGCAGTTATAAGGAATCATTTCTTTCGCCCGCTTTTTTGTGTCGCTTTTTTCTGCTCCTCCAGCATTTGTTGTTATTTGAAATTGGTGACAGTGGCTGCTCCCACCCACCTCCGCCCGCCGTCGTCAGCCCCCTCTGCTGGCGTTGTTATTTATAATTTTCGTTTATTTGCATTCACATCCAATTTGTTGTCTCTTCTCGTGGCGTATCCATTCCGTGCCACTTCAGTCTCGTGCTGGGGCACGTTCTGTTGTTGTTGTATATGTTTGTTGTTGTTTGCTGCACTGCTAACATCTTGGTCCTGTTGTCAACGTGTATTATTGGTGTGCGCAAAATGTTGGCATAATTGGAATGTTGACAGCCGTACACGACATTTTTTTGCAGTGCATCTTCTTTCGCTTCGGGCAGATTCGTTATTTTTCTGCACCCTTTGCCATCTGCAGTTCGTGGACGTGGCGTGCTGATTGGAAACTGCAGGTGTTGGTGAAAGAAATCGCCGTCGTAGTAACCAAGAATGCGAGGCCAACCTGTGGAAAGAGCACGCTTATGGACACTCTGGGATTCTAAGGTCATTTACGAGGCCAGATACAGAACAACAATTAGATTCCTGCACGGAGTATCTGATTCCACGTCTAGATTTTGATTCACGCGCATTTACCTCCTTTTCTTCAAGGGAAAAATGCGGACATACAAGTGTGACAAGAGACGCTTCCATCACCATCTTCACAGACGGTTCTCAGATGGAGGAAGGTACAGGAGCTGGTCTTCACTCGGAGCACAACAGTCTTTCAGACTCCCGGACCTCTGTAGCATCTTTCAGGCGGAAATTTTTGCAATCTGGAAAGCTGCTGAACTAATCTGCGACAGCGGTTTACCACTCACGGATACCACAATCTGTGTGGATAGTCAGGTAGCTCTTAAAGCGCTGGAATCAGCCACTGTGAAATCGAAGGTAGTGCAGAGTTGTCGCACTGCACTTCGAGACATCGGGCATCACCGAGTCACTCTCTGCTGGGTTCCGGGCCACTCTGGAGTGGTAGGAAACGAAGAAGCGGACAAGATGGGAAGACGCTGTGCTCCCTCCGATATCTGCTCTGTATTTGCATATTGACAGGTTGAGCAAAACTTACAGCGAGTCCTTATGGCGGAGCAGAACTGATTGCAGTACCTGCCGGGTAATATGGCCTTCTCTTTCCGTGAGGAAAACACGATTTCTACTATCCCTGAATCAAACCTCTATTAGGCAGCTTGTTGGAGTCATTACTGGACACTGCGCCATTGGATCCATGCTGGTCAAATGGTGCCTCTCGTCCGGTGATGTCTGTAGAAGCTGTGGAGATGAAGAAGAAGTGGAAATGATCCAACACTATCTGTGCCACTGCCCGGCTCTGTAGGAACGCCGTCTCCGTACCTTGGGGTCAAGATTCCTGGCAGACTTGGCTTGCGCGGCAATAGTTGAAATTTCGGATCTACTCTTCTTCATCAAGAGGTCGTATTGGTTTGCCCCGGACTGAGAGCCACTGGCTAGCTCCAGAACCTTCCAAGAAGGGATTCACAATGGGCCATTTTGGTCTCCGAGTGGAAGTGCGGCCTCTAGGCCGCACACACCCTTCCCTACCCAACCTAACCAAGAATGCGAAATGCATTGATAGTGGGAAAATAAAAATGGTGACAAATGGTTGATGGTTGACTGACTGGGAAAAGCGGGACCAAAGATGCTGGATGATTTAATAAGTTTTTTGTGGCGATAAAGTTCAAACTTTGCAGACGAGCAGCTTTGTTGCCAAGACCTTAGTACCGTATTACTTGAAATAGACCGGCGATAGTGACTTTCAAAGGCCAAAACAAAATCTCGCTCTTTCCAACATTTAACACTTTTGATCGACGAATCAAATGAATGAATGGCGAATCAAATTTAAGACCGACCCCACTTATTTTTCTTCCAATGTACCTTCTGTCTATCTCTAATTCTAATTGAGTGATTCATAATCGCCGATCCCGAACCGTTGAAGCTACAAACATAAAACTTAAACAGTGCTTTAAAGAAAATCATTGAATCCCAAACTGACTTTAAGACAAACACAGCGTCAAACAAATTCTACTTTTTTTCAATCAACTGATTTCTGAATTTTTTTTATGGACTTTAAACTTACCTACTGAGTTTGCTAATAAAATTTTACCATGCCTCCAGTCGCAACGGCACAACAATAAATTTTAATAAATTGCCAAAATATTTTCATCTCCGCGCTGCAGCCCAATTCAAGTCGTCAAAAGTTTTACCTCATCAACTCGATTGCTTTGCCATTTGCCTACAACTGCATCGAGGGTGAACAGAGCGACGAGGATGCGCTTGTTTTTAATATGTCAAGCATGCAGCTTAATGGCTTCTTTGCAACAATAAACAACAACAACAACAACAACAACAATGGCAAGGCAAACAACAAAACAGCTTTAGCTTATTGAAATCTATGCGGAATATTGAAAACACATCAACGATATTGAAATTACTTAAAAGGCCCAAATCCACCTTTTCAACACAACCGCGGGCGATGGCCGGAAGCGGGGGTTCGGCGGCACGTTTCAATTGCAAATATTGACAGTTGAAGTTGTCGCGTTGTGCCTACGGCACACTGTCGCTGATAACTTGCGACCTGCTGTCGCCGTGTCACTGTGACAACAGCGCCAAGAAACAGCGACGGAAAAAATTTCTAGAAGGGGAGGTCGCGTCGATGTTCACAAGGATTTCGCTGATATTTTATTAATACAGACTTTTGGCATTCGGCCGGCGCGCACTGTCGATTGGTGTTCTTTTTCCCCTATTCTGGTGGCAGACGCAGAAAGCACTGGGCGTGGGAGAGGTGAGCCACGCCGCCACTGGACGCGCAAATGCCTGTTGACAGTCTTAATGCGTAAACAAGCGCGACAATCAAATGCCTGTCAACTTCCCCCGAGTCGACTATTTCAGGTATTTAATAATTTCATTTTCAACATCATGTTATCTGCTATTTAGATTGTTGTTGTTATTGAAATGCGATATTAATGTTTCCTGTCGACGGGGCAATTGGATGTTTAAAAATTTGATCCAAATTGCAGTTTGTATGGATTCGATTTGTTATTCTAAAGTTATGCAGCGTTGCAGCGTTTTACTTTAGCTGCTCTTTAAAAATTGGACTAAGAAATTTTTTATTTACTTTACATGAAGATTTAGTTTAAATAAAGTTTAAATTTAAGTTTAGTTGTCTGCAAACTTACAAACATATTTTAAAAACCTTTAGCTTTTGATTAACGAACAATGAATCTCATATTTTTAAGCTATAAGAAACTGTTGTGGGCGGAACATGTTTTTCAAGAACAATCAACAAAACGGAGTTTGTAAAAAAAAAACTTGATGGCCTTTTGGCAAGTTTTCACTTTAAAATGTTAAAATCTATATATGACCTTCTAGACAGTGGGAGTGAGCTAATAACCAAAAAAGTTATCATTACGAAAGGAATGTCATATCACGAAAGGAAATAGCGAGAGATTTGGCAGGCCTAGACTCGAAAATGAATTTAAAAACACATTTATTCAACCACTTCTTAATGTTTTACTGAGAATTGGTGAGTATTCAATAGTTATGGCTTAACTGTAGGTAGGTAAGTAAGTAAGTAACAGCGATCGGATTTTTCTAGGTTGTTATGTCTATGGGTTTGATAATAAAAGGTCAAAGGACACTAATGGCACCAATGCTCCATCAACTACTAACTAGTACGCTCTGCAGAATACTCGTATACCTATAACGTCTCTTCCTTATCTTCCCCTATGATCGCACGACTGAAATATTTGGTGTTACTTTTTCTCAAAAACGTAACAAAGATAACAAATGACGGACAAAATTGAGACATTGACTACTTTGCCGGTATGGGTGGCCCACTCTGGTGGTGAGTTTTGGAACATTAATCAAGTTTATATATTTTGGACTACAGAATGTCCTCTAATAGTGCAAAAACCATTTCTTGAGCAGTTTTCCACACATAAGAAATAAGTGGTCCGTTTTATATGGAAGTAATTTTTGTAAATTGAAGAAAAGCGAAGCCATTTAGTATTAGAAACAAAGCTGAAATTTATTAGCAAAGAGTATGAAATTAGCTTTAATTTTC
Source organism: Melieria omissa (assembly GCA_963971225.1). Classification (NCBI taxonomy): domain Eukaryota; kingdom Metazoa; phylum Arthropoda; class Insecta; order Diptera; family Ulidiidae; genus Melieria; species Melieria omissa. The sequence continues at coordinate 43,007,831 of OZ020268.1, read as the reverse complement.
CTGGGTATTGGCCATAATTTTCACCTCTGTAGGACTTTTAACAATCTATGGTTTTATGGGCCGAATTTTCTTCTACTGAGTTGATTTGTATGAACAATTTTGTAGCTTATGTCGATTAGAAAATCAAAAATTGTTTATTAATTCGCATACAACAATTACAGATAACAAAATATTTTTCATTGCAAATTAGCTAACTTTATTCAAACTGAATTGGTTCAATAACACTGTTCAACACAAAAAAAAAATAACAAGGTTTTGACAACGGATTCTGGTAGAGGGGACCAAAAAAAATATACGTGTATCGGCATTTTGAAAGGGTACGTCTGAATTTTTTTTAGGGGCGGTCAAAGTTTTTCCGAAAACCATGTAACCTCACATTTTAGGTATATGATGGGTTCAGCAATTTGATGTGAAATACTACGAAGAAAATTTTTGTGGAACACTTTAACCCTGTAGCTCCTAGTTGTATGGGTAAATTTGACCCTTTTTTCTAAAATGCCAAAAATATCCTGTAAAACAGGAAATTTTAAGGACAAAATGTGCCACGAAAATATTCGCCATAAAATTCTACTATAGGACTCTGAATACATCAAAGCTCAGAAATTACTTGAACTTGAATTAAGAATTAAGCCAAAACTGAAAATCTGTTTAAGTGTTTATTTCGTACTTAATCAAAACTAATCAACTAATATTTTTTGCACTTCTGTCCACTGTGCGAACGCTAAGAGCTACAAAAAAATATTTCAGCTTCTGCCATATAAATAACGATTTCCAAAAAACGAAAGCAAGAAATCCTGCCGGCGCGCCACGAAGAAATCTACCGGCATATCATTAAAACACTCACCATCCAGTTAAGCTGCGCTGTGGCTGTTGCTGTTGCTGCACGCGACCAGCACTCAATGCGGCCAAACGCGCTCGCCACCCCAGCCGCCGCGAGCAGCACCCACAGCCGCAACGTCAACAAGCAGCGCCAGCCCAAAATAGCAACGCAAGAAGGCGTCACGGCGGCATTGCGGGTCATCGCGTGAAATAATAACCCGTTCACGTGTTAACTTCCGTCGCCGCAGCGGAAGCAGCCCAGCCGCCGCTCGCTCCTTCGCGGCCGCGGCGTGTTTAACCCTTTGCAGCGCATATAATCAGCCCGGCGGACCGCCTGCTGCTTGTTTCGGCGCTACCCAACTGCTCGCCTAACTGGCTTGAAACAATAAAAAGGACTACGCCAGTCGGACCCACCACCACGACGAGTGCCGCTGCAGCCACTAGAACTTTTCATGTATGCAAATGAGACAGACGCGAATTGATTAAAATTCGATTGTTTCTTTTATTTGCAGCCTCGCGTTTTTCGGCAATAAAATTGGACTTCTTATGTTCCATTGCCATGTCGGCGGCAGCGGCACAGGATGGGGTCCTGCGCACTTTATCGGGCATGCTGCATATCTTTTATGCTTATCTCGTTTGCTCGCCGGATAGAGTGACCATTTGTCGAACACACTTTCACAACTCTTGTAATTTCTTAAACTGGTAGGGTCTCTAAGCTACGCATGGACCTTTTAGGATTCTAAAGATTTTTTGAGAAGGCCGCTAGAAAACCCGACATCTTAATAGGACTATTGGGACCGATGGTATACCGAGGGATCTATTGAAAATTGACTATCTATAGATTGCGAAAACACATCGTCAGCCTCTTTGGATCATTTGGGATTTGAACTATCGACCTTTTGACTTCTGATCCTTTGCATTTAACACTCAGCCACAGCTATTCTGACTTTCTCCATGGGTATTGAACTCTGTGAAGTTGTCGATATTTATGAGTAAATCTTAGAACATGGTCACCCTACTGTCTGGCGTAATGTCTGCTGTTGCTGTTTGGCATTTATTACGCTCCGCCAGATCGTCGTACATTTTTCTTCATTTTAATTATCCTCGTTGTTTGCATTGCAGATCCTTGTTGTTGCTTGTCCTTGCTGTGTTCTGTTATCTGAGCATCGCCTTACAACTGGGTTTTCAGCCGCACCGAGCGCTACACCTCGAACTAATCAACGCCGTCACACCCTTCGATTTCGCTGCTAATCCTTTCCCACCCGGAAGTGGCGGCTGCCCGACTGACTGATGGCACGGTTGGTCTCTCTCCCGCCGACGGGGGTTGTTACGGGGCTGAGCGCGTGCTTTTTCGATTTTTAATTTTTTAATTCGTTATCCTTTTATGGCGATACACGGCCGGTCGTCGATGTGCTCTGTAGCAGTAAAAGGGGTGAAGGGGCCAAGCATTAATGACAATCGGATAAGACAAAAGACTGCAGCAGCAAAACGGTGTATGCAATGTTTTCTTTTTTTGCGCCCATAATTAAAAAATTCGCGCCACTGTGCCAGCGTGCGTCATTATCCTTTCGTTTCACTTGTTGTTTTTGTGGATCGAAGGCAGTTGCACTGAAAAAGCAAAACAAACAATGAAAGGGTTAACTTTACGGCGAGATATTGACTCAAGCCATGTACACCATCTACATTGACAAAAACAACAACAGCAACAACAACGGTTGTGGCTTGCATAACAGTGAAGCGAAGTAATGATAACCGGCAGAGTCTGCGGAAAATGCTTCTTCCGTGGCCGCCATTGTTTTTTTGCTTCAACTTCGATTACAAAATTCGAGCTTTATCCGATTAAAAATTTTTCAAATTTAAATTTTAAATTATTATACTTTTGAGACTCCAACTCCGGCAACAACACCAACAACGTTGAGCTACTTTTTCAACGCCTCGTTTCGCCGCTCTTGTTATTATTGCTGGCGCTTTGTATCCTTTTGCCGCCTCCATTCAACGCCATTCGTTTCCTGGTTCGGTAGCTGAAGTCATGGGTATCCGGCTGCGCGCATGTTTTGTTGGGATGCGGTTGGCATTTTTGCCTTTTTCGAGTTAATAAGAAGCTGATGCCAGATTTTTATGATTTTTACTAAAACAATAAACATTAAAAGATAACGTCACAACTTTGGGTTATATTTCGAGTGTCGTAAAATTCGAATGTGGAAATTGAATAAAGCAGAAAAGCATGGGACTTGTAGAAACTTTGCTAATACATTTCAATGGAAATGTTCTGAAATAATAGATAACAAAATGCGAGTACGGGAGTTCACTATGCACCCTTAGAGAATATAAGAATATAATCCTACCTCCCAAGCCACTTTCGATTAGGATTTTGCAAATTTTGCAATATTCTGTGATTATTTCTCAGCACCTCATAGGGTAAGTTGAGATTTGAACCTAAGGTCTTCTTCTAAAAAACTCACTAGCCACCCAAATTGGGGTGGCCGATTTCGCTGCTGCTACAGCAAAATAAGGCAAGAATTGGATTCATGAAATGTAATTTTTATTATTTAACTTAAAGCTAAAAGAGTCAAACTTAAACTGTGAAAGAGTCAAACTCATGTCTTCTAATTGTGAGATTTGAACTGAGCCTTGGGATACTTTGTGCAGGCAGAGGAAAACTGAATGGCAGAAATATATTCCGAAACATTCCAATCAGCAGATACTCTTCAAACCAACTAATATCCGAATTGGTATGGGCTTCCTTACTAGACATTGTGAGATATACAAGCACCTGGGAATTATAAACAAGGACCTCATGTCTAGGACTTCTCACAAAATGGTAGAAACTTGCCAAGACCAGACTTCAGTTCTTAAAAACTACACTCCTTACTCTACAAAATCTGTTGAAGAGGTCTTCCCAGAATACGCGCCGTTTACTGAGGCTAACATTTAACAAAGATCTGTATTATGGATCGTCGAAAGAGTAGTTTTACTAAGCGCCTGGATCCTTACCAACTCGCTACTTTTATTCTAATCGATACTACTGTGCTTCGTTGGTATGTATTAAGATTCATTTTCAATCATTACTTTTTAATTTCTTCTTTCAAATCTGTCTCTCTAGTTATCCCTAAATCAGAAACGAAAAGAAAATTCCAGAAAATATATCGGAAAATTCGAAAAATCCCCGTCATGTTTGACCGTGAATTCTGAAAAATTTCAGACGATAACTTTGGAGCTAAAGGTCACACATCAATTAAATTTAATACAAACTTACTATTTAGTCATGTCCTTCGACAGAGCGAATGGGGCGAGTATTGGACGAGGGGGCGTGGCACCCCATACAAGCCAAATCCTAAAAATGGAATATCTTTGACATTGTAAGGTGCACATCATTGAGATTTTGTATAGCGTTGTCCCATAGATTAGACGTTCTACTGGTAAAATTTAATTGGCGATGAACAAGGGGCGTGGCACATCTGTTTTTAACCAAATATTCCGCTGAACTATAAGTTGCACAGCAATGAAACTTAGTACGAACCCACCATTTATTCATATATTTCGACGGAGGGAATGGTGCGGATATTGAACAAGGGGGGTGTGGCACCGCCCATACAAGCCAAATCTTAAAAATGGAATATCTTTGAAATTGTAAGTCGTACAACACTGAAAGTTGGTACCCCGTCGTAACATAGATGAGTCATTCTATTGGTAAGATTTGTTGGACGTTGGACAAGGCACGCTTTTTTGACCCAAATATGAACTATAAGTGGCTCAACAATAAAACTAAGTACGGACCTACCATTTTCCCTTCCGACAGAGGGCATTGTGCGGGTATTGAAAAAGGGGTCGAGGCACCGCCAATATAATTTAAATCTTGTTCAAACGTAGTCCATTTCTTTACTGAAACAGCAGCAACATTACTGATTTGTGGGCCTCGATTGCGTTAACCAGTAGCATCTCCTCTTTCTTCAGTTGGTTATCTTCGTCAATTTGCATCGCCATAGATTTGCCATCCCGCGTATTTCATTATAAAAAACAAATGTCGAGCGAGACGGAGTTTGCCGGGTCAGCTAGTGTTTTATAAAAGAACGGCCGTTGTGAATCTAAAAGGCGAAGTTCAAGCTTTCACTCGAAGACAATTTATTTTCTGTTGGCTAGCTCGAGTTCCGGCCGCCGTAGCTCAGCTGGCTAGTGCGTTGGGCCGCGAGTTAAGACTCCGCGAGTTCAATACTCCGTTGCGTTAACACCGGAAAAAAGAGAAACAACAATTTTTCTTTCGGCGGCTGTCTGAGAGTCAAACTCATCACACCATTGTTCCCATTGCATAGAAAACATTGCGACTCTTTTCTCCTTGCGACAACTTTTACAGAATAAGCACCATTAGTGCTTTCCATTGTTTTTTGTAAATTTTCAATGTGAACAAATTTTCCAAAAAAAAGGTGAAGCAAACATTAATGTCCTTCATTCACGCGGAAGACAAAATTCTTATCCCCGCTTCGCGCTCAACGCTCAGAAACGCACGCGACCATATGCCGAGATGTATCAGATGTCAAGAAGCCACTGAAGCCGAACGCTTGCGTATCGCAAAAAGATCAAACGTCACGTGCGCGGCGGTGGCGGCGGCGCCACAAAGAATCACTTAACGATTCGCCGCAAAATTGAGACTTCAATTAAAACGCACGCGAGCATCCTTCGTTTTCACTTTCCTTTTTTTCCATCTAAAATACAGCAATTTTTTAACACCAAAATGAGCAACGGAAAAGCAAAAAATCGTCTTATTTTGTTTTTGTTTTTTTTATTTTCACGCTCAAGTGAACAGCTCAAACGCGCACACGCCCACCGCGCGGCTGGCCGCGGACGATTTGTTTGGCCGACAGTCGAATGCGCGGAATTTTTTCGGATTTTTTCCACCGATGCAACACACTTAAAATTCAGAAGACGCCGCGAAAGGGAAGCGGCAAAAAACTTGTAAAAATTATCAAAGTTGGAAAAGTGAAAATTTTCGAATATCAGCAACAACCCCCATTCCATGCGTCGCAGACACGCACCGCCGGACCACGCAGCGGGAAATAAGCCAGGCACGAAAATGCGCGGCGACTTTTTACACCGCGGCCACAATTTCCGCACATCCGTCCGTCCGTTCGAGCGCTCGTGCGGCTCATCACTCAAATGGCCCAAAATGGCGATTATTCATAAATCATTAAACACCATTTTGCATACGGCGCACACGCCAAGCAGCCAAACAGCCACCCAAGTCCTAAAAGTCGAGGACGGGGCCGATGCTTTCAAATTTTTATCGCTTTTCGAAAAAAAAGCAAATCTCCCTAATGAGCAGCACACAATTTTGATGAAAAAAAGCGAAAAAACTTCTGAAAAAATCAAAGGCGAAAACATTGAACAACAACAAAAACAAGGCAAGGCAAACGCTGCGCTGGCGGCAGGCGGCATTGGGGCGCGAAAACATTTGCGCTTGTTTGTTAACGTTTGTAGTTGTCAGTCGTGCGGCGAAAGTGGAAACAAGCCAACCCCTCCTACCGCCACCCCAACCCACCTTTTTCGACGCTGCGCTTTAGCTCGCAAACAAGTCGACATAAGAAGACATTAAAAATTTTGTTTGATTCTTGTTCTGGTCGTTTGATTTCCGTTCTGCCGCTAACGTTCCGTTCCGTTTGCCGTTGAGATTAAAATGTGTGCCCGCCTCCGCCACAACCGCGCGTCCATATTATTCCAGTCCATCGTCCGCGACGTTCGACGGCGCTCAGCTATCTGGGCGAGCGATAGCCGCGCGCCATTAAATTAAAAATTCATCTTTAATCAAAAATTATTGTTGACGTTTTTTCTTGGTTAATGCTGACGCGTCTGCCATTGTTGTTGTTGCAGCTATTTATTTGTATTTTTTTGGCTATTTTTTAGCAGTAAAAACGTAAAAGTTTGACCGGGCGCTGTGCTTTCGAATCGTCTCTTTCCAACCATTCTATCGGCAGCAGTATGCCAGCACATGGATTGATGGGGTGGATGCAGTAGTTAGTCATCAATGAGGAGGTTACACTTAGGTATGAGGGAACAGACAGAACAGACAGGTATGGCAATGAAAGGTGTCAGTCTTGGTTGTTTCATGTCTGTTGTGGTTGTTAGTAGAAGTACTTGACCTGAAGAGGACATTACACCTATCAGGATTCAATACTTTGTTTCATAACAGCACCGTGCCAGATGGGTAGATAGGTAGTGGTAGTGTTGGCAGCTCTCATATGTCCCATATGTGCCCATTGTGGTACCACAAGAACCCCTTCGTTTTAGTAGATCTCAAACCAGCCCGAACAGGTGATGAAGCGTATTAGACTCTTGGTGTCAACCTCCGATATGTCCGCGAAGTTCGATGTATGGTAAAACCCTAAGTGTTTTTTCCGTTTCCTACAAAGAGCGGGACAAGTATAAAGTAAGTGGAGAATTGTTTCTTCTTCGTCTATGTCTCTGCAGCTTCTGCAGAAGTCGTTGGCCAGGTGGCCCAGCCCTAAACTAATAGCGTGGCTGATCAGTGATGACTCCGACAATCCGACAACAACCCTAAGCGTCCCCTCTTGAGGTCTAGCAGACTTTTGGTGTGTTTCCAGTCCAGCTCTGGCCAGATATGTTGCGCTGTCTTGCCTGTCTCTGAGGCTGCCCATGCATTGTTAGCGGCTTTTGTCATCGCTTCCTATATCATCAGCTTGCATGTACTCAATGGAATACTTAACCTGGCGAGCTCTGACGATAGCTCCTTGGTTGTTCCTTGTCTAGCCAGTTCGTCTGCCCTGCAGTTCCCCGGGATATCTTTGTGACGAAGTACCCATACGAGGTGGAAGAGATTTGCGACAGCTGATCACTGTTTCATACATCAGAACATGGACCTTAGGTCCTGATAGCCGCTTGGCTCTCAGAGAGAATATCTCGTCTAGAGAGACTGCTCTCTTTGATCCACTTCAGGGCAGCTACAATGGCTGAAACCTTTGCTTGGAACACGCTACAGTGGTCCGGCAGTCTAAGGGAGTAATTTATACCAAGTGAGTCTGAGAAGACGTCTCCACCAACAGCTCCATTTAACTCGGAGCCGTCGGTGTAGATCTGGTACGAGTTCCCTATTAATGGTCCTGAGTTTTCCTCCCAGTTGTTCCTGTCTGGGATGGTGCTAGTGAATTTTTTGTTAAACTGGAAATAGGGAGGGGGAGGGGGGTGAAGATGCGGGCCAGATAACTTGAAAGTAAAACAGACATTCTACTTTTCTATTTGCAGGATGATATACTAATGGAAGTTTTGACTCTAGACTGAGTTTTTCAAATAAAAATTTTTTGCAGTTATGAGGCAAACGTCATCTCCCTATGTACCTACTTGATGTGTAATGCCCACTTAGTCAATTACACCGTAACTTAGTAATTAATACTAAGGTCACAGTCGGCCTCGATAGTCCAGCGGGTAGCGCGCTGGCTTCTCATACCAAAGGCTCCAGGTTCGATTCCTGGCTCGGGCTGGTGAAAAACTCGTCTACTTCTATCGCTATCCACATGAAGGGAATGAGAATTACAAGAATCGCACAAGTGCGCTCTTGGCAGGCAATGGCAAACCTTCCAAGTGTGAACGAAAAACTGCCAATCGCCGTTCGGATTCGGCGTTAAACTGTAAGTCCCCTCCCCCTCCCTTTCCCCATCCGCTTGAAATGTGTGCTGTAACATATGTTGGAAAGACAGTGTTGCATACGCATTAAAAAAAAAACACGGTTGAAATATGAGATATTACTCTCATGTTCCTTCCCTATCCCCCTTTATGGCGTCCTGAAAGAAATCAATTTTTATGTTAGCCTGACGTGAACAAGGATCAATGTTCCTTATTTGCCAAATTAGGCACTTCACAGCGTACCAGTTAGAAATAAATAAAAGGTGGGCAAGGCAACCTAAGACACGGCTGGACAGTGTTTAAGGCAGACAAGACACCGATTATTCACTTCACTAAACTCCGTTGAGTATGAAACTTGCTGGTTGTGGCTCGAGGTTTTACCGAGTTGGGAACAAACAGTTACTATCACCAAAAGTATGAGTTGCGAACTATTGAGTACTAGAAACAATTGGAGTTAACGAGAACAGGCACTTCAGGAGTGAAGTCGATCAATACGGCGGATGTCTGGATGACTAATTCTTTTCGTCTGGGAAATGAACAAAGGCCCGATTTAGTGACTTGCTTCAACGAATTACCGACGAATCGCTAGAACCCTTCTTTTATCACCGCTAAAAAAACATAACGCACCCTATTTTAGATCTTAGTGTAAGCAAAAGTCGTGAGGCATCATAACGAACCAAACCGGCCTAGGGCCTAAAGACACCTGTTCCTATCTACGTAACAACAGAAGCCTGAGGAATTCTAAAAGTATCGAATTTGTGGATCCGTAGCCGCAATTTTCATAGAAAACTTCTCAGAAAGAGTTTCCTACACAGGCAACACATCAGCTCATTAACGTAACTTTTTCAAGGTATTAAGTCTTGTTGAGCCCCTACGCTCCCTGGAGGAGTGAACAAAAAAATGGACACAAAGCCTTTATGAAATAATTTTTTTCTTGCGACCACGTTTTCATTCAAAATTTGGCAAATACATATTCCCAGCCATGCGCTCAGACATCCATTCATACATAGACATTTATTTCACCTTTGTCCAATAAAAATTAATATGGAAAACGTGCTGGAACTTGCCAGGGTCCACTTAGCGCCGCCGCCGCATCAACCCAACGGACGCAGCGTGACTAGGCGGAAATAAGAATTAAATTAAATTGAAAGCCAGCCGAAATAAAGAAAACTTGCGGGCGAAGCCTGAAAGTAATAAAATCAAACAAATTATGCTAACAAACCAAATTTGTGACTACTTACGGGCACTTGGTCCCCGCCCAACCCTGCGTCCTATGCCACCGGGGAAGATAAAAATGTAGTCCATTCAATGACTGGTGATTTGCTCAATAACCCTTGTAATTTTGCAGCGCAGCGCCCTCGCTGCGGCCGTCACACACACCCGCAACGCAGAGGACATCAAACAGAGCTGCCAGGATACATGCGAGCGACATGACTTGAAAATCACTTAATCTACTGCTAGCAAAGCAAACACACACTAAAAGCCAGCGACTCGGGCGTGTGTGCAGGACGAGCAGTTGCAGACGCAGCGAAGTCTCAAGACGGCGCGGGGCAGGACAAGGAAACCCTTTCGTGACACTTTCACTTGGACGATTGCTGGCAGCACGTTGAAGTTGTTGTTGCGGTTGTTGTAGTTGTTACTTTTCTTTGGTTTCCGAAAAATATGTGGAATAAATAAACAAAACCATGACAACGTGTTCACTTATCTCACACATGTCCTTGCGCTGCGCTCTGACCTTTCGCTTTTTTGCGCTTTTCCGGAAGGGTTACAAATGCTGGGGCGTAGCAGCCAAGCACACACACGAAAAATATTGCAAATCACTAAAACCAACAATAACAAACACGACCGCCATGACAATAACAACACGCAGCAGTGACAGCAGAGGAGCAAAGGATAAGGCTGAGCGTGTGTGTGGCAAGGACGTGGGCCGCCGTTGGTAATTCAATTCAATCAAAATTGTTTGGACCATCAAACACGCAATTACAGGCAATAAATTTTTGCTACTTTTCTTTCAGCCGACTACAAAATAAAAAGGATAATGCTATTGAGAAGGATAATGGAATTGTTGCAATCGTTTGCTTTGTGCTTCTCACAAGTGTCCGTCGAGCGAAGGGCTCAAAACGGCGGCGGCATAAAAATACGAACTGCAACCCCAGGTCCTGCGGGACGTCTACTCTGCTCGTTACGGCGTTTCGACAGCATTTCATAAATGTCAGTGTATCAATAAAATTATTCGCACACATACGAGCTGTCAGCTGTCAGCAAGGCACAGGGGCAGAAACTGAGCTGGCAGCCTGTCGGCGGTCGGGCACGTTTCTTGGCAATTTACCAATATTGCCGCTTTGCTTGTTTGTTTGCTTGTCTGTCTTTGAGGGTTATCTGCACTTCTTGATTCTTTTTATCCGTTTCGCTCAACTGCTCACTTCAATTCTGCCAAATCACTTGACCAATTTGTCAAGTGGCATTCGCCGCTCGCCGCCCAAGACTCCTTGTAAGAGTCCTTCAGCATAGCCCACGCTCGCCGTAATTTGCATTTATTGTGCGCCCTTTTCGCTTTTGGATTTTTTTGCGTTTTGATTTCATTTTCTTTCACAATATTGCTTTAAGGAATTTGTTGCGTTTTCTTTGGACTTGTGGCCCTTTTTGATTTGATGCCATTCGCATTTGTTTGATAAAAGTCACTTGTCATATTTCTGCGTTGGCTTATTATTTTATTAGCTACAGACACGGGGCCAAATAGTGCCGGATTTGACTTTATTGCCGCAGCGGCCATAACTCATCACAAATTTATTCACGATAAAAATGAGCGACGGTGCTCGGCAGCTGCCATTCGACTGATGATGATGTCTGTCGGTCGATACCGGAGCGCAACATTTTGTTCTGTGCGGAAAATCAAATGAGCATAAAGGTTACGTCCCTACACGCTTTCATGGTCCAATAAATATGAACAAGTGTATACTGTTTTAGGGCTAAAAGTACCGAGAAATCAGTTTTAAATGATTGTCATGTCCACTTTAACATACATTTTTCTTTAACTATGTTTATTCAATGCTGTTGGGTTTGTTAAAAAATGTTTACTTGGACTCAAATGACAATGACACAGAGGAAGACAACACTTCAAGGAGAGCCAACGTGAGCTTTGTGTGGCTCGTTGGAGGCACCGATGTTTTTTGATGTTCAAACTTTAAAGCGTTTGGTTTTTGTAGTCCGAAAATACACTTTACTCGTGTCTCTTTATGACTTCATGACTTATAAGTTTTCAAAGTAGAACATTTCCATAAATTTGAGCCTGGACTATGAATTGCAAGCAAAGACTGAAAAAAATTGTTAGTAACAACTGCTGCATTCACTGAAGTTCACGATTCATGCCAGCAGGATTCGTGTCGGAAACATTAGGGATTGGAACCCCACACAACTATTCTTATCAAACGAATTGGCGCGCTCAGGTGCCTCGCTTGACGCATCGCTGGGTGTCCCGGTTCCGAATCCTTTGGAAGTTGTCAAGAGAGGCTGCTATCTGCACTGTCTCAGTCTTGCCAATCGGAGGTGAAAGTCGCTGACTTCCTGTCGTACCTTGCGGGCGATGTGGCCCTCTTACAATGAGCGGAGATCCCGCGAGCTTATACACAGATCCCGCACGGAGGTCGCTAGGCTTACAGCGGTCATCACAGGACACTGGACCATAGGTCCACATGCGGATAGGCTAAGCATCCCTTCAATACCCACTGTAGGAGCTGTGGGAATTTAGAAGAGAAAGAAACACTTGATCACTTCCTCTGTCATTGCTCAGCTTTGGCAAGAGCAAGATTTAAGTTTCTGGGGAAACACTTCCTTACTTGCTCGACCGATTGCTCGACAGTAAGTCTGGGAAACCTTCTTGAATACATAAATTCTAACGGGTGGGTTTAGTCATACTACAAACCAGGTTTAGTTTCGGTGCGCATGTGGTATCAAAACGGCAGGGGGACAACTGTGATTTAGCCACTTCAACCAACCAACCATTCTTGTCAAACACGAAACAAACTAAAACTTCAATGAATCACAAAATATTTCGGAAGAATAAAATACTTTATTATGATTACTCTTTTTCATCGTTCATTGCATTTCCAATTAAATTTCTTATTTTAGTTTTTGAATATAAAAAAGGTACAGTAAAAACAAAAACTGCTCCCAAACAATTTTTATGTCAAGATATATTGCCTCAGGACTTTCGGAAACGACCACAATCGTTGTGTATTTGTGAAAAATACTCAGTAAGCCGCAGACCGCCTAAAATTATGCACACAAATTGTGAATGTTGCACATTGCATAACCAAACTCGACGCCATTTTAATCAGAATAATGTATGAGAATTGAAAATTCACACATATACACTTACACATACATACACCAGAACACGCAATTACCATCGAAACGCCCAGTCGCTGTCGACTACAATTGCCACCTATGTTGTTGTTGTTATATGAGTATATATTTTTTGCAGTATTTTTCTTCGTCATATTTTTAACTAAAAAACACGAGAAGAAATATGCAACAGAAGAAACAATACGAAATAAGCACTGAATAATTAGAATATGTTAAGTGTTTTCCACTTTTGAGCTGTGTGTGTGCGTGTGTGTTGCTGAGCTCTGCGGCCGTGCTGTGTGGATGCTGATGGGCGGCTGCTGATGAAGCAGGTGAGGGTGGTTATTGAAGCGGCTGGCTGAAGGTGGCTGTGCTTAATGAATGCAGCTGTTTTGCCAGTAATAAGGCGTGACAGCCCGCAACAACAACAACAACAGCAAAGTATTCACATAAGTTGCACACGCCATCAACGTTTCTAGTCGCTGAAGAACAACAACAACAACGTGAGTTAGTAGATGAAGAACAATTACAAATACAACAACTACGACAAAAACAACAATGTCCTTAGCAATTGCTGGCACACGAAAAACAACAACAATAACAACAAACAACAACATAGACAGCAACACAAGTGCCCACCTGACTTTTTGTCATTCAAATGAAAACTGTACCCTGATTTCTTGTGTTTCTATATTTACGCATACGAACGTGTTTATGATGGCACACACACACACACACACTTGCCTCGTTGCGCATGCATAAAACACGGACGGAATGCAAGCCTATGCGCCCATGCATATGCAAGGGAAAATGTAAGAACGGCAGCAACAATCGCCAGAGCAGAGAAAGAAAGAATTTACAATGCAATTGAGTATGCAAATATTGCCCACTTCACACACACACACACACACACTCATATGCACATGGCTGCTATGCGCCTAGAAATGAGTCTAAAAATTAGAATAACAGTTTTTTCTTCGGTCTCTTGCATTTTTCGCATTTGTTGTTGTCGCTTTCCATGTGCCTCTTCTATTTTGTGCATTGCTTTCAACTCATTTCCTTTCGTCGCTTTTAGCCGTTTTTGCTAAATAACTGCAAAAAGTGTCGCACAATGAGCGCAAAACGAAAAACCCAGCAAGGCAAGTCATCAAAAGAAAAAGCACGAAACGCTTAGGACGCGTCGACGCTTGGTGTCGCGCCCAAGTGTTGTTGCTGCTGCAACTTTTGTAATGCTTATAAGCACAACACGTCGGCATCGGCACAGGTGTCGACCGGCGAGGGTGTACTCGGCTGCACTCACACACTCACACACGCGTGCAAGTGTGCGTGTGTGTGTCGGTTTTATTTTTGTTAATTATTATAAAATGTTACAACAATAACAACACTTTCGACAATGTCGCATGTGCGCATATTTTTATTTCGAAAACTTTTGCAGCAACAACAAAGACCAACAACCAGCACCATTCGTGCCTAAATACAAGAATCCAGTAGAGTAGCAGCGACAACGACGACGACGACGGCAACACCTAAATAAAAACAATGCGAAATTTAAAGGAAAATAACAATAATACCCACTTACAATTAGTACTAATGATGCTGTCGCTGCTGTTGTAGGCAATTGCGTTGTTGTTGTTGCAGTGGGGGGCAGCAGGGCGGTGCTAAAGTGTCACAGCTGCAGCAACAACAATTTCAACTATTCAACGTGCATGCATTGCAGTTTTATTCTTTTAATGATTCATTTCCTTCTGCTGCTGGTGCACTCACTTTCCTGGGCCGCTGCTCAAGTCTCGGCCCATTCAGATGTAACATATGAGCAGAGCTGTGATCCTATCATCTACTGAAAGATCAAAGAGTATATTTACACCTTAACGGTTATTCATTTATGAAATTCTTTACAACTCGAAAGTGCTTCAGAGTTTTCTTGGTCTCTCTTAAAACGAAGTTTTAGGGCTTTCGAAATATTTATTTATTTATTTAAAACCAATGAACTTTTTTGCATGAAGTCCTCTTCACTGAAATAATGTTTCCTCAGAGATTTTGCACGTCTATGGGCAGTTTATGATAATAGTAATGATCTATTGTGGTCGTGGCTCACCTTTTTCGATGCAAAAGCCAAGCATTTGGATTTCAACGTCAATAAGCCAAGTAAATACGGACCACCACAATGTCTTGCATCTTGCGGCAATTCTGTATGCATTCACATTCTGATAAATGCCATCTGACCCATTGAAACATTATACATGGCTACCGGATGTGGTCGGGAAACCGTGATTATTCGCCGATGTTCTCGTGAGTATCGACCGACTTTGGATACGTGATGTGGTTGAAGCTATAAAAAAACAGCTCTTTCTAGTTTTATGCTCTCTGTGGGACCACCTTGTTTCTTTTTTAGTGTCTTTTTGTCAGGCAAAGAGCAAGATTTAGGTATCATAAAATATCTCACATTACAACAGTGCCCCTAGTAGCTCCATTATTTCAAACCAAACAAAACTCGAATTGAAGTAAATAAATTTTCGAAACTTATGCAATACGGCAACTGTCTTCTCGTCGTAAAAAAGACGACAAATGAAGAACGTCCTTGATTAAAGGATCTTTCAAAGGATTAAAGGATAAGGAGGATATTGTCATCGATGTCCACAGGAATGTCATCTTCGTTGGAATTGCATACTAATTCACATGGTAGTAGTTGCTTCTTGCCCAAATTTTTGATAGTACCGCCGCAGTCTTCTTCCCCCGAATCTTCATCGGACACTTTAGGGTCATCGAGAGGCTTTATATACAATTTTCAATACCTTTATCATCACTCTGTAAGGTTTCCAGATAATCTAACATTTAATTTCGAGTTTTCAAGTATCTAATAACATAAAAAAAAATATAAATGTACTTGCACTGTATTTGGACCAACGTAACGTATACGTCACGGCAATAAAAAACACAATCAAACACGGATAAAATATAATACGTTGTCATTTATTTTTTGCACTATTTATCTACAAACTATTCTAAGTTATACTGCTTTAAAATATTTTGTTTACTTGCATACGAAAACAAATTTTCAATTCAATTACTTTGTGACTTTTGTCATTTTCGATATTTTCCTTTTTTTCAAATTACACACAATACTAAACAAACGTGAACTCGTTTTTCACAAAGGAAGCTTGATTGCAACTGAAGCAATTTCGGCCGTTATGCTTATGACGATGTAATGATATAGTTTTTATTACAAAGTTAGTTAGTTTTTATTACATTTTCAGTGGCTAATTTTTTTTTTCGGCCCATAAAGAAGGGATATGCTATCGTGACGTATACGTCACGTTGGTCCTTAATGAGTTAATATCAGTTATTGAGGCATTTAGCCTTAAATGTTGTGCCTGTTGAATTAAACTATATGTATTCTTTTTAAAGTGGATTTTTCTGAGTCCGAACAACGGAGCTAAACCTATAAACGTGATACTTGTTCTTTCATTACTCTCAACGCACTCATGGCTCGATATGCAGACCAGTACTCTGTTTTGAGTTTCTTTATAGAGTATTGAGTTATATATGAAACTCCACGAGTCCTTTTGATGTTAAGGAGTAGCTCGCAGTGCCTATAGTCTATTCGAGAGTATTGTAAACTTTGTTCTTTATTTGTTTTTTACAATTAATCAAATTTCCTCCTCCTCCTACTTTGATGTCGTACTGGGTCAGCTGCCTATTGGTTCCATGGTCACATCCCCTACACCAAATCATAGAAGTACCATTCTCGTTCTTCTTAGCGTTTTAGCCATTTTAAATTATTACCTCACTAATCTATAGTCGAAAGTAAATAAATTTTGTAAAGTAAATTTTGTATCTCTTAATGAGACTAAGATCGGTTGCAATAAGGTCAATGATTACATTGTAAAAAGTTATCCTTCTTTGTGTAGCTTCCTTATTCGGACACAGTACACAGACACAGTACACTGTAAAGGACGCAATACTGAGTCTACTGTGTCTTGAGAATAATATATCGTTGTTATTTTTTAATTACTGGTTCTTATTTCGATAGAAAAATCTCCGTAGATTGATTGGTCTATATTTTTTTACTTATCTTAAAAATAACAGATATTTTTATAAATAGAAATTCAAGATAAAAAATATTGATCATTTATGGATTTTTATTTCATAGCGATCAACAATTGATTTTTATGTTAATTCTTTAAATAAAACGAATGGTTAATAATTGATTGTTATTTCCGACCGAAAAATTGGCAATTGAATTAATAGACATCGATCCGAACGTTTTAAAGCGCAGTTGTTTATTAATAAATTCACCAAATATAAAACTGTCTTAACTCTTTCCACTGCTATACTACGTATGTACCTTAGCCAACCTTCTACCTCAGACGAAACAAAAGCAAGCAGTGCAATTTCTTTTTGGTTGCAACACCAGAGTCAGCACAAAAATTCAACAATTGGAAATAATTAAACATTCAAGCGAGGACGGCGCCAAATACTCTCACACACACACACACACATACACGCACAAACAATCCAAGCTGCACGAAATTTTCGCTTTGTAAGCTGCAATGGTCCAATGAGAACATACTCATCCATAGGCCCACACACACACACACACACACACACACACACACACATACAGAGGTAGCGACGCGGACTTATTTGCCCGGCTGCATAGGCCAAAGTGGAATTTACGACCAGAGGCGTGCATCATCAGAAAATAAGCAGTTGGCTAAATAAAGGCAAAGCAATAACAACAATACGAACAGTAAAAATAATAACAACAAGACAAAGTTGTTGTCGAAGAAGGCAAAGCAGAAGCGTAAAGCGAAAGGATTCAAAGCGCTCGAAAGGCCGCTGACGAATGTGTGAGGCTATTTGAGGACGTGAGCGCGCCCACTGGGCAGATGATGGCGATGATGATGATGATGCTGGTGGTGGTGAGGCTACTGCTGGTGCTGTTATGGGCGGCCAATACATCCAAGTGTGAAGCGAGCGAGTGGAGCGCCGAAGACGATGAGCGGTGGTTTGGGCGCTGTGTATGATGACTGCGTTGCGGCAGGTTGGCGTTGATGCGGCACGCTGACTGACTGACTGCTTGGCTGCTGGCTGGCTAAAGTCGCCTCAAAGCGCCAAAGTAGAAGCGACGTAAAAATGCAACAACAAAACAGACAGCACGCCAAAAGAATAATAAATATAGCGGCATAAAGAGCAGAACAAAATATTACTGCAACAACAACAATTGCAGACAGACAACAAACCTGAGTTGACAGAAGCGCAAAAAGGATGCGCATCACCCTCAAACACACACACACACTCACGTAGAGGCCGGAGAAGAGGCGCAGCAGATGGGTGGGATGTCTTCGCCGTTCGGCTCCCTGGTGGACCCACGAAACGAAACAACCAACGAGTGAACCAACAAACGAATCAGACAAAGTTTGGCTGTGCGGTGAGGCGGGGAGTTGGGCGGAAAGTGGGTCGTAGAGAGCGCAAAGCCAAAACGCTGCTTACTTGCACACAAAACGGAGGCAAAATCTGAAGGATTTTGCACCAATTTCACATGACATAAACACACACGTACGCACGCGATGAGACAAGCACCTACTCGGGTATTGGTGGACTGTGCTGCACAGTGTAACCGAACGGTGAAAGATTGCAGATTTTGTGATAGCGATCTCAATCTTAGAGATGATGCATGAACACTTGCACAAAAGAATTTTGGAGGAGAGAATGCTGAAAATTTTTTTGATGTTTGCTTCTATATTTAGGAAGCGAAAGGCCTAACAAGACTTTATTACCTTGTTTTGGTTTAGTTAATGAATTAATATTTTGCTGATGTAATGGAGCTCTCACCTTTTGGTGCCTAAGAACAACGCCTCCATATGTTCTCCTGTAGATTTATAGCACCGTCCGTGGAACAGGTTGATGATGGGTCAAGGCAACAAGTGAATGTTAGATTAAACTCGATTTAATGTCATAAAAACAAAAAATTGGTCCCTATCTAAACACCAACGAGAACAAAAATCAGGAATTGACAGTCACTTTACTTGAAATCGAAATGTAAGTGAAGTCTAAATATTGGATATTGAAAATTTCGAACAAATATTTGGCTAAACTAATTATAATATAATTAAATTTTGCTAGACTTTAACACAATCCACACTTCTTGAGGAAATTTGAAGCATTTACCCGCGCAACTGTTCGATTTCTGCGTTTCCAGTTATCTGATTTGAACAGTTGTCCAACATTTGATGTTTGCTGGCCCATTGTCCGCTCCTTCCATGAGTGTACTTGGACATGTATTGTAGTACTCGTGCTGAATTTGAATAGTATAGATATAAATATGTATGTGTGTACATGTAAGCGGCAACCCACCTGGCGTTGCGTGCTCGCCTTCATAGCGTCCCACCACAACGCGTCAATGTGTTCTGCGCTGAATGGTGGCTAAGAGGCGCGGCGACTTATCCTGATGACAATGTTATGGGCGTGATGACAGCCAGAAGCACACTTCACCGACAGAAGGGCCAGAGCGCAGCACAGAAGAGCAGAAGAATGGAAAAGTGCCGTGATAAAGGTGGAATCCTCCAACGTTCGGCACGGGCCGGTGGGTGGGCAATGCCTGGGAAAAATTATTATTATTGTTAAAAAAGAAGAAATATATTGCAGTAATCCAAACAAGAATTATAATGTCAAGTGTGTGTGTGTTTGTTGGTGTGTGTGTGTGTGCGAGTTGGAAAAGCGGCAATGGGCGCATTCATAGGCAGACTTGAGTGCGCTTCACTGACTGCGTGCTGACGTTCTGTTGCTGTTGAATTTCAGATTTCTGCAAAGTAGAATCGGCCGTGCTGCCTCTAAACGTGCACAAATAATAACAACAACTAGTAAAATAATGTACTCAAAGCTGAAAGTTCCAACAATTGCAATAACTTTGACAGCGTTGAGAGCGTTTGGTAGTAACAACAAAAAATTACAACACTAAGATTTAAATAGTCGCCGAAAACGTAAAAGAAACATATCTCGGCACTTGAGATTATTCTGTACCTGTTTCAATACCTCAGACCTGTACTCCGAACAGTTCGCGATAAGTTGGAGGCAGGTCGACTGTTGCATCAATCCAATATTGTTGGTCTAAAATTGCCTGAAATTCAATTTGAAATAATGAATTACACAACTCTACCGACAGTTACTATAGGAACTCTTCCTAGTTCAAAGTTTCCTAAAGAAAAGTTTGGGAACAAAGGACTGCTTTCAAATCAACTGCGTCTAATCTCCTCCGAAATCTCTAAGCTAGAAGAGGTGCAGATAAAAGAGTCTTTTCGATACAATCAGTTTTAAATTTTTCTTCAGACTTTCAAGTCATTGTAGTATCCTTCAAGTAAAGCCATACAAATCGTAAAAACTCTACCAAACATAGTCAAATAGAACGACTGCAGGGATGTCGGATGACTTCAGAATTCTCTTCGACAACCACGCAGCTATCAGAGCCTTGGGATCGCACATATTAATATCCAATACTTTCTTAACACATTGTTGACCGGTCACGAGTTAACTCGTGTTTTCATGCCCGAACGTTGCTGACCGATCACGAATTAATAGCCGGTGACATGAGATGGTTTCAGCATAAAATTTCCGGTCAAAAATGTGTTAAGCTGTGGCAAACTCCTTGACGAGATGGCTGAACAATATAACTAACATCTGATCTGGATGCCCAGTTACAAAGATATTTCGGAAAGCTCTCAAGCGATAGAACGTATTAGGAACAGCACGACCAATGACCAACTGGACACTTCTCAGAGTTCCTGCCTGAATGCCTGCAATGAAAAGGAATGGGATCCAGGCTGCCAAGACTTGTTAATATATTTGTAGGGCGCAACAAATCTTCCCAGAAGAGGGTTGGAAGCACATTTCAAATCTGTTCGATCAGACTAAATCTTTCATATCTCTATCATTGGTACTCACACTTGAAGCACAGGTTTAAGCCACCTGACTAATGGTTTTTACGAAAACCAACATAAAACTGTTCTTTACCAGCAATTTTGCCATAAATGGAAGTAAATAGCAAAATTAATACATATATGCGGCAAATATGGTCCTTGGAATTTTAAGGTCAAACAAAATGTTAACTTGAGGTTACCTGAAAAACTACTGAAATATTTATTGTCAGGAAGTATTCAAAAAATTTTATAACAAGTTAACAAAATGTTAACTTGAGGTTACCTGAAAAACTACTGAAATATTTCTTGTCAGCAAGTATTCAAAAAATTTTATAAACCCAACTGTACCGTTTCATAAAACCTACTTATTCTCAACTTCACATTCTTCATTCTTCCTTTTATTCTTTCTATCAAAAAATCAAATGTACAACAAACTGGATCGTTTGTAAGCAATAATTTCAAGTCCCCTTACCTTTGTGCATACTTTGCGTGCCCCACAAATTTGACATTTATGCGAAAAACATACTTTATTACAAATTGTTTTATTACAAATGGTTTGACATTAAAAATAAATATCTGTGAAGAAGGTAAAAGGACAAAGACAATGCACACACCGCCATTCACTCGCAAAAGTTCGAGCTGAAGTAAATCATCGAAAGCGTGAAATCATTTCGAGCAACAACAACATGGTGCCATTAAAATAACAATAACAACAACAACAACTAAAAGCAACAAATAAAAAGTGGCGCGGCTATATTGCACAATATTTGCCATGTACTCGTATGTAAGCCGACATGGGCCGCTGTATGTGGATCCCGTCGAGCAGCACTGCGAAGTGAGAGTGAGAGGAGAGCAGCAGTGCGCATGGAAAAAAAATTAATGACACTTGGCGTAATTTATGGTGCGCCATTTTAATTTTTATTAGAAAAATGCGACGAAGAACACACACACACAAACACACTTATATGTGGACAGTCACGGCTTGTAGTCAGTTGGTATGAAGTCGTTAGGCGCCTGGGGGGAATGAGGGGCTATCGCGATGTTTATCGCAATTTGATGCCAGCCTTATAAATATTATTATGCTTGTTTCGAAAATGAAATATGTACTAAGTGCCTTGGTGTGTGTGTGTATGTGTGTTGGGTTTTGTTGTCACTGCGGATTGAAGGCGTGTTAAAAGGTCGTACTTGGCGGATTGTGTTGAAATATTAATTGCTTGATATAAATTTCAATACATCAAACGGTGGATGTGCGTTCGATGGAAAATGTTTAGCTTTTTCGAAGCATGGATAGTCAACTGATTGGATAAGAGTTAACAAGGTGCAATTTCTGTTGAGGCCTGCGACTGTTAAATGAACAATTAAACAATTATTATGGATTTGCAATAAAAAAAGCATGCACGCAGTTTTGAAAGGAGTAATGCAAATAATTTTCAAAAGTAATTTTTTTATGACGAATTCGGATCTAAAAACCAGTAGTGAGTCGATAATGTTATCAATATTTTAAAAAGTAAAATCTGGCACCCGGTAAACAGAAAATCAATGTATGCAGCATATCTATTAAATTTGTCTATTAAAATAAAATATCCAACCACCGCGTATTCTATTGAGTGCTTTAACAAAAAGTTGTTGCTTGAGGCATAAAAACATATACAACATTTTCTCAACGAATTTCACTCAACCCCATAAAATGCGTTCATTGGCTGCCCAAGTTCTAACCCCACACACAAGTCGCAACCACAGAATCGAAATTACACACAATTGCTGCCCTCAATGGAATTTATCGAGTATTTAGTGCTGCAAATCAGAACATCACAAAAACACATCCAACAAAAGAAAGTTGCATGTGTCTCATATCTCGACGCTACATATGACATTACAGTATTCAGAAGTGCCGAGGCGTGTTGCAGAAAGAGTGAAGTGCAAGAAAAGGGTCAGTCGATTCCTTGATGAGTTTCAAGTCGCTGGCAGAAGGGTGTCCGAAGTTTGGCTGCCAAGCTGACAGTTGTGGAAAAGTTTAAACGCAAAATTATAGACACTTTGGCCGGACGGCAGACTGCTCGTTTGGTCCTTCCAAACATGTGAGATGGTATGAGTTCAATGTGTTCGAAGTGCTGTTGAAATAACTGTAACTGTAAATATCAATAACCGGAAGCTGTCTTCGCCGGAAGGGCGAGCATAATTTTCTTAAGAAAGTGTCCGGTGTCCGTCTATCTACGTGTCTGCTGTCTGTGTCCGGTCCGTTGCCAAATGGACAAACGAACAGGGTTCTCATCCCTTGGCCGGGCGATGTTTGAGGAATGTTTTGTTGGCGTTTCTGAAGTTGGCAGTTGCTGAAGGTTATTTAATGTGCGGTTGTACAAGTTGCTTCATCAATGTTGTTGTTGTTGTTATTGGGTATTTCGTGTGTTTATTATTGTTTTTGCTGTAGATTTGCAATACGCAAATATTTGTGGGAAAAGTTGTAAAAGAAGCAAAAACAATTTGATGGCAAATTGAAAATTGATATCTGCTGGGTTGGTGTTTTTGTTTGAGATTTGCGAGAAAATAAAGTGAATGATGTATTTAATTTGAAATGGTTTTTTCAGTTATCATATGATTTTTGATTTTTAATTTTAGATCTCGAACCGAGTGCAACACTTTGAAGTAGCAAAAGCAGGCAATGAATTTCAAAAGTTATTAACAACAAATGTAATAAAATAATAATTATTAATTACATTAATAATAATTAGTAAATGGAAACAAAAATATCAGTTTTATTTTTTTTACAAAATATTTTGATATAAAATATGGTTCTCAAAAATCTCTCCTGAGTACTTGTTAGCCAATTTAGAACTGAAAAGTGACCCTGCTTTCTTTCAGTCTATCATTCGAGTTACGGAAAAAGGCTTTCAATATAGTTGCTAGAATAGGAGAGAGTCTCATGAAACGTTTTTCTATTTCGAAACATTTTGTGATGTTGAAAGATAGCTGAAAGAAAAGCCCTCAAAATATTGTGTACCCATATCAGCAAAGAAAGAAAGCGAGCAATTCAACTACCCCCGTTCATGGAGCCACAGAGAACAATTGCCCCAATGCGGCAGGGTTGCTGTGTTCTGTCGCCAATGCTCCAGAATTCGCAGCCGCAGACAACAAAGTAGAAATCGACATTTGATTGCAATCGTATTTAATTGCCTCCCAGCCGGAGCACACATGTGTAAGGCCGCTTAGACAGAGTTGTGCCGTTTAACTGCCGCAAACCAATTTTAATTTTCTTCTTTCTTCGCCTCATAAACGCTCAAGTGCAGCCAACTGCAATTTCAATGAATGGCCACGCATGTGTGTGTGTGCGTGCCTATTGATGTGCGCGTATTAGCACAGCAAGTGTTTAGGTTCATCAAACCATCACCGCACTCCACCTCGTTCGCACTGGTTGCCAGCGCCCTCCAGCTTCAGCTGCGTCGTTGGCGAATTTCTGCCAATTTCCACTGACCGCTGCCAATTTTACTGCTCGACATCGTTGCCGCACTATAAAATTTTATGCCCTCTTTCTGCTACTTCCTCCTATTTGGTTTCACTACCTTTCGCCCTGCCATGCAGCCAGTAATTTTCGTGTTTGCAGGTAGTTTTGCAAAAATTGCCAGCGCTTGAGTTGGCCCAGAAAGGGTGAGGGGCCGACAAACGTTAACAAGCAATTGAGCAGTCGCTGTTCGCTTAATGCGTTCGCACAGACATGGACGGCGACCTGGGCTGAGGGTCAGCCGATTTTGATGAGTTGATGCGCCAAGGAAAGTGGGGCGAGTGGGGGAGAATTTTACGGTCCCTGTTGATTAGTTTTTCACGCTCCGATAGAAAATAAACGCACAATCGAGCGACAACAATTTGCAGCTTCTACATTGCGCCACTTTGTGTCGAACGGTCAAATGACTAAACTTAAGATTAATTTGGCCAAATGGTCCAAAGAAGCGAAGGTTCGAAAATGCTTTAAAAGTAAGAAAATTCCAAAACCTGATATGGAGTTCATATACGGAAAAATAAATATAAAATAAAAACGCAATGGTGGCCAAACTTAGCGAGAAAAGACAGCCTCGTTTTCGACTTATTATCCATATTTATATTTCGATTTACTGATAGGTTTCATCCTTTGCCAATCTTCAGAAGATACCTAAAACAGTCCAGAATATCGTGTTGGGTCTAGCAGGATCAATAGGTATGAGGGAGATAGAAATTTGAAAAAAGAACTGGTGTTTCCCGATTTATAAAATTGTTAAAACGTTTTGTTATGAAAAATGTCCTTCTCTTTTAACCAGAAATTTTCCAAAACGTTAAAATTTGACTAAACGTTCATCACTTCTGTAAGTAGACAGCATTAGTTTCAGCATTTCCTTTCCAATATTTAATTTACCAATGGCCGTCTATCCCCAACCGTTTGAACAATAACTCTTAACAAATCAAGAAACGTGGATGATATAAAATTATTCCAGCTAAGAAGTAATACATACATATGTGGGCATGATTCGGCCACTTTAAGGCAGGTTTTTTAACCAAACAAATCTATTAATTTACAGTTCATTCACAATTGATTGAACTGATTGTTGGGTTGAATGAATGGATTAATTTCGTTAAAAATTGCATTTCAGATGGTGTCACTGGCGCAGACTTTTTCGAAACCAATAAAAACCGTACTGGAACAGTAAACGGTGAGTGATTAAGACGCAAAATAGCCCATTATGTCTGAAACCAGTACGGTAAGTATACAGCATTTCATTTTGGAGAGTTTTGCGTACAACTTTTGAGCCCAATACCATTTGGAACCATATTTTGTACCCGCAATTTTTGTATTTGTGGGGTTCGAACCATGCAAAACTACACCTGCCCGCCACTGGTGCGCCACTGGTTGACACAATATCCACTTTTGATTCTATTAAAATGTAAGGCATGCAGTTTCAGAATAACACAACCAGCCACATATCGATAACGTCGATCTTGTTAGTTTTACCTGAAAAGCGGGTCAAGTCGCATGATTCCATAGAATAAATTTTGATTAAGTTCGAGATCACGCAAGCTAACCGTAGATCGAGCTTTGTATCAAAAATGATACATTTGGTTTTTTGTTTTATTATAACTTTTATCAGGATATAATTTAGTGAACCAGTCCTTGTGCTTTTTTTTGAGATTATGCTAAACCATCTTTCACACTATTTTAAGAAAAAGGGCGTGAGAAAATTGAAAAGTTTATAATTGTCTCCTTTGTATCACTTTTGATACATATGACATTTCGAACAATTCTATGCCAATTGATCTTTTTTTGAACGAGTTTTAAACTTTCGTTTCTGCATTGCCTCAGAAAATATTCATTGGTTTAGAAAAAAACAAGAGGTTAGGAGGAGCATGAGAACGCTTAATTTTAATCCATCAAGCTGAAGGGAAATATTTAAGGTTTTACTGGCCGATAATTACATAAAAAGATTTACTGGAAGATATACAAAACAATTCATATCCGCCAGGTCAAAAACCTAAAATCAGTGCATCTTTTGAGTTCTCTCCAAGAGTCAAGAGACGGTAAATGTGATTAATTTTTTTCCACATACTCGTATCACATTTGAACTTTTCAACACAAAATAAAAAAAAAAAATTTTTTATGGATCACAAAAAACGCGAATTGAAAAAACTGAAATTTGATTGTTGTATGGTAAAAATACATTTGCATTGGTCCAAATCATCACCGACCACCGACTGGCAATGAGCGCAGTCGCTTCGAGACTTTGCGCTTTTCCCGCATTCGTTGCATACTTTTGTGCATTTTTAATTATCGGTTTCTTGGACGACGCCGTCCGTTAATTGTATTTGCTTTTGCTCAGTGCTCTGTGGGTTTTTTTTCTGTAAATGCAAACAGTTTCAATTTCAATTTGATTGCACAACATTGACCAACCGCGCAGTGAGTGGGCGGGGAAAGGGTCAGCGGCGAGAGTCAACAGTACAGAAGCAGCGCATATAAAATGCATAGAATTTTAACTAAACGTCAAACTTGCAGTCGAAACTGAAAAGCCAGAGCCAGCGTGGGAAAGGAGAATGCGGAAATGTGTTGGAAGGCAGCGAAGGCGGAGACTTTAAACTGAAATATGTAGTTTGATGCTTTGGCCAGTAGGCGAGTTTATAGTTGTTGAGGTCCACTGAGAAGCAGACAGACAGCCAAAGTCAAAGGTCAAACACAAACACAAACACAAACACAAACACAACTATTCGCTATTCACTTATTTAGTTAATTATTTTGGGTTTGTAGTTGTTTAATCACAAACAAATGCGCATTGCCAATGTTACGCAACGGCAAAATATCGACCAGACATGGGGGATTTGCCACCACTAAATAAATTTAGTGATAACTGAATTTTGTCCACTAATCACTGATCTTTATTTAGTGACAGTGGTAAAAAGTACCACAGAAAAAAATTAGTGAAAAATAATTCCATTACCACTAAATAAAGATCAGTGATTAGTGGAAAAAATTCAGCTGTCACTAAATTTATTCAGTGGTACTGGAAAATGTCCCAGCAGACTTCGAAGTGGTGTGGTAGTGGATTTTAGTGCAAAACCTCCATGTCTGATTCACACGTACATACATACTTAAGTATGTACCATATATATGTATAGTACATATATGTGTGTATGCATAGAACTGTGCACCTGCCAAGGTGAAACGACCAGCCGGCCAACTCGTAAAAATATTTTTATGCCCTTTGAAGATGTCCCGCACCGCTGCAGCGTCGCCGTTGTGTTGTTTTCGTATAAATATAAAAGCCTTCGGGCCAATATGTGCCCCCAGTTGCACATTGACACGCGCTACATGTGTCGTCTGCGGCATGACACGTGAAAGCTTCCACCCATCCATTCATCGGCGTGTTTTGGCCGTTATAGGTCACCAAGTGGCAGTGGGCGAAAGCGAAAATGCGAATTACACGGAAACGGCCACGTAACTATTGAGGTGTTCTCATTAAAGAAAACGTAAATAGTCACTAAGGCGAACCGAAAATGGCGACTGAAATGAAAAATGCAACTCTGTGTTTGCTGCATATGGAATGAATTGTTCGCCGCACAGTGTGTCGAAACTAATCGCAACCATGTCAAAACTCAGGCAGTTTCAGTTATTTCAAATGTTTAAATCAATGATTTCTTATTTCGTTTAAAGTCGAGGCACATATATATTTGTAAATATATATGCACAGTTATTCAAATGCCAGTTTCAGACACTGTCGCAAAATTCGCAAAAATATTAAAATTTAAATACAAATTTTCTAATTGAAACTATGTGTGTTTTTCTATGTAAACAAATTTAAAATATTTGTTTTTTAATCAAATATTGATATACATACTAAAAAGGCTTCGAGTGGTTGCAATTTTTGGCACTTATCATAGCTTTTAAGATTTTAGGACTCCATAAAAAGAGACTCGGTGGCGGACGGTGGAGCGGAAGAAGATGCCAACTGCAGACTGTGTAAAGCAAGACTCAGTATGCGCAAGCTTGTAAATCTCCAGATGCACGAAGCTACGAACGCATTTGTGAAGTCGACAATGTTGTAAAACATGACTAGTCTCAAATGCCATCAACCAGAGGCTACAAACTTTCGTCAACAAATGCCTGCGAATTCTGGCCCAACACAATTAGTAACGACGCGCTGTGGAAGATTACCAATGAGGAACCCATTCTGAGGCAAATAAAGCGCAGAAAATTGAAATGAATAAGTAGGTCATACGCTAAGAAAATACTGGACTGAAACCCTGGAGAAGGTCGACCCTACGTGAACTATTTAGCTGCTGGCAACACCACATGGGACGGCGCGAAAATAACAGCCCAGAATCGAGAAGAGTGGAATGAACAAGGAAACAGAAAGAGGCCCAGGAAGTCGGCAAATGATGGCGTCAGAGATCATTTCTAGGCTCTAGAGTCCCAGCAGAGGAATCCCGATTGATGGAGTAAACTTGTGATGCAAATCGTCGAAGCCAGATGATGTGTGTTTTCCAACAGTGGTAGAACAATGTAAATGGGTTAAGCAGTTTTCGAACTATTCTGTTTCCTTATGAACTAAATTAGTAAGGGAGAGGGCTGGGTTGTGAACCATTACCGTTTTTTCTTTCCCTAATTGACATATCGCCAATCTTTCAACTGTCAAGTTTGTCTTATGATATGACTCTGCTTTTGTGGTTACACCGAAGTACAAACACGTATTGCTTGTGGCAGCAATCGAGTTTGAAAGGCATCGTGTTTGAAAATCGACTGCGAAAACTTGTTGACTTTTTTTTTTAATGCTATCCAAGTGACTGAGCTTATTGCAAAAAGGTCTGTGTAATACATGTTTATTTAGTGTTTTGATTCTATTTTACGATGCAATATTTGTTTATGTCGAATTATGATTGAAAGTGTCGTTTATTTTAAAGTTTCCAAAATGGCATCGTGGTTGGGCTGTGAACCACTGAGGTGGCTGGGCTATTAACCACCTGTTTTTCGTACTACATTTGTTCTAACACTGTCAAATATGGACGGATATATTAAAATAAAGTAATTTTATGTAATTTCACTCGATTTCCTTGAGTTCACTTGAAGTGAGCCAATGCGAGAACGCATTCGTTTTTCACAAGCAAACATTGCGACACCGATTAGGATGAAAATTCCAAAAATTGAGCACTTTCATTCATTGCGATTTTTTGGCCTAATTGGCGTCATTATAACTTTTTTCACCTCTTGAGGCCTCCTGATTAAATAAATCCTCAACTTACTTAAAAATTATGGGTGTTTTCTTCGTATTTTCCGACTTTAATAGGGATTTTCCAGATGGTTCACAACCCAGCCACTTTTTTGGAAAAGCGAAAAATCAAGGCCTTAGAAAATTGGACGTAGAGAGTTAAATTTCAATCAAAACGGTAATCTGTCTTCATAAAAAAGTTGCGTTATATATTCACCTTTCCAACGGTATCTTAGATTTTTCGATATTTTTATTCTGTGAAAAGTTAGAGCCAAAAAACAAACCCCTGTTCACAACCCAGCCCTCTCCCTTACTTATGTACTTAAGCGCACTTAAAGGTTTGAGAAATGAATGGAGTATGGAACCTTATTTCTACTACTGGCTACTGAAGTACGGCAAGTGAAAATAAAAAAACAGTTGGTTTTATATTTGACGCCCTTAAAAGTAACGAGAGCCAGTTTCATAAATATATTTGAAAGAGTTCTTCTTCAACTCCTGTGGGACCACCTGGTAACACATCACATACAAAAGGCTTGTCAAGAGTTGAATACAGGAGCAAAACAGCCGATGACACACTGAGACCGAAGCAGGATGTAAAAATGTCGAGTAAGAGAATTCATTCCTATGTCTGTATGCAAATTTATCCCTATTAACTCCTATGGCATAGTTTGTAAACTTCTATTCACTTTTTCACAATGCGACACTGTTTATTCCCACTTCGGCCAATTTTACGGGTCGTATATTTCCTTATCAAACCGCAAAAAAATGAGGGTTTCTGTAGCATTAAACCATATCTAATAGACATATTTACTTGAAACTGTGTCAAATTACGATCGACGCCATGAATGTTTTGAAACTATGTCAAACGATTCCAAGAAAGAGTTCAACATTCTTGCACTCACAAAGCCAAACATAAAATTCTTCTTAGAAACTAAAAACAATGCATTCAGATAGACCATCGGATAAGTAAAAGTTATATTCACGTATTCAACTCTGTCATGATTTGACAGAAAAGAAATCATAATTTTAAAGAAATAAAAATTTAGTAAGCAAACCCGAATTGACATTGTGGCACAGCGCATCCATTTCCGGGGGCTAAATGGTGGCTGTTTCGTCTTCCAAACAATCCAGCACGCGAAGCGACACTAATGTGGATGGCTCGAGTGCGGGGAAGAAAAAGGAAAAGGACAACGTACGAATTGGGCATATCGCTGACTGACAGCGGAAATCTGATTTACGTGCACACTCGTCTGTCCGTCTGTCAATGTGTCCCTTTATGGGCTGGATTGCCCTTTACGTGCGCGTGCCTATCCATAACAGTAGTGAGATGACTGGTACCGAATACGCTCAGGACCAATGGGTATCTGAGTGTGATTACTTTGGAGATATGATTACTTTGTTGTCTTTAAAGCCTTGGAATATATTTTCAGCCAAAGTTGTGTTTGTTTTCACTGCTTCGGTTCATTTTTTAACTGATATATTTCTTACAAAAAGTGGCAGATTTTAATAAAAAGGTTATTACATACCACTGAAGTAAAGTGAAGAAAGCGTAAATATCCAATTGAAGCAGGGTCTGTGTACAGACTACACTTCCATACGAAGGATACGAAGGCCCTTAAAAAAAAGGAACCTATTAGTCTCTGTTTTAGGAGAAACAGTTCGCCGATTTGACGAAGCGTAAATAGTAATGTTCCAAAGTTCAACTTCCACTGCGTTTGTCGAATTCCTATTACCTTTTTAATCAGATTCTTAACAGGAACTGCAACTGGTATCACAAAGGACCTAACAGGATCTCTGCATTCCCTGCAAACCAGTCTGTATAACATAACCTAACATTGACTTGCGTTGTATTCAAACATCTCTGCGGTTCTGCGATTCTGATGCTTTGTTTTTGATTCGAATACTTGCTGCCTCGCATGTTGATTCTGCCCAACACTAGTATGTGCATCCATACCAATACATACGCATCTAGAATGCGAATATCTATGTCTGACCGTTTATCTCGGCTTGTGTGCTTTCCGAGTGTTAAAAAGGATTATGCTTGATTTGTTTGCATAAAAATAAAGAGTAAGAAAAAGGATTTATTTACGCATAACCACAAATTGTGTTGACGGTGATGCTGAGCCATTCGCCTGTCCGTCCGTCCGTGTATCTGCCCGTCTTGCGCTCACTACAATATTTTCCTATAAATCCCTGCGGGGGTTGTTTCACTGTCTTATGCGGTAATAGTGTTCGCTGTTGTTGTTTGCATGCTTACCGCTGATTTGCATACCCTCCGCGTCGCTGCTGGCCCCCAGCGCAACTCCTTGTCAATATATTTGGGCCACAAACGCCGCCGTTGAATGCGAAATAAATAGTGAACGCTTGCCTACTAGCCGACCGAGCAATATGCCCGGCGTGGCATTGTCCTTGGCTGCCTTTTTTCACGCCGAAAATGTTGCAGAATTTTATTGCTTATGTCTTCCGTTTTTTTACGAAGCCCCTCAACTACGCCCAACGGGGCGCTTTCGTGCGCAATTTTTCCCACATGCTTTTGCCGAGCGCCGCGGCAGCGTTTGCCGCTATCAATATCCTGCGCAAAAAAGGACATGTGAGCGGCACACATACACATGTGTGTATGTATGAAAAAAGGCGCACGTTCGCTGCCGCTGCGCTCTGCCATCATTTTTATATTATTGCACAGTGTGACGGTGTGTGTGGGTGTGTGCGTTGTCTGTGTGAGCATCGGTGGCCGCCAACGTGCCCGCCGCATTATTTCGCATTTAAAAATAGATTTGCATTTGCGGCGTGTCCAATTGATTTATGACTTTTTTAAATAAGAATTTCATGCAAGTATCTTTTCCGCTTTTTTTGCGCTTTTTTCGAGCCGCATTCGCAGTGCTTTCCGACTATTTGCGGCTGCTGTGTGGTCGTGTCCGCCGAAAGCAGTCCGCACTTATTGACTTTGCAACTAATCCTTTGGGTGTAATTGTAGTTGGTTTTACTTTGAATATGTTTTTCCGGGCAACAGATTTCGGCTTTATCGCATCCTCTCGGCGTAATCCTTGTGCTCTCGGCAAATATTTGCGGGCGGAAACACATCAAAGCCAGCAAAATATTTGTGCGAATCTCGCACATAAACATTTCCAGTCTTTGAATGATACGCCACACACTGGTAGAAGCGTCTAAGCAAATATTAAAAGCATTAACACGTAAATATCTACGACTCGTGGTTTATTCTTTGCTGCTTTATGCATTTCTCTTTATTTGAACGCATTGAGCAATGCGAAATGTTTCATGCTAGAATACTTTCTATCATGCCAGAAATACGCTCCACAATGTTAAGCAGCATAGTGTTTGTTGTTGCTGTACTAAGTTTTTTTTGCGTTGCATGTGTGTAGCGACTGTAGGTGCGTGGGGCACACAAAGTCAACAAGGACCACACTTTGAGCAGCAAATGCAATAACGTGGAGGACTCAATCTTGGCACATTACATCACACAAACACACACACACACATGCATCATGAATGTTATTTATTTTAGCGAAAAATAATATTTTTACATACAAAGTGGATAACGGACACTACATCGGATGTGATTTGGAAGGAACAGCACAGAAATGAACGAAAAGCCAAAATCAATTTTACTTACGTTAATTCGTTTATGCCTGGAGATCAGTAAATGCTTTCATGTTACTTTTTTCAAAAAATACAAAAGTGTAGTGAAGGTTTATTAAATCGTTATGTATAAAGTTTCAAGTTCTGTGAATGAAATTTTGGATTCACAATTTACTTTAACACTAGAAAGACCACTGCGGTCATGTTGATGGTTTTTAATTTTTATATATCTTTATTTTCTTAAGTATTTCTATCAACTTTTGCTTTGATAACTTTTTTTTAATAAGAGCCAACGCGTAGCGGATTCCACTATAAATGCGAGGCACTGCGCTGGTTCAGGAAGGATCTATAGGTTTGGAGAAAGGATGATGACTTTTTTTATCGGGCTCCACAATTAGTTCAACAATTAAAGTTCTACAATCGAAGTAGCCAAATCCGGGGGATATAATATATATAATATATACTATGCATGTTTGTAAGTACGGGAAACTTGCGGTCTTTCTAGTGTTAAATTCACTCTGCATATCGCGTGCTAACTCTGTTGTGGTGGAACAGGAGTCGGGTGTGGTAGAACAGAGGTCGGGTATAAAGTTTGTTGTGACCGCTTTTGGTTTGTCCGACGTCAGTAGCGTTCGGGTTGACCTATTTGAAGCGGCGGGTCACGCCAATTATTTTATGGCCAAAGTGCCTATGTGTGTGAGCAACCAAGAGAAACGCACGGTTTGTCTATTCTCAAGAAGCTGATTTTATTTTTCAATTTCCGTGTCTTAAATACAAAATTTAGAAACTGTTATACGGCTGAGCATTTCCAATGCTCCGCCCGATTTTCCAGTGTCGCGGAAGTGTGACCAATCAGCGTCACGGGACCCTTTCGGTCAGTTCAGCACTTTTCCTCAAGTGCCATTGCCCTGCGGTAGGTGACATCACACAGAGTGCCGATCAGTGCATGTTCCATATGTGGGACACTGCACTGCGGTCAGTCGTGTCGGATGGCACGCCGCTGGCTTAGCCACTTGAGTGTCGCTTGTGTCGTGCGCGCGTTGCTATTTGACACTTTGACACATTTGTGCTTGAGTGCAGCATGACTTGTCAGGGTTGGCATAAGTGGTTACACGGTACCACTACACCATTGCCCTTAAGCGAAAAATTATTACTTGGAATAATTTTTTAAGATAGCGGTCGGGGTTTTCGGAGGTGGATTTGGAAATGCTTAGCTTACATTATTTATGATAATTTTGGTGTGTTTTGGATATGTATGTTGTGTTTCTATGCTTTTTTCAATTCTTAGGGCAATAAATGTATATATTTTATGTTTTTGGTCTGTACAATTTTAGTTGTTACTTGCTATGTCATTGGCGCATAGTCATAGTCGAAATAAAGTACACTTTAAGATCAATAAAGTATACTTTTAAATAAAGTAGGCTCTAAGTCAATCATAGTCGAGTTAGAGCATACTTTAACGCTAAAAGTATACTCTAACTTTAAAACAAGCAAAAGCTGTTGCTAAACCAGTTAGCAATGAGTCAAAATGAGCAGAAATGTCACTTTTTCAAAATATTTTAAATACATAAAACGAAATAAATCTAAAAAAAAAATGTAAAATGTTTCATTTCGAGGAAATTGAAAGAGGTTTCAATATTATGAACGACGACATTGTGCTGAGACGGCGAAAAGTATATAATAGCCGGATGGATCCCTTCGAGTTCGATGACGAAGACTTCTATAGTCGTTACCGGTCAATAAAGTTGCTGCTCAGTTTGCAATTGATGTTTTGAACATTCAAGAACCAAGCGACAATAGAATACAATTCTGTGGTCAAAAGCAATAACCGCTTAAGTCGACTTAAGAAGAAATTGAGTTATGGATGCCACCACGTTCCCTTGACTGTGCTCTACGTTTGTGTAAAATCGGGGAGTTTGTAACTTTAAAATAAAAGAAGTTATTAATAAAAACCTATTCGCATTACCATAACGAACACACTACGCGCTAAAACTTTAAAGCGAGATTGCTCGAAACAGTAATTTTCGACTTAGGCGGTTATTGCTTTTGACCACAGAATTGTTTTCTTTACCCCGTAAAGTAGGCAAAAACTTGCATATCGATCAGCTGTTTGTTTGTTTTGTTTATGTCAGAGATGGGCAGATTAATCCTCGGAAAATTGTGCAGTCGATTTTTTTAGGCTGTCGTGTGTTTCCCACAAGTAGCCGACCGTAGTCGTTCAATTTTAACTGCTAATTAGTGTTCAGGAAAACAAATATTGCAAAATAATCTATTACAAAATAAATCGGTATGGGCATAATTCCGAAAATAAATTCTCATTTGTAACTCCGAATCGCTAGTTTTTGCAGAGTTGTCGTTGCTTTCGTTTGCTGTTTCAAAAAGTCGCTGCTACGTAGAAGCATGTTCTAAACTGACTATGGTAACTGAAAAATTAAAGTCGACTTTATCTCTTTAGTCTTTTGCTAACTAAAGCCGGCTTTTATGCGGGACTATGATTATGCGCCATTATTTCCTAAAAATTTCTTAAGATTATTGTTATGTAATGTCTTATGCTTACCATTTATATCTAGGGTGGAGTTTACTCCATTTCTATCTATAATCTTGTACGGTCCGTGGTAAGGACTTTGTAACTTCTTACTTGATTCTAATTTAACAAAAACTAAATCTCCTATCCTTAACTGTGTATTATTGATATTTTTATTATAATTAGTTTGTCTCTTATGTTTAGCTATTTCTATCATATTCCTAGCCTTATCTATGGATGTTTTCAGCCTAACTTTTAGTTCGTTGGCGTAGTTGTCAAAGTCATAAATCTTGTCGTGTTTGTTTGTTATGTCACTCGGTAATGACGGTAATTTGCCGAAAACTAACTCGTACGGTGAGTAGAGCGTTTCAACATGTGGTGTCGTATTGTATGCGAATGTATAGTATGGTACCCACCTATCCCATTCATGTTCGTCTGTGAATGCCAGTAGGTACTCGTGTAGTGTTCTGTGATTTCTTTCAAGTGCCCCTATTGTTTGGTGGTGGTAGGGTGTCGAAAAAATTTGTCGTATGTTGAGTAATTGGCATATGTTGTGCATTAGCTCGTTCGTAAACTCGGTGCCTCGGTCGGATTTCAATGTTTTAAAACAACCGTACTTGAGAATGAACTGTTCTACAAGCGTTTTTGCTGTCGAGCGTGCGTCCTTGGTTTCCATCGGGTGTGCAATAATAAATTTTGTTAAATCGCATTGCATTGTGAGTATGTAGCGGAATCCATTTGATATTCTTAATGGTCCGACTGTGTCAATGGTAATGGTTTCGAAACTTGTTGCTGGCGTGTCTGTTTTGACCATTTCTTCTTTTGTGTGCTTAATTGTTTTATTCTTGCAGCAGGTCAAGCAATTGTTTACAAATTCTTTTACCATTTGTCGCATGTTTTTCCATGCATAGCGTTGTTTTAATTTTAAAATTGTTTTTCTGATTCCTAAATGTCCGGCTGTGCTAGCGTTATGATATTCGTCTATTAGTTTATATTGTTGTAGTTTACTTTGAATATGTCGTGGAGCGTTGTATATTAGTATTTTTATAGGCGAGCATTTATCTTTATTTAATTCATTGTATTTCTTTTTGAATGCATTCATTGTAATATTTTCAAATTTAAAATTTTCTCTGCAAAGGGCTAGCTCCTTTATATGCAGGTTCTTTAGTGAACTGTGTAGTTTCTCCAACATTGAATCTAGATTCAAAGGGTCATCGCTACAAGTCACGTGCACTTCATAATTATCAATATGTATCATCGGCCGATGCTTTTCTTTTATTTCAAATTTCAATTTCTTCATATTCTTCACGTCGTTCATAGAGGTACATTCCCATATGTAGAGTTGCGCAGGCTCTTGAGATATGTCCTTCCTATTGTCGCGTGTTCTGGTACCATAGTCTTCATAAATATTCTCATTTTTTTCATTGTGCATAATATCTTCATGTATTGTAGAATTTTCTTTTGCTCTTAATGTTGCTGCCTTGCTCCTTGTAATCGCTAAAATTTCATTTTGTTTGCCGTCATTTACGTTATCTTCATGTGTTGGAATCATTGCTTTTAGTGTGTCGCTGTCGATTTTTATGCGTGATAAAGCATCTGCATTTGTGTTGATTTTTCCTTGTTTGTATATGATTTCAAAGTCGTAATCAGATAAGTCTAGTCTGATTCTTGTCATTTTTGATGATGGATTTTTGTGTGAGAACAGAGATACCAGTGGTCTGTGGTCTGTGACTACGATGAATTTTCTTCCGTAGAGGTACGGTCTAAAGTAGTTTATTCCCCAATGTATTGCTAAAAGTTCCTTTTCTATTATTGGTTTATTGATATCGTGTTTCTGTAGTGATTTGCTTGCATATGAAATGGGAAGGTCATGTCCAATTTCTCCTTGGGATAATACTGCTCCTAGGCATATGAAGGTTTTGTTGAAATCTGGATATTGTAATATTGGTGTGTTTGTTAACTTCTGCTTTAATGTTTCGAAAGCTGTCTTGCACTCGTCTGTCCAAATGAAAGGTGTACCTTTCTTAAGGAGAGAGTTAAGACATTTTACTATTGATGCGAATTCTGGTATGAAGCGTCTGTAGTAGTTGCAAAATGCTACAAATCGACGGACTTCATCAGCATTCGCTGGTGTTGGATACTTTAGTACTGCTTCGCATTTTGTTGGATCTGTTCTGATGCCTTTGTCTGTGATTAAATGTCCTAGGTAGATTACTTCTGGTTTTAGAAATTGGCATTTGCTTGCATTTAATTTCAAGTTGTACTGTTGTAGTCGGTCAAAAACTTTAATCAAATTTTCGTTGTGGTGTTTTAATGAACAACCAAATACGATTATATCATCAACATAGAGGAATGCTTCTGAGCTTAATCCACTTAGTGCTAGGGTTAGCATGCGCTGAAAACTGTTCGAAGATATCTTGAGGCCAAACGGTAGTCTTTTGAATTGGTAGTGTCCATCTTGTGTTGAAAATGCGGTGGGTGGTCGTGAATCTTGGTCCAATGGTATTTGGTGGAAGGAGCTGGTCATGTCTAATGTTGAAAAGTATTTTGCTCTGCCAAGTATGTCAAGAACATCTTCTAGGCGTGTTAACGGGAATTTATCATTTATTATTTTGTCGTTCAGTTTTCTGTAGTCTACGACCAATCGCCATTTTTTCGTATTATCTTCGCTTTTCTTTGGTACTAGTAGTAGAGGTGCGTTGTATGGGCTAGTTGATGGTTCTATGATATCGCTGTCTATTAATTTTTGTACTTGGTTCTTTATCTCTTCCTGCTGTGTTTGCGGTAATCTGTAGTTTTTTATATATACCGGTGTGGAGTCTTCTAGGTTAAGTTGTTGAGTGTAGAAATTATTTGTTGTAATTTCTTCTCCCTCCAGGTGGAAAACTGACTGATATTTTCGAAAGATGGTTTTAAGCTCTGCTTCTGTTTGTTCGTCTAGGTTGTCTAGTTTGAGTGTTGATATTAGATTTCTGAATCGTTCATTGTTTGGACTGTTGGTGTTGTAGTTTGTTTTCATTATTGTGTAATTAGACAAGTTTTCTGTTTCTGGTCGGATGTTTTTTACTGTTATTGTTTTATCTGTTGTATTGATTATTTTTACGTGGCATTTGCCTTTTGCTGGTGCGATGGAATTTGCCAAAAATACTCCGTTTGCAAGTTCTTGGTTTAGTATTACACTGTCTTCTTGAATATTCATGCTGATAGGTAGTATTACTTCACATCTTGGCGGTATTGTGTGTGAGGTGTGTGGCGGTGGTTTGGTTGTTATAGGAAATATGTGTTCTTCTTCATTTATTATCATTGTTAGTGTGAGGGTTTCGTAGTCTACTTTGCACATGTATTTGAGCAAAAAGTCTCTTCCTATGATTCCATTAGTTACGATTGGGAATTCTTCATTGACTATGTGGAAATTCAATTCTGTTTTTGTTTTTCGTAGTGGGAATGTCAGTTTTAATGTTCCCAGTGAGTCTATTTTATGTGTGGATATTCCTGTTAGTTTACATGTGTTTTCTGTGTTGATCTCAAGGCTGTCATCGTTGTTTGTTTTACACAGTGATATGTCTGCTCCGGTATCAATGAGGAATGTTAACGGTTTATTAAATTGGTGGCATTTCAGTGTGACATAGTTTGTTAGATTCTCTGATATTAGGTAAATTCTTCGTTCATTTGTTATTGCTCCCCCGGAGGAATGTGGTTGTCTTCCTCCGGGTCGCCCGGGTTTTCCTGAATATAATTGATGTGTGTAGGGCGACCATGGTTGTTGAAATTTTGGTTTCTGTTTGCATTGTTGTTGTATCTTGAGTTTTGGTTGAAGTTTCTGTTGTTTTGGTTATAGTTCCTTTGGTTCTGATTTCTGTAATTGAAATTCGTGTTAGCAGTGTGACTGTTTGGTCTGCCGTTGTTGGATGCGTTGCGAGAATTTGTTTGATAGTTGCTGTTGTTCTGATTGTTTCTGGGGTTGTAGTTAGCTTGTTGGCTGTTGTTCCTGTAGTTGTTGTTGTTTCTAGCATTGTTGTTGTTTTGATATCTGTTGTTGTCTTGTTGGTTAAAATTTCTGTGGTTTGCTCTGTTTTGGTTGTTGTTTCGATTGTTGCTGTTCCTGTTAATGAACATCACTCTTGCCCGTGTTTGTTTGTTGTCCTTTTCTAGTTCTAGGGCTAATTCGACTGCTTTATTAAAATTTGTTGGCATGGCTGCGAAAATGGTTTGCTTGTATTCGTCGTTTAGTCCATTTTTAAATACGGTGAGACTGTATTCCTCGTTGAGTTTTGTAATTATATTTCGTTCTATAGTGGTTAGTTCGGAGCCGGCTTGATCTGTTTGTAATTTGTTTAGCTCTGCTATTAGGTTAAGGATCTTGTTCTTGTACGTATTTATGTCTAGACCTCCTTGGACGAGGTATGATAGTTGGTTCTGGAGCTGGGGTATCGTGTTCGTACTCTTGTATCGTTCGTTCAGAAGTATGGTCAGTTCTTCAAGCGTTTTTGGTATGTTATGGCCGATTGCCGTTCTAGTTGTGAGGCTCAGTTTTGCGTAGAATACGAATTCTAGCAGTTCTGTTTTGCCAGTAGCATCCAATTTTTTGTATATTAGTTCTGTTATCTTCGTGAAAGTATCCAGCTCTTTGAAATTCCCTGTGAAGTTCGGGATGGCTTTCATAGCCGTTTCGATATTAAATGCTGCCATTGTGATTGGCGGATGTTTTTCCTTTGTATTGTTATCCGTTAGTTTCTGTTGTAGTATTTGTATGGTGTTTTCGTACGTTTTGTTGAAAGCAATTTTTATGCCAGCTATGTAGTCTTTATCTGTGTGTTCAATTACTAGTTCTTCAAAGCGTTGTTTTAAAGCGACTACGGCTTGTTGTTTTGTCGTTAATGTCTCCTGCGTGTATGTTCTTTTTGGTGTTTTTCTCAAGTTTGTTAGGGTTCTATTTAGTTCGTTGAAAATGTCCTCCATTTACATGTCGCTCATTTTTTTTCTCTCTTTTTTTTTTTTTTTTTTTTTTTTTTAAAACCGAAGATTGAACATGTTGAGCATACGTACTGTCTCCTCCTCTAGTGTTGTAGGATTCCTAACGTCCTCTAATGTTGGTGTCCGTGGCATTTCTATTGTCCTCCAAAGTTTTTCCAAATATTCTAACTGTTTATGTTCGTCTATTTCTTCAATTTCTAATACTATATTTCCTTGTGTCGAAATATTTTCGTACCTATGTTGTCTGTTTTTCCTGTCCATGCTTTCTATATTGTAAGATTACGAGCTTATGTGTAGATTTTGCATAGTGAGATATTTGTTTCTAAATCATTTATATTTATTTAAACCTGAGTTACATGTATGGTTTTTGTGTGTTTCTTAATGTAATTCTTATAATGTGCGTTGATTTGAATGAATACTAGTATTAATACTATGATACTTAAAATATATGTTAAATTTGTATTGTTTGTCGCTGCTGTTGATTGTGCTGCGCTCGCTGCATTATTGTTTGCAACAATAATCTCTTCCTTGCTTGGTTTCGTGCCCATTAGTGCAGGGTTTTCAATTTATCAATTAAGTTGCGTTTAAGGTCCCGGTCTGTTGTTACGGGGATCAGTTTGTACAATATTGCTTTCTCTCTTCTTGCTGCAACCTTTTTTCCGCCTCTGGCGCGTCGTTTCTTTGCTGTCGTTGGGGCCTCTGCTGTTTGGGGTTTTGTTTTGCAGTTCCTCGCCTTGTACTCTTCGATTGTGATGGCCCTCGGACCGGCTGATTTTGGTGTGGGCGTATATACGGGTGGCGTCGATGTTGTCGGTATGACGCTCTCTGGGACGTATTCTTGCTGCTGTACGGCTCGGACCCACTTTTCGAATACTGCGTCGATTTCTTCTTGCGTTGTCATTCCTGGGTGAATGATGGAGTTTGTGGATGTGAACGGTGGGTTTGCCTTTTTAAATTTTCAAATGTAGTGGTCGATAGTTATGGTCTGGCA
The DNA here is from genome assembly GCA_963971225.1 of Melieria omissa. Taxonomy (NCBI): domain Eukaryota; kingdom Metazoa; phylum Arthropoda; class Insecta; order Diptera; family Ulidiidae; genus Melieria; species Melieria omissa. The sequence continues at coordinate 42,966,323 of OZ020268.1, read as the reverse complement.
GGACCGGTGTTACTGTGGGTTTTCATTTATTGGTGGGTGTTCCAGATTTGGTCGCTCCTGGCAGGATCGCCATGTGGTGGAACAGGAGTCGGGTGTGGTAGAACAGAGGTCGGGTATAAAGTTTGTTGTGATCGCTTTTGGTTTGTCCGACGTCAGTAGCGTTCGGGTTGACCTATTTGAAGCGGCGGGTCACGCCAATTATTTTATGGCCAAAGTGCCTATGTGTGTGAGCAACCAAGAGAAACGCACGGTTTGTCTATTCTCAAGAAGCTGATTTTATTTTTCAATTTCCGTGTCTTAAATACAAAATTTAGAAACTGTTATACGGCTGAGCATTTCCAATGCTCCGCCCGATTTTCCAGTGTCGCGGAAGTGTGACCAATCAGCGTCACGGGACCCTTTCGGTCAGTTCAGCACTTTTCCTCAAGTGCCATTGCCCTGCGGTAGGTGACATCACACAGAGTGCCGATCAGTGCATGTTCCATATGTGGGACACTGCACTGCGGTCAGTCGTGTCGGATGGCACGCCGCTGGCTTAGCCACTTGAGTGTCGCTTGTGTCGTGCGCGCGTTGCTATTTGACACTTTGACACATTTGTGCTTGAGTGCAGCATGACTTGTCAGGGTTGGCATAAGTGGTTACACGGTACCACTACACTGTGTTAGCTTTTGTTCGCCGTAACAACGTTTGTATACGATTTTTGTGAGATCTATATAGATTGGAATACGCAATGTTTACCTGGAGATCTTTCCACATTTCTCGCTCCGATTGTTTAGAACGTGTTTTCTTAACTTTTCTGAGCCACTAAAGGTCAAACTCCATCAAGCGCGTTTCAGGCTTTCAGGCTTTGTCGCGTTATGAAGTTTCCCGCTTTATTCACTTCGCAATGTTGTATGTTCCATAACACGCGTTTCACGTTTCTGCTTCTTCTTCTTACGTCAGCTGATGCTAATTTTGATTGTCAAACTGCTGATTGATTTCGTTGTGAATTGTGAGAAAAACAAGGAAAATTGTGGAAAAGAACGAAATGGAATCGCTAAACGACGTTATAGACTTTAGAATTTACTGATTTCATTTTGAACAAAATAAATGCATATTGAGCATTGCAAAAAAATTAAATAAGAATCAATTGAATTCAATTTGTAACAATTTATTTCACACTAGCTGACCCGGCAAACTTCGTCTCGCCCAAACGGTCCGTTTGTGTGTGATGCCGTAACTCACATACAGTCACTTTCTTGTATATATATATAGATTTAAGTTATATGGGCGGTTCCAAGCCCCCTTGTTCAATACCCGCACCATCCCGTCTTTCGGAAGGGAAAATGGTAGGTTCGTACTTAGTTTCATTGCTGTGCCACTCAAAGTTCAGCAAAATATTTGGGTCACAAACAATGCGCCACGCCCCTTGTCTGACGCCCATCAAATCTTATCATTAGAATGACTCATGTATGAGACGACAGGGTACTAAATTTTAGTGTTGTATGACTTATAATTCCGAAATTATTCCATATTAAAAATTTGAGTTGCATGAGTGGTGCCCCGCCCCCTTGTCCAAAATCCACCCTATTCCCCCTGCCAAAGGACACGACTAAATAATAAGTTTATACCGAGTGTCATTCATGTGAATGCTATAGTTCAAAAGCTACACCGGAATTTAAAAAGTGCCACGCCCCTTTCCAAAACCCATTAAATTTTATTTGTGGAAAGACACGTTTACGCCATGACACTGTTCCAAATTTCAATGCTGAGCGACTTATAATTCCGAAGATATTCCATATCAAAAAGTTGGGTTGTATGGGCGGTGCCACGCCTCCTTGTCCAAAATACACCCTATTCCCCATGCCGAAGGACATGACCAAATCGTTACTTTGTACCAAGTGTCGTTGATGTGAATGCTATAGTTCAAAAGTAACACCGGAATTTAAAAAGTTCCACGCCCCTTGTCCAACGCCCATTAAATTTTACCAGTCGAATGACATGCTTACATAATGACACTGTTCCAAATTTCAATACTGAGCGACCTATAATTCTGAAGATATTTCTAATCAACAATTTGGGTTGTATGGACGGTGCCACGCCCCCTTGTCTAAAATAAACCCTATTCCCCCTGCCGAAGGACACGACTAAATAATAAGTTTATACCAAGTGTCATTGATGTGAATGCTATAGTTCAAAAGCTACACCGGAATTTAAAAAGTGCCACGCCCCTTTCCAAAGCCCATTAAATTTTATTTGTGGAAAGACACGTTTACGCCATGACACTGTTCCAAATTTCAATGCTATACGACTTATGATTCCGAAGATATTCCGTATTAAAAAGTTGGCTTGTATGGGCGGTGCCACGCCCCCTTGTCAAAAACCCACCCTATTCTCCCTGTCGAAGGACACGACCAAATCGTTAGTTTGTACCGAGTTTCACTGATGTGAACGCTTCGAAAGTTCAAAAGCTACACCGGAATTTAAAAAGTGCCACGCCCCTTTCCAAAGCCCATTAAATTTTATTTGTGGAAAGACACGTTTACGCCATGACACTGTTCCAAATTTCAATGCTATACGACTTATGATTCCGAAGATATTCCGTATTAAAAAGTTGGCTTGTATGGGCGGTGCCACGCCCCCTTGTCAAAAACCCACCGTATTCTCCCTGTCGAAGGACACGACCAAATCGTTAGTTTGTACCGAGTTTCACTGATGTGAACGCTATAGTTCGAAAGTTACACCGGAATTTAAAAAGTGCCACGCCCCTTAAATTTTAACGGTCGAACAACATGTTTACGCCATGACACTGTACCAAATTTCAATGCTATACGACTTATAATTCCGAAGATATTCCGTATTAAAAAGTTGGCTTGTATGGGCGGTGCCACGCCCCCTTGTCAAAAACCCACCCTATTCTCTCTGTCGAAGGACACGACCAAATCGTTAGTTTGTACCGAGTTTCACTGATGTGAACGCTTCGAAAGTTCGAAAGTTACACCGGAATTTAAAAAGTGCCACGCCCCTTGTCCAACGCCCATTAAATTTTACCGGTCGAACAACATGTTTACGCCATGACACTGTACCAAATTTCAATGCTATACGACTTATAATTCCGAAGATATTCCGTATTAAAAAGTTGGCTTGTATGGGCGGCGCCACGCCCCCTTGTCAAAAACCCACCCTATTCTCCCTGTCGAAGGACACGACCAAATCGTTAGTTTGTACCGAGTTTCACTGATGTGAACGCTATAGTTCGAAAGTTACACCGGAATTTAAAAAGTGCCACGCCCCTTGTCCAACGCCCATTAAATTTTACCGGTCGAACAACATGTTTACGCCATGACACTGTACCAAATTTCAATGCTATACGACTTATAATTCTGAAGATATTCAATATTAAAGAATTGAGTTGTATGGGCGGTGCCACGCCCCCTTGAATAATGCCACGCCCCCTATGCTAAGAACCTTCCACACGGTGCCCGTAAACACACACGTAATATTTTATTAAAATAGGTCTGGTGGTTTGGGAGTCTATAGAACACATACGAAATTTATTTGATTTTTATATATATATAGGGTGTTTTTTTTAGAGGTTTGTTTTTCGAATAGAGATAAAACTGGCATTTTGTGGTCAAATCTGGCAACTCTAATGTCATTTATGTTCAGTTTGGTTTGCCATTTCATCATGAACAGGTTGACAAAAGAACAACGCTTGCAAATCGTGCAAATTTTTTTCGAAAACAATGGTTCAGTTCGCGAAGTTTACCGCAAGCTCCGTCCATTTTATGGTCGACATCGTCCATCAGAGCAATTAATTCGGTTAACCATGGGTCGTTTTCGCACTACGTTTACTCTATGTGATAATACGCATCCGCAGAGACGTCGAACAGTGCGCACCGAAGAAACAATTGCCGCTGTAGAGCAAAATGTTGAAGAGGACCCGAATGAATCGATTCGCCACCGTGCACAGCAATTGGAGCTGGTTGAAAATTGGACCTGTAGAATTGGCTTTATTCGAGCCAGCCGCGGCGGCCACATGCCCGAAATCATATTTAAACATTAATGGCATAAAATTATCCTTCCAATAAAGCCAAATTGATGGACATTAAAACGATTTTCTTGTGTTTTATTTTAATTCGAAGTTCTATACCTCTAAAAAAAACACCCTATAGATGAGTGAGCAAAATTCGATATACAACGAATAAACTATCGAATTTTTAATACAGCGAAGACTAAGTTTCGTCTGTCAAAGAATTATGCTAATTTTTAGAAATTTCTTCACATTTTATGTTCAAATATTGGATTTCAAATGTTTCTTAGCTGTATTTAATAGCTTTCGTGTAAAATAAATGCATTCGACTTTTTCGATAACACAAGTTTGCTATCGACTTTGCCATCGCCATATAATTTATGACATCTTTAGGAACTCTGTCAGCTGTTTGACGTCGTTAAGCGAGAAAAGCGTGAGAAAAGTTGAAAATAGTTCAACTTTCCAGGCATTTCGGGTTTATCGACGGCAAGTCATGGAGTTTGATTCATACAAATACACTGATACTACTTTTTTGAAAAGCGACAAAATCGAAAAACAACGATGTGCTTGAAACGCGCTTTATGGAGTTTAGGCTTAACCTCCTTATTTGTCGCACTGCCGTCTGTTACAGTTAAAAAGCCTTGAAGATCTCTGATTTCAATGACATTTATAACGTGGTCAATGGAAACATTGGATGTTGTGCACTTCTGCCTAAAATTAGATGAGAATACTTTATATTCTCTCGCATTTTATATCAGCTTCTCTAGAATGATTTAGCACTTTACGACCATAATTTGAACGTTAAAAGAGCTCAGCGCCATTTCAAATTCGTTGCTACATTTGATCTCTTAAGTGTTTTAATTTCATAATTATTTACATAGGTTGGACTTTAAAGTTGAAAACAAATATTTGCAGACATTGGTAGTGAAAACAACATTCAATTACAAAATAAATTGAGAAACTCATTAGATTTCGATTATGATGAAGCGAACTAGATCCGATATTTTCACTCCTACTACAGTTTCTAGGTGGCGGGCTGTGGTTTTGTTCCTACTTCTTCTTCATTTTCAGAGCTTCTGCAAACATCGTGAAACAAAAGTTGCCATTTTATGAGCATGAATCAATTTTCGCAGTGCCTATTGATGATCCAATGGACTACCGTATATAGTTTCGACTCAGGGACCAGAAGAACTGGGCTATTCTGGATATTACAGATAGGTACGGCAATCGGTTCTGCTGCGCCCTGAGGATTTAAGCTCATTGTTTATTATTTTCTCCTACTTGTTATTTTGTTATTTTTTTGTAGAAGGCAGATTCGGTGTTGGCACAAGTTTGACCTCTTTAACCTCAGACAATTCAATGTGGTTCCTTTGCCGCCTGGCATACAGTGACTATGTGTTGTTGTGTGTTCTGTGAGAGTCACGAATTGTCTGCACTACCTTCGTCGGCGTTTGATTGTTCACGAAAAGGGCGAAGTCCATTGGAGGTAACCGACTACCTGAGCTCGTCTGTTTTCCGAATTGCATATATCTCGGAAAATGCAACAACGGTGCAGAAACCTAAATGACTTTTGGACATGTACTGCTTGATATAAGAGATAAGCTCCCATGTCCTTTCGTCGGTAAAGTTTTATTCTAGTGGTGGAAGTATTCCGTATTTTTTGGTTTATTGAAACGAATGAAGTTTCGAACACTGTTCCAATTGAGTATAAGTAAACAATTTGTGTGTAGGAAACATTTCTCAAGCGTAAATTTTAGATCAAAGTTTAAGTCTGTCGCCGATTCTTTAGTATTTCCGAAAACCTTTCTTCTCAAATTAACTACACAAAATGTTTCAAATTAGATATTTATGTGTCACATTCTTCAGTCATTCTTAACGCTGTAATAGCAACAACAATGCCCTGTTGTCGTATGCACTGGTGATACATCCGAAAGGAATACTTTTGGAATATTTGTGTCTGCACGTACAATAAAAAATAATAACAACAAATAATAAAAGTGAATTTGAATTTAAAGGAATGGCTGTCATTCGGTCCCCGCCGTCTCCGCGTGCGCCGCATGTCAGCAAACAATATGTAGAAATTTTGCGACTGGCATGGAAATGGAATTAGTCGGCAACGCAACGCGGCGCACTCGCATTTTTAATGGCAACAGTGGCGCGAAAACGGCAAACGGCAATAAAAAGCCCGCCGAACATTTTTGCGATTCGTCGTATTTGTTATTATCAGAAAAATATTTCTGCAAGCAATGACAGGGCGTCGCGACAGACGACAGCCGCCAGATGAAGAAGATGAAGTTGAGTTGTAATTGAGGTAAAGCACAACAGACAACGAACCAACCGCGCACGGCGTCGGCCAGAGGGCGGCAAGGGTGGGGGGAGGGGCGCGCGAACAATTTCGCAAATTTTGCGTAACGTATGCAAAACACTTTAAACCGCGGCACGAAACCGCGAACGGTGTGAGCGAGCAGCCAAAAGCGCGTGGGCGAGCGCCGAAAAGTATGCAAGCACATACGCGTATTCCCAAGTGTGCGCTTTTGGCGTGCACGCGGTTGACGATGCGTTGTGTGAGTGATAGCAAGAGAGGTGGGGAATGTGGGGCAGCATCGACTGTCTGCCAAGGCAGCGTGAGCGTGTGAGGGGAGCAAAATCACTTGCGTGCGCTTAAGCTGCGTTTTGCGCGCTTCAAACGTTCCGAGCCAAGAAACGAGGGAAGACTTTTATTTTTATTTTATGTCTTTTCTTCTTGTGACTTACATTTTCTTATTTGAACTTTATGCGAAAATTAGTTAAGAAGGCATCAAAGATTAACAACAACAAAAGAAGACAACACACTCAATGGGGAAAAAAATGTTTGAATGGAAAAAATTGGAAAAACGTGCGGAGATGAGAAGCGACTGATACCAATTACAAACTCACACGCAGACGTTCAGCGCATTATTTGCGTACATGAATGTCTGTTTGTGTGCGTGTTTTGGTGTGGGTGAATGTGGATGACATTTACCATGTTGTTGTTGTGATACGAGTGATTGAAGTGGTCTGATGACAATGCGTTGCAATGCGACTTGTTGGTTAGCAATTTCTCAAGTGAATTTAAGTTTTCTACGAAAGTTAAAAAACAATGACATTGAAGTTTCGAATCGTTGCTATGATTTTCCCTAATGAATATTTTTAAAAGTATTTAAGTCCCATGGACAGTTAAAACCGGGATTAATTAAAACTGACAAAGGTAATCATAAATTGATCGTTTCGGCATTCACAAAAGCATCGGCTGTGGGTTGATCAGTGAGAATCACTTTAGCTAAATACGCATTAGACCTCACCTGCAATCACCTTTGAGCCTGAGTTGTTGTTTGCCAGAAGCGAGACATCGTTTGCCCACATTTATTTTTGTTATATTTTAAGGGTAAAAACCATCATAAAATATCTTTAAAAAAAACTCGATTACAATGATTTATATAATGCTTGCAACATTTTACATCACCTTTATACACTTTCGCACTAAATTCGTTGAAATGAGTATCTTACTGCCTCGAATTCGGTCTCAAAAATCGAAAATCTAAAAACGTGGCACTTCCAATTACCATGAAGCAAAAATAAGCAAACTTGATTGCTGATACTTGAGATTGAATTTTAGAATGTTGACAACATATTTATATTGGTGTTTCACCCATTCTCCTAAACAACTGTCCTTCGCTAGTTTACCCTCTACAATTGATGTTCAATATGTCGCTTTCCTCTGGTGTTTTCATTGATGATTGGAAATTAGCGGCAATTACTCCTATTTTTAAAAGCGGGAACAAAAACGTCTCTAATTATCGCCAAACCTCTAAGATCTCCACGGTTTCGAAACTTTTCGATGGCATAATCAAGGAGAAACTGTACTGTGCTTACTTTGGTTTTGTCTCGTCCCGCTCAACTGTTACTAATCTTGCGGTCTTCAGTAATTACTGCTTCTCTGCATTTCAGAATAATTCTCAAGTGGACACAATCTACACCGATTTCTCTAAAGCTTTCGACAAAGTTTCACATGACATACTCCTGTCTAAGCTTTCGATTTTGGATTGGATCAGATCCTATTTAAGCAACCGACAGTGTATTGTCGTTGTTGATCATGCCACCTCTAAGCCTTTTGTTGCCACTTCTGGAGTGCCGCAGGGAAGTATTTTAGGCCTTTTCTTCTTTGTTGGCTCGGTCATGTCTGCCGCATGGACGACGAAGCTCCGGCGAAAAAGGTGTTCGATCCGATGGTTGGAGGTCGGCGGCGAAGAGGGAGGCCGTGTCTCCGGTGGAAGGACCAAGTTGAAGAGGTCCTGTCATCTCTTGGTGTTACCAACGGGAGAAGGCGCACGCAAAGCAGAGGCGCCTGGAGAGAAGTTTTGCGGCAGGCCGTAACCCGATAACGGGTTGTTATGGCGAGTTAAGTAAGTAAGTAAGTTCTTTGTTCTCTTCATAAAAGACATCAGCGCTTGCTTTTCCTTCTCCAACTTCTTGCTCTATGCCGCTGTCTTGAAGATTTTCTCCGTTGCCCGTACTTCGACTGATTCTTTAAACATCCAGCCCGACCTCAATAATGTTCTCGCGTGGTGCAGTAAAAATCGTTTATGCTTAAACGTCAGCAAATGCTTTCACTCAAATTTTTCGAAATCCACTAATACAGTAAAAACTTCATTTGAAATTGATGGCACAGTGTTAGAAAAGTTGGCTGAGATCAAGGATCTGGGCGTTGTCTTCGATTCAAAGTTTAGCTTCACTTCGCATGTTAATCGCATTGTCTCGCGTGCCTACTCTGTGTTAGGGTTTGTCCGCCGCAATTCTTCCTCCTTTTCCAATCCCTATACGCTCAAGCTCTTGTATACTACTTTTGCTAGGTCCAGACTGGAATATGCTGCTTTCATCTGGAGACATTATCATGCGTCGCATTCTAATCGCTTAGAGCGTATCCAACGAAGATTCCTAAAGTTTGCCCTTCGCTCTATTCGGTTTTCTGAGCCCCAGCCTCCTTACAGGTCTAGATGTCTTCTGCTTGGTTTAAAATCACTTGAAACCAGGAGGTCTGTAATTTCCATGGCTTTCATTTGTGATATAGTCAATGGAAATATTGATTGCCCCTCTCTCTTGTCCAAAATAGCTTTCAATGTGTCTTCTCTCTCTCTCGCTCCCTCAGACATATTTCCCCTTTTTCTGTTGAGTTCTCTAGGATTAGCCGAGATAAATGCGTTGTGGACCTCTTCAATGTTTGATTTATCTGTACCTAAGCCCTTGTTCCTTTCTCTTTCGCTTTCCTTTGTTTATTCTCACTTTCCTGTTTAAGTTTAAGCTTAAGTTCCATTTTGTTAATTAGTCTGTAAGAATTGTTCAAAGGCTTTCAAAATAAATAAAAAAAATATTCTGAAGTGAATTTAAAATGTTTTGAAACATTTTTTTCGAGTTCAAATACTTTCAATAAATTTGCTAAATATTCGCAAATGTTGACCCCTAAATTTAACACGAAGCTTGAAATAAACAAAAATTTTAGTCTCAAAAATATGAGAGCTGCACAAGTTTATATTTGTGAGGTTGAATGTATCTTCAAAGTTTGAAATGACATCCTGTATATGGAAATCACTTCATATGGACGAACTTCCTACACTTGAAGTTCTTAGCAGAGCAAAGAAGAAGAAAAATTTTAAACAATTTTAACATTTTGATTAAACCAGGATAACGAAATTGCAATGAGCCCAGAACAATCATCTGTATAGCTTATACATAGAGTCTTATAATGAAATTGTTCCAATCTGTTGATTGAATTTCAACGCTCCAGCAAAATAAACTGAGCCGACGTGCTGAGAAGCCAATTTCTTTAAGAATTTATTTTTACTAAATGCAAAGTGCACCTGACCCCCTGGATTGTAACCCAATTTTATGTTCTTTGTTCTTCAAAATTTCTGGTTTGCTACTTTACACATCTTCTTACTAGAATACAATCAAATTGAATCCTTTGTGCAGTCCTTAATAAATCTTTTCAGCATATTTTGTAGCTTTCTTTTGTTTAACTGCACAACACCCTTTAAAATTGTTTGTAAAAGTTTTCAGTTTCAAATATTTTAAAATAAACAAACGAAACGATAAAAAGGATCGTTGTAGTTGTGTTTGTAGAGTTTCGGCCTAATGAAATCACGTGTTGACTCAGCTTTGGAGTTTCTAAAAATGACAATTTATTTAAATCAAAGAAATCCAACAACAACAACACCAAACAACAGGCACGCCCCAAGAGATTTAGGACCAAAGCGGCGCCGTTCTTGCCCCGTCTTACAGTAACCGAGACGAGGAAATGTTGGAAAAGCCTTTTTTTAAATTGTATAATTTTTCAAGCTTTACTCAAACAGCACCGCCCAATCGCACATGTCACTGCCACTCACACACGCACACATACACACGCGTATGAAACGCTGATATTGGTGGGGCGGGGGAGAAACGCTTAAAATGCTGAAATGTTGAAATGCTGATTTGCGTTTCCTACGGCCACCGCCGCCTCACTGCCATACTTTTTCTGCCGGTGCTTCATTTTTTCAAACAAACTATTTGCACTTTATCAAAAGATTTAAAAAAATTCACTGAAGCAATGAGCTGTGAGCAGCGTAGAGGGGCGCAGAGCGGCATTAGCATTGCAGATGGCGCTGTGCTTGACATGGAAGCTGGGGACTGTGTGTGGAGGGAGGCTTGGAAAAAATGCTCTTATTTAAATTAACATAAATCATAAGAATGCCATCCATTCAGCACGCACACACACTCACACATACACGCACACAGTCGCGCCGACACATATCAAAATAAATGCACACACGTACAGAGGCAAATGTGTGATTTCCAAAAAGTGGAAAAAAGTTGTCGTTATGTTTTTTGTGGCATTTCTTGCGAGAAGAAAAAACTGTCAACTGTGGAAAGGTGCTAAAAGCGTCAGCGGGACACGCTCGTAGCGAGGTGTGGGAGTGCGCACGAAGGGGGTGAAAGTTGAATGTGAGTAACGTCAGCGTTACGATTGCTGTGATTTTTCATATTTTTCACACCTTGCTTGGCTGGCTGGTCGACTGGCTGACCGACTGCATAGTTAGATGGCTGACTGGCTGGTTGCTTGGTGATGTGTTGGTGGCGCTTTCGCAGATTTCCGTTTCCTGGTTGCAAACAAACGCTGAAATTTGCGGTTAGAAAGAAGTCAGCAGTTACATTCGAGCTGGAAAATCATGAACGTTGGATGTGACGACTGCTCTGAACGCGATTCTTAGTCTTTGCCGAACATTTTGTATAACTAGGAACAACATCTTGAAGATTCTTACTGTCTTAAATGTAAAAATTCCAAAGTCTTAATTTCGAATTGCAAGGAATTATATGAGTTAGACGAGCAAGCGTTGCAAGTAAGAAAAATAAATGTATAGATGAACAGATAACCAGAAAAAATGTAGTAGCACAAGAAAGAGTGCAAGTGCAGGAAAAAAAGTCAGTTGACTCTGACTGTGAGGGGAATGAAGTGTTAGGTTAGGTTAGGTTCTGATTGGAACGAATTCCACATACTGGTGGGTTCCCTCAATGTCTTTCAAAGACTTTCATTTCCTACGCGAAAAAACCTGACTTGCTCAATTTTCAAAAATTTTTTAATACATTTTTTAGAATATATGAGCTTGAACTAATTTAAAATATTAGCTAATTTCTTTTGATAATGCACTTTAAAAATAACTTCACCCATTCTAAATTTGTATGGATCCAGCTTCAGAACTGCCTGACGCTGACCCACTCTGACCGATTCGTTTACCGCTTCTAGCATAGCTCGAACGATGTCCTGACTGTGTCCTGACTTTTTACCACATTTGGGTATGCAAACGTGCGATATTCGGATGGCCACTTCCGGTTCCGTTTCGGTTGGCTTTTTGTGGGCTGATAATAAAAGTCGCTGGCGCTGGCGCTGCCGCTGAACGCGCAACGCTGTCAGCAGCAGGCGCCCTGGCGCAGGTAGCTGTACAAATAATCTGCGCCGCATCAGTCAACGCCGCATGAGCAGCTGGCCATGTGTGCGTGTGTGTGTGTGTGAGAAGTCATAATTTGTTAAAACATTTTGCGGCCATAAGCAAAAGCTGACGCGTAGAAAAAATGTTTTGTGATAGCGTACGAATTGAGGTGCAAGAAGCAGCGGTGTGGCGAGAGCAACGAAGAGAGAAATATCAAGGCACACATTTATTTAAATTGCTTGATTTAGCAGCAACCGCAGCGAGAAAAAATGGCACTTTGGTGCGGCGAAATATGAGTGCGTGTGTGTGTGAATGCAATTTCCTCGTTCGGAACGTGACACATTCAGACGAAACGAGCCAACGCTGCTCACTCCCGGCGCCCACATAACAAATATGCAAAGCAAAATGAATAAAACAGTGGAATGCTCACATTCCGATGGGTTAACGGGCTGAGTCGAAAGTGTTCGAGTGCGGAAATAGCAAATACGTGCGCCGCCGTCGAGCGTGTATGAGTGGCGAATTTGTTGTAAAATAATTTTTGTCACAATCAAAAAAAATTGAGCCACATTATGAGCTCGGCATACACGATCCAATATGGGGAAATGCCGAAATTTTGTGTGGCCATTCAGAACTTGAGACGACAACGCAACTTCTATCGCTCCATGACTGTGTGTACAAGTTTTGAAGCATTTTGGCATAAAAAGACTGGATCGATCTTGACTGTGCATTTTTGGGCTGGCAGTGAGAAATTATCGATACTTTTCAGCACTCTTTTATATTTATAAAGAGTGGGGTTATATCTTGGAAAGCGAGTGTCTGATTTGCTATGAAGCGCATATACGCAAACTCCTTGATACCTAACTTTCTTTCAAAGAAAAGAAAAACCATCTGGCACTGTTCATTTCATGTTTAATGCTTCTCAGTCTGATCCCCGAATAACTCAATAATTAGTGGTCCCACACAATGCCTCATTACAAAGGCTTTTCTAAGAAAGCTAGCACCAAAACTAAGATAGGCTTATAGGTATTTAATTTTGAGCACAGCCAAGGGAGGTGGTGCAGTGCTTGTTACAGGCTGCGTTTACGAATCCTTTTCCGGCCAACCCCTGTATGAGAAAGAAAACAAGTTAAAGTGGAGTTCGTTCAACTCAATTAAGTAATGGAGTTTCTCAAGACGTGAGTTTCTGAAGAGTGATGGGAGGTTCTAAACCCCCAATTCCCACATGGATAGCAAAGAAAATGTATAGCTGAACTTCTCTGTTTAGGATCCTTCGCATAAAAAAATCTTACAGCAATCCTAACGGTAAAACATTCAACTCTATTGGATAGTCAAAACTCTTTAGACTATGTTCTGTTCTGCGTCGCAAACCATTTTCAAACCAATGGGAACGTTTTGGTTCCACCTCGTGGTGAAGACTCAGCTGAAGCCAGCATCAAAGTTGACACCATGATGATATAATCTGTGGCTCCGGGAATATTTAGTTAAACTTCCAACAGGAGAACGCTACAGCGTTGTCTGAGGGAATCACCACGTTGAGTGTCTTAATCTCAGTGCCTTGAAACCGTCTGTCCGGTTGGTTGGTTAAGTGGCTGCCTCTGTATGAGACACACTTAGGCCTATGGGCCCGTTGTGATAACACAAATTCCACTCGTTTGAAATGTGTATGCAACACTGTTTTATTTTTCCAATATGCGATACAACACACATTTCAAACGGATGGGGAAAGGGAGGGGGATCTACAGTTTAACGCCAAATGCGAACGGCGATGGGCAGTTTTTCTTTCACAGTTGGAGGTTTTGCCATTGCCTGCCAAAAGCGCACTTGTGCGGTTCTTGTAAGTCTCATCTGCTTCATGTGTATAGCGATAGAAGTAAATGAGTGTATTTTCCAACCGAAGCCAGGAATCGAACCTGGGGCGCTCGGTATGAGAAGCCAGCGCGCTACCCGCTGAGCTATCGAGGCCGACCGTCTAGCCGGTAAATAGTTCAAATAGTAGACGGGAGAGCCTGGCTAATGACTGAGTTGTAAAGTTACTGTCAAGAGGTCAAAGTGTTTACATATATAAAGCCCAGACGACATTTACTTCATTAAAATAACTGAACTGAACTTTTTGACCTACTAACCTATAAACCTAACCTATGTAAAATAACAAAACATTGTTCAAATAGGTTCCGTAGCTTTGTTAAAGTTTTCCGTCATAAATTGTATATGACATTCTTACTTACTTACTTAACTGGCCATAAGAACCCGTTATCGGGGTACGGCCTGCCGCAAAACTTCTCTCCAGGCGCCTCTGAATTGCGCGCACCTTCTCCAGTTGGTCACACCAAGAGATGACAGGGCCTTTCCATTTGTCCCTTCCACCGGAGACACGGCCTCCCTCTTCGCCATCGACCTCCAAAAATCGCATCGAACACCTTTTTCGCCGGAGCTTCGACGTCCATACGGCAGACATGACCGAGCCACCGTAGCCGCTGGATGTTAATTCGCTGCGCTACGTCCATGTCCTTATACAGCTCATACAGCTCGTTATTGGTTCGTATACGATAGTCGTCATCAACACGTACAGGGCCGATGATGATTTTGCGAAGTACCTTCCTCTCGAACACTCCAAGGGCCGCTATGTCGTTTCGCGTCATTGTCCATGCTTCAGCGCCATAGAGGAGCATGGGCAAGATAAGCGTCCTATAGAGTGCAAGTTTTGTCGGTCGAGAGAGGTCTCTACTCAATTGCCTACCGAGATCGTAGTAGCACCTGTTGGCAAGAGTAATCCTTCGCTTTATCTCCGGGCTGACATCATTGCTGCTGTTGATGGCGGTGCCAAGGTAGACGAATTCCTTGACAATTTCAAAGGTATACCTGTCTGCCTCGACGTGAGATCCTAGTTGCTACGAGGCCCTGCGTGTAGACAGCATATACTACGTCTTGCCCTCATTTACCACCAGACCCATTTTGGCATATTCTCTTTCGATAGCCGCAAAGGCAGCGGTAACATATCGTTTGTTACGTCCGATGACATCAATGTCATCAGCGTAGGTAAGGAGCTGGATACTTTTGTTGAAAACTATGTCATTACGATGTACACCGGCCTTGCGCAAAACACTCTCCATGGTGAAGTTGAAGAGGACGTAGGACAAAGGATCGCCCTGTCTGAAACCTCGAACGGGATCAAAGGGGTCGGAGAGGTCACTTCCAACCTTGACGGAGCTGCGCGTACTGCTCAACGTCGCTCTGCAAAGTCTCACAAGCTTTGTAGGGATACCAAGTTCAGACAATGCGGCATATAGGCGATCCCTTATCGGGCTATCGGAAATATATTTACTTCATTAATATCACTGAAATGAACTTTTTGGCATCAACATCAAAACCTCGTTCAAATAGGCTCCGTAACCTTGTTAAAGATTTGCATTATACATTTTTTTATCACCTTCTACGACAACTAAAAATGCATGAATGCATGTCTCTCTAATACTTTTAATCGTTTATTTTATAAAATGAAATTAGTATGTTGTAAACAGGACTAATTTTGTTTACTATCAGGAGAAGTTTAAACTTGACTCTCATTGGTAATCTTTCTTTCTTTACTTCACCAAGTTTTCAAATACAAAATCAAATCTCTTCATTAAAAGCCATTTGTATTTTGTTAAAATGTTCTTTTTTAACCACACATTTGCCTCCATTTATCTTGGGTTTTTAATTTGTGTGCTTTCTTTTGGCAGCCTTTTGGCTTTGCATTTTCCTTTGCCACCATTTTATTTGGTCGCATTTGGCTCCTCTTCACCAATTTACAGCCACCTGCCCACTTTTCTGCTTTCTGTCCTCAATGACATGGCATGCTGTCATCTCTTCCCCTTCGAATTCTGTCCATAATCAATTTGCCTGTAGGACAAACAATTTCATTTCTTTTTGTCTCCATCCATCTCTTTTGCTCATCGCCTTCGCACACAAAACCAAATAAAAATGCGCCGAAATATGATGAAAAATTTTCATTTCCTTTGGAAAAATTAAAAATTTTCCATAACTACATTTCCTGTAGCAAATACAATAAAGCAAATAAAAATAAAAATGCGTCCGCATCGGGCAGAGGGCAGCGCACGGCGAATGCTGCGCGCAAACGCGTGAAAACTCCCCAAAGAGCGACGGCGGCGGCGACGACGGCAGCGGTGCATAAACTAAAATTCCCTGTGGACACTTTTTTCTTATCGCATCCACAAAAAAAGAAAGAAACCCGAATGTAAAAAACAAGCTAGACGCCCGCACGCCGCCACAATCGCTGCCCATTTGCAGCTTGACGTGGCGCGGCAATGAAGCGGAAAATGAAGCGCATCCTTCAAGGCGCTTCACCTCGCTTGCCCTCGCCCGCCGGTATTCATCAATTCGCATTTGCATATTTTAGGCGTAAAAATTAATCACTAATTTTAATGTGTGTCCATCGCGGGCGCCAACTGCCGCTGCCGTCAAGTGGGCCGAGCGCCTCAATGGGCCAGATGGATGGATGGATGGGTCGGGCGCCAGCCGAAACTTGTTAAGTGGGCAACGCTAATGTAGCAATTTCCAAATTGATGAAACCGAAGCGCCGAAAGAGACACAAAACGGACACCGCGCGAATGGAAGAGAAGGCCGCGCCGCGTCGCGCGCCCTTAAGTATGCAATAAGAAATGGTTTTGGTGTTGTTTATGTGGTTGTTGTTGCCGCTGTTGGCGTATTGGTGTGCGATGGCCATCAGCGCATATTACAACAAATGTAAGGTAAACAAATTGCGCGATGAGGCGTTGTCGTTTATGCCGCGGCGCCGCAGTGGGGACGAGCGGTGGTGGCGCACTGATATTTCCACTTCCTGCCCCGCCTGCCTTCGCGTTCTTGGGTAGCAGTGTTGTTGTTCTTATTGCTGTTGAAAAATAATACAAAATTGCCGCAAACGAACAAGTAAGAAAAAATGAGTGACAGAAAAAGTGGATGAAGATGTACATAAGAAGGCAACAACAACAACAAAAACAACGCAGCTTGCACGAGCGCAACACGGATAAAATGTAAACATTTTGAAAATTCAAAGGCAACAACAACTGCTCGCAAAATGCAAAAAAGCGTAACCTGCAGCGCCATTAAAACTAATGGGAAATTCAGGATAATTTAATTTGCTCGCTGCTCGCCACGCTCCACGCATATCGCTTTGGGTGCAAGCGCGACATCGCTCGGAAATGTTGATGATTTCTGCGAGATATGGCGCGCAGTGCGAGGAGGTTCCAAATTGGTCGTTCTACGTTCGGGTGGGAGCGAGCGGGAGTTTGAATGTTAATGCGTTGTTGGACAAGTGAAAGCTGCAGCAGAGACCGCGACTCTATGAACTACTGAACATTAGTTCAGCCACAATTCGAGAATGATTCGATCACAATTTTCAACACACACACAGCAATGAGATGTCAGTGTCGTGCAAAAGCGTTTATCTATTAGTGAGTCGGAAGATAACTCAGCTTCGGACTCACTGTCCTAAAAACAACTTCCAAGCTATAAAACACACTTTTCTTTGAGGTGCAACTTCTCCAAATTCTCCAAAGAAACCCCGATCTTTCTGCTTTCCATTGACTTCCAACTACTGCATTGAATAACCTGGTTTGCTGGGACTACCCCCTCCTTCCTTCTGATTTCCTGATTCTCATTGAAATCTCGATTCCAATGAGAAATACCTGGCAAACGCACCCGACTGCCAACTGTTCTACAAAGCGGCACTAAATGTATTTGGTCCAAGTCTCACGTGACTACAGTATCCATTTAAGTCTAACGAATGGAATCAACTCCATCCATATGTAATGATAAAAATCCCATTTTATGATGATTACATTTTATCGCTTCGCAACCGAAAACTAGGCATAATTGCGAACTATTGGGCGCAGCGCGTTCCACTTCCGAACACGAGTCGTCATTTCTGGCAGCCACAACGAAATGGCCGCCGAAAGTGCGCAACGGCCGCGTAAGAGTATTAGAAATTATGACAGTCATATTTACTTTTGGTCATTTCTGGCGCACAAGCAATAAAGAAATCGAGCAGGAAGTCGGACGTGTCGGTGGAGGAGGCGGAGGTGAAACTATAACGATTGCTAACAAATAAAAATTGCTGGCAAATCCTTGAATTTATAGATTTCTGCCGGCCGACTTGCGTTGTGCCCGGAGCTGCGTGTCGGCCTTTGCGCCGCACAGTAGGCAACACTTGAGCATAAACAATAATCAAATAGAAACTGGCAAACAACGCAAAAGCTGCGAATGCGAGCGTGAAGTAATGTGTGGTGTTGATTGTTGGTGCTGTGCGCATTGTCCACGGCCTGGTCCGGCTTCACTCTTTCGGCCTAATGAAAAAGAAATAAAAGTGTCGAGTGCATTATTGCCTCCTGCCAACACAAACTCACACACACACACACACACACTGACGCATACATGCGCACACTTATCATTGCTGGTAATTGTTTGGGGCGCACGAATCCGCTTTCCACTCGCCGCCCTGTGGCCTTTTCACTGTCACTTTGCCATAAAACGTGTTTCCTCGACGCTCGGCCACTGCCTTCGCCATGCTTATTGTTATTGTTTTGTGGGCATTCTGTGTCCTTGCTATTATTTTGCACTTACTATAACATGGCCATAAATATTTTTCTATGGTATTTTATTGATACTAACCAACAATGTTGTGTATGTGTGTGTGTGTGTGTGCCGTTCGCCTGCCATGTCCTTTCGCGTTGATTGCTGCTCTCAGGCTGCTTGCTTGTTATTATTATTGTTGTTCTTGTTGTTGTTGCATTTTGTTGCTGTCATGTGCGCGCGTCCATGGGACATTTAACAGTTGCAGCTGTTGGCAGTTTTATGAGGCTACGGCTACGGCTCCGGTCCGGCCTTGGTTCTTGGCGCCGCCACTTCCGCATCTTTAAGACCGAAAATGCTTGGCGCATTTTATTGGCATTCGTTGTTCGTCGTAAGTAGGCAGCAACGATGTCGCAGAACGGCACAAGCAATGAGTGTTGCCTTTTGGCATTGTCCTGCACATCCTGCAATCACGTTGCGCTGTCAAAAAGCAATAATCATCAATTCTGATTTTTGCTCTCGCCGCTGCCACTTTTCATGGCTTCAGCACATTTGCAGTGCGGCGGTGATTATTTGATTTCAATTTGATGAGTATTTATGAAGGACGCAGCGAACGAGCAAAGCGTGCGAATGTGTTGCACAAGAACCCGGTGGACGGAACTGTAGACAACATGTGAGCTATAGTTGCAAAAAGTTTTTACAATAGAATACACTTGTGAAAAAATATGTCTTCGAAGGTCTTGCATTTTCTTGAAAACAGCTCTAACTAATTTTTGTATTTTAATTTTTTCCCCTTCAAGTCCCCTGTTTCTGTTAAACTACCCGAAGATCGGACACAGTCATCGACCTTATCTCTACACATTATCTCGAGAAGATTCATGGAACTTATGGTCCATAGCTCACCTTCACCTTCTACGCATGGTTGCCTTAGTTTGTGCATTCTTTCTTGACAATGTGTGCATCTGTCTGATCATCCTCGAAGCATAAATGTTCTACAGCTAACTTTTCAGCAAGATAGAGCCGTAACCTTAATTTGTCATGTCTCTAAATTACTCCGCCATCTCTTAGAACTTTATTGTCTTCAATGCCTAATGACTTCTTTAACCCATTTGGGACTACTAACACTAATACTTCCCAGCAAGTTCTTAAAGGCCCTCAAAACAATTATTCAAATCTTACGACCCACGCAAAATAGTTTTTCAATTTCGGTGTTCCCGCATAAAGGGATGATTTCAGAATTTGTGAGCACCCAATATAATTTTCTTACCCCAACATTCATGGCGTGAGAATATTTATACTAAGAGTATCTTGGATTTCAAAATTAAACTCCGTCCCGAAAAGGTTAAAGCCAGTTGAGATTTTCTTCTTGTTCATGGAGTCTCGAAATTATCCAATTGTCAACAAAACCTTCCATATTCGAAGGTTGTTGTTGGCTTATTTTGCTCTGACCCAATATCTTAACTAGAGTCCGACCGAAACCACTTATTTTGGCCGAAACCGAAACCGAATATTCGGTCGGACACAAATGTTAACTAACCCAAGTAGCAGCAACAGTAAAAGTTAATGAACGAATTCTGAAGACAGTTGACACATTGTTGCCCTCAATCACTGCCATTAAGACACTTGACAATGTCTATCAGGCAATGTCTATAAAGTTTATCAGGAATTTTTGACTGATAAACAGACACGCATTCTTCTAAATGCCCTCGGATCTCCCGACCAGATCTCAGCTTCCACCCTTTCATCTACATTCATGTGTTCTGCTGAACCTTTTGGTGACCTTAAGTTCACTCATGCCATCAGCATCTCCCAGATACTGTCACGCTTCAGAATCAGAATTCGTCAGAGCGCATAAATCTTTAAGAAAGATTGTTTTTTAAGAAAGAGACAATGTGCATTTAAGCATTGAAAACATTTACATTTTTTGCATTTTCAATGTGCATCTCCGATTCATGCTGTCAGTTTCATCCAATTGCTGTTAAAATAGCGTAAAATTTTTATTTCTTTCCACTCAAAAATTGAAATGGCAGTTTTTGTCATAAATTTTAAAGTCTTAAAATTGCTTTTCTACCCTCACTTGCCCACTCACAATGCCTTTGAATATGTCATTCGTTTTGTTGGTTTTTTTTTGTGTTATCATCGACACCAGCGAAATGCGTGCGACACGTGTCCTTTGATCCCGGAAACGCGTGTTTTGTGGCTTTATTTCTCATTTAATGTTGCCGCATTTCTTTCAAGCGTTTACTTTCTACGATTAACAAAACGATATAAAAAACCATATTGAAATTTTTGAAGAAATCAAGAAAAATCTCTAGAAATTTAAATAATCAGTTAATTGCGCTTAAAAGTAAACAAACGCATCAGGGGATCAAATTTGTTTGATAAGAGGCTTAAAGTCAGGAAAATTGTGTTTTTGTTTTGCCTGGCTTTGTTGGAAGCATTTAAAAATGACAACGGTAAACAATTTTTGATATTTGTGAACTCTTGAGACGATTCTAAGAATTTTATGTATAGTAGTTCTTTTTTTGCTCGCTAGAAATGGACATTTCCATAGATACGGAATAGTTCTATCATTTGTAAACTGCTTGGGAATTGGCTGAAATTAAACCAAGTTCGACCATAATTATCGACCTGCCGTCTATAAACTATATCTGGAGTAGAGTCTTGTAACTTAACTATTTAACACTCACTTAGGGTTCAACGCCAGACACTGACACACCCTGAGTGTAACTGCCTCATCGTCCTCTAAGATTAATAGGCGACAGTTCTTCCACAGCAAGGTTGAGCCATGCCCCTAACTTCTAGTTAGTCCTGGTTAAGAGGTGGTTTTGGAAGTTTCCAATAATGCCATCGCCATATCATATTGTAACGATGAGGCACTCTGTTGCTGTGCCATGCGTGAATGCTTTTACGAGCATACTTTTAGGCACGCACTTTAGAGTTCGGCAAACTTGCTATAAATCCGATATGGCAAGGATGGTTCGCGAAGGTGATGGGCTGTGCGAGAATGGTCGAGCAATGTCAAATTGGAATGTGCGAGAACGATCTGCGCGATAAACCAAACAAGTATAAAAAGCAGCAGTGTGCAGCGCAGAAGGACGAGTCTGATTTGAGCAAGCAAAGGGGAAACATGCAAAAGTAGTAGTGTAAAGATAACCAAAGTTTAGATTTGTAAATAAAGTGATTGCTGGTTTTGGAATGCGGTTTGCGTTGAGTAATTGAAGTAGTTTTATTTTCAAACACAATCCAGATACGAACTTAGAGAAGTCATTTTCGTAACAATATTTTCTTTAGATGCATTATTTTATATATTTATAAATAAATCAGGTGGTCCAGCATTTACCTGGACCTATCCAGCATAGATAAACCCTTGACAACTACAAAAGTTGCTTTGTGCTCGGCACTTAACATCATTTTTCTTCCCAAACGTAGATCTAAAGCTTCGCGCAGACTTAACCTCGCATCAATAATGCAAGCAACAACACTAATGCCCAACCCACTCAACCCCTGCCGAGGCTCACCGCGGCTAATGCGACTCAACTCTTAATCAGGTTAAATAAATGACAATCAATTTGCCTGACCACAAGTGGTCGTCAGATGGAATCGGCCGTTTGGGGCGGGAGGTGGCGCAGGAGCGGGGCAATAAATTGCCGCATCAATCGCCATATGAAATTTTAATACAATTCGCCAAAGTTTTCTCCGCACACCACCCCCCGTTCAGCAGCTGCGTTCGGCAAACAAAAGCAACACTGCGGGCGGCTCTGCTGTCGTTTGCTGTTGTTTCGCTCAAATTGAAAGACACACGCGAACAGCGATCGGTTTCGCTTATAGACGGCCAATTGCAACGCCCACTCTCCGGCCTCCTCTGCGTCCCGGTGGGCCGTGGCTCGTTGCAGGCAAACATCACGTAGCAAAAATCACTTAACTTGATTCGGTTTTTTGTTGGCTATTATGTGCTAATGTTGTTGTTGTTATTGTTGTTGCTACTGATACAAAAGCCCGCCTCACAATAGCGAATAATCAAAAAAAGTGTGCGAGAAAAAATGGAGCGCAAAATGGGCGCAACACAAAACCACCACACACACACACACAATGCACAAAGCAACAACGCAGCAACACAAAAGGTCATCTGGAGCGGGCCCCAACAAAGGCAACAAAGCACTCAGCAGCGAGCAAAGGGGCTGCACAGCGCCCGCACACGCAAATGCGTACAAATCAATTGTGTCCGTTTGTCTGATTTGGCGCCCCGCAACAACAACAACAACAACAAAGCACTGGCACAAACAAGACAAACTTTTCTATTGAGCAACGGAGCAAAGAAAAAAACGGCAGCGTTTATAAAAAACGATGCAAGCGAGCGGGGAAATTGGTCAACGTGCAGCGCATTGCAAATGAGCGCAGCGGCCTTCGACCCGTCGACGTTCGGGGCGTCGGGTACGGGGCCGCAAGTATTCAATTGCTGTGGTCAATTGCTTGTATTCAATATCAGGCACGTGCCCTAATTTTGAGTTTGTATCGTTCGCTTGTTTCTTTAGCATACTTTCAGGCTATTCCCGTAGACGGCCGGGAGTTGGGCACTTTTAATTTTCGTCGTGTTTACCGTGTTTCCTTATTTGCTGTCATTTGTAAATGGGATGTTATCAATTTTCAAGATGATTGAATATGACTGGGAATGGGAATTTTGTTTTTTTATTTTATTTTCATTTGCGCCGAGAGATCGTTGGTGCCAGCAGATGCGTTGCAAGTGATTGCGGGTTTGAGATACATTTTTGCTGGTTATTTCAATTTATTAGTTATATTATTTATTATTTCAATTTATTTAGTTTCCGCGTTCCGGATGTGTCGAAGCTATAAGACCGAGTTCCCCGAAAGCATACTGATACGATGAGAAATTCTGTGCCGCCCTGTACGGGAACGCCTTCTCCGCACGAATGTTTTCCAAGCATACTTTTAGGCATGCACTGTGAAGTACAGCAAAACTGTTATAAATTCGCTTGGTATAGTCCGATATGGCAAGGATGGTTCTCGAAATGGGCTGTGCGAGAATGGTCGAGCGCTTTCCAATTAGAAGTTGCAAGAAACTTCGGCGCGATAAGAAAAGTGGTATAAAAGCAGCAGCGGCAGCGCAAGGGGTCGAGTCTGTGTTAAGCAAGCAAAGTGGTAACAAGTGTAGATACAAGCGAAGTGTGAATTCTGTAAATAAAGCGATTGTTAGTTTTGACTACGTTGCGCCGGATAACTGAAGTTGTTTTATTTTCAAATACAATCAAAACGAACCGTCGATAACGAACTGGGGAAATTCGTAACATTTGGTGTCAGAAATTGGGGATTGTATTACTGGAAGTAAAATAAAATTATAAAAACGGAAACATGGTTAAACTGGAGCTGCTGAAGGTTGACCAGCTGAAGAAGGAGCTGGCTGCCTGGAATTTGCCGACTGCTGGCGGTAAGGTGGAGTTGCAGCTGCGTTTGCGAGAGGCGTGTGAATCAAGAGGCATTGATTGGGCTGCACACGAGTTCGGAACGCAGGAGCAAGAGGCGTCGGGCAAGGTGGAGGAATCGCCTGCTGGTGCTGCGTCGATGCAAAGTATGGCTGCAGCGGCTACGCCACCACAAGCAATGGACATGAGCCAGTTAATGGTCGCAATGAAAGGCATGTTTGAGACTTCCAACCGTGAAATGGCAGCCAAAATGGAAAATGAAAATCGCGAAATGTCGGCGCAAATGGCAACGAAACTGGAAACCGCGAATCAGGAACTTTCGGCGCAAATGGCAGCGAAACTGGAAACCACGAATCAGGAACTTTCAGCGCAAATAGCAGAGCGAATGGAAACCAAGCTTCAGGAAAATTCTGCGCGCTTGGAGCAGAAAGTGGAAGAAATCTCAAACAAGCTTGATGTGAAGGTGGAGCACCTGGGAGCGCAAGTGGAACACTTAGATAAACGAGTCGACGGCCTGGATGATTCTCTGAACAGACGAGTTGACGATTTGGATGATTCCTTGAACAAACGAGTTGACAGTCTGGAGGATTCGGTAAACAGAAAAATCGACGAGCGGCTTAGAGAGGTACAGCCACGAGAATGTTTGCCGCCGATTCCGGAAAGTTTCGCCACCCGAACAGAAGTGCCTACTTATGATGGTGCTACGCCATTCGATACATTCAAACTGCAATTCGACTTAGCTGCTTTGGAAAATCAGTGGACCGATATCAGGAAGGGTCGGAGATTGGCTTTGGCGCTGAAAGGTCCTGCGGCTGAGGTAATGAAATCAGTTCCGGAATGTTCGAGAAGTGATTACGAGGCCGTCATGAGAGCGTTGGCAGTGAAGTACAGCAACGAGCACAACCATACGCTGTACTACTGTGAGCTGAAGAACCGCAGGCAAAGAGCCAGCGAGGCGCTGCAGACATATGCAGCAGACATTGAACGGCTCGTACAGTTGTGCTACCCAAAATTCGGCGCTGATGATCTCGAAAGGATGAAGATTGAGTCGTTCATTGAAGGTCTTCATGATCCCGAGACACGTCGCAGTGCGTTGATGATGGGCAAGCCGACATTTAAGGAGACGGTGACCAGCGCGATGACATATGAAGCGACATGGATTGGAGGCAATCGGTATGCATCTGCAAGGATACGTCAAATCCAGCCGGATAGCGACATTTCGATCCAGGCCATAAGCTCTGAGACACCGGGCAGGCCACGCGTTGTCTCCTCTAAAGTTGTTTGCTGGACATGTGGCAAGCAGGGTCACATATCACGAGACTGCCGCCAACGAAAGAGGCGTTCCCGTTCTCGATCGCAATCGCCTGAAGCGGGGAATACTGACGATCGAGGCTCAGCCAACAAGCGCAGGGCTGAGGACGAGGAGTCGTTAAACTAAAACGGGTCAGCCCAAAGGGGCGTGAGCTGATCCCCACAACCCGCTGCCCCACCGTCCTTGTCTCACAGCTGAAACGGCAACCCAGCAGCTTGACGATTGAAGGAAAGATAGATGGAAAGTTGTTCGTGTTGACACTGGATACTGGAGCGTCATATTCGATCATAAAAAGGAAGCTTCTGAAGAACTGGGAACCGCTGCATGGCATACAGCTGAGGACTGCGACTGGCGAGCGTGCGCCGGTAAGAGGAAAAGTAACAAAAACAATTGCTATCGGCACCAGCAGCCTGGAGCATGAGTTCATCGTCGCGGATATAATGGACGACGTGATTATCGGCGTGGATTTCATGATTAGGCATGGTTTTACGCTGGACCTGAAAGAAAATGTGCTGAAGTATGCCAACGTTGAATTCCCCCTGCACACTGGCTATGACCGAAGCGTGGCGGTAAGGAAAGTTGTCTCGTGTCAACACCAGAAGATACCAGCGAATTCCGAGGCGATTGTGTGGGCAAAGGTGGACGAGGACGATGGGACAAGTCGGCTGTGGGTTGTAGAAGCGCCAAAACAAGGATACGACAACATAATAATCGGACGTACATTAGTGGAACCCAAAAATGGCAAAATACCAGTCAGGATACTCAATCCACTGAACACGACCAGATATGTCGGAAAAGATGCGGTCATTGGCGAGTGTAGAGAGGCTGAAGCAGTTGTCAATTGCGAAGGCAGTCCACCCGGAGGAAGTAAGAAAAGCGGTTCTAACATGGACGCCATACCGCAGACCCAGTGGAGCAGCGAATTGACAGGCGAGCAGAAACAGAAGGCGCGGTCACTCCTGCAGCACTATGGGTCAATATTTGCAAAGGAAGCGGGCGGAAGAACAGCCATAGTGAAGCACAACATCGACACCGGAAGCGCGAAACCAATCCGCCAACCGCCAAGACGAGTTCCTCTGGCCAAGAGGGAAGAGGTCACAAATTTGATTGGAAACATGCATACAGAAAAGGTCATAGAGCCTTCGTCAGGTCCTTGGTGCTCGCCGGTCGTGCTAGTCAAGAAAAAGGATGGCAGTACCCGATTCTGTGTGGACTATCGGAAGCTCAATGACGTGACCAAGAAGGACAGCTATCCACTACCTCGGATCGATGACACCCTGGACACGCTGTCAGGCACACAGTGGTTTTCCACACTCGACTTACGCAGCGGCTATTGGCAGGTGGAACTTGCAGACCAGGACAAGGAGAAAACGGCTTTTAGTGTTGGCGACGGTTTGTGGCAGTTCACCGTCATGCCGTTTGGACTCTGCAACGCACCAGCAACATTCGAGCGGCTAATGGAGCGTGTGCTGAAAGGGCTGCATTGGCGAACGTGTCTGGTATACCTCGACGACATAATCGTGATGGGCAAAAGCTTCGACGACCACCTGGAAAAGCTGAAGGAGGTATTTGAGCGAATACAGAAAGCCGGGCTTAAACTCAACCCAAAGAAGTGCTCGCTGTTCCAAAAAGAGGTCAAGTATTTGGGTCACACGGTTTCCGCTCGCGGAGTACATACGGACGAAGGCAAGATCACGGCGGTGAAGGAGTGGCCCCGGCCACGCAATCTACACGAACTCCGCAGTTTCCTGGGCCTGTGCACATACTACCGAAGATTCGTTCCAGGATTTGCGAACATAGCTGGCAGCTTGCACAAACTGACGAAAAAGAATCAAGCCTTCGCGTGGGGTGAAGAGCAGGAGCAGGCTTTTGCACGACTGAAGGAAAAACTGTGCACTGCTCCAATTCTGGCCTTCCCCGTTCCTGGAGAGATGTTTGTGCTGGATACAGATGCAAGTGGGCATAGTATTGGCGGTGTGCTATCACAGATAATAGATGGCCAAGAACAAGTGATAGCGTACTACAGCAAAATTTTGTCAAAGCCTGAACGCAACTACTGTGTGACCCGAAGGGAGTTGCTCGCAGTACTGGAATGCGTGAAACACTTCCATAAATACCTGTATGGGCAAAAGTTTCGCCTGCGCACAGATCATGCGGCATTGAAATGGCTACTGAACTTTAAAGATCCGGAAGGCCAATTGGCGCGGTGGATCGAGCGGCTGCAGAGCTACGACTACACGGTAGAGCATCGCAAGGGTAGCAGCCATGGAAATGCCGATGCCTTGTCACGCCGTCCGTGCAAAACCGAATGCAGGCATTGTTCGCGAGCCGAAAGCAAAGAGCAGATAGTGGACGTACGATTGGTCAGCGTTCTGCCAGAGGAGGAGTGGTCTGCGGAGAGGATACAAAAGGACCAGCGCGAGGATACGGATCTTAAAAAAATCATTGAAGGCAAGGAGCAAGGCGCACGTCCAGACTGGCAAGAGATGGCCGGTGAGAGCCCGATCGCGAAGGCTTACTGGGCGCAGTGGCAAAGTCTGCGGCTGTCTGATGGTTGCCTATACCGCGAGTGGGAGAGTGAGGATGGCCGGACCAGCAATTCCCTAATTTTAGTCCCGAAATGCAGGATCAACGAGGTGATCGAGGCATACCATAACGACTCTAGCGGAGGGCACCTAGGCATCACAAAAACTGTCGCAAAAATAAAAAGGCGATTCTACTGGGTAGGATGCCAGGAGTCTGTCGCCGATTGGATTAAGAGCTGTGATCGATGTTCGGCTGCGAAAGGGCCAACAAGAAGATCTCGGGGCCGCATGCAGCAGTACAACATGGGAGCGCCCTTCGAGCGAATTGCCATGGACGTCGCCGGGCCATTCCCACTTAGCACTCAAGGCAACAAATATGTGCTGGTGGTGATGGACTATTTCAGCAAATGGCCCGAAGTATATCCTATTCCTAACCAGGAGGCCACCACGGTCGCGGAAATGTTGGTAAACAACTGGGTGGCCAGATTTGGAGTTCCACTGGAGTTGCACTCGGATCAAGGCCGGAATTTCGAGTCTCTTGTATTAAAAGAAGTGTATGAGCTACTAGGAATAAGGAAAACTCGCACCTGTCCTTTGCATCCCCAGTCCGACGGCATGGTGGAACGATTCAATCGAACACTGGAGGAATATCTGCGGAAAGTAGTAAGCAGGAATCAAAAGGATTGGGACACGCATATTCCGCTGTTCTTGATGGCGTATAGGTCAGCCCCGCACGATACGACATCACTCACTCCAGCCCGAGCAGTGTTCGGCACAGAGCTGAGATTGCCTGCTGACTTGAAGTTCGGAGTGGTCAGCACGACGGAAGGCGCTAAGACTGATTACGCAGTTAATAAGCGATCGGAGCTGGAAGAAATCCACCAGTTTATAAGGGACCGTATCCAACTGGTCAGCGATAAGATGAAAGCCAGATATGATCTACGAGCTAACACAGCAGGGTTCCAAGAAGGCGATCTGGTAATGCTTTACAACCCGCAGCGCAGGAAAGGTTTGTCTCCAAAGCTTCAAACGTCATGGGAAGGACCGTACAAAGTCGTGACCAGGATTAATGACGTGGTGTACAGGGTTCGACGCTGCTGCAACGGAAACGCCAGGCTGAAAGTAGTCCATTTGGAGCGCCTGGCGTCTTACTCCGGCGGAGCCTCGGTACTTGTTCGGGACGAACAAGTCTAAGTGATGGGCAGTGATACGATGAGAAATTCTGTGCCGCCCTGTACGGGAATGCCTTCTCCGCACGAATGTTTTCCAAGCATACTTTTAGGCATGCACTGTGAAGTACAGCAAAACTGTTATAAATTCGCTTGGTATAGTCCGATATGGCAAGGATGGTTCTCGAAATGGGCTGTGCGAGAATGGTCGAGCGCTTTCCAATTAGAAGTTGCAAGAAACTTCGGCGCGATAAGAAAAGTGGTATAAAAGCAGCAGTGGCAGCGCAAGGGGTCGAGTCTGTGTTAAGCAAGCAAAGTGGTAACAAGTGTAGATACAAGCGAAGTGTGAATTCTGTAAATAAAGCGATTGTTAGTTTTGACTACGTTGCGCCGGATAACTGAAGTTGTTTTATTTTCAAATACAATCAAAACGAACCGTCGATAACGAACTGGGGAAATTCGTAACAATACATACATACTTAAGCATGTATTGCAAGTACATATTGTTTATTTTCCTGAATAGTGTCATAACTAAACAAATACATTGTTTTTTTACCTAACCAATTTTATTCTTAATTATATTTATTTTTTAACAAAAATTTTTTTTTTAACTAACAAATTTTTTTAATTTTTTCAACAAAAAAAATTTTAAAAAAATTTAACTAAAAAAAATTTTTTTATTTTTTTAATAAAAATTTTTTTATTTTTTTAACAAAAAACAAATTTTTTTATTTTTTTACCAAAAACATTTTTTTTTACATTTTTTTTAACTAAAAAATATTGTTTTTTATTTTTTTAACTAAAAAACTTTTTTATTTTTATAACTAGAAGTGTTTTTTTAAGTATGCAGAATAATTACCTTTGTACCTCAAAAATGCAAAAAGTGCCCAGGTACCTTCGTATTGACAGAAGGGTTAATAACCTTGAACATAGACTAGTCTACACACTGACCTGAAGAAGAAGAATTAAGAGTCTGACTGTCTTGTTGCCAGATAATTCTCAATGTTTCCCCTTCCAACGTAGGTAATTCATCAAATTGTCTTCACTTATTTGTTTAAGTTCAAATCTTATGTATTTCAAAGTATTCTTTAGACCGTAAACTACTACAAGGACAAAAAAGGATTCCTGGAACCATACAGGAAAGATTTAAAGTTAACTTTTTCACATTTAGTGAAATGTTTATATAAGGCAACTTTATTTATAAATGGGCGGATCACAGCTACCTATTTTCCAATCAGTTCTTAGCTAAAGTATCAATCAAATTAACTTGAACTCTTATCCTGATATCTTAAATAAGTACGTGTAATAGTTTAAACGCTATTGACAGACAAACGGTCGGACAGACATGGTCAGATTGATCCTTCGAAGAAATTATAATTTTTCTACGAGTGAGTGATTCCGATCTGAATTAGTATTTTCAGATTCTTCTAAGCAAAAGTGAATAGTTAACTCTTTTTAAAACGTCATTATGGTTTTATTAGAATTTTCTTATTATGGTTTTTCATTGTGGCCAAACGAATTTAAATAACCGCACCTCCGATTTAATATCCTATAGCCAGCTATAGTCTGATTAGTTGAGTTAAATCAAATTAAGGATATTTGAGGATAAATTTTCATATTTAAGCTAAAACTTCCACCATTGAAGACTTAAACGCCTCATAGTTGCTTCCAATTGTCGTTTGTCCTTCTGCCATTTTGCCGTTTGGCTAACACAACAACAACACACAAAGTGAGTAAAATTGCATTTTTATAAAATGCTTTACAGCGCTTACAATTTTGACAACTACCAATTAAACGCCGAAACGTAAATAACAAATTCCCGCTCCGGCAGCCGGTTCCCGCAGGAGCGGCGCCGCATCGATTGTGCTGCAGTGCCATAAACCAAAAACGCTGAGAGGACGCGCGAAAGCAAACGAACTCTGCGAGCGTACAAAAAATCCGACTCGAAAATTAAGCATTTTATTTGTTGTGTTCTTTATGTCCTTTCCCCCGCCATGGCAAGCATCGCGCTGTATTTATTGCTTTAACAATGCAACACGGCAACACTGGGCGGCGTTTACGTTCTGCACGGCACTTGGAAAAAATTTGCAAACATTTTGCGCGCACAGAAAAAAAACGTGTTGGCTGCAAAAAAGACGCCAGTAAATTGGCTCGCCACGTATGAAAAATTAAAAAGTGCACAACGGTTGCTGACCGTTGAAAACGAAAATAAAACCAAAAACAAATGACAACAATTGTGTGAGTGTCGGGCGAGCAAAGTCAAAAACGATTCGTTAAAATATTTCAAGCACCTGCAAGCATCCAGTGATGGTAGGAGGCAATACTATATGTAGTTTTTAATAGTATTTCAGATATCCACCTGGGCCAATTTAAACTACATGCGTCGTTATACTGGGTTATTCGAACAAAGTTTTGAGAGAGTAGAAAAAGGAGAAGACTTCTGCGGACCGGAGCCAATAAGTGAATTATGCAGTTCAAATGTGGAGGTCCAAGCGATAACTTCA
This sequence comes from Melieria omissa, assembly GCA_963971225.1. Lineage (NCBI taxonomy): Eukaryota > Metazoa > Arthropoda > Insecta > Diptera > Ulidiidae > Melieria > Melieria omissa. Next base: position 42,934,814 of record OZ020268.1, on the reverse strand, counting down.
GGACATCATGAGAGAAAGGAAAGGGACTACGAATTGTAAGAAACCTAGAACAACTCTAAAACAGCCATTGATCCGTGCAGCCAAGAGTGGTCGCGGTTTAAATTGGGGAACTCTCAAGATGGCTGACTGCATTGATGATGGATCATGGAAACTTCAGGCGACACATAGTAGCAAACGTCAAAGGCTAAAGGCTTTCCTAAAATTTCAAAATATTCTAAGGACCAACAAAAATGTAATCGTGAAACCACAGAGGGTCCAGACGTCCACAAAGTAGCAATGTGCCATATGGCAACAAAATAGCGAAAGGGTTAAGCAAATTCTTAACAACATTTTGAAAATGAAAAATAGATCTAAACTCCGAAGACTTCTCAGCAGAGCTGAAAAGTTTCATTATATCAAAGATAAACACTATGCAAAGAAAATATAGTCGGCAACTTAAAGACTAATTTTATAATAATATAAAACAAAATAATTAGTGTCTGGCATTGACGTAGCAAGAAATGAGCCGACTGACATAATTCATTACAGGATGTAACTCATTCTTCCATCAGTCACAAAGATCTACTTGCGATAACGTCTCGCACAGTTGTTATGAGAAAAGCCGCCGATTACACATTCCTTTCGATAACTAAACATGGAATAAGTATGGAAAAACGACCAATCCTTTTACACAGGACCACTACAAATCTGTCCTTTTCCAGGTTCTGCGAAAAAATTTAATTTAATTAGTTGATAAAGTTCTGTTCAATAACAAATGAATTGATTTTTCTTAATTTTAGTATTCTATGCCTTGGAAACATAGATCCAAAGAGGTCCTTTCAAAGCAATTAGCATATCCCAGCAAAAAAAATACAATTAAGAAGGCTTCAAGCATCGAATCAACTCGTTTGAGAATGGAATCTTTACTACAACCGCAGGCTAACACATATTTTGTATATAGTTTGATCATCGATTTTAATGAAACATTGATGACACAAAATAATAAATAATAATAATATTGAGGCTATAAGGCACTGCGACTAGTGTAGATCTTTTGTGCAAGCCTGGTTTAACCCTCTAAGTTGAGGCTTTTTATTAGTTTAAGCACTCTTTGGGGTTGTAGATTCCAGATCTTTTCCGGGGCTATGATCTTTTTCTGCTAAATGCAGGACAATCACAGAGAACGTATATGGAAGTTTCTGCTTCTTGATTGCATTTCCTGCATACATCCGAAGAAGAAGTTCCCATTTTGCTGAGATGATACCTTAGTGAGCAGTGGCCACTTAGGTATCCAGTGAGGGTGCGGAGGTCTTCCTTTTTAGCACGAGGAGTTTTCTGGATACTCCCCCGCATGAGGTTATAAAGGGCTTTGCCTGACGTTGTCCAGTGATGTTGGTCCATTGCTCGGCTAAGTTTTGGTCTACCCATTTCCTTAGCCATTCTTGTGATAGTACACAGAATGGTTCATTACCCACCAGTGGGCGCATTGCACCTCTTTTGGCAAGGCTACCAGCTTTTTCGTTGCCTTCGTGACCCTCATGTCCTGGGATCCAGTGTATGTCTATTGAGTTACGACCTCCGAGTTCATTTAGGAGAGCACGGCAATCCTTGACGAGTCTTGAGGAGGCCGCGTCAGATAATATATATACTTGAGCACCAGATGTTTTCCTGCGTAGGCATTCTTTGGCGCATGCCTCAATGGCATAGACTTCAGCTTGGAATATGGTAGCTAGCTTCCTCATAGGGGAAGGATTTATGGAATATTGGGCCATATACTCCAGCCCCTACGCTTCCGTCTTCCAGCTTGGATCCCTACGTATACCAAATTTGAGAAGGAGCGAAGGTGAATCTATAGGTACTCCACGATTGTTTGTCTGAAATACAGACTTTGTATCTCCTGGAGAATTCCATTTCAGGTGTAATGTTGTCGGAGATTCGCATTATGGGGTCATTGCTGAACATTTCTAATATGCTCATGTGTCCCTTAAATCTCCGCTCTTATCTAAGTTCGTGAGTTCTTACTACCCTTAGTGCTTGAGAGCAGGCTTCCTTTTTTACGATGAGGCTCAGTGGGGATAAACCTCTTATTACCTCCAAGGCCATCGTAGGGCACGTTTTCATTGTCCCACATATGCCTATGCAATCCATTCGTTACAGTTTGCTGAGTTTGCTAGCCGCAGTTTTCTGTTCACTTTTTTGTCACCAAATGAAGGCACAAAAACTTTTTAAATTTAAGTACGTGGAGAAGTGAATCTCAAAAAGTCGAAATTAACTAATATCGGATTTCGATTAAAATCAAAATTGAATTAAACAAATACTCATATAAACTGAAACTACCATTAATTTTCAATCATTGACCACACATTGATTAGAGGAAAAAATCTTTACAAACAATTCGTTAAAACACATAACTATTAACAAAAAACTTGCCTGTCTTTTTATGACTCTATTACAAAAAAAACACGTAAACAAAGTCTCAGAAAACCAGAACGTAGAAGAAGGCTCTACACAACCCCCGTTGAGAAATTGAAAAATATGCCAAAACAGATGTTAAGTTCCTACAACAGCTTTGCGGCTAGAAATTCTCATTTAGGTGAAATTTTTATATGTAAGAGTCACAGAAATACTTTAAGTCCCCCATGACTCATTATCCATGGAGTTCATTTCTCCGACGATGTAATGAAATCGAGAAATAAAAGCACACATCCCCCGTCCTAAATCCTTAAGTAAGCTTGGCTTCCGCACACCCTCGCCCGGACAATCAGCCCCCAATAGTCGTCAATAAACACCAAAACGAATAAAAATTAATTTTCTCCCTTTTCACTTCCAACAACGGGTGAATTCCAATGGATTGGCGAGCGCTTTAACAACAGCTGTCGCCGTCCATTGCTGAGGCACATGTGCGCCAATATCCTTGCCACATTCTCCGCTCCGCTCGGCGACCGCGTCGCAATCTTTTCGTAATCGGTGTGTCAGTTTCTGTGGTTTTGACTTTCATTAGAGGCAACAATTTATGCCTCCGCTTAATGCCAATGTCGATGCCAATGCCAATGCCAATGTTTGTGTGTTTGTGTGCGGCACAACATGTACGCTCGTGTATTTGCGAAATGTCAAGCAACACTAAATGTCATTCATTTCCATCCATCCGTTGCTCGTTCTTGCAATGTACGAGCCGTGGCCAGCGCGGAGGCAGGGGAGGCATTGTGCCAGGTCCGCGCTGCTGCCGTTCGGGTTCGTTCATTTTGTAATTAAACGTTTTTGGTCACAAATGTTTTTAATTGTGAAATAAACTCCAAGTTTATCCACACGCCGCACAACAACAACACTGCGCTCATTGCAATAGGCAGTGTGGCCGACAGCCAGCAGCGCGCCGCATCGATGCTAACGGGCAACAGCGGCCGTTATTGAGTCCGAACACGGCCATATTGACTGCTGCCGGCGACGACGATGACGACGACGACGGCAACGGCTGCTGCCAGCCAGCCGCGCACGCCAAATGTGTCCATCGACGCGTTGCAAAATGGCAAAATACAATGTCATCGCCGCCGGCAGCTGGAGCACATGGAGCTATAATAACAACAACAACAACAATAACTGCAATGAGTGAAAGGAGCGATAGTTGTTATTACGGCTGCTTGAGGTCGTTCGTTATCTGCCATCGCGCACCACCCTCCGCCGAAGGGGTGCGGACGCTGACGCGCCAGGACATGGTGGCTTGGCAGTCTGTGGTCGTCGGTGGGTGGGTCGCTCCATGATTGCCCATAAACTTGGTGTTCCCAGTCAATTTCGATAGTTTAATAGCGAATTGCGACCGCAAATTAAAAATGCCTGAGGTGTGTAAAGCGATGCGGACTCGTACATGCGAAGGTGAACGCGTGGACGTGAGATTGGTGCTGCACAAGAGCTGAAAGTAATGCGAAATATTTTATTATCCGGAGGTGAATGTTGTGCCTGAAATCATAATATCGATCAGGACATTTCAAAAATCTTACTGAACAAACATATACCTACAAATTAACTTTGTGACTAAGTTTGATGTGGCACTTTTATATGGCAAAGACGCAAAGAGTCCTTTGAAAAAATCTAACATAATCTTTCAAAGGAATTTTTTCATAAAGCGTTTGATCGCTTCTTTCAACAACTCTCAGTGGAAAATCTCTTCGTTCGCCAAAATCCCAAGTATTCTAAAAAGAAAAAAAAACACTTTTTATTCCTTAGATACGATAATCCCCATTGTTTGCCCAATAAATCTTCAACAAAAGCGAATATGAAAATCCGATACTAAGCAAAAGAAAAACTCAAGATGGTACAAAGTTTGTTGACTTGAAGTGAAGTTTGGCAAAAAAAAGCACAAACAATGTATAGACACAATTAAACTTCTATCCCACTGTGCCCAACGGTTGCATGACTTCAAAGTTTCTGGTCAGCGATTGAGAAAGCAATCCCTCGAAGGACGAAACCTTCAATTGGACCAGCCTACAAATTTTCTTCTCCTTTTACTGAGCTCAGTGTAAACAACTTAAGACCGCAACAACAACTACAACATCTGCACACAAAGTTGCTTTGATCAATTAAGAATGTCATTTATTGAAATTCCAACCATTGCAACCTCCACGATTTGGTACTCAATTTTACATAAGTTATCGCTGCTTTCGCGTCAATTATCCCCACACACGTTTTGTACACATTCCAATCACGTGGCGAGGGTAGATTTTTAACTGTCAAAACATTTCTCTTTCATGTACTTGTTGTTGTGTTGTGTTGTGTTGTGTTGAGTTTGTGTCGCAGCAATTAGTCTCAGGTTACCGACATTCAACCGTATGTCAAAGTGTCCATAAGTCAAGGACACATTCGGCGCGTAGGCGGAGTAATTATGGTTTGTATTAGCCATCAAACGCCAGCAATGTTGATGTTGTTTTTATGTTTGTGCAGCTTTCATTATTAATTTCATTAATTTATATCATTTTCAACAAGCAGTCATCACCTTTTTACGTAGAAAATATGGGAAAAGTTTAAACGTGTGACTTCTTTTCGCTGCAGCGCATTCAAATTAAAGTCTGTGGAAAACATTTTTCAAGGAACGCATGAAGAAAACCTACGAAGTAGTAGTAAACAGATCTTTGGTACAAATGTATATATCGGTTTATTCGATCTCTGCAGGCATTTTGAAATCGAATTTAAAATCAAACCATTCTTTTATTTGAATGGATGGATGTGAGGGGGAGCCGAGGAAATAACCTCAAGCACTGAGGCTTTATAGTCCATTGTACTTAAGGCTCAGGAAAGAGGTTGATGGAGGAGATTGGAATGGGAAAAAGAAAAGAGAAAGTGGGTGGAAATGGAGAAAGGGTTATGAGATCTCCTGTGCAAATTTCCCGGACTCATTAATGAATCTCAGGAGATCACACAGGGTGAAAGAATGAACTTCGTCCATTTTCATAACATCTGAACCCAGCGTGCGCAATCCCGTTTTAGAGAAGGCAGGACATGCAAAGAGAAAATGCTCTGTAGTATTTACCTCATCCAGGCAAGACACGCAAGTCTTCGATGATGCCCATGTTGGCCATATGTCGGCCCTATGGATTGTTTCCTGTGATTAACCCGACCATTCGACGGAGGTCTTCCGACTCAGCTTCTGGAGGAAATTCCCTGCTTTCCTGTTCGAGCTTGCCACAAAGCACTTGGCAGTTTTACAGCTTCCCAAACTAGACCAACGTTCTCTATGTAGGTTATTTACACAGGACTTGATCCAGTCCAGAGTCCTAGACTGGTGCCGATTATTGGTTCTGGTCCCATGGGTGTACATCCTGATCCGCAGTTAGCCAGTTCATCGGCAGTTTCGTTACATGGAACACCGCAGTGTCCCGGAACCCAGAAAAATTGGAGCTTATTACGTCTCGCGTCCGATTTTAGCTTCATCTTACATTATTGGACAATCTTAGAGGTAACACGCGCGTTCTCCAGGGCCTTGAGTGCAGCTTGACTGTCACTACAGACTATGTTTTCCGCACCATTTCCTCCCGATTATGCATTCCGCTACCTTCAGAATGGCGAAGATTTCCGTCTGAAAGACGGAGTCTTCCCAGTGAGTAGTAGCAGTTGACACTTCCATCGAGGTGCCATCCAGCTCCAACACCTTTATCGGTCTTGGATCCGTCAGTGAAGAAAATATCCGTCAGATCCCCTAACATGGCCTCTAGGGTTGTCCCATTGGCCGCGCGTTAGGAACCTCACTTCGAAGTTTCTCCCAAAGGGTACTACGGGTATTAGGCAATCCTTAGGGGCCAGCAGCAACAACCTCTTGAAGATTTCTCTATGACCCGAGCCCTTGTTGTCGTGCCAGTATCCATAGGAATACAGCCGAGATGTCGCTTTCATAGCTTTCTCTTGAACTTTTAGATCTAGGGGAAACAGAAAAGGCATTAAGGGCGTCACCCGAGACAGTGCTCATGGCACCCGCATATACATACACTTCTTTGTAGTCTGTTCAGAGCCAAAGCTGTGGACTTAACCATTGTTCGTCTCCACCAGACTACCGATGCGTACGTAATTATTCTTTTAATTACTAATGGTTGAAAAGTTCTTTGAAATAACTATCTCTATTAGCTTCATCTCTGATCAAAGTGGTAATGAATAAGCGGGAAAGAATGGGAAGAATAATGAGAAAGAATTCGGACAATTTATATACAAAACGAAAACTTTTAGGTTAAGTGAAAGCTGACACATCAGTATTAGTGGCTCACACAAGATTTCTTATTTGAGGGCGGGGGTTTCTGCAGAACTTTTGAGCTCAATACTCTCAATACTAAACAAACATATATTTTGGGGGGTTTTGAACTACCAGAACCCTGCTTGCGCCAGTGGTCAGCACCAGACCAAGGCACAGTTTGCCACTTCTCTAATGTGGCGCTTAGCCTTTGACAACAACGAGTCAAAAACCGATTGAACAGTGGCATTTGAGTCATAGTGTCACATCCGCCTGTCTCCCTTTGTCCGTCCCCGAGAAACGGTTGCATTCCATACGGCCCCTTGAGGCGTTTCTAATAGTTTTGCGACCGAAATTTAAACTTATAAACAAAAAAAGAATACAATAGACAACAAGAGAGCCAAAATAAAAACAATGGCCCAACAAAGATGGCGCACGGAAGTGACACTGCAGGATATTGAAAACTATCGCACAACCCAAACAAAATACTTCCAAAGCACACAAAAAACACGCAAGGGCAAACAAATAAACTGGAAAAGGACAACGAATGCCGAAAAGGACAAACGTGCGGCCAAGACTAAAATAACAACAGCCTTGAATGCTTCTGTTAAAGATGACAAACAGCAGCAGATGCGATGACACTTTCGATGGAATGGCGACCGAGTCATAGGACACAAAATGTCAAACGGCAACATTTTCTGTGTGTGTGTGTGTGTAATGTGACGATGTTGTCGAGGCCAAGCGATGACCACAGGTCAATTTTCGAAAATTCATTGCGAATTTTCGGTGTTTGGGCCAAAAAGGGCAAAGCAGGCAGCTGACAGGACGCACAGCAGGTTGTTGCAGTTGTTGTTCGGACCAGGCGCCGTTCAAAAAGTGTGGTGTGGCTGCAGGATAATGACAATGTGCTGCACAGCAGGAGTTAATTGTAAACAAAAATAAATCATTTATTACCAGCGGCAACAAGAAAAACTTGTGGCATTTACTTTGGAGACCGCAGTTGTTTTTGTGGCTGGTAGTTCAAAATGGTAGCTGATAGTTTTCAATTACTTTTGTATTGACAGGTGGAAATTGTGCAAAAACAGTTGCAACTTAAAATTTTTTCTCCAGGCACTTTTGGTTTACATGCCACTTCGGCATTCGAACCCAAAAAATAACCTCAAAATTCAAATCCTCTGGAGTCCTCTCAAACAACGGATGTTAGAAATAAATGGGAAATTGCTTACAGTAGACAACTCAGGGCCCAAATTTTGAGTAGTGGGCCTCTATTACAGGAAATTGCTCAGTTTGTTTGAGAAGAACAAAAAACTGAAGTAAGTGCCAAATTTTTGAGGATTTTTGGAGTCGTTCTCAATATTAGCTCTTGAAGAGCAGCTTCTGCGGAGCTATCGATCAATTTCTTGACTTTTTTTTAGTTTGGAAGTCAATGTGAGGCCACTTAACCCATCTTCACTTTCTAAACATGGTTTATGCATTTTTTTAATCAAAACTTTTCAAACATCGCTAATACAAACAGAACTATGAGTGTAGACTGAAGATGGGTCATGTGATGCTGACTACCAGATAGGCCGCACACTGACTCCGTTGGAGAAGCAGTTTTTCCCACAAATCATTAAAGAAGTATTCTGAAATATAGGAATCGATTTTTAGTCAACTTGCAGATAGATTTCATTTCTAACCTCAAAGTGTATTTAGGGCTTTCTTTTAAGCGATATAGAGTTTAGATGACAAAAAATCAGAGAATATTGGAAAATACAGCATTCAACGATTGCTCTAAATTTAACAAATTTTATTTAAATGAACTGTTTTTTGCGCATATTAAATCTGCTTTAATCTATGGTAAACCACTTTGTGAAGAACGGCGCACTTCCCTCTAATCTGTGCTCTTCGCCCGGCGCAATTCTTAATACCATTTTATCCATTCAATTAAAATCAATTAACGCTCGTGCATTAACATTGATAGGACACGCCATCAAAAGCGGTTGAAAAGCGTGGCAACAATGGCCACATGAAGGACAGAAAGCTGCACGAAGGGAAACCGAAAGACCGAGCCGCCGCGGCATTCAAACGACGTTAAGTTTAATGGTGATGAAATGTAATGACATTACATTTTTACAACTATCAAAAAAAACGAAGCATTTGCTGCCAGTGGCAACACTCATCGGTGTAACGGTACGTGTATGGGTGTGTGTGTGTGTGACTGCTGTCAACATTTACTCTTCCGCTGTCATTTGCTTTAATAATATTGACTGCATGCGCACATTACAAAGCAGCAGATTGTGCTAACCGCCGCAAAGTATGCAGCAAAAAAAGGTGAAGCATACAAAATAAAGAAACGAAGACAACGGCCACGCCACAAAGCGTTAAATTGCAGTGGCGAACCAAGAAATTTGCATGTAAATATGTGAAAAACACAACAACAAACGAACGGGTGTTCAGACAGAAGGGGTTAGAGAGTTGGATGAGTTCATTTATAATTTTTGGTAATTATAAATTTTTTTTTTATTTATTGTTCTTAAAAATAATATTTTATGCATATTTCAAATATTTTAAATGATAAAAAAAATTTTAAAAGCCTGACGCATGGTGAGGAGGCTTTCATTATTTCGAACGATGGTTTAGAATATCAAGTTTTTGGCTGATTTTGAACAAAAGGTTGAAAAGGATACGGCAATCAAAAATTAGAGGCCAGTGGATGGTAACGAAAGAAAGAAAGACCATGTAATCAAAAAATTAATGGAAAAATTCATTTTTGAGAAAAAAAGATTTAATCAAAAATACAAACCTTACTTTGAGCTTCAAAAGTATTGGTTGGCTCAAAAAATATGGCATTAAAATTTTAATGAAATCGAAGGATATTTCCTTTTTTGTTAATTTATCTAAAAATGAATTTATTTAAAAATTTAAAAAAATTATGTTATTCATTTACTCTCAAAGCTTTGATTAAGAAAGAACAAATAATTTGCGATTTGAACCCATGTACTTTTAACTTTTAGTGCAACGCACCAAGTCCCCACTAAGCTATAATGGCGGCAAACTTATTTGCATTTTTTGTATCACATTGTTTTGTGTGTGTGTGTGTGTGTTTGTGTGCGCCGCCGTGTAGTGAGGTAACCAGTGCGGCAATGCCGTTGATTGCACTAGAACGCAAATCAATTGTCGACTGTCTGTCCAAGCTGCCACGCAACATTCTCGTACAATTTGGCTCACGCTCTGGCGCACTTGCCGCACCGCGCAACAGTCTGCGGCCTTGTCTTTGCGTTCCTTTGGTTACAACATTAAGAAACACAAACAAAAACGCCTTAAAATATGCAACAGCCGCGCACATGTAGAACGCGAAGAAATTGAAATCCGCTGTGGCATTTTTGAAAGTCGCACTAACGCACACACACTCGCACTCACACTCATACGCGTCAACATGTGCAGTGCGCCTGAACATATGCTTGCCGGCGCTCTTATTTCGCGCTGAGAAAATAAAGTTGTGTGGGCGGCGTTGCTTGAGCGACGAGCATCGGATGCGCTGTTAGGGAAACTTTGGTCGCTTTGTTCTTGTGGCAATTTTGCTGCACGCCGATTTCTATTTTCATTTGCCGCAAGCTGCAGTTGCCGTAATTATGGTCGCTGCTACACGGCGCGCAGATAGTGTGGTCTCAGCGTAAGTGTTGGCTATAAATTCGAGTTCTTCGCAGGTGGAGTGAATGCGCGTGCACGTTTTGCCTGGCGGGACTTATTGCAAATATGCGAATTGGTGGCTGGTAGCGGACGGAACAAGCGCCGTAATTAAAATAATTAAAATAATAAATGGATTACTCGAATGGCAGCATATTTTTAGGCGCATGAGTGCTCGAATATGAACTGACGGAAGGGTAATTTGTGCCAAGAAAAGGAACTCTACTAAAAACGATCGAGTGTCCTTCACGCAAAAAAACTTGAATGCGTTTCAAAGTGGAGAGTAATTGAAAGAAGCTTCTTTAAGATTTTTAGGCGCCAAAAACAAATGCAAACCAGTCAACTATTATTTAATGCAAAACCGTATGATTGAATGATTCTAACGTTTTCAGAGTCACATAAAATCTATTGAGCTAATGGTTTTTCATTACTTCATATAAGCAAATAAGATAGAATAAATAAAGGGAAAGCAAATGTAAGTAATACATCCATATAAATGTATTTACACCCAACGCTTTTCTGTCAATATTATTGTTTCTTGCCAGCGAGTATCTCGCGTAGATTTATACCGCACAAGTTTGCTTCTGCTGCCGCAGTTTTGCATCAACAAAGCAAACTACAATAGTTATAGACAATATGGCGAATCGTGAATATTCGCCAAAATCAACAACGGACGCACCCTTCAGAACGGCGGAAGTTACATACGAATATGTTTGGCCATGCGTTGAAGTAGACTGTGGTAGTCAGGTAAGTTGGACTTGCAGCAACAGAAAGTTAAATTAATTTGGCAAAGAGTAAATTGGGTTTCAGACAGCTGAATTTAGAAAGTGAGAGTTGAAAAGATAAAAGTAGTAAAAATTACTGAAAAATAAGACACGAACCAGTTAAATTCCAAAACCATTAAATTATCTAAACCATCCGATTACGCCCATCACATGTTTTCAATTGCATTAAGACGACTTTACGAAACTTTTTCTTCTTTTTTGCAATTCTTAGGCTCCTCAACTCACGGATTGTAGTTATACTACTGAAGGTGCCTCGAGTTCCTCCAGAACCATATTTTTACGAAAATGAGCTCTCTAAGCTCGTTTCTGGATTGTGCTTGAAAATAAAACCACTTCAATTACTCAACGCAAAACGCATTCCAAAACCAGCAACCACTTTTTTTTTAACAAATTTACACTTTGCTGATCTTTATACTTGCTCCTACTTATTGGACTATTGCATGTTTCCCCTTTGCTTGCTTTGCTTGCACCCGGCTGCCTTTTATATTTGTCTGGTTATCGTGCCGATTGTTCTTGCACATTCTAATTGGACCATCTCTTGACCGTTCTCGCACATCCCATTACCATCGCGAACCATCCTTGCCATATCGGAATTATAGCAAGCTGGCCGTACTCTGCAGTACGTGCCTAAAAGTATGCCCGTAAAATTATTTATGCATCGCACAGCGACAGAGTGTCTCATCGTGCCATCGTTACATTATCATGAGTTGGAGTTTTCGCACCCAGTATCAGAAAAACAAACTTGTCACATTACTTAAACTTTTCAACCTCCTTTGGGTGTGTTGGTATGTGATTCTCCAAAAAAGTGAATGATTGAATTTAAAAATAAAACGCATACTTATTGAGCGAGTGGTAATCTTTTTTTTCCATTGCGAAGTAGATTTACGGGCCCTCGCTCTTTGTAGATTTTCGATGATATATTGACAAAGATTTAGCTTTATCTCACCGACGATGCGTTGGATTTCAATCTGGAATTATTGTGATTTATTATTATCGACTAGAGGTGGTCAGTTGACACAGGAACTTCTGAGGATGATTCGGCTTGCAAATCTATGATCCAATAAATCGATTGTTTTCGCAAGGATAATGCAATTTAAAAAAAATTTAATAATCGTCGACAACTGCTGTTAAATTTCAGAGTTGCTGCACATGAAAGAAATTCCATAAAATTTAAATCGTACACTTTTATTGGAACACTCTGTCTATGTTATCAGCTTGAATCATGTGTTGAAAATTATGATGTTTCTACTTTCCAAAGTTGTATTTTTCACTTAGTTAACTGTGTCTTCGCTTCAACCCTCATCACCCCACTTCAACGAAGGCCAAACAAACACAAACGAAGCACCGCTTTTAAAAATTCCGAATGTGTCGTCGGCCTTAACCCGCTTACTTCCCGGCCATTAGCCCGTTCCGTGTGTCTTTTCGGGCACTCGAATCAAATGCAATCCACTTATTTCATCGGCGCACATAAATCAAAAACAACAAATATGTATAACGTATCGCCGACCCACACGCACGCAGTTAGATATTTGCAATAATCAGGTCTGTAAGTGGATTTGCCAAATGCACTCAGCGCGACGCTGCTTCAGTGCGCCTACAAGTATGCAAAGAGCAGACAAAAGAACGGAAACAGCGAAAGAAACGAAGCGCACTTGACAGGAATTTATGAGCATTGCTTGCCAATGTCAATGTTAGTCTTTTCGCATTACAACAACTCGACCCCATTCCGATCCGCTTACGTTCGGCGCGCCAGCTGTCGAATGTCTGGCTGCGTGACGCGACCGAGGCGCAGCGAAGAGCGCAGCCGAAATTGAAGATGATCCAATAAAGTGAAGAAATGCGTGTGGCGAATGATATGCACAGCCCGTCAAGCTTGTCATATTCCACTTCTGTGCTGGGGGCACACGCTCACGTGTGCGGGCCACTGCTGCATACTTTTGGACATGCGAGCGCGTAATGAAAATAAATGCGAAAACATTTCAATACGCGCCACGACCGGCGACGGAAAACTGCAATTTTTGATTTATGCGTGCGGCGATGCCCCCCGCTCCGCCGTTCGCCTTCGACAGCCGTACCCGAAAGGGGGAACGCACCAGAACGTGAGCGCTTATGTGGGGGTATGCGTGCATGCGTTTGACAGCGTCCCCGCCCCCTGCCTCGGCACATCTATGGCACAACTATGAACCCGAGCAGCGGCCACAGACACACGTGGAAATATTTCGCGTGTATTATTTGCAAGGGGAAATGATTTATTTGCATTTCCGGCGCTGCGTTCTGCGATTTCCAGTTGTTTGCTTGCATGTGTGTGCAGCTGTGTGGCTCTGTGTGTGTGGCCGTGTATACTTGAAGGCATGCGTGACAAATTGCTTGGGAAGTCTGCTACCTCTTTGCTTTCTTTTCGCCAGTGCCTAATGTACTGCCGCACTGTCATTCTCCGCTCGTCTGCGCCCTCGACCACGCCGCTTTATCAGAAAAGAAGCGCGCCAAACTTTCATTATTCTTCGGTTGTGGTACTGGTTGCAGGCGCATAATAATCCTTGCAGATATTTCGCATTCCCAGCTATACAAAGTATGAAGCACACATACACATATATTATGCTTATTTGCTTTCGATGTGCACACTTTATTTGGCATTGATGATTTATTGCACTTAAGCAGCTGATGTGCGGAGAGACCCGATATACATATGTATATTTCAAAAACATTTTCAGGGAAATCCTTTTACTTCTTATTTTTTTTAATAAAATTTAGATGTTATGTTTGATATGTATGTTCAAGTAGGTTAGACTGGAGAGAACATTTAGAAAGTGAAATCATTTAGCTATGCACCGTTCCAGGAGAACACTTGTTTTGGCTTCAACAAAATTTTGAGTCATAAAAAACAATACAAAACGTTTTAATAGGTTAAATTCTTTTTTTCCCCGTCTTATATTTCGCGAAAATACGCCAACTTTATAGCGTGGCGCTTCCGCCGCCATTTAAGTATAAATAATAACAAAAACCTTAACATAACCGTAAACTAAATCATCAAAGCAAGACAGCCAATTAGGTGTTGGTGGTTCATTTAGTACTATTTTGTTTCGTAAGTGAACTTCTATTCGTTCCGGTAAGTTATTCAGCTTTCCAGTTTCCAAAAAGGAAAGGCAAGGCCGCGAAAAGAAAATCCCATTCTCGTAGAACCTCTACTGGCAACGGTATTGCCATAGTTTCCGTCTACTAAATGGGGGAGAATGTCAAAATCCCCTTCAATATTTTCAATCATTATATATGCTGCACTGCCTCTCACCGAAGTGGATAATTGTGTGCTCCCTCCGATATCTGCCCTGTATTTGCATATTGACAGGTTGAGCAAAACTTACATCGAGTCCTCATGGCGAAGCAGAACTGTTTGCAGTACCTGCAGGGGAATATGGGCTTCCCTTTCCCTGAGGAAAACACGATATGTACTGTCCCTGAGTCGAACCTCTATTAGGCAGCTTGTTGGAGTCATTACTGGACACTGCGCCATTGGATCCATGCTTGTCAAATGGTGATGTCTGCAGAAGCTGTGGAGATGATGAAGAAGTGGAAATGATCCAACACTACCTGTGCCACTGCCCAGCTCTGCAGGAACTCCGTCTCCGTACCTTGGGGTCAAGGTTCCTGGCAGACCTGGCCTGCGCAGCAATAGTTGAAATTTCGGATCTACTCTCCTTCATCAAGAAGTCGAATTGGTTTTCCCCGGACTAAGAGCCACTGGCTAGCTCCAGAATCTTCTAAAAAGAGATTCACAATAGGCCATTTTGGCCTCCGAGTGGAAAGTGGAAGTGCTGCCTTTGGGACGCACACACCCTTCCCTACCTAACCTACATGCTTTGAACAGTTCCACATTAGTAAAAAGGTTTTCCCAACTTAAAACAATTAAAAAAAATTAATAACAAGACATTTTAAAACGTCTTACTTCCATCGGCATATGCATTTTTCCGAAAAAGTAATCGGTGCCAAATCAGTCGAACAGGAGCAGTGGTTGTTGGCTAAATGCGATTTTCATCGATGACGCGACTTCAGTCAACTTGTGCAGACCAAACTGGGCACACACTTTTTGATAGCCAATTGTTCAGTTCAAGTGTGATAGATTAATGTTATTGGGAACCAATTTCAAAAAAGTCAATGAAGATTTTGCTGATCTTTGATGTATTCGCGCACAGTTTTGATTGAACTCATAAACTCGTTCATGGCATAAACAATGAAAACAATAAAGTTGATTCAACAATTGAAATGTTTGTTTCAAGTTTTACCAAGTTCGAACTAAAACTTCATATTGGCTCTTCGATCGATGCTCATTTGTGTACCCAACATACAGAAACATACTTTTACTTCAAACGCCATAACTGCGCTTCCAGTCAACCAAACATCATGAAATTTTGACTGAAAATGGATAAAAATTTATTCCTACTTCAAGAACTGTTGCTTTAAGCGAAGAATTGTGGTTTTAGAGAACAGTACAAGGGAGATGTAAGTGATCTTATCAAATCGAGTTGGTTTTGGTTTCCTGAATGAAGAAAAATCGGACCCATAAAAGTTGTATTAAGCCAGAACATGACATGCGCCTTTTGCAGCAGAAGATAACAAAGAGCGACCCTACGGACCTGAACCAATCATAAGTGTTAGCAAGACTCATTACAGACATTGTGTAAAACAGGAATTTCTAAATTGAGCAAACCAAATGGTCGAATACAGTGGGGCAACGCTGTTCCAAGCATTTCTTTGCACTTTACTCTGCAAGGAAATCTAATTACCTCCTGGAGCTAAGCCGAGCAGAGCTTAGATTCATGACGGGGATCCTAAGCGGACACTGTTTGCTAAATATGCATAGAGCGCAAATGGGAATCACGGACAACGAACTATGCAGATTTTGTATGGAAGACGAGGAGACTTCTATACACATCATCACGGAATTTCCCGCCCTCATACAAGCAAGAAAGCGGGCAGTGGGAAGGGAACTGGTACAGACAAACGATCTGTCTGAATTTCATATAAGTAAAATAAAGGAGTTCTTGGATAACTTCGGAGGATACGAACTCCTCCAATAAGATAAAGGGACGTGACACAATAGTTCAACACTGGACGCAGTGTCTCGGACAGGTGGTGCTCGACTCCCGCTATCCCAATCTCAATCTTAATCTTAGTCCTTTCAACAATGTAGGCTTGGATCTTTATTCTGGGGTTCGAGTATCAACCGAAGACTAAAGATTCATCTGTTTGAATTCTTTTACGACAATTTTGAGAACTAGCCAGCAAGACTTTTCACAATCTATTTAGATTTGTTAGAATTTTAATTAGTTGTATTAGCAGAGGATATGAGTACAAAGAATTCTATGTTCGAAATTGGCCTCTTGGCCCTTTTTAATCCGAATACTTTTTCTCTTAAATTCTGCGAAAACATGATTGATTTATTATAAAGCATAATTAAAAGAATACATTTCTGAGTGCATGTTTAGTGTGACCATATAGGCACGCTAGGCGCTACGGGGTTAATCTAACTCTTTACCATAGTGGCGCGTGAAATGAAAGGAGAAGAAATTCTTTACAAACTGCTTCAGTAAGTTAAAGATTACCACTGAAATGTTAAATAATATTTAATTTTGAATAGTAACTGAAGAAACCAAATTAATTGTCTGCACAAAATATCCAAATACATTTTTTTTTGAGCTGCAGAATGAGAAATCACTGCTCGCATATGAAAAGGGTTCAATGCGCTGCTTTTAATTTGCCAAAATTAACGTTTCCACGCCCAAATTAATCAAGATGTCAAATTGGAGGACACTGTCCACCCTTTCGCCGCTGCAATGGAATCACTTCGGACTCCCCATTCGACTTCCGGCAAAGTTTCCCCAACATTTCGTCACACTTAATTAAGGCGAATTCCAGCCACTTTAGCTGTCAATTTGTTTCTGGCCAATATGATGACAGTTTGCCGCTGTCGCTGCTGCAGTACCATTACAAAAACAACACGCACACCAACAGCAAACGCCGCAAAAAATCCAAAGAAAACCAAACCAGCAGCAAGGATACGAAAACACAGTTTAATTAAGTTGAAACCCTTTTCGCGTTAAAAATCATCAAAAGCGCGAAGGACAGCGAGAATGGTGGAAAAAATTTTGAAATTGGACCTCAAGTGTGCCGCTGAAGCGCCGCGGGCTATAAAACGCCGCAGCGGAGAAATACAAATTTTCGTTTCGTTGCTTTGGATTTTCTAATAAAAAATCAGCGTAATTAAAAATCAAATGATTTTGCTTTCTTTTATTTCGCGCTGCGCTGCCTCTTCGCGCATCCTTGCGGGCTTCAAGTGGCCAGCATTGGTTCCATTTCTCCCATCTGTCCGCTACAAAACATATAAAATATCTTCATTAATATCGTTTTTTTTTTTGTTTTTAAGAACGCCGACTGCTTGAAGGACAGCTTTCGGCGCATCCTTAATGCCGTCAACCAGTCAACCAGTTTATGAGCGTTTTCAATTGAATGCGTTGCGCAATTTTTAGCTCATTAATTGGAAAGTAGCCAGTGGCAGCAGAAATCAGTTCAGCAAACGCCAAATATTAAGTGGCAGCTGGCGAAAAACTGAAAAGAACGAAAAGAGAAATCAGGAAAATGTCGCCCGAAACTGTCGACGATCAAGTGGCAACTCAAGTGATTTATTTGCTCAATCCTTTTTGCTCGGATGATACAAAACATACGCAGGCGAATGTAAAGAAATGTGAAAGTCTTAGGTGGTTTGAAGTGAGGACTGTAACTGGTGTAGAAGTGAGGTGCTCACGTTGTTTGTTCACTTTTTGAAGCTTTATATCGGAAGGTAAAACATCTCAACGCGAAACGATTTATCTTCTTATTTTTTCTTCAATTCCCTCAACTGGTTCCGAAACTACAATACTTCAAACAACTCTGTAACCTACTTTCGACCTTTGAATTGTGCAACTGAATGCAAAAGAATTTAATGGTGAAAATCCATTTTCTAAGAAATTTCATATTTGTAGTTTCGGTGGATTGAGCTCGGTGATAATGAATCAGTCAGACAGTCAGCGTTTTATACAGTTTATACATTAGACATGATTTGTGTTGTATTGAAATTCTTAATAATGGGTTCTCTATGCTCCGGAACCTCTAATTTTATGCGGTTTCATCAAAAGGTGACTGGGGGACTAGAATAGAGTTAAATGGCATCGCATCGAGGTCAAATTTCACAAAAGTGCTTAAAAATTCCACAAATTGCTCAACAGCTGCTCAGAAATGGCTCTTAGAGAGTTAAAATGTATGAGTGAGCCCTACTAATTTTTCTTTCTGAACATTTCTTTCAAACATATTTATACCTCAACTCCAAACCTTTTGGCTCCCATACAAAATGATCGCTTTTATAAAATAGGCTCCAACTGCTCCCAGGTTGGCCCCAGATGTATTAAATGTATGACCGACACCCATTTATTTTCTCTTCCAAATATTTCTTTCAAACATACCTACCCGCTGTCTCCAAGTCTTAAGGGGGCTGTCATACAAAAATTGGCCATTTTCTATGAAATTGCCTCCCACTTGTAAATGTAGTAAAGTAAGTGAAGAGACATTTTATCTCCAACACTATGGCACCGATTTGAATGTTAATTCGGCGATCGGCAACATTCTTAAATTAAAAAAATACAAAATAATTCAGATTTAAAACTTTGCCACCAGGGGCGCCTCCCATACAAACGATGTTCTAATGTAAAATGTATTGTCGAATCCCCATAAACTTCGCCATTTCAAAGATACATATGCATTGTACCTGAAAGATACATATGCATTGTATTGACAGAAATCGGAAGTCCATATTTCGCTAAACCCTCAATCTCACCTTAACTGTTTTGTGACTTTCTGAACCCACATAACCCAAACAAAGCTTCGTGTTGAAAATGCGTTAAACACTTTCAGTATCAGTGCCACCTACAACACTAACAACAACGCCGACAATGCCGAAGCATACGAAGGAAGTCATTTAGACGTCGTAAATATGCTGAGTGCAACATTAATAGTCGCTGATTAATCGCCCCGCGTTGCCGGTTGCTGCGACAAGCCCAACAACAACAGCCACACCAATCGTTGCAACAACAATGAATCGCACATGACTTCGGTGGGCAAGTAAGAGCACAAAAGTGCTATGGCCAAATCAGGCTGCCAGACAGAAAACCGAATAGAAGGACAGACAGACAGGAGGAGGGATGATGTGTGGAGATGAACAAAGGTAACAACAAATGCGGTGCATTTCATATAAAATCAAAATATTTTGCACACTGTACAAGTAAGCAAAATATTATTTCAAAACGAATGCGACGCTTACAAGTTTCCAGTTTTTGTCCTGCAGCGGCATTTCCTTTCACCTTTCAAATTCTGACTCACTTTCGAGCTCGATTGCGCGCCGCCAAGTACGAGTACGTTAAAATATGCAAATTGAGTAATTTAACCCTTTATGAGGTACGTGGGCCGGTGCGCATGCGTCGTCGCTGTCGCCTTCGTAGGTGGCGAGCCGTTCATTGGCGCAGACAGCAGCGCCTCGTTTGTTTTCTTTTGTGGCTAAAAGTGTTTTAATGAGTTTTCCTGCAGTCAGTTGGACACTTCAACCGGCTCCTTCATGATCACGTTTTGCTCTCCATGCTCGCTATGGATTCAGAAACCAATGAATCGGCGGCAACCAGACGTGCAATTGTATGGTGTGGCTGTGTTGTTGTTGTTTAACATTGATTGTAGCAGCCAGTGTGGCAAAATGATTTACAGCGGCGCAAATGTGGCAGCCGCCGCCAAATGACCAATTGGACACCTAAAAAAGGTAAAAGGAGAGGAGGCCACGGTAGCCTCTTGGTTCTTGACACCCATGCATTAAGAACAACAACATTGTTCGTGGGGTTTTTGTAATCGAACTGCAAAGAAGCACCGTGGTGCGCTGCACTTTTGATTGCGTAGCGTGATGTGTCATATCTATTAAGATTATTAACCATACGAGTAAACTAAGTATATACATACATCACACTTGTCTACTGGATATGGACTAAGCGAAGTTAGGCAACATAATTTTAAATTATAATCAAAATGGCGCAACAAAACATTTTCAATAAACTTGTATTGTTATTGGTTCGAAAGTTATTAAACAAAGATACAAAATCAATGAAGCGAGAATAACGAAATTTTGACACGTGATCAAGGAGATTTTGGGTTTTAACATAATTACTTTTCAAAAAAGTTCAATATAAATTTTCAATGATATAAAAGATTAAAATTTTCAACGGACCTTTTTCATATCCTTTTTTACAAAAAGATAAAAAAATCAATTTTATTTAGATTCTTGAGCCTTTCCTCTTTCATTTGATATACATATCGCCATATTCTAACGAGGTTAAGTATTATTTATATATTTTTTTATTTGTTATCCCCTTCAATCTCTTGAAGTCCTTTTAAAAGGACAAAGGATGTAGAAATAAAAACCTGAGTAGTTTCATGTCCATATGGATTTTGTCCGGTCTGAAAATTTTTTTACAGCACAGCACAGTGTTATCGCAGAGTCTAACAAAACTTTATTTCAGAAAGGAGACTTTCCACCAAGACTGAAGTTTTCAATAAGTCAGACTTGAAAGGGATCAGAAATGGAGGCGTTATATGTAAAAATATCACTTAATGACTTATGAATTTTGCGTTATGTTCACATTTGTTGTTTAATAGATCCGCATCTGAAACTTCCCAGTTTGTTCAATTCAAAAAATCACATAAAGCGAAAACCACTGCGCAAATTTGGCTGAAATATTTATGTTCCGTAATCTATATTCAAAGATTTCTATAAAAGTACTTGACTATTATATCCAAATAATAATGTCACCACTTTTATGTTCATAGAAATGAGACACAAAAATCCAACATTAGAGTTGATGTTTAATCCTTTGGGGGAAACAATTACTTAAAACGAAAAACTTTTCCATCAATTTCACATTTGCACAGCAAACGGAAAAGCTTCGAATGGGGCACTTCAGAATATTTAGGACCGTCTGCGCGGTGGATACGTACACCTGTTCACTGTGCAAACATGAACACTTCTGCGCGCATACACCAGCTCACGCCCTGCCCGCCCAATTTGAAACTTTTACCGATTGGCGTGTGCGGCTGCCAGCTTGCCGGCGCATTCTTTCGATGTGTCGGCGTGCGGCATTGATGCCGCAAGGCATTAGCGATAATTGCAGCAGTCAGATAAGTAGCAGTAACAAAAACAACAACAACAATGAATCCGCACAGCCCGACAAAAACAATTGCAACAGCAACAACGACAAAGGTAAACAAAAAACTTTGTCTGCCTGATGATTGGTAGAGAGGGCGAGGCAGGTGGGCTGGGAGCCGCAATTTATGTGCACCGCATTCAGCTGTCGCCGCTGCCGCATAAAAGCAGCAAAAAGCGAGGGGAACTCCACGCGGGTTTGCTAGACACTGTTAATAAGGCAGTGCTGCCGCGTTCCCTCACCTCAGCGACAACATGTGTGTGTTGGTGCTGCGCGACAGTGGCAGACGCGGGGCGCCCGATTCCATATGTGTCTCTGCAACGCGGCACTAATCCGTTTTCTGCTCTGCGTTGTAGTTGTTGGTGTTCTGGTCGCTGCGCATGTGTGTACTTTTGCCGACTACTTTACTTCCTACTTAATTAATTCAAATCTGGCTAATTGCATTTTATTTGCTCTAGAAAACGGTTTTCTTTCGCCAGTTTCTAATTGAAGAAGTGCGCAGAGCGAGCGGGCAGCAAGCAATTTTGCTTAGTATTTCACACAAGTTTTGTTGACAGTCTGACCTCATACAAATATTTTACAAACAAAATCATTTCGTCAATTAATTGTGATATGTTACAATTTAAATGCTGAGCTGAAAATTATTAAAAAAACTGTTATTGAAATTTCCTGACAGCTTGATGGCTTCCGTCATGACGAATATTTCAAGTTCAACAGTAACGAGAGAAATCATGCGTTATTAACCCATTAGACCATAACGTTAATATAAACCTAAGTAAATAAATAAACCTTGAGTAAAACATATATAACTCCTAAAATAACAATTTTTTTGGCGTCCGATTTATCGAACGTTATGCTCTAATGGATTAAAGTTGCTTCACTGGCCACAATAACAGTTATCTAATAAAAATCTGCAATTCGGTTTATTCGATTCGACAAACAAATAATAATTTGTATTGCCTTTACTAAAAAAATTAAACTCTACCATCGAATTCTATTCATCTTCTTCATTGGTTGTTAGTAAAAAATCATAAAACTCAAAGGAAACCAAAAAAAATTGAATTAAGCAGTAAAAGTACTCGATTGTCAAATCAGCTAATTCGATGGCCTTCTATTTAGCCTTTTTTGTTTGCGTGGACGTGTTAACAAACTTTTCAAAAGCCAAATACATGGTAACATTAACTAAAATTTAATGAAATATTCATCAAGAGGAGATTGAGAAGTTGATAATCTGTGACTTGCGTACGACCCATAAACTAAAGGGATTTGAAAATTTAAGAAGCCGACTTATTAGACAGGAGACAACGCCAGGTCATTCCTTTATTTTTTAGTGTTTGCCATAACCGAAGTTTAAACCTGAACACCCGCCTCACCAAAGGCTCAAAGATTCAACCACGGCGGCTGCCATCTATATATATAAAAATGAATCGTGGTCCATTCGACTGCGTATCACTCGAGAACGGCTGGACCAACTTGGATACTTCCTTCGGCGGGTTTATTCGAAATTGTTACGTGAAGGTTTATAAAAAAAGAAAAGTCGGGAAAATGGGGCGTGGCGCCACCAGAATACATTTTTAGACAATAAACTTGGAACCATAAGTCACACATCAATTAAATTTAGTTCACACTTACTATTTAATCATGTCCTTCGACCGAGCGAATGGGGTGGGTATTGGACAAGAGGGTGTGGCACCGCCCATACAACTCAAATCTTTTAAGTGGAATAGCTTCGAAATTGTAAGTCGCACAGCATTGAAATTTGGGGTACCGTCGTTTCATAGATGTGTCATTCCATTGTTAAAATTTGATGTGCGTTGAATAAGGGGCGTGGCACATTTTTTATGCAGCAGAACTGTAAGTCGTACATCAATGAAACTTGGTATTAACCTACCAGTTTATCATATCTTTCGGCAGAGGGAATAAGGTGAGTATTGAACAAAGGGGTGTGGCACCGCCCATACCACTCAAATCTTTTAAGTGGAATAGCTTCGAAATTGTAAGTCGCACAGCATTGAAATTTGGTGTACTGTCGTTTCATAGATGTGTCATTCTACTGTTAAAATTTTATGGGCGTTGAACAAGGGGCATGGCACATTTTTTATGCAGCAAAACTGTAAGTCCTACATCAATGAAACTTGGTATGAACCTACCAATTAATCATATCTTTCGGCAGAGGGAATAAGGTGGGTATTGAAGAAAGGGGTGTGGCACCGCCCATACAATTCATTTCTTTTAAATGGAATAGCTTCGGAATTGTAAGTCGCACAGCATTGAAAATTAGTGAGGCGTCGCCTCATAGATGTGTTATTCCACTGTTAAAATTTTATGGACGTTGGACAAGGGGCGTGGCACATTTGTTTGACCCAAACTATCCGCATAATTTTGGAACTGTTAGTCGCACATGAATGAAACTTAGTACGAATTTACCATTTAGTCATATCTTTCGGCAGAGGGAATGAAGCGGGTATTTAACACGAGGGCGTGGCTCCGTCCATACAACTCTAATCTTTTATATGGAATAGCTTCGGAATTGTAAGCTGCACAGTATTGAAATAAAGCGTGATCCATTTCGAGGTTCCCTACTTTTTTAAAGAAAAAAACACAGAAAATTAAAATTTAACGGGGAATGTTTATTATCATTCGAAAGAACATTCTTTGGCATTTATTTTTTGAAGATTATCTCTTTCAAATGTTGGCCGCGGCTACGTCAAAGATGGTCCATCCGTTGAGTCCAATTTTCGATGACTCGTTCGAGCATTTCGACTGGTAACTGGCGAATGACACGCGTGATGTTTTGCTCCAAGGCCTGAATCGAAGCGGGTTTATCCGTATAGACTTAAGACTTTACTTATCCCCACAGAAAAAAGTCTAACGGTGTGATATCACACGATCTTGGTGGCCAATCGACCGGCCCATTACGTGAAATTAGCTGTTCTCACCGGCATCATTTTTGAAGAAATATGGACCGATGAACGATTTGTAAACGTTTTTCAGGCGTAAGTCTTTCCATGATGAAATGCCAAACAATACTGAACAAAAATAATATGACAGCTTGACACGACTCACGCGTGATCTGTCAAAAAAAGATTATTGAAAAAAGTACCTCTAGTTGGATCACCCTTTAGAATATGCCATCGTCTCATAGAAGTGTCATTCTACCGATAATATTTTATGGGCGTTGAACAAAGGGCGTGGCAAATTTTTTATGCAGCAGAACTGTAAGTCGTACATCAATGAAACTTGGTATGAACCTACCACTTAATCATATCTTTCAATAGAGGGAATGGGGTGTTGGTCAAGGGGCGTGGCACATTTTTTATGCTCAGACAGTTATGCAGTACACACACACATCAGTGAAACTTGGTACGAACTTTCCACTTAGTAGCACAATTCGACTAGAAGAAAGTTGTGAGCATTGGTCAAGAGGGTGTGGTACCGCCTCCATTCTTATATACATAGATTGTTTGCCCTAATTGACTGATTGATTGATTGATTGAGTCATCATCGCTCAGCCCAAACCGCTGAAGCTACGAACATGAAATTTGAACTGTAGATACATCTTGAAAAATGAACCTCCCCTAAGACGGGATTTTTTGAAATTCGGGGTGTAAAGGGGCAAAACATCTGTTAAGGTGTTGTATGAAGAAAAGTGATTTAAGAGACATATTGATTTCGAACTTCCTGAAAATACTCTAAACAAAAAATAATTCGATACGTATTTTATAATTTTTCGAAAATCAAAATTTAACTGGACCAATAATGGGTTAAGATTTGTTTAAGGGTAGACTCGAAAAAAACATGAACCGATAGGCCTACTGACTTCAAAAATTATAAAAATACTTGAAATAAAAAAATTATACACGCGTTTCTCATTATTTTCAAAATCGAAATCTAACTGGATCAACGACGGATTAAAAGTATGTATGAAGAAACAATTTTTTTGGCCTTCTAACTTTAAAATTTGGTGAAAGTACTTCAACTGTAAAATAACTCGATACGTGTTTTTCATTTTTTCCAAATAGTAAAGTCGGTCAACGACCGGTTAAAAGTTTTTATGGCGAAACTGTAAAAAAACATGAATTAATGGGGCCACTGATTTCAAACTTTGTGAAAGTACTCTGAGTGAGAAATAATTTGACACGTGTTTTTCACTTTTTTGAAAATCAAAATATAACGGGGTCAACAATGGGTTAACAGTTTGCATGGAAACACGATTTATTGGTCCTTTTGACTTCAAACTTGGACAAAAAGCACTTAAATCGGGAAATAATTACAATGTGCTTTTCATATTTTTGAAAATCGAAATCTACCGTGGTAAACTAAGGGTTAAGAATTTGTTTAGAGTAAATGTGAAAACTCATGATTTAAAGGGCCTTTTGACTTCACAGTTTTTAGAACCACTTGGCATCAAAGATAATAGACATATGTTTTTATTTAAATCAAAATGGGTTCAACCATGCGTTCAAAATATGTATCGGGTGAAAGAAGAGAGCTTGCGTGCGAAGCCGCGGGGCCCAGCTAGTATTGTATAAAGAAGGACATCCATCCTTGGTGATGGTTTTAAAATCACTCTTGAATGTGTCACTCCTAATTTTTTGGTTATTGTGAACTTCAATCTCCAGAGATAATCTTATTAAGAAGTAAGTAAAGTCTTAAAGGCACAATTAACCCATTGCTGCCTAATGGGTAACATGTTACCCATAAAAACTGACTTTTTAAAAAAATCACAGCAAAATTCGTGGTAGAGATATCTCAAAATCATTGATAGGGATGGTTGGGGTAAAGATGGAACTACCTTAGTCTAGTGGAGGTCACCCTAAAATTCCGCCATCTAGCTAGAGTTACCAGACTCCGAAAATTGTGAATTTTCCGGAGGTGGAAAATGTGGTTAAACGTAGTGGCCCTAGAACCTCACAAAAATCTGCCTCCTAACGCACCTGTAAACAATACTTCTTTTGTTCACGTGTTTAGCCGATCACTTTAAAAAGTATGGAAAAAAGCTACCATTGCTGCCTAATGGGTATAAAATATCCAATAAATATCTCAGCAACGTGCAGTGCTTCTTTGTTTCTGATCCTTTTGGGTCAATTCCAGGTCGTGTATGAAATTTTATCAAAATCGTATGGGCAAAACTGGTACCCGGCAGCAATGGGTTAAACAGATGAACAACCGCTGGAACTAGTTCCTTTGTCCTTGAAAAGTACATGGAACGTTTTGATACCTTATTGATGAATAGATGGCATACATAAGTAGGCAGTTTGCAAAGTGACCTGATTGTTGCCTTCGATTGTTAAAACTCCATTTGACCTTCAGATAACTAAGAACAAAGCCTCTCAATAGTTTTTCTGAAACTTAATTTGATGTTGGAGTACATCACGTAACTACGGAAATTATGCAAAATTTGTATATTCTTCATGCTTTCAAAACCATGACAACATATAACTACAAGGCCACCTATTTCTTCCTACACACACTCTTGTCCTTTCTCAATCCCTCAAATTGTCTCACAGCTTTACCCAGTGTGCGGATATATCAAATCGAAAGACCTATAACTGGGCTGCATATCTTCACGACTTTCCCACCAATTAAGCTTCGTTGGTTCAATTGATTCGCAAATATTTCACACAAAAACAAACAGCAGCAGCCAACACTTCATGGCTCAATTTGTGTGTGTGATTGCCGCTTGATTAACTGCAAAATTCCACTCAATTAAATTAAATTGCAACGTGCAACAATCTGCAAACGGCCGGTGGCAGCTCTCAAAGGTACAAAGTAGGGACGACGAGAGCCTTTCAAATCGATTGTAGATCGACTGAGCAGAAACTTCGTGAGAGATTGAGCCCGAACAGCGACGAGCCAGTGCGGAATTTCAATTGATTTGGTGTCAGTTTCGTTGTACGAACGTGCGGCTATCTTTGAACCGCAGTTGAAGTTGCAAGAAAGCGAATGTTGACGAAGCCGCCAAATGCCGACGGCTGTGCGTTGAGGAATGTGAGTGAACAGCTGTGTGGCAGCGGTGAATAACGATGAGGGGCCAATGGAAGGCAGACAGTAAAATAAGGAGTTTAGTAGTTGGAATGTAATAATAAAAAGTGTGTAAATGAAACTAGAATGGAATGTTTTTATATCTATCATTATATAATTTTGACTAACTTCAAAAAATCTCAAACATTTTTAATAAACCAATACTCACCCTGAACCATTAAAATTTTCAATAAACATTTGCTGGTCTTCCACATAGCCTCACTGACCTGTCGTCGAATCAAACCCTACAACAGCTTAAATGCCAGTTGACTAAACCATGCTGCACGTTCAGCCAAGTAAGCCAAATGTGTCGACTTTAGCGCCCTCGTCTCTCACCACTGTGCAATGGGAAGCGACAAGCAGCTTTCTGCTGACTTCTTTATTGCCTCTCAATTTTTCCAATGGATCCACTGATCGTTTTTGATCGCTGTTGATTTTAATCCGCATTCGATACGGTAACAATTTTTACTTCATCACCATTCAACATCCTCGCCATCGTCATCACGATCAGCCGCTGCGTCCAGAACAAATAGTCAAACGACAGCGACAGCGACAACGACACAAACCCAGACGACAGTCCCACTGCAAAGTCGAAAATGAAGGCCAAGAAAATGAAACGCATAACTCGCCAACTAATCCCCTGCCTGACTGTCCGGGAGAGTCCAGTGCAGCGACCGCTTCTGGCTGGCACACTTGGCCAACAACGCGTCAACGTGCATGTTGCAAATTTGCTTCTGGCTCTCGGCCTGTCCGCGCGTCTGTCTGTCTGTCTGCTCACTTTAGCGATAAAAGATCAATTTAGCTGCAATGCGTCACTGATTTAAATCCGATCGGTGCGCGCTGTGCTGATCCGCGCCGGAACATGCGCACGGAATTCGCAATTATCGAACATCAAAGAAGCAGCGAGGCGAACCGGAGACCGCGCACCGGCCACAGCGGACATTGCGCATGAGCAGCTGAACAAAACGATCGCTTGATTAGCCAAT